>CM035843.1:354077149-358877149 GCA_020510985.1 Pholidichthys leucotaenia | reverse complement strand
CCTGTCTCACCTGGAAAAGCCTGTGAGCACTGTGAGGATCATGTTCTTCAGTTTCTTCAGTGCTTTCAGTACCATTTGGCCAGTGCTCCTGAGGGACAAGCTGCTGTGTGCAGGGGTGAACCAGCACCTGTCATCGTGGATCATGGACTACCTCACAGACTGACTGCAGATTGTGAAGACCCAAGACTATGTGTCTGACACCATCATCTGCAGCACGGGGGCCCCCAGGGAACAGGCTCCTTTCCTGTTCACCCTCTACACTGCTGACTTCTCATACTCACACCACACTGCCATCTACAGAAGTTCTCTGACGACTCTGTGATTGTCGGCCTCATCTCTGACGGGGATGACTTGGAGCACAGAGCACAACCCCCCACAGCACCAGTAAACATCCAGGGAACAGACATTGAAATGGTGACGCCTTAGGAGTACCTGGGTGTTCGTCTGAACAATGAAAGCACCAAGGTGCTGTGCCTCGGTGCCTGTGGCATGTTAGCATGGGCGGCTGTAAAATAGTGGCACTCCAGCCTCTAGTGGCCTAGGATAGTTATTAGAATACCTTTTTTTTTTTGCCTGTGGCATTGGCAGAAATGGTGAGTTAAATTTGTGTTTATTTGAAAAAACAAGTGTTATTTTGAAATTCTGGCAAATTAAAAGTTGAGAAAATATGGTCATACAATGATACAAGCCTTTAGTTCCACTTAATTTTGACCGGGTGAGCTGAAACAGAGAGGCGGACAGAGAGACAAATAGACAGATACACACAGCCACAAACAGACGCACTAACCGATTACTGTATGCCTCCGTTTCACTGAGGCATAATAAACTGGACTGGTCACACAACACCAATGTGCTTTACAGGAAGAGACAGAGCAGGCTGTTTCCTCTGAGGAGACTCTGGTCTTTTGGAGTACAGGGGGCACTGCATTCAGCATTGCTGAATAATTTAACTGTAAATTAAATGGCCTAGTGGTAGAGCACCTGCCTGTCAGCCAGGAGGTCATGGGTTCATACCAAATACCATGTATAAATGGTACTTTCCACCTTCTAGCTTGGTGCTCAGCATATTGGAATGGGGGAAGGAGAAGTTAGTTACCTAGCCAGTGTCCTCCCTGTGCCAGTCCCAAGCCTGGGGAAAATGGGCAGCGTTGCGACAGGAAGGGCATCTGGTGTATAAATCCTTGCCAAATTGGCAATAGTGGCATAAGGTGATGATACGTTGTGGTGACCCCTTGTGCTGCTGTGCTGTTGCCATACTGTAAATTTCCCCACTGTGGGACTAATAAAGGATTATGTTATCTGAAACCAGACATGCAGAGCTGGATCAAGTGCAACTTGTGGCCCAGAGGGAAGGTGGGCTCTAACACACAGACACACACACACAGACACAGACACAGACACAGACACACACACACACACACACACACACAAGACGACACTGGTCATCTTTAGATTCCAGGTAGCTATTACTTCAAATTTTACTTACTTATTGGTTTTGCTTCTAACACCCATTTATAGTAGCCCCTCCCTAGGTTACAAATTCGGCCCCTTCACTTTGCTATCCACCATTCTGACCTCTCATCACATGGTGGAATGAGATAATGAGAAACTTGATTAACACAACTTATGAATGCTGGTGATAGTATTCATAACTACTAAATGTTATTTTTTTCTTGGACAGGTCCCACTCTTCTTTATGATACATTTGAATATTTACTGTGACAAGACCACCTCCCATCTTTACTGAAAAATAAATGTGTCTGATGATGCAGGAGAGAGGGGTACTATAGAAGGACAGGACTGATGCTAGGCTATAGAAGCATGGGGGTTTTCCTTGGTTGATTTAATAATAATTCAGTGTGTTTTCCACTCTTGTATTTCTTCTTATCCCATGATTCCCCTTTTTGTCATTTTTGGATTTGTTGTCCCTTTGTTGTTTCTTTATTTTTTAAAGTATATTTAAGTACTTGATTGAACCTAGCAGCGGTGGCCTAATGTTTACAGATATGGACTGGTGACTGGAGGGTTGCTGGTTCAATCCCTGGACTGACAGGATCAGATCTGAGTGGACAGATGACATAACAGTGTTTGTCCCACCCTAATTAACCCCACTGTGACACCCTTCAGCAAGGCAGAACAGGGAGTCCTTGAAAAAGAGAGGACTTTCCCTGTATAAATAAAGGTTAAAAAAATGGAAGAAATGTTAGCCAGCATTAATTGATGTATATTTGGATACAAACAGGTCTCCCGTAATGACACATGCACTCGTATTACAAATACGCTACACAAGCAGGTGTTAGTGAATGAGTGAATGGGGCCATTTCTCTGTCCGGCCTGTCACTCAGGCTTTTGCAGCTGTCGGAACAATTATTAGGATAACTGCACCCAGTCCACCTGGCTCAGTGTCTGTGTGAGTTTGTGCTTGTAGGGGAGCCGAACATCTGAAGGGAACCGATTAGTGGCTGTGGCATTTAATCTGCTGAGCTGTGTTTGTGCACAGGAGTGTGTGTGTGTGTGTGTGTGTGTGTGTGGTATTAATATCCAGGCTGCTGAGGTGTGTTTGTGTGAGCTATCACTGTGGAGGGAAGTTCGAGAGTCTGTTTGACTATTGCTGGTTAATCCAGACAGTATGTAGTTCTAGACTACATATTGGTTGACTTTATTATAAGCTACATTGTAGCTTTCAGTAAAGCACTGCATTATAGTTCCCAAGTGTTAGGGTTGTTGCAATATTACAATATCGACAATGACTGTGATAATTAAAATTGTGAGAACTGATGTTTTGTTAATAATATATGCACAAAATAATGTGACAGTTATCTGGCTGCCTGTTCAAAATCCATAAAGAGTAATTGTTCTTACTGTTCACTTTTATACAGTTACTGTATATACAAATAATACAGAATGAACAGCGCTAAAGATCAATTTGGCAGATAGGATTCTTATTATTATCCATCCTTTTTTTTAACTGCTTAATCCGTTTGGGTCGTGGTGGGGCTTGAGCCTATTGCAGCATCTTTGGGCAAGAGGTGGGGTGCACCCTGGACAGATTGCCAGTACATCACACGGCTAAGGCAGAGAGACAGACAACCATTCACTCTCACATTCATATCTGAGGTTAATGTATCCCCTGTTAATGCCAATAAACCTAACATGCATGTCGTTGGGCTGTGGGAGGACACTGGAGTACTTGGTGAAAACCCACACAGATACAGGGAGAACATGTAAACTAGATAGTTCCTCAACCTAGTGACCAATATGGGTTCAGTACCCTCATAAAACAGGAGGAAATTTTGTAAGTAATCAGGGGTCTTCATAGGAAGTTAAATTGTTTTCCCCCACCTGGCTATATTATTATTATTATTATTATTATTGTTTTTGTTGTTGGTTGGTTATCACATTTTCTACATGTATCACAATGATATCGTTACGGTGATATTTCAAGCTACCGTAATCAAATAGTGCAACTCTTGTATTGTGACAACCCTAGTGCTTACTCAAAACAGTAACACAAAGCACGTCCTGTTGCTCCTGCAGGTGTGAGCGTGCGCTACATTTTACAAACGCATGCAACCAAAACAACTCTCACTCCTTACCTAGAAAAACATTTCTCCAAAACACAAACTGTCATGGAGCAGAGGTATAGGAGGAAGAAGTTGGGGATGTTAGCTGGTGTTTAGCTGTAGGAGCGTGTCCACGGTGTCTGACTACTGACATGTGCAACGCGTTGGTAGGTACATACTGTATATATGCAGCCAGTTAAGTAACCATATATATGGCTGCATAAAAGTATCCAAGCATCCAGCGTGCAAGGAAGTGGCATGGTATCCACTCTATTTAATGACTGTTCATTAAAATCTATTTAAGAACTTGCTTTTAAATATTACCAATTACTTTCTGAGGTCTGCTCCCCCATCACTGTACAAGAGCACAAACAGTGTGACATAAACACCATGGAATTAAAACTAGCAGGCTACATAGCCATTATTAAAGCACGAGTGGATCCAGGTGAATGGACAGTGAGACAGCGTCTGTCTTGCTAAGCTAACCGTTGTGTTGCTGCCTCGTTGTTATCACATAATCGCATCCTCTCAGTCTCTTACATTATCTTATATGATTCTCACATGATCTTGTCATGCGAACCTTGCTGTAATTCATGCTGCTTCAAAGCATAAATGCAGCTAGTGGGGGTTCTTGCTCACATTGCATCGTAGTTGCAGCTGAATGCAATCTGAATGAGATTTTGCATTTAAAAACAAAACAAAGTGATGCACGATATATAAAATGAAGAAGTGCCATGCACAAAAAATACATCGCTATAGCTAATCACAGACGGAAAGATGGCTTCCACAGGTTTTTTCTTGGCACTGAAATTAAAGCAAGATTTTTTTCTTAAACTAAAAGCCAATCTAAATCAGCCAGTGTTAAGGTTGCTGTCTGCATTCACCATGTCATTAGGGCTACTGGGGGCGAATTAGGCTTTTGTTTATTTTGTGAAATTCAAAGGGCAATTTAAATTTCATCGTACATGTCCCTTTTCCCTTCATATTCCTGGTAACTTTTATTTGCACTGATGTCGTCGCACATTGTTTGGTCCAGTCTCTTGTGCACTGGGTGAAATAAATCGAAGAACAACAACTGATGAGCTGAGAGCAGACAGGCTAATGGAGTGAGGAAGCAGCGGGAGGACCGAAACTGCATAATGTTCCATAAATTGTTTGATATTTAATAACCCAGCAAGCAGATGCCATGATCTTTGTCTGACTGTCACAAAGCCTCACATCTGCATAAAAACACACATGTGAACTGAATAGTTCCATGTCATCTTCATCATCATAATCATAATCATCATTAGCCTGTGGTGTCCAAGTTACAATAGCCCACCGCCACATCCCAGTCAACCTATCAAGCTCTGTGTGTGTGTGTGTGTGTGTGTGTGTGTGTGTGTGTGTGTTTACAGACATTCCTGGGTGTGTGAATGTAGAATTTTAAGTGATGACATCCCTCAGAGAGCACAGTAATGTGCTAAATCCAGTTGGTCTTTGTTTGTGTGCCACAGCAACTTCTACAGTCTGCTGAGTTGATCTGCTGATCAGCATCTTAAAGAAAAAATGTGCAGACAGAAATGAGCAGATGTTAAGCCTGAATCTGGTCACTAGGGTTGGGAAATAGGGAAATATGGCCTAAAAATGATATCACGAGATTTCTGTGAATTTTCACAAATCCGATATTGTTCATGATATCACAGAATACAGTTTTTTTTTTCTTTTAAATTTATACGTAAAGGACAGGGTCATGGGCTAGTGTTATTTACCTTCAACAGATTCCATAAAAACAAAATAGAAACTCTTATTTCTGCAGTTTATAAACAGCAGCTCAGATTTAGTTTCAATTTTTTTTTTATTCTGTATGAAGTATTATAAGAAAATATTCTAAAGTGTTCCATATTAAAGTGCACACACATGTCGGGGTTTTATGCTGAATCACTTTACCTGCATTGTAAGTCTCATTGCCAGACCTCTCCTGGGGCTTGTTGGCTCTCATTGTACTGAATGGATTTTTTTCCCCCTCTTCTGGTGGTTGAATAAAATCAAGCTGAAGCAGCCAAAACAGAATGAAAATAGAACCATAGATGCTTTGAACAGCAACGTAGTTGGATGTCAGCACCGCTCCAGCAGTGTTTTGCCTTTTCTATGGTAACGCTTAATTTCCAACAGTCACGTAACAGTGTGACATCGTCACGCAGCAGACCCTAAATATTGTGATATTCATTTTTACACTGGTATCAAAAGTTATACTGGTATTATCATGAATGAGAGGGTATGGTACACCCCTACTGGTTGCCACAGTTTTATTGTTCTGTTGTGTGTATTTTGTGTCACTATACCCCTGCAACAAAGTTGTGGAGGGTATAATGTTTCTGACCCATCCACTTGTCCACTCATATGTGTGACATTTTGGGTCCTATTTCAGTGGTCTGGAGCTGGCTTTTGCCACACGCTTTGCAACTGTCTGCGCATTGTCTGGTTTTCCGCTGTGCACCTTTGCCACCTAAAATTAGGAAATGGCTGTGCATGTTCCTCACACTTGTAGGAGGAAACTGATTTAAGCTGCATTCAGACCAGGATAGTCCGCGGGTCTCGGTTCGATTGGGCGGGGAAAGGCGAGAATTTTCACACCTTCATTTGGTTTGGTTTGCATTCACACAGCACTTTACTCAAGCGGACCAAAGTGCCTGAACAGCGTCATGCAGTTACAACAGTTGCTCGTTTGTGGCGCTGTAGCCGAAGCCACCACTGACCAGGAAGAAAAAATCTCAGCGAAGAAGAGAAATCCAGCTCATCGACTGGCCAGAGCCGAAAACGGCAGTCCTTTCCCTTCAGCCGGGATGTTTGTCCACCACAAATAAAAATGAAAAACTCCACTGTCCATATAAACCCCCGTGCATCATGTCGCTAAACGTTTTAAAAACCTCGGTATTCTTGTGTGTAGCCACAAGCAGCTGAGAAATCTGGTCCTCAGACCAAATATTTATCAGGGCCTGCATCTCCTCACTACTCCATGTCTGTCCACAAGACGTTTTTTAACTTTTCTCCTCGGCTTTCTCCAGTAAAAGGGTTTCTTGGATCCACGCAGTTGTCTTTACTGTTATTTTCTACCCAAAATGTGCTACAGTAAATGCCACTTCCTCTTCTCACTACGTGTTGTGATGGTTCACAGCTGCCTGAGATCGAGAGGTACCCAGTTTTTTTGTCTTTCCATTATCTTATTCTATGACTTCCTCTTCACTATAAAGACTAGCTGGAACATTGGAGCTAAAAAAACAGGAGAGGAAAAATGGAAGGAAATAAAGTGATAGAATGAGTCATGTTTCTGTATTTAGAAAGAAGTCTGAGCACAAATAGAGCATAAGAGCAGCGGCAGGAACCACAGAACCCCAAATGGACATATGATTTGCTGCTGCGCTTCAGGATGTCTCACTACAATTAATAATACAACGGTTCACCATCAGCAGCTCTCCCTCCTCTTCCTCCTTTCCCACCATTCGTCCAGCCATCCCCTTTTCATCTGCTCCTTTCATCTCATCCTTGCTCTCACTCAGGTGGGATTCAAACTCTCAACTCTCTGATCACAGTCCAGTTTTAGGCCTAAATATAGCTTGTTAGTGCCATGATTTGCCCCTCGGGGTAGAGAGACAGACCCAGACGCCATCTGCAGTTTGTGGAATTTATTAAACAAAAACACAAAGTCCCAAAAAGTGCACAAGCACGACAACCAAAAACAGACACTCTGGAAAACTTACAGACTGGAATGAACTAGAGACAGACACACCAGAGCAGGGTTAGGGCTCTGGTGACGATGTGAAAGGATCATTAAGAGTGCCGCAAGAATGAAATGAAAATGCAGTCCTTAAATGGGGTCAGAACAAATAAAGCAAGCGATGACAGGTGTGGGGTCACATGAGCGGGCAAAAAGGCAACAATGATTAATGATTGGGATCAGCTGTGAAGTAATGAGAGGAGAGTGCCCGGCTGACAGCTGACAGGGCTATGCCCACACAGAGCACCAACCAGGAAAAGCCCTGACAGCTGTCAACCGCAATAATAAGGAATGGAAAAATAAAATATAAACAAGTACAAACTGAGAAATAGATACCAATTGATGCATAATCAGAACACAGTAAAACTAGGGCATTAACTGTCACACCCCCCCCCCCCCCCGTGCGCTTTTTCCATTGCGCACAGAGGAGAGGAAGGATGAAAGGATTTAAACACAGGGTTTCACCACACACACATTTATTGACAGTCAATGTACAGGTACAGACAACAAGTGAATTGTGAAACAATATGGCTGCACTTGGGAGAGCAGGGAAGACAGCGGGTAGCTCAACAGACTTGGGGGGAACGTAAACTGGGCACAGCCTAAGCGTAACAGTTGTGCTGCGGAGAGGAAACACTGCCATAAGCGAAGCGGGATACAACCGGGAAAGGAACGCTTCTGGTACAGCGTAGCGGCAACCACAAAAAAATCACTAACAGTTTACTCACAAGTTGGAGCAGTCACAAAAAGTCCAGTTCTCCAGGCGAGCAAAAACAATAATCCTTCCAGCCGCGACGATCACCCCGCGATGAGTAGGAGTGATTCGTTCAATGACCCAACGGCGTTTGTCTAGCGACGAGCTGCTTAAATCCAAACGCTGCTGGTCACACAAACTGGGAACACCTGAGACGCGGGAAAGATAATTACCGGGGCTGGGACAGCTGGTGGAATCATAGAGAGCGAGGGGGTGTGGTAGGACCGACACACTGTCAGCAGCGTGGGAAAAAGATCAGAGGCTGACTAACAGCTGCCGGTCAGGCAGTGGCTAAAATGATGGAAAGAATATACAAAATGCACTTAAACAGTAAAGCCAAAACCCACAAAGAGATCAGGGCCGAGCCGGGGAAAACCAAGCCGGCTCAGCTCATGACATAAACAGGAAATAAAAAGCATGCAGGGATAACAAAAACCAAAAGGCACAAAAATACAACAAATATATAAATACAGAGAAAAAGCCACGAGACCGAGCCTGGCAAAACCTCCAGTGCTCAGCTCGTGACAGTTACGAGTCTTTCTCCTCCAAGGACCCATGTAGAAGGTTAATACTTGTCTTGAAGTCTTGCAGATTTCATAAATACTTGTGATGCCATTCTAAAGTATTAGTCATTCCTTTGTGTTCCATGTGTTCTGTGCCTGTGAGTGCCTGTTATTCTTTAATGCTGCTCTTTACCTGTGCCTCCAGTGCAGACTCTTTGTTTCCATTTAGAGTCACATCTGCTTGCGTTCATGCATGCAACCCTTTCCCTGTCAGCTCTTTAAATACCTGCAGAGAACTTGTGCAGGGGTTGATTTGGTTTATTGCACATGCTTTAACAAGGTGGGAGGGCCAAATGCCATTTTAAGATCTGTGAACACGAGGAGAGCAAAGTTTGATGATTTCCGTGCCAAAAGTACAACATTTTAGGAAAATTTGATGAGAAATAAATCAGGTGCTTACAGTTTGATGTTACTTGGGTTCTTCTGAGGTTGCTTCATTTATGCACCCTCACTTACATCATCTCCCATTTAATGCTTTATATTGTCAACTTCAGCTGGTTTCATATCCTCCTCCTTCCTTCATCCACCGCATTTTTTCCACTATCTTATTACTCTCATCATTTATTCCTTTGTTTCTCCCTCCTCTTTTTCACTTTCTTGTTTTTTGTGAACAAGTTACATCTGTCTCTGTCAGTTTTCCCCATTTCACCACACAGTCCTCTCCAGTGAACTCCCTATATAGTAGAATAGGTATGACTTATATTTGTCTAGTCGTGGTCACATTTACTGAGTTCCTGAGTTGCTTCCTCCATATAGAATTTATGTTAATGGTTGTGTTATTGTTTGTACTGGAGTAGAGCATACATCTCCACAGTGGGAGGTTGTGAGTTCAAGGCCCGGTCAGGTGATACCAAAGACCATATAAAAATGGTCCTTCCTGCCTTCTAGCTTGGTGCTCAGCATAATAGAATGGGGGAAGGACATTTGGTTACCTAGCCACAGGGAGCGCACAAGCCAGTGTACTGTGGTAGTCCCAACCCCAGATAAATGGGGAGGGTTGCTACAGGAAGGGCATCCGGCATAAAATTCCTTGCCAAATCAGTATGTGGATCATCACAGTATCAGGCGATTATATGCTGTGGTGACCCAGAAAGGGAGTGGCCAGAAGAGGAGAGTGTGAGAGTTGTGCTATTGTTTGTGCAGTGTTTTTGTTAGCCCTTACCCCTTTATAATGAAAGTAGTGGTGATGGACGATTAAAATTTCTAATCATGATTATCTTTTGGAACGTTGAGTTAATTGCGATTAATAAACACATTAATCATGTGTTTTTCTATTCAGATACAGTGTACCGTAAGCTGGTAATTTTTCAAGTTTCTCATACTGTTATAAACATGGGAGTGGACAAACATGCTTGCTTTCTTCACCTGCAGGCTAATTAAAGCTCTCAACATATCCAAAATGACAAAACTGTCCAGAATATTCTCCAGAAAATCCTCAAAAGTACTACTGCATGTGCAAAAAACAGCAGAATGCCAGGGCTCAATAACGTCACTGCAACACAACTTGGCGTCTACTCTCCCATAGCAAACATCCACCACTTTTAAGCAGCTCAACACGAAACAATGGACCTCATGTGTCACAACAGACACAATTTCCCATAAACAAACAACTATCTCACCCGTGATACCACCAACCACGCAGAAAAACAGGGCGTGGGAGTGAGTGGACATTACAAACACAGCTTGAGAATTTTAGACTGCTACTCACCTGCCGACAGTTGGACCCAAAGCTTTGAGGATGAAACAGGCGAGTGTCTGTCGGCTGCTGGCAGCTGCTACATCCATAGTACATAGATGTTTATACTGCTAGTTGGCTAGCTGGTTTCCAAAGAAGAAGAACAACCGACATCCAGGCGAAGTTTTGGAGGAGGGTGTGACAGTTATCCAGGTGAGAGCTCCAGCAGATAATGTTGTAATTTAAACATGACAGCGTTTTGGGGATTTCCATGGCAGTGATCCAGCTTGTCTGCCTTTGCAATGTCTGCACGCATGGCGCGCACAGTGTCTGTATGGCCAGGGCAGCTTTAGTACTTCCGCACGGAGTGCAGCTAGGCCAAAAAAGTACCGTTTGCACTTTCTGCCGTTAACTGCGGTTAACCGTGATCACAAAATTTGTCGCCGTTAACAGGGGCGAAGTGTTAATAGGTAATTAAGGCGATAACACCAACAGCACTAAATGAAAGACATGAAAATTCCAAATTTCATCCACAGACCATTATTGAAGAAGACTGTTAGAAGGGTGTTTCAGTTATATGACATTATTACACGATGTTATGTCTTCTGGTTACCAAATCTGTTCCAATAAAGGGTTAAAATTACACAAACAAAATGCCTGCCCTATAGCTTTTTTCCCTCATGGGGCTGTTAATGATATGCTATTTATTTGCGATCAACAATCAATTTCCAAAGCTTTGAGACCCTGCATTTTACCCCCCAAAAAATGCAGGAAGAAAACACTTTTCTGCAGCATCAGCAAAGTAAAAATCTACTTCAAGTATTTGGACTTACTAAAACATTTTTTGAAGCAGTATCACATAAGATTTTCATCCTAAAATAATGTTTCCTATATCATTTTGATGGTACATCAACACTTGACCAGGTGAATATCACTTCCACCATAGCCTGAGTGGACCTGCATCACCTACAGCAGCACTATGTAACTCTCCTGTTCCTGGTAGCAACACTGAAAAGACTACAACTGACACATTTTACAGCCTGAGTCCATTAGTGAATCATAGGGCACACCAAATAACAAGGCGTGTTGCGATTGGCTAATGGGACCCATGCTGTAAAACGTGCCAGTTTTAGTCTTTTCAGTGTTTCTACCAAGAACAGAAAAGTTACATAGTATTGCTTTAAATTGGCTAATAGTAGAATCATTTAATTAAATTAGTGCATTGCCCGTAGAAAGCAAGTATACCTGTCTGAGACAGGAAGCCCAATTAGCCTTTATATGCCCAAATGTAGGCTGTCTTTGAAAGTGGGACACAAAGAGGTGTGCATGTAGGCAATCACACATGTAGTCACTAATACCCCCTTTAAACTGGGGTGGAGATCTCTGAGAGATCTGGCCAGTTTTTAGTCTATCTTCAGTGATTTCCACAGTCACCATGGTCTCCTCAAAACACACAAGGATCTCTCAAATGGTCCCAAACATCAAAAAAAATTGTCCCAATCTCTCAGCGATCTTCGTGCTGTGTAAAGTGGCCCTTACACAACAGACCACAGATAAGCCCCATTTCCACTGCCAGGAACCAGTTGAGGGGGCCAGGAACTTCTTAAGGTCCATTCCTGTATTTGGTTTTCTCACAACATCTCAGGAGAACATTCCTATGGAGGAGCACCAGCGAGGACTCGCGTTCAGGCAGAGGCAAAGGACACTGGTAGTACATGTGAGAAGCAGCAGCTGGGTCTCCCATCTACCGCTGATCGCGCTGTGTGGGCTTGGCTCCCCACGGAGGACCGCAGTCTGTGCATTTTTACCAGCAGGTGATATACCTACTGGTATATGATCTAGTATGTGATATGCCTGGTGATATGTCTGTGCAAGGTGACATTAAGCTACCTCTTGTGGTCAAATAACGGCATGAAGAAACATGGTTGAGGGTTACAGTTGCAGTGTGTGTAAATTAGTACCGACCCCTTCCCAAGTATTTTAGTGCCTACCCTTACCCAAACCATAACCACCTAAAAATGTGTAAATGAAGGTAATTATCAAATCAGAAGTGAATCTTGAATAAAGAAGTAAAAGTAAACATGGATTAAAAGTCAAGATGGAGAATGCATCTCAAATCTCCAGAGTGGAAGCATGTTTTACCATGACCTCACAATTCTCCTCTCACCTCTGGATTTAAGCCATTTTGGAACAAATAAAATGCTTTTTCTGAGGTGAGGAACTTAGAATCATCTTTTACATATTAGGGGGAGGGCTTCTTCCTCTTCTTCTTCTTCTTTTGGTGGCTCCCTTAAGAGGTCACCACAGCGGATCACCTATATCTCACCCTATCCCTTGCATCTTCCCCTGTAACACTCTAACTCTCTGTGGTCTTCCTCTTTTCTTCCTGTCTGGCAGCTCCATCTTCAACATCCTTTGTCCAATATCTCCACTGTCTCTCCTCTGCACATGTCCAAACCATCTCAGCCTTGACTCTCTTACTTTGTCTCCAAACCACTCAACCTGAGCTGTCCCTCTGATATACTCATTTCTAATCCTGCCCCTCCTAGTCACTCCTGATGAAAATCTTAGCATCTTCAACTCTGCCACCTCCAGCTCTGCCTCCTGCCTTTTTGTCAGTGCCACTCTCTCCAAACTGTACATCATAGCAGGTCTCACTACCGTGTTGTAAATCTTCCCTTTCACTCTAGCTGCTATCCTTCTGTCACAGATCAACCCAACACTTGTCACCACCCACTCCAAGCTGCCTGGAGGACTTATCAATTATCTGTCTGGATTTAAATCATTATTGTTGTAGCACAGTATTCAGAAGCACTAAGGATGTTTTTTTTTATTTTAAATAAGGCTTAAACAACAGAACAACTAAGACTTGCTGTACTGCCCTGTTGTACAACTCCATCTAGTTTTAACGGAGAATCTCAGAAAGATAAACCAGAGTTTCAGGAGGGCAATGAGTTCGTTCCATCTTTATAACCATAGAGCAGTGGCTGGGGATTCATGCATGGAAACAGGCTGTTCCGAAAGGTGCCCTGGTAAATTCTTCAGGAGTCAGGGTGATGCCATCCAAAATGAACAGTTGCAGATGTGTAACAAACAGTCCTCCATCACTGCCAGTAATTTCCTGACCTTGTTTTAGTTGAAATGTCACTGGGAAGCATGTAGCTGAGATTCAGGGGAAATTTGAAATGCATCTCAGTTTGATCTTAAAGCTCTATGTCGTGTTCTTGTATTTTCTCGTATCCTGCCGGTGTGTATTCATAAACACGGATAGGATATTGGAGTTTTATAGTTTGACTGCTCTGTAGTCAGGACACATGATGTGACCTTGTCCTGGAGGTGCTCTGGGCCTCCTTGAGGCTGTCAAACGGTAGCTTCCTCAGAGAGCCCACTGTCCACTATGGGAGCATAAACACCTCTGCACTATAGAGAGGGAACGTGATCCCCTGAGGGCAGTGGGACAGTTTTTCTAAAGATGTGTGATGTGTAGTGTTTGTGTTTGTAGAGAAACAAAGACATATCAGTGGTTATCTTTAGAACTGCAGATGTAAGGGAGCCGAGGTGTGCGTTGTTCGTGTTCTCACTTGCTGGCAACATACTTAAAAGTTTTGTGTTTTCCCTGCCCTACTTTCTCTCCTCTCTCCATCATGTTGCCTTTAAGTGGGTCAGTGAGAGGAGCCGTTTCCTCCCCTGAGCTACACAACTGATCAAGTGCACCCCTCATGTGGCAATGGAATAGACTCCTGCACAAGCTCAGAAGGGAAAAAAACCCCAAAGGTGTAGGGACAGTGGTGTTGAAGGAAAGATGGGAATTCCCTCACTGGTGAAAAAGAGTGAACAAAAACTGGAACTTTTCATGCCTGTAAATGTGAAGTAGAAGGGGGATTATTTTTCATAGACTGTAAGATGTACAGACACAAACATAGCTTGGGTTTTTCATGTTTACAGATAGATATTTAAAAGTGTGACTTCCCTACATTGTACACTAATATAATATTACTACAGCATGCTACACATTTCGACACATGCTGTTCCTAAGCAAGAGTGAGACCCTCCATACATCACAACTGCCAATAAAGAAGAGTAATGGAGGTCATGTACGGAGTTCACAAGGAAATCTTTCAGTTAAAATTTTGCCAGTTGCCATTATGGCCACAGTTACATGGGCAAAATTTCTTCAATCTGATTACAAAAAAAGATCAGAATTTTACTGTTTACATGGATCCTGAAAAAGCTGATCTGATTAGGACGTGCGTTTCCATGTGTCACACGTTTGAATGGAATAAATCATTTTGACATGCGCACGTCGACATTTCGACATTCCAAAAATAGTAGAACAGGGGTGTCAAACTCATTCCATGGAGGGCCAAGACCCTGCAGGTTTTACTTCCACCCAGTCTCTTCAGCAGGTGTTTTCACTGATCAGCAATCAGTGGGAGAAAATTCAGAGAAAACACCTGTTGAAGCCACTGGGTGGAGGTAAAACCTGCAGGGTCTTGGCCCTCCATGGAATGAGTTTGACACCTGTGTAGTAGAAGAAGAAGCAACTTCCAGTGTTAGCAAGCCCCGCTTCGTGTCGAAATTGACCTGTATTGTGTTATTCAGACTGTACTTTTGCTTCTGCTGGTCTCCGTAATTAAGCTACAAGTGCATACTTCTGCATATGACAAACAGAGGGAGACAGCAGGACAATACAGACCAGTTTTGTTTTACTCCCGCTATGTTTTACGCTAGCTGCTGCTAAGGCAGAAATACGTCACATCGACGTGTGGCTGGTGTACAGACATGCACAGTAAACATATTTTCTGCCCTACATTCGGAATAAGTGTTTTCATGCGCACCATTCGGATTAACAATCGGCATAACCCACCCCTCTCAATCGGAATGAAATTTTGATCCGAATGAGCGTGATCGGGTTAGAATATTCAGATTGCCATGCTTACATGAAGCATTTTTATTCCGATCAGGCTTTGAATCCGATTACTTGTGTCCATGTATGGAGAACAAAATGAAAGCTGTTTTACAAAGGTGAGGGCGTGGGCTTGTGAGGGCATGGTTGAGATACAGAAAAAACAAACAAATGAACAAACAAACAAAAACAACACTTTGGGCCCTATTTTGATGGTCATCCGTACAGTTTTCTGACAGACTTTCCTCCATACACTAATGTTTTTGTTAGTTTCTGTCAGCGCATTGTGTGTTTTTTTTACGCTTTGCATGACGCCATCAAATTACTAGTATCAGTGCGCCCGTTATGCGTTTGGAGGAGGAGAGTCATTTCACTACTGTTTCATTTACTATTATAGTGCATTCCATGAGAATCCGCTTTTGATCAGGAAAAAGGAGGTCTGTCATCAGAAGTGCATTGTTTAACGATATTTCAGTGGCATGTTTTCACATCCCACAGCTCCGGAGCTCAGGAAACGGCATGCTCTGGGACCTTATTTTAATAGAGAGAATTGTAATAGTCATAGTCACCCTTCATTTTAATTATATTATGATCACACACTATTTTTTTTTTAATTCCATCCACACTGTCATTTTAATTGCGAACTTACCATTGGAGTCTATAGATTAGGCATTAATGTAGGATATTTTTAGGGGAATGAATGAAGAAACAGGGAGCATGTGTGTTCCAATGTGATGCATGACTACGGTGGGGGGGGGGTATTTTTGGTTTCATCATGGACTTATTAGGCATTAATCTGTTTATTTTTAGGGGAATAAATCAATGAACAAGGAGTGTGCAGCGTTTTACTTTTCACTGTAACTCAGAGAGACAGGAGCTGTGTCTACATCTGTGTTGGCCATGCGCCCCAGGTTTCCAGCCCAATAAGCTTCCTGACAGCCACCCGTCAGCCTCCAGCAGAGTCTCCCGAGAGCAGGCTTGCTTCGTGGCGGGGACCGGAGGTGGATAGAAAGCCGCGCCAGATCACCCCCTTCCAGGAGGGATATGGGGGAGACACTCAGCTGGCGAAAGCAACAGGAGAGGGAGCACTCCATTTTCCCACAGCTGGGAGCAACTTCCACATCATCGTTAATGAAAGTTCATGGAAGTTTGCACAGGCATCATACTCTTTTCCCTAAGTGTCAAACCCATTCATGTCTGTGTTGCATCTGTGTGCACATTAAACCATTCAGCTGATTTTTTTCAGCCCATTCTTCTGTGTTTGTTCTTTCTAACATACAGTAACTAACTGGGCATCCACTGTGATTGATATCTTCCTTAATACCAAGCAGCATTACTATCACAGGCATTTTGGCTCACTGCA
Source organism: Pholidichthys leucotaenia (assembly GCA_020510985.1). Classification (NCBI taxonomy): domain Eukaryota; kingdom Metazoa; phylum Chordata; class Actinopteri; order Cichliformes; family Pholidichthyidae; genus Pholidichthys; species Pholidichthys leucotaenia. The sequence continues at coordinate 358,860,568 of CM035843.1, read as the reverse complement.
CGGGCTTTGGTCAGCGCAAAACCTGTTTTAAATCGTCATGATCACAATTCACGTTAGATAATGTGCATCTGTGCATTAAAAGGACGGGAAGGAGCGCTTTGGATTGGATTATCCAAATAAGTGTTTTCATGCGCACCATTCGGATTACCAATCGGCATAACCCACCCCTCTCAATCGGAATGAAATTTTGATCCGAATGAGCGTGATCGGGTTAGAATATTCAGATTGCCATGCTTACATGAAGCATTTTTATTCCGATCAGGCTTTGAATCCGGTTACTTGTGTCCATGTATGGAAAACAAAATGAAAGCTGTTTTACAAAGGTGAGGGCGTGGGCTTGTGAGGGCGTGGTTGAGATACAGAAAAAACAAACAAATGAACAAACAAACAAAAACAACACTTTGGGCCCTATTTTGATGGTCATCCGTACAGTTTTCTGACAGACTTTCCTCCATACACCAATGTTTTTGTTAGTTTCTGTCAGCGCATTGTGTGTTTTTTTTACGCTTTGCATGACGCCATCAAATTACTAGTATCAGTGCGCCCGTTATGCGTTTGGAGGAGGAGAGTCATTTCACTACTGTTTCATTTACTATTATAGTGCATTCCATGAGAATCCGCTTTTGATCAGGAAAAAGGAGGTCTGTCATCAGAAGTGCATTGTTTAATGATATTTCAGTGGCATGTTTTCACATCCCACAGCTCCAGAGCTCAGGAAACGGCATGCGCTGGGACCTTATTTTAATAGAGAGAATTGTAATAGTCATAATCACCCTTCATTTTAATTATATTATGATATTATGATTATATTATGGGCTTTGGTCAGCGCAAAACCTGTTTTAAATCGTCATGATCACAATTCACGTTAGATAATGTGCATCTGTGCATTAAAAGGACGGGAAGGAGCGCTTTGGATTGGATTATCCAAAACACACCTCCGAATGATTAGACCGGCCTCTGCATCATGTGCCTGCGGAAAGTTAATTTTTACACCGTTGTGATAAGAAATTAACTTGGAAACACCCGTAAATGCATTTTGCATCAGTGACAACTGATCAACCGACCCTGTCGTTGTAATACGGCCCTTTAACTGCATCTGGTTGGCTGCTGAACTTTAATGAATAATTCTCTTTGAGCTGTATGCCAGGGTTTCTTGAGTGATTATACTGTATATAGCTGACTGGAGTAAAAGTGTTTGAAAATGGCATGGTGCTTGTTATCCTTATGGTGCACGTTTCAGTTGGAAGTGGAGTTGCAGTTGCTTGTTCACTTCATTTCTGTAGAAAGGCAGAAATTTGTGGCATATACATGATGTGGTTGTTATACCTAAAATTCACCAGCATAACAAGATGGTTTTGTAAAAAATACATTTATCTTGTACCTCCTTTGCTGCTGCATTTAATATAAGGAGGGGAATAGTAGAACAAGTTAAGATGTGACGGTATTTAAATAACTTGTTGGATGCACAACCCAAATTTCAGATTACTCCAGAATGGACCAGGCTCCAAACTGGCAGATCTGTGTTATAATCAAATCTGTTGTAATGCTGTCATATCGGCCCAGCATTGCCAAGTCACAAGTTTTCAATCTGATCTTGGGCCACATCCAAAAAGGAAACAAAACATAAGTCATTCCATAGCTGGTGCAGTGTTGGCCCAGCCAAGATGGCCAAGATGGATCAGTGCAAGTTTGGCCAAATTAATTTCAGAAATTATGAAGCCTCTCAACCAGTTCTGGGCCAAATTATTTTTTATACGATTGGGGAACAGTATAATATAGTCAATTGAATTTGGGTCTAGGGTCTGAATAAGCCATTCCAAAACTTTAATTTTCCTCTTTCTTCTATACCAACTTAGTGAAGACAGTCATCAAGAAGTGGAGAAAATAACAACAGTGACATTCCTGAGGACTGGACATTGCTCCAAACTTGATGAAAAGACAAGACAAAAACTGGTCAGGGAGGCTGTCAAGAAGCCTCCAAAGACACAGAAATTCTGACACTAATGAAGCTGTCGGAATTTCTAGCAAGAAGGCAAGAACTTGTTTCCCCTAATCTCTATATGTCTGTACCATGGGATAGGGTTGCAAGATGGAAGCCTTTTCTTACAAAGAAAAATACAAAATATACATGAAGCATAAGCATGTGGGAAAATGTGTTATGGTCTGATGAAACAAGAATTGGGCGTTGTGGGCACAATTCCAAAAGGTATGTTTGGCACAAATCAACACAATACATCACCAAAAGTACATCATAACCATAGTGAAGTATGGTGGTGGCAACATCATGATTTAGGGTTGCTTTTTTTTTTTTAGCTACAACTGGGGCTTTTAGTCCAGTTGTGGAACAGCTGTGGTGGAACACAGTTCCACAGTTACAAATACTGTTAAATTTTGGCTCTAAACCTTTAGATACCTACTAGAAAGCTGAAAAAAAAAAAGGTGAGACCGCTACCCCAAGCATATATCCAAAACAAAAGAATGGCTTGACATTTTACAGGTCACGCTCACTTTTCATATCCACTATATATTGTTGCGGAGAAGATGTAATGTAGATATTCAGTTTTCTGTACTTACCACGAACAAATTAATATTTTCAAAGAATTGTGGATTAATTTTATATCTAATTTTGTCAACAACTGAAAAAAGACCCACCCTCCAGCCCTCGATCTTCCTCTTGACCTTCTTAAGGGAGGCCTAGGCTGTTGGGTTTATATGGCGTTAAACAGAGAGTGTGCTGTATCCTCACAGGATTGTCACAGCTTATTTGTTAGCTATTCTTACATTTAAGAGGTACTGGCCTAAAAGGAGACAAATTTAAATGTTTTAGAAGGTTAGTGATCTAAGGGGAACAATATATTACAGTTTGTTTTTGTGGGATTTGAGTCATACAAAGTTACTCCATTGTAGATTCCAACTAAAGATAAAAATTAATGAATGTGGAATTGAGGGTTACTGAGCCGCAATGAGTATATTCAGTATTGTGAGTATTACATAATTACTTCCACCAAGGAGGTTTGGTTTTCTTTTCAGTTTGTGTGTAGTGTAGATTAGGCACCTACTGACCTGATTGCCATAAAATTTGGGATAAGTGGAGTCATTTAGACCTGTTATGTTTTCAAGGAAGGATTTTGGAGATGCAGAGAATATTTTTTTAGTTTCTTTAAAGTGACACTCCACCAGCAATTGAGTTTTTTTCTTGTTAGCATGTCTGTAATATGTTATTTATGACTTACAAGACACATCAAGACCTAAATTATGTCATGTTTGCCCCTTGCAGGGCATGAATGAGGCACCAAATGCCAACAGTGAGTTTGTATATTTATTTGGGAAAAGCAACAAAATAACAAGCCACGAGGGGCAGAATACAAACTATACATGCGACCCAGAGGGGTGAAATAAAGAGAGAAATAAAGAGTCCCAATAAACACTTACATTCCAAGAGCGAGGGTGAAACCTAACGCTGTACAAAAGACTGGAACCGGGCGTAGGGATTCCAATCAGTCGGGAAAGGTGAGGTCGCAGCGAGGAGTGAGCCTCAAATGCCACCTTAAATAATAATACAAAAGGCTGAGGGCCAAAACAGGTGAGGAGAAAATGTAATTGTCACGGTGGCCCTCGTGAGCCACCATAAGACGCCACAAGTCTCCGGTGAGTTTGCAATGATGTTTATTAAAGGGAAAAGGAACAGAAGGATAACACAAAGCGACAAAGGAATAAGCCACGGTGGGCTAAAACACACTATACTAGGAACAGGGACTGTAAGGCTGATCAAGCACACTTATGATAGAGGATTAGGATGAGGGATGATCGTAGCTGAGGAATCAAATGAGGAAAACTGACGTCTGAGACGAGGAACGCTCGCTCGACGTCTGAACACGGGGATGTTTGACGGAGACTGCTGCATCGGGCTGCATTCAGCGATCGCTTTAAATGCCGGCCGCTAATGACCACTGAATGCAGCCCAGCTGGCAAGCTTTGACAGCAGGAAGCTCCCCCGAGCGCTGTCAGAATAAGAGCCCGGGGAGCCAGAAGGTACTCACTGCTGCCAAGCCTGCCGGAGATGACGTATGACCCGAGTGCGGACGAGATCGGCGCTCGGATCATGACAGGAATCACTTAATCATAGTGCCCGCGCTGGCCTAAGTCCAGCTGTGGCGCTGTCACAGTAAAAGCACCAGAGATACAAATAATAACAAAACTAGAAATACAAAGAAAAAGGGAAAATACTGAGTGACTCGAACACAGATCTGCTCCGCGCACGGATCACCATACTCTCACTGTAAATGAAACAGACCATTAGGCTGAAGAAAGATGAAATCTATCAGAGAGATAGCAGAAATGTTAGGAGTGGCCAAATCAACAGTTTGGTACATTCTGAGAAAAAAAGAACACGGTGGTGAGCTTGGGAACTCATAAAGTCCTGGATGTCCGCAGAAGACAACAGTGGTGGATGATTGCAGGAGCTTTTCAGTGGTGAAGAAAAACCCCTTCACAGCATCCACCCAAGTGAAGAACACTCTCCAAGAAGTAGGTGTATCAGTTTCTAAGTCTACCATAAAGAGAAAATTAAGTAGAGAAAATACAGACAGTTCACCAAAAGGTGCAAACCACTAATCAGCCTCAAAAATAGAAAGGCCAGAGTAGATTTTGCCATAAAAATTTCTAAAGAAGCCGGCCCAGTTCTGGAACAGCCTTTTTTGGACAGATGGAACCAAGATCAGCATGTACCAGAACAATGGGAAGAAGAAATTATGGAGAAGTCTTGGAATGGCTTATAATCCAAAGCACACCACATCTTCTGTAAGACACAATGGAGGCAGTGCGATGCATGGGCAAGCTTTAACAAGCTTCTTCTTGAAGGAAGTCCCCATCTTTTGTTTACCCACCAGAGTGACTGGCAGGTTAATCAGATTCACCAGCCACTTAACAAATTCACCTGCATTTGGCTGGTGGTGGATACTAATTTCCACCCCTGGTTAGTACCAAGTTAAGTCCAAGGTTAAAACCAAGTTGAGACAAAGACTTACATACTCAGTGGTCTTGATCTTGACTTGGAATCCCAGTTCTCATTTGTACCCCTGTACCCCTTCCCCTACCCCTTTGCCTACCCTTTGGCCCTTGATTTCAAGGGCCAAGGGGTAGGGGTTGAAAATTACTCCATGAATTGGGACACCCCTTCACGGCTGCACTACGTAGTAGTAGTAGTAGATTAGTTTATTTGACAGGGACAGTGCAATAAACATAGACAATTAATCAAAGACAATCAATCTGATGTGTTGCACATAGAGTGTATAGCTATTAGCTAATTTGCAACTCCTGTCCCTGGATGGGCTTTAGAAAAAAGAATCAAGATAAAAAATATACACAATAACCACATACATCAATGCAGAAAAATTATAAATACACAATTATAAATATTATAAATATTATAAATACACAAATATAACAGCCTGACTCACATTTAACATAAATATTATAAATATTATAAATACACAAATATAACAGCCTGACTCACATTTAACACATATAACATAACTCACATTTGCCTATTTCAGGCCTTCCTCCCTCCGTCACTCACTATAAACAAACACATTTATTCCTTCCCTTCATTCACTCTCACTTTGCAGACAATTAATTCATACATGAGTACATTCTTGTTTATTTTTCAGCCAGTTTTTAACATTTTTAGTGAATGTTTTAAAGTCCGTTATTATTTTAATTTCATTTGGCATTGTGTTCCAGATGTGACTGCCCTTTATAGAGAAAGCTGTTTGTCCAAATGTGGTTCTGCGGTGGAATATTTTACAGTTATTGTTAACAGAACTCCTGGTGGCTCTGCTGCTGTCCTGTCTTTGGACGAAACCAGCAAGTGGCTCGGGTGCTGATTTATGGAAACATTTGAACGTTAATTTCAGAAGACAGAGGTCAATGAAGCTCTCAAAACTCAATAGGTTGTATTTTTTTAAAACATTACAGTGATGCCACCTAATGGGCTTTTTGTCCAAGATTTTTAGGGTTTGATTATATAATGAACCTATATGTCTTATTGTGGAAGGGGCTGCTTGAGCCCAGACTGTCAAACAGTATGATATATGAGAAAAAACCATAGAATGCATATACAGTGCAGCTGCTTCGTAAGGTATGTAATATCTAATTAATTTAAAGCAGTTCAGTTTTTTTTTTACTGTTTTTGAAATTTTCTTTATATGAAGATTAAATTTGAGTTGAGGATCTAGTACAATGCCAAGGTATTTGAATTCTGTAGCTAAACTGATGTCATGATCATGTATATTAACTTTAAAATGTTGCAGGTTACATTTTTTGATTGAAAAGCACATTGAGACTGTTTTTTGAAGGTTCAGCAATAGATGGTTCTTGAGGAGCCACTCTTGGACATCAACCATACTTGTAGACAGTACATCTGCAGCCTGTGCTGGAGTCTTGGCAGCTGTGTAAATAACTGCATCATCTGCATAAAGTTGGGATGTTGCAGCTGAGCAGTGTAACGGCAAGTCATTAATAAAAATGCTGAAAAGTAAAGGACCAAGAATGGACCCTTGTGGGATACCCATGCGGTTGTTTAAAAATGAGGATTTATCCTGGTGAACTTTTACACACTGTTCTCTATTCTGGAGATAAGATGCAAACCATTCTAATGTATTTGGGGAGAAGTTAAAAGATACCATTTTGGATAAAAGCAAACTGTGGTTTACAGTATCGAAAGCCTTTTTGAGATCTAGAAAAACAGCTCCTACCACATTACCCCTGTCCAAGGACTGTTTGACGTTTTCAAAAAGGCAACAATTTGCTGTTTCTGTTGAGTATCCTGGTCTAAAACCAAATTGATGTGGATGAAGAAGTTGACTGTCTTGTAAGTAGTCTATCAGCTGTGTAGCTACAACTTTTTCAAGAACCTTAGATAGGACTGGTAAAATAGAGATTGGACGGTAATTGCATATATCGTCTTTACTGCCTGATTTATGAACTGGTATGACGACAGCTTTTTTCCAGCCAGATGGAAATGTACTAGACCTAATGGAGAGATTAATGAGATGAGTCAGTGGTTTGATTAATATTTTGCTGTGCATTTTGAGAAAGGAGGTGCTCATATTGTAGATATCATTAGTTTTTGAGTTTGACAGTGTTTTAACAATACCAGCAATTAACTTCTCATTTACCTCATCGATGTGAAAAGTATCTGTTGGAAGTATGGAATTTGTGTTGTTGAGTCATTAGTAGATGTTGATGGCTTTAATCTAAATGGGCACTGCCTGTTTTCACCAGAAAAAAGGAGAAAGAAAAAGAAAACCGATGAGGCTCATCTTAAGGAGAAAAATGTTTCAAAATTGCAAAACAATTCTAATCAGTAGAAAAAGTCAGAAATTTACTAGAAAGAATGCTGTAAATTCACAGAGAAAAATTTGAACCCTCTGGTGGTCCAGTTTTGGCCCACGGGCTATATCAAATCAAATCAAATCAAACTTTATTGTCATATTGCTGTACATACAACTGTAGTGCAGGCAAGATGAAATTGCGTTTCTCTCGGCATCCATATAAGAAGCAGCATGATTAAGACACACTCCCACATAGCTCCACCCCCCACCCCACCCCCACCCCCCATCCATTCACACATCCCTGAGACATACTTGGGGAAAAAGAATAACTAACTATAATATACAAAATGTCCATAGGTGCAGTAGTGTGTATGAGAGATTCCGGGTCAGCTGTTCAGCATCCTGACAGCTTGTGGGAGGAAGCTGTTGATCAGTCTGGTGGTTCTGCCTCTGATGCTCCGGAATCGTTTACCAGATGGAAGAAGTTCAAAGTGTTTATGCAGAGGGTGAGAACGGTCCTTGACAATGTTCAGTGCCCTGCTCCTACAACGGTTCTGAAAAAGTTCTTGGACAGAGGGGAGGGAGACTCCAATTACCCTCTCCGCCCCCTTGACTATCCTCTGCAGGGGTTTTTTGTCTGACATACTGCAGCTGGAGTACCATGTAGCAATGCAGTACATCAGAACACTCTCCACCACACCTCTGTAGAAGGTCCTGAGGATGCAGATGGAGAGAGAGGCCTGTTTGAGTTTCCTCAAGAAGTGTAGTCTTGAAGTGTAGTGTGTCAAGAAGTGTATGTTTGAAACCCCTGGACCAGCCCATTAAAAATACATATTTAGAGGGTTTACTTCCATGAAATAACTGCATATCACAACAGCATGTAAATGGATAAGATAAAATCGAAATCATAAATAAAAGAAAGTTCACCTCAGAAGCAACTTCATTTATTCTTTACAGCAAGTAAAATGGTAAATGGCGTTCACTTACAGTATATAGCACTTTCTGCTCTTCTCTGCATGACCAAAGCACTTTATAGATCCTGCTATCCACCCATTCACACACTGATGGCGGTGGAGCTGCCATGCAAGGTACTGGCCTGACTCACCAGGAACAACTGGGGGTTCAGCATCTTGCTCAAGGACACTTTGGCATGCAGACTGCAGAGAGAGTGGGAATTGACCCACCGAACCTCCAATTAGTAGTTGGCCACACTACACTTGCACTACAGCTGCCCCCGAAGTACAGTCACTTTTTCTGTCTATCATAATAAAATTTATATTTGCACAACTGTGGACAATAATCGGGAGCTTCGTGCTTTAAAAATAATCAAGTTTAACCACAGAGGTAGGAGATGGGGGGAGCACAGGGATTAGCTGCTCACTGCAAGGACAACAGGCAGTCAGGGGCAGTTGCCCCAGTAATTTGATTGCGGAGTGCGGGGACAGGTGTGTGCATGTCTGTTTGTCACCGTTTCTCCAGACCGGCCTCAAAATGAATCCACCGTGGAAGGAGTCGTGCTCCACTGTGGACTGATAGAGGAGAAGCTACAGACATTTTCCACCAGGGGTCGGTCTTACATCCTGATCCAGGAGAAATGCTGTGGTGGGTGGTGGACAACAAAGCTCAACATCTGCTCTGGATATATACAGATTTTTGTCTTTTTTTCTTTGTGTTTTTTTTTTTTTAAATCGCACAACACGGACCATCTACAGTATATAATGGCTCACATTCACATTGGTAGTCATATGGTCAGACTACATTAAAATAGTTGGTGTAAGCTTAAGATTTGGATATATGGGTAAATATTTATATTTATGCACACATTTCTTTCCATCGCTGGATTATGCAGTCATCTTGATGAAAAAACTGTGCTTTAAGTGATACCCCTCCAAACGAAGTCACGACCACACTTCATTCACCATGAACATGCAAAACAGAGGGATAGAGCTACGGGGTGAATTAGAATGCACCCTTAATCTCTGACTCTTTTGGTCTTAAGGTGCCTTCACACCAGACGTGAACGGGCAAATTTTTCGCGCGGCACGATTACATTATAACTCCGTGTAAACACGTGAATAGGCATGAATTCACCATCTGAGTGAGATGCAGACAGGCAAAGTTGGCTTTATAACTTCTGCAGCAGTGTTCAACCTGCTGTGGAAATCCCCAAAATAATGTCATGCTTTAGGTTTACATTATCCGACAGGGGGCTCACCTGAAAAAGTTGTCCCTGTCTCCAAAATGTTACAAGATGATGGGTGTTTACGTTGCTAGCTTGCTAGCCTTGTTAGCACATTCGTGGCAGGGATCCATGGGTAAATTACTCCGACATCACGATTCAACTGAAGAGCTCCCGGTCCTTCTGTCTCCAGGTGAGTGGCAGTCTCATTTTCAAACTAGTTTACTCTCCAGTATTGATACTTTTACTCTGATGACGGCAGAATCTCAAAGCAATGCTATCCCTTGGACATGAACGCACGAATGTCCGATTTTGCGTGTGCTCGCCTCTTTCCATTGACTTTGTATAGATTTGCACTGCCCGTTCACGTTTGGTGTGAAGGTGCCTTAAGTCTCGACCTTAAAGGCTTTAGTCTTTGGTCTTGGTGTGGTCCTGAGTATAGCACTACTTCTTCCTGAGCACGTTCCAGTTTACTACCTGTTCAGTAAGCATAAACAAATAGCCACAGTGGCTTAGTAAGAGTGCATCCCAATTCACCGCTAGCCCTACTTCTCCGTTTTGCACATTCACAGTGAATGCACAAAACGGAGGGGAAGGGCTAAGGGCCGAATTCGGACACACCCTAAGAGTAAACCAGAAATCTCTGCATTCCATGATGGGGATTTAAGCTGAGAACAGTGTCGAAAGGGGAGAAAAAAGCAAACATTATATTGTTGTATACTTTCCTTGCTTGCAAAAGCAGAATTTGTGATTTCCAGAGTCCCCTGACCATGACCTAAGTTTATATAGAAACAATAAACAAGGTCCAGCAGTGGTAAACCTGGCAACCGCTGTAACATAGAGACCTTCCATATTGCGTGGGCATATGTACTAAAGGGAAAAGCAATGTTTCCTCTCAGGTCTTTCTGCCCCCACTGTGCTTCCTGCTTCTATCTGGGGTTCTGATGTGTTCATATCCAAGACAAACATGTTGATCTTCTTTCTCTCATGTTATCTCTCTCTGGCACACATACTGAACACACTCACTGAAACTCCATTTTAAAATCAGGGAAAGAAAAATGACTCATCGGCTTTTTTCTGTTTGTGCCTGTCTTTTTGTGCATGGAATAAAAAACATTAAAGATACAAATATGCACATAATACTTTTTTTTAAAGAGGGAATCTTCTCTTTATAGGAAATCCAGCAGGATAACACACAACCATGACTCATTGGTTATTGAGGTGAGGAGAAAGAATGACTCAGACACTCACATGGCCTTTTTCCAGTATTCACTGTTCTCTTTTATGCCACAACCCCAGTTATTTGCTCACCTTTCAGTGCATCTATGTATGAGCCCATGTGTGAAGGTGAGATGTTTTTGTGGAGGGAGGTTATGACAGGTCGCAAGAACATTGATTCATTTTTGATACACTCACTCATTTAATGTCTGTATCGCCTGAGAGAAATGGAGCAGAAGACGGGCAGCATCGAGGTCCATTCATAATCTTCTTATCACTTTACTGATTCATCTTCTACGGTCACAAATACCCTTATGAATGGCTGCAAACACCGTACGAATAATTTTTGGACCATTTCATACAGGCTTCTTAATTCAGCCATAGGAAAATCCAGTATTCATAGACCATAGGTTCGTGGCCAGGTTGATGATCTTGTCCAATATTTCTACGAACGCCCCACGAAAACTCCTCATTGTAGAGTGGCCATACAAATACCATAGGAACAATGTAAGAACTACGCAAGATGTTGGCCGTAAGTTGCCTTGAGAACACCTAAAGTTGTTCTTGAGGGCCCCTTACAGCAGTCATAGGAAATGCCATACAAATCCCCATTTGTATGGAGATTCATACAGTATGCGTAAGGTGGTAGTGAGGTGCTTATAAGGCAGAAATACGTTATTCGTGCAACATTTGTGCCTACAAAATGTGCTGAAAGCCTTACGATCTTCCTACCAACTACTTGAGAGTGCCGTCAGTTGCACAAAAGTTTTCGTGAGATGGCAGTAAGTATGCCATAGAAAGATCATAAGGAACCCTTACGAAGAACGTAAGAACTTTAGGGCTGTCGTACAACAGAAAAGCACTTCATTTCTCAAGAATGCCTCAAGTTGCTCTTGCGAATTGAACGGCAGCCATAAGAAACTATGCCCACCTCAACGAATGTCTGTGAACTCCAGAATTCATAGAAACTGGGAGATTTTTATGAACCCATCATTCTTAAGAATCTTTGTGACCATAGCTTTAATAACATCAAACAGTTGGTATCAGTCTAAACATCTATTGATTGCTGTTGACTGATTTTGTCAAATCAAGCCAGGATCCCATGCCGTGCATTTTCCAGGGATCAATTTTAACTTTTGACATCCTCAAGGAAGTGCATTTATACTTTTGAAGACCAAAACCATTTTTGTGTTTTAAATTTAACTGTCAACTTTACTGACAGTGACAAAAACACTGTCAGTAAAGTTGTCTCAGAAACTGTCTGCTTCTCAGCAGACAGCTTCTCTGTCTGTCTTCTCATTAATAGTAATGAGCCCCTAATCTGATTGGGTGTGTCATGTGCGGGGCTGTTGCTTCCTGCCCCGTTCATGACCTGTGGCTGTGGGCTGATTGCTGTTATCTTTTCCAGCTGGCAGATTATTGATTCCTCTGCCAGTCCTCAGCCACAGCCCTCCTCTCACCTCTCTCTGCCAGGCACCTATCAGTTTGTTACCATCACCTGGGGTTACACACACACACACACACACACACACACACACACACACACACACACAGACTCTCGCCACACACCTGCGTCCACTTGTCACTCAGTTAGCCTGCTTGGTATTTATTGGGTGACAGTGGGGGCGCTCAGTGTCGTGGCGTCAGTCTTCACTTCTCGGTCCGTCTGTGGTCACCTGCCTATGTTTTCTCTGGAACTGTTGGCACCCTCTCCCATGGACTTCTGCGGTGTTGTTTCCCCAGATCCCGCTGATCTCTGACGCCCTCTGTAAGTCTTCCTCCTATCTTCATTGCTGCCCAGTTCCGCCCTGGGAACATTCCCTGCCAACTAGCTCGGGCGTGCATTGTTAGTGTGCCAGACTGTATTTTCCTACTGAACATTCTCCCTGTTTTTGTGTTTTTGAGTTGTCCCGTTCTGTTAATAAACTCGTTCACTTCACCTGCGCTTTGGGCTCGTATCTATTCATGTGTTCGCTGTGCAATTACGCAGCAGACATGACAGGGTGGAGGTTTTGTGAGTGAGCCAGTGACAGGTAAGGAGGCAGTCAGGGTGTGTTTGTTTTGTTAGTGAACAAAGGAGGGACTTGTTAGCTTGAGACATCATAAAAAAACAGGAAATACAGGCTGCTCATTTCTTTGAGAGCTTCACTAAATAAAGACAATATGTATTTCTTTGTGAAGCAACAATTTTAATACTTCAGCAGTATACACATGATTCGTGTAGTGGATTTAAGGGTTTTTATAGGTAATCTATTGTTGGTACACGTATTAATGTAAATATGAATGTGAGTAGGAATGAAGATTTACTTTCATTACACTCAAATCCTCGTAGGGCACCAGTCCAGATAATGGACAATTTTATTAACAATTCTTTATTTGTACCAATTATGAATCAGTCTCAAAATAACCCTTTTTGTGAGTTCTTGTCTCTGGATAATCAAGAAGATGGACATGAAATCAAACAATAACTCCCATATGTCTTTCAATGATTTAATAAGATGTCAGAATAGGTTAACATATTTGGATAACTTTAAAAACAGAGAATTCAACATGTATTATGGGCATCATAGACTGTTATTTATGAATCAAGCATTTGTGGAACCAAATGAAGCACAGTTTAATTTGTCAGTATACTGGATATTGGCAAACCATAAAATAGCATTGGTTAGGAAAAGTGGATGGAATTTTATGAAGAAAACGCTAATTAACTTTATAAAAATTTAGAAAATTTGTTTTACTCTTAAAAAGAGTGTAAATTAATGAAAGATGACATGCATTTTGAGATTCTGATGAGGGTTTGCATAAATTAGGTTAAGAGAACTTATACCAGGAATATTCTGAAGAATTAAGGTAAATTAACAACAGACTGTCAGCCAAGTAGAATCATTGCAACAAATGTTCCACATTGTTATAATGTTCCACGTTGTTATAAATATTCAACTTTATTCATGCAGTATACCTAGCTTTTAATGTATGTCATTGTGTGGATATATTCTGCATTTTAATTATTTGTACATAAACATAATACTAAAGTTAATAACACAGACCCACACACACAGTATCTGCAATAATGAGAGGTTGTTTTTTTATATCTTTCAGTTTTCTGGTGCAACTTTGACCAATTGTCCAACAACCCCAATCACTACCACAAGTTGCTTTTGTCACATCTTTACATTTTTCACATTTTTTTAGGTTGTTTAATTAGTACTAAGATTAAAATTCGAACTCACAGCATACCAATCTTACCCACATTGTTAACATGTTCAAACATTTGCATGTGCTGTGAAAGGCATGTTTTCAAATCACAAGGTTAGTAATTTAAGTATCTCTTTCTGAATATCATTTTCAGTATGCTCTTTTTTCTTATTTTCTGTAACCTTATTTTTTCAATGAATTCTCATCTTTGTCTTCTGTATTTTAAATTCTAACAAGACAAAGAAACACAATCAGTCAATATACAGATGCATCTCAGTAAATTAGAATATCAGCAAAAGTTGATTTATTTAGGTAATTCAATTTAAAAAAAATAAACTTCTATATTAAATAGAGTCATTACACAGAGAGTGATATATTTCAAGTGTTTATTTATTTTAATTTTGATGGTTATGGCTTACAACCCATGAAAACCCCAAATTCATCCATCCATCCATCTTCTTCCGCTTAATCCTTTTCGGGTCGCAGGGGGGCTGGAGCCTATCCCAGCATCTTTGGGCGAGAGGCAGGGTACACCCTGGACAGATCGCCAACACAGAGAGACAGACAGCCATTCACTCTCACAGTCATACCTAAGGACAATTTAGAATCCCCAGTTGATGCCAATTAACCTAACTTGCATGTTTTTGGCATGTGGGAGGAAACCGGAGAAATCCCGGAGTAAACCCACGCAGACACGGGGAGACCATGCAAACTCCACACAGATCATTGTTGGTTAGGGGCTGGGATCGAACTCAGGATCCCCCAGCCAAGGGTGAGTTGCTGTGTTGTTGCAGTGCTAACCACTCTTCCACCGCGCTGCCCACCCACCCCAAATTCAGTTTCTCAAAAAAATAGAATATTACATAAAATTAATTTTAAAAAATAGTTTTTTAATAGAAATGTTGGCCGACTGAAAAGTATGTCCATGTACACACTCAATACTTGGTCGGAGCTCCTTTTGGATTAATTACTGTATCAATGTGGTGTGGCATGGAGGTGATCTGCCTGTGGCACTGCTGAGGTGTTATGGTTATTAGGTTGCTTTTATAGTGGCCTTCAGCTCGTCTGCATTGTTGGGTCTGGTGTCTCTCATCTTCCTCTTGACAATACTCCATCGATTCTCTCTGGGGTTTAGATCAGGAGAGTTTGCTGGCCAATCAAACACAGTGATGCCATGGTCATTAAACCAGGTTTTGATACTTTTGCCAGTGTGTGTGTGTGTGTGGTGGGGTGGGGGGCAAGTCCTGCTGGAAAATGAAATCAGTTTCTCCATAAAGCTTGTCAGCAGAGGGAAGCATGAAGTGCTCTAAAATTTCCTGGTAGACGACTGCGCTGACTTTGGTCTTGATCATCATCATCATCATAGCAGTCTGTCGTGGGCAACAATGACTGTTTCATTTAGGTCTGATCAGATTCCTCCACACAGCTCTGTCCTTAGCCTTCCGCTGCCAGGAACTCATGTCTATATCCAACTTCTTCAAGTTTCTTTTTACAGTGTCTTTAAATTTGAGCCTTGGTCTACCCTGATTACGGTTGCCCTCGCATAACTGTGAGTGGAGTAACTGCCGAGGGAGACGCTGGTTGTCCATCCTCTCAAGATGTCCGAGCCATCTCAGGTTCATCTGTATTAGCATGTCCTCCATTGATGGTAGACCAGCTCGTTTCAACACTTCTATGTTGTTATTTTGTCTTTCCATGAGATGTTCATTATGGCTCGAAGGTGTCTCATCATGTATGCGTG
The DNA here is from genome assembly GCA_020510985.1 of Pholidichthys leucotaenia. Lineage (NCBI taxonomy): Eukaryota > Metazoa > Chordata > Actinopteri > Cichliformes > Pholidichthyidae > Pholidichthys > Pholidichthys leucotaenia. The sequence goes on along the minus strand of CM035843.1, from coordinate 358,844,901 downwards.
GAGTTTCTTCACCTGCACTCTGTAGACAGTCCAAGTTTCAGCACTGTACAATAGAGTAGCCAGTACTGTCGCTCTGTACACTTTGCATTTCACACGGATAGACACATGTCGATTGTTCCACAGTCTCTCCCTCAAGTTTCCAAACACAGTGCTTGCTCTTCCCTTTCTGAGAGATAGTTCATCCTCCAGCTTAGCATTCTCTGAAAGAGTACTCCCTAGATACTTGAAAGTCTTGCACTTGACTAGTGGCTCTGTACCAATGCCTATCTCTTCTGGTAGTGATGTTGATAATTGGAACTTTGGTGGTTGATAAAGACACTCTGTCTTCTTGATGTTGATTGTGAGGCTGAATTGGCTAGCTGCTCTTGCAAATTTCTCCACTAAAGATTGCATATCTTTCACACTGTGTGCAACTAGAGCACTGTCGTCAGCAAAGAGCATTTCTCTTACTACCTTTATTGATGTCTTACTCTTGGCTTTAAACTGTGCCACATTGAACAAGTCTGCTTCTTTCCTTGTTTGAATGTATACTTCAATGAAGTGTCTTTGAAGACCACCTCAAGCATGGCTGCCAGATATAGTGAGAAGAGTGTAGGCGCCAGCACACACCCTTGTTTCACCCCGTTGTTTACTGAAAAGTCTTTAGATACTGAACCACTCATTGCCACGTTTGCTTGCATACCTGTATGGAGTGCCTCAATCAGGCTGATAAACTTCTCTGTACAGCCATATTTCTTGAATACCTGCCAAAGTCCTTGTCGCGAAACAGTATTGAAGGCTTTACTGAAGTCTTTGAAGACTACATAAAGCGGCATGTTCTGTTTGATACACCTTTCTTGAACCTGCTTCAAGCAGAAAATCATGTCCATTGTGCTTCTTCCACTTCTAAAACTGCACTGGGTTTCCGGTAGTACGTTCTGCGAGATGTGTTCATTGAGTCTGTTCAGTAGTACACTTAAGAGAATCTTACCAACAGTGGCTAGCAGTGATATACCTCGGTAATTTCCACAATCTTTCCTGTCACCTTTCTTGAACAAAGGCACAATACTTGCATCCTTCCAGTCTTGAGGTACTTTCTGGGCATCCCATATCTCTTGGATGAGCTTGTGCAGGCAGTTGGTCAGCTGAACACCACCAAATTTCCACACTTCTGCTGAAATTCCATCCCTTTCTTGAGCTTTACCATCCTGTGTTGTCCTGATAGCTGCCATTAGTTCATCAAAATTTGGTGGTTCATCCCAAGTTTTAACATTCAACTATGACCCAAATCATTTTTCACTAAATGAACTCAAAACTAACTGGGAGTTGGATTCTATGAAATATCTGGGGGTCAATATCCCGAAACAACTCGACAAAATTATAACACTAAACTATGATCCACTGGTGACAAAAATAAAATCTGACCTAGCAAGATGGAATATGATACCATTCTTAGGTACCGCACAAAGAATTGAAGCAGTCAAAATGAATATACTTCCACGTCTTCTATACCTTTTCCAAACAATACCGGTAGAACCTCCCAAAAAAACATGGCAGGAACTGGACAGAAGGATCTCAAGATTCATATGGCAGGGTAAGAGACCTAGAATCAGATATAGAACCCTACAGCTAAACAAAGACAAAGGTGGGCTCACACTGCCAAATATCAGGGACTATTTTATAGCTGCACAAATTAAAACTTTAGTAGAGATATGTAACCCAGTCTACACTGCACAATGGAAGGAGATGGAATGCCAAATAACAAGTGACATCCCCCTACAGGCGATAATAGGGAACAATGCCTTAACTAAATTCCTGAATAACACTAACCCGTGGATAGAGACCCCGCTAAAAATTTGGTTTAAGATAGTCAGAGAGAATCAAGCTAAAGAGCCCTATCGACTTCTGCAATGGATTGCCTATGATCAAGACTTTACCCCCAATAAAACAGACACTAGATTTAAAGAGTGGAAAGAGAAAGGGCTGATAAAATATTACGATTTTTTTAAGGGGCAAACTTTAAGAAGTTTTGAAGATTTGAAAAAACAAGGTCTAATAAATCAAGATCTATACAGGTTCTTTCAGCTTAGACACCACATAAACAATATACTTAAAAAGGAGGATTTGGAAAGGGCCCAGTCAGGTGTTCTGAAGGTCTTCTTAATGGCATATAAAGGGATCCCAGGGATCAGATACATTTCTAAAATATACCAAGGTCTTCAAGACTTAAAAGGAGACAACACATCGTATATAAAAGAGAGATGGGAAAAAGAGGGGAATTTCACTTTACAATTGGAAATATGGGAAAAGCTAAATAAACTGCAATGGAAAAGTACCTCATCCCTGCAGTGGAGAGAATTTGGATGGAAAAACTTGGTAAGATTTTTCAGAACACCTGCACAAAACAAATTTACCCATAAGGGGTTGAACTGTTGGCGCTTGTGTGGTGAAAAGACTGCAAATCATTTTCATGTGTTTTGGTCATGCCCAGTTATCCAACAATATTGGTCCAACGTACAGACAATATTGGGGAAAATATTCAAAATAACAGTTCCCTTTTCTTTTGTAACTTTGTATTTGGGTTTATTACCGGACTCACTGGAAAGACGAGGAGATAAATATTTATTCAATGTTTTAATATTGGCAAGTAAAAAAGCCCTAACTAAAAAATGGATGCTGAAGGACTGTCCTACACCTGAAGATTGGATTAACGTGATTCAAGACATTTACTCGATGGAAAAGTTGACATTCGCACTGAGACAGGACATGGATGGGTTCATGAACTTTTGGCAACCCTGGATCGCATATGTGTCTTCCATTAGAACTAATCTTTGACAAATACCATTTCAATAATGGTCCCGCTCTTTGTTCCAACTCTACTCAGTTGCTCTTTTACTTTTAATTACTTAATTTTCTGTTTGTTTGTTTTTTGCTGTTCTGCTTGTTTGTTTATTCATTTGTTTGTTTGTTTTTTATTTAATTCTCCTTAACTTCACTTTTTCTTTCACTTAAAAAAAGGGGGGGGTTGTTGTAATAACTATCCTACCAATGTTGTCAAATAGCAAAAAATAAGGGAACATGTGATGAAAATGTAAACAATGCAATGCTGTAATGACCTGTATACCCTTTACAAAAACTTAAATTAAAAAAAAAAAAAAAAAAATTGGTGGTTCATCCAGACTTGATACAGCTGGTCGCTGCACTAGAGCTTCTTTAGCCTCTTCAGTGAGATCTCCAGGGTTGTTTAGTATTTGGTCAAAGTGGTCTGCAAATCTGTCCAGGATCTTGTCTTTCTCCTGCAAAACTGTTTCACCATCCATAGCCTTTAGTTGGATCAGTCCTCTTGGTTTAGGGCCGTAGATTTCTCTCAAACCTGTGAAGAATGTTTTCATGTCCTTCCTGTCTGCTGCAGTTTGAAGTTTCTCCGCTTTTTCATCCCACCAGTTGGACTTCATCTCTCTGGTGTACTTCTGTAGCTCATTCTGAGCCTTTGAGTGTTTCATCTTCTTCGACCTTGTGTTACACTGTAGGTTTTCCTGCCTAGCTGTATTCCTCGCTTCTAGAAGTTTCTTCAGGTGTTCATCATGCTCATCAAACCAATCTTGATGTTAACTCTCAGGGTAGCCTAATACATCACTCGCAGTCTGATACACCGTATCCTTCAGTGTTGCCCATTTCTCTTCTATGTCATTCTCTGAGTTGTTGCTGTCCCAGTCTTTCAAGTTTTCATCCAATTCCTGTGTAAGTTCTTCCTGCTTCTTTTGGCCTTTCAGTGCACTAGTGTTTAGCTTCTGTGGTGGCTTTGCACCCGTCCTGTAGTGCTGTTTTCATCTCCAAATCCTTAATCTAGATCTCAGCATAACATGATCAGTACCACAGTCCACGCCTCTCATTGCTCTGGTGTCCAATACATCCCTTATGTCTCTCTGCCTGACTATGATGTAGTCTAATAAGTGCCAGTGCTTGGATCTTGGGTGCATCCATGTCTTCTTGTGTGTGTCCTTGTGCTTAAATAGAGCGTTGGTTATCACAAGGTTGTACTCTGAACATAGTGCAAGTAGAAGTTCTCCATTAGCATTGCACTTGCCTACTCCATGACTGCCTAGCACTTCTTTCTATTTCTCAGTGTTTGAACCAACTCTGGCATTAAAATCCCCAATGAGTATCAGCCTGTCATCAGTCGGTACATGCCTGATAGTCTCACATAAATCACTGTAGAACTCTTTCCTTCACCTCCTCTGTGTTGGTCATTGTTGGGGCATATACACTGATGAGTGTGGCATACATCTTCCGCTGTAGTGGGAGTCTCATAGTCATTATCCTGTCGTTGATTGGCACCGGTTCCTCATCAAGCATTGCTGCTATCTCCTTTCTACCTGCAAAACCCACTCCTGCTTCTTTCTTTCTTGAGTTGATCTCCCACTCCAAAAGAAGATGTACCCATGGTCTTCCAATCTGTCATATCCAGGCAATCTTGTTTCACTAAGTGCAGCTATGTCTACATTGTACCTGTTCATTTCCAGGGCTACAAGCGTGGTCTGTCTTTCTGGGTGCTGTGATGTTGTTCTGTCCAACAGAGTGTGTACATTCCATTCTGCTACACACAAGGCTGCTGTTTTCCTCTTCTTCTGTCTTCCTGCTCCTAGCTTACTTTTCGCTGTCTGTCGGAGTGTGAACAGATCAGCGTGGACCTTGTAAGCCCGGGCGATGCCCAAGCCAGTATGAGTTGCTTTCTGATTGACCATTTCGTGAAACTGCTTGCAAAGTATTTGAGTACTGCTAGCTTTTGCTGGACTAGCAGCACATTCTTGGCAGATAAAGGTATTATCAGTGGCAAGGACAAGCCAAGACAAACTGACTCCAGTATCTGTTGCAGTGACTGACCAGATGATAGGTTTGTTTATCTCTGCTCTTTGTAGTGCATGTCACAATGCACTGACTGGCATAATCCACCACAGACCTTGCGACAGATGTGTTTATCTGCCAGGATGTCCTGTCTCACCCATGTAACTGGGAGTGGTCCACCACAGACCTGTGGCAGATAATTGTTTTTAGTTCTGCCAGGATGCCCTGTTTCACCCTCCACGCCCTCGGAAGGGCGGGGATGCCGGTTGAGTTGCCGACGGCCCAACCCATGAGACAACCCATGAGACGGGTAGTACCGGTTTTCATGGTTATCCGGTAGCAAGCAAGCCAACGCCTGACCTGACAAAAACCAGCAGATGACATGGTTCCTCAAATCATCACTGACTGTGGAAACGTCACACTAAACCTCAAACAACTTAGATTCTGTGCCTCTCCACTCTTTCTCCAGACTCTGGGACTTTGATTTCCAAATGAAATGCAAAATTTACTTTTATCTGAACAGCAGTCATCTGCTGGTGTTTGTCCACTGTGGTTTATCAAGACCAAAGTCAGCGCAGTCGTCTACCAGGAAATTTTAGAGCACTTCATGCTCCCCTCTGCTGACAAGCTTTATGGAGAAGCTGATTTCATTTTCCAGCAGGCCTTGGCACCCACCGTCCACACTGCCAAAAGTATCAAAATGGTATCACTGTGTTTGATTGGCCAGCAAACTCTCCTGACCTAAACCCCACAGAGAATCTATGTAGTACTGTCAAGAGAAAGATGAGAGACACCAGATTAATTTTATGTAATATTCTAATTTTCTGAGAAACTGAATTTGGGGTTTTCATGGGCTGTAAGCCATAATCATCAAAATTAAAATAAATAAACGCTTGAAATATATCACTCTCTGTGTAATGACTCTATTTAATATAGAAGTTTATTTTTTTTAATTGAATTACCTAAATAAATCAACTTTTTGTTGACATTCTAGTTTATTAAGATGCACCAGTATATTTAAACAGGCGAGAACTGTTAAGATTTGGAATCTTTTCACCCCCCAGCCAACAAAGGCTTACAGCAAAGATCCATTAAGGCTTTGTGTCCACTCTCTAAAAGAAGGCAAAAGTTTGTTTTTCTTGTCATTATTACCCCTCACTCTGGTGGGTGACAACAGCCGTCATCATCTAATTTGTGAATGCAATAACTCAAGAAGGAATTTGGATCATCATTTCAACCATTTTTGATCAATTTGTGCAAGTAAAAATACAAAGGATAATTTCAAATGCACAAACAATGGAGAATATTTAAAGATAGTTTTGTGATACATTGGGGACCATGTTAGCATAGGTGTTTCATGGTGAGAAAAACTAGACAGTGCCTCACAAGCATGGAGAGAACATGAAAACTCCACACAGAAGGCTCCTACTCTGGTCTTAAACCTAGGATCGAGTTGCTGTGAGGCATCATTGCTAACCACTGATCTGCCATGTTGCAATACACGTCATGCATCCAGGTGGATGCCTTATTGGACATCTACCACACCCGCCTCACCTGCAGAGCCATCAACATTGCAGGCGACACCTCCCACTCCTCACACTCCCTCTTCAGCCTTCTGCACTCGAGGAAAAGGTACCGGAATCCCTGGGCCCGCTCCACAGCTTTGTTCACCAGGCCATCAGGACCCTGAACTCTGCCCCCCCACCCCAATCTGAACTGTAACACACTCACCCACACAATAACTACCTCAGCTGTTCGCACAGAAAGACTGGCACACCAACAGTAATAGATCAGCTGCTACATGTCTCTGCATCTTACTGCAACCATTTGCACAAATGCCATACCTGCTGCTGTCTGTCTGTTATTGAAATATTGATCATGTGCAGTCCAATCTGTCACTGTCTGCACCTACACTACTGCACTGAACTTGCAATTATGAGTATTACGGCTCCACTTTTTCTGTGTATAGGATTGCTGAGTGTTATTATTTATCTTCTTTGCACTATGGGATGTCTGGGTTTTATCTTTTATCTTTATTTGCACTACGGGTAGCATTACTGTACATAGACTGCTGTTTGCTATTTTCATACTTATTCCTTCTTTTCTAAGAACACACCACTAAGAGAGAGAGAAATGGCATTTCAATTCTCCTGTATGTCCTGTACGTATAGAAGTATTGACAAATAAAAATCTTTGAATCTTAATAGCTTATTCTTAGTATGCTGTATGAACTCCTCCTGACAGCTTGACCATGTCCTCTGTGGTTGTGGTACCAAATGTTGGTGGCATGTCTGCCAGTCAGCTGTCAAATTCTGCTGTTGCTCACAGCTACCAAGATGAGACACACTCAGAGACAGACACAAACTCAGATAAGGATATGCAGCGGGTGCAATAAGTGTTGAACACCATCTTTCTCAGTAAATATATCTCTAAAGGTGCTATTGACATGAAATTTTCACCTGATGTTGGTATCAACCCAACTAATCCACACATATAAAAAAAGTAAAAATTGATGTCCATAAATTACATTTTGTGTAATAATGCGAAATGACAGGAAACAAGTCTTGAACACATGAAGAAAGGGAGGTGAAAAAAGGAACAGAAAGCCAAAACAACAGCTGAAATTTGTCAGTAATTAGAAAGCAATCCTGTCCCTTATCTGCTGGTTCAGTCCAAATTGATGGCCTTTAAAAAGGTGTCTCATTACCAAGGTGTCACACAAGAAACATCTCATGATGGATAGAAGCAAAGAGCTCTCTCAAGACCTTTCCAACCTTATTTTCCAACCCAACCCCTAACCCTAACCCTTGTGCAGAGCTTCAGAAAGACCTGGTTCAGTTGTTTCAAAGAAAACAATAAGTAAAGCACTCATCAGTGACCCTGCTGTGTGGAGTTTGCATGTTCTCTCCGTGTCGGCGTGGGTTTTCTCCAGGCATTCCGGTTTCCTCCCACAGGCTAAAAACATGCAAGTTAGGTTAATTGGAGACTGTAAAGTGGCCCTAGGTGTGAATGTGTGTGTGAATGGTGAAGGGATTGGTGTTGCACCATGGCTGCCTCATCCATCCAGGTGGATGCCATGTATTTTCCCCATTGTGGGACTAATAAAGGATTATAAAATTAATTTAAAAAAAAAACACCATGGCATGTATGCATGCTCACCACACAAGACTCCCTTGCTGAAGAAAAAGAAAGTTGAAGCTCATTTAAAGTTTGCTGCACAATATTTGGACAAGCCTGTTAAATAATGGGAGACTATAGTCTGATCAGATGAGGCCAAAATTGAACTCTTTGGATGCCATAATACACACCGTGTCTGGAGGAGAAATGGCACTGCACATCACCCCAAAACATCATACCAGGAGAGGTGGTAACATCATGGTGTGGGGCTGTTTTGTAAGCATACAGCACTGGCAAGCTTCATATAATTGAAGAAAGCATGAATGGAAAAATGTACCAAGACATTCTTGATAAAAATCTGCTGCCCTATACCAGTACGATGAAGATGAAATGAGGAGGACATTTCAGCAAGACAATAATCCCAAACACACAGCCAAGGAAACTCTCAACTGGTTTCAGATCAAATAAACCAAGCTGCTAGAATGGCCCAGCCAATCATCTAACATGAATCCAACTGAAAATCCATGGAAAAGAACAAAAGTTCAGAGTTCATAAAGGAGGCTCTTATTTGAAAACTGTGTGGAAGAATGGGCCAAAATCACACCTGAGCAATGTATGTTATTGTATGTTTGTTTCAATTCAGGATCTGTCATAAAATGCCAGGCAGGCAGGAAGGAGACCCAAACGCTGGAGCTGTGAGTTTGCAACAGTTTAATGAAAACACAAAATAAAACTAAGACCAAAACTTACAAGGCTGGATACAACGGTTGAATAGCCAGGTGGGCTAAGGCGTGGGACACATGCCGGGAACGAAGGAGGTGGCTGAAGCGTGGTCACACATCGGTAAACCAAGATGAAAAGGCGTGGGACACACATCAGGTAGTCTGAGTGAAGGATGCTACAACGAACTGCAGTGCAGTGGCCCTTAAATAGGACAAGAGAAATTAAACAAGTAATGACAGGTGTGGGAAACCGGAGCAAGGATAATTAGTGCAAAATAATGACAGCTATGAGAACCGCGAACTTGAGCTAACAGAGGAAGTGAACAAAGACAGCTGTCAAAATAAAAGCACAAGAGGAATAAAGATAACTGACAGTAAAATAAGAAATGTTACAAAACGAGAAACAGATCGAATAATACAAAAAGGGAAACATGACCCATCAAGGCAAGGACAAGATAATAATAGACAGCAATACAGCAGGAGGACAAAAGACAGAGGTGAGGGTAGGCTCATATCAAAACAGGTAGATATATATACTACAGTACAAAATAGGATGGCTAAGACTCATAATATAAATAAACAGGACTATAGTACAAACTCAGAAACAGAACTCTCATGAACAAACAAAAACAAAATGCAAACTCAAATAACATGATACAACCAAAACCAACCAGATTAAATACTAAACAGAAGTGGGGAAATTACAGAAGATCATCAGAATAACAAAAAGCATGAGCACAGTACCCCAAACCGTGCTCCACATCATGACAGGATCCATGGTTTGGTTTCAACAAGGTGTTGCTATGCTGTGTTTTCCCTGCTATGACAAACTTCTAATAATAAAATGAAAAATAAAATATCTGACTTGTTTCTTCACAGAGGAGGTGTCTTGAAGCTTTCATTGCAAAAAAAAAAAAAAAGGCTGAAGTATTAAATAACTTTCAGTAAGTGTATTCAAGACTTTTTTCTGTGTCATTTCACATTAATTTATGGTCATCTAGTTTTTTATTTCTTTGTATGTATGGATTGGTTGGGTTGTTACCAACATCTGGTGAAAATTTCATGTCAATAGCACCTATAGAAATTTATTTACTGAGAAAAATGGTGACGTGTTCACCACTTATTTCACCCGCTGGGTGAAATAAATGCAAATGTAAACCATCTGCTGCTCAAGTCTACTGGACAGCTGTGAGATTAGAGATGAATGTGCACTTGACTTTTAAGTTGGTTGCACAGTATACATCACCATACTGTTGGGATTGGTAAAATTATTTATCGGCATTGGAAAATATTAATATTTAGTAATAATAATAATAATAATAATAATAATAATATTTACAATTGGTACAATAATATTACATGCCCAGTTGTGGCCCAGGATAATGACTGAAACTGCATCGGTCCTTAAAAGCAGTTTAATGGTAAAACCCATTTTAATTTGGGTCAAGTTTTCAAAGCAGTTTGTTAAAAAATGCTAACTAGCCTGGAAGATAATTTCAATTAGGCCAGAGAGTCCTGATTGGCTCAACACTACCCCCGTGTCAGCCTCATGCATAGTTACGTCACCAAAAATGCTTCATCTCAACTCGCCTTTTCTCAGGGGGCGGGACTTAAGTGAAACTTCACAGCAAAAAAACAGATATGAGACATTTGAGTGATTTCGCTCTTGATATGTCTTATAAGTCATAAAAACATGTTACAGACATGTTAAGAAGAAAAAAAAAATTCAATTTTTGGTGGTGTCACTTTAATTGATCCAGTTTATATGATGTTTAAGTAAGTCTCTAAAACTCATGCAGTCTTATTTCTGCTTTTTTGTTCAGTAGTGTAAAAATATTACACTGACTATTTATGTTGGTGCAGATTGTTTTAGTAGAGTGAGTGCGCTTCATTTTTACATGATCCCTGTGGACAGGTTGCATTTATTTCCATTTCCTCTTGTCCTGATTGTGGCTGTTGTCACAGTAACAGTGTCCTCCAAGCCTATTAAAAGGAGGACGTTTACAGCGCTCCCTCTGTCATTAAGTTGAAACAGTTGTCTTATTTTTCTTGGGAAATATGTCTTTATATACCACTTAATCATCACTGTAAGACAAAGGAGATGTAAATAGGTATGAAAAAAATACAGTGTGTGTATAGTATATCTGCACTGGCAAAAGTTCTCCTCTCATGCATCCCTACTTTTAAGTTCTTTCCTCTGTGTTTGTGTCAACTTTTTTCTTGCTTTACATTTTTGGTAATAGAATTGCAGAAACCCAAAGAGCCGACAGGAAAAAAGATTGTTGATTAAAAGCAGGATTGGAAGAAAAGTGGGTAAGCACCAGGTGACCCTGCAGAGGGATTAGATGGAGAGATCGGAAGTGAAAGACTGAAAGAAGTGGAACTGAGGGAATGACTTACACAATGAGTCAACTGTGCAAGAGCTACAGGGTATACCCAGCAAGATCCAGCTATTTCATGTCAAGCTCCCCTGTGCTTTTGACTGAATGGATGATTCCCAGGCAGAGTGTGCCATTCTCTGTCCAGCTACAGGGGTGTGCTTTTTCCCCCAGTGGCTTCCAAGCCCTGAAAACTGAGGCTCTCCGTGTTTCTGCTCCATTACCTCCTCCATTCTTCTCTTTCTTCAAGCTGTTTCTTCTACCTACACAGGCTTCTTTCTCCTTTTATATTCTCCTTCTTTTCTTGGTTCTCTGTTCCTTTATTACCTTTGCCAAGGAGCCAGTGTGATCAGGCTCATTTGTCTGTCCGTTAGTAAAAACTACTGAACGGAATTGGATGAAATTTTCACCAGCGGTGGCCCTTGGGCTATGGATGAACCCATTCAGTTTTGGAGGTGATCCATGAGTGCATACCTCCCCCAAGGCCCTATGTTGCAATGTACGAACAGATGGAAGGATGGACGAATGGAGGTATAGAGGGACAAGGAGGGACACTGAGGGACAAAGGGATGGAAGGATGGAGCCTTGGCGGAGGTATGCACCCTCTGAGGTCCCTGTAGGTGGCATCAGAATTCAGGGATAGCTCATGTATGCTGGTGTAGACACTTCTGAATTGAAATTGTAGATTACACCTGGAGAGAGCAGTGAGACTACTAGCACCTCTGCGTGTTTACTTTCTCTGTTCTGTATGCTGAGCACCAAGCTTGAAGGCAGAAAGCCTCACGTTCATCAGGTCTTGGTATGACCTGGCTCGGGTGTAAACCCACAACTTCCCAGCTTTGGGGCAGACGCTCTACCACTCCGGTAGACCTTGATCAAAATATAGTGTGTATTAGTCAATCAAAGTCCAGCGAGTGATTTGGAGGTGTTGTCTCACGTCAACACTGTCCCCAGCTCAGGAGCAGAGACGAGGATTGGGCCCACCCCTGCTGAAACCTTTGGTCAGGTGTGGAGCAGCTGAAATGTAGGGTGATCACAAGATTTTGCATGTGACACAACTACATTTTGGCTTGTTTTTTCTGGGTTTTTTTGTTGTTGTTTTTTTTTTAAGCATAAATACCAAATCTCATCTGATAACATGAAACAAGAGAGGCTGGTTCTAACATACTGTATGGGGGAATTTAAAAAAATAATAGATGCAGTCAAACGTGGTGGATGTTCACTGATGTTTTGGGCTGCTTTTGTTGCTTCAGCCACCGGTTATCTTTACTGTGTCCAAACTTAAAGACTAGCAAAAAATCTCTGGGGCACAGTGTAGGGCTTCTTGTAATAACTGATTTTTACCCACAGCTTCCATGTGTCTTACCATCCTTAGTTGATCAGCTGATCAGTACCTCCTTCAGTAGACTGATGCGTCCTTGAGTTGGGATTCAATACATACTCAAACAGAATGGCTGCCATATATGTAGAGATGCTATTTTTAGGAAAGATGTTCTACTGGTCTTATTTTTTTCCCAGATGTGTTACCCACTGAAGCAGACACTCAGAGTCTGACAGGGAGAAAAAAAACATTCAGTTCAAATTAGAATCACTCAGTCCAAGCAGGTGCAAATGAAAATAATTTCAATTCAACTTTATTTATATTGTCATGTATCTCCCCGTGCGCTATTACTCAGTGCACGGAGGAGCGAGGAGAAAGGGCGGATTTACGTGCAAGGGTTACACCACAGAGAAATTTATTAAAGAAAAGACGAACAGTTCCAAAATCGTGCAGACATACAAAAACAACAAGCAGGGTACACTTACTGGCAAACACGGAGCGACATGTTGCGGGCACACCACAGTGTACAATGGCGAGTGCTGCCACGGTGAACCGTAACTGAGACAGGCACATATGACAATACAGTGATCCAGCAATGGTGGACTGGTAATGAGCTGCTTTAGTACCACCATTGCTGGAAGAGGGAGGTGGGGTGCACCTGGACGAGGAGCGGGAAAGGTAATCAACGGGAGTAGAACCAGCTGACCAACATGAGAGAGGGGGCGTGGTCGGGCCGGCAAGCTGTCAGTGAGCGCCCACACGAATGTAGGTCAAAGGAGGCTGCCTCACAGCTGCCGGCCAGAAACGGTGGCTACAGGTATGGAAAAGTAACCTAGTGAACATAGAGACTACAAGAAACTCAAAAGATAACACAAGGTACAAATACACAGATAAACCTGAGCCACAGAAGGTCAGGACCAAGCCCGAAGGACAGCCTGACTCGGTTCATGACATATATAGCACCATTTCACAGCAACAGTCATCTCATAGCACGTTCAAACTGTAGGGGAAACCCCCATAATTGCGTGAGCAAGCACTTGGTGATGGTAGAGAGGAAGAACTCCCTTTTAACAGGAAGAAACCTCCAGCAGAACCAGGCTCAGAGAGGGGCAGTTGTCTGCTGTGACTGGCCTGGGGGAGAGGGGAGAGAGAAGGAGAAGAAAAGGTGGCCTAGAGGTAGAGCATCCGCTGCACAACCGGGAGGTCGGGGTTCAAGTCCCGGCTGGGTCATCCAAAGACCATATAAAAATGGAACTTCCTGCAGTCCAGCTTGGTGCTCAGCAAAAATGGAATGGAGGAGGGAAATGTGGGCGGCAGTGGCTCAGGAGGTAGAGCAGGTCGTCCATAACACTACTAAAGTACAATTTTACCTTTTTTTTTTTTTTTTTCATCTCAAGTGAATCAGTTTTTTCCCCGCCCTTAGTTTGGAGTGACTCGAGTGAAAATCTGAAAAACTGTATGGAACACTTTAAAGGCCTGAGTAAGATTTTGGTGACAAAACGTTTAAAGGTGGAGAAAGCCAATCATGTTCCGAAAAAAAGGATATTCCATAATTCGTCATGTCCAGCTGTTTCACAACATCATAGCAACACTAGCCATGTTTACATGGACACAAGTAACCAGATTAAAAACCTGATCGGAATAAAAATGCTTCATGTAAACACGCCAATCTGAATATTCTGACCCGATCACACTCATTCAGATCAAAATTTCCTTCCGATTGAGATGGGTGGGTTATGCCGATTGTTAATCCGACTGGTGTGCATATAAACACTTATTCCAATGTTTGGGTAGAAAATATGTTTACTATGCACGTCTGTACGTCAGCCACACGTTGACATGACGTATTTTCGCCTTTACAGCAGCTAGCAGAAGACATAGCGGGAGTAAAGCAAAACTGGTCTGTATCGTCCTGCTGTCTCCCTCTGTTCGTCATATGCAGAAGTACGTACTTGTAGCTTCATTACGGAGACCAGCAGAAGCAAAAGTACAGTCTGAATAACACAATACAGGTCCATTTCAAAACGAGAAAGACATGAAGCAGGGTTTGTTTACATCGGAAGTTGCTTTTTCTACTATTTTTGGAATGTCGGATAATTGTGCGCACGTCAAAATGATTTAGTCCGTTCAAACGTGTGACACGTGGAAACGCACGTCCTAATCGGATCAGCTTTTTCAGGATCCATGGAAACAGTAAAGTTCTGATCTGAATTGTAATCAGATTGAAGAAATTTTGCACACGTAACCGTGGCCAATGATCACAAATGCTCACGTGTATTTTTAGATGAAGCCTGTCCCTCTGTAATTCATACGTGGGCTGCTGATTCAGTTCGGTCACAGGCATGTTGTTGACCTGTCTCAGCTCAGCAGGAGACATGATGACTAACACCGGCGTGGAACAGGCCTGTGCGTGTGAGTGTGCCACAGTGGCTCTCTGCCACCACAGAGCATGCTTCTCGCCATGAACATGAGGACAACTCACAGCAACAATTGCCCTCACAAGCACAAAACAAGACTGTAAAAGGCTCTGAGCGCACATGCAAAGCAAACACACGTTCTACTTAACATGTGTGCATCTGCAAAAGCCCACACGCACGCACACGCAGGCTGCGCACTGTTATTGCTTTTATGGTGATAAATCTGGGCAATATTTGTCCTCACAAACACCACGAGAGAGCGAGAGAGAGAGAGTTAGAAATGCACAGAGGGGCAAGCCAGAGAAAGAGAGCGATATGAAGGAAGAAAAAGGTTAAAGCTGGACTGTACCATGATGAGGAGGGGGTGTGGGAACATGGGATAGGGTTAGTGGCAGTAAATGAGACTTTTCTGAAACGCATCATTAAAGCCCATAAAGAAGGACAAACATTGTCATCCTGCTTGAGGATTGAAGTGCCCTGAAAATGTATGCACATCACTGTAGTGTCTTGTGTTAGAGAGTGTGCCAAATTAGAAAAATCCAGCTGCAGCACACAGCTCGGTGGTTTGTATTCTGCTGCTGCCCTCTCCCTCTCTCCAGAATCTCTCTCACATTGTTCTCTCTCTTTTTTCCACCCTGCCCCACATCTTGTTCTCCTTTCCCCTCCTTTTTTTCTCCCTCCCTCCCTCTACTTGTATTTTCTCTACCATGGCTTCTTCTTACACTTTCGCTCCTCTCCCCTCGTGGCAAACTACCTAGCAGCACACTAACATGAGTGGGGATTATTCCACAATCGCTGGCTGCTCTGAAAATCTGTCCGTCTCCCACTGCCACGTTGAGGCTGTTGCACTCGGACGTCCCCTCTGTCCATGGTGCTGATCTCAGCCGTTTTCACGCTCCCGCCCGGGTGGATGTGTGCTGTCACATTGCTAATGGATGAGACTGAATGAGGTCCTCGTGCTTTTATGATTCATCAACGCAGCATTAGTGAATTTACACTGAAGCATGTTTTGGTGCTCACAAACAGCGGCGGTTTGAAAATAACTCCAGAGATGCTGTCGTGACATTTTAATAACATATATCAAAAAAATACCACTCCATCTTTGATGTTATCAGCAGGTTCCCCGCAGTGTGACAATCAAAGTCTGATGCATCTTTAAGCTAAACAGTCATTTTAGGATTGTTGTGATGGATCTTTATTGTGTCGCAGCAATTGTGGGTTGGAACAGTTGTTATGAATGTCATTTCTTTGAGAGAAGTCCTAGTTGAAATTATTTGCTGCTGCAGCAAATGGGAATAGTTTGGATTCTGCTTCTTGAAAAGAACACCAAATAGGTTGGAAGAGTTTCAAATCTGACAGGAAGCGTTTGGCGTGTACCTCAGATTGAGTCTACTGGTGAAACTAGATTAGTTGGGGCTAGAAAGGGAGTTTTCCTTCCCAGGGTAAGGGATTAGGACCTGTACTTATATAGCACCTTTTCTAGTCACAAAAAAAGCACTTAACTCATAGCAGTTGGCTTCACTATCTAAGCGCCTATCAGAGACAGATACCTAAGGACAATTTAGAGTCACCAGTTAACCTAGCATGCATGTCTTTGGGTTGTGGGAGGAAACCTGAACCCCCAGAGTAAACCCGCACAGCCCAGGGAGAACATGCAAACTCCACACAGAAAGGTTCCCACCCCTGCCAGTCTGGTGATTCAAATGTGGAACCTTTGAGCTGTGAGGCAACAGTACTAACCACTGTACCACCGTGCTGGGCTCATGCAGTGCTGCTCTCAGGGAAGCACTTGATGGTTCCTCATTCTGAAATAGGGTTTTTAATCATGTAAATGGAAGAGCCTTGAGACAGCTGATGTTGGGAACTGGTGCTGTATCAATAAATCTGTGCCAGTTTAATGCAGGGTTTTTGGGGTTTTTTTGCCTTTTTTTTTGGCCTTCCTAGCTATATTATAGACAGATGCATTCAAGAGAAACAGGAACGATCACTCCAGACCAGGCCTGGGCAATGAGACCTCAAATCAACATAATAATTAATTGAACAAGTTACTTTGGTTTCAGTTTTCCCAATGATTTTTGATTATATTTAATTTTATCTTGGGGGGTAAACAGGGGTATGGCAGGTAGAGAGATTGAGATTTAATTTTATTATTGAAACATTTGTTGCTTTTATCGTAAAAGCTGAGCTTTTATTTTGAAATCATCTGCTGCAGTTAGCAATGTTTAGTTTCATTTAATTTCAAACTATGGCCTACAGCTCATGGCTTTCAGTGTCTTCATGAGAAGCTGAAGGAGCTATCACTGACACTGAACCAGCTCTGCGTCACTCCCACTGATCTGTTAGCCTAGAACCGAGCAGCACTTGTTTTTAGCAGGAGAAATCTGAGGGGAAGGAGTGAACGGGGAGCTGCTGCTGTGGCTGCACATAACTCATGAATACCAGCTGAGCGTTCCTCCACTAGTTGCTGTCACAGAGTACTATTATTTCATGCTGAATACTGGGACTCAAACCAGGGATCACTGCAAAACAGCACGATCACAAAATATGCATCGTTAACCACTGGGTCGCCCACTGTTATTATTTTGTATTTTTAGGATTATTTAAAGATTGTTGCATTAAAATTAGCTGGGCAGTCCATACACGCCAAGTAACAATAACTCCTCCTACAGTTTAGCTTATACCTTCATCATGATTCTTTTACTTTTTTACACCAATGTCTCTGTTTTTCCAGGCTTTCTCAATCATGTAAAATCATATTCACAAAGTACATTAAAGTTTTATGAATTAGAAAATAAATACTTTCAGAATCTCAGATAACGTTGTTACCTCCTGGTCAGTAGGTGTCACACTCATGGTTTCCTTGCTGTAATGCTGTACTGGTTGCCAGGTTAAGACAAATATCCACAAGTCACAGGTACATGGCACAGCTCACAGGATTTGGCAACCCCTGAGTCTTCTGCTAAATGGCAACCCTTGATATCACTGTTCTCATCAGCCAACTGCTCAGTTGTGTCATAATAGATTTTCATTGTTTTGGAACCATAAGAAGAATTTAAAATAATTACTGCACAATATAATAACTTCTTCAAGAAAATATAGACTTTCATTCTGCAGCCTTTTAACAGTTTTGTGGGTGTAATATTTTATCCTTTGATTTCACCAAAATGTCACCAGTATGACCTCTGATGTTCTTCAAGCTCAGAATCAGAATATGCCTGGTAATATTTCTTATATTCCTTTTGTGCATCTTTTAT
Source organism: Pholidichthys leucotaenia (assembly GCA_020510985.1). Taxonomy (NCBI): domain Eukaryota; kingdom Metazoa; phylum Chordata; class Actinopteri; order Cichliformes; family Pholidichthyidae; genus Pholidichthys; species Pholidichthys leucotaenia. Next base: position 358,826,868 of record CM035843.1, on the reverse strand, counting down.
TTATTTTATTTATTTAATTTATGTATTTATCAGGGACAATGCAGTGAAACATGGTGGTCATATAGAACATCTGATGTTCTGCACAAAGAGTATATAGCATTAAGCTAGTTTGCAACTCCTGTCCCCGGTTGGACTTTTCAAGAAGAAATATGTAAAAGTAATAAGTAATAAGTAAAAAGAAAAAATACTAGTAAAGCAACAACAAATAAAGACCGTATAAACAAGCAGCATAGGAACCTAATACACATCCACCCAACACAACACAAACACCAAATAACACATTAAAGTCTGACCTTGCTAACATCACAAGTCCTAGGTGTGGGTACATTCTTGTTTTGCCTTTAGCCAGTTCTTAACCTTTACTGTGAATGTTTTGAAATCTGTCGTTAGTTTAATTTCATTTGGCATTGTGTTCCAGATGTGACTACCCTTTATAGAGAAAGCCGTCTGTCCAAATGTGGTTCTGCGGCGGGATATTTTACAGTTATTGCTGTTAGAACTCTTGGTGACTCTGCTGCCGTCCTGTCTTTGGATGAAACCACAGAGTGGCTCTGGTGCTGATTTATTTGTACATTTGAAGATTAATTTCAGAAAGAAGAGATTGGTGAAACTTTCAAAACTCAATAAATTATATTTTTTTAGTATATGACAATGATGCCCCGAATTGGCTTTTTATCCATGATTTTCAAGGCTTGATTATATAATTAACCTACGTATGTGTTTTATTGTAGAGGGAGCTGCCTGAGCCCAAACTGTCAGACAGTATGAAATATGGGCGATCATTGCATGCATGTACAATAGGGTTGCCTGTTTTGGTGTGTAATTTCTGATTTATTTAAAACAGTTCAGACTTTTTTTGACATTTCTTTATGTGTTGATTTGAAATTGAGTTGAGGGTCTAGTACAACTCCAAAGTATTTGAATTCTGTCACTGAAGTGAGTTCTTGATTATGTATGTTAACTTTAAAACATTGCTGGCTAGATTTCCTAATTGAGAAACACAGACACTGTTTTTTTAAGGATCAACAGTAAATGATTTTGAAAGAGCCACTCTTGGACATCAACGATGCACTTAGACAGGATGCCAGCAGCGTGTGTCGGGGTCTTGGCAGCTGTATGTATCACTGCATCATCTGCATAAAGTTGGCATGTTGCAGGTGAGCAGTTTAATGGCAAGTCATTAATGAAGAGGCCGAAAAACAGTGGACCAAGAATAGACCCTTGTGGAATGCCTATGTTGTTATTTAAAAAGGAGGATGTGTCCTGATCAGCTTTGACAGACTGTTCTCTATTCTGGAGATAATGTAAACCATTCTATTGCTTCACTAGAAAAATCAAAAGCTGACAATTTGGACAGAAGCAAACTGTGGTTGACAATGTCAAATGGTTTTATAAGGTCAAGAAAAACAGCTCCCACCACATTTTCCCTATCCAAAGGCTGTTTAATATTTTCAGTGAGGCAACAATTTGCTGTTTCTGTTGACATTAGAGCCGCTCCAGTTGGTCTAGGTGTTGGCCAGGGTCTTGACAACAGCAGCTGACCAGTTGGTCTAGGTGTTACCACCTTATTGTGGTGGAGGGGTTTGTGTGCCCAAATATCCAGGTGCAAAGTTGTCAGTGACAATGAGGGTCTCTCAGTGTAAATTGGTCCAGGGTGAGCGGTGCATCAGATCCCCATGAAAAAGTTACAGCAAAGTTCCAGTGTACCCCACCTGATATGGGTTTACCGGGGTCCTGCCCTGGAGCCTGGCTGTAAGGAGGGGCTCAATGGCAAGGGCCTGGTGACCAGGTTTCCATCCATAGGACCCAACTAGACTCAGCCCAAATGGGCCCCATAGGTCCACCCTCTAGTGGGCTGACATTCTGCAAGCAGGATCCTTGTGCCAAGTGAATTGACTGGCAGTCTGAGCTTTTCCACTTGGACTGCTGCCTATGCAACCCAGACCTCAGGATAAGTAGTAGATGATGGATGGATGGATGGATGGATATTTCTTAGATCAAATTTAGAGAAAGGCTTCTGTTCTGGAGCCCCCTGCCTTATTCGTCAGCTTCTGTCCTGGCGGTGTCAGTTTTCTTTGCAGGCTAGAGTCCACTCTCACTCCTGCTCCTTCAAAGCAATCTACAGCAACTTGGAAAAAGTCCCAAGTTGTTTTCAACACCAAAATACATGTCAGTCAGGCCATGCAGTGACTTGCTGTGCTGCTTATTTATTATACTGACAGGTTCTGGTCTCCAAATGTGCTGCTCTTTCTGAAGCACCACTAACACAACTCTGACATTTATTCAGTACAAGTACACTTTAATGGAACTCCAACTTGACCTGGGTATCCCCCTGGACACTCTTAAATCAGTCACAGCCAAATCAGAACCTCGTTTATTAACTGGTGGTTGAATAAATCAGACACACAGTTGATTTGTTTGTGGGTTCCAGTCTCAGTAAATATGAAACGTGACAGTGATGGAGATCAGGGCCGAGAGGTGGAAAGGGAGGAAATCGAAGCAGACAAAAGATGAATATGTGGGAATAAAAACATGTCAGCAGGCATTCCTGTCTAATATTTATGATGAATTACTGTAGTTTGCTCTTAGCTCATCAGCATCAGCTTCTCTACAGGCACACGGCTCCAAGTGCAATTCTCACATATATGAACTGCACTTTTTTCTTTATGGTGTTAATATTGCTCTTTTTGCACTGAATTTTAATGGATGTTGTCAGGAACCGAGCCGGCTTGGTTTTCCCCGGCTCGGTCCTGGTCTCTCTGTGGGTCATGGGGCCGTTGTGCATGCATGTTTAGTATGTGTTTCCAGTGTGTACCGTGCCCATAGCCACTGCTCTGGGGCCGGCAGTTGTGTGTCTGCCGACAGTCTGCCGGTCTGACCACGCCCTCCTCACTGATCACCATCAGCTGTTCCCAGCCCCGTTGATCATCTTTCCCGGGCCTCACCCAGGTGCCTCCAATTTACCATCCCCAGCAGTGCGTGTACTTTAGGAGACTTTTTCCAGTCACGCATTGCTGGGTCATTGCGCTAGACATTCAGTCGTTAATCGCTGTATTTTGGTCTAAGTCACTGAAGGACTGTTCTCCCTCTGTGCTTGTGGACTAACTCGGACTGCTCCTGTATTGTGAGTATTTACTGTGTGTGTGTGTGTGTGTTCCCCGGTCATTCTCACCTGTAAACTGTAGCGCGCCCTTGAGGACCCCTTAAGCTTCCGAGGGAACCAATACTGTAACTGTGTGTCAGCATTGTTGTATTAATAAATGTGTGTGGTGCATATGCCGCGCTTAAATCCTCGTCCTTTCACCCCTCCTCCGTGCACTGTGGAAAAGCGCACGGGGAGTTTATGACAGATGTTGGAGATCTCTGAGCCAGACGTTTTTACTGTAATCTAGTACAATAAAGACAGTTTTCATTGGAAGCCTGGAGAGGAGCAAAAATACATTTGGGAAAATCAAGGCAAATGAGATCACAAATATAATGTAGTACATATAGGTTAAACTGTTGTTTTTTTCATTTTCTTATACTTTTAAAATGGTGAATGTTAATATTAAATTATGAGGTCAGTTAATTCTGTGGAACCAAAAACTCCTGACTCTAAACTCTCCATGTTAGATTTTTTTTTCTAAGGTGTTGGATTGTTATAATGGTAATATCCCAGACTTTACACAGACGGAGCTCATTAGACGACTATTGTGAGATCAAACATTGGCCTGATCTTTCAACAATCTCCTGAATGTTTCTCTTGTGTAACCTTTATTTAGTCCACTGAGAGGCATGGACGCCCTGTTCACACTCACACCTCGAAGCAGCTCCACTGGAGCAGTTGGGGTTAAGGGCACCACAGTGGGGTTAATGAGGGTGGGGCAAACACTGCTACGTCATCTCAGATCTGATCCTGCCCGTCCAGGGATGTGGACCGGTGACCCTCCAGTCACCGGTCCACATCCCTAACCACTAGGCCACCACTGCCCTGAAACCTCAAGTTTCTGTGTGTTTGGGAGATCATTGTGTGATCAAAAATTCAATTTTCAGTAGTAACCTCACAAGGTCCTTGAGCGATTACTAAGAGACCAGGGGCCTCATGTATAAAGGATTGCGCAGCTTTCAAACTGGAAGATACCGTAGTCATGAAATCTGAAAAGTATGTGTGCACAGAAATTTTCTAAAAACTGTTTGCATGCCAGATTCTTCGCTCCTTTTCTTTGTATATCCCAGTTCAACATGAAAACCAGCACATGTTTAATTGTTTTGGACTGAGTCAAAATAATCTCTCAACTGCTGGAGACTGTGGAGATGACTGGAAGATCACTGAGAGACCTTGGCAATTTTTTCATTCCTCAATGATCTCTCAGTGATCTCCACCCCCATGTAAAAGCTGTTCTTGACCTTCTGGAATTTTTTTCTTCTTCAGAGACAAGACCCAGAAAGCTCCCTGTCACCCAAGAAATGCTCCACAGTCTCCACAGTCACCCAAGGAACTCTCAATGATCCCTCAGAAATCTCTCCTTGTCTCTTAATGATTTCTCAAGGATCTTTCAAAGATCTCCATTAAAATCCTACAACAATCTCCCAAATATTTACACAGAAACAGCTTTTTTGAGGCTTTAGGAGATCGTTAAGAGATGAGGTCAGTTTTTGTTCTCTCAGTGTTCTCCCAGTGATCTCCTCGCTGTGTAAAGGGGCCTTTAGGGAGGAAGGTTCAGCACAGATTGGTCAATGCAAGTATCTATAATACATAAACAGCTAAGTCTTCTACCACATTTCTGGAGGTCTGGGTCACAGAGGCAGCAGTTCAAGCAGAGAAGCCCAGACTTCCCTCTCTCCAGCCACCTGCTCCAGCTCTTCAAAGAGGATACCAAGGCATTCCCAGACCAACTGGCAGACATAGTCTCTCCACCGAGTCCTGGGTCTGCCCTGGAGTCTCCTCCCAGTGGGATGTGCCTGAAACACCTCAAGTGAGAGGTGTCCAGGAGGCATCCTGATCAGATGCCCAAACCACCTCAACTGACTCCTTTCAATGTGGAGGAGCAGCGGTTCTACTCTGAGCTTCTCCCGGATGACTGAGCTCCTCACCCTATCTCTGAGGGTGAGTCCAGCAATCCTATGAAGAAAGCTCATTTCAGCCACTTGTATCCGCGATCTCATTCTTTCAGTCATTACTCAAATCTTGTGACCATAGGTGAGGGGAGGAACGTAGATTGACCGGTAAGTCAACAGCTTTGCCTTAGAGCTGAAAAAAAAAAAAAAAATCAGATTAATCAAATAATCAATGGCTGCAGCCCTACAGGCAAGATCACTGAGAAACCAGGAGAGATTGCTGAAAGACCAGGAGAGATTGAGACACTGGGAGAGATGTATGAGATCATTGAGCGATCCTTGAGTGCTCCTTGACTGTTCAATGATCCCACTGATCTCTCAATGCTCTCTCAGCCATCTTTCAATTATTAGTGATATTTCAATGAATATCAATTTTTTTTTCCTCCCTGAAGGTAGAGATGGCTGAGAAATTAGTGAGGGATCACTTCGGTGAAAGACCAATAGAGTTCACTGAAAGACTGCAGAGAGATCATTGGGAGATCAATAAGACTGTCAAGTTTCCCTTGAGAGTTCGTTGAGAAATCGTTTCCCTTTGGTGATCATTAAGAGATTGTTCTGGACCGAGTCAAAACTCTGAGGATCGTGGTGATCACTGAAGGTTATTAATACGGTCATTTCACGAAGTGTAAGATCACTATTTGACAAGCAACAGGTCACGATTTCCCATTTTATCTCATGTTATAACAGCTTATTAATGGTTTATAAAGTTGTAACTTTTATTGTTTTATTAGCCTGGCTAAAGTTTTGCCTTTTTTTTTCTGTAATGACAGTTTAAGTTCTTGTAAAACAACGCAATGATAAATGATTGTAAATATGAAGAGGTAGATGTCAAAAAAAAAGTTAATCGCATGTGGAAAATGTAAATAACAGTTTTATGGCAAAGGAGGAAAGAAATTGGGTGTACTGGCTCTGTGGCTCCTGAGGGAGAGGAGGACACATTGATTTTGATTTCCCTGCAAACACACACACACACACACACACACACACACACACACACAGAGCACACTCCTGTGCTCTCAAGTATTAAACAATTAGAAAACACCCCCTGGAGCATTTCAGCAACCCACATTATAGTCCAGGCCCGGCTTGGTCCAGTAGGGGAAGATGCTGCCCTGGAACTGACCAATCGGCTCGCTCAGCTACCAGTCAATACCATTGTGTGCTTACTATGCTGTGCACGTGCATGTGCATGTGTGCTGGAGTGTTGAGAGGCAGTAAATTTGCAATAGAGCGTGAGGTAGCTTCAACGCTAAGCTGTCCCAGGGGCTGGAGGTAGAAGACAGCGCAGTGGAATGTGTCCTGGCTGTTTGGTTTAATGACAGTGGAGCAGTGAGGTTTGGTTTGGAGAGCTGCAGAGTTTGACCTGTTACAGACAAACGTGTTTGATTCTGTTCTAGACAGGTGTACCTGAGAGCAAATTAAAATACATTTAAAATACAGTGAAATCAAACAGAAATGATTCTGCCCAGAATTACTGTAAAGTGGAGTGTATGGGAGCAGCTTGTTTGAGACCCATTCTGGTGTATTCCTTTTATAATCTAGCAATATTTGGTTATTAAAAGCTTTATGAAACCATCATCAATCGAATTAACAACAAAATACCCAACAATATCACCGGAGAAGGACCCGTTTGGCTACAAGCAGGGTGTCAGTGTTGCCCATTTGTCAGTAAAAACCCTACGCAACAACAGCAACCTTATATTATAACTTTTCAAGCTTGAAATCGTCACTATTGTCTTTTTCTGGTCAAATTTGCCGCTTTTCACTCCCACACTTCGGGAAGCCTGGGCATGTGCAGACAGAGCGTGAACCACTCCATACTGAGGGATGCACAGCCACATAACCTCAGCAAAACACATTAAAATCTGACATCAATCTGACAAACGGTTTGAGAGAGATGCAAGGAACAGATGCACAGACAGACATTCCTTGCATTTATAGATGCAGTAGTGTGAAAAAGTGTTTGCCCCCTTCCCGATTTCTCATTTTTTTATATGCTTGTCACACTTAAATGTTTTAGATCATCAAACAAATTTAAATATTAGACAAAGATAACACAAGTAAACACAAACTGCAGTTTTTAAATTAAGGTGTTTATTATTAAGGGTAGAAAAAATCCAAACCTACATGGCCCTGTGTGAAAAAGTGATTGACCCCCCCCCCCCCCATTAAAACATAAATTAACTGGTTTAGCACATCTTTGGAAAGCTGAGTTCAATTTCTCTAGCCACACCCAGGCCTGATTACTGCTGCGCCTGTTCTCAATCGAGAAATTACTTAAATAGGACCTGCCTGACAAAGTGAAGTAGACCAAAAGATCCTCAAAAGCTAGACATCATGCTGCGATCCAAAGAAATTCAGGAACAAATGAGAAACAAAGTAATTGAGATCAATCAGTCTGGAAAAGGTTAAAGCCATTTCTAAATCTTTGGGACTCCAGCGAACCACAATGAGAGCCATTATCCACAAATGGCAAAAATATGGAACAGTGGGCAACCTTCCCTGGAGGGGCTGACCAACCAAAATTACCCCAGAAGTGCAGCAACGACTCATCCAAGAGGTCACAAAAGACCCCACAACAACATCCAAAGAACTGCAGGCCTCACTTGCCTCAGTTAAGGTCAGTGTTCATGACTCTACCATAAGAAAGAGACTGGGCAAAAATGGCTTGCATGGCAGAGTTCCAAGACGAAAACCACTGCTGAACAAAAAGAACATAAAGACTCGTTTCAGTTTTGCTAGAAAACATCTTAATGATCTCCAAGACTTTTGGGAAAATACTCTGTGGACTGACGAGACAAAACCTAAACTTTTTGGAAGGTGTGTGTCCCATTACATCCAGCGTAAAAGTAACACAGCATTTCAGAAAAGGAACATCATACCAGCAGTAAAATATGGTGCTGGTAGTGTGATGGTCTGGGACTGTTTTGCTGCTTCAGGACCTGGAAGACTTGCTGTGGTAAATGGAACCATGAATTCTGCTGTCTACCAAAAAATCCTGAAGGAGAATGCCCGGTCATCTGTTCATGACCTCAAGCTGAAGCGCACTTGGGTTCTGCAGCAGGACAATGATCCAAAGCACAGCAGCAAGTCCACTTCTGAATGGCTTAAGAAAAACAAAATGAAGACTTTGGAGTGCCCTAGTCAAAGTCCTGACCTGAATCCGATTGAGATGCTGTGGCATGACCTTAAAAAGGCGGTTCATGCTCGAAAACCCTCCAGTGTGGCTGAATTACAACAATTCTGCAAAGGTGAGTGGGCCGAAATTCCTCCACAGCGCTGTAAAAGACTTATTGCCAGTTATTGCAAATGCTTAATTGCAGTTGTTGCTGCTAAGGGTGGCCCAACCAGTTATTAGGTTTAGGGGGCAATCACTTTTTCACACAGGGTCTTTTGGTCTACTTCACTTTGTCAGGCACGTCCTATTTAAGTGATTTCTTGATTGAGATCAGGTGTGGCAGTAGTCAGGCCTGGGTGTGGCTAGAGAAATTGAACTCAGCTTTCCAAAAATGTGCTAAACCACAGTTAATTTATGTTTTAATGAGGGGTTCAATCACTTTTTCACACAAGGCCATTTAGGTTTGGAATTTTTTTTACCCTTAATAATAAACACTTTCATTTAAAGACTGCACTTTGCCTTTACTTGTGTTAACTTTGTCTAATATATAAATTTGTTTGATCTGAAACATTTAAGCATGACAAACATATAAAAAAATGAGAAATCAGGAAGGGGGCAAACACTTTTTAACACCACTGTATGTTCGTGCTTCTGCCTTTGATCATGTGCGCCTGGGTCTTAAAACTGATGAGAAGATCAAACTGGATTGATTTACTGCATGTTACATCCAAAACACACCTCTGAATAATTAAAGTTCAGGCCAGCCACTTTGCACTTTTCACTAGTGCAAAGATCATTTTTTGTTCCTCTGTAATAACGAAAGGGACCTGGACACACCCATAAATGAGTTTTTGCACCTTGGACAATGGACTGTTCGCTAGATTGTCGTAATATGGCCCATAGTGTTGCTTTCTCAGCTTTAACAGATTGATTTTACTGGAGTAGTGGAAAAAATATTTGTTAAGAGAGATATTAAAGGATTTCATTGATAAGGACAATATACTCTGCGAACAACAGTATGGACTCAGGAAGAATCGGACCACCTCACTGGCACTCATGGACTTTGTTGAACAGATTACGGATGCAACAGATAAAAGAGAATACACAGTTGGAATATTTCTGGACTTACAAAAGGCATTTGATACAGTTGACCATAAATTACTCCTCAGTAAATTACTTAAATATGGCATCAGAAGAATTGCTTTTGACTGGTTACACAGCTACTTAGAAGACAGATATCAATATGTTCATGTGAATAATATAAACTCTGAGTTGCTCAAGATGACGTGTGGGGTACCACAGGGTTCTGTGTTTGGTCCATTGCTGTTTATTTTGTATATTAATGATTCATGTTCTGTGTTTAAATTGTTCAAGTGTATTTTATTTGCAGATGACAACTTTTTTTTGTAGTGGAGAAAATCTTAAGCAGCTTCTGGATTCAGTAGAAAATGAACTTTAACAAATCAATCAGTGGGTCACTGCCAATAAATTATGTATTCACCTTGGAAAAACAAAATGTATAATATTTGGAAACCGCAAATTATATAATCACAGAAAAATTAAAATAAACAATGTTGAAATTGACACAGTTTTGTAAATCAAGTTCCTAGGGGTCATTGTTGATAACAAACTAAACTGGAAATCACACATAAATTATGTCAAAACTAAAATGTCTAAATCCATTGCTGTACTGTATAAAGTTAAGGATTTCCTGTGTCAAAAATCTCTTTGCATTTTATATAATTCACTGATAGTTCCTTATATGACATACTGTAACGTTGGGGCCATTTTAAGGGAGCCAGGGATTTCCCAGCATGCTTTGCCAGTTTGAAACGTTACTGTGTGTGTGTTAAATGTGTTATTTCTGAGTTATACTGCTGTGTCATTATAACTGCAGTATAATGACCCAGCAGTGTTTAGCAGGATTAGGGCAAGATGTACCATGTGTGTGTAACCATGATTCAAACGGAGGTCTGGGGGAATGACCTCCACTCCTCTGTGTGCTGAGAAGCAGGTTGGGGGTCGGGGTGTGAAAAATAAATCAGGTTGATCACAGCCATCTGCTCCATTGTCTTTTTGTGTGAACCTTGCAAACGTCACACTGGTGTCAGAAGTGGGGTATGGAGCAAGATGAGGATCCAGGCGGAGGTACAGTGGCCGGAGCGATTCATCGCTCAGCCGGGAACGGAGTGTAGAGCTGAGACGCCGGCCCCTGGAGAGCTTCGCTGCGATGGACAGAGCAGAGCAAACCAGCCCCGTTTCCCGCCCTTTTCAGGGCAGGACGGGCTGGCGATTCCAGAGCAACTAGGAGCGGCAGTCGACCGGGAGATGACCGTCCCATCCATCCAGCAGCGGGCCAAGATTCCCCGCTACAACGGTGAGAATCTGTTGGATGACTGCCTGGCCCAGGTCGAGTTGGCTGCCGCGCTGATCATCAGAGGAAACCACCATGCTGAGAGCGAGTGGAGGAGGAGCTACGGCAGATCACAGCAGCGCGTGCACGAAAGAAACAGCCGTGGCGAAGCGAGGAAGGACGGCTTCCGCTGCACAGAGCCAGGGTACATGGCATGGTACTGCCCCACACACAGCGCACGACAAACTGGCCCCTCGCCGACGTTAAATTAGAGCGAGGTGGCATGGACGGGGAAAAAGCCGCCTCCTGCAGATGCTTCCCCCGGCAGGTGACGTCACAGAGGCCTTTGGAGCGCAGCAGCAGTGGAGCAAGCAGGACAGATCCGGTCTTTTCTCGGGATCGGCAGGGGCTGGACGCCTGGACGCGGGCCAGCGGCCGACTGGGAGGTCCTGGCAGCGGTGGGAGTCATGGGACTCCCGCTGTCAGAGGAGGAACTGTGCGTGTCCTACCGCCACCCGATGCTTTTCCTTTCGGTGACGTCACGGAGGCCCTCGGCGCAGGAGCGACGCAGCGGAGCGAGGAGGACGAAGATGCGGCCACTTTCCAGGCGCAGCAAGGGCTGGACGCATGGACGCGGGCCAGCGGCCGCCTGGGAGAACTGGCAGCGGTGGGAGTCGGCCGGAGCGGGCCTGGGACTCCCGCTGCCAGGGAAGGGACTGTGCGTGGTCCTACAGAGGCTGTCAGATGTGTCCATCCGCCCGCTGATGGCCAAACCGGAACCCTACCCCAACCAGATGCTCTGACCGAGACTCAGATGGCCCGTGCATGCCGCCCTGGCACCGGGCTGACTCGCGTTGGATTTCTGAAAGTGGACTTTGAATTTTCTGGGGACAGAAACCAGTCCAGGGGGGGGGCAGTGTAATGTCGGGGCCATTTTAAGGGAGCCAGGGATTTCCCAGCATGCTTTGCCAGTTTGAAACGTTACTGTGTGTGTTAAATGTGTTATTTCTGAGTTATACTGCTGTGTCATTATAACTGCATTATAATGACCCAGCAGTGTTTAGCAGGATTAGGGCAAGATGTACCATGTGTGTGTAACCATGATTCAAACGGAGGTCTGGGGGAATGACCTCCACTCCTCTGTGTGCTGAGAAGCAGGTTGGGGGTCGGGGTGTGAAAAATAAATCAGGTTGATCACAGCCATCTGCTCCATTGTCTTTTTGTGTGAACCTTGCAAACGTCACAATACTGTGTGGAGATCTGTGGAAACACATATAAAACAAACACAAACTTAATCTTTTTACTCCAGAAAAAAGCCGTATGCATTATATCAAAGAAATCTTACCGTGACCCAACAAATCCAATATTCATTCAATTACATACTCTTAACTAGAAAAGCACTCGGAGAGCGCAGACCTCTGCCAAGCGCCACAGTTCCCCCCCATACAGTGTTTGTGTGTACGTTTTCAGATTCCTTGACCATGAAAACATATGACTAGCAATTGGATTCAAAATGATAGGATTAGTGGTTCAGTAGTAAAAGCATTACCTCCTTGGCGGAGGTAATAAACTGAAGTGTTGCTGTTGTGTCCATCTCCTCCATCTGCAAAGTGCCAGGCTGCGACCTGTCAAGGCATACCTCATGCCTCCCTTATTGGGGGGGCTTTCACACCTGTACTGACCTCATGCCTCCCTTATTGGGGGGTGGGGCTTTTACACCTGTACTGAGTACTTAAAAACTGTATTTATCGGCAGATGAAAGAAAACTGAAGCAAAAACAAACAAACAAACAAACAAACAAAAACTAAGCAAACAGCAACTGCAACATGAACTATTTCAAACATATTTATTCAAATGTACACTTATATGGACACAATCTTGAGCCACAACTTTTTGGTAATGTGAAAATAATAAGCCAAGTAGCACAAAAAAATTGAGTGCTCTTGCTGTCAGGAAACAATGTTGGCACCAAATCACTGAAGTGATCTGCCACCAATGGGGGTAGATTGTGCTCTGCCACAAAATGACAAAACATCACTTCTGCTAGTGATGCATTGGATTTGGAAGGCGTCGGTTCTCTCACTGGCTGAAAATGTTCATCCATCGATCGAATTTGGCTACACAGTTTTTGTGGCCCTGTGTAGCAAAGTACGACTTCAGGTCGAAAATCTCCGATGCAGTCACTTTTAGCATTAGAGTCACACATATCAGGCGCAGCATTACTGGCGCCGGGGTTCCTCTCTGTTCCGGAGCCGCAGGACAAAAGAAGGTGCGATAATGGTTGCCGTGGGTTTTATTGGGTTTGCGCTCCGCGGAAAAAAGAGGATTTGGAAGCCTCCCCGGCAGAGAGCTGGTTTTTGCGCAGCCCCTATAGCTGGCCGGGGAATTTCTGCCAAATAATCCGGCACCGGACAGCTGCCCATCTCAGCTTTTGCAGCGTAGCGCAAACACAGGCACTCTGGCGAGCCCTGCCCACCACTGTTTTCTGCATGCTTTTGTGCCTAAAACTTTGAAGAAGGCGGAGTTTGTGTTCATCAGACACGACGACCAGCGCCCTCTATTGCCCCTGCACACATGTTGAAAATGGCCGTATCTCACAATGTTAAAGAATCCTTTAAAAAATTCCTGTATCCAGACGGTGATCCGGATCATCCCCAAAATTTAATCAATTCTTCCTTGTACCATTTCCAACAAGGCCTGAAAGTTTCATCGAAATCCATCCAAAACTTTTTGAGTTATCTTGCTAACCAACAGACAGACAAACAAACAGACAAACAGACAAACAAACAGACAGACAAACGCTTGCAAAAACATAACCTCCTCCTGGCCTTCGGCCTGGCGGAGGTAAATATAGAGATCTAGTAGATTATAATGTCATTCAAATCATGTGCAAAGCAAATAATAAGCAATTACCTGTTAATATTCAGAGATTGTTTAAAAAAAGGGAAAGCAAATATGAGCTAAGAGGAAACTCTGTTTTTAACAAACCAAAGGTTAGAACAAATACAAAGTATCATTGCATGTTTGTCACTGGAGTTAAACTGTGGAACTGTTGCTCTGAAAATATTAAAACATGTTCAACTCTGAAGCAATTCAAGAAAATTGTACAAAGATGAGAAAATCTCTCAGTATCTCACTGTAAATGCTAGGAGATAAATTTGTAATAACTTAAAAGTTTTTGTTGTTTTTTTTCTTCTATTTGTTCTATTAGTTAGTTATTCTATTGTAACTGTGCAGTTACTGAAAAGGAAATTATCGAGACTGTGAGTAAATTTAAGAACAAAAAATCAACGGACTGGAATGAAATTGACATGACAATAGTGAAAAAAGTAATTGAGGGAATTGTTAAGCCACTCACTCACATCTGTAACCTGTCATTTCAAACTGGTACATTTCCAGACAAAATGAAAATAGCAAAAGTAATACCTCTATACAAAACAGGAGACAGTTATTGTTTCACAAATTACAGGCCAGTCTCTTTACTCTCACAATTCTCCAAAATACTTGAAAAAATCTTCACTAAGAGACTGGATGATTTCACTGAAAAACACAACCTCCTTACAGATAGCCAGTATGGTTTTAGAGCAGATAAATCTACATCTTTGGCACTGATCGAACTTATAGAAGAAATTACTAGTTGTATAGATAAAAAAAATGTTGCTGTAGGAGTATTTATAGATTTAAAGAAAGCTTTTGACACCATTGACCACAGAATACTACTAAGGAAACTGGAAAGGTATGGGATAAGAGGGGTTGGACTGAGTTGGGTGGAAAGTTATTTAAGTAACAGACAACAATTTGTACAAATTGGAGAGCACAAATCACCCTTCATGGACATCACTTGTGGTGTGCCCCAGGGGTCAGTTTTGGGACCCAAACTCTTTATTTTATATATAAATGACATATGCCAAGTATCAAAAATTCTGAAATTTATTTTGTTTGCGGATGACACAAATATCCTCTGCACTGGTGAGAATTTGCAGCAGGTTTTAGAGGTGGTCACAACTGAAATGAAAAAATTAACGCAGTGGTTCAACAAAAATAAATTATCTCTAAATCTAAAAAAAACAAAGATTATGTTGTTTGGAAATTATAAAATAAATCATGAAATAATGGTAACGATAGATGATACCAGAATAGAAACAGTACAGGAAAATAAGTTCCTGGGGGTGACGCTTGACAATAAAATCTGCTGGAAACCTCACATCAGTCACATCCGGGCCAAATTAGCAAAATGTATAGGCATACTGGGGAAGACAAGACACTTCTTGGACTATAAATCATTGGTCTTATTGTACAATTCACTGTTTTTACCTTATCTTAACTATTGTGTAGAAGTCTGGGGAAACACCTACAAAACCAACCTACAGTCAATATGCACATTACAAAAAAGAGCTATAAGGATAATAAACTATGCAGGATATAGAGACCATACCAATTCGTTGTTCTTAAAGTCATATGTCATAAAGTTCATCGATTTAGTTAAATTTAAGACAGCACAAGTAATGTACAGGGCAATTAATAATCAACTCCCAACTAATATACAAAAAATATTTAAAAAAAGAGACAATGATCATAATTTGAGAGGAGACTTAAACTTTACAAAACCCAAGATACGAACAACCAAGAAAAGTATGTGCATATCTGTCTGTGGGGTGGATTTGTGGAACAGTCTAGAGCCGGAACTGAAACTATGTACAAACAGAAATCAATTCAAAAAGAGGTATAAGCATCATTTGCTGAAAGGGTATATGTTAGAAGGGTAGTAGTTATATGTACGATTCATTATGTTCACTCTGGGATATTATGGGACACTATGGAATGGTGGGTGGGACATCACTGTGTATATCTGTGTTGTTTGAGGCTGGTTTTGATGTATGGACATCATTGTATGTTAGAATGGATGGGTGTTAATGTTGATTTGTAAAAAATACAGTAAATTGTTTACTTGGGGTCTTAAATGTGGTAATTTGTATAAAATTCACATGGGTGTATCTATGGAAAAGAGGAGATGGAATTAATAAGTGTTCACTTCTTCCTTCTCCCTTTCGAACAGTGTATACTGTTACTTTATTGCATTTGCCATTTGCTTGTATTTGTTATATTTTTGTGTTCGAAATAAACTATCTATCTATCTATCTATCTATCTATCTATTTTATTTTCTTTGTTGATTTTGGGTATGACTTAAATTTTTATGGTATTGATTTTAAAATTGTAATGAGGTAGGCACTATATAAGCACCTGCTTCAGCCTACACCCTTTTGGTTGTTCTCTAATGTGTTCTACATATTGTTGTTGTTCTTACTGTATGTATGTTCATTACTAAATAAATTCATTCATTCATTTTAAAACACAGAGTTATTTTGGGCTGACGCAGAGGAAAGACAAACAGCCTGAGTCGAGGCATAAAAAGGAGTGGTCGTGCATCCCACTGTGAGAGAGCTTTAACGACAGTGACTGTAACACTGTTGGGGCCACATGCGACCTGTCACTGACAGAGATTTCACCACTGCTAACACTGCTATCTGCTAACCAAACCGTAGGGATGCAGCATGAATTTACAGACTGATTGGCACCACACTGCTGCCACAGCAGAAAATCCCAACAGGCCTGAATATACTGGGTCAGACAGAGGCAAAACATCCTAAATGCAGCATCCAGGATCCCAACAAGGAAGAAAATGTAGTTGAGCTGTGGCAGCAGAAACATTGATTTTGTGATGTGTCCTCCAGCTGTGAGCATGATTGTTGAAGATGGTCCATGTAGTACGTGTATCTATAGTAGTGGAGATGGATGGAGCAGGCCGTTTTACATTGGTTCCTTCTCTTTTGAGGTCTAGGTAATGTAAAATTTGCTCACATACGCTGCATACACTCAATGAGCTGAAGTATTAGGGCATGTGACTGCAGTTTTAAAGCAACTAGTCTGCATCAGATTTATATCAGTCAGTTTTTAGCTCATTCCGTCAAAGCAGAAAGGACTTAATGCTGCGACCATCTTTCATCCTTCTGTTCATTAATCAATCCGTCCATCTACATTTCATAGAAATTACCACTCTTCCTAGGTAATTGCCTCGATGCTCACCAAACTCACAATGATCCTCAGGTGGGTCTGCAACCCGGTTAAGCTCAAGGTCAGGGTCAAAGGTCAGGACATCTGGGACATTCATATGATTGACAAGTGCAGAGGCACAGTGTTAGATTATATAGATGTATGTTTTAGCTGTCTAGATCATTATATACTGTATACTGGGAGTCAAATTTTAAAATGTTGTAATTGCACTTTAGCTCAGATGAGCTGCAAATTCTTTTCTGATCTACCTTGCTTTTATTTATTTATTTCTGAATATTGCTGTGGAGAGCAAAGCAATGAAATTTCATTCTATGTGCACTGTAGTGTATGTCTGAATGACAATAAAGTTTGGAATACGAATTTCATGAAAATTCCTACACTTTCGAGGCAATTGCCTCCGTGCTTACCAAACTCACTCACAATGAGCCTCAGGTGTGTCTGCATCCAGGTTGAGCTCAAGGGCAAGGTCAAAGATCAGGAGATCTGGGGCCTCATGTATAAAGCATTGTGCAGCGTTCATACTGAAAGGCAGCATACTCATTAAATATGAAAGTATGTGTGCACAGAAATTTTCAAATGTATAAAACTGCACGCCAGATTCTCCGCTTCTTTTCTTTATACATCCCAATTAACCGTGAAAACTAGCACACATGCACAAGCTCTTTACCTTGCCTCAGTTCTTCCAACTAATGACAATGTAGATGACTAAATATGCCCCTTCTGTCAAACAAACATCACCAGTCCTGCAGGAACGTGCAACATAAAAAAGCATAACTTCACGGAGTGGGACACTGAGGTCTTGATAATTGAGGTGAAGGTCAGAAAAAATATTTTATTTTGTTCTGACCCTCTGGCATCAACAATAAACATAAGTTCACCGAGTGGACCGCTGTTACAGTAATGTAGCTGCTTAGACTCAGGCTCACACAGTGACTGAAACAAAGCAAAACAAAATATAATAAAATAGTCTGGCATTAAAGGTAAAGTCAATAGAGGGATCACTGCTCATAGTGTTGCTGGGGTTACTGGGGGAGCCCGTGTGCTGACATAGAGGAAAAAAAATTCCCGTGAGAAAAAGCCTTCGGCAATCCAGATGCGAGGAGAGGGCAGACAGACAGACAGTAGTGATGTGTCCTGAGTAAATAAGCACCACTGAACACCGCTCCAATCTTACAGCTGAATTTAGGCTAGAGTTACAAATCTGTTAGTGTCACTGCCAGAATCCAAATTACGCACGATAACCAGGTGGAACACACTGAGCTGCACAATAGAAATACCTTTTATTCCCAGATTGTAACCTCCAAACTGAGATACCTTAGACCATGGAAATATCCCCTCACTCCGAGACAGCTGCGTGTAAGGCAAATGTCTCTACTGCAGCTACTGTGGATCACTCACAGGGATTTGCCGGTCCTCTGCCTCACAGCATGTATTGCGCTGAAGCACATTAATCATTCAAAGTGCACTTTGCCAATCCAAATTCCTCCCAGGAGAGATGATTTTGTGCGCATTTCCTCATGCATATCGGTGGCTCAACATCTGATGGGATCCATTTTGCAGCAGTGCTGGTTGTGGCAGTGAGGCAGGTTATCTGGGGGAAAGTAGTTACTATTCATCGGGTTTTCACAGTACACAATAAACAGATTTATAGAGATACATCACTTAATAATATCAATGTTTTTCATAGACAAAGCATTTTATCTGAAGTGGAAACATTGTTTTAACATATTTTGTGAGTTTCAGGTGTTTTGTAGTTTGTCAGACCCACCTGATAGAGTCAAACAGAATTTTGAGGACAGTCTGTAACTTCTCACTGCAGGTGGAAACTTGGCAGCTTCTCCCGTGGATTCTCACGTTACGTTTGTTTTTATACATTGCACTGCAAAACCAGCATTATGCCATGTTTTTTTTTACATGCACATGCTTTTTACATGAGGCCCATGGCCACTCATGTGATTTCATGAAAATTTCTGCTCCTAGGCAATTTCCTCAGAGCTCTCCAAACTCATTCACAATGGTGCTCAGGTCGATCTGCATCCAGGTTGAGCTTAAGGTCAAGAGATGTGGGCACTCGTGATTTCATGAAAATTCCTACTCCTAGGCAATTGCCCCAACAGTCACCAAAATCACTCACATTGATCCTCAGGTTAGTCTGTATCTAGGCTGTGTTCAAGGTCAAGGACAGAGGTCAGGAAATCTGAGTTGTGATTTCATCAGGCTGGGATGAGCGACTCCCTCACTGACAGTCTGTTTGTGCTTTTACTCATCATTTAGTTGATATTTGTCATTGAAGAAACTTTATAACATACATACGAGGGGGAGCTGAAAAGTTCATAGTGGTCAGATTTGACCAGATGTGGTTTATTTTTCAACCGCAGGGATCCAAGCGCTGCAACACTGATGGAAGAAGTGTGTGGATGAAGGGGAGACTATGTTGAAAAATAAAGCACATTTGGTCAAATTTGACCACTATGAACTTTTCATCCACCCGTCTCACACGCACGCACACACACACACACGTACACACGCACGCACGCACGCGAGTGTGTGCGTGTGTGTGTGTGCGTGTGTTTGCGACCTCATTGAAATTTTTGAACAGCCAGTGTTTAGAGGCTGAAAGTTGGATTCTTAATTTTCAGCAATAATTCACATCCCTCCATCCATCTTCTACCACTTTTCCGGAGGTCTGGGTTGCGGAGGCAGCAGCTCAAGCAGAGAAGCCCAGACTTCCCTCTCCCCGGCCATCTGCTCCAGCTCTTCAGAAAGGACACCAAGACGTTCCCAGCTCAGATGGGAGACATAGTCTCTCCAGCATGTCCTGGGTCTGCCTCGAGGTCTCCTCCCAGCGGGACGTGCCCGAAACACCTCAAGTGGGAGGCGTCCAGGGAGCATCCTAATCAGATGCTCAAACCACCTCAACTGGCTCCTTTCGATGTGGAGGAGCAGCGGTTCTACTCTGAGCCTCTCCCGGATGACCGAGCTCCTCACTCTGTCTCTGAGGGTGAGTCCAGCAATCCTACAGAGAAAGCTCATTTCAGCCACTTGTATCTGCGATCTCATTCTCTTCGGTCATTACCCAAAGCTCATGACCGTAGATGAGGGTAGGAACGTAGGTTGACTGGAAAATAGACAGCTTTGCCTTAGAGCTCAGCTCTCTCTACACCACAACAGACCGGTACAACATCTGCATCACTGCAGATGCTGCTCCGATCCATCTGTCAGAGACCCTGAGATACTTAAACTCCTCCACTTGGGGCAGGAGCTTGTCCCCAACCTGGAGAGGACAAACAATCACAATCACATGCAAATTAGCAGTATTGCTAAATCTGGCATACTTACATTTGTATTAATGTTCATTAGTATGTATTGTCCCTTTCAAATAAACATTAAACTTAAGCTTAAACATCAATCCACTGAATTACTTGTACTGGTCTCTTCTGCTTGATAATGATATAAAACCTTCTGTTGTCACTTTATTTATTTATTTATGAAGAAACTACGTATATCATTTGTTTAATGGTGGACCGAGCATAAATTTCTTCATCTAAAAAAAGAGTAGCAACAGAAGAAATGTGAAAAATTCTCAATGATATCAATAAAATTGTTTTTATACAGTTTAATGCATGAGTTATTTACAGACCAGTTGTGGCTTCCTGCCTTTTTTCTACTTGACTTCCCCATTATTCTTGGTATGCCAGATTTACTGATAATTTGTTATTGATCTATAAGCACACTTCATTGATTTAGATCAATGTGAAATTCATCAAAGCTGTCAGGAACACTTGGAGACCTTTTGTTGGCAAAGGTGTTTAATCTGATAGCATGTTTGCAGCTTTCATTGATTGGCTTATTGCATTTTTTTGCTCTGCTTGAGAAACAGAGAAAAACACCAGAGTTTTCCTTTAAGCACGGTTCCAAATGACTGCCCCCTCCCTTTCTCTTCTTTCTCCAAACTGAGATGGCCTCGCAGCACTGGGACAACGGTTTCTAGTTAGGCTGCTCTATCTGTAAAATGAACAAATGATGGTTAGTAGTAGTAGATTAGTTTATTTGACAGGGACAGTGCAATAAACATAGACAATTAATCAAAGACAATCAATCTGATGTGTTGCACATAGAGTGTGCAACACTCTATGTTTGTGCAAATGATGGTTTGAAAGGATATACACTGACACTTAATCAATGCCTATCTGAGCTGTGATGGTCGACAGCCAGCGTGTCATCACTGCTCAGAGATGACAAATAATCACTGTGTTGTTGTAGGTTGTGTTGTGCCTGCAGCTGCTGCAGTCTTCCAACACGCATGGGCTGTGAGTTCACACTCATAGCAAGGATTATAGTTGATTGCCCTTTTTTGTTAAGAGTGAGTTTATTACTAATAGAATAGAATGGAATAGAATAGAATAGAATAGAATAGGCTCTATTGTCATTGTACAGCTGTACAGTACAACAAAATTGTGGGTGCTCCACCAGGCTACTGCACAATAAAGCAAGAAAGAAGGATTTGATAAAACACAGTTACAGAACACACGATTAAACACATGACTAAAATAAAAATAAATAAAAATAAAATAAAAATAAAAATAAAAATGGCCTGGGATTATGGAAATATACATAGGTACCCTAGTGGCTATGCGGGTGGAACTATGTACATAAGAGTACAGAGTGCAGAACACACAATTGAGTAAAATGGCCCAAGAATTATGGAAAATATACATAGTAGTGGCTTCACGGATGGGTCAGTATACATGAAAGTGAGGAGTGTAAAGACAGGTGAGTTACTGTGATAATAAAAAGGTCCTCAGTTCTGTGCATGTGAGCGTTCAGAGGGAGGGTGTGGGGCCTCTGACTGTTTGCAGTTCGGATGGCCCAGGGGAAGAAACTGTTTGTCAGTCTAGAGGTGTGGGACTTGATTGATCTGAACCGTTGTCCAGAGGGAAGCAGGTCGAACAGGTGGTGGGCGGGATGTGAGGGGTCTCCTGTGATGGCCTTGATTCTTCTGAGACAGGAGGATCTGGAGATGTCTTCCAGGGAGGGCAGAGGGCCGCTGATGATTTTTTGGGTTGTGTTGATGACCCTCTGCACAACCTTCCGGTTCTCGGCCATGGAGCTGGCGTACCGCACACCCAGACACTAGGTGAGCACACTCTCCACTGAGCAGTGGTAGAAGGCCAGCAGCAGCTTCTGGTCCAGGTTGTTCTTCCTCAGGACATGGAGGAAGTGTAACCGCTGCTGGGCTTTCTTCACCAGGACCTTGGTGTTGACAGACCAGGAGAGGTCAGAGAAGATGTGGATACCCAGGAACCTGAAGGTGGGGACAGTTTCCACTCAGTCGCCATTTATGAGGAGGGGGCGGTGGTCCTGTCTGTTCTTCCTGAAGTCCAGTATGAGTTCCGTGTTTTTTGGACATTCAGTTTCAAGTTGTTTGTTTGGCACCACAGCAGCAGATTCTCTACCTCCACCCTGTATGCCTTAAGCTTCTTAGGGGCAGGTTTACTAAGGCAGTGCAAATTAGACAGAGCGACTAAGGGAGTGGCCAATTTTTGCCAGTGATCTACTAACAACACGCAAAATTATGAACACAGATGCAGCCACTTCATTTCAATAATGACCACCCATCCACCAAGAGCAGCGCAAAATTGCACGCAGGCACAGCTGAGGGAGTGGGTCATCAACACAGGCACAGCCAGTTCGGAGGAGCA
Source organism: Pholidichthys leucotaenia (assembly GCA_020510985.1). NCBI lineage: Eukaryota > Metazoa > Chordata > Actinopteri > Cichliformes > Pholidichthyidae > Pholidichthys > Pholidichthys leucotaenia. The sequence continues at coordinate 358,804,525 of CM035843.1, read as the reverse complement.
TAATATCGTTTTTTATTAAACTTTTTTAAGCTTTTGTTTAAGCGCAAACCCCAATAAAATGGTTTATTTTTGTTCATCATGTATCAAAGTTTTGATTTTCATTTCACATGGCAGACTCCTTTGTTTAATATGTATAAATTAAGGACTGCTCATGAATAAAGTAAATTGATTATTGGCTATATATAAACAAATGAAATTTTTAAAAATCCTCTGCCGGCTGATGTCCAGTTCAGCACAACAACAATCTCTGTGAGATTGTTTCTGTTCATATTAATCTGTTCTGTCATGCCAAATAAAGTCATGTACGGGGAGCTGTCAGCGAGGTTCTCGCCGGTATCTCCTCCTGGCACCAGCAATTGCTGTCATCAGGCCCAGATGAATTAAGACAAGCTTTTTTGGGGTGTTAAATCCTGGCGCATTTAGCAGAAGATTGACAACCACAAACCTTAATAAATCACCTTGCGCCAGTCATTTAAATACTCCCCTCCCTCAAATTTGCACTTTGACATGACAACTCCCACAAATACATATGCAATGAGGCCAGGCGCAAAATTAACATAGTCCACACCCTTCCACCGCTAATTTTGCCTGCGCCCTTTAGTAACTCTCCACAGTAGTTTTTTAACGCCAAAACAGGGTTTTGTGATGGCGCAGCATGTTAGTAAATCTGCCCCTTAGTCTGTATTTCATGTCATTACGTATGCAGAGTTACAGTAGAGGATTTTGATATAAAATGGCCAAACTTTTAAATAAGGATGTCAAAACATGTGAAAGTAATCTTTTTATAGAATATTTTGCCTCTGTTGTGTTTCTCACATTTTTACACTCCCTCATTTACAGTATATCAAAAATAATCTTAAAGGGGTCAAAAAAGGGTTGTCAAAAAATATGAAAACACTCACTTCTCTTGAAAAAACACAAAGCCTTCATCTCCTTTTTCTCTCCAAGAAGCTGTTTTGACTCTTCTGGGTGTTCCTGTATGCCAATAGATAGGAAATGTCACTAAACGGTAACCATCACTAGCCTTGATACTGTCAGAGTGTGGGTTGGAGCCACGCCCTCGCTTTAAGTTCTGTATGTTTAGATCTTCAGTATTTATTATTATTATTAGTAGTAGTAGTTGTAGTAGTATCATGTTTATATATCATGTGGGTTTACTCCAGGATTTCTCCAGTTTCCTCCCACAGGCCAAAAACATGCAGGTTAGGTTAATAGGAGACTCTAAAGTGGCCCTACGTGTGATGTGTGTGTGAATGGTGAAGGGATGGCGCCGTACTGTGGCTGCTTCATCCTTCCAGGTGGATGCCCTGAATTTCCCCTCTGGGGATCAATAAAGTATACAAAATCAAATGTTCTTGTTTTATGTATCCATGCCTTGTCCTCAGTTCCTGGTTTCATAGTATTATTATTTTCATCATCATGGTTTTCCTCAGTTCTGTCTTTTACATTGACAATGTTTCTGTTTATTTCCACCTTAGCCAGAGCCATGTTGATTTCTTGATTATCCACATATGTTTCTGTTTTAGCAATCAAGCCAACCTTATTTAGTGATCGCCGTCCATCACCTGGTGCAGCATCCTTGAGTCATTTTGGCGTCTTACTCATACTTCTGCCGGCCTGCCTACTGGAGTGGTGGCCTACTTGATAGAGCATCCGCCCCACAACTGGGAGGTTGTGGGTTCAAGCCCCGGCCGGGTCATACCAAAGGCCATATAAAAATGGTACTTCCTGCCTTTTAGCTTGGTGCTCAGCATAATAGAATGGGGGAAGGAAAAGTTGTTTGCGGTGGTGCCTTGCATGGCAGCGGCCCCTCTGATTCTAGATGTGATTAACACTGTAGATAGGAGAAACATAATTTTGTTCTACTGTACATGAGTGGCTGTATGACTTGAATGACAAAGTTGGCTTTGTCTTCTTGGCCTGTTTGCCAAGCCTAACTTGTGTTTTTTGTTCAGCCCACACACTGCTTTACTTTCTGTTCTGTTTTGCACATTAAATTATGGTTTATCAAATTTGCCTGGTAATTGGGTCGTCATCTTCCTCACCCCTGATGTTGTGAACTGTCATAAATCGCCACTTGGGGCAGAGAGGAGAGACCCACACTCTGGACTGCAGTTTGTGAGATTTATTGAAAACAACAAAACACAAAATCCAAAATAGTTCTCCAACGTAAAATTCAAACAAGCCAGCAAACTTACAGGTTTAGCACACCAGAATGAGGGCGGCGTTCTGGTGGAGACGAGGAAAGGGAAACTCAAGACTCGGGCAACGAGAAACGAAAATAGCAGCCCTTAAATAAGGCTAGAAACAAATGACACAAGTGATAGCAGGTGTGAGTCACATGAGCAGGCAGGAGATAACAAAGATACAATTTAGACCAGCTGGGAGCAATGGGAGGGGAGAGAACAGGCTGACAGCTCACAGGGACCCCGCCTATGTGGAGCAAAAACCTGGAAACATCACTGACAGCTGTCAGCCCAGAGGGAGAACATAACAGAATAAAAATATAATGAGATGGCAAAATAAAGACGACTAACCTCAAGATGTGAATACCAAACTAAAACAGGAAAATAAATCATACTAAGAAACAATACCGAATATGTGACAAATCAACCAAGGATAAAATAACAGGAATTACAACTCAAAATGACAACACTATACAAATATGAAAAAAGGCAAAAAGGGTGAGCCCGGTGGAATCCCCACATGCTCAGATTGTGACACCTGAGGGGATCTTATGACAGATACCTGCACACCATTCTGTTATTGGTTAGCCTAGCTGTCAGTGATGTAGTGATGTTGGTGGGGAGCCTAAGGTGTTAGCTTAAGAGCTAACAGTGGTTCTAGAAAGCTTACATTTATATTGTTATTTTCTTTAGATTTCAGTCACCCTAATAGACGTCCCTGTTTCCATCTGGTTCACTAATCCACAGTCGATAAAATATCTCGTGTCATTCTGGCTTATCTATCTATAAATGCAAGGAACGTCTGTCTGTCTGTCTTATCTATCAATCAAATAGGCAGCTCAGTGGCACAGTGGTTTGCACTGTGGCAGCACAGTAAGAAGGTCGCGGGATTGATCCCACCCCCTGACCCATGTCTGCGTGGGTTTACCCCGGGTACTCCGGTTTCTTCCCACAGGCCAAAAACATGCAAGTTAGGTTAATTGGAGACTCTAAAGTGGCCCTAGGTGTGAATGTGTGTGTGAATGGTGAAGGGATTGGCGCCGCACCGTGGCTGCCTCATCCATCCAGGTTGATGCCCTGAATTTCCCTCTGGGGATTAATAAAAGTATACAAAATACAAATAAAAAAATAAATCTTTGTGTCATTCAGTCCCGTTTACATTTGTCAAAGTCTGACTTGTGTGATGGTTATATTGGATAACCACTGATATGTCTGCTGCAGCCAAACAGGTCCTCCTGCTGTGGTATTGTTGGGTAGTTTGTCGTTAATTCAGTTGATGACGGTTTTCATAAAGCTTTTAATAACCAAATATTGCTAGATTATAAAAGGAATACACTAGAATGTGTGTCAAATATTTGTAAAAGTGTCCCATTCTTTGTTTAGTCAAACCCCAACTGTATCAGGATGGCACAAAGACAGCATAGAGGCACGGCCGGCAGCTCAGACTGTAACAGATACGACCTGCCAACCCCACTGATGCTGCTCGGCCATCTCCAGTCCTCTCTGCAATTACTAAACAAGCTGGTCCCATACACTCCACTTCACTCCACTTCGCAATGTGTTTATATATCTATATATATTTATTCCATCTAGCTACAATGCTCCGCACCGTCTGTCTATATATTTATCTTTATATGTACATATGTATACTCGCTGCTCTTGTTTTTTCTTGCCTTCTGAGTGTTGCTCTGAGTGTTGCTATCCCTGTGCTGTTGCAGTCCTGGAATTTCCCCATTGTGGGACTAATAAAGGCTTATCTTATCTTATCTTATCTTACATTAATTCTGTGCAGAATCATTTCTGTTTGATTTCACTGTATTTTAAATGTATTTTACTTACCTTAAGAAGTTCCTGGCCCCCTCAGCTGGTTCCTGGAGGTTTTGAGCAAAAAAGCGGTGCAAACTTAAAGGGAAAACTGTAAATGTGCTGTGGTTCCTAAACCTGTGAATGAGGGAAAGTGTGAATGTTGAATGTTTTTATTGAAATAACAAGATACACATGTTCAAATAGCATAATTTAACATGCAACAATTTTTTTCTTGTATGATAATTATTCATAATTAAACAATAAGAACAAGTAGTCTGGTGCCATGTATTCAAGATATAATTTGAAATACATCTATATAAATTCACAAAATCTCTGTCTGCGTGTGTTTGTCTGTCTGTTCCACGCATATCTCTCGAATTGTTTGTCAGACTGGCCTCAGATTTTAAACGTGGTTTCCTGAGGTTACGAGGGTGTGCATTCCCAAATGTGGAGTCGCTCAGTCAAAATACGTAATTTTTATCAATAAAAGTTTAGCCACCGCTCCTTGACCACTCTCTGTGTCCTGGCTTCAAGAAGTGTGGGCAGGGTGCTTGTCTCCATGCTCACTGGATAATACACTGCATCACGGCCATGTTGATTGGACAATACGCGGCATCACGACCTGTCAGTCACCACAGTGTTCCCTGGACAAAACAAGGAAGTGAAAAATGACAAATCTGACTAGAAAAAGATAATACTGAATTTTAATGCTTAAAAAAATTATACTATAAAGTTGCCGTGATTGCGTAGATCTAAAGGAGAATTCGGCGTATGTGGAGAGCATGAGGAGTGTGAGCAGACTGGGCGGAGCATCAGTGGGGACCAGGTCTGACAAAGAATACCGGTGTATCAACACAGAACATGCCGGGAGAAGCAGCAGCCTAACCGGGCAGACCACGGTCCTTCGCGGGGAGGAACGCCCAGCCTGCCCCAGTCAACGGTAGACGGGAGCATCTTTGCAGGACTACGACTCGTCATCGCCAGTGGCGCTGCTCTCAGTGTGCTCGCACAATTATTAAAAGTTAATTTTTAAAAGTTAATAATTGTGGAGCAGAATGCCCAGATCAACTGCATATCATATGCGGCCACATGCACAGTTTGACTAAACGACGACCGTCACCATACTGGACACAAAAACCCTCAGTAACTTATAAAAGATCACACAAATAAGTGACCTGACAAAAAATTAACAAGCGCTTCTTAAACAGTGGCTAATGTTGGACGTCCCATTCATTTTCAGTTATTCTGTAATCAATATTCACACTATCAAATAAATCTCAGTTCAGTCCCTTTCATATTTGTCAAAGTCTAACACGTGATTGCCTACATATGGGCTACACCTCTGTATTCCACTTTCAAACACGGCTTAAACAGCCTGGCTCAAAGCCATGCTAACTGATGGCGGTAAAAAAAAGTTATTTTCAATAAAGTGAAAAAAAAAAGATGATGCATGGAATGTGCTTTTGGCCTGAGGCTGATTTATCATGGAAAACAGCTGAGCTCTGTGGTTCCAGTGATCAGCTGATTGGATCCATCTTTTTTTTTACCAAAGGTTAAAAAAAAAACCATGGGGGAAGGCCCTACAACCTTTGCTCCACGGCTGCGGGATGTATCAACCATAGGCTGGATAAATTTTCAGCTTGAAGCACATACATATATTTTCCAGTTTATAAAATTTTTCACCAGGTCTGAGGTGTGTGTGAAAAAAGATGCACTTTGGATAATGTTTAGAGGGTCAAAAATGCGATTGTTTAGGCGGAATAATAATAATAATAAATAATCTCGCATCAATAAAAAACAAATGCTTACAGTAGAGCCGCGGCGCTCACATTGAGTCTTTGCCAGTCACACCCTCAAGGTTCAGATCATTGGCCTCAGTATCGCTCCAGCGCAATGATATAAGCACTGCCTCAAAGTTTTCAAAAACCTTTTAATAACAAAATATTGCTAAAATATAAGCTGATGCACTACAATGGGTCTTAAATATTTGTAAACGTGTCCTGTAATAGTGCTGCATGAGTTTATTGACGATACACAAAAGAAATTCAATATTTCACTTAACAGTGATATAAACTAAAATAATTATAATGATGCTTGAACAACTCCCATTCCCCAAAGTGAAGATACACTATTATGAATATAAGTGATAAAAGATCAGACAAATAAGTGGCCTGACAAACAAATAAACAAGGGATCTGAAACAGTCGCTAATATTGGATGTCCCACAATGTCTAACATGTGATTGCCTATGTACAGTATAGGCTACACCTCTGTATTCCACTTTCAAACACAGCCTACATTAGGGCCTGGAAAGCCTGGTTGGACTACCTGTTTCAGACAGAAATACTTGGTTCTACGGGCAAAGTTACTTTTGATTTAGATTTTCCAGACACATTAAGTTTCTGTACAAAGTATTAGTATTGGATCAGTGTTGTCGATACCACCCTGAATTTTACTTGGTATCGGATCAGAAAGGGAATCAGTGGTTTCACACATCATTAGAATACAGTCAGAGATTTAAAGAGGCATGCAGGCGTCCAGCCATTCTCAGAAAGGCTGTAAAAAAAACTAATTTGTTGTAATAATTAAAGCAAATGTTTGTGACAAAACACGCCACAAACATTTCATTAAGATGTGTGTGAGCTGTTAAAATGTGGAGAAAAAGGGCAATCAGTAACTGCTTTAAACGTTAACGTCAGGCATTACTGCTGACTTTGATCACAGCAGCCCTAAACCTCCTGTACGAGGCAGCCAGTCAGTGGCTGTAAGAGAGAGGAGCTCAAACTGCTGATACAGCAGTTACTTCTGACTAGCAATCTGGGACATAATATTATGGTAAATGGCGTTCACTTATATAGAGCTTTTTCTCATCTCTGGATGACCAAAGCGCTTTACAGATCCTGCTATCCACCCATTCACACGCTGATGTCAGCAGAGCTGCCATAGACACACAGGCGCTAGCCTGGCCACCAGGAGCAACTGGGGGTTCAGTGTCTTGCTCAAGGACACTTTGACATGCAGACTGCAGACAGAGCAGGAATCGAACCCATGATCCTCCGATCAGTAGTCAGCCATGCCACACCTGTGCCACAGTCGCTCCCACGTTGTCACAATAATCATTAAATTATTATTAAAACTTTGAAAACTTTGTCACCAAAACATACAATACAATTCAGAACTGAACAATGCTGAGGCACTTTTCAGTCAGTAAACAGTATTAGTAGCCCTGTGACCTGGAAAGTGTGTGATGGTATAAACTACATTCTAATGCAGACGTGGAAATTGACTCACAGTTGAATTATATTTCATTCACATAATTCAAATTAGGTAAAAACCAGCAGTCTACAAATGTTACCAACATTACCTTGTCTGGTAACAAATAAAGAACTATTCATAAGATGTAAAAATATCCTGTTCAGCCATGATTGTGATTGAGTGACAGGTTAAGAACTTTCAAAGACTTGATTGCAAACAGGCTCCCCCTGGTGGTGGCTGGAAATAACACACAGAAACCGGGGTTGTACTTCAGCAGGCCAGTGGGACAGCTTTATGAACTCACTCATACTGGCTATTATCATGATAAATGATTATCCCGATAATAGAAATTTGTCACAATAGCTTAAGCAAGTGTTTCAGTGACAAAAGACAACAATATCTTATATTGTCCTACCTCTAGTTCTGACCAAGCAGTTTGACTGGGAACCTGGGAGTTCCTATATCCCATGATAACTGCACTAGATATTTCTCCCAATATGTGTCACTCCACTTCAGCAGTGTTCTAATGATAGTTAATTACACTGGCTGTCTGTGGTTGCTCATAATATCTGAGGATTGCAATGCTGTGTTGTGTACCCAAACTTCCAAAGTGAGGCGCTGCTTAAAAAGATTCAACCTTCACAACCCAAAAATTGTGTTGTTCTGTTCCCGGTTCAGTTTCTGCTGAAGCCTCACACCAAAATGCACGCTTCTGGATTCTACATCATATGAAGACGCGTAAAGGAAGGCAGTAAAAGGACATGCTAGCTGGCTAGAGGCTGCTTGAGTTAAGGGACTGGAACAGTTAGGAGCTGCTTGTATTTGTGCAGTCTTGGCAAAGCACCATAACATTAAATAAACGAGCAGGTCCTGATCTGCCATCACTTATTCCATCAGCTTAGATGTTATATTTGTGGAACTGTTGTATAAAAGCCGTATTAGCCTGAGGTCGTGTGGTTATCACTAGTTTTTAGCATTGTGGTGATGTCATGGGGCCTCTGCTGCATGCCGGCTTCATGACTGAATCCACACGGAGCCATATTCAATGATACCACTCTCCCTCACATGTACAGTAATATTGCTTAATTACTGTATTTCATGCAGAGGATCATGTAAGAAGCTGCGCCGTGAAGTAGAAGTAAGAATAATAAGGATTCCTTTTTTTATTTGAACTGAACAATTCTTCTGAGGAGAGGCCAAGAATAAAAACATGGACCTAAAAATAAACTTTATAGCTGTCCTTTAAAGAAGGGAAATGGCACATTTTATTGAGACACTGAAAATAGATGGGGCAATACTGGAGCAAAGGACGGAAAATAACTGAAGAGTCTTTGAACCAGAACCAAAAAAAGAGCAAAGAAAGAGACAAAGAGCAGCAGCTGCAGTGTGATTCATCCTGAGTCTCTGAGAGCAGGTGGATGATTCCTCTGCAAGCTGTGAACACGCTCCAACAGAGACGTCTGACTGGACTGGAGGGTAAAAAGATCTCAAGTGGGGTACATTTGGTATGGGTTCAGTGGTGGAAGTTTATCTAAATTTATATGTAGAAATATAGGGATATTCCATATGACAAAGCATGTGAGGGGTGATTGTGCACATATTAGCAAGTCCAATTCCTCTGCATACAGTAAATTCACTGAGTTTATGGTGTCTTATTTTACTAATATATGCAAATGTTCCTCTAATTACTTACTTTTTATAAGCAAAAAAGGTTTGGGGCCTTGACTAATTAAACTCTAATTATCAAAACTCATTAAGAAAAAATAAAACTTCTGGAATGTTGCTGCTTTTCTTTGGCTCTTAAAAGAACATGCATGAGCTAGTTAGGGGTTGGGATGGTGCATTATTAATAATGTTGGCTGAGCTGAAGTCAGCTACTGAAAATATCACCCTGCAGCTGCAGTGTGTACACACACACACACACACACACACACACACACACACACACACACAGATGCACACAAAAGATGCCTGCTGCGTAACAGGCATGTCACCATCAGACTCATGTTGCTCAGTTTTGCAAGGATTCCTGACCTTTACTGCAGCATGACATTTGACAGAGGTCGGAAGATTTCAGTGACTCAGCAGGTAAAAAAAATGGATGAAAATCATCTTGTCCGTGTGTGTGTGTGTTTCTTTAGTCAGAACGCATTGCAAGAACCACTTAATTCGTTGAGATCAATCAAAATGGGTTCTTCATATCTTTCAAGGTATCGCCTGCTCTTTTCATATGCAGCTGAGGTTCTAATCAGTCTAATCAAATACTGTATGAGAATTCTGTCCATACAGAAAACATACCTACCTTCTTCTGTCAAAACTTCCACTGAGCAAAACACTCCCTTCCACAAATAGCAGCGTACAAACTGATCTATATATTGTTTGGCCCCATAGAGCGCAAGAGAGATACAGCCGTGGACAAAATTGTTGGTACCCCTCTGTTAATGAAAGAAAAACCCACAGTGGTCACAGAAATAACTTGAATCTGACAAAAGTGGTAATAAATAAAAATTCTATGAAAATTAACCAATGAAAATCAGACAATGCTTTTGAATTGTGGTTCAACAGAATTACTTTAAAAAACAAACTCAGAAACAGGCCCTGGACCAAAAATGATGGTACCCTAGAAAAGATTGAAAATAATGTGACCATAGGGACCATGTTCAACCAAGATGAGTCCCTAATTAACATCACAGGTGTCTACAACTTGTAATCAGTCAGTCGGCCTATTTAAAGGGTGACAAGTAGTCACTGTGCTGTTTGTGACATGGTGTTTACCACACTAAACATGGACCAGAGGAAGCAAAGGAGAGAGTTGTCTCAGGAGATTAGAAAGAAAATTAGACAAGCATGTTAAAGGTAAAAGGCTTATAAGACCATCTCCAAGCAGCCTGAATGTTCTGTGATACAGATACTACGAATTTAAGATCCACGGAACTGTAGCAACCTCCCTGGATTGGCCGCAGGAGGAGAAACTGCTCCAGTTGTCTCAGGTTTGAAGGGTGCCTTCTCCAGACGGCATGTTTCAGCTCCTTCCACAGATGTTCAATAGGATTTAGATCAGGGCTCATAGAAGGCCACTTTAAAATAGTCCATTGTTTCACTCTTAGCCATTTTTGGGTGTTTTTAGCTGCGTGTTTTGGGTCATTATCCTGTTGCAAGACCCATGACCTGCTGCATGACCTGGAGCAGTTTGCTCATGAGGAGTGGGCCAAAATACCTGCTGAGAGGTGCAGAAGTCTCATTGACAGTTACAGAAATCGTTTGATTGCAGTGATTGCCTCAAAAGGTTGTGCAACAAAATATTAAGTTAAGGGTACCATCATTTTTGTCCAGGCCTGTTTCATGAGTTTGTTTTTTAAAATAATTCTGTTGAACCACAATTCAAAAGCGTTGTCTGATTTTCATTGGTTAATTTTCATAGAATTTTTATTTATTACCACTTTTGTCAGATTCAAGTTATTTCTGTGACCATTGTGGGTTTTTCTTTCATTAACAGAGGGGTACCAACAATTTTGTCCACGTGTGTATGTGCAATGTTGCCTGCAGACTTGGCACACTCCAAGTCATGGTCAAAACAAACAAATAAGCAAACGCACACAAACACACATAAACGTGCACGGGGAAAGAGAGCAGTCAGAAGAGCGGAGGATAAAGGTCAGCAGTCAGCAGTGAACCACAGCTGTCACTGACCTTGACATGCCACGTGTGTATGAGTGTGTGATCATGCCATCGTAGTGCTGGGACTTCAGAATAATGGTGTGATTGTTTTGGTCATGTGATGACACAGAAAATACTGTACAGAGGGGAAAATAAGTATTGAACATGTCAACATTTCTCTCATTAAATATATTTCTGATGGAGCCATTGACCAAAGATTTTCACCAGATATCAGTAACAACCCAAGTAATCCATACACACAAAGAAATCAAGGCAACTGGGTTCACAAGACCAGTTATATTTAATAAAGTGGAATTACACAGGGAATAAGTATTGAACACACTTGGTGAAATTCATTTAATATTTAGCAGAAAAGCCTTTGTTGGTAATAACTGTCATGTTCACTGCGTAACTTTGCAGCGAACATATGAAATAGCAGTGAGCCCAAAGCGCAGAGTAAGTAACGTGTTTATTTACAATGGGTGAATGTACAGTTAGTCCAAAAAACAGTCACGGTAGAAGAGGGGAAGACACCCGGCTACAAAGTTGGTTGGTGTACGGGAATGCCTAACGCGCTCCAATTAGGCAGGGGTGGAGAAAAAGGCACAAGGAAAGACGTACAACAGTGTTGGAGCGGAAAGGGATAAGGGGATAAGGACCTGTACTTATATAGCGCTTTTCTAATCTCAAAGACCACTCAAAGCGCTTCACTAGTACTAACCCTCAAAGGCTCTGAGGGAACAACACGATTCAGTCCAGGGATAACCCAACAAAAGCGAGACTGGATGTCCAGAGTTGACATTGCTAAGTTGCCACACTAGCTGGTCGCATTCTACCCTATTAATACACAAACCCAGAATGAGAACAAGTGAACACAGCTGTGTGGCGACCAGGTGCGTGACTGATTGGACTATGTGTGTGTGTGTGTGTGTGTGTGTAAGTATGAGTCTGAATGTGAATGTGTGTGTGTGCATGAGTGTGTGAGTGTGTATGTGGTGAGCCAGACAGCTGGTGAATACCTGGTGAGAGGAGGAGGCGTGGCTGTGGGACTGGCGGAGGGCAGGGCTCAATCCACCAACTGGAATTAATAAGCAATGATTAAACCCATCAGCCACAAGTCATGCTCGGGGTGGCAACCCCAAACATGACAATAGTAGCTTCCAGACGCCTCCTGTATGGATAAACTAGGGGCAGGCATTGCTCAGGAGTGATTTTAGCCCAGTCTTCCACACAAACTGTCTTCAAATCTTGAAGGTTCCGTGGGTGTCTTCTATGAACTCTGATCTTCAGTTCATTCCACAGATTTTCAACTGGATTCAGGTCAGGTGACTGGGCCATTCTAGCAGCTTTATTTTCCTTCTCTGGAGTCAGTTGAGAGTTTCCTTGGCTGTGTGTCTGGGATCATTGTCTTGCTGAAATGTCCACTCTTGTTTCATCTTCAGTGTCTTGGCAGATGGCAGCAGGTTCCTTTCAAGGATGTCTCTGTACATTTGTCCATTCATCTTTCCATCAATTATTTAAAGTCTGCCTGTATGATGTGTTAAAAAAACACCCCCACACCATGATGCTCCCACCTCCAAACTTCAGTGTTGGTATGGTGTTTTGGGGCTGATGTGCAGTGCCATTTCTCCTCCAAACATGCTGTGTTGTGGCATCCAAAAAGTTCAATTTTGGTCTCATCTGACCAGACTATTTTCTCCCAGTATTTTACTGGCTTGCTCAAATGTTGTGCAGCAAACTTTAAATGAGCTTCAACATGGTTTTTCTTCAGTAATGGAATCTTCAAGGTGAGCAGGCATAGAGCTCATGCTGGTTGAGTGCATTACTTATTGTTTTCGTTGAAACAGCAGTACCTGATAACTCCAGGTCTTTCTGGAGCTCTCCACAAGTGGTCTTTGGCTCTTGGATAACTCTTTTGACTCCTTGGTCAGAAATCTTGCAAGGAGATCCTGGTTGTGGCCGATTTATTGTAAAATGATGTTCTTTCCACTTCTGAATGACTGCTCCAACAGTGCTCAGTGGAACATTAAGCAGTATAGAAATGCGCCTGTAGCCAATGCCATCATTATGTTTTGCAACTATAAAGTTGTGAAGGGTCTAGAGAGAGCTCTTTGCTTCTACCCATCATGAGTTCTTTGTGGTGTGAGAATCTGATATTCACAGACATTTTTAAAGGTTATCAGTCAGGACTTAACCAGCCAAAATTAGTTTACACTGATGGGAGGTGGGATGGCTTCCTAAATTCTGATGGATTTCATCTGGTTTCTTGGCTTTCTATGCCTTTTTGCACCGCTTTTTCTTCATGTGTTTACTTATTCCCTGGGTCATTCCACTTCATTAAATATAGCTTGTTTTGTGAACACATTTGCCTTGATTTCTTTGTATGTATGGATTACTTGGGTTGTTACTGATATCTGGTGAAAATTTCAGGTCATTGGCTGAATATCAGCCAATGAATTAGGTCATTGGCAGAGTGTCACTTTAGAGAGAATGAAAAAGCACTCGGTGAACCTTGAATGTACAGTCTGGAACTTTTGGAACAGACACCTTATGATTGTTAATAGACCTGCGAAGTTCTATCCCTTATCAAGCACAAACTCCTCACTGCAGCCTGCAGAACAGGTTAGGGTCAGATGGGCTGGACATTGTTAGGGTTATGAGGGTTTAGGTTAGGATTATGAGTGGTGTGGTGTGTGTGTGTGTGTGTGTGTGTGTGTGGGGGGGGGGGGGGGGGGTTGATGTCACAGTCACAATCATGATGTTCAGCAGCCCTGCCAGTTTATTTAAATCTCCCCCACTCTGCAGACTCTCCAGCAAAGCAACTGAGGCTGTGACGTGCATGAATGGAGTGACTTGGATGCAATGCACTTAGTGATCACAAAGGGGGCACTAAACTAAAAGGTGCCAAAAGTTTCAAGTTCTACATCACAGTTCAACCTTCTCCAGATTGCATTTATAGGACAACCCATTACATTACATTCACTATACAGTACAAACAGCTTATTTAATTTCACTCAGTTTCATACTTCTGTATGATCAAGGGTGGTAGATTAACTTTTTTTTTTTTAAATCGTTTTACAAATCACCTGCTGTAGCTGCCCCATTGATAACTGAGGTAGACACAGCAGTTAGCCTACTGTCAACTGATGACTTTTCAGTCGAAAGAAAAATTATCTGAAAAGAACATATGAAGTTTTGAGCCTGCTGTCCAACAAAATATACCCTACAGTGGTGTGAAAAAGTGTTTGCCCGCTTCCTGATTTCTCATTTTTTTGTATGTTTGTCACACTTAAATGTTTCAGATCATCAAACAAATTTTAATATTAGACAAAGATAACACAAGTGAACACAAAATGCAGTTTTTAAATGGAGGCGTTGATTATGAAGGGGAAAAAAATCCAAACCTATATGGCCCTGTGTGAAAAAGTGATTTCCCCATAAACCTAATAACTGGATGGGCCACCCTTAGCAGTAACAACTGCAATCAAGTGTTTGGATAACTGGCAGTGAGTCCTTTTACAGCGCTGTGGAGGAATTTTGGCCCCCTTCATCTTTGCAGAATTGTTGTAATTCAGCTACATTGGAGGGTTTTCGAGCATGAACCGCTTTTTTTTAAGGTCATGCCACAGCATCTCAATTGGATTCAGGTCAGGACTTTGAACTAGGCCACTCCAAAGTCTTCATTTTGTTTTTCTTAAGCCATTCAGAGGTGGACTTGCTGCCTGTGTTTTGGATCATTGTCCTGCTGCAGAACCAAGTGCGCCTTCAGCTTGAGGTCATAAACCAGATGGCCGGACATTCTCCTTTAGGATTTTTTGGTAGACAACAGAAATCATGGTTTCATTTACCGCATACAAGTCTTTCAGGTCCTGAAGCAGCAAACAGCCCAGACCATCACACTACCACCACCATATTTTTTACCGGTGGTATGATGTTCCTTTTTGAAATGCTGTATTACTTTCACACTGGATGTAATGGGACACACACCTTCGAAAAGTTCAATTTTTGTCTCATCAGTTCACAGAGATTATTTTCCCAAAGTCTTGGGGATTACCAAAATGTCTTCTAGCAAAACTGAGATGAGCCTTTATGTTCTTTTTGCATCAGCTGTGGTTTTTGTCTTGGAACTCAGCCATGCAGACCATTTTTGCCCAGTCTCTTTCTTATGGTGAGTCATGAACACTGACCTTAACCTGAGGCAAGTGAGGGCTGCAGTTCTTTGGATGTTGTTGTGGGGTCTTTTGTGACCTCTTGGATGAGTCGTTGCTGCACTTGTGTAATTTTGGTCAGCTGGCCACTCCAGGGAAGGTTCACCACTGTTCCATGTTTTCGCTATTTGTGGTTAATGGCTCTCACTGTGGTTCGCTGAAGACCCAAAGTTTTAGAAATGGCTTTATAACCATTTCCAGACTGATAGCTCTCAATTACTTTGTTTCTCATTTGTTCCTGAATTTCTTTGAATCGCAGCATGATATCTAGCTTTTGAGGATCTTTTGGTCTACTTCACTTTGTCAGGCAGGTCCTATTTAAGTGATTTCTTGATTGAGATCAGGTGTGGCAGTAATCAGGCCTGGGTGTGGCTAGAGAAATTGAACTCAGCTTTCCAAAAATGTGCTAAACCACAGTTAATTTATGTTTTAATGGGGGGTTCAATCACTTTTTCACACAGGGCCATTTAGGTTTGGATTTTTTTTTACCCTTAATAATAAACACCTTCATTTAA
The DNA here is from genome assembly GCA_020510985.1 of Pholidichthys leucotaenia. Classification (NCBI taxonomy): domain Eukaryota; kingdom Metazoa; phylum Chordata; class Actinopteri; order Cichliformes; family Pholidichthyidae; genus Pholidichthys; species Pholidichthys leucotaenia. Next base: position 358,788,898 of record CM035843.1, on the reverse strand, counting down.
AGACTGCACTTTGCCTTTACTTGTGTTAACTTTGTCTAATATTTAAATTTGTTTGATGATCTGAAACATTTAAGTGTGACAAACATATAAAAAAATGAGAAATCTGGAAAGGGGCAAACACTTTTTTCACACACTGTATATGACCCTTTTTGGTGGCATTCGCGGGCGGCTGCGGGTTGCCCGGGAGATTGGGGTGCTGCCTTGCTTGCTCACAGTCCTGGGGTGGGTATTGCTACACCTGCTGTCCTCTTTTTGTATGTTTCCTCGCAAACCACACACACTATCTTAGGGGTATATCTAAGCATGATAAGACACTTGAAAGCTGTGAATAACAATCAGTTATACACAAATAGATTTCTGAATTCTTCCCAAGTTAAAACTGTCATAATTCAGGACAAGAGAGAGGCTCAAACGCTGAGCTGCCACACCAAACGGACACTCAAATTCAGATGTACTGTAAAAGTTCACCAGTTTATTGCAAAAACAAAACCTAACACACAAACCTAAACAAAAGTACACGACTAAAGAAACGAGCAAAACAAAAACACACACTTAAATTTACACACAAAACGGGTGGCCCGCTGGCGCACACGCAGCCTACGGGAAAAGAGCAAAAAGATATGATTAGAGACAGAATCTCCCACAAGAGGAGAATAAGACTTGAAGAACACTCTTACTTCAGAGAGCAGAGGAGCCCGGCAGGGAACTCCTGCGTGGGACCAGGGAAGCAGGGGAAAGACGGTGACCTGGGTGGACGTCCGGTGTCCTCGGGTCAGGCGAGCGTGATCAGCCCCAGAGTACACATCGCTAAGGTGGCAGCAACCTGAGGAGAAAGGAGACACAGGAGTGAAAACACAGATCAACCAAGGAGAAATAACCTTAACGTGGCGTAGATTTTGGTAGCAAACCTAACGATCCAGCGGTGAGCTCTTCCACACGCTGGCTCTTAAATATGCTGGACAATCAGGAAGCAGCAGGTGTGTCAATCAACGCAGGGTGTACACAATACTCCGGAGCCGGGAAAACAGGAACAGGACAGGAGGGGGGAGCATGCTCACCTGATCATCATAAAAACTTAAGTATTGCATTGTTTAAGAATGAACATGAACTTGTTTTCTTTGCATTATTTGATCTAAAAGCAACATCTCTTTTTGACCAGTTGTCATTTTCAGTAAATAAATGCTCTAAATGAACGATATTTTGACTTGGAATTAGGACAAATTGTTTCAGTAGGTTAGAGAATGAAACAAGGGCCTTGGGAAGGCCCTTTCCTGTTGCAGCATGACTGAACCAGTGCATAAAGGCATGAGTTAATGAGTTTGATGTGGAAGAGCTTGACTCAGCTTCATCCTACACCTTTGAGATGAACTATAAAGGAGAGTGGATTCAGGACCTCTGGTCCAACATCAGTGTTTGACCTCACAAATTCACTTCTGAATGAAGAGACAAAAAATTCCCACCACAGACACCCCAAAATCTTGTAGAAAGCGTTTGCAGAACAGTGGAAGCTGTTATAGCTGCATGTGGGTTACCAACTACATATTAATGTCTACAGATTGGTGTGTGATGTCATGAAAGTAATGTATACGTACGTGTATTATATTTTGGCATCGTAAGAGACATTGCAGCTTTAACTGAAATATTTGAGCTACTGAACTGTAAACATCATATAGTTTTTGTGGGTTTTTTTTTTTTTTAGGAACTTTTAAGTGTTCTCATAACTCCAGCAGGTATTGTCAAATCCAATTAGTCAACCCTGTTCAGAGAAAGCATGCAAAATGACAGCCCCTGAAAAACGTGCAGCAGAATAGAAATTGTATGTTGTAAAGAAGTACTTGTTTGTACTTGATGAATTTATATTTCTAAGTAAGGTAATTAATTGGATTTTTACAGTGTGTGCTTCAGATTTTTTGGGACTGAATTCTCATATTTTATGATGCTTTACTTCACATTTGTGCTCCTCCCATGATTACCTTGTATGGTGGATAAATGCACCTTGACCACTTGATGACCATGCTGGCCTTGGTTGATGGTTTACCTTTGAGTCTATCCTCTCATCTAAAAATGAAATTTTTCTGATCTTGCTGATGTTTCAACCTATCACTTGTAGTTAAGCTCATGATAGTTTAAACTTCATCCATTCATCCATCCATCTTCTTCCACTTAATCCAGGGGTGTGTGTGTGTGTGGGGAGGGGGGGCTGGGAGCCTATTCCAGCATCTTTGGGTGAGAGGCAGATCACTAGTCCATTGCAGGGCCACACAGACAGACAACCATTCACTCTCACAGTCATACCTAAGGACAATTTAAAATCCCCAGCTTGATGCAACAATTAGCTAACTTGCATGTTTTTGGCATGTGGGAGGAAACTGGAGAAATCTCGGAGTAACTCATGCAGAGAACATGCAAAACTCCACACAGATCACTGTTGGTCAGGACCTGGGATCGAACCCAGGATCCCCCGGCGAGGGTGAGTTGCTGTGCTGCCACAGTGCCTAACCACTCCGCCACCGCGCTTGCCCTAGTTTAAACTTCATTTCAGTTCAGTTCAGCTTTATTTATATAGCACCATTTCACAACACAGGTTGTCTCATAGCACTTTCAACTAATAGGGCAAATACACCAAAATTGCAGAAGACCCCAACAATCAGGCAATCTTCTGTGAGCAGCACTTGGTGAGGTGGAGAGGAAAAAACTCCTTTTTTAGCAGGAAGAAACCTCCAGCAAAACAGGCTCGGGGAGGGGCAGTCATCTGCTGTGACGGGCTGGGGTTGAGGGAGAGACAAGAAAGAACAGACGTGTAGAGAGCAAACAGCACAGCAGGGACTCAATCTAAGGGAAATTGCAAACAGATGTAATGAACAGCAAAAATGTTACAAGATGAGTTTCTGATTTGCAGTACACAATATGTCTCTGCTCCCAGAGCCTCTGAAGAAAAAAGTAAGGTGTTATGGCATGACAGGCACCATTCACGTGTTCTGTTTTGGTCTCAGCAGTCATGTCTGACCCCATCAGCTCTCTGCACGCTTCACTGTCAAAAAATTGCTCTTTTAAAGCTGGAGCTTGCAGTTGTTTTTGTTGGGGTTTTTTTTTGTCTAAATGCCATTGTCACATCAGTTCCGTTCTGGAGAGGCAGTGATGCTCTTTATACAGCAAACACTGGCAGCAAAGACCACACACCACATGTAGAGTAGGAGGACACAGGATCACACTTAAACATGCAAGCAGAACAACACACAAATGCACAGTCACACCCATGGAAATCGGGCCCATGAGCATTTCTCAGGCAGAAACCTGCCAGTTTCATGAGGCGGAAACTAATTCACTGTAGTCCACCTCTCTTTTCCCTCCTCCTCCTCCTCTCTCTCTCCACCCTTAATCTTCTCCCCGTCTCTATTTCTAATTCACTAATATCCTTATCCTCTCCCACTGCTTCCTCGTGCGTCTGACATTTTTGTGGGCTCTCTGATTTCTCCTCTCTCTGCTCTCTTCTCCCTCCTCTTCTCCTTTCTTTTGAATCTCTGCTCCACCATTTTGCCCATGCCCTCGTGCTTCTTCATCCTGATGAAAGTGCCCCCCTTCCTTTATGTCACTTTTTTATGTATTACTCTATTTGCTCTTCTCCTGCTACTGCAGTTTTCTTCTTTTCTTGACAGTAGTTTTATACTGTACTAGCCCCAAATGTAGTTTTATATAATTAAAATCAAGTAGTTAAAAAAGGTTGGGTAGTTGTCATTTTGTGTTATAATTATACCTGTAGATGATAAATGGCCAGATTTCTTTCCACACATTTTGGCTTCAGTGGTATGCAATCAAGTGCTGATTAAAAACAAAGATGAAGGACCTAGGACAGTGGCACATCTTTTGCCCCTATTGACAAGAATAATAATTTTTTAGCCAAAAAAAATTTGCATTTAGAAAAACTTATTTGAGCCTTAAAATGAAGGTAAAAACAGCTGAGTTGTATGAATAATAGTGGTGAAGGACAAGTAAAAATTTTGATTGCAATTAATCATCAGGAAATTACTAGATAATTGCGATTATAGTGCGTTAGTCATTCATTCATTCATTCATCTTCTTCTGCTTAATCCTTTTCGGGTCGCAGGGGGGCTGGAGCCTATCCAGCATCTTTGGGCGAGAGGCAGGGTACACCTGGACCGATCGCCAGTCCATCGCAGGGCCAACACAGAGAGACACACAACCCATTCACTCTCACAGTCATACCTAAGAACAATTCATGTATTTTTAAAAAAATACAATGTACCTTAAAATGGTCATTTTTTTTTTCAAGTTTCTCACACTCTTATTAACATGGAGTTGACAGATATGTTTTCTTCACCTGTAGGTATATTAAAGCTCTCAACTTGTTGGAAATGACAAAAACTATCCAGAATATTCTCCAGAAAACCTCACGAGTACTGAAACAGCAAAATGCAGGGCATAATGACGTCATGGTTACATTACTCACAATGCTGACACATTCACTGTCCAACTTTACTCCTGTAGTAAACATCCAACTGTTTTTAAGCAGCTGAACCACACAACAGTGGACGCCGGGTGTCACAACAGATACATTTCCCTTTTAGTAGAAAAAATTATAAACATCAGGCAAACAAAGTGACGGTGCACATGAGGAGTATAATATAGAAAAAGTCAAATTTAATCCATTCTTATTAATAGGCCCCATGATTGCTTGCGTGATTTAGGTAGCAACTTCCAGTACTAGTTTAGAACCTATGGTTGTCACTGAAACGGGACACTTTCCTTTTTAAAAAACAATGACTTCGGCATCAGAAATGCGGGAACACGGCCTTTTGCAGCTCAAAAACAGTAATATAATCATACCACTTCCCACGTCTATCTAGGGATAGGAAGATGACCTTAAAAAGTGGCCTGGCGGACTGTAGCTCCATTTGTTAGCACCACTGCTAAGATGCTAACACTGTAAACAAATAAAAGCTCAGAGATATGTGACCTGTGCTGGCAAAATGAGTCACTTTGAGGAAATTTTAAGAATAGGGTTAAAACTTTCCTTTTTGATATAGCCTACAATTAGGGAGGGATCATGTGTCTCTGAACCCGAAGGAGAAGACCAGCAATTAATCATCTTTTTTTCCAATCTCCCCAGCAAGGCTTTTTAGACATTTATCCACAAATTGATTAGATGTTTTTGCCAGGTTTTATGATTCAACGGGTTTCTTTTATTTTGGACTCTTCCAGATTTTTCATATTTTTGGTTGATTTTAAATTTTGATTTTTCTGGACTGATCCTGGTGATTTTAGAATTTTTATACTTTTTGAATCTTTCACTTTTTGATCAAATGGACTGATTTTACAACTACCAACTTTTTGAATTTTTTCACTTTTTGATCAAATGACCTGATTTTACAACTATACTTTTTGAATCAAGGTTTTTCAATCAGTTTTTGGTTGATTTTGAATTTCATCATTTTGATTTAATTGACTGTTTTCATGCAAGTATATCCTGTTTTTGGCTGAGCTTTGCAGACCTTCAATAAATACTACAGCATATTAAAAGACAGTATGGGAGTTTGTGAGATCACTGATTCAGTGTCCATCTCTGGTTGTTTTCAAGAGGTATTTTTCTACAAGAGGTGTTACATATTTATGAGTTTGTAACGGTTATCCTCTTAAAACTCTTAAAACAGACCTCCTATAGATCACTTTTCCTGATCTTAAATATTTACCCAGATTTTACCAAGAGCAATGTGAGACCATGAGGGGGCTGTTGTTAATACCAAGGGTGTATTCCAGGTGTCTGACTGGACAGGTCACTCTGTCAAGGTCTGGTATACAAGTAGCGGAGGTCTCCTGGTAGATAGTAGACAGCGGAGCTGGAGTTAACTCTCATAAGTCCCCGAGCACACACACATGTGACAGAATTCCTATGAGGAAAATTCCTCTATGAACTGCAAGCTGGTGAGCCTAACTTCAATCTTGAGGTACAAGGTCAAAGGGTCTTTGACAATTAACAAACAGGTTGTCCAATAAGTGTAGCAGTGTGGACTGTGATTCTACTGGGATGTGTTATTGTGGGATATAGACTCATACTGTACATAGAATTCATGAACTCTGTAATTACATTTTGTTGAAATGGATTTAGTAAATCAAAATTGAAGTCCCCACAGATTACAACCGTTTTCTTATTAGTTATATTATTGTACAGCTCGACTAACTTATCTCTGAATGTCTCAACGCAAGGTCCCAGCATTCAAAATACTGCAAATATGCAAAAACATAAGAAATCATGAAGGGGCAAATGCTTTTTCACAGCATTGTACCTAGCTGATACCCCTAACTTTGAGGACTACCACCCTTTCCAAGCTCCTTCTGGCTATAAATCAGAGAGCACAGATGCAATGGGGCCCCTCTACCATTAGGGGGCCTCCAACATATAAGATCACTCTAAACATTTTTGGGGAGGAGAATTAAAATTACAGTCATCTTTTTCATGTAAATTTGCACCTATTTTAAACTTACCATTTTCCTCCTAACTTTGAAACTTTTTTTCTTATAAATTGTGACTTTTGTAAATGTCCAACTTTTTTTCTCATAAAGTGCCTTATTTTTTTCTTGTAAATTTGCAACTTTTTTCTTGTGAAATTTTGACTTTTCTCTAGTACTGTATATTCACAACTTTTTGCCTTTGATTTTCAGTTCCTTCTTGTAAATTTATGCCTTCTTTTTGCAAATTTGCAGCTTTTATCTGGTTTCTGGTTGGATTTGTATTCTGTGTAATGGTTTGGGGTACAGTGGCCAATGTTTGAACTCTTGCCAGTAACAAAAAGAGGATCCAAACACAGGATCCTATGTAGAACCCCCCAAAAGCTAGAAGTGGCACTGTCACCAATATCCTTAGAAGCTGCCTGTATGTCTCTTGACCTTCAGTATTGCTTCTCAAAACACTGACACTAAAGGGTAGTGATAATGGAGGAATAGAATCAAGATAGGCTTCAAAAATTTTATAACTTATGTTTTTACCTCCTTTTCCTTTCAGAAAAGGAAAAGGAGGCAAACTAAATTAGGCACACTAAATTCAGCTGAATTTAGTGTGTGTGCTGCTGTTGGGGTTTTTAATTTCACCTTTATTAGGTCATCTAAAGTGAGCTGGAATAAACTGGAGGAAACCAGAGCCGGGAGAGGTTCTTGTTTTCTTTTCGGTTTTTCGCCTTAACACCCTCTCGTTTACTTCTCTTCGATCCTTCTCTCTGTTGTCTGTTATTGTGTGCAGCCTTTGTGTCTGTGTATGTCCATCTCCACTCTCACCAAAGCTCACTATCCATTTTCTGGCCTCTTGATCCCTCCCCTCTTCTTTTCTGTCTTGCTCACTTGTTCATCTCACGGTGGAAGACTTTCCCTTCTCTCTTCTCTTTCCACTAAGCCCTTAGCAGAATTTTCCACAAGATCCCCCCCCCCCCACACACACACACCTCCTTTCTAGCATCTGCTCGTCTCTTTGCCCTGCAGGATGAGCCAGCAATCTCCCTTACCCTTAATTCTCCTGCCCAAGCGATGACTGCCTCTTGCACTTCAAAGTACACACTGGAGCATGTTATAAGCCCACAGTCTTCCTCAGAATAAAACCAGTTCACAGCTTATAACACCTAGCAGCCACCACCCCTTCCCCATCACTGATGATGATGATGGTGATGATCAAACTTGGGCGCAGCACTTAAGCTTTGTTTAAGTTTTTTAGACCACGAGACAAAATGAGAATAAACCACAACACCTTATATCAACTGTAGCTGTAAGTCCTATTGGACTCGTGAAGGTCTTATAAACCTGTTGGTTTATGATGTATATTGACTTTCCTTGAGAGCTCACAGCGCTCCCTTCTTCAGTTACACTCACTGGAAAATTTTCATCATTAACATTACTCCGACTACATGGGGTAAATCACACAGCCCTTACCTGTAAATTGTAATTTTCAAAATACATCCACTATTCCGCTACAATCAGGTAACGTTAACTATTTAGGAATAAACATTTCCCCCAGGCTCTCAGAGTTGCTGTGACTAATCACACTCCCCTTTAAAAACAATACAAGAGATCTTACACAATTGGAGGACCTCACCTATATTATTATGGGAGGAATTACAACTATTAAAATTATGATCCTTCCTAAAAATCAGTTATTCTCAATGATGCCCACTCAATCATCTATGGCCTGGTTTAAGTCCCCTAGATTCATACATAAGTAATTTTTTATGAAAGAATAAACAATCATGGATTAATGTAAAAACTTTACAAAATGCAAAAGAGTAGTGTGATTGAGACCAAATTTTTTATTACTACTTCTTAGCCAATACATTGCAGTTTGTTTCTAACTGCACAAAATCTCCCCACTGGGGAACCCATGGTTGGACGTTGAACAAGCTCTCTGTGCGTTTCTAAAATCTCTGTTCTACCGTTCATGAGGCCCTGTATCAAGCACCATAACTGTTTTAAAAGCATTAACATTAGCGCTTCTCTGACAGCCTGGTGGAAATTTCTAAAATTACTGGGTCTTCACTTGTCCCTTGCAAACTCACACTCGTTTCCACCTCTGCGAGGGTGTGCCCAGGGGGGCCCATGCCCCTGGCGAAGGCTGGGCCCTGGCCTGGGAGGTGAAGCTGGGGGGTTATTGCCCTCCAGGGTCTGGGACGGGCTCTACCGGGGAGGGTGAAGTGCCCGGCTGTCCTGGGGCTGAGTGGTTTAGGGGTGTTTGGCTCTGTGGGAGTTACAGGTTTCCCGGGCAGGGGGTGGGTGGGGCGAGGCACTGTCTTGCTTGCTCATGGTCCTGAAGTGAGTGTTGCTATGGCCTCCTACCCCGTTTTTTGTACGTTTCCTGGCAAAGTGCACGTGCGCGCGAGCACTCATACGCATATGTCTCTGTTGTATTTTAGGTGGAGATATCTTCTCAGATCTTCTCAGAAGCAGCAACTGTTTCTCCTATTTTTCTCTCTGTTTTTCTTTATTTCTCCCTCCCTCCCCACCCCTTCACCCCCATCCCCTCCGACCACTTCATATCTTTTCAATCCAACCCCATTCCCCTCTGTCAGGGCCAGCATAATTAAGATAATTTAAATGAAGATTAAAATTGTTATACAGTAAGAGGAGTCTATAAATACTATATATGGGTGTGTGTGTGTGTGTGTGTGTGTGTGTGTGTGTGTGTGTGTGTGTGTGTGTGTGTGTGTGTGTGTGTGTGAAAAGTCCATAGTGGTCAAATTTGACCAAATGTGGTTTGTTTTTCAAATGCAGGGATCCAAGCGCTGCAACACCGATGGAAGAAGTGTGTGGACTGAAGGGGAGACTATGTGGAGAAATAAACCACATTTGGTCAAATATGACCACTATGAACTTTGCAGCCTATGAACTTGTCAGCCCCCCCCCCCACCCCACATTTGCAGCATATATCAAATATGAGCAGAGCTCCTTTTGGCAAAGTAAAAGTGTTTGGCACAATAAGGCAAGCAGATATTTGTTCTGCTTGCCAAGCTGCTGGACACGCCCCTGAGCTGAGCTCTGTTTTGGTCCCGGCTGCCTGTTATCCTATTACTGCAGGAGTCAAAATCCTCTGATCTCCCTAGCCTCTACACACACACACACACACACACACACATGCTTACAGGGAAACACAAACCTTCATGGACTGCATCATTTCTACTATGCTTTGCTGTAGTGTGTGTGTATGTGTGTGTTTCAGTCCGACCCAATGAGACAGTGAGCCCGTTAAAATTCCCTCTCGTGACGCATGTGTCGTTCAAATTCCAAACACACCCGAGCATGTCGTTGGTCTGCCAGCCACAGAGCCTTCAGCCCTTAAGCCTGTCACACTCAGGTCACTGGTTCAAATCCGAATCCAGGCATAAAAAAACTTCACAAGCACGAAATCAAAATGGTGTCAAGGATGCCACTTAACCTCCATCTGATGCACTGGAGCTACACAGAGGCCAGATTGTAGCAGTGGGATCCGGTGACAACTAGCACAATAAAAGCATCATGTTTCTTGATGGAAAGTCACAAAACTCAGTTTATATCCCAAACAACTAAAAATAGACTCAGAGGGTCACCAAGACACACAAACTTGAATAAAACCATTCCAGAAAGTCACAAATGCCCAGATTAGTGTTTTTGTTGTCTTGCTTAAGCTGGAGTTATGCACCCGCACCATGCTGCCAATGCCAGTTATCAGCAATTTTTTTTTCTTGTGTGCTGGTTTGAATGCATTGTTGCATTGCCAAAACAGGCTTCTGCCGATGCACAGGGTTATTTGTGTTCATCGTGTGTTTTTGTTTATTTAATAGTGACATACAAGAGCAGATTGTCATGGAGTTGGGAGCCAATAAATGCTTATGATTGCTGCAATAGAGAAAAAAGAAAAGACATCGGAGAAAATGGTACGCCCAACCACCGCCATCTACTGTATGATTACTGGCATGAAGACCTGGCTCATGGTCATGACAAAATGGACAAAAGCCAAGACCAGAATGCCAGCAAATACAAACTTTATTAAACTTAGTGAGACAGAGCAGTGATCACCAACCTTTTTTGTCTCACGACCCAGTAACACATACAATTTTTTTTGACCCAGCAGAGGGTGTAAAATGAACACAGAGTACACATATTGAGTGTGTGATTACAAAAACTTACCATCAGGGAGATCCCTGGGCTTGGTTCTCTGACAGGAGACGACCCCAGCTTGGAGCGATAGGAGACAGTGACACCCGGAGTGTGTTACTAATGTTCAATCTGTTCTGACACTTTGCTTTGTTTGCCGTCACTGCTGAAAATCCCGCTTCACGAAGAGGGGAGGTTGGAACAAGGAGTAGTTAACTCATGTGGTGTGTTTGTCAAAAGGTCCTGGAGCCACTCCTTCCCCGTCTGTGGAGCTTTTGAGCTGGGGAAGTAATGCCCAAACTGTTCTATAAACAGACAGGTGATCATGCACCAGCTGGTAGAAAGCCAGGCCATCCTCGGTTTCTTCCAAACCCCCGCTAATGTTGGAAACATGTCTCAGTCCACTCATCATCCCAACAGCTCCAGTTTGGATTGGAATGCAGCCACTTTTTACCCGCCACCTTGAAGGTGGCTGTCATGCTCCTCTGAAGTGACTGATCCTTGGAAAAGGGATTAGGACTAGATAAGTTCTGTACTTCATCCTATACCCTTTTTGAATATTGGACAAGGGTTTTTTTAATTGTTTATGTTTTGAATTTTATTATGATATTATGATGCTTGAAATAAAAATGAATAAATGGCTGAACGTGCTGCCCAGTTCAATTTCCCCATTAGGTAGTCATCCAGACTTGGATAGTTCTGTGGCTGTGGTGTTGGTTGGCAAAAATGGTACACATAAAATGTCCTCATGTACATCCTGCTAGAATATATATTGCACAAAAATGACCATTACTGCCTTGTTGTCAATGACCCCAGACTCATACACTTAGACTGCATACCACAGTGACTCGTTAATTCTTTCCAGCAATTGTGCTTCAATGTTCTGCGCAGTTTCATCAATTCTCCTCATGACTGTTTTGGCTGAAAGAGGAACAAGTGCTATTTTTTTTTCAGCTACATCTTCCCCTAAAAGTTCAATCCAAATGTCCTTAGCAGCACGCAGAATCAACTCTTTGCCAACAGTGAAAGGTTTTTTAGCTTAAGCAATGTGGTTAACCACCATGTACGATGCTCTCAGTGCTGCCACACTTGTTGATGTAGTTACCTTTAAGAGTTGCTTCTGTCCTTCTTGTGCATATTTTTTTTCTCTCAAAGAACTCCAAAGGCTTGTCTTTCAGTGTGAGGTGCTTGGTTTCCAAGTGCTGAAGCAGTTTTGAAGGCTTAATGGAGTCCTTTGCTAGTTTTTCATTGCATATTAGGCAGAGCGAGGTTGGACCATGGGCATCGCCTATGCCGATAAAGCCGTATTTTAAATAGGACTCCTGGCATTACTTGTAACCGCACCTTTTTCCTAACAGTCTCGCGCTCTTCTGCTGTCTCATCAGTGGGCCATTTCCCTTCTTTCCAAAGAAACTCTCTAAAGGTGGACTCGCACTACAACGTTTGGACAGAGTTCGTAAAAGTTTGTAAAAGTTGGTGTGTGCTGGATTAAAAAAGTCTGCTTACAGACCTAATTTCACAGACGTTTGGACTAATTTTTCTGATTTTTCAGAACGTCCGTAAAAGTCAGTCCAAACGCTGCAGTGTGAACCCAGCTTAACAATGACTGTTTTGTATTTGGCTAGCTTGCAGGTGTGAAACTGAGCAAAGTCAGTGGTCGTTACTGACTGAGGCAGGTGTGTCCGTGCAGCGCACTGTAGAGATCAGGCAGGAAGAGAGAGAACGTCCAATAAGACTCTTTCAAAATAAAACACATGGCAGACTTTTATATTCATTATACAGAGGGATGGAATAAATTAATTATTTTTTTTTTCTGCGGCTCTCCGCAACCCAGTGCTTGGTCGCAACCCAGGTGCTGGGGACCACTGAGACAGAGCAGCAAAGCAGGCCAGAGGCGGTCCTTTTATAGGCAGAGCGCGGAGCCCAAGCACTCCGGCCAAGTAGCCACGCCCACAACCCACAATAAAAAAAAGCTGTTACGGCTGTTGCAGTTTCTCCCACAGTGTACTGATCAGTGTTACAACAGGGGCCATCACACCTCCGCCCATAAAGTCAGTGATTTTGCCCAAACAGAATCACAGGCTACCACTACAATCAATACATGAACTAATAAAACAATACCACCTGTAGGCATTGTCATGACCTACCGTCTGTTTCCACCCACTCTCAGCAGCGCCAGTACCTGGGAAGCAGATTTAAAAGAGCAGGCAGATTTAACAGCAGATCATAACGGGTAGCATACAGAGTAGACTAAATCAATATAAGGTTGAAATCAACCATAGCGAAGTCCAGGTGCATGTGACAGTGCTATGATGTCATCTGACCCTTTAAGTCAGATAGCTACCCTTTAGGTAGCATGCCGCCATCAGTGTGTGAATGTGTGTGTGAATGGGTGGATAGCAGGATCTGTAAAGCGCTTTGGCCATCAAGAGATGAGAATAAAAGTGTTATATAAGAGAATGCCATTTACCATTTATTTTTAATATGTATGTCATCAATATAGTATGTCATCCATACGTGGCAAAGGAAACAAATCTAGTTTTTTCACCGAGTTAACTTTTCTGAAATCTGTACAAAATCTGGGTGTTTCATGTGGTTTTTGAACTAAAACACGCAGCAAAGCCCAGGTGGAAAATGAAAAATTTGGCATTCATTGAAAGATCATTGAAAGATCGCTGAGAGATTATTGGGAAATCATTGAGATTGTTGAGTGGTCAAGGAGAGATCAGGTGGGGATCACCGAGCATTATGATGGAAGACCACTAGAGCTCATTGATGTATGTATACTGTATATATTGAGGCAAGTTGTCACAGTGGACATCTTACCCCAATGTATATACATATATGTGACATCTTGGCCTGAAACTGATGTGACAATTTACCCCAGATTAACATGGGAGCTATTTTGAGCTAAATCTCAAAATCAGCTGAAGCATCAAAAGACACTTAAATGTCTCCTCTACTTACAGTGATGTGAAAGCATCATTTTAAACGATCAAAGTTTACGGCGACAGACTCGTCTGAGGAGCTGTACTATTTTGGATTTAACCCGTGGTTTTTGTAACAGTTTGGATCTAAATAACAATGGCAGATAAAAATGGAAACTTGAAACACAGCCTTTGTGCTTTGATCAGTGTACGTTCTGTGCTTGAATATAAAAAAAAGGGAAAACTTCTGCATACAGTGACTGAGCTCAAAGGCAGAAATGTATGCAAAGCTGCTCCCTATATTCTGTCAGCTCGCTTTGTTACATGTTCGGCTCATATTAAGATGAGTCACGTTGGCTGCCTCTTCACGGCGGGGCTGCTCCAAGCGCACAACGGGACTTGAAAACCCTCACTAATCAGAGGCGAAGAGCAGATGCCACGGGACGGTACAACAGGGCCCATCAGAAATTTGATTAGGACATCACACTCACCATTTTAGCTGGTGTCATCGTTGTGGCGGCTTAAACTCACTCCATATGCTGATGAGATCCTCCCACGCGTTGGTATCCGTAGAGGAAAGAGGTGGGCGGATCAGTGTCGCCTGGGTCAGGACGGGATGGCTGCGTGGCTGGAGACAGAAAATTGGTGGGAAGTGCAAGAGGTGACGGTGGGTGCAAGGTGGGCAATAAAACATAATGTGTGTATGAATCAACACAAACACAGAGATGCAGACACGAGCTGGCGCACACCACTCTGCTGTGCACAAGGTTACAGAATCGAAGAGGGTCCATTGTGATGATAAATTGGGATTTTTTTTTTCAAATATCTGTGAAATGGAAATGAAACCTGAAGAAGATGAGGGAGCTTCTCCTGTTTGCCCCCATAATTCACTGCTCGTCAGTCCCTGCTCATCTCCACTCACCTATTTGTTCCATTTACTCCTTTTCTAACCTTTAGCTTATTCATCCTGTCTCCTGTCTTCCATATTTATTTCTCTTCTGTCCTTTTCTTCTGCCTCTTTCTTTTCTGTCTAAATCTGTACATTTGATAAGAGTTTTCATGCCCAGGCAGAATTTAATCTCATGGATGCAGAATGTCATTGCTCTCCGGCGCCCTGTTTTCCTCACGTACACCATTCCTATTGCTAAATTACAAACACAATTAAATTGTGACTGTGTGCGCTGACATTTTGATTTATTATTAAGGATATGTTGAGTTTTCTTTATTAATTATCGGTTTAAAATGAGCACGTTTATGCTGAGCTTTTTCATCCTTCAGTTGTCCGCTTTGTTTGATTCAGTTCAGTTAACTTCATTTATGTGAGCAAATCTTAATTATGTACAGTGAGATTTGATTAATAGTGCTATATGGATTTTTTATTAATTAGCAGGAATTGGAAGAGGCTCTCAACACGACAGAAAGGTTGAGAATGGGTTTCCCAGTGTGTTTGTTGTATATTGTTTATTCAGTTTTCTTTTCATGTGATAAATTCCTCTCTCACTTACATCAACTGTAAACTGGTACTTTATGTTGTCTGGTGTAAATATAAAGTATAAATCCTACTTTAATAAGGATTTTAGTTGGAGTATTACTATCTTTACAGTTAATACTTGTGTTTCCTACTGCATCTTTGCAGACAAGTGTGGGACTGATCAGGGCAGAACTAAACATGGGTGAGGGGGGAGACAAACCGGGAGCTTCTCAGGTTCAGGGCAAATAACAGGGAAAGTTATATACAGGGTGGGCCATACGTTTGGCCATACGTTTCCATACATATGAAAAATAAACATTTTTATGAAAAAACATTTGTTATTTATATAATATGCTCTACATGGTTTCAGTTGTTTTGAAAACGTTGTATTTGCAAGAAGTTTTGCCACAGTGTCGTGTGTGATGTTTGTCGCGTGTTTTCTGTTAAATTCCATTGCAACCATGAGACTGCTTCCTGACTCGGCCATCAGTTTCATTTCAGTTTGTTGCTCTTTTGGCAAACACATCTTTTTACGGTATCTGAAAATAAAAACGAAGATTAAAAGAAGATTAAACATTAAAAAATTATTTATGTTCCCTATGTATGGAAACTTATGGGCCACCCTGTGTAATTACAGAGGCTGGAGTGTGACTACCATGCAGGTCAACAATCTTGCACAAGCTGACAGGAGGGAGCAGGCTTGATAGGAGGAGGAGGGGATGATTGGGTGAAAGCGGAAGCCCAAACCCTGACACACATGAATTCACTGCTGTGGATTAATTACTCTTAGATGCTGCCTCTGCAGCTGAGGAGACACACCTGAAGCCACTACGGTCAGTCACTCAGCCTGACTCCCATATTGTCTAAAATGGTGTTTTTGTGAATTTACCAATTACAGCCATGGGTCACATGTATACCATTAACATCAAAACAATCACTTCACAAAGACATCCACACTGTCAATACTAAACTCTTGAAGAAATGAGCAGATTGTACTTACAGTGGTGTGAAAAAGTGTTTTCCCCCTTCCTGATTTCTCTTTTTTTTTTTGTATGTTTGTCACACTTAAATGTTTCAGATCATTAAACAAATTTAAATATTAGACAAAGGTAACACAAGTAAACACAAAATGCAGTTTTTAAATTAAGGTGTTTATTATTAAGGGAAAAAAATCCGAACCTACATGGCCCTGTATGGAAAAGTGATTGCCCCCTAAACCTAATAACTGGTTGGGCCACCCTTAGCAGCAACAACTGCAATCAAGTGTTTGCGATAACTGGCAATGAGTCCTTTACAGTGCTGTGGAGGAATTTTTTGCCCACTCATCTTTGCAGAATTGTTATAATTCAGCCACATTGGAGGGTTTTCAAGCATGAACTGCCTTTTTTTTTTGTAACTTAGATTTTTATTCATTTTTCATCATATATATTGCATTCAGATCACATTCTACATTTAAAAACAAAGGGGCTAGGGTTAGAAAGAAAGAAAAAAAAAAGGAAAGAGAAAGAAAAAGGGGTGGGGACAAATGTTGGAGCATCAAGTTTTTAGTTTCCATCTCTTAATTCTTCTGGTTTTTCCAGCGTCTTTGGTTATTCTTTCAATTTCTGTCTTGTTGTTGCACTTTGTAGTGTGTCCATTTCCGCCATTTTTTTCCCCATAGTCCTTCTTGCATTCTTTGTCGATATGTTAGTTTTTCCATCATACGTATGTCCTCAACAATGTCAGTCCATTGCTCTTGGTCAGGAAGAACTTCTGATCGCCATTTTTTTGTGATTGTTTTTTTACATGCAATCAACAAGATTTTAACTAGATATCTGTCCTCAGCCTGTATAACATTGTCCCTTTTAAGATCACATAAGTACATCAGGTTACAGTTCATTGGTATATTATATCCTAATATCCTCTGTATCGTCACATGTATAGATTTCCAGAATGATGAGATTTTGCAGCATTTCCAAAACATATGTGAGTGGTCTGCATTTTGAGCCCCACATCCCCTCCAGCATAAAGATTGGGTATTTGTATATTTTCCTTAAATCTGTGGTGTAATGAAAAAGCGAATCAGGTTTTTCCATCCAAATTCCCTCCATGTCCTTGAATTTGTTGATGTGTGTTGTGTTTTCCATATTTCCTGCCAGCTTTCTTCTGTTATGTTTAAATTGAGTTCTTTCTCCCATTTCTCCTTTATATAGTTACTTGAATGATTGTTTGCCATAAGTTTTTGATATAGCTTTGAAATAATTCTTATTTTATTTCCTGTATATGAGCTTAAAATGAGTTGTATAATCTCGCTCACATCTGTTTGGAGGTTATGCCTAATCTTCTTCATATAATAATCTCTCATCTGCAGATATCTGAAGAATTCCGATCTTTCTAGTTTAAATTTTCTCCTGATGTTTACAAAGCTCCCGAGATCTTTTTTTCCGATATTGCCCCATGCTGTGATTCCCTTGTTCACCAGATTTTTGTATCCCCTATCTTGTTTTGCCGGTTCAAACTGACTGTCAAATGCTACCCATTTCAATAGTTTTATGTCTTCCTTTATATTATACTTTTGTACTATTTTATACCACAGTTCTAAAGTAAATTTAGTGATTGGGTCTATTTGTTTGATTTGCTTATATGCATCTTTATCTCCTATTATGCTTTGTACTGGGAGTCCCTCAATTTCCTTTTCCATTTCTTTCCATTTTGCCTCATATCCCTCGTCACACCAACATATGATATATCTTATTTGTGCTGAGTAGTAATATTCCTTTAGACTCGGTAGGCCCATGCCTCCTTTCTCTTTTGGTAACTGGAGAGTTTTATATTTCACTCTTGGCTTTTTACCTCCCCATACAAATCTCGATATCATCCTGTCCCATTTTGAGAACTGGGTATCTGGAATCTCTGTTGGTAGAGCCTGGAAGAGGTAAAGTAATCTAGGTTGTATGCTGATTTTGACTGTCTCAATTTTTGAATTCAGATCCATATTTAAGATTGACCATCTATCAATATCTTTTTTTATTTCTTGTTCCAACCTATCATAGTTTGCTTTATAGATTTTGCTTAGATCTTTAGGTATGTTCACTCCAAGGTATTTTATTTCTTTTTGTTTCCAGTTTAGTTTGATCTTGTCAGTTATCTGGTTTGGAGGGTTATAGTGGAATGTCAGTATTTGTGTTTTTGTTATGTTTATCTTGTATCCTGATAATTTTCCAAAATTTTCTATCAAGTTCATCATTTCCATTATTGATTCATCTGGTTGTTCAAGGTAAACTATAATATCGTCTGCAAATAGCCCAATCTTGTGTTCCGCCCCCTTTATTGTTACACCTTTTAATTTCTTATTTTGTCGTATCGCTTGAGCCAGTGGTTCTATGAACAGAGCAAACAAGGTGGGTGATAAGCAGCATCCCTGCCTAGTTGATCTTTGTATATTTACTTTGTCTGTTAAGCTACCGTTTATCTTGATTCTTGCCACAGGTTCTTGATACAGCGTCCTTATGCATTGTATTGATTTTTCGTTAAATCCAAAGCGTTCCAGCACACTATATAGGAATTTCCAGTTAACCCTGTCAAATGCTTTTTCTGCGTCTAAACTCATTACTACTGCGCTTTTCTTTTCTTTATGTATTTGATTAATTATATGTATTGTTCTCCTGATATTGTCATGTGTTTGGCGTCCCTCTATGAAACCAGTTTGATCATCTTCTATCAATTCCGTCAAGAATGTCTTTATTCGTTTACATATAATTGTTGTATATATTTTATAATCCACATTTAATAAAGAGATTGGTCTATAGTTTCCGCATTGTTCTCTATCTTTCCCTGGCTTTAAAATAACTGAAATAATAGCTTCGTTCCATGATGGAGGTATTTTGTTGTTGTTCAACGTCCAATTAAATGACTTTAGGAGCTGTGGCGTGAGTTCTTCTATAAACAGTTTATAAAACTCAGACGGGTATCCATCACTACCTGGTGATTTACCGTTTTTAAGTGATTTAATCACATCTCTAATCTCTTGTGTTGTTATTTCTGCTGTTAGCTTTTCATTTTGTTGATTTCCTGTTGATGGCAAGTCCAATGTGCCTAGAAATTTTTTAATATCTTTAGTATTTGTTTCTTCAGGTTGTGAGTATAGTTCTTGGTAGAAATTATGGAATATTTCTTCGATGTTTTCTGGGTTAACTGTGGTTTTATTTGTGGTGGGGTCTTTAATCTTATATACATTATTCATTGTTTGTTGTTTTCTTAACCGTTTTGCCAGCAGTTTTGTGGCTTTTGGTCCCGTTTCATAATATTTTTGCTTTAGATACCTATTTTTCCTTTCAGTTTCATCCATTTGTGTTTCTTTTATCTTTGTTTTTTCTTCTTTAATTTCTTGATATATTTTTGGATCATTTGTGCTTTGATGTTTACGTTCTAATTCCCTCAGTCTCTCACATCTTTGTTCATATGCTTCCAGTTTAGTCTTATTTGCTTTTCCTGTTTCAACAATTAATTTACCTCTTAACACGGCTTTTAGTGCATCCCATAGTATTGTTGGGTCCACTTCTTCATTGTCATTCTCTTGGATATACTCGTTTATGTTTACTTTTATTCTTTCTTTCATTTTCTCATCATTTAACAGTCCTACATTAAGTTTCCATGTTGTTTGTCGTTTTCTATTGTTTAGATATATTTCCATGTATATAGGATTATGATCTGATATTTCTGCCCCTCCTATCCAACAATTTCTCACCCTGTGTCTGTCACCTTCATTCATAAGGAAGTAATCTATTCTAGAGTGTACTTTATGGACTGCTGAATAATGTGTATAGTCTTTTTCGAGTGGGTGCAGGTCCCTCCATATGTCTATCATACCCATTTCTGCCAGTGAGGTTCTTATGAACTTTGTTACATGTTTTTTTGTCTTCTTAACACTTGTTGTATCAACTTCATGATCCATGACAGCATTTAAGTCTCCTCCACAAATCAGGACTCCTTCACTGTGTGTTGCTATGAGATCAAACAGATGTTGAAAAAAACCCTTGTCACTTTCTGGTGGGGCATAGATGTTCACTAATGTGAACATCTATGCCCCACCAGAATACCATCTATTCTTCCCTTTATTATTACATACCTGCCTTCTTTATCCTGGATTTCCTGTTCACATTCAAATTGTATTTTATTTGAAATTAGTATCATAACCCCCCTTTTAGCTCTTCCCTTAAATGAACTGTAGTAGGAGTTCTTATAGCCAAATCTCTTTAGTTTCACATGTTCTGTCTTGCTCAAATGTGTCTCTTGCATAAATATAATTTCAGCTTTTTTCTTCTTGAATTTTCTTATTATTCTTTCCCTTTTAACAGGCGAGTTCAGACTATTCACGTTTAGTGTCATTATCTTAAGATTTTTACCCATATTCATGTTTTTCCATTTTTTTAACTTGTGCTCCTAGCCCCTTTAACAACAAAAATAACACATATTTATATAAAAACACATTAAAAAATCTCGACCTCCGTACTTTGGGCCTTTCTTCTGCCCACTTGTCCCTGTTGGTGGGTGGAGGGAATGTCCTCACAGAGTGAGGGGCCCTCCCTAGACCTCTAGTTACTATCCAAGTAATAGTCATTAGTCTAGAAATGTCCAACAAATATCACTTAAACCTCTCCTAGCCGTCTGTTTCTCTTTTACCTTGTCTTCTTGGCCTTCATTTCTTCTGTGCCTTTCTTAATCTTTGTTATGATCTAGGCTTTCAGTTGAAAGCCTTGTAGTTTGTCTTGGGCCCGCTGCTCCACGTCTCCCCCTGTCTTTTGCCGCTCACTCGTCTCCTCTCCGGCTGTCGTGATGCGTTCAGGGCCGCCGCTGCTCCATCCGTATCCTCCGGCACGTTCACCGCAAGGCCCCGCTCCATCATGTCCCGCGCTGCCTCTCTGGCCGTGTTGTAGGTTCTTACGCCGTTCTCCCAATAAATCTTCATCTTCGTTAGCGGCGTTTGGAATCTAATTTTTTTCTCTTTCAGCGTTTTTTTAATGTTGGCATATTTCTTCCGCTGCTGCACAATTTCTGTCGGGTAGTCATGGTCAAAGAATACCTGTTTGTCGCCGATTCGTATCTTTTTTTTCCATGCTTGTGTCAGGATTCTTTCCTTTATGTCATATTTCAGAAAGTTTACCACAACTGATCTGGGTGGATAGTTTGGCTTCGGGTTCTGTGCCGAGGCTCTGTGCGCTCGTTGAATCTGCAGATCCGCTTCTCCGGGCAGTTCCAGCTCTTTTTTTAAGAACTGATCCATGAATTTCGTCATCGAGTTGCCTTCAATGCCCTCCGGGATTCCAAAGATGCATATATTGTTCCGTCTGGACCTGCTCTCCAGGTCGGTTATTTTCTCCTGCATCCTCTGCGCTTGTGCCGTCAGGGTCTGAAGCTGCTCGCTTGCTTCGCTCTTCCAATCTTCCAGCTCTGATATTCGGGCCTGTGCTTCTGTCATACACGCCCGCTGAGAGCGCAGCTCCTCCATGTTTTCTGCTAGCTTGCGCTCCATTTCTCTTCGGAGGCCCATAATTTCCTCCTTAATCTCTTTTTTCAGCTCCTCCTTAACAGCCGCTAAATCCTGCTGTAGCTGCCGCTTGAAGTCTCTCAATTCTTTACCCAAACTGGCGATGCCAGTGTTCATGGTATCGAGTTTTGCGTCTTCCATTTTCTTTGCTGTAGTCACCTCGTTTTTTTGGGCCTCGTGTTCAGCGGCTTTTCCTGCGTTGTTGAAGAGGAATTCTTTAATTTTACCCTGCTTTTGTCCTTGTGCCCGGCTCCTTCGTGTTTTCATCCCTTATTTTATTGATCCGCTTATGTCGAGTTGGCCATTTACCGATGATTTTTAATCCGGCTAGGGAGAGCTCTCTGTTTAAGCGTTATGTCTCTCCGCCATCTTCCATGAACTGCCTTTTTAAGGTCATGCAACAGCATCTCAGTCAGATTCCGGTCAGAACTTTGACTAGGCCACTCCAAAGTCTTATTTGTTTTTCTTAAGTCATTCAAAGGTGGACTTGCTGGTGTGTTTTGGATCATTGTCCTGCTGCAGAACCCGAGTGCGCTTCAGCTTGAGGTCACAAACAGATGGCCGGACATTCTCCTTCAGGATTTTTTGGTAGGCAACAGAATTCATGGTTTCATTTACCACAGCAAGTCTTCCAGGTCCTGAAGCCATAAAACAGCCCCAGACCATCACACTACCGTCATCATATTTTACTGTTGATATGATATTCCTTTTCTGAAATGTTATGTTACTTTTACACCAAATGTAATGGGACACACACCTTCCAAAAAGTTCAACTTTTGTCTTGTCAGTCCACAGAATATTTTCCCAAAGGTCTTGGGGGATCATCAAGATGTTTTCTGGCAAAACTGAGATGAGCCTTTATGTTCTTTTTGCTCAGCAGTGGTTTTCGTCTTGGAACTCTGTCATGCAGGCCATTTTTGCCCATTCTCTTTCTCATGGTGGAGTCATGAACACTGACCTTAACTGAGGCAAGTGAGACCAGCAGTTCTTTGGATGTTGTTGTGGGGTCTTTTGTGACTTCTTGGATGTGTCATTGCTGTGCTCTTGGGGTAATTTTGGTCGGCCGGCTACTCCTGGGAAGGTTCACCACTGTTCCATGTTTTTGCCATTTGTGGATAAAGGCTCTCACTGTGGTTCACTGGAGTCTCAAAGCTTTAGAAATGGCTTCATAAAATTTTCCAGACTGATAGATCTCAATTACTTTGTTTCTCATTTGTTCCTGAATTTCTTTGGATCGCAGCATGATGTCTAGCTTTTGAGGATCTTTTGGTCTACTTCACTTTGTCAGGCAGGTCCTATTTAAGTGATTTCTTGATTGAGAACAGGTGTGGCAGTAATCAGGCCTGGGTGTGGCTAGAGAAACTGAAGTCAGCTTTCCAAAGATGTGATAAACCACAGTTAATTTATGTTTTAACGGGGGGTGGGGGGGTGGGATCACTTTTTCACACAGGGCCATGTAGGTTTGGATTTTTTTTTTACCCTTAATAATAAACACCTTCATTTATTTAAAGACTGCACTTTGTGTTTACTTGTGTTATCTTTGTCTCATATTTATATTTGTTTGATGATCTGAAACATTTAAGTGTGACAAACATACAAAAAATGAGAAATCAGGAAGGGGGCAAACACTTTTTCACACCACTGTGCATGGCTTTATGGGGCGGCTGTGGCGCAGGTGTGGTGTGGCCGACTACTGATCAGGTGGTCAGGGGTTTGATTCCCGCTGTCTCTGCAGTCTGCATGTCAAAGTGTCCTTGAGCAAGACACTAAACCTCCAGTTACTCCTGGTGGGTCAGGCCAGGGCCTGTGTATGGCAGCTCTGCCGCCATCAGTGTGTGAATGGTTGGATAGCAGGATCTGTAAAGCGCTTTGGTCATCTAGAGATGAGAAAAAGTGCTATATAAGTGAATGTCATTTACCATTATTATGAATGGACCCCCATGAAAAGGTGTACAAGTCACATGGGTCCGCCCTTCAGTGGCTCACCACCTGCAGGAGGGATCATGAAGATCATGGTGCTACGTCAATGAAAGCACCAAGGTGCCTCAGTCCGACCTCTACTGGCCCGGCCTAGTTATTACAATACCTTTTTTTCATGGCTCCATTGAGGGTATAATGGTCAGTTGAATTTGTGTTTATTTTGAAAACAAAGCCTTATCTTGAAATTCTGGCAAATTAAAAGTCAAAAAAATATGGTGATATAATGATACAAACCTTTAGTTCCACTTGATTTTGATCAAGCCTGCTGAAAAGCTGGTAACAGACAGACAGACAGATACACAAAGCCACACACAGACACATTGAGTGATTACCGTATGCCTCTGTTGCACCGAGACATAACCAGGCGGCAGTCTGGGCTACTGTTTAGAGTGCTGCACTCGCGACCCCCAGATAAGCGGTGACGGATGGATGGATGGATTTCTCATATGAACTAGCTTCAGTTCTCGAAGTTACGCAAGCAAACTCACCCTCACTGCCTCCTTACTTGTGATTGGCCCACTCAGAAAATCTTTATCCAATCAGATTAGGGGCTTATTAGTATTAATATGCAGACTGTTTCAGATTGAATGTGAAAGACAGCTTTTTTGTGGAGATGCAAAACAATAAAAAGAATAATTTTTTGGTATTAATGTATGTCCTTGAAGATATCAAAGCTTAAAATGAATCCTTGGAAAATGTACAATATGGAACCTTAAAGGATGGACAGCAGACAGGGAGGGGAGGGAGAATTATATATGTACATCAAAGAGGAAATAAAGCTGTAAAGAGAAACTGGAGCTCCCAAGGGAAAAATTGAGATGTACAGTAGACAGAGAGCAGGAGTTAGTACGTTTGAAAGCAACAGAAAGAGAAAGTTTGTGGGAGGGTTTCAGCTTTTTTTGACGACATATAAAAGTGACTGCTCAAGCATGTTGACTGAAGTGATGCAACCTGTGCAGCGAGCAGTAAAATTCACAGAGTACTGTCCAGGTTCAGCGCTGCTGGGGTAAAATATTTAAAATCAGGAAACCAGAAACAACCAACAGGGCGAGGATGAACGCTAGACAGAAATGATATTTTTCAAAGGAAATATGGTATGGATACATTTTTCCTCTTGTGCTTGTTTTTTTAAATTTATTTTTACAGTACAGGAAGTGACACCAACAGCATTTAGAAGTTCCACAGGAAACCAGACTTTCCAGATCAGCATCAAATGAGATTTTCACTACATATTTATCCTGGCAAATGAAATAAAGTAATGATAATGATATTAACACGTGTATAAAATGTAAAAGTGGTACTCATTCAGGTGCGTTTTTCACCGTGCTGTTAGAATGGATGGCTGCTGTGCTTTCCTCATCATTTTCTGTCATAGTTGGCAGTTCTTCACTTTGACCCCATGCGCTGACGAGAGTCATTTTTCCATGTATGGATTTAGAATTACACCATTTGGAGAGCACACTGACATTATTGTTCACCTTTTAGTCTCATATTGTTGCTGAATTTTGTGTGACAAACAAACAAGCATAAAACAAGCAGCTTAATGTCATGAATTGCCCCTCGGGGCAGAGAGGAGAGACCCACGTGCTGGACTGCAGTATGTGAAATTTATTGAAAAAACAAAACACAAAGTCCAAACAGTGCTCCAACACAAAATCCAAACTGACATACAAAGCAAACTCACGGATTAAACACACCAGAACAGGTGGAGACGAGGGAAGAGACTCCGGCAATGAGTGAAGAAAATAACAACCCCTAAATAGAACAAGAAACAAATGAGCACAAATGATGGCAGGTGTGGATACCATGAGCAGGCAGGAGGAAACAATGATTATAAACTCGGATCAGCTGGGAGCAATGAGAGGGAGAGACGCGACTGACAGCTGACAGGCGCACCGCCCACAACAGAGCAAAAAACCCGTAAGTGCCACTGACAGCTGCAGCCCGGAGAAAAGAGGAGACACAGCAAAAATATACTGATAAAAAATAAAGACAAGAAAACAACATATAAATAATAACACTACAATGAACGCAACCAGGAAAATAAGTCATACTAAGAAACAATACAGAATATGTGAAAATAAACCAAAGATAAAATAACAGGAAAAGAACTCAAAAATACAACACCATACAAATATAGGTGTTATGACCTGAGCGCTAATGTTATTTGTGCTCGGGCTATTCCTGTCAGGTCTTGACAGCGGCGTTGTTATTCCGGCTCTCCGAGCCCTTATTGTGACAGCGCTCGGGGAGGCTTCTGCTCAGCTGTCAAGACCTGAACAGCTGTTCTGCATTTGCAGTCGTTAGTGGCCGGCTTCTTAAACCGACGCTAGCGGCTGCATCCTTGCAGCAGTGTCCGTCGCTGATCGTCGGAGCGATCGTAAGTTTTGGATTAATACTACATTGCCTGTCTGTGGTGTGACCGTCTCATCCTGTGGACCTGTGAGTGAGCTTATTAGCCTTACACCTCCCTGTGTGTAGACTTGTTGGTGTCATAGCCTCAGCGGCCTGTATTATTGTGATTTTCACTGTAATAAAGACTTTAACACAACTCTCTGGTGACGGTGTGGCGTCTTATGGTGGCTCGCGAGGGCCACCGCATGACAGCACACTGCTGCCACAAAACGCTGTTTACGGTGACGCCAACCCGAGACACCTTTCACCAGTGAGTTAGTGTCATTAGGACATCGCTTTTTCCTGTCTGGGTACGGTGTGCTGGAGGAATGCCGTCGCGGAGGGGCCGCGCTCGGAGTTTGAGCCACAAGCTGGCGGACGTCCTGGAATACGTGGATGAGACGCTCATCTCTGCTTCCCTCCTGGACTACAACCATGATGTACACTGGTACCTGGACTGCGCTGAGGATGTACTCAATTGTCTTTCTCCCTGCTATGCCAACCACCCAGAAGTCGACGCGAAGAGGGCTGATATCGCCGCGCAACGTGAGATACTCTGTATGGTGGAGGAGGACTACGGCAAGAAGCAGAGGAGAAGGCGTTCCCGCTCCTCGCCTTGGGATCCCGTTCCTGTCCTCGATCCACTCCAGGAGTTCACACCATCTGGGGGCCGTCATAGACGTCGGCGCCGCGGCCAAGGGCATCCTCAGCAAGCTCCTGTTCTGGATCCAGTTCCGGGCCGCCGGAATGACCCAGTCAACCAGTCAGCTGTCTCTTTGGCGTCATATCAGGAGGGAATTTCTGCAGCCTCTCTTCTCGGGCCATCTTCCCCTGCTGTCCGGTCAGCATATTGTGCCCGGCCCGCTTCGGCTGTCGTTCCCTCGTCCTCGACGCCTTCTCCAGCTGCTGTGTGTGACAAGAGCCCTGCTTTGGTGAGCCCCGCCCATGGGTCCTCTCTTACCATCCAGCGAGCAAGGGAAGGAGCAATGCCCCCTACAGCTGGCATCACCCTCCCTTCGGGAGACAGGCAAGTTCATGTTCACTTCCCTACTTATAACAGTGATCTGTCTTGTCTGACTCCTGGGGGTGGAGTTCGGGGTTTCCCCGAGCTCCCACCACCAGCTGTAGTCATCTGTTCTGAACCTGCTGCCTCAGTGTTTTCCTCCGCTGAGCGGTCCTCGGCGTTAGGTCTATGTTGTCGAGCGAGGAGGAGGCCTGCGGTTCTGGGAATAATCCCGGCCCCGCAGCCACGTTTTGAACAGAGGAGAAGAGTGGACTGCAGTGTGGAGCCTGAGCCGACGAGGTAGCATCCCCGGGTTTCCACAGAGGAGCAGCCCGAGCCAGCGGATTGAGGGTCCCCTGCCGCCACGCCGTGCGGGTTATCGGTGTCGATATCAGCGCCAGAGGATCCAGCTGCAGAGACCATCATGCCGGCTGTGGAGCCCGACGCAGCTGAGTGGGAGCCCGACGACGAGCTTCTACCCGAACCTGGATCGACGGAGTCCTGGACGGCTCCAGAGCCCGAGTACAGGCAAGTGCCCTTCTTTGTTTTCCTTTGTGGTGTGTTAGAGCATTTTTGCCTGCCTCGCGGGGAGGCGAGCAAGGGGCAGCCGTCTGCTGCGCCTGAACTCGTCTCGCTGGGCTCTGGCGCTGCCGGGGATACTGATCCCGGTCCTCTCTGTTCCTCTGAGGCTCTTCACAGTGTCGCCATCTTGGAATCTGTCGAGGTCACGATGCAGGAGGTCCCAAGTCCGGGGGTGGAGGTCGCCGCCGATGCGGTGCCGACCCAGTCGGGGTCCGATGAGGCCCAGTGGGGGTCTGACGCGGGGGCAGCTGTGACCCAGCGGGGGTCTGATGCAGGTGCAGCTGTGACCCAATCGGGGTCTGGCGAGGCCCGGTCGGGGTCCGACGCGGGTGCAGCGGTGACCCGGTCGGGGTCCGACGCAGGCGGAACTACAACGGCCACATCGGTGTGGGTCAAGGTCGGTGGAGGAGCTGCAGACCCTTCGCCACCTGATGTGATTTGGGCTCGTCATCACGATTAGTCCCCTCTCAGGAGCCACCAGCTGGGGTCGTCAGCACTGGGGGCTGTTGGAGGTTTTCTTCTTGCAGGCTGGCACTCCCATGTAGTTTCGCTGTCAGGGAGGTCGCCGCACGCTATTCCTCCACAGTTCTGGTGGCTGAGGGATGTGAGTCGGCCACCCGAGGAGCTGTTTTTCTTGTTCGGCACCTTGGGTCGGCCACCCGATGGACTATGTTTATTGCTGGGTGGTCTGGTTCGGCCGCCGGAGGACTTGACTCTCGGGGCCTGGGACTGGGGCAGGCCGCCTGACCACGTACTGTTCCCCGTGATTACCCGTGGGCCGTCGGACGCAGGGAGGCCACCGGAACTATGCCTGGGGCGTTTGGTCTCCGCCTGTCATCCTCTGTTTGGACCATACGGTGTAAGGTCATCGGGAACGATTAAATTGCCTCAAGTATGTTTGATGTAGCATGTTTTTTGTTTTTTTTCCCCCTCTCCTACCTGAGGGGTTATAGCATGTATTTTGTGGTGTTTCATAGGCACTCTGGTGTTCGAGGATGATGTTTTGGTTTTTTTTGTTGGGTTAAACAGTACTTTTGTGTGTAGAATGTGGCAGAATTTTCATGCACTTGGGTAACTTGGAAGCATACACTGACCCGTTATAGCATTTTGAAGTTTGTGTAAACTGCGTGGAAGGACTTTCGTTCAGATGAGTTCCTTATGACCTCATGAAGTCATGTACTCTGGAGTTAATCAGTTTGTCTGTGGTCACTGTGGGCAAACCTTCTGTGTTGGGTAAATTATGCTCTGTATGGTTTGTGCCCCATGTATTGTAACTCTTGCCCTAATTGTTTCATTGTTACTGTAGGAATGTAATGGGTATATCAGGGGATGTGTTTTTTGGGGGGGCCTTGTTGGTATTTGTTTCGCTCCCTCCTTGCCTGTTCCTCCATTCACTCGCCCTGTGGGTGGGTGTGGGGGTGGGGGTGTGGGGCTAGGTGTTACAAGGCGTTCGGAGCCCGCCTTTGAGGGAGGGGTACTGTTATGACCCGAGCGCTAATGTTATTTGTTCTCGGGCTATTCCTGTCAGGTCTTGACAGCGGCGTTGTTATTCTGGCTCTCCGAGCTCTTATTGTGACAGCGCTCGGGGAGGCTTCCGCTCAGCTGTCAAGACCTGAACAGCTGTTCTGCATTTGCAGTCGTTAGCGGCCGGCTTCTTAAACCGACGCTAGCGGCTGCATCCTTGCAGCAGTGTCCGTCGCTGATCGTCGGAGCGATCGTACGTTTTGGATTAATACTACATTGCCTGTCTGTGGTGTGACCGTCTCATCCTGTGGACCCGTGAGTGAGCTTATTAGCCTTACGCCTCCCTGTGTGTAGCCTTGTTGGTGTCATAACCTCAGCGGCCTGTATTATTGTGATTTTCACCGTAATAAAGACTTTAACACAACTCTCTGGTGACGGTGTGGCGTCTTATGGTGGCTCGCGAGGGCCACCGCATGACAATAGGGAAAAAAAGGCAAACAGGTGGGATCCCCCGTGCTCAGATCATGACACTTAATATTTTTTAATTGTATTCATATTTTGCATCTTTTGATGCCTGCTGTTTGCGCATGTTTGTTGTGTTACTGTGTTAAAATGGGTAGAATGTGATGTAGTATTTGTTTGACTATTTTGGATTTTGTTTAGAACCTTGATAAAATAAAAAAATAAATCCAGAGATTAAAAAAAAATGAGTGGGGAAACTAAAAAATAAAACATGATTTTTTTTATTACTATTTTAAATTTTGGACTTTAAACTCAGTGTATGTGTGGTGCTTCCTTTATATTCCAACTTTGATTTAATTGAGGAACCTTGTAAAATAATTGAGTCTTAAATCTAAGAAGCTGGATCCTGATCCCCCACCATCCTGTGAGTTTCTCCCATCTTCTCTTCCACATTCCTTATCCGTCTCCTCTCATCCCTCTTTCCTTCTGGTAAGCTTTCAGTATCAGGCCTCCTCCAGTTTCCCTTGATGTGAACTACATGTGTGCCTGCACTTGTGTAAGTATGAGTGTATGTGCAGCGCACTAGAGTGCAGTCCAAAGTGGCAGGCAGTTCTAGAGAAGTGTGCGCTCAAGCAGAACAATGGCATTTTGGGTAAAAATAGCCCTGGCTCTGTTGGAAGGAGAAAAAATGAGACAGAGGGTAACAGGCAGTAAAAACTGAGCATGCAGAGGAAGATAGAAGTTTTGTGTAGTTAAATGCCAAAGAAGAGAATCAGTTTAGATAAAATGGGAAAAGTCAACAGGGACCCTCGTGCAATAAACAACTAGCCACATTTAGGGCCCTATTAGGACGATCATCTGCGGACTTTTGCGCCAGACTTTTTGTTTGTTTCTAACCCTTCTGCATTGTCTGTTTTTGACACTTTGCATCACGTCATCTAATTACCAGTAGACAGTGCACCCGCTACATGCTAGGAAGAGGTGGCTTATTTCAAAGAGGTGTGGCGGCGCGCAATCTAATGCACATTACAATTATAGTGCATGTTATGCCATCCACTCTTGATCAGGAAAAAGTAGGTCTATTGCCAGAAGGACATTGTTTAATGATATTTGAGTGGTGTGTTTTGAAATCGCGCAGCTCCAAAGCTCATGAGGAAACAGCAGCGCTTGGATCTTATTTTATTTTAATGAACAGAGTTGTAACAGTTATTATATAATCACCCGTCATTTTAATTATACAATGATCACACACTAGTTTTTTTATTATTATTACATCCAAACTCATTTTAATCGTGGACTTACTGTTGGAGTCTATAGACTAGGCATTAATGTAGGAATTTTTAGGGGAATAAATGAATAAACAAGGAGTGTGGAGCATTTTACTTTTCACAGAGAGACAGGAGATGCGTCCACATCTGCCTTGGCCACACACCCTGGGTTTTCAGCCAGGCCAAGGCTGTCCACTCCAACAAGCTTACAGCTGCCACCCGTCAGCCCCCAGCAAAGGGTGGCAAAAGTGGGCTCGCTTCGTGGCTGGGGTCGGCAGCGGATGGGAAGCCGCGCCAGATCTCCTTCTTCCCTCATGCCCGGGAGGGACTGGAACAGAGATCCACAATCCTTGGCAGTCCCCTGCCGAGACGGGGGACCTTCGGTAGGCAAAAACAACAGTAGAGGGAGCATTCCATCTCCCCATGGGCCAAGAGCAACTTCTGTGCCATCGTTAATGAACGTTTATGAATGTTTGCACAGGCATCATCCTCTTTTCCTGAAAGTTCTACACTATATGTTGATCACTTATCCTTGTTCCTTACCCCCAAGTATGTACCGCTCATCAACCGGGTGAAGCCATCAGTGAGGACCATCAAAGTGTGGCCAGAGGGGGTTGACTCTGTACTCCAGGAGAAGTTTAGGAACACAGACTGGAGTATGTTCACCTCTCAGGCTACCTGTGGCTCCCACATAAACATCAACTCTTACACCCACTCAGTCCTGGACCATATCAACACCACTATTGACAGTGTCACCACGGAAAGACAGATCACCACGTACCCAAATCAGAAGCCGTGGATGAACAGAGAAGTGCGGCTTCTGCTAAAAGCACGTAACAATGCCTTTAGATCTAGTGATGCACAGGCCTACAGTTCATCCAGGGCAGATCTGAAGAGGGGCATCAAGAAGGCCAAGCACAGCTACAAGCTGAAGGTGGAGGAACATTTTGGGGACTCTGACCCCCGACGCATGTGGCAGGGCATTCAAGCTATCTCTGATTATAAGCCCAGCAACTCCATACCTATAGCCATGACTGTGCCCTTTCTCAATGAGCTAAATGACTTCTATGCTCGTTTTGACAAGGACAACAACGAAAAGAACATCAATTTCCCACCCTCTGATGACCTCCACCACCTCACACTCACCCACACCGACGTCCGTAACGCACTGAGTCATGTCAACGTACGTAAGGCTGCTGGCCCTGATGGCATTCCTGGGCGTGTGCTGAGGGCATGCGCTGAGCAGCTGGCAGGGGTCTTCACAGACATCTTCAATCTGTCCCTGGCCCAGGCCATGGTACCAGCGTGCTTCAAGACCACTTCAATAGTACCAGTGCCGAAACATTCAACACCATCGTGCCTAAATGACTATCGCCCTGTGGCACTGACGCCCATAGTCATGAAGTGCTTTGAGCGACTGGTCTTGGCACAGCTCAAAAAAGGCCTGCCCCCTACACTGGACCCTCATCAGTTCGCCTACCGGAGCAACAGGAGTACAGAGGATACGGTTTCTACAGCGCTGCACTATGTACTCTCACACCTGGATGACAGGAACACCTACGCAAGAATGCTGTTTGTTGACTTCAGCTCAGCATTCAACACAGTTATCCCCTCCAAGTTGCTCACTAAACTTGGGGACCTGGGAATCAGTACCTCCACCTGCAACTGGATCATGGATTTTCTGACCAACAGACCCCAGCATGTTAGGTCAGGCCCCAACCGTTCTTCCGTCATCACACTCAACACTGGTGTACCACAGGGCTGTGTGCTCAGCCCATTCCTCTACTCCCTTTACACCCATGACTGCAGGCCTATGTATGGATCCAATTCCATCATAAAGTTCGCAGATGACACCACGGTGATTGGACTCATCAGGGACAACAACGAGTCAGATTACAGGGCAGAGGTTGAGCACTTGGCTACTTGGTGCGCTGACAATAACCTGCTCCTTAACACCAGCAAAACCAAGGAGCTCATAGTGGACTACAGGAAGGAGAGGGAAGAGACACATGACCCCATCCATATCAATGGCATAGCTGTTGAACGTGTCCCCAGCTTCAAATTCCTGGGGACCCACATCTCGGAGGACCTGTCCTGGTCAGTTAACACCACCAGCCTGATCAAGAAGGCCCATCAGCGCCTCTTCTTCTTGAGGACACTGAAGAAGAACCATCTGTCAACTGACATCCTGGGCAACTTCTACCGCTGCGTGATAGAGAGCACCCTGACCAACTGTATCACAGTCTGGTATGGGAGCTGCTCTGTCGCTGACCGCAAGGCGCTGCAGCAGGTGGTGAAAACCACCCAACGCATCACAGGGACTCCACTTCCAGTTATAGAGGACGTCTACAGGAAAAGATGTCTGCGCCGGGCACGCAGCATTCTTAGGGACTCCAACCATCCTGCTCATGGACTGTTCCAGCTTCTCCCCTCCAGAAGACGTTTCAGAAGCCTTCGGACTAGAACCAGCAGGTTTAGGAACAGTTTCTTTCCAACAGCTGTCACGTTATTGAACTTAGTTCCCCGCTGACTCTCTTACCATCATCTCTTACCATCCTCACCTGTACATAACTGCATAACTACATAACTACATCTAACTTATTGCACATTATTTGCACATAACAGTACTCTTAACTTTCTGCACTGCTGCATATATTTGCATATATTTGCTTAAATTGCACATACTGTTAATTACCGTATATACTGCACTGCTGTCCTTTGCACTTCTGATTGGATGCTAAACTGTGTTTCGTTACCTTGTATTCATACATGTGTAATGACAATAAAGGTGAATCTAATCTAATCTAATCTAATCTAATCTACATGAAGTGTGCACTACATTTAAACCATTCAGCTGATTTTTCAGCTAAGCATTCTTAACCGTTTGTTCTTTTTAACATAACTAACTGGGTATCAACTGTGATTGATGTCTTCCTTATTACCAAGCAGCATTACCATCGCATGCATTTTGGCTCACGCACACGGGCTTTGGTCAGCACAAAACCTGCCTTAAACCATCATGATCACAGTTCACTTTAGATAATGCACCTCTGTCTCTTTGCATTAAAGGGATGGGAAGGAGTGCCTTGGACTGGATTATCCAAAACACACCTCTGAATAATTAGACTGGCCTTTTTGCATCATGCAGCAGCAGATAGTTCGTTTCTACACTGTTGTGATAAGGAAATGAACTTGAAAAACACCCATAAATGTGTTCTGCATCAGTGACAACCAACGGTGTCATTGTAATATGGCCCTTAATGTTTTATATGAATTTGTGTATTCTGGCATTATCCTATAAGCTACTCTGAATGCAGAACTGATATAAACTACAGTTTCCTCAGTGGTCACTAGTGACATGCTGCAAAAGTGAGTCAGTCTCTACATAATTTATGTTTTCAAATGCTCCAATTTATAGCAAACTTTTTGCTGATTTGCAGCTTGATATAGACAGAATCAATGGTTTCTTGATAGTTAGGATAGTGAGCATGTACTTCCACATTAAAAAAAAGCACTCTCTGAAATGCATTATATTTTTTTCATCCTTGATATTATCTGACAAAATCTCTACAAATTACAGTTAAACTGTTCTCTGATTTGGATATTGTGTTGATTAGATTGCCAAGTGTTGCAAAAAAAAAAAAAACCCTGCAAGGAGTAGAGGTAGTGAAGGAAGATGAGTTTAAATCCCTGGGGTCAACCATCCAAAGCAATGGAAAATGCACAAGAAAGACGAAGAAGAGAGTGCAGGCAGGGTGAAGTGGGTGGAGACGAGTGTCAGGGGTGATTTGTGACAGAGAGATAGCAGCTAGAGTGAAAGGGAAGATTTACAAGACAGTAGTGAGATCTGCTATGATGTATGGTTTGGAGATGGTGGTGCTGACAAAAAGACATCAGGCAGCACTGGAGGTGGCAGAGTGAAAGATGCTAAGATTTTCATTGGGAGTGACTGGGAGGGACAAGATTAGAAATGAGTATATCAGAGGGACAGCTCAGGTTGAGTGGTTTGGAGACAAAGTAAGAGAGGCAAAGCTGAGATGGTCTAGACATGTGCAGAGGAGGGATAGTGGATATATTGGACCAAGGACGTTGAATATGGAGCTGCCAGGCAGGAGGAAAAATGGAAGCCCACAGAGAAGATTCATGGATGTAGTGAAGGAGGACATGGAGAGGGTTGGTGTTACAGAGGAAGATGCAAAGGATAGGGTGAGATGGAGACAGATGATCCCCTGTGTTGCAGAAAACGCATTTTTCCATGAACATGTTGAAAATGGTGCAAACAGCACCTTCTAGTGGTTGAAAAATAAGTACAGTTAAGGAAACAAGTGCAAATGATAAAAGGTAGTGAAGGTAGTGGTTTGGTTTAAAAAATGTTTTCACATGAGCTCCTCACCCACCATTACCCTAACCTAAACTATTACTCTAATATGAGAGCTCATCATCCTCAATACACACGGTCCATAAGAGGTGTAGAGTACTGACTGAGAGGGCGGAGCGGCAGTCTCACGTGTAGGGGCAAGGCATTGGCGGGAGAAACTAACAGTGCCACAGTGTGCTATAAAGACCAATATGCCAATTACACATATGGCCATGATACTGGGTTGGATGAATGCTGTTGTCTCACAGCTAGAAGGTTTTTGCTTTAGTAGCCAGATTGAATCTTTCTGTGTGGAATTTGCCTGTGTTCCAGCTTGCCTTAATTGATGATTCTGTATGATGTACTCCAGTGGTAAGCAGCGAGCGCCAAGACACTGCAGGTGTGTGGATTTTCTTCCCAACCCATCTCTGCAACAGGTGGCTTCACTGAATTCCTTCTCACTGGTTGCTGATCACTGAAAACACCTCCTTAAGTGACTGCCTAGAATGAAATCATGCAGTGACTTGGCATTCAGTGGCACACGGTTCCCTGTCTCTGGTCTGTTCTGTATTGCCTGTATGGTAAGGATGTGAATAAGTGGTCATCTGTTTCTCAGTGATGGACCTGGGTGCATGTCGGTATATCTTACGAGACGACTTGAAATACTAGGCTCGATTTATATTGTTTTATATAGGCAGGTCTCTCCATGTCAAAGGAAGGGGAGAGAGAACAAGAGAAAGAGGGAAAGAGGGAGAGAGATGAGCTTGATCATGATGGTTAAAGATGATTAAAATAAAAGTTAATCATGAATGGACAGTGAAAGCTCTTCTGAAAGTTTTTTTTCCAGTATGTACTCGTAACCCACTGCAAAATGTTACCATTTCTGACACTGAAATCTAGTGTGATTCAATGTGTATTCATTAAAAAAATTTCCTTCTTTTTAAGTATAATTTAAAGACAATGAAGCATTACTTAGTATCATTCATTCATTCAGTCAGTCATCATTACCTCCGCTAAGGAGGCAGTGTTTTCATCTGTGTTGGTTTGTTTGTTTGTCTATCAGCAGGATTACACAAAAACTGCTTGATGGATTTGAGTGAAATTTTCACCAAAGGTGGTCCTTGGCCCAAAGATTGACCCTTTAGATTTTGGTGATGATCTGAGAGTGCAGAGAAACCAAACCAAAGACCTTGTTTGTATTTGTGCAGCAGGATTACACAAAAACTGCTTGACAGATTTGGATGAAATTTTCACCAGAGGTGGTCCTTGATGTAGAGAGGAACCCATTACATTCTGCTGATGATCTGAGAGTGCATACCTCCACCAAGGCTCTATCTTCTCACAATGTGTTAGCAAGATTACTCCAAAACTACAGGACAGAGTCTGATGAAATTTTCACCACAGGTGACTCTTGGGCTGCACATGAACCCATTACATTTTGGGGGTGATTCATGAGTGCATGCCTCCACCAAGGCTCAATGTCCTAGCAATGGTTTAGCCAGATTACACAAAAACTGCTGAGTGGATTTTACCCCCGCCAACATTTTTACCTGCTGCTGATATGCAGTGGCAGAGCGGAGTTTGGGTGAACAACAGCCTTGGCAGAGGTATGCGCTCTCTGAGTGCCTTTATATTTAAGCCTAAAACATGTTTTGTTTCATGCAGACTTTTTTTTTCTTTTTGGACAAAAATTGCCTCAAAGGGCTCTCTAGAGGTTGCTAAACCCTGAGTTAGATGTATCCATCTGTCTTTTGAAATGAGCCTGTCATGATTGAGATGAGATTTTCTAAACTGTTGTTTTCAGAGGGAGAAAACAATGATTATCTGATATTTATCGTTTTAACTTTTCTGTCTTAGTGGCTTTTTGCGGGGTTTGTTGGTATTTGTGGTTTTTAAATCTATGCCTGTCGATACACATTATAGAGCATCTAGTGCATACGTGGCACACAACAGCTTCAGTCAGTGAATTCATTCAGGAGTAGATGAGTGTTTAAACTCTCAAATGGGCTCAGAGAAAGATAGAGATTGCAAGATAAGCTGTAGATGAGCTATTACATGCAGAATGAGAAAGACCAGAGTTTCACGAGTGAACGATTGAATTACTTTTGTATAGAGAGGAGGAGTGAGGATGGGGAGAACAGAGAATTTCTAGGTGTTGGAGAAGGAGGGCTGCGCCTGTTAATTATTCATTGCATGAGTAATGCAGCTGATCTTCAGCCCCAAAGACCATTAGCTGTGCAGGATGGAAAGAAGACAGGCAGATGGAAAGTAAACAGACAGTGGTGGACAGAGAGAGAGGGAAGAAAGAAAGAGAAAATAACTGATATGCCTGCATTATTGTTAAAGTGCAGCCAGACTATTTATAGTAAAATCAAATGTAATTCCACATGATAGTGACATGATTTCATAAAGACAATGATCACCCACATGTGGCTGTTCACTACCTACCAAACTTTGAGTAAACTGACCTTTTTCTTGTTGTTTTGTTATCTAACTGTCATTTTGAATTGTTTCTAGTCCTTCTCTACCCTACCTGCTCACCGCTACATGTCAGACAGACAATCAGCACCCAGCTGGTGGACATAATAGAGCACTTAGCACTAGACCACACAGCACTAACACCTCAGAGCACTGTTTAGCCACTGAATAGCCAAATATCCATCTGGAGTTGATACTATTTTTTATATTTTTTTGTCTTTCGGTTGCTCCCTTTCTGGGTCACTACAGCGTATCATCACCTGATATCGCGATGATCCGCATGTAGATTTGGCAAAGATTTTTATGCCGGATGCCCTTCCTGATTCAACCCTGTCCATTTATCCAGGCTTGGGACTAGCACAGGGAGTACACTGGGGGTACACTATATTGAACTTATTTTCTCTCATGAAAATATGCTCATAACTGCTGCTATATCAGCTTTGAAGTAGCACTGGGTGATATACTGAATATATTTGATGTATTAATATATTTTTCCAGGCATAATACTTAAAATACCTATATTGCTCCTATCAGATATAATTTTTCATGTTACAGCATGTGAATTCTGCTCAGAGTTCTGCTCAGAGTTCCACTTCTATCTCTCTGTCTTGTTCCTGGTACCGATCATGCAGCCACATGCTCACTCCCCTGCCCAACCAGAAAACAACCTCTAGGACACATGTGTTTTAACTGGTGCTCCTGGCTTTTTTTTTTCACTGGGAGCAGACGGGGAAAAAAAAGCCTGACCGACAGAATCAAAGCAGGTCCATCTCTAACCACATGAAACAGAGACGTCTAATGTGTACTCTAAAGCAGAGTCATCATAGGCCTTCCTCGGTCAGCTTGACCATGGGTGAAGCATCCTAGTTCTGGTTGTCTGCTCAACTGGAGAAGCGTCGTCTGTGGCTAAATAGACTGATGCGGGAGTGGCAGTTTCTATCTCAAGGGTCACACCTGTGTGTAGTCTCTGGTCTGTTGAAGCTGCTGGTTTCCTTCCTGCATGCTCATTTTTCTGCAGCAGCAGTCATCATTTTCTCCTCCCCTGATTTCAGGTGTTGCTTCAGGGTCCCTTTCCACTTTGCACGGTCACCTGCTAGGGCCTAGCAGGTGACCGTGGCCCTCACTGACCGTGGCTGGGCAGTGAGGGCCATTCCACTGCAGGTTTTTTGTTCCACCCAGTCTCTTCAGCAGGTGTATGCTCTGATCAGCTTCAAGGATTGCTAATTAGTGAAAACATCTGCTGAAGAGACTGGGTGGAACAGAAAACCTGCAGTGGAATGGCCCTCCATGGCACATGATTGCCCACCCCGTGCTAGGCTCTCCCAGGTCTCCGTGTTGATGTCGGTGGCCCTCATGTCTTTCTTAATGACATCTTTGTACCGGAGCTGGGGGTGACCAGTGGATCTCTTCCCAGATGCCAGTTCTCTATACAGGATGTCCTTTGGGATGTGCCCATCGTCCATGCGGTAGACATGTCTGAGGAGAGTGAACATGCTGGGAAGGCTCGCGCGATTCAAGACGTCTGCATTGGTTACCCTGTCCTGCCAGGATATGCCCAGGATGCGGCAGATGCTTCGCAGATGGAAGGTGTTGAATTGCTTTTCGTATCTGGCATATGTTGTCCATGACTCACTGCCATACAGCAGTGTGCTGATGACACAGACGTTATACACTGCCATCTTGGTCTTCACCGATAGCTTGGGGTTTGTCCACACTCTGGTTGTGAGGCGAGCGAGTGTTGTAGCTGCCTTCCCGATCCTCCTGTCTATTTCTGTATCAAGGAAGAGGTTGCCAGTTATGGTAGAGCCAAGGTAGGTGAAGTGGTGGACAACGTCGCGTTCATAGTCATCGATGGTGAGGACAGGTGGTGATTCAGTGCCTTGTCCGAGGACATTGGTCTTTTTCAGGCTAATGGTAAGTCCAAAATCCTTGCAGGCCTGTGAGAAGCAGTCCATCAGTGTCTGCAGCTCCTGTTGGGTGTGTGTTGCAATTGATGCGTCGTCAGCAAACACCATGTCTCTGATGAGCGTTTCGTGAACCTTCGTCCTGGCTCTGAGGCGGGCGAGGTTGAGCAGCCTGCCATCTGACCTGGTGCATAGGTAAATTCCTTCAGTTGCAGTGCCAAAGGTATGCTTTAGGAGAATGGCAAAGAATACCGCAAAGAGTATGGAAGCAAGGACGCAGCCTTGTTTGATGCCACTGCAGATGCTGAAGGGGTCAGAGGAACTCCCGTTGAACTGCACAGTCCCCGCGATCATGCTCTGCAGCTTTGGTGGGCAGCCTATCTTTGGGAGAATCTTGAACAGACCGTCTCTGGTGATGAGGTCGAACCCCTTGGTGAGATCTATGAAGGTGACATACAGGGGCATCTGCTGTTCTTTGGAGTTGGCGGAGAGAGAAGACAATATTCACCGTTGATCTCTTGGTGCGAAAGCCACACTGTGACTTGTGACTCTGGGTAGATGTGTTCTGCCAGCTTCTGCAGGCGGATCAAAATGACCCAAGCAAAAACTTTGCCGATGGTGCTGAGTGGAGAGATGCCTCTGTAGTTGTTGCAATCACTTCTTTCGCCCTTGTTTTTATGAGGGTGATGATCTTGGTGTCCCTCATGTCCTGAGGTACAGCCCCTTCTTGCCAGCACTGACATAGGACTTCATGCAGTGGTCAGGTCCATCTCCAACCACATGAAACAGAGAAGTCCAATGTGTACTCTAAAGCAGAGTACACAAATGCAATAGCCCCCCCTCGGCCACTAGGGGCCCACTTAAGCAGAAGTTCAGCCTCAGTATTTTTTGGGGGAGATTTAAAATTACCTTCAAAACTAAGAGAAATGCATGGTTGTTAAATTACAATAGTGTGAATTAAACAGTGTTTATATTGTAATATTTTTTTCTTTGCAGAAATGACTCCATCTTAAGTCATTTGAGTGAATTTATTAGTTTATTTCATTGAAATCAGAGCTGAAATCAGTGTTATTCTGTTCTAGCTCAGGAAATATTTCTTTTTATGGTATGTTTCAATGTACATCAGAGGTTATATATGGATAGTTTAGGTTATTTTCATCAAAGACATTTAAAATTCTTCTAAAGGGGGACAAGTATATTTACCTACAAAGTTAGGTATAAAAAGTTCTTATTTATAGCAAAAAAATGAAAATTAATCACAAAGCTGGGAATTTGTAAGAAAAGTCACAGATTTATCAGAAAACAGACAAAACTCCACAAATGTATATGTGGCAGTTGAAAATATGAGCAAAATGTTATAAATTTATGAGGGAAAAAACAAATCTCAGAGAAGTGAGTCACAAAATTAAGAGAAGATCCTCCCAGAGATTGCTGAGAGTAATCCTTATCACCACTAAAGTAACTTTTTTTTAGTAGATGCTTTCCTATTCAAGTATTTTTGGAGACTACTCAAAGTACTTAATATCATAAATAATACCAGTTATGTTTGGTTAAAAAATATACATTTTACAGTTTACATCTTTTCAAACCAAGGAGGTTTGTTTTTCTTTCAAACTGCATCAGTATTACTCTTCTTGCGCTTTTTTTGTACATTTATATGGATGCAAGTTGAATGTCATTGGCTCAATTTATTTTTGTTTTTATTTATTTATTTATTTTACTTTATTTATTTTGTATACTTTATTGATCCCCAGAGGGGAAATTGAGGGCATTTGATGGGTTGGAAGATTTTTTTCCTCCATTCTAAAGGGTTTGAAGACAACCTGTTACAAGAATAGGGGCCCCCAAACACAGCCTTGCAGAGGGCCCCCAGAAAGCAAGAATGGCTCTGTGTGCAGTTTTAGAAAAACTATTTTGGATCATTTCTGCAACTTGTTCAGCTTGGTAGTATTAATTTGTTTGTTACACACTCCTTCAGTGCTTGAAAAAAGTGTGAGTGGAGCTAATGTGATGAAAATAGGGTGTAACTATCAGAGTGACTTGGCCTCTTAGAAAACTTGTCAGCTCAGGTTAGTCTGCACCACTTCTGACTGCCCTGCCTGGAAATGAGAATTCCAGAGTGTACATGGTCTTGTGCATGTGCGTACTGGTGTGTGCGTTCACTTGTCGCCGCAGTCTGACAGTTAAGCCAGAGGTTAGGAACAATAATCTGTGGTAAATTGTCAGTCTCATTTAACCTAAAGAACTTAGTTAAAAAATATGATCAATGGTTACTCTGTAATGTACCTAATGTTAAGTGGCATAGCATTTAAAACACACACATACACATTTTTTTACACTCTGTAGTTTTGTCTTTACATGAAGTGATCTTGTATTTTACTGTGCTCTATTTCTGTCTCTGTGCTATGTTATCATTTATGTTTTGTATTTACAGTATGAATGCATCAGCCATATATTTAGTATGTGCCTGCAACAACATTTGCTTATATGGGATAATTTAACTCAACACTAGAGCTGCACAATTTGGGAAAAATGTGCCACTGCAATTATGATGCACATATTTGAATTTGAGATGCAACTTTGAATTTTTTAAACAGATGGTTTAGTCTCTTTGATTTGTTATGCAAAGCAAGCTGATCATTCTGAAATGTTTAAAACTGCTCAAACAAGTACAATTTTGTGAACATTTTGTGAAAAAGTTATTTAAATAAATGTAAAATGTAACTAGTGATAAGATAACACCTCTGTTGGTGTTACCTTTTCATTCTAACCAAATGGTCATAAACAAAGCTCTTTTTTTGACTTTTTGACATCTTTTGTTTCAGAAAAAGGAGTGGTTATGTCTCAACTGCCAGACCCAACGGCTGATGTCTGGAGGCGGCCTTGATGAGCCTCCACTTCCTGTCCCTCACCCCTCTCCCAAGCACCAACCCATGGGTTCGCCGCGTCACCAGACACCAGCCAGTCAGCAAAGCCCTCTCCACAAACCTGCTGCTCAACAGGGTCCCAAGCCAGTGCAACCCCAGACTCAGAAACCACTGGCAGGAACTGGCGTCGCAGGGCCATTTGCGCCAACTGCTGCCAAACAGCTGACCGACATCAAGACCTCAACACCAACTGCAGCGCCAGTACCAACCACAGAGAGCCAGATGCCACCAAAACATACTGAGGAGAAACCCAAGACGGAGCCTGAGAGCCAAATTACCAAAGAGAGCAAACCCTCCCAGAAAAAAGGAGAGCAGTTCACACCCATTAAGGAGATTAAGAAGTCCAGGCACTATGATGTAAGTCTGATTGATTTCATTAAGGTGCTATCTTTTTATATTTTAATCTATTAAAAACAACAAAAAATGAGTAACTGATTAATTACAATGAGCCTAAAGGGAATTCCTGCTCCAGTTTAGCACCATTTAGGAGTAGTCTGCCAGATCACCAAAGACCGCCATTCTGTCAGATGTTGCTGCTATTCCATAGCTGCCAGGAAAAAAAAAAAAAGAGAAAAAAGCCACAAATAATCAAATAATTTCTGAACTTTAAAAATATATACTGACTGGTCAAAACTTCCCTTCTTTCATAAATTTGCCATTTTTTCTTTCATAAATTGGTGACTTTATCCTCAAAAATGTCTATAAATTTGTCACTTTTCTCTTTTTTTCTACTTTTCTTGCAAATTTGTGTTTTTCTTACACATCTCCAACTTAATTATTGTTAATTTTATAGTTTTTTTTTCTTTAATTTGGTTTTTCCATTTGATAAGATTGTTATCATAAATTTTTGTCAGTTGTTAAACCCACCAGGAGCCATCAGTCATTAGCAAAACAGCTTCAGGCTGTAGACCCTTGCTCCAAGGGGTTCTACATGCTTCTGTAGTTGAGAGTGAAAAACCTGACTGACTGTTAGTTTAACCTTTGCATCACCAAATGAGACCTTATTTATGCATTTGAATTGTATTTCCAAACCCCTTAAATGAGGATAAACTTGATGGACCTGATGTAATAACTTTGTTTGACATTTAACGATCATTGGTTGCCCACACCTCATCACTGTTTTCCTAATGTTTGTCATATTAATCAAAAAAATGTGTTATGTCTCGGCTATTTGTCTAGCCATGTTAATCACAGCCATGCTTTCATGCTTGCCATTATATTTCTGTTGCAGTTATCCATGAATGTAGCTAAGTATAGAGATGGTGTATGTTTCTTCATATTGCTATTTTCATCTCATTAATCTATCATTGATTTAAAATCTACTTAAATGAGAGATATGCATGATAAATGATGGGTGTGGAACCACTGCTAAGTAGTTTATACCTGGTAGGTTAACCTCGAAGTCAGTCACAAATCATGACTGTGGCAAAGCTAGCAATGCTAAAGGCTTCAGTATTTGTTTCATGTCAGAAAACATAACAAAATAAGCCAGAATGATGTAAGATATATTATCCACTGCAGATTAATGAACAAGGGCAGCTCGGTGGCACAGTGGTTAGCACTGTGGCAGCACAACAAGAAGGTCACGGGATTGATTCCACCCCTGATTGGTGACCCTTCTGTGTGGAGTTTGCATGTTCTCTCTGTGTCTGCATGGGTTTACTCCAGTTTCCTCCCACAGGCCAAAGACATGCAGGTTAGATTTAACTGGCATTTGACTGGGGGATTCTAAATTGTCCTTAGGTATGAATGTGAGAGTGAATGGTTGTCTGTCTCTTTGTGTTGGCCCTGCGATGGACTGGCGATCTGTCCAGGGTGGACCCTGCCTCTTGCCCAAAGATGCTGGGATAGGCTCCAGCCCCCTCGCAACTCGAAAAGGATTAAGTGGTAATGGATGGATGGATGGATGGATGGATGGATGGATGGATGGATGAATGAATGGATGGATGGATGGATGGAGATTAATAAACAAGCTGAGACCACAGCTGTCTAGTGGGGTGACTAGAATTTACAGAAAAGAGCTGAGCTAGCTCACTAGTTAAGCTTGCTGCACTGCAGCCAGGTGAGTTCTGAGGTTCAATGGGAAACCTCCTCTTCCCTTCTGAGGACAGGGTTTGCCAGACTAGCCAGGTAGCAGGTCTGCATCAAGTCTGTTAAGTAATAATGTGATAACATCAAGGAAGAGCTCAGCAAATCCGATGAGCGTTTCAGGTAGGGTTGTAGTCCAAGTTTCTGTGGGAAAGGAGAACTCTTGTGCAGGCGGACTTAC
Organism: Pholidichthys leucotaenia; assembly: GCA_020510985.1. Lineage (NCBI taxonomy): Eukaryota > Metazoa > Chordata > Actinopteri > Cichliformes > Pholidichthyidae > Pholidichthys > Pholidichthys leucotaenia. The sequence continues at coordinate 358,744,263 of CM035843.1, read as the reverse complement.
GGCTGTTTGACTTTTTAGACCATATAATGTCACAAAAATCCAACAAAATGCACTAAAATAAATGTAAAACCCCAACAAGCATAATAGGTACTCTTTAACACATGATTTTCGAGTGTTTGCCATAAGTTGGGTTTTAGTTGTATTCTAACAGCAGTTTGGTTTGGAAAGTTGATGCATTTTTGTAAATTGTTAATTTACAACTTCTACATTGCTATGTATGGCAAAGAGAGAATTAGCAAAGGAAAAGGCACATAGTGAGTTGTATGCTAGGCTGGGCACTAACTAAGGAAGGAGAAAAGGACTTGTGTTGATTAGACGGATAGATCGAGCTGGAAAAGACGTACAGCAGGTTAGGCTGAATAAGTACAGAGATGGTAATATATCAGTGAGTGAGGAGAATGTGTGGAGAAGATGGAAGGAGTACTTTGAGAAGCTGATGAATTAAGAAAATAAGAAAGAGAGGAGGATGGATCAAGGAAAGATGGTGAAAGAAGAAGTTTGGAGGATTAGCAATGTGGAAGTGTGGGAAGCTATGAAGAGGATGAAAAATGGAAAGGTGATTGGTCCAGATGACATATTGTACCTGTGGCGCAGAGGTGGCACTAGACCTTTTTGCTATCCATAATTTTGACAGAAAGGGTTGTAAAAATTCTTGTCATAATCTATTATTACCTGTCATTTTAATTAATTTTAATTAGCTCACCCTCAATGTAATCTGTCAAAATGGCAGGCAGCTTTCTGATTTTTCTGTCACTCCTGAAAAAAAATAATCTGTCAGTGAAGGAGTTAACACAACATCTGCTGTGGAGGTATGGAGATGTTTAGGAGAGATGGCAGTGGACTTTTTAACCAGCTTGTTTAACACAATCTTGGAGAGTGAGAGGATGCCTGAGGAGTGGAGAAGAAGTGTTTTGGTACCAGTTTTCAAGAACAGAGGTGATGCTCAGAGCTGTAGTAACTACAGAGGCATAAAGTTGATCAGCCACACTATGAAGATGTGGGAAAGAGTTGTTGAAGCCAGGTTAAGAGGAGAGGTGACAAGCAGTGAGCAGCAGTATGGTTTTATGCTAAGAAAGAGTACTACAGATGCAATGTTTGCATTAAGAGTTTTGATGGGGAAGTATAGAGAAAGTCAGAAGGAGTTACGCTGTGTATGATAGCAGCTAGAGTGAAAGGGGAGGTTTACAAGTGAGTCCTGCTGTATGGTTTGGAGATGGCATTGACAAAAAGACAGGAGACAGAGCTGGAAGTGGCAGAGTTGAAGATGCTATGATTCTGATTGGGAGTGACTGGAAGGGAGCCTAGTCTTGTAGTTGAGACCTCATAAAGACTTTATCAAGACCAGTCTCTCAATAGCAAGACTGAGTCAACACTGCAATGACTACACAACATAACAAAAAAATTTTTTTGTAAGTTGTCTGTGTTTTTTCAACTGATTTAAGACAAATTTGCACCGCTAAATCTGAAAGGCAAGTACATGTAAATTGAATGTTACATCATCATTGTTCAAAATTCAGAGAATTTCAAGAAATAAAAAAGAATTTTGCATCATATAAAGAGAAAATACCCGTACATGTAAACAAAAACGTATAAAACAACATGTGGCCATAGTTCAAAAAGTTGACCTGATTGAGCAAAACCAATGTGATTTTTGGATTCAGCACATCAAAATTGTCCCAAATCAGCTAAAAAAAAACTTAGGCAATAAATTTGGTGTTGACCAGTGTTATTTGACTAATCAACTAGTCGATAGAAAATTATTTGACAATTAATTTGATAGTTGATTAATCGCCCGTGTGCCCCTTTGCAGTAAAAAATTCTATAAATATGATTATTTCAGTTTCTCATCATCATCATCATCATGTCTTCCCACTTGGCACATGAATGGCCTTGGGGTGCAGCTGCTTATGGGGGGGGGGGGAGATTTTGTCCAACAGCTGCATGAAGTCCTTAAGCAGGCTCACGCGGACTCCCATGAGCAGGCTGTCATGTGCCTGAGAGCCTGTTGCCTGTCTATTCCCAGAGGTTTTTCAGTGTTTCTCCAGTTTGGACTTCTGTCAAAGAGAACCTGCTTTTGTATGGCTTCATTTTCCATCTGACACACATCCACTATGTGCTTCAGATATTGGAGATGATGGAAGTCCTTGAATGGTTGAAATTTAGTGATTTGCAGAAGTTTACTATTTGAAATTTTGAATGACCAGTCTAATTATCCTTCAGCCAAAGAGGCAGGCCCTTTTCCTACTTGTTCTTGGGTGGAGATTTTTTGCAGGCACATCCTCCAGCGATCATCTTCCTCAGTTCCATATCACTTCCAGATTTTGTATCTCTAAAGATGAGAGTTCCCGTGCCTGGACACTGTACAGCAACTGTGAGTGGACACATGCAACCAGAATCTTCATCCATGTACAAAGATTCTACTAGATTTACTCATCTGTAAGAATGTGTTTCAGTCATTCCACCTTTCAAATGCTGATCAGATCCTTTGGTTGAGAAATGCAGATGTATTGCTAGTATTTGTTAGCAAGTGTCCCAAGTAATGAAACTGTCTCATATTCTTTAATGCAACACCATTGATGGTCACTAGACTCATCTGGTTCTTGATACGCTCATCTACAGTGAAAGTCACGGTCTCAGTTTTTAGGACATCCATAGCTCATACCTTTTGAAGTTATCGTCATAGATCTCAATAATTTTTTGCAGCTCATTTACATTCTGAGAGAAAACCACAACGTCATTTGCATACAAAAGTTCAGTAATTCTGATAACACCATGTGCTCTTCTAGTATGGAGTGCTTAGCTTAACTTAATCCTCGCCTGGTCACTTAAGTGACCATTATGGCCAATCGTCTGAAGGCAGGGCGGTCTTGGGCTGGGGCATTGAGGTCAGCCAGAGGTCTTATCATTGTGACCTGGGTTGTCCAGAACAGTCTGGGCCAGCCTTGGGGGCGATGGCAGCCCTGAGGGGGTGGACGAGCGCTGGTGGAGAGAACCCGCTTGGCCAGAATCCCATCATCCAACCTTGCCACGTGGCCGAGGAGCCACAGCCTCCCTCTTCTGATGACGGTGGAGATGGGAGTGCGCTGGATGATATTTTTTCTTTTTTCTCATGCATTTTGTTTTGATGAAAATTTAATAAAGACTGTTAAAGAGAAAAAAAAAATCATGACACTTAGTATTGCAAACTCTATACAAGCTCCAGTGTCAGAAACCCAATTAAGTAAAGATGTGTTTGGCATATCGCATGACGAGGTCCATATGGATATTAAAGATACATGGATTCTCAAGAGCTCCTTGTCTGCAACCTCATCATCATCATCATCATCATCACAGTAGTCTGTTGTGGGCAACAATGACTGTTTCATTTAGGTCTGATCAGATTCCTTCACACAGCTCTGTCCTTCACCTTCTGCTGCCAGGAACTCCTGTCTATATCCAACTTCTTCAGGTTTCTTTTTGCAGTGTCTTTAAATCTGAGGCTTGGTCTACCCTGATTGCGTTTGCCCTCACATAACTGTGAGTAGAGTAACTGCCAAGGGAGACGCTGGTGAGCCATCCTCTCAACATGTCCGAGCCATCTCAGGTTCATCTGTACTAGCATGTCCTCCATTGATGGTAGACCAGCTCGTTTCAACACTTCTATGTTGGTTATCTTGTCTTTCCATGAGATGTTCATTATGGCTCGAAGGTGTCTCATCATGTACATGTGGAGTTTCTTTACCTGCACCCTGTAGGCAGTCCAAGTTTCAGCACCGTACAATAGAGTAGCCAGTACTGTCGCTCTGTACACTTTGCATTTCACACAGATAGACACATGTTGATTGTTCCACAGTCTCTCCCTCAAATTTCCAAACACAGCACTCGCTCTTCCAATTCTGAGAGATAATTCATCCTCCAGCCTAGCATTCTCTGAAACAGTACTCCCGAGATACTTGAAAGTCTTACACTTGACTAGTGGCTCTGTACCAGTGCTGATCTCTGCTGGTAGTGATGTTGATAACTGGAACTTTGGTGGTTGATAAAGGCACTCTGTCTTCTTGATGTTGATTTTGAGGCTGAATTGGCTAGCTGCTCTTGCAAATTTCTCCACTAAAGATTGCATATCTTCCACACTGTGTGCAACTAGAGCACTGTCGTTGGCAAAGAGCATTTCTCTTACTACCTTTATCGATGTCTTACTCTTGGCTTTAAACTGTGCCACATTGAACAAGTCTGCGTTTTTCCTTGTTTGAATGTATACTCCTTCTGAAGTGTCTTTGAAGGCCCCTCAAGCATGGCTGCCAGATATAGCGAGAACAGTGTAGGCGCCAGCACACACCCTTGTTTCACCCCGTTGCTTACTGAAAAGTCTTTAGACACTGAACCACTCATTGCCACGTTTGCTTGCAGATCTGTATGGAGTGCCTCAATCAGGTTGACAAACTTCTCTGTACAGCCATATTTCTTGAGTACCTGCTAAAGTCCTTGTCGCAATACAGTATCGAAGGCTTTACAGAAGTCGATAAAGACTACATAAAGCGGCATGTTCCGTTCGATACACTTTTCTTGATCCTGTTTCAAGCAGAAAATCATGTCCATTGTGCTTCTTCCACTTCTAAAGCCGCACTGGGTTTCCGGTAGTACATTCTGCGAGATGTGTTTATTGAGTCTGTTCAGTAGTACATGTGAGAGAAGCTTACCGACAGTGGCTAGCAGTTGGTAAGAGCTCCTTGTCTGCAACCTACAGATGTATCAAAAAAGCATCCTGTTTGTTTGTTTGTTTGTTTATTTAGGATCCCCATTAGCTGCAGCTTATGCCTGCCGCTATTCTTCCTGGGGTCCGGCTCAGAAATCCACATTTACAATTACAATGGGCATTAGTAATGTACTGTAATACACAATTTACATAAACAACACAAATGTCACATATAACAATATATTGCCTTCTACATGTATGTGATCTGCTATATAAAGTCGTAATTGTATTGTATATTTACTACCATATTATTACACCATCATTATACTACGCCATACATCTCTCTCTATATATATGCATACTTAACATGTATCCACCTTATTCTTGGGTCCCATGATGCCTTGCGTGAATTATGGTAGCAACTTCCAGTACTAGTTTAGAACATATGGTTATCACTGAAACGGGACACCTCCTCGTTAAAAAACAATGACTTTGGCATCAAAAATGTGGGAACATGGCCTTTTGCACCTCAGAAACAGTAATATAATCATACCACATCCCATGACTATCGAGGGATGGGAAGATGACCTTAAAAATTGGCCTCACAGACAGTAGCTACGTTTGTTAGCACCGCTGCTAAGATGCTAACACTGTAAACAAATAAAAGCTATGAGATATATCAATGTCTCCACCGCAATAAAGTCGGCTGCATTTTGTTAAAATATGTTGGACATATCACATTTGCCTTAGAGCAGATGTACGCCACAACACCGTGCTTGGCTGTCATGGTATATACAGATAGTTGCAGCCGTTACAACCTTGGAGTTGTAACAAACAGTTTGTGATCTGTTAATCAAGTAACTTTTAAACCATTGTATTGCTGATTGTTCAACTCCATAGCTTTCTAGTTTTTGTTAATCATAATTCATGATTTATAATGTCAAAAGCAGCTGAAAAATCAAGCATAACTGTACCTACAATTTTTTTTTTACCTTCTATTTCTTTTAACCAGGTGTCTGTCACCAGAGTCAGTGCTGGAGCTGTAGAGTGAATTTTTCTATAAACATGCTGGTTGTCTGTTATTAAATAGTTGTTGTTTTTTTACAAGTAAGATTGTTCATGTATTATAATCTCCATGATTTTGCTCAATAGGGGTAGAAAACTGATAGGATGACAGTTTGGACCACTGAGAGGTAGTTTCTTGTTCCTGGGTAGTGGTATAATTTGGGTTGTCTTCCATTTTTGTGGGCATGAAGAACAGGACAGACTTAGGTTAATTATATGACAGATAGAAGAAGCAACGTTCTCTGCCACCAGTTTCAGAAGCTTGCTGTCGAGACGTCTGCACCAGGTGGCTTACATTTGCTGTTTTTAATTTTAATTTGTATTTGTTCTATACTTACTCTTTGTAATTTGAAAGTACAGGTTTTATTTTCCATAATCTCCCTTTCTATAATTTTATGTGTTAAATTAGAATTTGTCATCACCCGCAGCTCACGGGCTCCCACCTCAGCTGCGCGCACACCTGCTCCTCGTTAGGCTCAGCTATTTATACCATCCTGCCCTGAGCTGCGGCCTGGAGCCGTCTGTCTCCCTGCGTAATCTACACAGCAACTTCCCTTTCATCGGGCCAGCTGTCTACTCGTCTGACACGTAAGCTGTCATCATTGCCTTACCTTTCCCGTTCAGACTTCCCCTGTGCACAGGTGGATCCCTTGGCGGCGGACTCACTCTCCCTCGTCACGCTGCTCCCCCACTTGCTGTATCATCCTGGATGCACAGCAGGACACTGTCTCCCAGGCTTGGGACTTGCCACGCCAGCCACCGCGCCGCTACAAGTAAGCACAGTAACATCCTCACTCTCCCGTGTGGTTGCCCAGCTAATCCCTGCTCTCCTTTCTTTTAGGGTCGCCTGGCCGAACGGCGAACTGCTCTGTCCTGACTACATCTTCCATCACATCTTACTCATATCTTACATACACGCATCCACACACAAACACTGCTGTTCAATAAAGCCTTCAAATCTGTCTGAGCCTGTGTGCGTGTTTCCTGGGCCGAATAATATGTCAGTACGGCTCCAGCAAAGTGGCCCAGCGGACAGCGGGCTCGCACACCGTTTTACCACTCTCGAGGCTCGGGTAGATTTGATAGCTCTTCAGCAACAGGTAATTTTGAACCAACTAACCTCAATTACTAATCGGTTGGACCGCCTGGACCCTCCGCTGCCTTTCCCTCTGGGTCCTCCTGGCGGTGCGGCTACGGGTGCTTCCATAGCCCGCCAGCCTAGCTCGGGAGCGCCTGCCCGTCTCACACCTATCCCAACCCCTGCTCGCTTCAGCTGGAAATTCGGTGGAGCAAAGGGGTTTATCCTGCAGTGTGAGTCGATGTTTCTGCGCATTCCCGGGGATTTTCCCTCAGACCACAGCCGAATCGGGTAGATGGCTAACCTCCTCGAGGGGCGAGCGTTAGCTTGGGCTTACGCTGTTATGACGAAGCCAAGCTACGCGAACCTCTCGTATGACCGGTTCGTGCGGGACTTTCTAGAAGTCTTTGATCATTCCCGACTCGACAGCGTCCTCGCGGACCAGCTCCTCAGTCTCCAACAGGGAGCTCGGTCCGCGGCGGAATACGCGGTCGACTTCCGGGTGGCTGCGGAGGAGGTGGGCTGTGGAGAGGCATCTCTCTGCAGCATTTTCCTCCGTAGCCTTAATTCTGGTCGGAGGGATGAACTAGCTGGTTGGGATCTCCCGGGGCGACTCTCTGAGCTGATCTCGCTCACGATTAGCCTGGACAACAGGCTGTGTGAGCGGGCAGCGGTGCGGAAGTCTGCCAGCCGCTCGCGCGGAGCTTCCCTCCACCCAGCTCAGTCGCGCCCCCTGGCATTACCAGCCCCAGAGTCCGCCGATGAACCAGAGGACATGGCCATCGGGCGCACTAGGCTCCCTCTAGCGGAGAGACAACGCCGGCGGGAACGGGGTCTCTGCATGTACTGTGGAGATGACCGGCATCCCGTGGAGCTGTGCCCGGTGAAGCCAAAACGGGGAGGTCCGCGAGTCACAATAGGGGGCCTCGCGGACTCCAACCGATCTAATCCCCTATCTTCTTGCACATTGCCAATACGTTTCTGCCACAACTCCACTGGACATTCCACTCACGTACTGGTGGATTCTGGGGCAGAGCAGAACTTTATTTCTAAGAGCCTGGCAACCCGTTTGGGCATACCCAGTCAACTGCTGCCTAACCCCCTGAACTTGGTAACGCTCTCACGCTCTTCTCTGGGCACAGTTACTCACCGCACTAAGCCAGTTCCCATCATCGTCTCCGGCAACCACCGGGAGGATCTGACCCTCTACATCCTGCCCTCCTTGTCGGACTGTGTCATTCTGGGTTACCCCTGGCTGCGGCTGCATAACCCCGTCCTGGATTGGAGAACCGGCAGCGTCCTGTCCTGGAGCACCTTCTGCCTGGGTACCTGCCTCCAGTCGGCAGCCTGCGCTCCATCTGCCCCTCTGCCGGCCCCAGTCTCTGAGCCCCGGACCCTGACCCTGGTGCCGCAGGAGTTCCACGACTTGGGGGCAGCATTCAGTAAGTCCAGAGCCTTGTCCTTTCCACCGCATCAACCCTATGACTGTGCAATCAACATCCGCCCTGGGGCGCCCCTGCCATCTGGCCGCCTCTACAGTCTCTCTGCACCGGAACGCGAGGCGATGGACACATACATAAAGGAGTCACTCAGCGCTGGGATCATCAGCCCCTCCTCGTCCCCGCTTGGCGCGGGTTTCTTTTTCGTGGGCAAGAAGGATGGGTCCTTACGTCCCTGTATTGACTTCAGAGCTTTGAATGACATCACCATTAAGGACTGCTACACCCTGCCACTTATGGACATCGCTTTCCACTCCCTCCAGGGGGTAACCTGGTTCACCAAGCTTGACCTCCGCAGCGCCTACCATCTCGTTAGGATCCGGGAGGGAGACGAGTGGAAGACGGCCTTTAGGACACCCAGTGGTCACTTCGAATATCTCGTGATGCCGTTCGGGCTCACCAACGCACCTGCCGTCTTCCAGCGCCTTATAAACGACGTTCTGCGGGACTTCCTGGGAGTTTTCGTCTTTGTCTATCTCGACGACATACTCATCTTCTCCAGATCACGCGAGGAGCACCAGGCCCATGTGAGGCGGGTCCTGCAACGTCTGCTGGAGAATCGTTTGTTCATTAAGGCAGAGAAGTGTGAATTCTACGCCCAGACCACCTCCTTCCTGAGGTTCGTGATCGCACACAATCTCATCCTCCCCGACCCCGCTAAGGTTAAAGCGGTAGTCGAGTGGCCCCAAGCCGACCTCAAGGAAGCAGGTGCAGCAATTCATCGGGTTCGCTAATTTCTACCGGCGCTTTGTTCCCAACTACAGCGCCATCGTATCCCCCCTGACCCGCCTCACGTCATCTAAGGTGCCTTTTCAGTGGTCAGAGGAAGCGGCCATCGTCTTTAAGACTCTCCAGGTGGAGTTCTCGTCCTCCCGGGTCCTGACCCAGGTTGACCCCGCTCTTCAGTGTCTGGTGGAGGTTGACGCGTCCAACACGGGGGTGGGAGTGGTGCTGTCCCAGCGATCACCGGTGGATGGTGTTAAGCGGCCCTGCGCATTCTTCTCCAGGAAGCTATCGGCGGCAGAGCGAAATTATGACGTCGGCGACAGGGAGCTCCTCGCCATCAAGCTCGCACTACAGGAGTGGCGTCACTGGTTAGAGGGGGCAGCCCAGCCTTTCGTGGTCTGGACGGACCATAAGAATCTCGAGTACCTGAGGTCAGCGAGGCGCCTGAATGCCCGCCAGGCGCGCTGGTCTCTATTCTTTACTCGCTTCAACTTTACCATCACGTACCGTCCAGGCTCAAAGAATGGGTTGCCCGACGCCCTGTCCAGACAATTCGCCCCAGAGGGTCCAGAGAAGTCCGAGCACACCATCCTGCCCGATTCGTGCGTCGTGGGGGCGATTGCATGGTCCATCAAGGACAAGATCCTGAAGGCTCAGGAGGTGGAGCCGGATCCCGGCGGGGGGCCAGAGAGGACGCTGTATGTTCCTTCGGCCATTCGGGGTGAAGTGATCCACTGGGCCCATACCTCCAAACTCTCCTGTCACCCTGGCATCACCTGCTTGGTGAGTTGGCTGCAACGCTCATTTTGGTGGCCGGGTCTTCAGAAGGACATTACCAACTATGTCCGGGACTGTCCCCAGTGCACCACCGGCAAGTCTCCGAACTCTCCACCTGCGGGCCTACTCCAGCCCCTGCCGGTTCCGGGCAGGCCCTGGTCACACATCGCCCTTGACTTTGTCACCGGACTCCCTGTCTCTAACACCTATGACACGGTTCTGACCATTGTGGACAGGTTCTCCAAGGCTGCTCACTTTGTGCCTCTTCAGGGTCTCTCTTCGGCGCGTGAGACGGCCGATCTCCTGGTCCAGCATGTCGTCAGGCTGCATGAGATTCCGCTGGACGTGGTCTCGGACCGAGGTCCGCAGTTTGTCTCCCAGGTTTGGAGGAGCTTTTGCAGCGCCTTGGGGGCTACTGTCAGTCTCTCTTCTGGTTATCACCCCCAGTCCAACGGGCAGTGCGAGCACACGAACCAGGAGTTGGAGGCCTCCCTGCGCTGCGTGACATCGTCCAACCCCTCGTCTTGGAGCTCCTACCTGACTGGGTGGAATACGCCCGCAACTCGGCCCGGTCCACTGCTACAGGGGTGTCACCTTTCTCGAGCGTCATTGGGGTACGACCCCTCCTGTTTTCCCTGAGCAGGAGGGTGAGCTGGCGTTCCTTCAATCCAGGCGCACATCAGGCGCTGCCGGAGCGTGTGGACCAAGACCAGAGACGCGCTTCTACGCACAGCGGCGCGCAACAGCTCCACCGCCAATCGCCACAGAAGGCCGGCTCCTGTCTACCAGGTGGGTCAGCGAGTTTGGCTCTCCTCCCAGGACATCAGCCTAAAGGGTGAGAAGAAGAAGCTGGCTCCGAGGTTCCCTCGGCCCCTTTACCATATCCAAAATTATCAACCCGGTGGCTGTGCGTTTGGCCCTCCCCCCCTCCCTCATGTGTGTCCCACTTTCCACGTCTCCAAGATCAAACCTGTCCTGTCCAATTCACTCTGCCCTCCCCCTAGGTCTCCTCCTGCGCCTAGGATGATCAACGGTGACCGGTGTGGGGTGTTACTGCCATCCTGGACTCCCAGCGTCGGGGTCGTGGCTGCAATATCTGGTGGAATGGGAAGGTTATGGTCCGGAGTGGAGACCCTGGGTGCGCTCTTCGTGGGTGTTGGATCCTGACCTCATCGCGGAGTGTCCACGGACACACCCAGGTAAGCCAGCGCCAGGAGGCGCTGGTAGGGGGAGTACTGTCATCACCCACAGCTCACGGGCTCCCACTCAGCTGCGCGCACACCTGCTCCTCGTTAGGCTCAGCTATTTATACCATCCTGCCCTGAGCTGCGGCCTGGAGCGTCTGTCTCCCTGCGTAATCTACACAGCAACTTCCCTTTCCATCGGGCCAGCTGTCTACTCGTCTGACACGTAAGCTGTCATCATTGCCTACCTTTCCCGTTCAGACTTCCCCTGTGCACAGGTGGATCCCCTTGGCGGCGGACTCACTCTCCCTCGTCACGCTGCTCCTTCACTTGCTGTATCATCCCGGACGCACAGCAGGACACTGTCTCCCAGGCTTGGGACTTGCCACGCCAGCCACCGCGCCGCTACAAGTAAGTACAGTAACATCCTCACTCTCCCGTGTGGGTTGCCCCAGCTAATCCCTGCTCTCTTCTCTTTTAGGGTTGCCTGGCCGAACGGGCGAACTGCTCTGTCCTGACTACATCTTCCACCACATCACACTCATATCTTACATACACGCATCCACACACAAACACTGCTGTTCAATAAAGCCTTCAAATCTGTCTGAGCCTGCGTGTGTGTTTCCTGGGCCGAATAATATGTCAGAATTGATATTAGGCATGTTTTTATTAATTTATCTCCTCTGTCTGTAAAATAATTATTGAAGTAATTTGCAATATCTTTAGATAATAAGATTTACAACACTACAAAGAAGTTCCATTAAGTCCAACAAGGTGTTCTAATCTATCAAGTAAAATATTGTGATTTATAATATCAAAAGCTGCACTAAGGTCTAAAGGGACAAGTACAGAAAACAAGTCCATTATCAGATGCTATAAGGAGGTCATTAGTGACCTTCACTAAAGCTGTTTCATTACTATGATGGATTCTAAACCCTGACCTGAAACTCTTCAATAAACCATTTCCAACAAGTGCACAAATAATTGTTGTAGCAATGACTCTTCCTAAGATTTTTGAAATAAAAGGCAGATTAGAAATTGGACCTATAGTTAGCTGAAACTCCTGGACTCCCAGTGTTGACTTTTTAAGTAGCTGTTTAATTACAGCAGTTCTGAGAGCTGCAGTACATGGCCTACTGTTAATGACGAATTATTTGAAGAATAGCACTACCAATAAAGGGAAGACTTCTTTCAATAACCTGGTAGGAATACAGTCTAATAAACAAGTTGAGGCTTTGATGAGAAATTATTGCCTGGATACAGTGCTGAAAAGAACCTGGCTTTCTTCTATAGAGGGGATGTGCATGATGTCAACAAAAAGAACTCATGGTAGTTAGAAGACAATGAGTGGCAAAAATTAGCGGCAGCAAATAAAATCGATAAACAATTAAAGGCCCAGAACCAGTTCTTCACTTATGTGTGCTTTTACCAGCATATCATACAAACAATTAGACGTATGGTTTAACACCTTAAGTTAAAAAAAAGGTAACTCTGTGTACCTGCTGTGACTAAATATTGCAGGATTTTTATATTTTTGCTGCCATAAAAACAAAAGCTGTCAACATGTGTTTGCCGCCTCAAACACATATGGCAGCTTGTGTAACTATGGTAACTGCCAGAGTTCTGTTCCAGTGCATACCTACGCAATATTACACAAGAGGGCATATGGTATCAATGAGTATAGTAACTGCGGGTGTGATATGTCTAATGCTCGATGTGTAGCGGACCTCGGTGAATATTGCTTTATACAACAGTTTCGCAAGCACAGTTTATTAAATGACAGCAATACTGGACAAAATATTTGTTTGTTTAACCAGATATTTTGCCTGAAGCTGAAAAAAAAATAGTCCCTTCCCAAATGTAGCCAGTAACTGATGCTAAACTAAACATGCCGTCAGCATGAAGGACGTCTGTTGTCATGTCACACACATGTAAAACAAATTAAATATTGTCAAGTGCAAAAGTAAGTGTTTACAAAACATACCGGCCACCTGTTGTTGGTACCACAGAAGGGCGAGATCAAAACCTAGCCAATGATTTGTGCCTAGTTAGATGCTAGCAATTTGGCTTCTGCACCCTTCACTTGCTTTTTCTTGGCATTTTCAATGAAACCAGAGTCCATCACCACAAAGGTATTGTGGTTCAGGTTTAATAGAGACAATAAAACACTCTAGCGCTACCTATTTTTTTTTTTAAACAGATGTGAAATAGCTTAACGATGTTTATACAAGGGCAGACTATGTAAACCTGAATAAAGTTTTCACGAAAGGGTGGAATTCCGGATCAGGTAAGAAATCTTTTCAAACAGCATCTCACTGTGGAATTAAGGTATTCAACACAGTATTGCAATTCTCAGTGAGAGATGACGGTAAATTACTGTTAGTAATTAATGGTTACATGAACACCTTTGAAGCGCAATGATACATATTCAGTGAAATGTTGGAGTGCAATTATCGTGGAATAGAGTAACTCCTGGAATCCCTGTTGTCCTATCAAATTGCTTAGTCCGAACTACTTGTTGTATAATGCAGAATAATAAATTGTTCTGGCTTTCCTAAGAGATTTTTTATAAATTAGACGTTGATTTTCTCCAAGCTAATAAAGTTATCTAATTTCGTGGAGATGCCATTTTCTTTCTAATTGACGAGTCTTCTGTTTTAAGCTGCAAGTTTCTGTGTTGAACAAAGGAGTCGAAATCTCTGATTAGACTTTTCTCTTTTTTAAAGGAACCCACCAAGTCTAGAGTCTGATGCAGAGAGGCTGCAACACTTTCTACCATAGTATCAAACTACAGGAGTAAAATCCTGGCCGGGGCCATACAAAAGACCATATAAAAATGGTACTTCCTACCTTCTAGCTTGGTGCTCAGCATGATAGAATGGGGGAAGGATACGTTGTCTGTGGTGATGCCTTGCATGGCAGCGACCCCTCTGATTCTACATGTTATTAACATTGTAGATAGGAGAAACGTAATTTCGCTCTACTGTACATGATTGGCTGTATGGACTGAATGACAACAGAGATTTCTTCTTCTTCTTCTTCTTCATAATTTATCTCCATTGTGTTGGCTTGGCATTGACGAAACCATTGGTTGAATTTGGTAACAGCTTCATCGAGAGGCATCTATTGTAGTAATATTTTTCTTTGGGAGCCAAATAGTCAGAAATAGTAAATCAAATGATAACTAGATAATGGTCTGAGAGTACAGGGTTATGAGGACACACTACAGGATTTTCACTTTGTAATACCATATGTCAGCACAAGGTGGTGAAATAGAGGGTAGGGACTACCTACTTTCTGAGAACAACCCATAGAGTCTAATACTGAATTCAATAAAAGCACCAAGGTGTTGTGCCTGGTGCCTGTGATGGTAGCATGGGCGGCTGTAAAAAGTCGTCACTCCGACCTCTACTGGCCCGCATAGTTATTACATTTCCTGTTTTCACGGCTGCATTGACAGAAATGGTGAGATAAATTTCGTGTTTTATTTGAAAACAAAGCCTTATCTCGCCAATTCTGGCAAATTAAAAGTTGAGGAAAATATGGTTAATACGACGATATAAGCCCTTTAGTTCCACTTATTTTAACCCAGGTGAGCTGAAACAGAGAGGCGGACCGACAGTTAGATACACACAGCCACAACAGACGCACTAACTGATTACTGTATGCTCTGTTTCACGAGGCATAATAAATGCCATATTAAGGTACATCACTATCTACAATCTACATGTATAATAAAGTCCCTACTAAAATTATTCTAGCTGATTTACGCACTAATCAGCTAAAAACTCTGCAAATTCAAATAAAAACTCTGAGTAAGCTGTGGAAGGATGATAAACTATGGGAAATAAAATTAGTTTTAACCTACAATTGCTAACATGCCCAATACTGAGGAACATGCCCTTAAATAAATTATAACATGTTTTTGCTTTATATTAACTAGTAATTTGGAATGGTAAATTGTTGCTACTCCTCCTCCATGGCCAGTACTTCTAGGATTTTGACAGTTTACATAACCAGAGGGAGTTGATTAATTAAACCAACATAATCCTCTCGCCCTACCAAATCTCTGTAAAGGATATTAACTCCCAATCTGATGATCAATTAAAGATCATGCACTAACAGAGACTGGGAGTTAGAGATCTGATATTTAACAAACTACATTTAATTTTTAATTATGAGGGGGAAACAGAGGCTAGTCATTAGATTTAAAGAGTACATGTTTAATTTGGATTTTATCAACTTTTTGTTTAATCACTTAAGGATGTTTATGCATTATATTTTTATTACTTATGACGGAGCAGACCGTGATTCTTGATGGGGCAGATGGGCTAAATTGGGCTAAATCTCATGCCAATAAGCTTGGCATGTGGGGTAGCACTATTGCTTGACCAGTTGGGCCTTTTTCTTAAGACACATAAAATAACTTGCCACTCCTTTCAATACAGGGTCTTTGAATTCAAACTTCTCCCTGGCCACAATGTGTGTCTTTTGCATACAGCAGATGCCCATGGTACAAGGTCTTGATACAGAATGTAAATGTGATCGGCCAATTTACTTTCACATTTAGAGATCTAACATTGATTGAACCCAGTGCAGACAGGATGGTAATTTTTAGTATTACATTTTGCTCTCTAGTGCTCTTTAGGGTGGAAACTATCTGTCATGATGATAGAGGAGATTACATATTACAATAATCAAATTACCTAATAATGTTGATCTATACAATAGGCTGCCTGGCAACAGGACAAGGACTTTTCTACCTTTTCAAAAGCTCTGATTGATGATCACTATATCTACAAGGGTGGATTTACACTACAAACATGTGGACCAATTTTACTGACGTTTTGACAAACGTCTGGCTCGCTGGCGAAAGTTGATTATAGTTGGTGTTTGTTGGCAAACGCTGGCGAAAGTTGGTTCTTCTGAAAATTTTCAGCCTGCTGAAATTTGCGACATTTGGAAATAACGTTGGTGAAAGTAGTGCCCAGTTTTGTAAAAGTTCTTGAGTGCTGGGCTAAATTATGCAGAGTACGCCTAAGTCGGCTCAAATTAAGCTCCATTGGCAAATGACTGAAATGCTGGTGGAAGCAGATGTTTTTAGACCAAAACTCACTTCAGACATGAATAGACGCAAGAGAAATGTGAAGAAGTGTCGCTGTCCATGGTGCTGGAATGCCAAACGCTGAGAGAAGGGGGAATTTTAAAAAAAAAGAAGAAAAATATATATAATTTGCCAAAAGTGTGACAGCCCAAAAGAAAGAAAAAGTCTCCTTATTGCGAAATTTACTGTTCTTAATTTTCTGCTCCATGTGTAATCATTCTCCAGGATTTATTGGTTCAACTTCCATTGTGGGGAATCAAAAAGCACTGATGTCGTGTCAAAAAGTAAATGACATTTAAAGGGATTTTATGTTATTTTAATGGAGAGAGTTGTCACAGTCAAAATATAAGCACCCCCATGTTATTTATATGATGAGACACTAAATAGTTTTTTTTATTTCATCCACATTCACATTTTAATTATGGACTTACTGCTGGAGTCTATACCTAGGCATTATTGTATTACTTTTTTAGAGAAATGAATGAATGAATGAATGAATGAACGAACAGGTAAAAAGGGTATGCAGAAGTAACTACATAGGAATATAAAACGAAAATAAAATACTGAAACGTATGCCCAAGGGAGATGTGTTCACTCCCAAAAGCAGGTCCAGCACTGACAGGAAGCCTCCACAAACACTGATCTCTATATGAGTGTTGGCTAACGCTGATGTCAGCTGACCTGTGCAGAGTATTTGTTTGCTTAAGTTAACCTGTTGGCAACAGCTACACATACACTAGCCTAGGTTGGCAAAAGTTTGCCAACACTGAATGCAACGCTGGACATGCTAGTAAAGTTGGTAAAAATTCGTAAAAGTTGGTGTTGCACTGGAATTAAAAAAAAAACCTGATCACGAGCCGTAATTTCACCGACGTTTGGACTAATTTCTCAGATTTTTCAAAACCATCTATAAAATCGGTCCCCAAACACTATAGTGTGAACCCAGCTTAAGATGAAGGAGGCTACTTCACATCCTAGCATCAGTGACTCCATTGGCTCACAGGTTGCAAGACTGGGCGTACCCCAGGGTGCACCTGTCCTAGTGACGGAGATGGAGTATGGCTTGAGAGTGATCGGCATTAAGTCTAGCAGGACTTACAGATACTGCCTTCCAAGTCTGTGAAAACTTTGTACTTTTCTTATTTTTGCATTAATAGTGTTAAATAATTTCAGTTTTGTTATTTATGTCAGTTTGACAAGCCAAGACATGTGATGAGATCACCTTGAGCTCTGGGATATTGTGATGGGTGTTTTTTTATAACTATTTAACAGACCAAATGATGAGTCAGCTAATCAAAAAAATGATCAGCAGATTAGTCGATAACAAAATAATTGTTCACCTTCGTGCATAGTGGTCTTAGTCTTGACTTGAGCTTGGTCTTGGTCTTGGGAGACTCTGGTTTGGGTCTGGTCTCTGTCTGGTCTTCACAGACATGCAACACTAGTTCAAGGAACAGGATTAGAAATGAGTAAATCAGAGGGACCAGCTCAAGTTAAGTGGTTGGAGACAAAGTAAAAAGAGGCAAGGTGGGATGTTTTGGACATGTTACAGAGGAGGGATAGTCGGATATATTGGGACAACGATGTTGACTATGGAGGTGTCAGGCAGGAAGAAAAGAGGAAGACCACAGAGAAGATCCATGGCATGTCGTGAGGAGGACATGGGTGGTTGTACAGCAGAGGATGCAAGGGATGGATGTGATGGAGGCAAAGATCCACAGTGCGCCCTAAAGAGAGAACCTGAAAGGAGACGAAGAAGAAAAGAAGACATCAATCCAAGCAGCTGTCCAATGCTTCTTTAGATAAAGATCACAGTCAGTTTTCAGCTCGGTACCTTGAGGACAGCCATAGTAATGTGGTGGCATGACGGGAGTCCTAAGCGTTCCAGCCAAATTCTCCCTAACAATGCTTCAAGATCGCATACACAAAAATACAACAATTCTTTCTACACTGAGTGTCAAGCAGAAAAATAGAAACGGTGGGGCAGAACACCAGAATTTTAAGAGCGTTAAAGCAAGTGCAATCCATGACTGATGCATGGATATTCTAGGAGGGTTCCTACAGGACGCTTTCAACAAGATCCATTTTTATTTTCTTATGAATATTTTAGGTGATTCCCTGCATGTTTCTTGATGATGAAAATTATATTATATATATTACAATACTCTATAAAAATTGCATAATCAGTGTTTTCTCACATACAGTATCTGTATCCTGTAGTCATTTTTCTCCTATATCCTTTTTGCTAATTATGCAATGCCACATTGTCTATTTTTATTGTAACTTCCAAATGAGATACATTTTAAGCATTCAGCTTTTGCCAACTCACGCTACCATAAAAATTTTAAGTGATGTTGGTTTGGACTCAGATAACACGACCTGTTATTTCCTGAATTATTGATATGCCAACAAGTGGGGTTTTTAAATACATGCTGCATATTCAGTCTTTTGCATCTTATCAGTGCAAATTTGTTTCAGTTAAACTCTGTTGAAATTAACTTTACTGTTGCAATTGGTACTGGAAGTATTTTTTTTAAATAAATGTTTCAGTTACCCCATATAATCACCCATTCTTTACATCTAATTCTTGACAGGCTATTTCAATGAACTTCACAAACCCCACTGTAGACTTAACAAGATATTTTAAGGGCAGTAGTTCAAGAGCATAATTATCATTGTTGTGTCTCAAAATGTTAAGACGTGACCAAATGTGGTTTATTTTTCAATATAGTCTCCCCTTCGGTCCACACGTCTTCCATCAGTGTTGTAGCGCTTGGATCCTTGTGGTTAAAAAATAAACCACATTTGATCAAATTTGACCACTATGAACGTTTCAGCCCCCCCTTCATACTTATAATTTTATGTTTATTATGTCCTGACTCGCCAGGGGACTACAGATGCAAATTAGCAGTTTTGCTAAATCTGGCATACTTACAGTATATTTGTATTAATGTTCATTAGTATGTAATGTCCCTTTCAAATAAATATTAAACTTAAACCAGTGCAATCTTATTATCTGACTGGGTTTTTTTTTTGGTAAATCTAGATTGTATATTTTAGATTTTAATCAGAATGTGAATATACTGAACTTAACCCAAGATTAATATTCCTAAGTGCATTACTATATTCAAAACATTTGCAAAAATTATTACTTTAATATTCTTGATTCAGCCTATATCTAATGTGTTTTTTTTCTTTTTTTTTCACCTATCTTTAGGATACCAAAAAAACAGCACCCAAGACTTGTCACGAAGCCTCAGAGTCTCAGTGACACGGCTCCTCCTCTGATGGCATCCTCAAGCTCCCACAGCGAGATCACAGGCCTAATCCAAGAGGAGGGAGATGAAGCTAAGCGATGAGGGGGGTCAGTGGACGGGGCTCCCCACCAAGCCCCCACAGAGCACACCAAGTTGGAGACGCTCCATGAGACCACTGCAGGAACAAGAGTCTCCTCCGAAGAGAAGCCCCGACAGGAGGGGAAGAAGCCCCGGACAGAGATCAGCGGCCACGCTCCTGTCGATCCCGCCCCGATGGCATATGACTGATGAGGAGCTTGAGGATATACTAGAGGAGGAAGAGGATGGAGGCGACTGGGAGGGTAAAAGGAAGGAGGGGAAGGAGGACAAGAAGGAAAAGAAGAAGAAGGAAAAAGAGGCTGAACCAACAGAAATGACAGATGAGGAGTTCATGAGGAGACAGATAATGGAAATGAGTGCCGATGAAGACAATGAGGAGGAGGAAGAGGAAGAAGAGATGGAGGAAGATGAAGATGATGAAGATGAAGGATATGGTTACCAGAAACCCAAGAAAAGCCACCATAAGCACAACATCTCTGACTCAGGGAAAGAAAAGAGACGCCTTCAGCACCACTCCAGCAGCTTTGAGGAGGAAACCAAGAGCTCTACTGAAGTCTATAAGGGCTCAGTAGAGGAGGGCGAGGAAGATGTGATGGCATCACAGGGAGGCCTGAGACGCTTCAAAACCATAGAACTCAACAACACCAACAGCTACAGCCGAGACATGGAGCTGAGCCATGAAAATGACTTGAGCCTTGATCGAGAGCCAGAGCTAGAGATGGAGAGCCTAACGGGATCTCCTGAAGAACGTTCTCGAGGTGATTATTCTTCCACACTCCCACCCACTTCATCCTCATACGGCTCTGGACAGTCTCCAACCTCCATCTCGTCAATGGAGGAGGACAGTGATAGCAGTCCGAGCAGGAGGCAAAGACTGGAAGAGGCCAAACAGCAGAGAAAGGCACGGCATCGCTCTCATGGACCCCTTCTTCCCACCATTGAAGACTCTTCAGAAGAGGATGAACTGAGAGAGGAAGAAGAACTCCTGAGAGAACAGGAGAAGATGAGAGAGGTAGAACAGCAAAGAATAAGAAGCACAGCTCGAAAGACCAAAAGAGATAAGGAGGAGCTGAGGGCTCAGAGGCGTAGAGAAAGATCCAAGACACCACCAAGCAATCTCTCTCCAATTGAAGATGCTTCTCCAACAGAGGAGCTGAGACAAGCAGCAGAAATGGAAGAGCTTCATCGTTCCTCTGCTTCAGAATATTCCCCTCAAAGTCTGGATTCAGAGGCTGAGGGATACGAGTCTAAGATATATAAGTCAGGCAGTGAGTATAATCTGCCTACTTTCATGTCTCTCTACTCCCCAATAGAGAAAACCACAGCAACCACCACAACAGCACCATCTTCAACCTCCAAACCATTAAAGAGTGCTGAGGAGGTTTATGAGGAGATGATGAGGAAAGCGGAGATGCTTCAGAAACAGCAGAAACTACAGCAGCAGCAACAACACACCAGACATGGGCAGTACTATGAGGAAGACATTAATGGGCAAGGTTATGATGATGATTATGATTATGATCAAGATCAAGCAGGATATGACAATGAGGCAGCAGAAACAGAAACAGATATTTATGAGGAAATCAGACAAACCTCTCAGAACATTACCAAAATGCAACAAGCCACAGATGAGCAAGTAGAGATTGAGATTGAGAGCTCTTACGCAGACAAACAGCTCTTAGACACTGGCTCAGCCTTTGCTAAACTACTCGAACAAAGTAATGCCCTCCTAACTCCAGGAACAAGCCCCACACAGATCTCAGCCCCCGTGTCCTTTGCTGAGACTGGAGGACGGATCCCTGATGTCAGAGTAACGCAACACTACTCGGCAAAGGATGGACATAAAGACAGGATTAAAAGTCAAGCAGGGAAGAATGGAATAACCCCAACAGTAGCTGCCACAACTATTGCAGCTTTTGGAGTTTATGCAAGAGATGCAGTAACTCTCTCTCAGACTGGCTCGAGCCACTCAATGACATCTACTCAGTCTGATATAACCCGCCGACACACTGGAAGCACTGCCACGTCATCAGCTACAGTCTCAAGTGTATGCAGCAAGATTGCAGAGATTACTCAGGCCTATAGTCAAAGAGAAGTGATCACTAGAAGAGTAGGGGAGACCAGGGGTGTACAAATGCGAGATAGCTCAACGTCTTCCACTGAGAGAATCATTGAGCCACGTTCACCCAAGTATACTACTTATTACCGGAGCACCAGCCCTCCTCTTTCTCCATCACCACCAACAATACAGAGCCCTACCCGTTCTCCAAGAAGGGCTACAGCTGAGTTGTCAACACAGACTTTCAGTTCAGCTTTGCGAATGGAGTCAGCAACAGCTGGAACTACTTCTCCAGTGATAGCACAGGGAACACAAACGTCACATCGATCAGTGTCCCCGCGGCTCTATCGACAGCAGTCTTCCCAGGATGCCCCATACTCGCCACCTCTAAGCCCAGCCAGGCCAATGACAGTCAACACTGCCACTTCCCCTTTGTCTTCACCAACACGATTTAGCCGCCAGTCAACATTTGACAGCTACTCCCCATGTGGTAGCCCTCCAGACACTCCACCTTACCACCATTCTCCTACACACAGCTTCTATCGGACACAAAGAGTGGAGAAGGTAAATGTAGGAACAAGCATGGTTACTACCATCAACACATATACAAGGGGATCAGTTTCAATGGATAATATCTCCCTTTGTAGAATATCTACAGTTCCAGGCACCTCAAGGGTAGAGCAGGGACGTATGATACAAGGAGGAAGTGTTGTGGACCTCAGAACAGCCATCAAACCTGCTCCTATTATCATGACTGACCAGGGAATGGATCTCACCTCCTTAGCCACAGAAAGCAGAAAATACCTTGGTGGATCAGAGGGTAGCAGACTTTCAACAATTGTACAGCCATTGATTATGAATTTGAATACACAGGAGACCATCACACCAACCACTGTGAGTGTCACTGTAGCTGCTTCGATGTTCATGACCCAGCCCAAACAGCCAACGACGTATGGTGATCCACACCAGAACCGTGTTGACTTGGGTCAAGGCATGGGGTCAGCAGTGTGTCTTTCTCAGAACAAGCCACCAATTTCATCACCAATGGACCCATCAATACCAAAAATGATGCTAAACTTGAAGACCTAAGTATCAACAGAGAGAGCTACAAAAACAGCCAAGAGAAGCTGCAAAAACAACAAGAACTTCTTGAACAACAGTTACAGCAACATCATCAGATGCACAACAGCAACAAGCAGCAGCTGCTTTGGCCAGGTACAACGTGACGGGTCAGATCTCACCTTTGTTGAAAAAAGACTTGTTAGTCAGTCAGACTGGCGGCGTTCAAGCTGTGGTCAGTGCTGTATCACCAGTGGTAAACCCTGAGCTGTATGGCACTGGTCCATTTGAGCTGAAAGGGAAGCCCAGTCCCCCAGGCATGATGCAAGGAAGTCCATCCCCAAATAGCATGGTAGTACAGATGGATGGAGGGCCAGAGCAAGCCAGGGCAGTGACTCAGCTTGTGAAAGTAGAAGAAGGGCAGGATGCTGCGAACCTGGCAGGAGGACAAATTAAACCTGATAATCAGCCAGTTTGCTGTGATGTGGTCTATAGACTACCATTTAGTGGAAGCTGTGTTGGTGTTTCTGAAAAGGAGGGCATAAGACCTCCATCTGCCCCCCCTCTCACTTATGAGTCTGACCAAGAAAGACAGCCCGTAAAATATCATGAATATCCAATGGATGGACGTAAGTCCTATACATTACCTTTTCCTGGTAGACTCCAGCCTTCAATGTCAGATACAAACCTGTCTGAAGCTGGTCTACAGTCTTACCAGTCTAAACTGGATCCCCACCTCCAAGCCTCCGGGGAGCTTGCCATGGATCTTACTGCAATGAAGTCGGACTATGGAGGATATATGGGGATGCAGTATGGTTCCTATACAGACTTGCGGCATGGAGGAGATATCTCAGCTCAAACACTGCCTATCAGAAGATATAATTCCCTCTCTAATATCAGTTCAGATTATGGCTATTCTCCTCGTGACATTGCTCGCTTCCAAGAGGCTAATTTGGCACAATACAGTGCTACGACTGCAAGGGAGATCAGCCGAATGTGTGCAGCACTTAACTCCATGGATCGATATGGAAGCAACCCAGACTTGATGCAGTTTGGCAGCTTAGGGAGAGGAAGTGGACCTGTAGCTTCCAGAATTGCTGCTGGTCTAGGCATGAGACAAAACCTTCTCATTGGACTAGATGGAAAGCCAATCTCTCATAGTCAAGCACTAACCAATCTTATCAATGCCAGGCAGGCTAGTCTGAGAGCCATGTACCCTGCTGCTGTGAAGTCCTCTGATGGGATGATCTACTCCACAATTCAAACCCCCCATTGCTTCCACACTCCCCATCACAACCCAACCTGCCTCTGTTCTTCGCCCCTCTTTGAGGGGAGTCTACAGGGCCATACCCTTCTGCCAACATGACACCTGTTGCCCTTAGCCAGTCTAAGCAGGCTACCAATGAGTCCTAGAATGCCCTTAGCTGGACAAGCTCCAGTCCGGTACCCAACACCAGGGCTTCTCCAAACAACGTCAGTCCCTCCCACAACCACTGCCGCAACAACTTCAGTACCACTAGGAGCCCTGGTGTCAGCTACCATAGCAACTACTAGCTCAGTTGTCCAGGATGAGCCGGTTTACCTTGGTAAAGGTGCCACAGTCACCTCCTCATCAGTAGAAGTCACCTCAGTTCAAGGAGCTATTGTTATACCAACTGAAGCGCAGCAGCAGCCAATAAATTTGTCCCAGGCCCACTTGAGCACCAAGCAACATCAAAGCATTGTGACGACTGCTCAGCAGCCACAACAACCACCTCCTGCAGCTCATTCGTACCCACCATCCGGTCCATCACATACCCAAGCCTACAACCAACCACCAGCAGGGCCATCAGTTCCCGTCTCTGGCTTACCTATCGCAGGAGGTCTCCCTCCTTTCCCTCCACCAGGCGCCATACACAAAGAGGGTGAAACCGAGGCAGAGCGACTGCTCAGACAGCAGGAGCAGCTCCTACAGATGGAGAGGGAGCGTGTCGAGTTGGAGAAACTTAGGCAGTTACGCCTGCAAGAAGAACTGGAACGGGAGAGGATTGAGCTGAAGCTGCATAGGGAGAAGGAGCAGATACTGGTGCAAAGAGAGTTACAAGAGCTGCAGAGCATCAAGGAACAGGTAGAGGGAGAAAGAGAAGGTGGAATGGTTTGAGTTTGAATGTTGGTTTGATGTTTCATGTTCTTTGACACATTGGATGCCGTTTTTTTTTTTAACTTTGTGGTGGTGTTATAATGTACAGTATTTTGTTTTATTAATCAAGTTTTATATTAGGTGGAGTGCTTCTGGATCTGCCTATGTATTTTAGAATCACTATATAAAACAAATTTATTATTATTATATACATTTGTTTTACATAGCGCTTTGAAATCTGCCTATGTAGTGGGGAAATGCTATATAAAATTTATTTTTTTGTTTTAAAGAAAGGCTTGCACTTTGCCTTAGTTACATATGATCAGTTCTATAACTGGCATGCTGTGTGTTTTAGTGGATGTTGATATAACGATAGACAGTTCAAACCAGAAGTTTATATACACTATATAAAAAGACACATAATCTTTTTTTTTCTCACTATCTGACATTAAATTAGACTACACTTTTCTTGTTTTAAGTCAGTTAGGATTACCAAAATGATAGTTATTTGCTAAATAATTTTTTATATTTGCGAGAGATTTTTTTTTTTAACTTTCTTCAAAATCAGAGGTCTGCATACATTTACTTAGTATTTGGTAGCATTGCCTTTAAACTGTATGACTTGGGTCAAATGTTTTGGGTATCCTTGCACAAGCTTCTCACAATATGCTGGAATTTTGGCCCATTCCTCCTGACAGAACTGGTGTAACTGAGTCAGGTTTGTAGGCCGCCTTGCTTGCACACGTCTTTTCAGCTCTGCCCACAAATTTTCTATGGGATTGAGATCAGGGCTTTGTGATGGCCACTCCAAAACATTGACTTTGTTGTTCTTAAACCACTTTGTAGCTGATTTGGCATTATGTTTAGGATCAAGCTTTAACTTCCTGGCTGAATATGAGATGTTGCTTCAATATTTCCACATAATGTTCTTTCCTCATGATGACATCTATTTTGTGAAGTGCACCAGTCCCTCCTGCAGCAAAACATCCCCACAACATGACACTGCCACCCCCGTACTTCACATTTGGCATGGTGTTCTCAGGTTTGTAAGTTCCCCCCTTTTTCCTCCAAATATAACAATGGTCATTATGGCCAAACAGTTCAATTTTAGTTTCATCAGGCCACAGGACCTGTCTCCAAAAATTAATGTCTTTGTCCCTGTGTGCATTTACACACTGTTAACTGGCTTTTTATGTTGCTTTTGGAGTAATGGCTTCTTCCTCACTGAGTGGCCTTTCAGCCCATGTCAGTACATGACTTATTTTACTCTTTTACCAGCTTCAGCCAGTATCTTGGGGTTGATGGGCATATTTTGCACCAAAACACATTCATCTCTGGGCCACAGAACTCATCTCCTTCCTCAGTGGTATGATGGCAGGATAATCCCATGGTGTTTATTACTTGCAAATAATTGTTTGAACAGACGAACGTGGCATCTTTAGGAATCTTGAACAGATGAACGTGGAACGTGGCATCTTTAGGAATCTGGGAATTATACCCAAGGAAGGACTAGAAGTATGAAAGTTCACAATTCTCTTTCTGATAGTTCTACTTATTTCTTTTTATGTTCCCATGATGTCACACAAGGAAGCGGTATGTTTGAGGTGTGCCTTAAAATACATCCACAGATTTTCCTCTAATTAACTCAAATGTCAATTATCAGAACTAACTAACCTGCACTTATATAGCGCTTTTCTAGTCACAAAGACCACTCAAAGCACTTTCACTAATACTAACCCTCTATTCTAAGGGCCTATAGGAAACAGATATCTAGGGACAATTTAGAACAACCAATTAACCTAACATGCATGTCTTTGGATTGTGGGAGGAAACCGGAGCCCCCGGAGTAAACCCACGCAGCACAGGGAGAACATGCAAACTCCACACAGAAAGGTTCCAACCCCTGCCAACCTGGGGATTTGAACCAGGAACCTTCTAGCTGTAAGGCAACAGTGCTAACCACTGCACCACCGTGCTGCCCACTTTAGAAGCTTCTAAAGCCATGAAATCATCATCTGGGCTTTCCCAAACTGTTTAAAGGTATAGTAATCTTAATGCATGTAAACTTTTGACTTCTGATTTTGAAGAAAGTAATAAAAAAATCTCTAAAAAAAGTTATTTAGCAAATCTAAAAAATATTTAGCAAATAAAAATGATTTTTTGTAACCCTAACTGACCTAAAACAGCAAAGGTGTAGTCTAATTTAATGTCAGACAGTGAGAAATAAAAGGTTATGTCTTTTTATAGTGTATTAAAACTTCAGGTTTCAACTGTAAGTGTGCATGATAATATCAGTACTCTTTGTCTGTGTGTGTGTGTGTGTGTGTGTGTGTGTGTGTGTGTGTGTGTGTGTGTGTGTGTGTGTGTGTGTTGGTTTGTGGAGTTGTCTTATCAATTGTCGATCAAACATATTTAGAAAAAAGATGTTTTCATGTTCCATTTGTTGGTGTTATTGATACAGCAACAAAAAATATAGAATATATCAATTAATTATTTCATAAATAACACTTAACTGTTTTCAAGTTTTTATAGGTTGCTTCTTTTGACTCAGGTACATTGTGAGGATGTATTATCAGCTAACCAAAAGGCTAACAATACAATTGTCTTCTTTTTTTTTAATAGAACAAGCAGTTGAAACTCTTTCAAGTTAACTCAGTTAAACAGGTGTGGAAGCCTTCATCAATAAGAATGAACTAGACGTGGAATGTTAAACATGCATCTCATAACTTACAATAGAAGCAAAAACCCATCCATCCATCTTCTTCCGCTTAATCCTTTTCGGGTCGCGGGGGGGCTGGAGCCTATCCCAGCATCTTTGGGCGAGAGGCAGGGTACACCCTGGACAGATCGCCAGTCCATCGCAGGGCCAACACAGAGAGACAGACAACCATTCACTCTCACATTCATACCTAAGGACAATTTAGAATCCCCAGTTGATGCCAATTAACCTAACTTGCATGTTTTTGGCATGTGGGAGGAAACCGGAGAAATCCCGGAGTAAACCCACACAGACACGGGGAGAACATGCAAGCTCCACACAGATCACTGTTGGTCGGGGGCTGGGATCGAACCCAGGATACCCCGGCCAAGGGTGAGTTGCTGTGCTGCCGCAGTGCTAACCACTCCGCCACTGCACTGCCCAAGCAGCAAAAACCTTAACTCCTTTATTTGCACCAGCTCACCACTTTGGCAATAGCAAAAGAAGTTCATTTAATATGTACTACCAAGCATTACATGACTGGTAACAGGAATTTACCAGAACATGCTGCCACTTCATTTATGTTGCGCTTCCATTCTTGGTTTTTGCAACACAAGTTTGACTAACGTGGAACCATTTCCAAAACTAAACCATCAGCACAAGAATGAACACCATATCACATCCCGATGCAGGAATCTTGGAATTTAGGGTGCATTTTTGAAATTTGGTCATCACAGTAGCTATCAGTTATCTTTTTCTCTGTTGCTTTATTTGTTCTTGTCTTGTATGTTTTTTGCATCATTTACTGTCATCTCTCCTTTATGAATCCATTCTCTCTACTCTCTCTTCTGTGCTTCTCATTAAATTTCTGTCTATCCATGTCTCTCTGTGTTTTAATCCTTTCTATCATCTCCTACCCTTCGATTTTCCAGGTATTCCAGCAGCAACAGCAAGAACGCGAGAAGCAACTTGTTCTCCAGAGAGAGCAGCTGGCCCAGCAGAAGTCCCAGCTTGACCAGATTCAGTCTTTACAGCAGCAACTCCAGCAGCAGCTTGAAGAGCAGAAGAGACAGAAAACGGTTGCTGCAGCTCAGGGCACGCAGGTTAGTGGAGCGAAGAACACGTCAGATGTCTTCTAACTGACATAATATCCTAAAGACTATAAAGGCACTACTGACTTTTTCACCACTCCTATGACTTCAAGTGGTGCTATAATAGATGTATTTGTTTTCCTTAATGGCTAAAAAAGTGATGACTGACACTTAACTCTACCACTGCAGCATCAATGGCAAAGCAAGGACACGGTTTTATTTTTTTTTTCTTTTCAGGGAAATGGTTACCACAATAGCTTTTGCTTCCACCAATTCAGTGGTACAGTGTTTCCTGTGGCTTAAAGACCTTGGCGCGGTGGCAATATATTTTTCAGGGGGGGGCAGAAAGCACATTTGTATGAATATGTTAATTTTATACTATTTATTTCTTTTGCACATAACAATGCATTAGATTTATATAGCGCTTTATCATAGACACTCAAAGACACTTTTTTACAGATACATTAGTCATTCACTGCAGACAGACAATGGTAGTGGCAAGCTACTACTGTAGCCACAGCTGCCCTGGGGCAGACTGACGGAAACGTGGCTGCCAATCCGGGCCAACAGCCTCTCCAGCCACCACCACCACCACCAAACATTTATACACATTCATACCCAGTGTTATGGACACTGGAGGCAAGGTGGGTAAAGTGTCTTGCCCAGGGACACAACAGCAGGATATCTGGGGAGAGCAGGATTTGAACCGCCAACCATCCAGTTATTGGACGACCCGCTCTACCTCCTGAGCCACTGTCGTGCATATGGAACTTACAATTTGAAGTATTGTACAACCAAGGCTTGAATGTTGGACTATTGGGCCAATTGGGGTCCCACTCAGACGTCCTGTATTTGGACTTTTTACTGGTGTCATCCTTCTCTCCTTTCTCTGCTCTCACCTCTCCTGGACCCTCTGCCTGAACACTTTCCTCTCCTTGGCTCCTCTCTTCTGTCTCATCTTGCCCTCTCTGAGCTCTGTCTAATTCAGCTTCTCTCTTTGTCTATGGTGGTATACAAACAGGTTAGAAAATATCAAGTGCCATGTAAATTAAAGGAGACAACCAAAAATTTCTAGTTAAGGGTACAAAGAGCACCCACTTAAAACCTTGAGTAATGACTTCAGTCTTCAAGGTTTGAGGTTTTTTGCAAAAATTTATAATAATTTTCTTATAGTTTTCTACTTTTCTCTGTAAATTTCTCTAAATTTGAAACCATTTTCTTCAAATTTGTAATTTCCTCTTGTAAAATTGACTTTTCGTGTACATTTGAAACTTTATTATAAATTTGTGGATTATTTTACGGCTTATTTTTATCTGTTTTTTTAAACAAAGTTACTGTTTTTTTTAAATAAATTTGAAACAGACTGTTTTGGGGGTTTTTTTGCTTTTTCCTTATAACAATTTATATTTTTGACCATAACTTTGTAGTCAGAACAGAACAATAATTTAACTCTCATTACAAAGAAAAGATATTAATAAACTTGCATTTAATGATTTAAATTAACTTAAATGACCAAGGATGCCATTATTTCTGTTATAATATTTCTATATATTTATAGTTTTTTTTTAGAAATCTCACCGCCAAGAAAAACCTCCCTTATTTTGAAATCCAAATGCTGCATGTTTAGTTTGTCTGAAGGCTGCTGACGGATTAAAGTCATTGGCTTAGTGAATTTCGGTCATCTTAACTTGCCAGGTACATAATAGGGAACATAACTTAATATTGTAGTGGCTGGTGAAATATATGCTCAGCAATTCAGTAGTCCCCCTTGCCTTTCCCTTCATATGAAGCCAGCTGCATTTGAATTCTAACTACATCTCTCAGTTAAGCGACTCTTCCGTTATTGCTCCCATTTCCAGCGGGTTAAAACCATGATAAATGGTGCTTACATACCTCTTCTTCTTTTTTTTTTTCCACATACTTTAATCAACTCATGTTTCTGTCGGACAGTCAAGCCTTATTATGCTGCATTTCCCCTCTAGTCCGCCTTGGTCCGTGTGTGCTTTGAATGAGCCCGGCACGCGCGCGGCATTGTACATGCGCACTTTTTTCATCTACCCAGGCCAAGCGGTTGACGCATGCACACAACCATCATTTATAGTTTCACACCCGCCTGATAGGTAGCGCCGCGGCGCTGACACGCCAGAACTTTCACCAACAAAGAAACGGCGGACTTCTTCACAAAGCTTCTCTTCAAATAGAGTCCATTTCGGCTGTTTGACTTTCCGGTTTTCACTCCTTTTCAACGAAGATGCTGCTGCCACTAGCGAGACACTGCCTGCTGACTGACTGGAAAGCTCGCGTGGGCGGGGCGCTTCTAAACTCCACGTGGATGACGGCCATGCGTGTTGTTCATGTGCGCGCTTACGGAAAGTCATTGCTTCATATATTTTTCTTAAATTCATATCTCCTTCTTGGCGCGGCGGTAAATTTTCTGACAAGGCGGCCCGCCACCAAGAAATGTTACCAGAGGAAACCCTGGTGGTACTCAGCTCATAATCAAAAACCTTGTCTTGTTTCCTGATAGATAAATGTGTACTTACGCTCTTTTGAGGAAATCAGTTTGTATTGGACCACCGTGGGAGATTGACACAAAAAGTTTAACGTAGTGCTGTCAATTAATATATTTAATCCTGATTAATGGCATTTTTCTTATAGGTAATTTATGATTAATCGCACATTAATTGTGGATTTATTTAATCGGTTTTAAATATACCTTCAAGGGATTTTTTTTCTAAATTTATACCCCTACACACAAGCAGACACTCTGTAATCTGGGGTGCCAGTCAGACCACATTTTAACCCTGATAAATTATTTTATGTTGAAAAAAATATACAAAACCTTAAAAATTAATTTAAAAAAATAAGCAGAATACATTTTGAAAAAACTTCAAGCAATACTTATCCAATGAAAGCACCAAGGTGCTGTGCCTCAGTACCTGGGACATGGTAGCATGGGGGGCAGTAAAAACTCCAACCTCTACTGGCCCAGGATAGTTACTACAATACCTTTTTTCGCAGATGCATTGACGGAAATGGTGAGTTAAATTTGTGTTTATTTTGAAAACAAAGCCTTATCTCAAAATTATGGGAAATTATAAGTTGAGAAAATATGGTGGTATAATGATACAAGCCTTTAGTTCCACTTAATTTTGACCGGGCGTGCTGAAAGACTGGTAACAGACAAATACACTAATGCTGAAATAGCACGGAGAGCACAGATGTTGAAAAGACAAAACAAGATACAGGCAACATGGACAAGAAACTGTAGAGTCTGGATTAAACTAAATGGAACACCTGAAGAAGCAAAGGCCATAATAATAAGAGAGCTCACTGACTTAAATAAATATAGATCAACACTGATTAAGAAAATTAAGAGACTCCAATAATCCATAGCCACACACATGGCAAGAACTGTCCTTTTGTGACAAAACATGATAATGTACTTAAAAAAAACAAAACAAAAAAAAACTCATGACTGACTTTAGTAGACATCAATCATCCCCAATTGGAGGAAGTCATCTGACACAGAGAGAGGAAATTCAGACTCTGAAAATATCTCATCATGCTGAACACAAACTACAAGAGATGGGCAATGATACTGATCCTGACAACCACTTCTTCAATAATATTCATAATCACTGTGAATATTACACTGAAAAGCAATTCAAAAGTCAAGTGCAAGTAGATGGTAAATTATCAATAATACACCTTAACAGCAGAAGTCTTAACAAAAACTTTCCACAGATTCAGGACTATTTAAAACAGCTAGATAGAAAATTTACAGCTATCGCAGTCTCTGAAACTTGGCTCAATGAAGGGCAGGTTTCTTTGATGGCAATAGAGGGATATCTGATGTTTCATATTAACAGATCTCAAAAAAAGGGTGGTGGTGTCGCACTGTATATTGATGAACTGTATAGGTGTAAACTTGTAAATGGGATGTCCTTTGCACTACCAGGGATTCTGGAATGTGTTACTGTTGAGATTTACCAAGATAAAACAAAAAATCTAATTATAAGCTGTATATATAGAATGCCAGGAACTTGCGTTGAGACATTCAGAGATAAGTTAGTCGAGCTGTACAATAATATAACTAATAAGAAAATGGTTGTAATCTGTGGAGACTTCAATATTGATTTACTAAATCCATTTCAACAAAATGTAATTACAGAGTTCATGAATTCTATGTACAGTGTGAGTCTAAATCCTACAGGATATAGACTCAGGGGCAAGAGTTGCAAATTAGCTAATAGCTATACACTCTATGTGCAACACATCAGATTGATTGTCATTGATTAATTGTCTATGTTTATTGCACTGTCCCTGTCAAATAAACTAATCTATCTAACAATAACACATCCCAGTAGAATCACAGTCCACACTGCTACACTTATTGACAACCTGTTTGTTAATATTATTGATAAGAAAATAGAAAGTGGATTATTGATAAATGACATAAGTGACCATCTGCCAGTCTTTGCACGTATCCATGGCCACACGGGGGCCAATACAGAAAAAAACTTTAAAATCTGTCAGATACAAATCACAAAATGCAATCAGTTCCTTTAAAGAAGACCTGCTGAAGCAAGACTGGACAAAAGTCTATGTATCAGATGTAAATGAAGCCTATGATACATCATGAACATTGTAACTGCTCTTTATGAAAAAAAAAATTGTCCATTAGTAAAGAAAAAGCTTAAACAGAAATTTGTCGACAAGCCATGGTTAACAAGGGATTACAAAAAGCGTGTAAAAGAAAAATTCACTATATAAAGTTTTTCTAAAGAAAAGGACAAAAGAAGCAGAGCAGCGGTATAAAACATACAAAAATAAGTTAATATATGTAATGAGATGTAGTAAAAGAGACTGTTACAGTGAAGAACTGGAGAAAAACAGCAATAACACTAAAAATACATGGACAAGCTACCCAACCAATCTTTCAAAAAAAAAAAAAAAAAAACGACTCAGAGTGTGAAAGCAGTCTCACCTGCAGATGAATTTAATAATTTTTGTGTTAACATTGGTCCTAATTTGGCACGAGAAATACCCTTTACGGCACCTATAGGTGATACAATAAGCAAAAACATTGCTATAAAAGACTCCATCTTCATAAAGAACACAGATGAGAAAGAGGTCATTGAAATTGTTAAATCGTTTAAAAGTAAAACATCTACGGACTGTGATGATATTGACATGCTTTTAGTCAATCAACTATCATTGAATGCTTAGTGAAGCCACTGATGTATATCTGTAACCTGTCTCTCCAAACAGGCACACTACTGTTCAAAAGTTTGGGGTCACTTAGAAATTTCCTTATTTTTGAAAGAAAAGCACTGTTTTTTTCAATTAAGATAACTTTAAACTAATCAGAAATACACACTATACATTGCTAATGTGGTAAATGACTATTCTAGCTGCAAATGTCTGGTTTTTGGTGCAATATCTACATAGGTGTATAGAGGCCCATTTCCAGCAACTATCACTCCAGTGTTCTAATGGTACAATGTGTTTGCTCATTGTGTCAGAAGGCTAATGGATGATTAGAAAACCCTTGTGCAATCATGTTAGCACAGCTGAAAACAGTTTAGCTGGTTAGAGAAGCTATAAAACTAACCTTCCTTTGAGCAGGTTGAGTATCTGGAGCATCACATTTGTGGGGTCGATTAAACACTCAAAATGGCCAGAAAAAGAGAACTTTCATGTGAAACTCAACAGTCTATTCTTGTTCTTAGAAATGAAGGCTATTCCATGCGAGAAATTGCCAAGAAACTGAAGATTTCCTACAACGGTGTGTACTACTCCCTTCAGAGAACAGCACAAACAGTCTCTAACCAGAGTAGAAAGAGAAGTGGGAGGCCCTGCTGCACAACTGAGCAAGAAGATAAGTACATTAGAGTCTCTAGTTTGAGAAATAGACGCCTCACAGGTCCTCAACTGGCAGCTTCATTAAATAGTACCCGCAAAACGCCAGTGTCAACATCTACAGTGAAGAGGCGACTCCGGGATGCTGGCCTTCAGGGCAGAGTGGCAAAGAAAAAGCCATATCTGAGACTGGCCAATAAAAGAAAAAGATTAATATGGGCAAAAGAACACAGACATTGGACAGAGTAAGACTGGAAAAAAGTGTTATGGACGGACAAATCGAAGTTTGAGGTGTTTGGATCACACAGAAGAACATTTGTGAGACGCAGAACAACTGAAAAGATGCTGGAAGAGTGCCTGACACCATCTGTCAAGCAAGGTGGGGGTAACGTGATGGTCTGGGGTTGCTTTGGTGCTGGTAAGGTGGGAGATTTGTTCAGGGTAAAAGGGATTTTGAATAAGGAAGGCTATCACTCCATTTTGCCATGCCATATCCTGTGGACAGTGCTTGACTGGAGCCAATTTCATCCTACAACAGGACAATGACCCAAAGCACACCTCCAAATTGTGCAAGAACTATTTAGAGAAGAAACAGGCAGCTGGTATTCTATCTGTAATGGAGTGGCCAGCACAGTCACCAGATCTAAACCCCATTGAGCTGTTGTGGGAGCAGCTTGACCGTATGGTACTCAAGAAGTGCCCATCCAGCCAATCCAATTTGTGGGAGGGGCTTCTAGAAGCATGGGGTGAAATTTCTCCAGATTACCTCAACAAATTAACAGCTAGAATGCCAAAGGTCTGCAATGCTGTAATTGCTGTAAATGGAGGATTCTTTGACGAAAGCAAAGTTTGAAGGAAAAAATTATTATTTCAAATACAAATCATTATTTCTAACCTTGTCAATGTCTTGACTATATTTTCTAGTCATTTTACAACTCATGGTGGTAAATAAAAGTGTGACTTTTCATGGAAAACACAAAATTGTCTGGGTGACCCCAAACTTTTGAACGGTAGTGTATATTTCCCAATGCAATGAAAATAGCAAGTAATTCCTATATACAAGACGGGTGACAGAGGAGAATTTTCAAACTATAGGCCTATTTCACTATTGCCGCAAATTTCTAAGATACTCGAAAAAAATATTCTGTGAGAGAATTGACAGCTTTATAATAAAGAATAATTTATTGTGTGAGCAACAATATGGGTTCAGACACAATAACATTTGCTCTAATGGAATTTATAGAAAAAATATCAACTGCTGTAGAAAATAAAGAGTATTCAGTTGGGGTATTCCTGGATCTTAAAAAAGCTTTTGATACAGTGTATCATAAATTATTGTTAAAGAAACTACAAAATTATGGTATTAGGGGGGTAGCACTGTCCTGGTTATGTAGTTACTTAAAGAACAGATATCAGTATGTATGTGTTGGTAGCAAAAACTCACAGTTACTGAAGGTTACTTGCGGAGTCCCACAGGGTTCAGTTTTGGGGCCATTGTTATTCAACATGTATATAAATGATAAATGTAAAGTTTCGGAAAAAATGGATTTAATACTGTTTGTAGATGACACTAATTTATTTGCAGTGGGAGCAATTTGGAACAACTTTTGGATATACTCGGAAAGGAATTAGGAAAGCTCAAACTGTGGTTTGATTCAAACAAATTAACGCTTAATTTAAGTAAGACAAAATTTATAATTTTTAACAACCATCACAACAACTCAGTATCTAAACTCAGTGTAAATGGTGTAGAGATTGAAAGGGTATCTGAAATTAAATTCCTTAGAGTAGATTCCTTTTTCCTTCCAAGATGACGACCGGGATGGCCACACTTTCTCAGTGCTGAGACTAAGCCACTGCTTTTTGCCATTAAAATAACCAACCTACAGCGATCGGCGCTCGTGACGGACACCCACGGGCTGAATTCCCACCACCGTAAGAAAACCGCTGGAATACCCCCTTTAATCGGGTAGAGCTGCTGCTGCTACCCGAAGTGATTGCAAAGCTAACGCTAATGCTAGTTAACGCTAGTTAGCTTAACGCTGGCCCAGTTGTGCCACCTAACTCGGACATGAAATGACTCAGCCTCCGATGAAGACTTACCGGAGGAACTAACCGAGGCGGCAGCTGAGCGCGAGCGCGAGCCGGATCGAAGCTCGGGAGCAACGTTGGTGTGAGACGGGGGCCACCTGGACCACCCAGGCAGACGGCGGCAGGCGGCGGTGATCAGCGGCGGTGATCAGTGGAGTTCGGCTGCGCCGGCGGTGTGCGGCATAACCGCCCAGGCAGACGGCGGCAGGCGGCGGCGATCGACGCCGGTGATCAGCGGAGCTGTGCAGCGTTACTTGGCAGAGGAGCTGTACAGGAGCTCGGTTGCGGCTGCGGCGAGCGGAGGGTTCAGCAGCGGCCGGGCTAGTTGAGGCCTAGCCGGATTCTCTGTTTACTTCTATCCACAGACTGAAGATGGCTGCCACCGGATTAAAAAGTGGGCTGATGGGCATCACTTCTAAGCCTTCTCTGCTTATCTACTTCCTCTTCGTTTTGTCTTTGTGTGTCTGGACCTGCAACAAGAAGGATTTTCCGGCAAACTCTACTAAAGGTGAAGTTAAAAAGTTTTATTTATATGGATTTGGGCATGGACATCTCACCCTGTACTCTATGTGGTCTTTAAAAGCCCTGAGGAAAAGCTTCCAAAATAAGGCAAACATGGCTGTTAAGCAAAAATCACAATATGGCAGAGGGTATACAGTTAAAGTTCTGTTATTTCTGCTACTTCTGGCAGGAGATATTCACCTTAACCCTGGACCTGCCACTATTAAACAGCAGACCACTGGGTCAACACAAAACCGAGCTGTACAAAAGCAAAAACAACATTTATTATTCCAAACTGTTAATCATGCACGAGTTCTTTGGGACACCAAGGCTAAACCAAAGGGGATCCTCGGCAGACATTTAAACATACGGAGCATAATCCCCAAAAGAGATGAGATTTCGGTGTTGCTGTTGGACTCAAATCTGGACTACCTTTGTCTCTCAGAAAGCTGGCTACACAGGAACATAGACACTAATATGATCGATATTGCGGGCTATCAGTGTTTTAGAAAAGACAGGCAGGTAGGGAGGGGAGGAGGTGTTTTAATTTACATCAAAGAGAAATATAAATGTCAACTGGTTGATTTGAATACTTCACTCGAATGTTTAGCTGTTAATGTATGTCTCCGGTAATGAATTTCAACATTGCAGTAGTGTACAACCCACCGTCACACAATTCTTCCTTTTATAATGAATTAAGTGATTTGGTTAAACAACTTGAGAAGAACAGAGAAACAATAATTCATGGTGACTTTAATATTAACTGGTCTGATAAAAAGGACAAACAGAAACTGAAAAGCATCATGACTAAATTTAATTACCAACAAATGATCAAAGGACCCACCAGGATAACCAAACAATCCAGAACACTTATTGACATGGTATTTACTAATAAACCAGAACGAATAACCAGAACCTATAATCTTGTAACTAGTCTCTCAGATCATAACATGGTTCTTGCTGTCAGAAAACTTACTAAAAAGCGACTACAGTATTTTGGGGGAGTCGATATTGACAAATCGAATTTTATTATTCCCAAATCAAAAAATGAGGAGTTTGAACATTACTTAGAGAATCAAAATTGGGAGCAGCTCATGTCAATATATGAAGTAGATGATTGTTGTAATTTTATAACTGCAACAATCACAAAGTCTATAGAAAAATTTACAAAGCAAATTAAAAGTAGACAACAGAAGATTAGCCTACCATGGTTAAATAATGAAATAAGAAAACTTATGAAGAGGTGAGACTATGCATTGAAAACATCATTAACCTCTAAACTACAAAATGATCACCTTGTGTACAAAAGTTTAAGAAATAAAGTGGTACATGAGCTGCGAAAATCAAAAGTATCTTATTACAATAAACTGATAGATCATGCAAAGGGTAACAACAGTTCCCTATGGAGGCATTTAAATAACTTAACTAATAAAAAAAACGATCAGAAGGGGGTAAAGGAACTTAGAATCAATGGCAAGACCGTCAGTGACAAGGCTACTTTGGCAAATGAATTTAATTCATACTTTGTGGGCTCTGTGGAAGACTTAACAAAAATTTTTGTGCTGCCAAATGTGCTCAACAACACAAATTCCATACTTCCAACAGATTCTTTTCACATCGATGAGGTAAATGAGGAGTTAATTGCTGGTATTGTTAAAAACACTGTCAAACTCAAAAACTAATGATATCTACAATATGAGCACCTCCTTTCTCAAAATGCACAGCAAAATATTAATCAAACCACTGACTCATCTCATTAATCTCTCCATTAGGTCTAGTACATTTCCATCTGGCTGGAAAAAAGCTGTCGTCATACCAGTTCATAAATCAGGCAGTAAAGACGATATATGCAATTACCGCCCAATCTCTATTTTACCAGTCCTGTCTAAGGTTCTTGAAAAAGTTGTAGCTACACAGCTGATAGACTACTTACAAGATAGTCAACTTCTTCATCCACATCAATTTGGTTTTAGACCAGGATACTCAACAGAAACAGCAAATTGTTGCCTTATTGAAAACGTCAAACAGTCCTTGGACAGGGGTAATGTGGTAGGAGCTGTTTTTCTAGATCTCAAAAAGGCTTTCGATACTGTAAACCACAGTTTGCTTTTATCCAAAATGGTATCTTTTAACTTCTCCCCCAGATACATTAGAATGGTTTGCATCTTATCTCCAGAATAGAGAACAGTGTGTAAAAGTTCACCAGGATAAATCCTCATTTTTAAACAACCGCATGGGTATCCCACAAGGGTCCATTCTTGGTCCTTTACTTTTCAGCATTTTTATTAATGACTTGCCGTTACACTGCTCAGCTGCAACATGCCAACTTTATGCAGATGATGCAGTTATTTACACAGCTGCCAAGACTCCAGCACAGGCTGCAGATGTACTGTCTACAAGTATGGTTGATGTCCAAGAGTGGCTCCTCCAGAACCATCTATTGCTGAACCTTCAGAAAACAGTCTCAATGTGCTTTTCAATCAAAAAATGTAACCTGCAACGTTTTAAAGTTAATATACATGATCATGACATCAGTTTAGCTACAGAATTCAAATACCTTGGCATTGTACTAGATCCTCAACTCAAATTTAATCTTCATATAAAGAAAATTTCAAAAACAGTAAAAAAAAATCTGAACTGCTTTAAATTAATTAGATATTACATACCTTACGGAGCAGCTGTACTGTATATGCATTCTATGGTTTTTTCTCATATATCATACTGTTTGACAGTCTGGGCTCAAGCAACCCCTTCCACAATAAGACATATAGGTTCATTATATAATCAAACCCTAAAAATCTTGGACAAAAAAACCCATTAGGTGGCATCACTGTAATGTTTTAAAAAAATACAACCTATTGAGTTTTGAGAGTTTCATTGACCTCTGTTTTCTGAAATTAACGTTCATATGTTTCCATAATTCAGCACCCGAGCCACTTGCTGGTTTCGTCCAAAGACAGGACAGCAGCAGAGCCACCAGGAGTTCTGTTAACAATAACTGTAAAATATTCCACCGCAGAACCACATTTGGACAAACAGCTTTCTCTATAAAGGGCAGTCACATCTGGAACACAATGCCAATTGTAATTAAAATAATAACGGACCTTAAAACATTCACTAAAAAGGTTAAAAACTGGCTGAAAAATAAACAAGAATGTACTCATGTATGAATTGATTGTCTGCAAAGTGAGAGTGAATGAAGGGAAGGAATGAATGTGTTTGTTTATAGTGAGTGACGAAGGGAGGGAGGCCTGAAATAGGCAAATGTGAGTCAGGTTGTTATATTTGTGTATTTATAATATTTATAATATTTATAATTGTGTATTTATAATCTTTTTGCATTGATGTATGTGGTTATTGTGTATTTTTTCTTTTCTTCACTTGATTCTCTTTTCTAAAGCCCATCCAGGGACAAGAGTTGCAAATTAGCTAATAGCTATACACTCTATGTGCAATACATCAGATTGATTGTCATTGATTAATTGTCTATGTTTATTGCACTGTCCCTGTCAAATAAACTAATCTATCTATCTATCTAATAATTGATAATAAACTGTGTTGGAAGTCACATATTAATTATATTAAAGGTAAAATATCCAAATCAATTGCAATACTACACAGAGTGAAATATTTGCTGAATCAACCCACTCTATATACTTTGTATCATTCATTAATACTCCCATACATGACATATTGTACTGAAGTATGGGGCAATACGTATAAAACAAACATATATCCAGTCTTTATGCTTCAGAAGAGAGCTATTAGAATAATAAACCAAGCTGTTTACAGGGAATCAACAAACCCACTTTTTCTTAAATTAAAAGCTCTCAAGTTGAAAGATCTGGTTGATTTTAAAACTGCAGTGTTTAAAGCGAAGAATCTATCACTGCCCGCAAATATCCAAAAGTTTTTCCAAATAAGGGAGAAACAATATCATTTCAGAGGAACATGCATATTTCAAAAAACCTTCAGTGACAACTACCACCAAGAAATACTGTGTTTCAGTGCAAGGAGTCAGACTGTGTAATGCTTTTGGACCTGAATTAAAATCATGTACAACGCTTGGACAATTTAAACAAAAACTAAAGGAAGAAATACTCCAAACATATATACAAAACGATATGTAAAATCACATAAGGATTATCATATCCAGTCTCTGTTGTGCTGTTGTTTAGTTTTTTGTCACATTTTGTCTTGGCTTTGTTCTGATTTGTAATCACTTTTATTTTATTTTCCTTTTGAATTCTTAGATAGAACATGGGTGGGCAATATAAGCTGAGGCTTATATTCCTTTCTTTTAATCTTTTAATCTAATCTAACCGAAATAAAGATCCATTCATTCATTCATACACACACACACACTCACACACAGAAACACTGAGTGATTACTGTATGCCTCTGTTGCACTGAGGCATAATTAAATTCAAAACAACAAACATGCCAGGTCATGTTTGTAAATGAGAATTGGTTGTCAAACATTTTACCTGGTACAATAAAGGTCAAATAAATAACTAAATAAATAAAAACAAGAATGAGCAAGCAATCAACAATCAGTCAGTCATTCAGTCTTCCGGCCAGCCGGTGTCTTGAAATGATATCTGTTTCCAGGCCTGCTGGCTAGCATGGCCGCCCTAGGGTTTCCAGCTGGTATCCCAGTGTCTCTCTCTAGGACCATCTTTAGGGCGGTATGGGGTCTCCCAACTTTACGTCTCACCTCAGGTTCCCAGAGTAATACTTGGGTAGCTGGCTGATTGTGATGGAGGACATGACTGCACAGCGCCATCCGACGCTTGGCTATGGTGTTTGAGAGCCTTGGGACGGAGCTGTAAAGTAGATCATTTGACCAATGGTCCTACCAGCTGACGTTAAGAACCCTTCTTAGCATTCTGGTATACGTGCCGTTCAAGGACTGCGCTTGCATTTTGGTCAGTGACCAAGACTCTTATCCGTAGATAAGGCTGGTGTCAACAGACGCTTTAAACACCTTTATTTTTGTGTCTCTGGACAGGGGGGGCAGCTCAGATTCTGGAGAGGGCATTAAGAGCTCCCCAGGCCTTAGCCTTTCTGCATTCGATGTCATGTGCAGTATTCGTCCAGCTACCAAGATAGTGGAAGTCCTCTACTCTCTCGATAACAGAACTGTCAAGTGTATGCAGGTCCTGGACAGACGATGGGTTTAAGTGCATTCATTTCGCTTTGCTTGCATTTAACTGAAGACCAACGAACTTGGCAGGGAGTTCGATATGATGTAGAAGGGCCTCAGCAGAGGTAACGTGTCCTCAAGAAGAGCAATATCATCAGCAAAATCGAGATCCGCTAGATGGACAGCGGGATGGGATGAGCTACATCAGCGCATAAGTGTGAGACCATCGTCTGCATGGAGGGCAATGCAGAGGGCGTAGTCTAAGACAATGATGAAGAGTAGGGGTTCTAGTGGATCTCCTTAGAGGACACCAGAGTTGATAGAGAATTCCTCAGTTATAACATTGGGTGTTACAATGGCCATATCGACATACATTGTCTTGATTGTTGCAACCATTGTAGGTGGAATGCCATAGGCCCGGAGGATGGAAAACATTGTGTCCCATCTGATAGAATCAAACGGCTTCTTGTAGTCTATGAAGACCATCACTCCTTCTTTATGGTGGTTTATGAGCTCTTCAGTGATATGCCAGAGAGCTAGGATCTGGTCGCCAGTAGAGCGGAACTGACGGAAGCCATTTTGATTTGGTTACAGAAGTTTATCCATTACAGGTCTTAACCTATTAAGTAGCAGTCTGTTGTAGATTTTAGAGGCAACTTGGGTTAGACTCATTCCTCTGTATTTGTCAGTCAGCATCAGGTTTACTTTCTTAGGAACTGGAATGATGCCAGAAAGACCCCATTCCTTTGGTCTATTCCCTGATAGATCAACAGTGAACATGGTTAAGCTTGAATGCATTTAAGAAAGAGAAGTCAGCACAGTTTTACATGTAATTTTCTGCTGTGTACACAGATGTACACAAAAGCAACTCAAATTTTAATGTCTTAGTTACTTCAAAAAGTTTCATTGGAACTACAAAGCTTTCCTACAAATTCACAAACCTGAAATTCTCACATAGATTCATTTTACAGAGATAAAACACTAGATTTGCACCTACAAACACTGAAATCACTTGAATATGAATTTATGCAATTGTACAAGAAGTTTAAAAATCACGATCGGCTTTATAGACTCCTGGTCCACTTAAATGGGTTTGAAATTCATCAGGAAAAGTTGGCTGTGATGCCTTTAAAAGTTTCAGCTCTTGGACAAAAATGGATGACATTTTGAGGATTAAAAAATCAAAAGAACACCAGAAAAGAAGAACTTTTGGTGATTGGGGTGTCCTGATTTAATTGTATTAATGATAAGACATTTTCTTTTAACAAAATTACAGTCATCACTCACTCCATTTTTCCTACAGCTGGATATGAGCGGCCAGCCGCTGCACCCTTACATGGACTCACACTTGGGTTCCCGCTCCCTCCCCAACTCCTCGTCAGAGATCTGCCTCAGGAGTCACGAGGAGTCAGCAGAGGCCAGAAACAACATGAGGAAACACAGCTCCATGACCAGGCTGACCAGGGACAGCTTGGATGGGGACAGCGTGATGTTCTATGGTTCCCCTCGCAGAATTGTGGACAGCTGTGTTCAGACTGATGATGAAGATGGGGAAGAGAGGTAATGTGTGTCTGTGTGTTAGTGAGTAGTGACTCGATAAGTACTGTGAGTTTGTGAGCCTGTTAAGCATGTGACAGAGTCAGTCATTCATCTTCTTAACTGTTTAATCCGTTTCGGGTCATGGGAGGGCTGGAGCCTGTCCCAACCCAGCATCTCTGGGCGAGAGGCAGGGTACATCCTGGACAGATCACCAGTCCATCACCGGGCCAACACAGAGAGACAGACAATCATTCACTCTCACATTCATACCTAAGGACAACTTATCCCTAGTTGATGCCAGTTAATCTAATATGCATGTCTTTGGCTATGGAAACTGGAGTGCCCGGAGAAGACCCACGCAGACACGGGGACAACATGCAGACTCCACACAGAATAGCTAGGGGGGGCGCAATTGAACCCACAACCTTGTTGCTGTGCTGCTACAGTGTGAACCACTGCTCCACCTAGCCGCCCATGTGAGAGAGTCTGTGTGTTAATTAATTAGGAATGATTACCCTAACGCTCAGCTTATTTACAACAACTTTTGTAACTGGAAATATTCCTCACTGTCAGAAAGTTGGAGCAGTGTATGTGCAGAGAACAAGCCAGTAATATCAACCAAACAGTTTCAAACTCCACACTGTTCTTAAGATAAGATAAGATAAGATAAGATAAGATAAGATAAGATAAGCCTTTATTAGTCCCACAATGGGGAAATTTCAGGATTGCAACAGCACAGGGATAGCAACACTCAGAGCAATAATTAAGAAGATACGGAAGATATAAATAAGAGCAGTGAATATACATACATACACATCAATATATAAATATATATATACAAAGTGAGGAGCATTGTAGCGAAATGGAATAAACAGCATAACCGTCTACTTAGTTATCCTACATAGTATGAATATGTACCCATACATATTGTCACCCTCCATAGCGACCAATACTGTCCTAGTTGTATATACCGGAGGGGACCATTGTGTAAGTCTATTGCGTCTTTTACATTCAGTACTATTAGGTCGTCACGTTTTTTTGCTATCTCTGCGAGCAGCCCTGCTTAGGTTGTACAGTCTGACAGCCGTAGGTAGGAAGGACCTGCGAAACCTCTCGGTTGTGCACCTAGGATGATGTAGTCTGCTGCTAAATGAACTCCTCAGTGCGTTCAGTATGTCCTGCATAGGGTGGTACTCGGACTCCAGCAGAGATGACAGTTTAGCCACCATCCTTCTTACTCA
This sequence comes from Pholidichthys leucotaenia, assembly GCA_020510985.1. Taxonomy (NCBI): domain Eukaryota; kingdom Metazoa; phylum Chordata; class Actinopteri; order Cichliformes; family Pholidichthyidae; genus Pholidichthys; species Pholidichthys leucotaenia. Next base: position 358,699,390 of record CM035843.1, on the reverse strand, counting down.
GATTGTCACATTATTTGGAGAAAGACAAGAGTGACTGCAAGATTTTTGAATTATTTTTTTTATTTATTTATTTTTTTTTTTTGTCTTTCATTTGCTCCCTTTTGGGGTTGCCACAGCATATCATCACATTATATTGCGATGAGCCGCACATTGATTTGGCAAGGATTTTTACACTGGATGCCCTTCCTGACGCAACCCTGTCCATTTCATCCGGGTTTGGGACCAGCACAGGAAGTACACTGGCTTGTGCACCCCCTGTGGCTGGGTAATCAACTTTCCTTCCTCCATTCTATTCTTGCTGAGCACCAAGCTACATGGCAGGAAGTACCATTTTTATATAGTCTTTGGTATGACCCGGCCGGGACTTGAACCCACGACCTCACGGTTGTGAGGCGGATGCTCTACCTCTGGTTCACCACTCCACTTTATTAATTTACATAGAATAATCATGTTACTGAGTCAAAATGTGAACTATAACAGAATATTATGACATGACAGAGGTGGGTTACAATGTAACAATTGTAAATAAATGTAAGCAATATTGTAAGAAATTCTCCATTCGAGCCACCAAAGATACCAGAGCCGACTAGGCCAGTGGCCAACCCGACCCGTTACCCCTGAAGCTGGATTCATGCTGCACCTCCGCTGTCCGCGTACGTGCAACCGGAAACCTTGTGTGACAAAATTTACGTCATCGTCTCCACTCCGTTAGTGTATGCAGGGCTATATTGCGGATGACCGCATGCAGCCCAAATTTTGTGACCGTGCGTCCTGCCCACGATCTGAACGCATTGACAGAGCATGCGCAAGACTGAACATCCCATTCATAAGATGGCACTACCAACACAGCATACAAACACAAAGTAAACGAGGAAGACAAAGTAAACGAGGAAGACAGTGAGGAGGCAGAAAACAAGAATAAACATATATGAATCCTTTTGCAGCAGCAGCAGCTTGAGCGGAGAAAAGCACTGGAAAACAGTATTTCCTCCTTTTCCTTGAAACAACGCCATTGTTGTTGCTACAAAACAAATTTGCGTCACTCTCGTGTTTTATAGCCGGTGAGCAAACTGGTGTGTTAGCGAATTTGCGCTCCTATAGGGCCAGGGCGAAACTACAAATAACAGTTGTGCGCATGCATCAACTGCTTGGCCTGGTAGACGAAAAAAGTACACATTGGACGAGCCCGGCGCTCACATGGATCAAAGCCCACCAGAAGGGAAATGCAGCATGAATAAGGCTTGAGCTTGAGGTGTGAACGTTTGTCTTAAGGAATGAATGAAATAATGCATCACTGGATGACAGGGGTGTGTAGTTTTAGTGGTCGACATGATATGACCATTCTCTGGAGTACAATAAGCACAGAAACATGTGAATGAATGGCTAAACTGGTAGCTTCAGCAAGCAGTCTCAGATCTCAGTCTCAGAAAATAAAATTTTAAGTTAAAATAATGTCTAAGAACAAAATACAGAGCATCCAGAAAGTATTCACAGCCACAATGTTTCACTTTTTCCACATTTTATGTTACAGCCTTATTCCAAAAGGGATTAAATTCATTTTTTCCTCAAAATTCTACACACAATACCCCATAATGACAATGTGAAAAACGTTTTTTTTTTTTTTTAGATTTTTGCAAATTTATTAAAAATAAAAAAAACTAAGAAATCACATGTACATAAGTATTCACAGCCTTTGCTCAATACTTTGTTGCTGCACCTTTGGCAGCAATTACAGCCTCAAATCTTTTTGAATATGATGCCACAAGCTTGACACACCTATCTTTGGGCAGTTTCACCCATTCCTCTTTGCAGCACCTCTCAAGCTCCATCAGGTTGGATGGGAAGCGTCGGTGCACAGCCATTTTCAGATCTCTCCAGAGATGTTCAGTTGGATTCAAGTCTGGGCTCTGGCTGGGCCACTCAAGGACATTCACAGAGTTGTCCTGAAGCCACTCCTTTGATATTTTGGCTGTGTGGTTAGGGTCGTTGTCCTGCTGAAAGTGAACCATCGCCCCAGTCTGAGGCCAAGAGCGCTCTGAAGCAGGTTTTCATCTAGGATGTCTCTGTACATTGCTGCATTCATCTTTCCCTCTATCCAGACTAGTCTTCAAGTTCCTGCCGCTGAAAAACATCCCCACAGCATGATGTTGCCACCACCATTGGCGTGGTTATGATCGGTGCCTGGTTTCCTCCAAACATGACACCTGGCATTCATGCCAAAGAGTTCAACCTTTGTCTCATCAGACCAGAAAATTTTGTTTCTCATGGTCTGAGAGTCCTTCAGGTGCCTCTTGGCAAACTCCAGGCAGGCTGCTATGTGCCTTTTACTAAGGAGTGGCTTCTGTCTGGCCACTCTACCATACAGGCCTGATTGGTGGATTGCTGCAGAGATGGTTGTCCTGCTGGAAGGTTCTCCTCACTCCACAGAGGAACACTGGAGCTCTGACAGAGTGACCATCAGGTTCTTGGTCACTTCCCTGACTAAGGCTCTTCTCCCCCAGTCACTCAGTTTAGATGGCCGGCCAGCTCTAGGAAGAGTCCCGGTGGTTCCGAACCTCATCCATTTACGGATGATGGAGGCCACTTTGCTCACTGGGACCTTCAAAGCAGTGGAAATTTTTCTGTACCCTTCCCCAGATTTGTGCCTCGAGACAATCCTGTCTTGGAGGTCTACAGACAATTCCTTGGACTTCATGCTTGGTTTGTGCTCTGACATGCACTGTCAACTGTGGGACCTTACATAGGCAGGTGTGTGCCGTTCCAAATCATGTCCAATCAACTGAATTTACCACAGGTGGACTCCAATTAAGCTGTAGAAACATCTTAAGGATGATCAGTGGAAACAGGATGCACCTGAGCTCAGTTTTGAGCTTCATTGCAAAGGCTGTGAATACTTATGTACATGTAAGTTCTTAGTTTTTATTTTTAATAAATTTGCAAAAATCTCAAAAAAAATTTTCACGTTGTCATTATGGGGTATTTGTGTGTAGAACTTTGAGGGAAAAATGAATTTAATCCACTTTGGAATAAGGCTGTAACATAACAAAATGTGGAAAAAGTGAAGCGCTGTGAAAACTTTCGAGATGCACTGCATATGGTCAGGCATTGTTAGATGAACAAGGAGTCCAGTGGGGATGAATAGACTTTATAAAAAATAGCAATCAAAATCAGCCGGATCCAGGCAGCCTGTCCGTCACCTCCTCGCCACCGAGGCGAGCTGTGTCCTGGCTACTGTGATCAACTCAGACCGCCTAGCATGCTAGTGCTAACAGTTCATTGTAGATTCACAATGACAATATAATGAAATAAGCCAGAATGGCATGAGATATATTATTGACTGTGGTGAAACAGGGATGGCTATTAGAGCGACTGAAATGTGAAGAAAATAATAATATAAGCAGAACTTGGTGCCAGCTTCCTACTACCACTGTTGGTTCAGGGCCTAATACCTTTAGCTCCCCGTCCATCTATGTGGCAGACAGCTATGATGGCCAATAATAGAGCAGTGGGCGGGTATCAGGGACGGCACTGGGCTGGGTTAACTATGTGAGTGACATCCCATGGCCAATCTGGAACAGTCGTTTGCTTTTTGGGGTGAAAAGAGGTATAAAGGCTATGGGCCCTATTTTGACAGTCATCAGCAGACTTTTCCGCCAGACTCCCCGCCGTACGCTAGTGTTTTTGTTAGTTTCTGTCAGCGCATTGTCTGTTTTTTATGCTTTGCTTCACGCCATCTAATTACCAGCAGACAGTGTGCCCGCTTTGCGCTAGGAGGCAGAGGCTCATTTCAAAGAGATGTGGCAGCATGCAGTCTCATGCACATCACTATTATGGGACATTTCATTACAGCCTGCTTTTGATCAGGCAAAAGGCAGTCTGCCTTCAGAAGCACATTGTTAAATGATATTTCAGTGGCGTGTTTTGAAATCGTGCAGCTCCAGAGCTCATGAGGAAACAGCAGCGCTGGGATTTTCTGTTATTTTAATGGGGAGAGTTGTAACAGTCATAATATAATCGCTTGTCATTTTATTTATACAGTTATATGATCCCAGTGTGATGTGCAGCACATGGGGGGAGGCCTGTCAGTCTGACGATTTTTATTCCATTCACATTTTCGTTTTTATCATGGACATATTAGGCATTAATGTGTTTATTTTTAGGGCAATAAATGAATGAACAAGGAGTGTGCAGCATTTTATTTTTCACTGTAACTCCCCAGAGAGACAGGAGATGCGTCCACATCTGCCTCAGCCACGTGCCCCCAGGTTTACAGCCGGGCCGAGGCCACCTGCACCACGCCTATGGCCGTGGTTCTTCCCCATCAAGCGCCTTGACCTGAGAGCCCCCGAGAGGGGCCGCCAAGAGCAGGCTCGTTTCGTGGCAGGGGTCAGTGGCGGACGGGAAGCCGCACCAGATCTCCCCCTTTCTAACCCGCCCAGGAGGGACTGGGACAGAGACCCACAAACCTTTGCAGACCCCCACACGAGACGGGGGAGATCCTCGGTCGGCGAAAGCAACAGGAGAGGGACTCCATCTCCCCCCAGGCTGGGAGCGACTTCCGCACCATCGCTAATGAAAGTTTATGAAAGTTTGCACATGAATCATCCTCTTTTCCTGAAGTTTCAAACCCATTCATGTCCGTGTGTTGCATCCATGTGCACTACATTAAACCATTCAACTGATTTTTCAGCTCAGCATTCATCCCAGTTTGTTCTCTCTAAAATAACTAACTGAGCATCAACTGTGATTGATGTCTTCCTTATTACCAAGTAGCATTACTATCACATGCATTGTTGCTTACACACACGGGCTTTGCTCAGCGCAAAACCTGTCTTAAACCGTCATGATCACATTTCATTTTAGGTAATGCATCTCATTGCATTAAAGGGATCGGAAGGAGCACTTTGGATTGGATTGTCCAAAACACACCTCTGAATAATCAGACTGGCCTCTTCGCAAGTTGCAAAAATTTGTTTTTGTGCTGCTGTGATAAAGAAATGGACTTGGAAACGCCCATAAATGCGTTCTGCATCACTGACAACTGATGACTGACTGCATCCTTGTAATACAGCCCAGTGTGTGTTTTTTTTAAAGAGAAGTAATTTTTTAAAATATTTTTTGATAATCACGTGAACAATAGACACATTTCGGACAGTTAAAACCTACTAACACACTATTTTTCAGTCAGTGACGCCTTTAACATGAGAAAAAAATCCCTAATGCTAATGTTGGCAGGCCAGTTCATACTTTCTCTTTTTTTGGCATTGAAGAGATAGCTGACTCTTTGTTCAAGTCTTAGGTTTCAGCTCAGAGGGATTAATGTTACGTACACTGACAACATTATTTAAAATTTTGTCCATCTTCAATGGCTGTGTTTACATGTACACTTCTTCTTCTTCTTCTTCTGCTTCTTCCTTTTGCTGCTCCCTTTAGGGGTCACCACAGCAATCATCTCCCTCCACCTCCCCCTATCCCTTGTATCATCCTCTGTAACACCAACCCTCGCCATGCCCGCTCCATGGAGCTGCCTCCATTATATCCTCCTCTGCACATCTCCAAACCTTCTCAGCATTGCCTGTATTGTAAACATGGGTTTACATGTTTACATACACTATTAAACCAATTATAATCAGATTTCTGGAGTTATCTAGTTATTCAAGAAGTCATGTAAAATGGATAATTTGATTTTCTTTATCAAATATATTCCATTATTAGATTATGAATAAGCACACCTCATTTATTGCCCAATAATCTGCCTATTCAGTGCATGTAAACACATTACCATTATCTGATTAGTTAGTTATCAGATTATTGTGGTCATGTAACTGGGCTTAATGATAGAAAATGTGTAAAAATGTGTAAAAGAATAAACGCTGATCTTATTTCAATCAACAGATACATGATGCGTCATCGTCCAAGGAGGCGGGTTCGCAGCGTCGACTGCTCAGTCCAGACTGATGATGATGAGGACAAGGCTGAGACAGAGCATCCCGTCCGCCGAAGACGGTCCCGTTTCTCCCGCCACTCTGAGTCCAGTGCGGCGGCCAGCAGCACGACCGCAACCACATCAGTGACTGACGCCAAAACTGACTCAGCTAAGATGGTTTCCTCAAGTATCGCCATCCAGACTAGCAGGGAAATGTCATGCCAGACAGAGGTGGAGCACCTCGGAAGAGTCTCGCCAGCCATCCATGTGACAGTACCAGACCCTAACAAAGTTGAGATTATACACTACATCTCCGGCCCTGAGCGAACCCAAAAAGGTCAATCTCTAGCATGCCAGACTGATCCAGAGGCCCAATCACAGGGCGTTGTCGCTCCTCAGCTCAGTGTACCAACAACAGTCAGTCCATATTCTTCCTCCACCAGCACTGGATCGCAACAATCTGGTTCTTCCGATCTTCTTACCCAGCAGCGCCAACTTCACATTTCGCAAAATGCAGCCAAGTTTGAGCGCCGACGCCCCGACCCGCTTGACATTAACTATCAGCCTCACAACCACATCCACAACGAGTCCATCTCCAGCATCATCCGGCAGCAGCATTCAGCCCCAAAGTCTCCACAAGTCCTCTACTCTCCCGTCTCCCCCGTGTCCCCTCACCGCCTGCTGGAGACGTCTTTGTCAAGTGAGAGACTGAACAAGGCGCATGTCACACCTCAGCAGAAGTCCTACACAGCCGAATCGCCCCAGAGACACCCGTCTGTGCCCCGACCCATCAAAAGCACCCAGAGATCCATGTCAGACCCTAAGCCACTGAGCCCCACCACGGACGAACACACCAAGGCCAGGCTGTCCCTGTATCAACAGCAAGCACTCCAGAGCCAGGTAAAGTCAATCAATCCATGCTGAGAAACACTGATGAATAGTTTAAATGCCATAACCTAATTTATTATCTGATAAAAATCAGCTATTAAAGGCAACATGATGAACAGAGAATGTTACACATTGGTCAGCTAATATATACAACATATTATCACACCCAACCAGTCACATATGGCAAGGAAACTGTTCTAGTCATATACTGATGCAAGGTGTACTATTTTGAACCATTTTCCTATTTATCTGATTCAGCCTTTTTTGTTCAATTCAATTATTTATATAGGGCCTAATCCTAACAAAAGGTCATATCAAGGGACTAGATACATAAGACACAAATCTCAAAATGAGTAACTGAGAGAAAACCCAAACAATCAAATGATCCCCTGTGACAGTGTGAAGGAAAAACTCCCTTATAGGAAGAAACCTCCAGCAGAACCAGGGGTGAGGAGAGTGAGGAGAAGAAAAGGAGTAGCCATCAACTTTTAGCTAGTTAGCTAGCTAACTTATCACACTTCATACACACGTAAGCAAATATAGGTCCTTGTTTGATTTGGTTCAGGCATGCATAATTTAGGCCATAAAAATGATTTTTCTTTTTCATTTGGGTTAAAGCACACAGTCGTGCAATGCTAAAAACACAAGCCAAACTTCTTCCATTGCAGTTTCATGTCCTTAGTGGTTTCTCCATCCTTGAACTTTATCAGACTTCTTCTTCTTTCGACTGCTCCCTTTCGGGGTCACCACATCGTATTGTCACCTGATATCGCAATGATCCACATGTCAATTTGACAAGGATTTTTAGGCCGGATGAATATCCTGATGCAACCCTCCCCATCTATCTAGGTTTGGGATCATCAGAGGGAGTACACTGGTTTGTGCCCCCCCTGTGGCTCGGTAACAAACTTAATGACTTCTTCAGACTTTTTTTAAGAAGCCACTGGCTATGGGCAAAAGAGCTCTAACTGATTCTGAAACCACAGTGTACAAAGCCCTGTCATTTCACACATAGCTTGTGCTCAGTTCATTTCTGTATTCCTGTGACAAGAAAACACCACAACGAATTTAAAAGAAATAAAGTGTTGATTCACAACCATAAGCGTATGGCTAGTGAAAATGCAGAGTGGTTACTCTTGATATGTCTTGTAAGTCATTAAAAACATGTTATAGACATGTTAACAAGAAAAAAAAAAACTTGATTTTTGGTGGAATGTTACTTTGAATTTGAAATTAAATCAGTTACAGTTCTACAGCATCTTGTAATGCAAGCGGTGTGACAGGACAGCTACACCACATCATCTCCTCCCTGGACTTTGTTCAGCCTGCAGAAAGTTTCACACCCATAACAACAGTTTCTTCTACCAACCTTGTCAGCCAGAGGCTTTGCTATTGACTGCTCTACAAACGGCAACACACTTCATAGATGTGCTGCTTGGATGGAGAGTGGTTTAGGACAGGGAATGGGGGAAGGGGGGTGCAAGCAACGGGCATTTTTTTACATTTCATGCAGTTTTTTTTCTGGTTTCTCATATTTCTGACTATTTGAACTTTAAGTGCGAGCGATCCATTTTGCCAGTGAGACAGGCTACGTATATAAGCTCCCAAACAGGATCAGACCTTTCCATAATGAGAAAGGATGAGCCAACCAACACAGCGTGAAACTAATAAGGCCTGGGCTGTCTCAGTATGAAGAAACCTGTTAATGCAAATGCTAATTGCTTAGTTACCAACCTATTCTATGCAATTAGCCCTTGTGCATTTTCGACAGTTCAAGTGCATGTTCCATACAGTCATGACCAGGGGGAACAAGTAACAACTGCTTTTATACAGGTGCATCTCAATAAATTAGAATGCCATCAAAAGTTGATTCAAAATATGAAACTCCTACATTGGTGTGAAAAAGTGTTTGTCCCCTTCCTGATTTCTCATTTTTTTTGTATGTTTGTCACACTTAAATGTTTCAGATCAAACTAATTTAAATATTAGACAAAGATAACACAAATAAACACAAGATGTAGTTTTTAAATGAAGGTGTACTAATCCAAATCCAAACCTACATGGCCCTGTGTGAAAAAGTGGTTGCCCCCTAAACCTAATAACTGGTTGGGCCACACTTAGCAGCAACAACTACAATCAAGCATTTGCAATAACTGGCAATGAGTTTTTTACAGCGCTGTGGAGGAATTTTGGACCACTCATCTTTGCAGAATTGTTGTAATTCAGCCACATTGAATGGTTTTCAAGCATGAACCATCTCTTTAAGGTCATGGCACAGCATCTGAATCGGATTCAGGGCAGGACTTTGACTAGGCCACTCCAAAATCTTCATTTTGTTTTTCTTAAGACATTCGGAGGTGGACTTGCTGCTGTGTTTTGGATCATTGTCCTGCTGCAGAACCCAAGTGCGCTTCAGCTTGAGGTCACAAACAGGTGGTCGGACATTCTCCTTCAGGGTGTCAGGTTTGTGACATGAATGTGGGTTGTGAGCGCACAGATGAACCATCAAGACCCAGGTATGAAAATGATGTGGATGAAGATGACGACGTAATCATGGTTCCATTTACCACAGCAAGTCTTCCAGGTCCTGAAGCAGCAAAACAGGCCCAGACCATCACACTACCACCACCATATTTTACTGTTGGTATGATGTTCCTTTTCTGAAATGCTGTGTTACTTTCACGCCGGATGTAATGGGACACACACCTTCCAAAAAGTTCAACTTTTGTCTTGTCAGTCTACAGAGTATTTCCCCAAAAGTCTTGGGGATCGCCAAGATGTTTTCTGGCAAAACTGAGACGAGCCTTTATGTTCTTTTTGCTCAGCAGTGGTTTTCATCTTGGAACTCTTCCATGCAGGCCATTTTTGCCCAGTCTCTTTCTTACAGTGGAGTCATGAACACTGACCTTAACTGAGGCAAGTGAGGCCTACAGTTGTTTGGATGTTGTTGTGGGGTCTTTTGTGACCTCTTGGATGAGTCGTCGCTGCGCTTTTGGGGTAATTTTGGTCGGCTGGCCACTCCTCGAAAGGTTCACTACTGTTCCATGTTTTCACCATTTGTATATAATGGCTCTCACTGTGGTTCACTGAAGTCCCAAAGCTTTAGAAATAGCTTTATAACCTTTTCCAGACTGATAGATCTCAATTACTGTGTTTCTCATTTGTTCCTGAATTTCTTTGGATCACAGCATGATGTCTAGCTTTTGAGGCTCTTTTGGTCTACTTCACTTTGTCAGGCACGTCCTATTTAAGCAATTTCTTGATTGAGAGCAGGTGTGGCAGTAATCAGGCGTGGGTGTGGCTAGAGAAATTGAACTCAGCCTTCCAAAGATGTCAAGAATTGGCCCACAGGGGCAGAAATGGAGACCCAGGCGCTGAACTGCTAGTTTGTGATATTTAATGAAAAAACACAAGTTCAAACAGTACACAGAAACAACACTTACGACAATGGTGAAACAAGTAGTAGGCAGGGTAGACATTAGAACAGGGAACGGGTTCTAATGGGAGTAGAGTACGATTAGACTCCAGCAAAGAGGAGATGGAGAGGCAGTCTTTAAATAGGGCAGGAAATCAATGATAACAAATGATGAATGAAGGTGTGGCTCATGTGAGCGGGAAGGTTGACCTAATTATAAGACAGGTGTCAGCTGTGACGACTAGGGATGGGCATTCGGTGAAATTTTCTTCACCGATCGTTGGGAGAATTAATGATTAATAATCGGTTAATCATTAACATTTTTAGGTAGGTAACAAGGCAGGTAGACTACATTAGAACATCAGGTATCAGCACGGAGCGCCGCACAACTCAAATCCACCTCTCTCTCTCTCAAATCTCTCGCTCTCTGTTCGCTGTTGTCGTGTTGGCTCGGCTCGGGAATCTCGCAAGCTGATTGGCCGAGACGTTTCACCCCGCAAGCTGATTGGCCGAGACGTTTTACCCAGCTCTCTCTCCCTGCCGAGCGGCCACCCAACAAACGAAGACCGCATTCATTGCTCTATCGCTCGTATTGCTTAGTCTAGCCGCGTGGAACTTTTTGCTGTTCTCTTGTGCCATTTTGTGCGAAATAGTCTTCCCGTCGAGCCACTACGCCGCCTCCTGCAGCTTCCCTCGACGTGTGTACACCGAATCTTCATGACCTTCTCAATAAAGTTTCTGAAAAAAAAAAGAATCTTCACGACCGCCATTACTCAGCGCGCAACCACTGTTGGCGGTTTCTTCGCGTAATAAGGGTGTTCCATGGACCCTGTCGATGAGGTATATTTGTATGCTGCATTACAGTGATTGCAGTACACCTGGTCATTTTTTAAATTGAAATGGTCCCACGCAACACTTCGCCGTAACCGCTTCATGATTTGGCGATTGCCCTACGGAAGCACGCATGTATCAACTGAGGCACGCCAGGGTACGGCGATGGTGTAATGTTGCCCCCTGGTGCCCAAATTTTGCCATTGCATTGTTTGAGGACGGCCGTGCACTAGGCCTTAATAACCTCGGATTGTTTTAAAAAAAAAAAAAAAAACGGTTTGTCGACGAAAATGAACTTCCTCGGTGAAATTCTTAATGATCAATTATCGGTTAATCGGTAAATTATGCCCATCCCTAGTGACGACCCGTGAACTTGAACCAATGACAGGAGACAGACTGAGCTACAAATACTGGATGATACCAAAATAGGAGTGACTGGAAGAAGAGGTGGGGAGCTCATGTCAAACAGGAACATAACATTAAAGCTAAGAATTAGATGGAAAAAGACACCTATAGAAACTTGACAGAATAATAATAACAACAAGAATTACAGTACATACAGTACAGAAACAGAAACAACTGGCAACTCAAAACACCTCCTATATCCTAAACCAGCACAGTAAAATAAACACAAAACTGGGAAAATACAGGAAATAATCAGAAGTAAATTGACAGCATGAGCACGTTGTTCCACCGTGCTCAGCCTTGTGACAGAGCCCCCCTCCCCCAAGGGGTGGAATCCAGACACCCCAAGGTAACATCATAAAAAGAAAGAAAAGACACCCCCCCAACAGGAGAAGAACAATAAACCAACCCGGGAGGACGGTGGGGGAACCAAGCTGGGGGGGGACAAAAACAAGAATCTGCTCAGGACCCGCACCAGAGCAAAGAAAAACGGACACAGTTCGGGTGGTCGACAAAAGTCCAACACCTGGCAGATAACATGGTGAAAAGAGTCAGGTGGCCTTCCGGAGAACATGGGCCACCCAGCCCAGTGGCACAGTCTGTTGGGTGGTCTACCAGAGTTCTTTAACCACCCGAGCACAAGGGGTAGTCCAGTGGGCGGCTGCCCAACGGTAAAAACCGGTGGTGAGGGGGACAGAAGAGCAGGGGAACAAAATGGAGAGGGTGGCCGACCAGCGGGGACCTCATGGGAAGGAACGGGACCCCCAGTGGCCTCAGGGAAAGGGGAACCCATGACGGCTTCGGGCAGAGGAGAGGGAACCACGACAGCCTCGGGCAGAGGAGAGGGAACCTTAGTTGAACGGGATGGGAACTGAGGGACCACAGTGATTTTGGACATGCACGTAGCACCCTCAGTGACCCAGGAATGGGGCATGGCAGCACCCGTGGTAGCCCCGGACGGGGGCGAAGCTGCACACGCGGTGGACCCAGATGGGGGCGTAGCTGCACCCACGGTGGACCCGGTCTGGGACGTAGCTGCAACAGTGGTGGACCCAGACTGTGATGTAGCTACACCCATGGTGGACCTGGACTGGGACATAGCTGCACCCACAGTGGACCCGGACTGGGACGTAGCTGCACCCACGGTGGACCCGGACTGGGATGTAGCTGCACCCACGGTGGACCCAAGCTAGAGCACAGCACCCATGTTGGTCTCAGGCTGGAACGCAGCACCCACGATGGCCCCCGACTGGGACACAGCAGCCACGAAGACCCGGACTGAGGAGAAGAGGCACCCACGTAGGCTTCAGCCGATGGGGAAGCCGCACCCACGGAGGTCCCAGGCTGGGATGAAGCACCCACGATGACCTCAGCTGGAGGGGGAGCAGCACCCATGGAGGTCCCGGGCTTGGATTGAGCACCCATGATGACCTCAACTGGGAGAACTGGACCCACGGGGTCTCCGATGGTGAGGCTGGACCTATGGAGACCTCTGGTGAAGTTGGTCGATCCTCAGTGACCCTGGGGAAAGGCTCTGACAGGAGGGACAGAGAAACAGGGTCAGGGTCACTGGCGGCAGTAGAGTCCGGCGAGGTGAGCTCAGGTGCAGCCAAAGGCTGCATTTGACCCTCCCCACCAAGAACCAGGCAAGATCTCTCCAAAATAGAGACAGTGAAGACAAAGAAGAAGACTTACCTGAGCTCAAGCTCCACCGCCGTCCAGGACTCCGTTGATCCAGGCAATGACGTCTTGGGCCCGGTCCTCAGGAGGTCCAGCTTCGGTAATGCTGGGGTGGCCCCTACAGCAGGCATGGTGGTAGGTGCAGTCCCAGCAAAATGTCCACACAGGTCTCTCGCCTGGCGTGAAAACAGAAGGTCGACTCCCTGCTGGCACTGGATCCTGCTCCGCTGAAGCCAGAGGATGCTCAATCGTTAGCGCAGGCTCTGTACCACTGGTAGTGCTTTCCCTCCATCTGGACTGTTGCTGCGGGACTGGAACCAGGTCCTCCAGGGCCACAGGCTCCTCCATTATCCGGTGGTACAATCCTGGGACCGGCGGACACTCAGGGGGCATAGGAGGAGACACGGAGAGAGCAGGTGAGGTAACTATGGCTGCAGCAGGCAGTGAGGACTCAGAGGACTGCAATGACTGAGCCTCACCACCGGGAATCAGGCAAGGTAATTTATGTGTTAATGGGAGAGAATGAAAAGGCACTTGCCTGTGTTCCCAGGGTGCAATGGTTTCTGCTGCAGTTAGTCTTGAATCAGCCCTCTCCATGGCTACAGTTGCTGTGGGCCCCTCAGAGGAATGTGGAGGAGCCACCCCTGCAGACACGGTGACAGGCAGAGTCGGAGGGAAGACGACCGGACCCTCAGCAGCAGGAGGAAACATCGAGAAGATGAAGGTCGCAGCAGCAAAGGAGGAGAAGGAGGCTGACAGGACAGCCGGTGAAGAAGAACTGAAGGAAGGAACTGCTGCGGGGACTGTCTGACTCGGTGTCGGGGAAATTGCTGGCTGAGAGGCGGAAGCATTCCTCTGGCGATCTGAAGCTGGAAAGCGGCATCATGGAGCTGGAGAAGCGGGCGCTGAAGCTGACGAACAATGGGGGAAGAGGGACGTCTGCCACGGAGGGCGCTTCCTCGCTGGCTTCGGTCCCACTGGAGGCGGTCCCATCATCAGCCTGGAAAATGGCTGCTGAAGCGAGGAGACCGGACAACAGCTCCATGAATTGGGGATACCTTCTCAATCCGGGTTGCACCTCCACAATCCCGACCGCTCCATTCACACTCTCCCAGATCTTCTTAGGGCTACGGGAGGCGAGAGCGTCATCTATAAAGCCCTGGATAAACTCAGCAGCCCATTCCTCCTCCAGACTCGGGGGCCTGGCTACCGATCTGGCTGAAGGCCGGGGTGCAGGGAACATGTTGAGCGCTCAGGAAAAACAGGTGAGCGGAAAACAAAAATTCACAAACTAACAGCAGCTGGGTCATAAACTGGCTGGAGTCTACTGTCACGAATTGCCCCATAGGGGCAGAAAGTGAGACCCAGGTGCTGAACTGCTAGTTTGTGATATTTAACCCAATGACTGTGGATGGCCCTCCATTGCGCCGTCAGCCCCTAGTGGTGAAGATTATTATTTCAAGAAAATATTCAATTCAGATGTCAGAGATTTCCAAAGCTATAACTTGAAAGTGGTAAGAGATAATGGCTTACTGTCAGTTAGAAAGATGTAGAATATGATCCAAAGTTTGAGATAGGAGTAAATATATGCATCTAATTTGCATAATGCCATGGCAGCCGTGTCGAATTACATAACTTTAAGTCAAAAGCGGACTTTGGACATATTTACACAAAGAATGGTTTTGTTTTTTGTCACCGTTTCTTGATTTGGGTTTTTTCTTATCTTTAAAGTATATTAACCAGAAAATCAGTAGAATGTACACAAACCAATAAAAAACAATCAGACCTACCGCTTGTTGCGTCTTTATTCGTCCATTTTCGTCATCCACGGTTCTTATTTCATCTTCTGCCAGTCATTTTTGCTTTCTTTCCCACATCCAGCAAGTCTCACATGAATCTTGTGATTTATTCCACCTCAGTATTTTCAGTTACAATAGCACTGGTTCGCCGCCGAACCGGTGCTATTGTTCTCTGTTGTCACGTGCAGCTCCATCGATGGCAGAGAAAAGTGCACACGCTCCAGACTGTCTTCTCCTGTCACAAAAGGTAAATATTTCCCTTCATAAGCTAAATAATCTCTTTTTTGAATCATAGTTGGCAAATTTGGGAGCAAATGGTCCTCCGTCTGCGACCGAGTACATCCACAGCAATCAGTAACGTCCATTTGTGTTTGTCTAAAAATTTCTTCCTCTATGGTTTAAATAAGGATGTTTCTATGTTGGCCATAATTCCTCCAAGGCAAGAGCAGTAAGTTTGTGTCTGCCACCTTGTGAGATGGAATTCTTAGTACAACTGGGGAGTGTGGCACGTCACAGTCGCAGGTGAAGTGCACGTTGCAACACTGCGCCTGTCACAGTGGTGGCACTATCCGTTCACGCAATCGACAGCGTTAAAGGGTTAATGAAAAAACACAGGTTAAAACAGTGCACAAAAACAACACGACAATGGCAAAACAAGTAGTAGGCAGGGTAGACGTTAGAACAGGGAAAGGATTCTAATGGGAGTAGGATACGAATAGACTCCAGCAAAGAGGAGATGAAGAGGCAGTCTTTAAATAGGGCAGGAAATCAGTGATAACAAATGACAGCAGGTGTGGATCACGTGAGTGGGAAGGTTGACCTAATTATAAGACAGGTGTCAGCTGTGATAACCCGTCAACTTGAACCAATGACAGGAGACAGACTGAGCTACAAATACCGGATGATACCAAAGTAGGAGTGACTGGAGGAAGAGGTGGGGAGCTCATGTCAAACAGGAACCTAATATTAAAGCTAGGAACTAGATGGAAAAAGACGCCTACAGAAACTGACAGAATAATAATAACAACAAGAATTACAGAAACAGAAACAACTGGTAACTCAAAACACCTCCTATATCCTAAACCAACACAGTAAAATAAACACAAAACTGGGAAAATATAGGAAACTAGAAAAGCACTCGGAGAGCGCAGACCTCCGCCAAGCGCCACAGTTCCCCCCCATACAGTGTTTGTGTGTACATTTTCAGATTCCTTGAGCATGAAAACATATGACTAGCAATTGGATTCACAATGATAGGATTAGTGTTTCAGCAGTAAAAGCATTGCCTCCTTGGCGGAGGTAATAAACTGAAGTGTTGATGTTGTGTCCATCTCCTGCATCTGCAAAGTGGCAGGCTGCGACCTGTCAAGGCATACCTCATGCCTCCCTTATTGGGGGGGCTTTCACACCTGTACTGAGTACTTAAAAACTGTATTTATCAGCAGATGAAAGAAAACTGAAGCAAAAACAAACAAACAAACAAACAAAAACTAAGCAAACAGCAAGTGCAACATGAACTATTTCAAACATATTTATTCAAATGTACACTTATATGGACACAATCTTGAGCCATAACTTTTTGGTAATGTGAAAATAATAAGCCAAGTAGCACCAAAAAATTGAGTGCTCTTGCTGTCAGGAAACAATGTTGGCACCAAATCACTGAAGTGATCTGCCACCAATGGGGGTAGATTGTGCTCTGCCACAAAATGACAAAACATCACTTCTGCTAGTGATGCATTGGATTTGGAAGGCGTCGGTTCTCTCACTGGCTGAAAATGTTCATCCATCGATCGAATTTGGCTACAAAGTTTTTGTGGCGCTGTGTAGCAAAGTGCGACTTCAGGTCGAAAATCCCCGATGCAGTCAGTTTCAGTATTAGAGTCACACATATCAGGCGCAGCATTACTGGCTCCGGGATTCCTGTCTGTTCCGGAGCCGCAGGACAAAAGAAGGTGCGATAATGGTTGCCGTGGGTTTTATTGGGTTTGCGCTCCGCGGAAAAAAGAGGATTTGGAAACTTCCCCGGCAGAGAGCTGGTTTTTGTGCAGCCCCTATGGCTGGCCAGGGAATTTCTGCCAAATAATCCGGCGCCGGACAGCTGGCCATCTCAGCTTTTGCAGCATAGCGCAAACACAGGCACTCTGGCGGGTCCTGGCCACCACTGTTTTCCGCGTGCTTTTGTGCCTAAAACTTTGAAGAAGGCGGAGTTTGTGTTCGTCAGACACGACGACCAGCGCCCCCTATTGCCCCTGCACACATGCTGAAAATGGCCGTATCTCACAATGTTAAAGAATCCTTTAAAAAATTCCTGTATCAAGACGGTGATCCGGATCATCCCCAAAATTTAATCAGTTCTTCCTTGTACCATTTCCAACAACGCCTGAAAGTTTCATCGAAATCTGTCCAAAACTTTTTGAGTTATCTTGCTACCCAACAGACAAACAGACAGACAAACAAACAGACAGACAGACAAACCCCGGCAAAAACATAACCTCCTCCTGGCCTTCGGCCTGGCGGAGGTAATAATCAGAAGTAATTTGAGAGCATGAGCACGATGGAACACCGCGCTCAGCCTCTTGACGAAAGATGTGATAAACCACAATTAATTTAAGTTTTAACGGTGGGGGGGAATCACTTTTTTATACAGGACCATGTAGGTTTGGATTTTTTTTACCCTTAATAATGAACAGCTTCATTTAAAGATTGCATTTTGTGTTTACTTGTGTTGTCTGTGTATAATATTTAAATTTGTTTGATGATCTGAAGTATTTAAGTGTGACATACAAAAAAATGAGAAATCAGGAAGGGGCACACACTTTTTCACACCACTGTATATTATATAGATTATATAATACAGATTTACTACACACAGACTGATATATTCCAAGTGTTTATTTCTTTTAATTTTTTTAATTTGGCTGAGTCTGAGCAGACAGTATATCCCTGTACACTTAAGAATTCATCTGGCTGCTTCTGTCACATCATCACTAAACACTAGTGACCCAGTGAAACTGGAAGATATGCATCCCCATACATCGCATTGCCTCCACCATGTTTTACAGAAGACTAGTACATACCCGTGCATACCCGTCCATGCCTGTAGAAACCAAGTACAAGCAAGTATTTCTGCATGCCCGTTGCTGAAGGGTCTCCTCCTGTCTCAGACGGCTCTGTCGTTCACAGTCAGTCAGTCGGCGTACTACTCAAACCTGAGGTGTTTCATCTTCATGGCATCTTTTCTGACGTGCAGCAGTTCTTCTCACTGTATTGCTATCCATCTGGTGGGTCTTCTTCTTCTTCTTCGTTCAGACCACTGGTTGAGGGATAGGTGCGTCATAATTGCAGTTCATGGACAGGATCATGAAAATAGATCTGAGCAAAAAGTGGCTTTCGACCCTGTTCAGGAAGACCCGTGCATGCCTGTTGAAACCAAGAAACCGGAGCACCTGGATAAATTTACACATTTGTAGTGGAGACTGCCATTCAAGGTTACACATTTTTACTGTGTCAGCACCTCTTTAAAAACAACATTGCTCAGAAAGCGACGCTTTTGCTTAGTTTCTTCATCTTGAGCAAGAATACGATACAAAGACTGATCTGCCATCTGTGCTCGGTGCAACGTAGAATTGGCCATGGCTGAAGAAATCCGCTGTGCAGAAAACATCAACACGCTGTAAAGACTGGCCCTGTGACTTATTCACAGTCATGGCAAAGCAGGGTCTTACTGGAAACCGTTTACATTGCAAGGTGAATGGAAACATATGAGATGGTGTGAGTGTAATTCGTGGAATCAGGAGAGCGCATCCAGCATTGACACCAATCACAGATATAAACTGGCAAGGTGAATGGAAACATGTTGTCAGATGGTGTGAGTGTGATTCGTGGAATCAGGAGAGTGCATCCAGCATTGACACCAATCACAAATGTTGCAACCAACAGGTGAGGGATGGTCCATATGACATCATAAAGACATCAAGGCAGGCATGATGTCCTATGATGCAGACATCAAGGCATGATGCCCTATGATGCAGACATCATAGGGCATCATGGGCTGTCCTATGATGCCCTGTGATTGTGACACACAGACACACAGAGATTTCTTGAATTTATAGAGTGATGATGATGATGATGTGGTGTGCTTGAACTCCTGATACAAAGATATACAGTGATGATGTAGAGTGAAGTACGTGGCAGTAATGCACCTGTAAGCTGGTTACCACCCGCCAATCAAATCTAAAAGAAGAAGAAGAAGAGCTGGTCCAAGACTTCTCCACACTTTCTTCTTCCCATCATTCTGGTACAGGTTGATCTTGGTTTCATCTGTCCAAAGAATTTTCTTCTTCTTCTTTCGGCTGTTCCCTTTAGGGGTCGCCACAGCGGACCATCTGTCTCCATCTCACCCATTCCCTTGCATCTTCCTCTGTAACACCAACCCTCTCTATGTCCTCCTTCACGACATCCATGAATCTTCTCTGTGGTCTTCCTCTTTTCCTCCTGCCTGGCAGCTCCATCTTCAACGGTCTTTGTCCACTATATCCACTATCCCTCCTTTGCACATGTCCAGACCATCTCAGCCTTGCCTCTCTCACTTTGTCTCCAAGCCACTCAACCTGAGCTGTCCCTCTGATATATTCATTTCTAATCCTGTCCCTCCTAGTCACTCCCAATGAAAATCTTAGCATCTTCAACTCTGCTACCTCCAGCTCCACTTCCTGTCTTTTTGTCAGTGCCATCACTTTGTCTCCAAACCATACATCATAGTAGGTCTCACTACTGTCTTGTAAATCTTCCCTTTCACTCTTGCTGCTACCCTTCTGTCACAAATCACCCCTGACACTCATCTCCACCCACTCCACCCTGCCTGCACTCTCTTCTTCACCTCTCTTGTGCATTTTCCATTGCTTTGGATGGTTGACCCAAGGTATTTAAACTCATCTACTTTCACTACCTCTACGCCTTCCATCTTCACTGTTAAACCTGCCTCCCTCTCATTCACACTCATGTATTCTGTCTTGCTTCTACTGACTTTCATTCCTCTTCTCTTCAGAGCACACCTCAACCTCTCCAGGTTCTCTTCCACCTGCTCCCTACTCTCACTACAGATCACAGTATCATCTGCAAACATCATGGTCCACAGAGACTCCTGCCTGACCTCATCTGTCAGCCTGTCCATCACCATGGCAAATAGGAAGGGGCGCAGAGCCGATCCCTGATGTAACCCCATTCCCACCTTGAACCCATCTGTCACTCCTACAGCACACCTCACCACCGTCTCACTGTCCTCATACATGTCCTGCACCACCCTCACATACATCTCTGCCACTCCTGACTTTCTCATACAGTGGGAGAGAGTGGTGATTTATTTAACTTCAAACTCATGATTCTGTCTGACTCCCTCTTTACCTCCTGAACACTCTTCACATACTCTTCCTTCAAGACTACTTCTACTCCATTTCTTTTCCTATCGCCACTATGGTCATCATCATCATCATAGGAGTCTGTCAGGGGCGACAATGACTGTTTCATACCGGCTCGGACATTGCCTGGGACACACCATGGTAGAACAGTTTAAATCCACCACCAATGCTCCTAGCCTTGCTTCCCTTCCATCTGGCTTCTTGAACACACAGTATATCTACCTTTCTTCTTTCCATCATATCAGTCCTCTCCCTTTACCAGGCATAGTCCCTACATTTAACATCCCTACTCTCACCTCCACACTTGTACCTTTCCTTTTCTCTCTCTCCTCTAACATGCCTTCCCCCTCTCTTTCTCCTTGATCTTTGACCAACATTAGCCCAACTTCCACCAGTACCATTGGTTAACAGCACTGGTGGCGGTCGTTGTTAACCCGGACCTCGACCAATCTGGTATAAAAGTCTCATTCATCATGATCCGCATGTTTTGTCCAAACATGAATTGATTTGACTGTCCAAAGATTGCTATACCAAAACTTTGCTGGCTCTTTAGATGTTTTTTGCAATGTCTAATCTGGCCTTTCTATTTTTGAGGCTGACTAGTGGTTTGCACCTTGTGGTGAATGGTCTGTATTTGCTGTCATGATTTTTTCTTTTTATGGTAGACTTACACATTGATACACCTACTTCCTGGAGAGTGTTCTTCACCTGGGTAGATGTTGTGAAGCCATTTTCTTCACCATTCACTGAGAGCTCCTTTGACCATATGTGGGTTCAAAGCAACAGCTTCCAAATGCAAATACCACACCTGGAATCAACTCCAGACGTTTTACCTGCTCGATTAATGATGAAATAATGAGGGGATAGCCCATGCAGCCCATGAAATAGCTTTTGAGTCAGTTTTCCAATTACTTTTGAGCCTCTGAAATGAAATGTTTGTTAAATGGTTGTAATTCCTAAACTGTAACTCCAATACCTCAAGTTAAAGCTGAGATTCTGCACTTTAAACCCATATTGATTATATAATTGTATCTTGAATATATTTTGGTATACAGCTAAAATAAGAAAATGTGTGTCAGTGTCCAAATACTTAAGGACCTAACTGTATGTACAATACAGTAAACTGACAGTCGAACTAAATATCAATTTATTTTCCAGCACTGAACATTTCTCATCAGCCCTTGTGGCAGCAGTTCTTTTTTTTTGTTGTTTTTTGTTTTTTTGAGAGAGAGAGGGAGATTTAAAAGCACCCATCTTCATTTGATGATTATGGTTATGATTTTTGAAATTACAAATCATAATATTCAAATTTACAGAGAGGCAAATGTTAGTTAATAAAAAATTTGAGAATGTACTTTAATTATGCCACTATCAAAGTGGTTGATTAATTTTGTGTGTGCTGACTAAACAAGGAATACAAGACTGCAGCTCTTTGAAGCGGATAACTTAGGGTATTTCATGGGCTGTTTTATTAAGTGTTACCACATAAAACTGTCTGGAGTATTGGTTTATTGGAGCACAGCCTGATTATTTCAAACCCTTAATAAAAAAAAAAAAGTGCCAGCAGTCATTTTTATAGCAATAGTGAAGTTAACTCAGACAAAATGAGTAAATTCAACAAACTGGAATTATATCACCAACACTTAAAATGCCGCTAAAATGCATATACACGCACAACAACTGAGTTACTACTGCAAATGTATATTTTTGAGTAAGGTTGAATTTGTAGAAATGAGTGATTCCAATTTGTTTGAAGGATTAAGCTATATTTACTTACTTCTTTTGTTAATAAGTACTGTTAGGTTTTACAGTGTAGAGAAATGCTGTCATGTGGTGATCCTCGCGGATCACCAAGAGACGCCACAGAGTTCACCAGAGAGTTTGGCTAAGATGTTAATTTATTTCCAGACGTGACAAAACACAACTATGAACCCATAAGGGCAAAACACACACATGAACGAGACTTGGGCTCGTAGGGCTAACCCAGCCACTACGAGCTAACTGTGACATGACTAAGATGACAGACCTGACATGAAGGTCTGCGGCACTCACAGGTATGACGAGGCGCAGACCCAGGGCTTGGCAGGATGAAGCCACTCAGACGTAACGTTGACCAAAGTCGACTAATACTCCTGCGTCTTACCGTCGTCAGTGCCGGCCTTAAAAGGGCGAAGCACTAACGACGGTAATGACAATCAGCTGACCGGCCGTTGACAGGCGGAAGCCCCACCGAGTACTTTCACAATAAGAGCCCGGTGAGGCCAGAATACAGCCCGCAGCTGTCAAGACCGGCAGCGAGAATAACTTAGCCCGAGCGCGAATCAGAACCGGCGCTCGGGTCATAACAGTACCCTCCCTCCACGGGCGGACTCCGAACGCCCCAAGGAACCACCATGCCCCCCCCGCCCCCCCAGGGTGGGAGGTAGGAGGACAGGTGCGGAGGGAGAGAAACCAACCCATGAACAAGACAAAAAAAAAACTATACAAGACAATGACAAGACTAACAAGAAAAAATGTACAAAGAAAAACAAAGAACCAGAACTACAGGTTCAGATAAACTAAATACAAGAACATTACCTGCTCATACCTGACCTAACATGAAAAAACAAAAAAAAACAGAGCATTACCTGCTCATACCAGACCTAACATGAAAAAACAAAAAAAGGGCGAAGCACTAATGACGGTAATGGCAATCAGCTGACCGGCCGTTGACAGGCGGAAGCCCCACCAAGCACTTTCACAATAAGAGCCCGGTGAGGCCAGAATACAGCCCGCAGCTGTCAAGACCGGCAGCGAGAATAACTTAGCCCGAGCGCGATCAGAACCGGCGCTCGGGTCATAACAAATGCCTCCTTATTATTAGCGAAAAGATAAAAAGAACTTCACATCCTAGCCTCCCATTATTTTTTTTATATAAAAATCATTTTATATCAGATAATGTCTACATGCAATGGTGTGTTTTTATTTTTTCAGATTTATAATTTTATTTTCTTGAAGTCATTGTTCTTCTGTTGTGGCACAAGAAATATTTACTCACTGTCCTGTTTTTTTTTTCATGATGTCCAGCTGCATTAAACAATAAATTAAAAGAATCAAAAAGCTGTAAGTCATAATCATCAAAATTCTAATCAAAAAGATGAATTATTATTTTTACTTATTATTATTATTACTTATTATTATTACTATTCATTTCATGTGTGATGGATAGTCAAAATATTCAGCTACGAAGAAAACAACTGTTTTGTGATATTCAAAATTTTTGAGGTGCCCCTGCCAATTTAGATTAAATTGAAGGAAGTAAAAATGTTTCCATGTAAAAACAAACACAGTTATGGTAGTGTTCTGTATATTTAATTATTACTGCATGATAGAAAAGTGGTAATGACAATCAGCTGAGATCAAAATGAAAATTTTCATTTTGAAGAACCTGAAACAGTCATATTTTTACAATTTTTACTGGAAAGGGATGCATAAGGCTCAGTATTGATTCATGATTAATTTTCTTTTGATTTGCAAACTGCAACTGATTCAACATCTCATATCACTTACTTTATATCCCCTTTACACAGGGGTTGACCTCACTGAGAGATCATTTAGAGATCAGGCCCACTGACTGAAAGTGGTCTTTATTCTTCCTCCTATCATGTAGAGAGGTCTTACACATCCATCTAATCATCCTCATTTCAGCCTTTTTGAGACGCTGTAACACTGAGTGTTTTCATTGTCCCACCAGGACACAAATACACTTGACCACTGTTACACAGTTTTAAGAAACGCCTATCATGCCGTCCCCCGTGCAGCTCTGGGTTTTTCTGACCACTGTCTGCTCCATCTTATTCCAACATACAGACAGAAACTAAAAACTTCCAAGTCTGTTGTAAGGACTGTGAAGAAATGGACTGAGGAATCAAAGCTGGAGTTACAAGCCTGCTTTGACTGCACAGATTGGAGTGTTTCTGAAGATGCAGCCATTAACCTAAATGAACTCACTGACACTGTGACGTCATACATCAGTTTTTGTGAGGACATGTGTGTGCAGACCAAGACCTTCTGCACATACAACAACAATAAACCCTGGTTCACTCCTAAACTGAAGCAGCTACGTCAGACCAAGGAGGAGGCCTACAGGACTGGTGACTGGACTCTGTACAAGTGGGCCAGAAACATGATGACGAAGGAGACCAGGCTTGCTAAGAGGAGCTACAGTGAGAAGTTACAACAAAACTTCTCAGCCAACAACTCTGCTTCTGTTTGGAGAGGCCTGCAGAATATCACCAACTACAGGAGACCATCCCCCCACCCTGTGGAAAACCTCCAGCTGGCTAACGACCTAAACAGCTTTTACTGTAGGTTCGAAAAGAACCTACAGTTCTCACCTCCCACCCACACAAAAGGATTATCTGCAGCCCCAGGAACTCCATCCCTCCTCCACTCTGACCTCTCACCAGCACTAACGATCTGTGAAGAGGAGGTGCGCTGGGTCTTTCAGAGACAAAACATCAAGAAGGCTGCAGGACCTGATGGTGTGTCTCCGTCCTGCCTGAGAGTCTGCTCCAACGAGTTGGCCCCCATCTTCACCCGGATCTTTAATAGATCACTGGAGCTGTGTGAAGTGCCTTCCTGCTTCAAACGCTCCATCATCATTCCAGTTCCCAAGAAACCCTCTGTTACAGGATTAAACGACTACAGACCTATTGCCTTGACCTCTGTGGTCATGAAATCCTTGGAGAGATTGGTGCTGAACCACCTGAAGGTCGTCACAGGCCCCCTGATGGACCCACTGCAGTTTGCCTACCGGTCAAACAGGTCAGTGGATGATGCAGTGAATATGGGACTACACTACATCCTGCAACACCTCGACTCCCCAGGGACGTATGCCAGGATCCTGTTTGTCGACTTCAGCTCAGCGTTCAACACCATCATCCCAGGCATTCTTCATCAGAAACTCCTCCAGCTCAAGGTGCCCCCCTCCACCTGCCAGTGGATCTCCAGCTTTCTGACTGACAGGTGGCAACAGGTGAAGCTAGGGAGATTTACATCCAGCTCCGGAAAAATTAGTACTGGCGCCCCCCAAGGATGTGTCCTTTCCCCACTGCTCTTCTCCCTCTACTCCAACGACTGCACCTCAGAGGACCCTTCGGTGAAGCTCCTGAAGTTTGCAGACGACACCACAGTCATCAGTTTGATCCGGGATGGTGATGAGTCTGCATATAGGCGGGAGGTGGAGCAGCTGATCCTCTGGTGCGGCCAGAACCATCTTGAACTTAACCCAGCCAAAATGGTGGAGATGACTGTGGATTTCAGGCGACACCCTCCTTCATTCCCCCCACTCACCATCCTCAACAGCACAGTGTCCACTGTGGACTCATTCAAGTTTCTGGGTACCACAATCTCCCGGAACCTGAAGTGTCCTCCCATATAGACACTGTCCGGAAAAAGGCCCAGCAGAGGTTGTTTTTTCTGCGTCAGCTCAAGAAGTTTGATTTGCCTCAGGAGCTGCTGGTTGTCTTCTACGCCGCCATCATCCAATCTGTCCTCTGCTTTTCCATCACTGTCTGGTTCGGATCTGCCACTAAACAGGACAAGACTAGACTGCAGCGGATCATTAAGTCTGCGGAGAGGATCATTGGTACCGACCTACCCTCCATTGAGAACTTATATCAGTCCATAACCAGGAAACGGGCGGGAAACATCTGTGCTGACCCGTCACACCCCGGCCACAAACTGTTTGAACTTCTATCTTCTGGTCGTCGTTACAGATCACTGAAGGTCAAAACCACCCGTCACAGGAACAGTTTCTTTCCTCAAGCCATCACTCTGATGAACTCCTAACATTCACCTAGTCCTACCTGTTGCTGTACTCATGACTTTTCATCCATTCTTACATTGCACATAACTCTCACACTGCTTTTTACTTCATTCACATTATATCACTGAATCTGAGTTCACATTGAAATACTGTGTGACTGTATATTTTTTCATATATTTCTGCAAAGTGTGGATAGTCTGAGTAAATAACTGCATATATTCCTGTATATATTTGCATCCTTTTATAGAAACCTGGACAGACTGTAATTTACTGTACATACTCTGTTGTCATTGAATCCTTATTTAAATCTTATTTAAATCCTCCACCTGAACAACGAGAGCAAGTTTTTAGCCAAAGTCAAATTCCTTGTATGTGTTGTGCATACTTGGCCAATAAAGCTGATTCTGATTCTGATTGCCCACGTCTCACTGCCATAATTCATGCACTTTTGCATGCAGGCGTCATAGCACCTTCCCTTTCCCTTCTAGAGGGGTTGCTCTTGAGGTGAGGAATGGAGAGAGTTCACAAAACTTTTTCCAGGCACTCTCTTGCTGTCGCCGCTGATGTCTCACCTCCTCTGGCACCCTACCATACTACTGACTGTTAGTTTTCCATCTGTTGGAGTTTTTGTTGGTAGAGTGGGGTGTGTATATGTCATATAGGAGGCACGTGGTCTATACCTGGTCTCACAAATTAAAAAAAAAGTCAGTTTGATTTGACGGACTGTGTTTTACTTAGTGAAACACTGTTATTGTTATTCATGTTCTATTTGTTTAACATCACAGAAAAAAGGCAGAAAGAGTTTTTGTCTCTTATGATGCACACATGATTCACAGAGATACTCGCTACTAAAATAAACAATCCAGTGGCCATCCAGGATGGGTCACATTATATTTGCTGGCTTACATACTTTTTTAACTTCTTTTTATTGTCATCTATCGACATTTATGAGGGGGGGCTGAAAAGTTCATAGGCTGACCGTGATGCAGTGGTCAAATTTGACCACATGTGGTTTATTTTTCAACATATTTTTCAACATCGGTGTTGCAGCACTTGGATCCCTGCGGTATAGAAGGAGTCTTCTTGATCCTCAAAGACATAACTCCTTCTTAGTCAGCCTATGAACTTTTCAGCCCCCCCCCCTTTCGTACAACCACACATTTGCATAGGTAATTAGCTCCTCAGCCCACAGACACAATACAGGTGCATACTCGAGCAGTCTGTAGAGTTCATGTAGGAGTCCTTTTATCTGTCCATCTCTGCAAGACTACACATAATGGGAATGGTGGATGAAAGGAGAAGATAGGCTAACAATCAGATGCAAGACAGCCAAATGGATACTATAAATATCTCAGTAATGCAATTTTGCAGAAATGAAAAATAACTGGAGTCCATTTTGTTAAGAACATATCTGTTTTTAACTGTAATCAGTTATGCTTTCTATGAGGTTGTCATGATTTAGGATTTTGAGGAGGCTTAAGTGCAAGGCAACCACTTCAGAAGAACACTCAGACGCAGATGAAAAGTTTACACCACTTTAATGAAAACCCAAATCCTATACAAAGCACACTACCTTAATGAATATATACACACACCACAATTAATGAAGCCAAACTATATACAGGAAAATAATTGCACGTTGGAGCCACATGCAACCTAGAAGGGAAAGCGAAGAGAGGAAAGGTTAATAATGAATATGGCGCACTGGGACATAACTGCTGAGGATATGGATCTTACGGTACAAGCAGAGAGCCAGGCAGTGACTTCAGCAAAGGGGAAGAGACGGTGGATTGATGACAGCAATGAAGGAGGAGGAGTGAGTGGAGGACCTGGGTGGAGAAGCCGTTGTCCTGGAGGGAGATGATTCATGTGAGCGAGCAAACACAGCTCCAGAGACGCACCGCTGGAAGCGGCAGCAAACAGAGAAGAGGAGGACAAAAAGGTAAGACAACTAGAGAAGATAATGATTTTGCCTAGCAACAAGAACATTAGTTGAGAGGCGGCACAAACTCAACGATCCAGCGGAAAGCTCTTCACACACTGGCCCTTAAATACACTGGAGAATCAGGAGGCAGCAGGTGTGTAATCACGCAGGTGCGCTTGATGAGCTCCAGAGCAGGGAAAATAGAGACAGGAAGGGAGGGGGAGGCACACTCACCTGATCATGACAGTCCCCCCCCTCAAGGGACACCTCCTGGTGGTCGCCCGGGCTTCTGTGGATGGGCAAGGTGGAACATCCGGACCATACCCTTGTCGTGGAAATAGGATGGTGGAATCCAAGATCTCTCCTTCGGACCATACCCCTTCCAGTGCACCAAATATTGCAGGCCCCGGCCTCCACGGCGTATGTCCAGAATCCGTTGGATGGTGTAGGTGATATGTCCATTGATGATCGAGAGGGGTTGAGGGGTTTCTGGAGGAGGAGAGAGGGGGCTGATAGAGAGAGGCTTGATTTGAGAAACCTGGAAGGTGGGTTAGATGAGGAGAGATGGGGGCAACTTCAAGTGGACGGTGACGTCATTGATGATGCGGGAGATCGGGAATGGGCCCAGGAAGCGTGGGGACAGCTTACGCGAGTCCATCTTCACCAGTACCTTCTCCGTGGATAACTACACCTTCTGGCCCATGGAGTATTTTGGTGCCGCCGCACGCCTACTGTTGGCATACAGGTGGTTCCGTTCGGCTGGTCGTTGAAAAGCCACCCAATTGGACCTTCAGAGGCAGCGACAGCGACGTATGTGGGCCTCCACAGAAGGTACCGCGATCTCCCTCTCCATCATGGGTAGAAGTAGTTGTGTGTACCCCATGGCAGTCTCGAAAGGAGTTAGCCCCATAGCGGAGGAGACAGCAGAGTTGAGTGCATATTCCACCCAGGTCAGGTGGGAGCTCGAGGTAGATGCGTTGCAGGATGCTACACACCTCAGGGTGGCCTCCAAGGACTGGTTTGCACGCTCGGCCTGACCGTTACTCTGGGGGTGGTATCCAGAAGTGAGGCTGACAGAGGTACCCAAGGACCGAGAGAACACCTTCCACACCCGTGAGGTAAACTGTGGTCCTCGATCAGAGACAATGTCTATGGGAATGCCGTGTAACCAGATGATATGGATGGACAGGAGGTTGGCCATCTCGACAGCAGAAGGGAGGCCAGGAAGGGGAACCAGATGAATGGCCTTGGGGAAGTGATCCGTGATGGTGAAAATGACGGTGTTACCTTGAGATGGAGGGAGGCCCGAGACAAAGTCAATAGCAATATGGGACCAGGGACAGGAAGGGATGGGGAGTGGGTGGAGGAGACCGGCTGGAGGGGAAGAGGCTGACTTATTTGCGACACAAATGTGGCAGGCCTTCACATAGTCCTTAACGTCCGACCTGAGGGAAGGCCACCAAAACACACGCTGAATCAGTTCAATAGTGCGAGTGATGCCGGGATGACAGGTGAAAAAACTAGTGTGCCCCCACTGGATAACATCACTGCGAAGGGAGGAGGGCACATACAGCCTGTTGGACGGGCCTCCCTTGGGGACGGGTTCTGCTGACTGGGCCTGCCGGACCCTCTGCTCGATATCCCAAGAAAGGGCCCCCAAAATACAGGAGGAGGGCAGGATGGTGTCCGGAAGGGAGGCAGCAGCTCCAGGAGAGGGAGTAGAAGAGGAGTCAAAGGAAAACTGGCAGGAGAGAGCATCAGGTTTGATGTTGCGAGACCCTGGGTGGTATGTGGTGGAGAGGTTAAATCTAAGAAAAAACAGGGCCCACCGAGCCTGCTGGGCATTCAAGCATCTGGCTGATCTGAGATATTCTAAATTTTTGTGATCAGTCCAGACCATCACCGGCTGATTGGCTCCCTCCAGCCAGTGCCCCCACTCCTCCAGAGCCAATTTAATGGCCAGCAGATCGCGGCCTCCTATGTTGTAATTTCTCTTGGTGGGGGACAGCCACCGGGAGAAAAACGTGCACGGGTGGAGCTTCTGATCGGAGCCTCTGATCGGAGCCAGAACACTGTGAGCACAGCGCCCACCCCCAAATCAGACGCATCCATCTCTACAACGAACTGGGCTTGGGGGTCTACCTGCGACAAGATAGGTGTGGTGGCGAATTTCCCTTTAAGTGAGGCAAAAGCCCGCTCAGCGGCCTCGGACCACTTGAATGGGCTCTTGGTGGAGGTAAGCTGGGTCAGGGGCAGAGCAATTTTGCTATAGTCACGGATGAACCGGTGGTAGAAGTTGGCAAACTCCAAGAAACGTTGGAGCTCCTTCCTAGTTTGGGGAGTGGGCCAGTCTACTACCGCCTGAATCTTTTTTGAGTTGGCCTTTAACGTGCCCCCGCCCACTGTAAACCCCAGGAAAGAAGTGGAGTAGGTGGAAAACTCACACTTCTCAGTCTTCACAAAAAGCTGATTCTCAAGCAGCCATTGCAGGACCGTCCGGACGTGAACCACATGTTCCTGCAGCGTGCAAGAAAAAATTAATATGTCATCTAAGTAAACAAAAACAAAATTGTTCACCATGTCTTGGAGGACAACATTGATTAAACGCTGGAGGACGTCGGGGGCGTTGGTCAGGCCAAAGGGCATGACCAGATATTCAAAATGACCCAGATGTGTTTTAAACGACATCTTCCATTCATCCCCCTCACGGATTTGTACCAAATGATACACATTCCGGAGATCAAGCTTAGTGTATACCCGTGCCTGTTGGAGAAGTTCAAA
Organism: Pholidichthys leucotaenia; assembly: GCA_020510985.1. Lineage (NCBI taxonomy): Eukaryota > Metazoa > Chordata > Actinopteri > Cichliformes > Pholidichthyidae > Pholidichthys > Pholidichthys leucotaenia. The sequence goes on along the minus strand of CM035843.1, from coordinate 358,668,512 downwards.
GGCCAAATTAATAAGTGGCAACAGGTATTATCTTTGACGGTAATGGAATTTAGCTCGCGATAATCAATGCATGGCTGCAGAGTGCCATCCTTTTTACCTACAAAAAAGAACCCCGCACCGAGAGTGGATGACGGATGAATAAGGGCGGCGCTAAGGAAGCCTTTAATGTAGCTCTCCATCGCTTTCCTCTCTGGCCCAGATAAACTGTATAGCCAGCTGGATGGCAGCCATGCACCCGGAAGGAGGTCGATAGCGCAGTCATAGGACCAATGAGGTGGCAACAATAGGGCCCTTGACTTGCTAAAGACCTCCTCTAAGTCATGGTAGACCTTGGGCATGTGGCTGAGATCCGTCGGCTGAGCCGAAGGGGAGGAGAGAGGGAGAGAGGGTGAACAAGCAGCAGATCGGAGACACCACGACAAACAAAATGAGTTCCAGGAAGAAACTGAACCCTGGGCCCAGATGATTATGGGATTATGTTTGTGAAGCCACGGATACCCCAAAATCATGGAGGCGGATGATTGTGGCAGCATAAAAAACTGAATTGTCTTGCGGTGGTTACCGGACAAAATGACCGAAATGGGCTCAGTTTGTCGGGTCATCGCCGCAAGACTGCTACCAGATAAGGCAGAGAAATTAACAGGTGTCAGGAGGTGTCAGAATCCACCAGAGCGGAGGTTTTACTCTCAGCTCACAGTAATTGGATAAGAGCCTGGAGTGTAAAACAGCTGGGGGGATTTCGAGAAGAACCTCCCGCCAGACCCCCCACAGTGACTGACTGGCCAGATCTTTTGGCCAAATTGGGCATTTAAGGATGGCATGAACAGTTGCCAGGCAGTACATATACACCCCCGCCTTTTTCCAGCACCGGCGCTCCTCCAGAGTCAGATGAACCCTGGCCAAGACCACTGGCTACGGAGGTGGCACCATGGATACAGCGTGAGGGGGTGGGGGGACCGGCCGCGGAGCAGGCGAGGAAGCAGCGATCCTCTGCTCCCTAGCGCACTCCCGGAACCTGTTGTCTGGGGCCACTGCCTGGGTGATCAATTCATCCAAAGAGGAGGGGTTCACCCGAATAGCCAGTTTGTAGTGGAGGTTAGTATTCAAATTCCAGAGGAAGATGCTACATAGTGCAGCGTCATTCCACTTGGAGTCTGCTGCAGCGACCCGAAACTCGACAGAGTAGTCGGCAACTGACCGACTTCCCTGCCAGAGCCCCAGAAACTGGGAAAATTCCTGAACGAAGCATTCAAAAGTATATTGGGACCCCTCCCGGACACCTAAGACGGACTGAGCCCACTTGAGTGCCCAGTCGCAGAGTAGTAGAGTCAGGAACTGTATTTTCGCCAAATCATTCCTGTATTCTCCCTCCAACTGCTGAAAATACATCCGGCAGTGTAACAGGAACCCCTTACATCCCCCCACCTCCCCTCCGTAGGGGGCAGGCGCGGGGATGGAGATGGTCCTGTGGAAAACAGGGGCTGCCGGGACAGCAGGTGCAGGAGGGGGAGCGGCCACACCAGAAAGCCGACACAAATGCTCCGTAACCATGGTCAATTGTAGAGTAATAGTTTGGAGCTGCTCCGACAAAAGCATGACCTGGCGCTCTGTGGCTTCCAAACGCGAGACTGCCTGCTAAGCCTAGATCCTGGCTGTATTGTTCTGTCCAGCGGAGAGCTCTTCACACACTGGCCCTTAAATACGCTGGAGAATCAGGAGGCAACAGGTGTGTAATCACACAGGTGCGCTTGATGAGCTCCGGAGCAGGGAAAATAGAGACAGGAAGGGAGGGGAAGGGGGGGCATGTTCGCCTGATCATGACAGCTGTAAACCTCCTTGACCTTCTCTCTCCATTTACTCACTGTGGGAGGCAGTGGCTCGATCCGGGATTGTGATCATCTTTTTAGCGATTAATAAAAGAACTCTCACTAATGTTGTCTTATTGTAACATAATTTTAATCCTTCTGGTAATATTCCTAGTATGTAGCAAGATGGTTCTAAGGATAAAGTACACCTAAACATTGTTCAATTTCATTTTGTATGTCATGCCAATATTTCAGTAATTTCAGACAGTTACAATGCTTACTGGCAATAGGAACAGAGTGGCAGACTGCTCACATTAAACAGCCGCCCTGACTAATTGGTCAGCTGGAATTGACAGCAGGTGGCTGACTGGATGCCTTGCTTGATTAGTGGATCATTGGGAGCACCTGTCCAATCAGGCACAGGATTCAGTCAGGGGCTGGATGAGGCAGGAGATGGCCAAGCCATAGAGAGAGACACTAAACCAGGGAGAGCTGTATGACTGGGTGCCATAGGGAGGAAAATGGACAAAGGTAAATCACTTCATCAAAATGAAAAGACAAAAGGCCTAAAACATGAGTTTGGAAATGTTTATATATACATAGAGTATGTGGCGGAGTGATGGAGACCAAGAGCTTCAAATAGGAAAATATGGTCGGTGGTGGTAATGCACCTGTAAGCTGGTTGCCAACCACCAATCAAATCTAAAAGAAGAAGAATCTTCATCCAGTCAACAAATTTTGAGTGGAATCCCATAACAGCCAGTGTTTTGATATAAAAATTGCCATTTCACAGTATCAGAGGCCTTTTGTGCATCGACACTAATTAACATGGCATTTTGCTTCTTTTTCTTGGCACATGTTATAATGTTTAGTGCCCTTCTTATGTTGTTGGTTTCTTGTCTGCCAGGAATGAAGCCTGACTGATCTGGGTTAATGAAAGTGTAAATAAGAGTAACTTTTTCTATTCTTTTTTGCCAGAATGTAGGTCAGTAGTGTTTGATCACTACATAACAGGCTAATTGGTCTACAGTGGTGTGAAAAAGTGTTTGCTCCTTCGTGATTTCTCATTTTTTTTGTATGTTTGTCACACTTAAATGTTTCAGATTATCAAACAAATTTAAATATGAGACAAAAATAACACAAGTAAACACAAAATGCAGTTTTTAAATGAAGGTGTTGATTATGAAGGGGAAAAAAATCCAAACCTATATGGCCCTGTGTGAAAAAGTGATTGCCCCCCATTAAAACATAAATTAACTGTGGTTTATCACATCTTTGGAAAGCTGAGTTCAATTTCTCTAGCCACACCAAGGTCTGATTACTGCCACACCTGTTCTCAATCAAGAAATCACTTAAATAGGACCTGCCTGACAAAGTGAAGTCAACCAAAAGATCCTCAAAAGCTAGACATCATGCTGCGATCCAAAGAAATTCAGGAACAAATGAGAAACAAGTAATTGAGATCTGTCAGTCTGGAAAAGGTGACAAAGCCATTTCTAAAGCTTTGAGACTCCAGCGAACCACAGTGAGAGCCATTATCCACAAATGGCAAAAACATGGAACCATGGTGAACCTTTCCAGGAGTGGCCGGCAGACCAAAATTACCGCAAGAGTGCAGTGATAATCCAAGAGGTCACAAAAGACCCCACAACAACATCCAAATAACTGCAGGCCTCACTTGCCTCAGTTAAGGTCAGTGTTCATGACTCCACTGTAAGAAAGAGACGGCAAAAATGGCCTGCATGGCAGAGTTCCAAGACGAAAACCGCTGCTGATCAAAAAGAAGATAAAGGCTTGTCTCAGTTTTGCTAGAAAACATCTTGATGATCCCCAAGACTTTTGGGAAAATATTCTGTGGACTGACGAGACAGAAGTTGAACATTTTGGAAGGTGTGTGTCCCATTACATCCGGCGTAAAAGTAACACAGCATTTCAGAAAAGGAACATCATGCCAACAGTAAAATATGGTGGTGGTAGTGTGATGGTCTGGGGCTGTTTTGCTGCTTCAGGACCTGGAAGACTTGCTGTGGTAAATGGAACCATGAATTCTGCTGTCTAACAAAAAATCCTGAAGGAGACTGTCCGGCCATCTGTTTGTGACCTCAAGCTGAAGGGCACTTGGGTTCTGCAGCAGGACAATGATCCAAAACACACCAGTAAGTCCACCTCTGAATGGCTTAAGAAAAACAAAATGAAGACTTTGGAGTGGCCTAGTCAAAGTCCTGACCTGGATCCAAATGAAATGCTGTGGCATGAGCTTTAAAAGGCGGTTCATGCTCAAAAACCCTCCAATGTGGCTGAATTACAACAATTCTGCAAAGATGAGTGGTCCAGAATTCCTCCACAGCACTGTAAAAGACTCACTGCCAGTTACTGCAAACACTTGATTGCAGTTGTTGCTGCTAAGGGTGGCCCAACCAGTTATTAGGTTTAGGGGGCAATCACTTTTTCACACATGGCCATGTAGGTTTGGATTTTTTTCCCCTTAATAATAAACACCTTCATTTAAAAACTGCATTTTGTGTTTACTTGTGTTATCTTTGTCTAATATTTAAATCTGTCTGATGATCTGAAACATTTAAGTGTGACAAACATACAAAAAAATGAGAAATCAGGAAGGGGGGAAATACTTTTTCACACCACTGTATATCCTTCACAAAGTGTTGGGTCTTTACCTTCTTTGTGGATTACTGATATGTGTCACAGGTCATGTGTTTGGTAGGTCACCTTTAGCCAGAGCATAGTTAAAGACTTTTACCAATACTGGAGCTACAGTAAATCATCTATAAAGCATTGATAAAACTTTCTTGGGAGTCTTTCTGTCCCTGGGGATTTGTGTTTGTTTATTTTTTTCATGGCGTCTCGTATTTCTGTTTCTGTAATATTTGATATCATTTGGTTAGCTTCATCTTCTGCTAATGTTCTGATAATGTGGGTACATGTAAGTTAGTAAGAAACACATGAGAACTTGCATACTTTTTAACTTTACTGTGGAAAGAACCACCACTGCTCCTTGTTGTGGATTAAAAAACCCCAGGAGAATTTTATCTAGTTGATTAATTTTTGGAAACTTTTAAAATAAATCGACCTATTGTATTATTTACCAACTCCAGATTTTAGTACTGGACACTTAAGGAGTGGTTTTCTTACAAAGCCAAAACAGTCTCCCTAGGTTTTATATTTGGCCTCAGTGCAATCCTTATAGTCTGTGTGAAACAAACCTTTTTAGCACTCCCCTAATCCAAAAAATTAAGAGTGTAACAACAGTATTTTGGTTCAACACACACAAACTGGGTTTTGCAATCACAGTTTCATTCACTTTCAGTAGAGTGGGGAAAATATTACAAAACATGAAGTTGCTTGTCTTTTATTATGGATCTTTCTAAATTTTGGGATAAAGACCTGTGCTTAGTTGAAACCAGAAGTTTACCTACATTTACATAACCTTTTTGTTCCTCACCATCTGACATTAAATCTGACTAAACTTTTGTTGTTTTAGGTCGGTTAGGATTACCAAAATTATTTCTAATTGTTAGATAATTTTTAAATTTGATTAATATTTTTTATAGAATTTTACAGTACTTTGTTCAAACTCAGAAATGTACATACATTAATATTACTATGCCTTTAAACAATTTGGGAAAGCCCAGATGATGATGTCATAGCCTTAGAAGGTTAACTGAAATTTGAGTTAATTGGATGCACACCTGTGGATGTACTTAAAGGCCCACCTCAAACACACTGCTTCCTTGTGTGGCATCATGGAAAAATCAAAAGAAATCAGCCAAGATAATAAGAGAATTGTGAACCTTCATAAGTCTAGTTTATCCTTGGGAACAATTTCCAGATGCCTGAAGGTGCCACATTCATCTGTTCAAACACATTCATCTGTTCAAACAATTATACGCAACTATAAACACCATGGGAATGTCCAGCCATCATACTGCTCAGGAAGAAAATGGGTTCTGTGGCCCAGAGATTAATGTATTTTGGTGTGAAATGTGTGTATCAACCCCAGAACAAAAGCAAAAGACCTTGTGAAAATGCTGGCTGAAGTTGGTAAAAGAGTGTCATGCACAGTGAAATGAGTCCTGTACTGACATTGGCTGAAAGGCCACACAGCGAGGAAGAAGCCATTAGTCCAAAAGCAACATAAAAAAGTCATATTGCATTTTGCAAATGCACACAGAGATAAAGACCTCAAATTTTGGAGACATGTCCTGTGGTCTGATGAAACTAAAATTGAACTGTTTCACCATAATGACCATCGTAATATTTGGAGGAAAAAGGAGGAAGCTTGAAAGCCTGAGAACACCATGTCAAATGTGAAGTACAGGTGCATTTCACTAAATTAGAATATCATCAAAAAGTTGATTTATTTCAGTAATTCAGTTCATAAAATGAAACTCATATTTTATATAGATTCATTACAGACAGAGTGATATTTCAAGTGTTTATTTCTTTTAGTTTTGATGGTTATAGCTTTGCAGCTCATGAAAACCCGAAAATCAGTTTCTCAAAAAATTAGAATATTACATAAGATCAATTTCAAAAAATTTATTTTTTTAATAGAAATGTTGGCCGACAAAGTATTTCCATGTACACACTCAATACTTGGTCAGGGCTCCTTTTTCATGAATTAATACTGCATCACTGTGGCATGGCATGAAGGTGATCAGCCTGTGTTACTGCTGAGGTGTCATGAAGGCCCAGGTTGCTTTGATTGCGGCCTTTAGCTCATCTGCATGGTTGGGTCTGGTGTCTCTCGTCCCCCTGTTGACAATACTTCATAGAGTCTGTATGGGGTTTAGGTCAGGAGAGTTTGCTGGCCAGTAAAATATGGTGATACCATGGCCATTAAACCAGGCTTTGGTACTTTTGGGAGCAGTGTGGGCAGGTGCCAAGTCCTGCTGGAAAATGAAATCAGCATCTCCATAAACCTTGTCAGCAGAGGGAAGCATGAAGTACTCTAAAATGTCCTGGTAGACAGCTGCATTGACTTTGGACTTGATAAAACACAGTGGATTAACACCAGCACATGACATGGCTCCCCAAATCAGGTGCCAAGTCCTGTCACTTGGAAATCAAGTTCCCAGAGTCTGGAGGAGGAGTGAACAGGCACAGAATCCAAGTTGCTTGAGGTCCAGTGTGAAGTTTCCACAGTCAATGATAATATGTGGAGCCATGTCATCTGCTGGTGTTTTTCTACTGTGTTTAATCAAATCCAATGTCAGTGCAGCCATCTAACAGGAAATTTTAGAGCACTTCATGCTTCCCTCTGCTGACAAGCTTTATGGAGATGCTGATTTCATTTTCCAGCAAGACATGGCACCTGCCCACACTGCCAAAAGTACAAATACCTGGTTTAATGACCATGGTATCGCTGTGCTTGATTAGCCAGCAAACTCTCCTTGTCATATTCAGGTGAGTGCACACTCCCCCTCCCTCTCTAGAAGACTTTCCCCGGCTCCGCAGACAATCATCGCACCTGCTTGATGAGACGCACCTGCTACCTCTTCCCTGCCAGCACTTATAAAGACCAATTCTTCAATGCTTCAGCGCTGGCTCGTTGGGTATACTGCCTTTAAAGCAAGCACGTAAGTGATTACTCACTCTCCAAGGAATTATTATTAAGATTCCTTTTCTCTTCTCTCCTCCAGGTTGCTGAAATCTTTATGGTGTGTCTCTCCGGGGTTCGTTGTGCGCTCACCTGCTCCACCATCATCATCACCACTTCAGCTGCCTCATTTCACTCGGTCAGACACCTCACCCAGCTCTACTCCTGCCCACCAGCATCCACTCCTGGTTCGCAGGTTCATGCTGGGTTCGACTGCCGGGCTCTCATGGCTCTCTCTCTCATGACTCTCTCTCTCTCATGGCCCTTCAACTGTCGAGAATGGCCCAGGCTATTCTCAACAGTTCGGAGGGCTCTAATTATTTATTTGAGAGATCTGTTAGTGAATTTGCCCGTGTCTTCGACCGGACAGAGAGTGAGGGCAACATAATAAGCCATGTAATGTCACTCTGCCAGAGCAGTCGGTCTGCCACTGACTACTCTGTGGAGTTTTGGGTTGCTGCGGCAGACTCTGGATGGAATGACGTTGCATTATGTGGCGTCTTCCTCCAGGGTTTAAACAAAAACTTTTGCAACGACCTAGCGGTTCATGCGGTTCACTCCTCCCTGGACGGTCTTATTGATCAGGCCGTCAGTCTTGACAAACGATACCGCGAGCGCGCGAAGGAGTGCAAATCCTCCTCTCACCCGCCCATTGCGCTTGTACCAGTCCAGGCTACTGACACACGTGGAGCCGACTCCTCCGCCAAACCTATGGTGCTCGGCCGAGCCCGTCTGGCTCCGGAAGAGCACCAGTGACGGAGGAGGACCGGCGAGTGCATGTATTGTGGCTCTATGGAGCACACACTGCCGAAATGCCACCTGAAGCCCAAAAAATGAGGCCCGTCAGTAGCCGTGGGGGGGTCTGACAGGTGGGAATTCTTTTCATTTCCCCAGTAACTTCTCCATTTCAATCCTCATCCAGTTGCCAGGGGTCAAGAGGAGGGTTATGGCTTTAGTGGATTCAGAGACAGAACAAAATTTTATTTCCTCATGGCTCGTGTGGGAAGTAGGCATCCCCACGACAAAAATGCCCGCATCCCTTAACGTCACCACTCTGTTGGGCAGTAACGTAGCTCTCATTACCGAAAGCATGATGCCAGTCTCTGTCTTTCTTTCCAGGAACCACCGGGAGACTCTTTTGTTCCTTATTCTCCCTAAATTGTCACACCTGGTGGTCTTGGGATTCCCGTGGCTCCGGAAGCATAACCCCATTATTAATTGGGCAAATAATTCCACCTTTTCCTGGAACCCATACTGTTTGGCATCCTGTCTCAGTTTGGCCGAGTGTTCACCAATGCTACTCATCTCCTCCCCTCCAGTAGAGTCACCGGATCTCAGCCTCGTACCCGAGGGCTATCATGACCTCAGAGAGGTCTTTAGCAAGTCGAGAGTACTTTCTTTGCCTCCCCATGGCTCGTATGACTGTGCTATAGACCTTCTCCTGGGTGCGCGGCTGCTGTCCAGCAGACTCTACAGTATTTCTGGACCAGAGAGGGAGGCGATGGTGAGCTATATTAAAGATTCTTTGAACGCCGGCCTCATTCGGCCCTCCTTTCATTGGGAAGAAGGACAGACCCTTGCGCCCATGCATAGATTACCGTGAGTTGAATGCTATAACTGTTAAGGACAAATATCCTCTGCCCCTGATAAACTCCGCATTTGAGCTCCTTCAGCGCGCGTGAGTATTTACCAAATTGGATTTGCATAATGCCTACCATCTGGTTCGCATTCGCGATGGGGACGAGTGGAAGACGCTTGGGGAAATTTGAATATCTGGTTATGCCGTTTGGGCTCACCAATGCCCCCACCGTCTTCCAGCGTATGATCAGTGACATCCTCTGCGACATGGTGAATCAATTTGTTTTTGTCTACTTAGACAACATTTTGATTTTTTCCCGCATGCCAGAGGAGCATGCAGTCCATGTCGGGGCCATTCTACAGTGGCTCCTGGAAAACCAGCTTTCCGTTAAAGCCGAGAAGTGTGAGTTGTCCACCCGCACCACTTCGTTCCTCGGGTTTATCGTAGCTGAGGGGGAACTGAGGGCCGACCCAGCCAAGATGAAGGCTGTGCTAGATTTGCCAACACCCCACTCCCGCAAGGAACTCCAGCGCTTCTTGGGGTTCGCGAACTTTTATGGCTGTTTCATTAGAAACTATAGTGGGGTAGCACAGCCCCTTACCCAGCTGACTTTGGTTAAAGTGCCCTTCAGTTGGTCCGAGTCAGCTGACCAGGCCTTTTTCAAATTGAAGGGGCTCTTCTCCAACGGCCCCATTTTGGCCCAGGTTGACCCCCAGCTCCACTTTATTCTAGAGGTGGATGCTTCTGACTCGGGGGTAGGCGCTGTCCTATCACAGCGCTCGGCCTCCAATCAGAAGCTCCATCCATGTGCGCATTTCTCTCAGTGGCTCACGCCTGCCGAGAGGAATTACGACATAGGGGACCAAGCGCTCTTGGCCATTAGGTTGGCCCTCGAGGAGTGAAGACACTGGCTGGAGGGAGTGGCCCAGCCTGTCATTGTGTGGACCGACCACAAAAATTTAGAATATCTTCGGTCGGCCCGCAGGCTGAATGCCAGGCAGGCCCAGTGGGCCTTATTTTATGCTAGATTCAATCTTACCATCACTTACAGGCCTGGCTCCTGCAATGTTAAACCAGACGCTCTCTCCCGCCAGTTCTGCCCTGACCCCACTACCCTTCACTCCCTTCCCCAACCCATTGTCCCTCTCTGCTGCATCCTTGGAGCTCTTACGTGGGACATTGAGCAGAGGGTCCGGCGGGCTCAATCCTCCGAACCCAAGCCTGAGGGGGTCCCTGACGACCATCTGTTTGTCCTGGCTGCCCTCCACAGTGACATCATCAAGTGGGGCCACACTAGCCATTTCGCCTGCCACCCTGGCATCTCCCGGACCATCAATCTCATCCGGCGGGTGTTTTGGTGGACCACCCTGCGGACGGACATCCAGGACTATGTCAAAGCCTGCCAAATCTGCTCGCACAATAAATCTGACTTCTCGCCCCCTGCTGGCCTCCTCCACCTATTACCCATCCCCAGTCGACCTTGGTCTCACATCGCACTGGGCTTCATCACTGGACTTCCCCCCTCTCATGGCAAATCGGTCATCCTCACCTTTGTGGATTCCTTTTCAAGGGCAATCCATCTGGTTCCCCTCCCCAAACTGCCTTCCGCCGCTGAAACTGTGAACCTCCTCACCACCCACGTTATCCGCCTTCACGGTATTCCTGTCGACATTATGTCTGACCGGGGCCCTCAGATCACCTCCCAGCTATGGAGATCCTTCTGCCGCTCCTTGGGCACCACCATCAGCCTCACCTCTGGCTACCATCCACAAAATAACGGGCAGGCTGAGCACGCCAACCAGTCCCTGGAGGCCGCCCTTAGGTGCGTAGCAGCCTCCAATCCGAGTATGTTGAGCACCCATCTGACCTGGGTGGAATATTCGCTCAATTCCACAGTCTCAGCGGCCACTGGACTCATGCCGTTTGAGGCCTCCATGGAGTATCCTCTTCTCCTGTTGCCTATGGCGGAGAGGGAAGTGGCTGTTCCATTTGCAGAAGCTCACGCACGTCGCTGCTGCCGGATCTGGAGGGCCACTCGAGCTGCCTTCACCCGCTCGGCCAAGCGGAACTGCCAGTACACAGACCGCAGGCGGCCACCGGCATCCAAATACTCAGTCGGGCAGCACGTGTGGTTGTTGGCGGACTAGGTGCCCCTCAAGACGAACTCCAAGAAACTCTCCCCTCACTTCCTGGGCCCGTTCCCCATCTCCCGAGTCCTTAATGATGTCACAGTCCACTTGAAGCTCCCGCAGATGCTTTGGATTCATCCCACCTTCCATGTTTCCAAGGTCAAGACCTTCTTCGCCAGCCCTCTCTGCCCCCCCCCGAAGCCCCCCCCCCCCCCGGGATCCTCGACAGCCAGACCACCTACACGGTCCAGAGGATGCTGGACGTTCGCTGTTGGGGCCAGGGGCTACAATACGTAGTCCACTGGAAGGGCTATGGACCAGAAGAAAGATCCTGGATCCCCAGTTCGCACTTCCACGACAAGGGGATGGTCCAGGCCTTTCATAGGGCTCACCCCAAGTCCAGTGGACCGCCAGGAGGCGCCCTTTTGGGGGGGGGGCACTGTCATATTCAGGTGAGTGCACACTCCCCCTTCCTCTCTGCAAGACTTTCCCCGGCTCTGCAGGCAATCATCGCACCTGCGTGATGAGACACACCTGCTACCTCTTCCCTGCCAGCGCTTATAAGGAGCAATTCTTCAATGCTTCAACGCTGGCTCGTTGGGTATACTGCCTTTAAAGCAAGCACGTAAGTGATTACTCTCCAAGGAATTATTATTAAGATTCCTTTTCTCTTCTCTCCTGCAGGTTGCTGCCATCTTTGTGGTGTGTCTCCACACCACCTGCCCCACCACTGTGGGGCACCTGCCCCACCATCATCATCACCACTTCAGTTGCCTCATTTCACCCAGTCAGACACCTCACCCAGCTCTACTCCTGCCCACCAGCATCCACTCCTGGTTCGCAGTTTCATGCTGGGTTCGACTGCCGGGCTCTCAGCTTATACCATGTAAGTGCTGTCCTATTTTTCCCTTACCTTTCTCCCTCCTGCGCTAACTCACTTTCGTCTCTCATTACAGCCTGTGTCCGCCTCTGGCGAGTGGCGTCTTTCATTAACAAAGCTCCCTTTTAGGAATCAATAAATTATGAAAACTAGTTTCTCTATGTGCTTCGTGTGTTTACTCTTGTGTCGTTCCCTGCACGTGAGCTGTTTTATCCTGCTAATCATGACACTCCTGCTCTAAATCCCATAGAGAATCTATGGTGTATTGTCAAGAGGAAGATGAAATACACCAGACCGAATAATGCAGACAAGTTGAAGGCCACTATCAAAGCAACCTGGGCTTCCATAACACCTCAGCAGTACCACAGGCTGATCGCCTCCATGCCATGCTGCATTGATGTAGTAATTATGCAAAATTTGCCCCGACCAAGTATTGAGTGTGTACATGGGCATACTTTTCAATCAGTCAACATTTCTATTAAAAAAAATCTTTTTTCTTAAATTAATTTTATATAATATTCTAATTTTTTGAGAAACTGAATTTGGGGTTTTCATTTGCTGCAAGCCATAACCATCAAAATTAAAAGAAATAGACACTTGAAATATATCACTCTGTGTGTAATGAATCTATATAATATATGAGTTTCACTTTTTGAATTGAATTATTGAAATAAATCAACTTTTCAATGACATTCTAATTTATTGAGATGCACCTGTATGGTGGTAGCAGCATCATGCTGTGAGGGTATTTTGCTGCATGAGGGACTGATGCGCTTCACAAAATAGATGCCATCATGAGGAAACAACATTATGTAGAAATATTGAAGCAACATCAAAAGAAATCATCCAGGAAGTTAAAGCTTGGACACAAATGGGTCTATGGACAGTGACCCTAAGCATACTGTCAAATCAGTTACAAAGTGGCTTAAGGACAATAAAGTCAATGTCTAGGAGTGACCATCACAAAGCCCTGATCTCAATCCCATAGAAAATTTGTGGGCAGAGTTGAAAAGATGTGTATGAGCAAGGCGGCATACAAATCTGACTCAGTTCCACCAGTTCTGTCAGAAGGAATGGGCCAAAATTCCAGCAAACTTTTGTGAGAAGATTGTAGAAGGATACCTAAAACATTTGACCCAAGTCATACAGTTTAAAGGCAATGCTACCAAATACTAAGGAAATACATATAAACTCCTGACTTTGAAGAAAGTAATAAAAAATATATAAAAAAATTTGGTAAATAGAAATACAGTAATTTTGATAATCCTAACTGACCTAAAACAGGAAAGGTTCAGTCTGATTTAATGTCAGACAGTAAGAAAAAAAAGTTTTAACACAGTGTATGTAAATATCTGGTTTCCACTATTTATATAATAAAATATAAGCTTTTTCTAATCACAAAGCCCCCTCAAAGCAACTAGAAGCTATGCTAACCCGTTATTCTAAGGGCCTATCAGAGACGGATATCTAGGGACAATTTAGAGTCCTAACATGCATGTCTTTGGAATGTGGCGAGCCCTCGGAGTAAACCCACACAGAAAATTGAATGAGAATGGTTCATTATGAATATGTGTCCTGTTACACCCCATAGAATTCACATAATCTTTAACCATCCCAAAATTAGCTGAAGATACAGTACGTTTTAATTGAATAAAGGTCAGCATGATGACATTGGTAAACTTCCTGCTCAATAGAAGTTTACATTTTTCTTCTATTTTTTCACAATAATCATCTTTTTCAGCTTATTTTCACAACACCATTCATGTTTTAATCTATTTATACCCCAAACAACAACGCTGCATAGGGTATAATGTTTTTCACCTGTCCTTCTGTTCGTTTGATATGTTGTTGCCACTCTAGCCTCTACATTTTTGATCAGATTGGCTTCAGATTTATACAGAAGCTTTAACTCATTAATACCTGGGACTCATTTGATTTTTGAGACACATGTATTGAGGGGTTCCATGTATTTGGGGAGGGGTCTTTTTATGTTGCTACCACTCTAGCTTCTACATTTCTCATTGGACTTTCAAATTTACAGTAGCTTTAACTCATCAATACTTTGGCTGCATTTGATTTTCAGACAAATGCAATAAGGGGTTTTGTGGAGGGGTCCTTTTATGCTGTCGCCCTTCTAGCCTCTACATTTCTGATTGGATTGACTTCAAATTTATCATCATCATCATCATAGCAGTCTGTCATGGGCGACAATGACTGTTTCATTTAGGTCTGATCAGATTCCTCCACACAGCTCTGTCCTTAGCCTTCTGCTGCCAGGAACTCCTGTCTATGTCCAACTTCTTCAAGTTTCTTTTTACAGTGTCTCTAAATCTGAGCCTTGGTCTACCCTGATTGTGTTTGCCCTCGCATAACTGTGAGTAGAGTAACTGCCGAGGGAGACGCTGGTGGTCCATCCTCTCAACATGTCCGAGCCATCTCAGGTTCATCTGTATTAGCATGTCCTCCATTGATGGTAGACCAGCTCGTTTCAACACTTCTGTGTTGGTTATCTTGTCTTTCCATGAGATGTTCATTATGGCTCGAAGGTGTCTCATCATGTATGTGTGCAGTTTCTTCACCTGCACTCTGTAGACAGTCCAAGTTTCAGCACCGTATAATAGAGTAGCCAGTACTGTCGCTCTGTACACTTTGAATTTCACACGGATAGACACATGTCGATTGTTCCACAGTCTCTCCCTCAAGTTTCCAAACACAGCGCTCACTCTTCCCATTCTGAGAGATAGTTCATTCTCCAGCCTAGCATTCTCTGAAACAGTACTCCCTAGGTACTTGAAAGTCTTGCACTTGACTAGTGGCTCTGTACCAATGCTGATCTCTTCTGGTAGTGATGTTGATAATTGGAACTTTGGTGGTTGATAAAGGCACTCTGTCTTCTTGATGTTGATTTTGAGGCTGAATTGGCTAGCTGCTCTTGCAAATTTCTCCACTAAAGATTGCATATCTTCCACGCTGTGTGCAACTAGAGCACTGTCGTCGGCAAAGAGCATTTCTCTTACTACCTTTATTGATGTCTTACTCTTGGCTTTAAACTGTGCCACATTGAACAAGTCTGCTTCTTTCCTTGTTTGAATGTATACTCCTGAAGTGTCTTTGAAGACCACCTCAAGCATGGCTGCCTGATATAGTGAGAAGGGTATAGGTGCCAACACACCCCTTTGTTTCACCCCGTTGCTTACTGAAAAGTCTTTAGATACTGAACCACTCATTGCCACGTTTGCTTGCATACCTGTATGGAGTGCCTCGATCAAGCTGACAGACTTCTCTGTACAACCATATTTCTTGAGTACCTGCCAAAGTCCTTGTCGTGAAACAGTATTGAAGGCTTTACTGAAGTCTATGAAGACTACATAAAGTGGCATGTTCTGTTCGATACACTTTTCTTGAACCTGTTTCAAGCAGAAAATCATGTCCATTGTGCTTCTTCCACTTCTAAAGCCACACTGGGTTTCCGGTAGTACATTCTGCGAGATGTGTTCACTGAGTCTGTTAAGTAGTACACGTGAGAGAATCTTACCAACAGTGGCTAGCAGTGATATACCTCGGTAATTTCCACAATCTTTCCTGTCACCTTTCTTGAACAAAGGCACAATACTTGCATCCTTCCAGTCTTGAGGTACTTTCTGGGCATCCCATATCTCTTGGATGAGCTTGTGCAGGCAGTTGGTCAGCTGAACACCACCAGATTTCCACACTTCTGCTGGAATTCCATCCCTTCCCGGAGCTTTACCTTCCTGTGTTGTCCTGATAGCTGCCATTAGTTCATCAAAATTTGGTGGTTCATCCAGACTTGATACAGCTGGTCGCTGCACTAGAGCTTCTTTAGCCTCTTCAGTGAGATCTCCAGGGTTGTTTAGTAGTTGGTCAAAGTGGCCTGCAAATCTGTCCAGGATCTTGTCTTTCTCCTGCAAAACCGTTTCAATTCAATTCAATTCAATTCAACTTTATTTATATAGCGCCATTTCACAACAACAGTCATCTCATAGCACTATCAACTGTAGGGGGGACCCCCACAGTTGCAGAAAGACCCCAGCAATCAGGCAATCCCCTGTGAGCAAGCACTTGGCGACGGTGGAGAGGAAAAACTCCCTTTTAACAGGAGGAAACCTCCAGCAGAACCAGGCTCAGGGAGGGGCAGTCATCTGCTGCGACTGGCTGGGAGGTGAGGGAATAGAGAAGAAGAAAAGAACAGACATGTAGAGAGCAAACAGCACAATGGGGACTCAATCTATGGGAGAGAACAAACAAATGTTAATGACCAGCAAAAAAAATATTTCATTGAGAGTGAGGAAAAGAGTGAGGCCCAGTGCATTACTGGAGGTCCCCCGGCTGACTAAACCTATTAGCAGCATAACTAAGGGAGGGTTCAGAAACACATGATCCCTCCCTAATTGTAGGCTGTATCAAAAAGGTAGGTTTTAGCCCTATTCTTAAAAACAGAGATCGAGTCTGACTCCCGAATCCAGATTGGCAGCTGATTCCACAGGAGAGGAGCTTGATAACTGAAGGCTCTGCCTCCCATTGTACTTTTGGAGATTCTAGGTATTACAAGTAATCCTGCATTTTGGGAGCGTAGTGCTCTGTTAGGATAATACGGTAGTATCAGATCTTTTAAATAAAAAGGAGCCTGATTGTTTAGAGCTTTGTAAGTAAGAAGAAGGATTTTAAACTTAATTCTAAACTCTATGGGAAGCCAATGAAGGGAGGCCAGAACCGGAGAGATATGATCTCTCTTTCTAGTACCTGTTAAAACTCTTGCTGCAGCATTTTGGATCAGCTGAAGACTTTTTAAAGCTGTTTTAGGACAGCCTGATAATAAAGAATTACAATAATCTAATCTCGAGCTAACAAAAGCATGGATCAGTTTCTCAGCATCACTCTGAGACAAGATGCTCCTAATCTTGGCAATATTACACAAATGATAGAAGGCAGTCTTAGAAACAAATTTAATATGTGAATTGAAGGACAAATCCTGATCAAAAATAACTCCAAGGTTCCTCACAGAGCTATTAAGAGAAAGAGTAACCGCATCCAAACTGAAAGTTTGATTTGGAAACGAATTTCTAAGGTTTTTTGGACCAACAAGAATGACTTCAGTCTTATCTGAATTTAATAGCAGGAAATTACAAGTCATCCAAGCTTTGATTTCCTTAAGACAGGCTTCTAACTTGGCTAATTGATTACTATCATCTGGCTTCATTGACAGGTATAATTGTGTGTCATCTGCATAACAATGAAAATGTATACAGTGCTTTCTAATAATGTTGCCTAACGGAAGCATATATAAACTAAAAAGAGTAGGGCCTAGCACAGATCCCTGTGGAACTCCATGACTAAGCTTTGAGTTGAAAGAAAACTCATTATTTACATGAACTGGAACCTATCAGATAAATAAGATCTAAACCACTGCAACGAAGTTCCATTAAGTCCAACATAGTGTTCTAATCTATCAAGTAGAATATTATGATCGATAGTATCAAAAGCTGCACTAAGATCTAAAAGGACAAGTACAGAAACTAGTCCATTATCAGATGCAATGAGGAGGTCGTTAGTGACCTTCGCTAAGGCTGTTTCAGTACTATGATGGATTCTAAACCCAGATTGAAACTCTTCAAGTAAACCATTTCCCTGCAAGTGGTCAAATAATTGCGTAGCAACAACTCTTTCTAAGATTTTTGAAATGAAAGGGAGATTAGAGATTGGTCTATAGTTAGCTAAAGCTCCTGGATCTAGCGTTGGCTTTTTGAGTAAGGGTTTAATTACAGCCGTTTTAAAAGCCTGCGGTACATGGCCTAAAGTTAATGAAGAATTGATTATATGAAGAATAAAGCTACCAATAAGTGGGAAGACTTCTTTAAATAACCTGGTAGGAATAGGGTCTAAAAGACAAGTTGAAGGTTTGGATGAGGAAACTATTTTGTCTAACTCACAAAGGTCGATTGGAGTAAACTCATCAAGACAGACATCAATAGAAGGAGTTGTAGTAGTTACAGTATTTAAGTTAACTGTGGGAAGAATCTGATTGATTTGATCTCTGATGGATGAAATTTTATTATTGAAAAAGTTCATAAAGTCCTGACTAGTAAGCTCTAAGGGAATGCTAGGATTGACAGAGTCCTGACTCTTTGTCAACTTGGCTACAGTACTGAAAAGAAACCTGGGATTATTCTTGTTCTCTTCTATTAATGCAGAGTAATAACTCGTTCTAGCTTTTCTAAGAGATTTTTTATAAATTAAAAGATGATTTCTCCAAGCTAAATAGATTTCATCTAAATTAGTGGAGCGCCATTTTCTTTCTAATTGACGAGTCTTCTGTTTTAAGCTACGAGTTTCTGTGTTGAACCAAGGAGTTAGAAATCTCTGATTAGACTTTTTCTTTTTTAAGGGGGCCACCAAGTCTAGAGTCTGATGCAGAGAAGCTGAAACACTATCCACCATGTTATCAATTACAGAAGGAGCAAGCTGTCTATAGCTTATTTCCGTTGTGTTGACACATGGCATAGAGGAAACAATCTGCATAAATTTGGTAACAGCATCATCTGAGAGGCATCTACTTTAATAATATTTTTCTTTAGGAGCCAAATAGTCAGAAATAGTAAAATCAAAGGTTAACAGACAATGGTCTGACAGTACAGGGTTATGAGGAGACACTACAAGATTTTCTATATCTATGCCATATGTCAGAACAAGGTCCAATGTATGGTGGAGTTAATGAGTAGAATTTCCTACTTTCTGAGAAAACCCAATCGAGTCTAATATTGAATTAAATGCCACATTAAGGCAGTCACTATCTACATCCACATGTATATTAAAGTCCCCTACTATAATTATTCTATCAGATTTCAGCACTAAATCAGCTAAGAAATCAGCAAATTCGGATAAAAATTCGAGTAGGTTGATGGGGGACGATAAACTATGGCAAATAAAATTGGGTTTAACCTAAAATTGCTAAAGTGCCCAATACTGAGGACCAGACCCTCAAAGGAATTACAACATGTTTTTTGCTTTACATTAACTAGTAATTTGGAATGGTAAATTGTTGCTACTCCTCCTCCACAACCAGAACTTCTGGGATTTTGACAGTTTAAATAACCAGAGGGAGGTGATTCATTTAAACCAACATAATCCTCTTGCCCTAACCAAGTCTCTGTAAGGGAAATTAAATCAATCTGATGATCAATTAACAGATCATGGACTAACAGAGACTTGGGAGTTAGAGACCTAATATTTAATAAACCACATTTAATTTTTAAATTATGAGGAACAGAGGCCAAATCATTCAATTTAGAGGCTTTATGTTTAATTTGAGTTTTACCAATATTTTGCTTTATCACTTTGGGATGCTTATACATTATATTTTTATTTACTTTGGAGGGAGCAGACAACGATTCTCTGATGGGGAAGACAGGGGCTAAGCTGAGGGGTGGGGGATGAAGAGGAGCTGCAGAGAGGCGTGTAAGACTGCGACTCTGCTTCCTGGTCCCAACTCTGAGTAGTCAGGGTTTTGGAAATTTGGATAAAAAAGATGCCAGATTGTTAGATAAATGAGACGCACCATCCAAAGTGGGATGAATGCTGTCTCGTCTCATAAGACCAGGTTTTCCCCAAAAAGAGCTTCAATTGTCAATGTAACCCACGTCATTTTTAGGACACCACACAGACAGCCAGCGGTTCGAGGATGACGAACGGCTAAACATGTCATCACTGGTCAGATTGGGGAGAGGCCCAGAGAATACTACAGTGGCAGACATCGTTTTTGCAAAGTCACACACCGATTCTATATTAAGTTTCGTGACTTCCGACTGCCGGAGACGGATGTCATTAATGCCGGCGTGAATAACAATTGTGGAATATTTACAGTTACTTTTAGCCAGCATTTTCAAATTTGACTCGATGTCGCCTGCTCTGGCCCCAGGAATGCATTTGGCTATGGCCGCTGGAGTCTCTAGGTTCACGTTTCTGACTACAGAGTCGCCAATGATCAGAGTTTTTTCCTCAGCGGGTGTGTCGCTAGGCGGGGAAAAACGATTAGAAACGTGAACAGGTTGGTGGTGTACCGGGGCTTTGCGACTAGGTTTCCTTCTCACCATCACCCACCCAGTCTCCTCGCTGCTGAGGAGAGCCGGGGGACCGCTGACAGGGGGGCCTAAGCTAGCTAGCTCCGCTGCAGCTAAGGGGCGTCCGTCACGGTTAACTGGCGCAGATGGTGTTTCAATGCAGCGGAGCCAGGATTCCAAATCAGACAACCTCGCCTCGAGCGCCTCAAAAAGACAACATTTATTACATTTACCGTTATCACTAAAAGAGGCAGGGGTGTAGCTAAACATCTGACAGAGAGAGCACACCAGAGGAGGAGAGGAAGGAGAGCTAGTAGCCATCGCTAGTGGCTGGAGAGCAAACCACACAGGCAGACAGCAAAACAGGAAGTGACGATACGTTATCACAAGGAAGTGACGATCCCAGTGACAACCTTTCACCATCCATAGCCTTTAGTTGGATCAGTCCTCTTGGTTTAGGGCCGTAGATTTCTCTCAAACCTGTGAAGAATGTTTTCATGTCCTTCCTGTCTGCTGCAGTTTGAAGTTTCTCCGCTTTTTCATCCCACCAGTTGGACTTCATCTCTCTGGTGTACTTCTGTAGCTCATTCTGAGCCTTTGAGTGTTTCATCTTCTTCGACCTTGTGTTACACTGTACGTTTTCCTGCCTAGCTGTATTCCTCGCTTCTAGAAGTTTCTTCAGGTGTTCATCATGCTCATCAAACCAATCTTGATGTTTCCTCTCAGGCTAGCCTAATACATCACTCGCAGTCTGATACACCGTATCCTTCAGTGTTGCCCATTTCTCTTCTATGTCATTCTCTGAGTTGTTGCTGTCCCAGTCTTTCAAGTTTTCATCCAGTTCCTGTGTAAGTTCTACCTGCTTCTTTTGGCCTTTCAGTGCACTAGTATTTAGCTTCCGTGGTGGCTTCGCACCCGTCCTGCAGTGCTGTTTTCGTCTGCAAATCCTTAATCTAGATCTCAGCATAACATGATCAGTACTACAGTCCGCGCCTCTCATTGCTCTGGTGTCCAATACATCCCTTATGTCTCTCTGCCTGACTGTGATGTAGTCTAATAAGTGCCACTGCTTGGATCTTGGGTGCATCCATGTCTTCTTGTGTGTGTCCTTGTGTTTAAATAGAGTGTTGGTTATCACAAGGTTGTACTCTGAACATAGTGCAAGTAGAAGTTCTTCATTAGCATTGCACTTGCCCACTCCATGACTGCCTAGCACTCCTTTCCATTTCTCAGTGGTCGAACAAACTCTGGCATTAAACTCTCCAATGAGTATCAGCCTGTCATCAGTCGGTACACGCCTGATAGTCTCACATAAATCACTGTAGAACTTTTCCTTCACCTCCTCTGTGTTGGTCATTGTTGGGGCATATACACTGATGAGTGTGGCATACATCTTTCGCTGTAGTAGGAGTCTCATAGTCATTATCCTGTTGTTGATTGGCACCGGTTCCTCATCAAGCATTGCTGCTATCTCCTTTCTAACTGCAAAGCCCTCTCCTGCTTCTCTCCTTTCTTGAGTTGATCTCCCATTCCAGAAGAAGATCTACCCATGGTCTTCCAAGCTGTCATATCCAGGCAATCTTGTTTCACTAAGTGCAGCTATGTCTACATTGTACCTGTTCATTTCCAGGGCCACAAGCGTGGTCTGTCTTTCTGGGCGCTTTGATGTTGTTCTGTCCAACAGAGTGCGTACATTCCATTCTGCTACACACAAGGCTATTGTTTTCCTCTTCTTTTGTCTTCCTGCTCCTAGCTTACTTTTTGCTGCCTGTCAGAGTGTGAACAGATCACCGCAGACCTGGTAAGCCCGGGCGACGTCCGAGCCGGTATGAGTTGCTTTCTGATTGACCATTTCATGAAACTGCTTGCAAAGTATTTGAGTACTGCTAGCTTTTGCTGGACTAGCAGCACATTCTTGGCAGCTAAAGGTATTATCAGTGGCAAGGACAAGCCAAGACAAACTGACTCCAGTATCTGTTGCAGTGACTGACCAGATGATAGGTTTGTTTATCTCTGCTCTTTGTGTAGTGCATGTCACAATGCACTGACTGGCACAGTCCACCACAGACCTTGCGACAGATCTGCTTATCTGCCAGGATGTCCAGTCTCACCCTGTGTAACTGGGAGTGGTCCACCACAGACCTGTGGCAGATATTGTTTTTAGTTCTGCCAGGACACCCTGTTTCACCCTCCACGCCTTCGGAAGGGCGGGGATGCCGGTTGAGTTGCCGACGGCCCGACCCATGAGACAGGTAGTACCGGTTTTCATGGTTATCCGGTAGCAAGCAAGCCAGTGCCTGACCTGACACAAAGAGACCACACTAATAGGCTGTAAAAAGCAGTAAATGTACAAAGTGGGTTGCTTTTAAACAAGAATAAATACTACAGCTCCTCAGTAGTGATGGGCACGTGAAGCCTCATGGGGTTTGGAGGCTTTCCTTCTAATCATGTTGAAAAAGATTCAAAGCTTTGAGATTTCTTTCTAAAGGGCATGACTGAAGCACTGACACTGTTTCAATCCCATGTCAGCAATAAAAGTTCAGAGACTGTAATCTGCAGATTTTTTTTTGTTTATTTATACCAGTGGCTCTTAAACTTTTTTTTTTTTTTAGAACCTTTAACTCATCCATACTTTGGACGCATTTGATTTTCACACATCTAAAGAGGGGTTACATGTAGACCCCCAAGGTTCTTTAATTAAATAAGCTGCCAACTGTTTTTGTCAACCATCAGAGAACCAAGCATTGAGAGCAGTTTGAAGCCTGAGCATTTGCCAAGTAATTTAAAAAATAAATAATAGGTGTATTTTAAACTGTCCGACACAGTTATTTTGTCATTTCATAATCATTTCTTTATTTGTACCACAATTTCCTTTGAAATGAAACCACCAAGGTGCAGCTGCCTCAGTGCGGCCTCTACTGGCCTGGCCTAGTTATTACAATACCTTTTTTCGTGGCTCCATTGAGGTTTTAAGGGTGAGTTAAATTTGTGTTTATTTTGAAAACAAAGGCTTATCTCGAAATTCTGGCAAATTGAAAGTCGAGAAAATATGCCGATATAATGATACAACTCTTTAGTTCCACTTGATTTTCACCAAGCAAGTTGAAAAGCTGGTAACAGACAGACAGATACACACACACACAACCACACACAGACACACTGAGTGATTTCTGTATGCCTCCATTGCACCGAGGCTTAACAAAACAAGGCATCTAATGCATCCAACTTGAAAGATATAAGATGCTAAAATATGTCATGACAAAAAAATCTCAAAGGAATCAACAAACCAAAAAGTTTTATGTTCTAGTGTTTGCATTACTAAATGGTAGAGTAAAGGAATACAGCATCACTCATTTAAATGTTTCCGTATGTCTTCTAACACAAACTCCACTCTTGTTTCCTGTTGTCCTCGTCTCTTTGTGTGTCTTCTTTGTCTCCCTCGTATGGTCCTGTTGTTGCATCCTTTCCTCATTTATTGTGTTCCTTGAACGTTTTCTTTTTTTGAGTTTCTTCCTCCTCCTCCTCTTTCTTCCATTTTGTTCATTTTCATCCTCATTAATTACCTTCCAAAACATTACGTTCAACATTACATTGTTATTACACCTCCCTTTTTTTTGCTCCTTTTTCTTCCCACATTCCATCCTTCCCTGTCTCCTATATTGTTTATATTCATTCTTTGCTCTTTTAACATTTCTTTCTTAATTTTCTATGTACTTTGTTTCTTGTCCTCCCATAATCTGCTCCATCATTCTAATTTTGATTCCCCCATATCACTTTCACAACACTTTGCTCACTGTTTTACCATTCATTGTTCTCCACACGCCCCCATTCTTTTGTTTTTACTCTCAATGCAATCCCTTTGCCCTTCCCATTTTCTCCCACTCTCCTATCCCTTCTTCCCCCCTCTCTTTCTCTCTCTCTTCAGCTGGCAGCCCTACAGCAGAGCTCGCTGCTCCGGAAGGTGAAGCGAACCCTACCCAGCCCTCCGCCAGATGAGACTGCTACATCAGCTCACCTGCCCATAACACCCGCCCTCCAACAGGTCTACCTGCCCTCCGTGCCCAGCCTCAAGCCCAGCTCAAGGTCTGGCT
The DNA here is from genome assembly GCA_020510985.1 of Pholidichthys leucotaenia. Taxonomy (NCBI): domain Eukaryota; kingdom Metazoa; phylum Chordata; class Actinopteri; order Cichliformes; family Pholidichthyidae; genus Pholidichthys; species Pholidichthys leucotaenia. The sequence continues at coordinate 358,644,336 of CM035843.1, read as the reverse complement.
TAGCTGCCAAAGCCAGCCTCCTCAAAGACCTCACCCACGAGTTGAAGGCTGTGGAGCAAGAGTCAACCAAGCTGAGAAAGCAGCAGGCTGAGTTGGAAGAAGAGGAGAAAGAGATTGATGCTAAGCTGAGATATCTAGAGCTGGGTATCCACCAGAGGAAAGAGACATTGGTCAAGGAAAGAGAGAGAAGGGATATTGCCTACCTGAGGTGTATGGGGGACACTAGGGACTATATGTCTGATAGTGAGTTGAATAACCTTCGTTTAGCAGCAGCAGCTGCATCACATGAAACTAGTGGGCTACTAACAACTAGACCAAGCACTGCCCCTCTCAGCCAGTTCACCAGTGATGTCAGCACAGCAGCACAGTACCCACCCACGTCATCCTTCCTCTCCTGTCAGTACCCCCAAAGCCAAACACTAGCATCATCTCATCAGTCAAGTGGGCCATACCAGTCGTCAACATTCAACCAGCCTCCCTATCCAACAGTGTCACAGTCACAGGCACTGCCACAGCCGATGCCCCTTCAGAGCCATGCCCCTCCTCCTCCTGGTCCTACCTATCAGCCTCAGATCTCCTATCCTTCTCACACCTACCCCCAAGCTCAGCCCCCATACCCCCAGACAGACATGGGAATACCAGCTGCACCTCAGCCTCAGCCCCAGCCAGGGCATACAGGTTTTGGGCCTGCACCACCTGGTCAGCCTCCATATCCCACCCACAGCTCACCTTATCCTAGCGCTGTGTCTTCCTACCCCAGCCAGACCACCCCATATCCTGCGCAGCCCCAAGCTGACATCCTGACAGTTCATCCAGGACGACCTAGGCAGACTTCACTAGCCGATCTAGAACACAAGATGCCCACCAACTATGAGACTATCAGCAACCCAACAGTTGTGGTCACCACCACAGCCCAGGATGCTACTTATTCCAGTGCAGGTCCATCCTATGGTCAGTACACTGGAGCAACAACCATGGCAGGGTCCTACGGGCCTTATGGCTCAGCAACAGTCTCCAGCAGCTATGGTGGGTACTCTACAATGCCCCCCAGCACTTATGGCCAGTATAGTTCAACCTCAGCTACTTCTTATGGCTTGTACACTACAACCACAGCTAATACTTATGGCTACACCACCACCACAGCCAGCTCTTATGGACAGTACACTTCCACAGTTGCCAGTGCCTATGGGCACTCTGTAGACAGTCCCTCCACCTACAGCACGGCAGATGCGATGTATGGGGCTCCAGGCTTAGAGCAAAACATCCCTAGGAACTACATGATGATTGATGATGTGAGCGAGCTGACGGCAAAAGATGGGCTGGGCACGACAACAGGGGACATGATGCATCATGGAGGCAGTGGGCATTACCCGGGCGACATCCACAGCCATGGCAGCACGACGCGTGGGGGAGCTGGCACCTCCCCTTATGGCAGGGCACCCGAGGAGGAAGCAGCGATGCAGGAAGAGCTGTACGACCATCACGGCAGGGGTAAGAGCAGCTTCAGGCACGGACCACTAGGGGGCAGCAGCAGCAGCAGCAGCGTGAGCGCTAGCATGGGTGGGGGATCCCCCTATTTCTTTGACTACGACTACAAACATGGCAGCCTCCGCTCCGGGGTACAGAAGTCTTCATCATCTGCTAGAAGCATTCTGGCTCCTGCAGTCATGTCCTCAAAGCGCAGCAAGCACAGGAAGCTGGGGAGTATGGAGCAGAAAATCTCCAAGTTTTCCCCCATTGAAGAGGCTCGGGATGTGGAGGCAGACCTGGCCTCCTACTCCTCGGCAGCAGGTGGGGCTTACCCCTCCTCCCATATTCGAGGGCGCCAGCTGATCGAGGACTATGGCTTTAAGAGGACTGCTTACGAGGGCGGCAGTGGCACCACACATGGTACTCGATACTATGGTATGATGGTGGACGAGGATGATCGGATTTACTACACCTCCACTGGCCGCTCCCGCTCCACCGGCTATGGCATGGACAAAATCTCAGCCAGAGACTACTCTGGATATCGCAGCCGATCCTACGAGAGGGACGACCGCTCCTATCGATCTGGCTACAGGGGACGCCACCCAACCCGGCAGTACTCCGAAGAGGACAGATTACTCAGTCCCTTGGGGAGGTTCATGGGTTCTGGGCGATCCTCCAGCTTAGATCCCGACCCATATGACAGCCTCAGCAGTAAATATCATTACTATTATGGCCACTATGGTTCCAGTCACTCGCTGCCAGACGTTCAAGACCACATAAGGGACCTTCCTCGGACGCACGTCTACAAATCGGATGATATGTACATTATAGACGATTATCATTGCGCTGTGTCAGACAGCGAAGGTAATTGTGGGAGCTGCATTCCCACAGTCTCACTACCTACTACTGCCCCCCACCATTTATCTGAACGTCCCCCACCCACCCAAAGTCTAGACTTAGCAAAGAGAAAGAAAGAATAAGAGAGACAGAGATAGCCGTTGCATGCTGATGTTTTCTTCTTCCTGAGAGTCACTCGGAGCTCTCTTATCAGTGAACTGCTGTCTGTATGTCTGCCTGCCTGTCCGTCCTTCCGCCTGTTCGTCCAGTCTTCTGTCTGTTCAATACTCGCATGGTTCGCCGGCGTGGTCGTTTTCGTCATTTGCTACACTCTGGTTCACTTCAAAGGTCTTGCACGACACAAACTGTTCGTCTCTTTACGGGGTTTTATCTCTGACAGTGTCTTCAGCATTGATGTTGTCTTTTGATTTATGAAATCACTGTCTACACTGCAAAACTGTCCATTGCATTTCTATATTTAATTCTTCAAGAAGGCTTATTTTGTCGCTGCATAATTAGGTCAACTTCATAGAATCAAAAATATTAAAGGAGGAAGATTCAAGTTTCTTTGGAAGGCAGTATAATGTGCATTTCAGGAGCATATATTATCTTTTGCAATACTGACTTTAATTTGGAATGTGAACACAAAAATAGCTTCCAACACAGACAGTTTTGCATTGTTAGCTTGTTAATAAAGTGTTGAATTGTCTGAAGTTGAAGTGTCATGTGTATATTGCATGGATGTAAATTTTTATTTTTATTTTCTACCTTTCTTTCTGTGTCTTCCCCCACCTACTCTTTTTTTCTTTTGCATGCTGTCGGTCTTCTTCCGGCCTTCTCCCTTCTTTCAGCCTGCATGCCGCTGTCACCAAACGACATGGAGATTGACTGTGATCTGCTTTCGGTTTCCAAAGCCTACCACCTGAGCCAGGAAGAAACTGACTGGTTTGAGAAGCCGCGCTCCAGTTCTCGACACTACGGCAGCCACTCCTCGGGGAGAAGCCGGCACAATGTCAAACACACCTACCATGATTACGATGAGCCTCCTGAGGAGGATCTGTGGCCTCAAGATGAGTATGGCCACGGAGGACGGCACTCCTCCTCTCGCGATCATAGACACCATGGCAGCTCTGGGCGCCACTCATCCTCATCACGTCACTCTGATGACCCCAGGTCCTCAAGATCGTCCAAGGGGCACCCTAAGGACCCATCTATGCGCCATGACCCTTCAGGACGATCTTCATCTTCAGGAAGGCGGAGTGAATCAAGGTCTGCAGGGTATCACTCTTCGGATTACTCGCGAGATCTTTCTGGACACCATCATGGCCAGCGGTCCTCCAGACAGGGGGATCTACACAGGTCTTCTCGTAGCAAGTCCCAAGGCCCGATGGACATGCAGGGTCAACCAGGTACTAACCAGGTGCACTGCACATCAACACAATTACATTTGTACTGTCGTGTAGAAGTCAACCTAGTGCATATTCAAACTTCTTTTGTTCGCATAATGTCTAGAACATGAGAAGAGCAGTGTGCAGTTACTCCGTTGCCATAGCCCTTATACTCATGGTACAGCAAAGCTATAATAGTGCATAAAAGTTAAAACTCAAATATGACATCATCCATACCTTGGACATATATAACAGTAACACAGAGTACACTTACAGTCTAACTAAGGAGATGATGCTTATTTTTCAACATTTAACATGCCCCATTACCCGCAAGGGCTGCTGGGAAATGGGAAACCTGTTTTCTTCTTGTTACTAGACTGATGCACTAGGGGACCCCAAAGCACAGTATTGCATAGGCCCCCCCAAAACTAAAGTGCTGTAGAGAGAAGGCTGCATTGACGGATACCCTAAATGCTTGATGGTCACATGGGCCATGTAACCCTCAGATAGCTCCAGGAAGTGCTTGGTGGGCTATTGATATACATAGAAACCGAGGGAAAGAATGACTATTTTTGGTAATTCAACGTTAATAAATGTGTTGATCTTCAAGATTTATATAGTATGCCATCACGTGTGTTGTTTATCAGTCTATATGTAGTTATATAGCTATGTATATATGTTTTAAAAAGTAAAAGTGGTTTATATTGGAGGATTATGTAGCCCAGTTACATCATTGATAGGCTAAAATTATCTTTGTAATGGACAGTGCTGTTGCTTTTATTTAGTTTAAATTCCATTTTTTTTTTTTGTGAACCTTACATTCATCATCAATTACAGCAAAGTGTTGCAGGGAGAGGAAGAGGAGTGATATTTTAAATTCCAGATTGAAATCATTTTCTTCCAACTGTAATACACGTGGGACCAGGTATTATTAAATGCCTTACCAATCAGATGAATTAAAATAAGCACTGTTTACTGTAAAACTAAATTTTCACATTCATTTTACTGACCACACTTAGGTGTAAGAGACATAATTTTTTCTTTGTTTCTATGGGCAGAAATGAGCTATTAAGATAGATACATTAAAACTAGTGGTGTTGGATGATTAAAATTTTTAATTGTGATAAACTTTTGGAATGTTGAGTTAATCATGATTAATAATGCATTAATTGCGGGGGGTTTTCCCATACAGATACAGTATACCTTAATTTGGTAATTTTTCAAGTTTGTCATACTGTTATGAACATGAGAGGGGACAAATATGCTTGCTGTCTTCACCTGCAGGTTTATTAAAGCTCTCAACATATCCAAAATGACAAAAACTATCCAGAATACATTCATTCATTCATTCATCGTCTTCCGCTTAATCCTTTTCGGGTCACGGGGGAGCTGGAGCCTATCCCAGCATCTTTGGGCGAGAGGCAGGGTACACCCTGGACAGATCGCCAGTCCATCGCAGGACCAACACAGAGAGACAGACAACCATTCACTCTCACAGTCATACCTAAGGACAATTTAGAATCCCCAGTTTGATGCCAATTAACCTAACTTGCATGTTTTTGGCATGTGGGAGGAAACCAGAGAAATCCCAGAGTAAACCCACGCAGACACGGGGAGAACATGCAAACTCCACACAGATCACTGTTGGTCGGGGGCTGGGATTGAACTCAGGATCCCCCGGCCAAGGGTGAGTTGCTGTGCTGCCGCAGTACTAACCACTCCGCCACCGCGCTGCCCCATCCAGAATATTCTCCAGAAAATTCTCAAAAGTATTACTGCATGTGCATACAATAGAATGCAAGGGCTCATTAATGTCACTGCAACACAACTCGGCATCCAACCAGCCAGCAGCCACAAATGGAACTTGCTCTTTCTCCCATAAGATAAGATACGATAAGACAAGATAAGATAAGCCTTTATTAGTCCCACAATGGGGAAATTCCAGGATTGCAACAGCACAGGGACAGCAACACTCAGAGCAATAATTAAGAAGATAAGAAAATAAGAGCAGTGAATACACATATGTACACATAAATATAAAAAATATATATACACAGTGCAGAGCATTGTAGCTAGATGGAATAAACAGCATAATCGTCTATTTAGTTACCCTACATGGTATGAATATGTACCCATACATATTGTCACCCTCCGTAGCGACTGATATTGTCCTAGTTGTATGCTGGAGGGGGCCATTTGTGTAAGTCTGTTGCGTCTTTTACATTCAATACTATTAGGTCGTCACGTTTTTTTTGCTATCTCTGCGAGCAGCCCTGCTTAGGTTATACAGTCTGACAGCCGTAGGTAGGAAGGACCTGCGAAACCTCTCGGTCGCGCACCTAGGATGATGTAGTCTACTGCTAAATGAGCTCCTCAGTGCATTCAGTATGTCCTGCATAGGGTGGGACTCGGACTCCAGCAGAGATGACAGTTTAGCCACCATCCTTCTCTCTCCTATCTCCTCCACTGGGTCAAGGCGCTGCCCCAGGACAGAGCTAGCTTTCTTGATTAGTTTGTTCAGTCTCTTCCTATCTGCTGCTGTAATGCCACTGCCCCAGCAGACCACTCCAAAAGTGATGGCTGATGCCACCACCATGTCGTAGAATGTCTTCAGCAGCGCCCCTTGTACACCAAAAGACCTGAGTCTCCTCAGTAGGAACAGCCTGCGCTGTCCCTTCTTGTAGAGTGCGTCAGTATTGTGTGACCAGTCTAATTTACTGTTCAGATGAACACCCAGGTACTTGTAGGATGTCACCATCTCAATGTCTGTTCACTGTATGTTTACTGGTGCTGTGAGGGGTTGTCCTTGCCTGTGGCAGTCCACCACCAGCTCCTTAGTTTTCCTCGCGTTGATCTGGAGGTAGTTTCGATGGCACCAGTCCACGAAGTCCTGGATAAGCCCTCTGTACTCAGCTTCATCTCCGTTGGAGATGAGGCCAATGATTGCAGAGTCATCAGAGAACTTCTGTAGATGGCAGTGTGTTTTGTTGTGTGAGAAGTCCGCAGTATAAAGGGTGAACAGGAAGGGAGCCAAAACCGTTCCCTGGGGGGCCCCCGTGCTACCGATGATCGTGTCGGACACACAATCCCGGGTTCTCACAAACTGTGGCCGGTTAGTGAGGTAGTCCAGGATCCATGATGACAGGTGCTGGTCCACCCCTGCGCACAGCAGCTTGTCCTTCAGGATCATAGCAAACATTCACAACTTTTAAGCAGATCAATACAATACCATGGACCTCGTGTGTCACAACAGACACAGTTTTTCTCTTAGCAGAAAAATTGCAAAGATAAACAAACAACTATCTTGCCCGTGATGACACCCCACCGTGCTGCAAAAACGGTGGAGAAGTGAATGGACATTTCGAAAACAGCTTGAGAATTTTTTTAGGCTGGTACTCACCAACAGTTGGACCCAAAGCTACGAGGATGAAAACAGGCGAATTTCTGTCCGTGTCAGCTGTTGGGAGTTCAGCTACAACCTAGCATGTAGCTACTAGTTAGCAAGCCAGCTTCCATAGAAGAAGAACAGCCCAACATCCAGGTGAAGTTTTGGAGGAGGCTGTAACAATTATCCAGATGAGAGCTCCGACAGATAACGTTGACAGCACTTTGGGGTTATCCATGGCTGTAATCCAGCTTGTTTGACTTCACAATGTTTGCATGGCGCGCACAGTGTCTGTGGCCAGAGTGGCTTTGGTACGGAGAGCCACTGGGCCAAAAAGTACTGTTTGCACTTTCTGCTGTTAACTAGTGTTAACCGCAATCACAAAATTTGTCACCATTAACGGGGGCCAAGCGTTAACGGGCGATTAACACGATAATGCCATCACCACTAATTAAAACACATCACATCCAGATCATATACATTAAATGTTTAAATATAAATATAGTATTTTTTTTGTCTTTTTACTAAGTGCTTATTTACTGCAAAAAAATTTTTTTACCTTTAATAAACTGAGAAAATAGCAGGTGAAGTTGGTTTCTTTTCATCCATGTTGTTCTTCTGCATACGGTGGTAAGCCAAAATTTGGGCACCTCTTGAAAAATGTTTTATTTTAAAAATACTCAATTGTGGCATTTGCAAAAGTCTGTGCATCCTGCACACTTAATTGAACGCACTAATTAAAAAAAAACAAAACATCAAAATATGCCATCTGTGTGGCATATTTTGGGTGTGGCATTTGGGTGTCCGAATGTTTGCAGACCACTGTCATCTCGCCATGGTTAGCTGTGCTGCATAAGAATGTTCCAGTCAGTCAGAATGTACGGTTTCACCACTGACAGAGGAGGAATAAAATGGTTGGCGCAAATCAGGAAAAAAATTACCACCAAAAAGACATATGAGGTATTCACATTACAACATTGCTTTTACTTGTTTCATAAAGACCACACCACAGGCAGTTTAATGGTTAATTTATTAAAAATATTAATTTATTGGTTAGTTTTAATGCCAGTGTATCTTTTAAAAATTAGAATAGCATGATTCATGTTATGAACCTCTCCGTGCGCTTTTCCACAGCGCACAGCGAAGGGTAAAATGATGAGATTTACGCGCAGGGATACACCAACACACATTTATTAACATAAAGACTCAAGACAAGCAGTTTCAAAAGGTGAAGAGTTACAAAAAAGGTACCAAAATACACTTAGAGTGGGTGTTTGGGTGCCGGCATCGCCCCACAAACGCATGAGGAGAGACGTGTATCCATGCTGGCGTCCCACAGCCGGAATTGCTATGGGAGCACAAGAGAACCACGGACTGTGCGGAGTGGATACACGTCGTAATGGAGCTGACAGTTCACTGATTCAACACCCAGTCAGTCTGTCAATCAGTTAGTCAAAGACCCAGCAGTGCGTGACTGGCAAAAGGAGCTTAAGTACACGCACTGCTGGTGATAATGTGATTACGAACACCTGGGCGAGGAGCGAGAAGATGGCACACAGGAATGGGAACAGCTGGGGATAATGAGAGAGGGGGGTGTGGCCAGACCGGCGAGCTGTTTGCAGCGCTCACAGAAAGTAGGTCACCGCGGCTGTCTAACAGCTGCCGGTCGGACAGTGGCTATGGGTAAGGAAGCACACAGAAATACAAACTATACATGCATACACAGTGGCACCTAAACCCACAGAGAGGTCAGGACCGAGACGGGGGAAACCAAGCGGGCTCGGTTCCTGACAGAGCCACCCCTTTAAGGGGTGTTACCCCTTGGGTGTCTGTTACCCAGACACCCAAGGTAACATCGCAATGACCCCCCACCCCCAACAGGAACAACAGCAAAAAATAACCCCAGGGTGGGAGGTAGGGGGAACAGGAAGGAGGGAACACAGTACCTCACCCAGGGCCCACAATTAACCCCCCCAAGTCCACGGGCGTTGGGGCTCAGGAGGCCGCCCAGAGTCCCAGGCCCAGCAGAAGGTCAAGTGGATGGAGTCCGGCGGCCTGCCACAAAACATGGGCCAGCTGACCCGGGGAGTCAGTACTTCCAGCGGCACTGCCCACGCTGTAAAGTCACCAAGACCAGAGAGGAGCGAAGAGGGCCAAGATGGCGTCCGGTGGAGGGGTGTAGGCCCCGGCGTCCTCAAGCTGGCCGACCGTGCCCCTGACGACCTTGACCAGGGAGGGAGTAGCACCTGCAGTGCTCCCGACCTGGGGCCTCGTAGCACCCACAGTGGGGGTGATCGGTCAGAGCTCGATCAGAGCTGCACCCGCAGTGGACTCCGGCAGGAGCCTTGCTGCACCCGCGGTGGAGCCCGGTCGGACCCCTGCTGCACCCACGGTGGACTCCGACTGAAGCCATGTAGCACCCGCGGTGGACTCCAGCTGAAGCCATGTAGCACCCGCGGTGCAACCCGGTTGAGCCCCTGCTGCGCCTGCGGTGGACTCCGGCTGGAGCTCTGCAGCACCCGCGGTGGCTCCCGACTGGAGCTGTGCAGCACCCACGGTGGCTCCTGGCTGGAGCTCCGCAGCACCTGCGGTGGACCCCGACTGGGCTGGTGTAGCCCACCTGGTGGACCCTGCGCTGGAGCGTGGCAGCCATGACGAGTCCGGACAGGAGCGCAGCACCCACATCGGGCTGATACTGGGGTCCAAAGCCAGCGCGTCATACCTACCAAGACTCAGCCTGCGGAGGGACCCATAAGACAGCCTCAGGCAGCAGGGGAGCTGGACCCACGACATCGCTGGGTGGCGAGACCGGTTCCGTGGAGACTCTTGGAGATGGTGGTTCCTCTCCAGCGACCCTAGAAGAACTCTAAGGAAGGGGAGAAGACACAAAGAGGTTAGGGTCGCTGGCAGCGGCGGAGCCCGGCAAAGGGGGTTCAGATGTGGCTGCATGCTGTGCCTGACTCTCCTCACCTAGAGCCAGAGAAGCTTGCTCTAAAATCAACATTAGAAACACTAGAGAGAACACTTGCCTGAGCTCGAGCTCCACCGCCGTCCAGGACTCCATCGATCCTGACGATGTAGTCCCGGGCTCGGCCTCCAGGAGGTCCAGCTCTGGCTCCAACTCCACAGCTGTCACCTCCGCAGCTGAAAGATGGTCATAGCAGTCCTATTATCTTCATGCAGCAGCTCCAACACTGGGGATTCCACCGGCATGGCTGCAGGAAAACAACTCCGTGCGGGCCACTGGACAGGATCATCCAGGGCCCCAAACTCCTTCACCATCTGGCTGCTCGTCTCCAGAGCCGATGGGCACTCATGGATAATAGGAGACATGGAGAGGGGAAGAAAAGAATTATTATTTGCAGCTGGAGGAGAGGACCCAGTGGACTGCTGAAACTGGGCCTCTCTCTTGGGAGACAGGCAAGATTCAGTGTCAATGAATGGTTTAGAATGAAAAAATACTTGCCTGTCCTCCTGGTAATTGATGCTCTCAGCTGCAGGCGGCAGACAATCATCCCTCTCCGTGTCAGCAGTGACGTGGGTCCTCTCTAAGGCCTGCGGAGGAGCCATCTCCACGACAATGGAGGTGAGCATTCCCGGGGTGACCTCAGCGGACCTCACAGCAGCTGGAGGGACGATGGCAGCTGACGGAGGAGAGGGCTTTTCCCGGCACTTCCACGCAGGGCGACGCTGTCCCCTGTTAACTGGTGCAGACCATGCTGGAGCAGGAGGAGGGTCGGGCGAAGCGTCACGGAGGATGAAGGTCTGCTGGTTACGGGGCCTCCGTCTCGGCACCGTGGGAAATGCCAACCCGGAGAAGGAATGCTGGAGCGAGCAGACTGTGGCCAGCAGGTCGGCAAACTGTGGGTAGTTCCATAACCCAGGATGCGCCTCCAGGATCCCTACTGCTCCGTCCATGCATTCCAGCATCTTCTTCGGTCCCCGGGCGGCGAGGGCTTCATCCACGAAGCTCCGGATAAACTCGGTGGCCCATCCCTCCGCCACCGTGGGAAACCCCGCTGCCGTTCCTCCTCTGCCTTGGCGAGACCGGGGCATGGTGCTTTCCAGAAACAGGTGAGTCCAAAAAAACAGTTCAGAAAGGAAAAGAGTGATGTGTGAGTGTACCCGCTAAATCCTCTTTTGGCTGGGTCTTTCTGTTATGAACCTCTCCGTGCGCTTTTCCACAGCACACGGCGAGGGGTAAAAGGATGAAGATTTACTCACAGGGATACACCAACACACATTTATTAACATAAAGACTCATGACAAACAGTTTCAAAAGGTGAAAACTTACAAAAAGGTATGAAAATACACTTACAGTGGGCGTTCAGGGGCCGGCATCGCCCCACGAACACATGAGGAGAGACGTGTATCCACGCTGGCGTCCCACAGCCGGAATCGCTATGGGAGCACAAGAGAACCACGGAATGCGCGGAGTGGATACACGTCGTAATGGAGCTGACAGTTCACTGATTCAACACCCAGTCAGTCTGTCGATCAGTTAGTCAAAGACCCAGCAGTGCGTGACTGGCAAAAGGAGCTTAAGTACACGCACTGCTGGTGATGATGTGATTACGAACACCTGGGCGAGGAGCGAGAAGATGGCACACAGGAATGGGAACAGCTGGGGATAATGAGAGAGGGGGCGTGGCCAGACCGGCGAGCTGTTAGCAGTGCTCACAGAAAGTAGGTCACCGTGGCTGTCTAACAGCTGCTGGTCAGACAGTGGCTATAGGTAAGGAAGCACACAGAAATACAAACTATACATGCATACACAGTGGCACCTAAACCCACAGAGAGGTCAAGACCAAGCCGGCTCGGCTCCTGACAAATTCATAATTTAATTAAAAGAGAGAAGTCATAATCATCAAATTTTAAAACAAAAAAGGCTTGAAATAGCTCAGTATGTGTGACAAATACCGAAAATATTAGTTTTTCACTTTTTGAAATGGAATTATTAAAAATAACTTTTTCCACAATAGTCACGTGTTTTGAAATGAAATAACAGAAAATAGAGGTGCGTGTCAGAAGTAGACTTTAGTCCCTCTGCAACCACATTCTGTGGTAGATCAGTTTGTCCAGAAAAAAAGGTGCTATTCCACCATCTTCATTCTTCACGCATCATCCATCATCCAAAAGGCACCATGATGTTGCCAGGACCTGTAAATACAGCGCACATAGCTGCTGATTACAGCTACTGTGTTAAAAGTGACAAAACACAAGTATTGCCTCTCTATTACAGTGATTTATTTGAAGCCATTTTTTAGTATTTAAGTAACAACAGAATCACATTTACAAACACTTACTATTCCATAAGTTACAGTATGTTTTCATTTCTGTTTTCCTTTATAACGTTGGCTTTATTATACTAGCTTCAAAAAAGATATCCTCACATTACCACATCCTGTCTGTATTACTGGCCAGTTTTATCTTTAATTAATACTTAGCTACCTCACCCTGAGAGAAACATTAAAAGCCCTTTTTAATAATTTCACAAGTTTTGAAAGAAATGGCGTTAACAAAATTCCTAGTAAACTGGTGGTGGTTAATGTAGCGATGCTAACTGTACACAATATCCTAGCCTTATATTTTATTTATTAATGTTGCCTAAATTTTGTTATCCATTGGGAAATGTTCAGGAAGCATACTAAACTGCTCATGCCCATTTGATTCTGATGTGCTGATAATATAAAATCGTAAACTTTAAAGAAAATAGCTCAGACTCAGTCCGTTCCACTGTAACTCTATGGTGATGCTAGTGCTGCTTGGCTGACTTCAGAGAACTATTTTACACTCTGTGATCCCACCATTGCTGTAAAAAAAAAATGGTCCATTGGAGTCAAGGGCATTGACACAGCTTTCTCTCTGGAGCACTCTGACAAAAGCCTGTCCCGAGGAGTCACTTTGCTCTTTGTATAGCAGGAATTAGCAGGGCATCCAAATTTTTCCTCTATGAATTTACAGCTTTCTTTCTAGTAAATTTCTGACTTTTTCTACTGATTAGAATTGTTCATGTAAATTTGAGACATTTTTCTCCTTAAGATGAGACTTTTTTCCTCATCAGTTTTCTATTCTATTTAGACTGCCCAGTGGAGGCAGTCTGGCTCCAGTCCAAAATGAGGGCTGGTGCCAAAATCTCTCAATTTAAAGCTAATTACATGCCTCTGGCCTGATGAGGTAAGGCTTTATTTATCAAATTTGTTTTAGTTAGTTTATGTTATTGCAAGTAGATGAGCCAAAGTGCTGAATTTACGAGTTAATCTTACAACTTCATCCCAATTAGTTAATAAAGAACTGGCATCCATGATGACCTAATGTTATTCATTATTGGGTTAAATCTCACTGTCTTGCAACTACATTCTTATGTCATTTTTAAATAAACCTGTCTTACACAGCTATTTCATCAACTATGACAAGTCCTGAATAATTACTAGGAAAAGATCCCTGTGAAATTTTTAATTATTCAAATATGGGGAAGTAATATTTAATAGCTCCTGTTGTTCAGACTGAGTTTGATGCACTCTCACAATCAGCCATCCCCTCAGGGATCAACAATTTTTAATTAACTGCACAATATTGAGAGTAACATTTCCAAGGAAATGCTTTCTCTGACGGCAGGGACAGTGAACTCATTAAATGACTGATTTGAACTTTGTCTTATTCCCGCTCTTCCAGATAGTTACTGTGTACATTGTAATGAATGCTAATCTATCAATAATGACAACAGGATTGTATTGTAAGTATCTCAGTCAGCAAATGTTTGCAGAAGTCTGTCTAGTACAGATCTATTCTGGTGACAGAATAACTGCGATAACTATCTAGGAACTGTTCACATGAGATGTGAAGGAACTAGAGCAATGGTCACGGATGCACTGACTAGATCGTTTAGGTGTACATATGATTTCTGTTGACTGTCAATCATGTTGAATTTTGACAGTTCACAGTGCTGGAAATTCTGATGCCTCTGAAAGTTGCTTTGCCTTTCAGTGAAGCTATAGGGGGGGGCGAAAACCCAGCGATGTGGTTTATGCATTATTCTCCATTGACTGGAGTGTGTTAAGGCAGGAAATGTCAAAGCAAAATTTTGTTATTTGAACTGCAAATAACAGCAAAATATGTTCTGCCTACAGTATACTGAAAAAAACTGTGGAGTGCATTTTAAACAAACTGTTAAATGGTTTTAATTACTCCCAGTTATGTAAATGTGGTGTTTAGAGAGAATCAAGGTCGGCTTTTCACTGTTAAAGGGATTCTTCTCTTGCGTTATCACTTATATTTCAGTGCCTCTCTCAGTTATTTCCCGCCCACCATGCAAGATCAGGGTAAAATCTGAACCTGAATAAACAGGATCAAAAGGGGAAAAAAATAATCAAACTTTTTTTTTCAGTCTTAAAAAAACTGAAACTGCAAGGAATTACTGAAATCTGAAAACCTACGTCTGCAGCTGAAAAACTTAAGACCTCAATGTACAGAATCTAAGAAAAATTATAATAATTCATAAAGAACTATTCAGAGAAAGTATCAAACATATATTTAGATTAGGTTTTAGATTTAGAAGTAGACCTTTTTTTAAAAAAAAAAATTCTGAAAATATCCTCCTATTTAACATCAGTTTTGGCCAAGATTTAAAACCACCAAGAAACTCCTGGAGCAAATTATTTCCTTATTTAATTAGACTATGTCGACCCTGGCCTTCTCAGAGTCACTTAAGACTTTAAATTTAAGAACACATTTGTCTGTTGTTGACCGACATGCTCAAACAGTTATTTCATTTGGAGATAGAGTGCCAGCTTTGTCTCTATGGTCGCACTTTCACATCATAAATAGCTTCTGAGACCCCGTGTGTCGTTTATTTTTGCTTAACCAGCAGGTTGTTGTTTCTGCTGAAATCTTTTCATTGTTTTTGAGAGTGGACAAAGAGCACAAACTTTTTTTTTTAATGCACTTTCATTTTCTCCTTCCAGGCTCCAGGTCTGGCAGCGGCTCAACCAGGGGCCAGGGCTCTGCAGGTG
This sequence comes from Pholidichthys leucotaenia, assembly GCA_020510985.1. Classification (NCBI taxonomy): domain Eukaryota; kingdom Metazoa; phylum Chordata; class Actinopteri; order Cichliformes; family Pholidichthyidae; genus Pholidichthys; species Pholidichthys leucotaenia. The sequence continues at coordinate 358,629,244 of CM035843.1, read as the reverse complement.
GGCCTATGGGATCAGGGCGACAGGGCAGTCCAGGATCCCAGACAGATGGGGCACCAGGACAGAGGACCCAGCTCCAGCAGCAGGCCCAGGCACTGGCAGCCCGTCCAGGACAGCCTGGCGCGACGACGACCACCGGCCCTCAGCAGCAGCCCCAGGTGTCGGGGCAAGGCATGGGTATGGGTATGGGTATGGGTATGGGCCAGAGCCAGACCAAACCAGGGCAGATGGGACCAGCAGGTGGACCCATGGGCCAGGCACGGCAGACAGGTCCAACAGGGACCACACCATCCACCATGGTGAGTACAGCGAGAGAAAAACAACTCTTAAAAGAATTAGAAAATACTAGTTGAGTCACTTTAATCGCGATTAATCGCGCCGGGCAAGTTAATTGTTTAATCGTGATTAATGCAGTTTTTGCCATGGACAGCACATAGGTGGGAAAGAGCTGTGTCAAGTTAATCGCAATAGTCCAATTAATCGCACTATGCAGTTAAAGTGCAACTAAACGCACTAAAACACTTAGTTCAATGTGATTGAGAAGACGCAAGCTGCCATGTCATGTAAATGTGATTAATCGCGATTAAAAGTAACACCACTAGAAAATACAGCTGCTTGCTGGATTTCTTTCAGATGTAAAATAATTTGTTTCCTTCATTTTTGTAAAGAGAGCATTTTTAAAAATTCTTCATCTGTTAGTCAGAACTCATGCATGCATCAGACATCATGCACACATGATGGAAACATTGTTTTCTGATCTTGACATATAAAGCTTGTGTACTGAGTTTTGTTTTTTTTTTATAATCAGTGGAAAACCAGCAAGGAGACTGTTAAGACATAACTCCTATTATGCATTTTTACCACATATTGGCACATTTCCCAAAGGTGTTAATGAAACGTCTGTGTCATGTTTTGGTCAGAGAAACTCAGAGTTTAAGTATTGCAGTACCATTTTACACATGGGGAAGGAGTTCTCCTCAGAAGAGTGATTTAAATACTAATGAGCCACTGTTCACTCCTCCTTCCCTCCTTCTTTTGTCCAAAATATAATAAACTATAATAAACTAAGTTAAAAGAACATCTAAGAATGAAGAGATGAGATGATCCAGCTGGGAAAACAGGTGTCTAGCAGGGATGGATATAGAAAATAGAACTGAAGGCTAGCAGACTCCTCTTTCACTTTGTACCCAGCAGGTCAACCTTGAAGTAGCAGCCATATCAAATTGGCTATTATGGCCAAAATATAACAAACCAAGTCAGAATGACATGACATATACAGTGTAACTGACTGTGGATTAATGAACATGTTAGTGGTACAGTCATAGTCATATCCCTGGTCATGCTGATTTGCATTGCTAAGATGGCTATGGTAATGGCTCTGTACCCATGCCATGCTGGGTAAAATAATAGGCCAGAATGGCATGCACAATATTACTCACTGAATGAATCAATGAACTGAGACCATTGATGTCTTTTGGGGCGACTAATATTTACTAGCTCTAAAAACCGTGGTCAGACTGCTAGCTAGCTTGCCATCTAAGCTAGCTACACTTTAGCCATGTGAGTTTCGAGGCTCAGTGGAAAACCTATGCTTTGTGCCAAGGAGAAGGCATGCTAGACTAACCACAGGGCAGGTGTGTATGAAGTCTATTAAGTTATGGTGTGATAACCTCACAGAAGAGAGCAGCAACTCAAAATGAGCCATATGAAACAGAGTTGTAGTCCTAGTTTCTGTGGGAGAGGACAACTCCTGTAAAGACTGTATAACAGGGGTCCTCAAATGTTTTTGCCAGTGAGCCAGAGGTCCGGAGCAGTGCCAACATGGATATTTTATTTTTATGTTGGGAGGGACAATAAACAGAACATATTCTCCAGAGTAAATATTGAGGGGACACTATAAGTATTAGTGTCATCATCATCATCATCATCATCACAGCAGTCTGTCGGGGGCGACAATGACTGTTTCATTTAGGTCTGATTAGATTCCTCCACGCAGCTCTGTAAGTCGCCTTCCGCTGCCAGGAACTCCTGACCTTGTTAACCTGGGTGACGTCCAAGCCGGTATGAGTTGCTCTCTGACTGACCATTTCATGAGACTGCTTGCAAAGTATTTGAGTACCACTAGCTTTTGCTGGACTAGCAACACATTCTTGGCAGATAGAGGTATTATCAGTGGCAAGGACAGGCCAAGACAAACTGACTCCAGTATCTGTTGCAGTGACTGACCAGATGATAGGTTTGTTTATCTCTGCTCTTTGTGTAATGCATGTCACGATGCACCGACTGGCAAAAGTCCAGCACAGACCTTGCGACAGATTTGCTTATCTGCCAGGATGTCCAGTCTCATTTACCCCACTCAGAACTCACAGCCAGAGACTGCTCAATAAATACTACAAACTCTATCTCATTAAGGACTTTCAGTAAGTGACTGTTTAATTATTTCTCTATACAAATATCGACTGATACCCTCATTGGGCGCCCAATAACAGCTTGGAATAGCGAAGTGTAGTCAGTCACAAATTTATGAGAATGTACAGATGTGCGCTTATGAGAAAAAAGCTACAAATTTACAAGAAAAAAGTCGTAAATTTATGAGAAAGAAAATTGCAAATTTAAAAGAAACAGCTGCACATTTACAAAAAGTCAAGTTTACTGGAAAAAACTTGCAAATTCAGTGAGAAAAAATATGTAAATTTACATACGTGCGGTATTCGAGCTACAGTGGCAGTAAGGCCAAGTTGGTGGTAGTGGTCAGGCTACCACCAAATCCATCAAATCTGCTGTTTGAACGGAGTGATCACACGTAGTGATGGGATCCACAGTTCACTAAAATGTACTGAATCACTTCGGTTCGTTCACTAAAAAAACCCGTTCTGAAGATTCGTGCAGAGAGTCACTCAGTGCTGTACTGGAGCGCTACCTGCCTGCCACTCGCTCCTTCACTGCTCTTCTGACTGAACTGATGAAAACGTGAGGGAGACATCTGCTGAACGAAGCAGCAGCCGGGCAGCTTGGATTTGTGCTGTGTGTTTAAACATGGTAAACAAACACCTTTTATGAGTCTGGCATTTTAGAGGTTTATTTGACAGTTGTTAGATGTGACCGCAGGTTTTATTATGATTTTTTAAAGTCTTTTTAACTGATCTGGATCATGTTCTTAAACCTGCTAAGTCCGATTCCAGCAGTTTAAGCAGCTGCCTCCATCAGAGATCACATACAGCAGGGGTGTCCAGTCATGTGCCATGGAGGGCCAAGACCCTACGGGTTTTCTCTTCTACCCAGTCTCTTCAGCAGGTGCTTTCACTTAGCAATCAGTGGGAAGATATTCAGTTAAATCTGCTGTTGAAGACATTGGTTGGAGGTAAAGCTTGCAGGGTCTTGGCCCTCCATGGCCCATGATTGGACACCCCTGACATACAGTATGCCGTTACCTCACATTTAAGTTTCCTTATTGTCCCCCTTATTGTCACGTTACAGATTTTACCATGGAGTGTAAACAGGAAACAGGGTCAGATCAGAGAGTGCATACTTTTTAAATTTCTTTCTTTTACTATAAAGCATTTTCATTGGGATCCCATACATGACAAGAGTTATACAAATAAAGTTTATCATTTAAAGTTTATGATTTTTGTGAGTAAGTTGGCTAAAACAGCATTGTCAGTGTAACTATCTTGTATTAACTCCTTAATATTAGATTTAAGCTCGGGGATACAGGCAAACACGGTCGGTCAGTGTGTCAGATTCAGTACAGCTGCAGTGCAGACAAAGAATCGGTGCTGTCTACTGACTGGCGTTTTTTTCGCTCCCCATTCATTGTCTATGTGGAAAGCTTTGTGGTGCATTCTGGGCAGGCTGTGCATGATTTTTTAAGCTGTTGAACTCAACTACAAACTTTTAAAGGAGCAGATGTGTGTATCGTATAAAAACAGATTCAGCAACTAAACGATACATTTCTCACTTCAAAATCACTTTCGCTGTCTCATTTTGCCATGTTCAATCCATCCATTGTTACTTTCTGGTTTCTGCAGGCCAGGCAGGAGGAGCCTTCTGTGAACAATTCGTCCAATAAAAGCAGCTCCTTCCGGAGCTCCAGGTTTGCGAGGTTGTAATAGGCTGTAGAAGGCTAGGATAGCTACCAGTCAATGACGTGTACCTGATTCGAAAATGGGGGATGAAATGGCCACTATTGTCATAAACCTCCATGCGCCATGGCTTGGCGCAAAAACGAGAATAGATGGTGCACTTTTGTTAACCCCTTGCACTCCGGTCAATTTCCCTAAAAACACCAAAAAATAATGTGCCCAAAGTAAGTCGAAAGCTGTTCTTCAACCCTTTGCAGCATCTTCATGGGGTTGGTCTCATTTAAAAGAAAACACTTTGAATTTTTTGGCAAAAAAAACATGATCTCTCTAAGTGCTCCGGCCACTGAGTTACAGTCATCTAAACATAGTGAACTTGAAGAAAATAAATTTGGCCTGGGTGTTTTTTTGGATACAAATGCTTGCAAATAACACACAGCTTCAGATCCGGGCTGGAAAATGCAGCAGAAATGTAGAACCAAGTGTTATCCAGCTGAGGTCCAAATTTTGTAACAATACCACAAAAAATGAATATTTTACACAGCTTTGTTCTCAGGCTGTTCCCAGGCATTTTGGAACTGTGCCAAATTGTGCCAAATGGCACAGTTTGGAGAAACGTCTGTAACTTTTGAATAATTCAATATAGAATCTTCATTTTGGGCTCTAATGAAAGGTCACATTCAGGGCTGTGTCTGTGTGTGTGTGGGGGGGGGGGTTGTCCCCCCCCCCGCTACAAAGGACGGAGATCGGCCCTCGCTACATGACGGATTACACTCGTTGCATGTTTCCACAGCAACGCTGTCACAGCAGCCCCCCCCCCCCCCGCTACTGTGTGTGTGTGGGGGGGGGGGGGTTGTCCCCCCCCCTTGCTATAGAGGACGGTCATCGCTACATGACGGAATAGACTCATATGGCTATGTGGCGACCGCTGTGCAGTCAGCGCAGCTTCCGGACCGTGAACGCCTCCCGCCCCCCGCTCCTCTTCTGCAGCGGGGGGGGGAGCGTTCACGGTCCAAACACGGCAAATGAACCGTTTATTGCGGCACACGCACTTCGTACTCCGTGCGCCGTACAGTTGTAATTTACCGATCGGTCAAAAGTCATTTTTGATTATAATTTTCAGGGATAAATAATAACTTAGCTTATAACACCTTACCTCTTCACAGCAGCAGAGTCCTGGCGAACTTCTCTTCCCCATTGTCAGACGAACGCGACGCTGGTCTGCTCGTGGATCCCGGTCAAAACATAATTCCATTATTGTGGTTTTGGCGAATGATTTACGACCTTTGTCGTCTGCCTCCGTCGGTCTATGATGATGGAAGAGAATCCTAAACGTCTATTCTGCTGGAATGAGTGCAGGTCCCACTTGTGGGTGTTCTCCATGCTGCTGGGTCTGTAGCAGGTTCTTCCAGCGTCCTTTTTTTCATCTGCTGCAACAGTAAATCTGTCTTCACCCAGCCCGAACTTCTGTGCTTCAATTGGCTCCTGCATTCACAGTAGGCGGGTCCTCCTTCCTAGGTTTTCATTCATTGGTTCTTCAAGGTTTCAGAAACCCAATTCAAGGCTCTTATTAGTCGAATGAGAGGTCAATCAGATGAACTAATCTGTTTGCGGCTGTGTCTGCAGCTTTTTTTTCAGTGGCGCTTGGACGCCAACACCACCTACATCACCACCATCAGGACCATGCGTCCGAGAGCGCACGAGGGACTTGCCCGCCCGTGGTACAACGGAGCGCAAGAGGTTAATAACACAAAGGAAATCACAAGTCCAATCTCACCAAGTAACAGTTCAGTTCAGCACACAAAAATACAGCGGGGTGTAATGGCAGGATGAGGCCACCAGACATACAAGATGCTCTACAGCCCAGTCAGGAAGCCTAGTGCTGCGGGACCATATAGCAGAAAGGGAAGGCGATAAGCCTAGCGCTGCAGGGCTGCATACAGCACGAAATGAAAGGCGGAACAAAATGACACTTACAGGGCTGGAGCGATCCAAGCAGTCCGGTGGAGGAGGATTGTAAACTGAGGCAGCCGCGAACACCCAGGAATAAATCGTCTGGAGATGTCGGGCTGAGAATGTGAAGGGAGTGGTACGTCATTCACGGAGAGCATGCTGCCATGAACGAGAGTGAATGCCCCGACAATCTCTTTCCTATGGCGCGGCAAACATATACTCCAGAAGCTAACGAGGAAAGAGATTGCCGGTGTGAAAATGGTGGGCAGAATTGATTGGCATCAGGTGTGTGAGAGCATGTGTGAATGAGAGTGAATGGAGCGTGTGCTTGTGTGTGTGCACGCATGTGAGTGTGTGTGTATGTGTGAGCACCCGTGACAGTGCAGCTGACGGAGCTTGACAGGAGGAGGGGGCGTGCCCAAGCTGTCAGGAGGAAACTAGGTCAAAGCATAACTGTGAGTCAGAATCGGGTTTGGCCTCTAAACCCAGATTCATGACAACTATTTCCTAAGTGATTCTTTCAGTTACGGTAAGTGATTCAGTACAGTTCGTTCACCCAAAAGAACTAGTACACTCCAACGAATCATTCGTGAACGTTCCAACTCTAATCACAAACACAGGTGTCGCTCAGTGCACGTACACAACGCTGATTCAGTCACACATAAACAGGGCAACAAAGTTGGTAAGTAGACAAGTAACATAGTCCTTCAGTCAAAAAAACACGGAATTTACAACATAAATATCAGACTTCTAATAAAAACTGGAAACAACCCTACCGCTGTCTGATGGTGGCTCTCTGGCTTTCGTTTTTAGCATCATGTTTGGGTTGCTGGTCCATTGAGTGGAGCAGGCAGAGGCCCTGATTATCAAAGGTGTAAAACAGACACCCTTGAATTTTTTGGCAAAACAGTCATAATCTCTCTAAGTGCTCCTGCCACTGAGTAACAAGAAAGTTCGCCTGGGTGTTTTTTTAGACACAAATGCTTGCAAATAACATACAGCTGTCAGATACTGGCTGGAAAACACAACAGAAATGTAGAACCAAGTGTTTTCAAGCTCAGGTCAAAATTTTGTAAAAATACCACAAAAAATGAATATATTACACAGCTTTTTTCTCAGGTTGTAACAAGGCTGTGTCTGTACTGGAAGACCGGAAATACAGCTTTTTTTTTCAGTGCACACTGAGACGCACTAAGATGCAGAGATGTGACCGCCCGCGGAATTCACAGAGTTCAAGGGGTTAAAACAAAACATTGTTTTGTATTGTTTCATTTTTTTTCCCACCAAATGGTATCAAAAAGACTTTGGGTCTGGATGGAGGACACTCTGGGTTTGGATGCAGACCGGAGTCCGCCATTTGAGGCGCCTGGCTGTATAATGTCACAAATATCCTTACATAACCCACTAAAATAAAGACAAAGCCTCAAAAAGTATAATAAAGGCTATTTAAAGATAAGACAAATCTGACCGTTGTTTTACGTCTTGATGTAACAGGATATTTTTTTTCAGTCAATTTATTAACATCCACCAAGTTTTCAACCCATTCCGTCCCTCCATGCTCCCTAGAAAAGAGCTTGTCCATCTCCTGCATCAGTTCTGATAGTTTATTGAACTTCTGTGGTGCTTCTGTTAGCAAACCTTATCTGACGCTGTGATTAACACAGAGGCGCCTGATAACTCAACGCAGCCGATTCACTGTCTACCAGACATGCTCAAGAAATGTGCACTCCCAACAGCCCTACAGCCTCTGCCTTCATTCCTTCACTGTAAACTGGTGTGCATCTGTTTTACAAGTGAAGTATGGAAATTTGACTATTATGGCCATTATTTGAAAAATTTGAACAGCTTAATTACTCACTTATACAGATGTGTCCCAAGTTCACAGTCACATTGGCCAAGTCAGTTCTTACGCTTTATAAAACACAGATGTGCTTTTGCACTGTGTTACTTGCAGTTGGAAATTGAGGGGTGGTGTAATTCCCATGGTCTGATATTAAATTATACATTAACTGCTCATGCAAATCTTTCTAAAAGCTCTGACAGGAAGCTATAAGCACTAAATTGAATTAGTGTTTTGCTTGTTTTTTTATTCAGTCTGAAAAGTCATTCACTTAAACCCTTGTGTAGGAGCCATTGTGTAATTAAAAACAATGATTAAGTGGCCGTAAATAATGAAATGCTGCGTGCTCCATTATGCATCATGTTGCCTCTTCTGTTATTTGCTGTGGATAAACTGGAGTGAGCGGGACACAAATGCTGAATATTATGTGTTGACAGTATTTAGCAACAGCCTAGCATGTATCTAGTCCAGTTTATTTACTGAGTGTTGTGAATGAGGAAATCAGAGTGGATACACAGTAGAAACATGAAGAGAGAAAGAACAAAAAAAGGCCTAACACTATCATATTTCCTGTGTTTAAATAATTCTGGCTGTTGTGATGGATGTGGTAAAGGGTCTGCAACTTTCATTAGGCTATTCTCCAACACAGACAGTAGTCATCACACAGAGAAGTGAAAAATCTTTCAAACAACCAACAAAGATATGGCAGACATCGACACATCATCAGGAAAAAAAGGCAAGAATATGAGAAAAGGACAACATTTTTTATGGATGATGATTTGAGCATCTTGTATTCCACAGACTATGTTTACATGCACACCATGTTACAATTAAGGTCTACTATGTGTGTTGCCAGTCGGTGCATCGTGACATGCACTACACAAAGAGCAGAGATAAACAAACCTATCATCTGGTCAGTCACTGCAACAGATACTGGAGTCAGTTTGTCTTGGCCTGTCCTTGCCACTGATAATACCTCTATCTGCCAAGAATGTGCCGCTAGTCCAGCAAAAGCTAGCGGTACTCAAATACTTTGCAAGCAGTTTCATGGAGTGGTCAGTCAGAAAGCAACTCATACCGGCTTGGCCGTCGCCTGGGTTAACAAGGTCAGGAGTTCCTGGCAGCGGAAGGCGAAGGACAGAGCTGCGTAGAGGAATCTAATCAGACCTAAATGAAACAGTCATTGTCACCGCCGACAGACTGCTATGATGATGATGATGGATGATGTATATTCTGGTTAAGGCAATATTCTAAATAAGGTGTTTACATGTGCAGCAGCTACATTCCTATTTACATGGTAATCAGCATATTCCAAATAAACCACTTGTCGAGCCATTGCTAGATTTGCCTAGAAACAAGGAACTCTGTGTGTGAAAACAAGCCCAATACCATTGTTACCTCCTGGTCAAAACTCTATTGGTTGGCAGGTTAAGACAAATATCTTTGTCACAATATCTGCCACAGTTGATAGTATCCTTTGATTGAAAGTACGTAAGCTTCCTGACTAATGTTGACAATGCTACTGGCTTTTGGTTTCAGTGCCACCATAAAATATAGACTTTCATTCAGCGGCTAAGTTGGATGAATTGGTAGAGAGTGTCCCCAGGGGGAGAGAGTGGTGATTCGAGTGGACTTTAACGGGCATGTAGATGAAGGGAACAGAGGTGATGGGGAGGTTATGGGTAGGTATGGTCTAAAGAAGAGAAATGTGGAAGGACAGATGGTTGTGGATTTTGCTAAAAAGGATGGAAATGGCTGTGGTGAACACATACTTCAAGAAGAGAGAGGAACATAGAGTGACTTACAAGAGCGGAGGAAGGCACACACAGGTGGACTACATCCTATGCAGAAGGAGAAATCTGAAAGAGACAGGAGACTGCAAGGTGGTGAGAATGTAGCTAGACAGCATCGGATGGTAGTCTGTAGGATGACTTTGAAAAGCAAATAGAGGAAGAGAGTGAAGGCAGAGCCAAATATTGAGTGGGGGAAATTACAAAAGGAAGAAGGTCACACAGAGTTCAGGAAGGAGTTGATACAGGCTCTGGGTGGTAGGGAAGAATTACCAGATGACTGGGAAAGTACAGCAAAAGTATTTAGGGAAACGGGTAGAAAGGTATGTGGTGTATCCAGTGGACAGAGGAAGGAATACAAGGAGACCTGGTGGTGGAATGAGGAGGTACAGGAAAGTATCCAAAGGAAAAGATTAACAAAGAAAAAGTGGGATAGTCAGGGAGACGAAGAAAGTAGACAGGAGTATTTGGAATCTAGGCACGTGGCAAAGAGAGAAGTGGCAAAGGCACAGAAAAAGGCATATACTGAGTTATATGAGAGGCTAAACACTAAAGAATGAGAATAGGACTTGTATCGATTGGCTAGACAGAGAGATTGAGCTGGAAAAGATGTGCAGCAGGTTAGACTGTTTAAGGACAGAAATGGTAATGTACTAACAAATGAGGAGAGTATGTTGAGAAGGTGGAAGGAGTACTTTGAAGAGTTGATGAATAAAGAAAATGAGAGAGAAAGGAGGATGGATGAAGGAAAGATGGTGAACAAGGAAGTCCCGAGGATTAGCGTGGCGGAAGTGAGAACATCTTTGAAGAGGATGAAGAATGGAAAGGCGGTTGGTCCAGATGACATACCTGTGGAGGTATGGAGATGTTTAGGAGAGATGGCAGTGCAGTGGACTTTTTAACCAGATTGTTTAACACAATCTTGGAGAGTAAGAGGATACCTGAGGAGTGGAGAAGAAGTGTAGTGGTACCAATTTTCAAGAACAAAGGTGATGCTCAGAGCTGTAGTAACTACAGAAGCATAAAGTTTATCAGCCACACTCTGAAGATGTGGGAAAGAGTTGTTGAAGCCAGGTTAAGAGGAGAGGTGGCAAGCAGTGAACAGCAGTACGGTTTCATGCCAAGAAAGAGTACTACAGAAGCATTGTTTGCTCTAAGAGTACTGATGGAGAAGTATAGAGAAAGGTCAGAAGGAGTTGCACTGCATCTTTGTGGATCTAGAGAAACCATATGATAGAGTGCCAAGAGAGGAAGTGTGGTACTGTATGAGAAAGTCAGGAGTGGCAGAGAAGTATGAGAGGGTGGTGCAGGACATGTATGGGGACAGCAAGACGGTGGTGAAGTGCGCTGTAGGAGTGACAGATGGGTTTAAGGTGGGTTTGGGGTTACGGGGATCGGCTCTGAGCCCCTTCTTGTTTGCCATGGTGATGGACAGGCTGACAGATGAGGTCAGGCAGAAGTCTTCGTGGACCATGATGTTTGCAGATGACATTGTGATCTGTAGTGAGAGTAGGGAGCAGGTGGAAGAGAACCTGGAGAGGTAGAGGTATGCTCTGGAGAGAAAAGGAATGAAAGTCAGTAGAAGCAAGACAGAATACATGAGTGTGAATGAGAGGGAGGCAGGTGCAACGGTGAAGATGGAAGGAGTAGAGGTAGTGAAAGTAGATGGGTTTAAAAACCTGGGGTCAACCATCCAAAGCAATGGAAAATGCAAAAGAGAGGTGAAGAAGAGAGTGCAGGCAGGGTGGAGTGGATGGAGACGAGTGTCAAGGGTGATTTGTGATAGAAGAGTAGCAGCAAGAGCGAAGACTCTTGTTGCTACTCTTCTATTCGTCTTGACTCTTGCTCAAGATGGCAGTGAGACCTGCTATGATGTTTGGTTTGGAGACAATGGCACTGACAAAAAGACAGGAAATGGAGCTGGAGGTGGCAGAGTTGAAGATGCTAAGATTCTCACTGGGAGTGACTAGGAGGGAAAGGATTAGAAATGGTATATCAGAGGGACAGCTCAGGTTGAGCAGTTTGGAGGCAAAGTAAGAGGCAAGGCTGAGATGGTTTGGACATGTGCAGAGGAGGCATAGTGGCTATATTGGACAAAGGATGTTGAAGATGGAGCTGCCAGGCAGGAGGAAAAGAGGAAGACCACAGAGAAGATTCATGGATGTAGTGAAGGAGGACATGGAGAGAGTTGGCGTTACAGAGGAAGATGCAATGGATAGAGTGAGCTGGAGGCAGATGATCCACTGTCAGATGATCCGCTGTGGAGACCCCTGAAGGGAGCAGCCGAAAGAAGAAGAAGAAGAAGAAGAAGAAGAAGAAGAAGAGAACTGAGCAGAGATAGGGAAAAATGTTTCTGTGACTTGAATCCATTAGTTCATCATAAAGAGCCGTTCAAAAGAGTCATATCTGTCATGAAGAATGACATTAATGTTGTTTAATGACATGATGTTCTGAGAAATCAACATCAAGTATAACAAGTACATTTTTCTCAAATCTAATAATAGAGGGTATGCATATGATGTCACCGAACAGAACTTATGTCAGTTAAAAAACACTGTCAGTTAAAAAACACTGAGTGGCAAAAATTAGTGGCAGCATTCGGGTGTATGCAGTAAAGCACAAAAAATACACAAAATATTCAGTCACAGCAGTACACAGAGTACCTGCTTGTATTGTGAAGAGCTAATCTTATCATTCTAGCTTGATTAATTGGCAAAAATAAATAAATAAAGGCTCTGAATCAGTTCTTCACTTACTATGTGTTCTTGGTCTTTACCCACACATAACTACAGTCAAGTAAATGGTGTGGTATTAACATCTAAAGTTAAAAAAAGTACTCTGTGCACTGCTGTGACTAAATATTTTGTGTGATTTTTATGTTTTGCTGTATACAAAATAAAGCTGTCACATGTGATTGCCACTCAGTGCTGTGTTGCTATGGTAACTGTCCTATAACTGCCAAGAATTCTGTTCCAATGCATCCCCTCTATAGCGTATACCATGATTTTCTTATGTTTATCCCCATCAAACCAATCATTATCATCATCTACTGTAAAGCATGACACTCTCACATGGGAGAAGTGGTATGCTGTGTCAGTAATACCCTACAACAGCAGATTACAACCACCCATCTTAGAATTTGTCACCTGTATCTGTGTTTTTCTTTTCCTTTGTTCTTAATGAGCTTCTTAGCCAAGGTATTTTAGTCTTTTCCCCCAGTTTGGATTGACGGTTGACAGTGTTGAAACTCATTCAGTCAGTCATCATTCAGAGTGCTGTCACAACACAGGGAGCAGCTCTCTGTCATCTTCTGTTTCCCTGTGTCTTATCTGTGCCTTTTTCTGTCCCCTTCCTTTTATTGTTTATCTTTGCCTGTCTCATGCTCTGATTCAGGTTTTCTAGGAGCAAATATATGAAATAATCCCACATCCCTCTCTTTCCTGTTCACTACTGACTCTGTGAATGTGATAGTTGTTTTACAGTTGAAAAAAATGGGTACAGATATTGTGCTGCATGTGTCACTAAATGATGAACCCCACTCCTTGTCTCTGCAGACCAAGATAGATACACCTCCGGTGACGGCAATTGGAGCAAAAGCAGCACCCGTTATGGCCTCAAAGGCTGGCCAGCCCCCACTTACAGGCATAGGTGCTGTATTCGCATCACACACACACACACGCATGCATGCACACATGCAGACACACGCTCTCTTGCAGCCTGCCAGCTGGTTGCCACTGTGACTATTATGCAACTGCCGTTACATCTTCTGATAATCTGGTGGAAAACACACAGGATGAGTTTCACTTCATGGCAGTAATTCAGCCTGAATGTGCCAAGCCATGAAGCAATGAGCTGGTCAGGTATGTGATTTGGTGTGGAATAATCTGAATAACTAGATCAACAGATATTCTAAATCATTAACTGCTTAGAAGCATTAATTTTTAGTCTAAAATGTCTTTGGAACCGAAATGTAGGTCAGGTGAAGGGACTGTGCACCATGCTGGGTGATCCTAGTACTAATAGCAATAACATAATGGTCATGAATATTACCTTCTGCTAAGAGGCCATGCAGCCTTGATTTGTGACATTTTTACCTCAAATCTAAGTAATTTCTAGAGCACTTCCACTTCATCTATTGCTGTAAGTGTGGTGATGGTAGCACTAATGCCAACAACATAATAAACGTGTGTGTGGGGGGATGCTAGGAGGTCTTAACCTTTGACCATCATAACCTGTGGCTCTCAAATTATAGCTGCAGACACATAGACACACACAAACAGATGGGGCTGATCTTTATACCTACATTGTAAAAAAAAAAAAGTTGTTGCAACTTAAAAAAAAGTTAGTGTCCATGCTGCCTTAAAATTTTAAGTTGACTCAACTTGAGTTTATGTGTTTTAAACTTTACCACTTATCTTCTCAAGTTCAGTCAACTTAAAATTTTAAGGCTCAAAGTGCTTAACTAGTAGCTACACTGTCTCTTCTAAGGGCCTATCAGAGACAGATAACCTTCTTCTTCTTTTAGATTTGATTGGCGGTTGGCAACCAGTTTATAGGTGAATTACCACCACTGACTTATCATCACTCTATATCTTTGTATAAGGAGTTCTTATAAGGAGTTCTGAACAACTCCTTATGTGTGAAAAAATTATCCGTCCTTGGACTGTGTCCTAGACAGTGACCAATAAAAAGGACTGAACAATAAAAATGACCAATTTAAAGAACAGCAGCTTAGTATTCTAGTAGCTTTTGTATATCCATATATCCATAGCAAGAAGTGTTTCTGATAAAATGAGAAAGGTCCTCTGTAATGGAGATCTGAACATCATACTCAGAAAAAGGATACTTACAGTAAATATTGTGTATGGTCTACTTTGATGTATGGAGCTGAAACATGGATCTTAACAAAAGCCACAACAATATGAATTAAAGAATTTGAGATATGAACATACAGAAGGATGAGGAGAATCTCATGGAACAACATGGTCACAGACCAATCTGTACTACAAAGAATAAACAATGAGATGCAACTGGTTAAAACAATAAGGACATGCAAAATGAAATACTTTGGCTACTTACGTCAAGGCAAGTTGCAGAAAATATCGATAGAGGGTAAAGTACAAGGTAAAAGGGAGACAGGCCGTCCAAACACCACGTGGACAGAGAACATAACGTGGAGTGGGTTTGTCATGAGAACAGCACAACTTCGAACAAGCTGGAAAATCATACCATCCAACCCTCTGGATACAGAGGAAGGAACATGAAGAAGAAGCTTTTGTAAAATGTTGCCTAAATAACAGGCTAAGCTAATGGGTTCAGTTTGGCTTCTAAATTTGATTTAATACTGTAAGTCCGTTATTTGGAAGGCTTACATGGTAGGTAAAAGGAAAAAAAAATCAGTCATATAGTAAATGAGAACATTTTAATTCTACTTGAATCTATCTGAGAGGCATCCCAAAGGGCTGCAGGCTTCAACCGAACTGTGACACATTAATCTCTCTGCCCTAGTTCCCAAAAAGCATAGTAACAGGAGCAACACTGGACACCAGATGCCATCATAACAAAATAAATAAACATGAGCAGCTGCCACCTAATGTTACACCTGCTCAAACCCCGATTCATTTTCCTTCTCTTCTTCTGTGCCTTTTTTCCCTCTCCGTTTACATATTTCTGTCCAGGCTCCAAGGCTGCTCCCAGACCTGGAGGAATTGGCAGTGCTGCGACAGGTCAGCCCGGCATGGAGGGAGACAGCGTGTTGTCCAAGATCCTGCCTGGAGGAGCTGCCGAGCAGGCCGGCAAACTGGGAGAAGGTACAGCAGCAGAAGATGGAGAAAATGCTGCAAAACTAGATGTAGCTATGTGCTATTTTAGTGTGATTTATTTATGTTATTTATCCAAATAAATGGGGGAGGGTTGCTTCAGGAAGGACAAATGGTGTAAAAATCCTTGCCAAATCAACATGTGGATCATCGCAATATCAGGTGATGATACAGTGGGGTGACCCCGAAGGGGAGCAGCCGAAAAAGATTATTAATATTAAGTAAACATAGTTAGATGTGGTAAAATAATAATAATAATAATAATAATAATAATAATAATAATAATAATAATAATAATAATTATTATTATTATTAAAGTATTAAACTATTGGAGTTTCTGAATGTTAGGCAGGTTTGGCTTGATCTAATTGCAGGGAGACCCATGCTGTGGCTCCCTGCAATTACATCTCAAAATGATATGGGAATTAATGACAATAATTATTTTATTTTTCCAGTAGTTCTTCAAAGTTGTTTTATATGTGTGCCTTTAAATCACTGAGGCTAATTTTCCAAATTCTGCTCATTGTAAAAATTCTCTGTTTTTCCCATGAGGAAACCAAACAGTGCCTGTGTTTATCATACAGGTTTCATCTCAAGCAGATTTGTTCGGGTAATGCAAAAACAACAAGTATTGATCACTCCAGTATTTTACATCAGCCACTGCAGTGCTAGTATGTTTTTTCCAAGTTACCCAGTATTACTTGATGGTTTACTGTAAATTCTTTAGCCATCAGTTCTAACACACACATAATTTCTTGAATTATATATTTCTATATATATTATATATAGAGTGATATTTAGTAGAAAAGCCTTTGTTGGTAATAACAGCTTCCAGATGCCTCCTTGTATAGAGAAACTAGGTGCAGGCATTGTTCAGGAGTGATTCTAGCCCATTCTTCCACACAAACTGTCTTCAAATCTTGAAGGTTCCGTGGTTGTCTTCTATGAACTCTGATCTTCAGTTCGTTCCAGAGATTTTCAACTGTATTCAGGTCAGGTGACTGACTGGGCCATTCTAGCAGCTTTATTTTCCTTCTCTGGAGCCAGTTGAGAGTTTTCTTGGCCGTGGGTTTGGGATCATTGTCTTGCTGAAATGTCCACCCTCGTTTCATCTTCAGCATCTTGGCAGATGGCAACAGACTCTTATCAAGGATGTCTCTGTACATTTGTCCATTCATCTTTCCTTCAATTATATGAAGTCTACCTGTACCATGTGCTGAAAAACACCCCCACACCATGATGCTCCCACCTCCAAACTTCACTGTTGGTATGGTGTTTTGGGGTTGATGTGCAGCGCCATTTCTCCTCCAAACATGCTGTGTGTTGTGGCATCCAAAAAGTTGGATTTTGGTCTCATCTGACCAGACTATATTCTCCCAGTATTTTTACTGGCTTGCCCAAATGTTGTGCAGCAAACTTTAAACGAGCTTCAACATGCTTTTTCTTCAGCAATGGAGTCTTGCGAGGTGAGCAGGGATACAGCTCGTGTCAGTTGAGTGCTTTATTTGTTTTCTTTGAAATAGCAGTACCTGCTAGCTCCGGGTCTTTCTGGAGCTCTCTGTTATACATGAAATTACCTTCTGAATGACAAGGTCAGGTGCATGGTACAGCTCAGCTTTATTAATAGGTATTTGCATAATACAACCGCCAGGCAGGGGCATCGGCAAAGAGGCCGTAAAATGGATGCCCTTGGTATTTATAGTGCGGTGCAGTGGCAGAAGAGGAAGTGACCGCCATTACACTGCACTTCATAATAAAATACCACATCACACTCTCCACAAGTGCTTTTTGGCTCTTGGATAACTCTTTTGATAATTCTTTTGACTCCTCTCTCAGAAATCTTGCAAGGAGCTCCTGGTCGTGGACGGTTTATGGTAAAATGATGTTCTTTTTACTTCAGAATGATGGCTCCAACAATGTTCACTGGACATTCAGCAGTTTAGAAATGCACCTGTAACCAATGCCATCATTATGTTTTGCAACAATATTGTTACCAAGGTCTAGAGAGAGCGCTTTGCTTCTACCCATCATGGGTTCTTTATGGTGTGATGGCGGGAATAAGTATTGAACTGTGTTCAATACTTATTCCCTGTGTCATTCCACCTTATTAAATATAACTCTTTCTGTGAACACAATTGCCTTGATTCGGATCACCAAATCTTCAAATAGGACTCCTTGTGCAGCCATTCCTCACATGAGGACGGATAATTTTTTCACACGTAAGAAGCTGTTCAGAATTCCTTATAAGAACTCCTTATACAAAGATACAGAGTGATGATAATCAAGTTAGTGGCGGTAATGCACCTGTGAGCTGGTTGCCAACCGCCAATCAAATCTAAAAGAAGAAGAAGTTGCCTTGATTTCTTTGTATGTATGGATTACTTGGGTTATGACTGATATCTGGTGAACACTTCATGTCAATGGCTTCATCAGAAATGTTTAATGAGAAAAATGTTGACGTGTTCAATACTTATTTTCCCTGCTATAACCGTGTTTTGATACACCCACCAACCTTTTTTCTTTTTAAAAAAAGCTAGTACATACCTGTGCATGCCCGTAGAAACCAAGTATAAGCAGGTATTTCTGCATGCCTGTAGAAAGCAGTTGTAAGTAAGGGTGTAAGCAAGCACGTCAGCACTCGTTCAGTGATGCCTGCTTTTGATCTTTGATGATGTCATAGCGATTCCTATGATCTTTGATGATGTCATAGCGAGTCCTGTGATCTTTGATGATGGCATAGTGAGTCCTATGATGCCTGCGTTTCATCTTTGATGATGTCATAGTGAGTCCTATGATCTTTGATGATGTCATAGCAAGTCCTATGATCATGAGTGATGCCTGCGTTTGATCTTTGATGTCATAGTGAGTCCTATGATCGTGAGTGGTGCCTGAATTTGCTCTTTGATGTCCTATGATCGTGAGTGATTGTGAGTGATGCCTGCCTTTGATCTTTGATGATGTCATAGCGAGTCCTATGGTCGTGAGTGATGCCTGCCTTTGATCTTTGATGATGTCATAATGAGTCCTATGATCATGAGCGATGCCTGCCTTTGATCTTAGATGATGTCATAGTGAGTCCTGTGATCTTTTAGGGAGTCCTATGATGAAGTCATAGCAAGTCCTATGATCTTTGATGATGTCATAGCGAGTTCTATGATTGTGAGTGATGCCTGCGTTTGATCTTTGATGATATCATAGCGAGTCCTGTGATCTTTTAGGGAGTCCTATGATGATGTCATAGCAAGTTCTATGATCTTTTAGTGAGTCCTATGCTCATGACACACAGACACACACACAGATTTTCTTGAATTACATATATAGAGTGATGTGCTTTTTGCCTTTCCATCACCTATTTTGTGTCAATGCTGTCAGACACCAAAAACATCCAATAATTTTCACTCACATGATGCCAGAGCTACAAAAACTATGCAATCAAGTTTTTACAGACTAACAGAAGAAAGTTTCTTTCAACAATTTTGATTTTATTACATTTTCATAATTGTCTGACTTAAAGTTGAAACACACATATAAAAACTTGTAAAAAATTAATATATTTTTTGAAAAACAAAAATTTTGCTCCAGTGTGAGATTATATCAAATGTTTCTTTTGATGAAAGAAGCTCTTTTTAATAATTGAAAAAACATTTCAGCAGTTTTATTGCACTTGAAAGTTTAAATTTTTCTCTGAGGACATGCTGTTTTAGATGTAGTGGGAAGACAATGTGTCATAATCACTCTATATACTGTATAATTCAAGAAATTTCTGTCTGTCACAACCATCGGACTCACTAAAAGATCATAGGATCGCCTATGATGTGCCTATGATGCCTACATGATGTCATATAGACATATCAAAGATCAAAGGCAGGCATCACAGTTCAAAGGCAGGCATTACTCACGATCATAGGACTCGCTATGACATCATCAAAGATCAAAGGCAGGCATCACTCGCGATCATAGGGCTCGCTATGACATCATAAAAGATCAAATGCAGGCATCATAGGACAGGCTATGCCATCATCAAAGATCATAGGACTCACTATGACATCATCAAAGAATAAAGGCAGGCATCACTCACGATCACAGGACTCGATATGAAGATCATAGGACTCACTATGACATCATCAAAGATCAAAGGCAGTCATCACTCACGATCATAGGACTTGCTATGACATTATCAAAGATCAAAGGCAGGCATCACTGAATGAGTGCTGACGTGCTTGCTTACACCCTTGCTTACACCTGCTTTCTACGGGCATGCAGAAATACTTGCTTATACTTGGTTTTTACAGGCATGCACAGGTATGCACGGGCATGCACAGGTATGCACTAGTTTAATATAATAATGATTAAATGAAATTGGAAGGAATAATTATGCTTAATGCATTCTATAATTAATCCCTCATGACAGCTCCAGTTTTAAATATTTCAGGGGGTTTTTCCAACAGCATTTATATCTGCTGAACATGGCTTGTTCTATGTCTGAAGAATCAGTGAAGTGGCAATAATGGAAACTGAGGTGAACACTACATCTGGAATGATCTTGATGGCAAAATAAGTAAAATCATGTGTATATGATGTAGTCTGTTAAAGTCTATTTGCCTGACCAACATGTTCAAAAAACCATTGTGCAAACAGTGGTTTTAGGATCTAGGGTCAACGGTCAAGGTCTAGGGTCAAGTTCATGATTTTTGCTTCTCTAGTGAAAGAAGACTTCCTACGTAATGGTGGGGGCAGAAACTTCACATAAAGAGGATGAGAAATGGCTTTCAGAATTGCTTTTGCCCATTGAATGGCTCAAACTCGATAAACATGGCCAATTTTGGGCCAGTGGAATTTGTGAAAAGTTTGGGTTTAACCCATCTGGGGTGGACAACGCAGTAGATCATGGATAAAAATAGAAATGACTCAACTGAAGGTATATAAAACATTTTCAAAACATTTGTCCATATTAAAACTTTTGTTTCTATCCCCCACTAGTCAAAGACCAAAGGAGTTGAAGACCCCTTTGGGCGACGACCAAAGGGGGATATTGTTATGGGGCAGTCCATCTGTCTGTCCGTCTGTCTCACTTTTGTGAAATCAACTCTTCCTACAGTTTTGGTCCAATTGTTTTGAAACTTGGTACCATGGTTTAATATACTGTACACTGATGATGCACATATTGCAATTTGCCTCTCATCGGATGACCTTGAGGTCAAAGGTCAGATGTCAGATTTTCCCAAATCTTGTAAATGCAATAACTACTGAAAGAAATGATGTAGGATTTTCAAATCGATACAGTAGTTGTATTTAAGACACATCCTGGATGACTTACACCCTCACCTAACTATGGGTTTGGAATCAAAGGGCAAAGCTGACACTCCATTTGCACTATGGTAAATGGTAAATTTACTACTATCAAACAAGTAAAGTTAGGGCCACCAAACTTGGTACACAGGTTGACTTTGGGATCTTCTTCTTCTTCTTTTAGATTTGATTGGCGGATGGCAACCAGCTTACAGGTGCATTACCGCCACTGACTTGATTATCATCACTCTATATCTTTGTATAAGGAGTTCTTATAAAGAGTTCTGAACAACTCCTTATGTGTGAAAAAAATATCCGTCCTTGGACTTGAACTGTGACTATAGGATTGGGGCCCAAGGTTAGCATTCCCTATGCCCTCCTACAATAGAAGGTCTCTAGAGTCACCAAACTTGCTACACAGCTTCACCTTGGGATCCTGACCAACAACGATGGGTTGTATACAACTATCTTTGTTGTATATTCATGGAAGACAGGCTTACCATAATTTGGTTTTGCCCCAATAATTATATGGATATGTTGAAAACTGCTTTCCTTCAGTAACATTAGGATCTTCAAAGAAAACGGAGGTGGGGGATATTGCACTCGCCTCAGAGTGCTCTTG
Organism: Pholidichthys leucotaenia; assembly: GCA_020510985.1. Classification (NCBI taxonomy): domain Eukaryota; kingdom Metazoa; phylum Chordata; class Actinopteri; order Cichliformes; family Pholidichthyidae; genus Pholidichthys; species Pholidichthys leucotaenia. Next base: position 358,607,855 of record CM035843.1, on the reverse strand, counting down.
TTAGCATATGGAATGAGTGTTGGAATTAAACATCATTTTTGTCATCTGCAGTGATGCCCAGGTCAACAATCTCTATAACATTTTCCTTTTAAGACATACTGACTTTATTTGGATTATGGGGTTTAAAAATCTCAAACATCTATTAAACCTTTTTTTGTTTGTCCACTTTCTTCCAGCTATCTCTGGTTTTGGAAAGAAGTTCACCTCCTTGTTCTGAGGTGCTAAGAACAAGGTATGTTTTCCTATATATGCCTTCTCTATGACTGTAAATATTGGCATTGAAAGTTATGAAAAACCAGCAAAAAGGTAGTTATTCATAATTAAAAAAAAAAGTTGTGTATACAGCAAACTGTAGTCACTGATTTTTACTTCCCTCTAGAATGTAATGTCATGGGTTCAGTTTGTCTGTTTGTTTGTTAGGATTACTATATACCCATGCATGCCCATAGAAACCCGTGCATGCCCGTAGAAACCAAGTATAAGCAAGTATTTCTGCATGCCCATAGAAAGCAAGTGTAAGCAAGCATTTCTGCATGCCTGTAGAAAGTTACTGAGTCCTATGATCTTTGATGATGTCATAGCGAGTCCTATGATCTTTGATGATGTCATAGTGAGTCCTAGGATCATGAGTAATGCCTGCCTTTGATCTTTGATGATGTCATAGCGAGTCCTATGACTTTGATGATGTCATAGAGAGTCATATGGTCATGAGTGATGCCTGCCTTTGATCTTTGATGATGTCATAGCGAGTGTATGATCTTTTAGCGAGTCCTATGATCGTGACAGACACACACACAGATTTCTTGAATTCTTCTTCTTTTAGATTTGATTGGCGGTTGGCAACCTGCTTACAGGTACTGTGTATATATAGAGTGATATAGAAACTCATGGATGGATTTCATTAAAATTTTCACCAGAGGTGCAGCTTCCAATTTAGAAGTAATTATATACTTAAGATGATCTGGCTCACAAAACAGATGAAAAAAACTCCTGGGTTTTGGTATGCAGTCTCAGACTGCTCTTGTTCTAAAGGAAATGTAATATTTTCAGTGTTGTCCGGTGTCGATGAATATAGAACCATGTTGATTTGGTTGCATCAGGCCAAAGACATCCCTGTGGCATTATATTCATGATTACTGTACAACCTGAGTTAATATTCCTTTTATATAGTTGTTCTGCAAATGTAATTCCTTAATTGATAACATATATTGCATATGAACAATGACTGCTACAAGTTCTCTGGTTTCAGAAGTTGTGGAGGATACTCGAGAGGCTATTGCAGTAGCATGACTTGATTCTTATAGGAAAATCTCTGGTGGGATTTGAAAAAGGTGGTTGCAGCACGTAAACCCAAGAATATTAGTGAATTGGAGGCCTTTAACCATAAGGAATGGGCTGATTTCCTCAGGAACACTGTCAGACACTGGTGTCTGGCTATGCATCACATCTGCAGCAGGTCATAACAGCAAAAGGGTGCTCTGCTAAGTACTAAAGATGTTTGTCATGAAGGGGGTTGAATAAATTTGAAACTGCAGTAGTTATTAAAAGTGACATTTTCTGTTGAATTTGGAGAAACCACTTGTAATATTAGATGTGTTGAGCTATTTTATTTATTTAGCGAATGCAAAGTCCTTAAGCCAAGCAGTTGCCTCCTGGTTTGCTGTATGGAGGGTGTGTAATCCTCCTTCCAGTCTTTGGAGCGGGCAAGCCTCTATGATGTGTTCCATTGTTTGCTCCTCTCCACATGCGCACAGTGGGCTAGGGCTACTGCCCCATCTGTAAAGGCTGGCCAAGCAGGGGCCATGTCCAGTCCTGAAGCGATTGAGTGTAGACCACTGTCTCCTTGGGAGGTTGGTGCCCGGGACCTGTTGGTTGGGGTTTATCACCAGCTGTTTGTTTGGGACCTCCTTGGTCTCCCATTCCTCTTGCCAAGCTGTCTGGATGGTAAAGTCAGCTGGGGGAGGGTTTTTCCAAATCGGCCGTCTGGATGAAAGTCGGGCAGTGGGTGGAGTGTAGATATCTGCATGGGTTGGTAAGTGAGGAGAATCTTTAACTTTTTGGAGCATCCTTTGAGTTAATGCTGCTCGCCGGATGTGTGGAGGGGCTATGTTTGACAGTACAGAGAGCCAGGGGAGTGGTGTTGAGCGGATTGTTCCAGTTATAGTTCTCATGGTTGTGTTGAGCTGGGTGTCTACATGGTGTGTGTAAGATGACCTGGACCAGACAGGGGCACAATATTCTGCTACAGAGTATGAAAGGGCCAGTGCTGAGGTGCGCAGGGTGGAGACTGCCGCCCCCCATTTTGCACCAGCGAGCTTGCAGAGCAGGTTGTTTCGTACCTTCACCTTAGCAGCCGTCCCCTTGAGCTATTTAAATTGTTCTATTGCAATCAGCTGCTTAGCTTGTACATTCTGCCAAGAACCTAATTTGCAGTGGGGGTTGAATAATTTTGATTGCAACTAAGATGTTCCTCAGAGTTCTTACTTGGGGAATCCAGTGAAGGCAAATCCAAGAGAGAGTGTTCATGTGAAGGCTATGCAGTCAGGGGTAATGCTGAAGCACAGTGAGCTCACTTCGACCAGAGAGAGAATTCAGCAGGGTGACAGGCAGCAGGTTTGACCTGAAGATCACAGGAAAAGTTTATAGCAAGGGGTGGAATCAGAACAGAGAGGCTATATGAGTGTGAAGGAGTGATGTCATGGCCAAGATACAGTCTATAGAGGAGATATACAGTAGGATACTGGCATAATGTTACACACTCTTGTACAGTAGGTGGCGGTATGCACCTTTCAGTTGTTTGCTCTCAGCCAGTAACTGAGAGAAGAAGAAGAAGAAGAAGAAGAAGCATGGTGACCTGGGACAGGTGTCGACATCTTGGCCATGGCAGTTGCGGTTACTTATTTTAGACTTGATTGGTGGTTGATCCACCAGCCCATGATGTCTTTGAACTTAAAGGTCCCCCACTTACGTAACAAGTCTTCAGCTGCTTCCCACTGTAGCCCCTTAATGCCAAGATATGTTTCTGCTGCTTTCACAATGATTTAGATTTTTTCTGTTTTCTTGAAAGTCTGTGCAGTGCAGTTTATCACATCTACCACAAATAAGACAATATTATTTTCCTTCAAAACCAGAGTATCTTCCTTAATTCTACTGCATGCACTGCAAGTCTGCACACTTTCCCTGTTCGAGTCCACTCCTGTTTTTTTAGCTGGCACCTTTTTCGCAGCTTCTGCATATGTTAGTCACTGGGAGACTTTTACAGTATCTGCTGAATTTCTGCTGCTCTTTTGCTGGCTTCACAACCTCGATATGCAGAGCTATGTTCACCACCGCAGTTACAGCACTTTAATTTGGCTCTTCCTTCACACCTGCCACACTCATGTCCACCGGAGCATCCGGCACACCATTGTCCACCCCCGCATATCGCCGCTACATGACCAAAGTTTCGACACCCAAAACATCCAAGTGGAGGAGGAATGCAAAGTCCGACCCCATAGCCCATGCAGCCAACACACACCTCACTTGGCAGTCCTGTTTCATCAAATTTCAACATCACTGACAGACTATCACATTTTTTGCCACTTCCACCAGCCCTCAATCTCTGTACCTCTGCCACTTCCGCTCCAGCCAAGTTCCCCATCACCTCATCAGCTGAGACAGCCCCCGAAATGCCCGACATCACTCCCCCCACCGCCCCTCCTCCTTCCAATACCAAACACCGCACACCCCTCCCCCCATCTGAGTGACTCCGATTGCTTCTCTCTGCCGAACACCTTCCCCACATGCAACCAGCAATGAACCACTACGAAGAACCCCCACATCCAAAACCTCTCCAAGCAACCCACCAACCACATCTGTGAGCCCATCTGGGCTCCACCCACGAAACGATGCCCCCTCCCGAGCAAGTCCAATGATTACCCCCCACTCCTTCTGTTCACTCTGGGATTGCTCATCCTCCAATTCCCCAGCACTCAACAATGGTCCCGACCGAATTTCTTGACGTCTACCTTTCCTTCTTCTAGACTCGTGCTAGACCCGTGCTCCGTGCTCTGCCACTTCCGCTCCAGCCAAGTTCCCCATCACCTCATCAGCTGAGACAGCCGCCGAAATGCCCGACATCACTCCCCCACCACCCCTCCTCCTTCCAATACCAAACACCGCACACCCCCTTCCCCCATCTGAGTGACTCCGATTGCTTCTCCCTGCCGAACACCATCCCCAAATGCAACCAGCATGCAACCCTTCCCCGAATCCCACCTCCATTCCCCCTAGTTAAATTTGTGTCCCGGTCGAATCGCCTTCTTCTTCAGCAGAGAGTTGCCGCCTCTTCATGCAGTGGCTGGCTCGAGCTCCACTCTGAGTGCAAATCTTCTTCTTTTAGATTTGATTGGCAGTTGGCAACAAAATAATTTACACATCACTCTGTCACTCTTATACTGTATATACAAGAAATCTCTGTGTGTCTGCCTGTCACGACCATAGGACTCGCTAAAAGATCATAGGATCACCTAGGATGTGCCTATGAGCTCTACATGATGTCTATATGACGTCATATAGACACCATAGGTGATTCAAAAAAATGTGTGTGTGTCTGTGTGTGATCAAAGGCAGGCATCACTCACAATCATAGGACATCAAAGATCAAAAGCAGGCATCATTCATGATCATAGGACTCACTATGACATCAACAAAGATCAAACGCAGGCATCACTCACGATCATCGGCCTCGCTATGACATCATCAAAGATCACAGGACTCGCTATGACATCATCAAATATCAAAGGCAGGCATCATAGCCAGGCATCACTCATGAGCATAGGACTCACTATGACATCAACAAAGACCATAGGACTTGCTATGACATCGTCAAAGATCAAAGGCAGGCATCACTGAACAAGTGGTGACATGCTTGCTTACACCTGCTTTCTACGGGCACGCAGAAATACTTGCTTATACTTGGTTTCTATGGGCCTGCACGGGCATGCACAGGTATGCACTAGTATCTTCAGTGAAATTTGTCCATCAGTCATTGTTTATACACATACTTTTCCAGGGTCCACTGGTCCAGTCACTTTGGTCAAGCGGCTTGCTAGCTAGCGAGATAGCACTTGCGCTCTATCCTCACTGTTGTTTATGTTCTCTTCTTCTTCTTTTAGATTTGATTGGCGGTTGGCAACCAGCTTACAGATGCATTACTGCCACTGACTTGATTATCATCACTCTATATCTTTGTATAAGGAGTTACAACTCCTTATGTGTGAAAAAAAATTATCCGTCTTGGCTGTGGCCAGACATCTGGTTCTTTCTTCTTCTTCTTCTTCTTTTAGATTTGCCACCTTCAGATCAGGTAAAACGTCAGACCCATCCATTACATTGTGTGGCATCAGTAGAAACTGCAATGTGAGGTTTTAATCTAGACTTTGGATAGCATATTTTTTTAAATTAAAATAATGCAGCTCACCAGGCTATAGTTATTAGCATGACCCTGGACTACAACAACACATTTTCTGGGTTTTGAAGTCACAGATTTTTATCCCCCAATAGTTGAAGCCCAAAGGGGTTGACGAGCCCTTTGGGCGAAGACCAAAGGGGGATTATGTTATGGGTCCCTCTGTCCATCCGTCTGTCCCACTTTTGTGAAATCAACTTCTTCTACAGTTTTTGCTCAATTGTTTTGAAACTTGGTACCATGGTTTGATATACACTGATGATGCACATATTGCAATCTGGTTCTGATCGGATGGTTTTTACGGGAATTGTATCCCCTGACTATAACCTCCTGTTTCACCTCACTTCATAGACAGTAACTGTCTTGTGAAATCAACTCCGCCTACAGTTTTGGTCTGATTGTTTTGAAACTTGGTACCATGGTTTGAGATACTCTGATGATGTGCATATTCCAATTTGACTCTCATCAGATGACCTTGAGGTCAAAGGTCAGGGGTCAGATTTTCCCCTAAATCTTCTAAACACAATAACTACTGAAAGAAATAATGTAGGCTTTTCAAATACAGTAGTTGTATCTAATACACATCTTGGACAATTTACACCCTCACCTAACTATGGGTTTGGGGTCAAGGGGTCAAAGTTCAAAGTTAATGTTGTGGTAGCACTATGGTAAATGGTAAATGCTACGTTTACTATTACTATAAAATGAGTAAAGCTAGGGCCACCAAACCAGGTATACCTGTTCACCTTGGGATCCTGACCTCTGACTATGGGTTTGGGGTCAAAAGGTCAAAGGTCAAGGTTAACATTTCTTATGAGTTATTACTGTACAATGCATAAAGCTAGGGCCACCAAACCTGGTACACAGCTTCACCTTGGAATCCTGACCTCTGACTATGGGTTTAGGGTCAACAGGTCAGTCAAGGTTAGCATTCCATTTGCACTATTACTATAAAATGAATAAAGCTAGGGCCACCAAACCTAGCCCACAGATTCACCTTGGGATCCTGACCTCAGACTATGAGTTTGGGGTCAAAAGGTCAAAGGTCAAGGTTAGCATTTCTTATGCCTTATTACTGTACAATGAATAAAACTAAGGTCAACAAACCTGGTACACAGGCTCATCTTGGGATCCTGACCTCTGACTATGGGTTTAGGGCCAAAGGTCAAGGTTAAGATAAGATAAACATTTATTAGTCCCATAATGGGGAAATTCCAGGATTACAGCAGCACAGGGATAGCAGCACTCAGAGCAATAGTTAATAAGATAATAAGAACTGGTTTATGTATATTTATTTACTGCCAAAAGCAGTAAATGCTAGCGGTACTCAAATAATTTGCAAGCAGTTTCATGAAATGGTCAGTCAGAAAGCAACTCATACCAGCTTGGACGTCACCCGGGTTAACAAGGTGAGGAGTTCCTGGCAGCGGAAGGCGAAAGACAGAGCTGCATGGAGGAATCTGATCAGACCTAAATGAAACAGTCATTGTCGCCCCCTATGATGATGATGATGATGATGATGATGACACAGATATATACACAGTGCAGGGGTATTGCAGCTAGATGGTATAAACAGCATTACGGTTTGTTAAGTTACCCTGCAGAATATGAATATGTACCCTGACAGTATATTTCATATTTGAATCAACAGTGTTGTTGCCACCCTCCGTAATGATTGATATTGTCCTAGTTGTATAATGGTGGGGACGATTTATTGTGCAAGGCTGTTATGTTTTTTACATTCAATACGACCTCTACGAGCAGCCCTGGTTAGGTTATAAAGTCTGACAGCCATAGACAAGAAGGACCTGCGGAACCTCTCTGTCGTGCACCTGGGATGGTACAGCCTACTGCCAAATGAGCTCCTCAGTGCGTTCAGTGTATCCTGCACGAGGTGGGACTCGGACTCCAGCAGAGATGACAACTTAGCCACCATCCTCCTCTCTCCTATCTCCTCCGCTGGGTTGAGGCATCACCCCAGAACAGAGCTAGCTTTTTTGATCTGTTCAGTCTCTTCCTGTCGGCTGCCGTGATGCCGCTGCCCCAGCAGACCACTTCAAATGTGATGGCTGATGCCACCACTGAATCGTAGAAGGTCTTCAGAAGTGCCCCTTGCACTCCAAAAGATCTGAGCCTCCTCAGGAGGAACAGTCTGTGCTTTCCCTTCTTGTAAAGGGTGTTGGTGTTGTGTGACCATGACCAGTCCAGTTTATTGTTAACATTCCTAATGCCTTATTACCAGTGGTGGGCAAGTTACTAAAAAATAGTAACTAGTTACAGTTACTAGTTACTTCTTTTCAAAAGTAACTTTCACGTTACTTTTAAATGCATACTTAAATCATCTTGCACACAGCAAGATCAAGGGCCCCTTGCTCTCATCAGAAAAAAGAAGAAAAAGAAAACTGATGAGAAAAAAAGTCTCATCTTACAGAGAAAAAATGTCTCAGATTTACATAAACTACTGTAATCAGTAGAAAGTCAGAAATTTACTAGAAATAAAGCTGTAAATTCATGGAGAAAATTTTGGACCCCCTGATGGGCCAAAACGAGCTATATGTTTGACACCCCTGGACCAGCCCATTAAAAACTTGTATTTAGAGGATTTACTTCTATGAAATAGTTGCATGTCACAACAGCATGTAAATGAATAAGATAAATTAAAACAGAAAGCACAGATAAATGAAAGTTCACCGCTTAGAAGAAGCTATCCTTTACTGCAACAAATCAGTCACTTTTTCTCTGTGCGTAAGAAAACTCACACAATTACTTACACAACTTACACATTTACACAACTGTGGACATTAAATGCAGCTTCTTGCTCAAAAAAATACTAATGTTTAACCACAGAAGAAGGACCTGTTGGGGGCTACTCACCGCTCGGACAACAGGTGATCAGGTCTTGATATGAGAAGTCACCACCGGGTTGCGGTGTGAACTGGGGCAGGACAGGAAACCGACCCGTGGAGGAGACTGACAGCTGCGCCAGATGTAGTAGGGTCAGTTTATTTGCACTAAATATGTCTAATTATTTGCGCTATATTTGCGCTAAATATGTCCTGCCTGAGAGTCTGCTCCAACGAGTTGGCCCCCATCTTCACCCGGATCTTTAATAGATCACTGGAGCTGTGTGATGTGCCTTCCTGCTTCAAACGCTCCATCATCATTCCAGTTCCCAAGAAACCCTCTGTTACAGGATTAAATGACTACAGACCTGTTGCCTTGACCTCTGTGGTCATGAAATCCTTGGAGAGATTGGTGCTGAACCACCTGAAGGTTGTCACAGGCCCCCTGATGGACCCACTGCAGTTTGCCTACCGGTCAAACAGGTCAGTAGATGATGCAGTGAATATGGGACTACACTACATCCTGCAACACCTCGACTCCCCAGGGACGTATGCCAGGATCCTGTTTGTCGACTTCAGCTCAGCGTTCAACACCATCATCCCAGGCATTCTTCATCAGAAACTCCTCCAGCTCAAGGTGCCCCCCTCCACCTGCCAGTGGATCTCCAGCTTTCTGACTGACAGGTGGCAACAGGTGAAGCTAAGGAGATTTACATCCAGCTCCCGAAAAATTAGTACTGGCGCCCCCCAAGGATGTGTCCTTTCCCCACTGCTCTTCTCCCTCTACTCCAATGACTGCACCTCAGAGGACCCTTCGGTGAAGCTCCTGAAGTTTGCGGACGACACCACAGTCATCGGTTTGATCCGGGATGGTGATGAGTCTGCATACAGGCGGGAGGTGGAGCAGCTGATCCTCTGGTGCGGCCAGAACCATCTTGAACTTAACCCAGCCAAAACAGTGGAGATGACTGTGGATTTCAGGCGACACCCTCCTTCATTCCCCCCACTCACCATCCTCAACAGCACAGTGTCCACTGTGGACTCATTCAAGTTTCTGGGTACCACAATCTCCCGGAACCTGAAGTGGTCCTCCCATATAGACACTGTCCGGAAAAAGGCCCAGCAGAGGTTGTTTTTTCTGCGTCAGCTCAAGAAGTTTGATTTGCCTCAGGAGCTGCTGGTTGTCTTTTACACCGCCATCATCCAATCTGTCCTCTGCTTTTCCATCACTGTCTGGTTTGGATCTGCCACTAAACAGGACAAGACCAGACTGCAGCGGATCATTAAGTCTGCGGAGAGGATCATTGGTACCGACCTACCCTCCATTGAGAACTTATATCGGTCCATAACCAGGAAACGGGCGGGAAACATCTGTGCTGACCCGTCACACCCCAGCCACAAACTGTTTGAACTTCTATCTTCTGGTCGTCGTTACAGATCACTGAAGGTCAAAACCACCTGTCACAGGAACAGTTTCTTTCCTCAAGCCATCACTCTGATGAACTCCTAACATTCACCTAGTCCTACCTGTTGCTGTACTCACGACTTTTCATCCATTCTTACATTGCACATAACTCTCACACTGCTTTTTACTTCATTCACATTATATCACTGAATCTGAGTTCACATTGAAATACTGTATGACTGTATATTTTTTTTTCATATATTTCTGCAAAGTGTGGATAGTCTGAGTAAATAACTGCATATATTCCTGTATATATTTGCATCCTTTTATAGAAACGTGGACAGACTGTAATTTACTGTACATACTCTGTTGTCATTGAATCCTTATTTAAATCTTATTTAAATCCTCCACCTGAACAACGAGAGCAAGTTTTAGCCAAAGTCAAATTCCTTGTATGTGTTGTGCATACTTGGCCAATAAAGCTGATTCTGATTCTGATATATATACATATTAATAAAACGAGTAATGCATCTGATCAAAAATTGAACATCAAAATGCCATATAAAGTATATCTCAGCAACACTGTATACTGTATACTGTATACACCTTTCGAACACTGTATACTGTTACTTTATTGCATTTGTCATTTGTTTTGTTTTTGTTATACTTTTTTGTTCGAAATAAAGTATCTATCTATCTAAGAAAGCTAGGGTCACCAAACCTGGTACAGAGGTTCACTCTGAGACCATAACCTCTGACTACAGGTTTGGGGTCAAAAGGTCAGGGTTGGCACTCCCTATGATCTCTTACTATAGAACGTGTAAAGCTCTCTAGGGTCACCATACTTGATACACAGGTTCACCTTGGGATCCTGACCTACAGCTATGGGCTGTATGCTTTGTTGTATATTCGTGGGTGATGGGCTTACCATAATTTGGTTCTGCCACAGTAATTTTATTGAAAAGTTAAAAACTGCTCTCCATCAGTAAGTATTGGGATCTTCAAAGAAAATGGAGGTGGGGGATATTGCACTTGCCTCAGAGTGCTCTTGTTCAAGCAGCTCCTCACTGTAGACATTAAGGAACACAACAGATCTTTACAATCCTCACATATTGTAAGAAGCCACCTACAGTTATTGTAATTGACGATTATAACAACACCACTGAGGTGGTCAGGTGAAACAGTCAAGTACAGATATCACTGAATATAGTAACACCTGGAATGCCCATTATCCAAATTAAATGTCCCACTTGGAACTGTTTCATAATTGGACTTTAATAACTGTAAATAATTTCCATAAGATGAGTGCATTTATTTCTTAAATAAAGATATGAAAACAGATGAAAACTTTAAAAGTGCTCTATTTTTAATGAAAACATCACTTTTCCTTCTTTACCAATATAAAGACTAATCAGACTGTGACAGGACTTTCGGTCCGTGATTTCTGTACAAAGCTAGGGTTCCCAAACAGTCAGTATAAAAATAAATGTGTGAGACGCTGCTGGTTCAAAGTTTGCAGGGATGTTGACAGATACTGTAGCTCCAGCATGTTGCATGTTGACTCTTGTAGACTGGAGAGAGTGGGTGGCTTAAAGTGGTTTACTCAGAACAGGCTGGGTGTTCCTGAAACTGTGCGTGTGTGTTTTCTCTTCTCCCTGTGTTCTTCTTTACTATTTGGTCCTCCATCTGCTATTGTCTACAATTGAGACAAACATGACACAAATGTCTCTGTGTCTATGACACAGAGATGCTGTCAAAGAGAACTTGTGTGTCAGCTGAATAATAGTGCATCAGATTTATATAGCGCTTTTCATAGACACTCAAAGACATTGCTAGTGGTAAGCTACTGCTGTAGCCACAGCTGCCCTGGGGCAGGCTGACAGAAACATGGTTGCCAATCCATGCCAACGGCCTCTCCGACCACTACCGAACATTTATACACATTCATGCCCAGTGTCATGGACACTGGAGGCAAGGTGGGAAAAGTGTCTTGCCCAACGACACAACGACAGGATATCTGGGGAGAAGTAATGTGTTGTTGGTGCCTCATATCAGTCTATTCTCTTCTGTGAAATTGGGTCAAATTGTGTCATTGTCACGTAGCTGCTGACACAAATGTCCATGTCACATTTAAGCACAAGGGATTATTTAGTTTGGGATTATAGTCATATTTTAATGGATTTTGGAGTCCTATGTTGACCATTGTGAAGAGGTGTGTTTACATTGAGTTTAAGCAGCAGTGGCGAGTAACTTGTGTAGTGTTAATGTTAAAATTATATGAATATAATTATTAATAACGATAACTGTAAGTAATAACTATTAATGGTTATTAACTTACCTTGTTCTAACACTAGGGGGCACCTCTCACAGTTTATTGAGATGTGAGAACGTTATGAATACATGACTGAGCTTAAGAATTGGCAATTCATAAGCAACGTTTTAATTAATAATTTAATTAACAATGACTGAATCAGTCTCTCAACCTGAAGATCAGCTCTTGACACTAAGTGATTCTGAAACCTGGACACACAAATACACATTTAACTCAGTTTAGTAAATTTAATGAAAGAACCCAAAGGGGTGACAGGCATCTGTGGAGCTTTGTAAAGTGAAGAGATGTTATAATAACAGCAGTAATTGTACATATAAGGGGAAAGAACAATATTTACATATTTACAGGTCTTACATGTGTGAAATGAGGCTGGAATGGAGGCTGGAAGATCGTTCACTCCCTTCGGTTTGGAATCTCAGTTAATATGGCGGAATACCTTGTGCAATCCACTTGGGAATACACTATTGGGCGATCGGAGGTGCATGGCCCTATGGTGTGGCCACGCACGTAACTCAGTGGACACATCTTAAAGGGACAGTACATGAAAAGCACCATATTAATATATAAAATAATATTTAAAAAATTCATGGATCTAGATTGTGATCCAGATCACCACCAAAATCTAATCATCTGTTCCCCATGTCATTTTGATTCTTTGTGTGTTCAGTTATTCACCCTTCGAGGTCGTATGTATAGTTATTGTGTTTTGCCCCTCGTGGCATGTTCTTTTGTTCCTTTTTGTTAATGAATAAGTAAAGTCACTGCTGGCGTTTAGTGCCTCATTTATGCCCTGAAAGGGGTATTCATAACAGTAGGTCGCAGCCAAGCAGGTGCCAGCCACAGTGAGTTTTGTTTTTTGGCTCTAATTTTTCCTTTTTTGGGTGCCAGCGCTTTTTTGGGGGTTATGGCATCCTTCACCAGGTGGTACCTATGAGCCTGGGTTTTGAGCTCGTCCAGGCTCTTATGGAAATAGAGGACCTCCTGGCCATAGCTCGTGAATGTTCCCCCGAAGATGCATTATGGTACCTGGGCCTCGCGGAGGCGGCTGTTAAATGTCATCCTCGCCTTGCTGAGCATGTTGAAGGCAGGGAGAGGATTTCTGAGCTATCGACGCTTCAGCAGAAGAACTGTGAGCTGGAGAAGAAATCCTGCAGGGAGCCTAAGACGGGGCCGATGGCGAAGCGCCCACGTTCCTTGCCTCGTTATCAGGTTCCTGCTACAGCTCCAGCTCCCGTGTCTGCTTCGCCAGTAAGCCGTTTTCCAGCGTGCCGGAGGAGGAGGGCAGCCGGGGTTCCCAGTGAGGATGAACAGTGGGCAGCTGATTTCATCAGGGACCGTATGGCTGAAGCTGTCTCTTCCTGCAACCCGGATAAAGTTCTGAGGAGCATGGTGGCAGCTGTTAGGATTGTGGAGGCACATCCCGGTCTGAGCAATTACCCTGAGTTTGCCGAGCTGCTAGCCACTGTCTCTGCTCAGCAGCGGCGTTTCCCTGATTTGACGATAGGTTCGTCTCCAGCCCAAAGACGACGACGCCCGGCACAGAACCCTTCTCCTTCTTGTGACACAGCTGTCCCGAAACAAAGGGAGAACTACCAGGTGAACACGCCGCGAGGTTCCCGTTCAGATCCAGCTACGGGCCGCCAGAAAGATTCCTCTGTCTCCCAGCCAGCTGTGCTTCTTCCGCCCTGCAGAGTGAAATGACAGCAGCTTCAGCCTCCAGGTTTTCTTTGTCAGCTGTTTCGCCAGCTCCCCTACCCCGGACTGCCTCAGCTGCTCCTCCCTCCTCTACGGCGCTCCCTCCAGCTGCTGCGAGCCCAGTCGTTTCATCTCCGGTTTCCCCCAACACCGATCCTTCTGAAGCGGCTCCTCCTTGTCTTCCTGAGGGGCCTGCTATCATCGATACAATGGGAGAGAGAAGAATAGAGCCTGCTGCAGCAGTGACCACCATTCCCCAGGAATCGGCAAGTGTTTTTTCATTCTTTATCACTAACTGATGAATTACCTTGTCTGATTCCTGGGGGTGCGCTCAGATCATGCAGTCCACTGAGCTCTCACCACCTGCTGCAGCCACAAATACATTACCTGCATCCTCTGTGTCTCCTCCTATATCCCCCGAGTGTCCGCCAGTGCCATGATTAGACCGCCGGATGGAGGAGGAGCTTGCGGCCCTGGTGAACCTGGTCCCAGCCCCGCAGCCACAATATAGACAGAGGAAGAGGGCTGCCTGCCATTTGGAGTCTGAACCGACGACGAAGCATCCCCGGGTCTCCATTGAGCAGAGTTCAGTCCCAGCTGGGAATGGATCTCCTGTCGCCACGCAGAGCAAGCCATCTGCGTGGGTTGCAACGCCAGTGGGTCCGGTGACTGCCAAGACCATCATGCCTGCTGTTGGGGCCGCCGCAGCAGAGTTAGTCGGCCCTCCGGGAGGCCGGGCCAGTTGGATCGCCATCCAGATCGACGGAGTCCTGGAAGGCGGTGGAACTTGAGCTCAGGCAAGTACTCTCCTTTGTTTTCATTATTTTTGTATTGGAGAGATCTTGTCTGGCTCTTGGGGGTGGAAAGCCAGGTGCTGCCATCAGCAGCATCTGAGCTCGCCTCGCCGGGTTCCATTGTTGCCGGTGACACTGACCTTGTTCCTGTGCCCCTTGTTTTTGAGCCTCTTCTCAGGGTCACTGAGGAACTTCCTGCCACTTTAGAGGTCTCCGTGGGTTCCAGTCTGCTGCCCGAGGTCTTCATGGGTCCAGCTCCGCCAGCCGAAGACGTGGTGGATACGCCTCAGTCTGGGGCCACCAAGGGTGCAGCCACGCCTCAGTCCGGGGCCACCGAGGGTACAGCCACGTCTCAGTCTAGGGCCACTGAAGGTGCTGCTACACCCCAAGCCGGGGCCACCAAGGGTGCTGCGCTGGTGCTCAAGGCTGCTGTGGGTCCGCTGCGATCTTCTGTTTCCATCATGGTTTGTTCCCTGCCAGGGGTCTGCAGTAGTAATTGGTCTCATCTTCTGCCTGCTGGAGGAGGTGAGCAGGACACCGTGGTCTGCTGGCCTAGTGTTACAGGGAAGCCACCTGATGGACCTTTTCGTCTACATTGCTGGTTCTGGAGGTCTGATAGGCCGCCCAACCTTTTCCTTGTGATGGTTGGGTGGAGCTGGGACTTTGGCAGGCCACCGGAACAATTCACTCATTTGACTGATAATACTTGATTCTTAGTGTTTCTCTATTGTTTATTAGCTGAAGGCATGTATTATCAAGTCATCTTAGTCCAGATTTCTGTTCTGGTTTGACTTTTCTGGGAGAAAAGTAAAATTCTCATTTGAACTCTTAGTTTGGGAATTTGCTATGTTTGTGTTCTACGTTGATAAGTTTTCACTTTGACTTTTCTAAAGAAAAAAAAAGAAATTCTCATTTGTACTGGTAGTTGCGGGTTTTGCTATTTTTGTGTTGGGTACTTTGTTTTATTTTCACATTGTCATTTCTAGGAAAGAAGGATATTCTCTTTTGTCCTTAAACTTGTGATACCTGCTATGATACTTTTTGTGTTGAGGTACTTTGAGAGTTTTTCACTTTGTCTTATGTCCTAGTGTCTTGCTGTTAAGCATTTTTGAGTTTATTTTCATTCTAGTGTCACTCCCTCCAGGCCTGGATTCCCCCTCTGCCCTCCCGAGGCTGGTTTTGATAGTTTTTGTGGTTGGGGGGGGGGGGGGGGGGTCCGTTTTTACTTGATGTTACATCAGGATGCCTGGAATCCATCCCTTAAAAGTGGGGCACTGTAGTGATCCCGGGCACGGGTCTGCTCCGTGCTCAAGTCACTTATTACTTTTCCTGTTTTCTGTCTTTATATTCAGTCTCGTTTATTATGGGGATTATCTGCGCTTTTATTTTGACAGCGCCGCGGCAGGACTTCCACCTGTCAAGCCTGCTCGTGGCCTGTCAGCTGTTTGCGATTAATGATTACTTTCTCTCCTGAAGTGTTGATTCATTAGTTTTCGGTGTGACTATTTAAGATCGCTAGCGAGGGTTATTCCTTGCTGCAACCTCGCCCTACCAGACTGGAATCCCCAACCCTGGTTCCAGTCCTTTGTTCAACGTTAGGTTTCGCCCTCCCTAAGTATATGTAAGTGACTGTTTTGATTCTTTGTGTGTTCAGTTATTCACCCTTCAAGGTCGTATGTATAGTTATTCTGTTTTGCCCCTTGTGGCATGTTCTTTTTGTTCCTTTTTGTTAATAAATAAGCAACTCACTGCTGGCGTTTGGTGCCTCATTTATGCCCTGAAAGGGGCATTCATAACAGCTTCTCTGACAGTACGTTGCAGCGAACAATGGACCCAGCGGGCGAGTCTGGTAAGAGGAGGATGAGGTGGAGTCGGGAAGAGAAGCAGTGTGTCCGGGCGATTGAGGATTTAGTGGCTGCTGCTTGGAGCTGCTCTTGCCAGGAAGATGAGATGGATTGGGAATCACCAATCTGCTGGAGGCCAGACCAAGCCTGCGTTTCCACCCTCGGGTGCAGAATCTCCATCCCCCAATCTTCCCCCACTACCATCACTGCCACCCCTCTCCTTGTCACCTGCTGAGCCTGAGGATTACAGCTGGACCCAACTCAAACATGACTCAGCAGGTACGGACTATGCAAGTTTTGGACTCGATGCGGATGAGGTGTGGGCTGCTCAGAGCATTGAGGATCTTATTTCAGGTGCCCGTACCTCCCATTCGCCAGAGGCAGCCCTGACATTCTTGGACCCCACAGCCGAAATAATAAAGGCATTCCCAAGCCTCCGCGCTATTCAGAGTTGGGCGGGCTGTTCATTTCAATCACTAACCTCTGTCATATGTACTGTGAGATGGTGAGGGATGCACCTGGGTCGTCGAGGTGTGTGCTGACAAAGAAGACTCCCCGGCCTCTGGCATCCTCCTCTCCTCGCCATCCTCCAGTGTCCACTCCAGCTCCAATCCCAGCCCCGCCAGCCCCACAGTCACTCCACGGGCTGAAGACAGGGGCTCCTTCTACGCCAGAGTCTGTGCCGATGAGACAGCGTCCCCTGGTTTCGGCATTACAGGACCCGGTGCCATCTGTGAGACATTCTTTGGCTCTTTGACACATGTCTCCATGCTCCACTCCTGTTCCAGCTCTCTCCATGGTGCACACACCAGCTTTACCTGTCATTAAGCCTGCCGCTCAGCCTGAGGATAAGCATGCAGCTTCACCTGAGGTTTCCACTGCAGCTGCTTCACCCGTCATCACGCCTGCAGTGCCGGCTCCACCACTTTCAACATTGGTACCCTCGGCCGCAGCTGTTTTCTCATCGGGATCGCCAAGGGTGGCCTCTGAAGCGGCAGAGCAGGCCAGGCACGTCTTTTCCTTCTATTACACCTATTGGGTGGGGAAGGGGGGTCTCGCCTGCTACTAGGCAGGGGTTCACAGTGGTAGTCACAAATTATTGCTGAGCCTCTGCCACCTGCCTCTGCTGCCATTTTTTCTGATATTGATATGTCACCCACCTGTGTTTTTCCTTCTCCATCCGAGGTGCACACTCCAGCAGTGGCTGTTTTGCCTCACATGCACGCTCTAGCAGTGACTATTTCTTCTCACATGCACGCCCCTGCAGAGACTGCGCCGCCTCACATGCACACCCCTGCAGAGACTGTTCTGCCTGCGGTTTCTTCAGCATCTCCTGTGGTGGTCATCACCTCTCCAGCTGCAGAGTCATCGGGTTCCTTGCCAGCGGAAGAGCAGGAGTTAAGGCAAGTCCTCTTCTTTGTTTTCTTATTATCTGTATTAGAGAGGTCTTGTCTTACTCCTAGTGAGGAGACCCACTTGCAGCACCCATCTGCTTCTGAGCTCTCTCCTCCAAGCTCTTCTGCTGACTGTTTTGATGTGATGCCTTCTTCAACCTGTACCTCTTCCTCCCTGTCCGAGGTGGCAGCATCGGAGGAGGATTCCTGGGCATCTGGGTCAGATGCGCCCCTGCCGTCTCAGCCTGAGGTCAGTGTGCCTCAGTCGTTTCATTTGGGAATCAGTGCGTTCAAACCATCAGCACATGAGGACAGCTCACTTCAGTCATCTGATCCAGAAGTCAATGCTCCCCAGCCGTCTCATCCAGAGGTCAGCGAACCCCAACCATTTCATCCAGAGTTTAAGAATTCCTTGTCGTTTTCACCTGAGCTTAAAACGCCCCTGCAATTATCTGTGGACCCATTCTGCTCTCCGGTCTGGTGGCCCTGGGATTCTGGAAGACCACCTGACCCGTTTTGTGTTGGACTTTGCTGGGGGAGGGAGTTTGTTTTGGCTCACCGGTTTTCTTTTTTTTCCCTCTCTTTTGGGTGTTACCTTAGGGTCGTCAGGGATCTGACCATTAAAGGGGGGAGGGGGAGGGGGTACTGTAGTGGTTCTGGACAGGTCTGCAGCCCCTGTCCCATGCTTTATGTTCCTTTCTGATTCATTTATCATGTTTGGTGTGTGTCCCCTGTGTGTTTGTGCAGCCCCACCTGTCCGGTCAGCTGTTTTCCTTGTGTGTCAGCCGTTTGTCATGATTGTTCTCCCCACCTGTGTTGTCCATCCATCCATCCATCTTCTACCGCTTTTCCGGAGGTCCGGGTCGCGGAGGCAGCAGTTCAAGCAGAGAAGCCCAGACTTCCCTCTCCCCAGCCACCTGCTCCAGCTCTTCAGAGGGGATACCAAGGCGTTCCCAGACTAGCTGGGAGACATAGTCTCTCCACCGAGTCCTGGGTCTGCCCCGGGGTCTCCTCCCAGTGGGACGTGCCTGAAACACCTCAAGTGGGAGGCGTCCAGGAGGCATCCTAATCAGATGCCCATACCACCTCAACTGACTCCTTTCAATGTGGAGGAGCAGCGGTTCTACTCTGAGCCTCTCCCGGATGACTGAGCTCCTCACCCTATCTCTGAGGGTGAGTCCAGCAATCCTACGGAGAAAGCTCATTTCAGCCGCTTGTATCCGCGATCTCGTTCTTTCGGTCATTACCCAAAGCTCGTGACCATAGGTGAGAGTAGGAACGTAGATTGACTGGTAAATTGACAGCTTTGCCTTAGAACTAAGCTCCCTCTTCACCACAACAGACCGGTACAACGTCCGCATCACTGCAGATGCTGCTCCAATCCGTCTGTCGATCTCTCGCTCCATTTTCCCCTCACAACAACCTGTGTTGTATTGCCATGATTATCCCTCTGTCTATGTATGTGCCTTTTCAGTCTGTTTTTTGCTGTGATATTATGTTAATGTCGTTTATTTCACCACGCTGTTTGGATTTATTATTTGTCTCCACGTTGTCTGGATAATTATTTCTTATCATTTCTGCTCTCGCACAGTGTTATTTTCTGCTCATTAATAAATCATGATTTACCAGAGTCACCTGGCGAGTGGGTCCTCTCATTCTTTGCCCCGGAGGAGCAAATGCTTCTGACAAAACAAACCAACCAACGCCGGCAAAAACATTACTTCCTCCCTTGGCGGAGTTAATAATAAAATATACAGTTGAAACCTTAAGTTTACATACACTGTATAAAAAGACACCTAACCTTTTTTTTTTTCTCACTGCCTGATATTAAATCAGATTAAACTTTTCCTGTTTTAAATCAGTTAGGATTACCAAAATTTTTTCTATTAGCTAAAAAAGTATTTATATGTGCTAAATATTTTTTCTTACTTTCTTCAAAGCTAAAAGTTTGCATACATTTACTCAGTATTTGGTAGCATTGCCTTTAAACTGTATGAAGTGAGTCAAACATTTTGGGTATCCTTGCACAAGCTTCTCACAATAGTTTGCTGAAATTTTGGCCCATTCCTCATGACAGAACTGGTGTAACTGAGTCAGGTTTGTAGGCCACCTTGCTCACATGTCTTTTCAGCTCTGCCCACAAATTTACTATGGGATTGAGATCAGGGCTTTGTGATGGCCACTCCAAAACATTGACTTTGTTGTCCTTAAGCCACTTTGTAACTAATTTGGTAATATGTTTACGGTCATTGACCAACTGGAAGACCCATTTGCACTTAAGATTCAACTTCCTTGCTGACATCTTGAGATGTTCTTTCAATATTTCCACATAATGTTCTTTCCTCATGATTCCATCTATTTTGTGAATTGCACCAATCCCTCTTGCAGCAAAATACCCCCACAACATGATGCTGCCACTTCCATAATTTACAGTTGTCAGGCTTGCAAGCTTCCCCCTTTTTTCTCTAAATGTAATGATGGTCATTATGGCCAAACAGTTCTATTTTAGCTTCATGAGCCCACAGGACATGTCTCCAAAAATTAAGGTCTTTGTCCCTGTGTGCATGTGCAAAATGTAATCTGTCTTTTTTTTTTAATTTTGCTTTTGGAGTAATGGCTTCTTCTTCACTGAGTGGCCTCTCAGCCCATGCTGATGCAGGACTTGTTCACTGTGGATAATGACACTCTTTTACTAGCTTCTGCCAGCATCTTCACAAGGTCTTTTGCTTTTGTTCTGGGGTTGATATGCACATTTCACACCAAAACATGTTCATCTCTGGGATGCAGAACCCATCTCCTTCCTGAGCAGTATGATGGCTGGACATTCCCATGGTGTATATACTTGTGTATAAACAGTGTTTGAACAGATGAGCATGGCACCTTCAGTCATCTGGAAATTGTACCCAAGAATGAACCAGACTTGTGGAGGCCCACAATTCTGTTCCTGATGTCCTGGCTGATTTCTTTTGATTTTCCCATGACATCACACAAGGAAGCAGTGTATTTGAGGTGTGCCTTAAAATACATCCACAGGTAGAGAGCCTAAGCCTAAGCCCATGCCCCCTCGACTTCCGCATATGGGACCTTACTTCGGAAAAAATCTCCATTGAAATGAATGGCAAGAGAGAAATTATCTTGCTATCCCGATTTAATTTTCCCACGCATTACCCATATCATTTTCCCAGGGGAAAGTAACTAGCAGTCCTCTGGATCAGCTACAGCTCTCAAAATTCTGTCGCAAGGTCTGTGGTGGACTTTTGCCAGTCGGTGCGTCGTGACATGCACTACACAAAGAGCAGCGATAAACAAGCCTATCATCTGGTCAGTCACTGCAACAGATACTGGAGTCAGTTTGTCTTGGCCTGTCCTTACCACTGATAATACCTCTATCTGCCAAGAATGTGCCGCTAGTCCAGCAAAAGCTAGTGGTACTCAAATACTTTGCAAGCAGTCTCATGAAATGGTCAGTCAGAGAGCAACTCATACCGACTTGGACATTGCCCGGGTTAACAAGGTCGGGAGTTCCTAGCAGCAGAAGGCGGAGGACAGAGCTGCATGGAGGAATCTGGTCAGACCTAAATGAAACAGTCATTGTCACACCCGACACACTGCTATGATGATGGTGATGTGATGATGGATGCCTCTTTCATCAGTCAGAAAACAGGAGTCTGCTTTGAGAGGGTAACCGCCATAATCGTGTTTGGTGACATCACGTGTGTAATCTGAGACAAGGAGATGTACTCCACTAAGCAGTTGTCACAAGCTGGGTCCGATGTTCTGCCGGACTCAGCCTCGTGACTCTTTTGTTATATCCATACATATTTATCTGTTGTATTTTTTGTGCCCTTTTGAGTTATCACTGCCTTCTATTTTGTCTGTTTATGTTTCAGTTTGTGTTGGCTTTATCTTGCTTCATTTGTAGTAATTTTCTAGTCTGTATTTGGTTTTGTTTATATTTTACTCTGTGGGTTGACAGCTGTCAGGTTGCGCTTCTGGGTTGTTTGGCGCTGCCTGTCAAGCTGTCAGCCGCTCCTCCCTTACCTCCCTTTACTGCCAAGCTGATTCCAATTATTGTTCCCTTCTCCTGCTCAGGTGAACCCACACCTGTTATTACTTATGTGGTTGGTTCGTTCACTATTTAAGCTCAGTCTGTTCACTTTGTCATTACCGCTACACATTGGATGTATCTCCTGTATTCTCCTTTAAATCTTCAATCGTATGTGCTGCTCATCCCTCCAGAGCTTCCCCGCTCTTAGGCACATTTCGTAAGTTTTCCCTTGTTTGACATTTTTGTATTTTAGGCACATGTTTGACTGTGATGCTTCTTTGTTAAATACATGCACAACACTATCCAGCGCTTGGGCTTTTCTCTCTCCGCCTCGTAGAGGCGTATATGACAGCAGTTTAAAAAAAAGCTAAATATTTCTCTTTTATCTTTTAATTTGATAAATATCATATGTGTAACTTGTGGCAAAATTTGATTGGGATTGAAAGATAATTTCTCTCTTGCCATTCATTCCAATAGAGACATTTTTCAAAGTAAGATCATATTTCATATGGGGACGTGACTTAGGCTCTTTGTTACCTCAGATGTTGTCAGAAGCTTCCAAAGCCATGACATCATCTGGGCTTTCCCAAATTGTAGCAATATTAGTGTATATAAACTTCGGACTTTGAAGAAAGTAATAAAAAATCTCTTAAAAAAATAATTTAACAAATATAAACCTTATTTCACAACTTTAGGTCCTAACTGACCTAAAACAGGAGAAGTTTAGTCTGAAACAGTGAGGAAAAAAAGGTCATGTGTCTTTTTATACAGTGTGTAAACTTCTGGTTTGAACTGTAGATTGTCCTGTAGTTTTTTTCATGATTACCTCCATCAAGGGAGGAGGTAATATTTTTAGTGGCGTTAGTTTGTCTGTTGGTTTATCTGTTAGCAATATAACTCAAAAAGTTATGAACGGATTTTGATGAAATTTTCAAGAAAGGTGTGTAATGGCATGGGGAACAGAAGATTAGATTTTGGTGATGATCTGAGAGTGCATACCTCCACCAAGGTCTTTGTATTTGTGCAGCAGGATTACACAAAAACTACTGGATGGATTTGGATGAAATTTTCACCAGAGGTGCTTCTTGGACTACAGAGGAACCCATTACATTTTGGTGATGATCTGAGAATGCATACATCCACCAAGACTCTTATCTTCTCACAGAATGTTAGCAACAGTACTCCAAAATTACTGGATGGATTTGGATGAAATTTTCACCAGAGGTGGTTCTTGGGCTACAGATGAATCCATTACATTTTGGTGATGATCTGAGAATGCATACCTCAGCCAAGGCTCTTATCCACAGTGTGTTAGCAACAATATTATAAAACTAATGGACAGGCTTTGATACAATTTTCACCAGAAGTGGCTCTAGGCCTACACACAAACCCATTAGATTTTGGAGGTGATCCACGAGGGACGAAAGGAGCCTTGGCGGAGGTATGTGCTCTCTGAGTGCTTTTCTAGTTTATTATAATGCACTAATGAAATAACATTTTATATTTTTTACTTTTCATCCATTTGCAGGACTACAGAACTGTCAAAAATACAATATCATGAGAACTCGTACCAGAAAAACCTGTGAAGTTTCCCAAACTTTTTGTTTTACCGAGAGAGATCAAGGAAGAAGAGAGGGAGAAGGAAACAGAGAGGGCAGCTGAGCATAGTGGTGAGTTGTTGTTGTTTTTTTTCCCAAGTCTACTAATGTTTTTATACATTATATATTTTTGTCCAGGTTGGAGCTGTAAAGTTTGTCTAGTTTCTTTTATCTCCTGCCATCACTTCTTGGTAAATAGATAATGCTGGTTTGACTCCTGATGTAACAAAACAGTGTGAAAACTCATCAGAAAATGAGTGAAACAAACTTCAGACAACCTGGATTAGGTTGATTTTTTTCAGACTTCTTTTTTCTGGTGCATCTCAGCAAATATTCTAAGCCTCACAGACCAAGAGTTGACAAATTCCACTATAAAAAAGAGCCATTTTAGGCAATTGTTGTCATAAAATATCTACATGGACTAACAAAACTTCTGTAGCACAGTGGCTACGTTTTTCGTGTCTTTTTTTTTTTTACCATAAATTTATGTCTTTTTTTCCCCACACATTTGTGACTTTTCTTGAGTAAATTTACATTTTTTCATTCAAATTTGCTACATTTATAATTGAATTTTTTTTCTGTGAAAAGATGCAACTTTTTCCCATGCATTTTCACATTTTTAAACATAAACTTGCATCATTTTGCACATAAATTTGCATTGTAATTTGTCATCAAAGCCACAGGGAGCCAGTAATTAAGGGCAAAATAGCCACAGGGTGGAGGCCCCTGTCACTGATTGATAATGTCAGGACTACCAAGGAATATATCCTTCTTACAAAAATACAACATATGATGCATTGGGGTTTTCATGTGCCCTCGAATGCTTATGCCTCCTCCTGCAGCAAACGTGGACTGGAATCCTGTGGATGCTTCATGTCTCGGCCCTGAGTACGCACACAGTCAGAGAGAGAGAGAGAGAGAGAGAGAGAGACGCTGTATTCTCTGACAGACCAGACAGTAAGTTGCTTTACCTTCCTGGTGGCACAATAGGAAAGCCACACATTTAAACCATTCTGTCCAGACATTTCTCACATATTTGTGTTATTAACTGTCACTTATCCCTTTACTGGGTGAAGAACCGCATAGTATTTGGTAACCTCCATGGATGCTATACTGCAAACATAATATATTATGACCTTAGCAGTAATCACAGTCACTGTAATAATCTTGTATTGGACCTCTTGCACAATGTAGATTAACATACTTCTGCATTCCAGTCCTCCCACAGCTCCGGTTCTGCTTCCATTATATTTTCCCATTCCCTGGTGCTTTCTTGTCAATAAATCAGTTTTATCACTTTCGCTTATCATTGTACATATTGAAAATAGTGTCATTTTTTCTTTATAAAGTTCGTGTTTCATATTTTAATAGTTTTTGTAACCATACTGGGCCGTAGTTCCCCCAGTTAGCTTAGCATAGCACAGCTATCGTGTTGTGTCTCTGGCATTCCAAATATCACTGCATGGGCTGTGGTATCCTGTGTTCTGCACACCTTTTTCTAGGGGTGGGAATCGCGAAGGACCTCACGATTCGATTCAGATCGCGATACATGGGTTACAATACGATCCTATTACGATTCAACGATAATCACGATATCGCGATATCAAGTATCATGATCCCATATATTTCAAATTTTTTCAACTTACTCAACCTCAACTCATGTCCCAAAGTAAAACTGTTGACATCTCTTTCATATAATAAGCTATTCTCGGAGCTTGAGTTTCCATGGAGACACATCTCTGTACACAGGGAGGGTGGTGGACGGTGTTTGGAATAGACTCCCACTCCAGCTACATTTATCTGACTCTGTGGACTCTTTTTAAAAAGCAGCTGAGAACTTTTTTGTTTAACGAGGATTTCCGATTGCCGATTTTTGTTGTCTATCAATGTGATTATAGGAAGAAAAAGTATACCAAAAATATTAAATATAAAAGAATAAGAACCGAAGAATCTATGTATTTACTGACAAAGGAATTATTAATACAAGATTGGAAGATAGTTTATGATGAAAATTATATAAATAAAGCATATGATAAATTTTTACAAATATTTCAATCACTGTACAATAAAAACTGTCCTATAAAACAATACAGTGACAGACAACAAAAGAAAAATATTCCTTGGGTCACCAAGGGGTTAATAAATGCATGTAAAAAGAAGAATACATTATATAAACAATTCATTAAGTGCAGAAAGGTGGAGGCTGAGATCAAGTATAAAAGATATAAAAATAAGCTTACTAATATAGTGAGGACCTGTAAGAAAGAATATTACAACAGAATATTAGAGGATAATAAAAATAACTTAAGAGGAATATGGCAAGTACTCAATGGGATTATTAGTAATCGACCTAAGAATGCTAATTATCCAGAATATTTTATTCAAAATGGCAATTTGATAAATAATATGGAGGATGTGGTCAGTGGTTTCAATAAATTTTTTGTAAATGTTGGTCCTGAATTAGCAAAATCAATAGTGACAGCAGAAACTAACAACAGTGGTTCTGTAAATGAAATAGAAGATAGAAATCCAAACACAATCTTTTTGGGTGCAGTTACTGAAAAGGAAATTATCAAGACTGTGAGAACAAAAAATCAACGGACTGGAATGAAATTGACATGACAATAGTGAAAAAAGTAATTGAAGGAATTGTTAAGCCACTCACCCACATCTGTAACCTGTCATTTCAAACTGGTAAATTTCCAAACAAAATGAAAATAGCAAAAGTAATACCTCTATACAAAACAGGAGACAGTCATTGTTTCACAAATTACAGGCCAGTCTCTTTACTCTCACAATTCTCCAAAATACTTGAAAAAATCTTCACTAAGAGACTGGATGATTTCATTGAAAAACACAACCTCCTTACAGACAGCCAGTATGGTTTTAGAGCAGATAAATCTACATCTTTGGCACTGATCGAACTTATAGAAGAAATTACTAGTTGTATAGATAAAAAAAGTTTGCTGTAGGAGTATTTATAGATTTAAAGAAAACTTTTGACACCATTGACCACAGAATACTACTAAGGAAACTGGAAAGGTATGGGATAAGAGGGGTCGGACTGAGTTGGGTGGAAAGTTATTTAAGTAACAGACAACAATTTGTACAAATTGGTGAGCACAAATCACCCTTCATGGACATCACTTGTGGTGTGCCCCAGGGGTCAGTTTTGGGACCCAAACTCTTTATTTTGTATATAAATGACATAGCCAAGTATCAAAAATTCTGAAATTTATTTTGTTTGCGGATGACACAAATATCCTTTGCACTGGTGAGAATTTGCAGCAGGTTTTAGAGGTGGTCACAACTGAAATGAAAAAGTTAACGCAGTGGTTCAACAAAAATAAATTATCTCTAAATCTAAAAAAAACAAAGATTATGTTGTTTGGAAATTATAAAATAAATCATGAAATAATGGTAACGATAGATGATACCAGAATAGAAACAGTACAGGAAAATAAGTTTCTGGGAGTGACGCTAGACAATAAAATCTGCTGGAAACCTCACATCAGTCACATCCGGGCCAAGTTGGCAAAATGTATAGGCATACTGGGGAAGACAAGACACATCTTGGACTATAAATCATTGGTCTTACTGTACAATTCACTGTTTCTACCTTATCTTAACTACTGTGTAGAAGTCTGGGGAAACACCTACAAGACCAACCTACAGTCAATATGCACATTACAAAAAAGAGCTATAAGGATAATAAATAATGTAGGATATAGAGACCATACCAATCCGTTGTTTTTAAAGTCACATGTCATAAAGTTCATGGATTTAATTAAATTTAAGACAGCACAAGTAATGTACAGGGCAATTAATAATCAACTCCCAACTAATATACAAAAAATATTTTAAAAAAGAGACAATGATCATAATTTGAGAGGAGACTTAAACTTTACAAAACCCAAGATACGAACAACCAAGAAAAGTCTGTGCATATCTGTCTGTGGGGTGGATTTGTGGAACAGTCTGGAGCCGGAACTGAAACTATGTACAAACAGAAATCAATTCAAAAAGAGGTATAAACATTATTTGCTGAAAGGATATATGTTAGAAGGGTAGTATTTATATGTACGATTCACTGTGCTCACTCTGGGACACTATGGAACGGTGGGTGGGACAGCACTGTGTATATCTGTGTTGTTTGAGGCTGGTTTTGATGTATGGACATCAATGCATGTTAGGATGGATGGGTATTAATGTTGATATAAAATACAGTTAATTGTTTACTTGGGGTCTTAAATGTGGTAATTTGTATATAATTCACATGGGTGTATTTATGGAAAAGAGGAGATGGAATTAATAAGTGTTCACTTCTTCCTTATTCCCTTTCAAACACTGTATACTGTTACTTTATTGCATTTGTCATTTGTTTTGTTTTTGTTATACTTTTTGTTCGAAATAAAGTATCTATCTATCTATCTATCTATCTATCTGTTTAGTTTCAACTGCTTTTTAATGGTAAAGTCTGATATTTTAAAATTATTTTAATCTGGTGTTTTAACTTTTTTTTTGTATTTTTTAAAATTATTTTTATCTATCAACTTCCTTTTATTCCATTTTATTATACAGCACTTTGTGACCATACAGTGGATATAAAAAGTCTACACACCCCTGTTCAAATGCCAGGTTTTTGTGATGTAAAAAAATAAGACCAAGATAAATCATTTCAAAACTTTTCCACCATTAATGTGACCTATAACCTGTACAATCTAATTGTAAAACAAACTGAAATCTTTTAAGGGGAAAAATTAAAAAAAAAACTACAATAACCTGGTTGCATAAATATGCACACCCTGTTATAACTGGGGATGTGGCTGTGTTCAGAATTAACCAGTCACATTCAAACTCATGTTAAATGGGAGTCAGCACGCACCTGCCACCATTTAAAGTGCCTCTGATTAACCCCAAATAAACAATCTTTGCCACCATGTTATTCCTCTGTGACCTTTTTGGCATTGTCTTATCCCCTCCTTTTCTTGCATGTGGATCCTTGATAAGTGTTGCTTTTGCAATAATTGCACTACATTTTTCTGGAGCACGTTCTCGCTTTATGCCCTTTTATTCCACATCTGTAGCACATCACATTGGCATCGCTATCTTTTCTGCTGCCAGTGTTCACCTCAGGAAGGCCTCAGCTTTGTTTCATGCACGTTTTCATCACATTGTCTGCAGGTTCTGTGAGCTTTATTTTTTCAGTCTCTTCATAAATTCTCAGCCTTCCCTTATAGTCTGTGAATGTAACATTATCTTCATTTTGTGTTACATGAATGGGTAGTGGCTTTAAGGCATCTGGTAGCCCACTTAGTAGCATGGCAATAATCAGTCCATCACTCATTTTCACCTACATCTTTCAAGGCTGTGATGTTGTTCTGTGCTCAAATCAGATAATCTGTCACACTTTCATTGTCCATCATGTGCAGCTTGGTTGCAGATTTATTATTTTTTAGGCTTGCTTCTCCCAGCATAATGCTCTTTCAGAATTTTCAGAGCTTTTCTGCCATCATCACCTGCTTCATGTCTTATCAGTGACATACTTTTATCATCAGTCTTTTAAGCTCAGTGTAGCAGTCAGCGTTTTTCTGTTTGTTTGCAGCTCATTGCTCATCACTATTTGACTCGTACAGTACAGTCTGTTCAAGTGTTAGTAGCCTAGGAATCTTGTCTCCTACAGCTTCTTATCCTCACATCTGTTGAATACAAGCTGCAGAATTCTTGTGACTGCCATTATCCTCCTAACCATTGTGCTAATGTGCTTTAGCTTCTAGTCGGCTATCTTCATAGCTTCACTGGCTCCCGTGAAGTTATGAAGATTAGTTGAAGATTATCTTATCTTCACACTGGTTCATTTGCTGTTCCCATGCTGCACGCAGAGCTTCTTCATTTATCCCTAAAAGTTGGCCTACTTACCTTAGCTACTTGACGCCATGCACATCTGTACCTCGCACTCAAAACTTCTTCCTCAGGAGAGCTAAGAAAAGTGTCCAGCTTAATGGTTCCATAACCTGTTGAGCAGAGTTAGTCACAGCTGTCTTCTTAGAGGTGTGCAGGGGAAGAAGTGAAGCTGCTTCTTCTTGTTTAGCTGTCAGGCATTTATTTTATGAACCATGTAACGTGACATGGAGCAGAAAACAGAGGCGTCTTATCAGCAGCTTCTCTCACAACGAAGCAGAGTGGGCTGCACATGTGCAGACTCAGCAAGGGCTGAATGCCAATGAACCTGGATACGTCACATGTACTACTGTCATTACAACAATATAAACACACTGAGCAAGGATGTAAATTACCAACTCTCAACAATTTTGATATTTATTAATTACATTCCTATTCATTGGTAGCAACTGCGTGATTTTAACAAAAGGTTGATTGTAGGGCTGGGCTGGGGTTGCCAACTTTCTCACAGCCAAATAAGGGACAGAGGGGTCTTCACTATTGCTCGGTGCCACAATGTTGTGGACATTAGTGTTGTTATAATACTGAGATTTTTTTTACCTTGATAATACCTTAAAAATGCTGTATTCAATGTCATGTTTAATACTACAAAGAAAAAAATACCACACTGTATACCGAGAAATTTCACATTTTTATTATAAGGCCCACATGTCAACTTGCTGACAGAAGACACTGGGAAAACTGCAGCTGGTACAGGGTTTCCTCTGGTAACCTTTCTGGGTGGCAGCCTGCCACCCCTGAAAAGTTTCCGCCACTCTATCAGGAAATACAAATTTTAAAAAAATATATGAAGCAACGACGGTCCGCAAGCGTGCACACAAACAACGCGCGTGACCATCATTCACGCGGAGTTCAGAAGCGCCCCGCCCACATGTTTCAGTCAGCAAGCACTGCAGAGTGTCTCGCTACGAGCGTCGCTGTCCAAGAGAAACACGAGTATTAAAGTACTTTAAATGCAGGAAAAAATCAGAAGAGATATGTAAGTGGTGAAGGCATTTTTCATGGTTTTAACTTGCTGGTAACGGGAGCAATAATGGAAGAGTCGCTTAGCAAACAGGTGTGGTTATTTTTTGTTTTTCTTATTTCAGACAAGAATAAAAAGGAGGTTTTTTTTTTTACCTTTACCTTAGTTAATATTAATTAACTAATTTATGTTCATTATTATGTACCTGGCAAGTTAAGATGACCAAAATTCACGAAGTCAATGACTTTAATCAGTCAGCAGCCTTCAGACAAGCTAAACGTGCCAACATTTGGATTTCAAAATAAGGGAGGTTTTTCCTGCTGTCTGGGTGGTGAGGAGAGTCCTAAAAAAAACTATAAATATATAGAAATATAACAGAAATAACTGCATCTTTGGTCATTTAAGTTAATTTATTTCATTAAATACAATTTTATTAATATTTTTTATTTGAAATCAGAGTTAAATTATTGTTCTGTTGTGGCTCTGCAAAATTATGGTCAAAAATGTAAATTGTTACAAGGAAAAAGTAAAAAAAAAAATTCCAGTCTGTTTCAAATTTATTAAGAAAAACAGTAATTTTATTTTAAAAAATAGACAAAAATTACCCATAAAATTATCCACAGATTTATAATAAAGTCTCAAATGTACAAGAAAAGTCAATTTCACAAGAGGAAATTACAGATTTAAGGAAAATGGTTTCAAATTTAGATAAATTTACAGAGAAAAGTAGAAAACTATAAGAAAATTGTTATAAATTTTGGAGAAAAACCTTAAACCTTCAAGACTGAAGTCATTACTCAAGTTTTAAATGAGTGCTGTTTGTACCCTTAACTAGAAATTTTTGGTTGTCTACTTTTAATTTACATGACACTTAATATTTTCTAACCTGTTTCTATACCACCATAGACAGAGAGAGAAGCTGAATTAGACAGAGCTCAGAGAGGGCAAGATTAGACAGAAGAGAGGAGCCAAGGAGAGGAAAGTGTTCAGGCAGAGGGTCCAGGAGAGGTGAGAGCAGAGGGAGAAGAGAAGGATGACACCAGTAAAAAGTCCAAATACAGGACATCTGGGTGGGACCCCAACTGGCCAAATATTCCAACATTCAAGCTTCGGTTGTACAGTACTTCAAATGGTAAGTTCCATATGCAAAGTTACTGTACAAAATTTAAAAAAAAAAGAAATAAATAGTATAAAATTAACATATTCCGGTTACAATAGTGTCATGTGTTTTCTGCCCTGCCCCAACCCTTCCCCCCGGAAAAATATGTTGCCACCGCACTAAGATCTTTAAGCCAGAGGAAACACATACAGTATCTATTGGGAACAAAATGAATACTTCAGATATCCTGAATCAAAATATATTGCTATTTCATTTATTTTGAAAACGTTAGTGGATATAGTTTGTGAGGTTTTGTGAAAAACCTCTAAAATAAATGTGAACATTTACAGTAAATAAAAAACAAAACCATTTCAAATCCATAAGACATTATGCAGCAAGGAGAATGGGTGGGTGACGGTGAGAAGGAAGCCTAGTCACAAGGCCCCGGTTCACCACCAACCTGTTCATGTTTCTAATTGTTTTTCCCCGCTCAGCGACACACCCGCTGAGGAAAAAACTCTGATCATTGGCAACTCTGTAGACTTAGACTTAGACTTAACTTTATTAATCCCTTTGGGATGACTCCCTCTGGGAAATTTGTGTCACGACGGCCCTCACAGACCGTCACAAGACGCCTCAGTCACCAGTGAGTTTGCAGTGGTAACTTATTGTAGAGAAAGACGAACACACACAGAACACATACAGTGGCTGGGTGAAGTCTGAGCCGGGGAACACCCGATGCGCCAGACGGACAACAGTAAGGATGAAGTCTCAAGGGAACACACCTTACGAGACGACAACGTTAACAATGATGAGCTAGGCTGACAGGAACATACCTGAGCATATAGGAGCACCATCAGAACGTAGCTGAATATAACAGATGATCATAGCAGATGATCGTAACAGGTGGACGTAACAGGAGAACATAACAGAGACTGCCGCGTTGGAGGACATTTAGCACCCGCTTATATCTCTGGCGGCTAATGACCCCAACGCGGCACAGCTGCTCCTAATGACAGCGGAGCAGCAGCTGACTTTGACAGCAGGGAGCTTCCCCGGGCGCCTTCACAATAAGAGCCCGAGGAGCTGGAAGGAATCCTCAGCTGCCAAAGCCAGGGAAAAAAGATATGAGACCCGAGTGTGGCCAGAACCGACACTCGGGTTATGACAGTACCTCCCCCTCAAGGCCGAGCTCTGAGCGGCCTGAGTAACACCCAAGCCCCCCCCCCACCCCCCTAGGGTGGGTGGATGGGGCGCTGGCAGGAGGGAGAGAGACAAACAACCAACAAGGCTATAAAGGTAGGGGGAGAAAAAAAAAAACCATAATCCCCAAAAATGTGGGCAACCACAATAAGTTCAAAATAGGCAATATACCTTTTGGCAAATAGAGTGACATAAGGTGGAAGAAAAAAAACCCCCACCAAACTCAGAAACAACCTGGTGAGCCACAAAAACACAAAACAATCCCCCTCCCCCCACACACACCCCAACAGTCCCACAGACAAGATCAGGAACCCGGGAAGGGTGCAGTCCAGACCCGGAGGGATGGGGGCAAAAGGTTCGGGGAGTTGTCCGGCAACAAGAGGCCACAGAACAAGGAGGGGAAAAGAGGGCAGTTCGGGTGGCCTACCCCAGTCCCATGCTCGGGAGAAGAGAGTTTCAGGCGGCCGGAGCAGGTCGCCGCACAGGAATACAAATAGGTCGGGGGGCCGACCCAGAGGACCAAACTGACGAGACAGTCCTTCAGGCGGCCGGAGCAGGTCGCCGCACAGGAATACAAATAGGTCGGGGGGCCGACCCAGAGAACCAAACCGACGAGACAGTCCTTCAGGCGGCCGTCCCGCGACACCAGCCCACCAGAACCGTTGGGAAGAAGTAGCCGGTGGTCCCGCTGAAAAGGGGGGAGATGAGGGGGAACCGGGCGGAGCGTTCGAGACCCCAACGGCCCCAGGTGGAGATGGGTAGTGCTCCTCAGGGAGACGAGGAGGATGACGGTGGAGATGAGGGTGATGAAGAAAACGAGCCTGTCCAGCATCCAGTGGATGGGGATCTGCAGCTCCCTCACCGAACCTAGGACCTGCTGGTGCAGCACCCACGGTGGACCCCGATTGGGCCTCCGGAACCAAACCCACGGTGGACCCCGATTGGGCCTCCGGAACAGCACTCCCGGTGGACCCCAACTGGACCGGAACAGCACTCCCGGTGGGCCCCAACTGGACCGGAACAGCACTCCCGGTGGACTCAGTCGGCGTGGCACCAGACTCGACCTCCGACCCCGAAACTGGAACCTCTGGCGCAGCAGGCGAGAGCAGCCCCTCGCCGGCGACCCTGGGAGAAGACTCACACAAGAGAGAAAACCCGGGATCAGGATCACCGGCAGCGCCAGAACCCGGCGAGATAAGCTCGGACGCAGCGGGCGGCTGCACCCGGCTCATCTCCCCTTGAGACAGGCAAAAGTGCTCTAAAAGGTGAAGAAGAAAGATAAAACACAGAACTTGCCTGAGCTCGGGTTCTGACGCCGTCCAGGACTGCGATCATCCGGGCTCAGAAGTCAGGAGGTCGTCTTCAGGCTCCCACTCAGCTGC
The DNA here is from genome assembly GCA_020510985.1 of Pholidichthys leucotaenia. Lineage (NCBI taxonomy): Eukaryota > Metazoa > Chordata > Actinopteri > Cichliformes > Pholidichthyidae > Pholidichthys > Pholidichthys leucotaenia. The sequence continues at coordinate 358,573,844 of CM035843.1, read as the reverse complement.
GTCGGGCTCCGCAGCTGGCATGATGGTGCGTGCAGCTAGAGAGTCCTCCGGCACCGATGTCCACGCCGGTGGCCCGCACGGCGTGGTGGCAGGGGAATCTCGCCCTGCTGGACCGGACCGCTCCTCCGTGGAACCCCGGGGACGCTTCTTCATCGGCGATGGCTCCACGCTGCAGTCCGCTCTCCTCCTCCGCCCATGGCGTGGCTGCGGAACCGGAACCAGGCTCTCCAGAACCACAGGCCCCCTCCTCATCCAGCGACGTTGGCCTGACGTCGAGGACCGCTCAGCGGAGGGAGACACAGAGGAAGCAGGGTTAATACTTTCATCCACAGCGGGTGGAGGGAGCTCGGGGGGCTGCATACCCCGAACTCCACCCCCAGGAGTCAGACAAGGCAAAACAATATCAAAAGGAGAGAAATTATCATGCCCTTGCCTTTCCCCTAAGGGTAAGATGGTTCCCGCTGTGGGGGGCGTCGTTCCTTCCTTTCCCCGCTGGATGGCGACAGAGGGCCCTCTGGGAAGACGAGATGAGGCCACTCGAGGCGGATCCGGGATGAGGCTCGCCGAAACGGAGCTCTCGTGACACACAGCAGCCAGGATAGGCGACGAGGAGGAGGGGGCGACAGCCGGGGTCAGTCGGGCATGGAGCGCTGACGGGACAGCAGGCGAGGGCCCGGGAGAAGACGAGGCTGCGGGGATTCCCCTCTGACGAGGCACAGGAGTGACAGCTGTGTGGGGGGTTGAGCCCTTGCGGCGACCCGGAACAGCATCCAGACGGGGTTCTAGCCGAGGTTGGAAGCCGGAGTGACGACGGTTCCTTGTAGGGGGTGAGGCGAAGGTGAGGTCCGGAAATCGCCGTTCCTGAGCAGAAACAGTGGCAAGCAAGTCCGCGAACTCAGGAAACTCACGCAGCGCTGGATTCCTCTCCACCAGTCTGACCGCCGCCACCACATGCTTCATACACGCTGGAGGATTCCTAGCGGAGCAAGCAGCGGCCTAGCGGAGCAAGCAGCAGCCACCCGGTCCCAGATCTTGTCTGCTGTCAGCTGCAGCTTCTCTGGGGGAATCCCGAGTGACGACATGCCCGATGGGAAAAGACCTCCGGATGGTACGAACTCCCGGGCCGGAACGGAGGCAGGAGCGGGATCCCGAAACGAGGGGCGACGTCTCCTCCGCTTCAGCTTCCTGCCAGGATTTCCCTCCAGCCCTCCTCCAGTCTCTCACGCTGGGTGGCGATGTCATCTCTCCTCACACTTACCTCTGGATGATTGGTGAAGCGGGGAAGAGAATCCAGAATCTCCTCGGCTAGGTCCAGGTACCTACGAATGTCGCTGGGAGCGTCCAACAGCGTAGCGGTGAAGATGGTGTAGTCTACCTCCTTCAGAACTTCTGCTTGCTGCCTGCCAAGGCGCCGACAACGGCCCCTGGATGACGACATACTCCCCGCTGCAGACACTCAGACAGGTAGGAACAAACAGTCCACTACTGCAAACTGCACGGTGAATGGCGTCTCGAAACAACGCCTCCTCTCCGGGCGTTAGGCGGCAGTCTACTGTCACGACGGCCCTCACGGACCGTCACAAGACGCCTCAGTCACCAGTGAGTTTGCAGTGGTAATTTATTGTAGAGAAGGACGAACACACACAGAACACATACAGTGGCTGGGTGAAGTCTGAGCCGGGGAACACCCGATGCACCAGACGGACAACAGTAAGGATGAAGTCTCAAGGGAACACACCTTACGAGACGACAACGTTAACAATGATGAGCTAGGCTGACAGGAACATACCTGAGCATATAGGAGCACCATCAGAACGTAGCTGAATATAACAGATGATCATAGCAGATGATCGTAACAGGTGGACGTAACAGGAGAACATAACAGAGACTGCCGCGTTGGAGGACATTTAGCACCCGCTTATATCTCTGGCGGCTAATGACCCCAACACGGCACAGCTGCTCCTAATGACAGCGAAGCAGCAGCTGACTTTGACAGCAGGGAGCTTCCCCGGGCGCCTTCACAATAAGAGCCCGAGGAGCTGGAAGGAATCCTCAGCTGCCAAAGCCAGGGAAAAAAGATATGAGACCCGAGTGTGGCCAGAACCGACACTCGGGTTATGACAATTTGAACCTAGAGACTCCAGCGGCCATAGTCAAATGCATTCCTGGGGCCAGAGCAGGCGACATCGGGTCAAATTTGAAAATGCTGGCTAAAAGTAACTGTAAATACTCCACAATTGTTATCCACGCCGGCATTAACGACATCCGACTCCGGCAGTCGGAAGTCACAAAACTTAATGTGGAATCGGTGTATGGCTTTGCAAAAACGATGTCTGCCTCTGTAGTATTCTCTGGGCCCCTCCCCAATCTGACCAGTGATGACATGTTTAGCCGCTTGTCATCCTTCAACCGTTGGCTGTCTGTGTGGTGTCCTGCAAACAATGTGGGCTACATAGACAATTGAAGCTCATTTTGGGGAAAACCTGGTCTTATTAGGCGAGACAGCATCCATCCCACTTTGGATGGTGTGTCTCTTTTATCTAACAATCTGGCATCATTTTTATCCAAATTTCCTAATCATTGACAACTCAGAGTTGGGACCAGGAAGCAGAGTCGCAGTCTTGCACGCCTCTCTGCAGCTCCTCTTCATCCGCTACCCCTCAACTTAGCCCGTCTTCCCCATCAGAGAATCATTGTCTGCTCCCTCCAAAGTAAATAAAAATATAATGTATAAGCATCCCAAAGTGATTAATCAAAAAGTTGGTAAAACGCAGATTAAACATGAAGCCTCTAAATTGAATGATTTGGCCTCTGTTCCTCCTCATAATTTAAAAATTAAATGCGGTTTGTTAAATATTAGGTCTCTAAGTCCCAAGTCTCTGCTAGTCCATAATCTGTTAATTGATCATCAGATTGATTTAATATCCCTTACAGAGACTTGGTTAGGGCAAGAGGATTATGTTGGTTTAAATGAATCAACTCCCTCTGGTTATTTAAACTGTCAAAATCCCAGAAGTTCTGGTCGTGGAGGAGGAGTAGCAACAATTTACCATTCTAAATTACTAGTTAATGTAAAGCAAAAAACACATTATAATTCCTTTGAGGGCCTGGTCCTCAGTATTGGGCATTTTAGCAATTTTAGGCTAAACCCAATTTTATTTGCCATTATCATCCTCCATCAACCTACTCAGAGTTTTTATCCGAATTTGTCGAATTCTTAGCTGATTTAGTGCTGAAATCAGATAGAACTAGAAAAGCACTCGGCGAGCGCAGACCTCCGCCAAGCGCCACAGTTCCCCCCATACAGTGTTTGTGTGTAGGTTTTCAGATTCCTTGACCATGAAAACATATGACTAGCAATTGGATTGACAATGACAGGATTAGTGGTTCAGTAGTTATTCACGAAAATGTCATTTTCCGTAATGGCGGCCACAGTTTCCCCCATACAGTGTTTGTGTGTACATTTTCAGATTCCTTGACCATGAAAACATATGACTAGCAATTGGATTGACAATGATAGGATTAGTGGTTCAGTGGTTATTCACGAAAATGGCATTTTCCGTAATGGCGGCCACAGTTCCCCCCATACAGTGTTTGTGTGTACGTTTTCAGATTCCTTGACGATGAAAACACATGACTAGCAATTGGATTGACAATGATAGGATTAGTGGTTCAGTAGTTATTCACGAAAATGGCATTTTCCGTAATGGCAGTTTTCTTCTGGACGGTGATCCGGATGATCCCCAAAATTTAATCAGTTCTTCCTTGTACCATTTTCAACAACGCCTGAAAGTTTCATCGAAATCCGTCCAAAACTTTTTGAGTTATCTTGCTAACCAACAGACAAACAGACAGACAGACAAACCCCGGCAAAAACATAGCCTCCTGGCGGAGGTAATAATTATAGTAGGGGACTTTAATATACATGTAGATGTAGATAGTGATTGCCTTAGTATGGTAGACTAATTTCAACTTCTAATAATAATATTAGAAGTCTAGTCATCGAGTCTAATATTGACTAACTTCAATATTAGACTCGATGGGGTTTTCTCAGAAAGTAGGAAATTCTACCCATTATCTCCACCATACGTTGGACCTTGTTCTGACATATGGCATAGAAATAGAAAATCTGGTAGTGTCTCCTCATAACCCTGTACTGTTAGACCATTGTCTGTTAACCTTTGATTTTACTATTTCTGACTATTTGGCTCCTAAAGAAAAATATTGCGACAGTAGATGCCTCTCAGATGATGTTGTAACCAAATTTATGCAGATTGTTTCCTCTATGCCAGAAGTCTCCCCATTTATTGGTAGCTTTATTCTTCAAATAATCAATTCTTCATTAACTTTAGGCCATGTACCACAGGCTTTTAAAACTGCTGTAATTCAACCCTTACTCAAAAAGCCAACGCTGCATCCAGGAGTTTTAGCTAACTATAGACCAATCTCTAATCTCCCTTTCATTTCAAAAATCTTAGAAAGAGTTGTTGCTACGCAATTATTTGACCACTTGCAGGGAAATGGTTTATTTGAAGAGTTTCAATCTGGGTTTAGAATCCATCATAGTACTGAAACAGCCTTAGTGAAGGTCACTCATGACCTCCTTATCGACACAGTACACTAATCTGTTAATATCTTGAAATTTAGTACAATGTCAAACAAAATTTACACGTGATCCAGACCAGCTAAGAGTTTTGTGTAAATAATGTGCTGTTATTCTAAGCTTAGTTTTCACTAAATAACTCTCCATTTTATTTGTCTGAATCAAGTCTAAAAGTTTAATCTCTATAAACTAGATTTCATACTTTGATTCAGGTTATAATTAAAAATTATTCATCATCATCATAGCGGTCTGTTGTGGGCGACAATGACTGTTTAATTTACTGTAGGTCTGATCAGATCCCTCCACACAGCTCTGTCCTTAGCCTTCCGCTGCCAGGAACTCCTGTCTATATCCAACTTCTTCAAGTTTCTTTTTAGTGTCTTTAAATCTGAGCCTTGGTCTACCCTAATTGCATTTGCCCTCACATAACTGTGAGTAGAGTAACTGCGGAGGGAGACGCTGGTGGTCCATCCTCTCAACATGTCCGAGCCATCTCAGGTTCATCTGTATTAGCATGTCCTCCAATGATGGTAGACAAGCTCGCTTGTCCTTCCATGAGATGTTCATTAAGCAAAAAGATTCTAAAGTTTGTTTTCCCAGTAACATGTAAGAGCACACTGCTCCATTATTCTGTAGGACAGTGCAGTGAGAAATGTCTTGTTCAACATGAAGGTAATATTTGGATGATCGCTAATTGATCAACTCACATCAGATCAGATGGATATAATTCTTATTTTTACTGCTTTGACATGAAGTGTCCACTTTGCTTCTTAACGATTATGTAGTGGCTATTTACATTGAGCTGCATCCAGTCATCAATACCAGTGATAGCTTACCATATAGATTAGTCCAACTAATTGCAACAAACTGGCCAATGTGGGTGACCCCCACAACAGACTGGGACAAGCAGAGCGCTCAGCTTGTCCGTGGCTGTGGGGGTTACCCCACAGTACTCCTCCCCCCAGAGGGGAGCTGAGCCCTCTGGGGGGGAGTACTGTGGGTGACCCCCACAACAGACTGGGACAAGCAGAGTGCTCAGCTGGAGCAATTGGCAGAACAATGAGATGTGTGTATTGATATCAATAGGCAGCCTCCCTTTGTCTAGCTTTTTCCTGCCAGTAATCTTCCTATTGTTATGGGTGACTCTCAAATGCAAATGTCTTCCTGTCAGTAATCCTCCTATAGATGTGGGTGACTCTCAAATGCAAATGTCCATGCCTACTGCTGTGAATGCATTGTCTGTAGTGGGGTATTTAAACTGCATCGCTCTGTAACTCTCTCTCTCTCTCTCTCTCTATTTATTTATAATAAATAAATAAATAAATCTCTCTCTCTGACTACTGCTTCTGACGAGACGCATTCCGTGTCTCCTGACTAGAGCCTCTGAGAGCTCGCTCCGGCGCGCCTGCACGGCGCTGGAGTGAGTTCTTGTGATGGCAGAATGAAATGAAACGCACGCATTGCCTATCTGCTGGAGAGCCTCCGGGCTCGCTCTGGCGCGCCTGCACGGCGCTGGAGTGAGTTCTTGTGATGGCGGAATGAAATAAAACCCACTTTTAAACTTCAACACGCTTCTTATTATTCCATGCCGCCACAGCCAACACAATTACTCACTATTTGTTGATACTTAAGTTTCTTGTATTTGTGTCGCATATTCCTTATATTCCCATCATTATCATTCATATATTACTCACTTGTTGATTAAAATGGAGATTCTTGTAATATATAGTACTTCTTTTTCTGTGTTGATACTTCTTATTCTCTATAAAAGCGGCTCATTGATCTGACCCTAAAATGTGAATGCATGCATGCTTTATGAGACTCCCTGCATGTTCTTAAGGTGTGTTCACACCAAACGCGAACGGGCGGAGCGAATCCATACAAAGTGAATGGGAAGATGCGAGTATGCGCAAATTTGCATCATCGCGCGTTCATGTCCGCTAGCTTTGAGATTCTGCTGTCACCATTGCAAAGTAAACTAGTTAGAAAGTGAAACTCACTCACCGGGAGACAGGAGGACCGGGACTCTTTAGCTGAATCAGGATTTTGGGATTATTTACCCACGGTTTCCGGCCATGGACGTCCTAGCAAGCTAGCAACGTAAACAAGCATCATCTGAAGTTTTGGAGGCTTAAGACAACATTTTCAGGTGAGCCCCCGGTTGGATAATGTAAACCTAAGCATGACGTTATTTTGGGAATTTCCACAGCAGGTTGAACACAGCTGCAGAAGTTTTAAAGGCAAATTCGCCTGTCTGCATCTCACTAGTCATGTCTGTTCGCGTGTTTACATTGAGTTATAATGTAATCGTGCCACGTGAAAAATTTGCCCGTTCGCATTTGGTGTGAACGCACATTTACAATCATAAAAAATAGCCACAAAATATAACATTATCTTTATACTAAGTTTTTCAATAAAATTTAAAAAACAGGACAAAAGGCTTACTTTGCTGGATACTTCAGACAATCCTACAGAGATTTTAAAAAAAATCACTCACCTCGTGATTTGGGCCCCAGATTGTCTGCAGTAACCAGCCAAGACTTTGTGTCCTGATGTCCGTCGTCAATGCAGTTGGCTAACTGCCTGCCACCTCCACCATCAAACTGTAAAAATTAAATTTTGGACAATTAGCATAATCTTTTCAGTTAACCAATCAATAATCACAGAAGAAATACTATTTCTCAGCTTATATTTTATTGAATCACGCAGGGAGTCAAAGAACACAGCCGTGAGTCTTTCCCAACCCCCTCTCGTGAAAAAGACCCAGAACAAAGAACAGCACAGCTACAAAAAGGCTTCAAGTTACTGGGCATTTCCCAGTAATTTTCCAACAATACACTGGCCATTGTCCAAACTAGTTAGAACTGGTCCTTTCAGTGTCCAAATGGCTTCAGATGTCATTTCAGCTCTTTATGACTTCCATCCTGTTGGTTCCTGTCTCTCCAGATGTCTCCTCTTTAGTCCTACACAACCCCCATGCCCATATATGGAAACAGGAACAGACTTTCCTGTGGAGCTTGTATGTGTGTGCATGTGTGTGTGCGTGACAGCACTTTGTGTAATCTCTAACTAATCTTCACTATTTATTTATTATAACAGACACAACAACTCACAGAAGCATTATACTTTCAATAAAACTTAGATGTAACACAACTTTGCAACATGTTACTTTTTTTCAAACTTGCAAAATTATTCCAGTTAAATTAATCAAACCACTAACAATTAAAGATTTACTCTTTTCAAAACTATCATTTACAAGTTGAGAAGTTTGGTACAGTTTAACTTAAAAGTGTGCTTTATTTTGTGGTGGCAGTAGCAAATTTAACATTTCTCTGTATCAAAAAAAACCCGATAGGCTACAGGTAGAGCAACCAACAGAATTGGTTTGTCTCCTTTTGTTTAAAAGATTTGCGCATGAACAAAGTAACATTACAATGTTTGCATGTATAAAAACATTTTTTTAATACAAGATGATGAGAAATTACAGGCTCAACGGATGCTGGGAGAACAAGTGTTGCATTTCATGTTTCTTGGGGAAGCGTTTTGGTTTTTTTTTTAAGTCTTTAAAATAAGACTTCTAGTGTATTAGGAGTGATGAAAATCATGGAAGCAGCATGGAGTTAGAGAATAAGAAATACAACATAGGAGTATTTATTGACTTTTAAAAAGCATTTGATACATAGATCATACCATTTTGAGATTGAGAGATTGAGATTCAACTTTATTGTCATTACACATGTATGAATACAAGGTAACGAAACGTGACTTGCCATTTGGGCACGCTCTGCAGAGCGCATCCAAGGCCGGGGCAGCCGCTAGGCGCCAGTCAAAGCGCAAATACCATTTTACCATCTAAATTAGAAAAATATGGAAAATATTTAAAGAACAGAAAACATGTTCAGTTTTCAGGTATAAAATCCACCTGTCTACACACTAAAATGCAGGCTGGCACAATATTCTATCCTCAGACCTAAATTTTTTAGCCCAGGCAATAATTTGAAAGTTTTAGCACCAAACATTGAAAGTGAAATGGTTAGGCTTAAAACATGATTTGATGAAAAAAAGTCATCTTTTAAATTTGAAGAAAATAAAGTTTATGATATTTAGAAATATAAATAAGTTTCTCTTTTTCCTCCCCCTTTTTTTAACTCTTGCGCTGACGTACAAACCAAAAAATAAAAGTTTTTTTTTTTAATTTTGTCTGTATTATGAGGCGTGTGAACAAATAAAATGGAATATTCTCAAGTGTGAAATGAAGCAACATTTGCGACTTAACACAAATGTCTGTCATATCCTGTAGTTCGTAAATTTGGTTAGCCTCCAACCTCGAGTTGACCTCTGTAGACTTGCGACCCGCCCTTAACCAATAAGAGGCCAAGGAGGGTTTGATGGCCTATCCAATGATGACCTAGAGGCGGTGCCCAACATTCAACCAATGAAACTATAGGGTGGAGCATATGAAAATTGGACAACTAAGTAGCCCAAAATCAGAAAAATTAACAATCTTCGCGAAAGAGGCCTAGTGACATTCACCTGTCTCCACCTTCCTCCAAACCAGTCCAGGATTAGCCCTGAAAAAGAGAATGTTGTATCTGTGATGCGTCCAGACCCCCACGACCAGGAGTCTTTAGGAAGAATTTCAGTTAGAAGCTGGAGGTAGATGGCGGCAGACAATGTTGCGCTTCCTTGCCAAAACAGCGGTGATAAAAACGCAGCGTCCCGGTCCCGTGTCTCCGGGTGGCCGTCCCTGCCACCACCATCGGCTCCCCGACCTTGCTGGATTCCTTTGGAGATCCCGGTGTCACTGCGTGCACGCTGAGAGCCCTGTTTGCCAGGATGATTCGGTCTGCCTCTTGTGCCAGCGCACAGTAGTTCCTGGTTGTCACGCGGGGCTCTAGGGAGCCATGCAATAAGAGCCGAGGGCGAGCCAGTGAGTCGTGATGTTTTATTAAAGGTAAGGGGTGAGGGATGAGGAAAGCACAGATACTCGTACAGAGGTACACTCACAAGTTGCACAGCGCAGGAGCAGGGAGCTCGTACCGGACATAGGGGTAACAAGGCATACATACTCTCAGCGGGAAACAATCACAGGAATGCTGTAAGGGGAGTAGAGACTGACACCAGACGAAGGGGCTTCAGCCTAGCAGTGCTTATGTCGCAGCCCCGAGTCATCGAGGCTGCTCCTATTTATTCTCATTGGCAGCGCCCCAGCTGATGAGGATTAATTGGCCCCAGCCGTCCGTAATGCTGCCAGCTGGGAGCCTGCTGAGACGCTGCTCAATGAGAAGCAGGGATGAAGGGAAACATGGGCTGAGCGCTGAGACGGCATCTCATCCCATGGTGACAGAGCCTCCCCCTCAAGGTCGGGCTCCTGAACGACCAGGAACATCCCAGCCCCCCCCCCCCCCACCTAGGGTGGGTGGAAGAGAGGCAGGACCGGAGGGGAAGAAGCAAAGGGAAGGACAACACCAATAGACCAATGTAGGGTAACAGGGCAGAAAAAAAAAAAAAAAAACCAAATACGCAATAGACCAATGTAGGGTAACAGGGCAGAAAAAAAAAAAAACCCAAATACGGTACTCTACATCGCACCAAAAAAAAAGAAAAAAAACCAGGGCACAGATGGGGAGAATACAGAACACGGGAACAGATAACAACCCACCAAAAGAATGACAAAAACGGATAAAGCAATTACAGAGTATGGATAACAGAACCAACACTACTCCATAATGCACAGACAAAACTAAGAACAGGACAAGAGTGATAAAAAAACGCTGAGCACGGATAATGAAGAGGGGGAAGAAAAAAAAACCCCAATACACAGCACCGTATATATATCTACACACAGTCACCGAAAGGAGTGAAAGTGACTGGGACAAACGGACAATTACAGAGTATGGTTTGATAGGAAACAAAACACATAACCCTATAATGCACAGACAAAGCTAAAAACAAGGCACAAAAAGGAAAATACTGAGTGCGGACAATGAAAAACAACACACAGCACTATGAATATATATATACACAGTCACCTAAAGGAGTGAAAGTGACTGGGACAAACGGACAATTACAGAGTATGGTTTGATGGGAAACAAAACACATAACTCTATAACGCACAGACAAAGCTAAAAACAAGGCACAAAAGGGAAAATGCTGAGTACGGGCAATGGAAAACAACACACAGCCCTATGAATATGTATTCACCAACAGGACAAAATATTACACCCGAGTGACCTTAATAATAACAAAAAAAAAGCGACACCCGAGGAATATAGCAGGCAGAGTCCAAAATGGCCGAGGTGGCTCCGGAGGTCTCCCCGCCCATTGTCCAGTTGGCGAACCGGGAAAAGGGAAATGTTCGGACGGCGAACTCCAGACCCAGATCCCAGGAACCCAGTCCACCGGCAGCCGAACCAGGCCACCCAGAAGCAAACACAGATCATCAGGGGGTTGGACCAGATCACCGAACCGAAAGTCTTGCGGGTCGGGTCGTCCACCCGCATCACTCAACCACCAGGACCGTTGAGACGGACGAAGGGTCAAAGCGGGTCCCGGTGGAAGAGGCTCAGGGGAGAGCCGATGACGAGGGCAACGAGCGTCAGGCTGCAGGGAAGCGGCCACCTCCTCACCGGACCTGGACAACACTGGGGCAGCACCCACGTCGGACCCCGATCGGGCCTTAGGCGAACCCACGTCGGACACCACTGGAGCAGCACCCACATGGGACCCTGATTGGGTCTCGGGCGAACCACGTTGGACACCGCACCAGAACCGACCTCCAACGTTGAACCTGGACCCTCCAGCACCACGAGGAACAGCAACTCCTCGCCGGTGACCCTGGAAGAAGGCTCAGAAGAGAAAACAGAACCGGGATCAGGATCACCGGCAGCGCCAGAACCCGGCGAGACGAGCTCAGACGCAGCGGGCGGCTGCACCCGGCTCGTCTCCCCTAGAGACAGGCTAAAGTGCTCAAAGATATAAAGGGAGAAAAGAAAGGAGAGCACTCACCTGATCTCGGGTTCTGACGCCGTCCAGGGCTGCGAAGATCCAGGATCCGTTGTTAGGAGGTCGTTGTCAGGCTCCCATCCAGCCGCGTCGGGCCCCGCAGCCAGCACGATGGTCAGCGTAGCTTGAGGTTTCTCCAGCTCCGGTAACCCCGCCGACGATCCACTCAGCGTGAAGCCAGAAGAATCTCGTCCCGCTGGACCGAACCGCTCCTCCGTGGAGACCCGGGGACGCTTAGTCGTCGGCGCAGACTCCACGCAGCAGTCAGTCCCCCTCCTCCGTCCGCAACGTAGCTGCAGAACCACAGGCCCTCTCCTTATCCCACCACGTTGACCCGGAGCCGGGGATCGCTCGGTGGAGAGAGACACAGAGAATGCAGGATTAGGAACACAGGTTACAGCAGGTGGGGGGAGTTCAGGGAGCTGCGAACCCTGAACTCCTCCTCCAGGAATGTGACAGAGCAAATCATTAAGCAGATGTAAATAAACTATGACTTGCCTGTCTCCTGGAGGTTGGATATCGCCTGCTGTGGTGGATACCGCTTCTTCCTCTCCCCGCCCGGCGGTAACGGAGGACCCCCTGGGGAATCGTCTGAGGATCGCTCGCGTAGTCTCCAGCAGAGAGCTCACCAGGCCGAGATTCCAAGCACACACAGCCGTCGAGAAGCGCGTCGAGGAGGAGGGAGAAACAGCCGGGATGAGCCAGCCCAAATGTCCTGGAGTGACAGCGGGGAAACGAGGCTTAGGGAACGAGGCTGTGAAAACTCCACGCTGACGAGACGAAGAGGTGACAGCTGCGTGGGGGGAACGGTCCTGGTGGCAGCCCAGAACTGGATCCGGAAGGGGGTCATGCAGAGGTGACTTGGCGATGTGACGACGACTCCTCCCAGGGGACGAAGCGAGGGGGGAACCCAGGAATCGCCGCTCCTGATCAGAGACCGAGGCGAGGAGGGCATTGAGCTTGGGACAGCTTCGTTGCCCTGGAGTCCTCTCCACCAATCTCACTGCCGCCGCCACGTGCCTGCAGATGGTGACAGGATGCACAGTGGAGCTCGTGACAGCCGCTCGGCCCCTGACGTAACTGCTGTCAGCTGCGGCTCCTTGGAGGGAATCCCAAGTGACATGGTGCAGGTCAGGGGAAGCCCTCTGGTTGGCGCGAACTCCCGGGCTGGAATGGCAGCAGGAACGGGATCCCGAAGCGGGGGGCAACGTCATCCACTTCGGCTTCCTGCCGGGGTTTCCATCCAACCCGCGGAGCTTCTCTCGCTGTGTACCTGTGGCGTCTATCCTGGCACAGTCCTGGAGATGGAACAAAGAAAGAGGGTGACAGTCCAGGAGATCCTCAGCACGGCCCGGATGCCAGCGTCTCGAGTTGGAGGCATCGTGCAGGGTGAAGAGTGTCCTGTCGACAGCCCCCGAGATGGACCTCAGCTCGTCGCCCTGGCGTCGGGAGTGACTCCTGGGAAACGGCATGCTAACAGCGCTGACACCCGGACAGAAAGGTACAATTCCACAGCGACTCACGGCCGCCGGCAACTCGTCTGGCTGCGACATACTGTCACGCGGGGCTCTAGGGAGCCACGCAATAAGAGCCGAGGGCGAGCCAGTGAGTCGTGATGTTTTATTAAAGGTAAGGGGTGAGGGATGAGGAAAGCACAGATACTCGTACAGAGGTACACTCACAAGTTGCACAGCGCAGGAGCAGGGAGCTCGTACCGGACATAGGGGTAACAAGGCATATATACTCTCAGCGGGAAACAATCACAGGAATGCTGTAAGGGGAGTAGAGACTGACACCAGACGAAGGGGCTTCAGCCTAGCAGTGCTTATGTCGCAGCCCCGAGTCATCGAGGCTGCTCCTATTTATTCTCATTGGCAGCGCCCCAGCTGATGAGGATTAATTGGCCCCAGCCGTCCGTAATGCTGCCAGCTGGGAGCCTGCTGAGACGCTGCTCAATGAGAAGCAGGGATGAAGGGAAACATGGGCTGAGCGCTGAGACGGCATCTCATCCCATGGTGACACTGGTCGCCAGTAGCGGTGAGTTAGCAAGGATCGCCCACACTGTAGCTGGCAGGTTCCTGAGGAAGAGGTGGGTAAACAAGAAAAATCTGTCGTCTTTACCCATTAGCACGAGCATGCTCTCCATCAGTTCCACAGCCGATCTGTCACCTAACTCTGAGCATGTGAGGAGTTTCTCTGCCCTCTCCCCATCCGAAAGGGTATAACGTTGCAGCAGTGTTTGCTTGAGAGCATCGTATTTACCCTGGGTTGGTGCGTCTTGGAACAGGCTCATGACTTGTTGCGTGGTGCGCACGTCCAGTGCAGCTACCACATGATGGCACTTTGTGTCATCTGTCGAGACTCTGCAGAGGGCAAACTGGGCTTCCACGTGAATAAACCAAGCGGCCGGGTTGTGAAGCCAAAAGTCGGGGAGTCTGACTGCAGCGGTGCATACAGCGATGGGAACCTCCAGCGGGAGTGTTTCCGTGGTGGTGCTCGGTACGTGATCCATTTCACGTCTCTAGGTAACCAACGTGGAGGAAGTAATCAGACCAGACCACAAGCTGATGACGCCAACTTTATTTCGCCTCCATCAAATACTGTATAACAGAATCCTCGTGAGTGCCAGAGCGATCTCTCTTATACACTTTATTCCTGCCTCCTGGCACCCAGGGTGAGCACATTAACATACACGCTGTGAAACATCCACACACATTAACATACGTCACAGAGCAGGTCTTGATACAATACATTCGCACCCTTGTGTCCTCGGGTGTGAACCTGGCACAGCGGGGGCAGAAGGCACATCTTTCTTTGGCTTATTACCCCCAAGTGCTCTGGCACCCTTAGGCGCTCTTCTCACATTTTCCCCATTACCATTTCTGCCTATCTTCTCCCCCCACCAACCCCCTGTCCTGGGTGGAGTGCCATGACCTATTGTGTCCCCCACAGTAACACATTAATGAGGTTGAAGTAATTTTGTTTAATATAGTTTCATTTGATTCAAGTTGATCTTCACGGAGCATTTAAAACAGAGTTTTTGTCAACAGAAAAAGAAAAAAAGGTGTGTGTGTCACAACATGGACAGCGTTATGATAAAATTCATCAAACATCAGTACCATGGGACAGGAGTAGGGACGCGCACGATGTAGGACGTGTTTCACCGTAGCTCTGTGGGAATCTGACTCTAAAGTACTTTTATTAATACTCTAGCTTTGTCCACCACCTACCACGGCTACGTGTTTGAAAAAATTATCTGACACTCTACATCTTCAGAGCCATATCTGGATAAATGGCGAGTCTACAGACGAAGAATGAGTCTGTTAAATCTGGCCGAGATAGGCCGCACCACCAGCCCTTGGAGTCCGAGTCCCTGGAGAAGCCGGATGGTAATGATGGTATGCTGCGCAGTATTAAAGTAATGATGGATGATCTACAGACTGAAATAATCTCCAAATTTGAGTTGATAATATTGGCACTTGTTAAAAAGGGGGGGAAACGACAGTCCTGAAACCACTGGAAGAAAAAGTTGCTCTGCAAAATGGGACTATTGGTGACCTCGAATGCTCGGCTAATGAGCATAGCAACCAGCTATCTAGCATGCAGGCTAATATGGCTAAGCTCTCTGCTGCGGTGGACACTGTGAGCAAGAAATGTGAAGATTTGGAGGTGCGCTCCAGGTGGAATAACGTTTGACTTGTGGGCCTTCCTGAAGGTTCAGAGGGTCTGCGACCCACAGAGTTTATGGCTGAACTCATAAAAAACCTGTTGGGACTTCAGGAAAGGCCTCGGCTCGACTGGGCCCACTGCACTTTACGTGCTAAACCCAGGGAAGGTGAGCCACTGCAACCAATGGTTATCAGGGTGACAGTTTCAAACCAGAAATAGTATTCTACATTGTGCCAGAGAGACCTCCCCACTGCTGTACCACGGGAAAAGGATACACATTTTTCCGGACTTTACTCCAACTGTTGCCAAAGGGAGGGCGGCCTTCATCCAGGTGAAAAAAGAGCTCCATACGTGCGCTGATGTTAAGTTCGGCCTCCGCTACCCAGCTACTCTGCACATCACCACGACGAGTGGCCAGAACCATAGACTTGAAGACCCAGATCTGGCTTTGGAGCTCGTCAACAAAAAAAATCAAGAAGAGGGGTGCACCAGAAGAGGATTGAGCCTGAGCTTGGAACACCCTGATGTTTGTTTTATTGGTTTGTAGTATTGAAGCTGGGTGCTGTACTAATACTATCTCCTTCACAGACTTGGTATAACATTGACTTCATTATGTTGTTGATACATCGGTGCTCTACTCAAGAAATATTTGCTCTGAATTTCTGTTACTGCATTTTTTTTTTTAAATTTTAGTTATTCCTCTTTTCCGCCATCAGTGTGTGAATGTGTGTGTGAATGGGTGGATAGCAGGATCTGGTCATCTAGAGATGAGAATAAAAGCGCTATATAAGTGAATGCCATTTGCCATTTACCTTTTTTTTTTTCCTTTTTAAATTTTAACATTTTTTATTTTACTGAGAATGACATTACTGACTCTGAAGAATGCAATACTTTTGAACTCTTTCTTACTCGTGGAATATTCTTCTTACAGTTTTTCTTATATTTGTATATATTGGACAGTAGTTTATTCATTCCCATAGGTTGTCTTGTTTTGTAGCAGGCAAAGAAGCTAGGAGTAACGACAGGTTTTGGCTTAATAGGGGGAGAAGTAGCGCGCATCACTATAGGGATGGTTCTGCTAGAAGAGGTGGAGGGGATGTTCTGTTCTGAACTGGGGATGTTTCTTGTTCCGTTAGTTCTAAAGATGGTCGGATTGATACCGACCCCTTACTCCCTGACTTGTGTTTATTTTGAACTTTGTGCTTTTTTATAAAATATTTTTATTATTATATATGTTAAAATAGTTGTTTTATGACTCACTGTGGGAAATCATTTAACGTAGGTGGGGTTATTAGGTTCACAGGTTTGAATCCAATCAAGCGCAGTAAAGTTTTGCATTACTTACGCCAGCTTGATGCCCATATAATTTATTTGCAAGAAACTCATTTGAGAGATATGGACATTGCTAGATTGAAAAAGAGTTGGGTTGGCAAAGTATATCTTTCATCTTTTCGAGTAAATCAAGAAGTGTTGCAATTCTCATACATGGGATATTCCCTTTGTTCATGTTAAAACAATTTTGGATTCAACAGGCAGGTTTATAATTGTCTTCGGGCACATTTGTGATGTAAAGGTGGCTCTTGTGAATGTGTATGCTGCCAACTGGGATGATGAATCCTTTTTTAGATGGGTTTTCTCAATGCTGCCGGATCTGTCAGGATATGATTTGATCATGGGAGGGAATTTCAATTGTTGGATGGACCCATCTTTCGACCGTTCTTCCTCTATCTTAGCGCCTCAGTCAAATTCACCCAAAGTGATTAAAGCTTTTATGAAAGAGTTTAGTGTTGTGGTCCCATGGCGTTTTCTCAATCCAGGCAAAAGACAATTTTTTTTTCACATGTCCATCGTACCTATATTCGTATCAACTTTTTCTTAGTGGACAACAAGCTTCTCTCATCTATTTCTGATTGTAAGTATGACTCAATCGTTGTATCTGATCATGCCTCCATTTCCATGAATGTTTATTTCCAGAAATTCATTAATCCGAGACCACCATGGTGTATGGATACACATTTACTACTAGAAAGTGACTTTGTCACCTTTGTTTCTAAACAAATTGATTTCTTCTTTCAGGTAAATAAACCTTCAGAGACCACAGCTTCTGTGTGCTGAGAATCAATGAAATCCTTCATAAGGGGAGAGATCATCTCTTACAAGGCTTATCAGAGAAAGTCTAGGAGAGAGAAACTAGCCAGCTTATCTCAGCGCATTGCACTGTTGGACTCTATATGCAGCTTCAAAATTGCCTGATACATATAAGGAACGTATGTCTTTGCAAGCGAAATATGATGTTATCATGTCACAGCACACTATTGAACTTAATTTGAGGTCTAAATTTTATGAACAAGGGGATAAGACTAGTAAACTATTGGCTCATCAGTTACTACAAATATCTACATCTAACTTGATCCCACAAATTGATACTGGAGCAGGAGTAACATCAGACCCAATGGAAATCAATAAAGTTTTTATGGAATTCTATAAGTTGCTATACTCACCTGATTGCTCTCAGGCTTCTGTAGACCTGGTCTCTTTCTTCAGTGGAATTAACATCCCTGCCCTGGATCAGAATTTGGAGCGTCCCATTACAGCAAATGAGCTTGAAGTGGCAGTTAAATCATTACAAAATGGCAAAAGCCCAGGTCCAGACGGCTTTCCAGCTGAATTTTTTAAAATATTCTGGAAACAGTTGGCCCCATTCCTGTTAGAGATGTTTACAGAATCTTTTAATACAGGTATACTCCCACAAACTTATTTAAACATTACAGGTGTACTTCCACAAATCAGGCCTGTGTCTCACTGCTATTAAAAAAGGGTAAAGATCTTTTATTGTGTGGTTTGT
This sequence comes from Pholidichthys leucotaenia, assembly GCA_020510985.1. Lineage (NCBI taxonomy): Eukaryota > Metazoa > Chordata > Actinopteri > Cichliformes > Pholidichthyidae > Pholidichthys > Pholidichthys leucotaenia. The sequence continues at coordinate 358,555,722 of CM035843.1, read as the reverse complement.
ATAGATTTAGAAGTTGTTTTACCTGTAATTATATCCCAAGATCAAACAGGGTTTATTTGTAATAGGCACTCTTTTTTAATCTTAGGAAAGTATTTAATGTGATTCATAACCCTCTCCAACTGCTCTGCCAGAAGCCCTAATTGCTCTAGATGCCGAGAAGGCGTTTGATAGAGTAGAATGGGATTATTTGGTTTTTATCTTGGGTAAATTTGGATTTGGAAAAAAGTTTGTCTCCTGGATGAAGTTACTATATGCATCCCCTCAAGCAGTGGTTAGAACAAATGGTATAAATTCTGAATATGTTTGTTTATATCGTTCTACAAGGCAAGGCTGTCCATTAAGCCCTCTTTTATTTGCCATTGTAATGGAACCCTTGTCCATTGCTTTACAGTCTCATCCCATTATATCCGGAATAACCAGAAACGGTGTGGAACTGAAGGTAGCTGTCATGACTCAGTGCAAGTGAGGCTCAAACGCTGAATGAACACTCAGACTCAGGAGGAAAAGTTCACAGTTTATTGTAAAAATAAAACTCACACAACACTAAATAAAGATGCAAAACTAAGGAAAAATGCAACACAAAAACGCACACTTAAATGGGCAGAAACTGGTGCCCCCTGGAGCGCACGTAGCCTACGGGAAAGAGCAGACGGAGGTTATTAGGGATGAGACCTCCCGAAGGGGAGAAACAGGAGAGCACACTTACTCAGTGAGCAGAGGAGCCATCAGGGAACTCCTGCGTGGACCAGAGGGACAGGGGGGAAAGGCGGTGACCTGGGTGGACGTCCGGCGTCTTCTGGCCAGGCAAGCATGATCAGCTCCTGAAGGCACACCTGTGGGTGGCAGCAGCCTGGGGAGGAGAAGGACAGGGAGGTGAGAACACAGGTCAGAATCAGAATCACAATCAGATTTATTGCCATTGTTCATGTAGTACACAAACTAGGAATTTGTCTCGGTGCAATGCTGCAACATTAAACATGATAAAATAAAAGAAATAAACTATACATGCAATAAAGTGTAGAATAAGAGTGAGTAATACTAGTCAGCAGTTTAAATATATTAGCGAGCAGCAGATAATGTGGAGAACCATATAGTGCAGTCGGTAATGCAGGAAGAAAACAGTGATGATTGACATGAGTCTGGTTGAGCTGCTGTACATAGTGCACGAGAGTCAATAAGTCACTTAGTGTTCAGCAGTCTGATGGCAGAGGGGAAGAAGCTGTTCATGTGACGGGAGGTTTTAGTCTGGATGGACCGAAGTCTTCTACCTGAGGGGAGGGGGGCAAACAGTACGTGACCAGGGTGTGAGGGATCGGCTATGATCCAGCCTGCACACCTCCAGGTCCTGGAGATGTACAGATCCTGGAGAGATGGGAGCTTGCAGCCGATCACCTTCTCAGCAGTGCGCACGACGCGCTGCAGCCTTAGTCTGTCCCTGGCAGTGGCTCCTGCGTACCACACGGTTATGGAGGTGGTGAGGATGGACTCGATGATGGCTGTGTAGAACTGCACTAACATCTTGGTGGGTAGCTTGAGCTTCCTCAGCTGCTGCAGGAAGAACATCCTCTGCTGGGCCTTTTTGATGAGGGAGCTGATGGTCGGCTCCCACTTGAGGTCCCTGGTGATGGTAGTGCCTAGGAAGCGGAAGCAATCAGCAGTGGTGATGGGAGAGCCTGTGAGGGTGAGGGGGGGCAGAGGGGTTGTGACTTTCCTGAAGTCCACAAACATCTCCACTGTCTTCAGAGCGTTCAGCTGCAGGTTGTTGTTGTTGCACCAGGACGCCAGCTGGGCCACCTCTCTCCTGTAGGCGGACTCGTCGCCGTTGGAGATGAGCCCGATGAGGGTGGTGTCGTCCGCAAACTTGATCAACTTGACAGACTGGTGACTGGAGGTGCAGGAGTTGGTATAAAGGGAGAAGAGTAGGGGGGAAAGTACACAGCCCTGGGGTGATCCGGTGCTGATGCTAGCGGAGTCTGAGACAGTCTTTCCCAGCCGCACATGCTGCCTCCGGTCCGTCAGGAAGTCGGTGATCCACCTGCAGAGGGAGTCAGGCACGTTGAGCAGGGACAGCTTGTCCCGGAGCAGAGCGGGGTGGATGGTGTTGAATGCGGAGCTGAAGTCCACAAACAGGATCCTGGCGTAGGTTCCCGGGGAGTCCAGGTGCTGCAGGATGGAGTGGAGGGCCAGGTTGACTGCGTCGTCTACAGACCTGTTGGCTCGGTAGGCAAACTGCAGCGGGTCCAGGAGGGGGGTGGTGATGGACTTGAGGTGGGGCAGGACCAGGCGCTCAAAGGACTTCATGACTACAGAGGTGAGCGCTACAGGTCTGTAGTCGTTAAGTCCAGTGATCCGTGGCTTCTTGGGGACAGGGATGATGGTGGAGGATTTGAGGCAGGACAGCACGTGGCATAGCTTAAGGGAGGTGTTAAAAATGTCTGTGAAGACAGGAGCCAGCTCTTTCGCACAGTGTCTCAGGGTGGAGGGAGACACGCTGTCCGGACCGGGGGCCTTGCGCGGGTTCAGTCTGGAGAACTGTCTGTGCACGTCCTGCTCACTGATGACAAGGGCAGGGGGGGAGGAGGGTGGGGCTGCCTTTGATGAAGTAGGGATCGTGGAGGCTGTGGAGCTGGAGGGAGGGGGGGAGTTGGACACAGATGACGAGGTGTCAAAACGGGCATAGTGTTGAGACAGTCTTTGACAAAGGGCTTTGTCATCCTGACCTTTAGGAGCCTGAGGCCGATAGTTGGTGATTTGCCTCAGTCCTCTCCACACAGAAGCCGAGTCATTAGCAGTGAACTGCTGCTGGAGTCTCTCAGAATACACAGATTTAGCTCTCCTCAGCTCTCTGTTAAACCGATATTTAACCTCCCTGTAGCAGCCCCTGTCTCCACTTTTCAGCACTGCTTCCTTCTCCTTCCTGATCTGTCTGAGCTTAGCAGTGAACCAGGGCTTATCATTAGAGTACCTCACCCTGGTGCGCGATGGAAGAATGCTCTCCTCACAAAAGTGGATATAAGAGTTCACAGTGTCCGTGTACTCATCCAGATCATGCGTGGCTCCTTTAAACATGCCCCAATCAGTTATTTCCATGCACGTTTCCAGCTTCTCCTCAGCTTCACTGGTCCATTTCTTCGTAGTGCTCACAACAGGTTTAGTGAGCTTCAATCTCTGTCTGTATGTGGGAATGAGGTGGACCATCACGTGATCAGATAGTCCGAGCGCAGCGCGGGGAACAGCGTGATATGCGTCCTTAACTGTAGTGTAACAGTGATCCAGCGTGTTTATTCCTCTGGTGGGGCATTTAATAAACTGTTTGTAGCGGGGGAGATCGTGGCTCAGATTGCTCTGGTTAAAGTCGACAACCACAATAACCAGAGAGTCTGGAAAAATCCGCTCCGTGTGTTGGATGTGATCCGCGAGCACGCGCTGAGCTTCGCACGTGTCCGCGTCGGGAGGGACGTACACAGCGACGAGGATGAATGAGGCGAACTCCCGCGGGGAATAAAATGGCTTGCAGTTAATAAAAAGAAATTCCAGGGCGGGAGAACAGTGTTTGGAAATTACCATTACATCAGAGCACCAGCTGCTGTTGATGTAGAAGCAGACTCCACCTCCTGAGGATTTACCGGAGAGCTCTGTGTCACGATCAGCACGAAACAGCTGAAATCCCTCGAGGCGCAGCGCGCTGTCCGGTGTATTTTCCCTGAGACAGGTCTCGGTAAAACAGAGGGCAGCCGAGGAAGAGAGGTCCTTAAAACGCATCAGCAGCTTCAGTTCATCTACCTTGTTAGAGAGAGAATTGGCATTGGACAGAAATATGCCAGGCAAAGCCGTGCGCATGCCTCTCCTGCGGAGCCGGACGAGAGCGCCCACTTGTCTTCCTCTCTTTCGCCGTCTCACTTTTCGAGCTAAGCAATGAACCAGATCGGCGGCAGGAGCTAAAAAACTGGGAGTAGGTCCGTGGGAGTGAAAGTCCTGATATTTAGAAGCTCTTCACGGGTATAAGAGCTGGCAGACACACAATTGACAAACAAAAACAAACAAAGGGCGCAGCGAAGCACCATGGCGACCACTGTGGGCGCCATCTTGCGCAAAAGACGCAAGATCTACCAGTAAATACAGTTTTCAGAGCTTAGACAATATTCAGGGTGGCAAACCCAATGATCCAGCAATGGACTCTCCACACACTGGATCTTAAATATGCTGGCTCATCAGATGCAGCGAGTATGTAATCACGCAGGTGTGTCTAGTCCTCTGGAGCCAGGAAAGCAGGAAGAGGAGGGGAGGTGGAACATGCTTGTCTGATCATCATAGTCCCCCTCCTCAAGGGACGTCTCCCGGCGTCCCACTGGGCTTAAGGCAAAGGGCCTGATGGAGCGCCCACACCATGCATTTATCCAAAATGTGGGACCCTGGGATCCAGGACCTCTCCTCTGGACCGCATCCTTTCCAGTGGACAAGGTACTGGCACCCATGTCCCCAATGACGCACGTCCAGAATCCTCTCCACCGTGTACATGGTCTGGCAATCAGTGATCCGGGGGGGGGGGGGATCTGAAGGAGGGCAGAGCGAGCTGGCGGACAGGGGCTTGATCTTGGAGACGTGAAAAGTTGGGTGGATGTGCATAGAGGGCAGCAGGTCCAACTGAGCGGTGACGTCATTGATCAACCTATTAATGGTGAACAGGCCCAGATAGCGGGGGGGGGGAGCGCTTCTGGGGCTCCGTTTTGAGCGGGATCTGGTTGGTGGACAGCCAGACCCTCTGTCCCACTGTGTACTTTGGCACTGGTGCCCATCTGCGGTTGGCGTACTGTTTGTTGCGCTCCGCAGAGCGAAGGAGGGCACCTCTCGTGGCCCTCCATGGATGGGACTGTGAGGCCCCTCTCCACCATGGGCAGCAGAGGTGAAGTGTAATCCATCGATGCTTCAAAAGGTGTAAGCCCAGTAGAGGAGGAGACCGCCGAGTTATGGGAATATTCCACCCAGGTCAAATGGAAGCTCCAGGTGGTTGGGTTCGAGGAAGCTGTGCACCTTAGGGTGGCCTCCAGAGACTGATTAGCATGCTCAGCCTGACCGCTGGTCTGAGGATGATAGCCGGACGTCAAGCTGGTGGTCAAACCCAAGAAGCGGCAGAACGCCTTCCACACCTGGGAAGTGAATTGGGGCCTTCGGTCCCAGACGATGTCCATCGGTATTCCATGCAGCCGGATGACGTGCTGTGTCAGCAGACTGGCCGTCTCCATGGCAGATGGGAGTCTGTAGAGAGGAATCAGGTGGATGGCCTTGGAGAAGTGGTTGACTATGGTGAGTATCACTGTGTTGCCTTGGGATGGAGGGAGACCCGTAACAAAGTCCAAGGCAATATGCGACCATGGGTGACCCGGAACTGGGAGGGGATGGAGGAGGCCAGCAAGAGGAGAAGAGTCGGCTTTATTGGCAGAGCAGGTGTGACAGGCCTTCACGTACTCCTGCACATCCCTCCCAAGTGTGGGCCACCAAAACACTCTCCAAAGCAGCTTGATTGTCCTGCAGATGCCGGGGTGACAGGCGAAGTAGCTTATATGCCCCCACTTAATCACCTCTCCATGTAATGCCACAGGATCCACCTACGCCAGGATGCGCGCGTTGGTGAAAAGGCCTTTCAGGGTCACAAAAGCTTGTTCACTGGCCTTGGACCACTTGAACAGGCTTTTGGTCAACGTCAGCTGTGTAAGCGGTTGCGCCACCTTACTATAATCATGGATAAAATGGCGGTAGAAGTTGACGAAGCCCAGGAAGCGTTGAAGGTCCTTCCTGGACTGGGGAGTCAGCCAGTCTACTACCGCCTTGATTTTCGCCGGATTGGCCTTTACTGTACCCTTGGTGATGATGAACCCCAGGAATGAAGTGGCGTGAGTCGTAAATTCGCACTTCTCCACTGTCACAAAAAGCTGATTCTCCAGCAAGCACTGCAGGACAGAATGAACGTGGGCTATGTGCTCCTCCAGCTTGCGGGAAAAAATCAAAATATCGTCCAGGTACACAAAAACAAACTGGTTCACCGTGTCCTGTAAGACGTCATTAATTAACCGCTGGAAGACAGCAGGGGCATTGGTCAGCCCAAATGGCATGACCAAATATTCAAAATGGCCCAGACATGTTTTAAATGCCATCTTCCACTTGTCTCTCTCGCAAATGTGGACCAAATGATATGCAATATGGAGGTCGAGCTTGGTGAAGTAACACGCCCATTGGAGCAGCTCAAACGCTGAGTTAATAAGGGGCAGATGATATTTATCCTTACGGGTAATGGCGTTAAGCTCACAGTAATCAATGTATGGCTGCAATGTCCCGTCCTTTTTTCCTACAAAAATGAACCCAGTGCCGAGGGGGGCGGACGACGGCTGTATAATGCCGGCGCTGAGGGAGTCTTTTATGTAGGTCTTCATTGCCTCCCTCTCTGGCCCAGATAAACTGTAGAGCTGGCTGGATGGCAGCCACTCGCCCAGGAGGAGGTCGATAGCACTCTCCCTGAACCGGTTATCCAGGGCTACTGTCTGTGCAATCATTTCATCCATAGAGGAGGGAGATGCACGGATAGCCAGCTCATCGCAGAGGTGCGCCTCCAGACCCCAGAGGAAGATGCTGCGCAGGGCAGCGTCATTCCATCTGGAGTCGGCCACAGCGACCCGGAACTCGACAGAGAAATCGGCTACGGATCGGTTTCCCTGCTGGAGTCCCAACAGTTACTTACTTACTTGGTTGCCATTAGGCAAGCGACCACATGCTTCCTCCAAACCTCTCTATCATCCATTAGTGTTCCCAGCTCCGTTACAGTGACTCCACCTGCATCCTGCCTTAGGACTTCCACATAGCTTTGCCGTGGTCTCCCTCTGGTGCGTTGACCGTGGGTTGGTTGCCACAGGACTAGTTTGTGGGCACTCATTTCTGGGTGGCGATGGCAGTGTCCAGCTAGTTGCATTCTCCTTGTAGCTATTTTGTTCCCCACTGGGGGAAGGTCACCATGCAACTCCATATTGGTTGTATGCGTCCACCATTTTACATTGAGCACTTCCCTCAGCATGCAAGTGTAAGTACCATTTAGAAAGCATTCTATCTGTGGTGTTACTGTCCAGCTTTCGCATCCATATAACAGGATGGACTCTATGGTAGCCAGAAAGAATCTGATCTTTAGATTCCTCAACATTCTTGACTCCCAGATATTCTTCATCTTGTTCAAGGCATGCCATGCTTGTGCTTTTCGTGTCTTTATGTCTTTCTCCATGCTGTTTATCCATGAACCCAGATATTTGAAGTCTTCTTTCTTTTCCAGCTCAGTACCCTCTTTTGTTTGCAGTGGTCATGTTTCCCTGATGTTGTAGGTCAGGTACTTTTTCTTGGCATTAATACCGAGGCCAACCTTTTTACATTCAACCTCTACTCTAATTAGTAGTTCCTGTGCTTGTCCCATCAGATCTGATAGCAGCACTATGCCATCTGCAAAGTCCAGGTCAGTTAGTGTTTCCTTGGGGAATCTTGATCTTCTGGGATAGATGGTGAATCCCAGCTCCTCTTCCCTTCCCTCCATGGCTTTTCTTAGAGCATAGTCAAGGACTATGATGAAGAGGAAGGGAGCTAGTGTATCCCTTTGTAGCACACCCACTGTGATATTAAACAGCTCTGTTTCACCGTCCGGGGTTATTATTCTTGCTCTGGCATCCTTGTACATGGCCTCTATGGCCTGAACCAGTCTTGGTGGAATTCCATATGCCCTTAGTAATTTCATCATTTTACCCCGGTGGATTGAGTCAAATGCCTTCTTGAAGTTGATGAAGGTCAGCACTGCTGGTAGGTTGTTGGCTTTCACCCCTTCCATGACTCTTCTTAGTGCCAGAATCAGGGTGACTGTTGTACGTTTGGTTCTAAAGCCATTCTGGTTTCTCCTTAGCTTTATATCCAGAGCACCTCTTATTCTGTTCAGTATCATTCAATTGTACATCTTGGCAATTACACAGGTTAGACTTATGCCTAGGCAGTTGTCGGTGCTGGACAGGTCTCCCGACTTGGGTACTAGGATTATATTCATGAATGACCATATTTCTGGTTTGTCATTCTTCATTAGCGCCGTGTTACAGAATTTGAGACCAATATCGTCAAATTGACAGTACTTGAGTACTTCCGGTGGTATGCCATCTGGACTAGAGCTTTTTCCTACTTTCAGGGACATCTTCACTTTCTTGAATTCTAGCTATCTGAAGGGGCCATCCTCTATATCCAGCCCTTCGTAGATCACTGGGATTTCTTCCTCTGGGTCGTTGACTTCGGTGAACTGCCCAACTTCTTGAAGTGTGTGAACCAGGTATTCACTCTTTCTTCAGGACTAGATCCTGCTACTTGCCCTTCTCTAGCAGTCTTCCTTCTAGACACCTCGTTCACTGCTTCCCATGCTTCCCCATACTTTTGATCTCCATGGGCCTGTTCAATTCTGTCAATTTTTGCTGTTAATTCCTCTTCTTTTAACCTGTCGTATGTGTTGTACAGGTGTTGTTGAGCTGATTTCCACTCTTTTCATCATCAGATGTTCCGCTCTCTGTGAATTTTGAGTGTGCTGACTCTACCACCATCCTAGCAGCCACTATGTCTGGATGTTTTGTTCTTAGTGACTTCTTCACCCTTTTCTTCTTCGTTACGCATGGCTTCTTTGCTTTCACAAATTTCATGTACACCTCGTCATTTGTCTCGTCATCCAGAAACTGGAAGCGATTTCTTACAGCTATGGTGTACCTCTGTTGCATTTCCCGATCTGTTGAGAAGCTCTGCCAGTCATACTTTACTCACACCCTAGTTTTCAGCACTCGTAAGCTCAAGCGGACGCTGGCTGTTACAACTCTATGATTGGACTTTGCTGAGTTGTACGAGTTATAGGCTTCTGCATTTTTTTATACTATTGCTCCATTTCCTCCTGACCAGTATGTAATCCAGTTGCCTGCAACAATTTGTTGCATTGTCCCTGAATGTCCAGAGTGATCCTAGCCTGGCGTTGAAGTCACCGAGTACTGCTACGAAGTTATGCGCTGGAACATTCTGGAGAGTACCCCTTGGAATGTTATAAAACTCATCCACTTCTTCCTCTGGGGTGCTGTTTGTAGGGGAGTATACCACAATTATGGTGCATTTAGGGTTCCCATAAAATTCTGCCACTGCTAACCTGGGATGCACCTTGTTAGCTTTCAGCAGTGCTTTCCAAGCATTCCTTCCTAGTAGTAGTCCAACTCCACCCTGAGAAGCCTGGGCTTCATTTCTCCAGCCTGATGATGTTATCAGGTACCTGTTTCCGACCTTTCTGTATTCCACAGGATCTTGATGGATGATCCTATGTTCCTGAATCCCTATGATATCTACGCCTTGTTCTTCTGCACATTGTGATAGCTCTTCTGCCTTGCTGTCTGCTTTCATTGTGTTGCTGTTGAAGGTGGCAATCTTGAGTTGCTTCTGACACTGAAGCAGCACTTTTGACTCTGTGCTCTTGTCAGACAACTCCCTTCAAGACTGGTTTGGGGAGCTGTCGTCATGCTGTCGTTCTGTACTAAATCCAGACCATCTAGCATCTGAGTCATCAGCTTGATTCCTGCTCACTCCCGGAGCTGGAAGTATAGGATTTGCTTGTTTGGTTGTATCCATGTTGTGATCGCTTTACAAAGCTAGTAATTTCTGGGGGCGCCACTCCTCTCAGAAATACCCTAGATCGTTGGGGAAAACCAGTTCCCTCGTACGGCCTCAGTTAGACGTGGGTGGAGTCTTACCTTCTTCCTAAAGAGGAGAGAACTGGGAAGCACCAGCTACTATTTATCCCATAGCTGGGGACTTGGTTCATGGGTACCAGGGCATTTCCACTTACACCGGTGGGCCTGCATACCACATGTCTGGGGGCCAAGTCTCCTCTGAGTCCTTTGTAGTTCAGCCTGGGGCTATCAGGTACCCAGTTACCATGTGTTACCACGTGGAGGTACTACATAGGGCTTGCTGCTGGAGAGGCTATGTACTGGCAGGAGAGACTTACACACTCGGCTCTCTTTTCACAACTGAAGCTAGCCAGCGATGAAAGCTGAAATCGAAAAGCTTCGCAAGCACACTAGACGCATACACAGCAGCCATTAAACACACAAGAGTTGGAGCTGGAGTCCCAAAACCTGGCTAACAATGTTCCCCTCACTCTCCGAATGGTTGAATGCCTTGGAAAACTCCCACACAAACCGTTCGTATGTGTATAGGGGATCGTCCAGGCTGCTCAAGACAGACTGTGCCCACTTAAGCGCCAGTCACGCAGCAACAAGGCCATGAAATGTACCTTAGCCAAATCATCCCTATACTCCCCCTCCACCTGCAGAAAATAAAGCCGACAGTGGAGCAGGAACCCTCTGCACCCTCCCACCTCCCCCCCATAGTAGGCAGGTGAAGGAACAGAGATGTTCTTGCAGATGGCAGACACCAGCAGGTGCAGGGGGAGACATTGCACCAGGAAGCCGATCCAAGTGCTCAGCGATGGTGGCCAGTTGCTGGGTTAGGGTCTCAAATTGCTCATAAAGAAACATGACCCGGCATTCCATGGCCTCCAAGCGCCAGAGTGCTGACTGTTTGCCTGCTGAGCCTCGAGCTTGGCTGGATCGTTCTGTCATGACTCAGTGCAAGTGAGGCTCAAATGCTGAATGAACACTCAGACTCAGGAGGAAAAGTTCACCAGTTTATTGTAAAAATAAAGCTCACACAACACTAAATAAAGGTGCAAAACTAAGGAAAAATGCAAACTTAAATGGAGAGAAACTGGTGCCCCCTGGAGCGCACGTAGCCTACGGGAAAGAGCAGACAGAGGTTATTAGGGACGAGACTTCCCAGAGGGGAGAATAATAACGGGAGAGCACACTTACTCAGTGAGCAGAGGAGCCAGCAGGGAACTCCTGCGTGGACCAGAGGGACAGTGGGGAAAGGCGGTGACCTGGGTGGATGTCCGGCGTCTTCTGGCCAGGCGAGCGTGATCAGCTCCTGAAGGCACACCTGTGGGTGGCAGCAACCTGGGGAGGAGAAGGACAGGGAGGTGAGAACACAGGTCTACCAGTAAATACAGTTTTCAGAGCTTAGACAATATTCAGGGTGGCAAACCCAAACGATCCAGCAATGGACTCTCCACACGCTGGATCTTAAATATGCTGGCTCGTCAGATGCAGCGAGTATGTAATCACGCAGGTGTGTCTAATCCTTCGGAGCCGGGAAAGCAGGAACAGGAGGGGAGGTGGAGCACGCTTGCTTGAGCATCACAGTGGCCTTATACACATGTGACCTTATGGTACTTTTGTCTGATTTATCACGTTCTATTCCCTCAGCCCTCTCAGTCCTGGAAGCATTTATTAAAATTTCTGAATATAAATTAAATCTTGGTAAAAGTGAGGTGTTTCCTGTCAATAGAGGAGCAAAAGTGTATCTGCTTAAAAATTTACCATTTAAGATCACTAACTCTGACTTTCACTTATCTCGGCGTGCATGTAGCTGGCACTATGGTTGATTGGTTGATCTTTACAAGAAAAATGATCTTACCCTGCTTACACAAATTAAGTGCAACTTTGAACGATGGTCCCTCCTTAATCTTTCTGTGGCTGCTAGAATCATCATCATCATCATCATCATCATAGCAGTCTGTCAGGGGCGACAATGACTATTTCATTTAGGTCTGATCAGATTCCTCCAGTGCATTCCAATTTTTCTTCCCCTTGCCTTTTTTAACAAGGTAGACAGCCTTATTTTGGATTTTATCTGGAATTAAAAGCCTCCCAGACTGTGTCAGCAAGTTTTGCAGAGACCCAAGGTCTTAGGTGGAATGGCATTACCTATTCTCCTGTATTATTATTGGGCAACCAATATTAGGAATCTGAATTATTGGGTCCGATATGAGGACATGGATCTCCCGCCATCATGGTTGGTCACTGAGGCAAATTCAGCTCATCCGGTATCATTGAAAGCTTTACTGTACTCACCTCTTCACTCTTCCACCTCTAGTTATACTAAGAATGTGGTAGTAGCCTCCTGTCTTAAAATCTGGGTTCAATTCAGATGTCATTTTGGCCTTCAAGCACACTCAATCGGATCTTCTTTTACAGCAAATCATATTTTCCCACCATCTATGTGTGGTGTTGGTGTTTGACACCTTATTGTGAAGTGTGGTGGAGTGGCGGGCACTTCCTGCTTCGCCACTGCACCACCCTATAAATAGAGGGCATCCATGATGCAGCCTCTTCGACCGGTGCCCTCTGCCTGGTGTCTATTGTCTGTCCACTGTTATTACCAACGTTCATTAAAGTTGAGTTCGTCCACTCACCTGGCTTCATCCTGTATAGAGGTATTTTACCATACATAACATTTGGCGATCGAGGATTAACTAATGGTGGCGTGTATTACACCACTTCGCCCTTTCTTTGAGCTATGGGCGAGCCGCCCATGCCGTGGCCATGATGGTTTGAAGCTTTCCAGACCTACATCACCACACTCGACCTGGGTAAGCTTGACAAGTTAAGAGCACATGTGCTACTTGTTCGCAACCTCGGGATTGAGGTCCAGCGTGTCAATTCAATTCAATTCAACTTTATTTATATAGCGCCATTTCACAACAACAGTCATCTCATAGCACTTTCAACTGTAGGGGAAACCCCCACAATTGCAGCCAACGACCCCAGCAATCAGGCGATCCCCTATGAGCAAGCGCTTGGCGACGGTGGAGAGGAAGAACTCCCTTTTAACAGGAAGAAAACTCCAGCAGAACCAGGCTCAGGGAGGGGCAGTCATCTGCTGCAACTGGCTGGGGGGTTGAGGGGATAGAGAAGATGAAAAGAACAGACAGACACTGTTCACACTCGGAGCTTTGGACTCTTTTGAAGACGTTGTCGAGCTGCTAGCAAGCCATTTTCATACCTCGGATAAGATAAGATCTTTATTGTCCGTTTACATTTGTGTTGCAGCACCGTCCATTAAAATACAGTACATGAAAACAAAACACATTAAAACACTAAAAAACTCTTAGCCAAAAAACACCAAGACACAGTCCAAATCCACATTGGGAGATGGATGGGGAAAGGAGAGGAGAAGTACTATGTTGTGTGTGTGTAAACATTTATGCGTGCCTGCATCCATACATGTATGTATGTCAGTATGTACAGTATATGTAAATGTGTATGTGCGATGGAAGGGGGGGGGGAGGTCATCTCTTTGTGCTTCACTGCTTGTTCAATAAGACTGTGGAATGAGGAATGAAGGAGTACTTGTGTCTATTCCTTTTGCTTCTTGGTATCCTGAAACATCTCCCAGAGGGCAGAAGCTGATATTCCTCATGGAAGACATGCGACAAATCTGTTGCGATCTTATTTGCCAATCTCAGACAGTGATCAGTACTGCTCTGGGAAAATCCACTCTCCACTGAGTGGCCCACCAACTTAAAGCAGATGTTCAACAGTCTTTGTATCCTGGCTTTCAGCTGTACAGTAAGACCCCAAAACCAAACTTGACTTCCATACAGAAGGACACTTTGGACTGTGGAACAGTAGAACAGAGAAAAAATGTCCTTTCCCACTACAAAAGATTGGAGTCTTCTCAGAAAGTAAATCCTCTGTTGGACTTTTTTACAAATGTAGTCAACATGGATTGACCAGGAGAGGGCACTATCCACATGCATCCCCAGGTATTTCTTCTTCTTCTTTTAGATTTGATTGGCGGTTGGCAACCAGCTTACAGGTGCATTACTACCACGTACTTAACTGATACATATCACTCTAAATTCTGTCGTCCCTGCTTTCCATTTGAACTAGTCCCCGTAGAAAGTTACTGTTATCATGGCAACATTAACCATGGTGAAACTGTTTTATGGGTTCATACACTCTATCATCATCACATCATCACTCTATATATAATTCAAGAAATCTCTGTTTCCATGAGAAGTATGTGGCGACTCCTTATAAGAACTCCTTATACAACGATGAGGAAATGTCACAGAGCTCTGAGGAAGGTGTCACAGAACTGTGGGGAGGATGTCACAAAGCTGTGAGGAGAACGTTGCAGAGCTATGAGGAAAACATAATCAAGTCTGTGGTGGTAATGGACCTTTGAGCTGGTTGCCTACCGCCAATCAAATCTAAGAGACGAAGAAGAGTGATGTCTGAAGATAGAGTTGAGGTTCGATTGGACACAACAATGATGATAGAAGGACTACAGCTCCTGACCAGATAGAGTGATGATATAGAGTGAAGTGTTTGTGGCGGTGATGCACTGTGAGCTGGTTGCCAGCCACCAATCAGGTCTAAAAGAAGAAGAGCACCTTTAGACTGGTTGCCAATCGCCAATCAAATCTAAAAGAAGAAGAAAGTGAAGTATGTGGCAGTAATGCACCTGTAAGCTGATTGCCAACCACCAATCAAATCTAAAACAAGAAGATTCTGAGACATGTGAGATGCCATGCCCAAGTTATTTTAAGTGATGATATAGAGAGAAGTACGTGGCGGTAATGCACTGTAAGCTGGTGCCAACCGCCAATCAAATCTAAATGAAGAAGAAGACATTCAATAATCAACTCTTTATTACAAAATATTAGAGTGATGATAATCAAGTCAGTGGCGGTAATGCACCTGTAAGCTGGTTGCCAATCTCCAATCATCTTCTTTGGGATATGATTGGCGTGGTAGGCAACCAGCTTACAGGTACATTACCACCACTGACTTGATTATCATCACTCTATATCTTTGTATAAAAGGAGTTCTGAACAACTCCTTATTGTGAAAAAAATTATCCGTTCCTTGGACTGTGTCCTCAATGGCATTAAATCTTAAAGAAGAAGAAGAAGAAGCTATGAGGAAAACGTCACAAAGCTATAAGGAAAACGTCACAAAGTTATGAGGAAAAACAGACAAAGCTGAAATGGAATGTTTACTATTAAACTTACTCAGGACAGATTGAGTGTATCGGCCGGAGAAGTACGTAGCAGTGATGCACCTGGGGCTGGTTGCCAACCCGCCAATCAAATCTAAAAGAAGAAAAAGAGTGTATCGGCCACACCTCGGACACAGTCCAAGGACGGATAATTTTTTTCACACATAGGGAGTTTTTCAGAACTCCTTATACAAAGATATAGAGTGATGATAATCAAGTCAGTGGCGGTAATGTACCTGTAAGCTGGTTGCCAACCGCCAGTCAAATCTAAACGAAGAAGACAGCTGAAAACCGAGTGATGATTTAGAGTGACTAGTGCCTACCTGTGCATGCCGTAGAAAGCAGGTGTAAGCAAGGGTGTAAGCAAGCACATCAGCACTTGCTCAGTGATGCCTGCCTTTGATCTTTGATTGTGTCATAGCGAGTCCTGTGATCTTTAATGATGTCATAGCGACTCCTATGATGCCTGCATTTGATCTCTGATGATGTCATAGCGAGTCCTATGATCATGAGTGATACCTGCCTTTAATCTTTGATGTCCTATGATCGTGAGTGAGCGTGAGTGATGCCTGCCTTTGATTTTTGATGATGTTATAGCGAGTCCTATGATCGTGAGTGCTGCAGTCCAAGGACGGATAATTTTTTCACACATAAGGAGGCATACATAGGCACATCATAGGCAGTCCTATGATCTTTGGTTGTGACACACACACTAACAGATTTCTTGAATTTATAGAGTGAAGTATGTGGCAGTAATGCACCTGTAGGCTGGTTGCCAACCGCCAATCAAATCTAAAAGAAGAAGAAGACTTTCTTTGGGGTCCAACCCACGTTAGGATAGAGGGTAATGAGGATGTGGATTTATTAGCAAAACAGTCATTAAAATTCGAAACAATAAATCTGGAAATCTCACTCAGTAAGGCAGAAGGCAAGTCAATAATTAAAAATTATATAGTGGAAAAGTGGCAAGAACATTGGGACTTAATAGATACAGGAAGACCATCTTTATGACGTTCAAAAGCGGGTGGACTCTAGAATGGGAGTTGGCAGAAACAGGAAAGAGGAGATACTCATCACCCGATTAAGAGCAGGACATACTACTTTGAACCAGACACTACAGAGAATAGGTAAACACCCAACTGGCAGCTGTGCACATTGTGGTTCTCCGGAAACAGTTCAGCAAGTTTTGTTGGAATGTCAGGGATGCCAGGAACAAAGGAAATATCTGATTGCAGTAATGGAAAGGGCTAATTTAAGTTTTGTTTTGGAAAACATGCTAGGAACTTCAGTCAAAGAAATATATATAGGTCTATTTAGATATTTAGGTGCAACTGGATTAATTAAAAGAATTTAGTTTTTATTTTCCCTGCCATTCTCTGTCCACACTCCAACCCGGTGGGTGGCGGTGGTGCACCTGTGAGCTGGTTGCTGGCCGGCAATCGGATCTAGAAGAAGAAGAAGAGTGATATAAAGTGAAGTATGTGGCGGTAATGCACTTGTAAGCTGGTTGCCAACTGCCAATCAAATCTAAAAGAAGAAGAAGACATGTATAGTGATGTTATGTGCCAAGAGTGGCACAGAGGCAGAGCCTATTTCCTCGCATGAGGATGGATAATTTTTTCACACATAAGGAGTTGTTCAGAACTCCTTATACAAAGATATAGAGTGATGATAATCAAGTCAGTGGCGGTAATGCACCTATGAAGGAAGCAGCGTTGAAAAGTGGAGACAGGGACTGCTACAGGGAGGTTAAATATCAGTTTAACAGAGAGCTGAGGAGAGCTAAATCTGTGTATTCTGAGAGACTTCAGCAGCAGTTCACTGCTAACGACTCGGCTTCTGTAGTAGTAGTAGTAGATTAGTTTATTTGACAGGGACAGTGCAATAAACATAGACAATTAATCAAAGACAATCAATCTGATGTGTTGCACATAGAGTGTATAGCTATTAGCTAATTTGCAACTCTTGTCCCTGGATGGGCTTTAGAAAAAAGAATCAAGATAAAAATATACACAATAACCACATACATCAATGCAGAAAAATTATAAATACACAATTATAAATATTATAAATATTATAAATACACAAATATAACAGCCTGACTCACCTTTAACATAAATATTATAAATACACAAATATAACAGCCTGACTCACATTTAACACATATAACATAACTCACATTTGCCTATTTCAGGCCTTCCTCCCTCCGTCACTCACTATAAACAAACACATTTATTCCTTCCCTTCATTCACTCTCACTTTGCAGACAAATAATTCATACATGAGTACATTCTTGTGGAGAGGACTGAGGCAAATCACCAATTATCGGCCTCAGGCTTCTAAAGGTCAGGATGACAAAGCCCTTTGTCAAAGACTGTCCCAACATTACGCCCGTTTTGACACCTCGTCAGCTGTGTCCAACTCCCCCCTCCCCCCAGCTCCACTGCCTCCTCGGTCCCCACTTCATCAAAAGCGGTCCCCCCCTCCTCCCCCCTGCCCTTGTCATCAGTGAGCAGGACGTGCACAGACAGTTCTCCAGACTGAACCCGCGCAAGGCCCCCGGTCCGGACAGCGTGTCTCCCTCCACCCTGAGACACTGTGCGAAAGAGCTGGCTCCTGTCTTCACAGACATTTTTAACACCTCCCTTAAGCTATGCCACGTGCCGACCTGCCTCAAATCCTCCACCATCATCCCTGTCCCCAAGAAGCCACGGATCACTGGACTTAACGACTACAGACCTGTAGCGCTCACCTCTGTAGTCATGAAGTCCTATGAGTGCCTGGTCCTGCCCCACCTCAAGTCCATCACCACTCCCCTCCTGGACCCGCTGCAGTTTGCCTACCGAGCCAACAGGTCTGTGGACAACGCAGTCAACCTGGCCCTCCACTCCATCCTGCAGCACCTAGACTCCCCGGGAACCTACGCCAGGATCCTGTTTGTGGACTTCAGCTCTGCATTCAACACCATCCGCCCCGCTCTGCTCCAGGACAAGCTGTCCCTGCTCGGCGTGCCTGACTCCCTCTGCAGGTGGATCACCGACTTCCTGATGGACCGGAGGCAGCATGTGCGGCTGGGGAAGACTGTCTCTGACTCTGTCAGCATCAGCACCGGCTCACCCCAGGGCTGTGTACTTTCCCCCCTACTCTTCTCCCTTTATACCAACTCCTGCACCTCCAGCCACCAGTCTGTCAAGCTGATCAAGTTTGCGGACGACACCACCCTCATCGGGCTCATCTCCAACGGCGACGAGTCCGTCTACAGGAGAGAGGTGGCCCAGCTGGCGTCCTGGTGCAGCCACAACAACCTGCAGCTGAATGCTCTGAAGACAGTGGAGATGATCGTGGACTTCAGGAAAGTCACAACCCCTCTGCCCCCCCTCACCCTCACAGGCTCTCCCATCACCACTGCAGATTCCTTCCGCTTCTTGGGCACCACCATCACCCGGGACCTCAAATGGGAGCCGACCATCAGCTCCCTCATCAAAAAGGCCCAGCAGAGGATGTTCTTCCTGCGGCAGCTGAGGAAGCTCAAGCTACCCACCAAGATGTTAGTGCAGTTCTACACAGCCATCATCGAGTCCATCCTCACCACCTCCATCACCGTGTGGTATGCAGGAGCCACTGCCAGGGACAGACTAAGGCTGCAGCGCGTCGTGCGCACTGCTGAGAAGGTGATCGGCTGCAAGCTCCCATCTCTCCAGGACCTGTACATCTCCAGGACCCGGAGGCGTGCAGGCCGGATCATAGCCGATCCTTCACACCCTGGTCACGTACTGTTTGCCCCCCTCCCCTCAGGTAGAAGACTTCGGTCCATTCAGACCTAAAACCTCCCGGCACATGAACAGCTTCTCCCCTCTGCCATCAGACTGCTGAACACTAAGTGACTTATTGACTCTCGTGCACAAGTACAGCAGCTCAACCAGACTCATGTCAATCATCACTGTTTCTGTTGCATTACAGTCTGCACTATGTGTACTTCCACAAATCTGCTGCTCGCTAATATATTTAAAAACTGCTTTGACTAGTATTACTCATTCTTATTCTACACTTATTGCATGTATAGTTTTTTATTTCTTTTATCTTATCATGTTTAATGTTGCAGCATTGCACCGAGACAAATTCCTAGTTTGTGTACTACATGAACAATGGCAATAAATCTGATTCTGATTCTGAGCTGGTTGCTAACCGCCAATCAAATCTAAAAGATGTGGCAGTAATACAGTGATGATCTGCATTACAGTCACTTGAATTACATATATGTGCATATATGCTTTAAAAGAAATTATAAATAAGTACAGAAATCAAAATTCTTCAGTTTTTCTGTGTTTTATTGACGCCTCCAAGGCGTTTGATCGTGTTAATCACAGGATATTGTTTAGGAAAATGATTGACAGGGGGGTTCCCAAGTACTTAGTACGTATCCTGATTTACTGGTACGCACATCAGAAGATGCTGGTGAAATGGGGGAAGAGTCATTCATCCCCATTTGGTGTGAGCAGTGGTGTCAGACAGGGCAGTATATTATCCCCTATTCTATTTAATCTTTACATGGATGAGTTGTCAAAACAACTGAATGCCTGTAAAACTGGGTGTTTAATAGGGAATAAGTTAGTGAATCATTTTATGTATGCTGATGATCTAGTTATTCTCAGTCCAAGTAGTGCTGGTCTTCAGGAGTTATTAAGAGCGTGTAGTGCTTATGGAGAGGAAAATGACATAAAATATAATACAAATAAGAGTTGTGTGCTGATTTGCCGCATTAAAGAAGATTTGTTAATGAAATTCCCTGTCTTTGAATTGGCAGGCAGGGAATTAATTGTCAGGGATAAAATTAAATATCTGGGACATTTTATTAATGATAGAATGACTGATGATGATGATATTTTCAGACAACGCTGCAAAATCTACATGCAAGCAAATATTCTTGCACGCAGATTTGGTTTTTGTTCAGATGAGGTGAAACTGGTTCTTTTTAAAACCTATTGTACACCTTTATACACTGCTCATCTATGGATAAATTATAGGAAACAAAGTATGCAGAAATTACAGGTTGCTTACAATGATGCCTTAAGAATTTTACTTAAAAAGCCTCGATGGTGCAGTGCTTCCGAGTTATTTGTCTCATCACGTGCAGTAATAAGGAATCTTATGTATAAATTCATCTGTCGGCTTGATGTATCTAGAAATGAAATCATTCAAGTCATGTCTAGCATTAAGCTCAGTTCTATTCGCTGTCAGTCACAGTTTAGAAGGCACTGGTACAGTTGTCTTTTTAAGTCTTTTTAAAGTCTGTACTGTCTTTGTACTTCTCTTAGCAGTTGTGTCTTAGTGTTTTTTGTAAACTTTTGATTGTTTCTCTTATTAACTGTTTTTTTCAACTGTCTTGTTTTTACTTTTTTTTGATGGACCTTGAGTCTGGAATAAAGTCTTTGATTGATTCGATTGATTGATTGATTGATTGATTGATATAGAGTGATGTCTGATAGTCCTGAGAGAGTGTGTGTGGCCCGGGTTTTGTGGCTGAGCTGCCTGCCCACGGCCTGGGCGCATGCACCTGACTGAACATCGGATAATTTTTTTGCACATAGGGAGTTGTTCTGAACTCTTTATGGGAACTCCTTATGCAGGGATATAGAGTGATGATAATCAAGTCAGTGGCGGTAATGCACCTATAAGCTGGTTGCCAACCGCCAAATGCCGCGTTTTCTCTGCTGGGTCTGATCACGAGTGGCTCCCGTCTCTCTGGATCTCCTCCATCACCAGCACATTGATCTCACCAGCTCCCTCAGTATATGAGTCAGCAGCTGAGCTGGAGTTGAAACAACGCTCAGTGTTGTCCGGAGAGCCAGGAGTGTGTCTCGTGCATAGACAACTGTGGGTTGCCTCACACTGCAGCGTAGCTCCATGCTATCAGCGTCACACACCTGTGGCATTTGCTCAGGTAACCTTCGGCAAAAAAGTCCAAAAAGCAATGCAGTTTCCACTGTTAAAAGTCCCTGAATAAGCACACACATACTAAAGTGATGTTTCCACAGCTTCACCAGCAGCTGGACAGATATACAAACGAAACAAAAACACGAAAAACATGCATTTATCAAAGCAAGTGTGCCAGCTGAGCAACGCCATCATGAAATGAATGCTAGTCAGGGGTTGAGCTAGCTCTCCAGTTGGAGGCCACAGACAAGCTAGCTTCGGAGCTAAACTGGCACTAGTCACAATGGCTGCCGGAGCCTCCCTCTGCGGCAAATGTAGCGGACTCCGATAGTGAGGATAGCTTGGACGACGACACTACGGAAGCCAATGCTGCCAGCCGAAGGTCTGCCCTGGGAAAACCTCTTTTCAAGGGTTGCGGGTCCGCAATGCACCGAAATAAGGATAAGGACTACCCTGCTAGAGGGAAGCATTATAGCAGATGTGGATGCTTGAACCATTATGCTAGAGTGTGCCGTGTATCTGAACCGGAGAGCCCATGGAAAAAATCACTCCGCCCACTCCCGACAACGATCCATATGGTGTCTCCCAGTACCAACGAGTACACTTTCTGTGCAGTGGAACTAAACAGTGTGGAGGTACCGCTGCTGCTCGACACGGGGGCGGAGGGGTCGTTGCTGAATTGGGCCACGGTGAGGAAGTTTTTCCCCCACTACAGAGTAAGAGGTAAATCAGTGCCACTTTATGGTTATGGCGGTGGCAGGCTGTGCACAGTTGGGACGTTGGAGTTAACGGTTTGGTATAAGTCTGCGACGATGGCTGACTTCATATTCCACGTGACGGCCCAAGGTGACAACATCATGGGCTGTGACTTGTTCTACGGACTGGGTTTCGCCATTAAAGACGACGCTGGGGAAGAATTCCTGCTCTTCCCAGCCCTTCTGATTTTGAGGTGTTTCTGAAGCCTCTCCCTTCTATGAGAGGTGCAATTTCCTCTATATATCTTAAATATTTTTAACCTCTCTGGCCCGTCTTTTGTACTTAAAACGGTGTAGAGGTATAGAGGTTTTCCTCTATATATCTTAAATATTTTTAACCTCTCTGGCCCATCTTTTGTACTTAAAACGGTGTAGGAGACGGACTTGGGAATGTTGATCCCAGATGACGTTTGGGTGGATGCCCTCAGGAGGGTACACAGATCTTCAGTCTGTGCTAGACATGGTTTCATGCAATGTTGGATCTTACATCGAGCTCACTATACTATAGCCTGACTTGCAAAAATATTTTTGATACTGTGTCCCCCCTACGTGAATGCTGCCAACAGACCACAGCAAGTTACACACACATTTTAGAGTTGTCCCTCCTTGAGTAGATTCTGGTCTGAAATCTTTTGCATGTTGTCTAGTGTAATCAAAAAGGATATAGTCCCTAATCCACTGACTGCACTGTTTGGGACATGGACTTCCCCATTCACTCTCTCTCCTGCTAAAAAGGACTTAATAGCATTCACAACTCTGCTAGTCAGGAGGTTGATACTATTAAACCGGACATCAATGCCACCTAATTTTACAAGCTTGATTAAAGAGGTCTTCTTCTTCTTTTAGATTTGATTGGCGGTTGGCAACCAGCTTACAGATGCATTACCGCTACTGACTTGATTATCATCACTCTATATCTTCGTATGAGTTCTTATAAGGACTTCTGAACCACTCCTTATGTGTGAAAAAATTATCCATCCTTGGACTGTGTCCTGTGACGTTTTCCTGATAGCTTTGTGACGTTTTCCTGATAGCTTTGTGACGTTTTCATCATAGCTTTATGATGTTTTCCTCATAGCTTTGTGATGTTTTTCTCATAGCTTTGTCCTCATAGCTTTGTGATGTTTTCCTCATCACTTTGTGACATTTTCCTCAGAGCTTTGTGATGTTTTCCTCATAGCTTTATGATGTTTTCCTCATACCTTGTGACATTCTTCTTTTTTAATCTCGTATCTGCGTCTCATCTCTTTATTCTTCTTCTAGCTGTAGTCTGTATCTGTGTCTCATTCTTCTTCTTCTTCTTTGACTTGATTGGCGGTTGATTCACCAGCCCATGATGTCTTTGAACTTAAAGGTCCCCCACTAAACAAGTCTTCAACTGCTTCCCACTGTAGCCCCTTAATGCCAAGATATTTTTCTGCTGCGTTCACAATGATTTTGATTTTTTCTGTTTTCTTGGAAGTCTGTGCAGTGCAGTTTATCACATCTACCACAAATAAGAAAATTATTTTCCTTCAAAACCAGAGTATCTTCCTTAATTCTACTGCATGCACTGCAAGTCTGCACACATTCTGAGTCATAAATCAGGCAGAATATTTAAATGTAAATAAATTTATTCCCCATGGCCAATGAGGGAGGAGTACAGACACAGCCCCAGTCTGACCACCCATACTACTGACTCAAACATTCATTGCTCAAAGTATTTAAAGCTGTGTTTTAGTGGGAATGTACAGCGAGTTCGGGCGCATGCGCACGCTGCGACCTGCAGCTTGGGGTTTTTGGGGGGATATAGGCTTGGTGTGTGCGTGTGTGTGTTTTTTGTACTTTTTTACGTTTTTAGTAAATCCTCTGTGTCCGTTTCTGCCTGGAGCGTTTGTGGAATATATGCTGATACTGACTCCCTGGTATCTGCTATAGGGATTTCCTCTCAATATCTCGCACTGCTGCTTTCTGTGTTCTGACTCTTTGTCCTCCTGAGGTAAACGCGTTCAGCTCCATGACGAGCAGTATAGCCGGGCTAATACAATATTCCGGGGACGTGTTGCTGCGCTTTTAACACAGCTGGTGCAGAGTCTCTGATTGCGCCCAAATTTCAGCTGCCGGACTTTATTTTGTGAGACGGTCACAGCGGTGAAAAAAAGAAGCGGCAGGAGGAAGCGTGGAAGACGTGGAGGTGTGAAATTGGTGCCTTAGGAGACGTCAGTTTGTAACATTCCGCTTCCTTCGATCATTTTTGGGAATGCACAGTCTGTGAGAAACAAGGTAGGAGTGAAATTCAAGGCAATGTACGTTACCAGAAGGATTTTAAGAAACTGCTGCGTCATGGCTTTCACTGAATCTTGGCTTACTGCGCATGATCGGGATGCAGACCTGTGGATTGACGGCTTTGGAGCTCCGCTGCGCTCGGATCGGCAGGAAGAGGTAACTGGGAAGCGTCAGGGGGGCGGAGTAATGTTTATACAATAATAAGCAGTACTGCACATCTGTCACGGTCAGAGAGCGCATCTGTACACCCCATGTGGAGCTGCTGTCTGTGTCACTACGCCCCTTTTATTTGCCTCGAGAGTTTTCCCTCAACTTTTCATCACAACTGTGGTACATTCTTATCCGAGGGCAGACGCAGACTGTCCGCCTCCAGCACCATCTCTGATGTGGTGCAGCGGCTGCAGTCCAATTTCTCCAGAGGCGCCAAACTTCATTCTTGGGGATTTTTAACCATGTTTCTTTAAAGAAGACACTTAAAAACTTTCATCAGTATGTCTCCTGCCCAACCAGGCGAAAAAAGACATTGGACCTGTGCTATGGATCCATAGAGAGGCCTATAAATCACTCCTCCCCTTCCTCCTTTAGGATCATCAGATCACAACTGTGTTCATTTGCTGCCCACATATAAAACTGCTCTCAGAAGGAGGCAAGGTGGAGACGAGAGACATTGATGTGTGGACAGAAGATTCAGAGCACAGCCTCCAGGAATGCTTTGACTGTACAGACTGGAAGATGTTCATAATGGCCTGCCGGGGATGATTTGGACTCTCTGGCTGAGCTCACATGCTCATACATGGCTCACTGTCAAAATAATTTTGTTCCACGTAAACGTGTCAAATATACCCCAACAACAAACATGGGTTACTAATCAGTTAAATCCTGCTTACAGAGGAAAGCTCTTGCCTTTAAACAGAGGGTCCGGTTCTGCGCTACAGGTTGCCACCAAGGAGCTGAAGGCCGAAATTTTAAGAGCAAACAGAATTATAAATCAGAGTTGGAAAGCAAGATGGCAGCAAATAAACTTGGTTCGGCCTGGGCCAGTATGAAAACTATTGCAGGCCTTCAGAGCACAGAGCACAGTAATCGTGTGTTTTTAGATGGTTTTAGTTCAGACACAGAGCTGGCTAATGCTCTTAATTGTTTTTATGGTCGTTTTGACTCCTTTGATTTTAGCACAGAAATCCAAGATTTGAAACAGAAACTCAAAGACAATCAGCACTTTAATATTGAGATGCAGGATGTTGAAAGGGAGTTCCGCGCTGTAAAAGTGAACAAAAGTCAGGGCCCTGATAATATATGTGGACGCCTGGTAAAGTTCTGTGCACATGAACTGAGTCCTATATTTCATTATATTTTCAATAAGTCCTTACAGACACAACATGTGCCTAAGATCTGGAAAGATGCCGTGGTTGTTCCCGTTCCAAAATCCAGCTGTCCTAAAACGGTAAACGACTTTAGACCAGTTGCTTTGACTTCAATCTTAATGAAAATTTTTGAAAAACTGGTCAGACGTGAGGTCCTAAGGCAGACTGAACATGCATTGGATCCTCTGCAGTTTGCCTATAGGCCTCACAGAGGAGTGGAGGATGCCACTGTCACTCTGTTTGACATGCTTTTTAAACATCTGGATTTTAATGGGACACACGCCAGGCTTTTATTTGTGGACTTTTCTTCTGCCTTTAATACAATTCAACCTCATATTTTAGTTGAAAGGCTCCTGCAACAATTTGATTTAAGCAATAATCTGGTGGGTTGGATTCTGGATTTCTTAACCAACAGGACGCAGAGAGTAAGGGTCAATGGCACATTGTCTGACCTAAAGTGCTCTTCTACTGGCTCTCCTCAGGGGTGTGTGTTGTCACCACTACTCTTCATTCTGTACACAAACATGTGTCGGAGCAGACATGACAACAGACACATTATAAAGTATGCTGATGACTCAGTCATTGTCAGTCTCCTCCAGGATGGTGAGAGTGGCCACGGCCCAGTAGTTGATGACTTTGTTCACTGGTGTGAGGATTCCTACCTGCAGCTGAATACAACAAAAACGAAAGATATGATTATTGACTTTAGGAGGAAAAACTCCCAGGCACAAAGTCACCATACTAAAAGGCCAGACCACCGAATGTGTACAATCGTACAAATATCTTGGGACAATTATTGATAGTGGATTGAACTTTGAGGTGAACTGTGAAAGGGTGTGCAAAAAGGGTCAGCAAAATTTGCATTGTTTGAGGAAACTTGCACGCTTCCAAATTGACCGAACCATAATGACTATGTTCTATCGGGCTTTTATTGAATCTGTTTTATCCTTTTCTTTAATGTCATGGTTTGGTCAGATAAAACTGAAACAGAGGAAATCCTTGGATCAGGTAGTCAGATGGTGCAGTCGTTTGCTTGGTGAGTCACAGCTGAGCCTGACATCCCTGTACACCAGACAAGTACAGAGGATGGCCGACTCGATTTTAAATGATGACTCCCACCCTTTGCACTGCAACTTTCAGCTTCTTCCCTCCAGACGGAGGTTTGCTGTCCCAAAAAGTAGAACCCAGCGCTACAAAAACAGCTTTGTCCCTGCTGCTGTCAAAGAGTTGAACAAGCTATAAAAATTATATTGTACATATTTTATATTTACCTATTTTGTAAGATGTGTGCCTGTGTTTGTGTCTATGTTGAATGTAATTAGTGGCTTGTAAATATGGATGTCACCAACTGCAAAACAAATCTACCTACGGGTACAAATAAAAGTAACCTGAACCTGAACCTGAACCTGAGACGTATAGTCTTGTCCTTGAAAGTCCATGAAGCGCATAGTCCGTATCTTCTTTACTCACAGGAAACAGGGAGATAAATACGCTCTCAGTCACACAGAACTGAACATGATGAATTGAAAACAGCTGTGTCTTAACGAATATCTGAACACCACACTCACTCATAGACTGGACATCCATTAACAGAAGGTATTATTACAGCTATGTAATTTATAATTGCTAACTCATGCACTCTAATACACAGAATAAAGCTGCCCAAAGGCCATATATAAAATGCACATATGAGAATATAAAAGACAGAATAATATACAAATAATATGGAATTTTTCTATCACTTTCCCTGTTCTGAGTCCACTCCCACTTTTTTAGCTGGCACCTTTTTCGCAGCTTCTGCATATGTTAGTCCCTGGGAGACTTTTATCTGCTGAATTTCTGCTGCTCTTTTTGCTGGCTTCACAACCTCGATATGCAGTGCTATGTTCACCACTGCAGTTACGGCACTTTAATTTGGCTCCTCTTTCACACTTGCCATATTCATGTTCACCGGAGCATCTGGCACATCGTTGTCTACCTTTGCATATTGCTGCTACATGACCAAACTTTTGACATTTGAAACATCTGAGTGGAGGAGGAACGTAAAGTCTGACTTCATAGCTCATGTAGCCAATATACACCTTACTTGGCAGTCTTGTTTCATCAAATTTTAACATTACTGACAGACTATCACATTTTTTTGCCATTTCTATTAGCTTTCAATCTCCGTATCTCTGTCACTTTTGCTCCAGTAAAGTTCCTCATTATTTCATCAGTTGAGACAGCCGTTGAAACACCCGATATCACTCCTCTCATTGCCTTATTTCCTTCCAATACTGAACACTGCATTTTCCCCTCCATCTGAGTGACTCGGATTGCTTTTCCTTGTTGAACACTATCTTTACATGCAACCAGCAATGAACCACTAGGAAGAACCCTTGCATTTAAAACTTCTCCAAGTAACCCATTAATTGCATTTGTGAGCTTAATTGGGTTCCACTCACGAAACAATGCCCCTTCCTGAGTAAGATTAATGATTATATTCCACTCCTTCTGTTCAGTCTGGGACCGTTCATCCTCTGATTCCCCAGCACTTGATAATGGTCTTGATTGAGTTTCTTGACGTCTACTTTTCTTTCTTTTAGACTCCTCCGTGCCAAACTTCCTGTTCCTCACTTCCCACCTCCATTCCTCCTAGTTGAATTTGTGTCCTGGTCGAATCACCTTCTTCTTCAGCAGAAAGTTGCCGAAGAAGGACTTGCTATGACATCATCAAAGATCAACGGCAGGCATCACTCATGATCTATGACATCATCAAAGATCAACGACAGGCATCACTCATGATTATAGGACTCGCTATGACATCATTAAAGATCAAAAGCAGGCATCACAGATCAAAGTCAGGCATCACTGAATGAATGGTGACATCAAAGATCAAAGGCAGGTTTCACCATGGTTACTGTTGCCATGGTAACAGTAACTTTCTACAGCATGCATAATTCAAGAAATCTCTGTCTGTCATGATGTCACGATCACAGGACTTGCTAAAAGATCATAGAACTTGATATGACATCATCAAAGAGCAAAGGCAGGCATCGCTCACAATCATAGGACTTGCTATGACATCATCAAAGATCAACGGCAGGCGTCACAGATCAAAGGCAGGCATCACTGAACAAGTGGTGACATCAAAGATCAAAGGCAGGGTTCACCATGGGTACTGTTGCCATGGTAACAGTAACTTTCTACAGGCATGCAGCATCACTCACGATCATAGGACTCGCTATGACACCATCAAAGATCATACTACTCACTGTGACATCAGAATCAGAATCAGATTTATTGCCATTGTTCATGTAGTACACAAACTAGGAATTTGTCTCAGTGCAATGCTGCAACATTAAACATGATAAAAATAAAAAATAGAAATAAAAAACTATACATGCAATAAAATGTAGAATATGAATGAGTAATACTAGACAAAGCAATTTTTAAATATATTAGCGAGCAACAGATATTGTGGAGTACCCCATAGTGCAGTCGGTAATGCAAAAAGAAAACAGTGATGATTGACATGAGTCTGGTTGAGCTGCTGTACATAGTGCACGAGAGTCTAATAAGTCACTTAGTGTTCAGCAGTCTGATGGAAGAGGGGAAGAAGCTGTTCATGTGACGGGAGGTTTTAGTCTGAATGGACCGAAGTCTTCTACCTGAGGGGAGGGGGGCAAACAGTACGTGACCAGGGTGTGAAGGATCGGCTATGATCCAGCCTGCACGCCTCCGGGTCCTGGAGATGTACAGATCCTGAAGGGATGGGAGCTTGCAGCCGATCACCTTCTCAGCAGCGCGCACAACGCGCTGCAGCCTTAGTCTGTCCCTGGCAGTGGCTCCTGCGTACCACACGGTGATGGAGGTGGTGAGGATGGACTCGATGATGGCCGTGTAGAACTGCACCAACATCTTGGTGGATAGCTTGAGCTTCCTCAGCTGCCACAGGAAGAACATCCTCTGCTGGGCCTTTTTGATGAGGGAGCTGATGGTCGGCTCCCACTTGAGGTCCCGGGTGATGGTGGTGCCCAGGAAGCGGAAAGAATCTGCAGTGGTGATGGGAGAGCCTGTGAGGGTGAGGGGGGGCAGAGGGGTTGTGACTTTCCTGAAGTCCACGATCATCTCCACTGTCTTCAGAGCGTTCAGCTGCAGGTTGTTGTGGCTGCACCAGGACGCCAGCTGGGCCACCTCTTTCCTGTAGACGGACTCGTCGCTGTTGGAGATGAGCCCGATGAGGGTGGTGTCGTCCGCAAACTTGATCAGCTTGACAGACTGGTGGCTGGAGGTGCAGGAGTTGGTATAAAGGGAGAAGAGTAGGGGGGGAAAGTACACAGCCCTGGGGTGATCCGGTGCTGATGCTAACAGAGTCAGAGACAGTCTTTCCCAGCCGCACATGCTGACTCCGGTCCATCAGGAAGTCGGTGATCCACCTGCAGAGGAAGTCAGGCACGTTGAGCAGGGACAGCTTGTCCCGGAGCAGAGCGGGGCGGATAGTGTTGAATGCAGAGCTGAAGTCCACAAACAGGATCCTGGCGTAGGTTCCCGGGGAGTCCAGGTGCTGCAGGATGGAGTGGAGGGCCAGGTTGACTGCGTCGTCCACAGACCTCAGACATCATCAAAGATCAAAGACAGCCATCACTGAACAAGTGGTGACATGCTTGCTTACACCTGCTTTCTACGGGCATGCAGAAATACTTGCTTATACTTGGTTTCTATGGGCATGCACAAGTATGCATGGACATGCACAGGTACTGTATGCACTAGTTTTCTAAAACAGGAAAAGATAAGATTAACCCTAGCTGGTAATGTTGCAGGTTTTGAGAAAACCTGGAAACCCTTTTTGTCCCATGTTATTAGTATTGGATAT
This sequence comes from Pholidichthys leucotaenia, assembly GCA_020510985.1. Lineage (NCBI taxonomy): Eukaryota > Metazoa > Chordata > Actinopteri > Cichliformes > Pholidichthyidae > Pholidichthys > Pholidichthys leucotaenia. The sequence goes on along the minus strand of CM035843.1, from coordinate 358,525,609 downwards.
CAGATTAATTTGAATTAAGCACTGCACTTTTTTGTTTTGGTTTGGTTTATTTCCTTTGAATTTTGAATTTTCATTGATCTGTGAGGGGTAGGTGCCAGGGTGGGGGGTGGGTGTGGGGGTTTGTTGGTTGTTTGTTGACTTTAAAATAAGTGCATACCCATGCATGCCCGTAGAAACCAAGTACCAGCAAGTATTTCTGCATGCCCGTAGAAAGCAGGTGTAAGCAAGCATTTCTGCATGTCTGTAGAAAGTTACTGTTACCATGGCAACAGTAACCATGATGATGCCTGCCTTTCATCTTTGACATGGTTAAGCAAGCATTTCTGCATGCCCGCAGAAAGCAAGTGTAAGCAAGTATTTCTGCATGCCCGTAGAGTGTTCTGACCTCACAATGTGCCTATGATGTCTATTAGGAGAAGTTGTTCAGAACTCCTTATATGGTCATGTGACATCATAGGAACACAGTGTGTGCTGTGACACAGACACACGCACACACAGACAGAGATTTCTTGAATTATCACTCTACTAGTGCATACCTGTGCATGTCCGTCCATACCCGTGCATGCCCATAGAAAGCAAGTGTAAGCAAGTATTTCTGCATGCCCGTAGAGTTGCTGTTACCGTGGCAACAGTAACCATGGTGAAACCTGCCTTTGATCTTTGACATTACCACTCGTTCAGCGATGCCTGCCTTTGATCTTTGATGATGTCATAGCGAGTCCTATGATCGTGAGTGAAGCCTGCCTTTGATCTTTGATGACGTCATAGTGAGTTATGATCTTTTAGCGAGTCCTATGATCATGGCATTGTGACAGACAGAGATTTCTTGAATTATATATCCACCTTATTCCTAGGCCCCATGATGCCTTGCATGAATTATGGTAGCAACTTCCGATACTAGTTTAGAATGTATTGTTGTCACTGAAACGGGACACTTTTCCTTATTAAAAAACAATGACTTCGGCATCAAAAATGCAGGAACACAGCCTTTTGCACCTCAAAAACAGGAATATGATCATACCACATCCCAAGACTATGGAGGGATGAGAAGATGACCTTAAAAAGTGGCCAGTAGCTCCGTGGACAGTAGCTCCGGTAGTTAGCTCCGCTGCTAACATGCTAACGCTGTAAACAAATAAAGGACTACAGCTCCTGACCAGCTAGAGTGATGATATAGAGTGAAGTACGTGGCAGGAATGTACCTGTAAGCTGGTTGCCAACCGCCAATCAAATCTAGAAGAAGAAGAAGGATTATGACCCGCACCTCGGACACAGTCCAAGGATGGATAATTTTTTCACATAAGGAGTTGTTCAGAACTCCTTATACAAAGATATAGAGTGATGATAATCAACTCAGTGGCGGTAATGCACCTGTAAGCTGGTTGCCAACCGCCAATCAAATGTAAAAGAAGAATGTTTTAAAAGATCGGCCGGTTGGTGGCAGTAGGACACGAAGTGATGATGGTTGTTTGCATACCATAGAGTGATGATATAGAGTGATGTACGTGGCGGTAATGCACCTGTAAGCTGGTTGCCAACCGCCACTCAAATCTAAAAGAAGAAGAATGTTTCCACCGCAATAAAGTCGGCTGCATTTTGTTAAAATATCCATCCATCTCCTTCCACTTAATCTTTTCGGATCGCGGGGGGTGGGGGGTGGGGGTGGGCGCTATCCCAGTATCCTTGGGCGAGAGACAGGGTACACCCTGGACAGATCGCCAGTCCATCGCAGGGCCAACACAGAGAGACAAACAACCATTCACTCACATCCATACCTAAGGATAATTTAAAATCCCCAGTTGATGCCAATTAACCTAACTTGCATGTTTTTGGCATGTGGGAGGAAACAATCAAATTTACCTCAGAGCAGACGTGGAGTCTAGTCAGAGCCACAAAGAATCACAACACCGTGCTCGGGCATTTTAAATTCAGGGTAAAACGTCAGATCTGTGACATTCATACAAGTGAAAACATACCTGGTGCTGTTGTGTCTGTACCACCGATCACACAAACAATCCTTTAGTTTGCAGTGCATGATCTACTCATTGCTGTTGACAAGGACAGCATCATGTGACTAGCATGGATTTTACCATCGGACATGCACTGAGAGATGAACTCTTGTGGACATGCTATCTATGTTTTAGGACACTAAAAATATAACATCTAAACGTTGCTCAGGAGAGGATTTTTGCTGTTCGCCAGTAACTGATACACACACTGCATACAACATTACATGACTGATACACATACACTGACACACATACACACACACTGTCTCTCTCAACTTGCTTTGTTAACGTGTGTATTGTAACTTGTCTGCTAAGTGTGCATTGAGGGGTTTTTTCTATGTGATCATAATTTTGCTCATTCGAGCGCTATTCTGATAACTATGGTTTTTTTCTCTCTGCCTAATGTGTCATCCCCTCCCCCTCCCCCTTCCCCTCTTTACCCCCCACTGTATGATGAGGCGCCTTGCATGGCTGCCGCGTCATTAGGAAGCGCTTACCGAGCGCGCCTAATGTCAAGTCAAATTCCTCGCATGTGTAAACATGCTTGGCAATAAAGTTCATTCTGATTCTGATTCTGATTCTGATTGAAGCCACAGATTTAGCTGTGCTTATCTGTGGGGAGCCTCACACCACGAACAGCAGCAAGTACCAGAACTACGTAAAAACATTCAAAAATACAAAAACTACAAGTGCTGAAATTAGCTGCCACTTGAGTGCAAAACATGTATGTGGACTAAACATTAAAATAAATTTGAAAAACTTTTAAAAATGCTATTTTAAATGCCTCTGCTACTCCACTCTTACTGATTTAACACTAGGTCAGCCGAAACCAGAGGCTCCGCCCATAATCATTCCTACAGTGGCACCCCCTGGAATAAGGTGGATAGAGTGCTATATAATTTAAGAGTGATGATCTGATAATCAAGTCAGTTGCAACTAGAAAAGCACAGCGGAGGTCTGCGCTTGGCGACCTCCACTTGGTGACCTCCTCAGACTTCCGCCAAGCGGATGATAATGCTCATCTGAGCATTATCATCATAGTTACAATAATAGGTATCATCATCATCATTATCATCATAGTTACAATAATAGGTATCATCATCATCATCATCATCATAGTTACAACAATAATAGGTATCATCATCATCGTAGTAACAATAATAGGTATCATCATCATCATCATCATCATCATAGTCATCATATCATCATCACGATGATGATGATACCTATTATTGTAGTTACGATGATGATCATGATACCTATTATTGTTACAATAAAGAATCCTTTAAAAAATTCCTGTATCCAGATGGTGATCCGGATCATCCCCAAAATTTAATCAGTTCTTCCTTGTACCATTTCCAACAACGCCTGAAAGTTTCATCGAAATCCGTCCAAAAGTTTTTGCGTTATCTTGCTAACCGACAGACAGACAAACAGACAAACAAACCCCGACAAAAACATAACCTCCTGGCGGAGGTAATAATGCACCTGTAAGGTGGTTGCCATCTGCCAATCAAATCTAAAAGAAGAAATATGTCTGTGTGTCTGTCACGATCATAGGACTTGCTAAAAGATCATAGGACTCACCATGACATCATCAAAGATTAAAGGCAGGCATCACTCACGATCATAGGAGTTGTTATGACATCATCAAAGATCAAAGGCAGAGATCACTCATGATCATAGGACTCGCTTTGACATCAAAGATCATAGGACTCGCTATGTCACGATCATAGGACTTGCTAAAAGATCATAGGACTCGCCATGACATCATCAAAGATCAAAGGCATGCATCACTCACAATCATAGGCCTTGGTATGACATCATCAAAGATCATAGGACTCGCTACTGATGATCATAGGACTCGCTATGTCATGATCATAGGAGTCGCTATGACATCTTCAAAGATCATATGACTCGCTATAACATCATCAAAGATCAAATGCAAGCATCACTGAACGAGTGGTGACGTGTGTGCTTACACCTGTTTTCTGCGGGCATGCAGAAATACTTGCTTATACTTGGTTTCTACGGGCATGCACAGGTATGCATTAGTATATAGAGTGACTAGTGCATACCCGTGCATGCCCGTAGAAAGTGAGTGTAAGCAAGCATTTCTGCATGCCTGCCTTTGATCTTTGACATGGTTGCCATGGCAACAGTAACCATGGTGATGCCTGCCTTTGATCTTTGACATGGTTACCATGGCAACAGTAACCCTGGTGAAACCTGCCTTTGATCTTTGACGTCATCACTCATTCAGTGATGCCTGCCTTTGATCTTTGATGATGTCATAGTGAGTCCTATAATTGTGACACACACATAATTTTGTCTTATTTGTGGTAGATATGATAAACTGCACTGCGCAGACTTTCAAGAAAACAGAAAAAATCAAAATCATTGTGAAAGCAGCAGAAAATTATCTTGGCATTAAGGGGCTACATTGGGAAGCAGCTGAAGACTTGTTAGTGGGGGATCTTTAAATTCAAAGACATCATGGGCTGGTGGATCAACTGCCAATCAAGTGTAAAGGAAGGAGAAGAATAATGAGATGAGCCGCAGATACGGACTACAGAGACCCAGATACAAGAGTAAAGAAGAAGAAGGTCACAAAGCTAGCAGGAAAACATCACAAAGCTATGAGGAAAATGTCACAAAACTGAGGAAAACGTCACAAAGCTATGAGGAAATGTCACAAAGCGATGAGGAAAATGTCACAAAGCTATGAGGAAAACGTCACAAAGCTATGAGGAACACGTCACAAAGTTATGAGGAAAAACAGACACACAGAAAGACATACATATATAAAGTGTGTGGCGGTAATGCACCTGTAGGCTGGTTGCCACCCGCCAATCAAATATAAAAGAAGAAGTCGTCGTCCTATGATCATGACAGACAGACAGAGATTTAGAAATCTCTGTCTGTCTGTCTGTACACTGATCACAAAACAGAGAGGGTGTTCAGCTTTTAAAAGTCAAGATGAATACATCTTCACACTGCTGGGGTTGGTTGAGAAATGAGCTGCGTTTGGAAGGAAAATTGTGTGATGCGGTCATCAGAATCGAGAACATTGAATTTAAAATCCACATGATCATTCTAGCTGACGTAAGCCCATACTTCAGAGCTCTCTTCTTGCGCTGGGCATTGTCAGAACAAAAGGTCTTCAACATACCAGGAATATCTTCTCCCATAATGGAGCTCATCTTGGAATATGCCTACACTGGGCTTGTATCTGTGACGGTGAAGAACATGCAAGAACTTATGCTTGCTGCGGATCAGCTTGAAGTCATGGACATTCTGCAGATCTGCTGGAACTTTATCGAAAATGAGCTTGCCCCAAAAAACTGCATCGGCGTCTGGCAGTTTACTAATGTAATCTTTTGCCCTGAAATGCGGTACAAGGCCTGTCGTTATATCACTGACCACTTTGTGGATGTCATTTCCTCTGAAGAGTTCCTACAGCTCTCTGTGGAGGAACTTGAAGACATCCTCGGCAGAGATGAACTCTGTGTGAAGCAGGAGAACTCTGTGTATGAGGCAGCGATCAAGTGGATGCTTCATATGCCTGAAAAGCGAGAGGAACACGCAGTGCGTCTCCTGTCTAAGGTTCGTCTGGAACTCATGACGGAAAGTTACATTAGGTTGAACGTGTTGTCCCAAGATCTCATATGTAATAATCATGAGTGCCGGTCATTGGTCTGTGAGGCACTCCAAACCGGCATCTGTAGCCCGTTCAGGCGTCCTCGCCTTCCTAACGCCATCCTATTAGCCATCGGTGGCTGGAGTGGTCCCAATCCAATTAATGGCTTTGAGGCTTATGACTTCCAGGCAAACCAGTGGAAGGATGTGACAAACCCTCTTGAGTGTCCCCGTGCCTATCATGGAGCCGTCTTCCTTAACGGTTTTGTCTACTGTGTTGGAGGCGTTGGCAGAGACGAGTATTTCAACAGTGTATGCAGAGTTGACCTTGGCACACGTATGTGGGAGGAAATGGCACCCATGCACAGTTGCCGCCGCAGTGTGAGCGTGACCGTGCTGAATGAGTGCATTTTTGCCTTGGGGGGCTTTAACGGCCATATGCGCCTCAACAGTGCAGAATGCTACAGACCCAAAAGTAACCAGTGGAGTTTTATTGCTCCCATGCACAAGCGGAGGAGTGACGCTAGTTGCACAACACTTCATCACAGGATTTATATTTGTGGTGGATTTGATGGGCGCGAGTGCCTACAAACGGCGGAGTCTTATAACCCAGAGACCAACGAGTGGACGATGATTGCCCCAATGGCCAACCTGCGCAGTGGGATAGGAGTCATTGCGTATCAGGATCATGTCTATGCCATTGGTGGCTTTAACGGAAACATTCGTCTAAACAGCGCTGAAGCTTACAACCCCTTTACTAATTCCTGGCATGCTGTGCCCTCCATGTCAACGCCCCGCAGTCATTTTGGTCTGGAGGTGATCAATGATTCCATCTTTGTCGTGGGGGGCTTCAGCAACGACACCACCATCTTTGATGTTGAGTTCTATGATGCTGTGACCAATGAGTGGTTTAATGCTTGTCATATGAATATTTTCCGAAGCGCTATGAGCTGCTGTGTGGTGTCTGGACTCAACAACTTGGAGGAGTACACCATCCCTCGTGGGGCGTTGCCACTTGAATATTGAGGCATGCTCACACGTCCCTTTGACTATAACTTTGTGCTATCTCTCATGTTTATTTACTCAGTTATGTGGGGCTTTCTCAACAGATGTCGGGAAGCACTCATTTTATGTTGTGGCCATGTTGGAGTCCAGAGCTTATCAAAAGCTTCAAAACAGAAGCTGAAATTAACGCTACTGTCAAACTCTCAAAAATGTCATGGCAATCAGTGGCATAAGAGTAGCAGCTGACAGCTAGATATGAATGGAGGGATGTTTTGCCTTTCATTTGTTTTTTGGGGGGGGAGGGAGCTCAAGGAGTCAAAAGAAAATTTTCATATAAAAATTTGTTTACTAAAAAATCACTGCAGATTCTATGGTAAAGATCATTCATGATACAGCAAACCAATCTAGTAATTGGTTGGGGTTTGGTTAATTAAAATTAGCTGCTACTCTTATGCCACTGATTGCCACATTTTTGAGAGTTTAATTTCAGCCTTAATTTCAGCTTCAGTTTTGAATCATATTTTTATATTAAAAATAAACCACAACAACAAAATTTTGGTTTGTTAAGTATTTAATTAAGCAGGTACGAAACGTCTAGGGTACGCTGTGATTTGAGGACAGTGACTTGGGACGGAGTGGCAAGGGTATGGAATGACCTGATAACCGATTTTAAAGGTCCCAATTCAAGGAACAACATCAGACCTTTGTAAAAATGTACAAAATGTCAAACAAAATGTAGAAGATAAAACAAATAGCATATTGGATTTACTCCGGGTGCTCCGGTTTTCTCCCACATTTCAAAAAACGATCAGCACATGGCGATGTTACTCCATCTATACATATGGGTTGACATATGTACACTATGAAGTTGGATGTTCTTCTTCTTTTAGATTTGATTGGCGGTTGGCAACCAGCATTACTGCCACATACTCTGATTGGCTTGAAGTTCACTCTATATATAATTCAAGAAATTTCTCTGAAGTTGGATGTGATAGGACTTGTGACCTATAGAATGGAATGCCTTCTTCTTCTTTTAGATTTGATTGGTGGTTGGCAACCAGCTTATTTGTCCATCTCACTCTATAAATTCAAGAAATCTTTGTCTGTCTTTGTGTCACAATCATAGGACTCACTAAAAGATCATAGGGCCGCCTATGATGTTCCTATGATGTCGACATGATGTCCTATGATGTTCCTATGTACAAGGAGTTCTGAACAACTCCTTACGTGTGAAAAAATTATCCGTCCTTGGAAACTGGGGATTCTAAATTGCCCTTAGGTATGTCTGTCTCTCTGTGTTGGCCATGCAATGGACTGCCCCCCCCCCCCGCAACCCAAAAAGGATAAAGTGGAAGAAGATGGATGGATGGATGGATTGCATCACTCACAATCATAGGACTCGCTATGACATCATCAAAGTTCAAAGGCAGGCATCACTCACTCTCACTCACGATCATAGGACATCAAAGATCAAAGGCAGGCATCACTCACATAGTACTCGCTATGACATCATCAGAGATCAAACACAGGCATCACTCATGATCATAGGACTCACTATGACATCAGCAAAGATCATAGGACTCATGATGACATCAAAGATCAAATGCATGCATCATAGGAGTCACTATGACATCATCAAAGATCATAGGACTCCATATGACATCATCAAAGATCAAAGGCAGTCATCACTCACAATCACAGGACTTGCTATGACACAATCAAAGATCAAAGGCAGGCATCACTGAACGAGTGCTGACGTGCTTGTTTACACCCTTGCTTACACCTTCTTTCTACGGGCATCAAAGGCAGGCATCACCATGGTTACTGTTTCCATGGTAACCATGTCAAAGCTCAAAGGCAGGCATGCAACAGAAATACTTGCTTATACTTGTTTTTTACGGGCATGCACGGGTACCATGTCAAAGATCAAAGGCAGGCATCACCATGGTTACTGTTGCAAAGATCAAAGGCAGGTTTACATAGGACTGTGTGTGTCATGGTCACAGGACTCGCTATGACATCATCAAAGATCAAAGGACTCGCCAGGACATCTTCAGAGATCAAAGGCAGGCATCATTCACGATCATAGGACTCGCTATGACAGCACTTGCTATGACATCATCCAAGATCAAAGGACTTGCTATGACATCATCAAAGATCATAGGACTCAGTAACTTTCTATGGGGAGACAGATTTCTTGAATTATATATAATGTTTTATTAAGAAGGGGAATTATATATAGAGTGATGAGACACGTGGCCAAGATAGAGTGATGATTTGAAGAGAGACACCCAACTTGGAGTGAAGAAGAGAGTGATGCTGGATGTATAGAGTGATGGAGTGATATAGAGTGATTAATTTTTTAAAGACTACAGCTCCTGACCAGATAGAGTGATGATATAGAGTGAAGTACGTGGCGGTAATGTACCTGTAAGCTGGTTGCCAACTGCCAATCAAATCTTAAAAGAAGAAGAAGAGTGATGGACTACAAGTGATAATGGCCAAGATAAGAGTGGACACAGAGATTTCTTGAATTATATATAGAGTGGTGATCTGAACTACAGTCAAATTTTATATAGAGTGATGTCTGAGCCAACCACCAATCAAATCTAAAAGTAGAAGATAGAGTGATGATATAGAGTGAAGTACATGGTGGTAATGCACCTGTAAGCTGGCTGCCAACCACCACTCAAATCTAAAAGAAGAAGAAAATGGCCAAGATATATAGAATGATGATATACGGCCAAGCTATATAGCGTGATGATATAGAGTGAAGTACATGGCGGTAATGGACCTGTAAGCTGGTTGCCAACTGCCATTCAAATCTAAAAGAAGAAGAACTTTCTATGGTCATGCAGAAATGCTTGCTTACACTTGCGTTCTACTGGTATGCAGAAATTCTTAACGCTTGGTTTCTACAGACATGCACGGGTTTCTACGGGCATGTACTGTATATGGGTATGCACTAGTTGAACAAAAACAAGGTTCGATGAAAGGACTAGCTGTTCCAATCTCTGCTGTTTGCACCACGTCTGAGTCCGTGGGGAGTTCTTGACAGATTGCTGCTATAAGGCTTCACTGCCGGGACACATCGTCAGTTGTGTACCTCAGCATCACAGGGTGTTTCGGTCATTTATCACAAAACATCCTTCTTCTTCTTCTTCTTCTTCTTCTGTTAGATTTGACTGGCGGTTGGTGAGCAACCAGCTCACAGTTGCATTACCGCCACTGACTTCATTATCATCACTCTTATATCATTGTATAAGGAGTTCTTATAAGGAGTTCTGAACAACTCCTTATGTGCGAAAAAATTATCCGTCCTTGGACTGTGTCCTGGATGCTCAGGAACTGTTCTTCCTCCTCCTTCTGTCTCTGTTCTACCACAAGACATCCTCCACTGAGGCAGGCCCATCACAGGATGATCAAGCCTGGGTGTGTGTCCTGCGGTTTAGCTGTTTGCCTTCGAAGCAAAGGTGGTATCTATCCTTTTCATTCCCAGCCAGCAACTGGTCCTCTCGGCGGTATCGACCAGCTCTTCTTCTTCTTCTTCTTCTTTTAGATTTGATTGGCGGCTGGCAACCAGCCTACAGGTGCATTACAGTACTTCAATCTTGAATGAACGTCCATTCTTCTTCTTTTAGATTTGATTGGTGGTTCTTCTTCTTTTAGATTTGATTGGCGGTTGGCAACCAGGTAACAGGTGCATTACCACCACTGAGTTGATTATCATCACTCTATATCTTTGTATAAGGAGTTCTGAACAACTCCTTATGTGTGAAAAATTATCCGTCCTTGGACTGTGTCCTCGGCAGCGGCATCAACCCATACCTGTGGCTGTCTTCTTTTTCTTTTAGATTTGATTGGCGGTTGGAAACCAGCTTACATGTGCATTACCGCCATGTACTTCACTCTATATCATCACTCTATCTGGTTAGGAGCTGTAGTCCTTCTATCATCATTGCTGTGTCCGATCAAACCTCAACTCGACCTTCAGACATCAACCAGCCCACAGGTGCATCACTGCCAGATCATAGGAAATGGTGATGTCCTATGAAGACTATATGATGTCATAGACATCCCATATGTCTTAGACATCCTACATGATGTCATAGACATCCTATATGATGTCATACAGACTACGCAGGGTTACAAAAATAATTTTTTGTAAGTTGTCTGTTTTTTCAATTGATTTAAGACAATTTTGCACCACTGAATCCAAAAATGACATCCGTTTCTTTCCATCAGGTGCTAAGTAAAAACCTGTACTTACTTAGTACTTAGTATTGTGCATGTACTTACCTTTATAGGTACATGTAAATTGAATGTTACATCATCATTGTTCAAAATTCAGAGAATTTCAAGACATAAAAAAGAATTTTGCATCATATAAAGTGAAAATACCCGTACATGTAAACAAAAATGTATAAAACAACATGTGGCCATAATTCAAAAAGTTGACTTGATTGAGCAAAATTAATGTGATTTTTGGATTCAGCACATCAAAATTGTCCTAAATCAGCTATAAAAAAAAAAAAAGTAAACAATAAATTTGGTGTTGACCAGTGCTATCAAATGCCGGAATTCTTTGATGTTCTGATGATGCAACACCCCCCCTCCGAGGCAGACCCACCACAGGATGATCAAGCCCAGGTCTGTGACTGGTTGGGCTCCAGGCTGGAGACTGCAGGAGGGTCCATGCGAAGCTGAGCCTCATCCGAGGTGCTGATACCCTGAGGACTGTGGGCCTCTGGGCTTCACTCGACTGACTTGGCCTACTTCCGAAGAAGTACTGGTCAATGCGAGGCCTCTTGCTGAGCTCTCCAAGGTATTTTCCTGCCCTGGTGGATTTTAGGGCCCCTCTCTGTTGTTAGCTTTGACCAACCACATACGCAGCTCTGCAGCTTTGTCCTGCCAGTGTTAATGATTCATCAGTTGTGGTGCTGGTTGTTGTCAGTTCCATTTCATGGTCTGTTACCGTAAGATCCATACATGATGGGTCATCTTGCATCCCCGCTCTCCCAGACCATGGGGGAGGGGGGTATCTTCCTCCTTGAACTTTGTAGCAATGATGGGTGGATCCAAGAACGCTAATTAGCGATGGATCCTGCTGGTATGAGCCACTAACCCACACCAGCCCCGGTGGGGACTATTCCCTCCTGTCAGCAGTCTCTCCAGACCATCATCAGGTCTTTCCCTGAAGCTATGGAATGGAAGAACACATCTGTCAATCAAACAAAAAATAGCTATGGAATAACACAGGATATCTGTCCATCCGATTAAACAAAAAAACTGTGCAGTGGAACATGATACAGTGTTTCCCCTGGCTTAAAGGGAATACTCACTGAGAATCCTAAAATAAGCATATTATTACCTCTGCCGAAAGCTGAGAACATAATAAACATAAATATAGTACTTTTGTAGCCTTAATTTCGTCTAGAAAGAAAAGAAATTGATTTTTTTTTTCCCATTCATTCTACGCACCCACGTCGAGGCTCTGACTTCCGTATTTGCCAACTGATTTGGGTGATGTTGCAAGTTGAACAAACTAAAAGCTCAATGGCTCCAGCAGATCCAACACACACTCTTGATTGTGCATCTAAATTGTAGAAATAAACAAATATTGCAGACAATAGACGTAAGATTTGGCTGCATAGTGGGAGAGCTTCCGTACCGAACCCGAGAAATTCCATTATCACTTCCATTCAAGCTTGGAAAAACATCTGTCAAATGCAACAATAAGGGCGTACGTTTTCCAATTCAATTCATCCATCCATCCATCCATCTTCTTCTGCTTAATCCGTTTCAGGTCGCAATTCAACTTTATTTATATAGCGCCATTTCACAACAACAGTCAACTCATAGCACTTTCAACTGTAGGGGAAACCTCCACAAGTGCAGAAAGACCCCAGCAATCAGGCGATCCCCTATGAGCAAGCACTTGGCAATGGTGGAGAGGAAAAACTCCCTTTTAACAGGAAGAAACCTCCAGCAGAACCAGGCTCAGGGAGGGGCAGTCATCTGCTGCGACTGGCTGGGGGGTGAGGGGATAGAGAAGATGAAGAAAAGAACAGACATGTAGAGAGCAAACAGCACAACGGGGACTCAATCTATGGGAGAGAACAAACACATGTTAATATAACGTCAAGTGATGAGATATATTTCGAGTGATAAGCTGAACAAGTACGAGGAAACGATAGAGTGATGATCTGAAAGTGAAGCAGAGAATATAGAGTGATGATAGACGATGATTTCTTGGAGATGTAGAGTGGTGCAGCATGAGTCCAGCTTGAAATAGAGTGATGTTGTTTGGAGAGTGATGATGAGTGTTATAGACATCATGTAGACATGGAAGTCTCACTGTTTGAAGAAGAAGAAGACGATTGTTCAGAACTCCTTATAAGAACTCCTTATAATGACCAGATAGTGTTATAGACATCATGTAGACATGGAAATCTCACTGTTTGACGAAGAAGAAGAAGATTGTGTAGAACTCCTGATAAGAACGAGATACAAAGATATAGAGTGAAGAAGCGGTTGCCAACCAAGAAGAATTCTGACTTTTGATACACAGAATGATGTTTACTGAGTGAAGTATGTGGCGGTAATGCACCTGTAAGCTGGTTGCCAACTGCCAATCAAATCTAAGAGAAGAAGAAGAAGAAGACCAGCAAAAATATTTCATTGAGAATGAAGAAAGGAGTGAAGACCAGTGCATTGTTGGAGGTCCCCCAGCTGTCTAAACCTATTAGCAGCATTACTAAGGGAGGGTTCAGGGGCACATGATCCCTCCCTAATTATAGGCTATATCAAAAAGGAAGGTTTTAACCCTATTCTTAAAAACAGAGATCAAGTCTGACATCCGAATCCCGATTGGTAGCTGGTTCCACAGGAGAGGAGCTTGATAACTGAAGGCTCTGCCTCCCATTGTACTTTTGGAGATTCTAGATATTACAAGTAATCCTGCGTTTTGGGAGCGTAGTGCTCTGTTAGGATAATAGGGTAGTATCAGATCTTTGAAATAAAAAGGAGCCTGATTATTTAAAGTTTTGTACGAGATAAGAAGGATTTTAATAAACTTACTTCTAAACTCTATGGGAAGCCAATGAAGGGAGGCCAGAACTGGAGAGATATGATCTCTCTTTCTAGTACCTGTTAAAACTCTTGCTGCAGCATTTTGGATCAGCTGAAGACTTTTTAAAGATGTTTTAGGACAACCTGATAATAAAGAGTTACAATAATCTAATCTCGAGCAAACAAAAGCGTGGATTAGTTTCTCAGCATCACTTTGAGACAAGATGCTCCTAATTTTGGAAATATTGTGCAAATGATAGAAGGCAGTCTTAGAAACAAGTTTAATATGTGAATTAAAAAACAGGTCTTGATCAAAAATAACTCCAAGGTTCCTCACAGAACTGTTAAGAGAAAGAGTAACCACATCCAAACTAAAAGTTTGATTTGGAAAGGTATTTCTAAGTTTTTTTGGACCAACTAGAATGACTTCAGTCTTATCTGAATTTAATAGCAGGAAATTACAAGTCATCCAAGCTTTGATTTCCTTAAGACCGGCCTTTAACTTGGCTAATTGATTACTATCATCTGGCTTCATTGGCAGGTATAATTGTGTGTTATCTGCGTAACAGTGATAATGTATACAGTGCTTTCTAATAGTGTTGCCTAGCGGAAGCGTATATAAACTAAAAAGAGTAGGGCCTAGCACAGATCCCTGTGGAACTCTGTGACTGAGCTTTAGAAAACTCATCATTGACATGAACAAACTGGAACCTATCAGATAAATAAGATCTAAACCACTGCAATGAAGTTCCATTAAGTCCAACATGGTGTTCTAATCTATCAAGTACAATATTATGATCGATAGTATCAAAAGCTGCACTGAGGTCTAAAAGGACAAGTACAGAAACAAGTCCATTATCAGATGCGGTAAGGAGGTCATTAGTGACCTTCACTAAGGCTTTCAGTACTATGATGGATTCTAAACCCAGATTGAAACTCTTCAAATAAACCATTTCCCTGCAAGCGGTCAAATACTTGCATAGCAACAACTCTTTCTAAGATTTTTGAAATGAAAGGCATATTAGAGATTGTTCTATAGTTAGCTAAAACTCCTGGATCCAGCGTTGGCTTTTTGAGTAAGGGTTGAATTACAGCAGTTTTAAAAGCATGTGTTACATGGCCTAATGTTAATGAAGAATTGATTATATGAAGACTGGAGCTACCAATTAATGGGAAGACTTCTTTAAATAACCTGGTAGGAATAGGGTCTAAAAGACAAGTTGAAGCCTTGGATGAGGAAATTATTTTATCTAACTCTAAAAGGTCAATTGGAGTAAACTCATCCAAACAGATATCAGTCGAAGGAGTTGTAGTAGTTAATGTATTTAAGTTAATGGTGGGAAGAATCTGACTGATTTTATCTCTGATAGATGAAATTTTTATTATTGAAAAAGTTCATAAAGTCCTGACTAGAAAGTTCTAAGGGAATGCTAGGATTGACAGAGTCCTGACTCTTTATCAGCCTGGCTACAGTGCTGAAAAGAAACCTGGGATTATTCTTGTTCTCTTCTATTAATGCGGAATAATACCTTGTTCTAGCTTTCCTAAGAGATTTTTTATAAAGTAGAAGATGATTTATCCAAGCTAAATAGATTTCATCTAATTTAGTGGAGCGCCATTTTGTTTCTAACTGACCAGTCTTCTGTTTTAAGCTACGAGTTTCTGTGTTGAACCAAGGAGTTAGAAATCTTTGATTAGACTTTTTCTTTTTTAAAGGGGCCACCAAGTCTAGAGTCTGATGCAGAGAAGCTGAAACACTATCTACCATACTATCAATTACAGAAGGAGCAAGCTCTCCATAGCTTATCTCCATTGTGTTGACACATGGCATCAAGGAAACAATCTGCATAAATTTGGTAACAGCATCATTTGAGAGGCATCTACTGTAGTAATATTTTTCTTTAGGAGCCAAATAGTCAGAAGTAGTAAAATCAAAGGTTAACAGAAAATGGTCTGACAGTACAGGGTTATGAAGAGACACTACCAGATTTTCTATTTCTATGCCATATGTCAGAACAAGGTCCAATATGTGGTGGAGATAATCGGTAGAATTTCCCACTTTCTGAAAAAACCCCATCAAGTCTAATATTGAATTAAATGCCATATTAAGGCAATCACTATCTACATCTATATGTATATTAAAGTCCCCTACTATAATCATTCTATCTGATTTCAGCACTAAATCTGCTAAGAATTCAGCAAATTTGGATAAAAACTCTGAATAGGCTGAGGGAGGACGATAAACTATGGCAAATAAAATTGGGTTTAACCTAAAATTGCTAACATGCCCAATACTGAGGACCAGGCCCTCAAAGGAATTAAAGCATGTTTTTTGCTTTACATTAACTAGTAATTTAGAATGGTAAATTTTCGCTACTCCTCCTCCATGACTAGAACTTCTGGAATTTTGACAGTTTAAATAACCAGAGGGAGTTGATTCATTTAAACCAACATAATCCTCTTGTCCTAACCAAGTCTCTGTAAAGGATAGTAAATCCATCTGATGATCAATTAACAGATCATGGACTAGCAGAGACTTGGGAGTTAGAGACCTAATATTTAACAAACTGCATTTAATTTTTAAATTATGAGGAGGAACAGAGGCCAAATCATTCAATTTAGAGGCTTCATGTTTAATCTGAGTTTTACCAACTTTTTGATTAATCACTTTGGGATGCTTATACAATATATTTTTATTTACTTTGGAGGGAGCAGACAATGATTCTCTGATGGGGAAGACAGGGGCTAAGTTGAGGGGTAGCAGATGAAGAGGAGCTGCAGAGAGGCGTGCAAGACTGCGACTCTGCTTCCTGGTCCCAACTCTGAGTTGTCAATGATTAGGAAATTTGGATAAAAATGATGCCAGATTGTTAGATAAAAGAGACGCACCATCCAAAGTGGGATGGACGCAGTCTCGTCAGTGGCTAGCTAACTACTAACTAACTAACTAACTAACCTGCACTTATATAGCGCTTTTCTAGTCACAAAGACCACTCAAAGCGCTTTCATTAATACTAACCCTCTATTCTAAGGGCCTATAGGAAACAGATATCCAGGGACAATTTAAAACAGCCAATTAACCTAACATGCATGTCTTTGGCATGTGGGAGGAAACCGGAGAAATCCTGGAGTAAACCCACGCAACACGGGGAGAACATGCAAACTCCACACAGATCACTGTTGGTCGGGGGCTGGGATCGAACCCACGATCCCACGATCCCCACAATCCCCCGGCCAAGGGTAAACTGTGCTGCCGCAGTGCTAACCACTGCGCCACCGTGCAGCCAGCTAGCGGACGTAGTAAAATTATCACCATTGCAGAGTAAACTAGTTAGAAAATGAAACTCACTCACCGGGAGACAGGAGGATTGGGAACTCTTAAGCTGAATCAGGTTTTTGGAGTTATTTACCCACGGTTTCCAGCCATGGACGTCCTAGCAAGCTAGCTAGCAATGTAAGCACGGGATCATCTGTGACGTGTTTGAGGCTTGAGACATAATTTTCAGGTGAGCCCCCGGTCGGATAATATAAACATAAGCATGACATTATTTTGGGAATTTCCACAGCAGGTTGAACACAGCTGCAGAAGTTTTAAAGACAACTTCGCCTAGTCTGCATCTCTCTATTCATGTCTGTTGGCATGTTTACACTGAGTTATAATGTAATCGTGCCGCACAAAAAATTTGCCTGTTCGCATTTGGTATGAATGCACCTTAAGTTTTGTGACTTCCGACTGCCGGAGTCGGATGTCGTTAATGCTGGCATGGATAACAATTGTGGAGTATTTACAGTTACTTTTAGCCAGCATTTTCAAATTTGACTAGATGTTGCCTGCTCTGGCCCCGGGAATGCATTTGACTGTCGCCGCTGGAGTCTCTAGGTTCACTCTTAAGCTGAATCAGGTTTTTGGAGTTATTTACTCACGGTTTCTGGCCATAGACGTCCTAGCAAGCTAGCTAGCAACGTAAACACGGGATCATCTGTGACGTGTTGGAGGATTGAGACATAATGTTCAGGTGAGCCCCCGGTCGGATAATGTAAACATAAGCATGACGTTATTTTGGGAATTTCCACAGCAGGTTGAACACAGCTGCAGAAGTTTTAAAGACAACTTCGCCTAGTCTGCATCTCTCTATTCATGTCTGTTGGCATGTTTACACTGAGTTACAATGTAATCGTGCTGCACGAAAAATTTGCCTGTTCACATTTGGTATGAATGCACCTTAAGTTTTGTGACTTCCAACTACCGGAGTCGGATGTCGTTAATGCCGGTGTGGATAACAATTGTGGAGTATTTACAGTTAAGCCAGCATTTTCAAATTTGATTCGATGTTGCCTGCTCTGGCCCCAGGAATGCATTTGACTGTCGCCGCTGGAGTCTCTAGGTTCACGTTTCTGACTACAGCAGATACTGAATGAACTAATTCAGTTCAATTCAATTCAATTTTTTTATATAGCGCCAAATCACAACACAGGTCGTCTCAAGGCACTTTACAGAAAAGAGTGGGTTTAGGCCATACTCTTAGTTTATAGAACCCAGCAGAGACCCCTAATAGCAAGCACTGCGGCAACACAGGCGAGGAAAAATCAGTTAAATCAGATAAATCCTGCTTACAGAGGAAAGCTCTTGCCTTTAAACAGGGGTCTGTTTCTGAGCTACAGGTTGCCACCAAGGAGCTGAAGGCCGAAATTTTAAGAGCAAAACAGAATTATAAATCAGAATTGGAAAGCAAGATGGCAGCAAATAAACTGGGTTCGGCCTGGGCCAGTATGAAAACTATTGCAGGCCTTCAGAGCAGAGCGCAGTAATCGTGTGTTTTTAGATGGTTTTAGTTCAGACACAGAGCTGGCTAATGCTCTTAATTGTTTTTATGGTCGTTTTGACTCCTTTGATTTTAGCACAGAAATCCAAGATTTGAAACAGAAACTCAAAGACAATCAGCACTTTAATATTGAGATGCAGGATGTTGAAAGGGAGTTCCGCGCTGTAAAAGTGAACAAAAGTCAGGGCCCTGATAATATATGTGGGCGCTTGGTAAAGTCCTGTGCACATGAACTGAGTCCTATATTTCATTACACTTTCAATAAGTCCTTACAGACACAACATGTGCCTAAGATCTGGAAAGATGCCGTGGTTGTTCCCGTTCCAAAATCCAGCTGTCCTAAAACGGTAAATGACTTTAGACCAGTTGCTTTGACTTCAATTTTGATGAAAATTTTTGAAAAACTGGTCAGATGTGAGGTCCTAAGGCAGACTGAACATGCATTGGATCCTCTGCAGTTTGCCTATAGACCTCACAGAGGAGTGGAGGATGCCACTGTCACTCTGTTTGACATGCTTTTTAAACATCTGGATTTTAATGGGACACACGCCAGGCTTTTATTTGTGGACTTTTCTTCTGCCTTTAATACACTCCAACCTCATATTTTAGTTGAAAGGCTCCTGCAACAATTTGATTTAAGCAATAATCTGGTGGGTTGGATTCTGGATTTCTTAACCAACAGGACGCAGAGAGTAAGGGTCAATGGCACATTGTCTGACCTAAAGTTGTCATATCCGGCTCTAGGGAGCCGGGCAATCAGAGCCAGGGACAAGCCAGTGAGTCGAGATGGTTTATTTTGGGTAAGGGATAAGGGATGAGGAGAGCACAGATACTCATGCAGAGGTACACTCACAGGTTGCACAGCGCAGAGGTAAGCAGCTCGTACCGGACGTGGGGGTAGCAAGACGTACATCCTCACAGCGGGATACAAACACAGGAATGCTGCAAGGGGAGTTGAGGCTGACACCAGACGAAGGGGCTTCAGCCTAGCAGTGCTTATGTCGCAGCCCCGAGTCATCGAGGCTGCTCCTATTTATCCTCATTGGCAGCGCCCCAGCTGATGAAGACTAATTGGCCCCAGCCGTCCATAATGCTGCCAGCTGGGGGCCAGCTGAGACGCTGCTCAATGGGAGGCAGGGATGAGGGAAAACATGGGCTCAGTGCCGAGACGGCATCTCAACCCATGGTGACAGAGCCCCTCCCTCAAGGTCGGGCTCCTGAACGACCAGGAACATCCCAGCCCCCCCCCCCCCCACCTAGGGTGGGAGGAAGGGAGGCGGACCGGAGGGGAAGAAGCCAAGGGAAGGACAACACCAATGGGGCAATGTAGGGTAGCGGGAAAGAAAAACCCAAATACAATACTGACAACAGAATAATTAACCCAGGTACAGATGGGGAGAAGAACTGGGTCAGCACGCCGGTTACATACTACCCAGAGAGTACCAACCATGCGTGACCCAGAGCAAGAAAAAAAAAAAGAACCACCAAAAAGGTACAGGGCAAAAAATGCTGAGTATGGTCAAATAAAGGGAAAACACAATACACAGCACCAATATAAGTACATACACACAGTCACCAAGAAAAGTGAGGGTGACTGGAACAAATGGACAATTACAGAGCATGGTGTTACGGAAAACAAGGCACATGACTCTATAATGAACCAACAGGGCATAAAAAAGAAATACTGAGTGCAGGCAAAGAAAAACCCACACACATGAATATATAAATACCCAGTCACCTAAAGAAATGAAAGTGACTGGAATGAATGGGCAACTGCAGAGTATGGTCTGAAAGGGAACAAAACATAACTCTACAATGCAAAAACGAGACTAAAAACATGGTACAAAAAATAAAATGCTGGGTACGAGGGAAGGAAAACGCACAGCACTATAAATACACATCCACCAACAGGACAGACATTACACCCAAGTGACCTTAATAACGATAAAAGAAAAAGTGACACCCGAGGTGTATGGCAGGCAGAGTCCAAAAATAGCCGAGATGGCTCCGGAGATCTCCCCGCCCATTGTCCAGCTGGCGAATCAGGGGAAGAGAAATGTTCGGACGGCGAACTCTGGACCCAGATCCCAGGAATCCAGTCCAACGGCTGCCGAACCAGGCCGCCCAAAGGCAAACACAGACCAGTGGGGGGAAACCAGATCGCCGAACCGAAAGTTTTGCGGGTCGGGTCGTCGACCCGCATCACTCAACCACCAGGACCGTTGAGACGGACGAAGGGTCAGAGCGGATCCCGGTGGAAGAGGCTCAGGGGAGAGCCGATGACGAGGGCGGCGGGCCTCAGGGAAACGGCCACCTCCTCACCGGACCTGGACAACACTGGGGCAGCACCCACGTCGGACCCCGATCGGGCCTCAGGCGAACCCACGTTGGACCCCGATTGGGTCTCGGGCGAACCCACGTTGGACACTGCACCAGAACCGACCTCCAACGTTGAACCCGGACCCTCCAGCACCACGAGGAACAGCAACTCCTCGCCGGTGACCCTGGAAGAAGGCTCAGAAGAGAAAACAGAACCGGGATCAGGATCACCGGCAGCGCCAGAACCCGGCGAGACGAGCTCAGACGCAGCGGGCGGCTGCACCCTGCTCGTCTCCCCTGGAGATAGGCTGAAGTGCTCAAAGATAAAAAGAGAGAAAAGAAAGGAGAGCACTCGCCTGATCTCGGGTTCTGACGCCGTCCAGGACTGCGAAGATCCAGGATCCGTCGTCAGGAGGTCGTTGTCAGGCTCCCATCTAGCCGCGTCGGGCCCCGCAGCCAGCACGATGGTCAGCGCAGCTTGAGATCCCTCCAGCTCAGGTAACCCCGCCGACGACCCACTCGGCGTGAAGCCAGAAGAATCTCGTCCCGCTGGACCGAACCGCTCCTCCGTGGAGACCCAGGGACGCTCAGTCGTCAGCGTAGACTCCACGCAGCAGTCAGTCCCCCTCCTCCGTCCGCAATGTAGCTGCGGAACCACAGGCCCTCTCCATATCCCACCACGTTGACCCGGAGCCGGGGACCGCTCGGCGGAGAGAGACACAGAGGATGCGGGATTAGGAAAACAGGTTACAGCAGGTGGGGAGAGTTCAGGGAGCTGCGAACCCTGAACTTCTCCTCCAGGGATGTGACAGAGCAAATCATTAAGCAGGTGTGAAAAAACAATGACTTGCCTGCCCCCTGGAGGTTGAGTATCGCCTGCTGTAGTGGAATCTGCTTCTTCCTCTCCCCGCCCGGCGATAACGGAGGACCCCCCGGGAATTCGTCTGAGGATCGCTCGCGTTGTCTCCAGCAGAGAGCTCACCAGGCCGGGATTCCAGGCACACACAGCGGTCAGGAAGCGCGTCGAGGAGGAGGGGGAAACAGCCGGGGTGAGCCAGCCCGAATGTCCAGGAATGACAGCGGGGGAACGAGGCTCAGGGGACGAGGCTGTAGGATCTCCACACTGACGAGGCGAAGGGATGACAGCTGCGTGGGAGGAACGGTCCTGACGATGACCCAGAACTGGATCCGGACGAGGTTCGTGCAGAGGTGACTCGGCGATGTGATGACGACTACTCCCAGGGGACGAAGCGAGGGGGAAACCCAGGATTCGCCGCTCCAGATCGGAGATCGAGACGAGGAAGGCGTCGAGCACGGGAAAGCTTCGTAGCCCTGAAGTCCTCACCATCAATCTCACTGCCGCCGCCACATGCCTGAAGGTGGTGACAGGAAACACAGTAGAGCTCGCGACAGCCACTCGACCCCGGACATAACTGCTGTCAGCTGCGGCTCCTAGAAGGGAATCCCGAGTGACGTGGCGCAGGTCGGGGGAAGTCCTCTGGTTGGCGCGAACTCCCGGACTGGAATGGCGGCAGGAACGGGACTCCGAAGCGGGGAAAGACGTCGCCCACTTCGACTCCCTGCCGGGATTTCCATCCACCCCGTGGAGCTTCTCTCGCTGTGTACCTGCAACGTCTATCCTGGCACTGTCCTCCAGATGGTACAGAGAGTGAGGGTGACAGTCCAGGAGTTCCTCAGCACGGCCCGGATGCCAGCGTCTCGCGTTGGAGGCGTCGTGCAGGGTGAAGAATGTCCCGTCGACAGCCTCCGAGATGGACCTTAGCTCGTCGCCCTGGCGCCGGAAGTGACTCCTGGGAAACGGCATGCTAGCAGCGCTGACACCCGGACAGAAAGGTACATTTCCACAGCGACTCACGGCCGCCGGCAACTCTTCTGGCTGCGACATACTGTCATATCCGGCTCTAGGGAGCCGGGCAATCAGAGCCAGGGACAAGCCAGTGAGTCGAGATGGTTTATTTTGGGTAAGGGATAAGGGATGAGGAGAGCACAGATACTCATGCAGAGGTACACTCACAGGTTGCACAGCGCAGAGGTAAGCAGCTCGTACCGGACGTGGGGGGTAGCAAGACGTACATCCTCACAGCGGGATACAAACACAGGAATGCTGCAAGGGGAGTTGAGGCTGACACCAGACGAAGGGGCTTCAGCCTAGCAGTGCTTATGTCGCAGCCCCGAGTCATCGAGGCTGCTCCTATTTATCCTCATTGGCAGCGCCCCAGCTGATGAAGACTAATTGGCCCCAGCCGTCCATAATGCTGCCAGCTGGGGGCCAGCTGAGACGCTGCTCAATGGGAGGCAGGGATGAGGGAAAACATGGGCTCAGTGCCGAGACGGCATCTCAACCCATGGTGACAAAAGTGTTCTTCTACTGGCTCCCCTCAGGGGTGTGTGTTGTCACCACTACTCTTCATCCTGTACACAAACATGTGTCGGAGTAGACATGACAACAGACACATTATAAAGTATGCTGATGACTCAGTCATTGTCAGTCTCCTCCAGGATGGTGAGTGGCCATGGCCCAGTAGTTGATGACTTTGTTCACTGGTGTGAGGATTCCTACCTGCAGCTGAATACAACAAAAACGAAAGATATGATTATTGACTTTAGGAGGAAAACTCCCAGGCACAAAGTCACCATACTAAAAGGCCAGACCACCGAATGTGTACAATCGTACAAATATCTTGGGACGATTATTGATAGTGGATTGAACTTTGAGGTGAACTGTGAAAGGGTGTGCAAAAAGGGTCAGCAAAATTTGCATTGTTTGAGGAAACTTGCATGCTTCCAAAGTGACCGAACCATAATGACTATGTTTTATCGGGCTTTTATTGAATCTGTTTTATCCTTTTCTTTAA
Organism: Pholidichthys leucotaenia; assembly: GCA_020510985.1. Taxonomy (NCBI): domain Eukaryota; kingdom Metazoa; phylum Chordata; class Actinopteri; order Cichliformes; family Pholidichthyidae; genus Pholidichthys; species Pholidichthys leucotaenia. The sequence continues at coordinate 358,501,867 of CM035843.1, read as the reverse complement.
TGTCATGGTTTGGTCAGATAAAACTGAAACAGAGGAAATCCTTGGATCAGGTAGTCAGATGGTCCAGTCGTTTGCTTGGTGAGTTACAGCTGAGCCTGACATCCCTGTACACCAGACAAGTACAGAGGATGGCCGACTCGATTTTAAATGATGACTCCCACCCTTTGCACTGCAACTTTCAGCTTCTTCCCTCCAGACGGAGGTTTGCTGTCCCAAAAAGTAGAACCCAGCGCTACAAAAACAGCTTTGTCCCTGCTGCTGTCAAAGAGTTGAACAAGCTATAAAATTATATTGTACATATTCTATATTTACCTATTTTGTAAGATGTGTGCCTGTGTTTGTGTCTATGTTGAATGTAATTAGTGGCTTGTAAATATGGATGTCACCAACTGCAAAACAAATCTACCTTCGGGTACAAATAAAGTAACCTGAACCTGAACCTGAACCTGAAACTTCCCTTTAACAGGCAGAAACCTCGTGCGGAACCATAGCTCATAGAGGACAGCCATCCGCCTTGACCGGCTGGGTTGAGTAGCTACATTCAAAACAAACATACAAATACAACATTCAAAGCCAAACAGTCCAGTACCACGCTTGGCCATGCTGCACATGCGAGCGAAGGCCTGGCAGGGGCAGCATTTCTAACTAAAGGCCTTATCAAAGAGAAAAGATTTCAACTTGCTCTTGAATAAAGAGAGAGTGTCTGCCTCCCGAACTGAACTAGGAAGATGGCTCCACAGGAAGGGAGCTTGATAGCTGAAAGCTCTACCTCCCAATCCACTTCTAGATACCTTGGGGACCACTAGTAGTTTGGATTTTTGGGAGCACAGAGCTCTGGTTGGATGATCGGGAACTAAGAGTTCTTGCATGTAAGAAGGAGCCATACCATTAAGAGCTTTATAGGTTAAGAGCAATATCTTGAATTCAATTCCATATTTTATTGGGAGCCAATGTAAAGAAGCTAAGACTGGAGTAATGTGATCTCTTCTCTCTGTTCTCATAAGGATACATGCAGCTGCATTCTGAATGACTTGGAGAAACTTTATGGACTTATTTGGGTAACCTGATGAAAGTGAGTTACAATAGTCAAGTCTAGAAGTGATAAAGGTGTGGACAAGTTTCTCTGCATCTTTATGAGGCAAGATGGACCTAATTTTAGAAATATTACGCAGATGGAAGAAGGCGGTCTTAATGGTTTGCTGTATATGAGAGTTGAAAGACACATCTTGGTCAAGGACAACTCCAAGATTCCTAACAGAAGACGTAGAAGCCAGTGCAATGCCATCTAGTGTTGATATCTTGCTAAAAAGAGTACTTCTAGCATGTTTGGGGCCAAGAACAGTGACTTCAGTTTTATCTGTATTCAGCAATAGAAAGTTGTAGTTCATCCAGGTTTTGATATCCTTAAGACACTCCTGGAGTAAATCCAACTGGCTGGGATCATCTGGATTGACGGATAAATACAACTGAGTGTTGTCAGCGTAACAATGAAAATGAATGGAATGCTTCCTCATAATGTCTCCCAAAGGCAGCACGTATAATGTAAACAATACTGGTCCAAGTACTGATCCCTGCGGAACTCCATAGCTAACCGTGGTCTGAGTAGAGGACTTGTTATGGACATGAACAAACTGGGAACGGTCTGATAGATAAGACTGGAACCATCTTAGCGTTGTTCCATTCAAGCCAATATGCTGTTCAAGTCTGTCTAGCAGAATATGGTGGTCAATGGTATCAAAGGCAGCACTGAGGTCCAATAAAACAAGGACAGAGACAAGTCCTTTGTCAAATGCCATAAGGATGTTATCAGTAACTTTCACTAAGGCTGTCTCTGTGCTGTGATGTTTCCTAAAACCTGACTGAAATTTCTCAAATATAGATTTTTTTTCTAAAATGGTGCATAGCTGATTGGTGACTACTTTTTTGAGTATCTCGGAAAAGTAGGGGAGGTTAGATATTGGTCTATAATTGGCCAAAATCCCAGAATCAAAAAACTAAGAGGGTTTCGTCAACAAAACAAAATACAACTGGAGACCATTAAAGAAGAAATTTCAAAGGTAAATACCAGGTTGGATGAAATGGAGGGGCGAATCAAGAAAGCAGAGGAAAGGATTCAAAACACTGAAGACGTTATCAGAGATGCTAAAGCTATATGCTAAGCTAGAAGAAAAGGACTTGGAGAGCCGCTCCAGACGTGAAAATATAAGAATCTATGAGGTACCAGAGGGGTCTGAGAAAGCCTCATCAACAATAATTTTATTTGTGGAGAAGTTGCTCCGAGAAGGTCTTGGCCTGCCGGAGGACGCACCAGACCTTCACAATGAACGAGCGCACAGATTGACTGGACCACAGCCACCAGAAGATGCACCACCACACTCCATCATAGTAAAGTTCCTCAGCTTTAAAACCAAAGAAACACTGCTCCGCAAGGCTTGGCAGGGTAAGGGATTTACCTGGTAAGAAAGTCAAATCAACCTTGACTATGACTATCCACCTCTCATCCTTAAAAAAAAAGAAGAGAATATGCCAAGGTCTGTAAGATTCTTAAAGACAACCAAATTCAGTTCCAGACCCTCTTCCCAGCCAGACTACGTGTGAGGTACAAAGATGGAACAAAAATCTACGACACAGTAGAGGAGGCAACCGAGAATTTATCCTGCAGAGGTTACACTGTGAAGCTTATCAGACCTCCAGTGACACTAATGGAGCAGATACAGTGGCTAGATGGAGTAGGCTTGCTGGGAGTGATGATATAGAGTGAAGTACATGGCGGTAATCCACCTGTAAGCTGGTTGTCAACCGCCAATCAAATCTAAAAGAAGAAGATACAGCAGCTGATGTGGAAAAGTTAAGTAAGACTGAAACACCATGCTGACGTTTGACTTTTCCTGAATTTAGAAGGATTTATGATCATTTTGTATTTCATATTTAAAAATACAAAATGATCATAAATCATCGTGGACAGATGAGCAAAGAAGGATATGCTCTACACTGCACATGAGCCAAGCTACAAAGAGAGACTGCACCTTCAGGAGAACCCTGCCGGCTCCATCTGCGACTTAATAGACTATGTACAACAGGGTTTGCTTCCTTCTCATGTTTTGTCACTTCTCCTCAATGTTTAATAAATTTGATATGAGGTTTGTGAGATAAAGGAGAAGCACAGAGAGTAATACCACTAAAATTTTGGTAAAGACTTATTGGATATTTGAAAGGTTCATTGGAGCTTACTTTTTCACTGTGTGACTGTCACAGATAAGGGCCCCTTCTTCTGAACACAGGAGGGTTTTTCCCCTTAGAGCCACTTTTAAGAGGCTCAGTAGGGTCAGGTTAACCAGACCCCTACATAGAGAGTCACTGTTGAAATATTACGCCAGTTAGTGTGTGGTTTGTTCTTTTGTTAATTCTTTTATTTGTTTACACTCTGTCTGTTGTGACAGGGTGGGGGGAGTTTATTAGGTTCATGAGAGTGGTCAAGGCAGCAATCACATAAATCACACAACTGTAAAACAGACCTATAAAAGAGGCTACATTTAATATAAATGGCATACTCAACCCAATTAAGAGGGGAAAAATTTTGTCAAAACTAAAGAAAGATAAAATACAAATAGCTTTCCTACAGAAAACCCACCTTGACGAGTCAGATCTAGATTCGAGTCGATCTAAATATTCACAAAATCTCTGTATGTTTGTGTGTCTGTCTGTTCCACGCGTACCTCTTGAACCATTCGTCAGACTGGCCTAAGATTTTAAACGTGCTTTGCTGAGGTTACGAGGGTGTGCATCCCTGAATATGGAGTCACTGAGTCAAAATATGTAATTTTTATCAATTAAACTTTAGCCACCGCTCTGTCACTGCTCTGTCTCTTCATTCCCTGGCTTCAAGAAGTGTGGGCGGGGTTTCAGATTGACTCCGTGCTGATTGGACAATACGCGGCATCACGGCCATGCTGATTGGACAATACGTGGCATCACAACCATGCTGATTGGATAACACACAACATCACGACCTGTCAGTCACCACAGTGCTTCGCAAAGATTTTTGTAAGTGCTTTGCTGAGGTTAGGAGGGTGTGCATCCCCGAATATGGAGTCACTCAGTCAAAATATATACCATAAAGTTGCAATGATTGCGTAGGTCTAATGGATAATTCGGCATGGAGAAAACAGGGGAGGGAGGAGGGGGGCTGGCGAGGACCCTTGGTGCCGCAAAGGAAAATCACTGGCACAGGGGTAAAGCAGCAGCCGAGACACCCGTTAACCGGGCAGGCTAGGCTTGGCTCCCGGCCAAGGACTGCGATCCACCGGTGCAGCTGCTGCTTCTCCAACACCAGTATCCGACTGGCGCTCCATAATCGTTCGCGGAGAGGCACGCTCAGCCTGCCCGATCAGTGGTAGATGACAGTTCTGACTGCTGCTTCATTGTGGAGCAGAATGGTCAGGTCAACTGTATATCATATGTGGACTCAGGAGGTAGAGCAGGTCGTCCAGTAACTACACGGTTGGCGGTTCAAATCCCGCTCTCCCCGGGTATCCTGCTGTTGTGTCCCTGGGCAAGACACTTCACCCCAATCGCTCCTGGTGGGTCTGGAAGCGCCATGTTAGGTAGCATGCCGCCATCAGTGTGTGAATGTGTGTGTGAATGGGTGGATAGCAGGATCTGTAAAGCACTTTGGTCATCAAGAGATGAGAATAAAAGCGCTATATAAGTGAATGACATTTACCAAATAATGAAAAAAATCATTTTTTTTTTAATATTTACAGACAAATGGGCAACACTGATGCAAAAGTTGCAGCCAAACTGGTCATTCTTCCGTGTGTGTGTGTGTTTCCCCGGGGGGTGGGGGGTGGGGGGTTCACCATCAGTCACTTTTGACTGGTGTCTGGTGGCCAAACACAAGTGTAGACGTCGGTTGAGCCCCCATGCTCTGTGACCATCCGTCAAATTTTGACATAAGCTGCAGACAGGAGTGGAGCCGTGCCTTATCACCCCATGCTGAGTGTGTGTGTGTACCTCATCTCACTCTTGTATTTCTCAATGAGAGCTTGTTTCTCCTCTTCGTCTTGTACCCAACGTATGCTTGGTATATAAAAATCGGAGTTAGCTCGACACTCTGGACAACTCCTGTGTCGAACATACAATCAAATGTTGTCTTTATTTCATACATTTTCCATCAATTTTGGTATTTTTATTGAGCCAACATGAAGAAGTACTTCATGATTTTCTTGTCAAACTTAGTGGTTTTTCTCCATTTGCAAATACATTCCAGACAGTAACAGTGGTAACCGGCGTTCGTTCGGACTTGTCTTTTGCACGATCACCTCTAGACACACGTCACACATCATGTTGTTGGTGCTAGATGGGATCTTCATGTCACGAACTATGGGATATGATTGACGTTTGTGCTAAGTTGCAAAAGTTGCTTCATTTCACACTTGAGAATATTCCATTTTATTTGTTCACATGCCTCATAATACAGACAAAATAAAAAAAATAACGTACAAAATTGGGTTGTCCATCGAAAAAGAGAAACTTATTTTTATTTCCAAATATCACAAACTTTGTTTTCTTCAAATTTAAAAGATTACTTTTTTCATCAAACCATGTTTTAAGCCTAGCCATTTCACTTTCAATGTTTGGTGCTAAAACTTTCAAATTATTGTCTGGGCTAAAAAGTTTAGGTCTGAGGATAGAATATTGTGCCAGCCTGCATTTCAGTGTGTACACAGGTGGATTTTATACCTGAAAACTGAACAGGTAGTTTTCTGTTCTTTAAATATTTTCCATATTTTTCTAATTTAGATGGTAAAATGGTATGATCTACGTATCAAATGCTTTTTAAAAGTCAATAAATACGCCTACGTTGTATTTCTTATTCTCTAACGCCATGCTGCTTCCATGATTTTCATCACTCCTAATGCACTAGAAGTCTTATTTTAAAGCCTTTTATAAAAAAAAAAAAAAAACACTTCCACAAGAAACATGAAATGCAACACTTCTCCCAGCTTCCATTCAGCCTGTAATTTCTCATCATCCTGTATTAAAAAATGTGTTTATACACCCAAACATTGTAACATTATTTGGTTCATGTGCAGATGTCTTCAACAGAGAGAGACAAACCAGTTCTGTTGGTCACCCCACCTGTAGCCAATCTGGTTTTTTTTGTTTTGTTTTGTTTTTTATACAGAGGAATGTTAAATTTGGTACCGCCACCACAAAATAAAGCACACTTTTTGTCAGCAACCGAGCCAGCTTGGTTTCCCCCGGCTCGGTCCTGGCCTCACTGTGGGTTCGGTGCCACCTTGTATGTATGCTTATATGTATTTCTATGTGCTATGCCGTGCTCATAGCCACTGCTTTCTGGCCGGCAGCGATGAGGCAGCCTCTTGGGCTCACACTGATGTGAGCGCTGTCTAACTGTCTGCCGGTCCGACCACATCCCCTCTCTATTATTGCCACCTGTTCCCACTCCCGGTTGCTATCGCCCCGCTCCTTGCCCAGGTGCTGCCAATTTTCCATCCCCAGCAATGCGTGTACTTAAGGAGCCTTTTCCCAGTCACGCATTGCTGGGCCATTGTACTTCATTTACGGTCATCATTCATCGCATGGAGTCACGTCAAAGGACTGTGTTCCCTTGGAGCTTATTTGGACTTACTCGGACAGCTCCAGTCTGGTGAGTCTAATCTGTGTGTGTGCTTTCCCCGGTATTCTCACCCAGACTGTCAAGTGTCCTGGAGGACTCCTTGAGCCATTGTGAATGTTATACTTTGGAACTGTCTGTCAGTTGTTGGTGTTAAATAAAGGTGTGTGTGGTGTAACCCAGCGCATAAATCCTCGTCCTTATCTCCTCCTCCGTGCGCTGTGGAAAAGTGCACGAGGAGTTCATGACACTTTTAAGTTAAACTGTATCAAACTTCTCAACTTGTAAATGATAAAGTTTTTGAAAAAAGTAAATCTACGTTTTGTGCAAATACAAAAAAGAAATATGGTTTTATATTTGCTAGGGATTTGATTAATGTAACTGGAATAATTTTGCAAGTTTGAAAAAAGGAGTATGTAGAAACAAATTTAATATGTGAATTGAAAAACATATCTTGATCAAAAATAACTCCAAGGCTCCTCACAGAACTATTAAGAGAAAGAGTAACCGCATCCAGACTAAGAGTTTGATTTGGAAAGGTATTTCTAAGGTATTTTTGACCAACAAGAATGACTTCAATCTTATCTGAATTTAATAGCAGGAAATTACAAGTCATCCAAGCTTTGATTTCCTTAAGACAGGCTTCTAACTTGGCTAATTGATTACTATCATTTGGCTTCATTGACAGGTATAACTGTGTGTCATCTGCATAACAATGAAAATGTATACAGTGCTTTCTAATGATGTTGCCTAACAGAAGTATATATAAACTAAAAAGAGTAGGGCCTAGCACAGATCCCTGTTCAACTCCATGACTGCGCTTTGAGTTGGAAGAAAACTCATTATTGACATGAACAAACTGGAGCCTATCAGACAAATAAGATCTAAACCACTGCAGCAAAGTTCCATTAAGTCCAACATAGTGTTCTAATCTATCAAGTAGAATATTATGGTCGATACTGTCAAAGGCTGCACTAAGGTCTAAAAGGACAAGTACAGAAACAAGTCCATTATCAGATGCGATAAGGAGGTCATTAGTGACCTTTACTAAGGCTGTTTCAGTACTATGATGGATTCTAAACCCAGATTGAAACTCTTCAAATAAACCATTTCCCTGCAAGTGATCAAATAATTGTGTAGCAACAACTCTTTCTAAGATTTTTGAAATGAAAGGCAGATTAGAGATTGGTCGATAGTTAGCTAAAACTCCTGGATCCAGCGTTGGCTTTTTGAGTAAGGGTTTAATTACAGCAGTTTTAAAAGCCTGCGGTACATGGCCTAATGTTAAAGAAGAACTGATTATTAGAAGAATACAGCTGCCAATAAAAGGGAAGACTCTTTTAAATAACCTGGTAGGAATAGGGTCTAAAAGACAACTTGAAGGCTTGGATGAGGAAATTTTTTTTATCTAACTCTAAAAGGTCAGTTGGAGTAAACTTATCCAAGCAGATATCAATTGAAGGAGTTGTAGTAGATGCTGTATTTAAGTTAACGGTGGAAAGAATCTGACTGATTTTATGTCTAACAGATGAAATTTTATAATTGAAAAAGTTCATAAAGTCCTGACTAGTAAGCTCTAAGGGAATGCAAGGATTGACAGAGTCCTGTCTCTTAGTCAGCCTGGCTACAGTGCTGAAAAGAAACCTGGGATTATTCTTGTTCTCTTCTATTAATGCAGAGTAATAACTTGTTCTAGCTTTTCTGAGAGATTTTTTATAAATTAAAAGATGATTTCCCCAAGCTGAATAGTTTTCATCTAAATTAGTGGAACGCCATTTTCTTTCTAATTGACGAGTCTTGTGTTTTAAGCTACGAGTTTCTGTGTTAAACCAAGGGGTTAGAAATCTCTGATTGGACTTTTCTTTTTTAAAGGGGCCACCAAGTTTAGAGTCTGATGGAGAGAAGCTGTAACATTATCTACCATGCTATCAATTACAGAAGGAGCAAGCTTTCCACGGCTGCATGGTGGCGCACGGTGGCGCAGTGGTTTAGCACTGTGGCAGCACAGTTTTACCCTCGGCCAGGGGACCATGAGATCGTGGGTTCGATCCCAGCCCCCGACCAACAGTGAGCTGTGTGGAGTTTGCATGTTCTCCCCGTGTTGCGCGGGTTTACTCCGGGATTTCTCCGGTTTCCTCCCGCACACCAAAAACATGTAGGTTTAGGGCGCTCGCGCACGCAGCGACCAGCAGCCGGTGGCTTGTCACCAGACTGCAAACCAAGTCTACCTACGGGTACAAATAAGTAACAAAAAAAAAAAAAAAATAGCTTATTTCCATTGTGTTGACACATGGCATAGAGGAGACAATCTGCATAAATTTGGTAACAACATCATCTGAAAGACATCTGCTGTAGTAATATTTTTCTTTAGGAATCAAATAGTCAGAAATAGTGAAATCAAAAGTTAACAGACAGTGGTCTTGACAGTACAGAATTATGAGGAGACACTACCAGATTTCCTATTTCTATGCCATTTGTCAGAAGAAGGTCCAATGTGTGGTGGAGATAATTGTCATGTTCGGGGTCGTTACCCCGAGCATGACTTGTGGCTGTTGGGTTTAATTATTGTTTATTAATTCCAGCTGATGGATTGAGCCTTGTTCTCCATCAGTCCCACAGCCACGCCCCTCCTCTTACCAGGCATTCACCAGTTTTCTGGTTCACCACATACACACTCACGCACTCATGCACACACACACACACACACACACACACACACACACACACACACACACACACACACACACGCACACACGCACACTTTCACTCACACTCACGCACGCACAAACACACTGTTCAATCAGTCACACACCAGGTGGCCACACAGCTGTGTCCATTTGCCCTCATTTCGGGTTTGTGTATTTATAGGGTAGAATGTGACCAGCTGTTGTGGCAACTTTGCAATGTCAACTCTGGATAACCAGGCTCGCATCGGTTGGTTTTCCTCTGGACTAAAAGTGTGTTGTTCCCTCAGAGCCTTGCCGCTTCGACACCTTCGTAAGTCTTTCTTTTGTGCCTTTTCCCTCCACTCCTGTTTGCTTGGAGCGCATTAGGCATTCCCTTAACCAATCTAGCTTGTAGCCAGGTGTCTTCCCTTCAGCTGTGACTGTATTTGGACTTTCTCTACATTAAATAAACACGTTACTTACTCTGCGTTTTGGGCTCGTTGCTATTCCCTATGTTAGCTGCGCAGTTTGTGCAGTGAACATGACAGAAAGTTGCCACCAAAAAGAGCCCAAGCAGTAAGTAACGTGTTACTCATTTTTTGTGTTTTTTTCACTAACCTGTTCGGAGCATAATGTCCTGGTCCAGCCGTTTCCATACCAGCAGAAGTGGATGGCCAACGGGACATCCCAGTGTGGAGGAGGAATGGGCAGCTGCGTCTATCCAGGGCTTCCTGTACATCGCCAAGGGCGCCTATGGCCCCAGAGAACAGTGGGTCTGCCTCAGTGAGGCTCAGGATATTCTGGCAGCTCACCCGGGCCTCTGAAATTATCCCCAGTATGCCAAATTACTGTCCTCCATCTGCACACTCGAGCAGGCTTTCCCCAACCTGAAGAGGAGGGCTCTCCGGACAAAGCCCAAACCAAGACACTCTCCTCTGTCGGCGGCCATCTTTTCCTCTCCTCTGTCCACCGTTCCAAGATGGCAGCCAGCAGGTCGGCATCGTCAACATCACCCGGAATCCCGGAAGAACGATTTCACCCCACAATCTGTTCCCGCTCCGACACCAAGCCCAGTTACCTCCACATCGGATCATCTGTCCCGAGCAGTCCCGTCTGCAGGATCTCCCTCCGTATCCGCTGCGAGGTCTTCCTCGGTTTGTTCATCGGCAGCAGTGGGGCGCCAGTTTTTTTCACCAGGATCTCCGATTCCTGTGGTGAGAGGGGCAGCTCCCATACCTTCTACGGAGGAGCCTAGCACCGTCTTTCCCGGGCCGACGGGTGGAGACGTCCAAACAGCAGCAGCTGCAATTCACACTGCAAACCGGGAGAGCAGGCGAGTACATTTTCGTTTGACTCATATTAATAATGAAATGTCTTGCCTGATTCCCAGTAGGAAGACTCAGGGAAAGGAGTCCCCTGAGCTCTCCCCACCTGCTGCTGTTAAAAACTGTTCACCACCCCTCTCTCCTCTTCCCTTGGTGTGCCTGCTGGAACCGGAGCCGAGCAGTGTGGATCAGGAGTAGCCAGAGGTCCAGGAGGGATGTCCTCTTGCAGCCATGGTGAACCAGGTCCCAGCTGCCATGCCAGCAAAGTCACCAGCGTGGATCATGGCAGCTGGGAGAATTAAGACTGAAGAGACCATCACACCTACTGTGGAGGCCGCCACAGCAGAGTCAGCACCCAAGCAGAACCTTGTGGAGGCTGAACCTGAGGAGACATCGCCCAGCTCGCCAAAGTCCTGGACGGCGGTAGAGCTTGAGCTAAGGCAAGTGCTCTCTTTTGTCTTTCTCTTTTCCATAATTGAGCATTTTTGCCTAGCTTTAGGTGAGGAGAGCCAGCTGCAGCCAAACGCTGCACCTGAACTCGCCTCGCCGGGCTCTGCCGTTGCCAGCGACTCTGACCCTTCCCCCTCTCTTTCTGAGTCCATTTCCAGAGTCGTCGGAGAGGGTCTTCCGTTGCCGGATGAGTCTGTGGACCCAGGCTCACAACCAGAGGTTACCAAAGGTCCAGTCGAGGTGGTTGTTGGGGGCACCCAGTCCCAGTCCAGGGTGCCTGTGATCGATCGCCTCCTCGCTTGGGTGCTCGTACGGGTCGGCTGGCCCATGGCCAAGATGGCATTGGGGTCAGCAGTGGCCCAGCTGGGTCCCACTGCGGGTGCAGTAGGGGTCCAGCTGGACTCCATCGTGGGAGCAACTATGGCTCAATTGGGGTCCATCAAGGGTGCAGCAGAGTTTCAGTCCCATGCCGGGACCATCGTGGGTGCAGCCGCACTCCAGTCCCATGCAGGAACCACTGAGGGTGTAGCCGCGCTCCAGTCCTATGTCGGGACCACCAGGGGTGCCACAGGACAATTTGAGGATGCCGGGGTCTTCCTTTCCCTTTTGGAGGCCCTGTGGGTGTTCCTCCTCCTTCTGTCGGGCACCGTCGGGGTCCTTCTCCCTTCACCGCCAGTGACCGCAGGGGTCTCTCTTCCCCTGTCTAGCCACCCACCTCTCAGCCTTCCGGTGGGTAGGCCACCGCCTCATCTGCCCCTCCGGTCCTGGTGGCCCAATCGTGTGGGCAGGCCACCCGAAGGATTAGGGTCCCGGGTCAAGTGGCCCTTTTTCTCTGGCAGGCCGCCTGATACTGTTCTGCAGGCCGCCTGCTGGCCCTGGGATTTTGGCCGGCCCCCTGAACTTTCAGCAACCTGCTGGGTCTTGGACTCTGGCCGGCCCCCTGAACCGTGGGACTCTTGGGGGTGGGGTGGGGTAATTAGTTTTGGGGTTGGGGAGTGTGTTGCCATTGTGTTGTTTTGTGGTGTTCCCCATCTTTGATTGATCCCTCCTAACCTGTTTCCCCCCACCTCCCGCCCTGGTTTGGTGTGCTGGTTTTTTGGGTGGGGGGGGTGTTGTTCTTTGCTTTGATGGTACAGAGGGTGTCTGGATTCCACCCCTTGAGGGGGGGCACTGTCATGTTTGGGGTTGTTACCCCGAGCATGACTTGTGGCTGTTGGGTTTAATTATTGTTTATTAATTCCAGCTGATGGATTGAGCCTTGCTCTCCATCAGTCCCACAGCCACGCCCCTCCTCTTACCAGGCATTCACCAGTTTTCTGGTTCACCACATACACACTCACGCACTCATGCACGCACACACACTCATGCACGCACGCACACTTTCACTCGCACTCACGCACGAACACACACACTGTTCAATCAGTCACGTGCCAGGTGGCCACACAGCTGTGTCCATTTGCCCTCATTTCGGGTTTGTGTATTTATAGGGTAGAATGTGACCAGCTGTTGTGGCAACTTTGCAGTGTCAACTCTGGATAACCAGGCTCACATCGGTTGGTTTTCCTCTGGACTAAAAGCGTGTTGTTCCCTCAGAGCCTTGACGCTCCGACACCTTCGTAAGTCTCTTTTGTGCCTTTTCCCTCCGCTCCTGTTTGCTTGGAGCGTGTTAGGCATTCCCTTGACCAATCTAGCTTGTAGCCAGGTTTCTTCCCTTCAGCTGTGACTGTATTTGGACTTTCTCTACATTCATCCATTATAAATAAACACGTTACTTACTCTGCATTTTGGGCTCGTTGCTATTCCCTATGTTCCCTATGTTCCCTATATTCCCTATGTCATGTTCACTGTGCAGTTTGTGCAGTGAACATGACATTAATGGGTAGAATTTTCTACTTCTGAGAAAACCCCATCGAGTCTAATATTGAATTAAATGCCTTATTAAGACGGTCACTATCTACATCTACATGTATATTAAAATCCCCTACTAAAATTATTCTGATTTCAGCACTAAATCAGCTAAGAATTCGGCAAATTTGGATAAAAACTCTGAATAGGCTGAGGGAGGATGATAAACTATGGCAAGGAAAACTGGGTTTAACCTAAGATTGCTAACATGCCCAATACTGAGGCCCAGGCCCTCAAAGGAATTAAAGCATGTTTTTTGCTTTACATTAACTAGTAATTTAGAATGGTAAATTGTCGCTACTCTTCCTCCACGACGAGAACTTCTGGGATTTTGATAGTTTAAATAACCAGAGGGAGTTGATTCATTTAAACCGAGATAATCCTCTTGCCCTAACCAAGTCTCTGTAAGGGATATTAAATCAATCCGAAGATCAATTAACAGATCATGGACTAGCAGAGACTTGGGAGTTAGAGACCTAATATTTAACAAACCACATTTAATTTTTAAATTATGAGGAGGAACAGAGGCCAAATCATTAAATTTAGAGACTTGATGTTTAATTTGAGTTTTACCAACTGTCTGTTTAATCATTCTTGGATGCTTATACATTATATTTTTATTAACTTTGGAGGGAGCAGACAATGATTCTCTGATAGGGAAGACAGGGGCTAAGTTGAGGGGTGGCGGATGAAGAGGAGCTGCAGAGAGGCATGTATTTAAACAAGTTATGTTGTATTTGTCTTGAGTTAAAATGTTTTGGGTAACGGGAGACAGACACAATCTCTATGGGGTTATGAATTGAAGACTTATTTCAACAGTGAGAATTATTTGGATTAATAGGATTAATATAAGAGGTGGAAGCAAAAAAGGGCTGGTTGGCAGACCCTGGTACTTCGGGGAGAGTTAACATACCAGCTTTCAGTCACTGTACTAAAAAATGCTGAATGGAATAAAACAGATTGTCCCTTAGAACACGTGCACCGAGTCTATTTGGATGGATGCCATCTGCCTTCATAAATGATGGGCGGTTCCAAAACATGTTGAAATTGTCTATAAAACCAATGTTAGAAGTAGGACATGTTGAACACAACCAGATATTAAGGCTGAGAGTTCTGCTGAAATAATTGCAACCTCTTCTAAAAGGTGCAAGTGGCCCAGAAATAAACACACGTTTGCCACAGTTCATAAGAGTTGACAGAAGGTTCCTGAAGTTACTCTTTAAGACCTCCAACATTTCATCTGGGATGTTGTTGCATCCAACATGCACAATAACAGTTTTAGCGAGGGGGTATTCATTTAATAGGTCAGGGGTAAGAGCCTCAATGTCTGACACTTTAGCCCCAGGGAAAAATTTTGTAGCACAGTACCTGCTTCTGACGTTCCTCATAATTGAATCACCAACTACCAGCGTCATCTGGGGGGGGCTTTGTCGGTGGCTTCTGAAATGGTGGCTAATTTTGCTGTTGTTGCTGCTGTGGTGGTGGGGTGCGGATGCGGGGGGGATGCGGGGGGATGCACTTTCTTCTTTTTGGAGCTGGTATGTAGTTTGGTACACCTAAGGTAGTTTTGAGCCGGGGCTTGCAGGTTTGGGCCACTGCTGAAGGAATGGGGCGGCCATGGGAGGATGATCAACGTCCAGGTGGGGGAAATGTTCCAGGGAAAGGATCTTAAATCTGTTTTCCAGCAAAAGGGGAAGGGAGGAGGCCTGGCTATGTCTGGTCAATCCCCGTCGTTTGCTATTTGGCTCAACCAAGGTCCATGGCATGCATTGAGGCTGTGACGAACCACCCGGGGCTTTGGGTTTAGCGCCGAGCTGAAGCCAGTGTTTGATGCTGGAGTCCTGGACAGCTGAGGTGACCGGAGCAGGGGTGGAAGTGGATGGCGATGTGCTAATTTCACCCAGGTAAGTAGCCGTCTTTGCTAGCTGCGAGTCTGTCGCTGGGGCCGATGTCCATCCAAAAATAATAGTGTCAAGGTGGTTTTCAGCCTCCCGAATCTTATAAAGGTTAGAGTGTCTCAATTCCAACTCAGAAACCTTCTTAGAGAGGGAGACACAGCTGACACTAGTAGGGGACAGAGCCATGGCTTTCCAGGCCATAAGTGGCTAGCTAGCTAGCTAAAACGGTTAGCCTAACCTGCTGAACAGCCCTGCCCGGGGTCTGATTCACCTGTGAGCCTGATCGGGCTTTCGTATTTACTAAGCTAACACTAAGTAAAAAGTTAATATCAGTAAAAGAGATAAAATTTTAAAACAGAGCTAATACAACAAACAAAAACAGACAAGATAACGCTTTGACAGCGTTGTGACAGTTTACAAACAGACATCTACATGTCTGTTTGTCCTCACAGTTCAAGAATTTCTATCTACATGAAGAAAGAACAGTGTCTGTCTGGGTAATGAAGGGAAATATTAGTGTTTAACTAAAGTCAAGCTTTGCCTTAAGGCTGCTTCAGATAACAGCGAACTAGCCTGAAAAACCTGAGTTGCACGATTTAGTTGAAATTTCACAAGTCTCTCCTTATTGTGGGAAGAAGTAATACCTTTAATGACAATTCGTTTTTACTGTTTTTTTATACAATTTTTCATAGTGTGAAAAATGTTTTTGAATGATTAGAAAGTTGATAAATGTCTCTAAAAAAAACAAAGGATTGTTCCTGTAGTGAAAATCTACGTCTTTTGGGGATTGGGTGGTGAATTTGCTAAGTTCTTTAAACTTATCCCCCCCCCCCCCCAAAAAAAAAGCAGGGAAATTTTATACCAAAAACACTCTCCTCCTCAAAAAAGGCTATGGAATAAACATGGTTTACCACAAAATTTGAAAATAGAGGTTTGGGGGATTTGAAAAAAACCATAAGCCAGCCTCCCTAAAAGGAGCCACACGGCTGTGTCCTCCAGTGAGGGGTTGAAGCATGAAGCAGGGAGTCGAGTATCAGATCTGCTGACAATTACACATAGCTCCTGTGAATTTTGAATAGGAGTGCCAAAAATGAGAAATGTCTCCAAAACCCTCTTTTTTTTTTTTTTTTTTTTTTTTTTTTTTCATGGCTGATCAGACTTTAAAACATCTCCTGAATGCTGGGGAGTTAAGATGGTAAAACATTTTTCTTCTATTTTAGCTTCTAGTCAGATCTGTTGCACCCCTGTCAGGCGGAGAGGGGAGGGGGGATCCTATGGCTTTTCTCTGACTCACTGATCATAATACGCTGTGAAAGTGACAACTTAGAGCATTCATGTAGAAGCATTTTTTCTGCATACTTAAGGTTTGGAGTACATATGCCTGTAAGTAAAAATACTGTGAGATTGTTGGGTTTTGGTTTGTTTGTTTGTTTTGTGAGAATGAAGGTTGTTAAAAAAAAAAGGCAGACAGCCAAAACCCTCTGTAAATTCTGGTTTAAACTTCTCATGAGTAAAGTCTGCCTGAAAGTTATAAAACACCAGAAGCTATGAAGAAAAAAAACTTTTTTCAGATCACAACAGATGATAAAGGGTTTGATTGAATAAAAATAATTTAACTGTTGGTAAATATTGCATACAAGTTGTGGGATGTTTTACAGAATTGTTTCATGCAGACAATCTTTAGAATGCTGTTGTATGGTTATTTAAAAAATGTAACACAAATGGAAAATATAAAATGCTTTTTATAGGAGAAATGTTAAATTTCCTAGTGTCACCACAAAATAAACTCTAATTGTCACAAGCATACAGAAAAAAGTTTTTTAAAGTTCTTCAACTCTAATAATTTTTTGTCATTATTGGGTTGTTTGATTAAGGAAAAGGAGGGAGGTGGTTGCAAAAACGCACGTTCGAAGGCTTACATTTTGCTCAGTTCAACCTAACCCAGTTCTCCCGAGGACCTCTGGATCGCCATTGCACTGTTTTTTCCTACTTCGGCTTGACCTCCGACGGGGTTGGGGATTAGCCTGCCTCTAGAACGCCACTGGCTAGGCCATGAGGTCTGTCTCCATTTTGGTTTGGGCAAAATGGCTGGTTGGGCTGTCTTCTTTTAGATCAGAGGGCGGGGTTAGTTGTAGGAGGTGCTGTCAGCTACAGGGGTCTGGATGCAGTGCAGACAATCCTCTTTTTTCCCACTTAATCCTCGACCGGTCTGCAGCAAAAAAGCTGTAGGCAGGTGTCTTGTTGATTAGATGAACACACTAACCCGCAGTCCTGGTGAGGTTTTTTTTCTCTTTTTCATTCTTTAATTTTCTGATTTTATTTAATGATCCAATTTTCACACACGCCGCGGTGTAGTTTCATTGGTTAAACGTAGGAGCACACCTCTAGCTCATCATTGGACAGGCTGTAAAACCCACCTCCGACGCTCATTGGCTGAGGCCAGATCAAAAAGTTTATAAACCTCAAATATCATCCATCAGTTTGACGTTCGGTCGCGGGTGCAGCTGCCGGTCACAAGTTGAAAGAATGAATGATTTATTTGAACATGTTGCATTAGTACAACAATCAGTTGAAACGGATAAATAATAAATAAATAAATGAAATTCATAATGATAATACATAAAACACAAGCATTATGCATGTGGGAATGGAGGGGTGGGGGTGAGGGGGAGAGAGGGATGGGTAAGAGGCATGGAAAAGGGCAAGGGCAGGGCAGGGAGGTTAAAGGTCACCACCTGTCAAACGTTTGATGGAAGATGGCCTATATTATCTTCTGGCATCACCAAAACGCTTTCTTTACCGGTATTTACACTAGATATGGGCAATGCGCACTATGGGAGCTATGATTGGTTAATTGTCACCCTTGACTTCGGGTGACCGGGGTGTGACCAGCACAGCAATCTGCTGTTTTAACTGTATTAGAGCTAGGATCTGTTGCGTTAGGATCCCATCTAGTGGTTAGTGCAGTCAATATACAGGACAACGCACATCTCACTTGGGACAAACTTATTTAGCCCAATAAATGGGATGGTCCAGCTAAAACAGGACAGTTGGCAACCCTAGGCTGGGCAGTAAATTGAATTTTAATCAAAATTAAAACTATTTATAGATGTCAAAAAATGGAAATTGCAAAAACTGATTGTCCTTTCCACTCAAGGTGAACATAGCCTCCAGCTCTAAGCCTTCCCCCACCCTGTCTCTTTCTTACACAAACCCACATGTAATGACACGTGGGTTTCACTGGCACGCTATGTGCTAAAAATCAAATCTTGATATAAGTATTCAGTATCTTGATACTCGATATATAGCTCAATCCACCTTATTCCTAGCCCCCATGATGCCTTGCATGAATCATGGGCGCAACTTCCAGTACAAGTTTAGAATGTGGAGTTGTCACAGAAACGGGACACTCTTCATTGTTAAAAAACAATGACTTTGGTATCAAAAATGTGAGAACATGGCCTTTTGCTCCTCAAAAACAGTAATATAATCATATCATTTCCCATGACTATCGAGGGATGAGAAGATGACCTTAAAAAGTGGCCTCGCAGACAGTAGCTCCATTAGTTGAATGAATGAATGAATGAATCTTTATTTCGGATAGTACAGGTTAAAAGAAACTGAATAATATAACAAAGGGGGAAAGAAAATCCAACAAGGTCAAATTAGACAATAACTCCTCTGATTATACAATTCAACATAAGTTATCCGAAATGGGTGATGGCTGAAGCCGCAGCTTATATTGCCCACCCATATTCCATCCAAGAATTCAAAAGAAAAAAAAAAACAAAAAACAAGACAAGAGCAATTACAATTCAAAAACGAAGCTAAGACAAAATGTGACAGAAAAAAACTAAGCTACAACACAACACAGGCTGGATATGACAATCCTTATGTGATTTTACATGTCATCTTGTATATATGTTTGGAGTATTTCTTCCTTTAGTTTTAGTTTAAATTGTCCAAGCATTGTACTTGATTTTAATTCAGGTCCAAAATCGTTCCATAATCTGACTCCTTGCACTGAAACACAGTGTTGCTTGGTGGTAGTTCTCACTGAAGGTTTTTGAAATATACATGTTCCTCTGATTAGTTAGCAGTTAGCGGCACTGTTAAGATGCTAACGATGTAAACAAATAAAAGCTCTAAGATATATCAATGTTTCCACCGCAATAAAGTTGGTTGCATTTTGCTAAAATATGTTGGACATAATTAAATTTACCCCAGAGCAGACATAGAATCTAGTCAGAGCCACAAAGAACCGCAACACCGTGCTTGGGTGTTTTTATTTCGGGTTAAAACAGACAGCTACCCCGAAATTAAAATGCTCATGCTGCTGTCATGCCGTGAATGCTTGTTATTTAACTTAACATGTACAGAGCTTTTCGGACAATTGTTCAAAGTGTTACTGATCTATATTTTTTGATAATTTAAAAATTAGTGCATGTTGAAGCTGCTAATATCAAGCCCATATCATTCCAATGCAGTGCAATGAATACAAAAAAAAACACCTATTTTTTTTTCCACAATATCTTTATTGAACCTTTTTTTTTTTTTTAACAAACATGATACAAACAATCAAACACTAACACTAAAGTACTACAAAAAAAAAAAAAATGCACTAAAAACACCAACAACCACCAACAAAATCAAGTCTTCAACAATGCTCCTCTGTTTAGTCTAAACAATCCAATACATAAGTATACATATTATGTTCACCAGTTTGGAATTTACAAGGTCCACACACATCATTCACCTTCTTCTTCAAGAGTTATGTTTAAATTTTTTACATAATCAATAAAAGGTCTCCATATATTCTCAAACACAATTTCCTTTGATTTCAGTATATATGTTATTCTTTCTAATGGAAGGTTTGTTAACATCTGTCTTAACCACTGAGTCACATCTGGTCTATGAGTCTTTTTCCATAATAGTGCAATACATTTTTTGGCATTAAGCAAACTGAGGTCTATGAATGTTCTTTCACTTTTATTAAAATTATGCTTTTCTGGGTACAGACCCAACAAAAACAGTTTAGGATTCAATATGATTTGTTTTGAGATTATTTTTTCAATTGTTACCCTCACCTCTTCCCAAAACATTCTTATTAATCTACATTCCCATAAACAATGAAATAGGGTTCCTTTACTTTCCATGCATTTTGTGCATGTATCTGGTATATTTTTGTTATATCTATTTAACTCCTCCGGTGTAACATACATCCGCATTAACCATTTGAAATGTATCAATTTAAGGCGTGCATTTATTGATTTGGTTTGAGCTTCTGTACAAGCCAATTCCCATTGTTCCTCTGAAATTTCAGTTTGCAGATCTTCTTTCCAGTAGTTTAATCTTTTCAGTGAATTTTCACTTGAAGATAGTGTCAATGAGTTATAAAACTCTGAAATAATACCCTTTCTTTTACTATCTTTCATCATCATTTTTTCCAAGGATGAATAAATAGGTCGAGTGAGAGCTTTATTTTGATTTGATCGAATAAAGTTTCTAAGTTGAAGATATTTAAAAAAATGTGTTCTATTGAGATTAAATTTGATCCTCAGCTCTTCAAAAGACATTATGTTGTCTGCACATGGCAAATATAAATCCTGAATCTTTTGTATCCCTTTTATATTCCATACTTTAAATACAGCGTCCGCTCTCCCTGGTTTAAAATATTGATTACCCCATATTGGACTAAATTGTGACAATAACTGTGGTTCTTTTAAATAGTTTTTAGCTTCACACCATATTTTGATCATATGCTTTACAAATGGATTTTTAACTTGTTTTTGTAATTTTTTGCCGAATCTGAGTATATGAATATGGGAAGAGGTAAAGGTAAATTGTATGATTCCATTTCAGTCCAGTGAGGGAGATCATTTGATGAAAAATAATATGTCATAGACCTCAGTTGTGCCGACCAATAATACAACATAAAATTTGGACATTTCAGGCCTCCACGATCAAATGGTAAATATAATAAAGACAAACGTAATCTAGCCCTCCTGTTGTTCCATATAAATTCCACTAACTTTTTTTTTATTCTTGAGAATAGATCTAAAGGTGGTGATAAGGGAATGTATTGAAATAAATAAAGTATTTTAGGTAAAATATTACTTTTAAGTATATTGATTCTCCCGATCATCGACATTGGTAGTGACATCCATCTCTGAGTTAACTCATTGATATCTGACATTAAGGCTTCATAGTTGACACTGGCGACTGATTCTAGCTTAGGCACAATTTGGATTCCTAAATATTTAAACTGATTTACAACATTGAATTGATTTACCTCAGGGGCTGGGTAATTTCTCTGGGTCTCATTTAGCATTAATATTGAAGATTTAGTTTTATTTATTTTATATCCTGATATTTCCCCAAAATTCTTTATTAAATTCAACAAGGTTGGAATTGATTTTTTTAGATTCGACATAAACAAAATTATGTCATCGGCGTACAGGGAGATTTTATGTTCTGTTGGTCCAACTTTAATTCCATATATTTGTGAATGTAAACGTATCGCTATCGCTAAAGGTTCAGTTGCCATAGTAAACAGTAAAGGTGAAAGTGGACAGCCTTGTTGACATCCTCTATTGATTTTTATTGGTTTTGAAATATTGTTATTTGTTAGGATTTCTGCTGTAGCATTATTGTATATTATTTGAACCCATCCATCCATCCATCCATCCATCTTCTACCGCTTTTCCGGAGGTCCGGGTCGCGGAGGCAGCAGTTCAAGCAGAGAAGCCCAGACTTCCCTCTCCCCAGCCACCTGCTCCAGCTCTTCAGAGGGGATACCAAGGCGTTCCCAGACTAGCTGGGAGACATAGTCTCTCCACCGAGTCCTGGGTCTGCCCCGGGGTCTCCTCCCAGTGGGACGTGCCTGAAACACCTCAAGTGGGAGGCGTCCAGGAGGCATCCTAATCAGATGCCCATACCACCTCAACTGACTCCTTTCAATGTGGAGGAGCAGCGGTTCTACTCTGAGCCTCTCCCGGATGACTGAGCTCCTCACCCTATCTCTGAGGGTGAGTCCAGCAATCCTACGGAGAAAGCTCATTTCAGCCGCTTGTATCCGCGATCTCGTTCTTTCGGTCATTACCCAAAGCTCGTGACCATAGGTGAGAGTAGGAACGTAGATTGACTGGTAAATCGACAGCTTTGCCTTAGAACTAAGCTCCCTCTTCACCACAACAGACCGGTACAACGTCCGCATCACTGCAGATGCTGCTCCAATCCGTCTGTCGATCTCTCGCTCCATTTTCCCCTCACTCGTGAACAAGACCCCAAGATACTTAAACTCCTCCACTTGGGGCAGGAGCCTGTCCCCAACCCGGAGAGGACAATCCACCTTTTTCCGGCTGAGGACCATGGACTCGGACTTGGAGGTGCTGATTCTCATCCCAGCCGCTTCACACTCAGCGGCAAACCGTCCCAGCAAGAGCTGTAGGTCATTGCTGGATGAAGCCAACAGGACAACATCATCTGCAAACAACAGAGATGAGATCCTGTGGTCACCAAGCATGACACCCTCCATTCCCTGGCTGCGCCTAGAAATCCTGTCCATAAAAATTATGAACAGGACCGGTGACAAAGGGCAGCCCTGGCGGAGTCCAACTCTCACTGGGAATGACTCCGACCGAGTGTTGGCAATGCGAACTAAACTCTCACAACGGTCGTACAGAGACCGAATAGCTCGTAACAACAAGCCCGATACCCCATACTCCCGAAGCACCCCCCACAAAAATCCACGAGGGACGCGGTCAAATGCCTTCTCCAAGTCCACAAAACACATGTAAACTGGTTGGGCAAACTCCCACGAACCCTCAAGAATTCTCGAGAGGGTAAAGAGCTGGTCCGATGTGCCACGGCCAGGACGAAAACCACATTGCTCCTCCTGAATCCGAGGTTCGACCAACGGCCGGACTCTCCTCTCCAGTACCTTGGCATAGACCTTCCCAGGGAGGCTGAGGAGTGTGATCCCTCTAAAGTTGGAGCACACCCTCCGGTCCCCTTTTTTGAAGAGAGGAACCACCACCCCGGTTTGCCATGCCAAAGGCACTGCCCCCGACCTCCACGCAATGTTGCAGAGGCGTGTCAACCATGACAACCCAACAACATCCAGGGCCTTGAGGTACTCGGGGCGAATCTCGTCCACCCCCGGGGCCCGGCCACCAAGGAGATTTTTAACCACCTTGGCGACCTCAGCCCCTGTGATAGGCGAGTCATCCCCCTCGTCCCCAAACCCTGCTTCCTCTGTGGAAGGCGTATCAGTGGGATACGCTGATACTTTCTTTTCTTATTTGAACCCATTTTATGAAATTATTTCCAAGTCCAAACCTTTGTAGGACTTCAAAAAGAAAGGGCCATTCAACTCTATCAAAGGCCTTTTCGGCGTCCAGTGATAGGAGAGCTGTATCCGGTGCTTCTTTATTAAAATAAATAATATTAAATAGTCTTCTTACATTATGGAAGCCTTGTCTACCCTTTATAAAGCCATTCTGATCTCGATTAATAATATTTGGTAAAATTTCTTGTATTCGTCTTGCTAAAATTTTACAGATTATCTTAAGGTCGGCGTTTAATAGGCTTATTGGTCTCATATTTTCACATTTATTAGAGGGCTTACCTGGTTTTGGCAGCAGTATAATTAAGGCATTATTTATGTATGATGGTAAATTATTATTTTGAAATGCTTCTAAAACCATTTCCAAAAAAGGTTTTAAAAACACCTATTTGATATCTTTCTTAAATCGTTAAGCCTTAGGAAGCAAACTGTAACTATTTTACTTCATGCAGCCTTGCATCTGGTGACATATATAAATGTCAGATCTTTGACATTCATACAAGTGAAAACATACCTGGTGCTCCTGTGTCTGTCCTGTGTTTGTACCACCAATCACACGAACAATCCTTTAGTTTCAGTGCATGAGTTACGCATTGCTGTTGAAGCCAGCTCAGATTTAGCTGAGGTTTAGGAGTCTCACACCACAAACAGCAGCAAGTACCAGAACTACGCAAAAACATTCAAAAATACAAAAACTACAAGTGCTGAAATTATCTGCCACTTGACTGCAAAACAGGTATGTGGACTATACATTAAAACAAATTTAAAACACTTTTAAAAACACTATTTTAAATGCCCCACTACTCCACTCTTGCTGACTGATTTAACACTACTTCAGCCGAAACCAGAAGTTGCCCCCATTATCGTTTCTACAGCAGCGCCCTCAGGAATAAAGTGGATACAAAAACTTTATGCATTATGTAAACTAGAAATGATGTTGAATAAGTTATTTTGGTAAAGATCACCAGCAAATAACTGAAATAGCTGTATACTAATGAAATTTAAATTTATACAGCAGGTAGCACTCATAATGTATATAGTTAAATCATTTCTCTGTCACACACACACACACACACACACACATTCATCATTGTCATCATCATAGCAGTCTTCTTCTTCTTCTTTTAGATTTGATTGGCGGTTGGCAACCAGCTTACAGGTGCATTACCGCCACGTACTTCACTCTATATTATCACTCTATGCTCATGTACTTCTTCTCTCAGTTACTGGCAGATAGCAAACAACTGAAAGGTACATACCACCACCTACTGTACAAGAGTGTGTAACATTGTCATTTGAGCCCGACCCCTAAATTCTATGACAATCCTGCGTTATTTAAAAAAGAGAAAAGAGCCATTCTTGTGATTCTTAGTGCCTCTCCATTCTTTTTCTTCTTCTTCTTTTAGATTTGATTGGCGGTTGGCAACCAGCTTACAGGTGCATTACCATCACGTACTTCACTTTATATCATCACTCTATCTGGTCAGGAGCTCTAGCAGTCTGTCGGGGACAACAATGACTGTTTCATTTAGGTCTGACCAGATTCCTCCACGCAGCTCTGTCCTTCGCCTTCCGCTGCCAGGAACTCCTGTCTATATCCAGCTTCTTCAAGTTTCTTTTTACAGTGTCTTTAAATCTGAGCCTTGGTCTACCCTGATTGCATTTGCCCTCGCATAACTGTGAGTAGAGTAACTGCCGAGAGAGACGCTGGTGATCCATCCTCTTAACATGTCCGAGCCATCTCAGGTTCACCTGTA
The DNA here is from genome assembly GCA_020510985.1 of Pholidichthys leucotaenia. NCBI lineage: Eukaryota > Metazoa > Chordata > Actinopteri > Cichliformes > Pholidichthyidae > Pholidichthys > Pholidichthys leucotaenia. The sequence goes on along the minus strand of CM035843.1, from coordinate 358,476,879 downwards.
TTAGCATGTCCTCCATTGATGGTAGACCAGCTCGTTTCAGCACTTCTGTGTTGGTTATCTTGTCTTTCCATGAGATGTTCATTGTGGCTCGAAGGTGTCTCATCATGTACATGTGGAGTTTCTTTACCTGCACCCTGTAGACAGTCCAAGTTTCAGCACCGTACAATAGAGTAGCCAGTACTGTTGCTCTATACACTTTGCATTTCACATGGATAGACACATGTCGATTGTTCCACAGTCTCTCCCTCAAGTTTCCAAACACAGCGCTTGCTCTTCCCATTGTGAGAGATAGTTCATCCTCCAGCCTAGCATTCTCTGAAACAGTACTCCCGAGATACTTGAAAGTCTTACACTTGACTAGTGGCTCTGTACCAATGCTGATCTCTGCTGGTAGTGATGTTGATAACTGGAACATTGGTGGTTGATAAAGGCACTTGATTTTGAGGCTGAATTGGCTAGCTGCTCTTGCAAACAAGTCTGCTTCACACACACACACACACACACACACACACACACACACACACACACACATATACATTAATAGGTCTTATAGTTTATGGAACTAACTCAGTTTCAGCAGTGATCACTGTATAAGACTACATATTTCTAGATGTTTCATCTTGTGGGCAATATTAGGATAATAGCCCTGTAAGTTATTCTTACTGTAAACTAAGTTTTTACTGAGCATTATTTATTGGTATTTTCAATTCTACTTTCATATAAATTCTTTCAATACCGCACTCCACTCACCAATGGAGAGATGAAGTCTGTGGCCAAAAACACTGCGTCCATTCACTTGGACTGCTTTCCCAACACGAGACCCGTTGTCGGCAGTTATAGCAACTAGGCCAGCTGGGCTGAGCTTCCCAGCTTGTCAGGAGTCAGATATCCTGCAGCGCTGCATGTTTCCTGGTGTGGTCTTGGGCAAAATAGCTGGGGTCATCTTGAGTGGGATTCCCACAGTGACAGACCCCCCCTGCCGTAGCTTCCCCTGCCCATTCCCTGCTGGACCGTCAGCGTGGGTAGATGGAGGAATGTTCGTTACTTGAATGTGGCATGAAAAAAAAAAAAAGAGAAGTATTATTTTTCTGCCATATCGCCCAGCTCTACTTGATTGCTGAATACATTCTATAAATAAGCTCATTTATTGTGAATTGCACTGTAAAATGTGCCATTATTATGTGCAATTAGCATGCAGTTATTGTTGTCTGAATTGTCACATTATTGTAACACCCTGTATTGAGACATAGAAGTATGGAGGTGCTGAAAAGTGCTCAGCTAATCCCTTGAGATTATAACTGGAGCCCCAGAACTACTATTCAGGGCAGACTGATAGGTTATTGTAATGCACCAAAACCACCAAAATTCTCCATGTATGAAAACTTCCTTGGCAGTAAAGCTTATTCTTTTGTATTCCAGATCATTCCAAGTCCAAGCCAACATCCCCCTTCAAAAGGACTCTCCAGGACCCCCCAGCCAAAGAAGCTGACCCAACCAAAAGTATTGCTGAACCCCTTAAACAAACCTGCAGGAGTATGACAGCTCTCCACGTCTTCAACAAGAGAAAGAAAATGGGACCAAACCAAATGCCAGCAGAAGGGGAACGTTAGCCTGGATGGAGAAGATGTGGAACCAGTTGTCCTCTGTGTGGGTTTAACACTTCAATTTCAATGGAATTAAAATATGGGGGCTGATAAAATTCATTGTCCATACGCCGATGGCTCCACCATCCTTATGTGAGCTGCTGGAGGCATAATGATTTGGGGGAGACATGCAGGAATCCTCGGTTTCACGGTCCTGTGCTTAAACCCAGGAAAAAACAGCTCCTCTCCTCTTTTTTTCTATCTCTTTTAGTACAGGCAAAGCTGGGAATTTTTTTTTTTAAATCACCGAAAAGGGGCAGGTTTTTCTGGTACTAAAGACTGCATGTCACAAAATTGAGAAATGGAAATGTCACACTGAATGAAAACAACTCTTAAAACAATGTTGCCGACACAGAAGGAGCGTGTCGGCTTGCATTTCTTTCCACTTTTGCTCTACATTCCAGATCTGGAACCTTTTCCCTCCTCCACAGCTGTCTGCATTAATTCAGTGCCGAATTTTCTTTTGTATTTCTTTTTTTCTTCCAACAATCCACAACTTGCCATGTCTATAAAGAAGTGTACGGTGGATTTAGGAAAAGAACATAGTAATTTGGAATGCATGAAACTTTATATCCAAGACCTTACACTGTTCATCGTTCTTTAACAGAGGCCATAAAGACACTGGGAAACACACCTTAGCTAGACAATGGAAAAGAAAAATAACAAAGGAGAGAGGTTACTGAAGGAATCAAGCCACGGGATTAAGAGGAGCATTTTTTTATTGTATTATTGTTTGTTTTTAAACGATGTGTTTTGTTTAGTGTGAAGAATGATTATGGTTGGGTTGTTTTCAGCTATTACAAAGCCATTAAGACAGTGTTACTTGCAGTGCAATGGGAATATCCACAGAAATTTTGGCTCTCAGATATTTCTCATGGTGTTGTAGATGGCTTTCATATTTTATTTCTATTTATGTCTTGATTTGTTTTGGATTTTTTTAAGTTCTTGTTATTTGGCTGGCTTGGCCAATATCGCCTTAATCATCCTTATAAGTGTTTTGTTTTAAATTTAAATGTGTTATTTTATTTTTATTACATCCTGTAAAACATATTTTCATCCCGTCCTTATTTATGTATCAATATCAGCTGAAACACTGGCCACAGAGAGATTATTTTATATTTTTTAAATTAGCTTTTTTTAATTGTTTGTGACATAATTCTGTTTATTTTCTAGTGTTTTGTTACCTTTATTGCCCCCACCCCGTTATCAATTCTCTGGCTCTTATTTACTCTCAATTATTATAAAAGCAATAGAGGAAGATTTAAGAACGTTAAAGAGCACAATCGTGTGTTATTTTAAAAGCTGGTGGGAGAAGAAATGTGTTGCCTTCGTCTGTCTAACTAACTGACCACCGACACCTTTGCTCAAGTCCGACTCTAGGGTACCCACAGCGTGAGCTCCTGCAGCCACTGTGCTCACACACACACGGGAGTTCAACTGGCAACCAGGATTCCTCCCAGATCGTCTTCTTAGCCTGTCGGCGCCACCGAAGTATAGGGCACTGCCAGTTTCCTGCTGGAAACTGACCGGAGAGCACTGCAGGACAGCACAGAGGCACTGAAACGCAGACCACACACTCACACCACACCGGGGCCGGCTTCCTCACCTTCGTGGGGGCGTTCAGGTTTCTGTGGGATTCTTCTGCCCCTCCATGATGGACATTATCGCACGGCAGTTTGCTTGTCTTTGCTCTGTCAAATGTGCACAGTGCACACGAAAGCACACTCAACATGGTGTCAAAAAAAAAAAGGGTGCGCTCATGTGACTGAGGAACAAAAATATGTCACAAAGTCACTTGCCTTTGCAGATGATCTTTTTTTTTTTTTCCTATCTTGTAAACCCCCCCCCCTCCAAAAAAAAAAAAAAGAAAAAACTCTGTCAGACTGTCATGGAAACTTCTCAGGACAGTGTTCTCCCTGCTGTTATTCCTGCAGTGCATTGCGGGATCTGTGGTTTGGCAACAGGCCGGAACGCCGTGAGGCCCTGACACAAACCAACAAAATGCCTGCTGTATATTTGTCTGTGTGGATGTTGCTGGGAACGTTCGCATGCCGCCCGGCGCAGAAAACCTCAACATCACCTCGGTGTCGTTTTGTCCCTGATGTTTTTTGTGTGTATGTGTGTGTGTGTGTGTGGGGGGGGGGGGGGTTGTGTATGCGGGTGCCCACCAACCATCATCATCATCGACATTCAACGTGGAAAAGAAAAAAAACAAAAACAAGCACGAGTTCAACCACAGCAGATATGGCGGACTCAGAGAGGCGACCTTTCATCTCCAGTCGTTCTATGCAATGAATCACATTTGGAAAAAACAAATACAAGAAGGAAGAGGTGAAGCAGATCAATCCGTTATTGGTCATCATACTGGTTTTACTCTTGCTTTGCCTTGGTATTTAAATATCAAAAATATTCTGTGAATTTGTTTGAGTATGAAATACATTTATGTGCATTTCAGAATGGTAAGAAGGATCTTTGGTTTACTGATGGGAATGTTGTGGCACTTCTTCTCCTGACAACCAAAGATGTGTTCATGGCAGCTGACCGGGTCCACCTGTTGGGCCTCTTAGCCCAACGAACAAAAACATGCACATCTAATGAGAAAAATATTTTTTTGAATGAATTAGAAAAGATTTTAGAGTACAACAATAGCCAATGTAGACAATTAACGTGTTTTTAAATATCTTGGGCCAACTGGCAAGCTGCATAACTTTAATAAAAGCCTGCAATATTCAAACGTTTCCAACAGACAAGTAATAAAGTTTGTGTTTGAATAATGATATATAATAACAAATGGCAGCTGTCTGGCTTCAAATGTTTTATCTTGGTACCCAAAAATGTTGTTCAGAGTTACAGTATATCAGCAAAAATGGACAGTCCCAGATGTATGTGAACTTATGAGCACAGCTGGATATATATATACACATAATAGAGATTCAAAACATACATATATACAGTATATATATACAAACTTGCTCTGGATTTAAATTAAATCCCTTATATGGTTGTTGTCAGCTCAGGGGAAGAGGAGAAGAGGAAGAACTCTTTTTTTTTCTTTATAAGTGGACAAATCAAGAATATCTATCAATTAACTGTTGAAGCATCAGTAATCTTGGAAAGTTATGTAAAAAGTTTTTTTTTAATGCATAATGCACTATTACAGTTTAAAAGAAAAATATTAAATTTAACTAAAAACAAACACTGCTTCAACCTCAAGTAAAAAAACTTTTATTTCTTAACTAAATGAAAATAGTGTTTATGTGCAGAGGGGTGATGAAAAGTTCATTGTTATGATACAAAATTTTTTGGACTTGGACCATTTGGAAGCAGTGCACAGAAAAAGGCATAAAGCCATAAAATAGCTGTTTACTGCATAACAGTTCAAGTTTAAACAGGTAATATAAATATAAAAAATATCCCTTAAATCTTGTACAAGTCTGATGCTAGCAGGGACTCCCAAATTGCAGAAATAGTACAAAATGCATCACTATATATACATATATATATATATATATATATATATATTTTCTATAACATTTATCATTTATAAATTATTAATTTATGTAAGAATTTATTTTAACATAAAGACAGAGCTAATGAGGCTTGGTGGCATTAGAGAGCAGCAGATATATCTATAGTTATATAGCATGAGAAATTATTTATACAGATGATATCTATGGTTGGATTTATGTGGAGCCATAAAACTAGAATGGAAACATTTTTGTTGAAAGTCATAATTTCCTGGTTTCTTTGGGCTTCAATTCATCTGCACATTCTGGTTTTGTCTGATCTATAACGTTAGTCTGTTGGTGGACATAATTAACAGAAACACTGCCACCGGATTGGCTGAGAGAGATGTCAAGCGACAGCAGAGACAGATAAAGACTTAAAACATTATCAACCCTAATTTAACTTCCATTGATTGTGAGTCTCTTGTTTTTGGAAGTTTGAACAAAAAGCAAAGTAATACTTAAACGCTCAATCACTTTTGCCTCAGGAAAGCACACTCTAAATGCAGCGTCACTATGGAAACGACAGGAAAAATAAATGCATGTGTTTATGCAGGGGCAGTAAATCAGATCCTGTGGTGATCAGGCTGTAATCTTCGGAGCACATAAAGAAAAAATAACTGCGTCAGATGTGTCACTGTCACTTTATTTTCTTTAGACGTTTTTTTTGCTCCCATGTGAATAAAGCCACTGAAGGTGACTCTGATATGCATAGCAGTAAGGGCTTATATATACTCCAATACTGATCAGTGAAGAAAGCCATCCTGCTACTGCCCTCTTGTCACGGTCTCCATCTATACTCTGCATGGTGTCTGTCTGATCCAGGAAATCAGTGGGCTTCTTCTCGGATCGCAGCGATCGTCAGTGGGGCCACAGTCACCGAGCCCGCAGACTGGTTTCCACGCGGCGTTTGAAGCACAATAACACACAGAGTTGTGCTCCAAATCGCAAATGAAAATCAGCTTGAGAAAAGAGAGTGTACTTGTTTTGGAGCAGAACTCTTGTATTCATTAGCCTGCAGTAGATTTACGGACATTTCCGAAAGATTTTGACACGTCTTTGAATATGACTGGGCAGTAAGACAGCATTCACCAAGAGTCAGACAATCTAAACCTGGACTTCATTTGGGGGCACTGACCTGGATCAGGATTTGGGTTTTGGCAACAAAAGAAAAACTTTTTCTGGGTCACACAGCCATGGAAAAAAAAAAAAAAAAATTGTCAGATAAATGCAACTTGAAACGTGTTTGGGAAACCGAGTTTGTGCATATACTGTATGTGTGGGTGTGTCTTTTCACCAAAAAAAAGGTAGCATGCAGTGTAGTAACTGTCTCCATTGTTTTTGCTGTCAGTCATGAGGGCAGTCAGTGTATAGCAGGGCCCAAGAAAGCTCCATGAGTCTATAGAAATGTCCCGTGAGAGGCTGTAACAGAAAACATGAGTTCATCCTTCACTGTTAAAAACCATCAGGGAGTGTTTATTCATCTTTTACCTTGAATATGACAAGTGCGTGACCTGGACACACAACCCCTCCCACCTGCCCCACCCATGAGCCTTTTAAACCCTCTTTGACCTTTGCCCTCTCACCTCACGGGGCTGCCATCTTTTCTTTTATTCCCCAGTGTAAATATTACGAGAGCCGACCAGAGTCTGCGTCAAACAAACGTGTAAATGCCATGAAGGACACATCCTGTAAAACATGTAAATCTCAGACACACCACGAGACACACACACAAGACAGAAACACACATGCACAAGAGGCATGAGGGAGATACAGGCTCCCTACCCCCAACTTGTGCCATTTGTGTACAGAACCGACAAAAACTACAATACAAACCAAGAACAGTTGTGGATCTGGATACTAAACGACAAATTGCATCGTGTACGTATGTGGCTGGCTCATGCGGACTGTTTAAAACTCATTTGAAAAAAAGTTGTATTTGGATATGAAAAAAATAAAACATATTGGTCTGTGTAGAGTTTCTATACATGTTGTGTTTGTAAAACAAGATAACATCAAAAACAGAAGTAAAAAGGGGAAAATATTCTGGCTTCCGTGATGTAATTTCTGGGGACGATGTGGTGATGGAGGGAGACTGAACAGTGAAGATGTGTAAAAAAAAAAAAAAAAAGATTAATTAAAAAATATGAATGAAGAAAATATTGAGAGCCTAAAAATTACTACAAAGTGTTCCATTCACTGTTGTAAGTGCAATGAGCTAAACTTCCTGTTTTCCCATTGTAAAACCTTGTGTATGTTTCCGTGTATCCCTCCTGTAAATGGGTGTAGTAGACCTGGTGCATCATGCAATGTAATGTGATGAATGACGATATGACCTTACAATACATTTCAATCAGGAAATATGAATAAAAGACAAATGCTTAATAGTGTTGAGTGTGTTTGACCTTTTTTGGGCAGAGGATGTGTTTAGTGGTAGAACCTGGAGTGAGTTGGAAAAGTCATTGGTAAAGACAGGGTACAGCAGGGACAGATCTGCAGTCCATCACTGGGTCACACAGAGAGATGCCAACCACAGCGTTTCACATTCACACACAATACACTTTGTATAATAATAATTACATTTTTGATGGTAAACAGTTTACTAATGGCCCTTTTCCACCAACACCTACTCAGCTCGACTCGCCTTGACTACTCACTGTCACGAATGGCTCTTGCAAGCCATTAATAAGAGCCAAGGGCCAACCAGTGAGTTTGTGTAGTTTATTAATAAAGGAAAGCAGCAAAGGAAAAGAGCCTTATGGGGCAAAACACAAATAACACAGGAGGTACACTTACGGATAACGATGAAGGAAGAGAGGAGGGCTGGAGCCGGACGTAGGGACTCCAGCCTAATCCACAACAAGAGATACATGTGGATAGCGTGAGGTCACAGCCCTGAGCAAACAGGGCCGCTCCCTTATATAGGGGTTGACAGCTCATCAGCTGATTAATGGTAATTGGCCTCCAGCCGACCCGTGGTGCTTGGCTTTTGACAGCCAGAAGCACCGCTGAGACACTGTCATAACAAAAGCCTGGCTGAGAAGATGTATGGCCTGAGCGCGGACGACATCAGCGCTCAGACCATGACAGTACCTCCCCCTCGAGGCCGGGCTCAGAACGGCCAGTAACACCCAAGCCCCCACCCCCACCCCTAGGGTGGGCGGATGGGGCGCAGGCCAGGAGGGAGCGAGCCAGAAAAGGAGACGGGAAAAAAAAAACATGACGATGACAGGGAACAAACTAAGCAATTACAGAGTACGGTGGGGAAGAAAGAAAAAACACAATACTCCATAAAGTGCGGATGATACATAGACAAGACCCCAAAAAAAAAAAAAGGATGCAACAACAGAAGGAGGCCTATAACTAAAACACAGGCACCTAAGGCGTAATGTGGCAGAAACAAATCATCCCTCAGACAGGAGAGGGGAGGGGAAAAAAAAGACCCGCTAAACAGCGGTAAAGATCAAAATAAGGCACATGACAACACAACAAAAGTGACCTTGATATCAAGAGGAAGAACAAAACATGCGAGGATGACAGCAGGCTCCAAACGGGGATACCAGAACTCGGCCTAGAAAAAAAACAAAGGCATGCTAACAGCGATGAGGTGCATGAAACACAAAAACACCCTAACAGCGATGAGACTACATGAATTCATAATATCATACCCGTACATCCACAAAATTACAAAGGAACAAAAGGCACAGGAATGACAGGCAAGATAACACAGTTCTGGAGGCTTCCCCGCACCCAGCGTCCAAACCGCTAAGAGGGGTGATGGGAAGAGTTCAGGCGGCCTACCCGCATCCCAGGCCAGGAAAAACTGTGCTTCAGGTGGCCGGACCAGGCCGCCGAATAGAGAGTCCAGTGGGTCGGGTGGCCTGCCCAGAGAGCCAAATGGGCGCGGCAGTCCTTCTGGCGGCCGACCCGCATCGCTCAGCCACCAGGACCGCAGGGGAGAGAAAGGCAACGGCTTCCCTGTAGAGGGGAATAGCGAGGGCGAGCTGGGCTGAAGGTGAGGGGTCCAAACGGCACCTGGTGGAGAAGTCTTGGGGGGGAAAATGAGGGTGAAGATGAGGAGGAAGATGAGCCAGTCCAGTGTCCGGCGGCAGGGGATCTGCAGCTCCCTCACCGAACTTGGACCCTGCTGGTGCTGCACCCTCGTCGGACCCTGATTGGGTCACGGTTGCACCCGCGATGGACCCCGATTTGGTCACGGCTGCACCCGCATCGGACCCCGACTGGGTCGGCGTCGCACCAGTACTGACCTCCAACCCCGAACCCGGAACCTCTGGCACAGCGGGCAAGATCAGCTTCTCGCCGGCGACCCTGGGAGAAGGCTCGGGAGAGAGAAAAGAACCGAGATCAGGATCACCGGCAGCGCCAGAACCCGGCAAGACAAGCTCGGACGCAGCGGGAGGCTGCACCCGGCTTGCCTCCCCAAGAGACAGGCAAAAATTTTCTAGAATGGACAGGAGAAAGACAACACAGAGCACTTGCCTGATCTCGGGTTCTGACGCCGTCCAGGACTCCGAAGATCTGGGCTCAGACGGCAGGAGGTCGTCATCAGGCTCCCACTCAGCTACGCCGGGCTCCACAGCTGGCATGATGGTGTCCGCAGCCTCTGGATACTCCGGCACCGATGTCCACGCCGACGGCCCACACGGTGTGGTGGCAGGGGACCCTCGACCCACTGGACCGGACCGCTCGTCCGTGGAGACCCGGGGACGCTTCCTCGTCGGCGCAGGCTCCACGCTGCAGTCCACTGTCCTCCTCCGCCCATGACGTGACTGCGGGACCGGAACCAGGCTCTCCAGAACCGCAGGCCCCCTGCTCATCCGGCGACGTTGGCCTGGCGTCGAGGACCGCTCAGCGGAGGGAGACACAGAGGATGCGGGATTAACCATTAAAGCCACAACAGGTGGTGGGAGCTCGGGGGGCTGCGAACCCCGAACTCCACCCCCAGGAGTCTGACAAGGCAAATCACAGTAATGAGAATATAAATGAATTTGGACTTGCCTGTCTCCTGGAGGCTGGATGGTGCCTGCTGCAGCGGACGTTGCTCCTCCCTTCCCCCGCCGGATGGTGACAGAGGGCCCCCTGGGAGGACGAGGGGAAGCCGCTCACGAAGGTTCTGGGACGGGGCTCGCCGAAACAGGACTCCAGACACACACAGCAGCCGGGAAAGGCGTCGAGGAGGAGGGGGCAACAGCCGAAACGAGCCGGGCACGGAGCGCTGACGGGACAGCAGGAAAAGATGGCCCGGGAGAAGAGGCTGCGGGGATTCCCCTCTGACGAGGTGCAGAAGTGACAGCTGTGTGGGGGACTGAGCCCTTGCGGCGACCCGGAACTGGATCCGGACGGGATTCAAGTTGAGGTTGATTGTGGAGGTGACGACGGTTTCTGGCAGAGGGCGAGGCGAAGGTGAGGTCCGGGAATCGCTGCTCCTGTGCGGAGACAGAGACGAGGAGGTCGGTGAACTCAGGAAAGTCACTTAACCCGGGATTCCTCTCCACCAGTCTGACTGCCACCGTCACGTGCTTAATGATATCAGTTGGATGAACAGCAGAGTGAGCAGCAGCCACTCGGTCCCAGATGTTAATTGATGTCAGCTGCAACTTCTCTGGGGGAATCCCGACTGACGTCATGCTCATTGGAGAAAGACCCCTGGATGGTGCGAACTCCCGGGCCGGAACGGAGGCAGAAGCCGGATCCCGAAGCGAGGGGCGACGATTCCTCCTCTTCGGCGTTCTGCCGGGGTTTCCCTCCAGTCCACAGAGTCTCTCGCGCTGCGCAGAGATGTCAGCCTTCCTCGCCGTAATTTCTGGATGGTTGGAATAGCGGGGAAGGCGCATTATAATGTCCTCAGCAAGGTCCAGGTGTCGCCATATATTGCTGGAGGTGTCGTAGAGCGTAGCGGTGAAGAGCGTTCCATCAACGCTGTCCAAGGCCTCCGCTAGCTCATAGCCCAGGTGCTGAACGCTGCGCCTAAAAGACGACATCCTCCCAGCATGCCGTTACCCAGACAGGGAAGAACAATAGCCCAATTTATGCAAAACTCACAGTGGCCGGCAACTCACTGGCTGCGACATACTGTCACAAATGGCTCTTGTGAGCCATTAATAAGAGCCAAGGGCCAACCAGTGAGTTTGCGTAGTTTATTAATAAAGGAAAGCAACAAAGGAAAAGAGCCTCGTGGGGCAAAACACAAATAACACAGGAGGTACACTTATGGATAACGATGAGGGAAGAAAGAGCCTCGTGGGGCAAAACACAAATATACAAGAGGTACACTTACGGATAACGATGAGGGAAGAGAGGAGGGCTGGAGCCGGACGTAGGGACTCCAGCCTAATCCACAATGAGAGATACGTATAGATAGCGTGAGGTCGCAGCCCTGAGCAAACAGGGCCGCTCCCTTATATAGGGGTTGACAGCTCATCAGCTGATTAATGGTAATTGGCCTCCAGCCGACCCGTGGTGCTTGGCTTTTGACAGCCGGAAGCACCGCTGAGACGCTGTCATAACAAAAGCCTGGCTGAGATGATGTATGGCCTGAGCATGGACGACATCGGCGCTCAGACCATGACACTCACCCCGACACAGTTTCGGCCGTTTTCCATTATAACTGAGTACCACCTCAAAGTGGGTGGGTTCATTATAGCAAGGCAGCCCATTATGTTGTTGACATGCTGACGTTTTGCTCTCAGAAGTGGATACTTAAAAGATGGCAAGCACAAAATACAAGCAGAGCACAGAGTTAGCATTGATGGCTAGCTAACTCATTATCTGCATACAGGAGACAACAGTGATGTCCTTGTTCAAAGTGAACATGCCACTAATGAGATCAATAATGTAAAAGATGCTTAAAATCACAAAACACCATTTTTATCACGGTTTCAAACAATGCCGTGGCCAAGGTTTTCAACGATGCTGTGGCTGAGTTGAGGCCACTCTCCCTGCTATTGCTCATCGGCCAGCGCTTGTAAATGGTGTCCATTTGGTTGAACCACTTCCACTCTTTTCTGTTCGGCCCACTTCGGCCGCTGTGCTCCTTGATGGTCCGGTCATAAGCTTTTAATGTCCGGTGGTACCCGTGAGCGACCATCAATTCGGAGACCTCCTGGTATACTTTTTCATTTCGGGTCACTCCATCTAGCTTCCTCTGGATTCTCTCATCAGCTACCAAGCACAGAAGAGTCTGAACCAAGTCGTTGGACCACGGTGTTGATTTGTGTGTAGCCATTTATCTCATTGATTATCACAGAAAGAATAAAAATGCACGCTTGCTGTTGTCGAATTTACAAATGGAAGGTTTTTCTTGTGAAAACATCGCTCTCATGACTCATCCAGTGATGTTACGCCCTGGCCAATCAGTGGCCTGCAGCCTGTTGACATCACATTTTCAGCTCGACTCAGCTTGCTTGTAACCCCAGCTGAGTAGGTACTAAAAAAGTAACTAGTACCAGGTACTAGGTACTAATGGAAAACCCTACGGGTTGAGGCGAGTTGGGCTGAGTAGGTGCTAGTGGAAAAGGGCCATAAGTATCAAGGACCAAGTAAGACAAGACACTCAAGCCAAGTGAGCAAGGTAATGCTTTACACAGGCTAGTGGCTGTGATTTAATCACAGCAAGTTTGTTCTGGTCTTATCTAATTTCAGTCACTTATCATTCACTTTGTTATCTTTAGAGATGTGCCAACCAGTTCCTAAGGACTTGTCTACTGACAAAGTCTACTGACTTCAGACCCCTCTAGCAACTCATTTTCAAAAAAGTAACTAGGGACAAACCTAGCGACTTTTTCTGGTGTTATTGGAGACTTTTGGAGACTCTGATAGGAAAGCACATATCGTTCTCACTCTTCTCAATGAGTAGCAGGTGCTGCTGTGGGGACTGTTATGTCTGGAAATAAGGCGAACACCGACTGTAAGTTAAATGGCATTCACTTATATAGCGCTTTTATTCTCATCTCTTGATGACCAAAGCGCTTTACAGATCCTGCTATCCATCCATTGTAGTTAAGGTTAACTTTATTAAGTGTTGGCACGAGAGAGAGGCACAGTACAGTGGGTAGCTGTAGGTATGGCGCCAAGACCATGTTAGCTGCACGGTGGCGCAGTGGTTTAGCACTGTGGCAGCACAGTTTTACCCTCGGCCGGGGGATCGCGGGGATCATGAGATCGTGGGTTCGATCCCAGCCCCCGACCAACAGTGAGCTGTGTGGAGTTTGCATGTTCTCCCCGTGTTGCGTGGGTTTACTCCGGGATTTCTCCGGTTTCCTCCCACATACCAAAAACATGTAGGTTTAGGGCGCTCGCGCACGCAGCGACCAGCAGCCGGTGGCTTGTCACCAGACTGCAAACCAAGTCTACCTACGGGTACAAATAAGTAACAAAAAAAAAAAAAAAAGACCAACGGCTGGCCCTGGGCAGCCATATAATATATCCCTGATGTGCTGCCATCACCTGTGCGTGTGTGCGTCCGCAGTGCATCGTGTAGTTTCCCATACACTACATTTACACTCCCCTTGAAAAGCTTAGAACCGTGCCCGTATGAATTAACCTTAGCAGAAACATCCTTGCATGAGAACATATTTGTTAGCTTGTCAGATTAATGTAAAGCTAAAACACACATATGACTAGGAGGAATGGGCCGGTACAAAGACTAGTGTATTGGCTAATGCGAAATGGAACACATACCTGGATGGGCCTAACGGGCCATTATAATGAACCACTTAAAGCACATTTCCAACCATAACATTGCTAACTAGGCAACCGGGTAGACTGCAAGTGTGCCCACATGGTTATGTGGGTTATTCTGCCACTGAACAGACCATGGACTGACTATCAATGTATTTAAAGTCAGTAACATAGTCCTCAAGATGAATAGGTCTCCATTGGACTTGTACCAGGTGGGGCACCAGCTGTGCTGCCGCTGGCCTGGGTGGTTCCAGCAGGCGCCCTGCTGGAGCTGCAAAGCATTCGTTGGCAAAGTCCCAGTCTGGGCAGGCTGGCTTGGTCGTGGTCTGTTGATCAGGAGCGGGAGGTGGTGTCATCCTTCTGCAGCGGCTGGCATGCCGTCGTGGCCCATCAGTCAGAAGAACGGCGGCTGGTCCTAGCTGAGCAGTGATCCATTGGTATTGACCAGAAGGACTGCATCTTGTATGAGCGACCGGGTCAACATACCCGGACCCAGTTGAGCACCGTGAGCGTTCCTTCTTTATGAAGTGTTGTTGTTGCTCTGCAACCCTATTGTTAAGGGAGGGCCCTACCGCTGCAGTATCATCTGATGAGGGACATGGTCGGCTTTGTTCAACTACGGCTTGCAACTCCTGCAGTGATGCAGCAGCTCGAAGGGGCTCATGCTGTGTGAGGGGCTTCTGTTATTGTTCTTCCATCCCACTGCTGGGGAAAAGTGCTGTTACTGGAGCACCGTCTGATAGGTCGTCTAGTGGCAGATGGGGAGGCAGGCTTGTCTTGACGCTGACGGGGTAGGTCCTTATTCTGGGTCCTGCGTGACTGTAGACCGGATCTCCTGCAATGAGGCAGCATTTCGAGAATGGTTGTGCTGCGTGAGGACCAGCTCTGAGTCCCGCATGGACATGGTCTGGAGCTCCTCTGGCAGATCCGGGTCTTGCATGGATGTGGTCTGAGGCTCCTGTGGCAGCTCTGGTTCTACAGGGTTCTGCTTGGCGTGCAGTGCGAAGCAGGGAGTGACTGCATCCATGTCTGAGTGCAGTGGACTCGGACCATCGTTGGTCAGACCGGGATCTATGATGGAGAAGCCCAGTTCTTGGAATTGGTGTATCACTTGGAACAGGAACACTGGGAGAGTTCTGTCACCTTAGTGCACTGAGAAGGTGATGCTTCTGCTGGTCTTGGAGCATTCATTGTCCAGCAGTTCCACCACGTCAGGTCGCCGGGGAGTAAGCCTTCTAATCGTGACTTTGTTTATCAGGGACCTTGAGGCAGCGGTAGCTAGCACCATCAATATACTGGCACCGTCCAGCTTCACTATACAAAACTGTGCCGACCAGTTCTTGGGGCCCACAAAGTTGATGGCGTCCATACTGGACGTGGGGTCGAAGGGCTGAGCAGCCGGGGCAACAGCCTGTACCAGCGGAGCTGAGTGTCAGGAGTGCGGGTCGGGGCCCGCTAGCTGCAATGCTAACTCAGCCACTAACTGCAGCTCTAGCTGGAACAATAATTCCATTGCTTCGGTCAGTGGCAGGCTGCCTGGCGCCGTCATTAGCTTCTCCCGCAACTTCGGGTTTGTGGTGTGCTCTGCTAACTGGTCTTGCACAAACTCATCTTCCAAGTGTCCAAACCCACACGTACTAGCCAAACAGTGGAGGTCGGCAACATATTGCTGGACCGACTCACCCACACACTGTCGGCCCTGATGAAACTTGATTCTCCAGGCCGTCCTCGTATCGGCGAAATGTGGCAGCTCAGTCTCCATTATGCTCGGCGTTGCATGGGTCATCCTCGTCACCATTGTTATATGTCTGGAAATAAGGTGAACACCAACTGTGAGTTAAGGTTAACTTTATTAAGTGTTGGCACGAGAGAGAGGCAAAGTACAGTAGGTAGCTGGGTGTAGGTGTGCCGCCAAGACCGAGGGCTGGCTCTGGGCAGCCAAATAATATGCCCCTGATGTGCTGACGTCACCTGTGCATGTGTGCGTCTGCATCTCAGCCGTGTAGTTTCCCATACACTACAGGGACCTCCCCCATCCCAAAGCACTCACAGGCCGCTGATTCTGTGCACAGCAGTCCCTCTCAGCTGCAGTCAGACCAGGAGATGTTCACCCCTCCGCATCTACACCACGATCCAAACTGTTATGCAAATGATATTTGTCTCTGATTTTCCAAAATAGTCAATGCAAATGACAGTTAGCATAATTTTCAAGTCATCAACCATTAAAGCATAATTCAAATTTTATTGAACAAACCTCCCAATGATAACCATTTTTTTTTCAAAAATAAAAAAAAACCCAGAATGCACTGTTCCAAATTATTATGCACAACAGAGTTTCAAAACATTTTATTGGTTGTAAAGAACTGAAAAGGGTCACTTGTTGAATTTGCAGCATTAGAAGGTCATAGTATTTACTGAAATCAAAAGCTATTTCAATCAAAAACATCTTAACAGACCAATTTACATGTTAACATAGGGCCCCTTCTTTGATATAACCTTCACAATTCTTGCATCCATTGAATTTGTAAGTTTTTGGAGAGTTTCTGCTTGAATTTCTTTGCAAGATATCAGAATAGCCTCCCACAGCTGCTGTTTTGACGTGAACTGCATCCCACCCCATACATCTTTTGCTTGAAGATGCTCCAAAGGTTCTCAATAGGGTTGAGGTCAGGGGAGGATGGGGGCCACACCATTAGTTTCTCTTCTTTTATGCCCATAGCAGCCAATGAAACAGAGATATTCTTTGCAGCAGGAGATGGTGCATTGTCATGCATGAAGATAATTTTGGTACGGAAGGCATGATTCTTCTTCTTGTACCATGGAAGAAAGTGGTCAGTCAGAAACTCTACATACTTTGCTGAGGTCATTTTCACACCTTCAGGGACCCTAAAGGGGACTACCAGCTCTCTCCCCATGATTCTGGCCCAAAACATGACTCTGCCACCTCCTTGCTGATGTTGCAGCCTTGTTGGGACATGGTGGCCATCCACCAACCATCCATCTGGACCATCCAGGGCTGCACAGCACTCATCAGTAAACAAGACTTTGAAAATTAGTCTTCATGTATTTCTGGGCTACTGCAACAGTTTCTGCTTGGAAGCATTGGTTAGGAGTGGCCAGATAGTAGGTTTATGCACAACTGCAAGCCTCTGGAGGATCCTACACCTTGAGGTTTGTAGGACTCCAGAGGCATCAGCAGCTTCAAACACCTGTTTGAGGCTTTGTAATGGCATTTTAGCAGCTGCTCGCTTAAGCCGATGAATTTGTCTGGCAGAAACCTTCCTCATTATGCTTTTAGCTGCACAAACCTGTCTGTGCTCTGAATCAGCCACAAATTTCTTCACAGTATGGTGAGCATGCTTAAGTTTTCGTGAAATATCTAATGTTTTCATACCTTGTCCAAGCCATTGCACTATCGGACACTTTTTGACAGGAGAGAGATCCTTTTTTCTTTCCCATATTGCTTGAAACCTGTGACATGCTTAATAATGTGGAACATCCTTCTTAAGTAGTTTTCCTTTAATATGGCTCACCTGGCAAACTAATTATGACAGGTGTCTAAGATTGCTATCAGTGATCCAAAAAGCACTGAGACACAATATCATCCATGAGTTTAATTGGAAAAACAAAAAATTGAATGTTTATGACACTGAAATCCTATTTGCATAATAATTTGGAATGCGGTGTAGACTGCAAATGAAACCTGCATGTGCAAAAACCAAAAGAAAAAAATTGGAGGGAAAAATCTTAACTAGCTCCAGTGAAGTGTATTTTTGGGTCACTTTTGCCAGTCCCAAGCCCAGATAAAGGAGGAGGGTTGGAATTGTGATGTTAAAAATGCAAGAATTGGCAGAAGAAAGTTCATTTGTGGTTCTAAATATATTTAGGTGTTTTTACTCACTTTTTGTCTCTCTCACAACATTATTCCTCTCTCCTACAGTGTTACACATTGTCAATAACGCATATTAGGCGATGACGTCAATTAGCAACTTCTAGTGGCTTTTAGGACAACCAATAGCTACTTTCCTTACTGAGGAGTTGGCAACACTGAAGGTCTGTTGTCTTTTATTTTGACAAAGTTCATCGTTCTGTTTTCCTCCCTCATAATGTCACCCAGGTGACCTCTTGCACAATGTAAAATACTTCCACATTTCAGTCCACCCACATTTCCGGTTCTGCTTCCATTATATTTTCCCATTCCCTGGTGCTTTCTCATCAATAAATCAATTTTATCAGGGGGCGGCTATGGCACAGGGGTAGTGTGGCCAGCTACTGACTGGAGGGTCAGGGGTTGATTCCTGCTCTGTCTGCAGTCTGCATGTTGAAGTGTCCTTGAGCAAGACACTGAACCCCCAGTTGCTCCTGGTGGGTCAGGCCAGCGCCTGAGCTGGGTTATTAGCTACACACACACACACCCAACTGCTTACTGCAATAGAAGAATGCTTTTTGCGTGCATATAGGGGAATATCCCTGGGTCATGAGATTGGTCATGAGGTTAGTCATGGTTGCGAAGTGAAAGAAGACAGTTTGAGAATAACAGGAAAACATCTGTCAGCAGACAGACAGCCACTGGAGGACAAAGGAGCATCTGATGAAGAAGCCAGGTTATGACCGGCTCAACAAGAAGATAGTCATTGTGTGAGGTTGCTGGGACCGCCCCAGAACTAGAGCTATATGTACCCTTTTCTATTCTTTTTCGGGGTCTTCTTCTCTTCAGGTTGCGCTGGGAGGGAGACCCGCAGCTATGTTACTCTCTGCATGATTCAGTAAACAGATAAGTTGAGGAATAGTTCGTCTCATGTGATTTTTAATCCTCTGATGCATTTCTAAATGGTTTTGTGCTAACTGTCCGATTTTGAACACACTTTTCAGAGTGCAGTTTTATAACTTGGTGATCACCGATGTGATTGGCCAGTTGGCCCACTCCATTGACGGACATCGGAGGTGACCAGCCGAAAAGCTTTCACCTGTCTATTGCAGACAGTTCCGGGCCCATATTAACAAGGTGAGCAGGGAACCTTTTTCAAAAATCTCTGTAGGATTGTTTGCAATATGCAGTCGAAGTAAGTCTTTGTCATAATTATAATTTTACCAGAAATCGAGAATTTTATAATTATAATTTTTAACAGAAATTTGAGAATTTAATGTCATTTTTTGAAAAACTAAGAACATGCAGAGAGTATTTTAATTATCACATTGTAGGATAACATTATTGAGCCGTCTAGTCACTGGTACATCTTAGTGTCATATCAATGAGCTGCTTTTTTATAGAGAAATAAGAAGTATCAATACAGAAAAGGAAGTACTACATATTACAAGAATCTCAATTTTAATCGAGTGAGTAATATATACAAGAAAGTACTATATATTACAAGAATCCATCCATCTTCTACCGCTTTTCCGGAGGTCCGGGTCGTGGAGGCAGCAGTTCAAGCAGAGAAGCCCAGACTTCCCTCTCCCCAGCCACCTGCTCCAGCTCTTCAGAGGGGATACCAAGGCGTTCCCAGACCAGCTGGGAGACATAGTCTCTCCACCAAGTCCTGGGTCTGCCCCGGGGTGTCCTCCCAGTGGGACGTGCCTGAAACACCGCAAGTGGGAGGCGTCCAGGAGGCATCCTAATCAGATGCCCATACCACCTCAACTGACTCCTTTCAATGTGGAGGAGCAGCGGTTCTACTCTGAGCCTCTCCCGGATGACTGAGCTCCTCACCCTATCTCTGAGGGTGAGTCCAGCAATCCTACGGAGAAAGCTCATTTCAGCCGCTTGTATCCGCGATCTCGTTCTTTCGGTCATTACCCAAAGCTCGTGACCATAGGTGAGAGTAGGAACGTAGATTGACTGGTAAATCGACAGCTTTGCCTTAGAACTAAGCTCCCTCTTCACCACAACAGACCGGTACAACGTCCGCATCACTGCAGATGCTGCTCCAATCCGTCTGTCGATCTCTCGCTCCATTTTCCCCTCACTCGTGAACAAGACCCCAAGATACTTAAACTCCTCCACTTGGGGCAGGAGCCTGTCCCCAACCCGGAGAGGACAATCCACCTTTTTCCGGCTGAGGACCATGGACTCGGACTTGGAGGTGCTGATTCTCATCCCAGCCGCTTCACACTCAGCGACAAACTGTCCCAGCAAGAGCTGTAGGTCATTGCTGGATGAAGCCAACAGGACAACATCATCATACATCATCATCATATTACAAGAATATCAATTTTAATCGATGATTGAGTAATATATGAATAATAAAAATAGGAATTTAAGGGACACAATACAAGAAACTTAAGTAACAACAAACAGTGAGTGAATTGTGTCACCATTGAGAATATACGACACGAATACAAGAAACTTAAGTATCAACAAATAGTGAGGTTGGGTTCGATCCCAGCCCCCGACCAACAGTGATCTGTGTGGAGTTTGTATGTTCTCCCCGTGTCTGCGTGGGTTTACTCTAGGATTTCTCCGGTTTCCTCCCACATGCCCAAAACATGCAAGTTAGGTTAATTGGCATCAAACTGGGAATTCTAAATTGCCCTTAGGTATGAATGTGAGAATGAATGGTTGTCTGTCTCTCTGTGTTGGCCCTGCGATGGACTGGCGATCTGCCCAGGGTGTACCCTGGCTCTCTCCCAAAGATGCTGGGATAGGCTCCAGCCCCCCCCCAACCCCCACCCCCCCGCGACCCGAAAAGGATTAAGCGGAAGAAGATGGATGGATGGATGAATGTGTTGGCCAGCTTGTTAAAATTAATCTGGAATTAATCTATATGATAAGATAAGGTCTCTCTGGTATAGATACCAGACGTGGGTCTATGTAAGGACCCTCTACATACTGTATAGTTAAACTGGTTAAGGTTAAAAGTAATTCAGAGCAGCAGGGATAGACACAAATCCACAACAAATTCTGCAGATATTGTGCATATTGAGTATGTTGACTTTGTGTTGATTCTGTAAATCTTGGGGGGATAAATGTGTGGGTGGTTTACCTCTTATATCCCAATATAAGGCCCAAAGAGTGGCATAGGGTGAAAGAGGCTAGCTCTGATCCCGAATTCCCACTTCTGGTTGTCTGGAATAAGAGGAAGTGTATTTTTGAGGGTTGGAAATAAAGGCGTAAGCCCCCAGGGAATGTGAATATTTTTTGGTCCACCAGAAACAAAAGATCCTGTTTTCCACTATAATTCTGAGTTGGCCACACCCACTTGGGTCAACAGGATCCAGGTAGAAGCTTGATGTGGTCAGAATTGTAGAAAGGGTGTGGGATCTCGCATTTGGACCCTAGGGGTGTAAATACATATTAATTTTTTCTTCCCATAGTTTGTATAGATTACCTGACCAACATGGCAGCGTCAAAACCATTTTTTTTTTTTTTTTTTTTTTACTGTGAAGGAAACATGTGAGAGGACAGAAAAAGTGATTGAGAGGCAGACAGATGAGGGAGACAGAAAAAAGGATGTCAGAAAGTTTCACCAGTGGGTGTGTGAAATGCAGGATCAAAGATATCTGCCAGAGTCAGAAAAAATGATGCCTGAGTCAGCTAAACTGATAGAAATATTGCAAATAATTATACAAAGTCATCTCACTGCAAAGGAAAATTATGATAAGGCAGGAAACCCTAAATTTGGAAACAATTAAGAACAAGTTGCAAGAAACAGAAGAAACAGACCAGGGCTATGTGTTATATTCCTAAACTTGTGGCAGCATTGAAAGGACAGATAGTTGTAAGTGATAATGGAAAAGTAGCTTTGCAGCTGATTAAGCAAAAAGAAGACAGTGACAAACCACCCCAGTATGAGGATGTTGCCTCACATCCTCCAACAGCCCCTCCAGCTCAACAGATGCCTCACCCTAGTCCATATACAGAGTGTGCAAACATGCTCTCTAAGCAGACAGCCCTTACTACTTTTGTAAATGACAATTTGGATGCAGTACAGGCAGTAACAGGAGTACTATATATGAGGCCAATGCAGTCCACTACAGATAATGAAGCAGCAGTAAATAAAATACACCAAATCATTAATCAACACACACCTAACGAGCCTACGACTCAGCATGATCATGACAGTGAGGAACAGGAGGAAAGGGAGAAGGGTCCGAATAAATCAGGATTGCCCCTTACTTCAACCCCCTCAGCAAAACAGGAACCAGGGGATAAGGGGGATGACTGGGAGGCTGTATTAAGTACACTGGAAGGATTAAGAGAACGTTTAGCAAGAACCAGAACCAGTCAGCATAATTTATCTGTTACTGGGGGAACTACCCCTAAGAAAATAATTGATTACACAGACAAAAAAGGTGTTTGGCACTTTGGACTGACATGACTGGAGAAAACCCACGGAATAATGTCACCACACAAGTGGTATTCCGCAATGTTGTGCAGACATCAGTACCACTGCCTGTTAGAGCCGCACTGGAAGGGATTGTGGGTTTGAATACCCGCCCCTGGGCAGAATGGCTCTCACATGTGCATCACTATGTGAAACAATACAATAAAAAAACAAAATGAAAATGTCGTGTCCCGGTGCACTTTTACACAACGCATGGAGGATTAAAGACTAAACCCAAATGCAGAGGAAGGCTAACGTTAGGAAGGTTTTTATTAAACAATTAGTGAATACAGTCCAACAAACAAATAGATAAATGGCACCAGGAGTATAAGGAAAAACTGCAAGGATGCTCAACGGCACACTAGTGAGTACTAATAGGAGGAAAAAGAGTCCCAAAGCGCAAGCAGACGGAACTGCGGAGGAGGAACGAATAAATGAGCCCAGAAGAAACCTCCAGGCATGACTGGAAGGCAGGGGCAAGGCATACAGTACTCACGGGGGCTGGAGCAGTCTGAATTAGTCCAAATACAGTCCACGGTGAAGAACAGAAACAGGAACAGAAAAGAAGACTAATGACCTGCTGAGTGATGCGGTACCAAATAGTGGGCAGGGCATCTAGTCAAGCAGCCAGTCAGGGCAATCCAACGACAGACACTGAGCATATAATAATTCGGCAATCACTACTGGCCGGGCAGAGCTTAAGTAGCTAGATTCCAATGGCCAGAGTGATTGCCGGTGTGAAGGTGCGTGGGAGTGAACCTGAGCAGGTTGAAGGCAGATAATGACAGATTGGGGTCACCTGTCAGTAGCAGGCAGGAGAGGGAGGTGTGCCCACTAGAAATAAATAACACAAAAGCCAACACAGACTACCGGATAATAACAAATGACACAAACAATGACCCATGAGCTAATCGTAACTGAGGAGCACCAAAAATACAGCAGAACAGACTGAACAATGAAACCCAATATGGAACTCAAAAGGATACAAGAAACACAATTAACCCAGAACAGAAAGATGCCATGAAACCGGCCCAGCCCGGTTCATGACAGAAAAAGAGACAGAAACAGCAGATTTATCAAATCAGCTGGTAAAAGCCCAGCTGAAAGCAGCTAGGGATGTAGTGAATAAAGACAAAAAACAAAAAACTACTGTACAGGCTCTGGCCGTCACAGTGGCAGCCCCTCAGGCCATTATTGGCCCGGTCCCTGCTGAACCCTTTGTGTTGGCACCCCAACAACAATGGTATTCCCGCCCATCACAAAGAGGGCGTGGTAGAGGTGCATACAGAGGAGGCATGAGATCATCAGGCCAACCCAGTGACATGTGCCTACGGTGTGATGAAAGGCCATTGGAGGCATTGTAGAGTTCCACCTACTGGCAGAGGATGTGCCTGGATAAATTACACACCCACCCCACCTCCAGCACCCGGGGTGTGGCCAGATCAGCCACAGCAGACACAGCAGCCTCAGCAATCACATATGGCTCCCAACCAGAGCATGATGCTCGGTCAGCAATGATGGGGCACAGGGAGCCACACTGAAGAGGGAGCACTTTCAGATCCAATGCTGTCCCTCAAGGTGGAAGACAAAACTTATGAAGTTATGGTGGACACAGGGGCACGTTTCTCGTCAATATCAACTTCCTTACCCCTGTCCACTAACTATACATCAGTTGTTGGCATCTCTGGGACCCCGAATCGTCTCCCTTTCTTAGTACCATTGAACTGTTCACTGGCCGGACTTGACTTTGTTCATTCTTTCATGTATTCTCCAGACTATCCAGTAAACCTTTTGGGAAGATATGTGTTGCTGAAAGTGAGGGCACACATCTATTTTGCTTCTACTGGAACTGTTGTGTGTCTGCCAGATGGGACTATGCTCCGGTGCACGTCATATTTGTCTACTTCCTTAAATGCTCCACAGTTGCAAATACAGGAAACAAACACAGAGGAAGATCAAACCTCTTCTGCAACTGTGTGGTGGCTGCAGCTGGATGATGTGAGTCCTGACAAAAATCAGCAGGTAGACAAATACATTTCATGGGCCCTATGGCAGGGATGGCAACAGGAAATTCTGATTTCAGATGAAATCTAATTTGGTCGATTGACTTATGGGGGGGCCGGGGGGCGCAGCCCCCCTGAAGCTGAGAGGTTTTCAGTAAAACAGAAGTAATTTAGACTGAAAAAAATGATTAAAAAAAAAAAAAATGAAATACTAGACTTAGATAAATCATTAAATTTAATGAAAAGTTAACTTACTTTTTCTTCAATGTTGTCTCACTGTCTTTAGTCCAACATATTTAACAGTTCTATAAGAGTTTATTACACTATTTACACTGGTCACCAAGTCACTTCTAATGTGAAACTTTCTTCCTTTTGGCAGCAAGCTGCGTCAGTCTCTGAGCTTTGAACGTCATCTCCTTTTCTGGTTTCTTCAGAAACTGTCCGAGTGTTTCTGTTACCTCGTCGAACTTTGAGCCAATTTTCACCTTTACCGTCACTTTTCTCTCAAGCCAATTCCATTGGAACTTATTTTTGACACTTTTGTCTATTTCTAGCACTGATGACTCCTGATCCTTCGATAAAAATCTCATAATTCCACTGAAAACAATGCCGAAAGCTCAGAATTCCAACACGAACCAGGGATGTGATTTGGAGTTGGAGAAATTATCTGAAAATTTAGCAGGGGGTCTGGGGGACGCAGAAGCTCCTGGGTTTTTATGATTTTTAAGTACCAGAACTCTGCTTAAATGACATAAAACAAACAGCTGAATGCCACTTATTACTGTATAATATTAACTTGTGTTCCAAGAAGATAGCATTCCTAAAATATTCCAACAAGCATTATCCATCACATGCTTTAACACTTGATCAAATCAAAATCAGTTAATTTTATCTATTCCATAATAGAAATAAAATTCCAACATACCATTACTTTTTATAATTTCAGCATTCATTTCAGATCACCAGTTTCAATCTCCATTGAGTCTTGAGCAGTTCACTTTGCACAATCACTGATGTAGCCAAGTCTTAGAAATATTCAAAAGTTATGAGTCATTGTCCACAGTACACTGTCAATTTCAAACTGTTTGGAATCATAAAAGTAATGTAACTAAATTGTTTTGCTATTTTTTCCTCCTCAACATCAATGTCAGGGCGCTGCAGGAGTTTTTGGGGATGGTTAACTTTTATTACCGTTTCCTCCCCCGCGCAGCCCAGCTAATACAGCTGTTGTACGCCGCACTCAAGAAACGGAAACCGGCGGACAGAGTCGATTGGACTCCTGAGCGGGAGCAGGCGTTCTGCGGTTAAAACAGCTCTGGCAAACGCTGCACTACTGGCAGCTCGGACATGGGCATAGCGGCCGTCGTGGAGCAATGCGCTGCCGGTTCTCGGCAGCCGCTCACCTTTTTAGCAGGTCTTTGCACGACAGTGAGCGTAAACACAGTGCGTTCGACAGAGAGTTAATGGCTCTCCACCTGGCCATACGCCACTTCCAGTTCTGGCTGAAAGGGCGCACTTTCACTGCGTTGGTGGACCACAAGCCGCTAACGTACTTAACATACTTTATCTTCCTGGAAGATAAAATAAAGCGGAATTCGGCGACTTAAAGGAAAATCACATCCCTGAGAACGCCGCCATGAATTTTTGACAAAGCATACAACGAGCCATTTGATTGGTCCAATCGTTTGCAACTATCCAATCGCAGGGCTGTTTACAATACAGCAGTAGCTTGAACACAACACATCCGGGTTATCACGGGAGACTTCCGGGGAAGCGCCGAGTGCTTATGTAATCGTGTTGATTTTCGCTAAAATCGGTAACAATAAGGTACCTTACCCCCCCTAAAATTTTCTCAACGGATTTAGACGATTCACAGAAATGATCAATTTGAAAATAAATTGGCGGAAATCCGCGGATCGGCGGAAAATTGCCATCCCTGCTATGGTTAGACTCCGTTCGACCATATGACCCCTCCACATGATCCACTCCACTGCACAACGAACTATTCACATGATGACCAAGAACTGTACGATGATAACTGGGACACTTTGGTGGGGGTACCGGACTTGGTGTGCAAGGACATTTATGTGGGTCCACAAGGAGTTGCAGCTGCAGTTTATTTGGACAAGGACTTGTTACGTTTGTATGCCCTCTCGGACACTGCTGCACCTCATGTGACACTGGGGGTGTCCACAGAGGAGGAGGCAAGGACACTGGGACCAGTGATGAAAAACTGTCTTAAGTTGACTGACTGGGTTGTCACACAATGTAGGGATCTACATTACTCACCATCTGCTGATTACTATCGCATTTCATGCAATGTAACAATATAGGCTACTCCACAAACATTGCACCTTGGCAGAACACATGGCAGAGAGAACAATGACCATCCAGATTCTGGTGCACTGTTGGAGGCTTCACTCAACAACCCGAAAAGGATTAAGCGGAAGAAGATGGATGGATGGATGGATGGATGTTGGAGGCTTTGCCCCCCTCTTTATGGTCAGATGGCTCTGCAAATGTTAGTCTGACTACCTGTACATCAGTAAAAATCTCACTCAAACCAAATACTCAGCCAATATGGTGAAACCAGTCTACTCTCCCACAGGAGAAGGAAACAGGCATAGCAGAAACAATACAGGGTCTTCTCCAGGCAGAGGTTCTAGTGCCAACACAGTCCCCATGGAACACACCTATTCTTCCTGTAGAGAAGCCTGGAAAAAAGGACTGCAGGATGGTCCATGATATGAGACCAATCATTTCTGTAGCACTGCCTACAAATTACACCGTTCCAAATCCTTACTTGCTTTTGAACAGTATTACACCTCAACACAAAAAACTGTTGTGGACATTTTGAACGCTTTTTTTAGCATTCCACTACATGCAGACAGCAGGCCTCTTTTTGCGTTCACTTATCAAGGTCAGCAATACACTTACAGCAGACTACCACAAGGTTTTGTTGACTCACCAGCCATTTTTAATCACATACTGCGTCAACATTTGCAGGATTTATTCCTGCCCCCTGGTACATTACTGTTGTGGAGGAACAAAATAAGTTCAGGTGAGATGCAACGAGCTGAAGGTTTCAGAGTTTTATTCCTACATCATCATGAGACACACTGTAGTGCTATGCGCTGTGCTGTGTGTGTTCTCAGTGAGGCATGTAAAGTCAGCTCTTTTATACAGACAAGAGAGAATGCATGGCACATTTGCATATTGATATACATATCAGTCAATACATATCAATCGCATGATTAACTGGCGCCGGACTTCCTCTCCTTAATCCGGGGATGTATAACAATAGTCATTGTTCTGGTTGTCCCCCTAGGGGCTCTCTGTCCGCATGCAAATTGTTCTGCTTCTTACCGCCTAGCTGAGTGTGATGGCTGAATGTCCATATACAGTAGATTGTGGTGGGTAACCTTGGACCTTGGAGTTATTTTTGATCAGGATTTGTCCTTCAATTCACATATTAAATTTGTTTCTAAGACTGCCTTCTATCATTTGCGTAATATTGCCAAGATTAGGAGCATCTTGTCTCAGAGTGATGCTGAGAAGCTGATCCACGCTTTTGTTAGCTCGAGATTAGATTATTGTAATTCTTTATTATCAGGCTGTCCTAAAACATCTTTAAAAAGTCTTCAGCTGATCCAAAATGCTGCAGCAAGAGTTTTAACAGGTACTAGAAAGAGAGATCATATCTCTCCGGTTCTGGCCTCCCTTCATTGGCTTCCCATAGAGTTTAGAATTAAGTTTAAAATCCTTCTTCGTACTTACAAAGCTCTAAACAATCAGGCTCCTTTTTATTTAAAAGATCTGATACTACCGTATCATCCTAACAGAGCACTACGCTCCCAAAATGCAGGATTACTTGAAATACCTAGAATCTCCAAAAGTACAATGGGAGGCAGAGCCTTCAGTTATCAAGCTCCTCTCCTGTGGAATCAGCTGCCAATCTGGATTCGGGAGTCAGACTCGATCTCTGTTTTTAAGAATAGGGCTAAAACCTACCTTTTTGATATAGCCTACAGTTAGGGAGGGATCATGTGTTTCTGAACCCTCCCTTAGTTATGCTGCTAATAGGTTTAGTCAGCCGGGGGACCTCCAGTAATGCACTGGGCCTCACTCCTTTCCTCACTCTCTATGAAATTTTTTTTTTTTTTTTTGCTGGTCATTAACATTTGTTTGTTCTCTCCCATAGATTGAGTCCCCATCGTGCTGTTTGCTCTCTACATGTCTGTTCTTTTCTTCTTCTCTATCCCCTCACCCCCCAGCCAGTCGCAGCAGATGACTGCCCCTCCCTGAGCCTGGTTCTGCTGGAGGTTTCTTCCTGTTAAAAGGGAGTTTTTCCTCTCCACCGTCGCCAAGTGCTTGCTCACAGGGGATCGCCTGATTGCTGGGGTCTTTCTGCAACTGTGGGGGTCCCCCCTACAGTTGATAGTGCTATGAGATGACTGTTGTTGTGAAATGGCGCTATATAAATAAAGTTAAATTGAATTGAATTGAATTAACCACAGGGCTCCCCCCCAGAACACTCAGCAGGGGGTGTGACCCCCCCTCCCCCCCGGTCGTTTGGCTCCATCTCTGGTAGAACTGTCGGAGGGCATGTCAGTCTGTAGGGGAGATGGGGGAGAGGTGGAAAGGGCAGTGTGCTCCGCTCCGAGTTCCAGCACGTTGAACGGCCGTGGATCATGGGCACATGGGCCGGTGTGCAGTCGTGCGTAATGGAACCAGACGGTGATCGGCCGGCTTTAGGGAGTGAGACGCGGGAAAAGCTCTGTGCAGGAGGAGGGGGAGGGGGTGGGAGTAAGCGAGTGCTGGCCCAGGACGTCAAAGGTGTCTGGGCCGCACAAAATTTGCATGTGGATCCGTGATGGTGAGGGACTTTCCTGTTAAACGTGGCGGAGATCCACAGCGGCTGTGAAAAAAACATTTTAACTGACTCCTCCTGCGGCTCGATCGAACGAGGATGTGGGGAAAGTAAGCGGCCAAATTCCCCAAGGATGCGAAGTGGCTGTGATAAACTGAAGCTGTGTCAGGGACTCAGCAGTTTGGCTTTAGGTGGGGGAAGCAGCCCTAAAGTCATCGGGGAAAGCAATCGGCTAAATTCCCAATGTGCGCCGCGGCTGAGAAACCCATACAAAGTCCTGTGTGTGGACCGCATGTCCGCTCGAGGTGCGCGAGCAGCCCTGAAGGTTCCGAGGGTGGCGATCGGCCATTTTTCTCAGGCATGTGCAGCGGCGGAGGACAGTGTATCAGTCTGTGGAGTCGGTTTGTCCCTGGTGCGTGGTGCGCGCCTGGCGCAGTGACCACATAGCTGGCAGTTGCGCTGTCCTCGTAATCCTGCAGAGTGTGTGCAGGGCTTCTGTGTGCGGGAGGTCCGCTGTCCAGAGTTAAGTTAGAGTTGGGGAGCTCGGTGGAAATCAGCGTAGTCGGCGTCAATGATTGTCCCCGTTCACGCAGCTTCCTTCGTTCGCTCGTGTCATTCATGGTGTGTTTTGGTCCAAGCGCTGCGCTCCGGAGCACACTCCGGTGAGGATTAAGAGGTTGCAGGCGTTCTCTGGTCCTCTGGGATTCACAGCGCGGTGAGAGGGAGCAGACGGTCATTCTCCCTCGTCAGGTCACCAGTGTGGAGGTAAGAGATCAGGCGAGGGGTGCACCATGACGCGTGCTGAGGCTTCCCATCCGGGTCGTCTCCGGGATGTTCGCCTCGTGTTCCATTCTTCGTCTAGGGTCACCAGTGTGGAGGAACAAAATAAGTTCAGGTGAGATGCAACGAGCTGAAGGTTTCAGAGTTTTATCTTTGAGTGCTTTATATGCAATTGTAAAATATGATGAGGAGACAGGTGCATTTCAAACTGTGGAGGCAGAAATGGTAGACCAGCCTGCCTCTGCTCAAAAAGCTGGAATTGTAGCTCTCACTAAAGCATGTCAATATGCAAAACGACAAGAGGCAAACATACACTGATTCAGCTTATGCTCACCAGGCTGCACATGTTGATCTACCACATTGGAAAACGAAGGGTTTTCTTACTTCAGGTAACCTACCAACTAGACACCTAACAGAAATGGTTGAACTGTTGGAGACCATGGGTCAACCAAAGAGGGTGGCAATTTTGAAGTGCAAAGGACATCAAAAAGGAAATGCAATTGTAGCAAAAGGAAATGAAGCTGCTGATTTGGCTGCTAAGCAGGCAGGTGGTTATGTTGTGCAAGCAAACATGATAGTACAGAAGGAAGATCAGGAGTACATGAAACTAGACACAGAGGAAATCAAGCAGCTACAAGAAAAGGCAAGTCCTGAGGAAAAGAGTAGGTGGACAGAGAAAGGAGCAAAGAAGGATGAAGAAGGTTTGCGGAGATCGGTTTATGGAAAGCTAGTAGCCCCAGCTAAGGTGTTGCTGCTGTTGTGCAGAGAAGCACATTTAAAAGGCTATGTCTCAAAAACAAAAATCTCTGCTTTGACTGAAGCACATTTGGTTGAGGTTGTAGAACT
The DNA here is from genome assembly GCA_020510985.1 of Pholidichthys leucotaenia. Taxonomy (NCBI): domain Eukaryota; kingdom Metazoa; phylum Chordata; class Actinopteri; order Cichliformes; family Pholidichthyidae; genus Pholidichthys; species Pholidichthys leucotaenia. Next base: position 358,446,207 of record CM035843.1, on the reverse strand, counting down.
AGTTGTCTCTGAAAGTGAAGCATGCCAGAAGTTTAATCCTAAACGCATGTTAAAGGCTTCTATGGGAGCTTTTCCAGCCCCTGAAGGGCCATGGAAAGACATTGTGATTGACTTTACAGACATGGGCCCAGAAAACAGATGCAGAGGCTACAGATACCCGTTGGTGTGTGTGGATACATTTTCAAGATGGGTTGAGGCAAAAGCATGTAAAACAGAAAGTGCAAAGGAAGTGATTAAATTGCTGACAGAGGAAGTGATTCCCAGACATGGTTTTCCAAGAAGGATCAGTTCAGACAATGGCAGACATTTTGCAAATAAACATTTGAAGGAAGTTGAATGTGCCTTAGGTTTAAGGCATAAGTTTGGTTCTGTGGTTCCTTCCAAGGGCTAGTTGAGAGAGCAAATGGAACACTGAAAAGAATGCTAGCCAAACAATGCACAGGGACAGGCATGACATGGGTTGATGCACTGCCATAGCGCTGATGGCGCTGCAATCTACCCCCAGCACGATGCTCTGCCTGATTTCCCATGAGCTGCTCACAGGGAGAAAGATGCCAGGACCATCTGTTGATTGACCTTTGACTCCTAGAAATAATCAAGCTGTAGAGTTGTCACAGTACATTAAGAGTCTCAGAAAAATATCAGAAGCTCTCTCTCAACAGGTTCCACATATTCTCAACAAGGACAGACAAGGAGGCACTGCTCCATTGGAACCTGGTGACTGGGTGTGTCAAAAAGTGATAAGGCCCCATTGGGATTCTCCTAAGTGGCAGGGACCTTTTAAAGTGATAAAAGCCACATTGCATGCAGTGCAGATCTGGAAAAAGGAAAGCTTAGTAATTCATGTGACTCATTGTGCTAGAGCAGCTGAGCCAAGTCGAACTTTATTGCAAACTGTTGAAGACATAGCAAACGTAGGCTAAGATGGTGTTTCCCCACATTGCCTAATTGCTCCACTAGGGCAACTTTTTGTCTCCTGTTGTTCCTAACATTAATCATATCCTTCCCTGTTATCTGGTGGAAAATTCACCACCTTGATGGAGTTCATGGAGCTAAGCGCTCAGTGTACACACCGATAGATGACAAAACTGGAATAAAATTAGAAATACGAACTCAAATTGGGAAGCGTACTGTAGTGGCTATTGACTTGTGTCACATGATTGGATGTGATGGTAGAAAACTTTCTCCATCTTATTGGACTGATAAAATTGTTTATGTATGTATACACATAAGGGACATGCTATGTCAAAACTGAAAGGGGCTTTATTGGTCTACCGGAAAAGTGGGATATTCCTGGAGCATCTACCCACAGGAGTGGGATGACTATAAAAATAAAATAACTTAAATCAGAGGAACACGGTATGAAGGTGAACCCCTGAACCCGCTGGTGTTAGTTGCGGAAAGTTTTACCAAGAAACCTAGTCACCTTGAAAATGGTGATTCCTTTTATCTCATTTTAGGGGCACTAACAGGTCGCACCTCTTTTCAAGGTCACATTAGAGTAAAGTTTACAGACTTATCAAAGAATACCACCTCTGATAATGTTGAGACCACACCACCAAACTACCATTTAGGAAAAAAGGTTGTCACTTATTTAAATGTTGAAACTATGAGAGACAGAGTTGCATTGGAAACAGGTTATACAGACCAAAATGAGTGGTTGGCATGGGTACAATATTCCGTGAAAACAGTGGTCCAAAACCAGGTCGACTGTTATGCTTGTGCCGCAGCATGCCCAGGTTTGGCCACTGTCCCATTTCCCCTTGATTTTATAAGTGACTATCGTGGCTTTAAATGTTTGCTTCAGCTATTTACCACACTTAATGTCACTGAGAAATGCATTTCATTGCAATATCTTTTTCCTCCAATAACAACGACACCTCCACCATTCCAACCTTATAAAGGAAATTATACTTGTTTCTAAAGGACAACAGGTTCTCTCTCAGTAGGCCACCTGACTTTCTGTCAAACCACCCAGTCAGTAAGAGACACCCAAAACTCAGAGTTATTAAATATGTCCCAGCCTAGATCAGACATTTGGTTTTGGTGTGGGCAAATGAGGCTGTGGCCTATTTTACTAAGAACCTGGAAGGGTACTTGTGCCCAATACAATTAGTTATGCCTTTCTCAATTTATCCATTACGGCCTATTGACCACCACATACACAGGCATAAGAGAGACACTTTCGGAATAATGGAAGATACCCTAGGAAGAGTAAGACCCTGGGTGGATGCTACAGGCAGAGTACAAGGTGTCCCAGATGAGTTTAAAGGCCGAAATTACAAAGCTGCAATCTGGGCTTATCTTATCCCTTGGGGAGGTGCAGCCATAGAAGGCGCTAAAATGCAATCACGGATTGAATAGTTGTATTTTAAAGGGCAACGAATGTTAAACTACACTGTTGATGCTTTAAAGGGTGTGTATGAACAATTAAAAGCATCCTCCTTAATGACTTGCCAGAATCGCTTTGCCCTTGACATGCTCTTAGCAGAGTCGGGGGAGTGTGTCAAATTTTTGGATCCGTTTGCTGCACCTTTATCCCCAATAACACACACCCAGGTGGCAGTATTACACGTGCTATAGAGGCCTTAGAAGGCCTTAGAACAGAATTTGGACAAAGTACTGGTTATGAGGAAGATGCTTTTACTGCATGGCTGCAGACTATCTTTGGACATTGGGAAGGAGTAGTACACTCAGTAATTCTGACTATAGTCATCTCACTAGCAGTGATACTCATAGTGGGCTGCTGCTGTATCCCATGTCTGAGAACGCTACTGGAAAGATGTATAGTTACGACCCTGTCCAAAGAGCCAGCCCAAAGGATGATGACTCAAGTCCACTCCCAAGAGGAGTCTAGGGCTCTCCTCCACAACAATGACCATTGTGAATCTGGGAATGACAGTGATGAAGGAGAGGCTATTGTTTGAAATGTATATATTGTCTTTCTGCTATCCACTGTTCTGTCCACTGTTCACACATCCAACACCACACTCAAACATATAAACTTACATGAAAAGGGGGTGCGCTGAAAGCACCCTCTTGCGGTGGGCCATGTGCTAGTAACCTCTGCTCCCTTCTTATTTCTTGATTTTTTTTTTTTTACAGGTATCAAAATATTGTGCTATTTGCAGTCATGTAGTCAGAATAGATGTGAAGGTTTAAAGTGTCTGTGACACTTATCACTACAGAGTACAGAAGATGGTGTTGGTTGCCATTTGTCCCAGAACAGGCTTATACGTTCACTGGAGCAATTAGAACACCCAGCCGCCACGCAACATTTCGGCATTTCTTCGCTGATGTAGAAGCTAAACAGCTTGTTTACACTGATAGCACATGGATCAGCCGAGATGAACTTCACCTCATCACGTCATATCCGGAAACGAGGCGAGTCTCAGGAGACCGCATTAGTGCAACATGGCACTAAATTTGAATTCACTGGGAAATATTTTCCCACTTATTTAGTGTTCTACGTAAGTCAAAAGAACCAACTATATGGATGATTGAAGATAAATTCATACTGAATATTGATCCATAGTTCCTAAATCGTGTCACAGACACTTTAAAGCGCTGTTGTACACCAGGTCTTGAGGCCCAGATACAGCATACAAAGATGGAAAAATCTTCTGACTTGAAATGTTTTGCTTTGCTCAGTCATTATTTATCCATTTTGCTGTGTTTATTTCAATGATAAAAGTCTTTGTTAAAGGTCGCTAGGCAGTGGGGCCGGCATGAGAATTTTTGCCTGCAAATATGCATCAATGAATAAACAAAATGCATAAACATGATTGCTTAATGGAAATACTGTATATACTGCCAACAGGTTTTTCGCTCATGTCATAATCAGTGAATAAAACATATCCAGGGTCTGCTTGTTGACATGCCTGCCTTAAATGTTGGTTCCATAGAATGGAGCCAAAAGAGGGATTTGTGATAGAAATGTTTAGATAAGTTAAGGATATTGAATATTTTTACACAATGTGCTTGCTCTAAATGTCAGTTAAAAGGTTTCACAGCTTACAGCATACATGCAGTGGGGAAAAAAAGTATTTAGTCAGCCACCAATTGTGCAAGTTCTCCCACTTAAAAGATGAGAGAGGTCTCCAATTTTCATCATAGGTATACCTCAACTATGAGAGACAAAATGAGAAAAAAAAAATCTAGAAAATCACATTGAAGGATTTTTAATGAATTAATTGGTAAATTCCATGGTAAAATAAGTATTTGGTCAATAACAAAAGTTCATCTCAATACTTTGTTATATACCCTTTCTTGGCAATGACAGAGGTCAAACGTTTTCTGTAAGTCTTCACAAGGTTTTCACACACTGTTGCTGGTATTTTGGCCCATTCCTCCATGCAGATCTCCTCTAGAGCAGTGATGTTTTGGGGCTGTCGCTGGGCAACACAGACTTTCAACTCCCTTCAAAGATTTTCTATGGGGTTGAGATCTGGAGACTGGCTAGGCCACTCCAGGACCTTGAAATGCTTCTTACGAAGCCACTCCTTCATTGCCTGGGCAGTGTGTTTGGGATCATTGTCATGCTGAAAGACCCAGCCACGTTTCATCTTCAGTGCCCTTGCTGATGGAAGGAGGTTTTCACTCAAAATCTCACGATACATGGCCCCATTCATTCTTTCCTTTACACGGATCAGTTGTCCTGGTCCCTTTGCAGAAAAACAGCCCCAAAGTATAATGTTTTCACCCCCATGCTTCACAGTAGGTATGGTGTTCTTTCTCCTCCAAACACAAGAAGTTGAGTTTTTACCAAAAAGTTCTATTTTGGTTTCATCTGACCATATGACATTCTCCAAATCCTCTTCTGGATCATCCAAATGCTCTCTAGCAAACTTCAGATGGGCCTGGACATGTACTGGCTTAAGCAGGGGGACACGTGTGGCACTGCAGGATTTGAGTCCCTGGCGGCGTAGTGTGTTACTGATGTAGCCTTTGTTACTTTGGTCCCAGCTTTCTGCAGGTCATTCACTAGGTCCCCCTGTGTGGTTCTGGGATTTTTGCTCACCGTTCTCGTGATCATTTTGACCTCACGGGTTGAGATCTTGCGTGGAGCCACAGATCGAGGGAGATTATCAGTGGTCTTGTATGTCTTCCATTTTATAATAATTGCTCCCACAGTTGATTTCTTCACACCAAGCTGCTTACCTATTGCAGATTCAGTCTTCCCAGCCTGGTGCAGGTCTACAATTTTGTTTCTGGTGTTCTTTGACAGCTCTTTGGTCTTGGCCATAGTGGAGTTTGGAGTCTGACTGTTTGAGGTTGTGGACAGGTGTCTTTTATACTGATAATGAGTTCAAACAGGTGCCATTAATACAGGTAACGAGTGGAGGACAGAGGAGCCTCTTAAAGAAGAAGTTACAGGTCTGTGAGAGCCAGAAATCTTGCTTGTTTGTAGGTGACCAAATACTTATTTTACCAAAGAATTTACCAATGAATTCATTAAAAATCCTTCAATGTGATTTTCTGGATTTTTTTTTTTTCATTTTGTCTCTCATAGTTGAGGTATACCTATGATGAAAATTGGAGACCTCTCTCATCTTTTAAGTGGGAGAACTTGCACAATTGGTGGCTGACTAAATACTTTTTTCCCCACTGTATATACTATATATATATATATATATATATATATATATAAGTTGAAGATATGACACTGATACAATGTAAAGTAGTCAGTGTACAGCTTGTACTGTATAACAGTGTAAATTTGCTGTGCCCTCAAAATAACTCAACACACAGCCATTAATGTCTAAACCGCTGGCAGCAAAAGTGAGTACACCCCTAAATGAAAATGTCCAAACTGTGCCCAAAGTGTCGATATTTTGTGTGGCCACCATTATTTTACAGCACTACTTTAACTCTCTTGGGCATGGAATTCACTAGAGCTTCACAAGTTGCCACTGGAATCCTCTTCCACTCCTCCATAACAACATCACGGAGCTGGTGGATGTTCGAGACCTTGTGTTCCTCCACCTTCCGTCTGAGGATTCCCCACAGATGCTCAATAGGGTTTAGGTCTGGAGACATGCTTGGCCAGTCCATCACCTTTAACCTCAGTTTCTTGAGCAAGGCAATGGTCGTCTTGGAGGTGTGTTTGGGGTGGTTATCATGTTGGAATACTGCCCTGTGGCCCAGTTTCTGAAGGGAGGGGATCATGTTGTACATCAGGGGTGTCCAACCAGGTGCCATGGAGAGCCAAGACCCTGCAGGTTTTCTCTTCTACCCAGTCTCTTCAGCAGGTGTTTTCACTTATCAGCAATCAGTGGGAAGAAGTTCACAGAAATCTGCTGTTGAAGACACTGGTTGGAGGTAAAACCTGCAGGGTCTTGGCTCTCCATGGCACATGGTTGGACACCCCTGTTGTACATGTTGGCATTCATGGTTCCCTCAATCAACTGTAGCTCCCTAGTGCCGGCAGCACTCATGCAGCCCCAAACCATGACACTCCCACCACCATGCTTGACTGTAGGCAAGACACACTTGTCTTTGTACTCCTCACCTGGTTGCCACCACACGTGCATGACACCATCTGAACCAAGTAAGTTTATCTTGGTCTCATCAGACCACAGGAGATGGTTCCAGAAATCCATGTCCTTAGTCTGCTTGTCTTCAGCAAACTGTTTGTGGGCTTTCTTGTACATCATCTTTTAAAGGGGCTTCCTTCTGTGATGACAGCCATGCAGACCAATTTGATGCAGTGTGCAGCGTATGGTCTGAGCATGGACAGGCTGACCCCCCACCCCTTCAACCTCTGCAGCAATGTTGGCAGTACTCATACGTCTATTTTCAAAAGACAACCTCTGGATATGACCCTGAGCACGTGCACTCAACTTCTTTAGTCGACCATGGCGAGGTCTGTTCTGAGTGGAACCTGTCCTGTTAAATCATTATATGGTCTTGGCCACTGTGCTGCAGCTCAGTTTCAGGGTTTTAGCAATCTTTTTATATCCCAGGAAATCTTTATGTAGAGCAGCAATTCTTTTTTTCAGATCCTCAGAGAGTTTGGTGGTATGCTTAAGGTCATTGTCCATTTAGAAGACCCATTTTTGCCCAAGCTTTAACTTTCTGGCTGATGTCTTGAGATATTGCTTCAATATTTCTTCATAATGTTCTTTCCTCATGATGCCATGTATTTTTTGACATGCACCAGTCCCTCCTGCAGCAAAACACCCCCACAACATAATGCTGCCTCCCCCGTACTTCACAGTGCGGATGGTGTTCTCAGGCTTGCAAGCTTCCCCCTTTTTCCTCTAAATGTAACAATGGTCATGATGGCCAAACAGTTCAATTTTAGTTTCATCAGACCACAGGACATGTCCTAAAAATAAAGGTCTTTGTCCCTGTGTGCATTTATAAACTGTAATTTGGCTTTTTTATGTTGATTTTGGAGTAATTGGTTCTTCCTTGCTGAGTGGCTTTTCAGTCCATGTCGGTACAGGACTCGTTTCTCTGTGGATAATGACACTCTTATCAGCTTCTGTCAGCATCTTCACAAGATCTTTTTCTTTTGTTCTGTGGTTGATATGCACATTTTGCACCAAAACACGTTCATCTCTGGGACACAGAACCTGTTTTCTTCTGAGCAGTATGATGGCCGGACATTCCTATGGTGTATGTAAGGCCTATTCAATCAGTGGCCCATGGGCCACATGTGGCCCAGAACCAATCCCAAGTGGCCCAGGCCCAGTCTGTGGTCCAGCCAGAGATGCAAAGGCCAACACGTTTCACAGAATTGCAGAAATCCATTAAATACTATAGAGCGTAAATGCAACACTCCATGTAGCCTAGCAACCGTCAACTCACAATGCAAAGCATTTGTTTTGAAGTGTGGGCTCTATGACTGTGGCTAACGGTGCTAGTGGCAAGATACCAAGCCCACACCAAACGTGAACGGGCAGTGCAAGTGCATACAAAGGAAAGAGGCAAGCACATGTGAAATCACACATTCATGTAAGAGGGATAGCGCTAGCTTTGAGATCCTGCCCTCATCGGAGTAAAAGTATCAACACTGGAGAGTAAACTAGTTTGAAAATGAGACTGACACTCACCTGGAGAAAGAAGGACTGGGAGCTCTTCAGAATCCGTGTACTCTTCGTTCTTTTAATATTTCGTTTATGAAACAAAAACGGAACAACCGAAAATAGCTGTTATATCATTCTCGCCTTGTCAAAATAAAATCCAAATTGAGCAAAAACAACATAACATGTCTGATTCCGTTTGGCGTTGTTTTCCTTTTATTTTGTTGGTCACAGCCGGAAGTGGTGATGGCAGCAGCAGAATGCCGCCATTTTCAAACAAGCCTGAAGACTAGCTGCTAAATCTCACTTTAAACTTGGAAAATCCCCAAAGTTGCAGCATAGACTCATGCAGACATCACCATCTGATGAAAGATGAAAAGGACTGCCAGAAATATATGTTTTTAGAGTTCCCATCAGCCAGCAAAGAGGATGAAAGGAGGACGTTGTGGACATTTTTTTAATTCAAAGTGCTTTATTAACCCCTTGCACTCTGGTCAATTTCCCTAAAAACGCCTAAAAATAACGTACCCAAAGTAAATCAAAAGCTGTTCTTCAACCCTTTGCAGCATCTTCATGGGGTTGGTCTCATTTAAAAGAAAACACTTTGAATTTTTTGGCAAAACAGTCATAATCTCTCTAAGTGCCACTGAGTAACAGTCATCTAAACATACTGAACTTGAAGAAAATAAAGTTCGCCTGGGTGTTTTTTGGATACAAATGCTTGCAAATAACACACAGCTGTCAGATCCGGGCTGGAAAATGCAACAGAAATGTAGAACCAAGTGTTATCCAGCTGAGGTCAAAATTTTGTAACAATACCACAAAAAATGAATATATTACACAGCTTTTTTGTCAGGTTGTTCCCAGGCATTTTTGAACTGTGCCAAATTGTGCCAAATGGCACAGTTTGGAAAAACGTCTGTAACTTTTGAATGATTCAATATAGAAGCTTGATCTTGGGCTCTAATGAAAGGTGACACTCAGGGCTGTGTGTGTGTGTGTGTGGGGGGGGGGGTTGTTTATTCATTCATGAATGACTGAATGAACAAACAAGCCCCCACACACAAAGAAGCATGCCACGTAAAAAATGTGTGGCTTTTTTTACAAGAAAAAATAACCTACAGTGCACTAAAAATTATACTAAAATATCTGTAATGCAGAAGATAACAACTCCCACCCCCACCCACCCCACCCCCGCTACAGAGGACGGACATTGCCCATCGCTACATGACGGACCGCGGTGACGGTGTGCCGCGGTCTACTACACACAGTTGTACTAAAATATCTGCAATATATCTGCAATCCGCTACAGAAGAGTAGCTGGGGGGGGGGGGGCGTTCACAGTCCAGACGCGGCGCATGGGTCCGTCATGTGGCGATGACGCACACTTGTAATTTACCGATCGGTCAAAAGTCATTTTGATTACAATTTTCAGGGATAAAGAATATTTTAGCTTATAACACTTACCTGTCCACAACAGCAGTGTCGCTGCCGAACTTCTCTTCCTCATTGTCAGACGAACATGACGCTGGTCCGCTTGTTACGACTCGTGGTTCTGGTCACGCGACCCGGTCAAACCATGATTCCATTATTGCGGTTTTGCACTTCAATGATTGCGGTTTTGGCGAACGATTTTTCAAAACAAATAAGAACAGTAGTAAGAAAAAAAGACTGGTGAACGTGTGTGTGTCACCCAGCGGCTTACACAAATCAGATTTTACGCACGGGACGTATGCTTTCAATTGTCGAACTTCTCTGCTTCAATTGGCTGGCTGTATTCGCAGCTGTTGGTAGGCGAGTCCTTCTTGCTAGGTTTTCAGTCATTGGTTCTTCAAGGTTTCAGAAACCCAATTCAAGGCTCTTATTAGTCGAATGAGAGGTCAATCAAATCTAAACCAATCAAAGCACTCCTTTGGCTTTCTGTTCACGGCTGTGTCTGTAGTGGAAGAACGGAAATGCAGCTTCTTTTTTTTTCAGTGCGCTCTGAGATGCACAGTGTGCGTCCTAGTGCGCACTAGGACGCAGAGACGTGACCACCCGTGGTATCCCGGAGTGCAAGAGGTTAACAAATGTTGTGGACAAATGGATACCAAAGGCCTGGGAGAAATAAAAGGTTGATGTGACCGGCCTCTGTTTTGACCACTTTACAACAGGTAAGGTCTACTTACAAATTATGCTTCTGTTACTTTTTTCTCCTTAGGTATGACTGCAAGAGTGAATGGTTGTCTGTCTCTCTGTGTTGGCCCTGCGATGGACTGGCGATCTGTCCAGGGTGTACCCTGCCTGTCGCCCAAAGATGCTGGGATAGGCTCCAGCCCCCCCGCGACCCGAAAAGGATTAAGCGGAAGAAGATGGATGGATGGATGGATGGATTACTTTGGGGTCCACATGTTGGCTCAGTATGTGAATACTGAGATGATGCAGGTTTCCAGCAGTTTTAATATGATGGAGTGAGTCTCTTTGATTTTATGTGATATTTAGTATTGATATTTGCAGTCTGGGTGATACTAAGGTATTTGTATTTGATTGTCTTTTGTATTTTAATATGTCCCACTTTAGAAAGGGATGTTTTGTGAGGACGAAAGGGGGATGTTGTGGACAAATGGATACCAAAGGCCTGAGGAGTAATAAAAGGTTGATGTGACCAACCTCTGGTAGGTCTACTTATAGTTGTGGGAGACAGATTATTAAGGTCCATTGGTCCGAAAATTAGGACCAAATTAATTAGCCCTGAATAAATGGACTGTTTTCTTTGAAAATTAAGGTTGCATTTACGTCTCACCCATCATAGGGATACATTAGTTAATTAAACATGCTATTTATGACAGACATAACAAGACTCCAATTTAACCTTTATTGACCATATTATTAAGTATTTATACATGACTACACTAAATGCAACACGTGTACATATGTGGTGTGGTGGATGAGAAGGAAGGATGTCATGTTGGATGGTTGAGTTGTAGTAAACTTATTCATTTGAGTGTTGGTTTGAACTGCATATAATCATTTTTAACAATTAGACTTTAGGACCAATGGGCCTTCACAATATTGACTCGTCACCCAAATTGTGCTTTCTATTATTAGTATAAAACGGTCACTAATTTATTGAATTGTTTCTACTATTGATGAGCAATGAGTTTAAAATATATATGTATAAAAAATAAACATATAAATGAAAAATTTCAAAGAAATTTCTTTTAAAAGGTTACAAATTTACAAAATAATTACCAGGTTTATTAGAGAAAAAAACTCACAAAATGGAGAGAAAATCACAAATTTGAAGGGGCAGCCCCAAATCTATCAGAAAACAACTGGAAAATTTAAGAGAAAAAAATAAATTTATAAGAAAAAAATATAAATTCACAAACTTAGGGGGGAAAAACCTCCAACAAGTGAGAGTAAACTTATAACTAAAGTAAAAGTTTTTAGTGGATACTTTCTTACTAATGTTTTTGGTGACTAGTCAAACTTGAGTAATTATAAATTACTTGAAGAGTTTCTGACTGCTGTACCCACCTCTGTATATGACAGTTATTAAACATCTTATCAATTCTTTCAGAAATCATGTCACACCAGGATACCAGGAACCATCTATGAAGTCCTTCACTGTCCAACAGCCACACAAGTCAGTAAAGGTTATTTTCTATTGTAAACATTCAACTGAGCAGAGGAGGTAACTGTGAATTTTTTTAATCCAGCAAACGTCTGTGTGATCTGTGACGACGACATCTGATGTGGAGCAGAGAGCTGCAGAGACCAGGGGACCAGTCTGGTGTGAATGGTGTCCACATCCACTGGTTCTGAGATGGAACCACCTTCTCCTTTCTTCTTTAAGACCTGCATTGATGTTTTACATGTTCACAATTCATAAAAAAGTCTCATTTGTGTTAACCTTTTTAAATAACCAGTCATTCACATGTTTACACAACTGTGAGCTGCACCTCAGTTCATCCATTCGTTATGTATTTATTTATGACAAGACATAATCTAGTATTTCCAAAAATTGTTTTTTTAATTATTAAATAAAATGTTAACTCAAGTACTTATCTGTATCCACTTCACTCTAAAAGCAAGAAATCTGTGTGTTTCTCTGTATGTGTGCGTGTCTGTCGCGTTCATCGGGCATCATAGGACAGCCTATGAACTCAGGCGTCACAGGACACAAATGTCTTTATGATGTCATATAGACCATGTGTCTTTGAACTCGGTCTTTTGTCATATAGACCATGAACTGCCTATGAACTCCGGCATCATAGGACAGACAAATGTGTCTTGATGTCATATAGACCATGAACTCAGGCATCATAGGATGACTCACGATGGTCTTTGTCATATACATCAAGCCTGCCTTCATGTCTTTGTGATGTCATACAGTGACAGACATCAGGCAACATGTCATTCAAAATCAAAAATTTTTATTTTTATGCAATATTCTAATTTTTTGAGAAACTGAATTTGGGGTTTTTATGAGCTATTAAAAGAAATTAACACTTGAAATATATCACTGTGTGTAATGAATCTATATGTGAGTTTAGTTTTTTTAATTGAATTACTGCAATAAATCAACTTTTTGATGACATTCTGATTTGAATGCATCTGTAAGTACATTTAATGAATGGAATACAAAGATAACATGTTGTTCATGTTATAAAGTTGAATGTTTTCCTTTTATTTAAATTCCAGTTACAAAAGGAAATTATAATTTGTTTATATTTACAGACACAGTGTGCAAAAACACAAATGTACAGACACTTTTAGAGTTTGTAGAGACAAACAGATACAACAAAAACAATCTTTCACTAACATCAGACAATAAACGACTATTGATATTTAAATAAAATACGAGGAATAAGCAGACCTGGCAACAAAGGTTTTTTTTTCCCCCGTGTTGTTGGATAGTTATCAGCATATGCTGCCTCCTATTGGTATGTAAAATAAAATGAATTTAGACGTGGTGAAATTAGATTAGATTCTGTCTTAAATCTAATGTAATTTCATCTCTGCTCAAATCTTTTTCCATGTACCCCTTCCTTGCACACTCCAAAAGAACAAAATGATTCATAAATTTTTCTGTGGTCCAAAAATATTTTCATTGTCTTAAGTAACATGCACAACCACTGTTCCCACAACCTCTGCACAGACAACCAAAAAGATATTACTTTAAAGTGTAAAAAAAAAAAAAGATCAAAATGTAAACTTAAAGCTTGACGCTGAAATATCAAAAGTATCAGTAAGTGAACAAGGACATATACAATGAATGGAATAGGATTGGTTTAAGATTTCATTGACACATTTTTATTTTAACAATAATTATTGCCCTTGTATATCACTATAACATTCCACATTTATGAGCTAAAGTTGTATTACAATAGTGTAATAACATCAAACACTGGACAAGAGAAAACTACATGCATATACAGTGGACATAAAACTTTTCCCACCTTAACATGACCTAAATCTGGCACATTTCAAATGAAAAACAAGCAAATATGCATTATGAGGAATATATATCAGTATTTTAAAAAGTAAAATAAACTTGTAGCACAAGTCTGCACACCTGTGAACTAATTATGGCTGGGCAATATGGATAAAAAATTATATGTCAATATAATAACTGAATATCACAATACATTTTTTGGGGGGGGTGAAATGAACTATGAGTTTCGTGTTTTCAACACTTTTTATTGTAATACCTAACAAAATATATACATTGAAAGTTTTTTTTTTTAAATTTTGTGTACTTTATTGATCCCCAGAGAGGAAATTCAGGCACCAAGTCTACCTACGGGTACAAATAAGTAACAAAAAAAACCCCAAAAAAACAAACAAAAAAAAATCCACCTGGATGGATGAAGCAGCCACGGTGCAGCGCTATCCCTTCACCATTCACACCTAGGGCCACTTTGGACTCTTCACTTAACCTAACTTGCATGGTTTTGGCCTGTGGGAGGAAACCGGAGAAATCCCGGAGGAAACCCACGCAGACATGGGGAGAACATGCAAACTCCACACAGATCACTGTTGGTCAGGGGCTGGGATCGAACCCGGAATCCCATGGCATAGGGTGAGTTGCTGTGCTGCCACATTGCTAACCACTGCTCCACCACACCGCCCGTTTAATTCCATTTATGAAATAGCTGTATGATACTTAGCATGTTAATGAAAAAAAAAAAACTGATAAAATAACAGCTCACCTTACAGAAAACTTCAGTTTCTTCACAATATATAACTAATGTGCAATTACTGTATGTTTTGGCTTCCTCTTGCTTAATTAAACTCACGTTTGTACAAATGCAGTGTGAAAATCAAAACTTTTTGTGCTGCAAAAGTACATTTAATCACAGACATATTTCAGAGTATCCCACACAAGGACTTGGGTGAGCCAGCCACGTCTATTTACAGCTGCTACAAGTACTGTAATTACTCATGTCAACGTGAGACGCATGGGTAGAGCAGTCGTGCCGTCTGCAACCAGCTGGCTATCTGGCGAAGTCTGTGCTCTAACTCAACAGGGAATGAGGCTATGGCCATCAAACCTGGTACATAGGTTGTCCATGAGACCTTTTGTCCTTGGGGTCAATAGTTCAAAGTCACAAGGTCACAAAAGTTCAAAATCCATTTTGGCCCATGGTGACTTTGTTACCGCAACTAGGGGCAAGAAATTCCCCTCTGTGGATCACCACCTTATCGTGGTGGAGGGGTTTGGGTGCCCTAATGATCCCAGGAGCTATGTTGTCGGGGGCAATTTGCCCCTGGTAGGGTCTCCCAAGATAAATTGGTCCTGGGTGAAGGGTCAGACTAAGAGTGGTCCAGTAGATCCCTAACAAAAAGTTACATCAAGGACCCAGTGCACCCAAAGGAGCCACATGGGTCTAAACTCCAATGGGCTCACCACCTGCAGGAGGAATCATGGGGATCATACTGCTGTGTGAACCGGGTGGCAATCGGAACAACTCTGTTTGGATTGCTGCCCCCGCAACCCGGATCCCCAGATTAAGTGGTAGAAGATGGATGGATGGATGGGGGAAAGAAATTTTAATGCGTTCGAATTGTGTCCAACATGTGGTTAAGGTCAAATGACTTTGACCTTGGCTTTGACCTTGGAAGATCGGTAGAGTGTGAATTAAGGTTACAATTGTTTTTTTCAGTCTCTGCATAGTCAGAGAGTGCAGCTATATTTATCTCAACATCTACAATATTACATTTCCATATCTTGGATGGTAAATATCTCAATATATCTTCAAACTCAATATATATCACCCAGCCCAAAAACTAATACTTTAAGCACCTTTAAATTACAGCATTCAATCTTTGTATTATGACTCTATCAACATGTTGCATCTCCTCTTGGCAATGTTTGCTCTCGCCTACAGTTTGTACACTTTTTTATATCTGGAATGGAATAAAATGCTAAAGTTTTAAAATCTATCATTTGTGCTTCAATATCTGTTCTCATAAATCATTAAAGCTAAAGCTTCACATGGGTTTTACAAAATGCAGTTAAATCTGAAATCCACTCCACACCTCACAGGAAGACGGCTTCTAGTCCGTGTGCGTTTTCATGTGGGCCAACATGCTGGAGTGGCTCCTGAGCTTTCCACACATTTTACAGCAAAAACGGGTTCTCCCTCAGGTGGAGTCTGAAGTGAGAGTTCAGCGTTCCTTTCTGACTGTACGTTTTCCCGCAGACGTTACACTTGTACGGCTTCACACCTGTGTGGATTCTTTTGTGGACGATCAGGTTGGACGCATTATTGAACGTCTTGCCACACATGTTGCAGGAATACAGCCTCTCGCCTGTGTGGATCCTCTTGTGAATGCTGAGATTGCCATTCTGGTTGAATCGTTTGCCGCAGAAGCTGCACACGTACGGCCTCACGCCTGTGTGGATTCTTACGTGGACAATCAGTTTGGAATTACAAGGAAATGCTTTGCCACAAGTGTCACAGTTGAAGGACTTTCGGCGTGCCAGAGGTTTATCACAACTGTTTAAAACAATAGGGTCATGTGCATTATAGCTGTGAGGATTAATGTGCATTTTTGTGCATAAATCTAGAGCAGAACCTGAACTTCTCTGTAATCCTCTGTAATCTTGGCTATAAGCTAAATGAGGGCTGTAAGCCTGAGGACGGTGGTCGGCGATTGGCTCCGGCTGCTCAAAGCTTTTACCTGACATGTGGATAAAAGTCTCAACATCTGCTGCTTTCTGGGATTCGTCCGGTCTCGGGTACAGAGTCTGATCTTCAGGTCTGACTCCATCTTCATAAGTGAGAGGCATCACCAATGAGTCGATCTCCTGCTTCAGAACCACACCCTCACTATCCAGACCAAAGCAGACTTCCTCTTTAATCTTCAAAAGCTCTGGGCCCTCTTTTTCCACAGTGAAGTTCTCCTGGTCAGCAGGAACCTCTTCCTCCATACAGGCATGCTGCTCTGGGAGTTCTAGAACAGAAACAGAGATCCAAACATGGGTGACTAACATGATTTGAGAAAAGTATAAGCGAAGCTGTTCTTGAAGTATTTGCAAAGATGAACTGAAAATAAGTTTAAAAAATTATAATGCATCTTTCACTTGTTTTTAACACAAGCAAAAATGGTTACATTTATATATTTGACTGTAACTACTCAACAGTGTGGCACTCCCGTTCATTTCCACTCACAGTACAGAATAGTTCCAGGTTTATGGTGACACAAATTTCACAGACAGGAGACAGCTCCATCCTTCTTTCATTGCAGCTGAAACGGGCCAGCGCCAGGTTTAACCTGTGAACGTTAACCAGCAGTCTCCCGTCCCTCCGGGTACCCACCTATCCGGGCCGGCCGGACTCCGGGCTTCAGAGCGGCGGACAGCAGCCTCCTCTGACGGCTCAGCTCCTCTTCATACTCCGCCAAAGTCTCCTCAAACACTTGGAATATCTCCTGGGCGGCAGCAGCCACTCTTTCATTGAAAAACTGTCTGAAATGCTGCACCGACGACATGGTAGTTTCCCCAAAAGCGAGATATTTTATCTGACGACGGTAACGCGGCAAAGCAGCTTCGTTACATCCGCCGGGTGTCCCGTTTTGGAGTTCCGGCCAGAACGAGTGAAGCGTTTTTTACCCCCCGCTTTCTTCGGTCTTCTTGTTGTTTTAGAGTTGGTTGGCGGTTGGTAACCAGCTTTTTCTGCATCGCTTTGTGACGTTTTCCTCATAGCTTTGTGACGTTTTCCACATGCCTTTATGACGTTTTCCTCAGCTTTGTGACGTTCTTCTTTAATCTCGTATCTGCGTCTCATCTCATTCTTCTTCTGGACTTGATTGGCTGTTGATCCACCAGCCCATGATGTCTGTGAACTTAAAGGTGCCCCACTCAACAAGTCTTCAACTGCTTCCCACTGCAGCCCCTTACTGCCAAGATATTTTTTCTGCTGCTTTCACAATGATTTTGATTTTTTTTTCTGTTTTCTTGGAAGTCTGTGCAGTGCAGTTTATCACATCTACCACAAATAAGACAAAATTATTTTCCTTCAAAACCAGAGTATCTTTCTTAATTCTACTGCATGCACTGCAAGTCTGCACACTTTCCCTGTTCGAGTCCACTCCCACTTTTTTAGCTGGCACCTTTTTCGCAGCTTCTGCATGTTTGTCCCTGGAAGACTTTTTGTTAAGATTGTATATTATATATATGTATGTAGAAGAGCTTGGAAATGAAGAGGCGATTTGATTTATAAACCAAGTTTAATAATCAGCATAATCAGCTCTTCTAACAAGTCTCATCTGGTGCGGAGAGTGGCAGAAGGGAAAAGAGGCAGAATGTCTCCAGCTCACTGACTTTATACTGGCACACAATAAAAGACATGCATAACAAAGGCTGACATCCCTCATTATCTTAATCCCCCCATTGTCTTGGTATTTCCTCTCCTCGCCTTGGGGGGTGAGGGTGGCTCCTCCGGTCTCCTCCGCCGCGTCCGGGAACGTCTTTGTTCTTCACTCGGCGGTTGAGAGCCCTTTGTCCTTTCAGAGGTGTGAAGTCCTTTACATATGTATTACCAAACATTTCCACATGCTTCAACATACAGTATGTAGGTTAAGGAATATATGGTTAATATAGACCACAGGCCCCCCAAACAACTAAGAAAAGACAACAGAAAGGTTCACAGTCTAAGATAGTTATTATGACATACTAAGTGTTACATCTGTTGCCACAGAAGAAACTTTCCAGCAGCCATGCTCCTAAGAGAGTTCAGTGGTAATTATAACAGCATAGTAAAATCATAAGTCAGTCCTAAACTGTTGCAGCATAATTAGTGAATAATTGTGGAGTGGTTGTATCAGTCCCTGTGCTGTCTGGGTTTTAATCTTCTCCCAAAGCTGCTGTAGGTTGGTTTAGGCGCCCTGCTGGGACCTTCTTGTGAGGAATCTGCAGTGTGGGAAGGAGAGAGGTTAACTGTTCCCTGCTGGGGGCCTGAGTCTTTTCTCTTGGGGGGTCTACCCCGCCGAGGTGCTCTCGCCAACTGTGCAGGCTCGTCTTTCAACAAGAAGGCAGGTTTAAGTCTGTCAATGCTGACTGTTTCTTTTCTATCCCCAAAATCAAGCACAAAGTGTTTATCACCAGGTTCCAGCACTCTGTATGGCCCATCGTATGCTGGGTGAAAGGTAGGTTTTAAAGCTTCATGCTTAACAAAAACGAACTCAGCGTTTTTTAAAGCCTGAGGGACAAAAACCCGTGGGAAGGAGTGATGAGCTGGACCGGGGAGAGAGTTCGGTCCGTTGTTGCCTAAAAACCTTGGGACTGGAAGGCGCCCTGGCTCTGGGTTCTCTGGTAAAAATTCACCTGGGAGCCTGAGAGGTTGTGCAAAGACTAATTCTGTGGGAGAGGCGTCTAGATCCTCTTTAGGCGCAGCACGCAACCCCAATAAAACCCAGGGAAGTTTATTTACCCAATTTGTGTCCGTTAGTGAGGCTCTGAGGGCAGCCTTTAAAGACCTGTGAAAACGCTCGCATAACCCATTAGCCTGAGGGTGATAAGCGGTGGTGCGATGAATTGTTGCCCCTAAGCTGTTGGACATGGCTGACCAAAGCTCTGAGACAAATTGAGGCCCCCTATCGGACGTGATGTCCGATGGGACGCCGAAACGTGCCACCCAGTTTGTCAAAAAGACGCAAGCGACTTCCTCTGCTGTGGTTGCCGCTAGAGGGACTGCCTCTGGCCAGCGTGTGGTGCGGTCTATCATTGTTAACAGGTGTGTGAAACCTTGGGAGGAAGGTAGTGGCCCCACGAGGTCGACATGAACGTGGTCGAACCTTCTAGCAGGGATTGGAAAAGGCTCCAGAGGGGCTTTTGTGTGTCTGTGTATTTTGGCGCGTTGACAAGAAATGCAAGTTTTTGCCCATTCTTTTACGTTTTTGTGCAGGCCTGGCCACACAAATTTTTCGGCGACCATTTTAACCGAGGCGCGCACACCTGGGTGCGCGAGGGAGTGAATTGCGTTGAAAATACGGCGGCGCCATGTAGCTGGTACTAACGGGTGAGGTCGGCCAGTTGAGACATCGCATATTAGGGGGGGGCACGCCGTCGCGTAAACCCTTTTTCTCCAGCCTTAACCCTGTTGGTCCAGACAGGAGTGCGCGCACGTCCGCGTCACTGCTTTGTTCCTCCGCCATGGCTGCATAATCTATCCCTGCATGGATAGGTGCTGCGTATGTGTCCGCGTTAGTGAAGAGTTCTGCTGCTGAGGCAGTATAATCTGTCTCCCCGCGCTCTGGTGGTGTCACAGCGCGAGAGAGACAGTCCGCTACTACGTTAAGTTTGCCTGCCACGTGTCGAATGTCTGTGGTGAACTCTGAAATCGCAGCTAGCTGTCTTTGTTGCCTGCCTGACCATGGTTCTGAAATTTTAGCCATAGCAAAGGTGAGCGGTTTATGGTCTACAAAAGCCGTGAAACTCCGCCCTTCTAACCAGAACTGGAAGTGGCGGATGGATAAATGAAGCGCCAGCAGCTCTCTGTCAAAAGTGCTGTATTTACGTTCAGTTTGGTTTAGCGATTTGCTAAAGAATGCTAAAGGTTGCCAGACCCCGCTGACAAGCTGTTCTACAACTGCCCCTATAGCCAGGTCTGAAGCATCTGTGGTTAGTGCAATGCGGGCCAAGGGATCTGGGTGAACTAACAATGTGGCGTTAGCTAGGGCGCTTTTTACTTCCGCGAAAGCGCGTTCGCGCTCCGGGGTCCATTCGACCGCGTTGGAAGCTTTCTTTTTTTTGAGCGCGTCATATAGGGGCTGCATGAGCTGAGCTGCGTGGGGGAGGAAGCGGTTGTAAAAATTAACCATCCCTAAAAATTCCTGTAGCGATTTGACCGTTTGTGGCCGTGGGAAACTTTCTATCGCGTGAACTTTGTCTGGAAGTGGAACTGCCCCCTTCGGAGAGACTTTGTGTCCTAAAAAATCAATTTGTGACACGCCGAATTTGCATTTGGCTGGATTGATTATTAGCCCGTGCTCTTCTAGCCTCTGAAAAACCGTAGTGAGGTGCTGCTCGTGTTCTTCCTCAGACGAGCTGGCTACCAGCATGTCGTCGAGGTAGACGAAGACAAAAGGAAGGTCGCGTAGGACCGCGTCCATCATTCGTTGAAAAGTTTGAGCAGCGCCTTTGAGGCCGAAAGGCATTCGCAGGAATTCAAAAAGGCCGAAAGGGGTTATTACCGCTGTTTTAGGAATGTCTTCTGCTCGGACTGGGACTTGGTGATAACCGCGGACTAAGTCTATTTTTGAAAAAATGCACGCACCCACCAGATGTAGTGAAAAATCTTGAATGTGAGGGATTGGGTAACGGTCATGCGCTGTAGCGTTGTTTAATCTGCGGTAATCTCCGCACGGTCTCCAAGAACCGTCGGGTTTCGGAACCATGTGAAGTGGTGAGGCCCAGGGGCTCTTCGAGCATCTAACAATGCCCAATTTTTCAAGAGTTGTAAACTCGTCCCGTGCTATGTTGAGCTTGGCCGCGTCTAAGCGGCGAGCTTTGGCAAAAACGGGAGGTCCCGTTGTGGGAATGAAGTGTTCAACCCTGTGTTTAGCCACAGTGGCTGAGAATTTGGGAATTGTGAGTACTGGAAATTGGGTGAGGAGTTGCTCAAACTTACCTCCTGCCGTGGTGACGTTGGCCTGCACAGGTGGTGGAGAAACTCGGGCTGAGCAGGGAATAGAAGCAAAGGACAGTGCATTAACCAGGCGCCTATTTGCTAGATCCACTAATAACCCATGTGCACACAAAAAATCTGCGCCTAATAAGTTAAAACTCACCGCCGCTACAACAAATGTCCATCTGTAGCTGCGGCCGTGGATGAGGAGGTGCAGGCTCTTTTCGCCGAACGTGTCGATGCTAGAGCCGTTGGCTGCCACGGCTCCGTTGCCCCGGGTGCCCGTGGCTCGATCTGCGTGGGAGGGCATGACGAAACTCAGCTGGGCTCCTGTGTCGATGAGGAACTGCTTGCCTGTGTGTCCATCCGTCACGTACAACAGCTTATTCTTCTCGCCGAGAACCGCTGCCGTTAACGGCTCTCGGCTTTGGCGTTTTCCCGAAATCGCAAATTTGCAGGGGGGAACGCATTTGTGGGCCTTCTCGGCGAAGCGGTGGTGATAATAACAGGCGTCGCTCTGTCTGCTAAGTTTGGGCCGTGTCGCTGTCACCGTGGGCTGGGTCTGCTCAGTGGTTTGTGGCTCCCCGTGGCTCGGGGCGTCAGCTTTGAGGTCTGCGGATGCTGCTGTGGGTGTCCGCTCCTTGCAGGCGTTGATGAGCCGATGAGCTTCGTTGGCCAGTGCGTGGAAGTTTTGGTGGTTGTTGCATTTCATGCTGGCGAGTGTCCCTCTCATGTGTGGCGGCAGCGTGCTGAGGAATATAAACTGGAAGAGGAAGTTGTCATTGTCCTCTTCTTTGAGCTGTAGCAAATCCTCCATGAGGGCCTTCGGTTTGCACCCTCTGTGGCCGTAGACCGCCAGGATCTTCTCGGCTCTCTCTTCCGCTGATGGGACGTAGTTCGCCACGATGGTTGCTTTGAGCGTCTCATATTTGTCCCGGGCCGGTGGCCGCCAGATCATGCTCCGCACACACTTCGAAGTGGCGGCGTCGAGTTTGGAGACGATATGGTAAAATTTGGTATCATCAGCCGTGATGCCCGCCAGAGTAAACTGGGCTTCAGCCTGCTGAAACCAAGAGGCGGGGTCTTCTTGCCAGAAGTCTGGCAGCTGGACAGCGACGGCATTCGTGCATACCATCACTGCTGTGCCCGCCGGGTGAGAGTGCCTTGCCTCGGCTCTCACGGCAGTGCTGGTGCTCGGTTGAGCCCTCTCAATCTCTTCTGCCGGGGGGAACAGTTGTCCATCTGTTCCCTCGTCTGCGTGGGTCGCCACGGATGAGTCGATTGAGGGGGTATGCCTCAGGACCATACTCGAGTCAGGGGTCACCAGTGTAGAAGAGCTTGGAAATGAAGAGGCGATTTGATTTATAAATCAAGTTTAATAATCAGCATAATCAGCTCTTCTAACAAGTCTCATCTGGTGCAGAGAGTGGCAGAAGGGAAAGAGGCAGAATGTCTCCAGCTCACTGACTTTATACTGGCACACAATAAAAGACATGCATAACAAAGGCTGACATCCCTCATTATCTTAATCCCCCCATTGTCTTGGTATTTCCTCTCCTCGCCTTGGGGGGGTGAGAGTGGCTCCTCCGGTCTCCTCCACCGCGTCCGGGAACGTCTTTGTTCTTCACTCGGCGGTTGAGAGCCCTTTGTCCTTTCAGAGGTGTGAAGTCCTTTACATATGTATTACCAAACATTTCCACATGCTTCAACATATGTAGGTTATGGAATATATGGTTAATATAGACCACATGTATATATTATTATGGCGGTGCCCTGGGCTAGAGAGGGGTGACGCCCCGCCTTTGGGAGGGGTATATAAGCCAGCTGTGGGAGACATCTTGTCTCTTAGTAGGACCAGTCCAGGACACAGTCCAAGGACGGTTAATTTTTTCACACATAAGGGGTTGTCCAGAACTCCTTATACAAAGATATAGAGGGATGATAATCTAGTCAGTGACGGTAATGCACCTGTAAGCTGGTTGCCAACCACCAATCAAATCTAAAAGAAGAAGAAAGAACATCTTGTCTCTTTGCTGTGGCTCCTGTGCTCACGCTAGAGTCTCCTGTGTTCCTGAGTTCATGTTCCTAATAAAACTATAAAACGTCACCTCGACTCCTTATTAATTAGAGACACAACATTTGGCGATGAGGATATACGGAGATGGAGAGGGCTGCTACCTCATTTCGTCCATTTTTGGAGGCTCTGGGTGAGCTGTTGGTCCCTTGGGCCAGATGGTATGCGGCCTTCAAAAACTATCTTACGGCGCTGGACCTCGGCGACCTAGACAAATTACATGCAAGGGCTATTCTGGTCCACAACCTCGGTATGGAAGGCCAGAGGATCCTGAGCACACTGGGAGGAGGTGACTCATTTGGTGATGTCGTGAGGCTTATGGCGGGCTACTTCTGCGCCCCTGAGAACACCATAATGCGCCGCATACAGTTCAGGCAGTGGCACCAGCAGCCCGGGGAGTCGGTTCAACAGTTCATGGCGGACCTTCGGCAGCTGGCAGGTGAGTGCAGGTTCAGGGCTTTGGAGGAGGAGATGGTCTGCGAACGGTTAGCGGAACACATGGCCTATTCCTCCGCGAGGGTCCGCCTGCTAACCCACGCTAGGAAGCTAACACTGCTAGCAGCCATGGAGCTAGCGCAACAACACGAGGCAGCAGAAAGGCTAACAAAGAATCTCGGTGATACGGAGGCCCTGCCCAGGAACGATAAACAGTGGAAAGCACTGGCCTTGGATTGGGAAGATGGCAGTGATGATGAATACGTGGCCATTGTGAAGATTAGGTCCACCCCAGGGATGCCAAGATGCTACGACTGCGGATCCAGCAGGCACCGCTACAGAGCAAGGGAGTGCACAGCGAGGGGCAAGCCTTGTGGATGGTGTGGTTTGTTCCACCACTTCGCCAGGGTTTGCCGAAATTTCGAGAAGGAGGAACGGAGACCTGGAAAAGGAAATTCAACAAAGAAGACGCCTACAGTAGTCCACACTGTCTTGCCCAACACTGATGGTTGCATTCTTTGCAACATACTGTTGGACGGGACGCCACTACCCATGTTCGTGGACACGGGGTCGGCAGCCTCCATCTTGAATCTGGCAACGGTAAAGAAGTTCTTCCCCCATCACACCGTGAGTAAAACGAACACTTCCTGTTATGGGTATGGTGACAACCCCCTGGACATTGTGGGCTCAGTGTGGCTGTCAGTGAGGTACAAAAAAAGCCTTTATGTGTGCAGCCGAGTTCATGGTGGCCCGTAGTGGTAACAACTTAATAGGCTGTGATTTGTTTTATGGGCTCGGGTTCTCCATCACCTGCGGAGAAGTGGAGGAGCAGTCAGGTGGTGAACTGTGCGGGACCCAAACGGCATGGTTTAGCCCCCGTGAAGATGGATGGTTCCAGAGAGCAGGTGCAGTGAAGCTGCGGTGGCCGGCCGAGTACCACTGTTGAGCCGGGAGCTGCCAGTGCTGCTCCAACGCAACAAATGAAAGTGATTGGGGTGAGACCAGATGGCACGAACCCTAGCCGTGCCCAGAATGAAAACAAGGGACAAGGCTCGAGTAACCTTAGCGGGACGCTGCAGAGCCATATGGTTACCGGTTCGCGATGCAGAAGAAGGAAAAAGCCATTGAGTTCTCCCCTGGGCGAGGGCGATGGTGTGCGCCCTAGGGTCAAGCCTTGGCTAGGACGTGTGCGCAGATCAAGGGAACAGAGAGATGGACAGGGTGATCTGCGTGTGGTATGAGCTGACGACGACGGTTACCTGGAGTTGACAGATGGGTCGAGATGGCACCCGAATGAGCTGCGGCATTCGGGAAGGAAGGGACGCCAGTGCAGCCCATCTCTGGTCACGAAGAAACCGAGGCGCTCTGGGAGTGAGCCGTGGGATGGACACTCCCAAGGGGAGCCTATGGGAGACCCGGGTTCGAACTTTATATTGGGGCTTACGGTGTGTTTAGTTATAGTGTGTTTTGCAGTGTGTTCGCTAAGGTTAATGTTAGACTAAAAAAAAAAAAACAAAGCAAAGAGAAATGTGAAAACAGAAGAAAATGTAATATGATTTAAATGTGTAATGTGACCACCGTTGTTGGTTGTGAATGCCATGTAGCTGTGAGGATGTTCTGAGTGTTATATGTGTGTGTGGGGAGGTGCAGCAACACCTGTGTGTGTGAAAGTTAGTAAGGAGTGTGTGGGAGCAAAGTAATTGCCCTAACTTGTGTACTTTTTAGTTTTGGCTCGGGAGTCTTTGTGCCCAATTTATGGGGTGGAAATGCGGGTTTGTGGAGTTGGGTACCGACATTGTTCATACTTGTATATAACTGAATGGTTGTAATGTGTGTATCTATTTACTTCGGGATTATTTTATTTTGGTATGTGGCCCTTTTCTGTTCAGTGACTGTTTTTACATAAGCGGAGTGCTCCGCTGGGCCAGTGTGGTGTGTGTATGTGTAGGACTATCAACATCTTTGTATTAAGAGTTTTGAGTCGGGGGACTTCCGGTTATGGCGGCCACGTAGGAAGACGTGTTTCACACTGCTCTGCTCTTGAAAATAAAAAAAAATTACTAAAACTCTCTTAATTGGAACAAAAACCCATCCTAGCGTTTTGGCGTGGATATGGTAAAGACTAAGGCTGGAAAATTAGGTGGAGGAAAAGGTAACTCGACAAAACCAACCCAAGCTAACAGACTTCCACGCTTGAGGCAAAACAGAGAAAATTCCAGAGGCGATGGCGGAGGAGGGAGCCAGCGGCGGAGCGGGAACAGTTGAAGAGGGGACAAACGCAGTGCTCACTGCCATCAACTCCATGAGAACAGAGTTTTCGTCTAAATTTGACGGGATTATAACAGCGATAGAAGGAATGAGAAAAGAAATAAACGACTGCATGGAGCGAGTGTCACAGGCGGAGCTCCGAATTTCAAGCGCTGAAGATGACGTCACCAGCCTACAAACTAATATGCAAACACTGGAATTAAAATGCAAACCTCTGGAAGATAACATCCTAGACTTGGAATCCCGCTCGCAGCGGAATAATTTGAGGCTGGTGGGCCTCCCGGAGGGAGCGGAGGGACGGGACCCATGTTCCTTTTTGGAAAAGTGGATTCCAGAAGCGCTGAACAACGCGGATCTGCAGTCATCGGTCGTTTTAGAGAGCGCTCACCGAATCGGCCCACCGAGAGATAATAAGACACCACCAAGGACGCTGATTATGAAGTTCCTCAACTACAGAGACAAGATGACAGTCACCAATGCAGCGCGAGCTAAAGGGGAAATTAAATACTAGGACCAACAGGTGCGGTTCTATCCGGATTTGGCTGCAGGAATACAACAATTAAGGAGGCAGTTCGACCCCACCCGCAAAGAGCTGTGCAACCTAGGGATTCGTCACGGAGTAATTCATCCGGCAAGACTGCTGGTAACATATAAGGGGAGAACCCACACCTTCAAGACCCCTCAAGAGGCACAGGAGCTCATCAAGCAGATCCAAAAGGAGACTGGCGGGAGCTAAGCATGAACATGACAAAGGTAGAACATTTAAGCATTTGTACAGACATCTGATTGATCTGAAACATAAACATGTCTACAAAATACAGACTGTAATAAAAAAAAGTTATGATGTACAACGTTGCTATAAAACTTTGAAGTTATGTTGAAAAAACTACAGAAGAGAGTTAATGTCAAGTCATAAGAATAGTAGTAGAGTCAGGGTGATTGAGAGGAGAAAGAGAGAGTGGTTTGACTGATCCTTGCAGGTGTGGAACAGTCACTAGCTATAACGGGAGACAGAATTTTTTTGATTTTGGGGGGATAACCACGAATGTGGGGAAAGGGAATCTGTTTTTGTTTAGTTTGTAGGATGAATGTTCCATCATCCATGTTTTTGCTTCTCTGTAAGAGTATGTTCATATTGTAAGGTAATCTCAAACTCCTTATTGATCATAGATCAAAGCGTTAATCTTAATTTAACTTCATGGAATTGCAGAGGTCTACAAAATCTTAAAAAACTTAAACAAGTCATGAATAAAATAAAAGACATGGATTCAAAAATTGTATTTTTACAAGAAACTCATCTATTAGAGGATGATGTAAAAAGAATTAGGAGAAGATGGCAAGGTAACGTGTTCACCTCATCATTTTCATCCCGAGCTAGGGGAGTTTTATGATTCTCATACATAAAACAGTCCCATTTCAAACAAAAAATGTAATTAGAGACAAATTTGGACGATATCTTATTATCCAAGGATCTTTGTTATTAGAAAATATAAATCTGGTGAACTTATACGGCCCCAATATTGATGATCAAAACTTCTTTGTTAATTATTCCTCACTTTATCATCACTTATAGGGCAACATATAATAGCAGGGGATTTTAATTGTACATTGAATCCCAGTATAGATAGATCAACAGGACTGGACTGTACGCACAGTGGAAGTAGGATGACCATTAATCATTTTATGAAAGAATTGAGATTGCTAGATATATGGAGAGAAATGAAACCACAAGTCAAAGCCTATTCTTGTTATTCTAATACCTATAAGACATTCTCACGTATTGACTACTTTTTGATCTCTACAGAATTAAGGTCCAAGATTCAAAACTGTTTCTATGATAACATTGTGATCTCTGATCATGCACCCTGCTGTCTAGTATATCCATCCATCCATCCATCCATCTTCTACCGCTTTTCCGGAGGTCCGGGTCGCGGAGGCAGCAGTTCAAGCAGAGAAGCCCAGACTTCCCTCTCCCCAGCCACCTGCTCCAGCTCTTCAGAGGGGATACCAAGGCGTTCCCAGACTAGCTGGGAGACATAGTCTCTCCACCGAGTCCTGGGTCTGCCCCGGGGTCTCCTCCCAGTGGGACGTGCCTGAAACACCTCAAGTGGGAGGCGTCCAGGAGGCATCCTAATCAGATGCCCATACCACCTCAACTGACTCCTTTCAATGTGGAGGAGCAGCGGTTCTACTCTGAGCCTCTCCCGGATGACTGAGCTCCTCACCCTATCTCTGAGGGTGAGTCCAGCAATCCTACGGAGAAAGCTCATTTCAGCCGCTTGTATCCGCGATCTCGTTCTTTCGGTCATTACCCAAAGCTCGTGACCATAGGTGAGAGTAGGAACGTAGATTGACTGGTAAATCGACAGCTTTGCCTTAGAACTAAGCTCCCTCTTCACCACAACAGACCGGTACAACGTCCGCATCACTGCAGATGCTGCTCCAATCCGTCTGTCGATCTCTCGCTCCATTTTCCCCTCACTCGTGAACAAGACCCCAAGATACTTAAACTCCTCCACTTGGGGCAGGAGCCTGTCCCCAACCCAGAGAGGACAATCCACCTTTTTCCGGCTGAGGACCATGGACTCGGACTTGGAGGTGCTGATTCTCATCCCAGCCGCTTCACACTCAGCGGCAAACCGTCCCAGCAAGAGCTGTAGGTCATTGCTGGATGAAGCCAACAGGACAACATCATCTGCAAACAACAGAGATGAGATCCTGTGGTCACCAAGCATGACACCCTCCATTCCCTGGCTGCGCCTAGAAATCCTGTCCATAAAAATTATGAACAGGACCGGTGACAAAGGGCAGCCCTGGCGGAGTCCAACTCTCACTGGGAATGACTCCGACCGAGTGTTGGCAATGCGAACTAAACTCTCACAACGGTCGTACAGAGACCGAATAGCTCGTAACAACAAGCCCGATACCCCATACTCCCGAAGCACCCCCCACAAAAATCCATGAGGGATGCGGTCAAATGCCTTCTCCAAGTCCACAAAACACATGTAAACTGGTTGGGCAAACTCCCACGAACCCTCAAGAATTCTCGAGAGGGTAAAGAGCTGGTCCGATGTGCCACGGCCAGGACGAAAACCACATTGCTCCTCCTGAATCCGAGGTTCGACCAACGGCCGGACTCTCCTCTCCAGTACCTTGGTATAGACCTTCCCAGGGAGGCTGAGGAGTGTGATCCCTCTAAAGTTGGAGCACACCCTCCGGTCCCCTTTTTTGAAGAGAGGAACCACCACCCCGGTTTGCCATGCCAAAGGCACTGCCCCCGACCTCCACGCAATGTTGCAGAGGCGTGTCAACCATGACAACCCAACAACATCCAGGGCCTTGAGGTACTCGGGGCGAATCTCGTCCACCCCCGGGGCCCGGCCACCAAGGAGATTTTTAACCACCTTGGCGACCTCAGCCCCTGTGATAGGCGAGTCATCCCCCTCGTCCCCAAACCCTGCTTCCTCTGTGGAAGGCATATCAGTGGGATTGAGGAGATCCTCGAAGTATTCCTTCCACCGCCCGACGATATCCCCAGTTGAAGTCAACAGTGTCCCATCCGCACCATACACAGTGTGGACGGGGAGCTGTCTAGTATATGTAGATAAGAAATTGACAAAGGACCCAGTTAGGTGGCATTTTCAACATAAATGGCTACAGGATGAGGAATTTGTTAAGTACATAGAAAAACAGATGAGTTCTTTGATATCAATACTACACAAACAACGGCATGTATAAAGTGGGAGGCTTTCAAAGC
Organism: Pholidichthys leucotaenia; assembly: GCA_020510985.1. Classification (NCBI taxonomy): domain Eukaryota; kingdom Metazoa; phylum Chordata; class Actinopteri; order Cichliformes; family Pholidichthyidae; genus Pholidichthys; species Pholidichthys leucotaenia. Next base: position 358,416,525 of record CM035843.1, on the reverse strand, counting down.
TTTTATTAGGGGGCATATTATTAGTTATACAGGTTCAAAATCTAAGAAGACCCGAGAGGAGAGAGTCCAATTGGAACGTAAAATAAAAATTCTTCAAGAAAAGGTGTATGCAGGAAGTAACCCACAGTTAGAGAACGAATTACTGATTCTGAGAGCTGAATATGACAAAAAATCAGCGAATAGAGCTGCCTCTTCTGGTGGAAATTTTTAAAAATAACAGGGTCTTCACTTGTCCCCTGTAAACTCACGCCCATTTGGAATAATCCTGATATCCTGCAACAAAAGAGGACATTAAAATTTCCACTATGGCAAGAGAAGGGAATAAACAACTTAGAACATCTTATTCAAGGTGGAAATTTTATCCAATTTCAGGATCTAGTGTCACAACACGAAATCAGTGATAAAAAGTATTTTGAATACCAACAGCTTAAATCCATCATAAAAGCAAGATTTAATCTTAATCAGACAGATTTAGAAGTACCAGTTAAGGTGGCAGAGTTTCTAAATCTCCGTTCCCCAAAATTGATATCGAAAATATATAGACTATTATCAAAGTTGGATGAGTCCATATCTCTTCCACTATCAAAATGGGAGACAGACTTATCGATTAATAAGGAGGAAAGTTTCTGGACACAAATATGTTTAAACACTTTTAAGATGACTAAAAACTCTAACTTACAACTTATACAATATAAAGTTCTACATAGAATTCATTATACAGGACAAAGGATGTTCAAAATGGGCCTGAGTCACACAAATATCTGCCTTCACTGTACTAGCAATGTCCCGGATAGCTATATGCATGCTATGTGGTCATGTGCACCGGTTCAAAAGTTCTGGCAGAAGACATGTGAAGACCTGTCGGCATGGCTTGAGTATAGTGTCCCACCCTCACCTACACTTTGCATATTAGGTGATTTAAGTGAAATAAATATAGATGCAAGGATGTCACACATGGTTCTCACTGCCTTATGCATCGCAAAGAAAGCTATCCTCATGAACTGGAAAACAAGAAATAACTTATGCACGACTTACTATAATAACTTACTATTGGATTATATTAGCCTGGAAAGAATGTCAGCCTCCTCAAATAATCAATTGGCGGAATTCAATTCTCTCTGGTCCCCGCTTATTAATTCTATAATCTGAGGGGTGGCGGGCAGTGACTCACTCTCCTTGGCACCTCTGGCGGCTGGCTGCGCCCCAACCGCAGGTGTCCGGGGGGCCTGCTCCGGGGTGGCCGTCTGTCTGGCCCTGGGGGGGGGGGGGGGGGGGGGCTGTGGGGTGGGCCGGGGGGGTTGGGCTGTGGCCCCTGGCCGGCTGGCCTCGCCCCTCGTGGGGGGTCTAGGTCTGGCCCTGGGCCCCTGGTGCTGGGGGGGGCGTCCCCCCGCCCCGGGCCGGGGTCGGGTGTGTGCCGGCAGTGGGGGTTGTCCCTGATGCATCCTTGCGTGGTGGGGTCGTGTGTTTCTTGGGGCCCGGGTGCCACCCAGGGGCTGGTGCCCGCATCCTGGGTTGCCCTCCCCGTTCACGGGGGTCTGCGGGTGGGGAGGGGGTGTGTGAGTGTAGGCTTGTGTATGAGCGGATGTGGAAGTGGGTGTGTGTTGAGTGGGCAGGTGGGGTTGTGTGTTTGTGTAGGTGGGTATGTGTGATGGTGGGTGGAGTTATGTGTGTGTATGGAAGCGGTTACTTGTGGGTAGATGTCTAGGGGGCGGAGGATGCGTGTATGGGTAGGAGAGCTTTGTTGGGTGGCAGGGGTTGGGCAGTCCATCCAGTGGCATGGGGGCTGGCGTTTCAGGGCTTGCTTGTCCCGGCCGCCCTGCTGTTGTGTTGGGGGGTGAGGCACTTTGCTACTTCGCCCCTGATGTCATTGGCAGCGGGTGTGCGTTGGTGCTTGGGGGTGGCTGGGGGGGTCATTGGTGCGGGTTGTTGGCTGTGTTTCCATTGGGTTGTTCCGGGGTGGCTGTGGTTGCAGGGCGGCCTGCAGCTGTCGGTGTGTGTCTGGGGTGGGTGGTCGTGGGCCTGCGTGGGCGCTCGGGTGTGTCGCCTGGCGTGTTGGGCGCTGTGTGGGTCCGGCCCATTGTTCACTATTGTGACTGTTGTTGTCCATGTTCGTGTGTGTAAGATGAGTGGTAGTATGTTTGGCTGCCCCGTCATGTTAGTGGTGCTGGAGCGCCGGGACGTGATGCTGGTGGGTCCTGGGTTGTTTCCACTGGCGGCCCTCGCCCTGGGTTGGGATTTGGGGGCAGTGGGTGGCCTCACAAGCCAGTCTGCAAGCTGGCTTCTTGGGGAGGGGCGGCCTTGTTTTTGGACCGCCTACCTCCCAGTCTTATTTCCCACCCTCCTCCTCCCCCTGATCTTTTTTGTTACATTTAGGGCTTTGGGGTGGGGGTGTGCCGCACTGTGTCGGTGAAGGGGATACCTTTGCCGAGTGGTGGGGCTGCACTCACCTCAATTTTAATTGCATTTTAGACACTGAGGGCTTGGGGGGATGGGGGCTCTGCTGCCCATCACAGTGGCTAACAATGCTTCAATTACTATCCCCCCAATTTTAATTGCACTTTAGTAGTCCACACATTTATACACAATTATATCATATAACCGACACACACCCACCATGTTCTCTGCGGGGGGAGGTGGTGGGGGTCTTCCCCCACCCCTGTTGCCCTGTCTTGCTGGGGGCGTGGGGGCCTGGTGGGGAGCCTGGGACCTATCATGTTGTAAAAATCCCTGGATGCTACTAATATATAGATACAACCAAGGAAGTGACGGGGGGCTGAATATGAGTTTAAGTGTGAGTGAGAGGGTGATGAATGGAGGTGGTGATGGTGGGTCGGTTTTGTGCGGCGCTTTGCATGCCGGGTGGCATCTTGGGGCGCCTGCGGTGGTCTGCTGATTGTTCACTCAGATGGGCGCCGGGGGGTGGGGGTCTGCTTCTGTGGCCTGCGCCGGTGGCCTCCCTGGTCACTGCCGGGCACTGGTGCATGTTCAGGCTCACTGCATTTGCTTCGCAGTCGGCTTTTGAAATAAAGGTGAATGAGGAGTGAATTTAAGTGGGTACTGGAGTGAGAGAGAATGGGTCGGTCTGGCTGAGTGAGAGGGGTGTGCATGGGAACATGTGGGTGTGAAGGTATGGGGAGGGGTGTGCCTGCGAGTCGGGAGGGGCTGGATTAGGGGGGTAGTGCCTCTCAGCAATGTGGGCTCACCTGGGCGAGGGGACTTCTTTGGACGTGGGGGTCCCCGGGGTGTGTGGCCGAGGCGCTGGGGCGGGACCGCTGTGGGGGTACCTGGGGGGGCTCGCGCCGGGGGGCGCTGGCTGGCCTCTGTCCTGGGGGGTGGGGTCGCTGGCCTCTTGGTGCCTGGGGCCCGGGGGCGGATGTTGGCCCCGCTGGGGGGGGTGGGGGTCGGGCGGGTCCAGGGGTGTGGGCTCACCGCGCTGGCCGCCGGGCGGCCTGCCCTCCCTTGATCGTCTCTCCGGGGGTGGATGCTTGGCTTTCCTGGGGCTTGCTGACCTCAGGGCTGGGGGTTGGTGGCGCTGCCTTGCCTGCTCGGGGTCCTCGGGGGGAGGGCTGCTGCGACCGGCCCTCCGCTCGTATGTTTCCTGACAAACCACTCACATGCACACACTTATTTTGCGCGCGTTCTCATATATAGGCACACAGACATACATGTACAAGTGTCTCTCCTTTAACAGGTGCAGAAACCAGACTCGTGTTGAGACATCTCCGGTGGAAGAAGCAGTTTGTCTTTTGTTTGTTTTAGTTGTCTTTTTTTTTTTTTTTTGTCTGTTCCCCTCCCTTTTCTTTCCCCCCTTCACACACTTCCTTTCCCTCTTCCCCATCCTGTTGGGTCTTCCATGGGTAAAACAATTAAAATAAAGTATTAAAAGTTATTACAGGAGGAGTTTACAACAATATACAGTGCAAAGTTAGGCACTGTATAGGCTCCTCTTGGCAAAGTAAATCTGTTTTGGCACAGTAGGGTGACAGATCCCTGTTCTGTTTGCCTAGCTGCCTGACAGGACAAAAAAAAAAAAAAAAGAATAGAGCTGCCTCGAGTCTTCGAAGATTGAAGCAAACTTTTTATGAACAAGGTGAAAAATCAGGAAAATTATTGGCATGGCAGATTAAACAATTATAATTAAAACACCAATTACCAGTATTATAAGTAACGGACAGGTAGTTATAGATCCTTTAGAAATTAATAGTGCCTTTAGAGATTATTATGAAAAATTATATGATACAAAAAATGAAACTGACTTAACAAAACTAAATGGGTTTTTGGGTGGATTATCCATACCAGGTATTCCAAATGAAAACAGGGAGATGCTGGAGTCTAAAATTATAGTCAAGAAGAAGTTGGGCAAGCCATTGATGATATGAAATCAGGAAAAAGAGCAGGACCAGATGGTCTTCCAGTCGACCTCTATAAAAAATTTAAGAATAAATTATTAAAACCACTTTTGGAAATGGTTTTAGAAGTATTTCAAAATGGTAATTTACCATCATACATGAATAATGCCTTAATTATACTGTTGCCAAAACCAGGTAAACCCTCTAATAAATGTGAAAATATGAGACCAATAAGCCTATTAAATGCTGATCTTAAAATAATCTGTAAAATTTTGGCAAAACGACTACAAGAAATATTACCAAATATTGTTAACCGAGATCAGAATGGCTTTATAATGGGAAGACAAGGCTATTTAATATTATTTATTCCAATAAAGAAGCACCGGATACAGCTCTCCTATCACTGGACGCCGAAAAGGCCTTTAACAGGGTCAAATGGCCCTATCTTTTTGAAGTCCTACAAAGGTTTGGACTTGGAAATAATTTCATAAAATGGGTCCAGTTAATATACAATAATGCTACAGCAGAAATCCTAACAAACAGCAATATCTCAAAATCAATAAAAATCAATGGAGGATGTCGACAAGGCTGTCCACTTTCACCTTTATTGTTTACTATGGCAATTGAACCTTTAGCGATGGCAGTACGTTTACATCCACAAATATATGGAATTAAAGTAGGACCAACAGAACATAAAATCTCCCTGTATGCCGATGACATAATTTTGTTTATGTCGAATTTTAAAAAATCAATTCCGACCTTGTTAAATTTAATAAAGAACTTTGGGGATATATCAGGATATAAAATAAACAAAACAAAATCTTCAATATTAATGCTAAATGAGACCCAGAGAAATCATCCAGCTCCTGAGGTAAACCAATTCAATGTTGTAAATCAGTTTAAATATTTAGGAATTCAAATTTTGCATAAGCTAGAATCAGTCGCCAGTGCCAACTATGAAGCCTTAATGACAGATATTAATGAGTTACTTCAGAGATGGATGCCACTACCAATGTTGATGATCGGGAGAATTAACATACTTAAAAGTAATATCTTACCAAAAATACTTTATTTATTTCAAAACATTCCTTTACCACCACCTTCAGATCTATTCTCAAAAATTTAAAAAAAGTAAGTGGAATTTACATGGAACACTAGGAAGGCTAGATTACGTTTGTCCTTACTACAGTGGGGCAAAAAAGTATTTAGTCAGCCACTAATTGTGCAAGTTCTCTCACTTCAAAGATGAGAGAGGTCTCCAATTTCCATCATAGGTATACCTCAACTATGAGAGACAAAATGTGAAAAAAAAATCCAGAAAATTACAATGAAGGATTTTTAATGAATTAATTGGTAAATTCCTCAGTAAAATAAGTATTTGGTCACCTACAAACAAGCAAGACTTCTGGCTCTCACAGACCTGTAACTTCTTCTTTAAGAGGCTCCTCTGTCCTCCACTCGTTACCTGTATTAAAGGCACCTGTTTGAACTCGTTATCAGTATAAAAGACACCTGTCGACAACCTCAAACAGTCAAACTCCAAACTCCACTATGGCCAAGACCAAAGAGCTGTCAAAGGACACCAGAAACAAAATTGTAGACCTGCACTAGGCTGGGAAGACTGAATCTTCAATAGGTAAGCAGCTTGGTGTGAAGAAATCAACTGTGGGAGCAATTATTATAAAATGGAAGACATACAAGACCACTGATAATCTCCCTCTACCTGGGGCTCCACGCAAGATCTCACCCCGTGGGGTCAAAATTATCACGAGAACGGTGAGCAAAAATCCCAGAACCACACGGGGGGACCGAGTGAATGACATGCAGAGAGCTGGGACCAAAGTAACAAAGGCTACATCAGAAACACACTACGCTGCCAGGCACTCAAATCCTGCAGTGCCAGACGTGTCCCCCTGCTTAAGCCAGTACATGTCCAGGCCCGTCTGAAGTGTGCTAGAGAGCATTTGGATGATCCAGAAGAGGACTGGGAGAATGTCATATGGTCAGATGAAACCAAAATAGAACTTTTTGGTAAAAACTCAACTTGTCGTGTTTGGAGGAGAAAGAACACCATACCTACTGTGAAGCATGGGGGTGGAAACATCATACTTTGGGGCTGTTTTTCTGCAAAGGGACCAGGACGACTGATCCGTGTAAAGGAAAGAATGAAGGGGGCCATGTATCGTGAGATTTTGAGTGAAAACCTCCTTCCACCAGCAAGGGCAATGAAGATGAAACGTGGCTGGGTCTTTCAGCATGACAATGACACCAAACACACTGCACGGGCAACGAAGGAGTGGCTTCGTAAGAAGCATTTCAAGGTCCTGGAGTGGCCTAGCCAGTCTCCAGATCTCAACCCCACAGAAAATCTTTGGAGGGAGTTGAAAGTCTGTGTTGCCCAGCAACACCCCCAAAACATCACTGCTCTAGAGGAGATCTGCATGGAGGAATGGGCCAAAATACCAGCAACAGTGTGTGAAAACCTTGTGAAAACTTACAGAAAACGTTTGACCTCTGTCATTGCCAACAAAGGGTATCTAACAAAATATTGAGATGAACCTTTGTTATTGACCAAATACTTATTTTACCAAGGAATTTACCAATTAATTCATTAAAAATCCTTCAATGTGATTTTCTGGATTTTTTTTTTCTTATTTTGTCTCTCATAGTTGAGGTATACCTATGATGAAAATTGGAGACCTCTCTCATCTTTTAAGTGGGAGAACTTGCACAATTGGTGGCTGACTAAATACTTTTTTACCCCACTGTATATTTACCATTTGATCGTGGAGGTCTGAAATGTCCAAACTTTATGTTGTATTATTGGTCAGCACAACTGACGTCTATGACATTATTTTTCATCAAATGATCCTCCTCACTGGACTGAAATGGAATCATACAATTTACCTTTACCTCTTCCCTTATTCATATACTCAGACTCGGCTAAAAAATTACAGAAACAAGTTAAAAATCCAATTGTAAAGCACATGATCAAAATATGGTGTGAAACCAAAAAATATTTAAAAGAACCACACTCACTGTCACAATTTAGCCCATTATGGGGTAATCAATATTTTACACCAGGGAGAGCGGATATTGTATTTAAAAGTATGGAATTTAAAAGGGATTCAAAAGATTCAAGACTTATATTTGTCACACTCAGATAACATAATGTCTTTTGAAGAATTTAGGATTAAATTCAATCTTAACAGAACACACTTTTTTAAATATCTTCAGCTTAGAAATTTTATTCGTTCAAATCAAAATAATGCTCTCATCCGACCTACTTATTCAACTTTGGAAAAAATTTTGATGAAAGATAGTAAGAGAAAGGGTATTATTTCAGAGTTTTGCAACTCATTGACACTATTCTCAAGTGAAAACTCACAGAAAAGACTGAATTATTGGAAAGAAGACCTGCAAATTGAAATTTCAGAGGAACAATGGGAAATGGCTTGTGCAGGAGCTCAAACCAAATCAATAAATGTATGTCTTAAACTGATACATTTTAAAAGGTTAATGCGGATGTATGTTACACCAGTGGAATTAAATAGATACAACAAAAACATACCAGATACATGCACAAAATGTATGGAAAGTAAAGGAACCCTATTTCACTGTTTATGGGAATGTAGAAAAATCAGAATGTTTTGGGAAGAGGTGCGGGTAACAACTGAAAAAATAATTTCAAAACAAATCACATTGAACCCTAATGTTTTTGTTGGGTCTGTATCCAGAAAAACATAACTTTAATAAGAGTGAAAGAGCATTCATAGACCTCAGTTTGCTTAATGCCAAAAAATGTATTGCACTACTGTGGAAAAAGACTCATAGACCAGATGTGACTCAGTGGTTAAGACAGATGTTAACAAACCTTCCACTAGAAAGAATAACATATATACTGAAATCAAAGGAAAATGTGTTTGAGAATATATGGAGACCTTTCATTGATTATGTAAAGAAATTAAACATAACTTCTGAAGAAGAAGGTCAATGATATGTGTGGACCTTGCAAATTCCAAGCTGGTGAATGTACTGTATATCATGTATTCCTATGTAATAGATTACCTAGACTGAACAGAGGAGCATTGTTGTTGACTTGTTTTTGTTAATGGCTGTTGCTGTTTTTATCACATTTTTTTTTGTTATTTTGTTATTGTTCTTTTTAATTTTTAAATTACTTTTGTGTTAAGATAAGATAAGCCTTTATTAGTCCCACAATGGGGAAATTCCAGGATTGCAACAGCACAGGGATAGCAACACTCAGAGCAACAATCAGAAGGCAAGAAAAAACAAGAGCAGCTAGTATACTGTACATATGTATATATTAATATACATATATACTATATATATATATATATATATATATATATATATATATATATATATACTGTATATATACTGTATATATATATATATATAGAGAGAGAGAGAGAGAGACACACAGTGTGGAGCATTGTGGTTGGTGGATGTGCAGCAGAAAGTCTAAGTTCTCTCTTCGTGGATGCGGCGGGCCAGCTGGATGTCTTTGGGCATGATGGTGACCCTCTTGGCGTGGATGGCGCACAGGTTGGTGTCCTCGAAGAGACCCACCAGGTAGGCCTCGCTGGCCTCCTGCAGAACCATGACGGCAGAGCTCTGGAAGCGCAGGTCGGTCTTGAAGTCCTGAGCGATCTCCCTCACCAGGCGCTGGAAGGGCAGCTTACGGATGAGCAGCTCCGTGGATTTCTGGTAGCGACGGAGCTCTCTCAGAGCCACGGTACCGGGCCTGTAACGGTGAGGCTTCTTCACTCCGCTGGTGGCCGGAGCACGCCGCCTAAACTCCAGCCCGGCACTCGCGTCGTTTTCGCTTCAGTTCTCCCGGTATGTCGAGTTTCTCCGTTAGCACCGGGTGGCGGTTGAGTGCTAGCTAGCTCTTCCCTGCTGTATCGTCTCCTGCTGTAAACAGAGGCTCGTCTGCCGACTCGGGAGACCTTTGGGGCGATCTGTGTGTCCGTGATATATATAGAGTGAAAGGTGTGCCGGATCAGAAAGAAGAAGGAAGATAAAAAGACTCAGAATTGAGCCGCTGTTGCAAAAGGCAGCCAACTCATGTGGCGCCGGAACCGGAAGAGTCTGTTAGTTAGTTGTTAGTTAGTGTCTGACTAGTGTGTGCTATGTTTGTAAAAAAAAAAAAAAAAAAAAAAGGTTCAATAAAAAATATTGTGGAAAAAAAAAAAAGAGTTTTGAGTCCGGTGTAAATTATTAAGGTGGGCCAATTGGAGTGCTTGTGATTTTTTCAAGGAGAGGGGGATGTTAGATCATATATTATATATTATTATGGTGGTGCCCTGGGCTAGAGAGGGGTGACACCCCGCCTTTGGGAGGTGGCGTCACCTGGGGTATATAAGCCAGCTGCGGGAGACATCTTGTCTCTTTGCTGTGGCTCCTGTGCTTGCACTAGAGTCTCCTGTGTTCCTGAGTTTGTGTTCCTAATAAAACTATAAAATATCACCTCAACTTCTTATTATAGACACAACACTTCTATCTGCTGAATTTCTGCTGCTCTTTTGCAGACTTCACAACCTCGATACGCAGAGCTATGTTCACCACCGCAGTTACAACACTTTAATTTGGCTCTTCTTTCACACTTGCCATATTCATGTTCACCGGAGCATCTGGCACATCATTGTCTACCTTTGCATATCGCTGCTACATGACCAAACTATTGACATTTGAAACATCTGAGTGGAGGAGAAATGTAAAGTCTGACGTCACAGCTCATGTAGCCAATATACACCTTACTTGGCAGTCTTGTTTCATCAAATTTTAACATTACTGACAGACTATCACATTTTTTGCCATTTCTACTAGATTTTAATCTCCGTACCTCTATCACTTTTGCCCCTGTTAAGTTCCTCATTTCATCAGTTGAGACAGCTGTTGAAATGTCCGATATCACTCCTCTCATTGCTTTATTTCCTTCCAATACTGAACACTGCACATTTTTTCCCTCCGTCTGAGTGACTCCGATTGCTTTTCCTTGTTGAACACTTATCTTTACATGTAACCAGCAACGAACCACTACAAAGAACCCTTGCATTTAATACTTCTCCAAGTAACCCATTAATTGCATTTGTGAGCTTAATTGGGTTCCACTCACGAAACGATGCCCCTTCCTGAGTAAGTTTAATAATGATTACTTTCCACTCCTTCTGTTCACTCCAGGATCGTTCATCCTCTGATTCCTCAGCACTCATTGATAACGGTCTTGATTGAGTTTCTTGACGTCTACGTTTGTTTCTTTTAGACCCCACCATGCTCCAAACTTCCTCTTCCTTGCTTCCCACCTCCATTCCTCCTAGTTGAATTTGTGCCTTGGTCAAATCGCCTTCTTCTTCAGCAGAGAGTTTTTGCCTCTTCATGCATCTTCTCTTCCAACCCCGGCCCCTTCTTCTTCTTTTAGATTTGACTGGCTTTTGGCAACCAGCTTACAGGCGCATTACCACCACGTACTTCACTCTATAATATAGAGTTAATAGAGTGATGATATAGAGTCTATATCATCACTCTATCCACCCCCGGCCCCTTGCAGTTGACAACCAGCTTACAGGTGCCTTCATCGGTAAATGATGTCATACTTCATCATCACTCTATAAATTCAAGAAATCTCTTGTCAGTTTGTGTGTCTGTGTGTCACGATCATAGGACATCATAGGACAGCCTATGATGTCCCTATGATGTATGCATCATAGGACATCATGCCTGCCTTGATGTCTTTATGATGTCATACACAGTGATGCCTGCCTTGATGTCTATATGAAGTCATATAAACCATGATGTCCTATGATGTTTCTATGTGAGTCATGCCTTCCTTGCTGTCTATATGATGTCATATAGACCATCACTCACCAAAGAAGAAATACTCATCACCCGAGCGATGCCATCATATCGGCAATAGGACTGGCTACCTATGCTGTAGGCATGATGTCCTATGATGCCCAGACATCATAGGACATTATAGGGTCTATATGACATCATAAAGACATCAAGGCAGGCATCATAGGACATCATGCCTACATCATAGGTAGCCAGTCTTCTTCTTTTAGATTTGATTGGCGGCTGGCAACCAGCTTACAGGTGCATTACAGCCACGTACTTCACTCTATATCATCACTCTCTGGTCAGGAGCTGTAGTCCTTCTAGGCAGCCAGTCCTATTGTCTATCACTCTATAAATTCAAGAAATCTCGGTCTGTCAGTGTGTCACGATCATCGTTTGTCAGTGTGTCATGATCATAGGACATCATAGGACAGCCTATGATGTTCCTATGATGTCTGCATCATAGGACATCATGCCTGCCTTGACGTCTTTATGATGTCATATACAGTGATGCCTGCCTTGATGTCTATATGAAGTCATATAGACCATGATGTCCTATGATGTTCCTACGTAAGTCATGCCTGCCTTGCTGTCTACATGATGTCATATAGACCATCACTCACGTTCACAGGACTCGCTATGGCAGTCTGACATAGAGACATCATGTGATCATAGGACATCATAGGACAGCTTAGGATGTTCCTACGAACTGCTGCACATCAGGAAAGATCCCGTGAAGATGAATAGCTGAGGTTCGAGCAGTACCTCCCAGGCATGACTGTGCTGCACGTCAGAAAAGACGCTGTGAAGATGAAACACCTGAGGTTCAAGCAGTACATTGCAGGCATGCCTTGCTTGCTTTCTACGGGCATGCAGAAATACATGCTTATATTTGGTTTCTACGGGCATGCACAGGTATGCACTAGTTACTTGAAAACAATTTCTGGCTTCTCTACCCACCTCTGGTTTTAAGCAAAAATGTAGATAGAAAATAAATGAATAAGAAAATGTATTTTGCTGTCATGTTAAATTTTATTATAACATTTAAAACAGGGAGAAGAGTGCACAGTGGTGGTGACGACAGTGTGGGTCCTGGTCGCTCCTGGTTGATGTGAAACCTCCTGAACAGGATGAAGTGAAGGACCAGCGATCTTCTCTGCTGTCCTCTGGAAACACAAGTGATTTTAGGTCCCAGCATGGACTCTTTCCTGTACTATAACTTTAACATTTAAGACACTGAATTTCACCTGTGATGGTTGGGGTCATGAACTGGTTCTCATCAGTCTGGGACAAGTGGTCCACACTGTCGTCAGGTTCCACATTATGAAGATCTTTTATCAGACACAGAGAAATAGAACATTAGACCATAGAACACTACGAAGTCTATTTTTCTGAGTTTATTACTTTGCATGTTAAAGTTTGTGAAGAGACTATAATAAAATAAAGCTGTTGACTGTGCCGACAGATAGAAGGTAGTCATATAAAAATGATTACTTGTATATTAAATTAGTTTTATGGAAGAAAAAATTTAAGCTGTAACACTTGGAGGAAAAGACAAAAACATCACTTTCTAAAGTGGGACCTATTAAAATACAAAAGACAATCAAGTACAAATACCTTAGAATCACCCAGAATGCAAATATCAACACTAAATATTACATAAAATCAAAGAGACTCCATCATATTAAAACTGCTGGAAACCTGCATCACCTCAGTTATCACATACTGAGCTGACATGTGGACCCCAAACTAATCCGAACAGAGAAAAAAGTATCAGAAGCAGTGTTATGATATTTTCTGTGACTCTGTGGAGAAAGGAATAATCAGGCAGAACGAACGGTCCAGAACAAAGCAGGCTTTATTAATTTCCCTCTCTTACATTCTCAAGAATCACAAGCATCAGAAAAAGTCACAGGTCGTAGGCACCTCTCCTTTTATAGCCTACGACCCGCTCAGTCACCTGTGGTGCTGCAGTAACATGAAAGACTTTGCAATTCCCATTCTCTTCTGAGTGGAAACATACTGAGTGGCTTCCCGCACCGCTCCCCCCCACCCAGAAACTCAGACTGAGCCTTAACCCTCATGTCCTTTGGGCATCAGCCTGCGTCCGTAGCGGCTGTAACAGGGGGGCTGCAGCTCCGAGGCGCTGCTGTGCCGGTGGGGGGCTCCTGGGGGTGCGTCCGTCTGTGGGGGTACATTGGGAGGGGAAGAAACATCTTTAGCATGCCATTGTGACTAATCTGATGAGTCATGCACTTGGGGAGTTTTCAGTGGGGGTCATCCGTGCCAAGGAGCCAGGGCCAACACCACCTGCTCCTCTGCTAAAACGAAAGCAGGCTTAAGCCTGTCTATATAGACTGTTTCCCTGCATCCCCCCAAGTCTAACACAAAATCTTTCTCCCCGGGTTCCAGCACTCTGAATGGGCCATCCTAGGGCGGGTGCAAGGGGGTCCAGTGGGCATCGTGCCTGACAAATACGAACACCGCATCCTTCAAGGCCTTTGGCACAAAAGCGCGTGGAAAACAGTGGTGGACTGGACCGGGTACCGTCCCTGCCCCTGCACTATGCGGTGAAAGCGGGGATGGATCGGTGTTCGGCGCGGGGCTGTCCGGCAAAAATTCCCCTGAGAGCTGCAACGGCTGGGAAAAAAACCAGCTCTGCTGGGGAGGCTGCCAAATCCTCCTTCGGTGCTGAACGCAACCCTAATAGAACCCATGGCAACCGGTCCACCCAATTTGCATTCGTAAACGAAACCCTGAGCGCTGCTTTAAGCAACGTATGGAAACGCTCACATAACCCATTGGCCTGGGGGTTGTATGCGGTCGTGCGATGAATTATGACACCCAGGCTCCGGGCCATGGTGGACCAGAGGTCAGAAACAAACTGCGGGCCCCGATCGGACATGATATCCGAAGGGGCGCCGAAACGTGCCACCCATGTCGTCATAAAAGCACAGACAACTTCTGCGGACACGGTGGACGCTAGCAGGACTGCTTTGGGCCAGCGTGTGGGCCACCACAGTCAGGAGGTGCGTGAACACCTGCAATGGCGGGAGGGGGCCCACGAGGTCCACGTGAACGTGGTCGAACCTCTTAGCCAGGATATGGAACGGCTCCAAGGGGGCCTTTGTGTGCCTGTGAACTTTGGCTCGATGGCACGCTAAGCAGGCTGCAGCCCACTGTTTCACCTGTTTGCGCAGGCTCGGCCAGACGAACTTTGCTCCCACCAGTTTGACTGATGCGCGCACTCCTGGGTGCGCCAGGGAGTGAACCGACTCAAAAACGTGGCGGTGCCAAGCACGTGGAACCACCGGGCGTGTGCGGCCTGTAGAGACGTCACAGATTGGGGGGGGGGGGCCCATCTTGCAGAACTCTACTCTCCAGCCTTAACCCTGTTGGTCCAGACTGAAGCGCGTAAACGTCCGCATCGCGGCTCTGCTCAGCGGCCATGCCGGGTAATCTATCCCCGCGTAGACTGGGGCCACTAATGCGCATGAGAGGCAATCCGCCACCACGTTGAGTTTACCGGCCACATGCTGAATGTCGGTTGTAAACTCTGAGATCGCGGCCAGCTGTCTCTGCTGCCGGGCCCGACCATGGTTCCGAAACCTTGGCCATCGCGTACGTTAGCGGCTTGTGGTCCACGAACGCAGTGAAGGTGTGCCCTTCCAGCCAGAACTGGAAGTGGCGTATGACCAGGTGGAGAGCCAGTAACTCCCTGTCAAACGTGCTGTATTTACGCTCACTGTCGCGCAAAGACCTGTTAAAAAAGGCAAGTGGCTGCCAAGAACCGGCGACACGCTGCTCCACGACAGCCCCTATGGCCACGTCCAAGGCATCGGTAGTGAGCGCTATTCGAGCCGCCGGGTCTGGGTGCACCAGCAGTGTGGTGTTCGCCAGGGCTGTTTTAACCTCAGAAAATGCCTGCTGTTGCTCAGGAGTCCAGTCGACTCTGTCCTCCGGTTTCCGTTTCTTAAGCGTGGCGTACAATGGCTGCATAAGCTGAGCTGCGCGGGGGAGGAAACGGTTGTAAAAGTTAACCATTCCCAAAAACTCCTGCAGCGCCCTGACCGTCTGAGGCCGGGGAAAATTCACCACTGCGCGCACTTTGTCCGGTAAGGGTATCGCGCCCTCTGGTGAGATGCGGTGGCCCAAAAAGTTGATTCCCATCACCCCGAACTGGCACTTTGCCAGGTTGATTATTAATCCGTGCTCCTCCAACCTCTGGAAAACTGTCCTGAGATGAGCTACGTGTTCATCCTCGGACGCGCTGGCCACCAGGATGTCATCCAGGTAGATGAACACAAACAGCAGATCGCGCAACACCGCATCCATCATGCGTTGGAATGTCTGTGCCGTACCTTTTAACCTGAAAGGCATGCGTGAAAACTCAAAAAAGACCAAACGGGGTTATTACTGCCGTCTTAGGTATGTCCTCAGTGCGCACCGGGACCTGGTGGTAACCACGGACCAGGTCTATCTTGGAAAAAATGCGTGCCCTGGTGAGATGAACGGAAAAATCCTGATTATGGGGGATCGGGTAGTGGTTGTGTGCTGTGGCGTTGTTCAATCTGCGGAAATCTCTGCACGGTCGCCACGGTCCCTCGGCTTTAGGAATCATATGTAGCGGGGATGCCCATGGGCTGTTTGAGCGTCTGATGATGCCCAACTTTTCCAAGTTGGCAAACTCCTCGTGTGCTATGGCCACTTTAGCTGTGTCCAGATGCCGAGGTCGTGCGAAAACGGGCGGCCCCATGGTGGTAATGAAATCACCCTTATTGTCATTCAACCGTACAACCAATCATGTACAGCAGAACGAGATTGTGCTTTACCTATCTACAGCGTAAATCACACACACTCCAAGTGCAGAATCAAAGGGCCGCTGCCATGCAAGGCGCCGCCACAGAGTTCCCTCCTCCATTCCATTTATTGCTGAGCACCAAGCTGGACGGCAGGAAGTTCCACTTTTATATGGTCTTTGGCATGACCCAGCCGGGATTTGAACCCCTGCCTCCCGGGTGTGGGGCGGATGCTCTACCAACTGAGCCACCACACCGGTGAAGTGCTCCACCCCGTGTTTAGTGACGGTCGCCGAAAAAGTCGGGACCGTGAGTGCCGGGAACTGGGTGAATAGTGTGTGGAACTTACCCCCTGGAGCTGTGACGTTGGCTAGCGTTGTGGGCCCGGCTCCTCTAGCTGTACAGGGGAGAGAATCAAAAGACATAGCATTAATCAGGCGTCTGTTAGCTGCATCGACTAGTAGTCCGTGTACACACAAAAAATCAGCGCCCAAAATGGGGAAGCTGCATGCCGCTATGACGAATGTCCATTGGTATGTACGGCCGTGCAAGGATATAGTCAGTGTCTTCTCACCAAAAGTCTTAATGTCTGAGTCATTTGCAGCCGTCAGCTCGGGACCGCTACTTCCCGCCAGCCGGTCTGCGTAGGACGGCAGGATGAGGCTCTTTTGGGAGCAGAAGTCCACGAGGAACCGTCTCCCTGAGCGTGAGTCTGTCACATAGAGCAGCTTGCTCGCTTCACCGGTGGTCGCAGCTGCTACCGACTGCCGGCCCTGGTGTTTCCTGAGAGCTTGAATTGGCACGATGGCACGCATCCGCGTGCATCCTCTCCAATACGGCGGTGGTAGAAGCAGAGTGTGTCTCTCCAGTGCCTCTTGGCTTCCGCTGCAGCCACCATCGTTGGCTCCTCGCCCCCGCTGGCCATCTCGCTGGGTTCTGATGCCGCTGTGTTCACTGCGAGGGCTCTGGTGGTGAGGATAATCCGATCTGCCTTTTATGCTAGTGCCTGGTAGTTGCGCGTGGCCAGCAGCGGCGAATTGGCAAGGACCGCCCTGGCCGCCGTTGGGAGGTTCCAAAGGAAAAGGTGGGCAAAGAGGAAATGCCCGTCATCTTTGCCCATCAGCGCCAACATCTTCTCTATTAATTCAACCGCCAGCCTGTCTCCCAACTCGGAGCGCGTCAGGAGCCTTTCTGCTCTCTCGCAGTCTGAGAGCGTATAGCGCCGGGTCAGCGCGGTTTTGAGAGCCTCGTATTTGTTGTGGGCTGGGAACCGTTGGAGCAGACTCGCCACCTGCTGAGTTGTGCGTGCATCCAGTGCTGCAACCACATAGTAGTATCTGGTGTCATCTGCCGTTAATCCCCGGAGCGCGAACTGGGCCTCGGTGTGGAGGAACCAAGACTTCGGGTCGTGTAGCCAAAAGTCTGGGAGTTTGACCGAAACGGCGCACACGTTGCTGGCACCTCCAGTCCGGGTCGTCTCCAGAGTGTTTGCCTCGAGTTCCATTGTGCATCAAGGGTCACCAGTGTGGAGAGAGGAATAACCAGGCAGAGCGGTCCAGAACAAAGCAGGCTTTATTAATTTCCCTCTCTCACATTCTCAAGAATCACAAGCATCAGAAAAAGCCAAAGGTCGCAGGCACCTCTCCTTTTATAGCATACAACCCGCTCAGTCGCCTGTGGCGCTGCAGCAACATGAAAGACTTTGCAATTCCCATTCTCTTTGTCACTGTTTGCATCAACACACCAACCCCCCATTACCATTCCGTCTGAGTGGAAACATACTGAGTGGCTTCCCACAACCCTACAGATTCTGTGACTCCAGGGGGTGACGCTGTAGATTGTATGCATGATAGTGGCCGGAAACAGAGTGAAGAAAAGCACTTATGTTAATGGCGTAAGCGGTTTCTCAAGCAAAGTTGCAAACTTTTCTGCACCCCATCAGATTCTGCCATTCACAAAAAAGTGATCGTAACCGGGCGAAGACGAGTGCTTACTAATGGCGTCAGCTGTTTCTCCACCAGCTGCAGCCTCCAGATTGCAGCTGCTGGTCCGTGATCCTTCGGTAAAAACCTGTTTACATGGTCACGAGTAAACCGATTACAATCAGCTTTCTGCAGTTACCTGATTATTCAAACTGTCATGTAAACAGAGTAATCTGATTACCTTTATCAGTTTACTCCAGTAATCGGTTTACTAGTGACCACGTAAACAGGGTCACTACTGTTTGGTGAATTGAGATGTAAAAAAGAGTTTATGACCCCGCTAATAACCAGAGGCGTGGATTATCACTTTGGTGTTACAGCTGTAGAAATAACTAAATCAACAGGGCTAAAAGATTTTGGAAAGAAACATCATTTTATTGTTAACATAACTGTGTAATTATGAACAATTTTTAAACGTATTTCTTTGTGCCTACAGGCGCTGTTACATTTCCTATACCTAATCTGTCAAATAATATTTTTTAATCTTTATTTTGGCTATTGTAAGATTTATAGTAAATTAGTATTTGATAAACCACTGTGTAAATACACTACCGTTCAAAAGTTTGGGGTCATCCAGACAATTATTTTGTGTTTTCCATGAAAAGTCACACTTATTTACTACCATGAGTTGTAAAATGAATAGAAAATATAGTCAAGACATTGACAAGGTTAGAAATAATGATTTGTATTTGAAATAATAATTTTTTCCAGATACTCAACCTGCTCAAAGGAAGGTCAGTTTTATAGCTTCTCTAACCAGCTAAACTGTTTTCAGCTGTGCTAACATGATTGCACAAGGGTTTTCTAATCATCCATTAGCCTTCTGATGCAATGAGCAAACACATTGTATCATTAGAACACTGGAGTGATAGTTGCTGGAAATGGGCCTCTATACATCTATGTAGATATTGCACCAAAAACCAGACATCTGCAGCTAGAATAGTCATTTACCACATTAGCAAAGTATATTAGATATTAGAGTGTATTTCTGATTAGTTTAAAGTTATCTTCACTGAAAAAAACAGTGCTTTTCTTTCAAAAATAAGGAAATTTCTAAGTGACCCCAAACTTTTGAACGGTAGTGTATGTAAGCCAACTATATATACCTAATTGTTAATCTTTTTTTTAATGACTATAGAAAAATTTAGTTTTGTTTGTTTTATTTTGAGTTCTGATTGTGTGGTTTAGCAAGTACATGAAATATAAAGCTTTAATTATGAAGACTGACGGATGGAAAGAAACTATTGAGTGTGCAGTGTTGGTTAATGGTGCTGATTGTCTTGACATTAAAAGTTATGATAAGAGCTCAAAATATCTCCCTTTCCTGGAAAAATAAGTATGACCT
The DNA here is from genome assembly GCA_020510985.1 of Pholidichthys leucotaenia. Taxonomy (NCBI): domain Eukaryota; kingdom Metazoa; phylum Chordata; class Actinopteri; order Cichliformes; family Pholidichthyidae; genus Pholidichthys; species Pholidichthys leucotaenia. The sequence continues at coordinate 358,397,189 of CM035843.1, read as the reverse complement.
GCATCCATGCAAGCTTACATTATGTTCATGTGTAAGGTTGATATTTATTGGAGAGAGGCACTGTAAAGAGACCACAATCTCTGATGGCAGCTATGAGACCAACCTTCGCCTACATGTTTTAAACAGTGATGGTTGTTGTCATGAACTCAGCTTTGCTCTCTCATTAATCTGGACACATTAGTTACAGGTGCATCTCACTAAATTAGAATATCATCAAAAAGTTGATTTATTTCAATAATTCAATTCAAAAAATGAAACTCATATTTTATATAGATTCATTACAGACAGAGTGATATATTTCAAGTGTTTATTGCTTTTAATTTTGATGGTTATGGCTTGCAGCTCATGAAAACTCAAAAATCAGTTTCTCAAAAATTTAGAATGTTACATAAGGTCAGTTTAAAAAAATAGATTTTTTTTAATAGAAATATTGGCTGACGAAGTATTTCCATGCACACACTCAATGCTTGGTCAGGGCTCCTTTTGCATAAATTAATGCTGCATCACTGTGGCATGGCATGAAGGTGATCAGCCTGTGTTACTGCTGAGGTGTTATGAAGACCCAGGTTGCTTTGATAGCGGCCGTCAGCTCATCTACATTGTTGGGTCTGGTGTCTCTCATCTCCCTGTTGACGATACTTCATAGATTCTGTATGGGGTTTAGGTCAGGAGAGTTTGCTGGCCAGTAAAATATGGTGATACTGTGGCCATTAAACCAGGCTTTGGTACTTTTGGCAGCAGTGTAGGCAGGTGCCAAGTCCTGCTGGAAAATGAAATCAGCATCTTCATAAATCTTGTCAGCAGAGGGAAGCATGAAGTGCTCTAAAATGTCCTGGTAGACAGCTGCATTGACTTTGGACTTGATAAAACACAGTGGACTAACACCAGCACATGACATGGCTCCCCAAATCAGGTGCCAAGTCCTGTCACTTGGAAATCAAGGCCCCAGAGTCTGGAGGAAGAGAGAACAGGCACAGAATCCAAGTTGCTTGAGGTCCAGTGTGAAGTTTCCACAGTCGATGATACAGTGCATCTGAAAAGTATTTATGGCGCTTCACTTTTTCCACATTTTGCTATGTTACAGCCTTATTCCAAAAGGGATTAAATTCACTTTTTCCCTCAAAATTCTACACAAAATACCACATAATGACAATGTGAAAAAAAAATTTTTTTAGAAATTTTTGCAAATTTATTAAAAATAAAAAACTAAGAAATCACATGTACATAAGTATTCACAACCTTTGCCATGAAGCTCAAAATTGCGCTCAGGTGCATCTTGTTTCCACTGATCATCCTTGAGATGTTTCTACAGCTTAATTGGAGTCCACCTGTGGTAAATTTCAGTTGATTGGACGTGATTTGGAAAGGCACACACACCTGTCTATATAAGGTCCCACAGTTGACAGTGCATGTCAGAGCACAAACCAAGCATGAAGTCAAAGGAATTGTCTGTAGATCTCTGAGACAGGATTGTCTTGAGGCACAAATCTGGGGAAGGGTACAGAAAAATTTCTGCTGCTTTGAAGGTCTCAGTGAGCACAGTGGCCTCCATCATCCGTAAATGGAAGAAGTTTGGAACCACCAGGACTCTTCCTAGAGCTGGCCGGCCGTCTAAATTGAGCGATCGGGGAAGAAGGGCCTTAGTCAGGGAGGTGACTAAGAACCCGATGGTCACTCTGTCAGAGCTCCAGCGTTGCTCTGTGGAGAGAGGAGAACCTTCCAGAAGGACAACCATCTCTGCAGCAATCCACCAATTAGGCCTGTATGGTAGAGTGGTCAGACAGAAGCCACTCCTTAGTAAAAGACACATGGCAGCCCATCTGGAGTTTGCCAAAAGGCACCTGAAGGACTCTCAGACCCTGAGAAACAAAATTCTCTGGTCTGATGAGACAAAGATTGAACTCTTTGGCGTGAATGTCAGGCATTATGTTTGGAGGAAACCAGGCACCGCTCATAACCATGCCAATGGTGGTGGCAGCATCATGCTGTGGGGATGTTTTTCAGTGGCAGGAACTGGGAGACTAGTCAGGATAGTGGCAAAGATGAATGTAGTAATGCACAGAGACATCCTGGATGAAAACCTGATCCAGAGCGCTCTTGACCTCAGACTGGGGTGATGGTTCTTCTTTCAGCAGGACAACGACCCTAAGCACACAGCCATGATTTCAAAGAAGTGGCTTCAGGACAACTCCGTGAATGTCCTTGAGTGGCCCAGCCAGAGTCCAGGCTTGAATCCAATTGAACATCTCTGAAGAGATCTGAAAATGGCTGTGCACCGACGCTTCCCATCCAACCTGATGGAGCTTGAGAGGTGCTGCAAAGAGGAATGGGCCAAACTGCCCAAAGATAGGTGTGCCAAGCTTGTAACATCATATTCAAAAAGACTTGAGGCTGTAATTGCTGCCAAAGGTGCATCTTCTTCTTCTCTTAGATTTGATTGGCGGTTGGCAACCAGCTTACAGGTGCATTACTGCCACGTACTTCACTGTAGTCCTTACTGCCACGTATTTCACTCAGTAAACATCACTCTATGTATCAAAAGTCAGAATTCTTCTCGGTTGGCAACCTCTTCTTCGTTTTCTTCACTCTATATCTTTGTATAAGGAGTTCTTATAATGAGTTCTGAACAATCTTCTTCTTCTTCTTCGAACAGTGAGATTTCCATGTCTACATGATGTGCATCAATCAAGTATTGAGCAAAGGCTGTGAATACTTATGTACATGTGATTTCTTAGTTTTTTATTGTTAATAAATTTGCAAAAATCTCAGAAAAACTTTTATCATGTTGTCATTATGGGGTATTGTGTGTAGAATTTTGAGGAAAAAAATGAATTTAATTCCTTTTGGAATAAGGCTGTAACATAATAAAATGTGGAAAAAGTGAAGCGCTGTGAATACTTTCTGGATGTACTGTATGTGGAGCCATGCCATCTGCTGGTGTTTTTCCACTGTGTTTAATCAAGTCGAATGTCAGTGCAGCCATCTAACAGGAAATTTTAGAGCACTTCATGCTTCCCTCTGCTGACAAGCTTTATGGAGATGCCGATTTCATTTTCTAGCAGGACATGGCACCTGCCCACACTGTCAAAAGTACAAATACCTGGTTTAATGGCCATGGTATCACTGTGCTTGATTAGCCAGCAAACTCTCCTGACCTAAATTTCATAGAGAATCTATGGTGTACTGTCAACAGGAAGATGAAATACACCGGACACAATAATGCAGACGAGCTGAAGGCCACTGTCAAAGCAACCTGGACTTCCGTAATACCCCAGCAGTAACACAGGCTGATTGCCTCCATGCCATGCTGCATCGATGCAGTAATTATGCAAAAGGAGCCCCGACCAAGTATTGAGTGTGTACATGGACATACTTTTCAGTCAGCCTAACATTTCTATTAAAAATCAATCTTTTTAGATTAATTTTATGTAATATTCTAATTATTTGAGAAACTGAATTTGGGGTTTTCATGAGCTATAAGCCATAATCATCAAAATTAAAAGAAATAAACACTTGAAATATATCACTCTGTGTGTAATGAATCAATATAATATATAAGCTTCACTTTTTGAACTGAATTATTGAAATAAATCAACTTTTTGATGACATTCTAATTTATTGAGATGCACCTGTATATCCTGTTACCAAAGCTCCAGAAACAGGTCACCATTATTTTCTGTCACTCAGCATATGTGATCTGAGTCTGGGTACAGGCACAATAATCCACTTAAACCTATATATAAGTATTTGGAAGAGAGTTATCTCCCTCTCTTATCAGGCTGCGTACATTTATTGTCATCTTTAACCCTTTCACCTCCAGAAAATCAGAGTTCACCATTTTTGATAGACGTCAGCATCTGCGACCTTTTCTGTGTCATATTTACCTTAAACCTACTTCTACATGTTTAAAGTTTTTTCCTCCTCTCTCATTAATGTGAACACAATTATAATCATCTTTTATAGTCAAACCTCCAGAAAATCAGCGGTAACCATTTCTGTCAGTCAGCAGGATCTGTGACCTGCTCCTTTCTCTGTCATATTTATATTAAATCTGCTTGGATGTAATGACGGGGAGGTTAGAGATTGGTCTATAGTTAGCTAAAACTCCTGGATCCAGCCTTGGCTTTTTAAGCAGTGGTTTAATTACAATGATTTTAAAATCCTGCCATATGTGGCCTAATGTTCATGATAAAAGAAATCATTACATGCAGAATTCAGCTACCAGTAAATGGAAAGACAAGGAATGGAGTCTAACACGTATCTAAACAGTGTTTAAGGAAATGAAACAGACAAGCACCTGAACATGAACACACAGATCTCACCTCTGTTTGTTGCCACATTTGATCAAATCTTCAGCATCAAGCATAGAATTCACCGCGCCCCTGTCAGTGCTTTTTTCTAGGAGGAAGAAAGGCTGACGTTAAACCCAAAATACGTTAAATCATGTCTGGATAATCCAAAAGCTTAGCTCATCACACCAGCCTGCTGTTTTTTTATTTTATTTTAATGATAAATTATTGGAGTCACTTAGGCCATGGCTAATGTTGACCCCACAAATAGGACATTTCACATTAAAACTAAACATCAGAGGGCACACTCGTCCAGAATACATTAAACTACTTTAAATCAAAGGCAAAATGGTAATAGTCTATCATACTCAATAGTCTTGTTGTGCTTCATACATCATTTATTATGTTGCTTGTAGATCTCCCAGAAGTTTGACCATTACCTTCAAGGAGCAGGTCACAGATCCTGCTGACTGACAGAAATGGTTACCACTGATCTTCTGGAGGTTTGACTATAAAAGATGATTATAATTGTGTTCACATTAATGAGAGAGGAGGAGAAAACCCCTTTAAACACGTAGAAGTAGGTTTAAGGTAAATATGACACAGAAAAGGTCGCAGATTCCGACGTCTATCAAAAATGGTGAACTCTTGATTTTCTGGAGGTGTAAGGGTTACAGATGACAATAAATGTACGCAGCCTGATAAGAGAGGGAGATAACTCTCTTCCAAATGCTTATATATAGGTTTAAGTGGATTATTGTGCCTGTACCTGTTAAGTATTTATTCTGTGTTCATATTGTTCATGTTGGAGCTCTTATTTGTGTGGTACGGGATGGCGGCCCCGGTTTCCGGTTCTGCCATCTCTGGTGGTATAAGAGGGGCTGCTGGTAGAGGGACGGTCTCTTGCGCCTTTCCTCTACCAAGCGGTTGCATGTACGGTCGGGTGTACCGAGTCCAGTTTGTTTAATAAAGTAATGTTCAGCTCCACTCCTGGCCTCGTCCTCATCTACAAGTTACGACATATATGGCAACGAGCGATTAACTCATGGAGGCGTGCGGAACACCAATTCATCCATTCCTGGAGCTCCCGGGGGAGCCACCTGTGCTGTGGCCTCGTTGGTATGAGGCTTTCCAGACGTACATGGCGGCGCTGGACCTGGGAAGAATGGAGAAACTGCAAGCTCGTGCATTATTAGTACACAACCTGGGAATGGAGGGACTAAGAATTTTGGGCACGCTGGGAGATGCGGACACGTATGAAGAAGTGGTTGAGTTAATGGCCCGCCATTTCAGAGTGCCGGACAACATCATTATTAGGTGGATTAAGTTCAGACAGCACCGCCAACAGGTAGGTGAACTGATCCAGCGGTTCGTGTCGGACTTAAAACAGTTGGCCGTTGAGTGCCGGTTCGGGCCGTTAGAAGAAGAAATGGCACGCGACCAGTTGGTGGAACATACCAACTGTGCCGCAGTCCGCTCCAAGGTGCTCACGTTCCCAGGGGACTTGACGCTGACAAGGGCTGTTGAGTTAGCGCTATAGCTAGAAGCAGCAGATAAGCTAACACGGGAGCTAAACGAGCGCCTTTTGCTGGGAGGTTCAAGATCCCCCATGGCCGTACAGGTAGTGGACCCGGACAGTGATGGGAGCGTCGTGGACAACGTAGAAGAGGTCAACCCTGTACGGATGAGGTCTGCCCCGGAGAACCCAGGTGTATGGGTTGTGGGTCCACAAAGCACCGCCACAAGGCCAGAGAGAGAGCGGCAAGTGAGAAGCGCTGTGGAAATTGTGGCCATCTCCACCATTTTGCGAGGATGTGCCAGTCAGCCTGACAAGAGAGCCCACGCAAGACTTCAATTTCTCCTGCTCCAACGGTGGTACATACGGTGTCCCTGAGTACCGATGGGCGCACGCGCTGCATGGTAATTTTGGATGGAGTTCTGGTACCGATGTTGGTCGACACGGGAGCGGAGAGTTCTGTGCTGAATTGGGCTACAGTCAGACAGTGTTTTCCCCACTACAGGATTGGAAGTTTCTTGGTGCCGCTTTGTGGCTATGGAGAAGGACGGTTGGCCACAGTGGGTACCATCATGTTGACGGCTCGGTACAAGTTGGCGATGATGGCCACTGTGGAGTTCATCGTGACGGCCTACGGCTCTAACATCATGGGCTGCAACTTATTTGATGGCCTTGGATTCTCCATCAGGAGAGGCGCTGGGGAAGAGTGGTCAGGTGGTGGACTGTGGGACCGACCGGTTCCAAGGGTCCAGGACGATGCGGTGTGGGATGAACTGTTGCTGGGCACTCCGGAAAGTGGACAGGCTGCGTCGCGCTCAGGGTCATCACAAGAGGACCCCAGTGCCAGTGTCCGAGCTGCCCTGGATGTGGGCGGCAGGCGGCATGGGGGAGGACCTACAGCGACGAGCGGGGCCCAAACAATGGTTTCAGATGTTCCAGGAGCACGGCCGTGGAGGACTGGTGAACACGGGACCACAGGGGTGGGGTCAGCAGCGGATCTACAAGCTGTTGGGGCAGAACCGAGTGGCACTGGAAGAGTGAGTGCCAGGCGGAAACACCGCAGGCCGTGCAAGGCCCCACTTGGAGTCACAGACTGGGTTCAGGCTCGGGTGGAGGCGAGGTCCAGGCGGGTGAGACAGAAGCGGAACATGGAGTGGTACCAGCGTCAGCTGCAGGTGATGGGTGAGCGGCATGATCAGTACCTGCTGCTGTCAGATGGCTCATGGCGCCATCCCAATGAGTTACAGAGTGCTCCGAAGGAGACGTGTGGGCACGACTCCAGACAGTTGGAGTGCTTGGGGGTGTGGAGGAGGAGACGCTCAGAGGAGGAGGCGACCAGCTGTGGTCCAAGAAGCAGACTGCTGCCAGGGTTGGACTGATGGTGAAGGTCTGGTGGGGGGCCACGGGTCATCCTCACCGAGTCATGGGCACGTTATAACTGTTCAATTGTTCTGTGTTAATAGTTTTGGGGATTATTTTAGTATGGTATATAGGAGACAGGGCAGCATTTTTTTTTCTTTTGTTGACTTTAATAGTATAGGCAGCAGAATAACCCGCCTCGCCGTGTGGGGGTAGGACGGCAGTCTACCCGTCACCCCTAATTTTAGTTTTTTGATGTGAATGTCATAGGCCCCTTTATGGTGATTTTAGTTTGTTTATGTTTAGTCGATGATTCGGGTTCCAAATTGGGATGGGTTGATTGTGTGTGTGTATTTTGGACTTTCTGCAGCCGGGGGGGGGGGGGGGTGCTAAGTATTTATTCTGTGTTCATATTGTTAATGTTGGAGCTCTTATTTGTGTAGTATGGGATGGCACGTGGCACGGGACGGCTCTGGTGGTTTAAGAGGGGCTGCTGGTAGAGGGACGGTCTCTCCCGCCTTTCCTCTGCCAAGCGGCTGCATGTACGGTCGGGCGTACCAAGTCCAGTTTGTTTAATAAAGTAATGTTCAGCTCCACTCCTGGCCTCGTCCTTGTCTACGAGTTACAACATAACAGTACCCAGACTCAGATCACATGTTGAGGGACAGAAAATAATGGTGACCTGTTTCTGGAGCTTTGGTCACAGGATATAACTAATGTGTCCAGATTAATGAGAGAGCAAAGCTGAGTTCATGAAAACAACCATCACTGTTTAAAACATGTAGGCGAAGGTTGGTCTCATAGCTGCCGTCAGAGATTGTGGTCTCTTTACAGTGCATCTCTCCAATAAATATCAACCTTACACATGAACATAATGTAAGCTTGCGTGGATGTAGGTCGTGGTTATTTTTCCAGGAAAAGGAGACATTTTGAGCTCTTATCGTAACCTTTAATGTAAAGGCAATCAGCACCATTAACCAACACTGCACACTCAATAGTTTCTTTCCATCCATCAGTCTACATAATAAAAGCTTTATATTTCGTGTACTTGCTAAACCACACAATCAGAACTCAAAATAAAACAAACAAAACAAAATTTTTCTATGGTCATTTAAAAAAAAGATCAACAATTAGGTATATATAGTTGGCTTACATATTTACACAGTGGTTTATCAAATACTAATTTACTATAAATCTTACAATAGCCAAAATAAAGATTAAAAATATTATTTGACAGATTAGGTATCGGAAATGTAACAGCGCCTGTAGGCACAAAGAAATACGTTTAAAAATTGTTCATAATTACACAGTTATGTTAACAATAAAATGACGTTTCTTTCCAAAATATTTTAGCACTGTTGATTTAGTTATTTCTACAGCTGTAACACCAAAGTGATAATCCACGCCTCTGGTTGTTAGTGGGGTCATAAACTCTTTTTTACATCTCAGTTCACCAAACAGTAGTGACCCTGTTTACGTGGTCACGAGTAAACTGATTACTGGAGTAAACCGATAAAGGTAATCAGATTACTCTGTTTACGTGACAGTTTGAATAATCAGGTAACTGCAGAAAGCTGATTGTAATCGGTTTACTCGTGACCATGTAAACAGGTTTTTACCGAAGGATCACGGACCAGCAGCTGCAATCTGGAGGCTGCAGCTGGCGGAGAAACAGCTGAAGCCATTAGTAAGCACTCGTCTTCACCTGGTTACCGATCACGTTTATGCGAGTGGCAGAATTTGATGGGGTGCAGAAAAGTTTGCAACATCGCTTGAGAAACAGCTTACGCCATTAACGTAAGCGCTCTTCTTCACTCTGTTTCCGGCCACTATCATGCATACAATCTACAGCGTCCCCCCTGGAGTCACAGAATCTGTAGGGTCACAGAAAATATCATAACACTGGTCACATCAACCTTTTATTTCTCCCAGGCCTTCGGTATCCATTTGTCCACATTTGTTAATAAAGCACTTTGAATTAAAAAAAAGTCCACAACGTCCTCCTTTCGTCCTCTTTGCTGGCTGATGGGAACTCTATAAACGTATATTTCTGGCAGTCCTTTTCATCTTTCATCAAATGGTGATGTCTGCATGAGTCTATGCTGCAACTTTGGGCATTTTCCCGAGTTTAAAGTGAGATTTAGCAGCTAGTCTTCAGGCTTGTTTGAAAATGGCGGCATTCTGCTGCTGCCATCACCACTTTGGACTGTGACCAACAAAATAAAAGGAAAACAACACCAAACGGAAATAGATCCGTTATGTCGTTTTTGCTCAATTTGAATTTTATTTTGACAAGGCGAGAACAATATAACAGCTATTTTCGGTGGTTCCGTTTTTGTTTCACAAACAAAATATTAAAAGAACGAAGAGTACACAGATTCTTCAGCTGAATCGGAATGTCATTGTTATTTACCCACAGACTCCTGAAACGGATGTGCTAACAAGGTTAGCAGGCTAGCAGCGTAAACACCTATCATCTTGTGAAGTTTTGGAGGCAGGGACATCTTCTTCAGGTGAGCCCCCCATCAGATAATGTAAACCTAAGCATGAAGTTATTTTGGGGATTTCCACAGCAGGTTGAACACAGGTGCAGAAGTTATAAAGGCAACTTCGCCTGTCTGCACCTCTCTCAGACGGTGAATTTATGTCTATTTGCGTGTTTACATTAAGTTATAATGTAATTGTGCCTTGTGAAAAATTTGCCCATTCACGTTTGGTGTGAAGGCACCTTAAAACATTGACATTGACATGAAAATCCATTGACATGAAAATCCATCATTGACATTGTCCATGTCATTGATGGATTTTTTTCCAGCTCTAAGCTCACTCATGGAGTTCCACAGGGATCTGTGTTGGGCCCTACTCTTTTTAGTCTATATATATGCTCCCGCTGGGCAATATCATCAGAAAGCACTGTATACATTTTCATTGTTACGCTGATGACACACAACTATACCTGTCAATGAAGCCCGATGATTGTGATCAGTTGGCCAAGCTAGATGCTTGTCTTAAGGACATCAAAGCTTGGATGACTTGTAATTTTTTACTATTGAACTCTGATAAGACTGAAGTCATTGTTGTTGGCCCAAAACATCTTAGAAATTCCTTTTCAGACTATGCCCTTAATTTAGATGCTGCCACTCTCACTCTGAACAGTTGTGTGAGGAACCTTGGAGTTATTTTTGACCAGGATTTGTCCTTTAATTCACATATTAAAACCGTTTCTAGGACCGCCTTATATCATCTGTGCAATATTGTTAAGATCAGGAGCATCTTGTCTCTGGGTGATGCTGAGAAACTGATTCACACTTTTGTCAGTTCGCAATTAGATTATTGTAATTCACCATTATCTGGTTGTCCTAGAGTATCTTTAAAAAGTCTTCAATTGATTCAAAATGCTGCTGCTAGAGTTTTAACTGGTTCTAGAAAAAGAGATCATATTTCCCCGGTTCTGTCCTCCCTCCATTGGCTTCCCATTTAATTCAGAATCAAGTTTAAAATCCTTCTTCTTACTTTCAAAGCTCTTAACAATTTGGCCCTCCAATATATAAAAGATCTGAGATTGCCTTACCATCCTAACAGAGCATTACGCTCCCAAAATGCTGGCTTACTTGTGGTGCCCAGAATCTCCAAAAGTACGGTGGGAGGCAGAGCCTTCTGCTACCAAGCCCCTTCTCTCTGGAACCAGTTACCACTCTGGGTCCGGGAGTCAGACTCGGTTTCTGTCTTTAAGAACAGGGTAAAATCCTTCCTTTTTAATATAGCTTTCGTTTAAGGAGGGTATTTGTGTCTTTTAACCCCACTCTTGTTCTATTGTTATCTGATCCATACTGCTGGTTGATCTCCAATATTGTACTTGGCATCTTACTGCTATGTTCTTTATGTCTGCCCTTTCCATCCTCCCTATCCCCTCATCCCCAGCCAGTCGCAGCAGACGACTGCCCCTCCCTGAGCCTGGTTCTGCTAGAGGTTTCTTCCTTCCAAATGGGAGTTTTTCCTCTCCACTGTCGCCTAGTGCTTGCTCATAGGGAATCGTCTGATTGCTGGGTCTTTCTGGGACTGTGTGATTTTTTTTATCTGCACTGTGGCACCTCGAGACGGCTTTTGTTGTGATGTGGCGCATTATAAATAAAGCTGAATTGAATTGAATTAAAACATGTCATTGTCAACTCTGAAGCGTAAAATTGATGATGAAAATCGTTGAGTTAACCCTGCCTGGACTGATGTGTGTGTAATGGAATGTGTAGTTCTAAAAAGAGGTTTCTATTCTCACGTGGTGATTTAAAACAAAACAAACCACAACAGTGGATGTGTAATGTTTGTTAAAGAAATCAGTCTTTTCTTGGGGGGTTTGTACACTGAGGGGTTTGACAGTTCATTTTTTATTCAGCTAAATGCACTTTGTGATGTACCAAGGTGAGTTATGACCAGGATGTAGTATATTTTATTTCAAAAGGGAAACAAATGTTAATCAGTCCCTCCAGGATTTCACGATGTTGCGATCACACTAATTTCCATGAAATCAGCCAATCAGCGCAACTGCTTGACCTTGCAACTTTGTCCAATCATTGCAACTTTCCCGCAATTTTGGCCAATCCTCGTCAACTTCCGCCAATTTCACCAATCAAATTTGTCTCTAAATGGCACTGAAACGCTCAGTCTAACCAATCAAATGCATCGTTGCACCGCGTTCACTTCCGTGTTTACAGTGAGTAGTGAGTTTATAGTTTACAGTAAGTAACGAAATACATCTGCAAACAGAGTGTGTGATTTAAAAAAAAAAACAACACTCACCCGCGAGGTTTTCAACACCGTCCCTTCCTCCGTGTCCCCCAGCCTGCCCGTGGACGCCTCGCCACGTCTCTGTCCTGACCACGTGCGCGAAGCGCTGGGTTTGCCCCTGCTCAAAAGCACCCGGTCGCGGGAGCGCGCGTGAGAAAAGTACACTATATTACAGCAAGTGTTTGAACATCTTTAGAGGTAAAATCATAACATCTGGTCAGTGAGCTTTAAAACTGAATCTCCATTGTGGACGGACAAACGCACCCACCCATCCATCCCCCTCGCCGTCCCGTTGTAAATGAAAGGAGAGAGAGAGAAGCCTGACATGCAGCAGTCAGACAAGTAGGCATGGAAAGACAGAGAATATTGTCTGTATTTTTTTTTCTTCAAAAAACACAGACTCCAATAGCCAATGCAGAGCAACAGAATAATTTATTTTTTCCTCTCCACTCGGTACCGAGTGGTTGGGAACCGTAGGGAGTTTTCAAATGAAGGTGCTGCCAATAATTTCCAAATCTATACTCTTTAACATACATTCAATGCAATTTAGCTGTTGTAATGGATATTGTGTTAATGTTTGTATTTGCTGTTGCACAAGTTTTTCTGTATAGCAGAAGTTTCTGCTTAATTTACAAATCACAATAATAGGAATTTTTTGACAATCCTGAGCTTTTCTTGTATTGTTATACAGAATATCACTGCAGTAAACTGGAAAAAAGCATCTGCTTTAAAATTTGGAATTCTTCCCACAACTTTTAGTGCAGAAAACACTCTAAAAACATTGCAATTTTTTTTTAAAAAGCTCCCGCGAATTCAGGGTTTTTGGCCCGCAACAATCATAAAAACATCCCACGAAATCCTGGAGGGACTGATACATGCTACTAACAGTGCGTATTGAGTTTTTATGCACTTTGAGACACGCCTGACTAAGATGTGACCAAAATGGTTATTTATAGAATTTTACTTTTTCCATTCTATTTATTTAATTGTTGTTCAAGAGGAAAACTATTTCTACTACTTCAAGTTCTGCTCAACCCCAGCACTGTTATTGTTTTTATGCACTTTTGATGTGCCTTTGTCATGTGCCAAGCGCACATTTAAAACCAAGACAATGAATAAAAAAATGCATATTTTTCATCATATTTATCTGTGTTGGTTTGAAATTTGTCATATTCAACAGATTGCTGAACATGTGTGGCCCAGTTACAAGCCTTGATTTCAAATGTGGCCCAACTGACTTTGTAAATGAACAGCCCTGGTATATATACTTGCATATACACTATTCACAAAAAGTTAGGGATATTCACCTTTTGGGTGAAATTTCAGGATGCACCTAAAATGCACTATTGTGGCGATGTTATAATAAGACACGGCGTCTGGAGTTTTAATGAAGTTTATTGATCAAATCATCGCCATCACGGAGCTCACCACAGCTGCTGTATAAGCATGCTGGGGATCACTCTCAGGCTCTCATGAGCTGTAGTCAGAAGCAGTCAGAAGAAGAACAGAGGGTGAACATATGAATTCAGCCACTTAAATACCCAGCAACGGACAATACATCAAAGGCATTTTATCATCAAAGGAAATGCATTCAGACATGTGACATTTGTACCACAATGCGAGCAGGAAGCATGAATGTTTGCATTTGCGTCATACATATCCACAGGATGCTGGTGCCTGAACTAAGCACAGGAAGGCTGCCTATTGATCTCAACACACACATCTCACTGTCCTGTTAATTGCTCTAGTCGAGCGCTGTGTTTGTCCGTGGCTGCTGTGGGGGGGTACCCCATACACTCCCCCCCCAGAGGGCTTAGCGGGGAGCTGAGACCTCGGTAGTCCCGCTTTGGTGGCGAGCTGCGGGGAAAGTCTGTGCCGGGGAAGGGAGGAGGGTGGGGGTAGCAAGTGGCGGGGGATGTCCATGGCTGTGGGAAGAAAAGTTAGTCTCTGATTCCTCTCGCGATTCAGTCCGGCAATGAAGAAAAACAGGAGCTGAAGCTATGTGAGGGACTTGGCGTTTCGGCTTTAGGTGCGTTCGCGGCCCTAAAGCCCTCGGGGACAGCTGACGGCTGGATTCCCGTCGTGCGCCGTGGCTGAGACTTACACCAAATCCTGTGTGCGGGCTGCGTGTGTGCTTCAGGTGTGTGAGCAGTCCTGAAGAGCCGTGTGCAGCGGCGGAGGATGATGTATAAGTCTGTAGAGCCAGCTTGTCTCTGGTGCGCGGCACGCGCTGCGGCCACGTGCCTTCCAGCTGCGCTGTTCTGATGCGAGGCTTCTGTGCATGGCCGGTCCGCTGTCGCGAGGCGAATCAAGGTCAGGGGGCTTGATGGAGATCTGCGCAGTCGGCGCCGATTGTCTCCCCTGTTCGGGCTGTTGGTCGTCGCTCGTGCCGGGTCATGGTGCGTTCAGGTCCACGCGTTCTCCGTCGGCCATGGGCCCCCGTCGTGGAGAGAGGGCAAGGTGTGTGCGCTCTCGTGTGGAGACACAGAATCGTGTGTCAGGAACCGTGAGAGCGGCCGGTCCAGCGTGGATGTGCCGATCTAGGCGTGCAGACCTCACCATGAAATTTCCTCAGCTTTCCCGGTCGTGGGTGGTCTCCAGAGAGCGTCAAAGTCTCCCTAAAGCAGAAAGGAAGGGCAGATCAGTCGGGCTGCCGCGTTCGCTTGTCGTCGGAGAATCACTGCCGGGTGCTGCGTTTGCTGGCAGCGTGTTCTTTTCAGCGTCGGGTCGCCAGCGTGGTTGTCCAGACCAGAAGGTTGCGTCGCACAAAGCGTGTGCGTCTGCGGGGTCACCAGTGTGGCGATGTTATAATAAGACACGGCGTCTGGAGTTTTAATGAAGTTTATTGATCAAATCATCGCCATCACGGAGCTCACCCCAGCTGCTGTATAAGCATGCTGGGGATCGCTCTCAGGCTCTCATGAGCTGTAGTCAGAAGCAGTCAGAAGAAGAACAGAGGGTGAACATATGAATTCAGCCACTTAAATACCCAGCAACGGACAATACATCAAAGGCATTTTATCATCAAAGGAAATGCATTCAGACATGTGACATTTGTACCACAATGCGAGCAGGAAGCATGAATGTTTGCATTTGCGTCATACATATCCACAGGATGCTGGTGCCTGAACTAAGCACAGGAAGGCTGCCTATTGATCTCAACACACACATCTCACTGTCCTGTTAATTGCTCTAGTTGAGCGCTGTGTTTGTCCGTGGCTGCTGTGGGGGGGTACCCCATACTATAACCTTTACAGCTGAACTGAATCTGATCTTCTCTAATCTTTTGAATGCTCATGTCCAACTGTTCAATGTTTCAATACTGTTTTAATACCAGGGACGGCTGTGGCGCAGGTGTAGTGTGGCTGACTACTGATCGGAGGGTCAGGGGTTCAATTCCCGCTCTGTCTGCATGTCAAAGTGTCCTTGAGCAAGACACTGAACCCCCAGTTACTCCTGGTGGGTCAGGCCAGCGCCAGTGTATGGTGGCTGTGCCACCATTAGTGTGTGAATGGGTGGATAGCAGGATCTGTAAAGCGCTTTGGTCATCTAGAGATGAGGGGAAAAAAAAGCGCTGTATAAGTGAATGCCATTTACTTTTTGCATAACTTGCTGTTCTCTAACAAGGTGCTTAATGGCAAAATTCCCAACAGGCGTTTGATCGAATTGACCAATAAATTTTCTGGTTCATTTAGAATTAGTATTTAAACAGTCCTTTTCATCATGCTGTTCACATTTTGACATCATGAGACCAAGACGACACTTAACAATTGATCAGCAGTACCTCACCATTGCGAGGCTTCAAACAGGATGTTCTCAGAGGGAAGTGGCCACTGAGCTTAGTGTGTCACAGAGTGTCATCAGCAGGTTGCAACAGAGATGCAGAGACTGGAAGAGTTGCAGAAAGGCATAGAAGTTGACATCCTTTGGCCACATCCCACGCTGATGACCGCTTCATTGTGAACAGTGCCCTGTAGAACTGGATGATGAATGCCACTCAACTCCAGATACATTTAAGGGAGGGGAGAGGTACCCAAGTGTCACGTCAGACCATTCAAAACCGTTTACATCAGTGTGGTCTGCATGCTAGACGACCTGCAAGGGTACCTGAACACACCACCAGGCACAGGTGTCATCGTCTGCATGGGCCAGGGAACATTTACGCTGGACAAGGGACCAGTGGGCTTCGGTGCTGTTCTCTGATGAAAGTTGATTCACACTGAGCAGAAATTATGGCCGCCAACGATGGAGACATCAAGGAGAGTGCTATGCATCAGCCACTGTTGTCACCAGATGAACCTTCGGTAGTGGTGGTGGTGTTACAGTCTGGGCAGGTGTGTCTAGTCAATACAGAACTGCCCTACACCTTGTGAATGGTACAGTGACGGGCCGCCCTTCAAGAAGAGTGGAATGTCATGCCTCAGCAGACAATAAGTCAACTTGTGAACAGCATGAGATGTCGTCAAGCTGTAATTGATGCTCAAGGGCACATGACAAGTTACTGAGACATTGACATTTTTTGTTGTGGTATACCCACCACTGTTGTTGGCTTTTGTTTCAATAAATTGAGATGAGGAAATCACCATTGCATGCTTCTACTTAAATGCCCTACTTTCATGATATATCAGTGTAGTGTGAACTTTTTACATTTTCCATAAATTTCAGCCAAAAGCCAAATATCCTTAACTTTTTGTGAGTAGTGTAATTGTTTGAACAGATGAACATGGCATCATCAGGCATCTCTAAATTGTACCCAAAGATGAACCAGACTTGTGGAGGTCTACAGTTCTCTTCCTGATTTCTTTTGGTTTTCCCCATGATGTCACACAGGGAAGCAGTGTGCTTGAAGTGTGCCTTCTTCTTCTTTTGGATTTGATTGGTGGTTGGCAACCAGCTTACAGGTGCATTACCGCCACGTACTTCACTCTCTCAAAATCTGAAGTGTGCCTTAAAATATATCCACAGGTTTGCCTCCAATTAACCCCAATCTTGTCAATTAACCTATCAGAAGCTTCCAAAGCTATGGCATCATCTGGGTTTTCCCAAATTGTTTAAAGGCATAGTAATTTAAGTGCATATAAACTGACTTCGAAGAAAGTCAGTTCTCTAAAAAATTATTAATTTGTCAAGTATAAAATCTGTTGAACAAATGGAAATAGTTTTGGTAATCCTAACTGATCTAAAACAGGAAAAGTTTAATGTCAGAGTGAGAAAAACAGTTGTCTTTTTATAGTGTATGTAAGTATCTGGTTTCAGCTGTACTTTTAACATTTTACCTTCATTTTGACGGATTATGTCATGTCAGAAAGTAGGAGAAAAGACAAAATGTGAAATTAGGATTTTATTAGTAGACATTTTCCCCCAGTCATATAATCTATAAAGCAGTCCACAAAACTGATACTGTACATCCGTCACAGTCCCCCCCACCCTTCAAAATAAAACATCTGGTACAACGTTCTCACTGAAAAAAAGTTTAAATACTATAAAAATAAATCAATTGCACAAATATGCCATTTTGTGTACGATTACCTCTGTGTGACACTTGTAGAATACAAGAATATGACAATTCAAGAGGGGGGGGGGAAATCAAGAGAAGGCAGTGACACAAAGGAAAGTCCAGTAATTAACTAGAACTCATTGAACAGTGCAGCATTAGTTGCCTAACTGGAGCCTGAAGTGGCACTGATGGATGCAACCACGGTTTGATTTCACACCTGTGTACCAACTAAGTAGTGTTTTTACAGATTCTGAAATTTGACCATTAAAGCTGCCAAGCTTTTTGTGAAGGCTTAGGAAACTCAAACACCCAGACGATCCACCTGTACACACGGACTGACGTCAAGGGTGCAGGTGTTCTGCTGGCGAATGAGATCTCCTTCAAGCCCGCATTACATGGTCTGGTTCTTATTATAGTGGACCTATACTGCTTTTTTAAAATTTTTATCAGTCACACAAATCTCAGAAACACAATGATTTGTAATTTAATTCAAAATGCTACAAGTCATTCATTTAAAATAAAGGCTTGGAATATTTCACTTTATGTGTAATGAATACAGAGATATTAAAGTGTACCTTTCTGGATGACATTATGAAAAATGGACTTTATGATATTCTAGTTTCTCTGAACTGTGAAGGCATGTGCTGATAAAATGTTTGCCAATATGACCTGTGGCCATTTTTAAATAATGAGCAAAGCATATGCAAGCCAAAAACGTAGGATCTGAGTAATCCAATTAGACCCATCAAATCAATTTGCTCAATCCCATTTGACAGCCAATCAGAAGATGTCATTTAAAGGGAGATGCTGTACAAACATTCCACACAGTCGATGTAGAAAAGCCAATGGAAATAAGGACAACTGGTCAACTTCAAAATAAAAGACAAAATGAAAATTCTATCATAAAACATCATAAATAATATTAATTAAAAATGGGAATGTTAGAAGTGAACAGACTGATGCAGGCACTGACTTTTTTTTTTTTTTTTTTAGACAAATGGTATCTTTCTTTTAAGAGGAATTCAATAAACCAGGAAAGCAACAAACATTTCGAGACACATTTTACTGTTCCAGCTGAGTTAGAATCACACTAACAGAAAACCCAGGAGAACTGGGGGGGGGGGGGGGGGGGGGGGGAAATCAGTTTACACAAATTTAACAGTTTCTGAGGTCTTCGCTGCAGCATGGAATGGAGGCAGATAAACCGGCGTGACTGGATGTCTGACGTCGCCTCATCACAGGTGTGACTGAAGAACCTCACCACCCATAGATCTAACAATCTCCAGCCCCACCCACATCTTACACGGCCCTACTCTACAGGATGCAGCAAAGTCACTAATGGAGCGTTAAGCAAATTAGACTGGTTACATGTTTTTAATTCAGCTTTTGTAAAATGAGTCAATCTAAGAGAAGCATTTTTCCCCACATCTAAACAAAACTTAACAGATTTGCCATGCAGCACTGGAAAAGCCACTGCACACGGCCAGTGACCTGCAGCAGCAAGACCAAACAAATGTCAGCTGATGTGGCAGGAAAGTCTACTTTTCAGAAAAAGTGTGCTGCAGTTCACTTCCTGACCATAGGTGTCACTACAAAGGTGTCTGGACTGCATGGAGCTGCTATAACTGGATCTAACTGGTTTGAAGCTCAGACAAGCTGTGTTCATTATGGAGTTAATTATACATTTACATATATGAGGGATAAGGACCTGCATCAAATAACTTCAAGCATCTGCAAAGACACGGGTGAGAAATGTATAACTGAATCTCTATATGGATGAATATTAAAACTTCCCTGAAGCTAATAAAAATTTGAGTCCTGCTCAGTTGGAATGAAACTAAATAAAGGAACGAAGACGCTCATTTTAGGCGCTCAGCTTTCAAAGAGGAAAAAATGGGCTGTGCATGGAATGCGTCGAGTTTGCTTTTACTGTACATCAAGCTCAAGAACACTAGTGGGGAAGACTCGTAAATGCAAATTAAGTTCACTAACAGGTGACAGTTTAACACGTGGACGAGACGATGAAACGTGACAGATCAAGACAACGTACGCCTGTCATAATGGCTGCTTCCTCTGTTCTGTCTCTAACATGTTCTTGCATTTGCGCCTCTTCACTCAGTGTCCATCTGCTTTGTAGTAACTTGTTTCTTGCACCATGATTTAGTGGGAAGCCACCCATCACCAGATCTGCAGCACTTACATGGTTTCACACCAACGGGGACGCCATCTTTGTTTCGTCATACCATGCCAATAGTGGGGATTAATAATTACATAAAAGGTTTAAATTCATACTTTCTAATTCTCATTCACACAGCAAAAAAAACCCAAAACAAAACACTCCTGTTATTAATATGGCTTTACGCATTTGTACATATTTATACACCGATTCATACGATGGACGTTCAGACATTTACACACTTCTTTTTTTTTTTAACTTGCTGCAGGACGATGGTGTCTTAAGTTTTAACTTCACTGTGAGATGTACCAAGTGAACTTTGCCTCATCACATCTCGATTACACTGAATGTGCAGCAAATGCCCACTGGTCACACAGCCACCTGCAACAAATCACATCATTTTAGAGCCTCCTGCATACGAGCGCATGGGTTTTCAACCTGTATCGTCACTTTGCTGTGGGCCAATAGCAGTGATGCAAAACTGCATGAGTCTGAATTTGTGTAACATGGGTGCATGAACATCTACAGACTACAGGAGAGGACAATGGTGTCTACCGACTCAAACTAAAACATCTTGTATACCGTATGACTTGATTTCACCCTGAGGTCACCGAGAGCCCAGGCTCGCTCTGTGCGTTTGGTGACCGTGCGGGCAACTGCTCCAGGGGGAATGGTGATTCACGCGAACTGTGGCTGCACAGACAGGTGGACACAGCTTCATGGCAACAGCTCATTTCACCTCTGCCAGAAAGAGACGGAAACTGAAATGGTGGTCGCCCTTATGCAAGCTGCAGACTCGAGCATCTCTTTGCATAAATTGTGCACATGCACGAGTGTGAAACGGTTGCCATGAAACTTGCATGAAAAAGCTCGTCTGAACCTAGCCATGACTTCTCATACTCCACTTTGTTTTCTGATCTGTAACTGGTCTTTGTTCTGCGGCACGGCTCGGATGCTGAATGCTTCGGGGGCAGACCGCATGGACAGTATTGAGCTTGAATCTGATTCGTCTTCACCAATCCACCCAACAATGACAGTGTACAAGTCTGTTCTTTGTAGCGTAATATATCACCTACCTACAATTATTTTAAGTGTTTGAGTGTTTAAAAGTTTCCAAGGACAAAAAAATAGTTATAATAACAAAATCAATCCACAAGATCCATCTTCAGTCGAAGGACCGTTCACATCCCTGATATCCTAGTTGACTGGATGTCCATAAATCCATCATTGTGGTCACTGTCTTAATAACTGTAGTATTCTCACTTTTTCCTATTTATTCATTCATTACGCATGTGTGACTCTTAAATGTGGCCATGGGGAGGAGCTGTGAGCTGTTCCTCAGACAGAATAGTTTGCTTGCACAAGTGTTAAACATTCATTTACTTGTTAGAGACTCTCCAACGCTGGAACTGATCTGGAAGAAAACAAATATTGTGCTCTAAAGAAGGCTGAGGCAGAGAGATGGGAGAAGATCACTGATGTTTGGAGAAGTACTCGGGCCTGAAGACTCAGCAGAAAGCTTTTAAATGTTCCCAATTTGCTCTGGTCCATCTGTGTGGACTTTTATTTTCTCCCCAGCTCATGAAAAGCAGATCATCACACATTATAGCTGAGGAAGATGAGGAGGGCAGTGAAGTTTAGCAGGCATTCAGTAGATATCAGGCAGACCTCGATAGTTCCTGCTGAAGTAGCCACCAGAGTAGAGCCAGTCCTGGGAGCCTGTGTACTGGTTGGTGGACATCTGGAACCACCTGAAAGACAGAACACAGATTCGGTTCCTGAAGAGTTACTGGGACTTCTGTTTGACGTGCTGGTTTAGAAACAGCTGAATCATTATGTACAGACTGGATAACCCCAAAGAAAAGTTGTCATTTTTAGTCCAAATTTACATTTATGATTCTTACATTAAAATTTTGCCTTTTTTCATTAATTTGCAACTTTTTCCTGTAAAATTAAAAACTTTATGCAAATCCAAGACTTTATTCCATCCATCCATCTTCTACCGCTTTTCCGGAGGTCCGAGTCACAGGGGCTGCAGTTCCAGCAGAGAAGTCCAGACCTCCCTCTCCCCGGCCACCTGCTCCAGCTCTTCAGAAAGGATACCAATGCGCTCCCAGATCAGCTGGGAGACATAGTCTCTCCAGTGAGTCCTGGGTCTACCCCCGGGTCTCCTCCCAGTGGGACGTGCCCGAAACACCTCAAGTGGGAGGCGTCCAGGAGGCATCCTGATCAGATGCCCATACCACCTCAACTGGCTCCTTTATTCTTGTACGTTAAAGAATCACTCCATATCAGATCACCCAGAGGGTCCCAGGTGGTTGTCTTTGAGTCTGAAAAATTTCACAGGTGTTCCTATAACCAAGTTATAGACAAAAAAAAAAAAAAAAAAACATTAGGTCTCTGTCTTAAAATTACAGCTTTCTGATTTTTTAAGATTTATTTTTAGCTTTTGGCTAAATGGCCCTGTGATGGACTGGCAATCTGTCCAGGGTGTACCCTGCCTCTCGCCCAAAGATACTGGGATAGGCTCCAGCCCCCCCGCGACCCGAAAAGGATTAAGCGGAAGAAGATGGATGGATGGAGTTTTCAGTCAAACTTCTAACATTAAAGGCTCCTTTAAAACATCATGTACAGCTTTGAAACTTTGTGAATAGGCCGAACCTCCATCCACCTTCTACTGCTTATCTGGGGGACCAAGTTACGGGGGCAGCAGTCCAAGCAGCCCAGACTGCCACCCATTTTACTGAGTACTGTGATCCCTCCTGAAACTGGTGAGACCACTGAAGTACACCTGGCGTACACTAGGGGTGGGGAAAAATATCGATTCAGTGATGATCACGATACTTGGCACTGGTGACGATGCATCGATCCATAAACGCACAGCTTGATCTTTTATTTTAAAAAATGTTCACACATACAGTATACTTTTGGGTTACCAATTAATCAATGGCATTTTCAGTCCACTAGATGGTGCAAAGCAAACACCCAGTCAAATGAAATCATAGCTGTCTCGGTGATTTGCAGCCAGCTTTGAAAGTTAGCTCAAATGTCGGGCCTTTTTTGAATTTTACAACAAAGATGGAAGGAAAGACCTCGACATGACACACGACCTGTAAGAAGCGCTGCATGGAAAAAAGAAAAACACTTGGAATACAGCAGGTCAGCACATGTCTCGGAGCAGCATTAGCAATGAAGAAACGAGAGATGACGCTTTTCTCTGATCGCCAAGTAAGTAAAGTTTATTTATGAAGCACTTTTCACAGACATATAGTCACAGAGTGCTGCACAATAAAATGGAATAAAAGGAAGTTGATCGATAAAAATAATTTTAAGAATAAAAAAACAAGTGAAAACACCAGATTAAGATAATTTAAAAATATCAGACTGACCATTAAAAAGCAGTTGAAACTCAACGGAAGTCCTCGTTAAACAAAAGTTTTCAGCTGCTTTTTAAAAAAAAAAAAAAAAAAAAAAAGAATCCACAGAGTCAGATAAATGTAGCTGGAGTGGGGGTCTATTCCAAACACCGTCCACCATCCTCCCTGTATGCAGAGACGCATCTCCATGGAAAATGAAGCCCTGAGAATAGTTTATTTTATGAAAGGGATGTCAACAGTTTTACTTTGGGACATGATTTGAGGTTGAATAAAGTGAAAAAATTTGAAATATATGGGATTGTGATACTCGATTATCGTAATATTGTGATCATCGTTGAATCGTGATAGGATCGAATCGTGACCCAAGAATTGCAATCCGAATCGAATCACGAGGTCCCTCACAATTCTCACCCCTACTGTACACCTACACTGGTAAAGGTCGGTTAAAAAAGGTCACCTTTGACCTCTTAAGGTCAAGCAGTCAGTGAAACCATGTCGGGAGCACTTTTCAAGTACTGTGGCATCACCATGCAAGAGATGAGAACCCGCAGGTGAAGTTCTGAGTTAGCGGGAGGACAAAGTTTTTGCCACATACATACCCACACCACAGAATATCTTTATATATATATATTTAAATTTGCACACTGCTCACCTGTACAGTAGATATAGTATCACCTGTCTGATGTCCATATCATCTCTGCTGCTACTCATCAATAATTTGTAATTATACACTGCTTTTTGCACAGTGCTCATTTGCACACTGTACATAGGTTCATGCCATCTCAGGTTCACATCATCTCTGATATCAATATACCACTATCACTTTAGTCATCCGGTGACTTTCATTTTCATTCCTCTACTGCCTAACTGTGTGTTGGTGTATATGTCTTAGCATCCATCAGTACTAGGATTGAGTTACTGTGTTAGTGTGTCATGACCTGTTAGAATTGTTGTTTCTGTACCTTTAACTTGGCATTCATTCGGAGAGCAAAGTAAGAATTTCATTGCTCAGGAAAAGTAGCATTTCTTAACTGTGCACATGATAATAAAGCCTTTGAATCTTGAATATATAATCTGCCAAAAACTGGGCGTTGGTGCTATAAATTTCCTTCAAGAGTTATGATTTTTTGAAAATGTATCCTAATTTTTAGGGATGAGCCAATACCACTTTTTCAAGACTGATACCGATACTGTGACTGAGCATCGGCCGATAACAATCCAAACCAGACAAACCTCATTTTAAACAGTACACAACATACTTTGGTAATGACTGGTTGCATTTTCCATACATATAAAAACAGAAATCTAAAAGTCAAAGAATATATTACAAATGTTACTCAGTTCAGCAATGCTGCTGCTTTTTTATAATTTTAAACTTTGCAACACTGGCAGCATTTCACTGGTCAGCACCATGTAAACATGAATTCTGAAGTTTTACAGTGCATCCAGAAACTATTCACAGCGCTTCACTTTTTCCACATTTTGTTATGTTACAGTCTTATTCCAAAATGGATTAAATTCATGTTTTCCCTCAAAATTCTACACACAATACCCCATAATGACAATGGGGAAAAAAGGTTTTTTGAGATTCTTGCAAATTTATTAAAAATAAACTAAGAAATCACATGTACATAAGTATTCACAGCCTTTGCTCAATACTTTGTTGATGCATCTTTGGCAGCAATTACAGTCTCAAGTCTTTTTGAATATGATGCTACAAGCTTGGCACACCTATCTTTGGGCAGTTTAGCCCATTCCTCTTTGCAGCACCTCTCAAGCTCCATCAGGTTGGATGGGAAGCGTCGGTGCACAGCCATTTTCAGATCTCTCCAGAGATGATCAATTGGATTCAAGCCTGGGCTCTGGCTGGGCCACTCAAGACATTCACAGAGTTGTCCTGAAGCCACTCCTTTGATATCTTGGCTGTGTGCTTAGTTACGGTTGTTGTCCTGCTGAAAGATGAACCGTCGCCCCAGTCTAAGGTTAAGAGCGCTCTGGAGCAGGTTTTCATCCAGGATGTCTCTGTACATTGCTGCATTCATCTTTCCCTCTATCCTGACTAGTCTCCCAGTTCCTGTCGCTGAAAAACATCCCCACAGCATGATGCTGCTACCACCATTGGCGTGGTTATGAGCAGTGCCTGGTTTCCCCCAAACATGACACCTGGCATTCATGCCAAAGAGTTCAATCTTTGTCTCATCAGACCAGAGAATTTTGTTTCTCATGGTCCGGGAGTCCTTCAGGTGCCTTTTGGCCAACTCCAGGTGTGTTGCCATGTGCCTTTTACTAAGGAATGGCTTCTGTCTGGCCACTCTACCATACAGGCCTGAATGGTAGATTGCTGCAGAGATGGTTGTCCTTCTGGAAGGTTCTCCTCTCTCCACAGAGGAACACTGGAGCTCTGACAGAGTGACCATCGGGTTCTTGGTCACCTCCCTGACTAAGGCCCTTCTCCCCCAGTCACTCAGTTTAGATGGCCGGTCAGCTCTAGGAAGAGCCCTGGTGGTTCCGAACTTCTTCCATTTACGGATGATGGAGGCCACTGTGCTCATTGGGACCTTCAAAGCAGCAGAAGTTTTTCTGTACCCTTCCCCAGATTTGTGGCTCGAGACAATCCTGTCTTGGAGGTCTACAGACAATTCCTTTGACTTCATGCTTGGTTTGTGCTCTGACATGCACTGTCAACTGCGGGACCTTATATAGACAGGTGTGTATCTTTCCAAATCATGTCCAATCAACTGAATTTACCACAGGTGGACTCCAATTAAGCTGCAAAAACATCTCAAGGATTATCAGTGGAAACAGGATGCACCTGAGCTCAGTTTTGAGCTTCATGGCAAAGGCTGTGAATACTTATGGACATGTGATTTGTTAGGGTTTTTTTTAATAAATTTGCAAAAATCTAAAAAAAACTTTTTCACATTGCCATTATGGGGTATTGTGTGTAGAATTTTGAGGAAAAAAATGAATTTAATCCTTTTTAGAATAAGGCTGTAACATAACAAAATGTGGAAAAAGTGAAGCACTGAATGCTTTCCGGATGCACTGTAAGTTCAAGTTTAATGCAAAACTTTAAAGCTCAGTATTTAAGTAAATACTCAGATGAAATTCAAAGTGCCACTGTGCATGAGGTAAAAAATGCTGTAGATCAGAAATAAGGAACTAACCCTTTAAGTTGTATTTTTGTCATCCATTATTATTATTATCATCATCAGTATTCTCCTGGTGCTCAGTTCATTTAGTAGTTAATTCTCTGTCCGTAGTTTTTAGGTTTGCTCTTATTTTGAAGTCATCCCTGTTTCATTTCATATAGCCTTGTTAGTCCTGCTTCCAGTTCACCGGTTATAATTTGCCATTTATGTTTTTGTCACCTACCTGTCATCAGCTGCAACTGTCCATCTAAAGGTAAGCCCATGTTATGTCTTCATTCCTGCTCCTCTGGTTTTTACTTTCAGTTTCCTCCTTTTAGTTTCACTTTTAGCGTATTCCAGCAGTAAAACAGTGGCTGCTGCTGCACGACAGACTTGCTTCTGCTTGGTTCTTGACAGAATTCAGCATACTCCTTTACCGTGATACTTTTGCAAGTGTTTTGTCAAGTTGGTGGTGTTAAAATTGTAAATGGTGGTACCACACAGCAACTTTATACTGAGACGAGTCCCACAGACAGGCTCCAGTGACGTGACACGTTGCTTTTTCTTACAGAAGCCGCGCTCAGCACGGCTAAGAACATGATCGTGCCTTCATTTTAATATTACTAATGTATTGGATTGGTAAATTACTTTTGTTCCTTACCGATACCGATCCAGCCATTTTGCCTGGATCGAACCAGATACAGCGGATTGGATCAGCTCATCCCTACTCATTTTTGAGACTGAAAGAGTACCACAGAGTAAGTTTAACTTACAGAGTGAGCAAACTGATCTCCCCACCAGACTGCATCACTAACCAACACACGAGCACTTCACACCTACCCCATACACACGTCATCACTGCTCTATGAACTTTGGATAATTTCTTTAGGAAGAAATGCAGACTTGAGGCCCGTACATACTCTGCAAGAACACAGAAATGTGTTCGTTTTATTGGGGCAGCAAGAACAAAAACAAAGTTCTTTCTGGCCAGGACATTTCATACTTCACAAGAAAGTCAAGTGTCGACCTCCTGGGAAATTCAAATTTCTGACCAATCACACAATAGTTATCAGACATTGCACAAGAAAAAAAAAAGTTCTGCTCAGATGATGTGTCATAACAAACTGCAGGAACTCCCAAACCAGGGCAGCGAGAAAAAAATAAAAAGACGTCATTTTGTTCCTGCAGTCCTGGGAGAGAGAACAAATTTCTCTGTTCTGGCAAAGTTTATCCAGGCCTTTAGGGAAACGGTGCACAAATGGTGCAGACTTGATGATTTGGCAGTGGGACAGCGCTGATGTCTTCTGTCTTTTAAATTTGCAACTTTACCAGAAATTTACTTATTCTTTTCATTATGAAATGGAAATTTTTTTCTCAAAAATTCTTTTAAATTTGGATTTTTTTCTTCTCATAAATTCACTACTTTTTCATAATAAACTTAATTTTTCCCCATAAACTTACAAATTATTTCACTGTAAATTTGTTACTTTTTTCCTCATAAATGTCTGACTTTTGTAAATTTGCTTTCTCAAAGTTTATTTTCCTCATAAACCTGCAACTTTTTTCTTACAACTGTAATGTCTGCAAAATAAATTAGCAACTTTTTATCGCAATTTAAAAAATACTTTGTGTATGGGCAACCTTTTTTCCTTGTACATTTGCAACTCTCGACTTTTAAATTTGTAGCTTTTTTCCTCATAAATGTACTTATTCTTTTCATTATAAATATGCAACTTTTTCTTGTAAATTTGGATTTTTCCCCCCTCATGAATTCAAAATTTTTCATAATAAATTTGCAACTTTTCTTGCAAATTTGTGACTTCTTTGCTCTTAAACTTGCAACTTTTCTGAAGTAACTTTGCAACCATCTTTATTGTAAGTTCACAACTTCATTTTAAATGTGAAACTTTTTTCTTATCCATTTGTGACTTTTTTACATGTAAATTTGCTAGTTTTCATCATAAATGTGACATTTTTTCTTCTATATTTGTGACTTTTTCTTGTAAATTTACAACTTATTTCTCTCAAAGTTGCAGCTATTTCATCGTAGCTTTACTACTTTTCATAATAAATGTACATATTTTTGTAAATTTGCCACATCCATTTTTTTGATTTTTGTTTATTTAGGCAATTTTATGTTTTAATTTTGCACAGACAATAAAATATTTTGTCTCTTTCTAATTTAATTTTGATGATTATGGTTATAGCTTTTGAAATGAAATTCCCTGAGCTAATTCAGTGAGGCGCACCAGTATGTTTGCTCCCTACCTCGTAGACCACTCCTCCTCATGCTTGGCTCTGTCCTTTCTGGCTCCTCGCTGTTTCTCCTCCAGTCTCTCCTTCTCCTTGCTGGCATCATCTGAACAAACACACAAAAAAACGACATGCTCTCCAAATAGCACTACATGCGAGTCAAGAGATATGTAAAGAAACAAACTGAGGTTTCATGTTTTCTCACAGACAGTAACACAAGTACCCAGCAGGGGTCAGGACTGTATCATTTCTATCTCACTCGGCAGCAGAAACTGGCATCTCTGCAAACTAATATCATTTCACGTTTAGGCCAAAAATAAGCACTGATAAATCAAATTAATTTACCCATGTTGCCATTCTCCATGGCTCTGATGTCAGGTCTGAAGCGACAGTCTGTGGGGGGCAGGACGGCCTCCATGCCTGGCTCCAGCTCATTGAGAGCCATCGCAAAGTGTGTGAAGTTGTACATCTGGGAAACGAGGAGTGCATCACCATCAACTTAGCTAAATACTGGCAGCGGTAGCTTATATATTTACACAGGACCTAAAACAGTCATTTTTCATTTCAGGACACCGACCACATTTACATGTGCACAAATAAACCAGTTATGATTGAATTTCTAGGGTTGTCTGATTATTCAAGTGGCCATGTAACCAGGGTCATTAACTCCCAAGTGGTTTACCCTCCAATAGTCCATTTATTCAGTGCATGTAAATACAACTGAACTGATTATTGCCATTCTCAGTTTATTCCCAGCAATTGTTTTATTGTGACCATGTAACCGGGGTCAATAACTGATTTGATTGCAATTTTCTCTGCTGGTTGTACAACATTTCTGCTTTGTTTTTAATACCATAGAAGAGTGTGGCGGTCTGGAGTCTATCCTCCAAAGCAGAGTACTTCCTGGTATGACACACACCGTCTCTTGGACTTCAGGCATGTCATCTGCATCATCGTCTGCCCTCTCATAGTCCTCCTTTAAAAAAATACAAAATAAAATAAAAGCTGATATCTTCCATCATCGTACTTGTGAAGCATTTCTGCTTTAATCTGTTTTTCTTCAGAACTATTCCTTCAGTACTTCCAAAAGAAGTTGCACTTCACTACAACTGAGCAGACTAAAGCAAAATAGCTAAACAGTACACAGGACTGCTGGTTTACCTGGATAAAAAACAGAGTGCTGTAGACACCAAGAGAACATGAAGAGAGGAGGAAAACATGAAATATGACCAATCCCCAAGGCCATTTAACACACAAACGACAATATGAAAGCAGAAATGTACACTTGTTCTCACATTTTTTTGCTTTTTGAAATCTCCTTTCTTTTCGGCCTTCTTGTGGGCTTCATATGCCTGAGGGCCGATGCTCCACATGCACTCGGTCCACTTCCCATAGATGACGCAGAGCTTCTTTTTACTGGACAGTGAGACGAGGAGAAGAACAAGAGGAAGTGATGAGGGAGGGGAGTACAAGAGGAAAAAAGAGGAGAACAAAGATGCGTTTAGATAAAGTTGTTGACAGTACGGGAACGGTAGAGGTGCATAACCGAGACAGGGAAGAGCAAGTAGATGGAAAAGGAGAAGAAAACGGGGGAAATAAGAAGATCAATAGAAACTTTAAACATGGCAAACGAGAAGTTTTGCATCTTCAGTGATGAAATGATCTAAGAGTAAACTCACCTCTTGTCTTGGATGTATCCCTCCACCCTGTGCAGCTCTTTACCAAATATCCCACAAGGCTTGAAACTTAGCACACACTTGTCTCCAGTTCTGAAGAAGGAAAAAGAAGATAAGATAAGATAAGATAAGCCTTTATTAGTCCCACAACGGGGAAATTCCAGGATTGCAACAGCACAGGGATAGCAACACTCAGAGCAACAATCAGAAGGCAAGAAAAAAAAAAAAAAAAAAAAACAAGCAAGCAAGAGCAGCTAATATACATATGTACATATTACTATAAAATATATATATACACACACACACACACACACACACACAGACACACAGTGCAGAGCATTGTAGCTGGATGGAATAAATATATGAATATATGAACACAGTGCAGAGCATTGTAGCTAGATGGAATAAATATGTAAATATATAAACACCCACAGTACGGAGCATTGCAGCTAGGTGGAATAAATATGCAAGTATATAAACACACACAGTGCGGAGCAATGTAGCTAGATGGAATAATATGTAGATATATAAAAACACAGTGCGGAGCATTGTAGCTAGATGGAATAAATATATAGATATATAAATATAAACACACCCAGTGCTGAGCATTGTAGCTAGATGGAATAAATATGTAAATATATAAACACACACAGTGCAGAGCATTGTTGCTAGATGGGATGAAACAGCATAACCGTCTACTTAGTTATCCTACATGGTATGATTATGTGCCCATACATATTCTCACCCTCCATAGCGACCGATATGTTCCTAGTTGTATGCCGGAGAGGACCATTGTGTAAGTCTATTGCATCTTTTGCATTCAAAAAACTATTAGTTTGTTACGTCTTTTTGCTATCTCTGCGAGCAGCCCTGCTTAGGTTGTACAGTCTGACAGCCGTTGGTAGGAAGGACCTACGAAACCTCTCGGTTGTGCACCTGGGATGACGTAGTCTGCTGCTAAATGAGCTCCTCAGTGCATCCAGTATGTCCTGCATAGGGTGGAACTCGGACTCCAGCAGAGATGACAGTTTAGCCACCGTCCTTCTCTCTCCTATCTCCTCCATCGGATCAAGGCGCTGCCCCAGGACAGAGCTAGCTTTCTTGATCAGTTTGTTCAGTCTCTTCCTATCGGCTGCAGTAATGCCACTGCCCCAGCAGACCACTCCAAAAGTGATGGCTGATGCCACCACTGTGTCATAGAATGACTTCAGCAGCGCCCCTTGTACACCAAAAGACCTGAGTCTCCTCAGCAGGAACAGCCTGCTGTTCCTGCTCCAGAAGAGTGACAAGGTGGGATTATTTAACTGTAGTGTGTCTAATAGGGGTGGGGAGAAAAAAATTGATAGTGTCGTCTCACAGTACTTGGTGTCAGTGATATTGTACTGATTCAAAGACACCTGTCTGACAATATTTTAATAAATGTTGCAAATATAAACTCAGCTTTTGGGTACAAATAACTAATAAAAGCCAAGTGACTTTTCAACCCACTAGATTGTGCTTAAATCCGGTCAGCAAAAGATGGACTTGAGACCTTGCCGGGAGTTGGACAAGAAAAAGAGCGGGATGGGACATCACAAAATTTATTACAGCCACAGGTGATAATCATCGGGTTCCAGGCAGATGTAGGCTTCAAGGTCCTGTATTGTTTAGCAACAGCATTTAAAACCAAATGTGTGTTACACATTAGTTCTTAAAGCAGCACAATGTAACTTTCTTGTTTCGGGTAGGAACACTGAAAAGACTACAACTATGGTATGACCTCAGTCCCAACAGCCAATCACAAAGTGCTTTGTTGTTGGTGGCTAAAGTTGTGCCCTGTGATTTGCTGTTGGGACTGTGGTGATAGTCACCATAGTTGTAGTCTTTTCAGTCATCCTACCCCCCCAAAAAATAGAAAAGCTGCTGCAGGCAATGTGAGCCCACTCAGGCTATGGGGGAAGCGACATTCATTTGCTCAAAGGCTGGTGTAACATCAAAATTATTTTGTAGACACCATTTTAAGGTGAAAATCTTACATAGTGTTGCTTTAAAATTCCATTCCATTATTGCTGAGCACCAAGCTGGACAGCAGGAAGTTCCGTTTTTATATGGTCTTTGGCATGACCCGGCCGAGATTTGAACCCCTGCCTTCCGGGTGTGGGGCGGATGCTCTACCAACTCAGTTATCATGGTTTTAACCCGCTGGTAACGGGAGCAATAATGGAAGAGCCGCTTAGCTAACGGGTGTGGTTAAGAGCTCAAGCAGGTTCATTTTGTCTTCCTTTTAATCATTATTTTTTTTTCTTATTTCAGACAAGAATAAAAAGGAGATGTTTTACCTTTATCTTAGTTAATATTAATTAACTAATTCATGTTTATTATTAAGTACCTGACAAATTAAGATGACCAAAATTCACGAAGTCAGTGACTTTAATCCATCAACAGCCTTCAGACAAACTAAACGTGCTGTCTGGGTGGTGAGGAGAGTTCTAAAAAACAATAAATATATAAAAATATTATAACAGAAATAACTGCAT
This sequence comes from Pholidichthys leucotaenia, assembly GCA_020510985.1. Taxonomy (NCBI): domain Eukaryota; kingdom Metazoa; phylum Chordata; class Actinopteri; order Cichliformes; family Pholidichthyidae; genus Pholidichthys; species Pholidichthys leucotaenia. The sequence continues at coordinate 358,364,617 of CM035843.1, read as the reverse complement.
CTTTGGTCATTTAATTTATTTAATTAAATACAATTTTATTAATATTTTTTGTTTGTAATCAGAGTTAAATTATTGTTCTGTTCTAACTGCAAAGTTATGGTCAAAAATGTAAATTGTTATAAGGAAAAAGCAAAAAAAACTTCCACAGTCTGTTTCAAATTTATTAAAAAAAAAAAAAAAACAGTAATTTTATTTTAAAAAAAATAGACAAAAATTAGCCATAAAATAATCCACAAATTTACAAAAAAGTCTCAAATGTACAACAAAAGTCAAGTTTACAAGAAGAAATTGCAAATTTGAGGAAAATGGTTTCAAATTTAGATAAATTTAGTGAGGAAAAGTAGAAAACTATAAGAAAATAGTTGTAAATTTTGGAGAAAAATCTCAAACCTTCAAGACATGGGCGCTCTTTGTACCCTTAACTAGAAATTGTTGGATGTCCATTTTTAATTATTAATGTCAAAGCACTGCTTTTACATGAGTAGAATTTCTGGTTACTATACCCACCTCTGATCATATAATTTAAGTATGCATGAGTACATTACTATTATGAATGTTCCCACCCCCCCTTCTCTACTCTCTCAATGGAAAAAAAGTGAGGGTGCACAGCAGAAAACCAGACAATGTGCTGGTATGAACTAACCAAACGCAACGACTATAAGAGAGCCCTTAGTGTTAAAAAATATATTTGAAAAACCAAGCCTGTCTTAAGTAGTATGGACTCGTGGTACAGAAAGAAATTTGTATAACTCATTAGCTGTACTTGACAGCTTGATAGTGATTAAATATTAAAGGGGTCAGTGACTGCACTTTTTCCACATTTTAATAGCTCACATACAGTGGGGCAAAAAAGTATTTAGTCAGCCACCAATTGTGCAAGTTCTCCCACTTAAAAGATGAGAGAGGTCTCCAATTTTCATCATAGGTATACCTCAACTATGAGAGACAAAATGAGAAAAAAAATCCAGAAAATCACATTGTCTGATTTTTAAAGAATTTATTTGCAAATTATGGTGGAAAATAAGTATTTGTTCACCTACAAACAAGCAAGATTTCTGGCTCTTACAGACCTGTAACAACTTCTTTAAGAGGCTCCTCTGTCCTCCACTCGTTACCTGTATTAATGGCACCTGTTTGAACTTGTTATCAGTATAAAAGACACCTGTCCACAACCTCAAACAGTCAGAGACTCCAAACTCCACTATGGCCAAGACCAAAGAGCTGTCAAAGGACACCAGAAACATAATTGTAGACCTGCACCAGGCTGGGAAGACTGACTCAGCAATAGGTAAGCAGCTTGGTGTGAAGAAATCAACTGTGGGAGCAATTATTAGAAAATGGAAGACATACAAGACCACTGATAATCTCCCTCGATCTGGGGCTCCACGCAAGATCTCACCCCGTGGGGTCAAAATGATCACGAGAACGGTGAGCAAAAATCCCAGAACCACAAGGGGGGACCGAGTGAATGACCTGCAGAGAGCTGGGACCAAAGTAACAAAGGCTACCATCAGTAACACACTACGTCGCCAGGGACTCAAATCCTGCAGTGCCAGACGTGTCCCCCTGCTTAAACCAGTACATGTCCAGGCCCGTCTGAAGTTTGCTAGAGAGCATTTGGATGATCCAGAAGAGGACTAGCAGAATGTCATATGGTCAGATGAAACCAAAATAGAACTTTTTGGTAAAAACTCAACTTGTCGTGTTTGGAGGAGAAAGAACACCTTACCTACTGTGAAGCATGGGGGTGGAAACATCATGCTTTGGGGCTGTTTTTCTGCAAAGAGACCAGGACGACTGATCCGTGTAAAGGAAAGAATGAATGGGGCCATGTATCGTGAGATTTTGAGTGAAAACCTCCTTCCATCAGCAAAGGCATTGAAGATGAAACGTGGCTGGGTCTTTCAGCATGACAATGATCCCAAACACACCGCCCGGGCAACGAAGGAGTGGCTTCATAAGAAGCATTTCAAGGTCCTGGAGTGGCCTAGCCAGTCTCCAGATCTCAACCCCATAGAAAATCTTTGGAGGGAGTTGAAAGTCCGTGTTGCCCAGTGACAGCCCCAAAACATCACTGCTCTAGAGGAGATCTGCATGGAGGAATGGGCCAAAATACCAGCAACAGTGTGTGAAAACCTTGTGAAGACTTACAGAAAACGTCTGACCTCTGTCATTGCCAACAAAGGGTATATAACAAAGTATTGAGATTAACTTTTGTTATTGACCAAATACTTATTTTCCACCATAATTTGCAAATAAATTCTTTAAAAATCAGACAATGTGATTTTCTGGATTTTTTTTTTCCTCATTTTGTCTCTCATAGTTGAGGTATACCTATGATGAAAATTGGAGACCTCTCCCATCTTTTAAGTGGGAGAACTTGCACAATTGGTGGCTGACTAAATACTTTTTTACCCCACTGTATGTCTGGTAACTGAGGAGACCAGCTGCTGGACCTTTGTGAGAAGAAGGTTGTCCTATTCTAGTCCGATTTAGGATTCTGGCTGCTCAGCAATCCTGGGTCTTCTTTATCATATTTTGTGTTTTATGACATGCCAAATGTTTTCAACTGGTGGCAAAATCTTATGGGTTCATCTGTGGCCCAAGGGCCACTTCTGGTTAAAAATTTCATCCAATTCCGTCCAGTAGTTTTTGTGTAATCCTGCTGCACAAAAACATTACCTCCTTGACAGAGGTAATGAGCGTGACGCCAAGTCACGGTGGGCTAAACTTGTGATAGCATGTGATTGATCCCTTAAAGAGTTTTCATGTACAGTATAGTAATAGTACTATTGTAAATTTCATATCACTGAAGTCTTGTAAAACACAGTAGCTGTATTTCTCCCAACTTGGAAAAAAGTAATCAATGAATCAGGGAAAAGAAAAATATTAGCCAATAACTACACAACACATTCCTCAATACAGAAAATCTCCATTAGTTGTACTGTATATTAACTTGGCAAACCAAAGGATTAAATTTGATTACATGATCTACCTCTCCTGTGGCTGGTGTCACAGATACGCACCTGTCACGTGGTAGGTCAAAAAGTATGCAAAAAAACCCAAAACAAAATACACCCAGATGTACCAACCATTTCACATCACTACATGACAGACACATATACTGTAGCTTACTGCTCTTCACCAGAGGACTCAGTTCAGCTCACCAGAACCGCGTCGAATCTAATATCACTTCCAGAGTGCAGAAGAAGAGCCGTATAAACAATTGTGCAACATATATTTCCACAGGGAGGAAGCATTTGCTCCAACTTTTGCCAACTATGATTCTAAAAGAGATTATTTGGCTTCTGAGGGGAAATATTTGCCTTCTGGACAGCACAAGATGGACTGAAGAACACCACTTTTCGTCCACCATTGACGAAGCTGCATGTGACGGAGAGGACAATCCTGCCGGTTCTGCAGCGTAATCTAACCGAAATCGAGGTGGAATAAATCAGAAGACAGATGTGAGAGTTTCCGGATATGGGAGGGAATGCGAAAATGGCCGACAGAAGACAAAATAAGAACCGGGAATGAGCACACGGACGCACGGCGACACGTGATGAGTGGTAGGTTCTGATGTTTTTATTTGTTTACATTCTACTGATTTTCTGGTTCACATATTTTGAAGATAACAAAAACAAAGACAAACAAACAAAATCATCCTTTGGGTAAATATGTCCAAAGCCCACTTTGAAAGTTATGTAATCTGATGTGGCTGCCGTCACATTATGCAAATTAGATGCGTAAATTTACTCCTATCATAAACGTTGGATCATATTCTACATCTTTCTCATTTACAGTAAGCCATTATCTCTTACCACTTTCAAGTTACAACCTTTGGAATTTGTGATAGCTAAACTGAATATTTTCTTGAAAAAAAATTTTCGCCACCAGAAGGTGCATGCAGATGGTACGGAGCTGCGACAGAAATCCTCAACTGGTTAAAGGGGTCAGTGACTGAAAAATTGTGTTTTTCTAGGTTCTGTCTGAAATGAGTCACATAATTATCAAAAAAAATTTCAAAACAGTCAATTCTCTTTATTAAGAAAAAAAAAAAGTGTTTATCTTGTTTTTCTCTCCCAGAAACATTTTTGACTCTTCCATCTAAAGCGTACACGTAACGATTAGAAAAAGCCAACCCACCGCCGTCCTAAAGACCCACCCAGCTGTCCGTCATGTAGATGGAAAAGGGGTGTGTGTGTGTGTGGGGGGGGGGGCTAAAGGTAGCCTATTAGCCCCTGAGCTAACACTGGTACCAGGATGCTCGCTGTAAGCGCAGCTTATATTGTTACTTTCTTCAGATCTTAGTCACCCTGACAGTCATCCCTATAACCACCCGGGGTGCCAGTGTGCCTCGTGTCACTCCAGCCCATCTCCCAGTGATTTTGTCGTGATTCCACAGCGGATCGTCTGTACTGGCATACCAGTCACTGCAACCAAAATGGCCAGGGATCAGAGGCTGCTGGTCTAACGGCCAGCTCCCCACCGTCCTCCGGGGCCCCACACGACTCTACTCTACTCTCACGGGCAATGTAGGAGTGCTGCTCCCAGCTGGCCGTGGGAGCAGAGCAAGTCCCACAGAGCGAGACACTACCGTTTGAGATCCCTTGGCTCGGTAGCTCAGCCAGCAGCCTTAGGTCCCGGGCGAGGTCTCAGTTGCAGTGATCTGGGGGGGGGGGGGGGGGGGCGTCTGGTGCACGGTGCTAGCGATTTGTTGTGGAATCACAGCTAAATTATTGGGAGATGGGCCGGAGTGACAGGAGATACACCATCGACTGTGGATCAGTGAACCAGCGCTGCTCATCTGAGCTAGAAGGAGACTAAAAGCTAGTCAACTGATGGTTGACGTAAGGGGGGGGGGGTGCAGCTGAATAGGTGAAGGATGTTTCTTAAAGTGACAGGCTTTAAATAAGAGTGTTTAAAGAAAGCCAGGAAAAATACAAAACAAATTTGCTTCAATAATTAAAAAAATAAAAGAAAATGAACAAAATATGTCACAGGCATTTCATGAAGACATGTGTGAACTATGAAAATGTGGAAAAAGTGCAGTCAATGACCCCTTTAAGACAACCCACATGCAGGCCCTGGAATTTTATGAGGTTAAGCATCTCTCATACAAGTACACTAATAACTATAAAAAGTGCATTAAATTTCATATACATTTACCTGTGGTTGACTATTTCTACTGTGCCATACTGCTCTATCCATAGTTTGCCCAGGATGACGTTGTGCACACAGCAGAAAGGGTTACTCCATGTGTATGCCTCATTGTGCCTAGAGGACAACAACAGTGACGAGGAAGCAAAAAGAGAAAGTGAGGATGGTGAGGGAGGGTGGACAGGGAAAAAAAAGCAGTATAAAATGTGACTAATGGCTTCATTTTAGATCCAAAAGACTTGTATAAACTTTCAGTGACCTACTTTAGTAGCTCTAGTGTGATAGTCCCTTTCGGCTCTGCTTCAACACTTTTGCCCCAGAATTTGAGTTTGGGGTAGATGGAGCCATGGAAGACGAAATCCCCAGCCAGGCTTTCTGCATGGAAGGCACTGACAGGAGGATGATGGGATACCTGCTCTGATACCAGTCGGAAACCCAGTTCCTCTCTATGGGAAGCATGAGTGAAGAGAAAGAGGAAAAAATTAGCAGTTAAGACAGGGCGACATAAAAGAGCAAGAACACCACACATAGTACATTACACACCTGTCCAGAACCATAATCAATAGTGCATAGCTAGCACACCAACAACTGAAAACTGAATTACATTAATTTAATTTAGCCCGTTACCGTTTCTCTTTATTTTTTTTGTTTGCTTTTAAATTCTTATGTATTCCTTTTGCAACTTGCTGTCATGCTTTAATGATTTTATGTAAAGCACTTGGAATTGTCTTGTACACAAAATGTTATATACAAATAAACTTGCCTTGCCTATGTACACACAGACATCTTCATATAATACGTGACGTTTTTAGAGACAGGCATATTAAAAAAAAAACAAAAAAAAAAAACTGTGTGTGCGTGTATACCTGGTGAGTTCATACGTCTCTCCCAGTAAAGGATTGAAGGGTTTTCCAGTTCTGTCCCACTGAGACGCGACTGCTGACACAGCAAAAGCAGCTACTGCCTGCAGATAAATGAATACAGAGTATGTGAGCAAGAGTGCAATATGTAAGTAGGGCTGAGCAATAAATTTATTATTTATTAGTCAGAAATGTGTGGATTCATCTTTGTTTGATCAAACCTTTATTATAAAAAGGTTTGATTTCATTAAAGCCAGGTTTGCTCCTTATTCTTAGTAGGGAATCACGTTTGTTTGGGGGGGGGGGACACTATTTGAAATAATTCCTTGCCTTCAATCAAAAATTGAATGTGGCATGGAAAAAAAATTATTTATTTTTTTAATTCTGGGATTTTATTTTTAGGCCATATCACCCATCTCTATATGTAATCTTTATTAAAATGATGTAAACTGCTATTAGAGCCTTTTTTGTTCTGAGTCCAGCTGTGGTATATGTGCTGCTAATTAGTGGGAGCCCATGTACAATGTTATTCATCTGTATGTGTGTTTGTTGCATTCAAAGCATGTTAAATTAAGTAGAAAAAAACTACCTCAATGTTAATTTACCCAGAGTCCCTCTGAATCTCTGAAGTGGTTCTTTGGTGACCATGACATGTTATGTAGAATTTTAAAGTAAACTGGTTCCAAGGTTGTCATAGCCAGGAGCGGCACTGGGGTTAAGCTCCCAGTGCTCATAAAATGTTCCTTACGGCGTGCGTCTCGAAAAGCCTCTGACAACTAAGTCCAACTCCTAGCCTGCCCGTGTGGTTTAGTCTCTAAGCCCGGCGGAACTGCTTTTACTAATAGGAGAAGGGGCGAAGGCGGATCTCTGGTGCCTTAAAACCAGATGCTTCGGGTAGATGGTGGCTCGTCAACCTGGGAAGGTAGCCCATCTAGGGGAAGGTAAACCCTGATTTCAAACCTCCGCTGCCTTGCGGCACACCCGGTCAGGGGAAAGGCTTCGGGAGTTAACCCTGAGGAAAAATCCGGAGTCGGAGCCCCCAAGGCAGTTCTCTGTTGTGCTCAACATCGTTCTGGCAGCTCCTGCGACGGCACTGGTGCCAAACTATAGCAGCCCTGCTGTTCCTTTGGATTCATCAGTGACGTGGAGAGGGGGGACATGCTGCATGGGTATCATCTTGTCCTCCATATCTTCCTGCCCAGGCTTGAATCCTACCAACGCCCAACGTTGGAAGGTAGAACACCGGTGTGCATCGGCCTGTTCAGCCACAGGTGGTGCTGTTCCAGCAGAGTAGACGTTTAGGATTCTCTTCCATGGCCATCATAGATCGACGGAGGCCGACAAAGTAAACTGGATGCATGTGATAAAGTTCTTGAGCATCCATGCGCATCTCTTACCTGCATGCGTTCTATGGAGTTGGACAGTGAGCAGGCTCTGTGGATGAGGTACGTGTGTTCCATGTATTCTGTGATTCTCTGCAGGAAGCTCAGAGGCTCGTTGAACACAATGGGCATTGTGATCTTGGACAGCTCCTGTGAAAGGGACAACACATTAACACAACATTATCATTTATTTTGTAATCTTTTACATCTATCCACCTTACTCCTGGGGGTGGCGCTATAGGAACGATTATGGGCGGAGCTCCCGGTTTCGGCTGACCTAGTGTTAAATCAGCCAATAAGAGTGGAGTAGCAGGGGCATTTAAAATAGCGTTTTTAAAGTTTTTCAAATTCATTTTAATGTATAGTCCACATATGTGTTTTGCACTCAAGTGGCAGCTAATTTCAGTTCTTATAGTTTTTGTATTTTTTTGAATGTTTTGGCATAGTTCTGGCACTTGCTGGTGTTCGTGGTTGTGCCAGACTGGATAAATGGAGGCTTCTCACCACACGGTGACAGACGACATCCAAGCACAGTGCTGTGGCGTACGTCTGCTCTAAAGTAAATTTGATTATGTGCAACATATTTTAACAAAATGCAGCCGACTTTATTGCAGTGGAGATGTGCTGACTGGAATGCGCGCCACGTCATTATGAGTACAGGCAACGAGAAGTCATAAATCATGACTCTCTTTGTTTGGTAGCCGCGAAGTACCAGGAAAACCCCCATGAGTGCCCAGTATCATTGGAAAGCTTAGAAATTGTACTTTCTAAAAATACCTATGCTTTTGCAGAAGACGTAACTTCACACCGATCGAATGCGAGTTTTCAACCTAGCTAAAATATAAACAAATTGTCTTTTTCTGGGTCTGTTTTTGCGCACTTCATTTTCATTTTCAGTGACGGCCATATGTTCTAAACTAGTACCGGAAGTTGCTACCACAATTCATGCAAGGCATCATGGGGCCTAGGAATAAGGTGGATATAGACGTGGACAGATTTTTTTGGTACCATTCCACAAAAACAAGCAACAACAACAACAAAAAACTATCTCTGAAATAACTTTAAACTGGCCAAAGTTTAATGACATAGCTTATTGATTATATTGTGGGGAGCAAGGTGTTAGGCTTCTCCACCCAGAGAGTAATGGACCATGAGAGAAGAGGTCGCCGGGGGGTCCAGACAGAACAGCAAAGGCTGGGCACCCCCCGGAGAGAAGAGGAGACACTGGGCCGCCGGGAGAGGAGTGAAGTGTGGCACCAGCGTAATGTTATGTTAATGCGCCGCACAGGCTTTATGTAATGGATATGAAGTCGGAGCCCCGGGCTACTATGCAAATAATTAAAGGTACATAAGTGAGATGCACAGTGGCCTGGGAGCTCTTTTGTGATCCTGATCTGTTAGAGAGAAATAAAGTCTGTTTTGATCCAGCTCGTTGCCTCGCCTGATCATTCTCTCTACACTGGTGACCCTGATATGCCATAGAAGGCGAAACAAGCACCCCAGAGACATCCTGGAGAGGAAACACCAGTGCTGTGTGTGCCGTTTCAGTCAAGCTCCCAGATTTTTGGCTGCACAACCTGACAGCATGGTTTTTACACACGGAGGCCCAGTTCGCTCTCTGTGGGGTAACAGCAGATGAGACGAAGTACTACTATGTGGTCGCTGTGCTGGACGCGCGCACCACACAACAAGTGGCAAGCCTGCTCCAAGAGCCACCGATCCAAGGAAAATACGAGGCGCTCAAAAAGATGCTTATCCAGCGCTACACCCTTTCGGACAGTGAAAGAGTGGAAAGGCTCCTAACACGTTCAGAGTTAGGGGACAGATCGGCCGTGGAGTTGATGGAGCATGTTGGCGTTGATGGGCAGAGATGACAAGCCCTTCCTGTTCACCCACCTGTTTCCCAGGAACCTCCCGGCTGCAGCGAGGGCAATCCTGGCAAACTCACCACTGCTGGCGACGAGGAACTACCGCGCACTAACGCAGGAAGTGGATTGCATCAACCTAGCAACCAGAACTTTCGTCGTGAACGCAGCGGCACCGGAGCCCAGAGGGGCTGCCAGTGAAATCAAATTGCCACTGGTGGTGGCTGGAGCAGATGCCAACAGACACACATTCGGGGAGACGGTTTCTAATAAACTCTGGCTCCCAGAAGAGCCTCATCCTGCCGTTCAACACAGACAGGGTGGCAGGACGAAGTGGTCCCGAGCTGGCAGTTGCCAATGGATCAGACATAAAGACACTTGGTGAGCGGACACTGACTATATATTTGCATGGGCACAACTATCAGTGGACTTTCATTATAGCTGCATGTGCCTCCCCCATTTTGGGTGCAGATTTCCTATGTGCGCATGGTTTATTACTTGATGTTGCTAATAGACGACTGATGGATGCCATCTCTTTTGATTCTCTGCCCTGTACAGCTTGGGAAGCCGGGTCGACAACACTGGCCAACGTTACAGCTCCAGGGGGAAAGTACCAACAGTTACTCACCCATTTCCCAGCACTCACAGTCCCGACGTTTTCAGCGGCAGTAACCAAACACGGGATCGAGCATTTCATCACTACCAAAGGACTGCCCATAGTCACACAACCTCGGCGCCTGGACGCAGCTAAGCTGACCAGCACACGCAAGGAGTTCACCAACTTGGAGAGGTTGGGCATTGTCAAGCGCTCAAACAGCCCGTGGGCATCCCCACTTCACATGGTGCCTAAAGCTGACGGGTCATGGCGACCATGCGGCGATTTCCGGCGACTGAACAATGCTACGGCACACGGTCGCTATCCTATTCCCCATATCCAGGATTTTTCCATGCACCTGGCCAGCGCACGCGTTTTTTCCAAAGTGGATCTGGTCTGCGGTTACCACCAGGTCCCAGTGCAAACATAAGACGTACCAAAGAAGGCAGTAAAAACTCCGTTTGGCCTATTCGAATTTTTGCGAATGCCGTTTGGATTAAAAGGCGCGGCACAGACCTTCCAAAGGATGATGGATGCAGTGCTGTGCCATCGCCCATCTCAAGACGGTTTTCCAGAGATTGGAAGCGCACGGTTTGATAATCAACCCGTTGAAGTGTCAGTTCAGCGTGGCAGTGATTGAATTTTGGGCCACCACATTTCGCCGGAGGGCGCAATCCTGTTACCGGACAAGGTGCGCACATTGTCAGACTTTCCGCGTCCACAGACTGTGAGAGCACTTCAGGAGTTTTTGGGAATGGTTAATTTTTACAACCGTTTCCTCCCCTGTGCAGCCCAGCTGATGCAGCTGTTGTACGCCGTGCTTAAAAAAAAAAAAAAAAAAAAAAAGAAACCTGCGGACAGCATCGATTGGACTCCTGAGCGGGGTCAGGCTTTTTTGAACGCCAAAACAGCTCTGGCAAAGGCCGCGTTGCTAGCGCACCCAGATTCGTCTGCACGGATAGTGCTTACTACGGATGCGTCTGACGTGGCCATAGGGGCAGTGGTGGAGCAGTGCGTCACAGGTTCATGGCAGCCCCTCGCATTTTTCAGCAGAACTTTGCGCGACAACGAGCGCAAATACAGCACATTCGACAGAAGAGTTGCTGGCTCTCCACCTAGCGACACGCCATTTCCAGTTCTGGCTGGAGGAGTGCGACTTCACCGCGTTTGTAGACCACAAGCCGCTGACGTACGCCATGGCCAAGGTCTCGGAACCGTGGTCAGCCAGGCAGCAATGGCAGCAGGCCGCAATCTCAGAGTTTATGACCAACATTCGGTACGTTGCCGGTAAACTCAACATGGTGGCAGACTGCCTCTCGCGTGCATTGGTCGCCCCGGTCTACGTGGGAATAGATTTCCCCGCCATGTCCACGGAGCAAGCCGGGGATGCGGACAATTGCGCGCTCCAGTCTGAACCAACAGGGTTAAGGCTGGAGAGCAGGGTACTGCAAGAAGGGTGCCCTCCCCTACTCTGTGACATCTCCACAGGCCGCCCACACCTGGTGGTCCCGCGCTCTTGGCGTCGTCGTGTTTTTGACTTGGTCTACTCCCTTGCGCACCCGGGAGTGCGCGCTTCAGTAAAACTAGTGGGGGCAAAATTCGTCTGGCCGCATTTGCGTAAAGAGGTGAAAGAGTGTGCGGCAGCCTGCGTTGCGTGCCAACGAGCAAAGTTGCATAGGCACACCAGAGCTCCCCTCGAGCCATTCCAAATCCTTGCTAAGAGGTTCGACAACATCCACATGGATCTGTTGGGGCCCCTTCCGCCGTCGCAGGGGTTCACGCACCTTTTGACGATTGTGGGCAGCACCACGCGCTGGCTCGAAGTGGTACCGCTGGCTTCTACCACGTCCGTACGTTAAAGGTTTATAAGTGAGATGCACAGTGGCCTGGGAGCTCTTTTGTGATCCTGATCTGTTAGAGAGAAATAAAGTCTGTGTTGATCCAGCTCGTTGCCTCGCCTGATCATTCTCTCTACAATATCATATTTAACACTAACCAGACTATGCTTTTGATTATTAAGTTGAATATTTCATAGAATTAAATTAAAGTGGCATGGATAAAAAGACGATACCCTTAACTTAATATTTTGTGGCACCACCTCTTGCGGCAATCAATGCCAACAAGTGATCTTAATTATTTCCACGGATGCCTTCAAACTTTTCAGCAGCCATCCAGCCTGTTTAAAGGAGAAAAAAACCCCACCACTGTGTAGTTTGGTATTCCTCTGTGCACAACACTGACCATGGACAGTAAAGGAGAGACGTGTGAGGAGCTCAGAAAGAAGATTACAGAAGGACAATTCCCTGATTTATACGTATAATGAATGCATCCCTATCATTTACTGATATACTGATTGGTTACTGATTATTAGATACTCTTAATTCTGAAGAAAATCTAATGTGATCAAGTAAACTTAATAGGCATCTTCTCAAACATTATGTTTGACATCGTGTTGCTGATGCTGTCAGATATCAGAAAAATCCTCACCATTCCGATGCATTTCTTCAGGATACTCCAGATACTGACATTACTTCTGGAATACATGGGAGCAGGTAGAGACGTCCTAAGGTGGAGGAAAGAAAGTTGTTGTAACAGCAGACCAGATTCAGTAAAGAGGACCAAAAGAATTAGAAGGCAGTTGGGAGTGCAAACCTCCACCAAGGCAGCATTGTCATTTTTTGTAATAGCCTGCTAGCTGTGAGCAGACGGTGACCTTTGCTAGTGATCGTCGAAACATCCCACAAGAATGGATTTGCCCATAAGGAATATTTTTTTAAAAATTCTTCAAGGCTGATAATGATTTAGATCACTCAAAATTTAGCTGACCAAGGACCAATCAAAACCAGCTGGTACTTGGTCAATTTATAATCTCTCCAGAAAATTCAATACAAATTAATAACTTCTTGAGCGAAGCTGTGAAATATCACTCTACAATTCAAGAAATCTCTGTGTCTGTCTGTCACGACCAAAGATCATAGGACTGCCTATGATGTCCTATGAAGTTCCTATGTATTAAGGAGTTCTGAACAACTTGTGTGTGAAAAAATGATCAGTCCTTGGACTGCATCACTCACGATCATAGGACTCGCTATGACATCAGAGATCAAAGGCAGGCATCACTCACGCTCGCTCACGATCATAGGACATCAAAGATCAATCAGCAAAGATCATAGGACTCACTATGACATCATCAAATAATCAGCCACACAATGAAGATATGGGAAAGAGTTGTTGAAGCCAGGTTAAGCGGAGAGGTGACAATCAGTGAGCAGCAGTACGAATTCATGCCAAGAAAGAGTACTACAGATGCAAAGTTTACTTTCAGAGTGTTGATGGAGAAGTGTCCACCTTATTCCTGGGGGTGCCACTGTAGGAACGATTATGGGTGGAGCTTTCGGTTTCGGATGAGGTAGTGTTAAATCTGTCTGTAAGAGTGGAGTAGCAGGGGCATTTAAAATAGCGTTTTTAAAAGTTTTTCAAATTCATTTTAATGTATAGTCCACGTACGTGTTTTGCACTCAAGTGGCAGCTAGTTTTAGTTCTTCTAGTTTTTGTACTTTTTCAATGTTTTGGCGTAGTTCTGGCACTTGCTGGTGTTCGTGGTTGTGCCAATAGACTGGATAAATGGAGGCTTCTCACCACACGGTGACAGGCGACATCCAAGCACGGTGTTGTGGCGTACGTCTGCTCTAAGGTAAATTTGATTATGTGCAACATATTTTAACAAAATGCAGCCGACTTTAGTGTGGTGGAGACGTGCTGGTCTGAATGCACACCACGTCATTGAGTACAGGCAACAAGAAGTCGTAAATCATGACTCTCTTTGTTTGGTACCGGCAAAGTCCCGGGAAAACCCTATGAGTACCTGGTGTCATTGGAAAGCTTAGAAATCGTACTTTCTAAAAAATACCTATGTTTTTGCAGAAGACATAACTCCCGACTGATCGAACACGAGTTTTCAACCTAGCTAAAATATAAACAAATCGTCTTTTTCTGGGTCTGTTTTAGCGCACTTCCTACAAATTAAATATCATTTTGAAGGTCTTTCAATACAGAATATGGAAATAACGTTACATCAGTTTTGAAAATGTCCTCAAAGTGACTCATTTTGCCAGCACGGGTCATTTGTTTACAGTGTTAGCATCTTAGCAGCGGCGCTAACAGAGCTACTATCTACGAGGCCACTTTTTAAGGTCATCTTCCCATCCCTCGATAGTCGTGGGAAGTGGTATGATTATGTTACTATTTTGAGGTGCAAGAGGCCATGTTCCCACATTTCTGATGCCGAAGTCATTGTTTTTGAACAAGGAAAAGTATCCCGTTTCAGTGACAACCATATGTTCTAAACTAGTACCGGAAGTTGCTACCATAATTCATGCAAGGCATCATGGGGCCTAGGAATAAGGTGGATAGAGAAGGTCAGAAGGAGTTGCACTATGTCTTTGTGGATCTAGAGAAAGCAGATGATAGGGTGCCAAGAGAGGAAGTATGGTACTGTATGAGAAAGTCAGGAATGGCAGAGAAGTATGTGAGGGTGGTGCAGAAAATGTATGACAATGAGACGGTGGTGAGATGTGCTGTAGGAGTGAGATGGATTCAAGGTGAGGGTGAGGTTACATGAGGGATTAGCTCTGAGCCCCTTCTTGTTTGCCATGGTGATGGACAGGCTGACAGATGAGGTCACGCAGGAGTCTCTGTGACACTGTGATCTGTACTGAGAGTAGGGAGCAGGTGGAAGAGAACCTGGAGGTGGAGGTATACAGTGAGCCCTCACTTATCGCGGTTAATGGGTTCCAGAACCGACCGCGAAAAGTGAAAAACCGCGAAGTAGCGTCACCCCAATGACGTCATCCATAAACAATACGTACGTTCATTCTCTCACTCTCATATGATACGTGTGTGTGTGTGTGTACGTGTACATACATACGTAGATGTAAACAAAGTGTACATAAATATATTCTTAGAACTCTTTTATTCTTATAACAAGATACGTAACTCAAGATGAAAATGATATACTGCACAGGTTAATGAGAGCTTTACTGCTCCTCAGGTGACGCCTCATCGTCAGGTGCTGGAGGCGCAGGATCATCGAGGGCAGCTTCCGATAGAGCTGAAGCTGCAGGAGGCGGCGTAGTGGCTCAACGGGAAGACTATTTCGCACAAAATGGCACAAGAGAACAGCAAAAAGTTCCACGCTGCGAGACTACGTAACACGAGCGATAAAGAGCAATGAATGCGGTCTTCCTTCTCTTCCCTCGGCGCTCGGCAGGGAGAGGAGGTGGGTGAGACGTCTCGGCCAATCAGCTTGCGGGGTGAAACGTCTCGGCCAATCAGCTTGCGAGATTTCCGAGCCCAGCCAACACGACAACAGCGAACAGAGAGTTGTGCGGCTCTCCGTGTTGACACCTGATGGTCTAATGTAGTCTCCCTGCCTTCTGTTAGCGCCCGCCCATTATTTCTCAATTTTGAATTTTTGATGAATATTTTTGAAAAATCCGCGATGCACTGAGGGCGCGAAAGGTGAAGCGCGAAGTAGCGAGGGATCACTGTACTCTGGAGAGGAATGAAAGTCAGCAAAAGCAAGGAGTAGAGGTAGTGATGGTTTGGAGATGGTGGCATGGACAAAAAGATAGGAGGCGGTGCCGAAGATGCTAAG
Source organism: Pholidichthys leucotaenia (assembly GCA_020510985.1). NCBI lineage: Eukaryota > Metazoa > Chordata > Actinopteri > Cichliformes > Pholidichthyidae > Pholidichthys > Pholidichthys leucotaenia. The sequence goes on along the minus strand of CM035843.1, from coordinate 358,349,099 downwards.
ATTTTCATCAGGAGTGACGGGATTAGAAATGAGTATATCAGACGGACAACTCAGGTCAAGTGGTTTGGAGACAAAGTGAGAGAGGCAAGGCTGAGATGGTTTGGACATGTACAGAGAAGGGATAGTGGATATATTGGACAAAGGGTGTTGAAGATGGAGCTGCCAGGCAGGAGGAAAAGAGGAAGAACACAGAAGAGTCATGATGTAGTGAAGAAAGACATGGAGAGGGTTGGTGTGACAGAGGAAGATGCAAGGGATAGGGTGAGATCGATGCAGATGATCCACTGTGGCAACCCCTGAAGGGAGCAGCCGAAAAGAAGAAGAAATGTCATTTTTATTAAGGATTTGCAGCAATGTCACCAAATCACGTGATCTTCTGTCTACATCATCATATTGGTAGGCAAGCTGTAAATGGGCAGGTAGCGCTGCCAATGAGTTTGTGCTCGATTACAGCATTTTTTTTTTTATACTTTTACCAACTTTTTTTTAATACCACTGCATGTGGTGTGGCAGGTTGCCATAATAGGCAAGATAAATCCACAGGAAAGAAGTTTTATATCACTTTCCATCAGATCCAGATTAGAGAACGAAGTGGGTAGAGGCAATCAGATAGATGGCAGGGTTGGCAAACCTTCCCCCACAGGTTGGATATGCAGCGATCATTTCATCATAAGTACCTACATTTACAAACACATTGGCGTAGGTTGCGAATGATGACCCGGAGATTGTGATGGTTGGTCTCAGGGTTACATTTGGTGTTTTATTATACAGGGAAACCTACCGTGTCCCGTTTATGTTCCCTTGCAGTTTAACCATACATATTTACCTCAAAAAAAGAAAAGCAATGCTGTGTTCGGAATGTTCACTCCCTCCCTCCCTCCCTCCTCGCTATATAGTGAATTTAGATATAATGGACTATATAAGCAAACTCATAACAATAAAATTAACAGCTTTCGGACACCACTGGGCTTGTATTCATGGCGCAGTTAATGACATCATCATGGTGAGACAGTAAAATGTAAGAGACTAAAAGTGGTAAAAAATGAATACCTGCATGTAATTTGTAGTAAATATGTATTAAATCAATTGTTTTTGCTGACTTAAAATAAATACTACTTCTTTCAGATTTGATTGGCGGCTGGCAACCAGTCCACAGCTGCATTAGCGCCACAGACTTGATCATCATCACTCTATATCTTTGTAGGCAGTTTATGTTGTGATGTGAAGCTTTCCTCTCACTGCTCCGTTGGCTGCGCATTGCATTATGGGATATATTGGCTAATGTAGTGACCATCCACTGTACACTACTTTCCAAAATGCATTGTGAGATATTTTCAGTGTACTATATAGCAAATTAAATATTTAGTTTTCAAACAGCACTACAAAATGGCTGATTCACTATATAGTACACTATATGGGGAAGGAGTGAACATTTTGAACACAGCACAAGACTGGCCCTGGATATTTTTCATAGAAGAACATCAACAAAATGGAGGAGGAGATTGGGTAAGTTATTTTATTGTTTTAGAACTGCAGTAGGAGTTAACTGTTTAGGTCGAAAGGCAGAAGCATTTCCCCCTCAAGACCAGGCTAAGTTGATATTTACAGACGTGGACAAAATTGTTGGTACCCCTCTGTTAATGAAAGAAAAACCCACAATGGTCACAGAAATAACTTGAATCTGACAAAAATGGTAATAAATAAAAATTCTGTGAAAATTAACCAATGAAAATTAGACAATGCTTTTGAATTGTGGTTCAACAGAATTACACTACCGTTCAAAAGTTTGGGGTCACCCAGACAATTATTTTGTGTTTTCCATGAAAAGTCACACTTATTTACCACCATGAGTTGTAAAATGAATAGAAAATATAGTCAAGACATTGACAAGGTTAGAAATAATGATTTGTACTTGAAATAATAATTTTTTCCTTCAAACTTTGCTTTCGTCAAAGAATCCTCCATTTGCAGCAATTACAGCATTGCAGACCTAACATGATTGCACAAGGGTTTTCTAATCATTCATTAGCCTTCTCACGCAATGAGCAAACACATTGTACCATTAGAACACTGGAGTGATAGTTGCTGGAAATGGGCCTCTATACACCTATGTAGATATTGCACCAAAAACCAGACATTTGCAGCTAGAATAGTCATTTACCACATTAGCAATGTATTGAGTGTATTTCTGATTAGTTTAAAGTTATCTTCACTGAAAAAAGTGCTTTTCTTTCAAAAATAAGGAAATTTCTGAGTGACCCCAAACTTTTGAACGGTAGTGTATTTTAAAAAACAAACTCATGAAACAGGCCTGGACAAAAATGATGGTACCCCTAGAAAAGATTGAAAATAATGTGACCATAGGGGCATGTTCAACCAAGATGCGTCCTCTAATTAACATCACAGGTGTCTACTAACTTGTAATCAGTCAGTCGGCCTATTTAAAGGGTGACAAGTAGTCACTGTGCTGTTTGTTGACATGGTGTTTACCACACTAAACATGGACCAGAGGAAGCAAAGGAGAGAGTTGTCTCAATAGATTAGAAAGAAAATTATAGACAAGCATGTTAAAGGTAAAGGCTATAAGACCATCTCCAAGCAGCTTGATGTTCCTGTGACTACAGTTGCACATATTATTCAGAAATTTAAGATCCACGGGACTGTAGCCAACCTCCCTGGACGTGGCCGCAGGAGGAGACGGATAATACGAATGGTAACAAAACAGCCCAGAACAACCTCTAAACACATTCATGGTGAACTCAAAGGTCAAGATACATCAGTGTCAGATCGCACCATCCGTCGTTGTTTGAGCCAAAGTGGACTTCATGGGAGACGATCAAGCAGGACACCACTGTTGAAAACAAATCATAAAAAAGCCAGACTGGAATTTGCCAAACTGCATGTTGACAAGCCACAAAGCTTCTGGGAGAATGTCCTATGGACAGACGAGACAAAACTGCAACTTTTCGGCAAGGCACATCAGCTCTATGTTCACAGATGCAAAAATGAAGCATACCAAGAAAAGAACAATGTCCCTACTGTGAAACATGGAGGAGGTTCTGTTATGTTCTGGGGCTGCTTTGCTGCATCTGGCACAGGGTGTCTTGAATCTGTGCAGGGTACCATGAAATCTCAAGACTATCAAGGTATTCTAGAGAGAAATGTGCTGCCCAGTGTCAGACAGCTTGGTCTCAGTCGCAGGTCATGGGTCTTGCAACAGCATAATGACCCAAAACACGCAGCTAAAAACACCCAAGAATGGCTAAGAGTGAAACACTGGACTATTCTAAAGTGGCCTTCTATGAGCCCTGATCTAAATCCTATTGAACATCTGTGGAAGGAGCTGAAACATGCCGTCTGGAGAAGGCACCCTTCAAACTTGAGACAACTGGAGCAGTTTGCTCATGAGGAGTGGGCCAAAATACCTGCTGAGAGGTGCAGAAGTCTCATTGACAGTTACAGAAATTGTTTGATTGCAGTGATTGCCTCAAAAGTAGGGGTGGGTTCAAAAGATCAATATATCGATATGGATCGATACATGTTTGACTGAGCCGATATCGATCCACAAAATCCGCGGATCGATCTTTTAATATTAATATGTTTTAATATAATATTTTTACGTTTGTGAACGTCTGCTGAGTATAATTGGGTTGAAACCGGGTCAGTGAGCCAGTAACAATGGCCGAGAAGCGTAAACAACCAACGCGCTAACGGAGCTAGCAAGCTAACGGATATGCTAGTTCTTCTTCTGTGGTGTTAAAACGGTTCTCATCCAGCAAGAGTTTCCTGCCGCGCGTGCTCTTTCGTGTTTACACGAGCGGAGATAATAACGTGCGTCTCTTAATTTAGCAACAAAAGTCACCGTAAAGATTGTCCTCAACAGCTTCTGAATATTTTTCATAAATAAAACTTCTGTGTTCCCTGCGGCGCGGGCACACGTCTTTTGTGTTTACATGACGCGGAGTTAATAACGTGCGTCTCTTAATTTAGCAGCAAAAGTCACCGTATAGACTGTCCTCAACAGCTTCTGAATATTTTTCATAAAGCGGGGATAAACGGACTTTTACTCCGTGCAGCGCTGTGTTGGAACATCAAGTTGATGACTGATAAAGGGAAAATGCGCGGAGGCTGAAACCCGTGAAGCAGAGGGAGACTTGGAGCTGCTGAGACTGTAAGTATAATATTTGTTTGTTTTAACGTTTGTGTCGTCAATTAATAATTTATCTGGCATGATGATGGTTTATTTTACAAACTATGGACACAGAGAGAACTGTTGGTTAAGCGCTGTGAATAAATGCAGAATTAAGGTATATTTTATGAGATTATGGACTCTGCCACTTAAGCGATGTGAAGAGAATAAATCACAATAAAATTAATAAAGGCTGCAGTACAACAAGCTATTTTTACTCAGTAGAACTAAATTAAAATGAACAAACCTTCTCAGGAAATGAACTGAAACCCTTTTCCAACATTGAAAGTTAATTTGTAGTTAAAATATAAAAAAAAAACCTAAATTATTAAACCCTACTGTGGTGTGGCGATCTAAAAATGTGAATGTTACTTTTACTGTGAAATCTATTCTTTTTATCTGCCTTCAGATGTGTGAAGACTGGAAGCTTCATCCTAACTGAGACCTTCTGAAGGTCAGAGGTCGTCAGTGGAGGAGCATCCCTGCTTCATGTGGATTTCAGCACAGAAGAAGACCTTCAAATTCAAGGAGGTGCTGCCATCACTTTCTCCACACTAACATGCATTCAATGCAATTTAGTTGTTGTAATGACAAATTCTTTTATTTCTTTTTTAAAATTCTCAGCAAGAACACAATATTGGTCTTTTTTTTTTTTTTTTTTTACAATTTTACTGAGCATTTAATTCTAAATAAATCACTGTTTAACAAGAAATTTTTGGCAATCCTGTACTTTTCTTGTGGTGTTACATAGAACAGCATCACTGTAAACTATGGAAAAAGCAGCTGCTTTAAAATTTGTACTTCCTCACACAACTTTGAGTGCAAAAAAACTCTAAAAGTGCCATAACTTTTTGGAAAAGCTCCCACAAATCCAGGCTTTTTGGGCCACAACAATCACAAAAACAGCTGACAAAATCCTGGAGGGACTGAAATACAGTGAGATGATGTCTGCATGGTTCATGCATTGAATTTGTTTACTTACTCTGGGTGGTGAACTTGACACGACACACCCTTTGCACTAAAGAAAGCACCTGTGAGCACTTTATGAAATGATAAGTTAAATAATAAAAAGTGCATTATTGTAACTGATTTTGGGTCAGTTCTACATGTGATAATTTATGTATTAACAAAGTTAGAAGATTCTTGGTACAATTTGCAGCATTAGGTCTCGAAGATTTTTGTTTCATGGGAAGTAAAATGGCTATTAAAATGGTAATTCCCCAGATCGAATCGGGATTGAATCGGAATCGAATCGATTCAGAATCTCAAGAATCGGAATCGAATCGATTCTGGAAATTAGGGATCGTTCCCAGCCCTACTCAAAAGGATGTGCAACAAAATATTCAGTTAAGGGTACCATCATTTTTGTCCAGGCCTGTTTCATGAGTTTGTTTTTTAAAATAATTCTGTTGAACCACAATTCAAAAGCATTGTCTGATTTTCATTGGTTAATTTTCATAGAATTTTTATTTATTACCACTTTTCTCAGATTCAAGTTATTTCTGTGACCATTGTGGGTTTTTCTTTCATTAACAGAGGGGTACCAACAATTTTGTCCACGTCTGTATATAACTGCCTGTATATGAAATAAATTATCAACTGAAAAAGCTGGCAGAATTTTTTTCGATGGCTCTCCGCCTCCCACTGGCTGAGGCTGCTTGTGTCTCTTAAATTTAGGATATTATCCCACTGAATAGTTGAAACAGTGCTCTGTTGCCGGAACATGGGAGACGAGCTGTTTCGCTGCTAGCAGCTGACCATCCAGTAACCATCAGGGGAGGCACTCAGAGATCGGTCTCATCACTGGTTGCCGGGGAAAGTATGATCCATGACTGTCTCTATATGTTTTTATATACTGGTAGTATATAAAAACATACTACCAGTACAATATAAAATTGGGAAGGTGAAAAAAAAAAAAATAAAAAGGTAAACAGCACCAGGAGGCTGAATAGTGAGGAGTGTCCTGGCTATGGAGCACCAATGATGGAGTGTGGGTGAAGCGGTTTCACCTATTCATGAGGAAAATGTCCTCAATTTAATTTACAAACTATATCTATTAGTGGTGTTGGCATCATTGCGTTAATTGCCTGTTAACGTGTCATCCCCATTAACAGCGACAAATTTTATGATCGAGATTATTCGCACTTAATCGCAAATGGAAAAAGGGTAGTCTGACCTTGCCGCTTTCCATACCGAAGCTGCTCCGTGCGCCATGCAGACATTGCCAAGTCAAACAAGCTGGATCACAGTCGTGGAAATCCTCAAAACGCTGTCATGTTTAAGTTTACACCGTTATCTGGCGGGCCTCTCACCTGGATAACTGTCACAGCCTCCTCCAAAACTTCACCTGGATGATGGTTCTTCTTCTTTGGCGGTTACCAAACATGGGCTTAGTGCACTGGAGAACGGTTGTTTAAACTGTTAGCCGACTGCCAGTTGTTACCACATCCACAGCATGAGTAAACAACAGACACTCTGTTTCAGTCATAGCTTCGAGTCCATCTGTCTGCAGGTGAGTGGCAGTCTAAAATTCTCTAATTCTCAAGCTGTGTTCAGAATGTCCACTCATTTCCTCCCTTACTACTCCCTATATAGTGAATTCAGATATAGTAGGCTATATAGTAACCTCAATATAACAATAAAATTATCAGTTTCGGACACTACTGTGTCAAAGTGGACTTTGTTGATGTTTCCAATTTTTCTATGAAAAGGGAAATTGTGTCTGTTGTGACACTTGGGTGTCCATTATTTTGTGTTCAGCTGCTTAAAAACAGTGGACTGTACAGTGGACTTTACTATAGAAGTAAGACTGGGTGATATGAAAAAAAAAAATCCAGTCAGAATAATTTTTTTTCATATTGATGTATACTGATATACGTATATTGCGATATAAATCAAATCACCATTTCTGTCAAGCTTAAAGCTTCCTTTTTACTCCTAAATGAGATATCACAAGACTAATTTTGGTTTAAATATTTACTTTCTGTCAGAAGTTGAACATGACAAATGTACTATATAACATTATACAACTGTATTTCAAATAATTATAAAATAGGTATATAAACTAAAATCTTAACTCTGATTCTTAATTCAGTCAAAAGCTTCAAGTGTTACAGGAGAACAACCGTTTCTATACACTCCATGTACAGCTGGGTGCTTAATGGCAGCATGTCTTTTGCAATAAAGTAGGCTATTGTGTTTGTAATATCACTGTGTCTCTATTTTTTTGTTGTAAGGCATGGCGCTGGTGAAACTGGCCACTGCGGTTTGTTGTTGTTGCATAGGTATCACTCTGGTAGTTTTAGGAGGACTGACAGCACTTGCTTGGGTCTGGGACTGTACAGTCTTGCATTCTGTGTGCTCAACAAGACGGCACTGCTTCAGATGGTAACAACAGCACTCTGCAGTGGGTGCAATATCCCCCACCTCCATTTTCTTTGAAGATCGCAGTACTTACTGACAGGGAGCATTTTTCTACATTTCAATATAATTAGAATGTGTAAAGCTCTCTAGGGTCACCATACTTTCTACACAGGTTCACCTTGGGATCCTGACCTACAATTATGGGTTATATACTCTGTTGTATATTCATGGATGATGGGCTTATCATAATTTGGTTCTGCCACAGTAACTATAAGATAAGATAAGATTTGTGGGCAGCTCGGTGGAGCAGTGGTTAGCACTGTGGCAGCACAGTAAGAAGGTCATGGGATCGATTCCACCCCTGACCATCAGTGACCCTTCTGTGTGGAGTTTGCATGTTATCCCCGAGTCTACGCGGATTTACCCCGGGTACTCCGGTTTCCTCCCACAGGGCAAAAACATGTAAGTTAGGTTAATGGAAGACTCTAAAGTGGCCCTAGGTGTGAATGTGTGTGTGTGAATGGTGAAGGGATGGCGCCATACTGTGGCTGCCTCATCCATTTAGGTGGATGCCCTGAATTTCTCCTCTGGGGATCAATAAAGTACACAAAATAAAAAAAAATAAAAATAAGACTAATAAAGGCTTATCTTATGTTATAATTACTGTGGCAGAACCAAATTATGATAAGGCCATCATCCACGAATATACAACAAAGTATATACTTAACCCATAGTTACAGGTCAGGATCCCAAGGAGAACCTGTGTAGCAAGTATGGTGACCCTAGAGAGCTTTACACATTCTATAGTAAGAGATCATAGGGAGTGCCAACCTTGACCTTTGACCCCAAACCTGTAGTCAGCTATGGTCTCAGAGTGAACCTGTGTACCAGGTTTGGTGGCCCTAGCTTTATGCATTATACAGTGATAAAACATAAGAAATGTTAACTTTGACCTCTGACCTTCTGATCCTAAATCCAGAGTCAGAGTGACGGATCCCAAGGTGAACCTGTATGCCAGGTTTGGTTGCCCTAGCTTTACTTGTTTTATAGTAATAGTAAATGTAGTATTTACCATAGTGCAACTGCAATGTTAACGTTGACCCTTTGACCCCTTGACCCCAAACCCATAGTTAGGTGAGGGTGTAAGTTGTCCAAGATGTGTATCAGATACAATTACTTTATCGATTTGAAAAGCATTTTTAATTTCATTTCATTTTTCCCCCTTTATTTAATTTAATTCCATCTGTCACAAAAGATTAAAAAAAATCCATTAATAAAAAAAAAAATAATGGTCAAATTAACAAAGGGTTTAGACTGAAGCGAAAGCCTACATAATTTCTTTCAGTAGTTACTGTGTTTAGATTTGGGGAAAAATCTGACCTGACCTTTGACCTCAAGGTCATCCAACGAGACTGAAATTGCAATATACGCATCATTAGAGTATATCAAACCATGGTACCAAGTTTCAAAACAATCAGACCAAAACTGTAGGAGGAGTTGATTTCACAAAAGTGGGATGGATGGACAGACCCATAACATAATCCCCTTTGGGCTTCAACCGGTGGGGGATAGTAAAGGTTTGTAGTGTTACCTGATTTTGTGGAAACATGCTTGCGACAGTTTGCAGTGCACGCTAATGTGCTTCTTGTCAGACTAAATAGCCAAAATATCTCCACACTACTGAATTCTGGCCCCTTCTTTTCAACAATCTCCTCGTCTATTGAGCATTGGGCGGCATCCATTTCGGTGTCTTCTTTAGTAACACTGTTGCTTTTCATTAACATTTTGTCATTTTCTTTTTAACCACGCTTCAGCTCCTACACTGGTTGCGCTAGCCCAAACGTTAGCAGGTATGCTAAACTCCGACTGCTACTCCTACGCACCTACACACGCTGCTGTGTGTGCGTCAGTCGAACGCGAGTATCCCAGCCACATGATTGGCTCGTTGTAGTGTATTCCCATTATCACTGGTGTTTTATGTCTGTATCGAGGAAAAGTTATTTTGTGATAATTATCATTATTGTTTTATCGCTTAGCCCTATGTAGGAGTAAAGTTGGACACTGAATTGTGTCAGTATTGTAAGTAATGTTACAATGATGTTATCAAGTCCTGCCACTCTGTTGTTTGCAGATGCAGTGTTCTGGATATTCTGGATAGTTTGTCATTTTGGATATGTTGAGAGCTTTAATAAACCTGCAGGCGAAGAAAGCAAGCATAGTAGTCCACTCCCATGTTAATAACAGTATGAGAAACTTGAAAAATGACCAATTTAAGGTACACTGAATTTGAATAGAAAACCATGCGATTACCGCATTAATAATTGCGATTAACTCAGTTTCACCTGATCAATCCCAATAAAAAATTTCTTATTGCCTGACACCACTAATATCTATACATATTTTGTTGCCACTCTATTAGGGCTGAAACAATTAGTCAGCGTTATCGATAACGTCGACAAAAATTTGACGACAAATATTTTATTGTCGACAGACCATGTAATTATAAAGTTTATATGCATGCTGCAGTTCAGCTGTAAGCAACGGGAGCAAGCTCCATTTAACCGGAACTGCAATGCACGACAAGAACTGCTGAGGGCAGTAGCGCCTCTGTTGTCTGGCATGCATGAACAATTTCCAGTGAAGAAGAGGAGCACAGCATGGCAAAGTGTGTGTTGTGTTTTGTTTCCGCGGTTGTTACAGAGTTTAAGTGCAAAGCGGCTGTATGTGTCTCTCTAACGCAGAGAAAGGAGAATAAAGACCCACTGTTGTGAAGGTATTAACATGTGCTCCGTGTCTAACTGGCTGCAGAACCTACCTAGAGCAAATCCTGTTACCAACTAATGAGCCAGGCTAAAATATGGACATTTTAGCTTTAATTCACAGTGAGTCCCAGGAGCCACATCACCATCTGCTGGGTAAGTTTTAGCAAGTAAAGAAAGTGAGTATTTGGTCACCTACAAACAAGCAAGATTTCTGGCTCTCACAGACCTGTAACTTCTTCTTTAAGAGGCTCCTCTGTCCTCCACTCATTACCTGTATTAATGGCACCTGTTTGAACTTGTTATCAGTATAAAAGACACCTGTCCACAACCTCAAACAGTCAGACTCCAAACTCCACTATGGCCAAGACCAAAGAGTTGTCAAAGGACACCAGAAACAAAATTGTAGACCTGCACCAGGCTGGGAAGACTGAATCTGCAATAGGTAAGCAGCTTGGTGTGAAGAAATCAACTGTGGGAGCAATTATTAGAAAATGGAAGACATACAAGACCACTGATAATCTCCCTCGATCTGGGGCTCCACGCAAGATCTCACCCCGTGGGGTCAAAATGATCACGAGAACGGTGAGCAAAAATCCCAGAACCACACGGGGGGACCTAGTGAATGACCTGCAGAGAGCTGGGACCAAAGTAACAAAGGATACCATCAGTAACACACTACGCCACCATGGACTCAAATCCTGCAGTGCCAGACGTGTCCCCCTGCTTAAGCCAGTACATGTCCAGGCCCATCTGAAGTTTGCTAGAGAGCATTTGGATGATCCAGAAGAGGATTGGGAGAATGTCATATGGTCAAATGAAACCAAAATAGAACTTTATTGTAAAAACTCAACTTGTTGTGTTTGGAGGAGAAAGAACACCATACTTACTGTGAAGCATGGGGGTGGAAACATCATGCTTTGGGGCTGTTTTTCTGCAAAGGGACCAGGACGACTGATCCGTGTAAAGGAAAGAATGAATGGGGCCATGTATCGTGAGATTTTGAGTGAAAACCTCCTTCCATCAGCAAGGGCACTGAAGATGAAACGTGGCTGGGTCTTTCAGCATGACAATGATCCCAAACACACCACACGGGCAATGGAGTGGCTTCGTAAGAAGCACATACCTGCCAACTTTTCAAACCTGAAAAGCCTAGTACCTAGACGGGGTCCAGGGGCCGATGCTAATGCTAATAATGCTAATGCTAATAATAATAATAATAATATTTGCCAAACAAATATTAGCATTAAATCTAGTTAAATGTAGCTAACAACCTCATATTTCTTCAACTTTCAAACCTGAAAAGCCTAGTAGCTAGCCGGGGTCCAGGGGCCACAGGCCCCGGTAGGTCCAGGACAAAGTCCTGGTGGGGGGGGGGGGGTTCAAGGGGGCAAAGCCCCCCGATGCCAAACAAATATTAGCATTAAATCAAGTTAGAATGTAGCTAACAACCTCATATTTCTTCAACTTTCAAACCTGAAAAGCCTAGTAGCTAGCCGGGGTCCAGGGGCCACAGGCCCCGGTAGGTCCAGGACAAAGTCCTGGTGGGGGGGGGGGGGTTCAAGGGGGCAAAGCCCCCCGATGCCAAACAAATATTAGCATTAAATCAAGTTAGAATGTAGCTAACAACCTCATATTTCTTCAACTTTCAAACCTGAAAAGCCTAGTAGCTAGCCGGGGTCCAGGGGCCGCAGTGTCAAACAAATATTAGCATTTGACATAGAAGTCACATATTAATTATATTAAAGGTAAAATATCTAAATCAATTGCAATACTACACAGAGCGAAATATTTGCTGAATCAACCCACATTATATACTTTGTATCATTCATTAATACTCCCATACATGACATATTGTACTGAAGTATGGGGAAATACATATAAAACAAACATATATCCAGTCTTTATGCTTCAGAAGAGAGCTATTAGAATAATAAACAAAGCTGCTTACAGGGAACCAACAAACCCACTTTTTCTTAAATTAAAAGCTCTCAAGTTGAAAGATCTGGTTGACTTTAAAACTGCAGTAATAATGTTTAAAGCTAAGAATCTATCACTGCCCGCAAATATCCAAAAGTTGTTCCAAATAAGGGAGAAACAATATCATTTCAGAGGGACATGTATATTTCAAAAACCTTCAGTGAGAACTACCACCAAGCAACACTGTGTTTCAGTGCAAGGAGTCAGATTATGGAACGATTCTGGACCTGAATTAAAATCATGTACAACGCTTGGACAATTTAAAAACAGGAAGAAATACTCCAAACAAATATACAAGATGACATGTAAAATCACATAAGGATTGTCATATCCAGTCTGTGTTGTTACTTAGTTGTTTTTTTTGTCACATTTTGTCTTAGCTTTGTTCTGAATTGTAATCGCTCTTGTTTTGTTTTTCTTTTGAATTCTTGGATGGAATATGGGTGGGCAATATAAGCTGCGGCTTCAGCCATCACCCATTTCAGATAACTTATGTTGAACTGTATAATCAGAGGAGTTCTTGTTTAATTTGACCTTGTTGGATTTTTTCGCCTTTGTTATATTCTGTTTCTTTTTAATCTTTACTTTTAATCTATCCGAAATAAAGATTCATTCATTCATTAAATTTGCATTCAAAAGACTATCTTAACACTGCATAGAACTTCGAATAGGCCAGATGTGATGTATTATGAATACTAGAAAAGCACTCGGAGAGCGCAGACCTCCGCCAAGCGCCACAGTTCCCCCCATACAGTGTTTAACATCATAAATAAAATATTGAAAATGGCCCTCTCGCAATGTTTAAAAAAAAAAAAAAAAAAAAAGAATCCTTTAAAAAATTCCTGGATCCAGACGGTGATCCGGATCACCACCAAAATCTAATCATCTGTAGGATACCCCATTTCTGACAATCTGTGAAAATTTCATGAAAATCCGTCCATAACTTTTTGAGTTATCTTGCTAACAAAGAAACAGGCAGACAAACCAACGCTGATGATCACATAACCTCCTTAGCGGAGGTAACTAGAAGACTAGAAATATCAGCAGGGTATACTAGCACTGTATGACACGTGCGTAATGACGGCAAAATCGCTCTGATATTTTATGTGTTTACATGATACACCAAGCATGACAAGGCTTGCAATTACACAGCACATGTTCTTCAGAATCTTAGGCATTATATAAAAATGTATTCTCCCTTTAGATGTCGAATCCATAGTCCATTTGTCAGGGTTGAAGTGCAGTCGTGCGAACGTCTGCAGCAGTTTACATCGTGTTTACATCTCGCCATGTACACACGCCTCTCCGGGATTTCGCGCGAGAATAGAAACCTCAATACTCTCAATAGCGATAGCGTTAGCTTAGCAAACGCTTCAGGTAAAGCGTAGCAGCGAACCACAAAAAGAAATGCTACTGAGTTTACTCACAGAGCACAGTGAAAGGCGAATAAAGGGGTATTTCTACTTCAAAAGCTGGTTCAACCAAGGTGGAAATTCAGCCTGTGCGTGTGCATCACAAATGTTGATCCGATATTCGCTGGTGGTTAGTGATTTTAGTGGCAAAATCAGCAACATTGTCTCAGCACTGAAAAAGTGTGACCATCCCGGCCGCCATCACGTGTTGCTCTGTTCTAAATTTAAGATACGATTCCTAGCGATCTCGTGTTTGGAATTGCTTTCGTGTTATTTTTACGATTTAAAATTTTTGACTGAATTTTTAGTGAAAAAACGTAATTTTGATTAATAAAGCCGTAACCCGGAATGGGGTCTTCAAAACCGGAACCATTACGGCAAAACCGGAGTAGTTGGCAGGTATGGAAGCATTTCAAGGTCCTGGAGTGGCCTAGCCAGTCTCCAGATCTCAACCCCATAGAAAATCTTTGAAGGGAGTTGAAAGTCTGTGTTGCCCAGCAACAGCCCCAAAACATCACTGCTCTAGAGGAGATCTGCATGGAGGAATGGGCCAAAATACCAGCAACAGTGTGTGAAAACCTTGTGAAAACTTACAGAAAACGTTTGACCTCTGTCATGGCCAACAAAGGGTATATAACAAAGTACTGAGATGAACTTTTGTTTTTGACCAAATACTTATTTTATTTATCTTTTGTTCTTATAAAAGACAAAAACAAATACTTATTTTACCGAGGAATTTACCAATTAATTCATTAAAAATCCTTCAATGTGATTTTCAATTTTTTTTTTCCCTCAATTTATCTCTCATAGTTGAGGTATACCTATGATGAAAGTTGGAGACCCCTCTCATCTTTTAAGTGGGAGAACTTGCACAATTGGTGGCTGACTAAATACTTTTTTGCCCCACTGTAATTCAGTTACATAAAATTCTCAATCCAAAATTTATGCGTTGATGTGTCTTTAATGTAGCACTTCTGGTCTATATGGCCTTCTTCCGGTGCAACCTCCTTCCAGTCACGCTACCTGAACAAAACGCCGATTTGTGTAATGGCGCCATGGCAGAGTGGCATAGTGATGGGCCGGCAAAGATAAAGAAAATTTTAAAAAATGACAAAAGTATCTGGAGTCTGGAATCATTTCAAGCTCACACTGAAGGAAGACATCATGCAGTGTGTATATGGTAGCTGCAGCCGTAGTTGTCACACACCATGACAAACCATTTTTTGTTGTTCCTTTCACAAAGCTGCCTACCAATGTGGCGACCCAAACAATCAGCACATGACCAGTACATGACCAGTGACATCCCTTGCAAATCCTCAACATGCCAACACTTGTTTTGAGCCAAACCTACAAAATGTTATGAGACACTAAATGGTTTTAAACAAGACATAACACCAAACACATACACATGTACAGTCAGTGCAGATGGAACACTGTACAGGAATGTAGCCATACCTGTGTTTCTTGATGCCATTCTCCTGTGGGACTGACCCATTGTTTTTCTGGCTGCTGCCGCCAAACAGCTGTGCATCTTTGAAACTGGCTTCTGACAGGCCCTCGCATGAATCGTCTGATTCCAGGCCTGCGATTGTTCAAAGAAAATAAAATCAAAAAGTTGTTATCATACTCCAACGTGATAGATGGGTCTTGGTGGTGTCACTGTGGAGGCATATGAAACAAAGAAAGCTATATTCACTGCAGCTTTGTTATTTTTATTTAATGTTATTGTAAAATTAGAGAGTAACAGGATATAGCCTTGGGCAATACGAATGAAATCATATCTTGCTGATTCCTGGTACATGATATATCAATATTTTCTGCTCATGTCAAAAAATAATAAAGGTCACTCATGTATTCAGACTGCTGCCAAATATCAATACATGAAAAACTATCAAAAGAAAATCCACTATTGGCATACATTAATGCTCCTTGAATAAAATAAAATTTATTAAAAATATCCCTTCCCCATGTTGCAAAATACACACAGCTGTGCAAGTTTCTGTGTCTAGTGAAGATTTTTTTTTTTTTTTTTTTTTTTACAGGAAAGCTCACACACAAACACTTTTCAGTGGCTCCCTGTTTGGGGTCACCACAGTGGATCATGGGTCGGCATATTGATTTGGCAAGGATTTTGCACCAGATGCCCTTCCTGACACAAACCTCCCCATTTTACCCAGGCTTGGATCCGGCACAAGTACACTGGTTTTGTGCCTTCCCCTGTGGCTGGCTAACTAACTTTCCTTTTTCCATTTTACTTAAGCTAAGCACCAAGCAAGATGGCAGAAACTACCATTTTTATGGTCTTTGGTATGATCCGGCTGGGGCTTGAACCCACAACCTCCAGTAGATAGGTGTGAGGTATGCTCAAACCACTTCTAAATATCATGACAAAGCAATGATACATGACTTGACAGCTCCCTCGTACCTCTATAGTCCATTACAACTGCACAAAGTGCTAACTGGACAGGCTGTTCCTGGATTTCTGAACACTTCATTATTGAGGTTCAGTAGCAAACTTTCTGATAACTTTGATCAAAGCAAAGTGTTTCTGAAAATGTTCAAGTTGAGAACAGGGTTTCCTCTGGTAACATTTCTGGGTGGAGGCCCGCCATCCCTGAAAAATTTCTGCCATTGTTATTAGAAAATATAAATTTAAGAAAAATACAGTATATGAAGCAATGATGGTCCGCAAGCACGCACATGAACAACGCACGTGACAGTCATCCGCACGGCGTTCAGAAGCGCCCCGCCTACATGAGTGTTCCCAGTCGCCAGGTAGAGCGTCTCGCTAGCGTGACTATCCGACAGAAACATGAGTTTATTAAAGCACTTTAAACATGGAAAAAAAAAAAAAATCAGAAGAGGTATGTAAGCACTGGAGGCATTTATCATAGTTTTAACCCGCTGGTAACGGGAGCAATAATGGAAGAGTCGCTTTGCAAACAGATGTGGTTAGAATTCATATGCAGCCAGATTCATATGAAGGGAAAGGCAAGAGAGACTGATGAATTGCTGAGGATATATTTCACCAGCCACTACAATATTAAGTTATGGTCGCTATTATGTACCTGGCAAGTTAAGATGACCTAAATTCATGAAGTCAATGACTTTAATCTGTCAGCAGCCTTCAGACAAACTAAACGTGCCAAAATTTGGATTTCAAAATAAGGGAGGTTTTTCCTGCTGTCTGGGTGGTGAGGAGATTTAAAAAAACAAAAACAAAACTAAATATATAGAAATATAACAGAAATGACTGCTTCTTTGGATGTTTAAGTTAATTTATTTCATTAAATACAATTTTATTAATATTTTTTTCTCACCACTGTTACATATTTTTGCCATTTGTGGATAATGGCTCTCACTGTGGTTTGCTGGAGTCCCAAAGCTTTAGAAATGGGTAGAAAATTGAACTCAGCTTTCAAAGATGTGATAAACCACAATTAATTTATGTTTTAAAAGGGGGGCAATCACTTTTTCCAAACAGGGCCATGCAGGTTTGGATTTGTTTTTACCCTTAATAATAAACACCTTCAATTAAAAACTGCATTTTGTGTTTGCTTGTGTTACCTTTGTCTAATATTTAAATTTGTTTGATGATCTGAAACATTTAAGTCTGACAAACATACAAAAAAAAATGAGCAATCAGGAAGGCGGCAAACACTTTTTCACACCACTGTATATGTAACTCAAATTTGCAGGGTGGAGCCATGGAGAACTACAGGTGGGGCCCCAGAACAACAGTTAAAATATTTTAAAGAGTGCATCATCATCATCATCATGAAACTTCTATTTAGGTGCCAGCATTGTGTAGAACATACTGTATAAGGTGTGTTCATCCCAAGTGCAAAAAAAAAAAAAAAAAAAGCCAGACTATCAACGACCGAGAATTGCAATCCAGGCTGATGAAACCACCCTGAGGACACACAGAGCCTTTGTCTCCACAGTATATGCATGTGCATGAATTTGGGGAGCATCTCAAGAATAGCCTTGGATCAATAGCAATTTTCATGAAATCAATTCAAGCATCCAGATCTCCTGACCTTGCCCTTGACAACAACCTATGTACAGACCCAACTGAGAATTGGGCCTCATTCATGAAATGTAAGCAGAACATATTTGTTCGTAAACTGTTAATAGAGGGAAATTTATGTATGTTTGGACATTCATCAAAATGTAAGTAGCTCTGAACTTTTCGTAACTACTAACAAAATCTACTCCTGCCTGGGACCACTCGTAGAGCATATGTAAATCTAAACCACAAATTTCAACTTTAATTAACCTTGCAGTATTCTGTGTCATGTTCACAATATGCAAATGTATTTAAAATGTTTGTTTTTTTTAAACATGACAAAAAATATTGCATAATGGATTTAGCTTCATCAGCAATTCACATTTTTAAGTTTCAGATTAGATTTCTTAAAAATTCAGGCAAAGTAATTCATTTAACTTAATATCCTATCTGTTGTTTAGACTATGCATTAAAAAAACAACATGAAAACCAAAAAGCTGATGTTCACCTTAAATCCCTTTTATGTTTAATCTGCCATTTGTTTTTGATAACTATATACTTAAATTAAAAGGCAAGTTTTATCCGTTTAAATTATGGACCAAGTCACTCTGTAGGCTGGGTCCATTATTATTAAATATCCAAATGTAAAGAATATGTTGATTATTTTGCCAAATGATCATTTTCAATTGTTTTATCCACAGTTAAATGACCACAAATGCACAAGACTAAAGAATACAAGAAAATTCAAGGTGATAGAGACAAGATTCTGACCTCCTGGCCAGTAGGTGTAGCACTTATTCTTGCTCTAACTGGTTGGTAGAGACACGTCACATAGCCTCGTCATGCTATTGGCTGTGACCGGCTGTGATATCTTCATCGGCCATAGATATGTAAACATTAGATAGATATAACTAGCCATCAGGCTAGTCATGTTTCATTTACATAGCTTATGATTACAATCAACACAATGAACAATCGTTTGTGTATCCCGTTATCACAATGCTGAAAGTGCTGTCAACCATAATTACCTACAAATTATGGCTCCTCCATTTGCCATGAAAATTGTTAGCCAAGTCCTATCTAGGGTATCATATATCCATGTTACTGGCCACCATTGTGCCATCATGCGCCTGCTCAGATGTAAATATTATGATTACTACAGTCCACTCTAGAAATTTAAGAAATCTCTGTGTCTGTCTGTCACGATCATAGGACATCATAGGCTCTGCCTGATATCCTATGATGATCCTATGATCTCAGGCTACATAGGACTCACAATGCCGTCATATAGGCGATGCTGTCATATAGACAATAGGACTGGCTACCCATGATGTAGTGTCCTATGATGCCTGCCTTGATGTCTTTATGATGTCATATAGACCAATGCCGTCATATAGATATGTCTAGATGACGTCATATAGAGATACAGACAGATGTCTTGGACTATGTGATCAACGGCAGGCAGCACTCATGATCATAGGACTAGCTATGACCTATGATGTCCCTATGATCTCCGACATCATAGGACTCGCAATGCCATCATAGAGATGTGATGTCTATATGATGTCTATAGACAAATAGACAGGTGTCTGACTATGTGATCAACGGCAGGCATCACTCATGATCATAGGACTTGCTATGACAGAGATCAAACGTAGGCATTACTCAAGCTCACTCACGATCATAGGACATCAAAATATCAAAGGCAGCCATCATGATGACAAACATTTCATAATTGGAGTCTGAAAAGTGTCCGCTCACAAAGTAAACCGAATTAGTGTGAAGTGTTTTACATATACTGTACAAAACTCAAAACTTCCTGAATCATTTCAAAATAAAAGCCCTCTATAGCAATTCAAGTAGAATGGTTGCTCCTGTTATGTGCTTTTATGAAACACTGTCAACCAGATATACATGTCTGAAAACTGCGCAGCCAGCCAACAGTTTTTGGATTGTAGTTGTAAATCAAGTTGTAAGTTAAAAAAAAAAAGTTTCACGGAAGGACAAGAGAAGTGAATGTGAGCCTTTTATTTTAAAGGCCAAATGTCACGTAATTTTTTTTTCTAAATGACAACGAATTTAGATAAAATACACATAGCTTAAACCAAATATTCATACCGGAGACCATATCACCCACCTGTATTTACATAATTGCACAAAATACACCAGGTGAAGGCCCCACCTTGCATGCTGGCTTGTGACAGCCAGTCCAGACCACGCCCATGTTTTTGACGTCACAACTTGTACCCTGGCTGCCCTGCCTATCCACATTCACACTTATCAACATTGGACAATCATGACGGAAAGTGACAGCGATTGTGAACAAATTAGTTTAGTTTTGTCTTTTTTTTTTGTCTTTTTTTTTGTCAGTGGTTCAGACAGTGACAGAGGCATAGAATCTTACAGGTTCGAGCCGTCCGAGACGGAATCAGATGCTTTGTCTGATGACAACAGTTCCGACGATGACCAGAGAGCAGAACCAGTGGAAAATGTCATTGAACTGGACATTAATCGCCTCCAGAATTGCGAAGCCGAAGTGGGTCTGTCGAGGGCGCCCCATAAATATTGATTTTTCGGAAGCCATTATTATTACAGTGGAGGAGAGCCGCTGCTGTCAAGAAATTGACCAGATCAATATGAAAATGGAGGCACTTTCGCCGTATTTTAATACCGTGAAACGCGGCTATAAGGGACGGCGGAGTAATAATGGACATTTCTCTGGGAAATGTTTTCATACCTGTCAAGTGAGACGTTTTTGCCGTATTTTAATACCGTGAAACGCGGCTATAAGGGACGGCGGAGTAATAATGGACATTTCTATGGACTCTACTTCCGCCCTCCCAAGAGAGCAGACGCTTTTTTCTTCTCTCCTGCTGATTTTTTCCTCCCCTTCTGTTATTACTAGATCCCAGCTTGCTGTTGTCTGCCTGCGTCTAACTGCGACCGCCGAAAAGAAATTATGGAGTTAATAAGCTGGGCTTTGAACACAATTGACACTATTTTTTCAACAAGGAAAAGTGCTCCGGGGGAAGCTGTCTGCCCCGCTGGAACGGCTCCAGTGGGCTATCTATGTGACACGGGTAAATGGAAAATGCTGTGTCTCTCTAATCTTTCTATCGAAGATATTGAAGATCTGTTTATCTTCGTAATCTTGGTGATTGGGATAATTCTGATTGGGACAGGAATTGTCTTGGTTTACCGCAAATTGCTGAAGATGGATTCAACCTATCAAAATGCTGGCCAGGCGAGGTGCATCCAACAAATTGAGAAACTGGAGAAGACCATGATAGCGACTACTGGAGAACTGTCTCGTAAGGTGGATTACATCATGGGTTCGCTCAGGTCTTTCCACGACGAATTCAAAGCTGCGCAATGAAGGATTAATGTACTGAATCTACAGAAGAAATACAAGTCTTCTCTGTGATCAGTCCTATTTGGCACTATTATTCCCCATGAAAATTCCTCCTGGCTGTCTGCAGTCTGTGTTTTTTTCAAAATCATGAGCACAAGGCCTTGGACAGCCAGCTGCAGCGCCAGATAAGACTGGGCGCCAGACAGACAAAACATCTTCTGCCAAGGGTCCTTGGGTCTCTCTTATTATCATCAACACTGCTCAACACCGCACACACATTGATTCATGAACTGATTAAAGATACTGTACACTGCTCTCTTGTGTCTTGTGAATTCTATTGTATGCTAATGCATGAGGGTTTTTTTCTGTGTAGTCAAAATTTGGCTCACATATGAGCGTTTATTCTGATTACTATGTTTTTTCTCTCTCCTATTGTGTTTTCCTCCCCCTCCTCCCCCCTCTTTACCTCCACTGTTGACAGGCGCCTTGTATGGCGACGCGTCATTGGATGCGCCTAACGTGCGCGTCTTATGTCAAGTCAAATTCCTTGTGTGTTTACTTGTAAATATACTTGGCAATAAAGCTGATTCTGATTCTGATTCTGATTCTGATTCTCTGGGAAATGTTTTCATCCCTGTCAAGTGAGACGTTTTCGCCGTATTTTAATACCGTGAAACGCGGCTATAAGGGACGGCGGAGTAATAATGGACATTTCTCTGGGAAATGTTTTCATACCTGTCAAGTGAGACGTTTTCGCCGTATTTTAATACCGTGAAACGCGGCTATAAGGGACGGCGGAGTAATAATGGACATTTCTCTGGGAAATGTTTTCATACCTGTCAAGTGAGACGTTTTCGCCGTATTTTAATACCGTAAAACGCGGCTATAAGGGACGGCGGAGTAATAAGGGACACTTTTCTGGGAAATGTTTTAAATGTAATTCGTGTTGTTATTGTCAAATATTTTAAGGAAAATACGGGGAAAATGCAATTTTAGCAAAAACGGGCGTATTGCCATTTCTGTACGCCCAAAAGAAAAATCTACGGGAAAAAAAATTGAGTGTGTTGAGGAGCACGTCGTGCGTGTGTGATCCCCCCACAGCTCAGCCTGAGCTGTTCGCACTACATTGAGAAGTGTGGACTCAATCATTAGTCTGATTGTCGGGGCGGGCAGATCGCTCAGCGGGAGCTATTCTCACTACAATGAGAAGCCATTAGGATAATGGTTTAACACTTTCAGCTGGGCTGCGGAACAGAGAGGAATCGCCTTACAAATACAGAATTCTGCTTTTTTTTTTATTTTGCGCCGGACGCTGAGTTGTGTTGTTATTGTCAAATATCCATGAATCCTTAAAATATTTGACAACACGAATTACATTTAAAACATTTCCCAGAAAAGTGTCCCTTATTACTCCGCCGTCCGTTATAGCTGCGTTTTACGGCATTAAAATACGGCGAAAACGTCTCACTTGACAGGTATGAAAACATTTCCCAGAGAAATGTCCCTTATTACCCAGCTGTCCCTGATAGTCCCGTTTAAAGGTATGGGTGAAATATCCAATTTTTTCTTTCTTGTTGCTCACTTCAACCTTCCAGTCTCCACATAAACAATCAATCGAAATACCCCAAGCATCAAACTAGGGTACAATCTATTTCGTCACTTCCGCCTTCTTCCCCAGGCGATTCCAGGGGCCGTGTCAGGCCAAGCGCGGCAGTTTTAAATTAACGAATATTCCGATGTTACTGAAGCATATGCACCAAGACCCGAACGGATCGGTTCCCTTTTATATCTAGTTTCAAGACATTTAAAGTACCCTGTTACGTGACATTTGGCCTTTAAGGATGTTTTAGTTTAAATTTTTTCTCTACAGGGTCACTGCCATAAGTAAGGTGCGTTTGCACTTGAATATCACTCTATATATAATTCAAGAAATCTGTGTGTGTCATGACCATAGGACTCGCTAAAAGATAATAGGATCGCCTATGATGTCATATGATGTCATATAGACACCATAGTATACTATAGAGTGATTCAAGAAAATCTGTGTTTGTGTGTGATCAAAGGCAGGCATTGCTCACAATCATAGGACTCACTATGACATCATCAAAGATCAAAGGCAGGCATCACTCACGCTCATAGGACATCAAAGATCAAAGGCAACCATCACTCACGATCAATTCAATTCAATTCAACTTTATTTATATAGCGCCATTTCACAACAACAGTCATCTCATAGCACTATCAACTGTAGGGAGGACCCCCACAGTTGCAGAAAGACCCCAGCAATCAGGCGATCCCCTGTGAGCAAGCACTTGGCGACGGTGGAGAGGAAAAACTCCCTTTTAACAGGAAGAAACCTCCAGCAGAACCAGGCTCAGGGAGGGGCAGTCATCTGCTGCGACTGGCTGGGGGGTGAGGGGACAGAGAAGAAGAAAAGAACAGACATGTAGAGAGCAAACAGCACGATGGGGACTCAATCTATGGGAGAGAACAAACAAATGTTAATGACCAGCAAAAAAAAAAAAATATTTCATAGAGAGTGAGGAAAGGAGTGAGGCCCAGTGCATTACTGAAGGTCCCCCGGCTGACTAAACCTATTAGCAGCATAACTAAGGGAGGGTTCAGAAACACATGATCCCTCCCTAATTGTAGGCTATATCAAAAAGGTAGGTTTTAGCCCTATTCTTAAAAACAGAGATCGAGTCTGACTCCCGAATCCAGATTGGCAGCTGATTCCACAGGAGAGGAGCTTGATAACTAAAGGCTCTGCCTCCCATTGTACTTTTGGAGATTCTAGGTATTACAAGTAAACCTGCATTTTGGGAGCGTAGTGCTCTGTTAGGATGATACGGTAGTATCAGATCTTTTAAATAAAAAGGAGCCTGATTGTTTAGAGCTTTGTAAGTAAGAAGAAGGATTTTAAACTTAATTCTAAACTCTATGGGAAGCCAATGAAGAGAGGCCAGAACCGGAGAGATATGATCTCTCTTTCTAGTACCTGTTAAAACTCTTGCTGCAGCATTTTGGATCAGCTGAAGACTTTTTAAAGATGTTTTAGGACAGCCTGATAATAAAGAATTACAATAATCTAATCTCGAGCTAACAAAAGCGTGGATCAGCTTCTCAGCATCACTCTGAGACAAGATGCTCCTAATCTTGGCAATATTACGCAAATGATAGAAGGCAGTCTTAGAAACAAATTTAATATGTGAATTGAAGGACAAATCCTGATCAAAAATAACTCCAAGGTTCCTCACAGAGCTATTAAGAGAAAGAGTAACTGCATCCAAACTGAAAGTTTGATTTGGAAAGGAATTTCTAAGGTTTTTTGGACCAACAAGAATGACTTCAGTCTTATCTGAATTTAATAGCAGGAAATTACAAGTCATCCAAACTTTGATTTCCTTAAGACAGGCTTCTAACTTGGCTAATTGATTAGTATCATCTGGCTTCATTGACAGGTATAATTGTGTGTCATCTGCATAACAGTGAAAATGTATACAGTGCTTTCTAATAATGTTGCCTAACGGAAGCATATATAAACTAAAAAGAGTAGGGCCAAGCACAGATCCCTGTGGAACTCCATGACTAAGCTTTGAGCTGAGAGAAAACTCATCATTTACATGAACAAACTGGAACCTATCAGATAAATAAGATCTAAACCACTGCAACGAAGTTCCATTAAGTCCAACATAGTGTTCTAATCTATCAAGTAGAATATTATGATCAATAGTATCAAAAGCTGCACTAAGATCTAAAAGGACAAGTACAGAAACTAGTCCATTATCAGATGCAATGAGGAGGTCGTTAGTGACCTTCGCTAAGGCTGTTTCAGTGCTATGATGGATTCTAAACCCAGATTGAAACTCCTCAAATAAACCATTTCCCTGCAGGTGGTCAAATAATTGCGTAGCAACAACTCTTTCTAAGATTTTTGAAATGAAAGGGAGATTAGAGATTGGTCTATAGTTAGCTAAATCTCCTGGATCTAGCGTTGGCTTTTTGAGTAAGGGTTTAATTACAGCCGTTTTAAAAGCCTGTGGTACATGGCCTAAAGTTAATGAAGAATTGATTATATGAAGAATAAAGCTACCAATAAGTGGGAAGACTTCTTTAAATAACCTGGTAGGAATAGGGTCTAAAAGACAAGTTGAAGGTTTGGATGAGGAAACTATTTTGTCTAACTCACAAAGGTTGATTGGAGTAAACTCATCAAGACAGACATCAATAGAAGGAGTTGTAGTAGTTACAGTATTTAAGTTAACTGTGGGAAGAATCTGATTGATTTTATCTCTGATGGATGAAATTTTATTATTGAAAAAGTTCATAAAGTCCTGACTAGTAAGCTCTAAGGGGATGCTAGGATTGACAGAGTCCTGACTCTTTGTCAACCTGGCTACAGTACTGAAAAGAAACCTGGGATTATTCTTGTTCTCTTCTATTAATGCAGAGTAATAACTCGTTCTAGCTTTTCTAAGAGATTTTTTATAAATTAAAAGATGATTTCTCCAAGCTAAATAGATTTCATCTAAATTAGTAGAGCGCCATTTTCTTTCTAATTGACGAGTCTTCTGTTTTAAGCTACGAGTTTCTGTGTTGAACCAAGGAGTTAAAAATCTCTGATTAGACTTTTTCTTTTTTAAGGGGGCCACCAAGTCTAGAGCCTGATGCAGAGAAGCTGAAACACTATCCACCATGTTATCAATTACAGAAGGAGCAAGCTGTCTATAGCTTATTTCCGTTGTGTTGACACATGGCATAGAGGAAACAATCTGCATAAATTTGGAAACAGCATCATCTGAGAGGCATCTACTGTGATAATATTTTTCTTTAGGAGCCAAATAGTCAGAAATAGTAAAATCAAAGGTTAACAGACAATGGTCTGACAGTACAGGGTTATGAGGAGACACTACAAGATTTTCTATTTCTATGCCATATGTCAGAACAAGGTCCAATGTATGGTGGAGGTAATGAGTAGAATTTCCTACTTTCTGAGAAAATCCAATCGAGTCTAATATTGAATTAAAAGCCACATTAAGGCAGTCACTATCTACATCCACATGTATATTAAAGTCCCCTACTATAATTATTCTATCAGATTTCAGCACTAAATCAGCTAAGAAATCAGGAAATTCGGATAAAAATTCTGAATAGGTTGATGGGGGACGATAAACTATGGCAAATAAAATTGGGTTTAACCTGGAATTGCTAAAGTGCCCAACACTGAGGACCAGGCCCTCAAAGGAATTATAACATGTTTTTTGCTTTACATTAACTAGTAATTTGGAATGGTAAATTGATGCTACTCCTCCTCCACGACCAGAACTTCTGGGATTTTGACAGTTTAAATAACCAGAGGGAGTTGATTCATTTAAACCAACATAATCCTCTTGTCCTAACCAAGTCTCTGTAAGGGAAATTAAATCAATCTGATGATCAATTAACAGATCATGGACTAACAGAGACTTGGGAGTTAGAGACCTAATATTTAATAAACCACATTTAATTTTTAAATTATGAGGAGGAACAGAGGCCAAATCATTCAATTTAGAGGCTTTATGTTTAATTTGAGTTTTACCAATATTTTGCTTTATCACTTTGGGATGCTTATACATTATATTTTTATTTACTTTGGAGGGAGCAGACAACGATTCTCTGATGGGGAAGACAGGGGCTAAGCTGAGGGGTGGCGGATGAAGAGGAGCTGCAGAGAGGCGTGTAAGACTGAGACTCTGCTTCCTGGTCCCAACTCTGAGTAGTCATGGTTTTGGAAATTTGGATAAAAAAGATGCCAGATTGTTAGATAAATGAGAAGCACCATCCAAAGTGGGATGAATGCTGTCTCGTCTCATAAGACCAGGTTTTCCCCAAAAAGAGCTCCAATTGTCAATGTAGCCCACGTCATTTTTAGGACACCACACAGACAGCCAGCGGTTCAAGGATGACGAGCGACTAAACATGTCATCACTGGTCAGATTGGGGAGGGGTCCAGAGAATACTACAGTGGCAGACATCGTTTTTGCAAAGTCACACACCGATTCTATATTAAGTTTCGTGACTTCCGACTGCCGGAGACGGATGTCATTAATGCCGGCGTGAATAACAATTGTGGAATATTTACAGTTACTTTTAGCCAGCATTTTCAAATTTGACTCGATGTCGCCTGCTCTGGCCCCAGGAATGCATTTGACTATGGCCGCTGGAGTCTCTAGGTTCACGTTTCTGACTACAGAGTCGCCAATGATCAGAGTTTTTTCCTCAGCGGGTGTGTCGCTGAGCGGGGAAAAACGATTAGAAACGTGAACAGGTTGGTGGTGAACCGGGGCTTTGCGACTAGGCTTCCTTCTCACCGTCACCCACCCAGTCTCCTCGCTGCAGAGGAGAGCCGGGGAACCGGTGACAGGGGGGGCTAAGCTAGCTAGCTCCGCTGCAGCTAATGGGCATCCGTCGAGATTAACTGGCGCAGACGGTGTTTCAATGCAGCGGAGCCGGGATTCGATCACAGGACTCGCTATGACATCAAAGATCATAGAACTCGCTATGACATCAAAGATCAAATGCAGGCATCATAGGACTCGCTATGCCATCATCAAAGATCAGGAAGTTGTATGTGGTGCTGTAAAAAAGTTGCACTGGTAAAGCTTTTGTTTGATTTGCACTTGATTCTCAATATGGGAAAAAAAAAGTTTTGTTTGAAATGAAAAAAAGAGGATGCATCATCATTCCTTGTCTTTTGTCATTATATATATCTGGAATCCTGAATTGAATGTGGCATGAAATAATTCTTTTTTTTTAAAATCTGGGATTTTTGGGGGAGGCCATATCTCTCAGCCCTACACAAATCTAAAGGGTTGGGTTTTTTTTAAATTAACTAGTGCATACCTGTGCATGCCCATAGAAAGCAAGTGTAAGCAAGCATTTCTGCATGCTCGTAGAGTTATAACCATGGTGAAACCTGCCTTTGATCTTTGACGTCACCACTCATTCAGTTATGCTTGCCTTTGATCTTTGATGATGTCATAGCAAGTCCTATGATCGTGAGTGAAGTCTGCCTTTGATCTTTGATGATGTCATAGCGAGTGCTATGATGCCATCCTTTGATCGTCATATAGACCATAGGACTCGCTATGGTCTATATGACGTCATATAGACATGATGGGAACGTCATAGGTGATCCTATGATCTTTTAGCAAGTCCTATGGTCGTGACACAGAGATTTCTTTAGATAGACAGAATAAATTAAAGACTAGTGTTGGTGAATCCTCTTTGTTGCCTTGAAATGCCTTAATAAAACAAAACGTAGTAAAGGGTGATTTGTGATGATCTCCACCATCCATTAAAACCATTAACCAATTCTACTGGCTAAAACAAAGTCAAACAAGATTTCATCAGAATAAAACATTCACCAACTACTTTTCCTTCTATTTCTGTTCAGCCAGACACAAAAAAATACACACTTCAGACTGATCGTGATATTACCAATCATCAGCCAACCCTGCAGATTTGTTCCCCTTTTTACGGTTCTATAAATGACTAATGACTGAAAATCTAGCAGAAACAGTTGATGAACAGAAGTATTTGAAGGTTTCAATTTATTATTGCTGGGACTTGTCAATTACTCTAGAGGTTTTGATTATTTTTTAAACAAATGCAAAATAAGTACTAAAAATGAATAAATAAAAATTATGTAACACAATCAATAATGAACATAGAACCTACCTGTGACGGCGTCAAAGAACTCATCCTCATTGCTCATCTTCTCCTGTCAAAGCTGACCAGCAGTTTAGGAAAGACGTTCAACAACTTCTAGCACATGTTCCTTTTACGGTGGTGGCCCAGCAGAGTTCCTCTGGAGGGAAACTTGTCAATGAAGGTCCCTCCTCTGGAGTGTCATGGTGCCAATAATGGTTTAATATGAATGTCAAAAATGAATAATAACAATGGTTTCTGGCAGATTTGTTTAAATCCACAGATGAATGACACAGGGAGACGATCAGATTAAATCAGCTGCTATGTTGACATGGACCCAGTGGACCTCTGATGTACTTGAATGAGTCCAGTTTCCTTGTAGATAAAATCAAATTAGTCACCTGTAGGGACAAAAATAAAAATATTATGAATGCTTGTAAACTATGATTTTCATAACTTGAGTCAAAGTCAGGGCTGATATTTATACATGAAGTTGGAAAAAACATAACTGTTGTAGGAGACTGGAAACTTAACAGAACAAAAGCGAGCAGACTCTTAGACTGGACAGAATTTTCAAAATATTTTATTAGCTTCATTTTAAGCAACAGCACTATAGTTGGTTGGGTCCAAAGAATTTTGACCAAAAAGTAAAACTACATTACAAGACAATAAAACATTACAGTACTTGGTTCATTTCTACATTAAATAACCTTACTGAGCGAGGTCACATACCCCATGCATCTGCGTATCAGGGGCCCCTAATGAGAACTGTGATCAACATAAAATGGCCGGGGGGGGGATTAAAAAAAAAAAAAATCACCCTCCCCAAAAATGGAACCCCTCATTTGAGCCAAAGCTTCTGCAGAAATAGGTCAATCCAATCAGAAATGTAGAAGCTATACTGGCCTGAATATAAAGTGGAGTGGAAAAAGCACAAGCCCCCTCCATACCCCCAAAATAGACCCCTTCTTTAGATATATGAATTTGAAAGGAAGCTGATCAGAAATGTCAAAGTTGTAGTGGCATCAAGGGAAAGGACCCCTCTCCTAAACAAAAGGAAGCCATCATTAGATGTGTCAGAAAATCAAATGTATCCAAGGTATTGAGGAGTTAAAGCTTCTGTATAAATTTCAAGTCAGTCCAGTCTGAAATATTGTCAAATGACCAGACAGACGGGTCAAAAACTTTGTTGCGTGAGGTATAATAAACCTTTTAAAACAATATCAATATTTAGATAAAAGTGTGCTACTGAGCTTTTATCCAATATTAAAATGGTCAAATGAGATAAATCCAAAGGGACATTCTTAGCCGTCTCAGCTTAGTTTGCCAAGTTACAATTTTGTCCATCACAGCCTCATGGCTGCACTTTTCTAGTTCAGTTATTACATAACCGGAACACCACTGTCACAGGCCTTCGAGATCTTTGTTCCATGTATTTGGTACATTAGCTCCACAGAGTTCACCAAACCCCAGAAAATTGATATCTTAAAAAAACCTTCCTGAAAAATATTTTAAATTACATATAAATTATAAAATTAAGACAGGAACAGCCAAGGCAAAAGACACTGACTAAAAAGGACTATGAGTAAAATACTGACACAAACTAAAGTTTATGTATCCTGTTAGTTTTCAGTGGAGGACAGACCAGCAAAACCAGCAGCCTAAGTCTATCAAACATAAGACACACAAATGATGCCAAGAGGTTAATGATAAGTCAGTTAGACTCATTAAAGCAACATGTAACTTTCTTGTTCCAGGTAGGAGCACTGAAAAGACTACAACTAGCCGTCACAGAAAAGAGGAGCAGAGCATCACAGGGTAAAAGTTAATGTGGGGCCAGGATGCACGAAGCAGCACAGAGCAGAGTTGAACAAGCAGACTGCCCAGCAGGACAGGCTGGTGTCAGCGCCACATCAGCCAGAGATGATCATATGACCTATATAAGTTGCGCTGGCCTCTGCTACCATCTGGGCACGTTGAGATGGATGCCAGATACCTCTCAGGCGCCGTCAGCCGAACACAGTGCACAGCCATGACAGTCCACACTCAGTTGCAAATGAACTCTCGTGTGAATGTTGAAATCATGTGAGAGTTCAGCTGACCCAGAGACCTCTGACAAGTTTCACACATAAAAAGATCAAGCCACAGATTTTGTGAATCGATATCCATTCATTCAAACGTGAATCGATTGGCATTGAGAAAAAAAAACAAACACCACCACTTGGGGAACATCATGAGCACGAGGGCCACCACCACCCACCTGCAACAGAATAATCACCTTGTTTTACACCCTGAAGTTTGGACTGGTCTAATTATCCCCTTGTCAGTTTTAAAGGCAGCTGCGGAGTCGTCATAGGTCAATTTGAGATGACTGATGCATCTCTTAAGAATGGTTTCTTCAAAAAGTTTCCAGAAGCAGCCAAGTTTTATACTGTCAAAGGCTTTAGTAAAACTATAAAAGTTATACAGACTGGGACATTGAATTCTATAGATTTTTCAATGATTTGTTCTAAAACAATGACTTGTTCAATAGTTCCTCTGCCAGGCTGATAGGAAGCCTGTGATGCAGGAAAGGAAGCATAAAGATCATCTTTTAAACATGCTGCTATTGCACTAATGAAAAATATGTAGACATGGCTTAAGAGACTTATAGGTCGAATTACGCAGATTTCTTAAAACATGGACAGTTTTTGGAAGGACAGTCTTCATTGTATTGGCTGAAAGCCATTATTGCATATATCCTGCTATATAAAAAGGATATATTCAGTTCATTTCTGCATCCTTTCACTCACCAAAATAGCAGGCTAATTTAGCAATACTGCAAGAAAACTACAGGACAGTGGATATAAAAGCCTACACACCCCTGTTCAAATGCCAGGTTTTTGTGATGTAAAAAAATGAGACCAAGATAAATAATTTCAAATCTTTTTCCACCATTAATGTGACCTATAACCTGTACAACCCAAAGGAAAAACTGAAATTTTTTAAGGGGGAAAATAAAAAAATAAACTTACAATAACCTGTTTGCATAAATATGCACACCCTTAAACTAATACTTTGTTGCAGCACCTTTGGCTTTTATTACAGCACTCAGTCTTTTGGGTAGGAGTCCATCGGCGTGGCACATCTTGATGTGGCAATATTTGCCAACTCTTCTTTGCAAAAATGCTCCAAATCTGTCAGATTGCAAGGGCATATCCTGTGCACAGCTCTCTTCAGATCACCCCACAGATGTTCAATCGGATTCAAGTTTGGATTTTGGCTGGGCCATTCCAAAACCTTAACCTTCTTCTGGTGAAGCCATTCTTTTATTAATCTGGATGTGTGCTTTAGGTCATTGTCATGGTGAAATATGAAGTTCATCTTCAGCTTTCTAGCAGAAGCCTGAAGGTTTTGTGCCAACACTGACTGGAATTTGGAACTGTTCATAATTCCCTCCACCCTGACTAAGACCCCAGTTCCAGCTCAAGAAAAACAGCCCCAAAGCATGATGCTGCCATCACCATGCTTCTCTGTAGGTATGGTGCTCTTTTGATGATGAGCAGTGTTGTGTCTGCACCAAATATACCAATAGAAAAATTTCATATTTGTCTTATATTTGTGAATTGCTTTGTCTCAGAGTCTGCCTCAGAGTCTGTGTAAAAGTGTCAAGGATGCAGCTGTACTAGTTATCTTGTTTTTAGTCCATACTGTGGGGCTCCCATGTGACTGGTACTGCGTGAGCGTCATGGCTCCTGAGAAAAAGATAATCTGTACACCAAGTTTTGACCAGATGTACTGGGCCAATCATGATGGACAAAATGCTCCTCCACCTCTCGGATAATGAGGGGCTTAAAGAACTGAGTGATGTGTGTTTGAATCAGAATGGTGTGCGAATAGGCTCCGAGACTATTTTTGTATTGTTCTCCACTGGCCAGTGTAATTAAATTTGCTGAAACTCTGATCCAGCCTGGTTTTTGACTGAAGGTTTAGAAGAATTTTTCTAACCTATACCTTTTGGAATTATGGCCAAAAAGTTCAACCTTGGTTTCACCAGCCATTACACATTTTCCCACATGCGTTTGGGAAATTTCAAATGCATTTTTGCAAAATTTAGCCAGGTTTGGATGTTTTTCTTCATAAGATAAGGCTTCCATCTTGCCACTCTGGAAGGGAGATTGTCGTCACATGTACTAAACAGCCAGTACTGGCCAGAAAGTTCCTGCAGCTCCTTCAATGTTGCTGTCGGCCTCTTGGCAGATTTTGGAGGGGTGTCTAGTTCTTGGTAATGTCACTGTTGTGCCACATTTTCTCCACTTGATGATGACCGTCTTCACTATGTTCCTTGGTATATTCAATGCCTTAGAAATTCTTTTGTACCCTTCTCCTGACCAATACCTTTGAACATCGAGATCCCTCTGATGCTTTGGAAGCTCTCTGCGGACCATGGCTTGTGCTGTAAGATACGACTACAAAAATGTAAGGAAAAGCCTACTAGAACAGCAGAACTTTATTTGGGGTTAATCAGAGGCACTTTAAATGGTGACAGGTGTGTGCTCCCATTTAACATGAGTTTGAATGTAACTGGTTAATTCTGAACACAGCCACATCCCCAGTTATACAGGGTGTGCATATTTATGCAACCAGGTTATTTTAAGTTTTTTTGTTTGTTTTTTTGCCCCCTTAAAAGATTTCAGATTTTTCAATTGGGTTGTACAGGTCACATTAATAGTGGAAAAAGTTGATAAATAATTTTTCTTTGTCTCATTTTTTTATCATCACAAAAACATGGTATTTGAACAGGGGTGTGTAGACTTTTTTTTTTTTTTATATCCACTGTATATTGGAATACCACAGAGACTACATGGCAAATACAATTGCAGATTCAAATGCCGGCCCATTGCACATGTAACAAACTGGTGGAAGCACTGGGAAGCCAGGGTTCCCTTGTTAGGGCTACAATCACATAATGATGAAATCTATACTATATTAATACAACTGCAAACCTGAAACTATAAAAACAGACTATATGCACTGTATAGAGCAAGCAGGAAGTGTGTTAGTTGCTTACAAAGAATGAGGAAGAGTAACAGCAAGAGATAAAACCAGAAATATTTGTGTGACCTAATAATGAGGTGGAACTGTTAATAAAATTAACACACCACTATCAGGCTGCAACTGTATTTGAAAACAGATTTCTAGTCAATCAAAAAAAAAAAAAAAAAAAGACACTCGCTACATTTATCAACTGCTAGAACAGGGGTCACCAACGCGGTGCCCGCGGGCACCATGTCGCCCACAGGGACCACATGTGTCGCCCGCAGGCCTGTTCTAAAAATAACACAACTTGCAAGTGAGCTGCGTCTAAGATGTAATTTTTTCTGCCGCTATTTTTTATTTTATATTTTTTATATTTTTTAAAATCACACTTGCATTTATATAGATTTTAAAATGACAATGTCTTAAAAATAAAAAAAATGAAAATATGTTTATTATACGTAAAGTTAAGGTGAACTCTGACCTAGTTCAAAGGTCAGTATTGTGTGCATGACAAAACCTTCGCGCTTGTGGAGCGTAAGCTAGCGGGCGGTGAAGATGGTTAGCGGAGTGCGGTTTCCAAGCCCAAAAAAATGGCAAAAAAAAGACAGAAAATTTATCATTTTCAAAGTGAGCGGGAGGAAGAGTTCTTTTTTACTACCGTGAAAGGAAGCTGCGTGTATTTCATTTGCGGGGCGATGGCGAAGCGCCACTTCACTACCCACTCTTTTTTTTTTTTTTTTTTGGACTTATCTTGTACCCGTAGGTAGATTTGTTCTGCAGTCTGGTGACAAGCCACCAGCCGCTGCATGCGCAAGCGCCCCTTAACTCCCTAACCTGCATGTTTTTGCATTAAAAACGAGAACATGCACCACCAGAACATGCAAACTCCACACAGATCACTGTTGGCCGGGGGCAGGGATCGAACCCGCGATCCCCCGGCCGAGGGTAAACTGCTGCCGCGGTGCTAACCACTGCGCCACTGTGCATATAAGCACTTTCAGTGCTGTTTAGCTTCTCATGAAAGGACAGTGCTGGTTGCTCAAGCATGATTCTTGGCAAGAACTGTATGGATATAATTCCAGTGAAGAAGAACACACAAAAGTGTGTTTATTAAATGTAACAGATTTTGAGCAGAATTGCAGCAGATTTGTTCAGTTAAAAATGTGATAAGATTTATTTAATATGAAAGTTGATTTTTCTTAAATGTTGCATAACTTTTTCAAACATGGTTCAACATAGTTCATGAATTAAAAGGGTTTAGTTTTTTATGGTTAAAAGGGACTGGTGAAAACTGGACATTTTTTTATGAAATGTAGAAGTGATCATCTGAACAATTGCTGAGATTAATAAAAATAAAGTGTTGAATATTGATCTTGTCTGTTACCCACTCTAAGTTATTGATAATTATTTATTTATATATGTGTGTGTGTGTGTGTGTATACACATATATATATATATATATACACACACACACACACACACACACACACACACACACACACAATTTGTTATTTTAGAGGAGTGTGTCAAGCTGGTGCCCTTCACATGACTCGATACCCATGAAGTAGCTCTTGGTTTCAAAAAGGCTGGTGACCCCTGTGCTAGAAACTACAGACAATGAAAACCAAATGCACACAATAAGAAGGATGGATTTACAAACAGTACGCAAGCCAAGTTACAATGTTTCAGCGTAGCTTTTTGTGGCCAATAGTCAACCGTGAAACCATTTAGCAGTTTGTATTAGGGGTTTTAAGGCTGTTTCCTGACTGCCACCATGTTTAAAAACAAACAAAAAAATGGTGAGGCAATGTGGATAATCTGCCTACACTTCTTCCCCGCACATCAACACCACCACTCCGGGGTGGTGTTAATGTCCGGTGTTCTGACATTTTACCATACTTATCAGAACGGCCATACCCAAGGTTATTACGCATGCGCGCACATGCATAGTTGCCCCCGGCCAACAGTGATCTGTGTGGAGTTTGCATGTTCTCCCCGTGTTGCGTGGGCTTACTCCGGGATTTCTCCGGTTTCCTCCCACATGCCAAAAACATGCAGGTTAGGGATACGGGGCGCTTGCGCACACAGCGACCGGCAGCTGGTGGCTTGTCACCAGACTGCAAAACAAATCTACCTACAGGTACAAAATAAGTACCAAAAAAAAAAAAAATAGTAACAGAAAATACACTTCCGCTCATAATTTCAGCATACAATACAGCTGACGGAAACAGCTGATAGCACAGCATCATGATTGGCTGATCCAAAAATGTGGTAAGTTTTCACTGTGTCTATCATATAATACAAGAAATCTTTGGCTGTGTGTGTGTCTGTTCGTGCATATCTCCCTAACCGTTTGTTGGACTGGCCTCAGATTTTATACGTGCTTTGCTGAGGTTACGAGGGTGTGCATCCTCGAATTTCAGCCTCCCCGGATATGCGGAAGTATAGGAGGGGAAATCTTTAATGAACGTCCATAGGGGCGCTATGGGCGTTCATAGCTTTGACATTATAGACGCACAGATGTTGCCATGGTTACTGTTGCCAGGCAGACACATCAAAGATCAAAGGTAGGCATCACTGAACGAGTGGTGATGTAAAAGATCAAAGGCAGGTTTCACCATGGTTACAGTTGCCATGGCAACCATGTCAAAGATCAAAGGCAGACATCACCATAGTTACTGCTGCCATGGTAACAGTAACTTTCTACAGGCATGCAGAAATGCTTGCTTACACTTGCTTTCTACGGGCATGCAGAAATACTTGCCTGTACTTGGTTTAGGCAAGTATTTCTATACTAGTGCACGGGTACGCACTAGTTTATATATATTATATACTGTATATTTCCTGCTGTTAAAAATTACTCAGTACAGCTGATGGAAGATGAACAATAGCATATCACGACCAAGCTGATGGAAGGTAAGAAATTATGTAATGTTAGAGCCATATTTGCAGTGCAACTGATTCTGACAAAGTATGCTAAAACGATAGCTATATCTTTCTGTTTGCCATAGGGGTATGGTATTCTGATCAAGTATGGTAAAATAGCAGAAAACTGGCAGTACTGGCATTCAAAGTGACCAGAGTTCTTTTTTCGTTCCGTTTTGGCTGCTTCGGGTTGATTTTATTCAAGCACCAAAAGGAAGAAAAAAACAAGCATCTGTTTAGTGAGACCAGAGCCAAAAAGTCCCAGGACATGTCCATGCAAGGAAGACTGCAGGTTAACTGATGCAGGCTAACTGATTCACCATAAAACCTCGACATCTAAGTCAGAGTTTCTGCTGGTAACATTTCTGCGTGGTGGTCCGCCATGCCAAAAACTGAGCTGCCAAGCTAACAAGAAAAAATTATGTATTGTAGAGGATGGAATCAGATGAGACAGCGAGCTGACGACACAGAACTTTATTCTCCTCCAACAAATAGAACAGACTGCCCTGGGTACCGAAGCGCCCTCTTTTATCCACCTTATTCCCGCCTTTGGAACCCAGGGTGAGAAACATTAACATACAAGACACACAGCATGTACATACATCAACATACACTACACAGAGCATGGCTTATTACAATACTTTCGTGCCACGGCATTCTCAGGTGTGAAATGTGTCACAGCGGGGGCGAAGGCGCTTCTTTGTTTAGTTAAATACCCCCAAGCACTACGGCACCCTTCGCTGGTTCCGTTGACTCCTTCACCATCACCATCTCTCACCTCCTTCTCCCTCCCAACCTCAAGTCCTGGGTGGAGTGCCATCTGTTACTGTGTCACCAGACAGCCCCCCCCCCCCAAACACCCAGAAAGGGCCCTAACCCTCTAGTCCTTTGGGCCTGAGCAAGTACCCATAGTGGCTGTAGCGGGGAGCTGCCGGTCCGGTCGAAGCGCCTTCCTGCCAAGGTGGGCAGGAGGAAACGCTGGTCTCTGGAGGGGGAGAGGGTGGGGAGGAACAGAGTTAGTTTTGTGAGCACAGTTCTCTGCAGGGGGAACACAAACCTGCGGACCGACCATAGGTGGACGTCCGTGCCGGGGAGCTTGAGCCACCCGCTGGTAGCCCCAGCACTGGGGGAAAAAAAAAAAAAAAAATGCATGGGCGGATCGGTCCCGGGCGCGGGGGTCTCTGACAAAAATTCCCCGGGGATCCGCAACGGCTGAGAAAAAACAAATTCTGCCGGGGAAGCTACCAAATCTTCCTTAGGCGTGGATCACAACCCCAATAGGACCCAAGGCAGGCAGTCGACCCAATTTGCATCCGATAGTGAGGCTCTGAGTGCTGCTTTAAGTGACCTGTGAAAACGTTTGCACAACCCATTAGTCTGGGGGTTGCACGTGGTGGTGGGGTGAATTTTGATCCCCAGGCTATGGGCCATCACGGACCAGAGTTCCGAAACAAATTGCAGACCCCTGTTGGAAGTGATGCCCGATGGGCATCTGAACTGTGCGATCCAAACCAACAAAAACGCGTGAGCTACCTCGGCAGACATGGTGAAATTCAGCGGGACCACTTCTGACCAACACATAGTGTAGTCCACGATTGTTAAAAGGTGTGTGAAACCCAGCAATGGCAAAAGGGGGCCCACTAAATCCATGTGTCCGTAGTCAAACCTCCTGGCTGGAATTTGAAAAGGCTCGAGGGGGACTTTGGTGTGCTTGTGCACTTTAGCCTGCTGGCACGCGACGCATGCTGCAGCCCATTCTTTCCCATCCCTGTGTAGGTGAGGCAAGAAAAATTTGGCCCCCACCAGTTTAACCGAAGCTAGCACGCTGGGATGTGAAAGGGAGTGGATGGACTCAAAAACATGGTGGCGCTAAGAGCTCGAAACTAAGGGGCAGGTGCATCACCGGTGGAGACGTCACAGAGCAAGGGGGGGGGGGGGCACCCTTCTTGCACCACCCTGCTCTCCAGTTTTACTCTGGTAGCTGCGGACTGGAGCGCACAAATGTCTGCGTCCCCGGTTTGGTCAGCAGCCATAGCGGAAAAATTGATCCCCATGTAGACCGGGAAGACTACCACGCGCAACAGCCAGTCAGCGACAACATTAAGCTTACCAGCTACATGTTGAATGTCAGTAGTGAACTCCGAGATTGCAGCCAAGTGCCGTTGCTGCCGAGCCGACCACGGTTCCAAAACTTTGGACACTGCGTACATTAGCAGTTTGTGATCAACAAACGTGGTGAACTCGCGGCCCTCGAGCCAGAATTGGAAATGCGTAGCCAGGTGGAGAGCCAACAACTCCTGGTCAAAAGTGCTGTATTTATGCTCGTTGTCACGCAAAGTACAGCTGAAAAAGGCGAGGGACTGCCACGAACTGGAGACGTACTGCTGCACCACGATCCCTATCGCGACACCAGACTCGTCTGTGGTGAGCGCTATCCGCACTGATGGGGTTGGGTGGGCCAGCAAAGCAGCATTAGCGAGTGCTGTTTTGGCGTTTGTGAAAGCCTGGAATCGCTTGGGGGTCCAGTCAATGCTTTCCGCAGGCTTCTGTTTTTTTGAGTGCGCCGTACAGTGGTTGCAGCAGCTGGCCTGCCCGGGGGAGGAAACTGTTGTAAAAACTGACCATCCCCAAAAATTCCTGTAGCACCCTCACGGTCTGTGGACGTGGAAAATCTGACACCGTGCACACCTTATCCGGCAGCGGGATCGCGCCCTCCAGCAAGATGCGATGGCCCAAAAAAAAAAAATTAAAAAAAAAAAAAATCAATCACTAGCAACCCAAACTGACACTTTGCTAGATTAACAATAAGCCCGTGCGCTTCCAACCACTGGAAAACTTGTTTGAGATTGGCGAGGTACTCCTCCTCTGACGCGCTAGCAACCAAAACCAGCGGCAAGTCACGGAGCACCGCATTCATTATACGTTGGAAAGTTTGTGCTGTCCCCTTCAACCCGAACGGCATGTGTAAAAACTCAAAAAGACCAAAAGGAGTTATTACCGCCGTTTTGAAAACATCCTCTGCGCGAACCGGGACCTGGTGGCAACCGTGGACCAGATCCACTTTTGAAAAAAAAAAAAAAATGTGCATCCCGGCCAGGTGGATGGAAAAATCCTGGATGTGCGGGATGGGATACCAGTCATGTTCCATGGTGTTTTTCAAGCGCTGGAAATCACCGCACGGCACGACCCATCAGCCTTGGGCACCATGTGCAGCGGAGATACCCAAAGACTGTTGGAGCGTCTAACGATACCTGATCGCTCTAAGTTAGTAAACTCCTCGTGTGCGCAGGCTAGTTTAGCCGCATCCAGATGGCGAGGGCGCGCAGGCAGACCTTTCGTTGTGATAAAATGCTCGACGCTGTGCGTGGTTACCATAGCGGAAAAGGTGGGAACCGTGAGTGCTGGGAACTCGGAAAGCAAACGCTGGTAGTTACCCCCTGGAGCTAGAACATTAGCATGTGTTGGTGGCCCAACTCCCCGAGCTATGCAGGGCAAGGAGGAAAAAGATACAGCGTCCACTAAACACCTGTTGGCAACATCAACAAGTAGTCCATAAGCACACAGAAAATCAGCAGATAAGATAAGACTTTATTAGTCCCACAATGGGGAAATTCCAGGATTGCAACAGCACAGTAGATAGCAACACTCAGAGCAATAATTTAGAAGATAAGAAAATAAGAGCAGTGAATATACATATGTACATATAAATATATATACACAGTGCGGAGCATTGTAGCTAGATGGAATAAACAGCATAACCGTCTACTTAGTTATCCTACATAGTATGAATATGTACCCATACATATTGTCACTCTCCGTAGCGACTGATATTGTCCTAGTTGTATACTAGAGGGGACCATTTGTGTAAGCTTGTCACGTCTTTTACATTAAATACTATTAGGTCATCACGTTTATTTTGCTATCTCTGCGAACAGCCCTGCTTAGGTTATAAAGTCTGACAGCTGTAGGAAGGAAGGACCTGCAAAACCTCTCGGTCGCGCACCTAGGATGATGTAGTCTACTGCTAAATGAACTCCTCAGTGCGTTCAATATGTCCTGCATAGGGTGGGACTCGGACTCCAGCAGAGATGACAGTTTAGCCACCATCCTTCTCTCTCCTATCTCCTCCACTGGGTCTAGGCGTTGCCCCAGGACAGAGCTAGCTTTCTTGATCAATTTGTTCAGTCTCTTCCTATCGGCTGCTGTAATGCCACTGCCCCAGCAGACCACTCCAAAGGTGATGGCTGATGCCACCACCATGTCGTAGAATGTCTCATACCCGTCAAGTGATACGGTTTCGCCGTATTTTAATACGGGGAAAATGCAATTTTAGCAAATACGGGCGTATTGCCATTTCTGTACGCCAAAAAGAAAAATATACAGCAAAAAAAAAAAATATTGAGAGACCCTAAAATCAACTGAACAGTAATTCGATACCTGGCGAAATTGAGCGCACCTAAGCAGTCTTTTTGTGATTTTCAAAATGGCTTCATGCAGCGCGCCGCCGGCGAAGAAAACAAAGCTTGAAGAAAAGGGAAGTCGAGGGACTGGACGTCACCGAAAAGAATGGGAGAGTCCGAGCTTCGAGAAATTGGCATAGACAGACTCAAACCCGCCTTTGTAGCAGCGGACGAGCATACGCATACGCTCATCTGCATCAGATCGTACCTGACAGCCAGACCCACACTGCAGGTCGGCGCCTTTTTAGTCCTTCATGCTTCCTAGACACACTGGATATAAAGTATCAAACTTCAGCTTTCAGTAGATCAAACCCAATGAAGGTGATGATTTACAGTAGGTGAGAATAGGGAAACACCATCTTTGACTGACAGCGCTGTTCAGATTCAGTAGGGCATATGCTGCTCCATGAGAGCTATGGCACTAAAAAAAACAGGCTTTTCAATTTTATATAATTTAGCTAAAATATAGAAATGTTACACATTTATGAGGACTGTTCATAAGAGATTTCCCCTGAGTCATCTTCCATGGACTGAGAAGACTCAACCTTAGCACATTTGAAAATGGTATCTTTTAACTTCTCCCCAGATACATTAGAATGGTTTGCATCTTATCTCCAGAATAGAGAACAGTGTGTAAAAGTTCACCAGGATAAATCCTCATTTTTAAACAACCGCATGGGTATCCCACAAGGGTCCATTCTTGGTCCTTTACTATTCAGCATTTTTATTAATGACTTGCCGTTACACTGCTCAGCTGCAACATGCCAACTTTATGCAGATGATGCAGTTATTTACACAGCTGCCAAGACTCCAGCACAGGCTGCAGATGTACTGTCCACAAGTATGGTTGATGTCCAAGAGTGGCTCCTCCAGAACCATCTATTGCTGAACCTTCAGAAAACAGTCTCAATGTGCTTTTCAATCAAAAAATGTAACCTGCAACGTTTTAAAGTTAATATACATGATCATGACATCAGTTTAGCTACAGAATTCAAATACCTTGGCATTATACTAGATCCTCAACTCAAATTTAATCTTCATATAAAGAAAATTTCAAAAACAGTAAAAAAAAATCTGAACTGCTTTAAATTAGATATTACATACCTTACGAAGCAGCTGTACTGTATATGCATTCTACGGTTTTTTCTCATATATCATACTGTTTGACAGTTTGCAGCCCCTTCCACAATAAGACATAGGTTCATTATATAATCAAACCCTAAAAATCTTGGACAAAAAGCCCATTAGGTGGCATCACTGTAATGTTTTAAAAAAATACAACCTATTGAGTTTTGAGAGTTTCATTGACCTCTGTTTTCTGAAATTAACGTTCAAATGTTTCCATAAATCAGCACCCAAGCCACTTGCTGGTTTCGTCCAAAGACAGGACAGCAGCAGAGCCACCAGGAGTTCTGTTAACAATAACTGTAAAATATTCCACCGCAGAACCACATTTGGACAAACAGCTTTCTCTATAAAGGGCAGTCACATCTGGAACACAATGCCAAATGTAATTAAAATAATAACAGACTTTAAAACATTCACTAAAAAGGTTAAAAACTGGCTGAAAAATAAACAAGAATGTACTCATGTATGAATTGATTGTCTGCAAGGTGAGAGTGAATGAAGGGAAGGAATGAATGTGTTTGTTTATAGTGAGTGACGAAGGGAGGGAGGCCTGAAATAGGCAAATGTGAGTCAGGTTGTTATATTTGTGTATTTATAATATTTATAATATTTATAATTGTGTATTTATAATCTTTTTGCATTGATGTATGTGGTTATTGTGGGGTTTTTTTTTTTTCCTTTTCTTTTCTTTACTTGATTCTCTTTTCTAAAGCCCATCCAGGGACAAGAGTTGCAAATTAGCTAATAGCTATACACTCTATGTGCAACACATCAGATTGATTGTCATTGATTAATTGTCTATGTTTATTGCACTGTCCCTGTCAAATAAACTAATCTATCTATCATTTATTAGTCTTTCTCTGCATAGTTACCACCAAGGGTTACACATTTCTCCTATCGCTTTAAGCAGCTGCGGAGACCTCACTTGTAGAAGTCTGCAGGTTGTGCCAGAAGCCACAACTTGACCATGGAAATCAGCATTTCATTGTCTTGGAAGGGCTTGCCCTTCAAAAATGACTTCATTGTTGGAAAAAGGTGGAAGTCAATGGTGTAAGGTAGGGAGGGGAAGTGGGGTGAGGAAGGATTAAATAGCCGCAGGACTGTGCTTCCCTCTGGGCAACGTAAGTTGTGAACCCGGCATTATCTTGCAGGAAGCGGACACCTTTGGTCAGCATGATGATTGCTTTTGATGACCTTCTGCAATTTCTGCAGCAGTGAAGTGTAGTAAGTCCCGGTAATTGTGGTACCCTTTACCAGGCAATCCATCATCACTACTCCATGCTGGTCCCAAAAGACCGTGAGCATGACCTTGCCTGCCAAGGGTTGGACATGTGCCTTCTTCAGAGGTGGTGAGTCATAACGCTTCCATTGCTTCAACTGGGCTTTAGTTTCTGTATCATAGTGATGGACGTATGTTTCATTCTATGTGATTAGTCTGTCAAAGAAGTCGTCTTGTTTTTTTGGGGGGGTTTTTTGGTACATGGCCAAAAGAGCCTGACAGTATGTGACTTGTTCCTGCTTCTCAAGTTCATTCTGCCTATCATCAACAACTTCAACACCATCTTTCAAGCAGACGAGAGCAAGATAGGCAGTCTCCTCCCTGAAATGGATCGTCTCTTGAGAAAACCATTGGTCAAATTTGTTCAAATGAAGTATGTAAAGGCGACCAATGACCTAAGAAGGCTGGATTTCTTGGACAGTGACCTGCAGCACTCTGAGGAGTTTATCGCCATTGGACTGGAAACCAGAGAAGCCCTACAAACCCATGAACTTGACCCAGGCACAGAGCTGAAGTTCTTTGAAGCGGTAAGAGGCTTCTATGAAGCTGTAGTGAGAAAGATGCTCAACAAGTTCCCCTTTGACGACAAAATTCTGCCACACCTCTCTGTCCTCGACCCCAGGAAAACAGAGTCCTTGACCTATGGCCCCATTGTAGAGCTTGCTGCTGCATTTTGCCCCACTGTTGATACAGAAGAGCTGAAAGAAGAATGGGAGGACCTGCAACTGCTGCCAGAAAACACAGTGCCTCTACAAGACAAGGATGGCAAGCCTGTCCGTGTTGATGTCTACTGGGGTCAGGTGATAGCCTTGAAGACAGCCCTTGATGTGCCCCGCTTCCCCCAGCTCCTCAAAGTGTACTCAGCACTGCTTTGCCTTCCTCACAGCAATGCTGACAGTGAGAGG
Organism: Pholidichthys leucotaenia; assembly: GCA_020510985.1. Lineage (NCBI taxonomy): Eukaryota > Metazoa > Chordata > Actinopteri > Cichliformes > Pholidichthyidae > Pholidichthys > Pholidichthys leucotaenia. The sequence continues at coordinate 358,304,630 of CM035843.1, read as the reverse complement.
GCTTTCAGCATGGTCAGGAAAATTCACACCGACTTCAGAAAAAGTGTGCTTCCAAAAACTCTGACTTCTTTCATGCAAGTGAAAATGAATTGTGACACTCCATGCTTCAAGGTCAAGCCTTCAAAAAATGCTAGAGTCAACAAAGGCTGCTACTTGGAACTATAACAAGCAGCATCAGTGAACATTTTCTTGTTTCAAGTTCATCCAAGTGCATTAGTGTAACAAAGCTGACAATTAAAAACTCTTTAATTTCAAGTGTATATATCTAGCTGACTATTAAGAACTATATTCAGAATTATTCTTATTGTGTACTTTCAAATTAAGCAATCTACCTTGTGCTAATGTAAATTTGAAAAATATTGTTTTTTTTATTTATTTTTATTTATTTATTAATATTATCATTTTTTTTTTAAATTTAATTATTTTTTTATTTATTTTTTTGTGCTACTTGGCTTATTATTTTCACATTACCAAAAAGTTATGGCTCAAGATTGTGTCCATATGTGTACATTTGAATAAATATGTTTGAAATAGTTCATGTTGCAATTGTTGTTGTTTGTTTTTTGTTTTTTTTTTTGCTTCAGTTTTCTTTCATCTGCTGATAAATACAGTTTTTAAGTACTCAATACAGGTGTGAAAGCCCTCCCAATAAGGGAGGCATGAGGTATGCCTTGACAGGTATGATGTCTTCAGGAGCGCCCCTTGTACACCAAAAGACCTGAGCCTCCTCAGTAGGAACAGCTTGCGCTGTCCCTTCTTGTAGAGTGCGTCGGTATTGTGTGACCAGTCTAGTTTATTGTTCAGATGAACACCCAGGTACTTGTAGGATGTCACCATCTCAATGTCTGTTCCCTGGATGTTCACTGGTGCTGTGAGGGGGTTGTCCTTGCCTGCGGCAGTCCACCACCAGCTCCTTAGTTTTCCTCGCGTTGATCTGGAGGCAGTTCCGATGGCACCAGTCCACGAAGTCCTGGATAAGTCCTCTGTACTCAGCTTCATCTCCGTTGGAGATGAGGCCGACGATCACAGAGTCATCAGAACTTCTGTAGATGGCAGTGTGTTGTGTTGTGTGAGAAGTCCGCAGTATAAAGGGTGAACAGGGATGATGGGGACAGATGGGGAACAGATGGGGACCAAACATGCAGCTACCACAAAGTCCCACTGGTAATTGTGTCCATGTTAACATACAGTCACCATCCTTTCTCCAAACGTCCTGATGTGGGATCCGTTTGTGGCCATTAAAGATGGGCCACAACCTTCTGCCAGCCTGTCTGCACTGACCAGCAAAATGAGGCTCTTCTGGGAGCCAGAGTCTATCAAAAAACGTCTCCCAGAATGTGCGTCTGTGATGAAAAGCAACTTCTCCCTGTCGCCAGCGGTCGCAGCTGCTACTGACCACTGGCTGTCCCGTTTCCTAGCTTTCTTGAAGTGGCACGGCGCAGACAATGTTGCGCTTCCTTGCCAAAACGGCGGTGATAAAAACACAGCATCCCGGTCCTGTGTCTCCTGGCAGCCGTCCTGGCCACCAACATCAGCTCCGCAACCTTGTCGGGCTCCACCGGAGATCCTGGTTTCACTGCCTGAATGCTGAGAGCCCGGTTTGCCGGGATGATGCGGTCTGCCTCCTCTGCCAGCGCACGGTAGTCCCTGGCCACCAGCAGCGGTAAGTTAGCGAGAATCGCTCTCACAGAAGCCGGTAGGTTTCTGAGGAAGAGGTGGGCAAAAGGATAGATCTGTCATCCTTGCCCATCAGCGCAAGCACGCTCTCCACCAGGTCCACAGCCGATCTGTCTCCCAGCTCCAAGCGAGTGAGAAGCTTTTCTGCCCTCTCTGCATCTGAAAGGGTATAACAGTGCAGCAGCAGCCACTTGAGAGCGTATTTTCCTTGGGCTGCCGGGGCTCGAAGCAGGCTCGTGGCGCACGTGTCCAGGGCAGTTACCACATGATGGTACTTTGTGTCGTCTGTTGAGACTCCGGAGGGCAAACTGGGCTTCCACGTGTATAAACCAAGCAGCCGGTTCGTGAAGCCAAAAGTCCGGGAGTCTGACTGCAGCGGCGCATGCAGCGATGGGAGACCCCAGCGGGAGTGTCCCCATGGAGGAGCTTGGCTCGTTCTCCATTTCACGTCTCGGGTCACCACCGTGGAGGATGGAATCAGACAAGACAGCGAGCTGACGACACAGAACTTTATTCTCCTCCAGCAAATAGAACAGACTGCCCTGGGTACCGAAGTGCCCTCTTTTATCCACTTTATTCCCGCCTTTGGGACCCAGGGTGAGAAACATTAACATACGAGACACACAGCATGTACACACATCAACATACACTACACAGAGCAAGGCTTATTACAATATTTTCACGCCCCGGCATTCTCAGGTGTGAAACCTGTCACAGCGGGGGCGAAGGCACCTCTTTGTTTAGTTAAATACCCCCTAGTGCTATGGCACCCTTCACTGGTTCCGCTCACTCCTTCACCATTACCATCTCTCACCTCCTTCTCCCCCCAACCTCAAGTCCTGGGTGGAGTGCCATCTGTTATTGTGTCACCACAATATTTTTTTTTTTTTTTTTTTAAAGAGCGACACAGGAGCCAATTAAAAAACCGAGAAAAGCTGGAAAGGAGACACCAAAGAGCCGCAGGTTTGCCACCCCTGACATATGTTTTCGCTAATAAATGAAGGACTGTTACTCCACAAGCATGTATGCAAACAACCAAGTCAAAACAGTCTCTCGCGGCATCGGGGGCGGTTGGACTTGTGACAGTTCCAGCCGGCAGTATCTAGCATCGCTGTCTGAGAGGCAAAACTGAATCCGTGTAATGGCTCTCCTGATGTCTGAGTGAATGTCATAAAAATGTTCAATTTGAAAAGCCTACATCATTTCTTTCAGTAGTTATTGTGTTTCGAAGATTTAGGGAAAATCTAACCTCTGACCTCAAGGCCATCCGATGAGAGTCAAATTGCAATATGTGCATTATCAGAGTATATCAAACCATGGTATCAAGTTTCAAAACATTTGGAAAAAAACTGTAGGAGGAGTTGATTTCACAAGACAGTTATTGTCTATAAAGTGAGGTGAAACAGGAGGTCATAGGTCAGGGGCTGCAATTCCTGCAAAAATCACCCGATCAGAACCAAATTACAATATGTGCATCATCAGTGTATATCAAACCATGGTACTAAGTTTCAAAACAATCAGAATAAAACTGTAGGAGGAGTTGATTTCACAAAAGTGGGACAGACAGATGGACGGACTGACTGACTGGCAGAAGACCGAAGGGGAATTATGTTGAAAGGGCTCCTTGACCCCTTTGGGCTTTGATCGGCGGGAGATAAAAATCCTGCTGGTCTCTTCTATGCCCCATCAACTACACAGCACACATCAATATAAAAGGTGTCTGCTCGAATACTCTCACACACTAAAAATTTTAATTTTTCTTTCAGCAAACGTTATGATTAGACAGGCATCAATGCCTTATACAATTTTACAATAAATAAAATTCAGCTCTTGTAGAATAAATGCAAAATGGCTGTACTTCCAACAACTCTAAAAATTGTCACTGTACTTAACTATAATGAATGATGATTTACTGTATCTAAATTTGAAAGCATTATAAAATCAGTACATATCTGCCCAAAGATACATCTCATGTCATATAGAGCTATTTATAAGTGAAACACTAAACTGAGAAGAAAACCGTCCTTGTTTCATCTTTCTTGTCCTGCAACTCTAATCTTTCAACTGAGTGGATAGGTTTGCACCTTTTCCAAAGATAGGCAATGCCTTCATCACACATGAACTTTGGCCTCCTCATCCATGATCAATAAACTACATGACAAGCTGGAATTCAAATTTCTTAAAAGCTAATCTAATGTCTATTCTTGTTGTAAACTTAATGATGTGAAGTACATGAAAAAAATTAAATCACATTAAAGTATTTATACTTCTCAAAATAAGCAATCCATGAATAAACAACCATTTTTAAAAATGGAGTTAACTCCTTATCATGAAATGTTACCCACTCAAGACGACAAAGGCCACGCCTTATCACATAAACTAGGTCACAACTTAAAAAGCAATCAGTGAATCAAGTACAAAGGAGACTTCACTGAAATCAAAAACCAATGTATACATCGAAAAACAGCTTTCCTAAAACACTGCCTGCCTCCAAAGCATGAATCTGTGGCCATAAATTGACAAATCTACAGATGAGGTGACCATTGTCATATTTCTGTGCATCTCTGCATTGGTACTAGGTGATCTCACCATTCTCTGTGAACAAAAGACAACAAAGCGTCAGCTTTTATACATCACTTTGAAATTGGTGAGATGACAAAGCAATGCTGCATGTGAAAAGTCAAAGCTGAAAATATTATATATGACTTCAAGAGCCCATTACAAACTTCTAGTCAAAATGGTGGTGTGAGAAGAAGATCCATCTCTATATTTTAGAGAAAATATTTCAGCTACCCCTTGAACACAGAATCTTGGAAACAGAAAACTTGCTATGAAGTAACAGCACTGAAGACAAAAGTTAAAGTGTGCCCGTACATCAGTTAGTACAGAACAAACACAGTTAAAATCAAATTTGCATCAGCTATTACACATTAACTTCTTCGTTAAACTATTACAGAGGTTCTATTACAACCAAAAAGAGGTTTGTTTACTTTTTCATGATTTTTCTAGTAAGGTTTCTATACCTGAAAAGGGAACCTAGAATGAGAACAATACCTGGAAATTAACCTGGATAAATTGTCTGAAGTACTTTAATAACCGTTGTGGTTGAATTATTGTTTTTCTTATGGCTGTACAGCAAATATTTCTTTACAATTTGTACCTGCATGCACAACAGCCCAACATGACAAGAAATGCATGTTAAGCAAATATCTTTATCTGCACATTTAGATGGCATTTAGGATTTTTTTTTTCCTCTTTGAATGAATTTACTTTGCTCACCTTTTCACAAATGAGCATATGAATTAAGTAGATTCGCACACACCCACTGGCAAAGAAAGCAACTGGCTCAGATCATATCAGTCGCTCAGTCCCAGACACTAGTGAGCCATTGTGCAACCATTATAGACATGGCACCATACACGCATCACAACCACACTCCTCCATATTTGGACAATAGCTTATCACAGATCAACCCACTCTAAGGCAGAACACCAAAGAGAGTAACAAACAGGAGATATTCAATACAGGTTTTAAAATTAAAACATTAAAGAAGCCTCAGCTGGTTTCACTCTCTATCAAAAAGACCTAAATGTGATCAACTCTAGACAAAATCACAGCTGAGTTTGGTAATCTAATCTGCTTTTTTTTTTTTTTTTTAAACTAAGAATATCAAGGCTAAATACAATTAAATTGTGGAAATTGTGAAATTCTGGTTCTTAAATGGAAAGGAAGGGAAAAAAATTTTTAAAATGTGCTGAACTGTATCATTTTTACCTATAAACAAATGAGCAAGACAAAAGAATTCCCTATACTTACACAACAGCATTAAATCCATTTAGCATCCGTAAGTCCTCAACACTTACGAATGCTAAAGGACCAGTCATTGACTTCAGGAGGTCAAAAGTCAAGGAACACTCTCCACTCTGTATACAGGGACAAATTGTGGATGGTGGAATCCCTGAAGTTTCTTGGTGTCACCATCTCCAAACAGATGACATAGACTGCAAACACATCTCGGCTTGAGAAGAGAGCCCAGCAAAGACTCTTCTTCCTTAGGAAACTGAAACGGGCTAAACTCCCATTTCTAAAGCAATCTTTAAGCAATGCCATTTTACCAGTAACTGACAAAATGTTTCATATGTTATCCAAATACAGGAAAACCAAACAATGTTTGAACCCCAAATGTGATCTTGATTACAGGATTCTTACATCCCTAAAACTAATTAACTCAATATAGCTTCCTGAAACAGATGAAAACACCAAAAACAAAAGGAATTAATTCTAATGGGATAAACACCACATAAATGTTATAGTCATAATCCAATAATTATAAAGAATTTTCATTTCAACATAAGTTTCTTGCGAGACATTGTTTAAATGAGCGTTAACCAATTTCCATCAGTTGTCGATGAGAAACATCACTTAAGCTAAGGTTAGAAAATATACATATTTCTAATTAAAGAATATTACATGACACATCTTTGGATGGTACAATGATATCTCTACCAGCTATTTTAAACATTTAGGATGGCCCTATTCAATAAACAAAACATTTAGACAGCTCAGAGTTCAACACAGTCCTATAAGCATCTGCCTGTCCTCAAGGAGCAAACAAAATAATCCAAATTCAAAGGATGGAGCAGAGATGCACTGACAGAGGAAGACACACAGTGATGCAAAATAAGAAGCAAGCCAAATATAAATAGACAAAAAAAAAAAAAACCACTCCCTCACCTACCTCAGTATGTAACACACCTTAGCAGACTGTGAAACACACACCACAAGTCCACGTTCCTCTCCGTCTTACACACAAACACATCCTTACAGTACATAATTAGATTATTACTGAGAGCTGAAACTGTGGTGAAAAGAACCTTGAATTCATTTACGTATGCATTCATTTTCAACCACTTAATCCCCTTCAGGTCGCCCGGGGGCATTGGGGGTGGTGGTGGGGTTTCAATCACACAAGAGTTAAGCCGCGGGTCAAAGTGGATCAACGTGGCGGCGCACAGCTGACTGATTGGATTCAACAACTGTAGTACAGCAAAGAGCTGGACAAAACCAAAGCCGTCATGTTTAAGTTTATAACGTTATTGGCCAGGGCTCTCACCTGGAAATTTGTCACAGCCTCCTCCAAAACTACACCTGGATAATGGTTGTTTACGTTGCTAGCCTGCTAGCCATCATTAGCATGTCCGTGGCAGGTGTACATGGGATGAATGGTGGAATGCAGGTGAGTGGCAGTGTCATTTTCAAACTAGTTTACTTTCCAGTAGTGGTGGCAGAAATGGAACGTTCGAGAGATAAAATCATTTGAAACAAATGATTCAGAAAAAGAATTGATCTTTTGGAACATTTGAAACATCTCCCCACAGCGACATCTGGTGGCCAAATGTTATAATATTACCCTCAAACAGTCGAGTGTTTTCGTCTGTTTCTGGATGGAAGGATGTAATTGGGGTCAAGTTTATTGACAAAGTGCCTGAAACCCTCATCTTCCACAAATGAAAAAGGTTGTGAGTCCTTCACAATAAGGTCAACTAGCGCCTCGTCTAATTCTTTTTGCCTTCCTGTCAAGGAACAACAAAAAGACTGATTCAGAAGGAATGCTGTCATGCAACTTGATGTATATTGTATGGTAAATATTGTAAATATATGTAACTGTATGTAAAATATGTAACTATATGTAAATGTACAACAATATGGCTTCTTATAGTGATCAAATGCATAATTATATTTATTGTAAATAATAATATAGGTGTATAAATAAGAAATGTATACTCGTATGTGTATTAAAAGACCATGAATACTATACACACACTATGCTGACCATGGCTTGATTCAGCACTTGGTTGTGTTGCGCTAGGAATTTATGCGTCAGGATGTGTTGTCCATAGATGTCTCCACATACAGTCATGTGAAAAAATTAGGATACCCTGTATAAGCCTGTGTGTTGTTTTGTTTTTTTTTTAACATATTTGGACATATGGATATTTAACATCAGTGTTTAAAATAATGGGAGATTCATGTAATACAACTAAACAATTAAAAATGAATTAGACTTTTTAAAAATTTTCTGTATAATATAGTGAGGAATAAGTTAGGATACGCCCCATCTTTATAGGACACCCCCACATTCATTCCCACTTAAAATGGCTAAAAATTAAAAAAAAAAATGCAAATAAAAACAAAAACAAGGTTAGGCATATGTAACCCAGCTGAGAAAATGACCCTTTTTTTTTCCTCAGATGTCAATTGTATTAATACAATTGTGTGATTTTATTTTTGAAAAACCATTATTTTGGGAAGAGGAAGTGTGATCCTCGTTATCCAACTTTTAAATTCCTGTTTCATGGTCACGTTGGGCGATTGTGGTCTTTTCATTCGTTAAGAGCGATATTAGCCCCGCCTTCCGAGCAGAGGCAGCAGGCGCGCACTCGGGTTTCGGTCTTTTACGATCTGAGAGCGGAGGACAGAGGCTGTGGACGGTCTGGTTCACACTGATACCTCTTCTTGGTGATTTTAATTTGGAAAGATGCTGTAAATGAATCTAAACACTGTCCAAACACTAATTTGGAACCTTTATTATCCTAAGTTGATGGGAGCATGAGCTTGAGAGGCCGTGAGGCTGTGACTTTTGCTGTGTTCACACTGATACCTCATCTTGGTGAGTGAAAACCAAGTGTGTACTAAACAATACATGCTAGTTAGCGTTATGCTAATGCTAATCGCGAGTGGATTTTTTTGTCTGTTTAAAAGCAATGGAAATGGCTATTTTTGTGTCTGTATGGTTTTCCTAAATGTGATTTCAGTTCCCAACAGTATGCTTAAGTACTTTTAGTTCTTATGCACTACTTCTGTCGAATGTAATGTGTAGTTTGATGCTAAAAGCACATTGTGTTGGTCTCTTATGTAAATTCATAGGTTATGCTAAACCTAGTAGCTCAGACAGGGTTTTACTGATTTTAAAAGGAAATATTGGAAGTAATGGGACAGTATATTCCCTGGTTATGTGATAAATTAATTGTATTTCATTTCATGATTTACAAAGACAAGGTTAAAAAGGATTAATCATAATTTCATGATTAAATGATGTAGAGATAAAAAGAGGAATTCATTTAATTGGTTACATGAGGGAAAAAAAAAAAAGTATTTCATGTGCCACCAGAGAGATTGTGAGAAAAGAACACATGCATGTAAGATGTGAAATGTAAGATATTGTAGAAGCATGCTCAAATAATGAGGCTGAGTTTCAGTCATAAAACCAGCTTTATTTGACAGAACGCAGCTTCTAGCATTCTCAAAGCAGGAAAGAGAAAGAATCATACTTCAACCCCCTTTTATACATTTCCAGCATCAGAATTCAAGCCACATGGTGTCTTCAGTCAACATACAGTTACAAAGCATCCCTTTGAAGCTTCACCATTGTCTCTCATTTCTTGATGAACAGGAATACCCTCCGGGGCGTCTTCTGTGGGACAAAGAGACAAATCTCACACTTCCTTGTTACCTCCTGTAGATTTGAGTCCTTAGTCCTTGCAGACGTGACACTCCACAATACACATTCAGTCCTGTCTCTGTGGCAGCGTGAGCCCACAATATGTGTCGGCCACACTACCCCCCCCACACGTCTAGTAAGGCAAAATCTGCATGGCATAACAAAAAGAAAAACACAAAGCACTCCATACATCGCTAATCAATCCACCAACTGCCTAGGTTTTAATCTTCTGCCGAATCTGCTGCAACCTGGCTTGGCTGCACCTGCAACATCTCTCTGCACCTGTGGATTAAAGCCGTTAGCACCTCTCTGTGAAGACTTTGGAGAATGTCCCCTCGGTGGCCTGCCCCGGCGGGGGGGCCTCGCGAGCTGCACCTCCTCGTCAGCCAGAACAAAAGCGGGTTTGAGTCTGTTAATGCAAATCAGCTCCCGTCTGCCCCCTAGATCTAGCAGAAAATGCTTCTGCCCGGTCTCCAGCACTCGAAACGGTCCGTCGTAAAACGGCCGCAAACTTGGACGCTGGGCGTCGTCCAACCTCTGCGCCTCCTTGCTCAACCCATGGTAGTCTCGCTTGGCCAATCGGGGTGACTCTGCCAGGGCCACTCTCACTGCTGGTGGTAGGGTTCGAAGGAAAAGGTGGGCGAAAATGAATTCGCCATCCTCAGAGGCTTTGAGCTGCAGCATCTTCACCATCAGGTCCGCAGGTCTATCGTTTTCGGCCTCCGTCAGCGCCAGGAGCCCCTCTGCTCGTTGTTGGACTGAGGGGGTGAAATGGCTGATCAGCGCGTCCTTCAATGCGCTGTACTTGTCGCTGTCTGGTGGATGATTAACCAGATCTTCCACTCTCTGGACCGTGTTGCTGTCCAGCTTCGCTACCACGTGGTAGAATCTTGTGTCATCGTTGGAGATTCTCCGGAGGTTGAACTGCGCCTCGATTGCGCTAAACCATGAGCGCGGGCTGTGCTGCCAGAAATCGGGCAGCCGGATCGTGGAGGCGGCCATCAGGCTGGCTTCCACAGAGCCCCGCTCGGGAGAATTCTGTCTGCTCATTCTCCGTCGTAGGTCACCAGTGTAGAAGCATGCTCAAATAATGAGGCTGAGTTTCAGTCATAAAACCAGCTTTATTTGACAGAACGCAGCTTCTAGCATTCTCAAAGCAGGAAAGAGAAAGAATCATACTTCAACCCCCTTTTATACATTTCCAGCATCAGAATTCAAGCCACATGGTGTCTTCAGTCAACATACAGTTACAAAGCATCCCTTTGAAGCTTCACCATTGTCTCTCATTTCTTGATGAACAGGAATACCCTCCGGGGCGTCTTCTGTGGGACAAAGAGACAAATCTCACACTTCCTTGTTACCTCCTGTAGATTTGAGTCCTTAGTCCTTGCAGACGTGACACTCCACAATACACATTCAGTCCTGTCTCTGTGGCAGCGTGAGCCCACAATATGTGTCGGCCACAATATTACTATATTACTGGATTGTAACAATAGTAATATGAGAGAAGAATTTAAACACTAAGCTATAGTGTTATATAAGAAGAGATTGGAAAATGAATTACTCTAGCTGTAAACAATAATACCATTATTGTTGTGCAGGCTAGGTTTTTTTTTGGTTGCTGATTAAGAACCTTCTGGATCCTGGATTCTCTCCGAATGGAGATGGTGAGCCTGACCCGAGACCTGAACCAAGACTGAACCGAGATCTGACCAAGATCTCGACTGAAGAACATCCTTCCTCTCTCCAGTGCCCAGAATTCAAAGTGGTAACAACTCAAGCCGCCGCTTTAAAAGAGGAAAAGAAACCTGAGTCTGGAGATACAAGATATCTTGACTGGTCAAACGACTAAACCAAAAGGACAAACAAACACTGAGCTCAGTAGAACAATTTTGGGGTTTTATTTCATGCCGGCCGTTGTTATACTTGTATAGTTGTAAATTGTTTGTATATATTGTTCTCTTTACCTCTACAAATAACAACCATTATTGCTCATTTCTTGCCTCCAGCTATTTCATTCCACACTCATTTTAATTCCCTATTGTAACCCTTACAAACCTAGCAACTTAATTTCCCTTACCTAATTAACATAAGGCAAGGGTTACACAGATATGTGAACATTTCTTAATAAAGAACTGAATATTTAATGGGGTATCCTAATTTTTTCACATGACTGTAGTTGTTGTATTATTAGAAAATGCAAGGTGCTGCATACAACGCATACATTTAACTTTTTTTTTCCCCCCCTCAAGAAGGTCAAAGTGATCCCACACAGCTGACCTGGGACGCTTTCTACCCCCATCCATTTCCAAATAGTCTAAATCCAAAAGCACGCTCAATACAAGACACTCGGAGAGGCAAGACTCTGCAAACAAACTGCACTTTAGAGGAGCTTTTAAATGCTTTAGGCATGTGGGGTGATGAATCAGTAGCCAATCAGGCAAGGACACGAGAAATTAGTATTTTACATATAAAGTACTTATATAATACATATATTGTGGATAGAATAGGCATTTTCATATTGTGTAATGGCAACGTTTTATTTATTATTCCATTTTAGAAAGGGGATAACAAAATCACCGCATGAAATAATGGTGGCGTTTCAAAACAGTCGGTGACGTAATGGAACGCGACATGGAACAGTCACGTGACATCCTCTTTCTGATATAGACCTCGGAACAGTGGTTTGATTCAGAAGTTCCACCTAGGTTTCGGTACATACTAAAACACTGTTTCGACTTTGCCACCACTACTTTCCAGTGTTGATAATTTTACTCTGGTAATGGCAGAATCTCAAGGTGGATTATTTGCTAGCCCTTGTTAGTATGATCCCTCGGATGCAAATGCGTGTGCTTTCCACGTGTTTACATAAATTCTTTGTTTCAATGCTGCAAATATGGTACGTGCTGTGGAAATAATGGAGCCAGTTGCACGTTGACCGTTTTGCACACATACTCAATATAGCCTCACAAATGTAGCATTTTCTCAGGTATTACTGTTTACAAAAAGTATGTTCTAGTTGCACTGAATGCCTGATGCATTTGAAATCTAAAGCTGCTGGCAAATATGGTGAGATTATGTATACATGCATCACGCATCAAATTTGTTTACTTACTCTGGGTTGTTAACGTGACTCTACACACCCTTTGCACTAAAGAAAGCACTTGTTCGCAGCACTTTGTGAAATCATAAGTTAAATTGATGATTCCCAGCCCTAGTGTTATTTGGTGATTGCTGAGAGGACCAGAGCTGCTCCGTGCCCAGCTGTGCATGTCCACCCTCTGGCTGCAAGCCAGAGTTGCCTCTCTGCTGTGTTCCATGCTGTCCTGGGGCATGTATGGTTGTATATGATATACAGTATAGTCAAGTTGGGCATTCCCGTTAACAATCGTGGTGGTGTTAACTTTTAAAGTTTTGGCTATTATAGGTGTGCGAGCACCAGTGGGGACTTGCTGTCTACGTTTCGGCAGCTGTATGTAGCTCATGTCCCAGCAGACGACAGCGGTGGCAGCCAGTGTGTACATTGTGCAGCTTCGCTGTGGCGTTCAGGTGCTCCACAAGTGTCAAGTGGTTGTTTGGACCCTCTGCAGTCACGGAAGCATTGAATTGTAATTTTTTAAACATTAGATCTTCAATATTATTGTTTTCTGATAAAAATTTGCCAGCTTGCAGACTTCTGTGTGCTGTGGTCCTTGAGGAGAGGCAGTACGTCAGCGTCATTGTGGGAGGGATGTGGGTAGGCCCAATTAAAATATTCATAGATCCTGGCATTTGAAGGAAGAAGGGAAACGATTTTCACAAGTATAAGATATCATTTTAAATTATGCATATTTGTTTTTAAGGGAATTTATATCCACCGCACTACATCTTTACACAAATAGTACAAAAACAAATTTATCTTTATAATGTAAAAACAAGTGGCAAATCTTGATATTTTTAGAATTTTTACTGGAAAGTGTGCATAGGTGATAAGCTGCTGAATCTGATTCATTTTCTGTGAATCAACGAAACAATTAATGAACCAATTGCTGAAGCACTTGACCTCGTCAGTATTTCCAAAAATAATGCATTTACCTCCATTACTGGTTTCTGTGAAAAGATATCAATCCCAGTGCCACAAATACAGTAATTATTCTGTGGAAAAAAAAATAGTTGAGAAAGCTTAACTGGGTTAGGCAAATCAAAAATGCCCACAGGAACCCTTAAACCACTCTACCCACAAATCTGTTCAAAATAATTTGGCTGGCTAAGATGCTTAGTTCAAAATTGGTAACTGACATTAGCACATCATCTTCTTAGCCAGTCTATCTATAAATGCAACAGATCTGTGTGTGTCTTTTCCTCACATATCTCTCAAACCGTTAGTCAGACTGACCTCAGATTTTATAAGTGCTTTGCTGAGGTTACAAGGGTGTGCATCCCCGAGTATGGAGTTGCTCAGTGAAAATATGTAATTTTTAATCAATAAAGGTTTAGCCACCGCTTCATTTCCTCATGCTCTGGTTTCTAGAAGTGTGGGTGGAGTTTCAGATTGGCTCCGTACTGATTGGATAATACATGGCATCCCGACCAGTCACCAGAGCGCTCCGTAAACAAAACAAGGAGGTGAAAAGCAACAAATTTGACTCGAAAAGGAGAATACTGAAGATTTAATGCTTAAAATAAAAATTACATTACGATGTTGCTGTGATTGCATAACTCTAAAGGATAATTCGGCATATGTGGAGAACACGAGGTGCGTGGGTGCGCTTGGGGGGAGGGGCAGCCGGGCCACCTTACCGCAGTCCTTCTCAGGGAGCCAAGCCCAGCCTGCCTGGTTAACAGGAGTCTCGGCTGCTGCTTCACCCGTGTGCCACCACTCTCCTTTGCGGCACCGTGGATTCAACAGGGCGCTCCTCCCAGTGCGAGACTGTCTAAAAATTAAAAGTTAATAATAATAATAATCTGTCCCTCCAGGATTTTGCAATGTTGCGATCGCACCAATTCCCACAAAATCAGCCAATCAGCACAACTATTGCACGACCTTGCAACTTTGTCCAATCACCACAACTTTCCCGCAATTTTGGCCAATCCCCGTCAACTTCCGCCTATTTCACCAATCAAATTTGTCTAACTGGCGCTGAAACACTCAGTCTAACCAATCAAATGCATCATTGCACCACGTTCACTTCTGTGTTTACAGTGAGTAGTGAATTTATAGTTTACAGTGAGTAACGAAACACATCTGCAGTGTGTGATTTAAAAAAAAACACTCACCCGTGAGGTTTTCAACACCGTCCCTTCCCCTGTCTCCCCCAGCCTGCCCGTGGACGCCTTGCCACGTCTCCGTCCTGACCGCGTGTGCGAAGCGCTGGGTTTGTGTTGAAAAACAGGCCCCTGCTCAAAAGCATCCCGTCGCGGGAGCGCACGTGAGGAAAGTACACTACATTACAGTGAGTGTTTGAACATCTTTAGAGGTAAAATCATAACTACATCTGGTCAATGAGCTTTAAAACTGAATCTCCATTGTGGACGGAGAAACACACCCACCCATCCATCCCCCCTCCCCATCCCGTTGTAAAAGAAAGATGTGTGTGTGTGTGTGTGTGTGTGTGTGTGTGTGTGTGTAGCCCGCCATGCAGCAGACAGGAAGGCATGGAAAGAGAATATTCTGTTTTTTTGTTTTGTTTTAAAAAAAAAAAAAAAACTCCAATAGCCAATACAGAGCAACAGAATAAATTACTTTTTCCTCTCCTCTCGGTACTGACTGGTCACTATAATAGGAAATTTTTGACAATCCTGTGCTTTTCTTGTATTGTTATATAGACTATCACTACAGTAAACTGGAAAAAAGCATCTGCTTTAAAATTTGGAATTCTTCCCACAACTTTTAGTGCAGAAAACACTCTAAAAACATTGCAACTTTTATTGCATCTTTTTTAAAAAAAGCTCCCGTGAATTCAGGCTTTTTGGCCCGCAACAATCATAAAAACATCCCGCAACATCCTGGAGGGACTGAATAATACCACCATGAATGTACAGTGGAATAGCCAGATCAACTGCATATCATATGCAGACACATATGCACAATTTGACTAAACGACGACCATGACCAAACAGGACAAAAAAAAACCCAAATAATGAAATAAATCATTTTTATTTACTGACAAATGGGCAACAGTGATGCAACAGTTGTAGCCAAATGGGTCATTCTGCTGTGTATAATAATGTTGGGTGTTTTGTACTTATAATATTGCTAAAATATAAAAGGATGCCCTATAATGGGTCTCATATTTGTAAGCATGTCCCGTTATAGTACTGCATGAGCTTATTGATGATACACTATAAACTACGCATATAAACTAAAACAATTATAATGGTGATTGAACAACTCCCATTCCTTAAAGTACAAGATACAACACTTTTATATACAAGTCATAAAAGATCACACAAATAAGTCTGACAAACAAATAAACAAGGGTTCTTAAACAGTCACTAATATTAGATGTCTCATTCATTTTCAATAATTCTGTAATTAATATTCACACAATCAAATAAATCTTAGTGCCATTCAACCCCTTTTATATTTGTCAAAGTCTAACATGTGCAATTGCCTACATATAGGCTACACCTCTTTGCATTCCACTTTCAAAACGGCATACATTTGGGCCCGTAAAGTCTAATTGGCCTGTTTTCAGACAAGAATACTTGCTTTCTACGGGCATGCACTACTATCTGTAAACAAAGCTAACACGGTCATTACTATCATTACTAGCCATAATGACAACCTAAAAAGTGCAGCATGACAATAAAACAATTATCAATGTGTGACAACAAACACCTTAAAATCTGATTTCTTTTAAAGATAGTTCTAGAGTATCTAAATACACAGCAATCCTAGCATTCAGACTGACGTGATGAGTCTCTTAATCGCAATCCTCGCCGGGAACCAAACACTGCCTCATTCTGCTGAGCTCACAGTTTCACTTAGACACAAACCACCATTCAGCTAAACGTGAGTCAGCGCATACCGATGATACCTGCTGAGAAAGAAAACCTGCTAGGATGAGTATTAGGATTACATTGTGCACAGTGACAAAGCCGGCTTCACATCTTACCTTGAAACTTCAATAATGTGTCCACCCTTTACAGCAAACTCAAGGGCACTCCTAGTTGACCTCAGACAAAACGCATGCACAAAGGCCATTTTTGTGTCATTGTTCGCCAGCTTGCTGGTATGTGCCCAGTTCAGTTACAGAAAAATCTTGTTTATCTGGATTTAAAATTTTTGGTTGAGAGTTCAGCATTTCCTCTGGCTTAAAGACCTTGGTGTGGTGGCAACATATTTTTCCAGGGGAAGAGCAGAAAAGACATATGTATGAATATGTTAATTTTATACTATTTATTTCTCTTTTTTTTACATTTTGCACAGTAACTTTGCATATAATAATAATGCATCAGATTTATATAGTGCTTTATCATAGACACTCAAAGATGCTTTTTACAGATACACTATTCATTCACTCCAGACAGACAATGGTAGTGGCAAGCTACTACTGTAGCCACAGCTGCCCTGGGGCAGGCTGATGGAAACATGGCTGCCAATCCACGCCAACGGCCTCTCCGGCCACCACCGAACATTTATACACATTCATACCCAGTGTTATGGACACTGGAGGCAAGGTGGGTAAAGTGTCTTGCCCAGAGACACAACGGCAGGATATCTGGGGAGAGCGGTTTGAGATTAAATGTGTGCTGTTGTCTTCTACAGCTGTTTTGGAGGGTGGAAGGTAGTTCACCAGTACTGTTTTCATGGAGACTTGAGCCATAGCAACTTAACTATGGGAATAATAATTAAGGCACTTTAGGGAGGAAGACACATAGCAAAGTGACAACTGTAATCCCAGAGAGAGCATCCTGCTATCTTGCATAAATGCAGAAGTAAAAACAATATACTGCCACAAAGCAGAAACTACTCAGAAAAGGATTAAGGAATACTACACGGCACATTGGCCTAATGCTAGAAGTCCGTCAAATCAGACATCAACGGGGCTTCCATTGTAAATGTCCTTGAGCCCAACATGACACAGGTCATTTCAATGGGCCCACTACACACACATGGGTGGGTCAGAAATGTTATGGACCACAATATTATAAAAGGAATTTTACTTATGTAGTCAAAGGTGCACCACACTTCACGAGGTCAAGGCATTATCATTAATGTGAATTTTTATTAAAAGTTTCATGTAATTATGGTTTAATGTAGAGCTGCAGCAATTATGAAAATTTGGGCTGATACCTATGAACTTTTCAGCCCCCCCAAAATACATGAAAATTGAGTATAATGCATGAAATATGTTCTCATACCTAAGGGAATAACAGTCATTGTAAGTGATCAACTTGTTGTTCTTTCATATTTCGTCAGTTTTCAGTCCTGTTCCAAACACGGTTACAATTAGATTAAACAAAAACAGAAATACAAAATGGTTATCGCTTTCAGAAGATATGAGAGAGAGAGAGAGAGAGAGAGAGAGAGAGAGAAAATTTTAAAGCCTATGACCAAATGGGGGACAGACATTACATTATGTATTTGTAACCGTCATATATCAAGAGAAAAGGAGAGATTGATTTAGGGATGTACGATATACATCGGTACACGGTTGGTATCAGCCGATAAGGCATTTAAAATTATCTATCGGCAAAAATTAATATTTAGAGCCGATACACTATTACAGTATATGGTCTTGAGTGACGCTCTGCTGCTTTCACCTCAGCGCAAGAGACTGACGTCATTACGTCAGACGAGCGCATCTTAACTAATATAGCTGCCCCCACAAAGCCAGCATGCTACAGCTCTGTACTCAGTCAAACAATGCTGTGTGTGGTTGTTATTTGTATTACTTTTTGTGGTTAAGTGCTGTTGAAGTATGTCAAACAACATCTACAGCAGAGAGGAATTACTGCACAATTAGGAGAATATGCCAAGTTTCCATAATGGCCCCGGTGATGGAGGCAACAATATAAACAAAAGCAGGGAAGCCAGATTGGCTACTGGGCTACGCTAAGAGGGCTCAGAATAGGGCTGTCGTGATAACCGCAATTATGTAATGCCGCGCTATGGACAAGCCTACTGCGGAGGATAACGAGCAACCGCAACAACCAGTGTTCACTTTTTTTGTGTGTGGCTAAATCTCGTTGGTCACTTATGTGCCCCTATTGATTAATAAATAGTTAAATGCCAAGTGTTTTTTTATTGCCAACAGCATGTTTGCACCCGGTACTGACAGCGGCAGCACCTGGTACTGTGGAAGCTTCCACAGCACCGGGTGCTGGCAGCATCAAGTGAGGTGTGGGGCACTCTCTCTCCAGACTCCAGCAGGCAGTTAGCAGTAGAGCGTTTGGACTCCTTGCTAAATACAGCCGATAGTGAGCACTGAAATGACACAAAACATGTCATTTCCTTCTGAGCGGAGCGTGAGCTCCCAGAGTGAAACAGCTACTGCATAGCGCATTGCTTGTTTGAATGTGATTTTTCGGACAGCGGCAAAAATCCAAAAATCACAGAGACAAGAGCCACGCAGGATCCAGTATGGAGGCTGTCTTGTTTAAATAAGCTGAATGTCACTGCAGTCTCCAGTCCACACGTACCACAACTAAATTCTGGAGTTCCCACCACTGCGTTATGAAAATGATCATTTTTGGGGGGGTTTTCTCAACAGAATCAGCAGTTCATGCCTAGTAAGACTGGAGCACCGCACAACTGTCACACGCACACTAACTAACTAACTAACTAACCTGCACTTATATAGCGCTTTTCTAGTCACAAAGACCACTCAAAGCGCTTTCATTAATACTAACCCTCTATTCTAAGGGCCTATAGGAAACAGATATCTAGGGACAATTTAGAACAGCCAATTAACCTAACATGCATGTTTTTGGCATGTGGGAGGAAACCGGAGAAATCCCGGAGTAAACCCACGCAACACGGGGAGAACATGCAAACTCCACACAGATCACTGTTGGTCGGGGGCTGGGATCGAACCCACGACCCCACGATCCCCACAATCCCCCGGCCAAGGGTAAACTGTGCTGCCGCAGTGCTAACCACTGCGCCACCGTGCAGCCACCGTGCAACTTTATGTGTGCGTACACATCCATGTGTACGCACACATAAAGTTGAGAGCGGAGCTGCAGCAAGTTTTTCAGCTTCCATCTTTTGCCACACAAGTTATGAACTCTGTTTAAGTTACGAGACCACAGGGTCCTAAAAACATTTGTAATAATACCGCATATCACGGTGTTGAGCTATCCATCACCGCAGGGGAAATTCCTCTACCGCGACAGCCCTAGCTCCCAACAAAAAACACTGCCTGGCCTTTTTGTCACAAATGTTCGGTCCCTTGGAAACATGACTGACAAATTAAAACTGGATATACAGTATATAACCTGACAAACCACAGGAGCCAGCTCTGTGATGATGATCATCAAACTGGCTACACCCCAAGATCATAGACGCCACGGTTGAGCTATTGTACTGCTAACTACACCGAAGGTAAGAGCTGTAGAAGCAGAATTTGTATACACTACCGTTCAAAAGTTTGGGGTCACTTAGAAATTTCCTTATTTTTGAAAGAAAAGCACTTTTTTTCAATGAAGATAACTTTAAACTAATCAAAAATACACTCTATACATTGCTAATGTGGTAAATGACTATTCTAGCTGCAAATGTCTGGTTTTTGGTGCAATATCTACATAGGTGTATAGAGGCCCATTTCCAGCAACTATCACTCCAGTGTTCTAATGGTACAATGTGTTTGCTCATTGCATCAGAAGGCTACTGGATGATTAGAAAACCCTTGTGCAATCATGTTAGGTCTGCAATGCTGTAATTGCTGCAAATGGAGGATTCTTTGACGAAAGCAAAGTTTGAAGGAAAAAATTATTATTTCAAATACAAATCATTATTTCTAACCTTGTCAATGTCTTGACTATATTTTCTATTCATTTTACAACTCATGGTAGTAAATAAAAGTGTGACTTTTCATGGAAAACACAAAATTGTCTGAGGTGACCCCAAATTTTTGAACGGTAGTGTATGTGAATAAGGGCTTGTTTACTAACTCTGCGGTCATCGCCAAGTACTCCTCACTGGACCTGGGGCCTCATGTACAAAGGGTACTTACGCACAAAAACATGGCATACATCCTTTTCCACAGAAAATTTCAGATGTATCTAGAATGAAATGACCGTGGAAATATGTGCAGCCCCACGCCAACTTCATGGCTGGTGTACGTATGTTTCTACTGTTATTGGTCCGTTGGCGACACTTAGAGGTGATGTTGGGAGACCGATAATGACGTGAAAATTATTGTACACATCAGTGACACATGATGAACAAACATCCAAGTGTGCGCAATTCGATGAGTGGATATAAAAGCAAGCGCAAAGAAGTGCAGAAAATGCCTCTAACAACAGAGGATGAGAGGATATTGCAAATCGTGCAGTGAGAAGAGAATGGGTACTTTAGAGAAAAGATTTTCTGGCTCAGGATGATGACTGGCTTGTCAGTCGGTTTAGGTTTCCACAGGCAGTCCTTGTGGAATGTGCTTGTGGGCCCCAAATATCACCCTGTCTTCAAGGCTTCATTACAATTCAGTGATTTGAGTAAGTGACTTTTTTTGCTGATTACAGTTTCCCAGCATTCTACCAAGCCCCCAATTGCCTCCATGTGTACAGTAGTTATCAGTCCCTCCAGGATTTCGCGGGATGTTTTTATGACTGTTGCGGGCCAAAAACCCTGAATTCGCGGGAGCTTCTTTTTTTTTTTTTTTTGAAAAAAGTTGTGATGTTTTTAGAGTGTTTTCTGCACTAAAAGTTGTGGGAAGAATTCCAAATTTTAAAGTAGATGCTTTTTTCCAGTTTACTGCAGTGATATTCTATATAACAATACAAGAAAAGCACAGGATTGTCAAAAATTTCCTATTATAGTGATTTGTAAATTAAGCAGAAACTTCTGCTATACAGAAAAACTGTTGTGCAACAGCAAATGCAAACATTAACACAATATCCATTACAACAGCTAAATTGCATTGAATGGATGTTAAAGAGTTGAGATTTGGAAATTATTGGCAGCACCTTCATTTGAAAACTCCCTACCATTCCCAACCACCGAGCGGAAAGGAAAAAATAAATTATTCTGTTGCACTGCATTGGCTATTGGAGTCTGTTTTTCTGAAAAAAAAAAAAAAAAAAATACAGAGAATATTCTCTCTTTTTCCAAGCCTACCTGTCTCTCTGCTGCATGGCGGTCTTCAAATACACACACACACACACACACACACCCCTTTCATTTACAGCGGGACGGCGGGGGGTGATGGATGGGTGGGTGCATTTGTCCGTCCGGAGTCCACACCAGAGATTAACAGTTTTAAAGCTCATTGACCAGATGTAGTAATGATTTTACCTAAAGATGTATAAATGTTCAAACACTCGCTGTAGTGTAGTGTACTCTCCTCACGCGCGCTCTCGCAATGGGTTGCTTTTGGGGCAGGCACATGTTTTTCAACACAAACCCAG
The DNA here is from genome assembly GCA_020510985.1 of Pholidichthys leucotaenia. NCBI lineage: Eukaryota > Metazoa > Chordata > Actinopteri > Cichliformes > Pholidichthyidae > Pholidichthys > Pholidichthys leucotaenia. The sequence goes on along the minus strand of CM035843.1, from coordinate 358,282,897 downwards.
CGCTTCGCACACGTGGTCAGGATGGAGACGTGGCGAGGCATCCACGGGCTGGCTGGGCGAGACAGAGGAAGGGACGGTGTTCAAAACCTCGTGGGTGAGTGTATTTTTTAAATCACATACTGATGTTTGCAGATGTGTTCCATTACTCACTGTAAACTATAAACTCACTACTCACTGTAAGCACGGAAGTGAACGCGGTGCAACAATGCATTTGATTGGTCAGATTGAGCATTTCAGCGCCAGTTAGAGACAAATTTGATTGGTGAAATTGGCGGAAGTTGACGAGGATTGGCCAAAATCGCGGGAAAGTTGCGGTGATTGGACAAAGTTGCAAGATCGTGCAATAGTTGTGCTGATTGGCTGATTTTGTGTGAATTGGTGTGATTGCAACATAGCAAAATCCTGGAGGGACTGATTTGTGTCAAACACATGCGTAAAGTTTGAAATGCAACAGTCTCACCCATTCCCCAGCGCACTTCATTCATTTAGTAGTGTGTGTAATCCATGTAAGTTGTATATAACTAAAGGATGAGATTTGCATTTTGGACATAAAATATGTACTTGTCCAGTCTAAAGTGATCTGCTTTCAACTGACAGGTGACCGTGGCTACCCACTAAATAGGTTCATGTCTTCTTTTCATGACTGTTTTCCTTTAATTCAACCAGCTGATCGACCCGGCTGGTCACAAACTGATTGACTGATTGAATCGTCATTTAAAATAATATTGTATAAAAGATGCAACATACATTTAAAAACAATGGGATGACAAAAAGTGTGCACACTTATTTCCATTGTGGTCCCTAAAAGAGGTCGCTGCTGGTCTTGTACCTGGAACCTTCTGCTTTGAAATCTGGCACTATAATCACTGAGCTATACACGCTCCAGATTACAGTGATCAGTGATCAGCTGACGCTTCTCAGGACGACTGCGGATATCAGTCCAAATATGTCAAAGTTAAATAAACATCTCCTTATCCCTGTCAGAATAAAGGAAACCATAAACTAATCTTGTAAGGCTGTGAGCCAGCTACTGAATTACCTGTATCCGGCGCTAATGCTGGAGGACAGCGTGTCAAACAAAATGTTTTACATGCCTCTACCTCATTCAGGAGACTCCAACTCACACTCCATGAAATTCCACTAAATCCATTATTTTTGATCGTGGATACAGGAGAATCAAACGTGCTGGGCTTGTATATATCTATTTGCATGCCTATTTGCATATTCAAATGGAGACATGTCAAGGGAGGAGTCCGGCATTTCCTCACATATGTTCAATTTCAAGTAGATTGGAATGTACAAAGGAAATGTGCTTGGATTCCTGCGTAAGGACGAGTTCATACATCTGGATTTTCTTTTTTGCTTATGGCATTTTCTTGATTTAAATGTACGTCATCTTTCAGTAGGAAATCAACGCAAGTCTTTGTACATGAGGCCCCTGGAGCTGCTGGCAGTTTCTGTCAGCCACAGGAGTTTTCTGTTGCCGTGGTAACAGTGGTCCAGATACTAATGCTAATTTAGCATTCAACTATGTGCTAGAAGCCACTGACAAGCAGCAGACTTAGTTCTGACCAATATATTACGTGTGTAACATGAGGCGATAACACGCTGGACTGTGTATATTCTAATATAGACAGCCTAAGTCATGCCCCCTCTACTTCTGCATATGGGACCTTAAATCAAAAAAAAATCTCCATTGAAATGAATGGCAATAGTGAAATTATCTTTTGATCCTGAACAAATTTTGCCACGTGTTACACATATGTATGTCAATTTTAAAGACTAGTGCATTGCCCATAGAAAGCAAGTATTCCAGTCTGAAAGAGGTATCCCAATCAGGCTTTCCAGGCCCAAATGTAGGCTGTGTTTGAAAGTGGAATACAGAGGTGCAGCCTATATGTAGGCAATCACATGTTAGACTTTGACAAATATGAAAGGGACTGAACTGAGATTTATTTGATTGTGTGAATATTAATTACAGAATAACTGAAAATGAATGGGACGTCCAATATTAGCAACAAGAACCACTTGTTTATTTTTTTGTCAGATCACTTATTTGTGTGATCTTTTATGACTTATATTCATAAATGTTTTATCTTGCACTTTGGGGAATGGGAGTTGTTCAGTCACCATTATAATTTAGTGTGTATGTGTAGTTTATAGTTGTCAATAATTCAGTCCCTCCAGGATGTTGTGGGATATTTTTATGATTGTTGCGGGCCAAAAACCCTGAATTCGCGGGAGCTTTTTTAAAAAGTTGCAGGAAGAGTTGCAATGTTTTTAGAGTGTTTTCTGCACTAAAAGTTGTGGGAAGAATTCCAAATTTTAAAGCAGATGCTTTTTTTCAGTTTACTGCACTGATATTCTATATAACAATACAAGAAAAGCACAGGATTGTCAAAAATGTCCTATTATAGTGATATGTAAATTAAGCAGAAACTTCTGCTATACAGAAAAACTCATGCATGTTAAAGAGTATAGACTTAGAAATTATTGGCAGCACTGTGGTCTATATTAACCATATATTCCATAACCTACATATGTTGAAGCATGTGGAAATGTTTGGTAATACATATGTAAAGGACTTCACACCTCTGAAAGGACAAAGGGCTCTCAACCGCCGAGTGAAGAACAAAGACGTTCCCGGACGCGGCGGAGGAGACCGGAGGAGCCACCCTCACCCCCCAAGGCGAGGAGAGGAAATACCAAGACAATGGGGGGGATTAAGATAATGAGGGATGTCAGCCTTTGTTATGCATGTCTTTTATTGTGTGCCAGATGATATCCAAGATGGCGCCCACAGCGGTCGACATGGTGCTTCGCTGCGCTCTTTGTTTGTTTTTGTTTGTCAATTGTGTGTCTGCTTGCACTTATACCCGTGAAGAACTTCTAAATATCAGGACTTTCACCCCCACGGACCTCCTCCCAGTTTTTCTAGCCCCTGCCGCCGATCTGGTTTATTGTTTGGCTCGGAAAGTGAGACGGCGGAAGAGAGGAAGACGAGCGGGCGCTCTCGTACGACTTCGCAGGAGAGGCTCGCGAACGGCGCTGCCTGGCATATTTCTGTCCAATACCAACTCTCTCTCTAACAAGGTAGATGAACTGAGACTGCTGATGCGTTTTAAGGACCTCGCCTCCTCAGCTGTCCTCTGCTTTACTGAGACCTGGCTCCGGGAAAATATACCGGACAGCGCGCTGCGCCTCGACGGCTTTCAGCTCTTCCGTGCTGATCGTGACACAGAGCTTTCCGGCAAGACCACAGGAGGCGGTGTCTGCTTCTACATCAACTGCAGCTGGTGCTCTGATGTAACGGTAATTTCCAAACACTGTTCTCCTGCCTTGGAATTTCTTGTTATCAATTGCAAGCCCTTCTATTCCCCGCGGGAGTTTGCTTCTTTCATAATGATCGCTGTGTACGCCCCTCCCGACGCGGACACGCGCGAAGCTCAGCGCGTGCTCGCGGATCACATTCAACACACAGAGCGGAGTTTTCCAGACTCGCTGATTATTGTGGCTGGCGACTTTAATCAGTGCAATCTGAGCCACGATCTCCCCCGCTACAAACAGTTTATTAAATGCCCCACCAGAGGATTAAACACACTGGATCACTGTTACACCACAGTGAAAGACGCATATCGCGCTGTCCCTCGAGCTGCGCTGGGATTATCTGATCACGTGATGGTTCACCTCATTCCCACATACAGACAGAGATTGAAGCTCACTAAACCTGTTGTGAGCACTACGAAGATACGGACCAGTGATGCTGAGGAGAAGCTGGAAACGTGCATGGAAATATCTGACTGGGGCATGCTTAAAGGAGCCACGCATGATCTGGATGAGTACACGGACACTGTGAACTCATATATCCACTTTTGTGAAGAGAACATTCTTCCATCACGCACCAGGGTGAGTTACTCTAATGACAAACCCTGGTTCACAGCTAAGCTCAGACAGATCAGGAAGGAGAAGGAAGCAGCGCTGAAAAGTGGAGACAGGGACTGCTACAGGGAGGTTAAATACCGGTTTAACAGAGAGCTGAAGAGGGCTAAATCTCTATACTCAGAGACTCCAGCAGCAGTTCACTGCTAATGATTCGGCTTCCGTGTGGAGAGGACTGAGGCAGATCACCAACTATCGACCTAAGACTCCTAAAGGTCAGGATGACAAAGGCCTTTGTCAAAGACTGTCCCAACACTATGCCCGTTTTGACACCTCGTCATCTGTGTCCAACTCCCCCCCTCCCTCCAGCTCCACAGCCTCCACATTCCCTACTTCATTTAAGGCACCCCCCCCTCCTCCCCCCTCCCCTTATCATCAGTGAGCAGGATGTGCTCAAACAGTTCTCCAGACTGAACCCGCGCAAGGCCCCCGGCCCAGACGGCGTGTCTCCCTCCACCCTGAGACTCTGTGCGAAAGAGCTGGCTCCTGTATTCACAGACATTTTTAACACCTCCCTTAAGTTATGCCACGTGCCGTCCTGCCTCAAATCCTCCACCATCATCCCTGTCCCCAAGAAGCCACGGATCACTGGACTTAATGACTACAGACCTGTAGCGCTCACCTCTGTAGTCATGAAGTCCTTTGAGCGCCTGGTCCTGTCCCACCTCAAGTCCATCACCACCCCTCTCCTGGACCCGCTGCAGTTTGCCTACCGAGCCAACAGGTCTGTAGACAATGCAGTCAACCTGGCCCTCCACTCCATCCTGCAGCACCTGGACTCCCCGGGAACCTACGCCAGGATCCTGTTTGTGGACTTCAGCTCCGCATTCAACACCATCCGCCCCGCTCTGCTCCAGGACAAGCTGTCCCTGCTCAACGTGCCTGACTCCCTCTGCAGGTGGATCATCGACTTCCTGACGGACCGGAGGCAGCATGTGCGGCTGGGAAAGACTGTCTCAGACTATACTAGCATCAGCACCGGATCACCCCAGGGCTGTGTACTTTCCCCCCTACTCTTCTCCCTTTACACCAACTCCTGCACCTCCAGCCACCAGTCTGTCAAGTTGATCAAGTTTGCGGACGACACCACCCTCATCGGGCTCATCTCCAACGGCGACGAGTCCGCCTACAGGAGAGAGGTGGCCCAGCTGGCGTCCTGGTGCAGCAATAACAACCTGCAGCTGAACGCTCTGAAGACAGTGGAGATGATTGTAGACTTCAGGAAAGTCACTACTCCTCTGCCCCCCCTCACCCTCTCAGGCTCTCCCATCACCACTGCTGATTCCTTCCGCTTCCTAGGCACTACCATCACCAGGGACCTCAAATGGGAGCCGACCATCAGCTCACTCATCAAAAAAGCCCAGCAGAGGATGTTCTTCCTGCGGCAGCTGAGGAAGCTCAAGCTACCCACCAAGATGTTAGTGCAGTTCTACACAGCCATCATCGAGTCCATCCTCACCACCTCCATAACCGTGTGGTACGCACGAGCCACTGCCAGGGACAGACTAAGGCTGCAGCGCGTCGTGCGCACTGCTGAGAAGGTGATCGGCTGCAAGCTCCCATCTCTCCAGGATCTGTACATCTCCAGGACCCGGAGGCGTGCTGGCCGGATCATAGCCGATCCCTCACACCCTGGTCACGTACTGTTTGCCCCCCTCCCCTCTGGTAGAAGACTTCGGTCCATCCAGACTAAAACCTCCCGTCACATGAACAGCTTCTTCCCCTCTGCCATCAGACTGCTGAACACTAAGTGACTTATTGACTCTCGTGCACCATGTACAGCAGCTCAACCAGACTCATGTCAATCATCACTGTTTTCTTCCTGCATTACCGACTGCACTATATAGTTCTCCACAATATCTGCTGCTGGCTAATATATATTTTAACTGTTGACCAGTATCACTTAATCTTATCCTACACTTTATTACATGTATAGTTTATTTCTCTTATCTTATCATGTTTAATGTTGCAGCATTGTACCGAGACAAATTCCTAGTTTGTGTACTACATGAACAATGGCAATAAACCTGATTCTGATTCTGATTCAGTATAAAGTCAGTGAGCTGGAGACATTCTGTCTCTTTTCCCTTCTGCCACTCTCTGCACCTGATGAGACTTGTTAGAAGAGCTGAATATTAAACTTTGCTTATAAACCAAATCGCCTCTTCATTTCCAAGCTCCTCTACAAGCACCTTCATTTGAAAACTCCCTACGGTTCCCAACCACTCGGTACCAAGGGGAGAGGAAAAAATAAATTATTCTGTTGCACTGCATTGGCTATTGGAGTCTGTGTTTAAAAAAAAAATGGAGAATATTCTCTTGTTTGTCCATACCTACCTGTCTGCTGCATGTCAGGCTTCACACACACACCCCTACCTTTCATTTACAACGGGATGGCGAGGGGGAGGGGGGATAGATGGGTGGGTGTGTTTCTCCGTCCACAATGGAGATTCAGTTTTAAAGCTCACTGACCAGATGTAGTTATGATTTTACCTCTAAAGATGTTCAAACACTCGCTGTAATGTAGTGTATTCTCCTCACATGCGCTCCCGCGACGGGGTGCTTTTGGAACAGAGGCATGTTTCTCCAACACAAACCCAGCGCTTCGCACACGCGGTCAGGACGGAGATGTGGCGAGGCGTCCACGAGCAGACTAGGGAGACGGAGGAAGGGACGGTGTTGAAAACTTCACGGGTGAGTAGGTTTTTTTAAATCACACACTCTGTTTGCAGATGTGTTCCGTTACTCACTGTAAACTATAAACTCACTACTCACTGTAAGCACGGAAGTGAACGCGGTGCAGCGATGCATTTGATTGGTTAGACTGAGCATTTCAGCGCCAGTTAGACAAATTTGATTGGTGAAATTGGCGGAAGTTGACGAGGATTGGTCAAAATTGTGGGAAAGTTGCGGTGATTGGACAAAGTTGCAAGGTCGTGCAATAGTTGCGCTGATTGACTGATTTTGCGTGAATTGGTGCGATTGCAACATCACGAAATCCTGGAGGGACTGATAATATAATAATCATCAAAGTTATGCAGTACTATAATAGGACACGTTTACAAATATCTGAGACCCACTGTAGTGCATCCTTTTATATTTTAGCAATATTATAAGTACAAAACACCGACCATTATTATTATTTTTTTTTCTGTATTTGTATCTTGTAGTCAATTTCATGTGTGCCTGTGTTTGTGTCTATGTTGAATGTAATTTGTGGCTTGTAAATATGGATGTCACCAGACTGCAAAACAAATCTACCTACGGGTACAAATAAAGTAACCTGAACTTTATTGATCCCCAGAGGGAAATTCAGGGCACCCACATATGGCGCCAATGCCTTCATATCTCGCTCACTCTCACTCCCTCCCTCTCTCTCTCTCTCTCGCACGCACACACAGACAGACAGAGAGAGGAGAATGAGCCATTTGGCTGCAACTTATGCATCAGTGTTACCCATTTGTCTGGAAATATTTTTTTTTAATTATTTCATTATTTGGGCATTTTTGTGTCTTGTTGTCGTTGAGTCAAAGCATGCATATGTGTCCGCATTCAATATGCAGTTGATCTGGTCATTGCGCTACACAATGAAGCGGCAGTCAGGACTGTCATCTACCACTGACTGGGCAGACTGAGCATGCCTCCCTGCGAACAATCATGGAGCACCCGGTTGGACAGTGGTTAACGCGAGTCTCAGCTGCTGCTTTACCCATGTGCCAGTGATGTCCTTTGTGGCACCATGGGTCCCCGCCAGCACCCCCTCCACACACACCTCGTGTTCGCCATGTGGAATTATCCATTAGACCCACGCAATATATTTTGACTGAGTGACTCCATACTCGGGGATAGCACTTATAAAATCTTTGTTTGCAAAGCACCGTGGTGACTGACAGGTTGTGATGCTGTGTGTTATCCAATTAGCATGGCCGTGATGCAGCGTATTATCCAAAGAGCACGGAGTCAATCCAAAACCCCGCCCACACTTGTTGAAGCCAGGACATGAAGACAGAGCAGTCACAGAATGTGGCTAAACTTTCATTGATAAAAATTATGTATTTTGACTGAGCGACTCCATATTCGGGGATGCACACCCTCGCAACCTCAGGAAAGCACGTTTAAAATCTTAGGCCAGTCTGACAAATGGTTTGAGAGATAAGTGAGGAACATAGACACAGACACACACAAACAGAGATTTCTTGCATTTATAGATAGACAATTTTCCACATACATAATGGTGTAGGGTGTTGTCCAACTGTTAAGGTATAAGGTAAAGAAAATACATAAATTAAAAAACTACAAACACAGATGAACAGAGCTTACGTCATCTTTTTAAAGTGTGCCCATGGTGAAGTAACTAACAATTCTCTGGATCAGCTGCAGCTCTCACAATAGAAAACAATACCTGCGTGTTGTTTTTCTCCTCTTGGGATCCTTTTTTCATTGGTCAGTTAACAGGAGGTGAGGCTTTAGTAATCTCCCGCCATGATCGTGTTTAGTGAAGGGAGATGTCCACTAATCGTTGAAACAAAAACTAATTACTCTGTTATTATATGAAAGCTGACAACTTTAATTACATCAAAAATTATCTTTTAAATTGACAAACAGCATATGACTTGTGGCAAAATTCCATTGCGATCAAAAGATAATTTCGCTCGCCATTCATTTCAATGGAGAATTTTTTCTATTTAAATTATATGATCAGAGGTGGTGGGTACAGTAGCCAGAAATTCTACTCATGTAAAAGCAGTGCTATCTTATGAAATTAATAACTAAAAGTAGACACCCCAAAATTTCTAGTTGAGTTAGGGTACAAAAAGCACCCACTTAAAAACTTGAGTAATGACTTCGGTCTTGAAGGTTTGAGGTTTTTTCTCCAAAATTTATAACAATTTTCTTATAGTTTTCTACTTTTCTCTGTAAATTTATCTAAATTTGAAACCATTTTCCTCAAATTTGTAATTTCATCTTGTAAAATTCTGACTTTTCTTGTACATTTGAGACCATTTTAAATTTGTGGATTGTTTTATGGCTATTTTTTGTCATTTTTTATAAAATTACTGGGTTTTTTTAATAAATTTTAAACAGATGGTGGTAAAATTTTGACTTTTTTCCCCTCATACAATTTAAACTTTTGACCATAATTTTGCAGAGCCAGAAGAGAACAACAATTTAAACTGACTTCAAAAAATATATTAAAATTATATTTAAACAAAATAAATTAACTAACTAAAATGACCAAAGATGCAGCTATTTCTGTTACAATATTTCTATATATTTACAGTTTGTTTTAGAACTCTCACTACCCAGACAACAGGAAAAACCTCCCTTATTTTGAAATCCAAATGTTGGCAGGTTTAGTTTGTCTGAAGGCTGGAGGATGTTGACGGATTTAAGTCACTTACTTTGTGAATTTCAGTCATTTTAACTTGCCAAGTACATAATAATGAACATAAATTAGTTAATGTTGCAGAAGTTGGTGAAGTAAACCCTCAGCAATTCAGTCACCCCTGCCTTTCCCTCAGTTAGCCTGCATATGAAGCCGAACCATACCCATTTGCTAAGTGAGTCATTACTGCTCCCGTTACCAGCAGGTTAAAACCACGATAAATGCCTCCACTGCTTACATACCTCTTCTGCTTTTTTTCACGTTTAAAGTACTTATATAAGCTCATGCTTTACTCTGACGCAGAATCAGGTTTATCTCTCAGACAGCAGCACTAGATAGGTCTGCCTGCCAACTGGAACAGTCACGCGTGCGTGCTTGCTGAGCATCAGTCCTTCATTTATTGTCTTAGCGTGGTGGCCAGTGGAAACCCTGATTCCCTTACATGACATAAACAGCAGTTAGTGTGCATGCTATGTGACCATAATAAAAACTAAGGAACTTTCATTTATCTTCAAATAAATTGTGGGAGGGAAAGACTCTACCAGATATTGTACACACATGAGGTGGCATCGATACAGGTGCATCTCAATAAATTAGAATGTCATGAAAAAGTTGATTTATTTCAGTAATTCAGTTCAAAAACTTAAACTCATATTACATAGATTCCTTCACACACAGAGTGATATACTGTATTTCAAGTGTTTATTTCTTTTAATTTTGATGGTTATGGCTTATAGCTCATGAAAATCCCAAATTCAGTTTCACAAAAAAATAAGAATATTACATAAAATGACTTTTAAAAAATGGATTTTTAATAGAAATGTCGGCCAACTGAAAAGTATGTCCATATACACACTCAATACTCGGTTGGGGCTCCTTTTGCATGAATTACTGCATTAATGTGGCGTGGCATGAAGGTGATCAGCCTGTGGTACTGTTGAGGTGTTATGGAGGCCCAGGTTGCTTTGATAGCGGTCTTCAGCTCACCTGCATTGTTGGGTCTGGTGTCTTTCATCTTCCTCTTGGCAATACTCCATAGATCAGGGGTGTCCAAACCCTGCAGGTTTTCTCTTCTACCCAGTCTCTTCAGCAGGTGTTTTCACTTATCAGCAATCAGTGGGAAGAAATTCAGTGAAATCTGCTGTTGAAGACACTGGTTGGAGATAAAGCCTGCAGGGTCTTGGCCCTCCATGGCACATGATTGGACACCCCTGCCATAGATTCTCTGTGGGGTTTAGGCCAGGAGAGTTTGGTGGTCAATAAAGCACAGTGATACCATGGTCATTAAACCAGGTTTTGGTACTTTTGGCAGTGCGGGCAGGTGTCGAGTCCTGCTGGAAAATGAAATCAGCATCTCCATAATGCTTGTCAGCAGAGGGAAGCATGAAGTGCTCTAAAAAGTTCCTTGTAGATGGCTGCACTGACTTTGGACTTGATAACGCACAGTGGACCAACACCAGTAGATGACCTCTTTTCAGATGAAAATAAATTTTGCATTTCATTTGGAAATCAAGGTCCCAGAATGTGAAGGAGGAATGAAGTGGCACAGAATCCGAGTTCCTTGAGGTCCAGTGTGAAGTTTCCAGTCAGTGATGATTTGGGGAGCCATGTCATCTGCTGGTGTTGGTTCACTGTGTTTTCATCGAGGCTTCACCTGCCCATCACTAAGTGGAGGGATTTATCATGGTTTCAACCTACAAAGAGGGACAATAATGAGTCACTAAGCTAACAGGTGTGGTATGCTTGATATGCAGGCTAATTGAGGGAGAGGCAAGGATGACTGAATTGTTGAGGATTTGCTTCACCAACCACTACAATACTGACTAATTTATGTTCTAAAAAATTGTAAATATATAGAAATATTATAACAGAAATAACTATCTTTGGTCATTTTAGTAAATTTTATTTCATTAAATATAATTTTATGAATACTTTTATTTCTTTGAAAACAGTTGAAATTATTGCTCTATTCTGACTGCGCAAAATTATCAAGTTTAAATTATACAAGAAAAAGTCAAAAATTTACTAGTAATTTAAAAAAAAACGTAAGTACTTACCAGTAAGTAAAACAGTAATTTCATTATAAAAATAGACAAAAAAAATAGCCATTAAATAATCCACAAATTAATTATAATGAAGTCTCCAATGTGCAAGAAGAGTCGTAATTTTACAAGATGAAATTACAAATTTATGAGAAAAAAATTTGCAAATTTAGGGAAAAACAAATTTACAGAGCAAAAAGTATAACACTACATGAAAATGGTTATAAATGTCTTTAAGCCAGAGGAAACACTGCAGTTGCTTCTGTCTTTACCCCTCAGTGCATTCGTGACAGTCATAATGTTTGTGAATAAATGCAGCACAAACACTGCTCGTCTGCCTCTGAAGGACAGCCCTATAAAGACACGCTAGATAAACACACAGTTGTCTCAGTGCAAACCTGTGTCAATGACCTAAAGTACACCAGCCTTAAAAGGCAACGCTTTGATTGGTCTCCAGTGGCTCGGGTGGAGATGGAGGCATCAAGAAGTCAAACTGGCAAGGTAGCATTCCCACTGCTTTCCAAGTCAGTGAAACCCGATAGCAGATGACTTTAATTTGCACAGTGCCTGAAATAAACGCCGCTAATGCTGCAGGTGAACCATCCAAAGGGTAATTTGACACTTTTGACACAACACCCTCCTTTTATTAAAATTGCACATATTTTCCTCCTCATTGTCATTTTGCGTCCCTCACATTTTTACTCTGGCCAGGCTGCAAACAGAAGGTACTAGTTAGCCTTGGATTAGTACATTTAATGCCTTACAAAGGAGTTTGCTGAGTAGCTGGAGTTTGGATCCAACGTCCCTTTATTGCCTATAACACTTCACTGAACCCATCCCAAATTTGCAACGAAAACTGTTTGCTTACTACCATTACTAGCATTGCAGATCGACATTGGATCTAGCTTGTCAAGTTAACTCACAGTCTGCGGCAATAATTTTAAAATGGGAGCAATAGGAATTGATCAAGCATATGGTGCAGTGGCTGCTTTCATGCTAACAGTGAAACTCTGACAGCAGCTTTTAGACAGCTAAGGTTAGCGGGCGGAGGCTAAAAATTAAGGTAGTTAACTAGCATAGTTAGCAACCTCCATAACAAAACCCAAAAGACAGAGTCACGACTGCTACATTTAAAACATGAGTAAAAACATGGCGAGGACAGTAAAATCTCCGTTATCTTACCTGGTTGGTGAATACAGGGTGAACGTTTCTATAGGACCACAGAGATGTACAGGAGGCAGAAGAGTGGAGAGGAGCCTCGGTTTGACACAGAAGCGGAAATAGCTGACAGAGGACACAGTGGCTGGGGGCGGTGACTGACAGGGTCTTTAGCCAATCAGAAGGGGCAGTTAAAAAAAGCAACACGATTGTTGTTGATTCTGCAATTTTAAAACTGGTTATAGCTAAAAACGTGATAAATTGGGTTTTATTTTACTTATAATAATAAATAGAATAACAAATTCATATCAAAATCAGTAAAATATTAAACATTAAAACTACTTAAAGTAAAACATCTACGGACTGTGATGGTATTGACATGCTCTTAGTCAAAACTATAATTGATGCTTAGTGAAACCACTGACATATATCTGTAACCTGTCTCTCCAAACAGGTATATTTCCCACTGCAATGAAAATAGCTAAAGTAATTCCGATATACAAGACGGGTGACAGAGGGGAATTCTCAAACTATAGACCAATTTCACTATTGCCACAATTTTCCAAGATACTTGAAAAAATATTCTATGAGAGAATTGACAACTTCATACTGAAGAATAACCTGTTGTGTGAGCAGCAATATGGGTTCAGACACAAGAGGACAACTGCATTTGCTCTAATGGAATTTATAGAAAAATATCAACTGCCATTGAAAATAAAGAGTATTCAGTTGGGGTATTCCTGGATCTTAAAAAAGCATTTGATACAGTGGATCATAATTTATTATTAAAGAAACTACAAAATTGTGGTATTAGAGGGGTAGCACTGTCCTGGTTATGTAGTTACTTAAAGAATAGATATCAGTATATATGTGTTGGTAACAAAAACTCACAGTTACTGAAGGTTACTTGTGGAGTCCCACAGGGTTCAGTTTTGGGGACATTGTTATTCAATATGTATATAAATGATATATGTAAAGTTTCTGAAAAAATGGATTTAATATTGTTTGCAGATGACACTAATCTATTATGCAGTGGAAGTAATCTGGAACAACTTTTGGATACACTCGGAAAAGAATTAGGAAAGCTTAAACTGTGGTTTGATTCAAACAAATTAACGCTAAATTTAAGTAAGACAAAATTTATAGTCTAACAACCATCACAACAACTTAGTATCTAAACTCAGTGTAAATGGTGTAGAGATTGAAAGGGTATCCGAAATTAAATTTCTTGGAGTAATAATTGATAATAAACTGTGTTGGAAGTCACATATTAATTATATTAAAGGTAAAATATCCAAATCAATTGCAATACTACACAGAGTGAAATATTTGCTGAATCAACCCACACTATATACTTTGTATCATTCATTAATACTCCCATACATGACATATTGTACTGAAGTATGGGGAAATACATATAAAACAAACATATATCCAGTCTTTATGCTTCAGAAGAGAGCTATTAGAATAATAAACAAAGCTGCTTACAGGGAACCAACAAACCCACTTTTTCTTAAATTAAAAGCTCTCAAGTTGAAAGATCTGGTTGACTTTAAAACTGCAGTAATAATGTTTAAAGTGAAGAATCTATCACTGCCCGCAAATATCCAAAAGTTGTTCCAAATAACGGAGAAACAATATCATTTCAGAGGAACATGTATATTTCAAAAACCTTCAGTGAGAACTACCACCAAGCAACACTGTGTTTCAGTGCAAGGAGTCAGATTATGGAACGATTTTGGACCTGAATTAAAATCATGTACAACGCTTGGACAATTTAAACAAAAACTAAAGGAAGAAATACTCCAAACATATATACAAGATGACATAAAATCACATAAGGATTGTCATATCCAGCCTGCGTTGTGTTGTAGCTTAGTTTTTTGTCACATTTTGTCTTAGCTTTGTTCTGAATTGTAATCGCTCTTGTTTTGTTTTTCTTTTGAATTCTTGGATGGAATATGGGTGGACAATATAAGCTGCGGCTTCAGCCATCACCCATTTCGGATAACTTATGTTGAACTGTATAATCAGAAGAGTTATTGTCTAATTTGACCTTGTTGGATTTTCTTTCCCCCTTTGTTATATTATTCAGTTTCTTTTAACCTGTACTTTTAATCTATCCAAAATAAAGATTCATTCATTCATTCATTCATTCACTTTCATTGCATTGCTGTTTGACAGCAATACTAGTCCTCCCTGATGTAGTTATACAATTTATGTAGTGGAATATTTAAATTTGTTACGTCTTTTTATGTCTCTAATCATATTATTTTTACATTATCTTTGTGAACATATTGTTTATTTATTACATAAAGTCATGATGTAGTAAGATAAGATAAGATAAGCCTTTATTAGTCCCACAATGGGGAAATTCCAGGATTGCAACAGCACAGGGATAGCAACACTCAGAGCAATAATCAGAAGGCAAGAAAAAAAAACAAGAACATCTAGTAAACATATGTACATATTACTATAAATATAGTATATATATAGACACACAGTGCGGAGCATTATGGTTGGTGAATGTGCAGCAGAAAGTCTAAGTTCTCTCTTCGCGGATGCGGCTGGCCAGCTGGAAGTCTTTGGGCATGATGGTGACCCTCTTAGCGAAGAAGAGACCCACCAGGTAGGCCTCTCTGGTCTCCTGCAGAGCCATGACAGCGAAGCTCAGGAAGTGCAGGTGGGTCTTGAAGTCCTGAGCGATCTCCCTCACCAGGCGCTGGACGGGCAGCCTACGGATGAGCAGCTCCGTGGATTTCTGGTAGTGACGGATCTCTCTCAGAGCCACGGGCCTGTAACGGTGAGGCTTCTTCACTCCGCCAGTGGCCGGAGCGCCTCTCCGAGCAGCCCTGGTGGCTAGCTGCCTCCTGGGGGGCTTCTTCCTCCAGTAGATGTTACGGGCGGTCTGCTTGGTTCTTGCCATCGCCCTTTATTATTCTGTCTTATATTTTTTGCACGCTGCCTAAACTTCAGCCCGCCACCTGCGTCGTTTTCGCTACAGCTCCCGGTATGTCGAGTTTCCCATTAGCACCGGGCGGCGGCCAAGTGCTAGCTAGCACCAGCTCCTCCCCGCTGCAACGTCTCCCGCTGCAAACAGTGGCTCCGTCCGCCGACCCGGGAGATCCCCGGGGCGAGCCGTGCGTCCGTGATATATATACAGAGTGAAAGGTGTAGAAAGAAGAAGGAAGATAAAAAAAAGGCTGTTGCAACGGGCAGCCGACTCGTGTGGCGCCGCCGGTCCAGCGGAACCGGAACCGGGAAAAAAAAGTAATAGGGTACAGAATTAGGACTCCATATTTTCCTTAGGTTTTGGGACCTTGGGGAAGTCAGGTTATTTAGCACCTCAGACAGAGACAGGGAATAAGCATGGGAGAACAATGCCCAGGAAGGACAGAGGGGGTTGAATGCAGTGTAGTGTAAATATCATGCTGTGTGATGTGAAGTGCCATGAAACTTGTGAAGTGTGACTTGTGATATAGAGAGGAGAGCTTGCTGTAACCATTCAGTCCATTCTGTGCTTGTGAGATGTAAGTGTGTAATAAATCATCTGTCATGAATCTGCCTCTTCATTTACACACTCCACACTGGTGACCCAAGACGTATTATGGAACACGAGGCAAGAACCCCGGAGCTGGCCCGGTCGGGAAGCCCCAGCGATGCAGCAGCCATTCCACAGACAGCCCGGACTGGAGCCCCCAGCAACGCATGTGCAGTTTCAGTCAAGCTACTGGATTTCTGGCAGCACAACCCGCGCTCTTGGTTCCACCACACCGAGGCCCAGTTCGCCCTCCGGGGAGTAATGGCAGACGACACCAAGTTTTACCATGTGGTAGCAGCGCTGGACTCCCGCACAGCCCAGCAGGTAGCGAGCCTGCTCAATCAGCCACCAGCCCGCAACAAATACGAGGCGCTCAAGGCTGCGCTCACCCAGCGTTACATGCTCTCGGAATGTGAGAGAGCGGAGAGGCTCCTGGCGTGGACCGAGTTAGGAGATGGGTCGGCCGTCGACCTGATGGAGAAGATGCTGGCGTTAAAGGGCACGGACGACGGGCACTTTCTGTTTGCCCACCTTTTCCTCCGGAACCTTCCAACAGAGGCGAGAGCGGTTCTGGCCAATTCGCTGTTGCTGGCCGCACGTGACTACCGTGTGCTAGCCCAGGAGGCAGACAGGATCATCCTCACCACCAGGGCGATCACAGTCAACGCGGCGGCGGTGGAGCCCAGCGAGACGACCAGAGGAGGCGAGGAGCCACCGACGGTAGCAGCAGCGGGGGCCAAGGAGTGCCAGAGAGACACGCTCTGTTTCTACCACCGCCGCTTTGGAGAGAATGCACGCAGATGTGCGCCACTGTGCCAATTCAAGCGCTCGGGAAAACGCCAAGGCCGGCAGTCGGCAGCAGATGCGACCCTCAGTGAAGAGAGCAAGCTGCTCTACATGACGGACACGCGCTCGGGGAGGCGTTTCCTCGTGGACACCGGAGCCCAGAGGAGCATCATCCTGCCGACCTACGCTGCCCGGCTGGCAGGACCTAGCGGCCCCGGGATGTTGGCAGCAAACGGCTCAGAAATTAAGACCTTTGGTGAGAGGACACTGATCTTATCTCTACACGGCCGTACATACAAGTGGACTTTTGTCGTAGCAACACTGAATTACCATATCCTGGGGGCTGATTTTCTGTGTGCACATGGTTAACTGGTTGATGTTGCTAACAGGCACCTGGTTAATGCACTGTCCTTTGACTCTCTCCCCTGTATAACTCGAGCGACCCAGCCAGAATCAGAATCAGAATCAGAATCAGATTTATTGCCATTGTTCATGTAGTACACAAACTAGGAATTTGTCTCGGTGCAATGCTGCAACATTAAACATGATAAAATAAAAGAAATAAACTATACATGCAATAAAGTGTAGAATAAGAGTAAGTGATACTGGTCAGCAGTTAAAATATATTAGCGAGCAGCAGATACTGTGGAGAACTATAAAGTGCAGTCGGTAATGCAGGAAGAAAACAGTGATGATTGACATGAGTCTGGTTGAGCTGCTGTACATAGTGCACGAGAGTCAATAAGTCACTTAGTGTTCAGCAGTCTGATGGCAGAGGGGAAGAAGCTGTTCATGTGACGGGAGGTTTTAGTCTGGATGGACCGAAGTCTTCTACCTGAGGGGAGGGGGGCAAACAGTACGTGACCAGGCTGTGAGGGATCGGCTATGATCCGGCCAGCACGCCTCCGGGTCCTGGAGATGTACAGATCCTGGAGAGATGGGAGCTTGCAGCCGATCACCTTCTCAGCAGTGCGCACAACGCGCTGCAGCCTTAGTCTGTCCCTGGCAGTGGCTCGTGCGTACCACACGGTTATGGAGGTGGTGAGGATGGACTCGATGATGGCTGTGTAGAACTGCACTAACATCTTGGTGGGTAGCTTGAGCTTCCTCAGCTGCCGCAGGAAGAACATCCTCTGCTGGGCTTTTTTGATGAGTGAGCTGATGGTCGGCTCCCATTTGAGGTCCCTGGTGATGGTAGTGCCTAGGAAGTGGAAGGAATCAGCAGTGGTGATGGGAGAGCCTGTGAGGGTGAGGGGGAGCAGAGGGGTTGTGACTTTCCTGAAGTCTACAATCATCTCCACTGTCTTCAGAGCGTTCAGCTGCAGGTTGTTGTTGTTGCACCAGGATGCCAGCTGGGCCACCTCTCTCCTGTAGGCGGACTCGTCGCCGTTGGAGATGAGCCCGATGAGGGTGGTGTCGTCCGCAAACTTGATCAACTTGACAGACTGGTGGCTGGAGGTGCAGGAGTTGGTATAAAGGGAGAAGAGTAGGGGGGAAAGTACACAGCCCTGGGGTGATCCGGTGCTGATGCTAGTAGAGTCTGAGACAGTCTTTCCCAGCCGCACATGCTGCCTCCGGTCCGTCAGGAAGTCGATGATCCACCTGCAGAGGGAGTCAGGCACGTTGAGCAGGGACAGCTTGTCCCGGAGCAGAGCGGGGCGGATGGTGTTGAATGCGGAGCTGAAGTCCACAAACAGGATCCTGGCGTAGGTTCCCGGGGAGTCCAGGTGCTGCAGGATGGAGTGGAGGGCCAGGTTGACTGCGTCGTCTACAGACCTGTTGGCTCGGTAGGCAAACTGCAGCGGGTCCAGGAGAGGGGTGGTGATGGACTTGAGGTGGGGCAGGACCAGGCGCTCAAAGGACTTCATGACTACAGAGGTGAGCGCTACAGGTCTGTAGTCATTAAGTCCAGTGATCCGTGGCTTCTTGGGGACAGGGATGATGGTGGAGGATTTGAGGCAGGTCGGCACGTGGCATAACTTAAGGGAGGTGTTAAAAATGTCTGTGAATACAGGAGCCAGCTGTTTCGCACAGTGTCTCAGGGTGGAGGGAGACACACCGTCCGGATCGGGGGCCTTGCGCGGGTTCAGTCTGGAGAACTGTTTGAGCACGTCCTGCTCACTGATAAGGGCAGGGGGGGAGGAGGGGGAGTGCCTTTAATGAAGTAGGGATTGTGGAGGCTGTGGAGCTGGAGGGAGGGGGGGGGGGGGGTTGGACACAGATGACGAGGTGTCAAAACGGGCATAGTGTTGGGACAGTCTTTGACAAAGGGCTTTGTCATCCTGACCTTTAGGAGCCTGAGGCCGATAGTTGGTGATCTGCCTCAGTCCTCTCCGCACAGAAGCCGAATCATTAGCAGTGAACTGCTGCTGGAGTCTCTCAGAATACACAGATTTAGCTCTCTTCAGCTCTCTGTTAAACCGATATTTAACCTCCCTGTAGCAGTCCCTGTCTCCACTTTTCAGCGCTGCTTCCTTCTCCTTCCTGATCTGTCTGAGCTTAGCTGTGAACCAGGGTTTGTCATTAGAGTAACTCACCCTGGTGCGTGATGGAAGAATGTTCTCTTCACAAAAGTGGATATATGAGTTCACAGTGTCCGTATATTCATCCAGATCATGCGTGGCTTGTTTAAACATGCCCCAGTCAGATATTTCCATGCACGTTTCCAGCTTCTCCTCAGCTTTACTGGTCCGTTTCTTCGTAGTGCTCACAATAGGTTTAGTGAGCTTCAATCTCTGTCTGTATGTGGGAATGAGGTGAACCATCACGTGATCAGATAATCCCAGCGCAGCGCGAGGAACAGCGCGATATGCGTCTTTCACTGTGGTGTAACAGTGATCCAGTGTGTTTAATCCTCTGGTGGGGCATTTAATAAACTGTTTGTAGCGGGGGAGATCGTGGCTCAGATTGCTCTGATTAAAGTCGCCAGCCACAATAACCAGAGAGTCTGGGAAAATCCGCTCCGTGTGTTGGATGTGGTCCGCGAGCACGCGCTGAGCTTCGTGCGTGTCCGCGTCGGGAGGGACGTACACAGCGATGAGGATGAAAGAAGCGAACTCTCGCGGGGAATAAAAAGGCTTGCAGTTAATAACAAGAAATTCCAGGGCGGGAGAACAGTGTTTGGAAATTACCGTTACATCAGAGCACCAGCTGCTGTTGATGTAGAAGCAGACTCCGCCTCCTGTGGTCTTGCCGGAAAGCTCTGTGTCACGATCAGCACGAAACAGCTGCAAACCCTCGAGGCGCAGCGCGCTGTCCGGTATATTTTCCCTGAGCCAGGTCTCAGTAAAACAGAGGGCAGCCGAGGAGGAGAGGTCCCTAAAACGCATCAGCAGTCTCAGTTCATCTACCTTGTTAGAGAGAGAGTTGGTATTGGACAGAAATATGCTGGGCAGCGCGTGCCTCTCCTGTGAAGCCGCACGAGAGCGCCCGCTCGTCTTCCTCTCTTTCGCCGTCTCACTTTTCGAGCCAAGCAATGAACCAGATCGGCGGCAGGAGCTAAAAAAACTGGGAGAAGGTCCGTGGGAGTGAAAGTCCTGATATTTAGAAGTTCTTCACGGGTATAAGTGCAAGCAGACACACAATTGACAAACAAAAACAAACAAAGGGCGCAGCGAAGCACCATGTCGACCACTGTGGGCGCCATCTATCTTGTGCGCCAGCAGCACAAGCCAACGTCACAGCTCCAGGTGGTAAGTTCCACGCACTGCTCACTCAGTTCTCAGCACTCACGGTCCCGACGTTTTCGGCGGCCATCGCTAAACACGGGGTGGAGCACTTTATCACCACCACCGGGCCGCCCGTTTTTGCAAGACCTCGGCGCTTGGATGCAGCTAAACTGGCCATAGCGTGCGAGGAGTTCGCCAACCTGGAAAGGTTGGGCATCATCAGGCGTTCGAACAGCCCCTGGGCATCCCCGCTACACATGGTCCCTAAGGCTGAGGGATCGTGGCGACCGTGCAGTGATTTCCATAAATTGAACAATGCCACAGTGCACGACCGCTACCCGATTCCCCACATACAGGATTTTTCCATTCACCTCGCCGGAGCACGCATTTTTTCCAAAATAGACCTGGTCTGCGGTTACAACCAAGTCCCAGTGCGCGCGGAGGACGTACCCAAAACAGCAGTATTAACTCCGTTCGGTTTATTCGAGTTCCTGCGCATGCCATTCGGGTTAAAAGGCGCAGCACAGACGTTCCAGCACATGATGGATGCGGTGCTGCGTGATCTCCCGTTCATGTTCGTCTACCTGGACGACATCCTGGTAGCCAGTACGTCCGAAGACAAACACGAAACCCACCTCAGGACGGTTTTCCGGAGGGTGGAGGAGCACGGGTTGATAATCAACCCGGCGAAATGCCAGTTCGGCGTGACGGAGATTGATTTTTTTGGGGCACTGCGTGTCTCCGGAAGGAGCGATCCCGTTGCCCGACAAAGTGTGCGCCGTGGCAGATTTTCCCCGGCCTCAGACAGTCAGGGCACTGCAGGAATTTTTGGGGATGATGAACTTTTATAACCATTTCCTTCCCCGGGCGGCGCGGTTCATGCAACCATTGTACGCCGCGCTCAAGAGACAGAAACCCGCGGATGGAGTTGAATGGACCCCGGAGCGAGAGCGGGTGTTCTCGGAGGTTAAAGCAGCCCTGGCAAACGCCGCACTGCTGGCGCATCTGGACCCGACGGCCCGGATAGCGCTCACCACCGACGCTTCAGACATGGCCATAGGGGCTGTCGTGGAGCAGCGCATCGCCGGGGCTTGGCAGCTGCCCGCCTTTTTCAGCAGAACTTTGCGCGACAGCGAACATAAATACAGCGCGTTTGACAGAGAGTTGCTGGCTCTCCACCTGGCCATACGCCACTTCCAGTTCTGGCTGGAAGGGTGCAGCTTCACCGCGTTCGTAGACCACAAGCCACTAATGTTCGCGATGGCCAAGGTTTCAGAACCGTGGTCGGACCGGCAGCAGAGACAGCTGGCCGTGATCTCAGAGTTTACTACCAATATTCAGCATGTGTCGGGTAAACTGAATGTGGTGGCGGACTGCCTCTCGCGCGCCGTGGTGGCCCCGGTCTACGTGGGGATAGATTACGCAGCCATGGCCGCGGAGCAGATTAGCGATGCAGACGTGCACGCGCTCCAGTCTGGACCAACAGGGTTAAGGCTGGAGAGCAGGGTGCTGCAAGATGGCGCCCCCCCCCCCCCCCAATCTGCAATGTCTCCATGGGACGCCCGCGTCCAGTGGTCCCAGTTCCGTGGCGCCGCCGCGTGTTTTAGTCGGTTCACACTCTGGTGCACCCAGGAGTGCGCGCGTCAGTCAAAATGGTGGGAGAGAAGTTTGTGTGGCTGAGCCTACGCAAACAAGTAAAAGAGTGGGCTGCAGCCTGCGTGGCGTGCCAACAAGCCAAGGTACACAGGCACACGAAGGCTCCTTTGGAGCCGTTTCCGGTACTGGCTAAAAGGTTCGACCATGTGCACGTGGACCTCGTGGGCCCCCTCCCGCCATCACAGGGGTGCACGCACCTCCTGACAGTGGTGGACCGCACCACGCGCTGGCCAGAAGCAGTCCCGCTGGCGGCAACCACGTCCGCGGATGTAGCACGCGCTTTTTTAGCAGCATGGGTGGCGCATTTTGGAGTCATGTCGGACATTACGTCCGACAGGGGCCCTCAATTTGTTTCCGACCTCTGGTCCGCGATGGCCCGCAGCCTGGGTGTTACAATTCATCGCACAACCGCGTACAACCCACAGGCCAATGGGTTATGCAAGCATTTTCATAGGTCACTGAAAGCAGCACTCAGGGCTTCACTGACGGATGCAAATTGGGTAGACAGGTTGCCGTGGGTTTTATTGGGGTTGCACTCCACGCCAAAATAGGATTTGGAAGCTTCCCCGGCAGAGCTCGTTTTTGCGCAGCCCCTACAGCTGCCCGGGGAATTTCTACCAGATAATCCCATGCCGGGCAGCTGCCCGTCTCAGCTTTTGCAGCGTAGCGCAAACACAGGCACGCTGCCGGGCCCTGCCCACCACAGTTTTCCGCGTGCCTTCTTGCCTAAAACTTTGAAGAACGCGCAGTTCGTGTTCGTCAGACACGACGCCCACCGCCCTCCTTTGCGCCCACCCTATGATGGACCGTTCAGAGTGTTGGAAACAGGGGATAAGCATTTTGTGCTAGACTTGGAGGGTAGACGGGAGAAAATTGGCATAGACAGACTCAAACCTGCCTTTGTAGTGGCGGATGAGCAAGTGCTGTTGGCTAGGGCCCCTTGGCGTGGAAGACCCCCACGGAGAACTTCCCAGGGAAACGATTTACCAGAGCAGCCACACGGGCAGAACGAAGTCCCCCCCACTACCACCACGGCTCACCCGCCCGACACGCTCCCAGCAGCCCCCCACTGGCACAGCAGCGCCACGGAGGCGGTAAACCCCAGTTACAGCAGATATGGGAGGAGACTGAAGCCAAAAGCAAGTGTGGACTGATGTTCTGTCTTAGATGCTGTGGGGGGGGGGGGGGACCTTGGGGAAGTCAGGTTATTTAGCACCTCAGACAGAGACAGGGAATAAGCATGGGAGAACAATGCCCAGGAAGGACAGAGGGGGTTGAATGCAGTGTAGTGTAAATATCATGCTGTGTGATGTGAAGTGCCATGAAACTTGTGAAGTGTGACTTGTGATATAGAGAGGAGAGCTTGCTGTAACCATTCAGTCCATTCTGTGCTTGTGAGATGTGAGTGTAATAAATCATCTGTCATGAATCTGCCTCTTTATTTACACACTCCACAAGGTAGACATTTAGTAGTTCTTTTCTTAATTGAGAGTAATTGATTTATTTATGCGTTTCATACAGTTCACCAGTATTCTGTCAACTTTAGTGTGTGTGAGATGTGTTTTGCACAATATCTAATTTACAACATCAAACTGTGACCTTTTCTGTTGGTTTTTGTTAATGGTATGCATATGAAACAAAATTATAGAGGGATATTGTGCACAAGCATAAATGGATATCATTGTGCTCTGAGAACAAATGATTCAGCTGAGGGAGATTCTTCAAAATGAACAGAAAGTCTCCACTGATTTTAGGAATGCCACAATTTTGTGATGCACAGTAACAGTGAACATTTCAATTAAATGTTAATTCACCATTAACCCCTTGCACTCTGGTCAATTTCCCTAAAAACGTCAAAAAATAACGTACCCAAAGTAAATCAAAAGCTGTTCTTCAACCCTTTGCAGCATCTTCATGGGGTTGGTCTCATTTAAAAGAAAGTACTTTGAATTTTTGGGCAAAATAGTCATAATCTCTCTAAATGCTCCTGCCACTGAGTAACAGTCATCTAAACATACTGAACTTGAAGAAAATAAATTTCGCCTGGGTGTTTTTTTGGACACAAATGCTTGCAAATAACACACAGCTGTCAGATCCGGGCTGCAAAATGCAACAGAAATGTAGAACCAAGTGTTATCCAGCTGAGGTCAAAATTTTGTAACAATACCACAAAAAATGAATATATTACACAGCTTTTTTCTTAGGTTGTTCCCAGGCATTTTTGAACTGTGCCAAATTGTGCCAAATGGCACAGTTTGGAAAAACGTCTATAACTTTTGAATGATTCAATATAGAAGCTTCATCTCGGGCTCTAATGAAAGGTGAAGGGCTGTGTGTGTGTGTGGGGGGGGTTGTTTATTCATTCATGAATGAATGAATGAACAAACAAGCCCCCACACACAAAGAAGCATGCCACGTAAAAAATGTGTGGCTTTTATTTACAAGAAAAAATAACCTACAGTGCACTAAAAATTATACTAAAATATCTGTAATGTAGAAGATAACAACCCCCCCCCCCCACTCCCCCGCTACAGAGGACGGACATCGCCCATCGCTACATGACGGAAAGCGAGGACGGTGCGCCACGGTCTACTATGCACAGTTGTACTAAAATATCTGCAATAATATCTGCAATCCGCTACAGAAGAGTAGCGGGGGGGGGGGGGGCGTTCACGGTCCGGACACGGCGCACGGACCGGTCCGTCATGTGGCGATGACGCACAGTTGTAATTTACCGATCGGTCAAAAGTCATTTTGATTATAATTTTCAGGGATAAAGAATAATTTAGCTTATAACACTTACCTGTCCACAACAGCAGTGTCGCTGGCGAACTTCTCTTCCTCATTGTCAGACGAACATGACGCTGGTCCACTTGTTACGGACTCGTGGTTCTGGTCACGCGACCCGGTCAAACCATAATTCCATTATTGCGGTTTTGCGCTTCCATGATTGCGGTTTTGGCAAACGATTTTTCAAAACAAATAAGAACAGTAGTAAGAAAAAAAGACTGGTGAACGCGTGTGTGTCACCCAGTGGCTTACACAAAACAGATTTTACGCAAGGGACGCACGCTTTCGAACTTCTGTGCTTCAATTGGCTCGCTGTATTCGCAGCCGTTGGTAGGTGGGTCCTTCTTGCTAGGTTTTCAGTCATTGGTTCTTCAAGGTTTCAGAAACCCAATTCAAGGCTCTTATTAGTCAAATGAGAAGTCAATCACATCTAAACCAATCAAAGCACTCCTTTGGCTTTCTGTTCACGGCTGTGTCTGTAGTGGAAGAACGGAAATGCAGCTTTTTTTTTTTTCAGTGCGCACTAGGACGCACAGTGTGCGTTCTAGGGTGCCCTTGTGCACCCTAGGACACAGAGACGTGCCCGCCCGCGGTATACCGGAGAGCAAGAGGTAAATTTAAAGAGGTCATTGCCTGAAAAAAAAAATGGTGTTTGTAGGTTTTAACTTTCTGAAATGAGTCTACTGGTCATCTAATTATCCAAAAATTTTCAAAACAGTCAATTCTCTTAAAAAACACACAAACTTTATGTCGTTTTTAGATGGAAGTGGTGCTAAAGGTAGCCTATTAGCCTCTGAGCTATTAGCCCCAAGCTAACACTGGTGCCAGGAAGCTCAAACCGAGCGCTGCTTATATTGTTATTTTCTTCAGATTTGAGTCACCCAAATAACCATCCCTGTTACCACCTGGTTCTCCGGTCCGCAGTCCACAATGTGCCTTGCATCGCTCTGGCCCATCTCCTGGTAGTTTTGCGGCAGCTGTCCTAAAACATCTTTAAAAAGTCTTCAGTTGATCTAAATGCTGCAGATAGAGTTTTAACAGGTACTGGAAAGAGAGATCACATCTCTCTGGTCCTGGCCTCCCATAGAATTTAGAATTAAGTTTAAAATCCTTCTCACTTACAAAACTCCAAATGATCCAGGCCCCTTGTTATTTAAAAGATCTGATAGTACTTTATTATGGTAACAGAGCACTATGCTCCAAAATGCAAGATTACTTCCCAGAATCGCCAAAAGTACAATGGGAGGCAGAGCTTTCAGTTATCAGGCTCCTGATCAGACTCAATCTCATTTTAAGAATAGGGTTAAAACCTTGCTTTTTGATATTGGCTATAGTTAGGGTGGGGCCAGCTGACCATGAACCTTCCCTTAGTTATTCTGCTAATAGGTTTAGACAGCCGGAGGACCTCCAACAATGCACTGGGCTTCACTCCTTTCTTCACTCTGTTTAATATTTTTGCTGGTCATTAACATCTGAGCCTGGTTCTGCTGGATGTTTCTTCCTGCTAAAAGGGAGTTTTTCCTCTCCACCGTCGCCAAGTGCTTGGTCAGGGATCGCCTGATTGCTGGGGTCTTTCTGCAACTGTGGGGTTTTCCCCTACAGTTTGATAGTGCTATGAGATGATTGTTGTTGAGAAATGGCACTATATAAATAAAGTTGAATTGAATTAACAAGGCAATAAATAAATTATTGTTCAACATACTAGAATTGGCTTAGATTTAGATATTGAGCTACTGTATGAATGCACAATTACTCTTGTTTCAGAAAGTAAAGACAAAAATCTGCTTGTATAAAATTTGGGTTCCCAGTAACAGTGGATTCCACAATAAATACTTTGAGAGTTTCATACATGATTTGTTCTCATTACCTCTATGAGTCCCAAATATGACGAGAATGGCAGAAATGTGTCTCTGTACTTTGGTTGTTTGTGTTATCAGTGATGGCAGTAATATGAAGACTGTGGAAAAAATAAAAGTAAATTCAGTCATATGTTTGTTTGGGGTTTTTGTTGTTGTTGTACATCTTTTTTCCTCCATTCAAATATCTTTGTGATGATTGTGGAAAATGTTGTTTTCTCCTGCTTACTGTGTGTCACAGTCTTGTCATGAATATGCTTTTAAATGGCTGAAGTTCATATAAAACACCGGCCAGAGATTATATTATCTTTCTCATCAATAATGGAGCTTGTCTGTCACTGATCTGTTTGACTGTAGCTGGCAGCCTTTTTACAGAATAACTCAGGCATGACAGAATAAGACATATGTTGGATGTACATTCATAATATCTTTGGTAAACTGACGTCTGTGTTTGCTTTTCCAGCTGTCTCCTGAAATATTTGGCAGAAACTCATAGGTCTATGGGGAAACAAACAGTGGAATTGCTTCTTTCTTGGTTTCTTCGTTACTAATAAAAAATAAGAAGAAGAATTGCTCAACAGTGTATAGAAAAGGTAGGAGGCCAATTTGAGACAAAAAGCAGAAAGTTTTTCTAAAAAAGATTCCTAAATGTGTACATTGGAAACACAACATGTAATCTTGTATGATTGGCTGTTGTGATTGGCACCATTAAACAGATAAGCTGTGTTTCTTTTGCCAGAGTTGCATAATGATGGTGTGATGAGGAGAGGAAATGAGGAACAAAGAGGATAAGCAAGCTCAGGAGGAGGAGGACAAGGGAAACACAGAGAGGAGTGGGGCCAAGGAGAAAATGGTTTATATTCAGGCTCAGCGTTCTGCTTATACTCTTACACACATACAGTGTGAACTGCAGACACAGATGCTCACACCACCATGAAAAAGTCACAGAAATGTCACTGTGATGGATTCATAATATTCATTACGAACACTCTATGAATATTTTGTAAAATATTTCACTTAATGTATTTATTTATTATAATTTTCTCCAACTTATTCCAAATTTAAATGCGTTAAAATTTTTAAACATTTGTTTATGTTTGAAGGTCATACGGTAAAAAGAGAAACAGGAAAACTATTGAAAAACCCTTGACCAATATTTTAAAATGGCAGAGAATGAAGCACAGAACATATCGTCCTAACCCCCTTTTGCCATTGATGAACCCAGTAATAAAAAATATAGCCACAAGCGGCAATTATCAGGTTTCAAGCAGGTGTAGACTTTAAGGTCTTGTACTGCTTAACCAAAGCTTTTAAATCCTAAGGTCTGCTATACATTAGTTTTTAAAGGGCCGATGCCGGGTCTCACTGACCCGGTAGATGACAGCTGAGCCTCTTGCACAGATTCTTAGAATCTTGTGATTGGGGCTCGGCGGAGGAACTAACCAAGGCCATAGCTGGACAGGAGCTGGATCGGAGCTCAATTACAGCGGCGGGGCTCGGTGGAGGAACTACAGAGGAAGACGGCAATAGGCGGCGGGGCTCAGCGGAGGAACTACCAAGATCCCAGCTGGACAGGAGCCGGATCGGCGCTCAGCTGCAGCGGTGGTGGGCGGCGGAGCTTGGTGGAGGAGCTGCCGAAGCCCCGGAGCCGGATCAGAGCTCAATTACAGCGGCGGTGAGCAGCGGGACTAGCAGCGGAGGGGGCTGGCTGAGGCCCCAGCTGGATTCAAGGTCAGCTGGATCAGATATCAGCGACACTAGCAGAGACTGTCCGACTATCATCAGGTCAGTAAAAAATGCCACCAAAGAAGGAGGAAATGGAAAAGATTAAAAAATCTCTGAACTTCATGTCAGAAGAACTGACCAAAGTGGCCAATCAACAGTCTAAACTATTAGGGCTAACGGAGGAAGTCCGAGAACTGAAATTAACAATTAAGGAAAGAGACAAAAAAAATTGCAGGCTTGGAGCGACACATCAAGGATTCTGAATAATATTCTCGTACGGATGATTTAATCATTAGTGCATTAGACATTAAATACCAATCATATGCCAATGCTATAGCAGGAATGAGAGGTGAGGAGGCTCCCCTAAGTGAATCAGTCTCCCTGGAAAACCAGGTGCTTCAGTTCCTTGAAAGCAGAAACATAAAGGTTGAAGGAAATGCAATTTCATCCTGTTATACTTTACCCAGAAAGGATAATAAAACAAAGGAATCAATTGTGATGCGCTTTGTGAACAGAAGGGTAAAGAATGACATACTGAGGCAGGCCAGAAAGCTACGGGGAACAGAAGTTTACCTAAATGAACATTTAACAAAGACTAATGCTGAAATAGCACGGCAAGCACGGATGCTGAGAAGACAAAACAAGATACAAGCAACATGGACAAGAAACTGTAGAGTTTGGATCAAACTAAATGGAACACCTGAGGAAGCAAAGGCCATAATAATAAGAGATCTTGCTGATTTAAATAAATATAGATAAACACTGATTGGGAAAATTAAGAGACCACGATAATCCATATCCACACACAGGGCAAGAACAGTTCTTTTGTGACATGCCATGTCAATGTACTTTAAAAAACAAAACAAAACAAAAAACTTATGACTGACTTTAGTAGGCATCAATCATCCCCAGTTGGAGGAAGTCATTTGACACAGAATGAGGAAATTCAGACTCTGAAAATATGCCATTATGCTGAACATAAACTACAAGAGATGGAGAATGATATTGATCCTGACAACCACTTCTTCAATAATATTCATAATCTCTGTGAATATTATACTGAAAAGCAATTCAAAAGTCAAGTACAATTAGATGGTAAACTATCAATAATACACTTCAGCAGCAGAAGTCTTAACAAAAACTTTCCACAGATTCAGGACTATATAAAACAGCTAGATAGAAAATTTACAACTATCGCACTCTCTGAAACTTGGCTCAATGAAGAGTTGGCTCCCCTGATAGCAATAGAAGGATATCAGATGTTTTATATTAATAGATCTCAAAAAAAGGTTGGTGGTGTTGCACTGTATATTGATGATCTGTATAGGTGTAAACTTGTAAATGGAATGTCTTTTGCACTACCAGGGATTCTGGAATGTGTTACTGTTGAGATTGACCAAGATAAAAAAAAAATCTAATTACAAGTTGTATATATAGAATGCCGGGAACTTGCATTGAGACATTTAGAGATAAGTTAGTCGAACTGTACAATAATATAACAAATAAGAAAATGGTTGTAATCTGTGGAGACTTCAATATTGATTTACTAAATCCATTTCAACAAAATATAATTACAGAGTTCATGAATTCTATGTACAGTATGAGTCTATATCCCACAATAACACATCCCAGTAGAATCACAGTCCACACTGCTACACTTATTGATAACCTGTTTGTTAATATTATTGATAAGAAAATAGAAATTGGATTATTGATAAATGACATAAGTGACCATTTGCTAGTCTTTGCACTTATCCATGGCCACGCGTGGGCCAATACAGAAAAAACTTTAAAATCTTTCGGATACAAATCACAAAACGCAATCAGTTCTTTTAAAGAAGACCTGCTGAAGCAAGACTGGACAAAAGTCTATGCATCAGAAGTAAATGAAGCCTATGACACATTCATGAACATTGCAACCACTCTTTATGAAAAAAATTGTCCATTAGTAAAGAAAAAGCTTAAACAGAAATTTGCCGACAAGCCAGGGTTAACCAAAGGATTACAAAAAGCGTGTAAAAAGAAAAATTCATTATATAAAGCCTTTCTAAAGAAAAGAACAAAAGAAGCAGAGCAGCAGTGTAAAACATACAAAAATAAGTTAATATATATAATGAGATGTAGTAAAAGAGACTATTATAGTAAAGAACTGGAGAAAAACAGAGATAACATTAAAAATACATGGACAATACTTAACAATATTCTTGGAAATAAAAACAGATACAAATACAAGCTATCCAACCAGTCTTTCAAAGAAAAAAATGATTGAGTGTGAATGCAGTCTCACCTGCAGATGAATTTAATAGATTTTTTGTTAACATTGGTCCTAATTTGGCTCAAGAAATACCCATTACAGCATCTGCAGGTGATGCAATAAGCAAAAACATTGCTATAAAAGACTCCATTTTCATAAAGAACACAGACAAGAGAGAGGTCATTGAAATTGTTAAATCGTTTAAAAGTAAAACATCTACGGATTGTGATGGTATTGACATGCTTTTAGTCAAAACTATCATTGAATGCTTAGTGAAGCCACTGACATATATCTGTAACCTGTCTCTCCAAACAGGTATATTTCCCAGTGCAATGAAAACAGCTAAAGTAATTCCGATATCCAAGACGGGTGACAGAGGGGAATTTTCAAACTATAGACCTATTTCACTATTGCCACAATTTTCCAAGATACTTGAAAAAATATTCTGTGAGAAAATTTACAATTTTATAATGAAGAATAATTTATTGTGTGAGCAGCAATATGGGTTCAGACACAAGAGGGCAACTGCATTTGCTCTAATGGAATTTATAGAAAAAATATCAACTGCTGTAGAAAATAAAGAGTATTCAGTTGGAGTATTCCTGGATCTTAAAAAAAGCATTTGATACAGTGGATCATAAATTATTGTTAATGAAACTACAAAATTATGGTTTGGGGGGGGGGGTAGCACTGTCCTGGTTATGTAGTTACTTAACCCCTTGACGCCTGAATTTATTTTCAACTGTGAACATTTTTTTTTTTTTCATAATTGAAAATCGTTGTTTTTTGTTTTTTTGTTTCTTTTTTTTTGGATTGATGCGAATTCACGACAATAGGCATCAGGAACAGATATCAGTATGTATGTGTTGGTAGCAAAAACTCGTAGTTACTAAAGGTTACTTGCAGAGTCCCACAGGGTTCAGTTTTGGGGCCATTGTTATTCAATATGTATATAAATGATATATGTAAAGTTTCTGAAAAAATGGATTTAATATTGTTTGCAGATGACACTAATTTATTATGCAGTGGAAGCAATTTGGAACAACTTTTGGATACACTCGGAAAGGAATTAGAAAAGCTTAAAACTGTGGTTTGATTCAAACAAATTAATGCTCAATTTAAGTAAGACAAAATGTATAATTTTTAACAACCATCACAACAACTCAGTATCTAAACTCAGTGTAAATGGTGTAGAGATTGAAAGGGTATTCGAAATTAAATTTCTTGGAGTAATAATTGATAACAAACTGTGTTGGAAGTCACATATTAATTATATTAAATGTAAAATATCCAAATCAATCGCAATACTACACAGAGTGAAATATTTGCTGAATCAACCCACACTATATACTTTGTATCATTCATTAATACTCCCATACATGACATATTGTACTGAAGTATGGGGAAATACATATAAAACAAACATATATCCAGTCTTTATGCTTCAGAAGAGAGCTATTAGAATAATAAACAAAGCTGCTTACAAGGAACCAACAAACCCACTTTTTCTTAAATTAAAAGCTCTCAAGTTGAAAGATCTGGTTGACTTTAAAACTGCAGTAATAATGTTTAAAGTGAAGAATCTATCACTGCTTGCAAATATCCAAAAGTTGGTCCAAATAAGGGAGAAACAATATCATTTCAGAGGAACATGTATATTTCAAAAACCTTCTGTAAGAACTACCACCAAGCAACACTGTGTCTCAGTGCAAGGAGTCAGATTGTGGAATGCCTTTGGACCTGAATTAAAATCATGTACAACGCTTGGACAATTTAAACAAAAACTAAAGGAAGAAATACTCCAAACATATATACAAGATGACATGTAAAATCACGTAAGGATTATCATATTCACTCTGTGTTGTGCTGTTGCTTAGTTTTTTGTCACGTTTTGTCTTAGCTTTGTTCTGAATTGTAATCACTCTTGTTTTGTTTTTCTTTTGAATTCTTGGATGGAATATGGGTGGGAAATATAAGCTGCGGCTTCAGCCATCACCCATTTCGGATAATTTATGTTGAACTGTATAATCAGAAGAGTTATTGTTTAATTTGACTTTGTTAGATTTTTTTTTCTTCCCCTTTGTTATACTGTATTATTCTGTTCCTTTTTTTTTTAATCTTTACTTTTAATCTATCCGAAATAAAGATTCATTCATTCATTCAAAGCAGCTCTATGTGTGGTGTATGAATACCAGGTATTCTGGGAATGGTGCAGCATTCTGCGGATGACATCACCACGTCATATATATTGGGTGGCCCACCATCTCAGCAGCCAGCTGTATGCAGATATGATAGAGATGCTCAGTGGTTGGCAGCCGGCCCCACTGTACACGTGGCTGTATTCTTTATACTTTATCTGTAATAAAGTTCAGTAAACGGCAGCATCCTCGTCGGTCGTCATTGCCAGGTTTGTGGACATAACATGTGGCGACGAGAGATTAAACCATGGAGGTGTGCTTGTGACCGCTATGGCCCTTCCTTGAGTACCCGGGAGAACAAGCAGTCCTGTGGTCACGTTGGCTGGACGCGTTCAAGACCTACATTTCAGTGCTGGACCTGGGTAAACTCGACAAAGGAAGGAAAAGAGCACTCCTTGTCCACAACCTCAGCATATAAGGCCAAAGAATTTTCCACATGCTAGGACCAACTGAGTCGTATGTGGATGCCGTCGAGCTACTTGCTAGCTACTTTGCCACTCCTGACAATGTGACTGCATGACGAATTCACTTTCGCCAGAGACGACAAAGGGTCAATGAGTCATGGGCCGTTTTGGATTGCTAGAAGATGAAATGGTACGGGACCAGTTAGCCGAACACATGTGTAATGCTAGGCTATGAGCTAAGATGCTAACAGTGCCAAATGACATGACGCTAGCTAACACAGTTGAGCTAGCAGTCCAGCTAGAGGCAGCGGAGAAGTTAGCATCAGAGCTATATGGGCGCCAAACGCAGAAGCTACCCGGACAGATGACGCTAGCTAATACAGTGAGCCCGGAGGCAGAAGAGGACATAGCAGAAGAGTTTGAGACGAATGCATTTACCCGAAGGTCCACTCCAAGAGGCCCCATCTGCGGAAGCTGTGGGTCTCCGACGCACCAGGACAGAGCACGTTTTTGCCCAGCCAAAGGACAACGATGTAGCAAGTGTGGACGTCTGAACCATTTTGCCAGAGTGTGCCAGTCGCCAACACCATGGGGCCTGCCAAGTAAGCCAACCCGCCCACCAACAACGACCATTCATGCGGTAAGCCCCGACATCAATGGTTATTCATACAGCATGGTAGAGCTAGATGGGGTAGCCATACCACTCCTGCTCGACACGGCGGCGGTGCGGTCGATGTTAAACTGGGCCACGGTGAAGAAGTTTTTCCCCAACCACAAAATCTACAAGAACCCAATGCCGCTGTACGGATACGGTGGTTACAGACTGCAATGTCGGAACGGTAGAACTGACTGTTTGTTACAACTCCAAAGTCATGTATGACGTCTCGTTCCAAGTGGCAGCGCATGACGACAACATCATTGGTTGTGACCTTTTCTACAGACTTGGCTTCACTATCAGAGACAGTGCTGGGTTTGAATTGTCCGGATGCGGCAGCTGGAGCACAGCAGACCTCGAGGATGATGACGTGGTGTGGGATGAGGTAATTAGGGATGGCACCAACACCAAAGCGTCCACCACGCGCTCTCAGGAAGAGAGCCGCCTGGAGGGGGAGCAGCCAGACTTGCCTACGTCCCTTGCTCAGCTAGAACCAGAACCAGAGCTGGAGGGAAGGGAGCCCGAGCAGGCAGAGAACCCCGAAACACAACAACAGCAACTGGGCATGAACGACGCTCCCAACACAGCACAGCAGAACTCTTCAGATAGAAGAGAGGAGACACCAGACTACGACCGTACCCTCCCTCAACAAGCTAAGCAGGTTACTACCGAGCTGACAGGTGAAGAGTCCACCTCAACAAGCGACACCGTAGAGGCACTGGACACCTTCTGCACCCATGACGAGCCTCAACCCATGACAGAGACAATGGGTGAAGGGTCCACAATGAACACAGTGACTACCAAACCGCTGCAGCACGATGGAGGTCCCAAGGCGAACAAGCACGCAGAGCTACTGGGAGCACAACAACGCATTAAACCAAGTAAGGCGCTGCGCCAAATCATGGATCGGGTTTGGGTTCGTGCCAGCGAGAGATCGGGATGACGACTGACTGGGCCACAGTCAACGAAGCAATGGGCGCCACTGAAGATCGTGGCGAAGCTGGGAACAGCATACTTTCGGCTGACGGACGGTTTGGTTCAGCACGCAAATCAACTATGGCATGTCCAGGTGGCTGCTCCAGATGGCGAGGCTTCGCAGGAGTCAGCTACCGCAGTACGGGACCCAGGCCCCAGCGTCATGAAAATTGGCCCAAGCCCTGGGGTTCCGACAGCCCCAGAGATGAGTCCACCACGGGCTTG
This sequence comes from Pholidichthys leucotaenia, assembly GCA_020510985.1. Taxonomy (NCBI): domain Eukaryota; kingdom Metazoa; phylum Chordata; class Actinopteri; order Cichliformes; family Pholidichthyidae; genus Pholidichthys; species Pholidichthys leucotaenia. The sequence continues at coordinate 358,247,639 of CM035843.1, read as the reverse complement.
CCACAAAGCCCCTCAGGCAGAACTGTTCTCCCCGTGGAAGACTGTCTGTAAGAAAAAGACTGTTCACATAGGAGCGCAGCTGACATGGCGGCAGAATAACCCACCCAGCCACGTTGGGTCCCTCGGTGGTCTTCCCACGGACCCTAGTCGTTAGGCTTTGGTTCTGTTAAAAAAAAAAAACAAAGTAAGCCAACGAGTGTTCCTTAATAAAACAAAACAAGTGTGCGTGTTCTGTACAAAATGTGTTCTTTAAGTAATAACTAGTGCATACCTGTGCATGTCCATAGAAACCAAGTATAAGCAAATATTTCTGCATGCCCGTAGAAAGCAGGTGTAAACAAGTACGTCACCACTCGTTCAGTGATGCCTGCCTTTGATCTTTGATGATATCATAGTGACTATTATCTTTGATGATGTCATAGTGAGTCCTATGATCGTGAGTGATGCCTGCCATTGATCTTTGATGATGTCATAGCAAGTCCTATGATCTTTGATGACATTATAGCAAGTCCTATGATCGCGAGTGATGCCTGCCATTGATCTTTGATGATGTCATAGCGAGTCCTATGATCTTTTAATGAGTCTTAAGACCATGACATTGTGACATTGTGACAGAGACTTCTTGAATTATACAGTGATGATAATAACAAAATGTTCTTTGACTAATAATAGCCATAAGTGCATAGTAATAAGTTCTTTGAAATATAATAAGCAGTTATATATACGTATATATATATATACCTGAACAATACTGCTGTTTAATGTGTGATTCACTAATATTGATTAGAAGTGTTTAATGTGTTTAAGAGTAAGTGTTTACTAACTAACTAACTAACTAACCTGCACTTATATAGTTAGTTTAAGTTTAAGTTTAAAGGCCAAATGTCACGTAATTTTTTTTTCTAAATGACAACGAATTTAGATAAAATACACATAGCTTAAACCAAATATTCATACCGGAGACCATATCACCCACCTGTATTTACATAATTGCACAAAATACACCAGGTGAAGGCCCCACCTTGCTTGCTGGCTTGTGACAGCCAGTCCAGACCACGCCCATGTTTTTGACATCACCAGTTGTACCCTGGCTGCCCTGCCTATCCACATTCACACTTATCAACATTGGACAATCATGACGGAAAGTGACAGTGATTGTGAACAAATTAGTTTAGTTTTGTCTTTTTTTTTTTGTCTTTTTTTTTTTTGTCAGTGGTTCAGACAGTGACAGAGGCACTGAACCTTACCGGTTCGAGCCGTCCGAGACGGAATCAGATGCTTTGTCTGATGACAACAGTTCCAACGATGACCAGAGAGCAGAACCAGTGGAAAATGTCATTGAACTAGACATTAATCGCCTCCAGAATTGCGAAGCCGGAGGGGGTCTGTCGAGGGCGCCCCATAAATATTGATTTTTCGGAAGCCATTATTATTACAGTGGAGGAGAGCCGCTGCTGTCAAGAAATTGACCAGATCAATATGAAAATGGAGGCGCATACCTGTCAAGGGAGACGTTTTCGCCGTATTTTGGTGCCAAGCGCGGCTGTGGGGGACGGCGCAGTGATTTGGGACACTTTTCTGGGAAATGTTTTAAATGTAGTTCGTGTTGTTATTGTCAAATATTTTAAGGTAAATACGGGGAAAATGCAATTTTAGCAAAAACGGGCGTATTGCCATTTCTGTACGCCCAAAAGAAAAAATATACTGGAAAAAAAACTGAGTGTCTTGAGGAGCACTCCTGTGTGTGATCACTCACAGCTGGGGCGGGCTGATCGCTCAGCGGGAGCTATTATCACTACTGTTCGAAGTGTGGAGTCACTCATTAGTTTAATTGTCTGGGCGGGCTGATCGCTCAGCGTCAGCTATTTTCACTACCATGAGAAGTAATTAGGACAATGGTTTAACACGTTGAGCTGTGCAGCGGTTGCCGAACAGACAGAGATCCCAGAGAGGTGTGCCTTGTTGCTCCTCCGTTCCTTATAGCCGCTTTTTACGGTGTTGAAGTACGGCAAAAACGTCTCACTTGACGGGTATGAAAACATTTCCCAGAGAAGTGTCCCTTATTACCCAGCTGTCCCTGATAGTCCCGTTTTAAGGTATGGGTGAAATATCCAATTTTTTCTTTCTTGTTGCTCACTTCAACCTTCCAGTCTCCATATAAACAATCAATTGAAATACCCCAAGCATCAAACTAGGGTGCAATCGATTTCGTCACTTCCGCCTTCTTCCCCAGGCGATTCCAGGGGCCGTGTCAGGCCAAGCGCGGCAGTTTTAAATTAACGAATATTCCGTTGTTACTGAAGCATATGCACCAAGATCCGAACGGATCGGTTCCCTTTTATATCTAGTTTCAAGATATTTAAAGTACCCTGTTACGTGACATTTGGCCTTTAAGTTTAAGCAATATGTCTTTGAATAATGGTAATTATAAGTATTTGCATAGTGGGATTTGGTTATTAAATTTAGGAGGGACATCTGCTAAAGTTAATTATAGTTTTTTTTTTTCAGTTTTTGCAAGGTGGGGGGGGAGGGGTGTATGAATACCAGGTATTCTGGGAGTGGTGCGGCATCCTGCGGATGACATCACCACATCATATAGTCATGTGAAAAAATTAGGACACCCTGTATAAGCCTGTTTTTTAACATTTTTGGACATATGGATAGTTAATATCAATGCTAAAAATACTGGGAGATTCATGTAATACAACTAAACAATTAAAAATGAATGAAAGACTTTTTTCAAATTTTCTGTAAAATGTAATTCTAAGCAAATGGTGAGGAATAAATTAGGACACCCCCATCTTATTTAGGACACCCCCACATTCATTCCCAGTTACAATGGCTAAATGTTAAAAAAATGCAAATAAAATAGATACGTGAACATTTCTTAATAAAGAACTGAACTTTTAAAGGGGCGTCCAAATTTTTTCACGTGACTGTATATTGGGCAGCCTGCCATCTCAGCAGCCAGCTGTATGCAGATATCAGAGACGCTCAGTGGCAGCCGGACCCATTGTACACGTGCCTGTATTTTTTATACTTTATTTGTAATAAAGTTCAGGAAACTGCATCATCCTTGTCGGTCGTCATTGCCAGGTTTGTGGACATAATGCTATATAACTTTCTTGTTACCTTGTAGGAACACTGAAAAAGTCACAACCATGGTGACCACGACCCCAGTCCCAACAGCCAACCACAGGGCTTTTTGTTGGTGGTGGTTAAAGCCATGCCCTGTGATTCGCTGCTGAAACCAAAGCCACAGACCATATCTGTTGTCCCCCAGCAATGGCACCAAATAATAAAAAGAGCTGTTACAAGCAAAGTGGGCCCATACAGGCAATGGAGGGAGTGACATTCACACGGTCAAATGCTGGTGTACCATCAAAATAATTTTGCAAACATTATTTTGAGGTGAAAATCTTACAAGGAGAGGTGTGCGGTACTTCAGTGTTATTCAGAAGCAAAAGACCTCCCTGGCAAGATCTGAACCCTGTACCTCCTGCATACCAAGCACCATCTTAACCACAACACCACAGCTTGTGCTCTAACTTTTATAAATGATAAAAGTTCAATTGAAGGCATTCTCAGCAGCAGTAGTACAGCATTTAAAACTTAATGTGCACTACATATTGTTTTCAAATGCACAGGGGAGGCATATTGCATTTTAGGAGAATGATGCATTCCCAGGAGGATTTGAACTCAGGTGTCTTGTGTGACTGACAAGTGTTTTAGCTCCCACACCACATAACTGCTCCAGGTCACACACTGACTTCCTCATACACTAACAAAATGTACCACGGACAAGACAAAATGGCTGACAGACATTTCATAAACATGATTTTTAGAATATTAACAGAATTGCATGAAATTTGGTGATTACCTGAAGAATACTGTTGTGAGTGTGAAGTTTCATCAAATATGAATCACCATCTGGAGTTAAACCCGAAACTACATGTCAAAGAGAAACTGTACAACTTGATTGGCCTAGAAAGTCAAAACAGACTGATATTTTTGCATAATTTTAACAACTTTTCATTATCAATGTCTGCAGATGATCTGTGCTTAATTTCAAGCAATTTGGATGAGTGGCTTAGGAGGAGTTCATTTTGAGTTCACTTGCACATATTTAAAAATATGGTGCAGAAAAACTCATTTTTAGAGTTTGCCATCATTGAAGAAAAGTTGCAGAAGTTTTCAGAGAATAGAATGATGAAAGAATTTTTAGTCTAGACCCAGCCATTCTCGAGATATTTTTAAAAAATACAAAAATGTTGATTTTTAGCACCACCTATGTACACGGTACTTTGCTGGGTTTTTTTGTTTGTTTGGTTTTTGTCTCTGATGAGTGGGGAGAGTTTCTGATCAGACTGTAAAATTTTAAGTGTCCACGTATTACCGTTTTTGCTCCCCGTGAACTTTTAGTGAAGAAGAAGAAGAATAGTTTCCCGTGAGGGGGATGAAAGCAGACGAGACACAAGCTGACGACACAGAGGTTTATTTCTCCTCCAACACAGAACAGACTGAGTGCCAAAGCAGTCTGCTTTATACATTTTCTTCCCGCTTCTGGCACTCAGGGTAAACACATTTACATACCTGTCACCAAGTGTGAACACACATCAACATACACATTGACACATTTGCGCCCCTGCGTCCTCAGGTGTGAGCCTGGCACAGCGGGGGTGAAAGGCACATTTTTATTTACTACATACCCCTCAGTGCTCTGGCACCCCTGGCTAGCACCCCTAACACCCCGAAGTACTAGGTGGAGTGTCATCTCCTTTGTGTCACTCAACAGCACCCCCCCCCCCCCCCGAACACCCAGAAGGGGTCCTAACCCTCCGGACCTTTGGGCTTGAGCAAGCACCCGTAGCGGCTGTAACGTGAGCTGGTCGAAGCGCCTTCCTGTCCAGGCGGGTAGGAGAAAGGCTTGGTCTCTGGAGAGGGAAAGGGTGGGGAGGGGAAAAAGTTAGTTTCCTGAAAACAGTCCTCTGTTGGGAGAACACTAACCTGCGGACCCACTGTAGGAGGGCACCCATGCCGGGGAGCTTGAGCCAACACCACCTGCTCGTCTGCCAACACATAAGCGGGCTTCAGCCTGTCTATGCAGACAGTTTCCTCACCCCCCCACCCCCACCCCTCAAGTCTAACACAAAATGTTTCTCCCCAGTTTCCAGCGCTCTGAACGGGCCGTTGTACGGGGGACGCAGCAGGGTTCTGTGGGTGTCATGCCTGACAAAAAGGAATTTGGTGTTCTCTAAGCGCTTTTGAACAAAAGTGCAGGGAAAACAATGGTGCGCCGGGCCCGAAACACTGGCAGCCCTGGCACCGGAAAAAAGTGTGCTGATGGATCAGTACAGGGCGCAGGGCTCTCTGGCAAAAATTCCCCTGGGTTCCGCAACGGCTGAGAATAAACGAGTTCTGCTGGGGAAGCTGCCAAATCTTTCTTAGGTGCAGAGCGCAACCCGAATAGGACCCAAGGCAGGTGGTCGACCCAATTTGCATCCATTAGCAAGGCTCTGAGCACTGCTTTAAAGGACATGTGAAAACGCTCACATAAACCGATAGCCTGTGGGTGTTATGCGGTGGTGCGGTGGATTTTGCCCCCCATGCTGTCGGCCATCACAAACCAAAGTTCCGAAACAAATTGCGGACCCCTGTTGGAAGTGATGTCCGACGGGGGTCCGAACCGTGCGACCCAAGATGACAAAAACGCGCGAGCTACCTCGGCCGACGTGGTGGACCTCAGCGGAACCACCTCTGGCCAATGCGTAGTGCGGTCCATAATTGTTAAAAGGTGTGTGAACCCCAGCGACGGCAGAAGGGGACCCACTAAATCCACGTGTATGTGGTCGAACCTCCTGGCCGGAATTTGAAAAGGTTCGAGGGGGACTTTGGTGTGCTTGTGTACCTTAGCCCGTTGGTACACAGCGCATGCTGCAGCCCATTCTTTGACATCCCTGTGTAAGTGAGGCCAAAGGAATTTGGACCCCACTAGTTTAACTAAGGCTCACACGCCGGGATGTGAAAGGGAATGGCTAGACTCGAAAACGCGGCCGCACCAGGAGCTCGATACCATGGGGTGGGTGCAGCCGGTGGAGATGTTGCAGAGCAAGGGGGGGGCACCCTTCTTGGACCACCTTGCTCTCAAGTTTTAATCTGGTAGCTGCGGACTGGAGCGCGCAAATGTCCACATCCTCAGTTTGGTTGCCGGCCAATGTGGAAAAATCAATGCCCATGTATACTGGAGAGACCAGCGCGTGTGACAAGCAGTCTGCCACAACATTCAATTTACCGGTTACATGTTGGATGTCGGTCGTGAACTCCAAAATTGCGGCCAAGTGCCGTTGTTGCCGAGCTGACCACAGTTCCGAGACTTTGGATATCGCTTAGGTCAGTGGTTTATGATCGACAAACACGGTAAACTTGCGACCCTCGAGCAAGAACTGAAAATGATGCGTAGTGAGGTGGAGACCCAACAACTCTCTGTCAAAAGTGCTATACTTACGTTCGTTATCGCGCAAAGTACAGCTGAAAAAGGTGACGGACTGCCTCGAACCGGAGACATAGTGCTCCACTACAGCTCCTACCGTGACGTCAGACGCATCTGTGGTGAGCGCTATCCACGCTGACACGGCTGGGTGGGCTAGCAAAGCTGCTTTAGTGAGCATCATTTTGGCATTTGTGAAAGCCTGCATCCGCTTGGGGGTCCAGTCGATGCTATCCGTGGGCTTCTTTTTCTTGAGTACACCGTAGAGCAGTTGTAGCAGCTGGCTGTGCGGGGGAGGAAACGGTTGTAAAAACTGACCATTCCCAAAAATTCCTGCAGCGCCCTCATGGTCTGTAGACGCAGAAAATCCAACATTGAGCGCATTTTATCCGGCAGCAGGATTGCGCCATCTGGCGAAATGAGGTGGCCCAAAAAGTCGATTACTGGCAGCCCAAATTGACACTTCGCAGGGTTAACAATCAGCCCATGCACTTCCAAACGTTGGAAAACTTGTTTGAAATGGGCGAGGTGCTCCTCCTCTGACGCGCTAGCCACCAAAATGTCGTCCAAGTAGACAAAAACGAATGGCAAGTCACGGAGCACCGCGTCCCGCATCCTTTGGAAAGTTTGTTCTGTGCCCTTCAAGCCGAATGGCATGCGCAAAAACTCGAAAAGACTGAAGGGAGTTATTTCTGCTGTTTTGGGGACATCCTCTGCATGCACCGGGACCTGGTGGTAACCGTGGACCAGATCCATCCATCCATCCATCCATCCATCTTCTACCGCTTTTCCGGAGGTCCGGGTCGCGGAGGCAGCAGTTCAAGCAGAGAAGCCCAGACTTCCCTCTCCCCAGCCACCTGTTCCAGCTCTTCAGAGGGGATACCAAGGCGTTCCCAGACCAGATGGGAGACATAGTCTCTCCACCGAGTCCTGGGTCTGCCCCGGGGTCTCCTCCCAGTGGGACGTGCCTGAAACACCTCAAGTGGGAGGCGTCCAGGAGGCATCCTAATCAGATGCCCATACCACCTCAACTGACTCCTTTCAATGTGGAGGAGCAGCGGTTCTACTCTGAGCCTCTCCCGGATGACTGAGCTCCTCACCCTATCCCTGAGGGTGAGTCCAGCAATCCTACGGAGAAAGCTCATTTCAGCCGCTTGTATCCGCGATCTCGTTCTTTCGGTCATTACCCAAAGCTCGTGACCATAGGTGAGAGTAGGAACGTAGATTGACTGGTAAATTGACAGCTTTGCCTTAGAACTAAGCTCCCTCTTCACCACAACAGACCGGTACAATGTCCGCATCACTGCAGATGCTGCTCCAATCCGTCTGTCGATCTCTCGCTCCATTTTCCCCTCACTCGTGAACAAGACCCCAAGATACTTAAACTCCTCCACTTGGGGCAGGAGCCTGTCCCCAACACGGAGAGGACAATCCCCCTTTTTCCGGCTGAGGACCATGGACTCGGACTTGGAGGTGCTGATTCTCATCCCAGCCGCTTCACACTCAGCGGCAAACCATCCCAGTAAGAACTGTAGGTCATTGCTGGATGAAGCCAACAGGACAACATCATCTGCAAACAACAGAGATGAGATCCTGTGGTCACCAAGCATGACACCCTCCATTCCCTGGCTGCGCCTAGAAATCCTGTCCATAAAAATTATGAACAGGATCGGTGACAAAGGGCAGCCCTGGCGGAGTCCAACTCTCACTGGGAATGACTCCGACCGAGTGTTGGCAATACGAACCAAACTCTCACAATGGTCGTACAGAGACCGAATAGCTCGTAACAACAAGCCCGATATCCCACACTCCCGAAGCACCCCCCACAAAAATTCACGAGGGACGCGGTAAAATGCCTTCTCCAAGTCCACAAAACACATGTAAACTGGTTGGGCAAACTCCCACGAACCCTCAAGAATTCTCGAGAGGGTAAAGAGCTGGTCCGATGTGCCACGGCCAGGACGAAAACCACATTGCTCCTCCTGAATCCGAGGTTCGACCAACGGCCGGACTCTCCTCTCCAGTACCTTGGCATAGACCTTCCCAGGGAGGCTGAGGAGTGTGATCCCTCTAAAGTTGGAGCACACCCTCCGGTCCCCTTTTTTGAAGAGAGGAACCACCACCCCGGTTTGCCATGCCAAAGGCACTGCCCCCGACCTCCACGCAATGTTGCAGAGGCGTGTCAACCATGACAACCCAACAACATCCAGGGCCTTGAGGTACTCAGGGCGAATCTCGTCCACCCCCGGGGCCCGGCCACCAAGGAGATTTTTAACCACCTTGGCGACCTCAGCCCCTGTGATAGACGAGTCATCCCCTTCGTCCCCAAACCCTGCTTCCTCTGTGGAAGGCGTATCAGTGGGATACGCCTCCCATGGATACCTCCTCATGGATCGTCACCTTATCGTGGTGGGGGGGTTTGCATGCCCCAGTGATCCCAGGAGCTATGTTGTCCGGGGGCAATTTGCCTCTGATAGGGTCTCCCAAGACAAACTGGTCCTGGGTGAAGGGCCAGACTAAGAACGATCCAACAGACTCTCATGATAAATTGTATATCAAGGATTCAGTGTACCCCGCCCGGTATGGGGTTACCGGGGCCCCACCCTGGAGCCAGGCCTGGGGGAGGGGCTCAAAGGCTAGCGTCTGGTGGCCGGGTTTCCACCCATGGGACCCGGCCGGGCTCAGCCCGAAGGAGTTACATGGGTCCGCCCTCCAGTGGGTTCACCACCTGCAGGAGGGATCATGGGGGTCCGGTGCTATGTGGATTAGGTGGCGGTCAAAGGCGGAGACCTTGGCGGACTGATCCCAAGCTTTCTTTTGGACCAGATCCATTTTTGAAAAAATGCGTGTCCTGGCCAGGTGCACGAAAAAGTCCTGGATGTGCAGGATGGGGCAACAATCGTGTTCTGTGGTGCTGTTTAAGCGTCGGAAATCGCCGCACGGCTGCCATGACCCATCAGACTTGGGCACCATGTGCAGCGGGGATACCCAAGGGCTGTTGGAGTGCCTAATGATGCTTAAGCGTTCTAAGTTAGCAAACTCTTCGCACGCGACGGGTAGTTTAGCCGTATCCAGGCGGCGAGGGCGCACAAACACGGGTGGACCTTTCGTGGTGATAAAATGTTTGACCCCGTGCTTGATTACCATAGCGGAAAAAGTGGGCACCATGAGTGCTGAGAACTGGGAAAGCAAATGCTGGTACTTACCCTCTGGAGCTAGAATATTTGTGTGTGTTGGTGGCCCAACTCCCCAAGCTGTGCAGGGCAAGGAGAATAAAGATACAGCGTCCACTAAACACCTGTTGGCAACATCAACAAGTAGTCCATGAGCACACAGAAAATCAGCACCTAAGATGGGGACCAAACATGCAGCTACCACAAAGTCCCACTGGTAATTGCGTCCATGTAAACATACAGTCACTGTCCTTTCTCCAAATGTCCTGATGCGGGATCTGTTTGTGGTCATTAAAGATAGCCCACAACCTTCTGCCAGCCTGTCTACGCTGACTGGCAACATGAGACCCTTCTGGGAGCCAGAGTCTACCAGAAACCATCAACCCGAACATGTGTCCGTGATGAAAAGCAGTTTCTCCCTGTCGCCAGCGGTCGCAGCTGCTACTGACCGCTGGCTGTCCTGTTTCCCGGCTTCTTGAAGTGGCACATGGCAGACAATGTTGCGCTTCCTTGCCAAAATGGCGGTGATAAAAACACAGCGTCCCGGTCCTGTTTCTCTGGGTGGCCGTCCTGGCCACCACCATTGGCTCCTCGACCTCGCTGGGCTTCACTGGAGATCCCGGTCTCACTGCCTGAACGCTGAAAGCCTTGTTTGCCAGGATGATGCGGTCTGCCTCCTCTGCCAGCGCGCAGTAGTCCCTGGCCACCAGCAATGGTGAGTTAGCGAAAATCGTTCTCGCAGAAGCCAGTAGGTTTCTGAAGAAGAGATGGGCGAAAAGGAAAGATCCGTTGTCTGTGCCCATCAATGCAAGCATGCTGTCCATCAGGTCCACAGCCGATCTGTGTCCTAGCTCCAAGAGGGTGAGGAGCTTTTCTGCCCTCTCTGCGTCTGAAAGGGTAAAACGGCGCAGCAGCAGTCGCTTGAGAGTGCTGTATTTTCCTTGGGCTGGTGGAGCTCAGAGTAGACTCATGGTGTGCTGCGTGGCACATGCGTCCAGTGATGCCACCATATGCTGGTACTTTGTGTCATCTGCCACGACTCCTTGGAGGGCGAACTGGTCTTCCACATGAATAAACCAAGCGGCCAGGTCATGAAGCCAAAAGTCTGGGAGCTTGACTGCAATGGCACATGCAGTGGTGGAAGACTCCAGTGGGAGTGTCTCCGTGGTGGTGCTCAGTCCGTTTTCCATTTCATGTCTCTATGTCACCAATGTGGAGGATGAAAGCAGACAAGACACGAGCTGACGACACAGAGGTTTATTTCTCCTCCAACACAGAACAGACTAACTCTGAGTGCCAAAGCAATCTGCTTTATACATTTTCTCCCTGCGTTTGGCACTCAGGGTAAACACATTTACATACCGTACCTGTTACCAAGTGTGAACACACATCAACCTACACATTAACACATTTGCGCTCCTGCATCCTCAGGTTTGAGCCTGGCACAGTGGGGGCGAAAGGCACATCTTTATTTACTACATACCCCCCGGTGCGCTACTGCCCCTGGCTAGCAACCCCAACAACCCTACGTACTGGGTGGAGTGTTATCTCTTTTGTCACCACACCCCCAGCACAGCTGTTTGGAACCCTAACAATGCAAATGACCCGCATTCAGACCGTTCCTTTCTGCTGTACCATCGTTTTGCCAGACGGGTGAGTCTTGACAGTCACTTTTTGGCACAATGCTCCCACCTGGTGTTGATAGTTGGAATTAATTAGAACTTGTCCACCGTATTCCGGGGTGCTACTGTACAAATGATAATGATCAAAGCCAGGGGCGGTCCTGGCTTGTATGACGCCCTGGGCGGACTGTCCCCCCCCCCCCCCACACACACTTAAAAAAAAATAACATTTTATTTCACTCTGGGTTTTTCTTGCAACTTTTTCCTCCCAAGTTTACTTTTTTAAACTTTTGCCATGTTTCACTTTTTTTTCTCATATTTTCACTGATAGGTGCATCTCAATAAATTAGAATGTCATCAAAAAGTTGATTTATTTGAAATAAAACTAAATTCATTACACACAGAGTAATATATTTCAAATGTTTCTTTTAATTTTGATGGTTATAACTTACAGCTTATGAAAACCCCAAATTCAGTTTCTCAAAAAAAAAAGAATAATACATAAAATTAATGTTAAAAAATTGATTTTTCTTTTATTTCAAAGTCAGCGAAGCTATCTACCGGGGAATCTTAGAGCACTTCATGCTTCCCTCTACTGACAAGCTTTATGGAGATGCTGATGTCATTTTCCAGCATGCCAAAAGAACCAAAACCTGGTTTAATGACCATTGGTATCACTGTGATTGACTGGCCAGCACACTCTCCTTACCTAAACCCCACAGAGAATCTATGGAGTATTGTCAAGAGGAAGATGAGAGACACCAGACTCAACAATGCAGACGAATTGAAGGCCGCTATCAGAGCAACATGGGCCTCCATAACACCTCAGCAGTGTCACAGGCTGATCACCTCCATGACATGCCACGTTGATGCAGTAATTCATGCAAAAGGAGCCCCGACCGAGTATTGAGAGGTACATGGATATACTTTTCAGCCAGCCAATATTTCTATTAAAAATCCATTTTTAAAAAAAAATTAATTATACGTAATCTTCTATTTTTATTTTTTTTTTTGAGAAACTGAATTTGGGGATTTCATGAGCTGTAAGCCATAGCCATCAACATTACAAGAAATAAACACAAAATATATCACTCTGTGTGTCATGAATCTCTATGACTTTCATTTTTTTTAACTGAATGACTGAAATAATATTACTAATAATAATAATTATACTGCGGACTTCTCACACAACACAACACACTGCCATCTACAGAAGTTCTCTGATGACTCTGCGATCGTTGGCCTCATCTCCAACGGAGATGAAGCTGAGTACAAAGGACTTATCCAGGACTTCGTGGACTGGTGTCATCGGAACTGCCTCCAGATCAACGCGAGGAAAACTAAAGAGCTGGTGGTGGGCTGCCGCAGGCAAGGACAACCCCTCACAGCACCAGTAAACATCCAGGGAACAGACATTGAGATGGTGACATCCTACAAGTACCTGGGTGTTCATCTAAACAATAAACTAGACTGGTCACACAATACCGACACACTCTACAAGAAGGGACAGCGCAGGCTGTTCCTACTGAGGAGGCTCAGGTCTTTTGGTGTACAAGGGGTGCTCTTGAAGACATTCTACGACACGGTGGTGGCATCAGCCATCACCTTTGGAGTGGTCTGCTGGGGCAGTGGCATTACAGCAGCCGATAGGAAGAGACTGAACAAACTAATCAAGAAAGCTAGCTCTGTCCTGGGGCAACACCTTGACCCAGTGGAGGAGATAGGAGAGAGAAGGATGGTGGCTAAACTGTCATCTCTGCTGGAGTCCGAGTCCCACCCTATGCAGGACATATTGAACGCATTGAGGAGCTCATTTAGCAGTAGACTACATCATCCTAGGTGCGCAACCGAGAGGTTTCACAGGTCCTTCCTACCTACGGCTGTCAGACTGTATAACCTAAGCAGGGCTGCTCGGAGAGATAGCAAAAAAAGTGACGACCTAATAGTATTGAATGCAAAAGACGCAACAGACTTAACACAAATGGTCCCCTCCAGTATACAACTAGGACAATATCAGCCGCTACGGAGGGTGACAATATGCATGGGTACATATTCATACCATGTAGGGTAACTAAATAGACGGTTATGCTGTTTATTCCATCTAGCTACAATGCTCTGCACTGTGTATATATATTTACAGTGGGGCAAAAAAGTATTTAGTCAGCCACCAATTGTGCAAGTTCTCCCACTTAAAAGATGAGAGAGGTCTCCAATTTTCATCATAGGTATACCTCAACTATGAGAGACAAAATGAGGAAAAAAAAAAAATCCAGAAAATCACATTGTCTGATTTTTAAAGAATTTATTTGCAAAATATGGTGGAAAATAAGTATTTGGTCACCTACAAACAAACAAGATTTCTGGCTCTCACAGACCTGTAACTTCTTCTTTAAGAGGCTCCTCTGTCCTCTACTCGTTACCTGTATTAATGGCACCTGTTTGAACTCGTTATCAGTATAAAAGACACCTGTCCACAACCTCAAACAGTCAGACTCCAAACTCCACTATAGCCAAGACCAAAGAGCTGTCAAAGGACACCAGAAACAAAATTGTAGACCTGCACCAGGCTGGGAAGACTGAATCTGCAATAGGTAAGCAGCTTGGTGTGAAGAAATCAACTGTGGAAGCAATTATTAGAAAATGGAAGACATACAAGACCACTGATAATCTCCCTCGATATGGGGCTCCAAGCAAGATCTCACCCCATGAGGTCAAAATGATCACAAGAACGATGAGCAAAAATCCCAGATCCACACGGGGGGACCTAATGAATGACCTGCAGAGAGCTGGGGCCAAAGTAACAAAGGCTACCATCAGTAACACACTATGCCGCCAGGGACTCAAATCCTGCAGTGCCAGACATGTCCCCCTGCTTAAGCCAGTACATGTCCAGGCCCGTCTGAAGTTTGCTAGAGAGCATTTGGATGATCCAGAATAGGATTGGGAGAATGTCATATGGTCAGATGAAACCAAAATAGAACTTTTTGGTAAAAACTCAACTTGTCGTGTTTGGAGGAGAAAGAATGCTGAGTTGCATCCAAAGAGCACCATACCTACTGTGAAGCATGGGGTTGGAAACATCATGCTTTGGGGCTGTTTTTCTGCAAAGGGACCAGGACGATTGATCCGTGTAAAGGAAAGAATGAATGGGGCCATGTATCGTGAGATTTTGAGTGAAAACCCCCTTCCATCAGCAAGGGCATTGAAGATGAAACATGGCTGGGTCTTTCAGCATGACAATGATCCCAAACACACCGCCCGGGCAACAAAGGAGTGGCTTCGTAAGAAGCATTTCAAGGTCCTGGAGTGGCCTAGCCAGTCTCCAGATCTCAACCCCATTGAAAATCTTTGGAGGGAGTTGAAAATCCGTGTTGCCCAGCGACAGCCCCAAAACATCACTGCTCTAGAGGAGATCTGCATGGAGGAATGGGCCAAAATACCAACAACAGTGTGTGAAAACCTTGTGAAGACTTACAGAAAACATTTGACCTCTGTCATTGCCAACAAAGGGTATATAACAAAGTACTGAGATGAACTTTTGTTATTGACCAAATACTTATTTTCCACCATAATTTGCAAATAAAGTCTTTAAAAATCAGACAATGTGATTTTCTGGATTTTTTTTTCTCATTTTGTCTCTCATAGTTGAGGTATACCTATGATGAAAATTGGAGACCTCTCTCATCTTTTAAGTGGGAGAACTTGCACAATTGGTGGCTGACTAAATACTTTTTTGCCCCACTGTATATATACATATGTATATTCACTGCTCTTATTTTCTTATCTTCTAAATTATTGCCCTGAGTGTTGCTATCCCTGTGGTGTTGCAATCCTGGAATTTCCACATTGTGGGACTAATAAAGGCTTATCTTATCTTATCTTATAAATCAACTTTTTGATGACATTGTGGAAGATGAAAGCAAACAAGGCAGCGAGCTGGACGACACATGAACTTTATTCCTCTTCCAACATAAAACACAGAAACTCTGACCTGAGTGTTTGTGCGAACTCCTTTATATACAGTACTTTTAATCCCGCCTCTGGCACACAGGGTAAACACATTAACATACAGACATGAAAGACATGCACACTCATTAACATGACATTGACACACACGTCACAGAGCAGGTCTTGCTACCATACATTCGCACCCCTGCGTCCTCAAGTGTCAACCTGGCGCAGCGGGGGGGGGGGGGGCAAAAGGCACATCTTTGTTTGGCTCCCCTCACTTTCTGCATTGGAATCCCTAACTAACTTCTCCCCCACCAACCCCTTTGTCATGGGCGGAGTGCCATATGTACTGTGTCCACCACACAGCACCCCCCCCCCCCCAAACACCCAGAAGGGGCTCTAACCCTCTGGCACTTTGGGCTTGAGCCAGCGTCCGTAACGGCAGTAACATGGAGTCGCCGGACCGGCCAATGCGTCTTGCTGTTGAGGTGGGCCAGAGACAAGCTCGGCCTCTGGTATGCAGTCCTGTGGAGGGGGAAAGACCTAGTCTGCTGCCAACAGTTCTCTGCAGGGGGAACACCAGCTTGCGGGGCCACTGTAGGTGGGTGTCCACGCCAGGGAGCTTGAGCCAACACCACCTGTTTGTCTGCCAACACATAAGCGAGCTTAAGCTTGCCAATGCAGACAGTTTCCCTTTGCCCCCCAAAGTCTAACACAAAATGCTTTGCTCCGGTTTCCAGCACTCTGAATGGTCCATCATATGGTGGGCACAGCGGGGTTCTGTGTGTGTCGTGCCTAACAAAAATGAACTTGGCGCTCTGTAAGCTCTTTGGGATGAAGGTGTGGGGAAAACTATGGCGCGCAGGGCCTGGCACCTTGGCCGGCCCTGTACCGTGAAAAAATTGCACGGGCAGGTCGGTCCCAGGTGCAGAATTTTCCAGTAAAATTTCCCTGGGGCTCAGCAGCAGCTGAGAAAAAATGAGTTCTGCCAGGGAGGCTGCCAGATCCTCCTTAGGTGTGGAGCACAACCCTAACAGGACCCAGGGCAAGCGGTCGACCCAATTTGTATCCATGAGTGAAGCTCTGAGCATTGCTTTAAGCGACCTATGAAAATGCTTGCATAACCCGTTAGCCTGGGGGTTGTACGCAGTGGTGTGGTGGATTTTGACCCCCAGGCTCTGGGCCATCGTGGACCAGAGTTCCGAAGCGAATTGCGGACCCCTGTCGGAAGTGATGTCCGACAGGGATCCGAATCGTGCAACCCAAGCCGACAACAAAGCACGAGCCACTTCTGCGGATGTAGTGGAAGCCAGCGGGACCACTTCAGACCAACACGTGGTGTGGTCCACGATTGTCAAAAGGTGCGTGAAACCTTGTGACGGTGGGAGGAGGCCCACCAAATCCACATAGACGTGGTCGAACCTCCTTTGTCCCAATTTGGAATGGCTCGAGGGGGGCTTTGGTGTGCTTGTGCACTTTGGCCCACTGGCACGTGATGCACACTGCAGCCCACTCTTTCATGTCCCTGCATAAGTGCGGCCAGACAAATTTCGCCCCCCCCCCCCCCAGTTTAATCGAAGCACGCACGCCGGGGTGTGAAAGGGAGTGGACTGACTCAAAAACACAGTGGCGTCAAGAGCTTGGAACCACCGGGTGTGGGCGACCGGTAGAGACTTCACAGAGCAAGGGGGGGCACCCTTCTTGCACCACCCTGCCCTCCAGTTTTAACCCAGCTGGCGCGGACTGGAGCGCACAAATGTCCGCATCCCCAGTTTGCTCCACAGCCATGGCAGGGAAATCTATTCCCATGTAGACCAGGGAAACTAACGCGCTTGACAGGCAGTTGGCCACGACATTAAGCTTACTGGCTATGTGCTGGATGTCGGTCGCAAATTACAAGATCACGGCCAAATGTAATTGCTACCGGGTCGACCACGGTTCCAAGACTTTGGACATTGCGTAAGTTAGCAGTAGTAGTAGTAGTAGATTAGTTTATTTGACAGGGACAGTGCAATAAACATAGACAATTAATCAAAGACAATCAATCTGATGTGTTGCACATAGAGTGTATAGCTATTAGCTAATTTGCAACTCTTGTCCCATAGCGGCTTATGATTAATGAATGTAGTGAACTCACGCCCTTCTAGCCAAAACTGGAAGTGGCGTGTCGCCAGGTGAAGGGCCAACAGCTCTCTGTCAAACATACTGTATTCGCGTTTCTTGTCGTGCAAAGTACAGCTTGAAAAATGCGAGCGGCTGCTACACACCGGAAACGTACTGCTCCACCACTGCCCCATGGCAATGTCAGACACATCAGTGGTGAGTGCTAGCCACGCTGACGGGGCAGGGTGAGCTAACAACGTGGCGTTAGCGAGTTCTGTTTTGGCATTTGCGAAAGTCTGGACTCACTCAGGGGTCCAGTCGATGTTTTCCGCCGCGCTTCTTTTTCTTGAGCGTAGCGTACAACAGCTGCAGCAGCTGGGCTGTTTGGGGGAGGAAACGGTTATAAAAGTTGACCATGGCCAAAAATTCCTGCAGGGCCTTCACGGTCTGCAGATGTGGAAAATCCGACACGGCACGCACCTTACCAGGCAGCAGAATCGCGCCCTCTGGCGAAATGCGGTGACCCAAATAATCAATCACTGGCACTTTGTCGGGTTAACGATAAGCCCATGTGCTTCCAACCTCTGGAAAACTGGTTTGAGATGGGCAAGTTGTTCCTCCTTGGACGCGTGAGCCACCAGAATGTCGTCTAAGTAGACAAAAATGAAAGGCAGGTCACGGAGCACCACGTCCATCATTCTTTGGAAGGTTTGCGCCACGTCCTTTAACCCAAACGGCATGGGTAAAAACTTGAAAAGGACAAAAGGAGTTATTACTGCTGTTTTGAGAAGGTTCTCCGCATGCACCAGGACCTGATGGTACCCGTGGACCAGATCCACTTTCGAAAAAACATCTGGCGTCCCGGCCAGGTGCACGGAAAAATCCTGGATGTGCGGGATGGGATACCAATCGTGTTCCATGGCGTTATTCAAGTGCCAGAAATCACTGCACGGTCACCACGACCCATCAGCCTGAGGCACCATGTGTAGTGAGGATGCCCATGGGCTGTTGGAGCACCTAACGATGCCCAGCTGCTTTAAGTTGGTAAACTCCTCGCGTGCATTGGCTAGTTTAACCGCGTCCAGGACCCGAGGTCACGCAAACACCGGCGGACCTTTTGTTGTTATGAAATGTTCAACCCCATGCTTGGTTACTGTAGCAGAAAACATGAGAACCGTGAGTGCTGGGAATTGTGCAAGTAAATGCTGGTACTTACCCCCTGGAGCTATAACGCTAGCCTGTGTTGTTGGCCCAACTCCCCGAGCTGTGCAGGGCAGGGAGGTAGAAGAGACAGCATCCACTAAACATCTGTTGGCAACATTGACTAACAACCCATAAGCACATAAAAAATATGCGCCTAAAATGGGGACAGAACATGCCGCTACCACAAAGTCCCATTGGTAATTGCGTCCATGTAAGCACACCGTCAACGTCCGTTCGCCAAACGTCCTGATGTTGGATCTGTTGGCGGCCATAAGCTAGGGACCGCTGCCTCCTGCCGATCTGTCTGTGCTGACTGGCAGAATGAGGCTCTTCTGGGAGCCGGAGTCCACTAAGAAACGTCTCCCCGAACGTGGGTCTGTGATGAACAGCAGCTTGTTCCTGTCGCCAGCAGTCGCAGCTGCTACTGACTGCTGGCTGTGCTGTTTCCCTGGCTTCTTGAATTGGCACGGTGACAGACAGCGTTGGGCATTTGTGCCAAAGTGGTGGTGATAGACACAGAGCGTCCCGTTCCTGTGTCTCTTGGCATCTATCCCATCCACCACCAACGGCTCCTCGACCTCGCTGGAGTCCTTCCCGGATGCCGGTGTCGTTGCGTGCACACTGAGAGTTCTGGCCGCTAGGATGACGCGGTCCGCTTCCTGCACCAGATTGTGGTAGTTCTTGGTTACCAGCAGCGGCGAGTTGGCCAGGATCGCCCTCACTGTAGTAGGTAGGTTCCTGAGGTTCTTCCCCATCAATGCTAATATGCTCTCCATCAGCTCCACAGCTGATCTGCCACCTAACTCTGAGCGCGTTAGGAGTCTCTTTGCTCTCTCACTGTCTGACAGGGTATACTGCTGAATCAACATCTGCTTGAGCGCATCGTATTTCTCCTGGACCTAATATTTGGTGTCGTCCGTTGTGATCCTGCGGAGTGCGAATTGGGCTTCCACATGTAGGGACCAAGCAGTCGGATTGTGAAGCCAGAAGTCTGGGAGCTTGACTGTGACAGCGCATGCCGCGCTGGTGTTGTCCCTCTGGGTTGTCTCCAGGGCAGTGCTTGGCTCGTTCTCCATTTCATGTCTTAGGGTCACCATTGTGGAAGATGAAAACAGACGAGGCAGCAAGCTAGACGACACACAAACTTTATTCCTTTTCCAACATAAAACACAGAAACTCTGACCTGAGTGCCCGAGCAAACTCCTTTATATACTTTTAATCCCGCCTCTAGCACACAGGGTAAACACATTAACATACAGATGTGAAAGACATGCACACACATTAACATGACATTGACACATACATCACAGAGTAGGTCTTGCTACCATACATTCGCACCCCTGCATCCTCAGGTGTCAACCTGGCGTGGCGGGAAGGGGGGGGGGGTGAGGTGATCCAAGCAAACACATCTTTGTTTGCTTGGATCCCCTCACTTTCTCCGTCAGCATCCCCAACTATCTTCTCCCCCACCAACCCCTTTGTCCCGGGTGGAGTGCCATATGTACTTTGTCCACCACATTTTAATTTACTGAGATGCACCTGTACAACGTTGTCCTGTATAAACGTTCCTTTCAGTCTTTGTGGAGATGGAGGGGACCAGTTTCACAGAGAGGATGGTTTTGGCTCATTTTGCGGACTAAGCGAATGGCCTTTTTAATTTTTTTGCAATGAGTTAGTTATTTGAAAGAAGTTTTAACTATGTGCTTATTGAAAGAAAAGGGTTTTTTTCAGATTTTTGCAAAGATGTTTTAATTTTGAAGAGCTAATCCTTTTTCAGTGGAAGCTGCCCATTTTTTATTTTGTCATTGATTTTTACATAATTAATGATGAAGACCGTGGTCTCTTTGACAGTTGATAATTTGTAAAAAAAATCTGTGGAGTGTTATGTCCATGAGTGTATAGTTTTGGATGGACATCGGCACCAGCAATGGACTTGCAGGTAGCAGAGACGGCTACCTACCTGGGTGAAATTAACATATCGCCATCCACCTCCACCCCTGCTCCAGTCACCTCAGCTGTCCAGGACTGCAGCACTAAACACTTGCTTCAGCTCGGAGCTAAACCTAAATCCCTGGGTAGTTCTTCTCAGGTTCAGTGCACACCCTGGACCATGGTCAGGCCTAACAGCAAACGTTGAGGATCGACCAGGCACGGCCGCGCCTCCTCCCTTCCCCTCTCGCTGGAAAACAGATTTGACATCTTTTCCCTGGAAGATTTCCCCCACCTAGACGTTGATCTTCCTCCCATGGCCGCCCCTCGTCCTTCAGCAGCGGCCCAAACCCACAAGCCCTGTATTAAAACTAACCTAGGTGTGCCGAACTTTACACCAGCGCCAAAAAGTAGAGCATGCAACCCCCCATATCACCCCCACACCAGCATCTCACTGCCACAGCAGCAACAACAACAGCAACGGCAAAACTATTCACCATTACAGAAGCCACTGGCAAAGTCCGCCGAGACGATGCTGGTAATTGATGATTCCATAATAAGGAACGTCAGAAGCAGGTACTGTGTTACAAATTTTTTTTCCTGGAGCTAATGTATCAGATATTGAGGTTCTTACCCCTGACCTATTAAATGAATACCCCCACTCTAAAACTGTTATTGTCCATTTTGGAGGCAACAACATCCCAGATGAAGCATCTGAGATCTTAAAAAGAGACCTCAGGAGCCTTCTGCCCACTCTTAAGAACTGTGGCAGATGTGTGTTTATCTCTACACCACATGCTCCTTTTAGAAGCAGTTGCAATTATTTCAGCAGAACTCTTAGCCTTAATACCTTGTTGTGGTCAACATGTCTTACTTTTAACATTGGTTTTATAGACAATTTCAACCTGTTCTGGAATCGCTCAGCATTTATGAGACCAGATGGTATTCAACCAAATAGACTCGGTGCACATGTTTTAAGGGACAATCTGTTTTATTCCATTCAGCATTTTTTTAGTACAGTGACTGAAAGCTGGTGTGTCATGTTGCATCTCAATAACGGAGAGTCGAGAAGGAGCTGGTGTGAACATTCTCTCTTCATTTAGTCAAGTTCACAAATATATATACAGTATATCCCCAGCTGTAGCCCACCTGACATCACTCTGACCCCACCCTGGCCAGGCTACGGCAAGCCCCAAGGTCCAATGCCCCTATATCACATTCCCACCCCCCTTGGAAAGTCAAAGCACAAATGGAACACTCAAACAAGCAAGACAACTATAAACACATATGAACATAGAACACAACAATGCAGTCTACAAGTCACTTCTCTAGACGGAAGAGCTGTCCTCAGCCATACCGGTCACAAAGTCGTCCAAGTATCTTGGTCTCCGATGCTCCCTAGTCGGGCGTCCGTCATGAGGGCACACTGCCTCCAGCACCGTTGGCTCCGGCTGTGGGTCGGCATCTGCCCGGACCCTCCAGTCCCAACTGTCACTGAAACAGTCCATTGCGGGGTCACTTGCCACCTCCGGTGGGGACCTCCTCAGCCTACTTGCATGCCATTGGGACCCATCATCCAGTTCAAAAGTATCTGGTCCTCTCCGTCTCACAATCGTCTGCGGCCCAACCCACAGCAGTTGGGAGTTTGTGAGTGCAGACAGGGTGCTTGAATCAGACCCGATCCGCCACCCCAAGGCCGTGATCTCTCGCTTAATGCTTCCTGTCAAACTGTTCCTTCATTTTCCATTGGCGCCCAGTGACCCAGCGCCTCAGTGACCTCGAATCCTCACCACACCCCGTCCGTGCCGGCCCCAGTTGTCTCACCGGTAGCAGCAACTCACGACACAGCACCAGGGCAGCCAGGGAGCGTCCTGTTGTGACATGCACCGATGCTCTATAATGGAATAGGGTGTTGTTCAGGAACCTACGCCAGGATCCTGTTTGTGGACTTCAGCTCTGCATTCAATACCATCTGCCCTGCTCTGCTCCAGGACAAGCTGTCCCTGCTCAACGTGCCTGACTCTCTCTGCAGGTGGATCACAGACTTCCTGACGGACCGGAGGCAGCATGTGCGGCTGGGAAAGACTGTCTCAGACTCTGTTAGCATCAGCACCGGATCACCCCAGGGCTGTGTACTTTTCCCCCTGCTCTTCTCCCTGTACACCAATTCCTGCACCTCCAGCCACCAATCTGTTAAGCTGATCAAGTTTGCGGACGACACCACCCTCATCGGGCTCATCTCCAACGTCCGTCTACAGGAGAGAGGTGGCCCAGCTGGCGTCCTGGTGCAGCCACAACAACCTGCAGCTGAACGCTCTGAAGAAAGTGGAGGTGATCGTGGACTTCAGAAAAGTCACAGCCCCTCTGCCCCCCCTTACCCTCACAGACTCTCCCATCACCACTGCGGACTCCTTCCGCTTCCTGGGCACCACCATCACCCGGGACCTCAAGTGGGAGCCGACCATCAGCTCCCTCATCAAAAAGGCCCAGCAGAGGATGTTCTTCCTGCGGCAGCTGAGGAAGCTAAAGCTACCCACCAAGATGTTGGTGCAGTTCTACACAGCCATCATCGAGTCCATCCTCACCACCTCCATCACCGTGTGGTACGCAGGAGCCACCGCCAGGGACAGACTAAGACTGCAGCGCATTGTGCGCGCTGCTGAGAAGGTGATCGGCTGCAAGCTCCCATCCCTCCAGGACCTGTACATCTCCAGGACCCGGAGGCGTGCAGGTCGGATCATAGCCGACCCTTCACACCCTGGACACGCTCTGTTTGCCCCCCTCCCCTCAGGCAGAAGACTTAGGTCCATTCAGACTAAAACCTCCCGCTACATGAATAGCTTCTTCCCCTCTGCCATTAGACTGCTGAACACTAAGTGACTTATTAGTCTCTCGTGCACTACGTACAGCAGCTCAACCGGACTCATGATAATTATCACTGTTTTCTTTTGCACTACCGACTGCACTATGTGGAACGCCACAATATCTGCTGCTTGTTAATATATTTAGAAATTGCATAGATTAGTATTACTCATTCATATTCTACATTTTATTGCATGTATAGTTTTTTATTTTTATCTTTAGTGCTACTCCATGTTGAATGTTGCAGCATTGCACCGAGACAAATTCCTAGTTTGTGTACTACATGAACAATGGCAATAAATCTCATTCTGATTCTGATTCTGATCAGCAAACGTACTGTAAACCCATCCGCTAAGTGGGCCCTTAGTCCATTCTTAAGTGTCCTGTTGATTCTCTCGACACCCCCACCCCCCGTTATCCTGCGGGTTGTACACTGCCGTCTTAACTCTCTGAGTGTGACTGTCACCGAATTGCAACATAACCCCTAGTGGTCAAGAGTGGTTAATATTTTTTGTCAATAAAATAGTTCAGATTTTCAAGGCTATAACTTGAAAGTGGTAAGAGATAATGGCTTACTGTCAATTAGAAAGATGTAAAATATGATCCAAAGTTTTAAATAGGAATAAATTTATGCATCTAATTTGCATAATGTCGCGACAGCTCTTTAAATTCAATAACTCAGTCAAAACTGGACTTTGGGCATATTTACACAAAGAATGGCTTGTTTTATTTTGGGGTTTTTTTTGACACTGTTGTCTCTACAAGGGTATGCTGTTATCTTATCTTCAAAGTATATGAACCAGAAAATCAGTACAATGAAAAAAAAACAAAGAAATTTGTCACTTACCGGCTGCTAATGGGACTCGCTCACTGCCGTGGTCTCTGCGTTTTCACCCATCGTGGTCGTTATTTTGCGTTCTGTAGGTCATTTACGCTCTCTACCACATCTACAAAGTCTTATGATTATCCCACATAAATTTCACTTGTGTCCCGCGGCTATTTTCCGTGTACGAAGCCGTATAAGTGACCGTGCACAATGATGGATCGCAGCCATATTAGCTTTCTGAGCTAAAAGAAGGGAATACAGGAAAAGGAAATGAGGAGTTCTTCTTCTTTGGTGTATTAAGTGTCATCCATTGAGTTCTCCAAGGCATGTCTGCCACCTTCTGAAACTGGCAGATCAGTACAAATCAGTACAAATCCTCAGTGGAGCCGGGGATGTCAGAGTGAGATGACAGGCACAGCGCCGCGCTCTGCCACTAGGGGCATGCAAAATCTCACACTCAAAGGGTTAATATGTTCGACCCCTCTGACTCTCAGGAACTCCTCAAAAGCCCCAGAAATGAATTGCGGGCCATTGTCAGTGGTGATGGAGCTTGGGGTCCCCCATCTGGCAAACAACGACACCAGGAACCCCGTGATCACCTCTGTTGTCACTGAGCCAGTCGGGAGCACCTCTGGCTACTTAGAGAATAAATTATAGGCCACCATGAGAAACCTGCTACCAGGGGGGGCTGCGTGCAGCTCTCCGCAAATGTCCAACTCGACGTGTTCCCAGGGTCCGGTAGGGAATGTGATTGGTCATAGGGGAGGGGGTGGTGGTTCTCCGGTCTTCCCACTTTCCATGCGTGGCACACAGTTCTTCACCATCACCTCTATGTCCTTGTCTATTCCCGGCCAAAAAACTGAATCCCTGCTGCGTTGTTTGACCTTGATCACCCCTAGGTGCCCCTCATGCACCATTTCCAGTACTCGTCCTCTCAGAGCTGCTGGGATGATGGCGCACTGCCCTCTAGCCATGCACACATCATTCCAGCAGCTGAGCTCATCCCTAAACCGATGGAACAGGGCCAGTTCACCCAACGCTCCTGTTGGCCAGCCCTCTCTGATTGCCGAGCGTAGTCCTCTCATCACCTGGTCACTCTCTGAAACCTCCTTGAGTTCATGAGGGGACACGATTTCTTGGCATGCCCCATGCAGACCGTGGACCAGGTTCATCTCATCTGGGTCTACCGCCCCTAAGTCCTGCGCCAGAGCGCACGTCGGGGCCCTAGATAGAGGTTCCGCCATGACATTGTCCCTGCCTGGTGTGCATCTTGTCTCAAAATTGTAGGCCCTCAAACAACGCAGGCCAGTGGAGGTGCCAGTCTGAGCCCACGGACAGTACCCTTGATCCTCCCAGGTCCATTATGGAGAAACCTAGCTCCCTCAGCAGGTCAACTCCCAACAGGTTGGTTCCCCGGCGTACCACCTGGAAGGTAAAGCTGGGGACCCTTTTCGACCCGCAGGTTACCTCAAAGTCCGCTGTGCCCGCCATTTCAACTTCTGCATGTCCGTAGCCGAATAGTCTCATCGCTCCATCTTTAATTCGTTTTGCGGGAAATAGCTTCTGCAGTGTGGGCAGGCTCAGGATGGACTTCCTGGCCCCCAAATCCACCATAAGTGGCATGTCCACTCCATTCAGCTGGAGCACGTAGCACTTCAACGGGCCCTTCCCCATGTGTGCTGTGTGATCCTGGGCTGGGCCCCCGGGTCATCTCACCCGTATTGCCGCCCTCTTTCTCAGCTGCTTCTTCTTCCTTTTCTTTCTAGTCCCTCTACGTCAAACTGTTAGCGTGCAAATCTCCGCACTCGGTGGGAAATTGCTCTTAGTTGGCCCCTCACTACCCTTAGCCATTAGTTCCAGCTGGGCCACTGACTCTTCTCTTTTTACCAAGTCCAGCACTTCCTCCCACAATGGTGGCTCTTGAGCTACTCTTAGCTTGGTCATTAGCCATGTGCAATTGGTGCCATGTGCTAGCTTGTCCCTCACTACTCTGTGTGTTCCTGCTCCAAAATCGCACTTCCGTGCTAAGCTAAGCAGCTCCAGAAAAACAAATGCAGCGACTCACCCTTCCATTGCCATCGCTCGAAGAACTCACACCGACTGTTCATGACCGTGGAGGTGTCCCCAAACGTGCTGTCCATGGCTTTCAGACCGTCCTCCAGCGAGCCGCCCTGGCACAGCCCGAAGAAGATTTGCTGTCCCTCTGCGCCAAGACACTGAATCATTATACTCCTCCGTCTCTCCTTGCTGACCGATCCCAGGCCCGACGCTGTCAGATATATATCGAAGTTCTGCTTGCATTGAGCCCATGAAATCGCCGGCAAGCCCAGGTGTTCCAGGAACACTGGCATCTGTCCCACGCACGTTGCCATTGTTCTCTTCATTGCCAAAATGTTACATCTCAATAACGGAGAGTCGAGAAGGAGCTGGTGTGAACATTCTCTCTTTACTTAGTCAAGTTTACAAATATATATATCCCCAGCCGTAGCCCGCCTGACATCACTCTGACCCTGCCCCAGCCAGGCTACGCCAAGCCCCAAGGTCCAATTCCCCTATGTCACATATCACCTCACCCCAAAGTGCCTGGGTCTGCCAACCAGCTTTTTTTTCTTTCCACTTCTCATATTACTCTTTTTAATCCAAATAATTCTCTCTGTTTAGATCAGTCTTTAATTCACAACCCTATAGAGATTGTGTCTGTCCCCCGATACCCAAAACATTATAACCCAAGACAAATACAAAATAACTTGATAAAGATTAAAACCATTCATTTACCACAGAAAAATAAAATAATTAAAAGTGGACTGCTGAATATAAGATTGTTGTCCAATAAAGTGACCTTAATGATATGATTATGGATCACAATATAAATATACTCTGTCTCACTTCAGAAACAGGGGGGAGGACCGGCTGGCACAGTGAAAAGACGTGCCAAACAGAGACACTGAAGCCGAGTAAGGCCCTTTTGGGGTTCGCGGACATGGTCCAACCCAGAGAGGTGGCCCAGTCAAGAGGTGTTCGGGGCAAACGCTGATGAGAAGATGACCAGGGGCGGCTGCAGGTGGTGGCTGTTGGGGGGGATGGCTACATTCAGCTGTCTGATGGCTTGTGGAGGCATCCCAATGAGCTGCAGCGCGCTAAAGAGGAGAAGGAGGTGTTTGGGCTTTGATGAGGGTCATCCCTGGGAGCGAAGAAAAGAAGGTGCACTGGAGGGGAACCATCTGACGGTTTTCCGGGGGGGGGGGGGGGGTGCCTCTACTGGGGCAGACTGATGATTGGGCAATGTATATAATGCATGGTAATGGAATGGGGGATAACCGGGTTGTATATTAGTTCTGTTAATGGGATTGTTCTGTGTTTTATGCTATTTATTTTAGGAACATGGCAGTTTTCTGTTTAATAAGATAAGATAAGATAAGATAAGCCTTTATTAGTCCCACAACGGGGAAATTCCAGGATTGCAACAGCACAGGGATAGCAACACTCAGAGCAACAATCAGAAGGCAAGAAAAAAAAACAAGCAAGCAAGAGCAGCTAATATACATATGTACATATTACTATAAAATATATATATACACACACACACACAGACACACAGTGCAGAGCATTGTAGCTGGATGGAATAAATACAGTATATGAATATATGAACACACAGTGCAGAGCATTGTAGCTAGATGGAATAAATATGTAAATATATAAACACCCACAGTACGGAGCATTGCAGCTAGGTGGAATAAATATGCAAGTATATAAACACACACAGTGCGGAGCAATGTAGCTAGATGGAATAATATGTAGATATATAAAAACACAGTGCGGAGCATTGTAGCTAGATGGAATAAATATATAGATATATAAATATAAACACACCCAGTGCTGAGCATTGTAGCTAGATGGAATAAATATGTAAATATATAAACACACACAGTGCAGAGCATTGTTGCTAGGTGGGATGAAACAGCATAACCGTCTATTTAGTTATCCTACATGGTATGATTATGTGCCCATACATATTCTCACCCTCCATAGCGACCGGTATGTTCCTAGTTGTATGCCGGAGAGGACCATTGTGTAAGTCTATTGCATCTTTTGCATTCAAAAAAACTATTAGTTTGTTACGTCTTTTTGCTATCTCTGCGAGCAGCCCTGCTTAGGTTGTACAGTCTGACAGCCGTTGGTAGGAAGGACCTACGAAACCTCTCGGTTGTGCACCTGGGATGATGTAGTCTGCTGCTAAATGAGCTCCTCAGTGCATCCAGTATGTCCTGCATAGGGTGGAACTCGGACTCCAGCAGAGATGACAGTTTAGCCACCATCCTTCTCTCTCCTATCTCCTCCATCGGATCAAGGCGCTGCCCCAGGACAGAGCTAGCTTTCTTAATCAGTTTGTTCAGTCTCTTCCTATCGGCTGCAGTAATGCCACTGCCCCAGCAGACCACTCCAAAAGTGATGGCTGATGCCACCACCGTGTCATAGAATGACTTCAGCAGCGCCCCTTGTACACCAAAAGACCTGAGTCTCCTCAGCAGGAACAGCCTGCGCTGTCCCTTCTTGTAGAGTGCGTCAGTATTGTGTGACCAGTCTAGTTTATTGTTCAGATGAATACCCAGGTACTTATAGGATGTCACCATCTCGATGTCTGTTCCCTGTATATTTACTGGTGCTGTGAGGGGCTGCCCATGCCTGCGGCAGTCCACCACCAGCTCCTTAGTTTTCCTCGCGTTGATCTGGAGGCAGTTCCGATGGCACCAGTCCACAAAGTCCTGGATAAGCCCTCTGTACTCAGCTTCATCTCCGTTGGAGATGAGACCAACGATCGCAGAGTCATCAGAGAACTTCTGTAGATGGCAATGTGTTGTGTTGTGTGAGAAGTCCGCAGTATAAAGAGTGAACAGGAAGGGAGCCAGCACCGTTCCCTGGGGGGCCCCCGTGCTACTGATGATCGTGTCGGAAACACAGTCCCGGGTTCTCACAAACTGAGGCCGGTTCGTGAGGTAGTCCAGGATCCATGATGACAGGTGCTGGTCCACCCCTGCGCGCAGCAGCTTGTCCTTCAGGATCATCGGATGGATGGTGTTGAAAGCACTGGAGAAGTCAAAGAACATGATCCTCACCATATTCCCGGGCTTCTCCAGGTGGGACAGAGAACGGTGAAGGAGGAAGATCACCGCATCCTCCACCCCAATGCCATGCTGGTAGGCGAACTGGAGTGGATCCATCGCTGGTTCCACCAGGGGGCGGAGATGAGCAAGGAGCAGTCTCTCCAGGGTCTTCATCAAGTGGGACGTCAAGGCCACCGGTCTGTAGCTGTTCAGGTCTTTGGGGTGGGAAGTTTTTGGTACAGGTACCACACAAGATGTTTTCCACAGCTGTGGTACCCTCCCCAGTTTCAGGCTCATGTTGAAGATATACGTCACAATCAATGGACTGTGTTTTAGTATAGACGGCAGAATAATCCGTCTAGCCGTGTGGGGGTGGAACGGTACTCCACCTGTTCCCCCCCTGGCTTTAGCTGTTTTGAGTGAATGTCATAGGCCTTTGAATATTTCTGTTTAGCTTTTAGCGCATGATTCGGGTTCCAAATTGGGGAGAGTCTCAATTGTATATGTGTGTTTTGGACCAGTTTTTTGAATGGGGAGGGGTGTTGTGTTGTTATTGGGACATATTGTGTGACACGGGTGGTGGCTCCACCTTTCCAGTTCCACTGCCACCCGGGGTAGAAGAGGGCTGTGAGGAAGAGGGGTGATCTCTTTAGCCTCCTCTCAGCCTGATGGCAGCGCCTGTGTAGTGAGAGTGAGTCACTTAATAAAGTCATGTCCAGTTCAACATTCGGTCTCTTCCTTGGCTCCTTTTACCGACATAACACCTTAGTTCTCAGTTCAGACAAGATTATCATAGCCGGTGATTTTAATATTCATATAGATGTTGATAATGATGGTCATAGTATAGCATTTCTCTCCCTCTTAAATTCAACTGGTTTTTCTCAGTATGTTAGTAAACCAACTCATCATCATAATCACACCCTTGACCTGGTCTTGGCCTATAGTTAAGAAATTGATGAGCTGCTAGTCATTCCTCAAAATCCTACACTGACTGACCATTATTTGATAACTTTCAAATTTGTGTTATCTGATTTTACATCATCAAGCAGAAACATAGTTACCAGATTCTTATCTGACAGTGCTGTGGCTCGCTTTAAAGAATTAATCCCTTCAGCACTTACTCTATTACCATGTCTCAATATAGCAGAGGACAGCACTAACTGCTTGAATCCATCAGAATTAGACCTTTTAGTTGATAGTACTGCAGCCTCACTGCGGACAACATTTGACTCCATAACCCCTCTTAAAAATAAAAACTATTAAAAATAGGAGATTTGCATCATGGTGCAACTCCCACAATCGTGAGTTAAAACAGAAAGTCAGATCCTGTGAAAGGCTTTGGCGTGCAAATAAGACAGAAGAATCATGTTCAGCCTGGAATGCCAGCCTTATCACCTATAAGAAATCTCTCCGTAATGCTAGGTGACAGTACTATTCATCCTTGATAGAAATAAAAATAACCATAGATTTCTTTTTCACACTGTGGCTCAGTTAACCAAGAGCCACAATGCCATAGATCAATACATTCCTCCAACTCTTAGTGCTGACGACTTTTTGAATTTTTTAATGATAAAATTATCAGTATCAAGAATAATATTCCAAAAAAAAGCCCCTTTAAAAATACCAAGCCTCTGCCTAACACTGCTGTGTCCACAGGCTCAGAACGCTGCTTTTCTGAATTTTCTCTTATTAGTCATTCATATCTAGCCTTAACAGTCTCAGCCTCTAAACCAACTACCTATCTCTTAGACCCAATCCCTGCTAGACTCCTGAAGGAGTCGCTATCTCTGATTAGTCCACCGTTTTTGAGCATAATTAATACGTCCCTATTGACAGGACATGTACCGCAGTCTTTTAAAGTGGCAGTAATTAAACCTCTGCTTTAAAAATCCTTTGCTTGATTCTGGGATTTTGGCCAATTATAGACCAATATCTAACCTCCCCTACCTTTCCAAGATCCTTGAAAAAGTGGTCGGCAATCAACTGTGCACTTTTTTAGAAAATAATTCTATATTTGAGAAATTTCAGTCAGGTTTTAGGAAACACCACAGCACAGAGACAGCCTTAGTGAAAGTTACTGATGACCTCCTTATGGCATTTGACAAAGGACATTTCTCTGTCCTTGTCTTATTGGACCTTAGTGCTGTCTTTGACACCATTGACCACCATATTCTGCTAGAGAGACTTGAACAGCAAATTGGTTTGAAAGGAACAACGCAAAGATGTTCCAGTCTTATTTATCAGACCGTTCCCAGTTTGTCTATGTCCATAACAAGTCCTCTATCCAGACCACAGTTAGCTATGGAGTTCCACAGGGATCAGTACTTGGACCAATACTGTTTACATTATACATGCTGCCTTTGAGAGACATTATGAAGAAGCATTTTATTCATTTTCATTGTTACACTGATGACATTCAATTATATTTATCCATCAATCCAGATGATCCGAGCCATTTGGGTTCACTCCAGGAGCGTCTTAATAAGGATATTAAAACCTGGATGAACTACAACTTTCTATTGCTGAATACAGATAAAACTGAAGTCATTGTTCTTGGTCCCAAACAAGCTAGAAGTACTCTTTCTAGTAAGATAACAACACTAGATGGCATTGTGCTAGCTTCTAAGTCTTCTGTTAGGAATCTTGGAGTTGTCTTTGACCAAGATATGTCTTTTTTAACTCTCATATACAGCAAACTATTAAGACTGCCTTCCATCTGCGTAATATTTCTAAAATTAGGTCCATCCTGTCTTATAAAGATGCATAGAAACTTATCCACCGCTTTATCACCTCTAGGCTAGACTATTGTAATTCACTTTTATCAGGTTGTCCTAATAAGTCCATAAAATTTCTCCAGCTCATTCAGAATGCAGCTGCACGTATCCTGACAAGAACGGGGAGAAGAGATCACATTACCCCAGTTTTAGCTTCTTTACATTGGCTCCCAATAAAATATAGAATTGAATTCAAGATTTTACTCCTAACTTATAAAGCCCTTAATGGTATGGCTCCTTCTTACCTGCAAGAACTCATAGTTCCCAATCATCCAACCAGAGCTCTGCACTCCCAAAAATCCAAAATACTGGTGGGGCCCAAGGTCTCTAGAAGTAGATTGGGAGGTAGAGCTTTCAGTTATCAAGCTCCCCTCCTGTGGAACCATCTTCCCAGGTCAGTTCGGGAGGCAGACACTCTCTCTTTATTCAAGAGTAAGTTGATCATCTTTTCTCTTTGATAAAGCCTATAGTTAAAAATGTTGCCGCTGCCAGGCCTTCACCACCATGTGGAGCCTAACCCGGCTCGATACTGGAAGGTCTGGCTGTGAATGTTAATGTTGAATTGTATTTGTTATGTTTATTTTGAATGTAGCTACTGCCAGGCCTCCTACGTTTTACCTCTTTTGAGAGCATAGCCTAAACCCACCCTTTTTTGTAAAGTGCCTTGAGATGACCTGTGTTGTGATTTGGTGCTATATAAATGAAATTGAATTGAATAGTTATTAAAGTAAAATAGATACCAACATATAAAGTTGACATATATTTTTCAACAAATCTAATTCCATGTGCCCTTTTTTAAGTTGCACCCCTGCGTCTCAAATGGTCTCTGCAAAGCTCGGAAATTAATTCATGTGGCCACAAAACTGAAACCGACTATAGCACATTGGAGAAAAATGATGTTACATAGCATAATCCTTGATAGCCAAATGTTGCCGTTTTAGGGCTCAGTGTTTTAAAGTAAAAACCGCTGCATAGTTTATGAAAAGAAAACTTAACGGGGGGTTTTTTCTTCCTTTGTTGCGCTTTGAATGGGCCATATAACACTGGAGTGGAGTCTGCCAGCCGCAGCCAGAGGGCGCCAGCATCCCGTTTGTAGAGGGCACCCATTTGCCACAAATACACGCTCAGCACACACAATTACCTCCGCCAAGGAGGTTATGTTTTCATCGGCGTTGGTTTGTCTGTCTGTCTGTTTGTTTGTTAGCAAGATAACTCAAAAAGTTATGGACGGATTTTCATGAAATTTTCACAGATTGTCAGAAATGGGGTATCCTACAGATGATTAGATTTTGGAGGTGATCTGGATCACCGTCCACAAGAAAACCGCCATTACGCAAAATGCCATTTTCTTGAATAACTACTGAACCACTAATCCTATCATTGTCAATCCAATTGCTTGTCAAATGTTTTCATGGTCAAGGAATCTGAAAACGTACACACAAACACTGTATAAGATAAGATAAGATAAGATAAGCCTTTATTAGTCCCACAACGGGGAAATTCCAGGATTGCAACAGCACAGGGATAGCAACACTCAGAGCAACAATCAGAAGGCAAGAAAAAACAAGCAAGCAAGAGCAGCTAATATACATATGTACATATTACTATAAAATATATATATACACACACACACACACACACAGACACACAGTGCAGAGCATTGTAGCTCTGCACTGGGGGGAGAACTGTATGGGGGGAACTGTGGCGCTTGGCGGAGGTCTGCGCTCTCCGAGTGCTTTTCTAGTTATGAATTTATTTTTATTTTGATTCTCATGGCACCCTCAAAAGAATGGCAGCCATGGCCCACATTTGAGTCCGCCACTGATCAAAGATCATTGAAGGCCACTTCAGAACAATCCAATGTTTTGTTCTTAACCATTCTTGAGTGTTTTTAGCTGTGTGTTTTGGCCCATTATCCTGTTGGAGGACCTATGACCTGCGACTGACACCAAGCTTTCTGACACTGGGGAGCACATTTTGCTCCAGAATGCCTTGATAGTCTTGAGATTTCATTGTACCCTGCAAAAATTCAGTACACCCTGTACCAGAAGCAGGGTGTATTGAAGCAGCCTCAGAACATAACTGAGCCTTCCCAATGTCTCACGATCGGTACAGTGTCCTTTCTTTGTATGCTTCATTTTTTCCTTCTGTAAAGATAGAGGTTTTGTGACTGGCCCAAATGTTCCAGTTTTGTCTCATCAGTCCAAAGGACAACCTCCCAGGAACTTTTGGGCTTGTCGGTGACATGATTTGGACAAATCCAGATGCAGACACTGACTCAGAGTAAACACAATTATCTTTATTAAATGTGTGTGTGAGTGTGTGTGGGAGTGTAAATAAGAATGAGTGCAAGTGAACGAGCAGAGCGAGGACAAGTCTGGAAACCCCAGGAGAGAGGAGAGACAAGAGTATGAGCTCTTTGTAAACTGATTGAATGAACAAGGGGTTAATCAGTCTTACGGTGCAGGTGAGTAGTTGAGGCACTGAAGAACATCCAAGCAGCCCCGTATGCCAGTGCCTCGGTCTGTCGTGTGTTCGTGCTGGTGTAGATGATACCAGTGCTTCAGAGGAGAATAGTTCATTCATGGAAACCAATGTTTCCTCAGAGTGAAGGTGCAGGTCCCGGTCTGCCGCCAGGAGGAGGAAGTCCGCCCAGAGGAATCCACCTGTGCACAGTGAAGATAGAGGGACGGAGCGGAGAGAATGAATTTCTACAGATAGCTTACGTTGAGCTGGGGAGGCGAAGTTCCCAGACGATAAGGTGTGCAGGATAGATGAG
Source organism: Pholidichthys leucotaenia (assembly GCA_020510985.1). NCBI lineage: Eukaryota > Metazoa > Chordata > Actinopteri > Cichliformes > Pholidichthyidae > Pholidichthys > Pholidichthys leucotaenia. The sequence continues at coordinate 358,212,828 of CM035843.1, read as the reverse complement.
GGAGGCAAAACTCCCTAGCCAAAGGAGAAGTAGACTCTCGCTCAGAGGTCTTATATCCAAGTGGACCATTGACGTCTCCGTGCAGAATGAGAGGCAGCGCTCCTTAAGAAGGCTGCCTAATTGGAGGAGCAGGTGTGCACGCCGCTGTGGAGACAATTAGGGCAGCAGGCACACAAAGCGGATCACCACAGTACTCCCCCCCCCCCCCCCTACGGGACGCTTCTCGGCGGCCAATCCAACTTACCTGGGTGCATCCGGTGAAACTCCCTAATGAGCTGAGGATCCATCATGAAGGAAGGATGCACCCAGGACCTCCACTCCGGACCCTATCCCTCCCAGTCCATCAGATATTGTAGACCACGACCCCTGTATCGGACGTCCAGAATGTGGCTGGCCTTGTATGCGGGGTCACCATCAACCATCACCGGTGGGGGCGGAGTCTTGGGAGGGGGGCACAGAGAGCTGGAAACAAATGGCTTCACCTGAGAGACATGGAAGGTGGGATAAATGCAGAGAGAGGGAGGAAGAGCCAAGCACACAGCGACTGGGTTGACAATGTGAATAATAGTATATGGACCAATAAAACGCTGTGAAAGTTTCTTGGATTCAGTCTTCAGGTTGATATTCTTGGTCGACAACCATACCTACTGTCCAGCCCGATAAGGCGGAGCTGGGGTCCTGCGACGATTGGCGATGTTGGTGTTGCGGCTTGCCGTGCGCTGCAGAGCGGCCCTGGTCACCCTCCACAGCCAGCGACAGCGCTTCACATGAGATTGGACCAACGGAACAGCAATCTCCTCCTCCTCCTCTGGAAACAATGGGGGGTTGTAACCTAAGGATGCTTCAAAAGGAGAGAGACCAGTAGCAGTGGAAACAGCGGAATTGTGTGCAGACTCAACCCAAAGTAGGAACTCCAGGACGCCGGATTGGAGGCTGTGACGCACCTCAGAGCTGCCTCCAACTCCTAGTTGGTGCGTTCACACTGGCCGTTGCTTTGTGGATGATAACCAGAAGACAGGCTCACTGTGGCCCCAATAGCCTGGGGCCCATGGTCTGACATGATGTCCACTGGAATACCATGAAGCCGCACCACATGCAGAGCAAGGAGGTCAGCCGTCTCCTTGGCCGCAGGGAGCTTCTGCAGGGGAATAAAGTGTGCAGCTTTGGAAAATCTATCCACAATGGAGAGAATGACAGTGTGACCTGCAGCGGGGGGGGGGGGGGGGACCGGTCACAAAGTCCAGGGCCACATGGGACCAGGGTCTGCTAGGGATGGGGAGAGGATGCAATAGGCCTGAAGGGGGAGAGGAGGATGACTTACAGGTTGCACACTGAGGACAGGCTCGGATGAACTCACCAATGTCCCTCTGCAATGAAGGCCACCAGAAGGTCCTCTGTAACTGGGCCACAGTGCACGCTACTCCAGGGTGACACATAATCTTGGTGGAGTGCAACCAATTGATGACTTCACCCTGGACTGAAGAGGGCACATACATACATCCCGCCGGCCCCCTGCCCGGGTCGGCCTCGGTCTCCTGCGCTCTCCTAACCTTCTTCTTGATGTCCCATGAGAGTGCGCCAACGATGCACGAAGGTGGAACAATAGGGTGCGGTGTCGTCTCAGCTGCTTCAGGAGAAAATTGCCTGAAGAGCACATCAGGCTAGGTGTTCTTCGACCCCGGGCGGTAGGTGATGGTAAAGTTAAATCTGCCAAAGAACAGGGACCAGCGGGCTTGTCTAGAATTTAGTCATTTGGCTGTCCTAAGATATTCCAGGTTTTTGTGATCAGTCCAAACGACGAAAGGCTGAGAGGCGCCCTCCAGCCAGTGGCGCCACTCCTCCAAGGCCAGTTTAACTGCCAACAGCTCCCTGTCCCCTATGTCATAATTCCTCTCAGTAGGTGACAGACGACAGGAAAAGAAGGCGCAGGGGTGGATCTTGTCATCGGTGGGGGGAGTGCTGGGACAACACTGCTCCTACCCTGAAGTCCGAGGCGTCTGCTTCCACCAGGCATTGCAGGGCGGGGTCCACCTGAGCCAAAACGGGGGAAAGGAAAACACAGATTTCAGTTTAACAAATGCCGCTTCTGCCTCTTCAGTCCAGCAAAATGGCACCTTGGTAGAAGTGAGGTGGGTGAGAGGTAGACCAATAATGCTGTAGTTTTTGACAAAACGTCGATAGAAATTGTCATAGCCCAAAAACTGCTGTAACTGTTTACGAAAGGATGGAACTGGCCACTCCACCACCGCCTTTACCTTCTCTGGGTCTGCTATGATTTTCTTATGTGTAAACGGTGTGGAACTCGCACTTTTCTGCCTTGACATATAACTGGTTCTCCAACGGGCGCTGCAGGACCTGTCTGACGTGCACCCGATGTTCCTCCAGAGACTGAGAAAAGATGAGAATGTCATTGAGATACACAAATACAAATGAATCCAGAAAGTCCCTAAATACATTATTAATGAGTCGTTGGAATACCGCAGGTGCGTTGGTTAAACCAAAAGGCATTACCAGGTACTCAAAGTGACCACTAGGGGTGCGGAACCCCATCTTCCACTCATCCCCCTCTTTGATACGAACCAGGTGATAGGCGTTGCGAAGATCCAACTTGGTGAACACCGTGGCCCCCTGGAGAGAATCAAAAGCGGTGTTAATAAGGGGGAGAGTGTACTTGTCCTTCACCGTGATATTATTCAGTTCCCTGAAATCAATGCATGGTCTGAGTGAGCCATCCTTTTTACTCACAAAGACCCCCCCCCCCCACTGCCGAGGACAAAGGCCTGATAATGCCAGAGCCCAAGGACTCCTTGATGTATTTGTCCATCATCTCTCACTCAGGGGCAGAGAGGCTATAGAACTGGCTGGATGGTAAAGGGGCCCCTGGCAGGAGGTTGATGGCACAATCATAGGGGCGGTGGGGGGGAAGTGATAGCGCCTTAGCCTTGCTGAAAATGGAACCTAGATCATGGTATTCAGGAGGCACCAAAGAGCGATCAGGTGGTGGTGAATCAGGAGAGCAGAGGGACATAGATGGAGAACAGGCAGTGGAATGCAGACACGCACTCAAACAAAATGAACTCCAAGAAACAATGCTTCCTGTCCGCCAGTCAATCACGGGGTTATGCAGCCTGAGCCAGGGATAACCCAGAATGATGGGGGAGGTAGATACCGAAAGCACAAAAAACTAATTTGTTCCCAGTGGTTACCTGACACCAGGACTGAGACGGGGCAGTCTGTTTAGCCACGATGGCGAGAGGCACTTTAGACAGGGCAATCAACTTCAAAGGAGTCTTCAGCTGATAGCACGGGAGCCCCAGCCGGGTTGCCAGACTCTCCGAAATAAAGCTCTGCTCGGCCCCAGAATCAATAAGAGCGTGTGTGGATATTTCGTTGTGATTGTGTTGAAAGTGGATAGGGAGCATAAACCTAGTAAGGGATTTGGCTTTAGGTATGTCCTTGAGTCCCCCTACTGTGATGCACGGACCCCCTTTTTGGCAGCTTGGGGCAGGAGCTAAGTTTTTGTTCCTTGCTAGCACAGTATAAACACAAGCCGAGGTCACGGTGGCGCTGTCTCTCAGCCGGTGGCAACTTGGATTAACCCATTACCATGGGTTCCTCGGCCTCGGGGGAATCAGAGGGAGGGAGGGCCAGCAAGGGAGACTGCAGGGAGCAGCAAAACTGAGCACCAGAGCGACTGTGAGGTCAACGCTTGTTAGCTTGTTCCCTCAACCTGTTATCAATATTAATGGTGAGGGAGATTAGCGCATTCAACTTAGAAGGCTTTTCGATCTGAACCAATTCATCCCGCAGACTAGGGCTAAGGCTGCGTACAAAAATACTGCACAGGGAAGCATCCTCCCACCTGACCTCCGCTGCCAACACCCGGAAATCAACTGAAAAATCAGCGACAGATTTAGTCCCCTGTTTAAAATTAAGTAACCGAGTGGTGGGCACACTATCCTGGTCAGAGTGGTCGAATACCTCATTGAATTCTGCTACAAACCAGTCATATGTGTAATTAGAGTAGTCGGGATGAGCTATGACGGCATAAGCCCACACTAAGGCCAGCCCCTCCAGTAAATTAACTACATAACCAATACGGCTATGACTCGTGGGAAAATTCCCCAGCACCCACTGAAACACAATACTGTATTGCATCAGAAAGCCCTGTGCTTCCCCTAACTTGCCACTAAAATGGGTGGGAGTGGGAACCGGGGTCAAACGGGAATGATGGGTGGGAAGTGGAGTGGAATTAGCTAGCCCAACCCCCCACCCCCACCCCCCACCCCCAGGAGCAGGTGGAAAAGGCTGTGTCTGGGTGAGCTGATCGAGGCGAGTGTTAATTTGAGTCAGCTGTGTCAAAGTGACCTGTTGTTGATAAGACAGTTGGTTTAAACGAGCCTCAATGATGTTAATCCTTTGTGCGAGAGCACTGTCTGCTGGGTTTACCTGACGGAGACGTACTGACATGATTCGGACAAACCCAAATGCAGACACTGACTCAGAGTAAACACAATTATCTTTATTAAATGCGTGTGTGAGTGTGTGTGGGAGTGTAAATAAGAATGAGTGCAGGTGAACGAGCAGAGCGAGGACAAGTCTGGCAACCCTAGGAGAGAGGAGAGACAAGAGTATGAGCTCTCTGTAAACTGACTGAATGAACAAGGGGTTAATCAGTCTTACGGTGCAGTTGAGTAGTTGAGGCGCTGAAGAACATCCAAGCAGCCCCGCTGGTGTAGATGATACCGGTGCTTCAGAGGAGAATAGTTCATTCACGGAAACCAATGTTTCCTCAGAGTGAAGGTGCAGGTCCCAGTCCGCCGCCAGGAGGAGGAAGTCCACCCAGAGGAATCCACCTGTGCACAGGGAAGATAGAGGGACGGAGCGGAGCGAATGAATTTCTACAGATAGCTTACGGTGAGTTGGGGGGGGACGAAGCTCCCAGACGATCAGGTGTGCAGGATAAGATGAGGGAGGCAAAACTCCCTAGCCAAAGGAGAAGAAGACTCTCGCTCAGAGGTCTTACATCCAAGTGGAGCGTTGACGTCTCCGTGCAGAATGAGAGGCAGCACTTCTTAAGAAGGCTGCCTAATTGGAGGAGCAGGTGTGCATGCAGCTGTGGAGACAATTAAGGCAGCAGGCACACAGAGCGGATCACCATAGTCGGCATGAATTTTGGTTGACTTTTTAATGTTTGTTCTGTCAGTAGTGGAGCCCTGCTGATCTTCTGCCTGGTTATTGTTCAAAATGCAACCCATGGTGTGATTAGAAAGCGATGTACCTTGACCTTGGAGTTCAGCTTGAAGGATTTTGGACGGTTTCCTAGGCTGTTGTTCTACAGTACACTCTTCTAATAAACCTGGGATTCTTGCATCCATGTCCTGGGATGTTGGCTACAGTCCCATGAGCCTTATAATTTTGAATAAATAGTGCATACCAGTGCGTGCCCCTAGAAACCAAGTATAAGCAAGTATTTCTGCATGCACGTAGAAAACAAGTGTAAGCAAGCATTTCTGCATGCCTGCCTTTGATCTTTGACATGGTACCCATGCATGCCCATAGAAACCAAGTATAAGAAAGCATTTCTGCTGCATGCCTGCCTTTGATCTTTGACATGGTTACCATGGCAACACTAACCATGGTGAAACCTGCCTTTGATCTTTGACGTCACTACTCGTTCAGTGATGCCTGCCTTTGATCTTTGATGATGTCATAGCGAGTCCTATGATGCCTCCCTTTGATCTTTTGATGTCATAGCAAGTCCTATGGTCTTTGATGTCATGGTGAGTCCTATGATCTTTGATGATGCCATAGCAAGTCCTTTGATCTTTGATGATATCACAGCAAGCCCTATGATCTTTTAATGAATCCTATAATTGTGACAGACAGGCAGACCGACAGACAGACACACAGATTTTCTTGAATCATATTTAGAGTGATATTGGCGAGGGTGGCATTTGCCACGGCCAAGATATAGTATAGAGTGATGATACAGAGTGAAGTACGTGGCGGTAATGCACCTGTAAGCTGGTTGCCAACCGCCAATCAAATCTAAAAGAAGAAGAAGATGATTTTTGGTTGGTTTCTTCTTCTTCTTTTAGATTTGATTGGTGGTTGGCAACCAGCTTAAAGGTGCATTACCGTCACGTACTTCACTCTATATCATCACGAGTTTCATTTTCAAACTCTATACTTCTTCTTCTTTTCAATTTGATTGGCAATTTGCAACCAGCCTACAGGTGCATTACCGCCACGTACTTCACTCTATATCATCACTGTACCTGGTCAGGAGCTGTAGCCGGTCATTTGTTCAAGACGTAAATTTGGGTAAACTGAACGTCACCTCCTCATCTTTGTCATCCATATAAAGCTGGAGGAATGGAGGTAGGAAGTGGGGAAGAGGATGTTTGAGTTTGGTGGAGCCTAAAAAAAGCCAACGTAAATGTAAAGAAAATCAGTCAGAGTGTTATTAAGTGCTGATGGATCAGAAGATGAACAATCCTGGAATAAATAGAAGGAATGTAAAGTAATCATTAAACTTAGGAAGGAGCATCATTTCTAAAGGCTTCTAAAGGTCAGGATGACAAAGCCCTTTGTCAAAAACTGTCCCAACATTACGCCTGTTTTGACACCTCGTCAGCTGTGTCCAACTCCCCCACTCCACCCAGCTCCACTGCCTCCTCGGCCCCTAATTCATCAAAAGCGGTCCCCCCCTCCTCCTCCTCCTCCCCCCCTGCCCTTGTCATCAGTGAGCAGGACGTGCACAGACAGTTCTCCAGACTGAACCCGCGCAAGGCCCCTGGGCCGGACGGTGTGTCTCCCTCCACCCTGAGACACTGTGCGAAAGAGCTGGCTCCTGTCTTCACAGACATTTTTAACACCTCCCTTAAGCAATGTCACGTGCCGACCTGCCTCAAATCCTCCGCCATCATCCCTGTCCCCAAGAAGCCACGGATTACTGGACTTAACGACTACAGACCTGTAGCGCTCACCTCTGTAGTCATGAAGTCCTTTGAGCGCCTGGTCCTGTCTCACCTCAAGTCCATCACCACTCCCCTCCTGTACCCGCTGCAGTTTGCCTACCGTGCCAACAGGTCTGTGGATGACGCAGTCAACCTGGCCCTCCACTCCATCCTGCAGCACCTGGACTCCCCGGGAACCTACGCCAGGATTCTGTTTGTGGACTTCAGCTCTGCATTCAACACCATCCGCCCCGCTCTGCTCCAGGACAAGCTGTCCCTGCTTGATGTGCCTGACTCCCTCTGCAGGTGGATCACCGACTTCCTGACGGACCGGAGGCAGCATGTGCGGCTGGGGAAGTCTGTCTCGGACTCTGTTAGCATCAGCATCGGATCACCCCAGGGCTGTGTACTTTCCCCCCTACTCTTCTCCCTTTATACCAACTCCTGCACCTCCTCCCACCAGTCTGTTAAGCTGATTAAGTTTGCGGACGACACCACCCTCATCGGGCTCATCTCCAACGGCGACGAGACCGTCAACAGGAAAGAGGTGGCCCAGCTGGTGTCCTGGTGCAGCCACAACAACCTGCAGCTGAACGCTCTGAAGACAGCGGAGATGATTGTGGACTTCAGGAAAGTCACAACCCCCCTGCCCCCCCTCACCATCACAGGCTCTCCCATCACCATTGCAGATTCCTTCCGCTTCTTGGGCACCACCATCACCCGGGACCTCAAATGGGAGCCAACCATCAGCTCCCTCATCAAAAAGGCCCAGCAGAGGATGTTCTTTCTGCGGCAGCTGAGGAAGCTCAAGCTACCCACCAAGATGTTAGTGCAGTTCTACACGGCCATCATCGAGTCCATCCTCACCTCCTCCATAACTGTGTGGTATGCAGGAGCCACTGCCAGGGACAGACTAAGGCTGCAGCACGTCGTGCGCACTGCTGAGAAGGTGATCGGCTGCAAGCTCCCATCTCTCCAGGACCTGTACATCTCCAGGACCCGGAGGCGTGCTGGCCGGATCATAGCCGATCCTTCACACCCTGGTCACGTACTGTTTGCCCCCCTCCCCTCAGGTAGAAGACTTCGGTCCATTCGGACTAAAACCTCCCGGCACATGAATAGCTTTTTCCCCTCTGCCATCAGACTGCTGAACATTAAGTGACTTATTGACTCTCGTGCACTATGTACAGCAGCTCAACCAGACTCATGACATTCATCACTGTTTTTCTGTTGCATTATCAACTGCACTGTGGTACCCCATATTATCTGCTACTTGCTAATTTATTTAAAACTGCCTTGACTAGTATTACTCATTATTACTATTATTATTATTATTATTATTACTTATTTTTCTACACTTATTGCACGTTTTTAGTCCTTTAGTTTTTTAGTTTAAAAACATGATGAGATAAAGAGATAATGTTGCAGCATGGCACCGAGACAAATTCCTAGTTTGTGTACTACATGAACAATGGCAATAAATCTGATTCTGATTCTGATTTCCTGAGTGGAACCCAATTAAGCTCACAAATGCAGTTAATGGGTTACTTGGAGAAGTTTTAAATGCAAGAATTCTTCGTAGTGATTTGTTACTAGTTACATGTAAAGATAGTGTTCAACAAGGAAAAGCAATCAGAGTCAATAAGATGGAAGGGAAAAATGTGCAGTGTTCAGTATTGGAAGGAAATAAGGCAATGAGAGGAGTGATATGGGGCATTTCAACGGCTGTCTCAACGGAAGAAATAATGAGAAACTTAACTGGAGCAAAAGTGACAGAGGTGCAGAGATTAAAAACTAATAGAAATGGCGAAAAATGTGATAGTCTGTCGGTAATGTTAAAATTTGATGAAACAAGACTGCCAAGTAAGGTGTATATTGGATGCATGAGCTATGAAGTCAGACTTTACATTCCTCCTCCACTCAGATGTTTCAAATGTCAAAAGTCTGGTCATCTTCTTCTTCTTCTTTTAGATTTGATTGGCGGTTGGCAACCAACTTACAGGTGCATTACTGCCACGTACTTCACTCTACATCATTACTCTATCTGGTCAGGAGCTGTAGTCGTATCATCATTGCTGTGTCCAATCGAACCTCAGCTCTATCTTCAGACATCACTCTTCTTCGTCTCCTCGTACTTCACTCTATATCATCACTTCACTCTATATCAAGGGTGTCAAACTCACTCCATGGAGGGCCAAGACCCTGCAGGTTTTACTTCCACCCAGTGTCTTCAACAGGTGATGTCACTGAATTTCTTCCCACTGATTGCTGATCAGTGAAAACACCTGCTGAAGATACTGGGTGGAAGTAAAACATGCAGGGTCTTGGCCCTCCATGGAATGAGTTTGACACCCCTGCAAGTCTATATCCTCACTCTACACATCTTGCAACCTGAGCAAGTATATCAAAAGTTTGGTCATGTAGCAGCGATATGCAAAGGTAGACAATGATGTGCTCCAGATGCTCCGGTGAACATGAATATGGAAAGTGTGAAAGAGGAGCCAAATTAAAGTGCTGTAACTGCGGTGGTGAACATAGCTCTGCATATCGAGGTTGTGAAGCCAGCAAAAGAGCAGAAGAAATTCAGCAGGTAAAAGTCTTCCAGGGATTAACATATGCAGAAGCTGCAAAAAAGGTGCCAGCTAAAAAAGTGGTTCTCTGGTTATGAAGGAAAATAATTTTGTCTTATTTGTGGTAGATGTGATAAACTGCACTGCACAGACTTCCAAGAAAACAGAAAAAATCAAAATCATTGTGAAAGCAGCAGAAAAATATCTTGGCATTAAGGGGCTACATTATTGGGCTGATTTCCACCACTGGGAAGCAGTTGAGGACTTGTTAAGTGGGGGATCTTTAAGTTCACAGACATCATGGACTAGTGGATCAGCAGCCAATCAAATCTAAAAGAAGAAGAAGAATGAGATGAGACACAGATACGGACTATAGCTCCTGACCAGATAGAGTGATGATGTGGAGTGAGGTGCGTGGCGGTGATGCACATGTGGGCTGGTTGCCAACCGCCAATCAAATCTAAAAGAAGAAGAAGACGATTGTTCAGAACTCCTTATAAGAACTCCTTATACAAAGATATAGAGTGAGAGAGAAGAGCTCCTGACCAGATATTGTGATGATATAGAGTGTTGTACGTGCCAGTAATGGACCTGTAAGCTGGTTGCCAACCGCCAATCAAGTCTAAAAGAAGAATGGTCACAGGTTAGGGTTATAGTGTACACACACACACACACACACACACACACACACACACACACACACACACACACACACACCAATTCATGTGAATCACATATGATTTAAAAATAACTATCTTCTTCTTTTAGATTTGATTGGCAGTTGGCAACCAGCTTACAGGTGCATTACCACCACATACTTCACTCTAAATCATCACTCTATATCTCTTCATAAAAAAAAATTATCACTCTATCCACCTTATTCCTAGGCCCCATGATGCCTTATGTGAATTATGGTAGCAACTTCCGGTACTAGTTTAGAACATATCTGAAACGGGACACTTTTCCTTGTTAAAAAACAATGACTTCTGGATCAGAAATGTGGGAACGCGGTCTCTTGCACCTCAAAACAGTAATATAATCATACGACTTCCCACAACTATCGAGGGATGGAAAGATGACCTTAAAAAGTGGCCTCGTACACAGTAGCTCCGTTTGTTAGCACCGCTGCTAAGATGCTAATGGTGTAAACAAATGACCCGTGCTGGCAAAATGAGTCACTTTGAGGACATTTTCAAAACTGATATAACGTTATTTCCATATTCTGTACTGAGAAGACCTTCAAAATTATATTTAAATTTGTAGGTAGTGCGCAAAAACTGACCCAGAAAAGATGATTTGTTTATATTTCAGCTAGGTTGAAAACTCGCATTCGATTGGTTGGGAGTTACATAAAAAACAGGTATTTTTAGAAAGTACAATTTCTAAGCTTTCCAATGATACCAGGCACTCGTGGAGTTTTCCCGGATTTGCCCTACCAAAGAAAGAGTCATGATTTGTGACTTCTCGTTGCCTGTACTCATAATGACGAGATGGGCATTCCAACCAGCACGTCTCCACTGCAATAAAGACGGCTGCATTTTGTTAAAATATGTTGGACATAATCAATTTTACCTTAGAGGAGACGTACACCACAACACCGTGCTTGGATGTCGTCTGTCACCGTGTGGTGAGAAGCCTCCATTTATCCAGTCTGGCACAACCACGAACACCAGCAAGTACCAGAACTATGCCAAAACATTCAAAAAATACAAAAACTAGAAGAGCTGAAATTAGCTGCCACTTGAGTGCAAAACACATATGTGGACTATACATTAAAATGAATTTGAAAAACTTTTAAAAACGATATTTTAAATGCCCCTGCTACTCCACTCTTACTGACTGATTTAATACTCGGTCAACTGAAACCAGAGGCTCCACCCACACTCTATATATAATTCAAGAAATCTCTGTCACGATGTCTGTCACAACCATAGGACTCGCTAAAAGATCATAGGATCGCCTATGATGTTCCTGTGATGTCTACGTGATGTCTGTATGATGTCATATAGACACCAAAAGATCAAAGACAGTCTTCACTCATGATCATAGGACATCAAAGATCAAAGGCAGGCATCACACACGATCATAGGACTCACTGACGTCATCATAGATCAAAGGCAGGCATCCCTCACGCTCACTTACGATCATAGGACATCAAAGGTCCAAGGCAGGCATCACTCATGATCATAGGACTCACTATGACATCATCAAAGATCAAACTCAGGCATCACTCACGATCATAGGACTCGCTATGACATCATCAAAGATCATAGGATTCGCTATGATATCATCAAAGATCATAGGACTCGCTATGACATCATCAAAGATCAAATGTAGGTATCATAGGACTCGCTATGCCATCTTCAAAGATCATAGGACTCACTATGACATCATCAAAGATCAAAGACAGTCATCACTCACGATCATAGGACTCACTATGACATCATCAAAGATCAAATGTAGGCATCATAGGACTCACTATGCCATCTTCAAAGATCATAGGACTCACTATGACATCATCAAAGATCAAAGGCAGTCATCACTCACGATCATAGGACTTGCTATGACATCATCAAAGATCATAGGACTCACTATGACACCATCAAAGATCAAAGGCAGGCATCTCTGAAGTAGTGGTGCCTGTGTGTCTGTCTGCTACGATCATAGGACTTTGCATTGCCATGGTAACCATGTCAAAGATCAAAGGCAGGCATGCAGTAGAAATACCTGCTTATACTTGGTTTCTACGGGCATGCACGGGTACCATGTCACAATCATAGGACTCGCTATGACATCATCAAAGATCATAGGACTCACTATGACATCATCAAAGATCATAGGACTCATTTTGACATCATCAAAGATCATAGGACTCAGTAACTTTCTACGGGTATGCAGAAATGCTTGCTTACACTTGCTTTCTATGGGCATGCAAAAATGCTTGTTTACACCTGCTTTCTACCAGCATGCAGAAATACTTGCTTATAATTGCTTTCTATGGACATGCACAGGTAGGCACTAGTCATCATTCTATAAATTCAAGAAATCTCTGTCTGTCTGTGTGTCTGTCTGTCTGTGTGTCACGATCATAGAACTCGCTAAAAGATTATAGGATTGCCTATGATGTTCCTATGATCTCTACATGATTGCCTATGATGTTCCTATGTATAACACACTCGTGTGAAAAAACTATCCATCCTTGGACTGCATCACTTACGATCATAGGACATCAAAGATCAAAGGCAGGCATCACTCACAATCATAGGACTCGTGATGACATCCCCAAAGATCATAGGACTTGCTATGACACCATCAAAGATCAAAGGCAGGCATCATAGGACTCACTATGACATCATCAAAGATTCTAAGACTCGCTATGACATCATCAAAGATCAAAGGCAGGCATCATAGGACTCGCTATGACATCATCAAAGATCAAAGGCAGGCATCACTCACGATCATAGGACTCACTATGACATCATCAAAGATCACAGGACTTGCTTTGATATCATCAAAGATCAAAGGCAGGCATCACTGAACAAGGGGTGATGTGCTTGCTTACACCTGCTTTCTACGGGGATGCAGAAATACTTGCTTATACTTGGTCGCTACGGGCATGCACGGGTATGCACTAGTATTAAGAAGTAGTAGTAGAAGTAGTAGAAGTAGTATTAAGTAGACGGTTATGCTGTTTCATTCCATCTAGCAACAATGCTCTGCACTGTGTGTGTTTATATATTTGCATATTTATTCCATCTAGCTACAATGCTCAGCACTGGGTGTGTTTATATATTTATATATCTACATATTATTCCATCTAGCTACATTGCTCCGCACTGTGTGTGTTTATATACTTGCATATTTATTCCACCTAGCTGCAATGCTCCGTACTGTGGGTGTTTATATATTTACATATTTATTCCATCTAGCTACAATGCTCTGCACTGTGTGTTCATATATTCATATATTTATTCCATCCAGCTACAATGCTCTGCACTTTGTGTCTGTGTGTGTGTGTATATATATATATTTTATAGTAATACGTACATATGTTTATTAGCTGCTCTTGCTTGCTTGTTTTTTTTCTTGCCTTCTGATTGTTGCTCTGAGTGTTGCTATCCCTGTGCTGTTGCAATCCTGGAATTTCCCCGTTGTGGGACTAATAAAGGCTTATCTTATCTTATCTTATCTTATCTTATCTTAATAATTCACTGCACTAAGGCGTGCTGTGCTCTCTGCTCCACTTGTCTACATTTTATATATATATATACAGTATATACAGTATATATATATATTTATTGAGCTTTTGAGGGCCACAAGCAATACAGAAAAAGCAAACAGCAAGAAATGACAAAGAGAACTCTCTTTTTCAGCCCCCAAACTCCCACCCCATCATCCCATCTCTACACACAAAAACAAAAAAACAAAAAAAAAAAGAATATAATAATAATAATAAATACCACAATGCAATACAAATTTGTCAGAAGCAGAAGAATTGCATCCTGAAAACGCAATCGGAAATAATGGTGGTCTATTTGGTAATGCACTTTGGCCTCTCAGTCGAAGCAAGACCATAGAGGCCACTCCGGAGGGCCTGGGCGCCATCTCCTCCTATATAACTCAAAAAAGGGTCCCATATATCAAAAAAACGAAAAGGTTTGTCTTTGAACCAGAAGCTAATAGCTTCTAATGGGATAAGTTCCATCACACCATGAATCCAATGTGTAACTAGGAGCAGAGTCTGAGGTCCATAAAAGAAGAATACATCTTCTTGCACAAAAGAGAAGCACCTGCAACAATTTGAGTGCAGAGGAGTGAAGATTTAGTGGGGTAGGATTTACTCCTAGAATGCAGCTAAGAGGGGTGAGGGCTAGATTTTTTTTTTAATATAATATCAATTTCTTTACAAATTTTTACCCAGAAGTCATTAATAGGAGGACATTTAAATAAACAACGAAAATATGAACCTTCAGAAATTTTTTTTTTTTTTTTTTTTTTTTTTTTTGTTACTTATTTGTACCCGTAGGTAGACTTGGTTTGCAGTCTGGTGACAAGCCACTGGCTGCTGGTCGCTGCGTGCGCGAGCGCCCTAAACCTACATGTTTTTGGTGTGCGGGAGGAAACCGGAGAAATCCCGGAGTAAACCCGCGCAACACGGGGAGAACATGCAAACTCCACACAGCTCACTGTTGGTCGGGGGCTGGGATCGAACCCACGATCTCATGATCCCCGCGATCCCCCGGCCGAGGGTAAAACTGTGCTGTCACAGTGCTAAACCACTGCGCCACCGTGCAGCCCTTATTTTACACTTATTACAAAATTTTGAAAATAGAGGGTTAAACTTATTGCGTTTCACTGGAGTAATATGAAGCCTGTATATGATCTTGAATTGTAACTCTCTAGCTTTGTTAGTAAAAAGGTAGTTTGCACTACCTGACCGCACCTCATCCCATGTATCAGGTGAAAATGATTCTCCAAAGTCCACTTCCCAAAAAGATCTGACATGAGCTGTGCAATCACTGGAAGGGACTGAGAGGGTCTTGTAGAACCTAGTGATTAGTTTTCTAGGGTCTGGTTTCTGAATCACCTCTTCCATAGGTGAAAGAACCCATCAGGGTGCAGCTTAATAGATGAAGAAATAAAACTACGGATTTGCAGATACCGAAAAAAGTTATTCTGTGGGAGATTATACCTCTTTCTGAGCTGCTCAAAAGACAGCAGAGTGGCCACTGTCATCAAGTCACCTACAGTTTTTACTCCCCTATCAGACCACAAGGAAAAGGCTTGGTCAGCCAGACCAGGGGGAAAATCCGGGTTTAAGTAAATAGGTGTGAGGGGGGAAAGGAGCCATCCTGATTTCCAAGCTTCTTCACCATCCTCCAAACTTTTAAAGTATTCTGTAAAATAAAATTCACCTTTAATTTGAGACAAACCCATTTCTTAGATGCATATAATATGTGACTAAGAGGGATAGGGGCCACCAGAGCCGCCTCTATATTAAGCCAGGTGGATGTGGGATCATTTTTAAACCAGTGCCAAATGTAAATAGAGAGGGAAGCAATTTGATAGCGCCTAAAATCTGGCACTGCCAGGCCTCCTTCATCCAGTGGGCGCTGTAATGTGCTAAGTTTTAACCTGGCTCACTTGTTCCTCCAGAGAAAAGATGTCAAAGAGCTATTAAGAATAGCAAGTGATTTTCTTGTTAAAAGAGCTGGGATCATCTGGAAGGGGTACAATAACCGAGGAAGTATAACCATTTTGACAAGGTTGACCCTTCCTAAGAGAAATAGAGGCAAGGCCGTCCAGCGAGCCAAGTCCTCCTTGATTCTACGAATTACAGGAACAAAGTTGGCTTTATATGAGCCAGAAAGAGAGGGAGTAATGCGTATGCCCAAATAAACAAAACCTGATGGAGACCAGCGGAAGGGGGTAGAGCACAGTGGAGACCAAGATACCTGAGGGGTAAGGGGCATGGCTTCAGATTTAGAGTAGTTAATCTTATAACCTGAAAAATGACCAAAAGAATTAATTATTTCAACAACTCTTGTAATAGAAGATTCTGGGTTACTTAGATACAGGAGGACATCATCACAATAAAGGGAAATTTTATGATTTGTGGGACCCACATCTATACCTGTTACTGAGGAATCACATCCAATGGCCTCCGCTAAGGGCTCCATAGCAAGGGTAAACAGAATTGGTGAGACCGGGCAGCCCTGTCTAGAACCACGTCTCACTGTGAATGTGGAGGACCTCAAGCCATTTGTAATAATAGAGGTATGGGGGGCAGCATATAGCAAGGATATCCACCTAATAAAGTTGTCACCAAGATTGAATTTTGAAAGGACACCTAGAAGATAAGGCCATTCAATCCTATCAAAGGCCTTTTCTGCATCAAGGGAGACAACAAGAGATTTGATCTTTGACGTTGATCCATTCTGAATAAGATTTAATAGTCTCCTTACATTATGAAGGGAATTACGACCCAATATAAATCCAGTTTGGTCTGTTGAAATTAAATCTGGCATGACACCTTCAAGTCTCTTCGCCAATATTTTGGCCAATAATTTTCGGTCAACGTCCAGCAAGGCAATTGGCCTGTAGGATGTGCATTCATCTGCAGGTTTGCTCTTCTTTAGGATTAAAGAAATATTTGCTACATTTTTAAATAGAAGCCACAGTAGTTGTAGTTTAGATGAAGAACCACCTGATGGCACCACAGCTCTGTGGATGCTGCTCACACGCGCAACAATCACACGTTCAAGAGGCTCGTGCAGGAGCCAGCAAGCTTTGTCATCAAAAGAGCCATTTTAAGCAGTGTTTGCCTTAAAGTGCATTTATGGCTTAAATAGCTGTCAGAATAAAATGGCCTGTCAACATGAGTGAGAATTTAAATATACAACTTTTCTCTCCTGGAAATGTTCTTGCAAAACTGTGCTTTATTTCCTTACATTTGTCTGTAGTGTTTATTTTTGGAAGGTTTCATTCATTATTTTGCAATTTTCTTCTTGAAATCAAAGTTTTTTTCCTCCTGCATTAAATGCAGACTTTACCCCTTGTAAAGCTGCAACTTTACAAAAGAGATCTTTTTGAGCTCAGTGAGCTGGTTGAGTGGTCAAGGAGTGCTCAACGATCTCATCAGTCTCCCAATGATCTCTTAAATATTCATTGGTACTGGCTGATATCCACTTTGTTGATTGATTTTGGCCAATAGATCAGGGGTTCCCAAACTTTTCAGCCCACGACTCCCAAAATAAGGTGACAGAGACTGGCGACCCCCACTATCCCTGGAGGTGATTGAAACATAAAAAACGTACACACAGGACTCACGCACTAATAAGCGTAAACAAACACTGGCATAACAACACAACACAACAGAACTGTCATGACGTATTAAGTTTTGACAGCTCACGTGCACGTTGCCAAACACATGAAGGAACCACACAGAGGCGCTCGTTTGACAGTTTTATTAATATCAAAATCCAAAGCGCACAGCTACAGAAACAGTCACTCTCCAGAGGAAAGGACCTGTGGAGAGAAGATGAGAGCAGTGAGCTGAGGAGTAGAGTAAGGGGAAATGGGCGAGCCAAATTGCCACTTACTTGAGAAATCCAGAGAGGATCGGCAGGACCCAGCGGGGAATAGACGAACCAGTAGGGTAAGGGGGAAAGGTGAGCTAATGGTGCCTGACCGGGTGACGTTGATTGCTGAGGGAACGGTGTGGTGAGGTAGGAGAGCGCGCACAGTCCCAGAGACACACCTACACGGTGGCAGCAACCTGAAAAGGAGAAGAGAGTAATGGTTAACAACGTGTTAAAGTATTACAGCTTGTTTGCTTGCCTGAGAACGGGCAGTATACCCAGACGAGCCAGCGTTGACTGCGTGGAGGAAGCCTCCTTATGTACGCTGGGTGATGAGTGGGCGCAGGTGTGTCTTCAGCCTCAGGTGCCGTGATGAGTTTGTGAAGGTGAGACTGGAGGGGAGGGGCACGCTATCGCTGCCCATGACAGGGCCCCCCCTTCTAGGAACGCCTCCTGCGGGTCCGGAGGGCTTGTCCAGGTGAGCATGGTGGAAAGTCCGGAGCATCCCCTTGTCCAGTATCCGTGACGAGGGGGTCCAGGAATGTTCCTCCGGGCCATAGCCCTCCCAGTCAACAAGATATTGAAGACCCCAGCTCTGACGGCGAACATCCAGAATCCGCCGCACCGTGTAGGCGGGGTAGCTGTTGATGATGCGGGGAGGGGGAGGCGGCTCGGGGTGGGGGGCAGAGGGGACTGGCCGAGAGGGGCTTGATGTGACTAATGTGAAAGGTGGGGTTCACCCGTAGGGACGGGGGCAGCTAAAGCTGAACCGACGCATTGTTAATCACCCGGGAGATGGAATAAGGCCCAAAAAAGTGGGGGGACAGTTTCCTTGACTTCTCTTTAAGAGGAATCTGGCTCACTGCCAGCCAGACCTGCTATCCCACAACGTATTTGGGGGCTGGGACCCGCCTCCTGTCAGCAGTGGCCCGGGTGCGGTCCGTGGTGTGGGCCAGGGTGGCCCGAGTTGACCTCCAGACGTGTCAGCAGCGCTGAGCGTGACCCCCTACGGGTGGAACCAGGATCTCCCTCTCGGCCATAGGAAGTAGAGGCGGCGTGCACCCCAATGACGCCACGAAAGGGCTGAGTCCAGTAGCTGAGGATATAGCAGAGTTCATGGAGTACTCCACCCAGGTCAGATGCACGCTCCAAGATGATGCGTTATCGGCTATTAGGCACCGCAAGGCAGCCTCCAAGGACTGATTGGCACGCTCCGCCTGCCCATTGCTCTGTGGATGATTTCCTGAGGAGAGACTCACAGTAGTTTCCAGGGTCCGGCAAAAGGCCCTCCAGACTTGGGACGTAAATTGTGGATCCCAGTGAGACACAATGTCAATAGGGATGCCGTGGATCCAGATCACGTGATCAGTAAGGAGGACCGGAGTCTCCAAGGCCAATGGGAGTTTAGGAAGGGCCACCAGATGGACTGCCTTGGAGAAGCAATCCACGATGGTCAGGATCACCGTCTTGCTGTGGGAGGAGGGCAACCCGGTCACAAAGTCCACGGCGATGTGGGACCACGGCCAACCAGTGTTGGGGAGGGGGTGGAGGAGTCCCGATGGTGGGGACGAGTCAGATTTACCCCGGACGCACGTCTGGCAGGCTCTGACATACTCCTGGATGTCCCGCCACAGCGTGGCCCACCAGAACACCCGTTGGACAAAGTCGATGGTCCGTGAGATTCCAGGATGGCATGCAAAGCAACTGGTATGACCCCGTTGGATGACATCACTGCGGCCTGAGGGCGGCCGGGATATGCAGACGGTTCTGGGGGCACCCTACTGGCACAGGCTCCTGGGCCTGGGCCTGGCGGACCCTCCACTCGATATCCCAAGTAAGGGCTCCAAGTAATGCACCTGTAAGCTGGTTGCCAACCACCAATCAAATCTAAAAGAAGAAGAAGAAATCTCACTGTTTGAAGAAAAAGAAGAAGAAGAAGAAGAAGAAGCAGAAGATTGTTCAGAACTCCATATAAGAACTCCTTATACAAAGAGACAGAGTGAAGAGACACACACACACACACACACACACACAGAGTTTTCTTGAATTTATAGAGTGATTTGTGTAATTGATGGCCTAAAGGACTACAGCTCCTGACCAGATAAAGCAATGATATAGAGTGAAGTACGTGGCGGTAATGTACCTGTAAGCTGGTTGTCAACCGCCAATCAAATCTAAAAGAAGAAGAAGATATAGAGTTAAGATGACAAAGAACAGGTTGCCAACCGAGAAGAGTTCTGACTTTTGATACATAGAGTGATGTTTACTGAGTGAAGTATGTGGCGGTAAGGACTACAGCTCCTGACCGGATAGAGTGATGATACAGAGTGAAGTACGTGGCGGTAATGCACCTGTAAGCTGGTTGCCAACCGCCAATCAAATCTAAAAGAAGAAGGACTGTTGGTGTGATTGGTGGTACAGATGCAAGAGCACCAGGT
The DNA here is from genome assembly GCA_020510985.1 of Pholidichthys leucotaenia. Classification (NCBI taxonomy): domain Eukaryota; kingdom Metazoa; phylum Chordata; class Actinopteri; order Cichliformes; family Pholidichthyidae; genus Pholidichthys; species Pholidichthys leucotaenia. Next base: position 358,192,777 of record CM035843.1, on the reverse strand, counting down.
ATGTTTTCATTTGTATGAATGTCACACATCAAGGCTGCATGAAGTAAAATAATAAATAAAAAATAGTAACAGTTTGCTTCCTAAGGTTTAATGATTTAAAAAAGATATCAAATAGGGGTTTTTTTGGAGGGGGGGTTGCATCTCATTTGTTGCACTGCCTTGGAGTGATATGGACTTGATTTTAACACCTTCAGCATGCATTAATTATTAAATTATCACAAAATATACAGTACATCAATAAAATTTTGAACAATTGTCAGAAAAGGTCTGTTCATGTTAAGTTAAAGGGCCTATATCATGCAAGATCGACTTTTTTGAGCTTTTAAGCATGTTATAATGTTAATTCGTCACCAAAAACACCCCCAAAGTGGTATTTTGCTCCATTCACGCATCTCTGAGTATTCCTCCTCAACCCTGCTCTCTGAGCTGCTGCTCCGCCCTGTCCCTGATAATGACTGGGTCCCCACGTTCATACGTATGAACGTGGGTGAGCCGCCCACTCCAGGAAGTGCCTGTGCTGCCAGCACCGCCCCCAGGCTAACGCACACACCCACTTTCTCCCCGCAGCTAACAGAGCAGTGATCGGCAAAACTCTTTCACTTTAGCATCGACGCTGTGAAGAAGTAGTTCCTCTCGCACCTAATCTGCTCAGTGACAACAACTGTTTGCTTTTTTACATAAGACAATGTCTTCTAAGTGGTGTAAATGTGTCTTTGGCTGTGAGAGATTTAGGAGTTTGTTCAGCCTTCCTAAAGAAGAGCCTACTCGTCAGAAATGGTTGGAGTTTATTTTCGGGAGCACGCGTCAAACCAGCCAGCAACTTTTTGTCTGAGACCGCCAGTTCTATAATAAATACAACACTATGAAAGACATTTCTCTTAGCTTTTCATTTACCAGTCAGAAACTTCCTGTAAACGTCTTCGAGGTCGCTGTGGTAGCTCGTGCACCTCAAATTCCCGATCGGACTCTGGGTCAATGTAGATGTTGTTTTCGTGGGCGGAACCCAGCGACACGCTGCAGCAGCCGGCTTAGGGGTTACGTCATGAAATGGGCGGCAGCCACAAGAAGGAGAGGCTGAGCCTCAGAGATCGAGGCATCTTACTTCCGGGCTCGCGAAAATAGCTCATATTTCATAAGAAATTCATTCTCCAGTGTACCAAAGGTAATATACGATCACATACATGCATATAGTTTACTCTGAAAGGCTTAAAATAGCATGATATAGGCCCTTTAAATAACAAGCATTCACGACATGACAGCAGCATGAGCATTTTAATTTCATGGTAAAACGAACAGCTGCAGCTGTCTGTATTTACCCCAACATTAGAACACCCAAGCACGGTGTTGTGGTTCTTTGTGGCTGTGACTAGATTCTATGTCTGCTCTGAGGTAAATTTGATTACGTCCAATATCTTTTAACAAAATGTATCTGACTTTATTGTGTTGGAGACATACAGTATATACTGTATATCTCAGAGCTTTTATTTGTTTACAGCATTAGCATCTCAGCAGCAGCGCTAACAAACGAAGCTAATGTCTGCGAGGCCACTTTTTAAGGTCATATTCCTATCTGTCCATAGTCGTGGGAAGTGGTATGATTACTGTTTTCGAGGTGCAAAAGGCCATGTTCCCGCATTTTTGATGCCAAAGTCATTGTTTGTTAACAAGGAAAAGTGTCCCATTTCAGTGACAACCACACATTCTAAACTAGAACTGGAAGTTGCGCCGATAATTCACGCAAGGCATCATGGGGGCTAGAAGTTAGGTGGATTAAATTTTATTTTAAATAAATATTTTCAAAAAATATGAAAAAAAAAGTTTTTCCCCAAACTAAGGGATGTAGTATGATCATCGGATGATTGATGATATGTGAGGTGATTTTGGTGAAGATGCACTTAATATCTGAGAAGCTATTGAATTTTATTTAAAATAAATATTTCCATTTAATTATGAAAAAGTGTTTTTTTGTTGTTGGTTTTTTTTTACCCAAACTAAGGGATGCAGTATGATCATCAGATGATGGATGATGTGTGAGGTGATTTTGGTGAAGCTGCACTTAGTTGTTTGGAAGTTTTTAACTATCATTTATAATAAATGTTTCCCTAACCTATGATATTTTTTTGGGGGGGGGGGTCCAAGTAACAAGTGTTACTAACAGGAGACCCCTAGTGGCTGGTCAGTATTTAGTGGCACTAACCTTGATGATGCTGAAATTTAATCCTAATGAATATTCCCAAAAGCTATGAAAAATTTCTTTAATCCAAACCATGTGTTGTAGTCTGACTACAAGAAGATGGATTGCATGTGAGGTGATTTCGGTGAAGCCACACTTTGTAATTTTCAAGTTATTGGATATTTTTTAAAATAAATATTTCCCCAAATTATGAAAAATAAGATGTATGCAAACTAAGCATTTTAGTCTGACCAAAATGACACAATTGATGTGTGAATTGATTCTGGTGACATTACACCTTATGATCATGACAGTATTTAATTTTAAGTTGTTTGTTTTTCCCTCAGAGCAGCAATTTGCAGACGGTCCCTGCACATTCTTTTCCCCAATGGCAGCTCATAGCTATGGAATAACGTTTGTGCCAAGGTTCAAATTCAGTTATTCAAATTCAGATAATTCAAATTCAAATTCAGTTCCTGCTGGCACAAACATTATTCCATAATAGACACCAATGTAACTGCTGGAGCTCAGAGGTCAGCTCTTTCTAATGAAAATGAGGTTGTAGCTCGTTGTCCCCTTTACCAATGTATTAGATTGGTGTGATTTGTGTTTTAACAATGTTTTGTTCAACAGTTATTGATCTGCAATGTCAGAATCTGTGAATATCGTGCCAACTTTATCGAAGTCAGAAAGCTAACGTTTTGCGCTATTTCTGTGGAGCCGCTATTTCTGTGCGAGGGACGTGGGACTTTTTTCTCACTGTGCTGCATCAGAGAGGATCGGATAGTCCTCTAACCTCGTTTTAATTGGAGGTAAGTAACGTTATCACCAGCTCTCTCTAATTATAAAATGGCAAATATTAAATGACGATGCTAACTTGTCATCTCACTTCCGCCCTCCAAAGAGAGCAGACGCCTTTCTCTTCTCTCTTGCTTCTGACTTATCTCCTTCTCCCCAAACTAACTGGATCCCAGCTTGCTGTCGTCTGTCTGCGTCTTTACTGCTGATTATCGAAAGAAATTATGGAATTAATAAGCTGGGCTTTGAACGCAATTGACACTATCTTTTCAACGAGGAAAAGTGCCCCGGGGGAGGTTGTTTGCCCCGCAGGAACGGCTCCTGCGGGCTATTTACGGGAGACAAGTAATTGGAAACTCTTGTGCCTGACTGATCTTTTTATCGAAGATGTAGAAGATTTGTACGTCTTCGTAGTAATGGTGATTGGGATCGTTCTGATTGGATCTGGGATTGTCCTGGTGTACCGCAAATTGTTGAAGATGGATACAACCTATCAAAATGCTGGCCAGGCGAGGTGCATCCATCAAATTGAAAAAATGGAGAGGACCCTGATAGCGACAAATGGAGAACTGTCTCGGAAGGTGGATTACATCATGATTACGCTTAGGGCCATTCACGATGGATTCAACGCCCAGCAATGAAGGATTAAGTACTGAATCTGTAAGAGAATATAAAGTTTCCTCTCTGTGATCAGTACTATTCGACTTAATCTGACTTCCTCACAAAAATCCTCCTGATCATCTGCAGTCTTTGTTTTTCAAAACATTGAGCTCATGGCCTTCGGACAGGCAGCTGCACGGCCAAGGACAATGCTGCAGCCAGACAAAACATCTCCTGCCAAAGAGTCCTTGTTGTTCTTAACTGATACAACACCTACTTTCAACATTACACTCATACTGATCCATAAACTGATGATAAAGATGATTCACTCACTGCTCTCTTTGTGTCCTGTGAACTTTTTGGTCTGCTGATTGTGCATTGAGGGCTTTTTTTTTCTTTGTAATCATAATATTGATCATATATGACCACTATTCTGAAATCAATGATTTTTTTGCTCCTTCCTATTGTATTATTTCCTATGCTACCTGTACCCTCCTGTTGGCAGGCGCGTTTCAGATGCAGCCGTGTCACCGGAAATGCAGGTTCATTTTCTGTGTCAAGTCAAATCCCTCCTATGTTATCAGTGATCTGTTATCAGTATCTGTTAATGTACTTGGCAATAAATCTTTTCTGAGTTCTGAGTAGCTAACTTGTAGTGTATCAGACCATCTTATGGTTTAAATCACTGCGGAGTTTCTTAATTTTGTCTGAAAAAAATATTACTAAAGCTGAAAAGTGTGTGACAGCCGCCGCATACACACTAAATAAATAACAAATAAATTAAAACGAGTCGGAGGATCAAGCTGTCTCTCAATGTATCTCGATTTCTAATCATTTTTAATTAGGCAAGTGGCCCAAATAAAGAATAAATTGAATAAAGTTGAAGACATCTCAGATGCACATTAAAAAAACAATTTTGTGACAACACTGCAAAATTAAGAGGGAAAAAATGTATAAAATTAATGACAGATGAATTGTACAATTGATTTTTTTTTCAGTATGTAATTTAAAATGTAGAAAAAGAGTGTCTTTTTTTATTGGTTATCATATATAAACTATAGAATTTACAGAAAATGTACATTGTGAGATACATCATTATCGTCAAACAAGATTACTTATCGCAATATGAAATTGTGGTCATATCACACAGACCTAGTTTTAATATTGTAGGAAAGTGTTAATTTTGGATAACCTCTAGTGAACCCTCAGAAACAGTGTGGATTAGATGCTAATGGCAAATGTGAATATTCTTAATAAGATAAGATAAGATAAGATAAGCCTTTATTAGTCCCACAAAGGGGAAATTCCAGGATTGCAACAGCACAGGGATAGCAACACTCAGAGCAATAATCAGAAGGCAAGAAAAAACAACATCTACTAAACATATGTCCATATTACTATAAATATATATATATAGACACACAGTGCAGAGCATTATGGTTGGTTGGTGAATGTGCAGCAGAAAGTCTAAGCTCTCTCTCCGCGGATGCAGCGGGCCAGCTGGAAGTCTTTGGGCATGATGATGACCCCCTTAGTAAAGAAGAGACCACCAGGTGGGCCTCGCTGGTCTCCTGCAGAGCCATGACGGCGAAGCTCAGGAAATGCGGGATGGTCTTGAAGTCCTGAGCGATCTCCCTCACCAGGCGCTGGACGGGCAGCTTACGGATGAGCAGCTCCGTGGATTTCTGGCAGCGACGGATCTCTCTCAGAGCCATGGGCCTGTGATGGCGAGGCCTCTTCACTCTGCCGGTGGCCGGAGCGCCTCTCCGAGCAGCCCTGGTGGCTAGCTGTCTCCTGGGGGGCTTCTTCCTCCAGTAGATTTTACGGGCGGTCTGCTTGGTTCTTGCCATCGCTCTTTATTATTCTGTCTTATATTTCTTGCACGCCGCCTAAACTCCAGCCCGGCACCCGCGTCGTTTTCGCTACAGCTCCCGGTATGTCGAGTTTCCCATTAGCACCGGGCGGTGGCCAAGTGCTAGCTAGCGCTAGCTCCTCCCCGCTGTAGCGTCTCCCGCTGCAAACCGTGGCTCCGTCCGCCGACCCGGGAGACCCCCGGGGCGATCCGTGCGTCCGTGATATATATACAGAGTGAAAGGTGTAGAAAGAAGAAGGAAGATAAAAAAAAAAAAAGGCTGTTGCAACAGGCAGCCTACTCGTGTGGCGCCACCGGTCCGGCGGAACCGGAACCGGATATAAATGTACCTATATAAATGTACCGGATATAAATGTACCTAAGAGACTATAATTTAATGATTAATAGTAAATGGGAGCATTTATAGGGAATGTATTAAAGGACTGAATATGCACTGAATATGCACTGTCTAGATATGAGCTGTCAATGGAAGTAGTAGCGTTTCTACGCCAGAGGTGGCGCTCAGTAATGTTAAGACACTGTGTAGTGTTAGAGAACACCATAGAAGAAGAGTGTATGCGCTCTAGTGAGTGTGTTCCAGAGAATGTTCGAGAGAGACGTGGGGAGAGAGTGTTGAGACAAGATGGTGTCTAGCGATGTGCTGTGTAAGTGATGTGCCGTGCCATGTGAGCTGGGAGAAGTCAATAAACAGTCGCTGCAAAGTCTAACAGCTTGGCTCAATCATCCTTCCTCCCCTTTGCCCCTCCTGGGTGTAACAAAACTTGGTAGCAGAGGATGGTTCAGCCGTGTATAAGACGGTGAGTGAGCAAATAAAAAAGGGAAAAAAAAGGCCGTAACAATGGAGCTGGAGCAGCTACAAGCTAAGCTAACTGAGGCCTTGGTGCCGAACAGCTAAATGAGGTCTGTTTATTTGCAAAGATAAGCCCAGCCGAACCGTCTAAGAAGTACACGCTGATACGACTGCACGGTGGCGCAGTGGTTAGCACTGCGGCAGCACAGTTTACCCTTGGCCGGGGGATTGTGGGGATCGTGGGATCGTGGGTTCGATCCCAGCCCCCGACCAACAGTGATCTGTGTGAAGTTTGCATGTTCTCCCCGTGTTGCGTGGGTTTACTCCGGGATTTCTCCGGTTTCCTCCCACATGCCAAAAACATGCATGTTAGGTTAATTGGCTGTTCTAAATTGTCCCTAGATATCTGTTTCCTATAGGCCCTTAGAATAGAGGGTTAGTATTAATGAAAGCGCTTTGAGTGGTCTTTGTGACTAGAAAAAGCGCTATATAAGTGCAGGTTAGTTAGTTAGTTAGTTAATCGAGGAGGTTGAAAAAACCATCGAACGCGAAGAGGAGGATGTTGTCCGCAAGTTTCTGCTAAGGCTAATAGCATGTGCTAACGAAGCTAAGCTAAGTGAACCATTGACGCAGGCAGCGACAACGGCCGGCACGAGCCGCGAGGCGGAGGCACTCGCCAGTTTACAGAGCCAGTATGCCGCTCTGCATGAAAGTATTATTGACTCAACTAAACGGGTTGAAGAAGAAATAATAAGGCTGACGGATGATCAGGCCGCGCCATCACCGGGCCGCCATTTTGTGACACAGCCCGAGACCGCGCCGCCACCGGGCCGCCATTTTGTGATACAGCCCGCGGTCCCCACAGCGCCCCTACCGCCAGAAGTGATCATTAAACGGGAGTTTAAGATAAATGGGCAGATAGGGGAGAGGGGCCAAAAAGACAAGTTGTCTTATTCCAATCTCACTCACCAGATTAATATGGGCTTAAAGAAAAAGCACAGTGAGGCTGAGATAATTGAGGTTGTTGTCAAAGCAGTGAGTCCTGGATTGAGTTTGCACGCTATGCTGGAGATTAAGTCAGATCTCACACTGCCACAGCTGCACATAATCCTGCAAGGACATTATAAAGAAGATAGTTCCACTGACTTGTATCATCGTCTGATAAATCTCACACAAGACAGTAATGAGTCACCTCAGAATTTCCTGTTTCGTGCCATTGAGCTGAAGGAAAGACTTTTAGCAGCATCCAGAGAGCCTGGCGCTGAAGAGCAGTTTAGTTCTGATTTTATTCAGAGGAAGTTTCTGAGGGCGGTGGAAACAGGACTGATCAGTGTTGATGTGAAATATCAACTGAAGCGTTATATGGAGGATCCTGCTGTCACCAACGAGCTACTGATTTTAAAGATGAATGCAGCAGCCAGTCTTGAATGGGAACGGCATCAGAAATTTAAAAGGCACACAAAAGAACTAAAGGTTCGAGAATGCCGAGTGGAAAATCTGACGGGTCAGTATGCAACCGAGAGAGAAGTGGATGGCCAAGAGCACCCCCTACCATCGACAAAAGGAAAAATCCTTAAATCCCAAAGCACAGTGACCCGTACAGAATCTGAGCTCCTGAACATAGTCACGCAGCTGAAGAGTGACATGGAGGAGATCAAAAAGGCCATACGTGAGTCTCCCAGAGCACCCCGCGCTCAAAGAGCCAGGAGGACACATGGCTGCAAGAGATGTCAGTCCACCAGCAATGGCGACCAATGCAACCACTGCTTCAGGTGTGGAGTCAGCGGCCACATGTCAAGGGAATGTCGAATAGGGAGGAGACTCGGAAGAGGAACAGGGCAAGTAGACACGGCGGCCAATACTGTCGCAACCACATCAGAACAAGCTAACACACAAGAACTGTATGAGCTCGTTACTGACAGTATTCAGGGGTTAGAAGCAAGGCTGGTAGCTCAGGTCGAGGTACCTCCTGTAGAAACGGTCCGTGTTAATCTACTGTCCCCTAATCGCCAATTACAGTTACTCAATTTGGTTGGAAAAAAATATGTCATCACCTGCTTCCTCGATGACAGGGAGACATAAGCATTGTGGGACACAGGGTCACAGGTTTGTTTAATGAATGACACCTGGAGACAGGAGCACCTGCCACACACCACCGTCAGAGACTTAGCCGAGTTGGTGGGTCCAAATATCCTGAGTGGGAGGGCAGTGAACCGGACACCGATTCCATTCTCAGGGTGGGTCGACGTCACATTTAAGCTGCCGACAGTTAGTCGCCCACCGGTGGAACTCTTAGTTCCTGTGCTAGTGGTGAAGGAGGACGGAGTGGCAGAGCCACCTATCATTGGGTTCAACGTGATTGACCATGTCCTGAAGATGGGGATTAAATCCCCTTGTGCTATCAGTGAAGCTGTTAGCGCAGCCTTCTCATTTGACTGTAAGAAAACAGAGGTGTTTTTGAAAGTGATGCAAAGTGAGGAGGATAGGCTGGGGGAAGGAATGGTAAAAGTTGGCAGTGAGTTGGTTACCATCCCTGCTGGCCAAACCAAGACAGTCAAAGGTTGTGTCAGAGCAGGCTCACTTCCAGACACACAAGACGTCTTATTTGAGCCGAGTCAGTACACCCAACTACCAGAGGGTTTGCAGATGCAAAGTGGGTTGGTGCAGTTATGGAAAGGGAAGCGATCTATGCTCAAAATACCAATAACAAACAGTACGTCCCGTGATATCCAGCTGCCCGCTAAGACCATTTTGGGGGAAACGCAGAGAGTTAAAACTGCTTATCCGGCAGATATTAGACCCCCTGCTGTAAACCAAGCGACCGTCGACCCAACGACGAGTGAAACAGGAAGAAATAAAGAGACCAAGATGAACTGTGCTGTCGAACAGACTATGGACATGTGGGACCCTCCAGTTTCCCTTGATCATCTCTCGCCCATACAGCAAGAGCAAGTAAAACAGCTACTACGGGAGGAACGGAAAGCGTTTTCCCGTGATGAGTATGATGTAGGGACAATTCCCTCTTTACAGTTGAAGATCAGACTCAAAGATCACGATCCTGTCAAAAAGACTTATGTTTCTGTTCCCAAACCACTTCATAAAGAAGTAAAGGAGTATTTAGAAGACCTGCTTAACAGGGGCTGGATCACCAAATCCAAGTCATCGTATTCCAGTCCAATTGTCTGTGTGCGAAAGAAAGATGGAGGTCTGTGTTTGTGTTGTGACTTTAGAGAATTGAACAAGAAGTCTATCCCAGACAGACACCCAATTCCCCGCATACAGGATATGCTAAACAGTCTAAGTGGGAGTGTGTGGTTTTCAGTCCTCGACCAAGGAAAGGCGTATCATCAGGGTTTCCTGGAAGAGTCGAGTAGGCCCCTCACTGCATTTATCACTCCCTGGGGTTTGTTCGAGTGGGTAAGGATTCCATTTGGTTTGTCCTCAGCACCAGCAGCATTCCAAAGATCTATGGAGGAGTGCTTGTGGGGGTTGAGAGATGATGTTTGTCTGCCTTACCTCGATGATAACCTTGTTCATTCACAGACTTTTGAAGATCACTTGCGAGACCTGAGAAGCATCCTGCACCGCTATCAAAGTCATGGAGTGAAGTTGACTCCCCGGAAATGTGAGTTATTCAAGCAGCAGGTACGTTTTCTTGGTAAAATGGTAACAGGACAGGGTTACACCATGGACCCTGCGGACATTGCCCCAGTGCAGACACTCAAACAGCAGCAACCTTCCACTGTGGGAGAGCTAAGGAAATTGCTAGGTTTTATTTCATATTACCGCAGCTATATTCCAAACTTCTCTCGTATAGCAAAGCCTCTTTACGACCTTCTTGCTAAAGATCACACAGACAAAGCAAAGAAAAACTCAAAGAAACATGTCAAAAAGAATGATGGAGGCCACTTACCCTCATCTCATGTGATCAGGTGGCGCTCAGAGCATCAAGCAGTAGTTTGTCAGCTTGTTGACCTTCTTACCCAACCCCCAGTGTTAGGTTACCCAAACTTTGAAGAACCCTTCATTTTACACTGAGACGCTTCACAGGAGGGGCTTGGGGCGGTGTTATACCAGCGACAACAAGACAAACTGGTGGTGATAGCATATGGCTCCAGGACACTGTCAAATTCAGAGAAGAACTACCACCTTCATTCAGGGAAGCTGGAGTTTCTTGCCATGAAGTGGGCCATCTGTGAGAGGTTTCGGGATTATCTGTACTATTCTCCACCATTCACTGTCTATACGGACAATAATCCCCTAACGTATGTGCTCACCACCGCAAAGTTAAATGCAACCACACAGAGGTGGGTAGCAGAACTAGCTGATTTCCAGTTTGTGATTAAGTATCGCCCTGGAAAAGCAAACAGAGATGCAGACGGACTTTCACGTATGCCCCTAGATATGGAGCAGTACATGAACAAATGCACACAGAATGTTGATCCTGATGTGATGAATTGTGTGACACAGGCAGTCAAGGTAAAGTCACAAGAAAATGAACCATGGCTCTGCCCAGTCACCATTTCTACTCTCATCAGTGAAGCAGACCAAGAAGCCAGCTCTATAGCTGAAATATCAGACTGATCTAAAAAGAGCTCAAGAAGAAGACTCCGTGATTGGAGAGGTGTTGCGCTATGTGTTGTCAAAACAATGGCCAAGAAGTGTAAAGCAGCACAACAGTAAAATTGCAGCTCTAGTCAGGCAAAAACACAAGCTGTACTTGAAAGATGATGGACTGCTTTACAGGAGAACAGCAACACATGACCAGCTACTCCTACCCCAGAAGTTTCACAAACTTGTGTTCAAAGAGCTCCATGAAAACATGGGTCATTTAGGGGTAGAGAGAGTGATGAACTTGATAAGAGAGCGTTTTTATTGGGCTCACATGCAAAGAGATGTGGAGCACTACATCACGAGAGTTTGCAGTTGTTTAAAGAACAAACGTCCCAATAAGATCACAAGGGCACCACTGACTAACATTGTCACCACGTACCCATTTGAATTAGTGTCAGTGGATTTCCTGCATTTGGAGAAGTGCAAAGGAGGATATGAGTATATCCTGGTTGTAATGGACCATTTTACTCGTTTTGCCCAGGCTTACCCATGTCGTAACAAAGCCGCCCACACCGCTGCTGAGAAGATCTTTGGAGATTTTGCCCTTAAGTTTGGCTGCCCCACATGACTCCATCATGATCAGGGAAGAGAGTTCCAAAATAAACTTTTTGCAAAACTCCAAGAGTACAGTGGTGCGCAGGGGTCCCGAACAACACCCTACCATCCCCAAGGGAATGGGCAGGTGGAACGATTTAATCGTACACTGTTGGCAATGCTCAGAAATTTGCCCGAAGCAGCTAAGGAAGACTGGAAGTCCTCTCTGGCAAAAGTGGTTCATGCCTATAATTGTACGCGTAGTGAAGCTACGGGGTACGCACCATATTTTCTGTTGTTTGGTCGTAGTCCAAAGTTGCCTATTGATCTAATGTTTGGCCTCACAACAAGAGAGCAGAGTGTTTCTCAGCAAGACTATGCTGAAAAGTGGAGAGCTACAATGACTGAAGCTTACAAACTCGCTTCTAAAACAGCAAACAAAGAAGGGATGAGAAGTAAAGCACTTTATGATAAAAAGGTTCATGGTGCTGAATTACTCCCTGGATCCAGAGTATTGGTTCGAAACTTGACCGAAAAAGGTGGGCCAGGAAAATTAAGATCATTCTGGGAAGACAAGGTGTATGTCGTGACCCAAAAGAAGTACCCAGACAGTCCAGTATATGAAATCAGACCTGAAACTGGCAAGGGACGCACTCGGGTCATGCACAGAAACCTTTTGTTACCATGTGACTTTCTTCCCATGGAAACAGTGAAACATGCCTCTAAGAAAATGAGAGAAAGAGACTCTAAGAGACAAAGGCATGTGGACAGACAAAGCAACGCGGATGATGAAGATGAAGAGGGTTGGAATGCGATAATCGGATTACGAGCTGGGAAGGATCAAGAGCAGCGTCCACTGAGAGCCGATGCACCGGAGTTCTACCCGCATGATGACACTACTCCGGAAGATGAGGACCAGGACCCAGATGACGTCACGCAGGTGCAGCTGGCACCAGAGGTCGACGATCTGGTGGTTCCAGATCCAGCTGAGGCAGACCAGGACCAGAGTGATGAGGTGTCGGAGTCCAGTTCCAGTGACCAGGAGGGACCTGACGAGATTCCTGTTAAAACGTATCCTTCAAGAATAAGAAAACAGCCATTGAGACTGACTTATGATAAGTTAGGCCAACCTAGCACTTCATTGCATTTCATCTGCCTAGAACAAAGATGTAGAAGCTAAAGATAACCATTGGTCAGACATAAATGTCTTGAAAAGTAACTTGGTAGTTACTGTGATGGTTGATAAAAAAAATTGAAAAAAAGAACAAAAAAATTTAAAAACACAAAAAGAGACTTGCAGTGTGTTACTAAGGCACAGGCATCACACCAAGGTTTATTTGGTAGGTGTGATATCCTACCGTGTAGCAATGATCACACTTGAGTTATTTCTTTGGCTAACTCTGCCGTTTATTCTGCAACACACATAATATGACTGAACATGGATTCTGCGCGGGGTTTTTCACACTCTTGTTCTAATGTGTCCCCTTAATAGTAGTGCTGAACAATACAGGTAGTTCCCCCTAGAGGCATGTGCCAGTAATGTTTTAAATTAGACTTGCAGTCTACCACAGTAGGTTATGACTAGATTGAGTATCCTTACTCTCAGGAAAGATGCAGATACCCACCATGATGGATGGAGCGGTTGAAGGTTATCGTGCACAAAGACCTCTTCTGCAAATGTATTGCATGGAATAGGAGATACATGCTGTACTATGGACAATCACCAGTGGCATCTTTATAGACTTTAATGAACTCTGACTCCTGTGTAGTGATACCCTGCTTAACATGTAATGCATGATTACCAAATGTGAACTGACAGAAGAAAAGAGAAAAAAAATTACTGTTTTCAGAAAGGTGTAATGTCGGGACGACATTAACTTTTTGAGGGGTGAGTGTAGGAAAGTGTTAATTTTGGATAACCTCTAGTGAACCCTCAGAAACAGTGAGGATTAGATGCTAATGGCAAATGTGAATATTCGTAATAAATGTACTTAAGAGACTATAATTTAATGATTAATAGTAAATGGGAGCATTTATAGGGAATGTATTAAAGGACTGAATATGCACTGTCTAGATATGAGCTGTCAATGGAAGTAGTAGCGTTTTCTACGCCAGAGGTGGCGCTCAGTAATGTTAAGACACTGTGTAGTGTTAGAGAACACCATAGAAGAAGAGTGTATGCGCTCTAGTGAGTGTGTTCCAGAGAATGTTCGAGAGAGACGTGGGGAGAGAGTGTTGAGACAAGATGGTGTCTAGCGATGTGCTGTGTAAGTGATGTGCCGTGCCGTGTGAGCTGGGAGAAGTCAATAAACAGTCGCTGCAAAGTCTAACAGCTTTGGCTCAATCATCCTTCCTCCCCTTTGCCCCTCCTGGTGTAACAATATTATAGTAGAAAAATATTTACCTGTGCATAAAAGTGGGGATGGGCAGGCGTGTCATTTATTTTGATACACGTCATTTTACAAAATGGGAAAAAAGTGGTCAGATCAGCCGATAATAACATAATGTAACGTAGTGATGTGTTGTAAATATACTGTGTAAACACAATCAAAACCTCTTTACACAGAGAGGGGTATTCTGGCCTGGAGGGGTAGTGTCATGACTGATTCCATTATTCAGCCCACCGTGCAAGGTGGCAGCAACAAAGAGACAATCAAACTGTTACATGTTTGAATATCTTTTATTAAACAGGGCAAAAATCCGCACTGCTACAGAACAGTCACTCACCAGAGGAAAGAGCCTGTGGGAGAAAATGAGAGCTGTAAGCAGAGGATGGAGTAAGGGAAAATGGGTGAGCCAAATTACCACTTACGTGGGCTCCAAGGGAGCACCGGCAGGACTCCAGCGGAGAAAAAGACGAACCAGCGTGTAGGGAATGAGCTGGTGGAGCCTGACCAGGTGGAGGTTACTGTAGTGAGGGATGAAGTGGCAGGAGAGCGCGTGCAGCCCCCAGTGACACACCCGCATGATGACAGCAACCTGCACAAGGAAATAAAGCACACAGGTTAATAATTTCTTTCACCAGTGTATAATTGACTTGCTGTCTTGGTGGCAGTATACCCAGACGAGCCAGCGTTGAATCACTGAAGGATGCTAAGTAACGCTGGCTGATGACAGGGCGCAGGTTTGTCCTCTGCCTTAGGTGTGATGATGAGCTGAGGAGAGATGAACGGAAGGAGGGGGCGCGCTCTTGATGCCCATGACAGGTATAGTCTGGCCTAGGCTGTTTACACACCCCCGGTATAGGTTGGCCTAGGACAGTTTTATCCCCTAGGGTATACTCTGGCCTGGGGCCAAACTATACCCAGGTTTTAATGTGGGCAGGGATTAATAATCTGAATGGACATCAGTCAGTAGTGTGTGGGATTGTTGGCATGGTAGTGTTGTGTGAGTGTGAAGTGTCTGGTGAGAAAAAGAAACTTAACCAAGGCTGTGGAAAATAGCTCAGCTGTTATCCCATTCCTCCTCTGGGTCTCTCTGGAGAGCAAGTGGAAGAGCTTTTTATACTGGGAACTGGGCCCAGGTGTTCCCAGTACTCAACTACTCAACCACACCCACTGAGCACCTGCAATTCAAACAAGTAGGAGAGACAAAAATGACCTGCCCAACAGCCAAAAGATGCAGGGACATCACAGCAGCTGGAGTCCATGTAAAGTGCAAGTTATGCACCCACATCGACGCGACGCAGCTGCAATGGCATCAATGCAGTAGCGACGTGTGTTCTATTGCGTTGCCCGACATGCACCTCTCCAGAGAAGGAGAGATGCATGTCAGTGACGCAGGCCGTCAGAGCTGTGATTGGTCCACTGTGCCTCCTCCTTCACATTTCACATCCCATGGACTCACTGTAAGTGCTTTGAGATGCCACTTGACATGTAAAGCACCATATAGACAAAGAAGAGTGATGTCTGAAGATAGAGTTGAGGTTCGATTGGACACAGCAATGATGATAGAAGGACTACAGCTCCTGACCAGATAGAGTGATGATATAGAGTGAAGTACTACGTGGCGGTAATGCACCTGTAAGTTGGTTGCCAACCGCCAATCAAATCTAAAAGAAGAAGAAGATTTAATCCATTATTATTATTATTATTATTTTTTCCTGCTTCTCGCTGCTGCTCCGCTCTGCCTGTTCATGGAGACGTAACTTCCAAGGCGAGTCGGTTAAACAACGGTCCAAAATCAAAAAGAATATTGAGAAAGTAAGCACATACAGAACATTTTGTGACTCATCATAACCCCAGTAATTACACAGATTGTCAAATAATGACAGCGGCGGGGTGGTTGCACGCACTGTTTTCTCCGACTTCTTTATCTATGTGCAACGATTGTATGAAAACGTGTTTTTTCTTTACATTTTTTAGCTCCAACTCCATCATAATCTGCTCTTGTCTGTCACTATTCCATAAAACAGACGACAAACACAAATCTCTCTATACATCGCTGAAACCTGTTTTGGTAACAGAACAACGCATTTCTTTAACGCAGCAAGAAAAAAATTGCTGATCACTGTGTCAGCGACGGACCGTCGAAAATGGCGTCGACGTGATACGAGGTGCGTAAATCCCGCTTAAGACATGCTGGGGAGCACGCTCCACGTGGGCAAGGTAATCGGGTTGTTTTAACAGAATAGAAAAAGGTGAACCAATCAAACTTTGACTGCTGGGTCTAAAAGAATGTTGAACTCTAGAAAAAACGTGAACTACGAAAAAAATCTACAAAGTTACTACAAAACACAGACAATATGGACGATACAGGACACACAGTAAAGAGAAGAACAGAAAGAGGCAGTGCCTCAGCACACAACTGAGTTAAAAAGCCTAGCTCTGCTCTCTTGAGGGGGAGGGCTTAAGGACTCCCAATGAATCACCAGTAGCTCCACAGATCAGATATCTTCCTGTTTCCCACGGTTACCTGACCTGCTGGGGCTGGGCAAGCATGGACAGCACACAGGAACAACTCATTGAAAATGAATGTTTATAACACAATAACTACGACTAAAATATACTTACAGTGGTGTGAAAAAGTGTTTGGCCCCCTTCCTGAGTTTCTCATTTTTTTTGTATGTTTGTCACTCTTAAATGTTTTCAGATCATCAAGCAAATTTCAAATATTAGACAAAGATAACCAAGTAAACACAAAATGCAGTTTTTAACTGAAGGTGTTTATTATTAAGGGGGAAAAAAATCCAAACCATACAAGCCCTTTGTGAAAAAGTGATTGCCCTTTGTTAAAACATAAGTGAACTGTGGTTTAATCACATCTTTGGAAAGCTGAGGTCAATTTCGCTAGCCACACCCAGGCCTGATTACTGCCACACCTGTTCTCAATCAAGAAATCAATTAATAGGACCTGCCTGACAAAGTGAAGTAGACCAAAAGATCCTCAAAAGCTAGACATCACGCTGTATCCAAAGAATTTAGGAACAAATGAGAAACAAGTAGTTTGAGATCTATCAGTCTGGAAAAGGTTATAGCGTGGTGACATAATAGGGAGATGGCATTCCACCCAGGTCTTGTGGGGTAATTGAGGGAAGGAAAGGAGAGATGGTAATGGGGGAAGACTGAGACAGGCGCCAGAGCACTAGGGGGGTATTAAACAGAATAAAGATGTGCTTTCGCCCCCGCTGTGCCAGGTGGGGAATGTATTGTGCAGAAGTAAGACCCTTTCACACCTGAGGACTCCGGGGTGCAGATGTATTGTGTTAAGCCATGCTCTGTGATGTGTATATTGATGTGTATACATGCTCTCTGATGCATGTGTCCAGTGGTTCACCCTGGGGTGCCAAAGGCGGGAATAAAGTGGTATAAAGGAGTTCGCCTTGGCACCCAGAGTTAGTCTGTCAGTTCTGCTTGCTGGAGGAGAATAACGTTGTATGTCATCAGCTTGTGTCTCGTCTGATTCCATCCTCCACAATAAAGCCATTTCTAAAACTTTGGGACTCCAGTGAGCCACAGTGAGAGCCATTATCCACAAATGGCAAAACCTGGAACAGTGTTGAACCTCCCCGAGGAGTGGGCCGGCAAACTAAAATTACCCCAAGAGCACAGCGACGACTCATCCAAGTGGTCACAAAGACCCCACACCAACATCCAAAGAACTGCAGGCCTCACTTGTCTCAGTTAAGGTCAGTCTTCATGACTCCATCTTAAGAGACAGACTGGGCAAAAAATGCCTGCATGGCAGAGTTCCAAGATGAAAACACTGCTGAGCAAAAAGAACATAAAGGCCCCATCTCAGTTTTTCCAGAAAACATTTTGATGATCCCCACGACTTTTGGGGAAAATACTCTGTGGACTGACGGGACAAAGTTGAACTTTTTGGAAGGTGTGTAGGTTCCATTACATCCGGCGTAAAGTAACACAGCATTTCAGAAAAGGAACATCATACCAACAGTAAAATATGGTGGGTGGTAGTGTGGATGGGTCTGGGGCTGTTTTGCTGCTTCAGGATCTGGAAGACTTGCAGTGGTAAATGGAAGCGTGAATTCTGCTGTCTACCAAAGAATCCTGAAGGACAATGTCCCGACCATCTGTTCGTGACCTCAAGCTGAAGTGGACTTGAGTTCTGCAGGCAGACAATGATCCAAAACACAGCAGCAAGTCCACCTCTGATGGCTTAAGAAAACAAATGAAGACTTTGGAGTGGCCTAGTCAAGCCCTGACCTGAATCTGATTGACATGCTGTGGCATGACCTTGAAAAGGCGGGTTCATGCTCCGAAAACCCTCCAATGTGGCTGAATTACAACAATTCTGCAAAGATGAGTTGGGCCAAAATTCCTCTACAGCACTGTAAAAGAATCGTTGCCAGTTATCGCAAACGCTTGATTGCAGTTGTTGCTGCTAAGGACGGCCCAACCAGTTATTAGGTTTAGGGGGGGCAATCCACTTTTTCACACAGAGCCATGTAGGTTTGGATTTTTTTCCCTTAATAATAAACACCTTCATTTAAAAACTGCGTTTGTGTTTACTTGTGTTATCTTTGTCTAATATTTAAATTTGTTTGATGATCTGAAAACAATTACTGTAAGTGTGACAAACATACAAAAGAAATTAGAATCAGGAAGGGGGCAAACACTTTCTCACACCACTGTAGACATGCAGGGTGCAGAGAGATCACAAATTGAACCACCAACCCTCTGATCAGAGGTCGCCCACCCTCTACACCCACACCACAGCCACAGTTGTAGAGTGTAAGACTCGAGGTCTTATGAGCACAAAAAAATGAGAAATCAGGAAGGGGACAAACACTTTTTCACACCACTGTATCTACAAACAAGCATTTCTAACTTTTTCTAATTAATCTCACTATGTGACCCTCTAATAGAGCTGTCAACATTTACATCACTGATCACGTAACCTTAGCCTTAGCGACAGAGCAAGGTATAAACAAATCCAGATCTCAATGTATTTTATTGCAAATGTTAGCTATTTTTTAAACAGGAATATGCAGAAATGATGCAGAATTTGTTCATGTAGCCATCACCAGCTTATGATAGATGATAATGGCAAGCAGAAATATAAGTTTTTTTAGATTCCCATTGGCCAGCCAAGATTACCAGAGGAGAATGTTGTGGGCTAATGCCTGCCAAACGAGAATGCGTTTAAGCAATGAGATGTGGATCCCGAGGGATGATGTGACCCACGTCTACGTCCGTTCTGACCACTTTATAATAGGTATGTCTAAGATAAGATAAGATAAGATAAGATAAGCCTTTATTAGTCCCACAATGGGGAAATTCCAGGATTGCAACAGCACAGGGATAGCAACACTCAGAGCAACAATCAGAAGACAAGAAAAACAAGAGCAGCGAATATACATACGTATGTACATATAAATATATAAATATATAAACACAATGCGGAGCATTGTAGCTAGATGGAATAAATATATAAACACACACAGTGCTGAGCATTGTAGCTAGATGGAATAAATATATAAACACAGTGCGGAGCATTGTAGCTAGATGGAATAAATATATAAATATATAAACACACACAGTGCGGAGCATTGTAGCTAGATGGAATGAACAGCATAACCGTCTACTTAGTTATCCTACATGGTGTGATTATGTACCCATACATATTGTCACCCTCTGTAACGACCGGTATTTTCCTATACCGGAGGGGACAATTGTGTAAGTCTATTGCGTCTTTTGCATTCAATACTATTAGGTTGTCACGTTTTTTTGCTATCTCTGCGAGCAGCCCTGCTTAGGTTATACAGTCTGACAGCCGTAGGTAGGAAGGACCTGCGAAACCTCTCGGTTGCGCACCTAGGATGATGTAGTCTGCTGGTAAATGAGCTACTCAGTGCGTTCAGTATGTCCTGCATAGGGTGGGACTCAGACTCCAGCAGAGATGACAGTTTAGCCACCATCCTTCTCTCTCCCATCTCCTCCACTGCGTCAAGGCGTTTCCCCAGGACAGAGCTAGCTTTCTTGATCAGTTTGTTCAGTCTCTTCCTATCGGCTGCTGTAACGCCACTGCCCCAGCAGACCACTCCAAAAGTGATGGCTGATGCCACCACCGTGTCGTAGAATGTCTTCAGCAGCGCCCCTTGTACACAAAAGACCTGAGTCTCCTCAGTAGAAACAGCCTGCACTGTCCCCTTCTTGTAGAGTGCGTCGTTATTATGTGACCAGTCCTAGTTTATGGTTCAGATGACCACCCAGGTACTTGGAGGATGTCACCAACTCGATGTCTGTTCCCTGTATATTTACTGGTGCTGTGAGGGTTGTCCTTGCCTGCGGCAGTCCACACCAGCCTCCTTAGTTTTCCTCGCGTTGATCTGGAGGCAGTTCCTATGGCACCAGTCCACGAAGTCCTGGATAAGTCCTCTGTACTCAGCTTCATCTCGTTGGATATTGAGGCCAATGATTGCAGAGTCGTCAGAGAACTTCTGGTAGAATGGCAGTGTGTTGTGTTGTGTGAGAAGTCCGCAGTAATAAAGGGTGAACAGAAGGGAGCCAAAACCGTTTCCCTGGGGGCCCCCGTGCTACCGATGATCGTGTCGGGCACACAGTCCCGGGTTCTCACAAACTGTGGCCGGTTAGTGAGGTAGTCCAGGATCCATGATGACAGGTGCTGATCCAGCCCCTGCGCACAGCAGCTTGTCCTTCAGGATCACCGGTTGGATGGTTGTGAAAGCACTGGAGAAGTCAAAGAACATGATCCTCACCGCATTCCCGGGCTTCTCCAGGTGGGACAGAGAACGTGAAGGAGGAAGATCACCGCATCCTCCACCCCAATGCCATGCTAGTAGGTTAACTGGAGTGGATCCATTGCTGGTCCCACCAGGGGGCGGAGGTGAGCACTCTACTTACCAATTCTATAAACTCTTATTTAGTATTAAATGTCATTTGCCTACATACTTTAAAGTTTATGTGAACATGCGGAAAACATGCAAATTCACATCCAAGGGAGTTGATAGCTAATCAGCCTCAGAGTAAAAGTATTAACTTTACTTTACATTATTACACTATTACTATTACTACACTACACTATTACTACACTATTACTGCTATTACTACTACACTATTACTCACTTTACATTACTTTTAGTAATGTACTTTACTATGTGCATTTGCATATTGCTCACTTGCACAGTGTACATCATCTCACCCCGACTCATGTCATATCATCTCTGCTGCTAAATTATCATTGTACAGTCTACTGGGTATTATCATTACAGAGAAATTCTCACACTGAATGCCAATTTGTACATTGCTCATTTGCACACTATACATAGGCTTATGCCATCTCAGGTTCATATCATCTCTGATATTAATATACCATTGTCCATTATAGTTGTCCAGTGAATTTTCAGTTTTTCATTCTTCTTGTTTCCTCTAGCTTAACTGCCTTAACTGCTTTAACTGTCCTAATTGCCTAATGTGTGTTATCAGTATTCATTAGTATTAGTATTTAGTATTAAGGTGTGTTTACGGTGTCCTAATTGCCTAATGTGTGTTATTAGTATTCATTAATATTAGTGTTTAGTATTAATGTGTGTTTAATACCTTTATTCGTATTGATGTGAATCTATTACCTTGGCATTCATACGGAGAGCAGAGTAAGAGTTTCATTGCTCAGGAAATGTTGCATTTCTTCACTGTGCACATGATAATAAAGCCTTTGAATCTTGAATCTTAACACTGGAATTAAACTAGCTTAAAAATGAGACTGCCACCAGATCTGCAGACATATGCACCAGAGCTCTGTAGAGCTGAAACAAAGTGTTGGGAATTAATTCATCCATGCTATGAATGTGTTAACGAGGACTAGCAGTGCTATTTGCAGATATGGAATGAGCAGTAAAGTCTGTTGTTTTATCCGAGTGAAGCATCGCCACTCATCCCTAAGGTGGTGCTGTGGATCTAAGACAGTCTGGGTGTTCCTGCTTGCCAGCAGGGAGTTGAAAATAGGCTTTTCTCACCTTGGCGTCGGACAGTCTTCAATTCAAAAGAGAGTTTTGTCTATTCAGTGAAGAAAGAGTCGGTGTTGGGGGGGAATAGATGAACATACCTGTCAAGGCATACCTCATGCCTCCCTTATTGGGAGGGCTTTCACACCTGTATTGAGTACTTAAAAACTGTATTTATCGGCAGATGAAAGAAAACTGAAGCAAAAAAAAAGCAAAAACCAAACAAACAACAACAACTGCAACATGAACTATTTCAAACATATTTATTCAAATGTACACGTATATGGGCACAATCTTGAGCCATAACTTTTTGGTAATGTGAAAATAATAAGCCAAGTAGCACAAAAAAAAATAAATAAAAAATAATTAAATTTAAAAAAATAAATGATAATATTAATAATAAATAAATAAAAATACAATATTTTTCAAATTTACATTAGCACAAGGTAGATTGCTTAATTTGAAAGTACACAATAAGAATAATTCTGAATATAGTTCTTAATTGTCAGCTAGATATATACACTTGGAATTAAAGAGTTTTTAATTGTCAGCTTTGTTACACTAATGCACTTGGATGAACTTGAAACAAGAAAATGTTCACTGATGCTGCTTGTTATAGTTCCAAGTAGCAGCCTTTGCTGACTCTAGCATTTTTTTTGAAGCCTTGACCTTGAAGCATGGAGTATCACAATTCATTTTCACTTGCATGAAAGAAGTCAGAGTTTCTGGGCGCATACTTTTTCTGAAGTCGGTGTGAATCTTCCTGACCATGCTGAATGCCCTCTCACTGTCAGCATTGCTGTGAGGAAGGTAAAAGCAGTACTGAGTACACTTTGAGGAGCTGGGGGAAGCGGGGCACATCAAGGGCTGTCTTCAAGGCCATCACCTGACCCCAGTAACATCATCACGGACAGGCTTGCCATCCTTGTCTTGTAGAGGCACTGGTGTTTTCTGGCAGCAGTTTGCAGGTCTCCCATTCTTCTTTCAGCTCTTCTGTATCAACAGTGGGCAAAATGCAGCAGCAAGCTCTACAATGGGGCCATAGGTCAGGGACTCTGTTTTCCTGGGGTCGAGGACAGAGAGGTGTGGCAGAATTTGTCGTCAAAGGGGAACTTGTTGAGTATCTTCTCACTACAGCTTTCATAGAAGCCTCTTACTGCTTCACAAGAACTCAGCTCTGTGCCTGGGTCAAGTTCATGGTTTGTAGGGCTTCTCTGGTTTCCAGTCCAATGGCGATAAACTCCTCAGAGTGCTGCAGGTCACTGTCCAGGAAATCCAGCCTTCTTAGGTCATTGGTCACCTTTACATACTTCATTTGAACAATTTGACCAATAGTTTTCTCAAGAGACGATCCATTTCAAGGAAGAAAACTGCCTATCTTGCTCTCGTCTGCTTGAAAGATGGTGTTGAAGTTGTTGATTGATAGGCAGGATGAACTTGAAAGCAGGAACAAGTCACACTACTGTCAGGGCCTTTGGCCATGTACCAAAAAAAAAAAATAAAAAACAACAAGACGACTTCTTTGACAGACTAATCACATAGAATGAAACATACGTCCATCACTATGATACAGAAACTAAAGCCCAGTTGAAGCAATGGAAGCGTTATGACTCACCACCTCTGAAGAAGGCAGCATGTCCAACCCTTGGCAGGCAAGGTCATGCTCACGGTCTTTTGGGACCAGCATGGAGTAGTGATGATGGATTGCCTGGTAAAGGGTACCACAATTACCGGGACTTACTACACTTCACTGCTGCAGAAATTGCAGAAGGTCATCAAAAGCAATCATCATGCTGACCAAAGGTGTCCGCTTCCTGCAAGATAATGCCGGGTTCACAACTTACATTGCCCAGAGGGAAGCACAGTCCCTGCGGCTATTTAATCCTTCCTCACCCCACTTCCCCTCCCTTACCTTACACCATTGACTTCCACCTTTTTCCAACAATGAAGTCATTTTTGAAGGGCAAGCCTTTCCAGACAAGAAATGCGATTTCCATGTCAAGTTGTGGCTTCTGGCACAGGCCTGCAAGACTTCTACAGGTGAGGTCTCTGCGGTTGCATAAAGCGATAGGAGAAATGTGTAACCCTTGGGTGGGTAACTATGTAGAGAAAGACTAATAAATGTGCCAAGGTTGAGTCTTCTCAGTCCATGGGAAGATGACTCAGGGGGAAATCTCTTATGAACAGCCCTCATAAATGTGTAACATTTCTATAATTTTAGCTAAATTATATAAAATTGAAAAGCCTGTTTTTTAGTGCCATAGCTCTCATGGAGCAGCATATGCCCTGCTGAATCTGAACAGCGCTGTCAGTCAAAGATGGTGTTTCCCTATCTCAACCCTACTGTAAATCATCACCTTCATTGGGTTTGATCTACTGAAAGCTGAAGTTTGATATTCATATCCAGTGTGTCTAGGAAGCATGAAGGACTAAAAAGCGCTGACCTGCAGTGTGGTCTGGCTGTCAGGTACATCTATACATACGAGCGTATGACGTATGTTCGTGTCCGCCGCTACAAAGGCGGGTATGAGTCTGTCTATGCCATTTTCTCGAAGCTCGTGACTCTCCCATTCTTTTTGGTGACGTCCAGTCCCTCAACTTCCCTTTCCTTCAAGCTTTGTTTTCGTCGGCCGGCGGCGCGGCGCTGCAGGAAAAGCCATTTTGGAAAATCACAAAAAGACTGCTTAGGTGCGCCTCAATGTCGCCTAGGGCATCGAAATTACTTGTCAGTTGATTTTAGGTTCTCTCAATAATTTTTTTTTTTTCGCTATAAGTTTTCTTTTTGGCGTACAGGAAAGGCATATACGGCCCCTATTGCTAAAATTGCATTTTCCCCGTATTGAAAATATGGGGCGAAACCGTATCACTTGACAGGTATGGATGCAGGCAGCTGTTCCTCATGGCCTTCCTCAAACAGCCATAAAGTCTATATAAGCCCCTTTCCACTAGTACCTGTTTGGCCCTGTCAGTTCGGTTTGGCACACTTGTAGGCTTTTCCATTAGGAACTGTAATGGTTTCGGTCCCGATTTTTCGGACCTGCTCTGAGTGGTTCTTAGCGCTCCATACTTAATCTTCCGGCGCCACACGAGTAGGCTGCCCTTTGCAACAGCGGATCAATTTCTGCCTATTTCTGTTACTATCTGCTCTCTTGCCAGTCTTTATGATCCAGCGTCACCGTTATTCCATCCGAACACGTAGATTGCCCAAATGTCTCCTGATTCAGTGGACGGAGCCACTGTTTCTGGCAGGAGGCAGTATAACAGGCCCAGATGCTAGCACTCAACCGGCCCATGATGCTAACGCGAAAACTCGACATACCGGGAGAATTAAGACGAAAACGACGTGGGTGTCGAGCTGGAGTAAGACGGCGGGCAAGGAATATAAGGTACAGACCCGCCCTCCCATCTGTCATTATGGGGAATGTACGATCGATACTCGGAAAGGCAGATGAACTAGCGGCTATCTCCCGCTACGATAGCATATACTGGGAGTGTAGCCTGTTCCTATTGTCAGAGACGTGGCTAACAGGACTAGCAGCAGATGCTAACATTGAACTGGAGGGTTTTCCATGCAATACGGGCAGACTGAACACCAGAACAGTGGGAAGGCACGGGGCGGTGGGGTGATGATGTACGTCAATAACAACTGGTGCAGACCAGGACATATCATGGTTAAGGAACAGCACTGTAGCAAAGACATTGAGTTGCTAGCTGTTAGCATGCAGCCTACCTATCTCCCGAGGGAATACTTACACGTGATCTGCATTGTTATTTATGCAAATCCGACGGCGAACGCTGGGATAGTGCGTGACGTCATCCACTCAGTAACTGGCAGACTGCAGACAGAGCACCCAGATGCTCTTCTCCTCATCTCAGGCGATTTTAACCATATTTCACTGTCTCCCATTCTACCCACGTTTACCCAGTATGTCCACATGCCACACTAGAGACAATAAAACACTGGATTTATTCTATGCAAACACTAAGGAGGCGTACACCTCATCACAACTCCCCCCACTCGGGAGATCAGATCACAACTTGGTTCATCTCCTGCCGGTGTACAAACCCCTAGTACACAGACAACCTCCGGTCATGGGCACAGTGAAGTTATGGTCTGAGGAGGCAATGGACGTTCTAAAGGACTGCTTTGAAACCACTGCCTGGGAGCAGCTCTGCGATCCACATGGTGAGGACATCGATGGCCTCACTCACACCATCACGGACTACATCAGCTTCTGTGTGGACAACACCGTACCCACCAAGACCATACGGTGTTGCTCGAACAACAAACCCTGGATCACCCTGAGATAAAAACACTTCTGAGAGAGAAGAAGAGGATCTTCAGGTTGGGGAACAGGGAGATGCTGAAGTCCGTACAGAGGGAGCTGAGGAGTAAGATCAGAGAAGGCAAGGACAGCTTCAGGAAGAAGATGGAGGACAAGCTGTAACAGAGCGACATCGGTGGGGTCTGGAGAAACCTCAAAACCATCTCTGGGCTCTAGAATAACCTCCTCCCAGGCCACGGGGGGCAGGGAGTGGGCGAACAATCTGAACCTATTTTTTAATAGGTTTGACCAACCGCCCTCCCCCCCGACTACACAACACACACTGCTGCCTCTAAAGACATCGAGTCCTGCTGCCCACACCCCACTCCACCAACACCCCCCACTCCCAACACACAGCCCCCCCAACATGACCCTCACTAAGACCCAGGTGAGGACGGAGCTGAGAAAGATCAAGGCGAGGAAAGACGTCGGGACGGACGGCATCAGCGTCCTGTGCAGATCAGCTATGTGGGATTGTGGAAGCTCATCTTCAACCTGAGCCTGAAGCTGGGGATTGGTACCACAGTTGTGGAAAACATCTTGTGTGGACCTGTACCAAAGACCTCCCACCCAAAGACCTGAACAGCTACAGCCAGTGGCCCTGACGTCCCACATGATGAAGACCCTGAGAGACTGCTCCTTGCTCACCTCCGCCCCCTGGTGGGACCAGCGATGGATCCACTCCAGTTTGCCTACCAGCATGGCATTGGGGTGGAGGATGCAGTGATCTTCCTCCTTCACCGTTCTCTGTCCCACTGGAGAAGCCCGGGAATGCGGTGAGGATCATGTTCTTTGACTTCTCCAGTGCTTTCAACACCATCCAACCAATGATCCTGAAGGACAAGCTGCTGTGCGCAGGGTGGGACCAGCACCTGTCATCATGGATCCTGGACTACCTCACTAACCGGCCACAGTTTGTGAGAACCCGGGACTGTGTGTCCGCCACGATCATCGGTAGCACGAGGGCCCCCCAGGGATAGTTTTGGCTCCCTTCCTGTTTACCCTTTATACTGTGGACTTCTCACACAACACAACACACTGCCATCTACCAGAAGTTCTCTGACGACTCTGCAATCGTCGGCCCTCATCTCCAACAGAGATGAAGCTGAGTACAGAGGACTTATCCAGGACTTCGTGGACTGGTGCCATAGGAACTGCCTCCAGATCAACGCGAGGAAACTAAGGAGCTGGTGGTGGACTGCCGAGGCAAGGACAACCCTCACAGCACCAGTAAACATACAGAGAACAGACATCGAGATGGTGACATCCTACAAGTACCTGGGTGTTCATCTAAACAATAAACTAGACTGGTCACACAATACTGACACACTCTACAAGAAGGGACAGTGCAGGCTGTTTCCTACTGAGGAGACTCAGGTCTTTTGGTGTACAAGGGGCGCTGCTGAAGATATTCTACCGACACGGTGGTGGCATCAGCCATCACTTTTGGAGTGGTCTGCTGGGGCAGTGGCATTACAGCAGCTGATAGGAAAGAGACTGAACAAAACTGAATCAAGAAAGCTAGCTCTGTCCTGGAGCAGTGCCCTGACCCAGTGGAGAGATAGAAGAGATAAGGATGGTGGCTAAACTGTCATCTCTGCTGGAGTCCAAGTCCCACCCTATGCAGGACATACTAAACGCACTGGGGAGCTCATTTAGCAGCAGACTACATCATCCTAGGTGCGCAACCGAGAGGTTTCGCAGGTTCTTCCTACCTACGGCAGTCAGACTGTATAACCTAAGCAGGGCCTGCTCGCAGAGATAGCAAAAAAAACGTGACACCTAATAGTACTGAATGCAAAAGATGCAATAGACTTACACAATGGTCCCCTCCAGTATATACAACTAGGACAGTATCGGTTGCTACGGAGGGTGACAATATGTCTGGGTACATATTCATACTATGTAGGATAACTAAGGCAGATGGTTATGCTGTTTATTCCACCTCGCTACAATGCTCCGCACTTTGTATATATATTTATATATTGATGGGTGTATGTATGTACTGTATATCCACTGCTCTTATTTAGATCTTCCATATCTTCTTAATTATTGCTCTGAGTGTTGCTATCCCTGTGCTGTTGCAATTCTGGAATTTCCCCATTGTGGGACTAATAAAGGCTTATCTTATCTTATCTTATACTGACCTGAAAATGTGACGTCAAAAGACTGCAGGCCACTGATTGGTCTGGGCGTAACGTCATGAGAACAATGTCTTAAGGCTGAATTACAGAATCTCGAGTCGCCATTTGCAAAGATTCGTCCGTGAGCCAGCAAGCGTCAGTATAAACAACAACGTTAGAATGGCTTCACAGAAATCAGACCCACAGAAATCAACACCGCGGTCCAACAGAGTTTTCTGTGCCTTTCGGCTGATGAGAGAATCGAGGGAACTAGACGGAGCCACCCGAAATGAATTTACAGACATAGGATGGTGAGTGATGTGATATGATGTGATATTGTGCATCGTTTACGTTATTTATCCCAGCAGTGGAAAGTTCACTTTGAACAAACAACAACATTGTTTCCTGTGTGCAGACAATGAGCTAGCTAGTTAGCCATCAATGCTAACACTGTGCTGTCCTTGTATTTTGCACTTGTGTCCACAACTGATGAAATAAGCTAGTTGTAATCCTGGTTAAAAAAAGGTGTTTTTTTTTTTACTTTGGCACTTCGTGCTGTGCATGTACCTAAGTTGTGTGTATTTTCATTCTAGGGTCCGACCAGCATCTGCCTGTGACACTGGCAACGTTTAGCACTACACAGAATGTGTTATGACTGGTAAGTTGCACATCCCGTTATTTTTTTAGTAGTGGTGGACAAAGTACTCAAATCCTTTGTTTTTAAGTTAAAGTATAGGTAAAGTGCCAAAATTAAAGTAGCACAGTTTCCACTTAATATGAAAGGGACTGAAGTGAGATTTATTTGATTGTGTGAATATTAATTACAGAACAATTGAAAATGAATGGCACATCCAATATTAGCCACTGTAAAATAAACCGCTTGTTTATTTTATTTTATTTTATTTTTTGTCAGATCACTTGTGTGATCCTTTGTGAGTTATATTCATAATAGTTTATCTTGCACTTCAGGGAATGGGAGTTGTTCAGTCACCATTATAATTTAGTTTATATGTGTAGTTTATAGTCTATCATCAGTAAACTCATGCTGTATTATAATAACAGGACACATTACAAATATTTGAGACCCACTGTAGTGTATCCTTTATATTTTAGCAATACAAGTACAAAACACCACCCACACTTGAAGCCAGGGGCAAGAAGCGACACAGCGGTGACAGAGCGGTGGCTAAACTTTTATTGATAAAATTTACATATTTTGACTGAGTGACTCCATACCCGGGGATGCACACCCTCAGTTAAAGTACTAGATTCCATTCAACTGAAGGTATCAATTCATTCTGATTGCTGAGGCCACGGTAACAAATAAGATAAGATAAGATAAGATAAGATAAGATAAGCCTTTATTAGTCCCACAACGGGGAAATTCCAGGATTGCAACAGCACAGGGATAGCAACACTCAGAGCAACAATCAGAAGGCAAGAAAAAAACAAGCAAGCAAGAGCGGCTAATATACATATGTACATATTACTATAAAATAAATATATACACACACACACACACAGACACACAGTGCAGAGCATTGTAGCTGGATGGAATAAATATATGAGTATATGAACACACAGTGCAGGGAAAAGCCAGTGTGAACACACAGTGCAGAGCATTGTAGCTAGATGGAATAAATATGTAAATATATAAACATCCACAGTACGGAGCATTGCAGCTAGGTGGAATAAATATGCAAGTATATAAACACACACAGTGCGGAGCAATGTAGCTAGATGGAATAATATGTAGATATATAAAAACACAGTGCGGAGCATTGTAGCTAGATGGAATAAATATGTAAATATATAAACACACACAGTGCAGAGCATTGTTGCTAGATGGGATGAAACAGCATAACCGTCTACTTAGTTATCCTACATGGTATGATTATGTGCCCATACATATTCTCACCCTCCATAGCGACCGGTATGTTCCAGTTGTATGCCGGAGGGGACCATTGTGTAAGTCTATTGCATCTTTTGCATTCAAAAAACTATTAGTTTGTTACGTCTTTTTGCTATCTCTGCGAGCAGCCCTGCTTAGGTTGTACAGTCTGACAGCCGTTGGTAGGAAGGACCTACGAAACCTCTCGGTTGTGCACCTGGGATGATGTAGTCTGCTGCTAAATGAGCTCCTCAGTGCATCCAGTATGTCCTGCATAGGGTGGAACTCGGACTCCAGCAGAGATGACAGTTTAGCCACCGTCCTTCTCTCTCCTATCTCCTCCATCGGATCAAGGCGCTGCCCCAGGACAGAGCTAGCTTTCTTAATCAGTTTGTTCAGTCTCTTCCTATCGGCTGCAGTAATGCCACTGCCCCAGCAGACCACTCCAAAAGTGATGGCTGATGCCACCACCGTGTCATAGAATGACTTCAGCAGCGCCCCTTGTACACCAAAAGACCTGAGTCTCCTCAGCAGGAACAGCCTGCGCTGTCCCTTCTTGTAGAGTGCATCAGTATTGTGTGACCAGTCTAGTTTATTGTTCAGATGAACACCCAGGTACTTATAGGATGTCACCATCTCGATGTCTGTTCCCTGTATATTTACTGGTGCTGTGAGGGGCTGCCCATGCCTGCGGCAGTCCACCACCAGCTCCTTAGTTTTCCTCGCGTTGATCTGGAGGCAGTTCCGATGGTACCAGTCCACGAAGTCCTGGATAAGCCCTCTGTACTCAGCTTCATCTCCATTGGAGATGAGGCCAACGATTGCAGAGTCGTCAGAGAACTTCTGTAGATGGCAGTGTGTTGTGTTGTGTGAGAAGTCTGCAGTATAAAGAGTGAACAGGAAGGGAGCCAGCACCGTTCCCTGGGGGGCCCCCGTGCTACTGATGATCGTGTCGGACACACAGTCCCGGGTTCTTACAAACTGAGGCCGGTTCGTGAGGTAGTCCAGGATCCATGATGACAGGTGCTGGTCCACCCCTGCTCACAGCAGCTTGTCCTTCAGGATCATCGGTTGGATGGTGTTGAAAGCACTGGAGAAGTCAAAGAACATGATCCTCACCATATTCCCGGCTTCTCCAGGTGGGACAGAGAACGGTGAAGGAGGAAGATCACCGCATCCTCCACCCCAATGCCATGCTGGTAGGCGAACTGGAGTGGATCCATCGCTGGTTCCACCAGGGGGCGGAGGTGAGCAAGGAGCAGTCTCTCCAGGGTCTTCATCAAGTGGGACGTCAAGGCCACCGGTCTGTAGCTGTTCAGGTCTTTGGGGTGGGAAGTTTTTGGTACAGGTACCACACAAGATGTTTTCCACAGCTGTGGTACCCTCCCCAGTTTCAGGCTCATGTTGAAGATATACGTCACAATCCCACACAGCTGGTCTGCACAGGACTTGAGGAGCTTTGCGCTGATGCCGTCCGGTCCCGGCGCCTTCCTCGCTTTGATCTTCCTCAGCTCCGTCCTCACCTGGGTCTCGGTCAGGGTCAGGATGGGGGGCTGTGTGTTGGGAGTGGGGGGGTGTTGGTGGAGTGGGGAGTGAGCAGCAGGACTTGATTTCTTTAGAGGCAGCAGTGGTTGTTGTGCAGACAGGGGGGAGGGCGGTTGGTCAAATCTATTGAAAAACAGATTCAGGTTGTTCGCCCACTCCCTGTCCCCCGTGGCCTGGGGGGAGGTATTCTGGAGCCCCGAGATGGTTTTGAGGTTTCTCCAGACCCCGCTGATGTCGCTCTGTTGCAGCTTGTCCTCTATCTTCTTCCTGAAGCTGTCCTTGCCTTCTCTGATCTTTCTCCTCAGCTCCCTCTGTACGGACTTCAGCATCTCCCTGTTCCCCAACCTGAAGATCCTCTTCTTCTCTCTCAGAAGTGTTTTTATCTCAGGGTTGATCCAGGGTTTGTTGTTTGAGTGACGCCGTATGGTCTTGGTGGGAACGGATTTGTCCACACAGAAGCTGAGATAGCCCGTGAAGGTGTGAATGAGGCCATCGATGTCCTCACCATGTGGATCGCAGAGCTGCTTCCAGGCGGTGGCTTCAAAACAGTCCTTTAGAGTGTCCATTGTCTCCTCAGACCATAACTCCACAGTGTGCATGGCCGGAGGTTGTCTGTGCACTAGGGGTTTGTACACCGGCCGGAGATGAACCAAGTTGTGATCCGATCTCCCGAGTGGGGGGAGTTGTGATGAGGTGTACGCCTCCTTAGTGTTTGCGTAGAATAAATCCAGTGTTTTATTGTCTCTAGTGTGGCATGTGACATACTGGGTGAACGTGGGTAGAATGGGAGATAGTGAAACATGGTTGAAATCGCCTGAGATGAGGAGAAGAGCATCTGGGTGTTCTGTCTGCAGCCTGCTGGTTACTGAATGGATGACGTCACGCGCTGTCCCAGCGTTCGCCGTTGGATTTGCATAAACAACAATGCAGATCACGTGTAAAATCTACTTTGCTGAAGCGCAGCTACATGAAAATTGTGGTTAAATACAACAACAAAGTACTTTTTTGTCACATTCTACCACTGGCTTTTAGCAGCAAGTGTATTTCCCAAATATGTTTTAAACTTGCTTCAGTCCCTCCATGATTTCGCGGGATGTTTTTATGATTGTTGTGGTCTAAAAAGCCTGAATTCACGGGAGCTTTTGTTAAAAGTTCCGAAAAAAAGTTATGATGTTTGGAGAGGCTTTTTTGTACTGAGTGGAAAGGAAAAATAAATAATTTATTCTGTTAGTCTGTATTGTTTACCGGAGTCTGTGTTTTCGGGAGGAAAAAATGCAGACAGTGTTCCTATACCTAACTCCTACCTGTCTGGCTATCTGCTGCGTGTCTTCACACACACACACACACACACACACATCTTTCATTTACGGGGGGGGGGGGGGGGTCCATGTTCAGACCAGAGATCCACAGCTTTAAAGCTCATTGACAAGATGTAGTAATGATTTTACCTCTAAAGATGTATGAAATGATCAAACACTGGCTGTAGTGTTAGACTTGCTTGTTTGTTTCTGATTTTATGGAGTCTCTTGTCACGTGTGCTCCCGCAACGGGGTGCTTTTGGGGCAGGTGGACGTTTTTCAACACAAAACCAGCTCTTTGTACATGTGGTCAGAACGGAGATGTCCACCAGCAGGCTGGGGGACACAGAGGAAGGGACGGTGTTGGAAACCTCGTGGGTGAGTGGTTTTTTTTTTTTTAAATCACACACTTTTTTTTGCTGAAGCATTCCGTTAATACTTACTGTAAACACGGAAGTGAACTCAATGTAGCGATTCATTTGATTGGTTAGACTGAGCGTTTCAGTGCCACTCAGCTGAAATTTAATTGGTGAAATTGGTGTAAGTTAACGAGGATTGGCCAAAATTGCGAGAAAGTTGCGGTGATTGGATAAAGTTGCAAGGTCGCACAATAGTTGCGCTGACTGGCTGATTTCACGTGAATTAACGTCATCACAACATCGCAAAATCCTGGAGGGACTGTTTAATTAACCGCCACCTTTTTCTCTCTTTTCATCTAGGCAAGAGGAAAACGATCCACCCCAAACTGGACCTTGCGTCACTATTTACAGAGATGCAGGCTGAAGATCTGGTGAACCGGGACCAGTGTGAGCGGCACATCCAGTTGCTTCTCAGTGAGGCAGCATGGCCGGCGTGTGTGACCCATTCTAAGTTTTTTTTTTTTTTTTTACAGTTTGAATTTTGCACATTCTAAATAATCTGGAATTTGCTGCTGATTGTAATAAACAATTTAGTGACTTATGTGTTTGCATCATGATTTTCTATTTTGTCTGTTATGACACCGGTGGGAAAAGAGTCAACAGTACAAACCATTTATCAGTGATGTTGAAAATAATGGCTCATTTTTAAGAAAAAGTAACCAAAAGCAATTATTTTATTTACTGAAGACTATATTGTTGGATGTGCCAGTGCAGAAGACCCTGCACACTTTAGCGACAGTACCAGTATATAGAGGAATTCTGGGCCATTTCCTAATAATGGGTTAGGGCAGGGGTGTCCAATCATGAATCATGTGCCATGGAGGGCCAAGACCCTGCAGGCTTTACCTCCAACCAGTGTCTTCAACAGCAAATTCCACTGAATTTCTTCCACTGACTGCTGATCAGTGAAAACACCTGCTGAAGAGACTGGGTAGAAGACAGAACGTGCAGGGTCTTGGCTCTCCATGGCACATGATTGGACACCCCTGGGTTAGGGTTTAATGGGATTTAACATTTGATCACTGTCATGACTGATAGTGCAAAGCTCACGTGCGAGGCAGCAAACACCAGAGAAGACTTGATAACAGGGAGTAAACGTTAAACACAACTTTATTGAAAACCAAAAACACACGCAGCTGGAGAGAAAATGGTGCACGCCAAGGGAAGACGCAGCCTGCAGGGAAGAGAACGAGAGCTGGCTAGAAATGAGGAGTGAAATGGGGAATAATGAATAGAGCAGCAATGCATCTTAATACAAGTGAGCAGAGAGCCCGGCAGAGGAACCCAGCCTGTAAGTGAAGGAACCAGTAGGGCAGGGCTGGCGGAGGAAGGAGAGGATATGGGCTGAGTGGAGTCTGACCGGGTGGAGGAGGCTTTCCAGGGTGAAGGAGATGAAGAGGCAGGTGAGTGCACCACAATCCTGGAGACACACCCAGAGATGGCAGCAACCTGGGGAGAGAGGAGAAAAAGGAGAATTAGGCTGAGTTCCTAATAGTGCAAATTTAAACTTAGCTTCAGGCAGCTATACCCAACGAGCCAGCGCCGAAGTGTTCACAAGCAGGTTCTTTTAAGCGCTGGCAGTGAAGAGGCAGCAGGTGCGTCCACTCACACAGATGCACTGATGACTTGTGGAGCCGGGAGCCAAGTGGAGAACCTCCCACAGAAAGGGAGGGGGAATGCGCTCACCTGATCATTACACAAACTGCTTTATGGTTCATAATTCTGTTGACAGACATACACAAAACCAAAAGTGATTTCTCAAACTGCTGGATTGTTCTTAGACAGCTTTTCCGATCTTTTAGTATTTAATTTGTCACTTGGTGGTAACCTTCACACATAAAACAGAAGTGGAGACACATCTGCAAAAAGTACAAAAGGTTTATTGTCAAAATTCCTAGTGCAATACTAAATGAATACATGTATAGTTCATTGTTGATGTAGAGAATATATAGTTATACAGTATCTAATGTATATATCCAGTAAATCCATGTATTTCTCCATGTAACCTTGTGACTGCATTATTTTAATTGCTTTTAATCCTAGATCCAGTTTGTTTTGGCTTAAAATGCATCATAATTGTTAAATATACAGTATACTGCTCAAAAAAATAAAGGGAACACTTTGAAAACACATCAGATTTTAATGGAAAAAATAAGCTGGATATTGAAATTGTGGCAGGCTAGTCCAGCTTACTCAGATTAAAGGAACAGTTTTTAATCTGAGTAAGCTGGACTAGCCTGCCACAATTTCGATATCCAGCTTATTTTTTCCCATTAAAATCTGATGTGTTTTCAAAGTGTTCCCTTTATTTTTTTGAGCAGTATATCTTATTATAACCAACTATTTACTGTCTGTTGAAATATATATTTTACGGCTAATATAACCCTATAACTACAATATGGCACCTGGCGATCAAGTTTTGGCAGCTGCCACGACACCACCAGCTGGAGCAGGTACATCCCATGACGTCTCAACAGTCTGTCTGAGATTTTCACACAGATCAGAGCAATTTGTTGCACAAGAAGCTAAACATTTCTGCAGACATTCTGAAGTTCTGTAACCACTGCGCGTTCGTGAAGCTGGGGTGACATCTCATCACTGGGAGCCTGTGTTGAATGCCCCGAGCCACAGTTTGAAGTGATAATTTTGCCACAAGAGAGCCATCTGAAACACACACACAGAGCATACATATTTTAGTACCTAACAGTGATAACTTGCCAACATTACAATGTAGTACGGTGGACTTAAAGCAAAGTAGTATTCGCAATCATTAGCTTCCCTTCATATGTGATGTAGTTTGTATCCTCATGTCTTCCGCTGTATACTGCTCTATATGGCTTCCTAAATGCCCCAGTACTTTTCCAGAGTGTGTCATCTCATCACCTATCCACCTTATTCCTCGGGGTGCCGCTGTACGAACGCTTATGGACGGAACTTCTGGTTTAGGCTGCAGTAGTGTTAAATCAGTCAATAAGAGTGGAGTAGCAGGGGCATTTAAAATAGCGTTTTTAAAAGTTTTTTAAATTCATTTTAATGTATAGTCAGCTCTTCTAGTTTTTGTATTTTTTGAATGTTTTGGCATACAGTAGTTCTGGTACTTGTTGCTGGTGTTCGTGGTTGTGCCAGATTGGATAAATGGAGGCTTCTCACCACACGGTAACAGACAACATCCAAGCACGGTGTTTTGGCGTACGTCTGCTCTAAGGTAAATGTGATTATGTCCAACATATTTTAACAAAATGCAGCCAACTTTATTGCAGTGGAGACGTGCTGGTCGGAATGCCCACCGCGTCATTATGAGTACAGGCAGCGAGAAGTCATAAATCATGACTCTTTCTTTGGTAGCAGCAAAGTCCCAGGACCCCCCCACACACACACACGAGAGTCACAGGAGGGTTGCACCACCTCCCTGTAAACAAATCCCACCCACCTCGAGTGGTACTCTGGTGTAATGGAAACAAAAGCATACTGAACTGAATGAGGCTCGCCAGTGTGACGTAGTGTTTACAAAATTGACCAAATGCATTCTGGGAACAAAAGGCCTCGGTAATTCGCTGAGATCACGTCAACGTAGCAGACATAGAAGCAGACATGGGGAAGTATAGAGCTCGCCAGCTGTGTTGTAAACTGTTATAGTCGTTCTTACAACCACCGTGGAAAACAGATAAACCACAGAATAGACTTTTATTGTTTTCCAGCATGGAAGAAGAACAGCACAGACCACGTTTCGGATGTAACAAAGAGGCGGCGCCTGGCCTGGATTACAGCGGTGGGAAGACCTTGTATAACTTTCAACCACTCTTCTTTATCGATGGTGGTGTGTTCAAATCATTTTCATAAACGTATGTTATGATTTACTGTATATAAGTCTGTTGTTGTTGCTGCGTGATTAAAACTTGCTTGGTCATAGCTTTTAGCTTATGTTTGCAGTGCTAAGCTAAACAAGGCTAGGCTAAGCTAAGCTAAAGAAAGACTCTGATACCCGAGTAGCTAGAAGAAGTTACCACTTACACAGTGTGTAAGTGGGCTTAATTTGTTCTACACCAAAGTATTGTCTTACTGTTTCCTTTGCTTTAACAGGCAGACCAGTTTATGAAATGCTAGACTGTGATCCTGACTTGGCACCTTCTCTAAACTGTAGCAGACTCAAGCTGGATTGAACACTAAAATTTCAAGTTTGCTTCATGTATGTACAAACTGTCTAACCTCTTCCCAGTTTCATAACCGTCAACAGGATCCAGCTGTGATGGAGGACCATATACAGCACCCCTGCCCCCTCTCTTCCTTCAACACAGATCCCTGATATGGAGAAGAGAGAAGCAAGAAAAAAACTCCCCCACTGAGACATTATTTTACAACCACGGCTGTAAAACTCTTGCAGAACAGACTTCCTAAATGTGCTTACAATGTTGCTGCATTATCTGTTGCTATAAATGTTTCATTTATGCATGCTTTTCTTACTTATGAACCCTCATAGATTAGAAAATTCAGATAGAGGTATTCTGAAAATGTGTGCCTAGTTTGTGATAGATGTCTATGACTTCCCTTCCCTTTGGAACGAGCGAGCCAAGGGGCAGTGAGATGGTCATGCAAAGCCCTGATTGGCCAACCCCTCAGGACTGCCCTGTGGGTATGTGCCTTTATCACATGTCCAGACCCAGAACAGAGTGATGAAGTGACAGTCCAAGGACGGATAATTTTTTCACGCGTAAGGAGTTGTTCTAAATTCCTTATACAAAGATATAGAGTGATGATAATCAAGTCAGTGGCGGTAATGCACCTTTAAGCTGGTTGCCAACCGCCAATCAAATCTAAAAGAAGAAGAAGAAGAATTCTCTCTCTTTTGCTGCTGTTCTTCTGAGGAGAGAGGTCATCGGCTCTCTCTCTCTCCTTAGAGGCCTGAAGGCTTCTACTCCAGCTGATATCTGACTGAAGGTAACACTTGAAACTTTCCCTTTTTCTAGCATGCTTTAACTACCTGAACTTTTATACTTTTTTTGGATTTTTCTTTAAAACTTCATCACCTTCTCTAGCAATTCATGACTAGTTGAAGTAATCTTCAATTTTTATCTTTTCTAAAGCCAACCAAGCCATGATTTTCTTCTTTAATCCTAATTTTTCTGTAAGTCAAGCATGATCACACTTTATAGAGCTCATTCCATTTTTAAGGCTTCCTTCTGGCTATCCTACACTGCCAAATGCAGGCCTAGAGGAGATCCATTGTTCCAGCCAACTCCAGCAGACGCAAGCTCCGGGCCTGAATCAGTCCCCACCTCACCGAGGATTTCTAGGCCGAGACCCCGGGACACAGGACAGCAGCGAGAACCAGTGCTGCCAAGGCTCATCTCCAGCCCAAGTTGGACCAATGCTGGGCTACTCAGAGTCATCCCTCCCAAGCCTGTGACCTCTCCTAAGGCTTGACCATTTTGTCCTGTTCCAAGCCTCTTGGGAACCAAGCAACGCCAAGAGAGTAAGGCAGTTAACAGCATTAGCTTCAAGGAAAGCCATAACCTTTTTCTGTAACAACCGTCCCTTTTGAACACAAGGTATTCTGTTTTCTTTTTCATAACAATTTTTTTCCAAATCCCTTTTTCCTTAACTTTGCGTTCCACTTAAATTTTACCACTATTTTCACTTCACCCTTGTTCCACATATGCAAGACCTGTAAATATGTAAATATTGCTGTTTCTTCATATATGCAAAATTACCACTGTTCATGCTAATTTGGTTATCTTCCCATTCTACAAGCTATACAGATGTCTATTGTCATTTTGGGTTTTTCTGTTATAAATTTACTAACCTCTGCATTGGTGTCCTCTCTGTCCAGATTTTAAGAATCACAGTGTCAAGAACTGATGCCCAGATTATGAGACTGATCAAATATTGTCAATACAATTATTGACTAAGGCTTAACTTACCAATTGCCAAATTCTTAAGCTTAAGTCTTTGTTCATAAAGAGTTTCCGCCTCTATAAAACATGGATGGTGACCCAACTAGTGTTACAAACAAGGTAATACAAGAGTTATTAATAATTATTAATTCCAGTTATTAATTATTAATAATCATATACATATCAGTGGCGTTCCCACCTCATGATAATGCAACAAAATGTTGGCCATCCAAAGCTTCAAGCTACCACTCCTGACAGGTTTAACTGCTTATGCAGAAGGACGAGATCATGACAAAAAGAATCAGCAGGGCATGCAAGTGAACCCCCAGGACAGACCCCCCAACACCACTGGCCCCGTGACTGAGATGGATAATGTAGCTCCTTTATATTCAGGTAGTCTTTCTTTTGGCCTATGTTTTTCTTTCTAAAATGTGTCTTGGGATTCCTTTTGATTACAAAATATATTAACTAAAGTAGTATATTGTCCTTATCACCAACAGATAACACCACACCTCTGGCTGAGATGGAGGAAAGAAATCTGATGAAGCAGCACAGTTGTGTCAGGCTGGTGATGCTCCAGTGGAAAATGTACAAGAACAGCAGAACTGTAGCATGTGTGACCATAGGCTTAACCAAATTTTACTCTTGCAAGAGGAGAATAGAATAGGCTTTATTGTCATTGTACAGTAGTACAGCACAAAAAAATTGTGGGACTGTGGCTTTCTTCAGAAGCTGTCACCAAGAGACAGTATTGGCAGACTGTGGATTTGATATTAAGAAAAGTATTGCCCTTGTAGGTGCCACACTGAAAATACCTGGATTCACCAGGGGCCACAGCCAGCTTGATGCCAGAGGGTAGCCTAAACCCAGCCTTTTGTAAAGTGCCTTGAGATAACCCTGTGTTGTGATTTGGCACTATATAAACAAATTGAATTGAATTGAGAAAGTAATAGGGTGCATGCGCTCCAAATATACAATACTGAATGACACTATTCAGTACCACCGGGGGCGGCGGGGGCACAAGTGTAGTGTGACTGACTACTGATCGGAGGGTCATAGGTTTAATTCCCACTCTCTCTGCTGTCTGCTTGTCGAAGTGTCCTTGAGCAAGACACTGAACCCCCAGTTGCTCCTGGTGGCCTGGTTAGCGCCTGTGTGTATGGCAGCTCTGCCACCATCAGTGTGTGACTGTGTGTGTGAATGGGTGGATTGCAGGATCTGTAAAGCGCTTTGGTCATCCTAGATGAGAAGAAAAGTGCTATATAAGTGAACACCATTTACAATTTACTATATATCTGGCCTTTGTGGTACCATGTGAAGGCGACGACATGACTTTACTGGATAAGATTGTTGCTGCAACCTGTGCTTTGGCCAATATATGTCCAAGTGTCGCTATAAAGCCATAGTTTTAGAATGTAGACACTGACATGTTTTGGTATGGTTTACCCCTTCAGACATAATGTCTTTAATTGCTTTGTAACAATTTGAAAATAAAGTACACAATGGTTTGTAAACTCCAGCTCTTTATTTATCAGGTACAAAATTCTGAGTGTAACTTAAGTTGTGAGAGAAACACTGTACAGAATGTGTGCAAAGTGCAGTCCAAAAATGGGTCTTTTTGGCTGTAATACTTTTCAAAAGCTTTGTAAAATGTGGAACACTTTCAAGTCACAAACAATAGAATAGAATAGTGACATGTTTGGTAAAACCCAGAAGCAGACTCAGACTCGGAATAAATACAATTATCTTTAATTTGCTGTGTGAGCGAATGTGAATGAGTGCATGTGTGCAGAAGTGAGCAGCTGGGCGAGCAGAGCACGAATGAACTGGCAACCCTAGGAGAGAGGACAGACAGACGGATGAGTTTACTGAGACCAGGGTGAATAAGCAGGTGAATGTACAGTCTTACGGAATGGATGAAAGGCTGAGGCACTGAAGATCTCCAAGAGACTCCGAACCAGCTGCAGTCCGTTCCGTGTTGTCGCCGAGGAGCGAGGTGAGGATTAGCAGGTGAGTACATGGTGCAATGCAATGTGCGGGAAGAAGCACAGGTCTGCCGCCAGGAGGAGGAGGTCCGCCGCCAGAAGGCTTCCACCTTTGCACAGGGGAGAAAGGTGAAGCGTGGAAGGGACGGAATCCCAAAGACTTACTTGTCGTTGGAGAGCCTTGGCCCTCAGAAGACCTGACGGAGCAGGATTGGCAAAGAAGAGGATTCTCCGGAGCAGGATGACAGAGTAGTCAAGGAGGTCCTTTCAGACCAGAGGAGCGTTGACGTCTCCGTGCAGACCACAGGGCAGCATGGCTTAAGAAGGCTGTCTAATGAGGTGAACAGGTGTGCGCGCAGCTGTGGAGGCAATTAAGGCAGCAGGCACGCAGAGCAGGTCACCACAGTACTCCCCCCCATGGGATGCCTCTCGGCGGGCCGATCCAACCTACCCAGGTACGTCCGGTGGAAGTCCCTGATGAGCTGAGGATCCATCACGAAGGAGGGGCGCACCCAGGATCTCCATTCTGGACCGTAACCCTCCCAGCCACCAGATACTGAAGGCCACGACCCCTGCGTCGGACGTCCAGGATGGAGTTAACCTTCCAAGCGGGGTCACTATCGATCATCACCGGTGGAGGTGGTGACTTGGGAGGGGGGCACAGAGGGCTGGAAATGAATGGCTTAACCTGAGAGATGTGGAAAGTAGGACAGATGCGGGGGGCGGGGAGCCAGGTGTACAGCAACAGGATTCACAATGTGGGTGATGGAGAAAGAACCAATAAAGCACTGGGATAGTTTCCTGGACTCAGTCTTAAGATTAATGTTCTTTGTGGACAACCATACCTGCTGCCCGACCCGGTAGGACGGAGCCGGTGTCCTGCGGTGGTTGGCGATGTCTGAGTTGCGGTCTGCCGTGCACCGAAGTGCAGCCCGGGTAGCCTTCCACAGCCAGCAACAGCACTTCATGTGGGCCTGCACGGAAGGCACAGCGGCGTCTCCCTCCTCCTCTGGGAACAGTGGGGGTTGTACCCAAGGGAGGCCTCGAATGGAGAAAGACCTGTAGCAGAGGAGACCATAGTATTATGTGCATATTCGACCCAAGGCAGGTGGGAGCTCCAGGATGCCGGGTTGGAGGCAGTAACACACCGCAGTGCTGCCTCCAGCTCCTGATTGGTGTGCTCACACTGACCATTACTCTGGGGGTGATACCCCGAGGACAGACTTACCGTGGCGCCGATGGCCTTGCAGAAGGCTCGCCACACCTGCGAGATGAACTGGGACCCACGGTCCAACACGATGTCCATCGGGATGCCATGGAGCCGAACCACATGTAGGGTGAGCAGGTCCGCTGTCTCCTTGGCTGTAGGGAGCCCCTGTAGGGGAATGAAGTGGGCCATCTTGGAGAATCTGTCCACTAGGGTGAGAACGACGGTGTTGCCTGCAGAGGGGGGAAGACCGGTCACAAAATCAAGAGCCACATGGGACCAGGGTCTGCTGGGGATGGGGAGGGGATGAAGCAGGCCTACCGGTGGAGAGGAGGATGTCTTGCAAGTGGCACGCTGGGGGCAGGCTCGGATGTACACTCCGACAGCCGTCCATAGCGACAGCCACCAGAAAGTTCTCTGGGGTTGGGCCACCGTACGTGCCATCCCAGGGTGGCACAGCAGTTTGGAGGAGTGTGCCCAATTAATGACCTCTCCCCGGACCGCAGAGGGCACATACATCCTTCCCACTGGACCCCCGCCCGGGTCAGCCTCGGTCTCCTGAGCTCTCCTGACCCTCTCCTTGATGCCCCACGAGAGTGCACCCACGATACATGAAGGAGACACAATGGGAGATGGTGGCACCTCAGCAGCATCCGAGCAGAATTGCCTGGAGAGGGCGTCTGGCTTGATGTTCTTGGACCCCGGGCAGTAGGTGATGGTGAAGTTAAACCTGCTGAAAAACAGGGACCAGCGGGCTTGCCGAGAGTTGAGTCGTTTGGCTGTCCTGAGATACTCCAGATTCTTATGGTCCATCCAAACGACAAAAGGCTGGGAAGCCCCCTCCAGCCAGTGGCGCCACTCCTCCAGGGCCAACTTGGCCGCCAGCAGCTCCCTGTCCCTGATGTCGTAATTCCTCTCTGCAGGGGATAGATGGCGGGAGAAGAATGTGCAGGGGCAGATCTTGTCGTCAGCAGGTGAACGTTGGGACAACACCGCTTCCACGCCGGAGTCAGAGGCGTCCACCTCTACCAGACATTGTAGTGCGGGATCCACCTGGGCCAGAATAGGAGGAGAGGAGAACAACAATGTTAACTGCAGAAAAGTCGCCTCTGCTTCCTTCGTCCACCGGAATGGCACCTTGGTGGAGGTGAGGCGAGTGAGGGGTAGTGCAATGGTGCTATAGTCTTTAATGAAGCAGCGATAGAAATTGGCAAAGCCCAGAAACTGCTGCAGCTGCTTCCAGGAAGATGGAATTGGCCACTCTACCACTGCCTTTACCTTGTCCAGGTCTGCGATGATCTGATTGTGGGAGATGACGAATCCCAGAAATGTGGTGCATGGGGCGTGAAACTCACATTTCTCAGCCTTGACAAACAGTTTGTTCTCCAATAAACACTGAAGAACCCGCCTGACATGTACCCGATGCTCATCCAGGGACTGGGAAAAAATAAGAATGTCATCCAGATAAACAAACACAAACGAGTCCAAAAAATCTCTCAACACGTCATTGATAAGCCATTGAAATACAGCAGGAGCATTAGTCAAACCAAAGGGCATCACCAAGTATTCAAAGTGGCCACTAGGAGTGCTGAACCCCGTCTTCCACTCATCCCCCTCCTTGATCCTCACCAGGTGATAGGCGTTGCGGAGATCCAGTTTAGTGAACACTGAGGCCCCCTGGAGGGAATCAAAAGTGGTATTAATGAGGGGGAGAGTGTACTTGTCCTTGACTGTGATATTGTTCAGCTCCCTAAAATCAATGCACGGCCTCAGCGAACCGTTCTTCTTCCCCACAAAGAAAAATTCCACCCCCACAGCTGAGGATGATGGCCTGATAATACCCGAGCTTAGGGATTCCTTAATGTATTTATCCATCACCTCCCGCTCCGGGGTAGAGAGGCTATAAAGCTGGCTGGATGG
Organism: Pholidichthys leucotaenia; assembly: GCA_020510985.1. NCBI lineage: Eukaryota > Metazoa > Chordata > Actinopteri > Cichliformes > Pholidichthyidae > Pholidichthys > Pholidichthys leucotaenia. Next base: position 358,148,365 of record CM035843.1, on the reverse strand, counting down.
CAAATGATCCCCAGGCAGGAGGTTAATGGCACAATCATAGGGGCGGTGTGTGTGTGTGGGAATGATAGCACTTGAGCCTTGCTGAACACGGCGCCCAGATCATGGTATTTGGGGGGTACCAATGAAAGGTCAGGTGGGGGTGCATCAGGAGAACAGAGGGGAATGGAGGGAGAACAAGTAGCAAACTGCAGACAGGTGCTCAGACAGAAAGAACTCCAGGACACAATGCTTCCCAATCGCCAATCAATAACAGGATTGTGTAGCCAGAGCCAAGGGTAACCCAGAATCACCGGGGAGGCTGAGATGGGAAGCACAAAGAATCTAATCTGCTCCCGGTGATTGCCTGATACCAACGCAGAAACCGGGGCAGATTGCTTCGTGACGATAGCCAGTGGAGCCTTTGACAGAGCAGTCAGTTTCAGTGGAGTCTTCAGCTGATGGCACGGGAGCCCCAGCTGGGTTGCCAGATTCTCTGAAATGAAACTCTGCTCAGCCCCGGAGTCAATGAGTACATGGGTGGATACTTTGTTATGATTATGGAAAAAAACGAATGGGAAGCATAAATTTCGTAAGGGAATTTTCCCGAGGTGAGTCCGTGAGTCCCCCTAGTGTGACGCACGGACCCCCCCTTTTGGCCGAATGGGGCAAGAAGCCATCTCGTGCTCCTCACTAGCACAATACAAACACAATCCAAGCTCCCGGCGGTGTTGCTTTTCAGCCGGAGGCAGCTTAGATTGGCCCATCACCTCAGTCTCTAAGGGATGGGGGGGGGGGGGGCTAACAAGAGGGGCTGCAGGGAGCGGCGAAACTGCGAGCCCGGATGACCCGGAGGTTGACGCTCGCTGGCTCACTCACTCAGCTGGTTATCAATGCTAATGGTGAGGGAGATTAGCTCGTTCAGTTTGCTAGGCCTCTCTACGCGGGCCAATTCATCCCACAGGCTAGGACTAAGGCTGCAAGTGAAAATACTGCAGAGAGAGGAATCCTCCCACCCTACCTCTGCAGCCACCACCCAGAAGTCTACAGAATAATCAGCCACAGATTTACTGTCCTGCTTGAGATTAGATAACCGGGTGGTGAGGACACTATCTCGATCAGAGTGGTCGAAAACCTCATTAAACTCGCTCACAAACTGATCATAGGTCAAACTAGCGTAATTGGGCTGAGCCATTACAGCATAAGCCCAGGCTAAGGCCCGCCCCACCAAGAGATTGACCACATACTCAATGCAGCTATGACTGGTGGGGAAATCCCCTGGCACACGCTGGAACACAATACCACAATGAAGCAGGAAACTCCGTGCTTCCCCTAGCTTACCACTGAATCGCGTTGGGGTGGGGACTGGCGTCAGCCGGGACTGCTGGGAGTGAGGAGGAGTGGGGCTAGCTGGCCCGGCCGCTCCCCTGGGAGCTGGTGGAAAGGGCTGTGTAGGTGTGAGTTGATCCAGGCGAGTGTTAATCAGCATGAGTTGTGTAAGTATGGCCTGCTGCTGGTGAGATAACTGATCTACCCGAGCCTCAACGGTGTTGTCTTTGTGCGAGAGCACTGTCTGCCGGGTTAGTCTGACGGAGACATGCTGACATGTTTGGTAAAACCCGGAAGCAGACTCAGACTTGGAATAAATACAATTATCTTTTATTTGCAGTGTGAGTGAATGTGAATGAGTGCGTGTGTGCAGAAGTGGGCAGCTGGGCGAGCAGAGCACGGATGAACTGGCAACCCTAGGAGAGAGGACAGACAGGCGGATGAGTTTACTGAGACCAGGGTGAATAAGCAGGTAAATATACAGTCTTACGGAATGGATGAAAGGCTGAGGTGCTGAAGATCTCCCAGAGACTCCGAACCAACTGCAGTCCGTTCCGTGTCCATGTTGTCACTGAGGAGCGAGGTGAGGATTAGCAGGTGAGTACACGGTGCAATGCAATGTGCGGGAAGAAGCACAGGTCTGCCGCCAGGAGGAGGAGGTCCGCTGCCAGGAGGCTTCCACCTGTGCACAGGGGAGAAAGGTGAAGCGTGGAAGGGATGGAATCCCAAAGGCTTACTTGTCGTTGGAGAGCCTTGGCCCTCAGAAGACCTGACAGAGCAGGACTGGTGAAGAAGAGGATTCTCCGGAGCAGAATGACAGAGTAGTTGAGGAGGTCCTTCCAGATCAGAGGAGCGTTGACGTCTCCATGCAGACCACAGGGCAGTACGGCTTAAGAAGGCTGTCTAATGAGGTGAACAGGTGTGCACACAGCTGTGGAGGCAATTAAGGCAGCAGGCACACAGAGCAGGTCACCACAAATAGGCTTCACTGTCATTGTACATTTGTACAGTACAACCAAATTGTGGGTGCTCCATCAGGCTACTGCACAATTAACTATAAGAGAAGGATTAGATAAAACACAGTTACAGAACACATAAGTGAAATAAAAACAGCCCAGGATTATGGAAAACCTGTAGTAAATAAAAAATACAGGAATATAAAATGACGTCCATCAGTGTGTTTCACACAACTGTTATACTATATAACCAGACTCATGCTATAGTATTCTAGTGTGCACATGTGGTATAACCATGGTTGCTGTGGGGCTGCTGCTGGACTGAGTCCCACATCTTAGATGGAACCAGTGGATTACACAGTTTTGGTTCTGATAGGCAACCATGTCATCCAGCTCTTCTGGCTTCCTGCAAGTACACCACAACACATTCAGAATTACAACAGATTAAGCAGAACAGCTATAATCATAACAAGCTAATTTGTATAATCAAAACAAAGTAAACAATTTGATAAATGTTTCATATAGATTTAAAACAAATGGCAAGTTCACACATTTTTCACAGTACTTGAAAATGATATAATTTCTGTACATTTTGAAAAATATTTTCAGAGTGCTGCACATTTTAATTTCATCTGATTGTATAGGGAAAGAACAATGTTTAGCATAACAAGAGAGGAAATAAAAAGAATCATACCTTTGTGCTCACAGCTGTCTTCAGATCTGCCTTGCACATCTCCAAGTCATCACCCATCCATCTGTGAACTGCCCTTGGGCTTGCTGCAAAGGCCTAAAGTTACTGAAAACTTCGTGTGTATATGGACTTACAGTTAAAATAAAATAAATGAAGGCGTGGTCGGAGTTTAAGCAGAATGTTTACATCTGAACTCCATGTTGTATGTTGGTAGGGATCCAGCCCGTTAACCCCTCAAAACCTCGCCAAATAGTGTGCCTTTGCAGTCCTGTTCAGTTTCTTCTTCTTCTTTTAGATTTGATTGGCGGTTGGCAACCAGCCCACAGGTGCATTACCGCCACACACTACACTCTACATCATCACTCTATCTGGTCAGGGGCTGTAGTCCTTCTATCATCATTGCTGTGTCCAATTGAACCTCAACTCTATCTTCAGACATCACTCTTCTTCTTCTCCATATACTTCACTCTGTATTATCATTCTATATATCTTCAATATTCAGAATGTTCTTCTTCTTCTTCTTTTAGATTTGATTGGCGGATGGCAACCAGCTTACAAGTGCATTACTGCCACTGACCTGATTATCATCACTCTATATCTTTGTATAAGGAGTTACAACTCCTTATGTGTGAAAAAATTATCCGTCTTGGCCATGGCCAGACATCTGGTTGTTCCTGCAGCAAGTCTGACTGTGTCCCACTTCTTCTTCTTCTTCTTTTAGATTTGATTGGCGGTTGGCAACCAGCTTACAGGTGCATTACCGCCACGTTCTTCACTCTATATCATCACTGTATCTGGTCAGGAGCTGTAGTCCTTACCGCCACATACTTCACTCAGTAAAAATCCATTATCCAATTATACATCCTACCCCCAATGCCCATTTTATTCAATTTGATAAGAAGTCCATCCCTCCACAATGAGTCACAAGCATACCTAAGAAAGCAACGCAGGGTAGGAAGAGGGTTGTACCCTGGTGGAATGAGGAATGTAGTATTGCAGTAAAAGAGCGAAACAAGGCATTCAGAGAACTGAGGAAGAATATGAATAGTGAAAATTTAATAGATTATAAAAAGAAAAGGGCAGTATCTTGAAGGACGTAGCTTGAAGGATTATTAAAAACAGGAAAAGGCCAACATGGAGAGAATTTTGTTCCACCCTTGGTAGGAAAATAGAACTAGGTGATGTCTGGGGTATGTTTAAAAAAACATGAGTGGGAAAAGAGTATCAGTTTAAGTCCCAGCTCTAGTGGATGGGGGGGACAAGATGGCTGTATCAGATAAAAAGGCAGAGGTCCTAGGTAGAGCATTTGCAGCAGTGCATAGAGGAGAACATTTTGGTGAGAGTCATAGACAGCAAAGGGAGCATAAACTCAGAGAAAATGCAAACTTAAAAAAGGAAGTGAAAGAAGATATGACTGCGTGAGACCTCAATCTCACAATGTCAGAGCTTAAGAGAGCTTTGCAAGACAGTGGCGACACAGCTCCAGGATTTGATCAGTTAAGCTATGCTATGTTCTGGCAGTTGCCTATGCAGTCAATGGAACTGGTGCTGAAATTGTTTAACAGAATATGGAAGGAGGAGGTTATCCCATGTGGGTGGAAAAAGGCTGTAATTTTACCATTTAATAAGCCAAGGAAAGATCCAGCTCATCCAGGCAACTACAGGCCAATAGCATTAACGTCACACTTAGGGAAATGGATGGAGAAGGTGTTAGTTTACAGACTCTCATATGTACTAGAGCAAAGACAATTAATAAACAACTATCAGAATGGTTTTAGAAGAGGAAGATCCACAGTGGATGCTCTAGTTAGGGTAAGTAATGATATTGAAAAGACTCAGAATGAAAGAAGTAATGGTTATAGTTTATCTGGATTTTGAAAAGGCTTATGACTCACTGTGGAGGGATGGACTTCATCCATTTTATTCAATCAAATTGAATAAAATGGGCATTGGAGGTAGGATGTATAATTGGATAATGGATTTTTTAACACACAGGACAATTAGGGTTAAAGTAGGATCAGAAGTTTCTAATGACTGAAATAGAAAATGGTGTTCCTCAGGGGAGTGTGATAAGCCCAGTTTTATTCAACATAATGATTAATGACATGTTTGAGGATCAAGAGGGATCTATCAAAACAGCACTATATGCAGATGATGGAGCCATATTGACAAGGGGAAGAAATGAGAAATTTCTGTTCAAAAACATCAGGAAAGCAATGGAGAAGGTGGAAGAGTGGTCATATGAGTGGGGAAAATTTTGTGGGGATTTAAATTTTCCAACAGTTAAACCTGCTATATGACTTTCACAAAAAAACGCAGAACTGCTACAGAACCATTAACATTATATAATCAACCAATAGAGAAAGTCAGTGAGTTCAAATATCTAGGCTTGTGGTTTGATACTGCATACACATGGAGAGTTCATGTTGAAAATCTGGAGACAAAGTGCAAAAAAGTCATTAATCTCATAAAAGCTGTAGCTGGACACAAATGGGGTGCAGATAAACACATTAATTGACATTTACAGAGCACTATTGAGATTGACAATAGACTATGGATGCATGATTTATGGAGCAGCAGCAAAGATGACTGGAAAAAATAGACAGAATGCAGCATACAGCGTTTTGCCTATGCATTGGAGCCGTCAAAACAACACCAAACAATGCAGTTTTAATAGCAGCAGGAGAAATGCCAATGGATTTGAGAAGAGATAAACTTGCATTATCATACTGGGTCAAGCTGAAAGGAAGTGAAGAAGCGAATATTTCAAAAACAACACCACAAGACTGCTGGGAATATTCTAACTTCCAGGGACACGGGTTTCAGTGGACAATTGAAAGAAAAGCCAGATTGTATGGACTAGACGCTACTGATATAGCTAACTGAGTAATGTTCCCCCTTGACTGTTTCCGGGAAAAGAAGTAGACATAAGTCTGCTAATGAGGAAAAAGGATTGGCATATGAGTGAAGCTGGTGTTAAAACAACCATTTACCTCAGGCACAATTACTATAACTACTTACAGCTCTATACTGACGGTTCAAAGAACAAAGAGGGCTCTATTGGAGTTGGAGTATACATTCCAGAGTTACAAGTGACCATCTCAAAAAGACTCCAACAATACATCCGTGTTTACAGCAGAGATGGTGGCAATAATTATTGGTTTGCAGTGGGTGGAGGAGGTCAGACCGGACCGGGTGGTGGTGTGCACAGATTCACTTGCAGCTTTAAAAACCATACAGACACTAAAATCTATAAGGGAAGACTTGGTGATTGAGCTATATCACAGTTTATTTAGGGTACACAGGGGTGGTGAAGAAGTTCAGTTTTGTTGGGTTCCTGCACACAAAGGGTTGAAAGGGAATGACTGTGCTGACAAATTAGTAAAAAGTGCTCTTGGAAAGAAATAACTATACCATTGTCTCTTGGAAAAGGTGCTGGGAAAGGTGCTTGGAAAAGCTGCTGTCCGTATTGCTATGCCCCTTTTATCTGCCTCGCAAGTTCCCCCAACTTTTCATCACGACTGTGTACATTCACCCGAGGGCAGACGCTGACTCCGCCTCCAGCACCGTCTTTGATGTGGTCCAGCAGCTGCAGTCAATATCCCCAGAGGCGCCAAACTTTATTCTTGGGGATTTTAACCATGTTTCTTTAAAGAAGACACTTAAAAACTTTTATCAGTATGTCTCCTGCCCAACGAGGCGAAAAAAGACATTGGACCTGTGCTATGGATCCATTGAGAGGGCCTATAAATCACTTCCCCTTCCTCCTTTAGGATCCTCAGATCACAACTGTGTACATTTGCTGCCCACATATAAAACTGCTCTCAGAAGAGGCAAGGTGAAGACCAGAGACATAGATGTGTGGACAGAGGACTCAGTGCACTGCCTCCAGGAATGCTTTAACTGTACGGACTGGGAGGTTTTCACACTGTCCTGCGGGGATGATTTGGACTTTTTGGTGGACGTCACATGCTCATACATGGCTTTCTGTAAAAATATGATTGTTCCACGTAAACGTGTCAAAATATATCCCAACAACAAGCCATGGGTTACAAAATCAGTTAAATCCTGCTTAGAGAGGAAAGCACTTGCCTTTAAACAGGGGTCTGTTTCTGAGCTACAGGTTGCCAAGTCCGAAATTTTAAGAGCAAAACAGAATTATAAATCAGAATTGGAAAGCAAGATGGCAACAAAGAAACTTGGTTTAGCCTGGGCCAGTATGAAAACTATTGCAGGCCTTCAGAGCACAGAGCACAGTAATCGTGTTTTTAGATGGTTTTAATTCAGACACAGAGCTGGCTAATGCTCTTAATTGTTTTTATGGTCGTTTTGACTCCTTTGATTTTAGCACAGAAACCCAAGATTTGAAACAGAAACTCAAAGACAATCGGCACTTTAATATTGAGGTGCAGGATGTTAAAAGGGAGTTCTGCGCTGTAAAAGTGAACAAAAGTCAGGGCCCTAATAATATATGTGGGTGCTTGGTAAAGTCCTGTGCACATGAACTGAGTCCTGTATTTCATTACATTTTCAATAAGTCCCTACAGACACAACATGTGCCCAAGATCTGGAAAGATGCCGTGGTTGTTCCCGTTCCAAAATCCAGCTGTCCTAAAACGGTAAACGATTTTAGACCAGTTGCTTTGACTTCAATTTTAATGAAAATTTTTGAAAAACTGGTCAGATGTGAGGTCCTAAAGCAGACTGAACATGCATTGGATCCTTTGCAGTTTGCATATAGGCTTCACAAAGGAGTGGAGGACGCCACTGTCACTCTGTTTAACATGCTTTTTAAACATCTGGATTTTAATGGGACACACGCCAGGCTTTTATTTGTGGACTTTTCCTTCGCCTTTAATACAATCCAACCTCATATTTTAGTTGAAAGGCTCCTGCAACAATTTGATTTGAGCAATAATCTGGTGGGTTGGATTCTGGATTTTTTAACCAACAGGACGCAGAGAGTAAGGGTCAATGGTACATTGTCTGACCTAAAGTGCTCTTCTACTGGCTCTCCTCAGGGGTGTGTGTTGTCACAACTACTCTTCATCCTGTACACAAACATGTGTCGGAGCAGACATGAATGAATGAATTTATTTATTTCGGATAGTACATTACAGGTTAAAAGAAACTGTATAATATAACAACAAGGTCAAATTAGACAAAGACTCCTTCTACTATACAATTCCACGTGAGTTATCCGAAATGGGTGATGGCTGAAGCCGCAGCTTATATTGCCCACCCATATTCCATCCGAGAATTCAAAGGAGAAAAAAGAGAAAACAAGACAAGAGCGATTACAATTTAAAACAAGGCTAAGACAAAATGTGACTGAGAGAAAAAAGAAAACTGAGCTAGTCTAAGTTAAGCGGTTACTATTCAAAAACAAATCTAAGACATAGTGTCACAGAGAAAAAAAGAAAAAAAGAAAAACTAAGCTACAACACAACACAGGCTGGAAATGTCAATGTCAATCCTTATGTGAGTTTACATGTCGTCTTGTTTGGAGTATTTCTTCCTTTAGTTTTTGTTTAAATTGTCCAAGCTTTGTACATGATTTTAATTCAGGTCCATAATCGTTTCATAATCTGACACCTTGCACTGAAATACAGTGTTGCTTGGTGGTTGTTCTCACTGTAGGCTTTTGAAATATACATGTTCCTCTGAAGTGATATCGTTTCTCCCTTGTTTGGAACAACTTTTGGATATTTGCGGGCAGTGATAGATTCTTCACTTTGAACATTATTATTGCGGTTTTAAAGTCAATCAGATCTTTCAACTTGAGAGTTTTTTGTTTAAGAAAAAGTGGGTTTGTTGGTTCCCTGTAAGCTGCTTTGTTGATTATTCTAATAGCTCTCTTTTGAAGCATAAAGAGTGGATATATGTTTGTTTTATATGTATTTCCCCATACTTCATTACAATATGTCATGTATGGGAGTATTAATGAATGATACAAGGTGTATAGTATGGGTTGATTCAGCAAATTTTTCACTCTGTGTAATATTGCAATTGATTTGGATACTTTACCTTTTATATAATTAATATGTGGCTTCCAACACAGTTTATCAATTATTACTCCAAGGAATTTAGTTTCGGATACCCTTTCAATCTCTACACCATTTACACTGAGTTTGGGTACTGGGTAGTTGTGATGGTTGTTAAAGACTATAAATTTTGTCTTGCTTAAATTGAGCGTTAATTTGTTTGAATCAAACCACAGTTTCAGCTTTCCTAATTCCTTTCCGAGTGTATCCAGAAGTTGTTCCAAATTGTTTCCACTGCATAGCAGATTAGTGTCATCAGCAAACAATATTAAGTCCATTTTTTCTGAAACTTTACATATATCATTTATATACATATTGAATAATAATGGTCCCAAAACTGAACCCTGTGGGACTCCACAGGTGACCTTCAGTAACTCTGAGTTTTTGCTGTTAACACATGCAAACTGATATCTATTCTTTAAGTAACTACTTAACCAGGACAGTGCTACCCCTCTAATACCACAATTTTGTAGTTTCTTTAATAATAGATTGTGATCTACTGTATCAAATGCTTTTTTAAGATCCAGGAATACTCCAACTGAATACTCTTTATTTTCAATGGCTGTTGATATTTTTTCTGTAAATTCCATTAAGGCATATGCTGTTGTCCTTTTGTGTCTGAACCCATATTGCTGCTCACACAATAAATCATTCTTCAGTATGAAGTTGTCAATTCTCTCATAGAATATTTTTTCAAGTATCTTGGAAAATTGCGGTAATAGTGAAGTTGGTCTGTAGTTGGAGAGTTCCCCTCTGTCGCCTGTCTTGTAAATCGGAATTACTTTAGCTATTTTCATTGCATTGGGAAATATTCCTGATTGGAGAGACAGGTTACAGATATACGTCAGTGGTTTCACTATGCATTCGATAACAGTTTTGACTAGTAGCATGTCAATACCATCGCAGTCAGTAGATGTTTTACTTTTGAACGATTTAACAATTTCAATGACCTCTCTTTCATCTGTGTTCTTTATGAAGATGGAGTCTTTTACAGCAGTGTTATTGCATATTGTATCACCTGTAGGCGCCGTAGTGGGTATTTCTCGGGCCAGTTTAGGTCCAATGTTTGTTTTTGTTTTTTTCACAATATCTTTATTGAACCTTTTTTTTTTAACAAACATGATACAAACAATCAAACACTAACACTAAAGTACTACAAAAAAAAAATGCACTAAAAACACCAACAACCACCAACAAAATCAAATCTTCAACAATGCTCCTCTGTTTAGTCTAGACAATCCAATACATAAGTATACATATTATGTTCACCAGTTTGGAATTTACAAGGTCCACACACATCATTCACCTTCTTCTTCAAGAGTTATGTTTAAATTTTTTACATAATCAATAAAAGGTCTCCATATATTCTCAAACACGATTTCCTTTGATTTCAGTATATATGTTATTCTTTCTAATGGAAGGTTTGTTAACATCTGTCTTAACCACTGAGTCACATCTGGTCTATGAGTCTTTTTCCATAATAGTGCAATACATTTTTTGGCATTAAGCAAACTGAGGTCTATGAATGTTCTTTCACTTTTATTAAAATTATGCTTTTCTGGGTACAGACCCAACAAAAACAGTTTAGGATTCAATATGATTTGTTTTGAGATTATTTTTTCAATTGTTACCCTCACCTCTTCCCAAAACATTCTTATTAATCTACATTCCCATAAACAATGAAATAGGGTTCCTTTACTTTCCATGCATTTTGTGCATGTATCTGGTATATTTTTGTTATATCTATTTAACTCCTCCGGTGTAACATACATCCGCATTAACCATTTGAAATGTATCAATTTAAGGCGTACATTTATTGATTTGGTTTGAGCTTCTGTACAAGCCAATTCCCATTGTTCCTCTGAAATTTCAGTTTGCAGATCTTCTTTCCAGTAGTTTAATCTTTTCAGTGAATTTTCACTTGAAGATAGTGTCAATGAGTTATAAAACTCTGAAATAATACCCTTTCTTTTACTATCTTTCATCATCATTTTTTCCAAGGATGAATAAATAGGTCGAGTGAGAGCTTTATTTTGATTTGATCGAATAAAGTTTCTAAGTTGAAGATATTTAAAAAAATGTGTTCTATTGAGATTAAATTTGATCCTCAGCTCTTCAAAAGACATTATGTTATCTGCACATGGCAAATATAAATCCTGAATCTTTTGTATCCCTTTTAAATTCCATACTTTAAATACAGCGTCCGCTCTCCCTGGTTTAAAATATTGATTACCCCATATTGGACTAAATTGTGACAATAACTGTGGTTCTTTTAAATAGTTTTTAGCTTCACACCATATTTTGATCATATGCTTTACAAATGGATTTTTAACTTGTTTTTGTAATTTTTTTGCCGAATCTGAGTATATGAATATGGGAAGAGGTAAAGGTAAATTGTATGATTCCATTTCAGTCCAGTGAGGGAGATCATTTGATGAAAAATAATATGTCATAGACCTCAGTTGTGCCGACCAATAATACAACATAAAATTTGGACATTTCAGACCTCCACGATCAAATGGTAAATATAATAAAGACAGACGTAATCTAGCCCTCCTGTTGTTCCATATAAATTCCACTAACTTTTTTTTTATTCTTGAGAATAAATCTAAAGGTGGTGATAAGGGAATGTATTGAAATAAATAAAGTATTTTAGGTAAAATATTACTTTTTTTTTCCACAATATCTTTATTGAACCTTTTTTTTTTTTTTAACAAACATGATACAAACAATCAAACACTAACACTAAAGTACTACAAAAAAAAAATGCACTAAAAACACCAACAACCACCAACAAAATCAAGTCTTCAACAATGCTCCTCTGTTTAGTCTAGACAATCCAATACATAAGTATACATATTATGTTCACCAGTTTGGAATTTACAAGGTCCACACACATCATTCACCTTCTTCTTCAAGAGTTATGTTTAAATTTTTTACATAATCAATAAAAGGTCTCCATATATTCTCAAACACAATTTCCTTTGATTTTAGTATATATGTTATTCTTTCTAATGGAAGGTTTGTTAACATCTGTCTTAACCACTGAGTCACATCTGGTCTATGAATCTTTTTCCATAATAGTGCAATACATTTTTTGGCATTAAGCAAACTGAGGTCTATGAATGTTCTTTCACTTTTATTAAAATTATGCTTTTCTGGGTACAGACCCAACAAAAACAGTTTAGGATTCAATATGATTTGTTTTGAGATTATTTTTTCAATTGTTACCCTCACCTCTTCCCAAAACATTCTTATTAATCTACATTCCCATAAACAATGAAATAGGGTTCCTTTACTTTCCATGCATTTTGTGCATGTATCTGGTATATTTTTGTTATATCTATTTAACTCCTCCGGTGTAACATACATCCGCATTAACCATTTGAAATGTATCAATTTAAGGCGTGCATTTATTGATTTGGTTTGAGCTTCTGTACAAGCCAATTCCCATTGTTCCTCTGAAATTTCAATTTGCAGATCTTCTTTCCAGTAGTTTAATCTTTTCAGTGAATTTTCACTTGAAGATAGTGTCAATGAGTTATAAAACTCTGAAATAATACCCTTTCTTTTACTATCTTTCATCATCATTTTTTCCAAGGATGAATAAATAGGTCGAGTGAGAGCTTTATTTTGATTTGATCGAATAAAGTTTCTAAGTTGAAGATATTTAAAAAAATGTGTTCTATTGAGATTAAATTTGATCCTCAGCTCTTCAAAAGACATTATGTTATCTGCACATGGCAAATATAAATCCTTAATCTTTTGTATCCCTTTTAAATTCCATACTTTAAATACAGCGTCCGCTCTCCCTGGTTTAAAATATTGATTACCCCATATTGGACTAAATTGTGACAATAACTGTGGTTCTTTTAAATAGTTTTTAGCTTCACACCATATTTTGATCATATGCTTTACAAATGGATTTTTAACTTGTTTTTGTAATTTTTTTGCCGAATCTGAGTATATGAATATGGGAAGAGGTAAAGGTAAATTGTATGATTCCATTTCAGTCCAGTGAGGGAGATCATTTGATGAAAAATAATATGTCATAGACCTCAGTTGTGCCGACCAATAATACAACATAAAATTTGGACATTTCAGACCTCCACGATCAAATGGTAAATATAATAAAGACAGACGTAATCTAGCCCTCCTGTTGTTCCATATAAATTCCACTAACTTTTTTTTTATTCTTGAGAATAAATCTAAAGGTGGTGATAAGGGAATGTATTGAAATAAATAAAGTATTTTAGGTAAAATATTACTTTTAAGTATATTGATTCTCCCGATCATCGACATTGGTAGTGACATCCATCTCTGAGTTAACTCATTGATATCTGTCATTAAGGCTTCATAGTTGACACTGGCGACTGATTCTAGCTTAGGCACAATTTGGATTCCTAAATATTTAAACTGATTTACAACATTGAATTGATTTACCTCTGGGGCTGGGTAATTTCTCTGGGTCTCATTTAGCATTAATATTGAAGATTTAGTTTTATTTATTTTATATCCTGATATTTCCCCAAAATTCTTTATTAAATTCAACAAGGTTGGAATTGATTTTTTTAGATTCGACATAAACAAAATTATGTCATCGGCGTACAGGGAGATTTTATGTTCTGTTGGTCCAACTTTAATTCCATATATTTGTGAATGTAAACGTATCGCTATCGCTAAAGGTTCAATTGCCATAGTAAACAGTAAAGGTGAAAGTGGACAGCCTTGTCGACATCCTCTATTGATTTTTATTGGTTTTGAAATATTGTTATTTGTTAGGATTTCTGCTGTAGCATTATTGTATATTATTTGAACCCATTTTATGAAATTATTTCCAAGTCCAAACCTTTGTAGGACTTCAAAAAGAAAGGGCCATTCAACTCTATCAAAGGCCTTTTCAGCGTCCAGTGATAGGAGAGCTGTATCCGGTGCTTCTTTATTAAAATAAATAATATTAAATAGTCTTCTTACATTATGGAAGCCTTGTCTACCCTTTATAAAGCCATTCTGATCTCGATTAATAATATTTGGTAAAATTTCTTGTATTCGTCTTGCTAAAATTTTACAGATTATCTTAAGGTCGGCATTTAATAGGCTTATTGGTCTCATATTTTCACATTTATTAGAGGGCTTACCTGGTTTTGGCAGCAGTATAATTAAGGCATTATTTATGTATGATGGTAAATTATTATTTTGAAATGCTTCTAAAACCATTTCCTAAAAAGGTTTTATTAATTTATTCTTAAATTTTTTATAAAGGTCAACTGGAAGACCATCTGGTCCTGCACTTTTTCCTGATTTCATATTATCAATGGCTAGCCCAACTTCTTCTTGACTAATTTTAGACTCCAATATCTCCCTGTTTTCATTTGGAATACACAGTATAGATAGTTCGTTCAAAAACCCATTTAGTTTTGTTAAATCAGATTCATTTTTGGTATCATATAATTTTTCATAGTAATCTCTAAAGGCTCTGTTAATTTCTAAAGGATCTATAACTACCTGTCCATTACTTATAATACTGGTAATTGGTGTTTTAATTTCTAATTGTTTAATCTGCCATGCTAATAATTTTCCTGATTTTTCACCTTGTTCATAAAAAGATTGTTTCAATCTTAGAAGACTCGAGGCAGCTCTATTCGCTGATTTTTTGTCGTATTCAGCTCTCAAAATCAGTAATTCATTCTCCAACCTTGGGTCACTTCCTGCATACACTTTTTCCTGAAGACTTTTTATTTTATGTTCCAATTTAGCTCTCTCCTCTCGAGTCTTCTTAGATTTTGATCCTGTATAACTAATAATATGTCCCCTAATAAAAGCTTTGAAAGCCTCCCACTTTACACATGCTGATGTTTGTGTAGTATTGATGTCAAAGAACTCGTCTATCTGTTTCTCTATATACTTGACAAATTCCTCATCCTGAAGCCATTTATGCTGAAATTGCCATCTACCTGATTCCTTTGTCAATTTTTTATCTACATATATTAGACAACAGGGTGCATGATCAGAGATCACGATGTTATCATAAAAGCAGTTTTGAATCTTGGACCTTAATTCTGTGGAAATCAAAAAATAATCAATACGTGAGAATGTCTTGTAGGTACTGGAATAACAAGAATAGGCTTTAACTTGTGGTTTCATTTCTCTCCATATATCTAACAATCTCAATTCTTTCATAAAATGATTAATAGTCATCCTACATCCATTGTGCGTACAATCCAGTCCTGTTGATCTATCTATACCTGGATTCAATGTACAATTAAAATCCCCTGCTATTATATGTTGCCCTGTAAGTGATGATAAGATAAGAAATAAATTAGCAAAGAACTTTTGATCATCTATATTGGGACCATATAAGTTCACAAGATTTATATTTTCTAATAGCAAAGAACCTTGAATGATTACATATCTTCCAAATTTGTCTCCAATTACATTTTTCACTTGAAAAGGAACTGATTTATGTATGAGAGTCATAACTCCCCTGGCCCGGGATGAGAATGATGAGGTGAAGACACTTCCTTGCCATCTACTCCTAATTCTTTTTATATCCTCCTCTATTAAATGAGTTTCTTGTAAAAACACAATTTTTGAACCCATGTCTTTTATTTTATTCATAACTTGTTTAAGTTTTTTTAAATTTTGTAGACCTCTGCAATTCCATGAAGTTAAATTAAGATTAACACTTTGGTTTATGATCAATAGAGAGTTTGGGATTACCTTGCTGTGTAAACATGCTCATACAGAGAAGCAAAAACATGAGTGGTTGAACATTCATCCTGCAAACTACACACAAACAAATTTCCCCTTCCCACACTTGTGGCAAACCCCCCAAAATCAAAAGAAAAATTCCGTCTCCCGATATAGCCATCGATCGCTCCACACCCACGGGGAACAGCCTAAGCCACTCCTTCTTCATCCTCCCAATCACCCTAACTCTACTGCTTTTAATGACGTAACATTAACTCTCCTCTGTAGTTTTCCAACTTAACTCCAAAATTTTTAACAACTTTGTACATCATAGTTTTTTTTGTTTGTTTTGTTTTTGTTTTTTTTTAAATATATAATACAATCTATATTTTGTAAACTTACTATTTACTTCAAGTCAGTCAGATGCCTGTGCAAATGCTTAATTATTCTACCTTATATTTTGTTCATGCTTAGCTCCCACCAGTCTCTTCTTCTTCTTTGATCTTCTTGATGAACTCCTGCGCCTCCTCTGGGGTCTTGAAGATGTGGGTTCTGCCCTCATACGTGGTCAGCAGTCTCACAGGATAGATTACACCATGACGAATCCCAAGGTTGCGCAGCTCCTTACGTATGGGATCAAACTGCTTCCTCAATTGTTGGATTCCTGTGGCCAAATCTGGGTAGAACCGCACCTGCTGGTCCTGGTGTTTAATCTCTCCTTTAGCTCGTGCAGCGTTGAAGATCTTCATCCTGTCTCTGTTGCTAAGAAACTTCATAATTAAGGTCCTTGGCGGTCCCTTATCTCTCCGTGGGCCAATACGATGTGCATTTTCCAGAACCACTGCTGATTGCAACTCCTCGCTGCCCAGCACCTCCGGAATCCACTTTTCCAGAAAGGAACATACGTCCCGACCTTCTGATTCCTCTGGAAGACCCACCAGCCTCAAGTTATTCTGTCTCGACCGAGATTCCAAATCCAAAATATTATCTTCCAGACATTTATTTTTTTTTTCCAAAGTGCGCACCTTTAATTGAAGACGGGTGACGTCATCTTCAGCACTAGCGAGACGGAGCTCCATCTGCGCCGTTCGTTCTACACAGTCACCCAATTCCTTTCTTATTCCTTCCAACGCTGTCATAATCCCATCAAATCTAGAGGAAAAGTCCGCTCTCATTGAACTCATGGCAGCCATCAGCGCATCTGTGCCGCTCCCCGCAGACATCGCACCGTTGCCAGCCTCCTCCGCCATATATGGAGTTTTATTTGCTGCGTCACAGACCTGAAAGTCCGTTAATTTGGACTGTTTCGGCGGCTCGCTTTTTCCTTTACCTGGTTTTCCAGCCTTAGGCTTCGCCGACATATCCTCGCCCAAACGCTGGGATACGTTCTGTCCCAAATGAGAGAGTTATTTGCCGATTTTTTTTCTCCAGGAGCAGAGCAGAGTGAGACACGTCCGTCTTACGTGGCAGCCATAACCGGAAGTCGTTTAGGCCCAATGTTAACAAAAAAATTATTAAATTCATCTGCAGGTGAAGCTATATTCACATTCGGAGTCGATTTATTATTTTTTGGAATATTAGTTGGGTAGCTAGTATTTCTGCTTTTATTTCCAAGGATACTGTTGATTATTGTCCATGTATTTTTAATATTGTCTTTGTTTTTTTTCCAGTTCTTTACTGTAATAGTCTCTTTTACTGCATCTTATTATATATGTTAACTTATTTTTGTATGTTTTATACCGTTGCTCTGCTTCTTTTGTCCTTTTCTTTATGAAAGCTTTATATAATAAATTTTTCTTTTTACACGCCTTTTGTAGTCCTTTGGTTAACCATGGTTTGTCAGCAAATTTGTGTTTAAGCTTTTTTTTAACTAATGGGCAGTTTTTTTCATAAAGAGTGGTTACAATGTTTATAAATGTGTCATAGGCTTCATTTGCATCTGATACATAGACTTCTGTCCAGTCTTGCTTCAGCAAGTCCTCTTTAAAAGAACTGATTGCGTTTGGTGATTTGTGTCTGAACGATTTTGAGATTTTTTCTGGGTTGGGCCCCGTGTGGCCATGGATAAGTGCAAAGATTGGCAAGTGGTCGCTTATATCATTTATCAATAATCCACTTTCTATTTTCTTATCGAGAACATTGACAAACAGGTTGTCAATAAGTGTAGCAGAGTGAACTGTGATTCTACTGGGATGTGTTATTGTGGGATATAAACTCATGCTGTACATAGAGTTCATGAACTCTGTAACTACATTTTGTTGATGTGGATTAAGTAGATCAATATTGAAATCTCCACAAATTGCTACCATTTTCTTACTAGTAATATTATTGTACAGCTCGACTAATTTATCTCTGAATGTCTCAATGCAAGTTCCCGGCGTTCTGTATATGCAGCTTATGATTAGATTTTTTGTTTTGTCTAGGTCAATCTCAACAGTAACACATTCCAAAATCCCTGGTAGTGCAGAGGACATTTCATTTACAAGCTTATATCTATATAGGTCATCAATATACAGTGCAACACCACCACCCTTTTTTTGAGATCTGTTCATGTTAAACATCTGATATCCCTCTATTGCCATCAGGGGAGCCTGGCCTTCATTAAGCCAGGTTTCCGAGACTGCAATAGCTGTGAATTTTCTGTTTAGCTGTTTTAAATAGTCCTGAATCTGTGAGAAGTTTTTGTTAAGACTTCTGCTATTGAAGTGTATTATTGACAGTTTACCATCTAATTGCACTTGACTTTTGAATTGCTTTTCAGTGTAATATTCACAGTGGTTATGAATATTATTGAAAAAGTGGTTATCAGGATCAATATCATTCTCCATCTCTTGTGGTTTATGTTCAGCATAGTGGCATATTTTTAGAGTTTGAGTTTCCTCACTCTGTGTTTCATAGTCAGTGTTCATCTGTATTTATCTAAGTCAGTAGCATCTCTGATCATTATACTTTTTGCTTGCTCAGGTGTTCCATTTAGTTTAATCCAAATTCTACAATTTCTTGTCCAGGTTGACTGTATCTTATTTTGTTTTTTTAGCATCCGTGCCTGCCGTGCTAATTCAGCGGGTTTTTTTTGTCAGGTGTTCATTTAGGTAAACTTGAGTTTCCTTTAGTTTTCTGGCCTGCCTCAGTATGTCATTTTTCACCCTCCTGTTCACAAAGCGCATCACAATTGATTTCTTTGTTTTGTTATCTTTCTTCGGTAAAGCATAACAGGCTGAGATCGCATTGGCTTCTACCTTAATGTCTTTATCATTAAGGAACTGAAGCACTTGGTTTTCTAAGGACATTGATTCACTTATGGAAGCATGTTCACCACTCAGTCCTGTTGCGGCATGGGCGTACGACTGATATCTGATGTCTAGTCCACTTATAACTAGGTCATCAATGCGAGAACCTTGTTCAAGATCCTCGACGCGTTGCTCCAAAAGACGCCCGTGTTGCTCCAGGTCCATAATTTTTTTGTCTTTTTCTTTTATTATTGAATGTAGGGCTTGTACCTCCTCTATTAGGCCTATTATTTTGTCCTGCTGGCTAGTCATTTTGGCCAATTCTTCTAACACAAAGTTCAGAGATTTTTTAATTTCTTCCATTTCCTCTTTTTTGGGTGGCATTTTACTGACCTGTGGATAGAAATAAACAGAGAATCCGGCTAGGCTATCGCCGGCGCCTGCCTCCGTGTACCTGGCCAGTTATGTCGCACACCGCCGGCGCAGCCGGAATCCACCGATCACAGCCACTTGTCGCCGTCTGGCTGGGTGGCTCCTCCGCTGGGCCCCGTCACCGCCAGTTATGTCGCACTCCGCCGGCGCAGCTCTAATCCACCGATCACCTCCGCCGATCGGTGGCCGATCACTGTCGCTCGCTGTCGTCTGGCTGGGTGGCTCTTCCGCTAGGCCCCGTCACCGACCGCCGTCAGTCTGGTAGTTCCTCGGCTGGACCTCGCAAATTGGGCTCCGATTCAGGCCACTGTCCTGCTGGATCCAGGTGGCCCCCGTCTCTCACCAACGCCGTGCCCGAGCTCCCAATCGCCGCCTCGGTTGGTTCGTCCGGTAAGCCCTCACCGGGGACTGAGCCGCCTCGGTTGGTTCCTCCGGTAAGCCCTCACCGGGGACTGAGCCGCTTCGTGTCGGAGTTAGGTGACGCACAGGGTCTAGTGTTAAGCTAGCCAGCATTAGCTTGGCAAAAGCTTCAGATAGAGCGCAGCGGTTCTACCCGATTAAAGGGGCATTCCGACGGGATTCTGACAGGGGTGGAAATTCAGCCCGTGGGGGTCCGTCATGAGCGGCGATTGCTGTTGGTTAGGTACTTTTAATGGGAAGAAATCAGCGACTTTGTCTCAGCGTTGAAAAGTGTGACCATCCCGGTCGCCATCTTGAATTCATGATGAATTCATATTGAATTCATGATACATGACAACAGACACATTATAAAGTATGCTGATGATTCAGTTATTGTCAGTCTCCTCCAGGATGGTGAGAGTGGCCACGGCCCAGTAGTTGATGATTTTGTTCACTGGTGTGAGGATTCCTACCTGCAGCTGAATACGACAAAAACTAAAGATATGATTATTGACTTTAGGAGGAAAACTCCCAGGCACAAAGTCACCGTACTAAAATTAAATCAAATTAAATTAAATTTAAATTAAAAATTAAATTAAATTAAATTACCCTTTATTGTCATTCAACTGTACAACCAATCATGTACAGTAGAACGAGATTGTGTTTTACCCATCTACTGTGTCAATCACACACACCCCAGTGCAGAATCAGAGGGCCGCTGCCATGCAAGGCGCCGCCACAGATTTCCCTCCTCCATTCCATTATTGCTGAGCACCAAGCTGGACGGCAGGAAGTTCCGCTTTTATATGGTCTTCGGCATGACCCGGCTGGGATTTGAACCCCTGCCTCCCGGGTGTGGGGCGGATGCTCTACCAACTGAGCCACCACTCCGGTAAAAAAAAGTCAGACCACTGAATGTGTACAATCCTACAAATATCTTGGGACGATTATTGATAGTAATTTAAACTTTGAAGAGAACTGTGAAAGGGTGTGCAAAAAGGGTCAGCAACATTTGCATTGTTTAAGGAAACTTGCACGCTTCCAAATTGACCGAACCATAATGATAATGTTTTATCGGGCTTTTATTGAATCTGTTTTATCCTTTTCTTTAGTGTCATGGTTTGGTCAGATAAAACTGAAACAGAGGAAATCCTTGAATCAGGTAGTTAGATGGTCCAGTTGTTTGCTTGGTGAGTCACAGCTGAGCCTGACATCCCTGTACACCAGACAGGTACAGATGATTGCTACCTCCATTTTAAATGATGACTCCCACCCTTTGCACTGCCACTTTCAGCTTCTTCCCTCAAGACGGAGGTTTGCTGTCCCAAAAAGTAAAACCCAGCGCTACAAAAACAGCTTTGTTCCTGCTGCTGTCAAAGAGTTGAACAAGTTGTAACAATATATTGCATATAATTTAGGCACCTATTTATTAACTCCATTTTATATTTACTTATTTTTGTAGGATTTTATTTGGGTTCTAAATCTTTTATTGGGTTTTAGACCTTTGAGTCTTTAACCTCTTTTATTAGTCTTTAACTTTTTAATATGACCCTTCTCTCTTATCTCTGGTTTTTCTCTCATCTCTTTGTCTTTATATCCTGATTGATGGAGCCTTGAGTATTTTTATCATGTTTATAGTCAGCTTCATGTGTGCCTGTGTTTATGTTGAATGTAATTGTGGCTTGTAAATATGGATGTCACCAGACTGCAAAACAAATCTACCTACGGGTACAAATAAAGTAACCTGAACCCGAACCTGAACCTGAAGGTGAATGGAAAGCAGTAATCAAGAAAAAAGGAATTGAGCTATGGCAAAAAAGATGGGATGAAGATCATAAAGGTAGATTGTATTACAAAATACAAAAATGTATTGCAATAAAGAATTATAAAACAACAAACAGGAGGGAAGACATAATTACGGCAAGACTCAGACTGGATCACAGGTTTAAACGGCACTTTATTCACCATGGGGGAAAGCGAAAGTGACAAATGTAGAGAATGTGGAGTAAAAGAAAATGTCGAGCACGTCTTATTACACTGTCACAAGCATGGAAATGAAAGAGAGAGAATGAAAAATGACGTTCAACAGGCCGGTAGGGAATGGGATTTAACTGGGATTCTGGGAACAGATGGAGATGGAGAGGCACTAAGAATCACAAGTGGGGCTCTTTTCTCTTTTTTAAATAACACAGGATTAACCCCTTGCACTCTGGTCAATTTCCCTAAAAACGCCAAAAAATAACGTACCCAAAGTAAATCAAAAGCTGTTCTTCAACCCTTTGCAGCATCTTCATGGGGTTGGTCTCATTTAAAAGAAAACACTTTGAATTTTTTGGCAAAACAGTCATAATCTCTCTAAGTGCTCCTGCCACTGAGTAACAGTCATCTAAACATACTGAACTTGAAGAAAATAAATTTTGCCTGGGTGTTTTTTTGGATACAAATGCTTGCAAATAACACATAGCTTCAGATCCGGGCTGGAAAATGCAACAGAAATGTAGAACCAAGTGTTATCCAGCTGAGGTCAAAATTTTGTAACAATACCACAAAAAATGAATATATTACACAGTTTTTTCCTCAGGTTGTTCCCAGGCGTTTTTGAACTGTGCCAAATGGCACAGTTTGGAAAAACGTCTGTAACTTTTGAATGATTCAATATAGAAGCTTCATCTTGGGCTCTAATGAAAGGTGAAGGGCTGTGTGTGTGTGTGTGTATGTGGGGGGGGGTTTGTTTATTCATTCATGAATGAATGAATGAACAAACAAGCCCCGACACACAAAGAAGCATGCCATGTAAAAAATGTGTGGCTTTTTTTTACAAGAAAAAATAACCTACAGTGCACTAAAAATTATATTAGAATATTTGTAATGTAGAAGATAACAACTCCCCCCCCCCTCCCGCTACAGAGGACGGACATCGCCCATCGCTACATGACGGAAAGCGGTGACAGTGCGCCGCGGTCTAATACGCACAGTTGGACTAAAATATCTGCAATAATATCTGCAATCCACTACAGAACAGTAGCGGGGGGGGGGGGGGGGTGTTGGGAAAAATTGTATATACTGTATGCATATAAACAGTTATCATTTTATTAATGATTCATGAAGCTGATGTCCCCACATGTGGGTGTAGCTGGAGCGTTGTGTGCCAGGACTCATCCTTTTCATATCTTGTACCTTTTTGCATATCCTGTACTTTTTTTTATCTTCTCTGCAATAGACTGCTGTGTACAAACTGTGTGTGCTTTCCCCTGTGTGGGGGGAAAGAATGGGTTGTAAAGCTGTCACTGTCTTATCTTTGCCTATAAGAATTACTGTACGAGACTGCCTCGTCAGTATTCAACTCGCCCTGTATGTGGGTTGATTACTCCTTGCAAGTAAAAACTTCAAAGGCTCTGCGTGTCTTAAGTCTGATCTTTGATTCAGTCTAATACCTTTTTGTACTCTGTATTTGTGAGGTTATATTTCAGACTTCTGACATAGCTGGTGCCGAAACCCGGGACAGCTGAGATCCAGGTGGAGTGGGAAGGGATGTGTGTCCTGCAGGTTGAAAATTGGAAACCCGACTTGAGGGAACGCTGCCAGAGACTCTCCTTCTCCCGGCTCTAATCTGGTGACGGCTGTCCTTACTGATAGAGCCTAAAAAGTAAGTTACAAATTTTTCCCTTTTCAGATTGACTGTAGTAGATGTATATGAAGAATAACCGAGCCTCACAATTCACAATTTCCCATTTTTAAAGAACCACGGGTCAGCTGACGAGCGAGTAATGGTAGTACAAGGCGGCGTCCTGTACTTTTCCTTGTGGTTAAAAACCGCTGCAGGAATGCAGTGGTCTTAGGAAGTAACGTGACGGTGATTCACGGTTACTGACCGGTCAGGTTTTAAAATAAAGGGGGGTGCAGGAGACAGTGTGACGGCGATTCACAACTGTTTGGTGGTCAGGTTTTAAAATAAGTAGGGTGAAGGAATTCACCCCAAATTGGGCGGTAATAGTGTTGCAGTCGGCGTACTGTTCAACGTTCCTGACCACGAACCCACCTCAAAAATTGGGCGGTAATAGTGTTGCAGTCGGCGTACTGTTCAACGTTCCTGGCCATCTAAAAATGGGGAATTGTGTTAGAAGACCAGATAGGCAGACGAATAAACAGAAGAAAAAACAGGACATAGCCCGTGCAGCTGTAAAAACTACAATAACAGACAAAATGAAAAGGGAAAAATGAAGGATCCGGATAATATTTAATCACTGCTGCAAGTGCTATTTGGTTTATATTGGTAAGGTATTGCTATTTGTGTTATATTGGGAACACTGTAAGTGAGAAGGTAAAAAAAAAAAAAAGCGGCTGTTCTCTTTCCCATCAGCAAGGGGAGGAGTGAGAAGCTCTCTCTCTCTCTCTCTCTCTGTTCCTCGCTCTCCCAAAGGGGGCGGGCGAGGGATAATGCTCTCTCTCTCTCTCTCTCTCTCTCTCTCTCTCTCTCTCTCTCTCTCTCTCTCTCTCCTTTTGCCTGAGGGGCGGGGGGAGAGGCAGATTTGGCCTGTAGAAAAAACAGAAGTGAAGGAAAACTCCGTGGGAGAACGGCTGCAGAATGTTGATAGTTTATGCTCTAATACTGGCAGTGTGGAATCAGGTGTAGTAGATGATGAAGGTACAGTCTTAGCGTCGACAGAAAAACTTACAACAAAAAGAGATAAATATCAAAACCAACCGAGCATCGAACCATTATTAAATGAAAAAGATAATCCTTCCCCAACTTATCAATGCCACGATCCTAAGGAGGGTCCATACGGCAAATTATTTAAAGAAGCCCAAGAGGTTGGGAAAAGGAGGAGGCAAATAAAATCATAATAATTAGACCATAACATTTAAAGACGGACGGATTAAATGGTATCAGAACTGGATAACGTTAAAATGGACAATGAGAAAGTTATTTAATCTCTTATCTATTCTTTGTGTGTGTGTGTGTGTGTGTGGTTGATCTGTGAAGAAAGTGGTCTAAATATGGGTACTTTTACAAGGTTTTGGGTTTTTATTTTTTCAATTTAACTCTGTGGGGTCTTGATTAATGTTGTGTACGTGATAAACTGTTTACATATTTAAAAAAAAAAGGAAAAAAAGCAATTTTGACGCATTACTGACCTTTGTCCTTGACTGAAATATGACAGTGCACTTTATAGGGAAAAAAGGACTGACGTGTGACAATGTGACTACAGGCCATACTATGATCATATTATGATGTCATTTAATAATGCCTAATCACTGAAGATTTTATGTTTACCCTATATCACATGATTTAGAGCACAGAGGATCAAAACAGATTGATAATTAATGTGTCTGTGCATATGATCTGCCAGAGGCTGTGGATTATCAGACAAAGGTCTTGGAGAAAGAATCCTTAAATTGATAAGCACTTTTTGAAGCCAAGTATGACTTTGCATGACATTGTAGATAACATAAGGTGTACTGATTCAAATGACTTTGACTTTACAAATGTAATGTTTATATGATTTTATACTGATATTACTCACCACATAATGGTGCGGTAACAATACATTTCAGAAATGTGACAGCAATGAGGGATGTGCTTCTCCTGATTCAGCGGTGGCCAAGCTGGGTCAGGGTGAACTACACTGCACTCCATAATTTACCAAGGAATGTATGAAATAGGGACATTTCTTGTAAAACATTAAATCAAATTCTAAATTAGGCAAAACGTCCGCCTTTCCTTTGACTGAAAGAATGTGACACAATATTTCAAATTCAACCCATCTGTGTTCAATTGGACAAACTGATCTTATTTATCAATGCTGAAGCATATCAAAAATGCACAGATAGTTATTTTGTTTTTCTTAAATGAAATTTGTAAACTACTTCAAGAGATGTCACAAAAAGAAGCTATAATTATTGAGATCTCATCTTTGAAGGAACTGGGCTACCTGCAAATTTTATTTAAAACTAAAAATGGTAACACACTTCCTTTCAGTAAAAGAATCAAACAAATACCCTGTAACTTTGCTGCATGTAAGCCTCCATGTATCAAAACAGAGGGTATCAAAGAAATTAATTAGCAAATAATTAGCAATCCTCAGAAAAATAGATAATGCATAAAAATTATCAATAAATGCAATTTTATTTACATAAGTGCTTTTCATTTCATTTTCTGTAGTGTCCAGGATAAACATATGGCTGCAGTTATAACTCAAATACAGGCTGGACAATACAGACCACCTTTTTATTATTTATGGGATAATACAAATAATAAGATCATGCCCTCTATTATCCTACACATTTCCCATGTTGTGAAGGAGGGGGCGAACAGCAACACTCTCTCTCTCTCTACTTAGCAAAGGAAGAAGCGAGCGACAGGCTTGCTCTGTAAAAAATAGAAGTTAACTTATCTGTATTCTGTACAGATAGTAAATATGCTAATAGCACATGCCACCTGCATAACGCTACTCACTGTGCTGCTATTGGTCTTTTAGGAACCGTCTGTCTTATTAATAATGTTGATGTTTTAAAAGACTGTCAAAATAATATGGACCTTCCTCCTGTTTCATGTGTAAATAATTAGATATACATTTGGCTTGTCTGATGAAAATTTGCTCTGCCACCCACATTATACAGATGAACTGTCCTGGTGGCACATGGCCAATCATGTGCCAACAGGAGGAAATCAATGATGAGGATGTTGGGAAAAACTGTCCTAATATTTTGAAAGAAGTAACAAAAACATGCCAAAAGTGCATCATTTGTTTATAAAATAATGCTCAAGGAGCAATGGAAAGCTACAATATTGCTTGGTGTTGATTGACACCTTCACAAAGTGGACAGGAATTCATCACACATCCCCAGCAAATGCCGCATCTGTGTGTGTGAAACTCTATTGAATGATGCTCTTTCCGTTTTTGGGGTTCCAGAACTGATTTATGCAGATAATGGAACTCATTTTACAGCACAAACAGTTCAAGACTTAATCCAAGCTGTAAGAAGTAAGATCAAATTTCATAGTATCGGTACAATCAAACAAATGCTGGCAAAAACCACACATGGAAAGGGTGTTACTTGGCCAGAAGCTCTGAAATTAGTCAGACTAACCATTAACTCTATACTAGACCCAAAGACAGGATTATCACCTTTTGAATGTGTTTTTTCACCATCCTTATGTATTACCTGACCTCTCACCACTAACCACACCTAACAAATACACAGATCTTGGTGAACATCTCAGGGAATGTTTTGATTCTGTCAGAAGCTCTGCTCCACAGAAAAGGATAACCTGGAGACTATGTCTTCATAAAGAACCACCACCGACAACACTAGACACTCCCACTCCCACTGCAGTACGTATTGCTGAATGACCATCTCGGATTCACCTTTCACACGCTAAAAGATTACGGGTGCCTGTAAGTGAACTAACTAACTTGTTTCCCTGAGTAAGTCCAGTACAAAGGGGGCATGTCCTTTTAAGGACAAGGCCGTCTCAACCCTGGTGAAGAAAGAGGCCCGGAGGGGTACTCTCTCAGGTGGAAGCATGGCACCAAAACTATTGATGACTCTGTGTTCAGCACTTCTCCTGGCAGTGGGGTGGTAATCTTTCTGATTCAAGGACAAGGAACCCACGAAGCACGGACAATGAACAATACGCATAACCTATGGTACCAGACAATGGTGGTTTCGGTGAGAGGACTGGGAATCGATACTTCTTGCTATGTGTGTTCATTGCTACCCCATTTACACAAGACTGCAATACCCATGATTGACTACAATACCCATGATCCCTGTTCCACTGAGTGAAGAGAAAACGCCCGGAGCGACAATAGCGATGAACTCTCGTCTCAGTCTGTTTAATACAAGCAATAATGTTGGACATTGGTTGGTGAGGAATTTGTCAGAAAGGTATCTTAATAGATTGAATGTCACTATTACTGATTACACTGGGTCTAAGATTAGAATATTTAATATTATTGGGATTGGAACTTCTTTGCTTGCAGTTAAGAAGCATTTAATGAAAGTAAATCCTACACCGTTTACTTCACCAATCTGCTTTCACAAAAATTGTAGTAAAAACAGTTTCAAGACTTCCGGTTATGGCTGCCACGTAGGACGGACGTGTCTCACTCTGCTCTGCTCCTGGAGAAAAAAATCGGCAAATAACTCTCTCATTTGGGACAGAACGTATCCCAGCATTTGGGCGAGGATATGTCGGCGAAGCCTAAGGCTGGAAAACCAGGTAAAGGAAAAAGCGAGCCGCCGAAACAGTCCAAATTAACGGACTTTCAGGTCTGTGACGCAGCAAACAAAACTCCATATATGGCGGAGGAGGCTGGCGGCGGTGCGATGTCTGCGGGGAATGGCGCAGATGCGCTGATGGCTGCCATGAGTTCAATGAGAGCGGACTTTTCCTCTAGATTTGATGGGATTATGACAGCGTTGGAAGGAATAAGAAAGGAATTGGGTGACTGTGTAGAACGAACGGCGCAGATGGAGCTCCGTCTCGCTAGTGCTGAAGATGACGTCACCCGTCTTCAATTAAAGGTGCGCACTTTGGAAAAAAAAAATAAATCTCTGGAAGATAATATTTTGGATTTGGAATCTCGGTCGAGACAGAATAATTTGAGGCTGGTGGGTCTTCCAGAGGAATCAGAAGGTCGGGACGTATGTTCCTTTCTGTCACCATGGGTTGAGATGCCGTCTCAGCACTCAGCCCATGTTTTCCCTCATCCCTGCTTCCCATTGAGCAGCGTCTCAGCTGGCCCCCAGCTGGCAGCATTATGGACGGCTGGGGCCAATTAGTCTTCATCAGCTGGGGCGCTGCCAATGAGGATAAATAGGAGCAGCCTCGATGACTCGGGGCTGCGACATAAACACATTGCTAAGCTGAAGCCCCTTCGTCTGGTGTCAGCTTATACTCCTCTTGCAGCATTCCTGTGTTTGTATCCCGCTGTGAGTATGTACGTCTTGCTACCCCCACGTCCGGTACGAGCTGCTTACCTCTGCGCTGTGCAACCTGTGAGTGTACCTCTGCATGAGTATCTGTGCTCTCCTCATCCCTTCCCCTTTACCCTGAATAAAATATCACGACTCACTGGCTTGCCCCTGGCTCTGATTGCCCGGCTCCCTAGAGCCGGATATGACAGTATGTCGCAGCCCGAAGAGCTACTGGCGGCCGTGAGTCGCCGTGGAAATGTACCTTTCTGTCCGGGTGTCAGCGCTGCTAGCATGCCGTTTCCCAGGAGTCACTTCCGGCGCCAGGGCGACGAGCTGCGGTCCATCTCGGAGGCTGTCGACGGGACGTTCTTCACCCTGCACGACGCCTCCAACGCGAGACGCTGGCATCCGGGCCGTGCTGAGGAACTCCTGGACTGTCACCCTCACTCTCTGTACCATCTGGAGGACAGTGCCAGGATAGACGCTGCAGGTACACAGCGAGAGAAGCTCCACGGGGTGGATGGAAATCCCGGCAGGGAGTCAAAGTGGGCGACGTCTTTCCCCGCTTCGGAGTCCCGTTCCTGCCGCCATTCCAGTCCGGGAGTTCGCGCCAACCAGAGGACTTCCCCCGACCTGCGCCACGTCACTCGGGATTCCCTTCAAGGAGCCGCAGCTGACAGCAGTTATGTCCGGGGTCGAGTGGCTGTCGCGAGCTCTACTGTGTTTCCTGTCACCACCTTCAGGCATGTGGCGGCGGCAGTGAGATTGATGGTGAGGACTTCAGGGCTACGAAGCTTTCCCGTGCTCGACGCCTTCCTCGTCTCGATCTCCGATCTGGAGCGGCGAATCCTGGGTTTCCCCCTCGCTTCGTCCCCTGGGAGTAGTCGTCATCACATCGCCGAGTCACCTCTGCACGAACCTCGTCCGGATCCAGTTCTGGGTCATCGTCAGGACCGTTCCTCCCACGCAGCTGTCATCCCTTCGCCTCGTCAGTGTGGAGATTCTACAGCCTCGTCCCCTGAGCCTCGTTCCCCCGCTGTCATTCCTGGACATTCGGGCTGGCTCACCCCGGCTGTTTCCCCCTCCTCCTCGACGCGCTTCCTGACCGCTGTGTGTGCCTGGAATCCCGGCCTGGTGAGCTCTCTGCTGGAGACAACGCGAGCGACCCTCAGACGAATTCCCGGGGGGTCCTCCGTTATCGCCGGGCGGGGAGAGGAAGAAGCAGATTCCACTACAGCAGGCGATACTCAACCTCCAGGGGGCAGGCAAGTCATTGTTTTTTCACACCTGCTTAATGATTTGCTCTGTCACATCCCTGGAGGAGAAGTTCAGGGTTCGCAGCTCCCTGAACTCTCCCCACCTGCTGTAACTTGTATTCCTAATCCCGCATCCTCTGTGTCTCTCTCCGCCGAGCGGTCCCCGGCTCCGGGTCAACGTGGTGGGATATGGAGAGGGCCTGTGGTTCCGCAGCTACATTGCGGACGGAGGAGGGGGACTGACTGCTGCGTGGAGTCTACGCCGACGACTGAGCGTCCCCGGGTCTCCACGGAGGAGCGGTTCGGTCCGGCGGGACGAGATTCTTCTGGCTTCACGCCGAGTGGATCGTCGGCGGGGTTACCTGAGCTGGAGGGATCTCAAGCTGCGCTGACCATCGTGCTGGCTGCGGGGCCCGACGCGGCTAGATGGGAGCCTGACAACGACCTCCTGACGACGGATCCTGGATCTTCGCAGTCCTGGACGGCGTCAGAACCCGAGATCAGGCGAGTGCTCTCCTTTCTTTTCTCTCTTTTTATCCCCGAGCACTTCAGCCTACCTCCAGGGGAGACGAGCCGGGTGCAGCCGTCCGCTGCGTCTGAGCTCGTCTCGCCGGGTTCTGGCGCTGCCGGTGATCCTGATCCCGGTTCTGTTTTCTCTTCTGAGCCTTCTTCCAGGGTCACTGGCAAGGAGTTGCTGTTCCTCGTGGTGCTGGAGGGTCTGGGTTCAACGTTGGAGGTCGGTTCTGGTGCAGTATTCAACGTGGGTTCGCCCGAGACCCAGTCGGGGTCCAACGTGGGTTCGCCTGAGGCCCGATCGGGGTCCGACGTGGGTGCTGCCCCAGTATTGTCCAGGTCCGGTGAGGAGGTGGCCGTTTTCCTGCGGCCTGACGCTCGCCGCCCTCGTCATCGGCTCTCCCCTGAGCCTCTTCCACCGGGATCCGCTCTGATCCTTCGCCCGTCTCAACGGTCCTGGTGGTTGAGTGATGCGGGTCGACGACCCGACCCACAGAACTTTCGGTTCGGTGATCTAGTTCCCCCCACTGGTCTGTGTTTCCCTCTGGGCAGCCTGGTTCGGCTGCCGGTGGACTGGATTCCTGGGATCTGGGTCCAGAGTTCGCCGTCCGAACACTTCTCTTCCCCTGATTCGCCAGCTGGACAATGGGCGGGGAGATCTCCGGAGCCATCTCGGCCATTTTTGGACTCTGCCTGCCATTCACCTCGGGTGTCACTTTTTCTTTTGTTATTAAGGTCACTCGGGTGTAATGTTTTGTCCTGTTGGTGGATTCGTTTTTATAGTGCTGTGTTTTCCATCGCTCATGCTCAGCATTTTACTTTTTGTGCCATGTTTTTAGCCTCGTTTTTTGTATTGTAGTTATGTTTTGTTTTCCGTAACACCATGCTCTGCAGTTATCCATTTATTCCAGTCACTTTCATTTCTTTAGGTGACTGGGTATTTATATATTCGTGTGTGTGGGTTTTTCTTTGCCTGCACTCAGTATTTCTTTTTTGTCCTGTTGGTTCATTATAGAGTCATGTGCCTTGTTTTCCGTAACACCATGCTCTATAATTGTCATTTGTTCCAGTCACCCTCACTTTTCTTGGTGACTGTGTGTATGTACTTAAATTAGCGCTGTGTATAGATTCCCCTTTATTTAACCGTACTCAGCATTTTTTGCCCTGTACCTTTTTGGTGGTTCTCTTTTCCTTGCTCTGGGTCACGCATGGTTGGTACTCTCTGGGTAGTATGTAACCGGCGTGCTGACCCAGTTCTTCTCCCCATCTGTACCTGGGTTAATTATTCTGTTTTGTCAGTATTGTATTTGGGTTTTTCTTTCCCGCTACCCTACATTGCCCCATTGGTGTTATCCTTCCCTTGGCTTCTTCCCCTCCGGTCCGCCTCCCTTCCTCCCACCCTAGGTGGGGGGGGGGGGGGGGGGCTGGGATGTTCCTGGTCGTTCAGGAGCCCGACCTTGAGGGAGGGGCTCTGTCACCATGGGTTGAGATGCCGTCTCGGCACTCAGCCCATGTTTTCCCTCATCCCTGCTTCCCATTGAGCAGCGTCTCAGCTGGCCCCCAGCTGGCAGCATTATGGACGGCTGGGGCCAATTAGTCTTCATCAGCTGGGGCGCTGCCAATGAGGATAAATAGGAGCAGCCTCGATGACTCGGGGCTGCGACATAAACACATTGCTAAGCTGAAGCCCCTTCGTCTGGTGTCAGCTTATACTCCTCTTGCAGCATTCCTGTGTTTGTATCCCGCTGTGAGTATGTACGTCTTGCTACCCCCACGTCCGGTACGAGCTGCTTACCTCTGCGCTGTGCAACCTGTGAGTGTACCTCTGCATGAGTATCTGTGCTCTCCTCATCCCTTCCCCTTTACCCTGAATAAAATATCACGACTCACTGGCTTGCCCCTGGCTCTGATTGCCCGGCTCCCTAGAGCCGGATATGACACTTTCTGGAAAAGTGGATTCCGGAGGTGCTGGGCAGCGAGGAGTTGCAATCAGCAGTGGTTCTGGAAAAAGCACATCGTATTGGCCCACGGAGAGATAAGGGACCGCCGAGGACCTTAATTATGAAGTTTCTTAGCAACAGAGACAGGATGAAGATCTTCAACGCTGCACGTGCTAAAGGAGAGATTAAACACCAGGACCAGCAGGTGCGGTTCTACCCAGATTTGGCCACAGGAATCCAGCAATTGAGGAAGCAGTTTGATCCCATACGTAAGGAGCTGCGCAACCTTGGGATTCGTCATGGTGTAATCTATCCTGCGAGACTGCTGACCACGTATGAGGGCAGAACCCACATCTTCAAGACCCCAGAGGAGGCGCAGGAATTCATCAAGAAGATCAAAGAAGAAGAAGAGACTGGTGGGAGCTAAGCATGAACAAAATATAAGGTAGAATAATTAAGCATTTGCACAGGCATCTGACTGACTTGAAGTAAATAGTAAGTTTACAAAATATAGATTGTATTATATATTAAAAAAACAAAACAAAAACAAAACAAACAAAAAAAAAACTATGATGTACAAAGTTGTTAAAAATTTTGGAGTTAAGTTGGAAAACTACAGAGGAGAGTTAATGTTACGTCATTAAAAGCAGTAGAGTTAGGGTGATTGGGAGGATGAAGAAGGAGTGGCTTAGGCTGTTCCCCGTGGGTGTGGAACGGTCGATGGCTATATCGGGAGACAGAATTTTTCTTTTGATTTTGGGGGGTTTGCCACAAGTGTGGGAAGGGGAAATTTGTTTGTGTGTAGTTTGTAGGATGAATGTTCAACCACTCATGTTTTTGCTTCTCTGTATGAGCATGTTTACACTGCAAGGTAATCCTAAACTCTCTATTGATCATGGACCAAAGTGTTAATCTTAATTTAACTTCATGGAATTGCAGAGGTCTACAAAATTTAAAAAAACTTAAACAAGTTATGAATAAAATAAAGGACATGGGTTCAAGAATTGTGTTTTTACAAGAAACTCATCTGATAGAGGAGGATGTTAAAAGAATTAGGAGTAGATGGCAGGGAAGTGTATTCACCTCTTCATTTTCATCCCGAGCCAGGGGAGTTATGACTCTCATACATAAATCAGTTCCTTTTCAGGTGAAAAATGTAATTGGAGACAAATTTGGAAGATATGTAATCATTCAAGGTTCTTTGCTATTAGAAAATATAAATCTTGTGAACTTATATGGTCCCAATATAGATGATCAGAAGTTCTTTGCTAATTTATTTCTCATCTTATCATCACTTACAGGGCAACATATAATAGCAGGGGATTTTAATTGTACATTGAATCCAGGTGTGGATAGATCAACAGGACTGGATTGTACGCACATTGGATGTAGGATGACTATTAATCATTTTATGAAAGAATTGAGATTGTTAGATATATGGAGAGAAATGAAACCACAAGTTAAAGCCTATTCTTGTTATTCCAGTACCTACAAGACATTCTCACGTATTGATTATTTTTTGATTTCCACAGAATTAAGGTCCAAGATTCAAAACTGCTTTTATGATAACATCGTGATTTCTGATCATGCACCCTGTTGTCTAATATATGTAGATAAAAAATTGACAAAGGAATCAGGTAGATGGCAATTTCAGCATAAATGGCTTCAGGATGAGGAATTTGTCAAGTATATAGAAAAACAGATAGACGAGTTCTTTGACATCAATACTACACAAACATCAGCATGTGTAAAGTGGGAGGCTTTCAAAGCTTTTATTAGGGGACATATTATTAGTTATACAGGATCAAAATCTAAGAAGACTCGAGAGGAGAGAGCTAAATTGGAACATAAAATAAAAAGTCTTCAGGAAAAAGTGTATGCAGGAAGTGACCCAAGGTTGGAGAATGAATTACTGATTTTGAGAGCTGAATACGACAAAAAATCAGCGAATAGAGCTGCCTCGAGTCTTCTAAGATTGAAACAATCTTTTTATGAACAAGGTGAAAAATCAGGAAAATTATTAGCATGGCAGATTAAACAATTGGAAATTAAAACACCAATTACCAGTATTATAAGTAAGGGACAGGTAGTTATAGATCCTTTAGAAATTAATAGAGCCTTTAGAGATTACTATGAAAAATTATATGATACCAAAAATGAACCTGATTTAACAAAACTAAATGGGTTTTTGAACGAACTATCTATACCGTGTATTCCAAATGAAAACAGGGAGATATTGGAGTCTAAAATTAGTCAAGAAGAAGTTGGGCTAGCCATTGATAATATGAAATCAGGAAAAAGTGCAGGACCAGATGGTCTTCCAGTTGACCTTTATAAAAAATTTAAGAATAAATTAATAAAACCTTTTTTGGAAATGGTTTTAGAAGCATTTCAAAATAATAATTTACCATCATACATAAATAATGCCTTAATTATACTGCTGCCAAAACCAGGTAAGCCCTCTAATAAATGTGAAAATATGAGACCAATAAGCCTATTAAACGCCGACCTTAAGATAATCTGTAAAATTTTAGCAAGACGAATACAAGAAATTTTACCAAATATTATTAATCGAGATCAGAATGGCTTTATAAAGGGTAGACAAGGCTTCCATAATGTAAGAAGACTATTTAATATTATTTATTTTAATAAAGAAGCACCGGATACAGCTCTCCTATCACTGGACGCCGAAAAGGCCTTTGATAGAGTTGAATGGCCCTTTCTTTTTGAAGTCCTACAAAGGTTTGGACTTGGAAATAATTTCATAAAATGGGTTCAAATAATATACAATAATGCTACAGCAGAAATCCTAACAAATAACAATATTTCAAAACCAATAAAAATCAATAGAGGATGTCGACAAGGCTGTCCACTTTCACCTTTACTGTTTACTATGGCAATTGAACCTTTAGCGATAGCGATACGTTTACATTCACAAATATATGGAATTAAAGTTGGACCAACAGAACATAAAATCTCCCAGTACGCCGATGATATAATTTTGTTTATGTCGAATCTAAAAAAATCAATTCCAACCTTGTTGAATTTAATAAAGAATTTTGGGGAAATATCAGGATATAAAATAAATAAAACTAAATCTTCAATATTAATGCTAAATGAGACCCAGAGAAATTACCCAGCCCCTGAGGTAAATCAATTCAATGTTGTAAATCAGTTTAAATATTTAGGAATCCAAATTATGCCTAAGCTAGAATCAGTCGCCAGTGTCAACTATGAAGCCTTAATGTCAGATATCAATGAGTTAACTCAGAGATGGATGTCACTACCAATGTCGATGATCGGGAGAATCAATATACTTAAAAGTAATATTTTACCTAAAATACTTTATTTATTTCAATACATTCCCTTATCACCACCTTTAGATCTATTCTCAAGAATAAAAAAAAAGTTAGTGGAATTTATATGGAACAACAGGAGGGCTAGATTACGTTTGTCTTTATTATATTTACCATTTGATC
Organism: Pholidichthys leucotaenia; assembly: GCA_020510985.1. Classification (NCBI taxonomy): domain Eukaryota; kingdom Metazoa; phylum Chordata; class Actinopteri; order Cichliformes; family Pholidichthyidae; genus Pholidichthys; species Pholidichthys leucotaenia. Next base: position 358,112,505 of record CM035843.1, on the reverse strand, counting down.
GTGGAGGTCTGAAATGTCCAAATTTTATGTTGTATTTTTGGTCGGCACAACTGAGGTCTATGACATATTATTTTTCATCAAATGATCTCCCTCACTGGACTGAAATGGAATCATACAATTTACCTTTACCTCTTCCCATATTCATATACTCAGATTCGGCAAAAAAATTACAAAAACAAGTTAAAAATCCATTTGTAAAGCATATGATCAAAATATGGTGTGAAGCTAAAAACTATTTAAAAGAACCACAGTTATTGTCACAATTTAGTCCAATATGGGGTAATCAATATTTTAAACCAGGGAGAGCGGACGCTGTATTTAAAGTATGGAATTTAAAAGGGATACAAAAGATTCAGGATTTATATTTGCCATGTGCAGACAACATAATGTCTTTTGAAGAGCTGAGGATCAAATTTAATCTCAATAGAACACATTTTTTTAAATATCTTCAACTTAGAAACTTTATTCGATCAAATCAAAATAAAGCTCTCACTCGACCTATTTATTCATCCTTGGAAAAAATGATGATGAAAGATAGTAAAAGAAAGGGTATTATTTCAGAGTTTTATAACTCATTGACACTATCTTCAAGTGAAAATTCACTGAAAAGATTAAACTACTGGAAAGAAGATCTGCAAATTGAAATTTCAGAGGAACAATGGGAATTGGCTTGTACAGAAGCTCAAACCAAATCAATAAATGCACGCCTTAAATTGATACATTTCAAATGGTTAATGCGGATGTATGTTACACCGGAGGAGTTAAATAGATATAACAAAAATATACCAGATACATGCACAAAATGCATGGAAAGTAAAGGAACCCTATTTCATTGTTTATGGGAATGTAGATTAATAAGAATGTTTTGGGAGGAGGTGAGGGTAACAATTGAAAAAATAATCTCAAAACAAATCATATTGAATCCTAAACTGTTTTTGTTGGGTCTGTACCCAGAAAAGCATAATTTCAATAAAAGTGAAAGAACATTCATAGACCTCAGTTTGCTTAATGCCAAAAAATGTATTGCACTATTATGGAAAAAGACTCATAGACCAGATGTGACTCAGTGGTTAAGACAGATGTTAACAAACCTTCCATTAGAAAGAATAACATATATACTGAAATCAAAGGAAATTGTGTTTGAGAATATATGGAGACCTTTTATTGATTATGTAAAAAATTTAAACATAACTCTTGAAGAAGAAGGTGAATGATGTGTGTGGACCTTGTAAATTCCAAACTGGTGAACATAATATGTATACTAATGTATTGGATTGTCTAGACTAAACAGAGGAGCATTGTTGAAGACTTGATTTTGTTGGTGGTTGTTGGTGTTTTTAGGGCATTTTTTTTTTTTTTTTTTTTTGTAGTACTTTAGTGTTAGTGTTTGATTGTTTGTATCATGTTTGTTAAAAAAAAAAGGTTCAATAAAGATATTGTGAAAAAAAAAAAAAACAGTTTCAACCTGGGTATTTCACAAAGATGCAATAATACTAAGGAAGTGACCTGTGAAGTGTCATATTATGATTCTGTCTGTAGAAATGTATTTCACTTTCCCTATATTGCTGCTGGAAAATTCACCTTAAAGAGGAAAAATTGTACTTTTAACTGTAGCAATAATCCTACTGTTTTTTGGCCAAATGATGTTGGGTATGGATTCTTGGAAAACCAATGGGTACTCTTTTTCCAATGTATGGCAGTGCTCTAGTTATACGCCACATGAATGCTTAATGATGTCAATGTAGGAAATCTTTTGAAGTTACATTATACTGATAATTGCATATGATTAAAAAGATTAATAAAATAATAAACAGGAGGAAAATGTTGGGAAAAATTGTATATACTGTATGCATATAAACAGTTATCATTTTATTAATGATTCATGAAGCTGATGTCCCCACATGTGGGTGTAGCTGGAGCGTTGTGTGCCAGGACTCATCCTTTTCATATCTTGTACCTTTTTGCATATCCTGTACTTTTTTTTTATCTTCTCTGCAATAAACTGCTGTGTACAAACTGTGTGTGCTTTCCTCTGTGTGGGGGGAAAGAATGGGTTGTAAAGCTGTCACTGTCTTATCTTTGCCTACAAGAATTACTGTACGAGACTGCCTCATCAGTATTCAACTCGCCCTGTATGTGGGTTGATTACTCCTTGCAAGTAAAAACTTCAAAGGCTCTGCGTGTCTTAAGTCTGATCTTTGATTCAGTCTAATACCTTTTTGTACTCTGTATTTGTGAGGTTATATTTCAGACTTCTGACAGAGGGGGCATTCACGGACCGGACGTGGCGCACGAACCGTGTCCAGTCCGTGCGCCGCGGTACACGCTCTGTGCGCCACGGTCTACTACGCACAGTTGGACTAAAATATCTGCAATATATCTGCAATCCGCTACAGAAGAGTAGCGGGGGGGGGGGCGTTCACAACATGACGGACCGTCATGTTGCGATAACGCACAGTTGTAATTTACCGATCGGTCAAAAGTCATTTGGATTACAATTTTCAGGGATAAAGAATAATTTAGCTTTTAACACTTACCTGTTCACAACAGCAGCGTAGCTGGTGAACTTCTCTTCCTCATTGTCAGACGAACATGAAGCTGGTCCGCTTGTTACGGACTCGTGGTTCTGGTCACGCGACCCGGTCAAACCATAATTCCATTATTGCGGTTTTGTGCTTCCATGATTGCGGTTTTGGCGAACGATTTTTCAAAACAAATAAAAACAGTAGTAAGAAAAAAAGACTGGCGAACGCCTGTGTGCCACCCAGCCTTACACAAAACAGCTTTCGAACTTCTGTGCTTCAATTGGCTGGCTGTATTCGCAGCCGTTGGTAGGCGGGTCCTTCTTGCTAGGTTTTCAGTCATTGGTTCTTCAAGGTTTCAGAAACCCAATTCAAGGCTCTTATTAGTCGAATGAGAGGTCAATCACATCTAAACCAATCAAAGCACTCCTTTGGCTTTCTGTTCGCGGCTGTGTCTGTAGTGGAAGAACGGAAATGCTGTGGTATATATCACTCATATATTCCATACCTACATTTGTTAGAGCATGTGGAAATGTGTGGGACAGAATATACTAAGGAACTTCACACCTCTGAAAGAACAAAGGAATCTCACTGCCGTGTGAAGACTCATGACGTCACAGGACGCCATGGCAACAGACTCGACACCTTCACCCCTGAGGGAGGAGAAGTTTTCCCATCACCTCCCAAGGCGAAGGGAGGAGTTAACAGGACTAATAGGAGATTTAGATAACAATGGATCAGCAATGGATCAGCGTTCTCGTCGCGCCCTCCGCCAGTACCTGGGCTCGCCTGGGGAAGCTAATGATCCTACCAGCAGACTAAATTCGAAGAGACGACGCCGCTGTGCCAAGTCAAAGAAGAATCCTAGTCACAGTCCTAAAGCCGAAAGCAAACAGCCCCAAAAGCACTTTGTGGTAGGATCTGCCCTTCGCATATTACAACTAAACGTTGAAGGCCTATCTGCAGCCAAGCGAAGCCTTATTGAAGTCCTCGCCTTCCAACATTCGATTGATGTAATCTGCCTCCAAGAGACTCATATTGGCACAGAGGAAGCTGGCCGCTTCACCATCAAAGGCTTTGACCGCCTGTGCTATGTTCTACATGCTAAACATGGACGTGCCACCTATGTGCGTTCTGACATAGTTGAAGCAAATCACCTGATAACAACACATTTCTCAGACACCATAATCATTGGTGGCTTCCATATTGTCAATGTGTACAAGCCCCCTAATGCCAACTGGGATCTGCAGGTCTTACCCACCCTACCCCACCCTGCCATCTATGTGGGGGACTTTAACAGCCATCACCCTGACTGGGGGCACCCAGCAGTGGACAGTGATGGGGAGGCACTTTCAGACTGGGCATCCAGAAATGACCTCGCTTTGATATACGACCCCAAACAAAGAGGAACCTTCCACTCTGCTAGGTGGAAGAAGGACTATTCTCCTGACCTGTGTTGGGTCAGCTCTTTGAATGGGGAGTCATATCCTACACAGATCCTCATTCTTGATGATTTTCCACACAGCCAACACCGGCCCCTGCTTGTACACATTGGCCTACAACTTCCAGTCATAAACAGCCCAAGGAAGATGCGCTGGAACTTCCGCAAAGCCAACTGGAAGAAATTCAGTGAAACTCTGGACCGGAGCGTTGTTACCATCCCACTCCACACCATCACTGTAGATGAAGCATACAACCGCTTCTGCAGCGCAATCTTCAAGGCTGCCCATACTGCAATCCCACGAGGCTACCGACCCCTCTATGTCCCATGTTTGGACGGAGAAAGTGCTGCCCTCCTACAATCCTATCAAACATTAGGGGACCCAGAGATAGCAGACCATCTCATTGAATCGCTAAATACAGCCCGGCGAAAGAAATGGGAGGAGACAGTTGCTGACCAGAGCTTTACCCACTCTAGCAGGAAATGTTGGAGCCTCATCCGTCGCCTAGGAGCTGCACAGAAGCCCCCTAGCCAAAGCCGAGTATCCGTCACACCCAACCAAGTTGCATCCCACCTACTGACTATCGCCAAAGCACCCCAAGACAAAGACACCAGAAGAGCAGTTACAACTGAGCTAAAAAAACACCAAAAAATGCCTGTAGAGGAAACGAACCCTGAACCCTTCGAGGCTGCTGAACTGGAGAAAGTCCTACAGGGCCTGAAATGTGGAAAGGCAGCAGGATACAATAACATCTTCCCAGAATTCATGAAAAATCTTGGCCCCCGAGCTCTAACCTGGTTGACACAATTCTACACAAGGATCACACAAACAAACTCGATCCCAAAGAAATGGCGGACAGCAAAGGTCATTGCCATCCCAAAACCTGGCAAAGACCACAAACTACCAGCAAGCTACCGCCCAATCTCCCTACTCAGCGTTCCTTACAAAATCATGGAGCGCCTAATACTGCAACGCATTTCCCCAGAAATAGAGGATATTCTAAGTGTGGATCAAGCAGGTTTCCGCAAGGACCGCAGTACAGGAGAACAAGTACTGGCCCTAACCACCTTCATCGAAAATGGCTTCGAGAGCAGACTGAAGACAGGGGCTGTGTTCCTCGATCTTACAGCCGCCTATGATACGGTCTGGCACAAAGGCCTCCTCCTGAAACTTATAAAGGCGATCCCTGCTTGGGCAACAGCAATTATAAAAACCCTGCTGACCAACCGAAGGTTCAGAGTCCACCTCAGTCAGAACACAAGTGCATGGAGAATGCAGAAAAACGGACTCCCACAAGGCTCAGTTCTAGCTCCAACTCTGTTCAACCTCTACATAAACGACCTGCCTACTACAAAATCCCGCAAATTCATCTATGCAGACGACATCTGTTTGGCATTCCAAGCACCAGACTTTGAACCACTGGAACGGGTGCTCACGGAAGATCTTGCCAAACTGGACCAGTTCTGCAAAATCTGGCGCCTAAAACCAAGCCCAGCAAAAACCGTCTCCAGTGTATTCCATCTCCACAATGCAAAAGCTGCCAGAGAACTAAACATCCACCTGAGCGGACTCAAGCTTAAGCATGCCCCAAATCCAACTTATCTTGGAGTGACCCTTGATAGGACCTTATCCTTCAAGGAACATCTAAAGGGGACGGCTGCTAAGGTGAAGGTACGAAACAACCTGCTCTGCAAGCTCGCTGGTGCAAAATGGGGGGCGGCAGTCTCCACCCTGCGCACCTCAGCACTGGCCCTTTCATACTCTGTAGCAGAATATTGTGCCCCTGTCTGGTCCAGGTCATCTTACACACACCATGTAGACACCCAGCTCAACTCAACCATGAGAACTATAACTGGAACAATCCGCTCAACACCACTCCCCTGGCTCTCTGTACTGTCAAACATAGCCCCTCCACACATCCGGCGAGCAGCATTAACTCAAAGGATGCTCCAAAAAGTTAAAGATTTTCCTCACTTGCCAATCCATGCAGATATCTACACCCCACCCACTGCCCGACTTTCATCCAGACGGCCGATTTGGAAAAACCCTCCCCCAGCTGACTTTACCATCCAGACAGCTTGGCAAGAGGAATGGGAGACCAAGGAGGTCCCAAACAAACAGCTGGTGATAAACCCCAACCAACAGGTCCCGGGCACCAACCTTCCAAGGAGACAGTGGTCTACACTCAATCGCTTCAGGACTGGACATGGCCCCTGCTTGGCCAGCCTTCACAGATGGGGCAGTAGCCCTAGCCCACTGTGCGCATGTGGAGAGGAGCAAACAATGGAACACATCATAGAGGCTTGCCCGCTCCAAAGACTGGAAGGAGGATTACACACCCTCCATACAGCAAACCAGGAGGCAACTGCTTGGCTTAAGGACTTTGCATTCGCTAAATAAATAAATAAATAGGAGATTTAGATAACGGGGGATTTCAGCTTGTGTTTTGCATGTCTTTGATGTGTGCCTGTATTTAACCAGCGAGCTGGGCAGAATTCTTCCTCTTTGCCTTCTGCCAAGCTCTGCACCAGATGAGACAAGATAGAAGAGTTTGTTCATTAAAGACTCTACTTTTGTGATACAAAACCGCCTCGTTATTTCCAGCTCTTCTACACTGGTGACCTTGATGCGAGTATGGACCTGAGGCGTTCTTCAAGCGACTCATCCGCGGCGAATCTGACTTACGCCAGCGACAACGCAGACGAGGGAACAAGCAGACAGCTGTTCCCCCTGGCAGAAGGTACCGAGAGAGCTCAACCGAGCTCCAGCACCGCCGTGAGAGCCGAGGCAAGGCACTCTCACCCGGCGGGCACAACAGTGATGGTGTGCACGAATGCCGTCGCTGTCCAGCTGCCAGACTTCTGGCAAGAAGACCCCGCCTCTTGGTTTCTACAGGTTGAAGCCCAGTTCATACTGGCGGGCATCACAGCAGACGATACAAAATTCTACCATATCGTCTCCAAGCTCGACTCCGCCACTTCAAGGTGTGTGCGGAGCTTGATCCGGCGACCACCGGCCCGGGACAAGTATGAGACGCTCAAGGCGACCATCGTGGCGAACTATGTCCCACCAGCGGAGGAAAGAGCCGAGAGGATCCTGGCGATCTACGGCCACAAAGGGGGCAATCCGAAGGCCCTCATGGAGGATTTGCTGCAGCTTAAGGAGGAGGACAACGACAACTTCCTTTTCCAGTTTATTTTCCTCAGCACGCTTCCACCACACATGAGAGGGACACTCACCAATATGAAGTGCGACACCCACCAAGACTTCCGCACACTGGCCAGCGAGGCTTATCGGCTCGTCAACGCCTGCAAGGAGCGGACACCTACAGCGGCATCCGCGGACCTCAAAACTGACGCCCCGAGCCATGGAGAGCCACAACCCACGGTGACAGCGGCGCGGCCCAAGCGTAACAAACAGATCGACGTCTGTTATTATCACCAACACTTCGCCGAGAAAGCCCACAAATGCGTTCCCCCCTGCAAGTTCACAATGTCGGGAAAACGCCCAAGCCGAGGGCCGTTAACGGCAGCGGTTCTCGGCGAGAAAAACAAGCTGTTATACGTGACGGATGGACACACAGGCAAGCAGTTCCTCATCGACACGGGAGCTCAGCTGAGTTTCATCATGCCCTCCCACGCAGATCGAGCCATGGGCACCCGGGGCAATGGAGCAGTGGCAGCCAACGGTTCTGACATCGACACGTTCGGTGAAAAGAGCCTGCACCTCCTCATTCACGGCCGCAGCTACAGATGGACATTTGTTGTAGCGGCGGTGAGTTTTAACTTGTTAGGCGCTGATTTTCTATGTGCACATGGGTTATTAGTTGATCTACAAATAGGCGCCTGGTTAATGCACTATCTTTTGCTTCTATTCCATGCTCAGCTCGAGTCTCTCCACCACCTGTGCAGGCCAACGTCACCACGGCAGGAGGTAAGTTTGAGCAACTCCTCACCCAATTTCCAGCACTCACAACCCCCAAATTTTCAGCCACTGTAGCCAAACACGGGGTTAAACACTTCATTCCAACAACGGGACCTCCCGTTTTTGCCAAAGCTCGCCGCTTAGACGCGGCCAAGCTCAACATAGCAAGGGACGAATTTGCAGCTCTTGAAAAATTAGGCATTTGCCGACGTTCAAAGAGCCCTTGGGCTTCACCACTTCACATGGTTCCGAAATCTGACGGTTCTTGGAGACCGTGCGGAGATTACCGCAGATTAAACAACGCTACAGCGCATGACCGCTACCCCATCCCTCATATACAGGATTTTTCACTGCATTTAGCGGGCGCGCGCATTTTTTCAAAGATAGACTTAGTCCGCGGTTACCACCAAGTTCCAGTCCGAGCTGAAGACATTCCTAAAACAGCGGTTATAACCCCTTTCGGCCTTTTTGAATTCCTGCGAATGCCTTTCGGCCTCAAAGGTGCTGCTCAGACTTTTCAACGTATGATGGACGCAGTCTTACGCGACCTCCCCTTTGTTTTCGTCTACCTCGACGACATGCTGGTAGCCAGCTCATCGGAGGAAGAGCACGAGCAGCATCTCACTACCGTTTTTCAGAGGCTAGAAGAGCACGGATTAATAATTAATCCAGCCAAATGCAAATTCGGCGTATCGCAAATTGATTTTTTGGGACACAGAGTCTCCCCGAAAGGGGCAGCTCCGCTTCCAGACAAAATTCATGCGATAGAAGGTTTTCCACGGCCCCAAACGGTCAAATCGCTACAGGAATTTTTGGGGATGGTTAATTTTTACAACTGTTTCCTCCCTCATGCAGCTCAGCTCATGCAGCCCCTGTATGACGCGCTTAAAAAAAAGAAAGCTTCCAACGCGGTCGAATGGACCACGGAACGCGAACGCGCTTTTGCGGAAGCTAAAAACGCCCTGGCTAACGCCACAATGTTTGTCCATCCAGATCCCTCGGCCCGCATTGCTCTAACCACAGATGCTTCAGACTTGGCCATAGGGGCAGTTGTAGAACAACTTGTCAAGGGGGTCTGGCAACCTTTAGCATTTTTTAGCAAATCGCTAAACCCGACGGAACGCAAATACAGCACTTTTGACAGGGAGCTGCTGGCGCTCCATTTATCCATCCGCCACTTCCAGTTTTGGTTAGAAGGGCGGAGTTTCACGGCTTTTGTGGACCATAAACCGCTCACTTTTGCTATGGCTAAAATTTCAGAACCTTGGTCGGGCAGACAACAAAGACAGCTAGCTGCGATTTCAGAGTTCACCACAGACATTCGACATGTAGCGGGCAAACTTAACGTAGTAGCGGACTGTCTCTCTCGCGCTGTGGCACCGCCAGAGCACGAGGAGACAGATTACACTGCTTCAGCAGCTGAGCTTTTCTCTAACGCAAACACATATGCAGCATCTATCCATGAAGGGATAGATTATGCAGCCGTGGCGGAAGAACAAGGTAGTGATGCGGACGTGCGCGCGCTCCTGTCTGGACCAACAGGGTTAAGGCTGGAGGAAAAAGGGCTGCGCGACGGCGTGCCCCCCCTAATATGCGATGTTTCAACCGGCCGACCTCGCCCGTTAGTACCAGCTGCTTGGCGCCGCCGCATTTTCGACGCAATTCACTCCCTCGCGCACCCAGGTGTGCGCGCCTCGGTCAAAATGGTTGCCGAAAAGTTTGTGTGGCCAGGCCTACGCAAAAACGTAAAAGAATGGGCAAAAACTTGCATTCCTTGTCAGCGCGCCAAAGTACACAAACACACAAAAGCCCCTCTGGAGCCTTTTCCAATCCCTGCTAGAAGGTTCGACCACATTCATGTCGACCTCGTGGGGCCGCTGCCTTCCTCCCAGGGTTTCACACACCTGCTAACAATGATAGACCGCACCACGCGCTGGCCAGAGGCAGTCCCTCTAGCGGCAACTACAGCGGAGGAAGTCGCTCGCGTTTTTCTAACAAATTGGGTGGCACGTTTCGGCGTCCCATCAGACATCACGTCAGATAGGGGGCCTCAATTTGTCTCAGAGCTCTGGTCAGCCATGTCCAACAGTTTAGGGGCAACAATTCACCGTACCACCGCTTATCACCCTCAGGCTAATGGGTTATGCGAGCGTTTTCACAGGTCCTTAAAGGCCGCCCTCAGGGCCTCATTAATGGACACAAATTGGGTAAATAAACTTCCCTGGGTTTTATTGGGGTTGCGTGCGGCACCTAAAGAGGATTTAGACGCGTCCCCTGCAGAATTAGTCTTTGCTCAGCCTATCAGACTCCCAGGTGAATTTTTACCAGAAAACCCGGAACCAGGGCACCTCCCAGTCCCAAGGTTTTTAGGCAGTAACAGTCCGGACTTTCTCCACGGTCCAGCTGATCACTCCTTTCCACGAGTTTTTGTTCCTCAAACTTTAAAAAACGCTGAGTTTGTTTTTGTTAAGCATGAAGCTCTAAAACCAACGTTACGCCCAGTATACGATGGCCCGTATAGAGTGCTGGAAAATGGTGACAAACACTTTGTGCTTGATTATGGGGATAGAAATGAAACGGTCAGCATTGACAGACTCAAACCTGCCTTCTTGTTGAGAGACGAACCCGCACAGCTGGCTCGAGCACCTCGGCGAGGTAGACCCCCCAAGGAAAAAGTCTCAGCCCCCAGGCAGGGAACAGATAATCTCTCTCCTTCCCACACTGCAGATTCCTCACAACAAGGTCCCAGCAGGACGCCTAAACCGACCTACAGCAGCTTTGGGAGAAGATTGAAACCCAGACTACACAGGGACTGATTACACCACTCTGCAAATTTTCGCTAATTGTGCCGCAACAGTTTAGGACTGATTTATGATTATACTATGCTGTTATGTTTTCACTGAACTCTCTTAGGAGCATGGCTGCTTGAAAGTTTCTTCTGTGGCAACGGCTGTAACACGTAGTATGTCTTAGTAATTACCCTAGACTGTGAATCTTTCTGTGTTCCTTCATAGTTGTTTGGGGGGCCTGTGGTATATATCACTCATATATTCCATACCTACATTTGTTAGAGCATGTGGAAATGTTTGGGACAGAATATACTAAGGAACTTCACACCTCTGAAAGAACAAAGGAATCTCACCGCCGTGTGAAGACTCATGACGTCACAGGACGCCATGGCAACAGACTCGACACCTTCACCCCTGAGGGAGGAGAAGTTTTCCCATCACCTCCCAAGGCGAAGGGAGGAGTTAACAGGACTAATAGGAGATTTAGATAACGGGGGATTTCAGCTTGTGTTTTGCATGTCTTTGATGTGTGCCTGTATTTAACCAGCGAGCTGGGCAGAATTCTTCCTCTTTGCCTTCTGCCAAGCTCTGCACCAGATGAGACAAGATAGAAGAGTTTGTTCATTAAAGACTCTACTTTTGTGATACAAAACCGCCTCGTTATTTCCAGCTCTTCTACAATGCAGCTTTTTTTTTCTCCAGTGCGCCCTAGGACGCACAGTGTGCGTCCTAGGGCGCCCTCGTGCGCTCTAGGACACAGAGACGTGTCCGCCCGCGGTACACCGAAGTGCAACAGGTTAAGTCATAGAATTTAGGGGCTGGGCTCAAATGACATAATGTTGCACACTTTTGTACAGTAGGTGGAGGTATGCACCTTTCATTTGTTTGCTATCTGCCAGTAACTGAGAAAAGAAGAAGAAGAAGCGATGTCTGAAGAAGAAGAGTGATGTCTGAAGATAGATTTGAGGTTCAACTGGACACAGCAATGATGATAGAAGGACTACAGCTCCTGACCAGATAGAGTGATGATATAGAGTGAAGTACGTGGTGGTAATGCACCTATAAGCTGGTTGCCAACTGCCAATCAAATCTAATAGAAGAAGAAGAAGAAGTGATGTCTGAATAGAGTGATGTCTGAAGATAAAGTAGGTGGCGGTAATGCACCTGTAAGCTGGTTGCAAACCACCAATCAAATCTAAAAGAAGAAGAAGAAGAGCGATGTAGAGGTGCCGGCCGGCCTTCACCTCCCAGAATGCATTGTGTGTTTGTCATGTGGGCTGACAAGCTCTATAAAACCATACCGTGGTGTTATGTGATGCTGTTTGAAGAAGAAGATTGTTCAGGACTCCTTATAAGAACTCCTTATACAAAGTTATAGAGTGAAGAAGACAAAGAGGAGGTTGCCAACCGAGAAGAATTCTGACTTTTGATACATAGAGTGATGTTTACTGAGTGAAGTATGTGGTGGTAAGGACTACAGCTCCTGACCAGATAGAGTGATGATATAGAGTGAAGTACGTGGTGGTAATACACCTGTAAGCTGGTTGCCAACCACCAATCAAATCTAAAAGAAGAAGAAGTAGAGCTCCTGGAGTTGAAAGGCAGGCATTACTGACAGACAGACACACAGAGATGAAGAAGAAGCGGTAGAGAAAAATATATAGAGTGATGATATAGAGTGAAGTATGTGGCAGTAATGCACCGATAAGCTGGTTGCCAACTGCCAATCAAATCTAATAGAAGAAGAAGAAGAAGTGATGTCTGAATAGAGTGATGTCTGAAGATAGAGTAGGTGGCGGTAATGCACCTGTAAGCTGGTTGCAAACCGCCACTCAAATCTGAAAGAAGAAGAAGAAGAGTGATGTAGAGGCACCAGCTGGCCTTCACCTCCCAGAATGCATTGCATGTTTGTTATGTGGGCTGGCAAGCTCTATAAAACCATGCTGTGGTGTTATGTGATGTTGTTTGAAGAAGAAGAAGAAGAAGAAGAAGAAGAAGATTGTTCAGGACTCCTTATAAGAACTCCTTATACAAAGTTATAGAGTGAAGAAGTCAAAGAAGAGGTTGCCAACCGAGAAGAATTCTGACTTTTGATACATAGAGTGATGTTTACTGAGTGAAGTACGTGGTGGTAAGGACTACAGCTCCTGACCAGATAGAGTGATGGTATAGAGTGAAGTACGCGGCAGTAGTGCACCTGTAAGCTGGTTGCCAACCGCCAATCAAATCTAAAAGAAGAAGAAGAAGAAGAAGAAGAGCTCCTGGAGTTGAAAGGCAGGCATTACTGACAGACAGACACACAGAGATGAAGAAGAAGCGGTAGAGAAAAATATATAGAGTGATGATATAGAGTGAAGTATGTGGCGGTAATGCACCTGTAAGCTGGTTGCCAACCGCCAATCAAATCTAAAAGAAGAAGAAGAAGATGGGCTATATAGGTACTAGTAGAAAAGGGGCTTATCAGTCCATTTGGTATCAATTCTGCTACAGGTAACAGGGGCCTCAGGGAACAGCCATCATTACTATTAATGCAAAATTCAATCGCTCAACCGCTTCATTCATTCAGGGTGAATTTCATTATGACGTTAATCAGTTAGAAAAAATGTAACAAAAAACCCTTTTCATTCCAGCCTTTTTGAGGGTCCCTCCTTGCAGTGGGCCCTGCGTAAGCAGTACCCCCCACCCCCACCCAGTCCTACGCCCCAGCCTGCAACATCAGAAATGAGATTAATCAAAAATAAAATAATTACAGCAATAAAGTTAGTTGCTTTTATTTCTCCGAGTATGAACATTTAATGGCGATCCATTATGACAGCTGCATCGGCCTGCCAAATATAATTGGCTTTCATGCAGTTATCGGCTCAAAGCTACATTTCAGTAGGGCGAAGTGTGTTTTAAATGCATTTAATGGCCCTTATCCTTTGCCCGGCGGTATTCATGCACCAAGTCGGCTGACTGTTGTTCAGATATATTGCAGTGGAGGCGACAGAGAGCTGCAGAAATTACAGACTCTCTCCCTGCCGTCTCCTGGAGCTGCAACGCGCCTCGTTACCTGGAGAGGGGGCCAGAGAGAGAGAGAGAGAGAGAGAGAGAGAGAGAGAGAGAGAGCGCAGCCACCACACCGCCTCTCTGTTCTTGCCATTATCCTCTGAGCAGGAACCGGCTAATTGGACTGGAGGATCCTGCTGAACAAAGCGGAATAATTTGTGATTTGCTCCACATTCGGGGGAACACTGGCTTATATTCAGATTCCCTGTGCATTTCATTTTAGACTGCACCTCCCGCTTGTTGCGCTGCTCATTGTGTCCGGAGGCTCGCCTCTCCCTCGCCGCTCCTTTTGTGTGGCTCTGCAGTTGTTTATTCTCGCTCCAACTTCTGCCTCCCGTTTCTGGAAACGGGAGGTTTCGTTTCTGCTTTTCCCGTTTCGTCCAACCGGAATGAATGACAAAAACAAAGGAGGTTGATGTCCACAACTCCCCGGCTCACTTCTTCGCCTCGCCCAAGGAACGGAGACTCCATCTCCGGCAGAAGATGGAAGGCGGAGGCGGGACGGAGGGCTCGGACAGCGGCCAGCAGCAGCCTGAAGCGGCGGAGCTCTCGGCGGTGCTGTGTGCTCAGCCTCCCGGCGAGAAGAAGAAGGTGAACCGGGCCCCGTCACCGGCCAGACCGAAGGACGTACCCGGGTGGTCGCTCACGAAAATCCGCGGAGGGATCGGGACGCCGACCCTGAGCGTCAAACCGGGAGGCATCCATCTGGGAAGCCGCATTTCCAGGCGCAGCCCCGTGGGCACTGTCGCCGGGAAGGACGCTAAATCTGAGAAAAGTGGCGGCAAACCTCCGGGGAAATTCTCCCTGTCCAAGAGTTCCGCGTCCAAGGCGACCAAAAACGCGGCGGGGCGGAGGAAGGCGTCGGACACCAGCACTGGATCCGACGATTTATCCAAGGACTCCGGGTGCGCCACCGGGAAGCTCTCCCCGACGGACAGCAGCTCCGAGCTGTCGGACTGCGCCTCGGAGGAGAACAAACTCTCCAGCAGCGACGCCGAGTCGAGGAGCAGCCGAGGAGGCGGAGGGCCGGAGTCGGAGAAGCCGCTCAGAGATGGCGCACAGGCGCACAGAGCAGCCGGCCAACACGGAGCTGCTAAAACCATCTGCTCCTCTTCCTCCACGGAGAAGGAGGACAAGGACCGGCTCTCTGTGGGCATAGAGACCGGGGAAGGAAGCGTTTCCCCGGGGGAGGAGCGGTCGGGCACGTCTTTTGACAGCCGGGTGCCTGCCAGCACTTCTCTGGCTTTCTCAGACCTCACGGAGGAGTTTATGGACAGCATGCATGAGGAGTTTGTCCGGGAGATAGAGGAGCTCAGGTCTGAGAACGATTATCTCAAAGTAAGTCACACGTATGGTTAAACTATGAATGCGAATAGCCTGCAGTTAATTGTTTTTTTAAAAAATCCCCACCCCTGTCATGCCCTCCCCAAAGCAGTTTCAATCATGCTGCATCAAGCCAGGAGGTCAGTAAAATCTTTCATGGAAACAGTTAACATGAGCATCAAATTTAAGCTTTTAAGTTAATGAAACAGCTGCATTATAGTCAGAGGAGATCTTCACCCTTAAAGTCTGCACTCAGGTGGATATAAATCCCCAGTAATGACCTTTTTACTGTGCTGCTACAGTGCTAACCACTGCGCCACCGAGCTGCCCAAGCATGGCAAAGGTAGCTTGGGCAGCACTTGACCCCCACACAGGGCCCCCTTGGAGCACTGCTCTCTTCACATGTTCCTCAAGGGCAGCCTTTGTGGTGGTGGGGGGGGGGACTGTCTGCACATTGTGCCTCTTTGCAAATAACTTCCACCTTGCTGTGTCTGTGCATGTGCTGGTTTGGTCATACAGTCATGTGAAAAAATTAGGACACCCCATTAAATATTCAGTTCGTTATTAAGAAATGTTCACATATTCGCATTTCACAAAAGATATAAACAAAAATGTGTATTCTAACTGAGGAAGAAGTTAGGACACCCTACCACCTAATAGCTAGTATTACCCCCGCTTTGGCTGAAATAACTTCAGTGACACTTCTTGTAGCCATCTACCAGTCACTGACATCTGTCTGAGGAAAGTTTGTCCCACTCCTCAATGCAGAATTCTTTTAGCTTCAAGTCACCCCACAGCATCTCAGTGGGATTAAGATCTGGGCTTTTACTCAGCCATTCCAGGACTCGCCATTTCTTAGATTTTAGCCAGTCCTTGGTGGATTTACTGGTATGTTTTGGGTCACTGTCATGTTGCAGGGTCCAGTTCCGCTTCAGCTTTAATTTTTTTTACAGATGGTCTCATGTGGTCCTCAAGCACCTTCTGATACGCGGTAGAATTCATGGTGGTTTCTGTGATGGTGAGGTGGCCAGGTCCTGCAGCAAAGCATCCCCAAACCATGACACTTCTACCTCCATGCTTCATAGTTGACATGAGGTTCTTTTCCTGGAATGCTGTATTTGGTCTATGCCAAACACATCCTCTGTTCTGGTGTCCAAATAATTCAATTTTAGACATCTGTCCAAAGTACCTTATTCCAGAATTCCTGGTCTTTGTCTACCTTCTCTCTGGCAAACTTCCAAAATAGTGCAGGTGATCTTGGGATTTTTAGAGTATGCACTATGAACATGTTCCAGGCATGGAAGATCACTCTTCAGCTCCAGCCAAAGACCTCCCCCATCAGGCAGTGCTAACAGGCATGACTGGTTCTCATGTTGAAAGGTTGCCATTTCTGGTCTGGTAAACAATTTGCAATCTTGGAAAGAGCTCCATGTCTTGATTTAGAGAGACTGGTTTCTGCATGTTCTTGGATGCTGCCCTCACAGTTGATGTACCAAACACCATCAGCTTATTTCTTGGGATGGCATCATCCACTGCCTTAGTTCTCTGACCAAGGTATTTTCACTACTATTAAACTATTACCAGAACCAGCACATTGGTTACTGACTACAAAAACCGGAGTGGTGGCTCAGTTGGTAGAGCATCCGCCCCACATCCAGGAGGCAGGGGTTCAAATCCCGGCCGGGTCATGCCGAAGACCCTATAAAAGTGGAACTTCCTGCCATCCAGCTTGGTGCTCAGCAATAATGGAATGGAGGAGGGAAATCTGTGGTGGCGCCTTGCATGGCAGCGGCCCTCAGATTCTGCACTGGGGTGTGTGTGATTGACACTGTAGACAGGCAAAACACAATCTCGTTCTACTGTACATGATTGGTTGTACGGTTGAATAAGGACAATAAGGGTGATTTAATTAATTAAAAAGCATAGCATTATAAAGCAGATTGTATTTAGCTGACACTGAACCCCATGCTGAGTTTCACAGCAGTAGTCTCGCCAGTATCCCCTGGCTTTGTTTTCAGTTTATACTTGATGCTATGCAAATGATGAATAATACATCAGCACTTTTGTGTGCCGGTTTTTTTTTTTTTTTACTCTGTGGCTCAGAATGGATGTCCACTAGAATTGTATTATTTCTAGTGGAATTAATACAATTAATTTTATACTGATAAAATAAATATGAAATACAAAATGATCATAAATCCTCGTAAATTCAGGAAAAGTCGAACGTCAGCATGGTGTTTCAGTGTTTGTTATTTATGTCCCAATTTATTGGGACATAAATAACTGAATGAAATGGTGTTCATATTGAATTGTGAGGTAGATGAAAGTTCCAAGCAATTCTAATGTTTCCATTTCAAAATCCACATCTAGAAAAATGTAAAATTCTACACTGAGATCATCCATAGTTGACCAGTCCACCTCATAGCTGAAAACTGGTGGCCATCTTGAATTTTCCATGGTGGGGGAAGGGGATGTATGAAAAGCAGTTCATAATGGTATGGTAAATAAATTTAACTAATTATGTTTTCATTATCAAAGTATATCCATCACCAGTGTTTCCTCTGGCTTAAAGACCTTGGCGCCATGGTAACATGTTTTTCCGGGGTGCAGAAAATACATGACACTATTGTAACCATTCATTCATTCATCATTCATCTTCTTCCGCTTAATCCTTTTTGGGTCGCGGGGGGGTTAGAGCCTATCCTAGCGTCTTTGGGTGAGAGGCAGTGTACACCCTGGACAGATCGCCAGTCCATCGCAGTATTGTAACCAGAATATATTAATTTTATACTGTTTATTTCTTTTTTAAAAAATTTTGCACAGTAACTTTGCATATGGAACTTACAATTTGAAGTACAACCGAGGCTTGAATGTTGGAATATTGGGCCAGTTGGGGTCCCACCCAAACGTCCTGTGTTTAGTCTTTTTACTGGTGTCATCCTTCTCTCCTTCTTCCTCTGCTCCCACCTCTCCTGGACCCTCTGCCTGAACATTTTCCTCTCCTTGGCTCATCTCTTCTGTCTCATCTTACCCTCTCTGAGCTCTGTCTAATTCAGGTTCTCTCTCTGTCTATGGTGGTATACGAACAGGTGAGAAAATATCAGGTGACTTGTTTTGTCCTGCGGGATTTTTTTTGTCATCATTTACATAAATGACAAAAATATGTGTATTTTTTTTCTAGTGTTTCTTTTTTCCATTGAGAGAGTAGGGAAGGGAAGGGAAGGGAATCATAATAGTAATTTACTCATGCATACTTAAATTATATGATCAGAGGTGGGTATAGTAACCAGAAATTCTACTCATGTAAAAGCAGCTGCTTGGAAATTAATAATTAAAAATAGACAACCAAAAATTTTTAGTTGAGTTAGGGTACAAAGAGCACCCACTTAAAAAAAAACTTGAGTAATGACTTCAGTCTTGAAGGTTTGAGGCTTTTCTTCAGAATTTATAACAATTTTCTTATAGTTTTTCTACTTTTCTCTGTAAATTTATCTAAATTTGAAACCACTTTCCTCAAATTTGTAATTTCCTCTTGTAAAATTGACTTTTCTTGTACATTTGAGACTTCATTATAAATTTGTGGATTATTTTATGACTAATTTTTGTCTGTTTTTTAAAATAAAATTACTGTTTTTTTTAAAAATAAATTTGAAACAGACTGTGGTATTTTTTTTTTACTTTTTCCTTATAACAGTTTACATTTTTGACCATAATTTTGCAGAGCCAGAACAGAACAATAATTTAACTCTGTCAAAGAAAAAATATTAATAAAATTGTATTTAATGAAATAAATTAACTTAAATGACCAAAGATGCAGTTATTTCTGTTATATTTCTATATGTTTATAGTTTTTTTTTATTTTTTTTTTAGAACTTTCCTCACCACCCAGACAGCAGGAAAAAACCTCCCTTATTCTGAAATCCAAATGTTGGCACGTTTAGTTTGTCTGAAGGCTGTTGACGGATTTAAGTCATTACTTTGTGAATTTAGGTCATCTTAACTTGCCAGGTACATAGTAATGAACATAAATTAGTTAATATTAATTAAGGTAAAGGTTAAAACCAGCTGTTTTTCATTCTTGTCTGAAATAAGGAAAACAAAAAACTAATAATTAAAAAGAAGACAAAATGAGCCAACTCAAGCTCTTAATCACACCTGTTAGCTAAGCAACTCTTCCATTATTGCTCCCATTACCAGCGGGTTAAAACCATGATAAATGCCTCCACTGCTTACATACCTCTTCCCCTTTTTCCCGCGTTTAAAGTACTTTAATAAGCTCATGTTTCTCTCGGACAGTGACGCTAGCAGCGAGACACTGCCTGGCGACTGGAACACACGGGCGGGGCGCTTCTGAACTCCGCGCAGATGACGGTCACGCGCGTTGTTCGTGTGCACGCTTGCGGATCGTCATTCCTTCATAAATTTTTCTTAAATTTATATTTCCTGTTGGAATGGGCAGAAATTTTTCAGGCATGGTGGGCTGCCATCGGGAAATGTTACCAGAGGAAACCCTGCATCACACATAAGAAGACACTTGTTGCTGGTGACCATTTAAAAAAAAAATGGCTGCCATATGGAGCCATTTTCACAGTTCAAGATGGCTCCATATCCATTTATTTAATGCCTTATAAATGTACCAGATTTCATGCTTTTATCACAAAGTGCATATTTGTTTTGGTTGTCTGCACCACTAACTTTTCTGAATACATATGAGCCTTTTGTAAATATAAATTTAAAGCTCACTTTCTTTGATATTCAGGATTTTTTTCTTGAAAATTTGGGAATTCTGTTTGACTTTTTATTATAAATTTGATACTTTTTCTTGTAAATTTGTATTATTTTTTTTTTTTGTAAATTAGGGATTTTTTTCTAACAAACTTTAAACCTTTTTCAAATATACATTCAAAACGTATTTTCATAGAAATTAAAAATAAAATTCCTCTTAATTTGGGATTTTTTGTAAATTTTGGACTTTTTAAGAAAATATGAGACTTTTATCGTAAATTTGGGACTTTTTTTTTTTCTTTTCCACAATATCTTTATTGAACCTTTTTTTTTTTTTTTTTAACAAACATGATACAAACAATCAAACACTAACACTAAAATACTACAAAAAAAAAAAAAATGCACTAAAAACACCAACAACCACCAACAAAATCAAGTCTTCAACAATGCTCCTCTGTTTAGTCTAGACAATCCAATACATAAGTATACATATTATGTTCACCAGTTTGGAATTTACAAGGTCCACACACATCATTCACCTTCTTCTTCAAGAGTTATGTTTAAATTTTTTACATAATCAATAAAAGGTCTCCATATATTCTCAAACACAATTTCCTTTGATTTTAGTATATATGTTATTCTTTCTAATGGAAGGTTTGTTAACATCTGTCTTAACCACTGAGTCACATCTGGTCTATGAGTCTTTTTCCATAATAGTGCAATACATTTTTTGGCATTAAGCAAACTGAGGTCTATGAATGTTCTTTCACTTTTATTAAAATTATGCTTTTCTGGGTACAGACCCAACAAAAACAGTTTAGGATTCAATATGATTTGTTTTGAGATTATTTTTTCAATTGTTACCCTCACCTCTTCCCAAAACATTCTTATTAATCTACATTCCCATAAACAATGAAATAGGGTTCCTTTACTTTCCATGCATTTTGTGCATGTATCTGGTATATTTTTGTTATATCTATTTAACTCCTCCGGTGTAACATACATCCGCATTAACCATTTGAAATGTATCAATTTAAGGCGTGCATTTATTGATTTGGTTTGAGCTTCTGTACAAGCCAATTCCCATTGTTCCTCTGAAATTTCAATTTGCAGATCTTCTTTCCAGTAGTTTAATCTTTTCAGTGAATTTTCACTTGAAGATAGTGTCAGTGAGTTATAAAACTCTGAAATAATACCCTTTCTTTTACTATCTTTCATCATCATTTTTTCCAAGGATGAATAAATAGGTCGAGTGAGAGCTTTATTTTGATTTGATCGAATAAAGTTTCTAAGTTGAAGATATTTAAAAAAATGTGTTCTATTGAGATTAAATTTGATCCTCAGCTCTTCAAAAGACATTATGTTGTCTGCACATGGCAAATATAAATCCTGAATCTTTTGTATCCCTTTTAAATTCCATACTTTAAATACAGCGTCCGCTCTCCCTGGTTTAAAATATTGATTACCCCATATTGGACTAAATTGTGACAATAACTGTGGTTCTTTTAAATAGTTTTTAGCTTCACACCATATTTTGATCATATGCTTTACAAATGGATTTTTAACTTGTTTTTGTAATTTTTTTGCCGAATCTGAGTATATGAATATGGGAAGAGGTAAAGGTAAATTGTATGATTCCATTTCAGTCCAGTGAGGGAGATCATTTGATGAAAAATAATATGTCATAGACCTCAGTTGTGCCGACCAACAATACAACATAAAATTTGGACATTTCAGACCTCCACGATCAAATGGTAAATATAATAAAGACAAACGTAATCTAGCCCTCCTGTTGTTCCATATAAATTCCACTAACTTTTTTTTTATTCTTGAGAATAGATCTAAAGGTGGTGATAAGGGAATGTATTGAAATAAATAAAGTATTTTAGGTAAAATATTACTTTTAAGTATATTGATTCTCCCGATCATCGACATTGGTAGTGACATCCATCTCTGAGTTAACTCATTGATATCTGACATTAAGGCTTCATAGTTGACACTGGCGACTGATTCTAGCTTAGGCATAATTTGGATTCCTAAATATTTAAACTGATTTACAACATTGAATTGATTTACCTCAGGGGCTGGGTAATTTCTCTGGGTCTCATTTAGCATTAATATTGAAGATTTAGTTTTATTTATTTTATATCCTGATATTTCCCCAAAATTCTTTATTAAATTCAACAAGGTTGGAATTGATTTTTTTAGATTCGACATAAACAAAATTATGTCATCGGCGTACAGGGAGATTTTATGTTCTGTTGGTCCAACTTTAATTCCATATATTTGTGAATGTAAACGTATCGCTATCGCTAAAGGTTCAATTGCCATAGTAAACAGTAAAGGTGAAAGTGGACAGCCTTGTCGACATCCTCTATTGATTTTTATTGGTTTTGAAATATTGTTATTTGTTAGGATTTCTGCTGTAGCATTATTGTATATTATTTGAACCCATTTTATGAAATTATTTCCAAGTCCAAACCTTTGTAGGACTTCAAAAAGAAAGGGCCATTCAACTCTATCAAAGGCCTTTTCGGCGTCCAATGATAGGAGAGCTGTATCCGGTGCTTCTTTATTAAAATAAATAATATTAAATAGTCTTCTTACATTATGGAAGCCTTGTCTACCCTTTATAAAGCCATTCTGATCTCGATTAATAATATTTGGTAAAATTTCTTGTATTCGTCTTGCTAAAATTTTACAGATTATCTTAAGGTCGGCGTTTAATAGGCTTATTGGTCTCATATTTTCACATTTATTAGAGGGCTTACCTGGTTTTGGCAGCAGTATAATTAAGGCATTATTTATGTATGATGGTAAATTATTATTTTGAAATGCTTCTAAAACCATTTCCAAAAAAGGTTTTATTAATTTATTCTTAAATTTTTTATAAAGGTCAACTGGAAGACCATCTGGTCCTGCACTTTTTCCTGATTTCATATTATCAATGGCTAGCCCAACTTCTTCTTGACTAATTTTAGACTCCAATATCTCCCTGTTTTCATTTGGAATACACGGTATAGATAGTTCGTTCAAAAACCCATTTAGTTTTGTTAAATCAGGTTCATTTTTGGTATCATATAATTTTTCATAGTAATCTCTAAAGGCTCTATTAATTTCTAAAGGATCTATAACTACCTGTCCCTTACTTATAATACTGGTAATTGGTGTTTTAATTTCCAATTGTTTAATCTGCCATGCTAATAATTTTCCTGATTTTTCACCTTGTTCATAAAAAGATTGTTTCAATCTTAGAAGACTCGAGGCAGCTCTATTCGCTGATTTTTTGTCGTATTCAGCTCTCAAAATCAGTAATTCATTCTCCAACCTTGGGTCACTTCCTGCATACACTTTTTCCTGAAGATTTTTTATTTTATGTTCCAATTTAGCTCTCTCCTCTCGAGTCTTCTTAGATTTTGATCCTGTATAACTAATAATATGTCCCCTAATAAAAGCTTTGAAAGCCTCCCACTTTACACATGCTGATGTTTGTGTAGTATTGATGTCAAAGAACTCGTCTATCTGTTTTTCTATATACTTGACAAATTCCTCATCCTGAAGCCATTTATGCTGAAATTGCCATCTACCTGATTCCTTTATCAATTTTTTATCTACATATATTAGACAACAGGGTGCATGATCAGAGATCACGATGTTATCATAAAAGCAGTTTTGAATCTTGGACCTTAATTCTGTGGAAATCAAAAAATAATCAATACGTGAGAATGTCTTGTAGGTACTGGAATAACAAGAATAGGCTTTAACTTGTGGTTTCATTTCTCTCCATATATCTAACAATCTCAATTCTTTCATAAAATGATTAATAGTCATCCTACATCCAATGTGCGTACAATCCAGTCCTGTTGATCTATCCACACCTGGATTCAATGTACAATTAAAATCCCCTGCTATTATATGTTGCCCTGTAAGTGATGATAAGATGAGAAATAAATTAGCAAAGAACTTCTGGTCATCTATATTGGGACCATATAAGTTCACAAGATTTATATTTTCTAATAGCAAAGAACCTTGAATGATTACATATCTTCCAAATTTGTCTCCAATTACATTTTTCACTTGAAAAGGAACTGATTTATGTATGAGAGTCATAACTCCCCTGGCTCGGGATGAAAATGAAGAGGTGAATACACTTCCCTGCCATCTACTCCTAATTCTTTTAACATCCTCCTCTATCAGATGAGTTTCTTGTAAAAACACAATTCTTGAACCCATGTCCTTTATTTTATTCATAACTTGTTTAAGTTTTTTTAAATTTTGTAGACCTCTGCAATTCCATGAAGTTAAATTAAGATTAACACTTTGGTCCATGATCAATAGAGAGTTTGGGATTACCTTGCAGTGTAAACATGCTCATACAGAGAAGCAAAAACATGAGTGGTTGAACATTCATCCTACAAACTACACACAAACAAATTTCCCCTTCCCACACTTGTGGCAAACCCCCCAAAATCAAAAGAAAAATTCCGTCTCCCGATATAGCCATCGACCGTTCCACACCCACGGGGAACAGCCTAAGCCACTCCTTCTTCATCCTCCCAATCACCCTAACTCTACTGCTTTTAATGACGTAACATTAACTCTCTTCTGTAGTTTTCCAACTTAACTCCAAAATTTTTAACAACTTTGTACATCATAGTTTTTGTTTTTTTTTTTTGTTTGTTTTGTTTTTGTTTTGTTTTTTTTAATATATAATACAATCTATATTTTGTAAACTTACTATTTACTTCAAGTCAGTCAGATGCCTGTGCAAATGCTTAATTATTCTACCTTATATTTTGTTCATGCTTAGCTCCCACCAGTCTCTTCTTCTTCTTTGATCTTCTTGATGAACTCCTGCGCCTCCTCTGGGGTCTTGAAGATGTGGGTTCTGCCCTCATACGTGGTCAGCAGTCTCGCAGGATAGATTACACCATGACGAATCCCAAGGTTGCGCAGCTCCTTACGTACGGGATCAAACTGCTTCCTCAATTGCTGGATTCCTGTGGCCAAATCTGGGTAGAACCGCACCTGCTGGTCCTGGTGTTTAATCTCTCCTTTAGCACGTGCAGCGTTGAAGATCTTCATCCTGTCTCTGTTGCTTAGAAACTTCATAATTAAGGTCCTCGGCGGTCCCTTATCTCTCCGTGGGCCAATACGATGTGCTTTTTCCAGAACCACTGCTGATTGCAACTCCTCGCTGCCCAGCACCTCCGGAATCCACTTTTCCAGAAAGGAACATACGTCCCGACCTTCTGATTCCTCTGGAAGACCCACCAGCCTCAAATTATTCTGTCTCGACCGAGATTCCAAATCCAAAATATTATCTTCCAGAGATTTTTTTTTTTTTTCCAAAGTGCGCACCTTTAATTGAAGACGGGTGACGTCATCTTCAGCACTAGCGAGACGGAGCTCCATCTGCGCCGTTCGTTCTACACAGTCACCCAATTCCTTTCTTATTCCTTCCAGCGCTGTCATAATCCCATCAAATCTAGAGGAAAAGTCCGCTCTCATTGAACTCATGGCAGCCATCAGCGCATCTGCGCCATTCCCCGCAGAAATCGCACCGCCGCCAGCCTCCTCCGCCATATATGGAGCCTTGTTTGCTGCGTCACAGACCTGAAAGTCCGTTAATTTGGACTGTTTCGGCGGCTCGCTTTTTCCTTTTCCTGGTTTTCCAGCCTTAGGCTTCGCCGACATATCCTCGCCCAAATGCTGGGATACGTTCTGTCCCAAATGAGAGAGTTATTTGCCGATTTTTTTCTCCAGGAGCAGAGCAGAGCGAGACACGTCCGTCCTACGTGGCAGCCATAACCGGAAGTCAAATTTGGGACTTTTATTGTAGATTTAAATTTTTTTCTTTTAAATTTGTGAGTTTTTTTTAAAAAAAAATCTTGTCAAAATCACTGAACAGCTGTAATGGATAAAAGAGCCTCTTGTGTGGGATTAGATTCCTGACAAAATGTTCTAAAAAAAACTTCTTGAATCGCAAGCAAAAATAACAATCTTATGTAAAATATTTCATCTCAAAAGCAAAACTCTGGATTCTAAACAGATTAGTTATAAAATTCTTTGTTTGCGATAGTATCCTTTCATTTTCACTGCACAGACTTTTGCTTTTTTCTTTCATTTACTTTGGCTAACTCCAGTTTTTTTCTTGACATTTTTGGCACAATACTCTCATGTGGGAGGGTTTTTTTTGAGGTTCACCCCCACTGGCTAAAGCATTTTTGAGTGGTATTCGGTTTGGCCCAATTGAGAGGTCCCATCCTAAAGGCCTCTTACGTCACCACCATGCACCAAAGGTGGTCCCACCCCCATCATGCTGAGCTGAATTGTGTGGCAGAAGTGATGGAGAAAATTAGGGATGGGAATTGAGAACTGGTTCTAAATTTTTCGAGCCCCCGGAATCGTATGTTGCTGATGTTATCAATTTCTCTTTTTGACGCTGTGGGTTTAAACACTTCTGTGTTTAAAAAAAACAAAAAAAAACAAAAAAAAACATCACACGCTGCTGTAACCAAGCCACACCATGACACAGTCGTTACTGCGGGATAATGGTGGAAGCATATGTAAACACGAGCAGCATGGCGTATGATAAACACAAATTGAAACATCTCTTCAAGTGGCAGCATGGGATACATTGAAAGACTGAAATGTGTTCAACAGCCTACGAAGTGCACCCACACTTGACTCCCAAACAGCAGCACCGCCGTTAAGCCTTATTCATGCTGCATTTTCCCTCTAGTCCGCTTTGGTCCGCGTGCGCTTTGGACGAGCCCGGCACGCACGCGGTGCTGTTCATGCTCACTTTTTCCATCTACCCAGGCCAAGCGGTTGATGCATGCGCACAACCATCATTTGTAGTTTCACTCCCGCCCAATAGGTAGTGCCAATGCGCTGACGCGCCAGGATTTTCACCAACGAAGAAACGCTGCTTGCTTTCTGCTGCTTGACTTCCTGGTTTTCACTCCTTTTCCACGAAGATGCTGCTGCTGCTGCTGAAGTATGTATGTATGATTCATGTATGTTTATTCTTGTCTTCCACTTCCTTGTTATCTTCTTCGTCTACTTTGTGTTGGTATGCTGTGCCAATATCGCCACCTCGTGAATGGGATGTTCAGTCTTGTGCATGCGCTTTTCAACGCATTCAGGTCATGGGTGGGTGGCGCGGTCACAAAATTTGGGCTGCACGCGGTCGTCCGCGGTCGAGCACTTGCAGACACTAGCGGAGTGGAGATGATGACGTAAATTTCGTCACACGAGGTTTCCGGTTACACGTACGCAGACAGCAGAGGTGCAGCATGAATCCAGCTTGAGTTATTAGACGATGACATCAACAGGTAGCTCTGAGGTTTTACCAACCTGCTCGCTCTCTACTCCTTGCCAGGAAAACCCACTGATGCTAGTTGCTCACGGAGCTGTGATGAAGTTTGTATTTAAAGACTTCCATCCATTCATGGCCGTAGAGAGCTGGAGTTTGGGTAGGTGGTAAATATAATGTAGGTTACAGATAAGATAAGCCTTTATTAGTCCCACAATGGGGAAATTCCAGGATTGCAACAGCACAGGGATAGCAACACTCAGAGCAACAATCAGAAGGCAAGAAAAAATAAGAGCAGCTAGTATACATACGTACATATTACTATATATATATATATATATATATATATATATATATATATATAGACACAGTGCGGAGCATTGTGGTTGGTGGATGTGCAGCAGAAAGTCTAAGCTCTCTCTCCGCGGATGCGGCGGGCCAGTTGGATGTCTTTGGGCATGGTGACCCTCTTGGCGTGGATGGCGCACAGGTTGGTGTCCTCGAAGAGACCCACCAGGTAGGCCTCGCTGGCCTCCTGCAGAGCCATGACAGCGGAGCTCTGGAAGCGCAGGTTGATCTTGAAGTCCTGAGCGACCTCCCTCACCAGGCGCTGGAAGGGCAGCTTACGGATGAGCAGCTCCGTGGATTTCTGGTAGCGACGGATCTCTCTCAGAGCCACGGTACCGGGCCTGTAACGGTGAGGCTTCTTCACTCCGCCGGTGGCCAGAGCGCTTTTCCGAGCAGCCTTGGTGGCCAGCTGCTTCCTGGGGGCTTTTCCTCCAGTAGATTTACGGGCGGTCTGCTTGGTTCTTGCCATCGCTCTTTATTATTCTGTCTTATATTTCTTGCACGCCGCCTAAACTCCAGCCCGGCACCCGCGTCGTTTTTGCTTCAGTTCCCCGGTATGTCGAGTTTCTCCGTTAGCACCGGGTGGCAGTTGAGTGCTAGCTAGCTCTTCCCTGCTGTACCGTCTCCTGCTGTAAATAGAGGCTCCGTCCGCCGACTCAGGAGACCTTTGGGGCGATCTGTGTGTCCGTGATATATATAGAGTGAAAGGTGTGCCGGATCAGAAAGAAGAAGGAAGATAAAAAGACTCAGAATTGAGCCGCTGTTGCAAAAGGCAGCCAACTCGTGTGGCGCCGGAACCGGAAGGGTGATTAATAGATTAATAGATTAATTAAGATTAATAGTAAACTAGATTCCTTGTAATGTCTTGAGGTTTTACCAGTATGTTAATATACAGCTGAGTAATTTATGCATTTGTGTGTATATATACACTGTGCGTATATCCTGTATATATGAATATATATATATATATATATATATATATATATATATATATATATATGTATAAAATTACACCCAAGTACAGCATGTATGTTTTTGTGATTGCTAAAATAACATAATTGTGCAGTTGTTTCTAATCACTTAAGTATTCCATTTATACTGCTTTTTATTTATATTGCTTCTCAGCATTTAAAGATTAAAAATGTCACATGGCATAAGTGCTTGTTTCTAAGGAAAGCATGTTTACAGTCTTTTATATTTGATTTTATTATATCTTTTCAAGAAAAGAAGCATCGATTAAAGTAAGACAAATAACAAAACGTCTGCATTGATGCAGAAATCCCGTGAAGGTCTGCTTTATTCCCCACATGGAAAACTGATCAAGAATAAGGGAATCGATGAAGAATGGGCTTGATAAGCAAAATTGACAGTGCCACTGATATTGATAAAATATTATTAGTTCCCATCCCTAGAGAAAATTGGTTCAAAGTAAGTTGTGTGTTTTCATTCTACAGTGGTTTGAATTTTAAAACACTGACAGGCATCAGTGTTCTATCAGTAATCTTGTTTGGTTGACATTTTTAGCTGCTGTCAGTAATACTGGAATTGATTTTCATTTTGATTTTGCTCACATACTGTATCTTCTTATGTTTTCTGAAACGGACTCACTTTATTCTTTATCAAACAAAGAATTTTATAGCAAATTTGTTTAAAGTTGAGATTTTTGCTTTTGAGATTAACCATTTTATGCAGGGTTGTTATTTTTGTTTGATATTCAAGAAGTTTTCTTTAAAAAGTTTTGTCAAAAATCTAGTCCCATACACTTGTGGCTGCAGAGCAGCAGGTTGCAGACTCCACGTTTCAAATACAAGAGACTAAATTCTGCACCATGAGAGCCCATGAGGAAAGTTTCCAATGTTTGACAGCATAAAATACAACAATAAAAAAAAAAAACATTAGCGTATTTTATATTTTTTCTATTGGCTTTAAATGCCCACATGCTTGAGAGTGAAGTGGAAAATGATATCCTCCTTTTCTCTGAATCATTCTTTTAAGTCTGCTTCACAGTTTACTCTGACTTGCTAGTGTGTAAAAGATTCCTTTGGATCCCTCCCAAGATTACTCACTGGGCGGATGTTGATGTTATGGAGACTCTGCAGTGTAGTCGGTTCCGGAGGAAGACATGCTGCCGTGAAGAGAACAGCACGCTTTAAATGGACAATCAGTGTAAAATGCTGTAAACATTTAGATATATTGTTGATTAATTAAGTAACAATATCCATAATGGCACAGAGATCAAACTGATTTACAGGCGTGTTGGGCATTAATCCTTTTTTTTTGTTGTTGTTCTTTGCATTCGAGGCATGTGAACTGTAATCCTCTGATTGTCCAAGCAGTGTTTCAGAAGTAAACCACAGACTCTGAAGTCCACTTTCATATATTTATTTTCCCCGTATTTCTCTTATTGCAACTTTTGTCCCCAAAATGTTTTCTTGTAAACTTGTCATGCACCAAAGCATCGGCATTTAGACAATAACCAGACCATAACTCTTTTACCTCAAGTAGCTTAACTCCCCGTGGGATTTTATTGATGCAAAAGACATCTCGGCTCCCGCAATGTGCCTCCAGGCAGTGAAATGTAACACGAGGGTTCGCTGGTAAAGGCTGCGTCAATAGTGATTGATTCAGGGAACCATCAATTAAGGAGCGTGTCCCTAAGCACTAACGGGTATCAAGCAGACAAGCCAATAATTGTCAGGAAGTGACTGGGGTGGTGATTGATTAGCAGGGCTTGTCTTTAAGCAGAAGGACCACGATGTGCTTCATTAGGGACTTGTGTGAATATTGTGAAGCTTTCCAGGATTGGAACCTTTATTAAATCGATGGAGCGTCAGTAATATTTTTGATATCTCGGTGGTTTAGACATATTTTAACCGTTTATCTCACCTGAAACTCAAATGCACATATTCCATCTGGTCTGGAGTTCATGTTAGCCATTTAGATTGTTTTGGAATGAGCTGCTATGTTATAGATATCTCACATACTACTTTAATAGCTAACCTTGCTATTACTTTGTTGGATTGCATTCAAAACTGCCTTAATTTTTCATGGCACAGATTCAGCAAGGTGCTGGAAACATCCCTCAGAGATATTGATCCGTATTGATAAGCTAGGGCCACACAGTTGCTGACGATTTGCTGGCTGCTCATCCATGATGCTCCGTGCGTGCCTCCATTCTTTCATGTTGTTCACACCAAATTCTGACCTGAAGATTTGAATGTTGCGACGAAAATTTAAACTCAGACCAGGCAGCATTTTTGCGCTCAACTGTTGTCCTACTTTGGTGGGCCTGTGTGATTTGTAGCCTCAGTTTCCTTTTCTTGGCTGACAGGAGTGGCCCCAGTTGAGGTCTTCTGCTGCTGCAGCACATGTGCTTCACGCGTCAATGTGCTGTCCCTTCAGACATGCTCTTCTGCATACCTCAGTTGTAATGAGTTACTGTTGCTCATCTGTCAGCTCGATCCAGTCTGGCCATTCTCATCTGATCTCTGGCACTGATGAGGCATCTGCTACTCACTGGATAACTTCTCTTTTTCAGACTATTCTTTGTAAACTGTTGAGATGATTCGCATGAAAATCCCAGTAGATCAGCTGTTTCTAAGCTCTTCAGACCATCCCATCTAGCACCAACAACCATGTATCGTTTATAGAGACAACTGTCTTTCTCAAGAATGTAGGGAAATTTGATGTAACTCGTACTTCTCCGGTTTCGGTTCTGTTCTGGGTTTTTTGCGCACCAACCAATGTCCAACCCAGTTTCAGTGCAACCAAAGCTTAACACCTTTGTTGACAGAGGACGTTGCTCAACACACAATAGAAAGTACAGTAATGATCCATCGTCCTCCTACAAATGAGAAGGTGCTCCTGATTGGGCAGCATGTATAATGGTGGGTGGGCTCTTCCAGGATCTCCAAACTATGAAACATGGTGTCTTTACAGTAAACTTGCTCGGATATTTTAAAAAATAAACCAGTGAAAAGTTTAAGGTTTTATTTTTTGAATCTGTTTTTATTTGACATCGAGAACTTTTGGTTTAATCATTTAGCACAAGTTCTACATAGCTCACACAATGCTCTGGAAGGAACCATTTATGGTTCCAGCTGAGAACAAACTTTTCAGCTTCCAAACTCATTTATGTCAGTGTGAATGCCAAAATTAAGTTACAGAAAGGGAAACACCATGTAATTGTCTCTTTAGTTACTCACATTAATCCATAAAAATATTTATTCTTGAAGGCACTTTTCTTTTTCTACCCAGCTGCACACAGCAATCACATTAAGAGTGAAATATTTTGTACATTCTGAACAGTAAGTACAGGAACCTTTATTTCCACAGTACATGACTTGGGGGCCTTGAACAGTTACACTACAGTCTCTTATTTTATGAGATAAAAGGACAAAAATGAAAGCAAAAACCAAAAAAAAATCCCCAAATTGCTCAGGATTACACTGGCTACTGACCCGTCCGAGTCGGTTTACATTTGGTGCAGTGTGTGGCTGCTGACTGAATGTAGGGGATCATGTAACAGAAACCTCACTGGGCTACAGCTCAGCCTCATGGGAGTCTTGGCAGTGAAGTCTGTCTGGTCGTGTCTGTGGCTGCAGCTGTGAGGAGCACCTGGTTAGTGATCAGGGGATCACAACAACATGCTGCCGAGCCGTCTGACTCCTAGACTCATCGCACTCTCAGCTTCCTTCTGTTTATTTTTACCCCGCAGTGCCCATTCGGTTTTCATCACTTTACACTTGCTTGTCTGTCTTCCACTGTCATCATGGGCTGCCTATTATGTGTAGCAGTGTCAAGAAAAGCATCCTACTTGGCTTTCCAAGTGGGTCGACCCTCTTGGCGACACAGGTAGAGTGCTGGACTCTGAAGCCAGAGGTTGTGAGTTTGAATCCCCCGGTTGGACGTTGCCAGTTGGGGCTTGGTAATTGCCCAACCACTCGGTTATATATGCAAGCTCTCTTTTCGTGCAGAGACATTCAGTTGGTAATTACTGTCGGAGATGAAAACAGCCAGCAACTGTTGGAGTCTCATTAGCTATGACTCTGTACCCGAGAGTTTCTGTCTCTGTAGACAGCAGAATGTATGGGGTGTTTCACCTGACAGTACGATGTGTGCTATGCTAACAACAGTTAAACAAATTGTTTAACACAGAGCGTAGATGGCATGAAGTGACCAAAATGCTTAACTATAACTGTTAAAGTGCCTTTCACTCGGCAAAACAATCTTTATTCAGGTCTACATACACTTATACACATAACTAACAATTATTCTTTCTCATGTTTCAGCTGGGCCTGACAAGATATCACAGGATCTAGTTTGGTCTTTTGGTATGTCTGTCCTGTGACAACATTTAAACTCATAGAAGATTATTTTATTCTACACAATGTTACCCTTAGATACTTGGAGAAAACTGCATTAGCCGCGCACTTAATTAGTTCAGAGAAACTGACATTAAATGAATCTAATCAGGCCTTAAGTGATGAGATTTTTTTTCTTCTCCATGGGCTTAGAGATGCTTTCTTTGAAAATAGCATTAAAATAGAAGATCTGGGACCCTGAACTACTCACTTCTTTTTCCACACACAGTTTATTAAGGGCACTGCATGAAATGGCGGAAAAGTCAGATTTTAGTGACACTTGTGGTCACCTAGTGAACTGCAGCCCTTTGAGCCATTCATACTGTCATAAACTCCCTTTCAGGGAAAGATAAAGGCACCACGTGCTGGCTATGACTTTGCAGATTTATTGAAGACAAATACAAGACTAGCCAAACAGGAGAGCACTGGAGAAGCCCAAAATAGCTGCGGCTAAGGCAAGAGGAATGGCCGGCTTAACCTGGGAGAAAAGGCATGGAGCACACGCTAGGACACACCAGAATACAAAGAGGAAAAATAAAGAGGAACTTACGTCCAAACGTTGAGTAGGGTGCTGTGCAAGGAAGGAAATTAGCCACAAATGGGAACAGGTGCAAGGAAAAATAACCCCAAAATAAAAACAGCTGTGCCCAACTGCAAACTTGGACTAACAGCGGAAGTCAGCAGTGAACACTGTCAAAGTAAAAGCACAGCAGGAACTTATAAACAGAGCCATAATAAACTCAAAACACAAAATACATCCAGTAACATAAGGTAAATAATAACACCGAAATGAGGAAATACAGGAAATAAGCAGAAATAAACTGACAGCATGAGCACAGTGCATACACTGTGCTCGGCGTCACGACACATACACATTGCTGCCTCGGCTGTTTGGGCAGAGAATCCAACCCACAACTGCTCAGAGATGAGTTGAATGAATGGGACTGCAGTTCAATTTGTGAAAACAAAGTTCCACGAAAACTCGAGCTTCCAAGTAGGGCTGCAGCTAATGATTATTTTAGTAATCAAGTAATTTGTCACTGTAATCGAACAATTACTTGAGTAATTGGATACTTTTTTTTGTATTGAAGAAACTTGCAGTAGTAATTGTACCAAACACTCAATAGCAAAAGGTACGCATTTATTGCAATGCTTATTGCAATGATTTTTGCGTAGAAACTATTTTAAACATTACGTTACACCATAAAGTTCTATTTTGTAGTGTTAGCTTCAACTTGCAACATAGCTAACATATAGCAGCTACCACTCTTAGCAGTAGATACTATATGTTCTTTGGCCATATAAGCATAACACAGGGTTACAAAAATAATTTTTTTGTAAGTTGTCTGTGTTTTTTCAACTGATTTAAGACAGTTTTGCACTGCTGAATCCGAAAATGACATCTGTTTCTCTTGATCAGGTGCTAAGTAAAAACCTGTACTTACTTAGTACTGTGCATGTACTTACCTTTATATAAAGGTAAGTACATGTACATTGAATGTTATGTCATCATTGTTCAAAATTCAGAGAATTTCAAGACGTAAAAAAGAAATTTGCATCATATAAAGCGAAAATACCCATACATGTAAACAAAAACATATAAACAACATGTGGCCGTAATTCAAAAAGTTGACCTGATTGAGCAAAACCAATGGGATTTTTGGATTCAGCACATCAAAATTGTCCTAAATCAGCAAAAAAAAAACCCCTGAGACAATAAATTTGGTGTTGACCAGTGTAATTAGCATAGCTGGTACATTCTATTCATCTTAATTTAAAATCTCAATCACGTACCTTGTCTCAGTCTGCTGCTCGTACGTGATGTGGCTGGATGCTTTCTGCCGAGACACTAACAGCGATGTTATGGTATGCCAGCTCGTTGCTGGGCTTTACGCTGTGCACACTGCACAATGTTTTCCTGCAATTTGAGCTTGAAATGATCCCAGACTTGAGATACTTTTTGTCATTTTCTCGGACTTTCTTCCTTTTTGCCATCACTCTGTCACTCTGACATTACGCCATTAAACTAACCCGCCTCTTGTTTACGTAGCGTGACTGGAAGACGGTCATATAGACTGTAAGTGCTACGTTAAATGAAGCTTCGAATCATAGATTTTTGAATTGAGGTATTTTTGTAATCGAATTACTCAAATTATTCGAATAATCATTACAGCCCTACTTCCAAGTGTTTCATACAGTGGCACTGAAGAGTCTCAGTGCTCTCTTTTGAGTGCATAATCTTTAATTTAATCATAATCTAAGCATAATTCTTTTCTCTTTTTCTTTTCTTTTGCCTCAGCCACACTGAGGTAGACCAGTAACTGACCCTCCTTGGACCTGGTTCTGCTAGAGGTCTCTCCTCCCCACTGTTACCAAATGTACTTTATCGTTGCGAACCTCTTTTGAACATTTTACGGACTTTGTCTTACATTTTAAATTGCTTTGAGATGATTGACATCATTGGTCTAATTAATGCATTTGAATTGTTTTGCATAACTCCTTAAAGATATTGTTTGCTGAACTTGGGTAATGCCAGCGCTTCTCAGTATGGTGGCTGTTGGTGATTGCTGATACTAAATCAGTGGACAAAGGATCTTAGTGAGGCAGTCCAATAAAGCATGATTTATATGATTAAACAAGTGGTTTAGGTCCTTCCGACATGTATACGACGCACTGTTTCCATATCCGTCTGCTAGACTGCAACTACAAGTTCCAGTGAGTGGTCATTTGGTAGCTCTGTGCAACTTCTTTCTGTTTACAATGAACACCAAGCTAGAAGGCCGAAAGTACCATTTTCATGTGGCCTTACCCAGTCAGAGCTTGAACGCTCACCTTCCTTGCTGCATCTACCACTACTGGTCCATTGGGATAGCAGTGAAGCATCAACAGTTTATGACGATCATTCTAGCCTATCAAGCCTGAGTTCCACAGTCCCTTGTTCTGTCTAAAATTATTAGAGAAGGAAAGGAGACTCCGTCACAGGTGCTTTGTTTCACAGAGCTGAACATCAGCCATACAGTACTCAGTGGTTTGTAGAACAGTCAGAATTTGTACCCAAGTACAAGCAGTGTTACCTTATTGTTGCAGAAAAAAGTAGTCACCAAAATTACTTGAGTTGGAGTATAAAGCGATCCCTAGAAAAGTTCCAGCAATATTTATTTATTTTTCAGGGTGTGTGTGTGTGTGGGGTATCTCTTGATTTTGTGCCTCTTTTCTCATAAAATTGTTAGTTTTTTTCCTCATACATTAAAGACCTTTTGTTGATGTACAACTTTTTCCTTGTAGATTTTTTCCCATTTTATTTATTTATTTTTTATTTTTACAATCTAAATGTGGAACTTTCCCCTCATAAATTAATGTTTTTCTCATACATTTGTGTTTTTCCCTCCTCAAATTTACTGTTTTTCTTGTGCATTTGAGACTTTATTCTCACATGTTTATGAGAATATGAAGCAAACCTTTACTATGCTCAAACATGTCTGAGTCAGATGCAGGGAACTCCATCATCACAGCATACACAGCTCTGGAAAAAAAATAGATCACTGCAAAATCTTTCAAAAGTTAGCATCCCTACATGAATGGCAGCCATTCGATTTGAGTATGTGTTGAATTCCAACACAAGGACGCGTCAGTCTACTTAAGGAAGTATGGATTAGATCATCCAAGCATGGTAAGATGCATGAAAGCTGTGAATAAAAATCAGAGTTATTACACAAATACAGATTTCTGAGTTGATTGATTGATTGATTGATTGATTTGAACATCAAGACAAAAAAAAGGAATCAAAACCAAAAAAATAAACATAACAAAAAATGTCCTTGTTCAAAAGGAGTGGCAAGAAGCCAACGCTGATGTAGTCCCAACCCTTCTCCATACCCAATCAATTATATCATTCTTGTCATTATCCATCCCATAATTACATTCATTATACAACACTGTAATATATAATGCATGTTATAATTAAATTATGCAATAGAAATAATACAACAATGATAGTTTACAGTGACAATAAAACCAACATCTAATAATAATTGTAATAATAATAAGTAAATATTTGTGGTATGTTTAATATAATTATAGACAATATTATCATCATCATAATCACCATATATACCACCATATACCCCCACATGGCTTACAATACCTAGGCGCAATAAGTAACCCTATAATAATAACCATAATAATAGGCAGCCATATGGTAGTTACAATAACAATAATAATGCCACCTGGCCTATATAATACTTTAAATAATTCCATCCTAAACAACAGTCATAATACTAT
Source organism: Pholidichthys leucotaenia (assembly GCA_020510985.1). Classification (NCBI taxonomy): domain Eukaryota; kingdom Metazoa; phylum Chordata; class Actinopteri; order Cichliformes; family Pholidichthyidae; genus Pholidichthys; species Pholidichthys leucotaenia. The sequence continues at coordinate 358,075,419 of CM035843.1, read as the reverse complement.
AATACCATTGTTCTATTCTAGTAATAATATTGATGCTAATAGTACTCAGCATATATATTCAACAATAACAACCTTTCTTCATTAAAGACGCATTGTAATATTACTTTGTTTTTGTATGTATCTGATGTGTGGTTTCCAACTAATTTTATCATCTAGTATTACACCCCAAAACTTGATCTCCTTAACATTTTCAATAATTACATTATCTATATGAATATGTATATCTTCTTTATTTGTACAATTACCAGATATCATTACCTTAATTTTATCTATATTTAGTGATAATTTATTACTATCCATCCATTTTTTTTGCTTATTTAATTCATTATTTCTTCCCAAGTTATTGTAGTGTTTAAGAATGAACATGGACTTGTTTTCTTTGCATTATTTGATCTAAAAGCACATCAGAAAGCACATGTAAAAGAAACATCTTTTTTGTTGTTTTGACCAGTTGTCGTTTTCAGTGAATAAATGCTCTAAATGACGATATTTAAATAGTTCATTTTACTCAAACACATGCATCTAGATCAGGGGTGTCAAACTCATTCCATAGAGGGCCAAGACCCTGCATGTTCTGCTTCTACCCAGTGTCTTCAGCAGGTGTTTTCACTGATCAGCAATCGGTGGGAAAAAAATTCAGTGAAATCACCTGTTGAAGACACTGGGTGGAGGTAAAACCTGCAGGGTCTTGGCCCTCCATGGAATGAGTTTGACACCTGTGATCTAGATAATAAAACTAAATAAAGTGATAGTGTTGCAGTGGTCTCTGTGACCTCTTAATGTTTTCCAGAGCTGTGTGTGTTCATTCTAATTTCGAACATTAACCCGTCTGGATCACGAGCTCGATAGCTGATTGGTCGATTTCGTTCTCCTGACTGGCCTGTTGCTCACACAGCAGAGACCGTCTTCCTCGTTCTCCTTTAGTTAGCTGTAAAAATCAGGTCAGTGGACCAGCTCTCCCTCTGCGAGTCTCTCACCACATGAACTGGTGATTGCCTGGCTTCGTGTCCTCACATTCCCACTCTCTGCTGTCATGCTTTATCTCTGGGTCCTCATCTGGAGTTCTTTCATCAGCTCTCCTTTTAGCCTGCATTTCCTTTTCTTCATGTTTTCTTTTTTATGTCCCCTCCTCTTTGATTGAGGCTTTCATGTTTTTTTTTTCTTTCCTGTATTTGATTGTAATCCACTGCCTTACTGTCCCTACCCCTTTCCTTTCCTTTCCTTTCCTTTCCTTTCCTTTCCTTTCCTTTCGCTCCCCTTCGTTCCAGATGTGTTGCAGGTGTCTGACATGTGGCACACTGCTTCTTTCTGCGAATTTTCCTTCCCCAAGATGACTTGCGTCCAAACTGACCCATCTCACCTTAACTCCAGACGAGTTTTTCATCCACACTCTGCCCACTCTCACTCTTCCTCCCTGTTCTTGCTTTCTTATTCCACGCACACTCATATCCCAAGAGCTTGTTGTTGCCACAGCTCTGCAGAAGCTGACCTACATTCCTCCACTGTAGTAAATTATGACAGCTCTACTACTACTATACTACTCCTCTTACTGCTGCTACTGCTGCCGTCGCCGTAGTCCCTCATCCAGCTGTTGCTTACACTTGCACATCAGACGTTCCTTCTGGAATTTTTTTTTTTTTTTGCCAGCTCTCATCATTACAGTTTTGGAAATGCTCTATTGTCTGACAGCTTTCATGCTATCTAGTGACCCAGACTGCTTCTTCCTCCTTTCAGGTGTGTGGTGCTTAGTTTCAACGCCAACGTGCACATGCACTATTTCTTTAATTGTGAATTGTTTACAGGAATTGAATAATTAAGCTCTGCGTGTCTAAAAGAGACCTAGCCGACTATACTGCTGTGACTAAATCATTTGTTGTGGTCTGGAAAGTTTTGCAGTAGAACCTCTGTGTTGTTCTGCACTGTCTTCAAGGATCGTATTTAGTGTATCTAATCGGGATGCTGCAGTTTAACATATAGTGACAATAGAGAGAATAAAAGTGATGAGCTACACTGAGATACATGGTACTTGAAAGAAACCCACATTACTTTTAAGGGCATGTACCTATCCCATAATGGCCCTGTTAATTAGAATATAGTAATTTTAAACTGGTCACTTTAGAACTCATGGTGAGCCTATCAAATATTATCACTTCACATAATTAAGAAAACATGAACATTTTTTAATTATGCCAAATCAAGTGGTTGAATAATTTTGTGTGTGTGGACTAAACAAGGATTACAAGACTGCAACTGCTAATGTCAGTTTAAAGGAACATAAAACTATCTGGATTGTTGGTTTATTGGAGCACAGCCTGATGATGTCAAACCCTGAATAAAAAACTAGAAAAGCACTCGGAGAGCGCAGACCTCCGCCAAGCGCCACAGTCCCCCCCATACAGTGTTTGTGTGTACGTTTTCAGATTCTTTGACCATGAAAACATATGACTAGCAATTGGATTCACAATGATTATTTGTTTCTTTGACAGGGACAGTGCAATAAACATAGACAATTAATCAATGACGATCAATCTGATAGTGATAGGATTAGTGGTTCAGTAGTAAAAGCATTGCCTCCTTGGCGGAGGTAATAAACTGAAGTGTTGCTGTTGTGTGCATCTCCTCCACTGACGGATGCAGATTGGGTAGACAGGTTGCCGTGGGTTTTATATTATATTATTGGGGTTGTGCTCCGCAGCAAAACAGAATTTAGAAGCTTCCCCGGCAGAGAGCTCGTTTTTGCGCAGCGCGTATGGCTGGCCGGTGAATTTCTGCCAAATGCGCAGCGCCTATGGCTGGGTGGGGAATTTCTGGCAAATAATCCGGCGGCGGACAGCTGCCCGTGTCAGGTTTTGCAGCGTTGCGCAAACACAGGCATGCTGGCGGGCCCAGGCCACCAGTGTTTTCTGCGTGCTTTTGTGCCTAAAACGTTGAAGAACGCGGAGTTTGTGTTGGTCAGACACGACGACCAGCGCCCTCCATTGCGCCTGCGCACATGTTGAAAATGGCCGTATGTCACAGTGTTAAAAAATGCTTTAAAAAATTCCTGTATCCACACGGTGATGCGGATCATCCCCAAAATTTAATCAGTTCTTCCTTGTACCATTTCCAACAACGCCTGAAAGTTTCATGGAAATCCGTCCAAAAGTTTTTGAGTTATCTTGCTAACTAACAGACAAACAGACAGACAAACAAACCCCGGCAAAAACATAACCTCCTCCTGGCCTTTTCGGCCTGGCGGAGGTAACATATGTCAGCAGTCATTTTTATAGCAATACTGAAGTTAACTCAGATGAAATGAGTAAATGCAACAGACTGAAATTACGTTGCAAATATTTAAAATGCCCCCAAAATGCAAATACACTCACAGCAACTGAGTTACTACTACAAACGTGTATTTTTGAGTAAGGTTACATTTGTAGAAATGAGTGACTTTTTTGAAGGATTAAGTTATATTTACTTACTTCTCTATTGACTGATTAAACCATTGCAGCACTAATTTTCAGGAGTATGTGAGTTGCTCCATGATACTCGGAAGGATCTGTTGTGAATCTCTGCTTCGTACTGCAAAAGGTCCCTATTTTTAAGAAGGGCTGTGTCAGCAAGTTATGATCTTAAATCCATACTTAATCTTGCTAAGCTGACACCCGTGAGCTACATTAAAATCTCACATAATAACACCTTTGAATTTCTGTTGCTCTTTCTGAAGATGGTAGTGTTATGTATGAAATTACCTATGGAATGACGAGGCCAGGTGCACGGTTGAACTTCGCTTTATTTGAGGGCTGAACACACAAGCTACAGCCACCAGGCGGGGGCATCGGCAGAGAGGCCGGATGGAGATACTCGCCTGGTATTTATGGGCGGTGCAGTGGCGGAAGAGAAAGTGGCCGCTACTACACCACACTTGACAAATAAAGTTATCATTTACAATACACCCCCCCCCCCCCGTAGAAAAGTCCAAAAGCACACACACACACACGATTAAGAGCCTCCCCAATTTAGGACCCAAATCACGCACTAGTAAACGAAAACTGAAATTACTAAAGGGTCTATCACATTCACACAAGAAACCTAAGCTAGGGGGAAGAGGTGGACTACCGTCCCACCCCACACGGCAAGGTGGGTTATTCTTCCACCTGTGATCGACTAAGAGTCCATTAAACTAAAACGTTGCCATGTTTCTAAGCTAAAATCACAGAACCATAACAAAAGGTAGTGCTAACAATTAACCCACACAGAACACACACACACACACACACACACACACACACACACACACACACACACACACACACACACACACACTCAGGGTTTGTCTTCTAATCCAGAACAGTCATGTAGCAAAGAACTATAAATGCTCCTAAATACAGCCATTCTGTTTTTTTTTTCCAACACATGCAAACATACAAACATAACATTGGAGCTCTCTCTTGTTTTTTTTTTTTTTACAAACCCACACCACTGTCCATTTGGCAGAAAGGGATAGAACTGGCTTGTGGGGGCCCCGGGTAACCCCTCAGTAGACACGCCCCTGGAAGCGGCATGCCTCCAGGATCGCAGCTGACCTCATAGATGAGAGCGCCTCTTCTCTTCGTCATCGACCACCTGTCTCGTCCGGACCTGCCATCTGAAGCCTCCTCCCGAGCACGCCGCAGCTCATTGGCGTGTCTCCACGAGCCATTCGACAGCTGGAAGTAGGCTGCGCCCTGCTTAGCCACGATGCGCAGCCGCTCCTGGTGACCCTCTGACTGTCGTTTCGCCCACATCCACCATGGACGTCTCTCCCCACAAACCCGAACCAGGTGTGTAACTCTCAGGGGAGCTTTGCTCGGCCTGCAGTGTTGCTCATCAGCACTCTGCCCCTCAGTGCCTATTGGTCTGGCCCCAATTCTTTGCAAAGCTGCTGCAGCAGTTGCCATTGAAGCTCCAGATCCTCCAGCCCACTGCGGCCGAGCTCTGGAGGAAACTAAGACTCGCTCGTCGGTATCACTCATCGACGTGGGCACCTCACCGTCACGCTTGGTATCTTTGTCCAAGGTATCCTGAGCGCCGGCACTGAGACTCTCCTGCGTCGAACCTGAGTGCGGCTGGTCCTGCTTGACCGCCGTGGTGCAAGATAAATCCTTCCCCCACACCATGTCGTCCTCCGACACCAGAACCGGATGGTTCCGCCAGCCACAACCAGTCCACTCTTTCCCAGCATCGTCTCTAATGGTGAACCCCAGTCCATAAAACAGGTCACAGCCCATAGTGTTGTCACCTCGGGCCGTCACGTGGAATGTGCAGTCAGTCATCACCGCTGACTTGCATTGAGCCATCAGCTCCAGCGTTCCAACTGTGCACAGTCTGTCATCTCCATAACTGTAGAGCAACGATGGGTTACCTCTTATTCTGTAGTAGGGGAAAAATTTCCTCACCATGGCCCAATTCAATAATGATCTCTCCGCCCCCATGTTGATCAGCAGCAGCACCTCCTCACCATCCAGCGTCACCATACAGTACTTGAACCCGTTGGTACTCGGGGACACCGCATGGACAGTTATCGGGGCGGATTACGTTGTTTTTCTCCATGGGCTCTCCGGCTCGGACACACGACACACCCTGGCATAATGGTTCAAGCGTCCACACTTGCCACAGCACTTTCCCCTAGCTGAGCATTCCCTTGCCTTGTATTGGTTCTTCACCGACCCACAGCCCATACACATGGGCTTTCTCAGGGCAGACCTCAGGCTGATGGCGTAGGTTTCTGCATTGTCGTCGGCCATGCTATCCTCGCTGTCAGGGTCTGTTACTAATGCTGCGGCGGCAGGTCCCAGCTGCCGTTGTGATTGGTGCCACTTTAGCTCCAAAGCTAGCTTGTCTGCTGTCTCTACCTGGAGAGCTAGCTTGACAGCCTTGGCTAACGCCAGGTCACTCGGCGCTTAAAGCAGCCTAGCTCGCAAAGCATTGCTGGTTGTGTGTACCGCCAGCTGATCACGTACCATTCCTTCCTCCAGTGTCCCGAAACAACACTCGCTAGCCAGCTGCTGTAGGTCAGTGACAAACTGGTGGACGGGCTCACCCACTCGCTGGTGTCGATGTTGGAACCGAGTCCTCCGGACGGTGACGTTCTCCGGGGTGTGTAAATGGCACGCTAGCAACTCGACCACATCCTCATACGAATCAGTAGCCCCGAGTGTATGTAGGATATGCTGACCCTCAAACCCCAAATTATGCACCAGAAGCACACGTGCCCTCTGTTTATCGAGCTCACCCAGGTCGAGCGCCGCAATGTAGTTTTCAAAGGCAGCAAACCACCTCGACCAAGGCACAGGTGGCTCGCCTGGGAGCTCCAGGAAGGGCCGAAGCGGTGAAACACACGCCTCCATTTTTTAAATTCTCGTTGCTAAAATGAAATTACCTCTGGAATGACGAGGCCAGGTGTACGGTTGAACTTAGCTTTATTTGAGGGCTGAACACACAAGATGCAGCCACCAGGCAGGGGCATCGGCAAAGGGGCCGGATGGAGATGCCCGCCTGGTATTTATGGGTGGTGCAGTGGCGGAAGAGGAAGTGGCCGCCACTACACCTCACTTCACGAATAAAGTTATCATTTACAGTTCAACAGGTAGTTTTCCTTTTCCTTTGCTTTTAACCCCTGCTGCAGAAAGACCCCCAATCCCTGCTGAGACCATGAATAGATCCCTTTGGGTTAATCTGTAATCCTGGGTACTACCATTTAGATAAAAAGAGAACCTGTGTGGACTTCTCTTGTTTAAAACATGCACTTCTGCTTATGATTTCTTTTGATGGGAGAGAATGCAACACAGAAGCCCATTTTAACTGTTACGCAATAGTGGTGATGATGAGGAAGATGTGACTGATAGCCACAAGAAGTGACGGAGTGGAATGGGTTATGATCTTAGGTAGCTAATGGAATTACATGTTGATGACAGTGTTGGTCAACAAAGATGTTAAAAGCTGTAATGACTCATTACTAAGTATTTAATGATTTCTTTTACGTGCATTTTGTGGCGTCAGCTTTTCACTTGCACTCACACACATTACAGCGTTGTCTTTTCAGCTTGAAGTTCATGGTAAAATAGCAGATGCATTTATAAACTCTTTTTTTCTCGACACAGGATGAGATGGAGGAGCTGAGGTCTGAGATGCTGGAGATGAGGGACATGTACATGGAGGAGGATGTTTACCAGCTGCAGGATCTGCGGCAGCAGCTGGAGCAGGTGTGTGTTGGGGGATGGGCCAGATTAATGAGATGGTCGTTACAGTCTGTGCTCTCAGTTTCTGTGATGCCTCGATTTCCAGAGTAACTGACATTTTTAAAGGGGTCATTGACTGAAAAATGGTTTGTTTGTAGGTTTTAATTGTCTGAAATGTGTCTATTGGTCACGTAATTATCCCCAAAAATATCAGTTCTTTAAAAAAAAAACCCACACAGCCTTTATTTTGTTTTTCTCTCCCAGAAATGTTTTTGACTCTTCCTGGTAAATCGTATATATCACGATTAGACAAAGCAAACCCACCGCCATCCTTGAGTCCCACCCTCTGCTCTATTATTGGCCCGCCTAGCTGCTTGTCATGTAGATGGAAGAGGTGCTAAAGGTAACTTATTAGCCCCCCAGCTAACACTGGTACCAGGAGACTCACACCAAGCGCAGCTTATCTTGTTGTTTTTTTTTCAGATTTAGTCACCCTAATAGTCATTGCTGTTACCACCTGGTTCACCAGTCCACAGTCCACAATACACCTTGCATCACTCCGACCCATCTCCCAATAATTTTGCCCTGATTCCACAGCAAATCACCAGCACCGGTGTGCCAGTCACGGCAACCACTGACACCAGGACCAGAGGCTGCTGGCTGGAGGCTGCTGGCTCTCACAGCCAGCTCCCCCACCGTCCTCTGGGGCTCCGCACGACTCAGTCCTGCTCTCGCGAGCAGCGTAAGGGAGCTGCTTGGTGATGGGGTGTCCCCCAGCTGGCCATGGGAATACAACAGAGTCCCGCAAAGCGAGACACTGCCCTTTGAGATCCTGTGGATCTGCAGCTCGGCTCAGCCAGCAGCATCGGGTGCCGGGCCAGATTGGTTGCGTTGATCGGGGAGCCACCCTGCGTACGGTGCTACGATTTGTTGTGGAATTATGGCAAAATTCCGAGTATTGGGGGATGGGCCGGAGTGACAGGAGATACAGTGCATCCAGATAGTATTCACAGTGCTTCACTTTTTCCACATTTTGTTACATTACAGAACTGTTATAATACCCCATAATGACAATGTGAAAAAGTTGTTTTTGAAATTTTTGCAAATTTATTAAAAATAAAAAACTAAGAAATCACATGTACATAAGTATTCACAGCCTTTGCTCAATACTTTGTTGATGCATCTTTGGCAGCAATTACAGCCTCAAGTCTTTTTGAATATGATGCTACAAGCTTGGCACACCTATCTTTGGGCAGTTTCACCCATTCCTCTTTGCAGCCCCTCTCAAGCTCCATCAGGTTGGATGGGAAGCGTCGGTGCACAGCCATTTTCAGATCTCTCCAGAGATGTTCAATTGGATTCAAGTCTGGGCTCTGGCTGGGTCACTCACTCAAGGACATTCACAGAGTTGTCCTGAAGCCACTCCTTTGATATCTTGGCTGTGTGCTTAGGGTCGTTGTCCTGCTGAAAGATGAACCGTCACCACAGTCTGAGGTCATGAGTGCTCTGGAGCAGGTTTTCATCCAGGATGTGTCTGTACATTGCTGCATTCATCTTTCCCTCTATCCTGAGTAGTCTTCCAGTTCCTGCTGCTGAAAAACATCACCACAGCATGATGCTGTCACCAGCACTGGCGTGGTTATGAACGGTGCCTGGTTTCCTCCAAACATGACGCCCGGCATTCACGCCAAAGAGTTCAATCTTTGTCTCATCAGACCAGAGAATTTTGTTTCTCATGATCTGAAAGTCCTTCAGGTGCCTTTTGGCAAACTCCAGCCAGGCTGCCATGTGCCTTTTACTAAGGAGTGGCTTCTGTCTGGCCACTCTATCATACAGGCCTGATTGGTGGATTACTGCAGAGATGGTTGTCCTTCTGGAAGGTTCTCCTCTCTCCACAGAGGAACACTGGAGCTCTGACAGAGTGACCATCGGGTTCTTGGTCACCTCCCTGACTAAGGCCCTTCTTTCCTGATCGCTTAGTTTAGACGGCCGGTCAGCTCTAGGAAGAGCCCTGGTGGTTCCGAACTTCTTCCATTTATGGATTCTGGAGGCCACTGTGCTCATTGCGACCTTCAAAGCAGCAGACATTTTTCTGTACCCTTCCCCAGATTTGTGCCTCGAGACAATCCTGTCTCGGAGGTCTACAGACAATTCCTTTGACTTCATGCTTGGTTTGTGCTCTGACATGCACCGTCACCTGTGGAACCTTATATAGACAGGTGTGTGCCTTTCCAAATCATGTCCAATCAACTGAATTTACCACAGGTGGACTCCAATTAAGCTGTAGAAACATCTCAAGGATGATCAGTGGAAACAGGATGCACCTGAGCTCAGTTTTGAGCTTCATTGCAAAGGCTGTGAATACTTATGTACATGTGATTTCTTAGTTTTTTAATTTTAATAAATTTGCAAAAATCTAATTTTTTTTTTTCACATTGTCATTATGGGGTATTGTGTGTAGAATTTTGAGGAAAAAAAGTGAATTTAATCCCTTTTGGAATAAGACTGTAACACAACAAAATGTGGAAAAAGTGAAGCGCTGTGGATACTTTCCGGATGCACTGTACGCTACACCATCGACTGTGGATCAGTGAACTGCTCATCCGAGCTAGGAGGAGGCTTGAAGCTAGTCAGCTAATAGCTAACTGATGTAAGAGAGAGGGCAGAGTTGAACAGGTGAAGGATGTTTCTTAAAGTGATAGGCTTTAAATCGGATCGTTTTCAAAAAGCCAGGAAAAATACAAAACAAATTTGCTTCAATAATTTAAAAAATTAAAGAAAATGTGAACAAAATATGTCACAAGCATTGCATTAAGACATGCGAGTTGTTAAAATATGGAAAAAGTGCAGTCAATGACCCCTTTAAAGAAAATTTCAGTGCATCTGAGATAGATGGAATATTAACTATTAAATTAAAGGTGAAAAAGCATTTTCCTTCTATATATGTAGCACATATAGAACAAGCATATATTATAGTTCAATGATTAGCTGTAGCATGTAACCAGAGTGCAAAAGTTGGATTAAATGCATGACAGAAAACATAATTTACTCATACTGCCTCTGTCTGCAGGCAAACAAGACTTGTCGAATCCTGCAGTACCGTCTAAGGAAGGCAGAGCGGCGCTCTCTCCGTGTGGCCCAAACTGGGCAAGTGGATGGAGAACTGATACGAACACTAGAGCAGGATGTTAAAGTAAGGGTTGAGCTGGAGTTTATACATCATACACATAACAACCAAATGTTAATGTTTCACTTTAAATATGCACCTCACATTATAATGTGTTTAAACAGATTTTTTGGAACCTGTAATGTTTTTTAAACAAGTTGTAAGTTGAGCACAATAGTTTGCTTTCTGTAGGGGAGGAAGCAGGAGCTGCTATATCAATCGCATCAATGAAAAGAAGGAAAAAAGCATCTCATCAATGCTGTACTAGTGACCATGTTTATATGTACATGAATAAACCGGTTATGATTGGATTTCTGGAGTTATCTGATCATTCAAGTGGCCATATAAACAGAATAATCCGATATAGGCCATGTAACTGTTGTCATTAACTCAGTCCAAGGACGGATAATTTTTTCACACATAAGGAGTTGTTCAGAACACCTTATAAGAACTCCTTATACAAAGATATAGAGTGATGATAATCAAAAGTCAGTGGCGGTAATGCACCTGTAAGCTGGTTGCCAACCGTCAATCAAATCTAAAAGAAGAAGAAGTAACTCAAGTGGTTTACCCTCCAATAATCCGTTTATTCAGTGCACGTAAACACAACAAAACTGATTATTGCCATTATCAGTTTATCCCCAGTAATCAGTTTATTATGACCATGTAACTGGGGCCAATCTTCACAAAATAATATTTTGGGGGCGCTAGCGAGCAGGCGATGGAGTACGCAGCTTTGACAATGTGCTCTGCTGAAATTTAAGCTTAAAATCTTTTTCAGGCACTTTACAACAACAAAAAGCTAGGAAACAAAGTTAAGACTTTATCGTTATTGTTACCTCTTCAGTGGAGTGCGAGTTAGTTGTGCCAATGGCGAATAATCTGCGAAAATACAAATACACCGGTGGCGCCTCTACAGCTGGGCCCAAAGCCTCGAGCTCACCATCACGAAGTAGCACCCCTCCGCCTAATGACCAAACGGACACTGCGGACTTGAAAGCTGAAATCCTTGCATAACTGAAAACGGATATTGCAGCACTCTTCAGGTCTGAACTTAAAACCGCCATGGCAGAAGAATTTGAAACTATCAAGTCTGAGCTAAAGGCAGTCAAAACGGAGCTAGCTAGCAACATCATGGCTATCCGCTCCGAAGTGGATATGATGAAAACAACGACGTCAAACATGGAACATGCGCTCTCATCATACTCAGACAATGAAGCCTTGCTGCAAACTCAAGTGGGAAACCTTGAAAAAGAAGTTAAAAACTTGCAGGAAAAACGCCTGGATATGGAAGGAAGAATGAGGTGCTCCAATATTCGAATACTCAACGTCCCCGAGACTCCAGGCTCAAACACACCGGCAGCAGTCTCCAAACTACTGAGAGAAGCGCTAAAAATGGATAAAGACATCCTGATAGACAGCTCTCATAGGGGTCTACAGACACGAAACCAAGACGGCAAGCCCCAAGTCACTGTGGCGAAAGTTCACTACTACCAGGACTGCGCTGACATCCTCCGCCGTGCCAGGGAATCCGGACCGCTCCGTTTCAATGGGACCGAGATCCTCATATTCCCAGATTATCCTCCGAGTGTTGTACAGGCCAGATCCACCTTCAACGAGGTGAAACGACTACTCCGTGGATGGGACGGCATCAAGTACGGACTCCTGTATCCAGCACGACTTTGAATCACACATAATGGAGCCGAAAAAGGGTTTCAAAGCCTGGATGAAGCCATGGTTTATGTGAAAACTAAAATCCTGCCAGACCCAGCAAGAGACTGACAACAGAAATGAGGGACAATAACCATATTTCACATTTAAATACGGTTGGTGCTGTTCATTTTGTTATTTAAAATATTTGATCCTAACAGTTAAATTGAAGGCACCTAACAAACTTGAATACTTTTTTCCTCTTCTCCCCCCACTTATTTGTCCTACTTTCAATTGATGAGACATAACAAACCAACTGGACAAGAATTTGCAGCACATCGTTACGTTATTATTTTGTCTTATGACTGTGTTCAGTGTGTAGATGTTGGAAGAAATATTTGTTTTCACACTTTTGTTCTAGAAATACTTTTATTATACTGTTAATGTGTAAAGTGCCTCACACAAAGTCACGTTCCGTATACAGCAGAGTTCTGTTGTCTTAGAGTTAGTGTTTCCTCAAATAAGCACTTGAATGTGTAGACGTTTTTCTGAGGGGTTGGGGAATCACCTTGTTCTGACAGGTGAGGGTTGGGGGTTGACTGTATCAGACTTTAATAACAGCCTTTTTTCAACGTTTTTATCTACTATTGTTATTTTTCTTTTTTTAAGGGTTCTCTCAAAACTCCAAAAAATAGAAATATATACAAAATCTATACACCACTAATATCACTGTTTTAAATATGACCACAGCTAACACAGAAATCTCAAACAAGCCAGTTGGATGTGATGTAACCTTTATAAGCTGGAATGTAAAATCCCTAAACAGCCACATCAAACGAAGGAAAATCTTAAATCACCTGGGTAAATTAAACGTGGGAATTGCTTATCTTCAGGAAACACACCTCCGAATTTCTGATCATTCTCGACTCAGGGGAGGATGGATCGGACAGTCATTCCACTCAAATTTTCACTCCAAATCTAGAGGTGTCGCCATCCTTATTAATAAAAACATCCTGTTTGTCATGTCAAAGGTTGAGACAGACCTCTCAGGGCGTTACTTAATTCTAACAGGCAGGCTGTATAACACACCAGTTATTCTAGTTAATGTACACGCACCACATTAGGATGACAACACTTTTTTTTTTTTTTCCCAAATCCCAAATATGGATACACACCATTTAATCCTTGGAGGAGATATGAATTGTGCATTATCACCTACCCTGGACCGTAGTTCGTCTAGAATTGTGTCCACATCTAATATGGCTCATCAACTGCAGCTGTTTCTTAATGCAAATAATGTGATCGATGTGTGGCGCTTTAGAAACCCTACATCTAGAAGCTATTCTTTCTTTTCACCAGTCCATGGAACGTACTCCCGTATAGATTATTTCTTCCTGGATAAACGACTCCTCCCACTGGTGAGTAAGTGTGAATATCATGCTATTTTTATTTCAGATCATGCCCCTTTACTGATGACACTACACATACCAACCTCCCACAGTAATTATTAACCCTGGCGTTTTAATACCTTATTACTTTCCGATGAAAATTTTGTGAATTTCATGTCAACCGAAATATCCTTTTTCCTTGAACATAATCAAACCCCTGGAATATCACCCTTAACAGTGTGGGAATCAATGAAGGCGTATCTTAGAGGACAAATAATATCATATAGGGCACAGCAAAGGAAAAAAACACAATATGAAACTTGAGCAGTTAACAAATGATATTCTTAAATTAGACGCGACACTTGCTGTCACTCCTTCTGACAGCCTGCTTAAATTATGGCGGACTCTCCAAACAGAATTCAGTCTCTTATCAACCAGACATATCAAAAACTTAATAAATAAGTCCCAAAGTAAAATATATGAATGCCGCGAAAAGACTGGAAAAATTCTAGCCCACCAACTCCATCAGAAAACTATGAATAGAACTATAGCTGAGATAAACGATGAATTTGGTACCAAACATACAGACCACTCCAAACTTAACTCATGCTTTCACAAATTCTATTCAAAACTCTACGATACTGAATCACTTGGCAACCATGCTTTATTTGAATCATTCTTCAAGGAAATAAATGTCCCCAGTATTGATAATGAAACTTCATCTGATTTAGATAAACCATTTACTATAATGGAACTTACAAACGCAATTAAATCTATGCTAACTGGAAAGACCCCTGGGCCTGATGGGTTCCCTAGTGAATTCTTCAAGAATTTGCTGACCAACTATCTCTTATTCTCCTCTCCGTATTTGAAGAATCACTCATTACTGGCTCTCTTCCATTGACTGTGCGACAAGCAGTTATCTCTCTCTTCCCTAAAAAAGATAAAAATCTCTTAGAATGTAACTCATTTCATCCTATTTCACTCCTAAATGTGGACAGTAAAATCCTTTCAAAAATGCTAGCCTGCCGCTTAGAAACAGTCCTGCCCTCAGTAGTAGCTGATGATCAGACAGGCTTCATTAAAAACCGTCTCTCATTTTTTAACATCAGGCGCTTACTCAATGTCCTTTATGGTCCCACTTCACCTGAAACCCCAGAAATACTAATATCACTTGATGCTGAGAAAGCTTTCAATCGGGTAGAGTGGGACTATCTTTTTTATACCCTTCAGCAGTTTGGCTTTGGCGAGGGATTCATCTCTTGGATAAAAGTTTTGTATTCTTCACCTTTAGCAGCTGTCAGAACAAACAATAGTCTTTCCTCTTATTTTCCTCCTCATCGTGGCACCCGGCAAGGCTGCCACCTGTCGCCACTTTTGTTTGCCATTGCAATTGAACTGCTTGCATTAGCAATATGCGGTGAAGCCAGTATAAAAGGAATTCAGAGATATGACTTAGAGAATAAGGTATCCCTATATGCTGATGACATGCTTTTGTACTTATCTTACCCTTTAGCTAGTTTACCAGTCACATTGAACCTACTAGAAGAGTTCGGCAAAATATCAGGATATAAAATTAAGTAAAATTATGCCATTAAATATGACAGCAGAACAAAACAACTTTAAACATTTCCCCCTTAAAATGAACCCACAAAAGTTTAAATACTTATGAATATAGAGAACACAAAACTTCAAAGATATGTTCAAAACTAACTTTGCGCCACTATTGACTATTCTCAAACGAGACCTGCAGCATTGGTGTTTACTACCCCTGTCACTAGGAGGAAGAATTAACACAATCAAAATGAATGTACTGCCAAAATTTCTATACCTGTTTCAATGCATCCCTTTATTTTTATCTAAATCCTTCTTTATGTCTGTAATTGGACTGATTTCAAGGTTTATATGGAATAAGAAAAATCCTCGAATAAGGAGAAAATATTCTACAACAACATCGTCAATATGGAAGATTATCCCTCCCTAACTTTCAGTATTACTATTGGGCTGCCAATTTAAGATCCATGTTACATTGGAAGGAATCCCCACCTAAAGATACTACCCCTAAATGGTTGTGGATGGAAAAGTCCTCCTGTCTTCATACACATGTAGACAAAATTGTTGGTACCCCTCTGTTAATGAAAGAAAAACCCACAATGGTCACAGAAATAACTTGAATTTGACAAAAGTGGTAATAAATAAAAATTCTATGAAAATTAACCAATGAAAATCAGACAATGCTTTTGAATTGTGGTTCAACAGAATTATTTTAAAAAACAAACTCATGAAACGGGCCTGGACAAAAATGATGGTACCCTTAACTTAATATTTTGTTGCACAACCTTTTGAGGCAATCACTGCAATCAAACGATTTCTGTAACTGTCAATGAGACTTCTGCACCTCTCAGCAGCTATTTTGGCCTCACTCCTCTTAAGCAAACTGCTCCAGTTGTCTCAGATTTGAAGGGTGCCTTCTCCAGACGGCATGTTTCAGCTCCTTCCACAGATGTTCAATAGGATTTAGATCAGGGCTCATAGAAGGCCACTTCAGAATAGTCCAATGTTTGGCTCTTAGCCATTCTTGGGTGTTTTTAGCTGTGCGTTTTGGGTCATTATCCTGTTGCAAGACCCATGACCTGCAACTGAGACCAAGCTGTCTGACACTGGGCAGCACATTTCTCTCTAGAATACCTTGATAGTCTTGAGATTTCATTGTACCCTGTATGGCGCATATTTAGGGCGCATATATGGCATGCTTGTATGGTACGCATTTTCTCCCACATGTATTTAGTAGGCATGACGGTGCATACTCTACAGACTTCAAACGTCCAAAAGGACATGCCCCGGCAGAGACCTCGGCAGGTGTGAAGTGGTTTCTGGGGAGACGGGAAGTCAGAGACAATGTCCCAGCAGGAGCCCCCGAGGCGGAGGAGACAACAGAGACGCCAACGAGCCTCGGAGGCTATATGTTACTGAAGGACTGTGGGTTCATATGTTTACTGAAGGACTGTGGGTTGAAGGTGTGATATATTTGATGTGGGGGGTTTTGTGTCTCTGGGGGTATAAGAGCTGTGAGGAAAGATTGTCCTGTCTCTTTTGTTGAGATACTTGCTGTTAGAGGATGAGACTCCAAATAAACCTTTCCTGAGAAATAAACTCAGTCCCGTTTGTGAAGGCATCCTCTACACCTGCACAGATTCAAGACACCCCGTGCCAGATGCAGCAAAGCAGCCCCAGAACATAACAGAACCTCCTCCATGTTTCACAGTAGGGACAGTGTTCTTTTCTTGGTATGCTTCATTTTTGCGTCTGTGAACATAGAGCTGATGTGCCTTGCCAAAAAGTTGCAGTTTTGTCTCGTCTGTCCATAGAACATTCTCCCAGAAGCTTTGTGGCTTGTCAACATGCAGTTTGGCAAATTCCAGTCTGGCTTTTTTATGATTTGTTTTCAACAGTGGTGTCCTCCTTGGTCGTCTCCCATGAAGTCCATTTTGGCTCAAACAGCGACGGATGGTGCGATCTGACACTGCTGTACCTTGACCTTGGAGTTTACCATGAATGTGTTTAGAGGTTGTTCTGGGCTCTTTTGTTACCATTCGTATTATCCGTCTCCTCCTGTGGCCACGTCCAGGGAGGTTGGCTACAGTCCTGTGGATCTTAAATTTCTGAATAATATGTGCAACTGTAGTTACAGGAACATCAAGCTGCTTGGAGATGGTCTTATAGCCTTTACCTTTAACATGCTTGTCTATAATTTTCTTTCTAATCTCCTGAGACAACTCTCTCCTTTGCTTCCTCTGGTCCATGTTTAATGTGGTACACACCATGTCACCAAATAGCACAGTGACTACTTGTCACCCTTTAAATAGGCCGACTGACTGATTACAAGGTTGTAGACACCTGTGATGTTAATTAGAGGACACATCTTGGTTGAACATGTCCCTATGGTCACATTATTTTCAATCTTTTCTAGGGATACCATCATTTTTGTCCAGGCCTGTTTCATGAGTTAGTTTTTTAAAGTAATTCCGTTGAACCACAATTCAAAAGCATTGTCTGTTTTTCATTGTTTAATTTTCATAGAATTTTTATTTATTACCACTTTTGTCAGATTCAAGTTATTTCTGTGACCATTGTGGGTTTTTTTCTTTCATTAACAGAGGGGTAACCAACAATTTTGTCCACGGCTGTACTTCCTTGTACTCACTGCTTTGCTCAAAACTCCGTCTTCTGGACTCTGTATCTAAACTGACCTCAAATCCAATCGTGAAACACTCTTTTAGGATCTAGACACAGTTCAGACGAGCCTTTTCTCTTAGAAATATGCCAGTTGGTGCCCCTGTTGCAAAAAAATCATCAGTTTCACCCTCAACCACAGACAAAGCCTTTCATGATTGGGCTGGGAGGGGAGTTGTCACAATAGAAGACCTATTTATTGACAATATATTTGTATCCTTTGACCAATTAATGGTTAAATTTAATATCCCTCGCTCCCGTTTCTTTAGATTTTTGCAGCTCCGTAGTTTTATATCAGCATAGTTCACTCACTTCTAATCCCAGCCACCCAGCTCTCTCTTAGACTCCATTTTGAAACTTAAAATGAGCTCCAAAGGGACTATTGGGAGGGTCTATTTGTTATTAAACATATACAACTTGGAACCCTTGATGTCACTAAAGAATCAGTGGGAGGAGGATCTGGAGCTGAAAATCCCTGAGGAAATTTGGGACGAAGCAATAAAAAGAATTTACTCTTCAATCTGTCTGCGACACATGGCTATCCAATTTAAGGTTGTACATCGCCTCTACTGGTCTAAAGTGAGACTTGCAAAGTTCACGCCCAATATTGACCCCAGGTGCAACCGATGTAGACAATCACCAGCCACCCTCTCACATATGTTTTGGTTCTGCCCGAAACTAGATAACTTCTGGCAACTGATATTTAAAACATTTTCAAATGTTTTACAAACAACTTTACAACCATCTGCTATTACTGCAATATTTGGAATAACCCAACAAGATGCTCTTTTTAACCATTAGACAAAGAATGTAATAGCCTTTGGTACTTTTATAGCCAGACGACTGATACTCCTCAAGTGGAAGGAGAAGCTCCCTCCAACTTTTAAAATGTGGGTTGATAGCCTTTTGCATCATTTGATTCTGGAGAAAATTCATTACTCTATGAGAGGTTGTGCTCAAAAATTTCACACTACTTGGGAACCTTTCTTAAAATATATGGAGAAATTGAATGTTAGTTTTGGAGACCCATAAAACCCAGTATTGAGCTTTAATTTTTTATGTTAATTATTTCTTCCCCATCCTTGTATTACCCCTGTCCATTTGATATAGTTAACTGTTTTGGAGTATCTTATTTACTTTTTACTTTTCTTTCTATGAGGATGGTAATATATGGCTGTTAATACAATCAGTGTCAAGTTATTGAGTGATACAGTACTGTTAGAGGGATGGGGCTCTGTTTGAGCGGGGGGGGGGTGTTCTGTTTTTTTTTTTTTTTTCTCCTCGTGTGTTTTTATGTATCAGGTACACTAAATACTAATAAAAAGACTTGGAGCAAAAAAAATATATTTTGATGAAAAAATACTTATAGTATTTGCATCTGAGCACTTGGATGACGAGACTATGGTGGCCTACAATTTCATGGCAAACTGAGGCCCATATTCTGTAGGTAATGATATTGGTTAACACTTAAGGTTTGATGGGATTTTTAGTAAGCTAGGCTTGTAGATTCCCATATTTGGTCTAATTTCCTTTTAAAGGTGGGTATGGAGTTTTTGCGTATGACGTAAGGGGGCGTGCCGCACTGGCCCAGCCAGAGTGTGCCACCAGATTGGATGGCAAGAACCAACAGCACCAGCAGGGTGAAACAAACCACATAGCTCACGTGTACCTACAAACTCGGCAAAATGGTGTACTCCTGTGCTGCCCATGGATGTACCAACAGATACGGCCAACCAGGACTGGAAAATGTGTCATTCTACAGGTTCCCAGCAGATGAAAATCGCAGAAATGATTGGCTTGGAAACATGCAGAGATCCATCTTGCTGCCTTCTCAATGCTGCAAGGATGAGGGGAAAGTTGTCATTAATGATAAGGGGATAAGCGGGGAATTAAATGGCCGGTGTGAAATGCAAAAAAAAAAAAAAAAAAAGTTGGATTTTTGAATAATCACCTTCACTGACGTAACCTCTCGCTTTCTCATAACTTTCTGAGTCGGGTCTGGTTTGGGGGCGCCTCTCTGCTTGCTACAAAGGACAATGCACACATGAAAGGGGAGAAAACTATTGTAAATGTGCATAAAATCAGGTACGTTTTAACGCGGCGCGCCGTAGAGAGCCTTTAAAAAAAAAAAAAAAAACACGCAGCGCGCTTCACTCACCTCTGAGTCCGACGAGCTGCTGTTGTTTTCCGACTCGTTCACCAGCGAGGACTTCACATCATCCAGATCCCTTTCCGCTGACACATTTTCCGATAGCTTTTCCTTCTGCTCCCCTTCGTCTTTGAAAGATATCATCTCATCGTTTGCCCCCAAATCATCCCCGCCACCTCCATTCAACTGAGGCATTTCGGCACACCAGAGGAGCGCACGGGAGCAAGATTAAAAACAAACGCGAAAACAATCGACCTTTTTTTTTTTTTGTTGTTGTCTGATCGGTGTTGTCCAGATGTGCTGCTGCTGTCCTGGGCTGGAAAAGGAAACAGACTACCACAGGGAAACGTCCATGATTCAAAACTCCTCTTTCATCCTCTGATCGTGATCCCGTCCATGTCGGGTGCTGCGTAATTAATCCACATTTAAATTTTGCTCTGCAATGTGCTAAGCGACTAAGGATTTTGGTCCTGAACTTTAAAAAAAAAAAAAAAAGATGTGGCAACCCTATCATGAGCAATGAGAGGCAGAAGGGAGCAGGAAAGCCGGAAAGAAGCTGCAGCAGGACTACTGGACTTGTCTGCTGTTATGACTGCTGACAATGACTCCACTGAATCTGACACAGACATCGCAGACACAGTGTCAGAGGCCACAGTGTCAGTTGTTGAAGAGGATGATAGGGATGTTATTATGTCAGACTGTGACTGTGTGTTCTCCTCACTCATTCTGATCGCTAAACAGTACAAGTTACGCCTGGGTTGTCACAGTGCACCTGCTGCTCTTGCCATCCAAGATGGCGGCACCTACGGCGTGTTTGTTTACCCCCCGCGAGTCACATGACTTTTTTGGCCCTACACAAAAACTCCATAGTCTGGGCACTGACAACACAACATAACCCTCTGCGAGAAGGTTTTCCTTACTTCATGTTCCTTCTGCAGTCTTTTCTTATATAACTTGTACTGATGACCTCTATGTAAAACCGATGACCTTTCAAAGAACTTCCTACTATCCACATTGATGAGTCCCTTCTCTATCCTGAACACTTTAATAAGATCACCTCTAAACCTTCGTTGCTCCAGTGAATACAGTCCCAGTCTTCATAATCTTTGTTTGTACTCCAGGTATTTAATCTCAAGTACTAACTTTGTTGCTCTGCATTGGACTTTCTCAAGACCTTCTATGTCTTTCCTGGAGTATGGGTGCCATGCCTGAACACAGTATTCTAGATGCGTTCGGATGTAAGATCTGTAGAGCAGCATAAAGCCTTCACAGTCCAAACGTCTGAAGAATGTTCTGACCATTCTAAGGGCTTGCATTGCATTATTCATGGCTTTTAACGCATTGCTTGGATGGCTTCAGATCCTCTCTACATATCACTCCAAGGTCTCTCTTCACTTACACTAACAGCACCTGCAGCATTGTGATAATAGGATACACTAAAAATTGTTCATTGCATTTATTGTAATGTAATCATATAAGTAAGCTATATACGTATATGGAGCATGACTAGGTTGGCAGATAGCCATGTCCTGTCTAGTGTTTGTATATGCAGTGGATATAAGAAGTCTACACACTCCTGTTCAAATGCCAGGTTTTTGTGATGTAAAAAAAATAGACCAAGCTAAATCATTTCAAAACTTTTTCCACCATTAATGTGACCTATAACTTGTACAACCCAATTGAAAAACAAACTGAACTCTTTTAAGAGGAAAAATAAAAATAAAAACATACAATAACCCGTTTGCATAAATGTGCACACCCTTAAACTAATACTTTGTTGCAGCATCTTTGGCTTTTATCACAGCACTGTCTTTTTGGGTAGGAGTCCATCAGCATGGCACATCTTGATGTGGCAATATTTGCCCACTGTTCTTTGCAAAAATGCCCCAAATCTGTCAGATTGCGAGGGCATCTTCTGTGCACAGCCCTCTTCAGATCACCCCACAGATGTTTGATAGGATTTGGGTCTGGACTCTGGCTGGGCCATTCCAAAACCTTGAATCTTCATCTGGTGAAGACATTCTTTTGTTGATTTGGATGTGTGCTTTGGATCCTTGTCGTGCTGAAAGATGAAGTTCCTCTTCATCTTCAGCTTTCTAGCAGAAGCCTGAAGGTTTTGTGCCAACACTGACTGGTATTTGGAATTGTTCATCATTTCTTCCACCTGAACTAAGGCCCCAGTTCCAGCTGAAGAAAAACAGCTCCAAAGCATGATGCTGCCACCACCATGCTTCATTCTAGGAATGGTGTTCTTTTGGTGATGAGCAGTGTTGCGTTTGTGCCAAATATATCTTTTGGAATTATGGCCAAAAAGTTCACCCTTTGTTTCATCGGACCATAACACATTTTCCCACATGTGTCTGGGAGATTTCAAATGCGTTTTTGCAAAATGTAGCCAGGCTTGGATGTTTTTCTCCGTAAGATAAGGCTTTCGTCTTGCCACCGTAGATGGGAGATTGTTGTCGCATGTACTAAACAGCCAGTACTTGCCAGAAATTCCTGTAGCTCCTTCAATGTTGCTGTCGGTCTCTTGGCTGCCTCCGTGACCAGTTTTCTTCTCGTCTTTTCATCAATTTTGGAGGGACATCCAGTTCTTGATAAATGTCACTGTTGTGCCATATTTTCTCCACTTGATGATGACTGTCTTCCCTGTGTTCCATGGTATATTTAATGCTTTGGAAATTCTTTTGTACCCTTCTCCTGACTGATACCTTTGAACAATGATATCCCTCTGATGCTTTGGAAGCTCTTTGCGGACCATGGCTTGTGCTGTAAGACGTGACTACAAAAATATCAGGAAAAGCCTACTAGAACAGCTGAACTTTATTTGGGACTAATCAGAAGCACTTTAAATGGTGGCAGGTGTGTGCTGACTCCCATTTAAAATGAGTTTGAATGTGATTGGTTAATTCTGAACACAGCCACATCCCCAGTTATAATGGGATTTGCATATTTATGCAACCAGGTTATTGTATATTTTTTATTTTTTGATATGATCCGAGCGCCGATCTTGTCCGCGCTCGGGTCATATGTCATCTTTTTCAGGCTTTGACAGCAGGGTTTTCCTCTCTGGCTCCCCGGGCTCTTATTGTGACAGCGCCTGGTGGAGCTTCCTGCTGTCAAGGCCAAACAGCTGTGCTGCATTCGGGGTCATTAGTGTCCGGCGTTAAAAGCGGGCGCTGAATGCACCCCGATGCAGCAGTCTTCTGTTAAACTCCTGTTAAACTACCTCCAAAGACTCTTCATCGTCTGACGCATCGGGCATCCCCCGGCTCAGACGCTGTCTACTCGTCGTTACGATTGTAAGTTTACCCTGTTGTTATTCTGTTCCCATTATAGTGTGTTTTAGCCCACCGTGGCTCTTTACTTTGTCAGTGTGTGTTATCCTCTGTTCCTTTACCCTGAATAAACACCATTGCTAACTCACCGGTGACTTGTTGGCTTCTTATGGTGGCTTTCGAGGGCCACCGTGACAGTAGACTGCTGCCAGGACGTCTAAATAGAGGCGCCACACCGAGACGCTGTTCCCGGTGAGTTTGCCGTTGGACTGCTCCTTCCTGTCTGGGTACCGTGCTGGAAGCATGCCGTCGTGGAGGGTCCGCGCTTAGTCGGAGCGACGAGCTGGCGGACGGCCTCGAGTGCGTCGATGAAATCCTCATCGCCGCCTCCCTCCTCAACTTCCACAGCGACGTGCACCGGTACCTGGACCAAGCTGAGGATGTTCTAAATCATCTCCCCCGCTTCGCTAATCACTCTGAAGTCAGCGTGAGGAGAGATGGTATCGCCGCACAGCGCGAGATTCTCCGTGGGCTGGAGGGAAACCCCGGCAGGAAGCCAAAGAGGAGGCATCTCCGCTCCTCACGTCCGGATCCCACTCCTGCCTCCACTCTGGTCCAGGAGTTCGCTCCGCCCAGGGGTGTTCCCCGCCGGAGGGTGTCGTCATTCGGGAGTCTCCCGGAGCTGTTTCTATCCGGGACCGAGTGGCGGCAGCTCGTTCCGCTGTTCTTACCTCTCTCATCATGAAGCATGTGGCGGCGGCAGTCAGACTGGTGGAGAGGAATCCCGAGTTAAGTGACTTCCCTGAGTCCGCCGACCTCCTCTCCTCTGTCTCCGCACAGGAGCGGCGATTCCCGGACCTCACCTTCACCTCGCCCTCTGCCAGAAACCGTCATCACATCTACAATCAGCCTCAGCTTGAGCCCCGTCCGGATCCAGTTCCGGGTCACCGCAGAGGCTCTACCCCCCACACAGCTGTCACTCCCGCGCCTCGTCAGAGGGGAATCCCCGCAGCCTCTCCCCCCGGACCATCTTCTCCTGCTGTCCTGTCAGCGCTCTGTGCCCGGCTCGTTTCGGCTGTCTCCCCCTCCTCCTCGACGCCTTTCCCGGCTGCTGTGCGTGCCTGGAGTCCTGTTTCGGCGAGCCCCGTCCCGGAACCTTCGCGAGCGGCTCCCCCTCATCCTCCCAGGGGGCCCTCTGTCACCATCCGGCGGAGAGAGGGAGGAGCAACGTCCGCTACAGCAGGCACCATCCTGTCTCCGGGAGACAGGCAAGTCCAAGTTCACTCATATCCTCTTTATTGTGATTTGCCCTGTCTGACTCCTGGGGGTGGAGTTCGGGGTTCGCAGTCCCCCGAGCTGCCACCATCTGCTGTAGCTTTAATTGTTAATCCCACTTCCTCTGTGTCTCCCTCCGCTGAGCGGTCCTTGACGCCAGGCCAACGTCGCCGGATGAGGAGGGGGCCTGCGGTCCTGGAGAGCCTGGTTCCGGTTCCGCAGCCACTTCGTGGGCGGAGGAGGAGAACAGACTGCAGTGTGGAACCTGCGCCGACGAAGAAGCGTTCCCGGGTCTCCACGGACGAGCGGTTCGGTCCAGCGGGTCGAGGGTCTCCTGCCACCACGCTGTGTGGGTCGTCGGCGTGGACGTCGGTGCCGGAGGATCCTCAGGCTGCGGACACCATCATGCCAGCTGCGGAGCCCGACGTAGCTGAGTGGGAGCCTGATGATGACCTCCTGCCGTCTGAGCCCAGATCATCGGAGTCCTGGACGGCGTCGGAACCCGAGATCAGGCAAGTGCTCTGTGTTGTCTTTCTCTTTTCCATTTTAGAGCATTTTTGCCCGTCTCTTGGGGAGGCGAGCCGTGTGCAGCCACCCACTGCATCCGAGCTTGTCTCGCTGGGTTCTGGCGCTGCGGGTGATCCTGATCCCGGTTCTTTTCTCTCTCCCGAGCCTTCTCCCAGGGTCGCCGGCGCGGAGCTGATTTCGTCCACTGTGCCAGAGGTTCTGGGTTCGGGGTTGGAGGTCGGTTCTGGTGCGGCATTGACCCAGTCAGGGTCCGACGCGGGTGCAGCCGTGACCCAATCGGAGTCCATCGCGGGTGCAACCGTGACCCAATCGGGGTCCGATGAGGGTGCAGCACCAGCAGAACCGAAGGTCGGTGAGGGAGCTGCAGATCCCCTGCCACCGGCCATTGGACTGGCTCATCTTCTTCCTCATTTTTATCGTCATTTTCATCATCCTCGTCCTCCAGATGATCACAGCTCATCTCCACCTGAGGCCGTTGGTGTTTCGAACACTCCGCCCGGCTGTCCCTCGTCTTCCCCCTCTCCAGGGAGGCTGTTCTCTACTTACCCCCTACGGTCCTGGTGGCTGTATAATGTGGGTTGGCTGCCTGGCGAGCTGTTTCGCCGCTTCGGGGTTCTGGGGCGGCCACCTGACGGACTTTTCCGCCTTTTCGGCGATTGGGCCTGGCCGCCAGAAACTCTGTATTTCTGGGACCTGGGACCGGGGTAGGCCTCCCGAATGCCCCCTTTTTCCCCTATCAGCCATTTGGACATTGGACGCAGGGAGACCACCAGAACTGTGTGTGTATTATTGGACTCTGCCTGCCGTCATCCCCGGTTATTTCGTATTTCCTCTAGATATTAAGGTCACTTTTGGTGTGTTGTCATGTGCCTTATTTTGATCGATGGATTACCACTGTTTAGCGTGTCTTTTTTTCCTCTCCCCTCTCCTGTCTGAGGGATGATTTGTATCGGCCGCATTATGTCTTATGGGCCTGGGTGTTTTAGTCATAGGCCTCCTTCTGTTGTTGCATCTTTTTTTGGTCTTGTCTATGTATCATCCTCACTTTATAGAGGGTTGGGTTTTTTTTTCTCCCTACCTTACTCTGTAATTGCTTCGTTTGCTCCCTGTCATCGTCATGGTTTTTTTTTGTCTTTTCTGGTTCGCTCCCTCCTGGCCTGCGCCCCTTCCGCCCACCCTAGGGGGGGTGGGGGGTGGGGGGCTTGGGTGTCATTGGGCGTTCTGAGCCCGCCCTCGAGGGGGAGGTACTGATATGATCCGAGCGCCGATCTCGTCCGCGCTCGGGTCATACGTCATCCTTTTCAGGCTTTGACAGCAGGGTTTTCCTCTCTGGCTCCCCAGGCTGTTATTGTGACAGTGCCCGGTGGAGCTTCCTGCTGTCAAGGCCAAACAGCTGTGCTGCATTCGGGGTCATTAGTGTCTGGTGTTAAAAGCGGACGCTGAATGCACCCCGATGCAGCAGTCTCTGTTAAACTCCTGTTAAACTCCTGTTAAACTACCTCCAAAGACTCTTCATCGTCTGACGCATCGGGCATCCCCCAGCTCAGACGCTGTCTACTCGTCGTTACGATTGTAAGTTTACCCTGTTGTTATTCCGTTCCCTTTATAGTGTGTTTTAGCCCACTGTGGCTCTTTACTTTGTCAGTGTGTGTTATCCTCTGTTCCTTTACCCTGAATAAACACCATTGCTAACTCACCGGTGACTTGTTGGCGTCTTATGGTGGCTCGCGAGGGCCACCGTGACATTTTTCTCCTTAAAAGGTTTGTTTGTTTTTCAATTGGGTTGTGCAGGTTATAGGTCACATTAATGGTGGAAAAAGTTTTGAAATAGTTTATCTTGGTCTCATTTTTTACATCACAAAAACCTGGCATTTGAACAGGGGTGTGTAGACTTTTTATATCCACTGTATCTATGGCCATTAAGGACATCACAGCCAATAGCATAACTGGGTAGATATCACGTGTCTCTACCCACCAGTTGGGGCAAGAGTAAGTGCAACACCTACTGCCCCCGAGGTCACAATGTTGTCTTTGTCGCCTTTAAGGTAGTTTATTAATGTACCTAGTTTCAAGCATGACGTTTGAATAACTGTTTGATTTATTTAACACCACGATGCAACTTTTGGGTTTGTGGACAAGCATTTTGAAGATTTCACTGTAAGGTTTAAGTGACTATAGTGACCAAGGGCATTATTACAGTTTTTTATTTATTTAGCGAATGCAAAGTCCTTAAGCCAAGCAGTTGCCTCCTGGTTTGCTGTATGGAGGGTGTGTAATCCTCCTTCCAGTCTTTGGAGCGGGCAAGCCTCTATGATGTGTTCCATTGTTTGCTCCTCTCCACATGCGCACAGTGGGCTAGGGCTACTGCCCCATCTGTAAAGGCTGGCCAAGCAGGGGCCATGTCCAGTCCTGAAGCGATTGAGTGTAGACCACTGTCTCCTTGGGAGGTTGGTGCCCGGGACCTGTTGGTTGGGGTTTATCACCAGCTGTTTGTTTGGGACCTCCTTGGTCTCCCATTCCTCTTGCCAAGCTGTCTGGATGGTAAAGTCAGCTGGGGGAGGGTTTTTCCAAATCGGCCGTCTGGATGAAAGTTGGGCAGTGGGTGGAGTGTAGATATCTGCATGGATTGGTAAGTGAGGAGAATCTTTAACTTTTTGGAGCATCCTTTGAGTTAATGCTGCTCGCCGGATGTGTGGAGGGGCTATGTTTGACAGTACAGAGAGCCAGGGGAGTGGTGTTGAGCGGATTGTTCCAGTTATTACAGTGATACAGTCCATAATCAGTTGTCTGAGGTGTGGGGTGCGTTTATGAGCGTCTCCAAGTTCATTTCCTTATTACAGGAGTGCAAAAATGAATTTTCCACAGGGCAAGAAGTGCAAAGAGGCTGTTCTAATGCTCTTAATTATTCAGAGGTGTGTTTGGGGCCTAACCATGAAATAAACCAATCACTGGCTTTGCTCTCATTCCCTTTAATAGACAGGGGTGTGAGATCGAAGGCTTAATCTTAATGATATGTTTAAATGGTAGGACAAATTGGTTTTGCGCTGATGACAATGTGGGCTCATTCACAAAGTGAAAATGAATTTAAGAGCAAGGATCTTTTTAAATGAGGACAGTTAAATACGGACGGTTTGAAGACACAGCAGACAGTTTTTCACTGCTCAGAGGAAAAATCTGCATGTGGGTTTACCGTTCAGTCCTCTTTTCAGTTTAACTAGTGGACCACAGTGGACCAGTTGCCCTTACCGGGAAAACACCTGTCACTGTGGCCCCAGAGAAGAGCAAGCAGATGTGTGCAAAACATTCATTAGAGTATCTAATGATGGCAATTTTTACATTTTTTTAAACCTAATTCACTGTCAGTCTTGTAACTGAACAATTGAAAATGTGAGTATCCCAGCAGTTGTTGTCATTTAAAGCAACAATTTTGCATTCAGCAGAGGAGATTACTTAATGACCCTCACTGACATAAGCGGCTTCTCTTTCTTAGTTTAAAGTCTAGGTGAACGATAATATAACTGATGGAAATTTTTACAGCTCTGTGAAAATCATGGACAAAGAGAAAGACTGACATAATCAATCAATCAATCAATCAATCAATCAACCTTTATTGTCATGACGCTATGCATACAACTGTAGTGCAAGCAAGTTGAAATTGCGTTTCTCTAGGCATCCGTATTGTAAAAAGAACATAATTTAAAAACACCCCCCTCACCCCCACCCCGACAGCCATTCACATATCCCTGAGACACATTTGGATATTACAGTAATCTCTGAATTGTAGCTTACTGCTCTCATCTGTGCATAATTATGATCAAGTCTCCCCGTTGTGAGCAAAGTTGTGTGCAGGAGGTTAAAGAGCTCCTTAAAAGCTCCTTGTTCTTGAACAGATTTTCACTTTGTGAACGAGTGCACATTGTCCTCAGACTTGACAGCATCATCATGCCTTCCTCCTGTGTGAAATGCACACAAGATCCCTATTCATTCATTCATTCATTCCCCTAAAAAATGAATACATTAATGCCTAATCTATAGACTCCAATGGAAAGTCCGCAATTAAAATGAAAATGTGGATGGAATAAAAAAAACTATTAAGTATATCATCATATTATAATTAAAATGACAGGTGATTAGATTATAACTGTTAAAACTCTCTCTATTAAAATAACAGAAAATCCCAGTGGATGCTGTTTCCTCATGAGCTCCTATCAGTAGGAGCTGTGCTATTTCAAATCACACTGCTGAAATAGCATTAAACAATGTGCTTCTGACGACAGACCTCCTTTTTGCTGATCAAAAGCACATTGTCAAAAAAATGCACCATGATACTGATGCACTGACACTGCACCGCTCACACCTTTTTGAAATGAACCTCCTCCTCCCAGCGTAAAGCTGGCGCACTGTCTACTGGTAATTAGATTGCATGATGCAAAGTGTAAAAACAGACAATGCGCTGACAGAAACTAACAAAAACACTGGTACAAGGTGGGGAGCGTGGGGCATAAACACACTGTTGATCCTCATAATTGGGCCCTATGTGATGTAAATTAGAACTGCTCATTTATGAGCTAACACTAGCAGGCTTGTTCAGCAAGGTCCACCCAGATGATATGTGTCACACAGAAACAGCTAATTCTTAATTTGACTTTCTCCGGGTCCACACAGCCAGCATCATATCTGTATGACAGCTGTGTTTTTATCTCAGTGTCATGTTAACAAGTTCATTCTGCTGGCGTGAGATGCACATCTCACATACTGTTGAGCTTGTTAATGTCAAAGCCTATTTTTCACACTTGAGGTACTGGTACGTCTCAGAAAATTAAAACATTGTGGAAATTTTTTAAAGATTACATTAAAAAACAGAGCTCTTAAAAATCAATTAAAAATCAGAGCTCTGGACGCCTCCCACTTGAGGTGTTTCGGGCATGTCCCTCTGGGAGGAGACCCCGGGGAAGACCCAGCATTCGCTGAAGAGACTATGTCACCCAGCTGGTCTGGGAACGCCTTAGTATCCTCTCTGAAGAGTTGGAGCAGGTGGCTGGGGACAGGGAAGTCTGGGCTTCTCTGCTTGAACTGCTGCCTCCATGACCCGGACCTCCGGAAAAGCGGTAGAAGATGGAAGGATGGATGGATGGAAATTAAAAAACACATTTGCATATATTCTATATTCATCACATATAAAGTGAACTATTTAAAGCCATTTTTGTTTTAAATTTTAATGATTATGACTTAGCTCTTTGAATTAAAGCGGACATATGATGAAAATTTCACATTTTCATTGCTTTGACACATCTGTTTGGGTAGCTGTAGTGGCTACCAAGAGAGCAAAACCTCTGAAAAAGTATAATCCTGTCACTTTGTTCAGGTCAGCCTTTGTCTCATCAGCTACAGGATTTCTGTGGGTCTCTGCTAGTTAAAACGCTCCCTTCTCTTATATTGCTGACACTTGTAGTTAAAGTAACATTAAGTCACAATAAAACAGATTTATTTTTTTTTTTTGCTTAATTTGGCTTGTTTGAAAGTGTAGCTGATGTCAGTTCTGTGACAGTCATTTTTCCTGCATAAATTTTCACTATAATTTGAATAAAAGCATACTCACCTCTGGTTTATGGATAGAACCACCAGTGTTCAAGGTGCCACCCACTGCTGCATCATAGTTGTGTTTTTCTGCAGGGGGTGTGCCAGAGTAACCAGCTTGAACAAAATGGGCTTTTGATGCACAAATAAAATACCAAGAGAAAGTAATGACTTGCCTTTGGAAGTCACTTCTTAAGTGAACTGAATGATGAACTGCAGTTAATCGACACTTTCTTGTACACTTTAAAGTCAACTATTTTGTTGTACTTAGTTGTCCTTTATTAATCGCAGAGGGAAATTTATGGGCAGCCAGTTAGCTGGATGAGCCTTTTTACGCCGGATGCCCCTCCTGATGCAACCTTGCCCATTTTTCTGTGCTTGGGCCCGGCACAGGGAGTACACTGGCTTGTGCTCCCCCCTGTGGCTGGGTAACCAAGTTGAAATGACATCAAGAATAAAGAATGTAAACCCAGAACTCAGTGTCATGTATTAGTGATGACAGAGGCTGAAGTCAAATCAGCAGTGCTAATAATTACCCATCTTTGAAAGAAAGGCATGGTCTCAAATATGGCAAAAGTTAGTGATCAAATGTAATATATTTCTATGTGGTACCTGTGGTTAGTTTTGTTCTAGTTTCAGTGTTTCTGTAAATAGAAACGGCAAATGAAACTCTGCCAAAGTCAACGCAATTTTATTTGCTTGAGGAATTTCATTGTTTAAAATATATTTAAGCAAATAAGTTGACCTTTCATGATAACCCACATATACTTTGCAGAGACATACACTAGTGTCCTCCACAGTAAATCTACACCAGTCATTCCAGGAATCCTCGATAACAAGAGTGTGTGAGTGTCTTTCAAGCCTGCATGTGTGTGTTGTTCCATGGCGACCCTGGACTGCCGTTACTCTGTCAGATATGCAGCGTTCCTGCAGCAACATTTTCCATGTGAAGGAGGACACAAAGAGGCCTTTATGTCCAAAGAGAGCGTGGGACTGTGATATCACTGAGGGCTTCCCCCTGCTGCTGCTGCTGTCTTTCAGCTGCTGTCTCTCCATCTGGTTGTTTTGGAAGGAAGGAAGGATGGATGGAAGGGAGGAAGGGAAAAGGATGAATTTACGTCCTCTGTGTGGGGTGTGTGTGTGTGTGTGTGTGTGTGCATACGTATAAAAGGGAAAAGGCGGTTTGGGCACTGTTTGAAAATTCAAATCAGCCAATCAGACTAGGAGAATAAGGCCTGGGAGACAACACAGGAAAAAAGAGAGGGGGTGGGGGGTATGATTAGCTGACTTTAATTGAAGCTTAGAGTAAATTATTAGACAGTTGCCAGATTTTCATGAGGGGGATGACAGTGATATGAGTGATGATGGAACGAATTTGAAGGGAAAGGTTTAGGAAATAAGGTGGCTGTATTTTTATTGTTTTACCACAGGGGGAAAAAAAAGTAGGAGGAGGCTCAGGAGATTAGTTTAGTTTATTGATTTATTTGTCAGGGACCAGGTACAGAACCCCCCCCCCCCACACACACACACACACATTAAACACAGGGTAAAGATGCTCTGTACCATAACGTTCTCACTAATTTCCATCTGATCAGCCTGCCCTCTGTGTCTGATGGTGCGTTCTCGTCAACAGGGTTAGATACTCAGTCTTCAGGTCAAGTTACACCATACCTTTTTTTTTTTTTTAACTCCTTTTAGAATGTGTGGGTGTGTATTAAGCTGTCACTAAGCTTTCAGCGGCCACTCCTCTGTTTATTCTTGTAGCTTCATCATTATCCTTATAAAGACATGTACTCCCTCTGTGCTTCCAGTATGATTCAGATGCACACTGGAAAATCACTTTAGCAGCAACAGATAAACATATGTTTGGTGCTTTCCGGTGGAGCAGATTCATTGCAAGAACACAATGATAGTTTGGTTTCTACCACTTAATCTAAAATTCTCCAAAGTTGGGGACCTCTTCACAAGGTACTATTTGTTTGTTGTGCTGAATCCAAGCACTGTGCTGTTTTTTTTTTTTTAGGTACCAAGTGGAAGCTGCATATATAGGGAATACACCCCCTGTACTTCTGCATCCCATATGCACGGGTAGGGGTTGAAAATGGCCCCTATGAATTGGGACACCCCTTCAGGGCTGCACAACGTCATTAGTAATTGCTGATGGATTCAATCTAAACGGACACTACCTGTTTTCACTAGAAAAATGAAGAAAAAGAAAACTGATGAGAAAAAAGTCTCCTCTTAAGGAGAAAAATGTCTCAAATTTACATGAACAATTCTAGTCAGTAGAAAAAGTCAGAAATTTTCTAGAAAGAAAGCTGTAAATTCAGAGAAAACTTGGACCCCCTGGCGGGCCATTTTTGGCCCATGGCCACATGTTTGACACCCCTGGACCAGCACATTAAAAATACATAATTAAAGGTTTGACTTCCTTCAAATAGCTGCAAATCACAGATATCATAAATAATCACAGATAAACAAAAGTTCACCTCAGAAGAAGCTTCATTTGTTCTTTACAACAACAAAAACTTTAGTCACTTTTTCTCTTGTCATACGAAAACTTAAATTTGCACAATTGTGGACAGTAAACTTGAACTTCTTGCTCCAAAATAATCATATTTAACCACAGAGTTAGGAGCTGATGTGGGGGGAGAGCACAGGTTGTTCTCACCACTGGGGCAACAGGAGATCGGGCAGTTGTCCCCGTGGTCTGATCACTGAGAGCGGCTGCTGTTCATCGCCAAACAGCGGCTGCTGTTCATGCTGTTCATCGCTGTTTCTTGACTGGAAAGAAAATGAGCTGACCTGCGGAGCCAGAATCCTGGGCTGCAGCTGGCTGGCAGTGGACCAATGAGAATACACCGTGTGTGTGCAGATGGTGCTTATGGGAGTTGTAGTTTTGTAGTCTCACTTTGCAATAGGTTTATTATTTAGATGTCGTTTGAGAAAACTACAGCCCGCCAAAGTGGCTAATGGGAGTCACTGTCTTACCCGCCACAGCCGAAATATACCCGCCAGGTGTGGGTGGGCGGGGGTAAATGCCAAGCCCTGGTCGTAACAATATTCTCTCTATATAAATTCCTCACTTAACTTGCTGTATCTGCCTTATAATCACCAAAGAGTCTAGATTCTGGAATTATAAATGCTTCCATACAGTATCTGAATATTTGTCTCAACCTCACAACTGGTATAATTTTATAGTGGGGCAAAAGTGAGTGTGACACCAACTGATTCAGAGGTATCACCTTTAAACACAGACATAAACAAATGATCCCATTTTACATAAGAATGTTCCAACAGCTTTGGTGCACCAAGGACTAAAACAACCTTTTTGGTGCAGCCACACAGTTCATTCGATGGGCAAAACTAGCTGAACTGACTACCTATTAGGCCACTCTCCCTTAAAGCTGTCATTGACTGCACTTTTTCCACATTTTAACAGCTCACACATGCCTTAATGAAATGTTTGTGACATATTCTATTCACCTTTTCTTTAATTTTTGTTAATTATTGAAGCAAATTTGTTTTGTATTTTTCCTGACTTTCTTGAAACGCTCTGATTTAAAGCCTGCCACTTTAAGAAACATCCTTCAGCTGTTCAACTCCACCCTCCTTCTTACATCAGTTAGCCATTAGCTAACTAGCTTCTAGCCTTTAGCTTTTAGCCTCCTTCTAGCTTGGATGAGTGGCGCTGGTTCACTGATCCACAGTCGATGGTGTATCTCACATCAATCCGACCCATCTCACAATAATTTTGCCGGGATTCCACAACAAATCGCTAGCACTACGTGACAGGCGCCCCCCCCCAATCACCGCAATTGACCTGGCCCGGGACCTGAGGCTGCTGGCCAAGCCAAGGTGAAGCTTGCCAAGCTGCCAAGCCACGGGATCGCAAAGAGCAGTGTCTCACTGTGCAGGACTCTGCTACACTCCCACGGCCAGCTGGTGGACACCTTGTCACGACGCGGCTCCCCAACACTACCCGCAAGAGCGGGGCGGAGAGCAGGTTCTGGGTCAGGTCGGTTGCAGCAACCAGTGCTGGCGATTTGCTGTGGAATCACAGCAAGATTATTGATGGATGGGCCGGAGTGACGCAAGCTATATTGTCAACTGTGGGTTGGTGAACCAGGTGGTAACAGCGACGGCTATTAGAGTGACTAAGATCTGAAGAAAATATAAGCCGTGCTTGGTGCAAGCCTCCTGGTACCAGTGTTAGTTCGGGGGCTAATAGCTCAGGGGCTAATAGAAAGCCTAAGTCACACCCCCTCTACTTCCGCATATGGGACCTTAAATTGGAAAAAATCTCCATTGAAATGAATGACAAGAGTGAAATTATCTTTTGATCCCGATCAAATTTTGCCACGAGTTACACATATGATGTTTGTCAATTTAAAACATAATTTTCCATGTAATTAAATTTATCGGTTGTCATATAATAAAAGAGTAATGGACTACATCCGCTATTGCCTCGGACTATACACGTCACCAAACACGATAACGGCGGCTCCCTCTCAAAGCTCATCTCCTGTTTTTTGACTGATGATAAAAGGATCCAAGGAGGAGAAAAACAACACAAAGGTATTGTTTTTTATTTTGAGAGCTGGAGCTGATCTAGAGGACTGTTGGTTACTTCACCCTGGACGTGCTTTGAAAACAATGACGTAACTTGCATGAGTCTGTGTTTGTAGTCTTTTCATTTACGTATTTTCACAACCTTGTACCTTTACATTTAGACAACAACCTACATCGTTATTTACGTAGAACATTATCTTTTCAATTTTTGTTTTTATTTCTGTTTTTTAATTCACATATTAAACTTGTTTTTAAGACTGCCTTCTATCATTTGCGTAATATTGCCAAGATTAGGAGCATCTTGTCTCAGAGTGATGCTGAGAAACTGATCCACACTTTTATTAGCTCTAGATTAGATTATTGTAACTCTTTATTATCAGGTTGTCCTAAAACATCTTTAAAAAGTCTTCAGCTGATCCAGAATGCTGCAGCAAGAGTTTTAACAGGTACTAGAAAGAGAGATCATATCTCGCCGGTTCTGGCCTCCCTTCATTGGCTTCCCATAGAATTTAGAATTAAGTTTAACCCCTTGAACTCTGTGAATTCCGCGGGCGGTCACGTCCCTGCGTCTTAGTGCGTCTCAGTGCGCACTGAAAAAAAAAGCTGTATTTCCGGTCTTCCAGTGCAGACACAGCCTTGTTACAACCTGAGAAAAAAGCTGTGTAATATATTCATTTTTTGTGGTATTTTTACAAAATTTTGACCTGAGCTTGAAAACACTTGGTTCTACATTTCTGTTGTGTTTTCCAGCCAGTATCTGACAGCTGTATGTTATTTGCAAGCATTTGTATCTAAAAAAACACCCAGGCGAACTTTCTTGTTACTCAGTGGCAGGAGCACTTAGAGAGACTATGACTGTTTTGCCAAAAAATTCAGAGTGTTTTCTTTTAAATGAGACCAACCCCATGAAGATGCTGCAAAGGGTTGAAGAACAGCTTTTGATTTACTTTGGGCATGTTATTTTTGGGCGTTTTTAGGGAAGTTGAACAGAATTCAACAGGTTAAAATCCTTCTTCTCACTTACAAAGCTCTAAATAATCAGGCCCCTTTTTATTTAAAAGATCTGATACTACCATATCATCCTAACAGAGCACTACGCTCCCAAAATGCAGGATTACTTGTAATACCTAGAATCTCCAAAAATACAATGGGAGGCAGAGCCTTCAGTTATCAAGCTCCTCTCCTGTGGAACCAGCTGCCAATCTGGATTCGGGAGTCAGACTCCATCTCTGTTTTTAAGAATGGGGTTAAAACCTTCCTTTTTGATATAGCCTATAATTAGGGAGGGATCATGTGCCCCTGAACCCTCCCTTAGTTATGCTGCCAATAGGTTTAGACAGCCGGTGGACGTCCAACAATGCACTGGGCTTCACTCCTTTCTTCACTCTCAATGAAATATTTTTGCTGGTCATTAACATCTGTTTGTTCTCTCCCATAGATTGAGTCCCCATCGTGCTGTTTGCTCTCTATATGTCTGTTCTTTTCATCTTCTCTATCCCCTCACCCCCCAGCCAGTCACAGCAGATGACTGCCCCTCCCTGAGCCTGGTTCTGCTGGAGGTTTCTTCCTGTTAAAAGGGAATTTTTCCTCTCCACCGTCACCAAGCGCTTGCTCACAGGGGATCATCTGATTGCTGGGGTCATCCAAGATTGTTGATGGTAATCGTGCAAATCAGCTGTAGTGAAGCCCAAGAATAAAAGCATAGATTATAACGTGTGCTACTGAGGCTGACATTGGACATGGCCACTTTGCGGTCCGACCCGACCTTAACCAGCTGAGCCTCTCCTCTCTCCCCTGAGCTGCTTTACAAAGGTAATTGGCTTAACCACTGTTGAAGCCTCAGATCCCCAATATGATGACTCCCTCAAATGCAAATGCAAACAAATCAGCAAATCTACACACAGACACACACACACACTGTGCTGTGACGTGCTCCCTCAGTCCGTTCTTGTGGCCTTTAGCGCTCCCTCAGTAAAAGAATGGGGGCTGGTGGGAGTTTAAAAGACAGCTGTGGAAAAGACAGGATTGTGTCTTTGTGCTGAAATGTTTGTCATGTGGGTTGTATCTGACACAAAACATGCCCCTATGTGCATCACATGCGCTCGTATTTTAGTCAATTAAGAAATGTTGTGGCTTTCTGCTTGCATGTGACTGCCCAAGTTTTGTCTAGGCGAGTATGTGTGTGGGTGTGTGTGTTTGCTTGGATTCATGGGATGTACAGCCGTTAGAATCCATGAGAAATTGTGACACAATTTCCTGTCCCACTCACACACTGCACTCATTCCCACAGGCTAAAGACATCTGGACACACACACACACAAAGGAAACAGTTAAGATTCTCATGATGTAAACAGACACTGCTTCATTGTACTTCTAGAGGCGATCAGTTTTGTAAAGTGCCTTAAAAGGCTGAACCATATCTTACCTTACTTAATAAGCTTATCAAGTTATTTGTGCTTCTGCCTGAAACCATGCAAAGGATGTAATAAAAAGGAAGAGCTTACATTTTGATTTTTTTAGATAAAGAAATACAATACATATAGCAATCAGGAAGAAATCAGACAACTAGAGTCTAATGTAGAATTATATTTGATATCATTCATGAAACAAACTTATAGACAAAGTAACAGAGGCAAGCCTGAGATGGTTTGGATATGTGCAGAGGAGTGATAGTGGATATATTGGACAAAGGACGTTGAAGCTGGAACTGCCAGGCAGGAGAAAAAGAGGACGACCAAAGAGAAGATTCCTGGATGTAGTGAAGGAGGACATGGAGAGGGTTGGTGTTAGAGCAGAAGATGCAAGGGATAGGGTGAGATTGAGATAGATGATTCACTGTGGCGGCCCCTAAAGGGAGCAGCCGAAGGAAGAAGATTCATAAAACAAATATTATTATTATATTATTTTTGCATTTATAACCAAGGCTTATTTGTAGAGCTTGTGTCTATTTGAGCTTTTACATCAGGTGTATAGATACATCCATAGATGCGCTGGGACACAGCATCAGTGATGTTTTTCTGAGGACATCGGGTGGTCCGGGTCTCACAACATCAGGCACTCTCAGTCAGGTGACCTAGACAGGGTTGATCAGATTCTGAGTTGTGTCCCAGCAGCATTGTCCCATGGTTCGGACCTCTTAATCCATAACCACTGACAGGCCACAGGAAACTCCCTCAAACATGCTTAGGCTTGACCACTAACCCTAACCCATTAAAAAGCATCAAATAACTACAGTAGTTAAAACCAGACAGATCTGAAAAACGAACACTTGAGCTTGCATCAGCATGATAAGAACCACCTGTAATGCAGAAACTATCTTTTGGAAAAAAGAGTATTTTAGGGTTTGTTTTTTTTTGGCAAAATGGCACACAGAATAATGGGAACTTATTGTCTACTGCAGCTACCAGAGGGCAGTAGAGATGGTCAAGCTTCACTTGTGGAGAGCTCTCATGTTATCCATCTTTATTTACAGTCTAAGGTCCACTCTCAAGACCAGGCGATTGATGTGGGAGGTTGTCAGCTGATGCAGCTCATCTTGGCTATCACCTGGGTACAAAAGCTGGTTTAGGTATCTGATTCTCCCAGTCTTTTTTATTAGTAAATTACTTTTGTGGACTCCCTTCTTAATTTAGTTTGTGATAGTGTTAAAGAGATTAAAAATGAAATAATCAACAACTAATTTGCTTATGTTGTGCAGAAAAATGGCCGAAAGTAAGAAAAAGGGCTGTGAAAACACTGCAACCATTGCTGCTTAAAGCCCCCAATGAGAAGTTGCTCCATTATGAGTGTCCAGTGTCCTTAGTTTTCTTTTTAAAGTGCTAAGATGGGAATTGCCAAAATACTCAATTTAATGCTTAAGAACAAGTTTCAAAAAAAGCTTATACTAGTGAACTTCAAAGGCATACTCCCAGTATTTTGCACAAGGAGTTTGCTATTTTACACTTAAAACATACTTTTATCAGTGGTACTTTTATCCAGGACCTGTTCAGCATAGGTTATTGCAACGGCTGAAAACATCTCATTCATAAGGAAAGGCCATAGACCACTACAGCAGTGAATGTAAACCAGGACAGCTTTATGGCGCAGTAGAATATTTCTGCAACATATATGGCACCTGCAGTCGGTGTTTGCTCTGGCTTATATCAACATTACTCTGTGTTTGCATACATTAAATCTAATGATTTGGCAGGCCATTTATATGCAGTTTGTGTGTCCTGTTTGCTCACTTGTTTCATTCATTTTTACTTTGATTGCAGTACTTCCAAATTGTGCCCTATTACCTTAATAGCGTAGAGTAGGTTGCAGCTTAAGGAGTGTTTTACCATTTCATCACTTTTCTTAAGGTAGTATCTCACTGGGCTGAGACAGCTTGCAACTAGTTGGAGATTAAAAAAACGTGAGACAAATCCAAGAATTTGTGACAGTTTTCACTTGGAATCACACTGTCTCATAAATGTTGCAATAATGTCGCACAAACGTCCAGCAAATTTTTGGCCAAAGTTCTCTGTGTGTTTGCAAGTGTTGGAGGACATTCTCACAACATGCACAAGACTAAATTTATTTTTTTTTTTTTGCACTCACGACAGTCCCGCAATGGCTGCCCAACACTCAAGACGAGGTTGAGACGTGTTTGAGACACCTGTGATGACTCTGAGACTATTTTGAGAGAAAGCTGTTACACAAATTTTTTTTTGAACATGTTCAAAATTTCTGCCTGATGAATACGAGACCCTTAGGGTAATATTTCAGTGGGCTGAGACAGCTTGAGACTAGTTGGAGAACTGCATTCTCAAGGGAGTTTCCAAAATGTCTCCAAACATTCTCGGCGATTCTCAGTTTCCTCTCCTGAGTCACAGGGTCTCATGTTTGTCTCGCAGGAATTTTGAACGTGTTCAAAAAATGTGTGCAACACCTTTTTCTCAAAATAGTCTCAGAGTCATCGCAGGTGTTTCAAACCTGCCTTAACCTCTTCTTGAGTATTGGGCAGCCACCTTGGGACTGTCATGAGTGCAAAAAAACCCCTACCTTTATCTTGTGCATGTTGCAAGAATGTCCTGCAACACTTGCATGACGTGTATGCTAACACCCGGAGAACTTTGGCCAAAAACTTGCTGGGAGTTTGTGCAACATTATTGCAGCATTCATGACACAGTGTGATTCCAAGTGAAAGTTGTCACATTATTGGATTTGTCTCACGTTTCTTTTTAATCTCCAACTAGATGTGAGCTGTCTCAGCCCAGTGAGATACTACCCTAAGAGTCACCCTCCTCTCTGTTACACATACAGTTACATACGCAAATAATCTGTGCAACCAACATGGCGGGGGGGTGTAATAGGGCTGCATCTAACGATTATTTTGGTAGTTGACTAATGTAGCGACTATTTTTTCGATTAGTTGACTAATCGCGATTATTTCTGTCATGTCCGCCAGCTCAGCTTCCTGCTAGCACAGCTCCTGTTTGGGGCTCTAGGTCATGTTTTACTTCACCTGTTTAAGCCTGCACTGTGAAAATCACTTTGTTGTCAGTCTCTGCCTTAATATAATGTAGCCTATTATAAAAAGTTTCCATAGCTAAACAAAATAATGACCCATCAACCATGCGCTGGAAACTTGAACTTGACAGTTTAAGTGTTTGTAGCAACACAATTAAATAATAGATGTTAAAGTGTAAGAACTCAAATAGCAGGTCTGCTGCACCATAAACGCTGTTTTAACCATGTGTTAAAACAAACTAGAGTAATATTCAACGCCATTAAAGTAAACAAAGAAAATAACAAGCTAGTCCATCCTGTTTGAAACCTTGCTGGGTCTAGAAGTTTAAAAGTTTAATTAGGCTTCAGATGAAAATTAAAAGAACTTCTTCCAGTCCAAAATAAATAAAAAAAAAACAACTTTAAATATCAGTGCAGGAATATGAGCCTTCACTACACATACAGTGAAATAGTTAAGCTGTCTTAAATTTTTTTGTGATTTTTTTTCTAATTTAATTACAAATCATGATATTCTAATTTACCAAGATGCACTAAGATTCAGAATAAAGGCTGATATTACGGTGACAATAATAGAGAATACGAAAAAGAGTAAGTTGCTCATGTAATTCACCCATTTACTGCAGTTAACATATTAGCTAGCATAACAGAAGCAGCTCAGCTGTCAGCAACCATTGTAAGAGAGATTACTGTCCGACAGCAGGTAAACTTTTTAAATGGCACACATTAATAATGTGGTCAGTTTTCTAAAGCTGAGAGAGTTGCTCATTGAAAATAAGAAATGCTAACTTAACTCGCTAACCTTGCCGGTGCAGTCCGGAGAAGCTCCAACTCACAGCTGTTTCTATCCGGGACCGAGTGGCGGCAGCTTGTTCCGCTGTTCATCCCTCTCTCATCATGAAGCATGTGGCGGCGGCAGTTAGACTGGTGGAGAGGAATCCCGAGTTAAGTGACTTCCCTGAGTTCGCCAACCTTCTCGCCTCTGTCTCCGCACAGGAGCGGCGATTCCCGGACCTCACCTTCGCCTCGCCCTCTGCCAGAAACCGTCATCACATCTACAATCAGCCTCAGCTTGAACCCCGTCCGGATCCAGTTCCGGGTCGCCGCAGGGCTCTACCTCCCACCCAGCTGTCACTCCCGCGCCTCGTCAGAGGGGAATCCCCGCAGCCTCTCCCCCCGGGCCATCTTCTCCTGCTGTCCCGTCAGCGCTCCGTGCCCGGCTTGTTTCGGCTGTCGCCCCCTCCTCCTCAACGCCTTTCCCGGCTGCTGTGTGTGCCTGGAGTCCTGTTTCGGCGAGCCCCGTCCCAGAACCTTCGCGAGCGGCTCCCCCTCGTCCTCCCAGGGGGCCCTCTGTCACCATCCGGCGGGGAAAGGGAGGAGCAACGTCCGCTTCAGCAGGCACCATCCTGCCTCCAGGAGACAGGCAAGTCCAAGTTCACTTATATCCTCATTATTGTGATTTGCCCTGTCTGACTCCTGGGGGTGGAGTTCGGGGTACGCAGTCCTCTGAGCTCCCACCACCTGCTGTAGCTTTAATTGTTAATCCCGCTTCCTCTGTGTCTCCCTCCGCTGAGCGGTCCTCGACGCCAGGCCACCGTCGCCGGATGAGGAGGGGGCCTCCGGTTCTGGAGAGCCTGGTTCCGGTTCCGCAGCCACGTTGTGGGTGGAGGAGGAGAGCGGACTGCAGCTTGGAACCTGCGCCAACGAAGAAGCGTCCCCGGGTCTCCACGGACGAGTGGTTCAGTCCAGCGGGTCGAGGGTCTCCTGCCACCACGCCGTGTGGGTCGCCGGCGTGGATGTCGGTGCCGGAGGATCCTCAGGCTGCGGGCACCATCATGCCAGCTGCGGAGCTCGACGTAGCTGAGTGGGAGCCAGATGACGACCTCCTGCCATCTGAGCCCGGATCGTCGGAGTCCTGGACGGCGTCGGAACCCGAGATCAGGCAAGTGCTCTGTGTTGTCTTTCTCTTTTCCATTTTAGAGCATTTTTGCCTGTCTCTTGGGGAGGCGAGCCGGGTGCAGCCGCCCGCTGCATCCGAGGTTGTCTCGCCGGGTTCTGGCGCTGCGGGTGATCCTGATCCCGGTTCTTTTCTCTCTCCCGAGCCTTCTCCCAGGGTCGCTGGCACGGACCTGACTTTGTCCGCTGTGCCAGAGGTTCCGTGTTCGGGGTTGGAGGTCGGTACTGGTGCGGCGCCGACCCAGTCGGGGTCCGACGCGGGTGCAGCCGTGACCCAATCGGGGACCATCGCGAGTGCAACCGTGACCCAATCGGGGTCCGACGAGGGTGCAGCACCAGCAGAATCGAAGGTCGGTGAGGGAGC
This sequence comes from Pholidichthys leucotaenia, assembly GCA_020510985.1. Classification (NCBI taxonomy): domain Eukaryota; kingdom Metazoa; phylum Chordata; class Actinopteri; order Cichliformes; family Pholidichthyidae; genus Pholidichthys; species Pholidichthys leucotaenia. The sequence goes on along the minus strand of CM035843.1, from coordinate 358,032,594 downwards.
TGCAGATCCCCTGCCACCGGACACCGGACTGGCTCATCTTCCTCCTCATTTTTATCATCATCTTCATCATCCTCGTCCTCCAGATGATCACAGCTCATCTCCACCTGAGGCCGTTGGGGTTCCGAACACTCCGCCCAGCTCTCCCTCGTCTTCCCCCTCTCCAGGGAGGCCGTCCTCTACTTCCCCCCTACGGTCCTGGTGGCTGTGTGATGCGGGTCGGCCGCCTGGTGAGCTGTTTCGCCACTTCGGGATTGTGGGGCGGCCACCCGACGGACTTTACCGCCTTTTCGGTGATTGGGCCCGGCCGCCAGAAACTCTGTATTTCCGGGCATGGGACTGGGGTAGGCCGCCTGAGCTGTCCTTCTCCCCCCTGCCTGCTACATGGCCGTTGGATGCTGGGCGGCCCCCCGAATTATCAGCCTCCATGCCTCAGAACCAGGACTGCCGTCATCCCGAGTTTTTTTTCATCTTCATGTCTATAAGCTCTTGGGATGTACGGGGGTCTTGTGTCTGTAGTTATGCATCTCTCACTCTTCCCTTAGCTGGTGTTTTTGTTCGTTTTTTCCCTTTTCCAATGTCCATTCATTGTCTGTATTAGTTGGTGTATTTTTGCCTCTGGAATTGGTTTTCTCTGTTGTCATACCCTGTAGTTGTGTTATTTTTTCAATCTGCCTCGATCATGGTGTGTTTTTGTAATTATTACTGTTCGCCGTTATTTTCCCCTGTGATCGTCTTCTATGTTCTATCTTGGTCATAATTGGTGCATGGGAGCGTTGTCTTTCCTTTTTTTTCTTCTTCTGTCTGCCTACGCGCTCCCATTGCCATGTTTTTTTTGTCTTTTCTGGTTTGCTCCCGCCTGGCCTGCGCCTCTTCCGCCCACCCTGGGGTGGGAGGTGGGGGTGGGGGGCTTGGGTGTCATTGGGCGTTCTGAGCCCGCCCTCGAGGGGGAGGTACTGATATGATCCGAGCGCTGATCTCGTCCGCGCTTGGGTCATATGTCATCCTTTTCAGGCTTTGACAGCAGGGTTTTCCTCTCTGGCTCCCCGGGCTCTTATTGTGACAGCGCCCGGTGGAGCTTCCTCCTGTCAAGGCCAAACAGCTGTGCTGCATTCGGGGTCATTAGTGTCCGGCGTTAAAAGTGGGCGCTGAATGCACCCGGTGCAGCAGTCTCTGTTAAACTCCCGCAAAGATTCTACACTGTCTGACGCATCGGGCATTCCCCGGCTCAGACGCTGTCCATTCGTCATCTACAATTGTAAGTTTACCCTGTTGTGATCCTGTCCTTCACTGTCGTGTGTTTTTGCCCATCGTGGCTCATTACTTTCCAGTGCTTCGTTACTTTGTGTTATCCTCTGTTCCCTTGCCCTTAATAATAAACATCTCTGCAAACTCACCGGTGACTTGTGGCGTCTTCTGGTGGCTCGCGAGGGCCACCGTGACAGTTTCCTCCAAATGTGACGCCTGGCATTCACACCAAAGAGTTCAATCTTTGTCTCATCAGACCAGATAATTTTGTTTCTGATGGTCTCAGAGTCCTTCAGGTGCCTTTTGGCAAACTTTAGGTGGGCTGCCATGTGTCTTTTACTCAGGAGTGGCATCCGTCTGGCCACTCTACCATACAGGCCTGATTGGTGGATTTCTGCAGAGATGGTTGTCCTTCTGGAAGGTTCTCCTCTCTTCACAGAGGAACACTGGAGCTCTGACAGAGTGACCGTCGGGTTCTTGGTCACCTCCCTGACTAAGGCTTTTCTCCTCCGATCTCTCAGTTTAGACGGCCGGCCAGCTCTAGGAAGAGTCCTGATGGTTCCAAACTTCTTCCATTTATGAATGATGGAGGCCGCTGTGCTCATTGCGACCTTCAAAGCAGCAGAAATTTTTCTGTACACTTCCCCATATTTGTGCCTCGAGACAATCTTGTCTCAGAGGTCTACAGACAATTCCTTTGACTTCATGCTTGGTTTGTGCTCTGACATGCACTGTCAATTGTAAGACCTTATCTAGACAGGTGTGTGCCTTTCCAAATTATGTCCAATTAACTGAATTTACCACAGGTGGACTCCAATTAAGCTGTAGAAACAGCTCAAGGATGATCAGTGGAAACAGGATGCACTTGAGCTCAATTTTGAGCTTCATGGCAAAGGCTGTGAATACTTATGTACATGTGATTTCTTAGTTTTTTATTTTTAATAAATTTGCAAAAATCTAAAAAAACCCAACTTTTTTCACATTGTCATTATGGGGTATTGTGTGTAGAATTTTGAGAAAAAAAATTAATTTAATTCCTTTCGGAATAAGACTGTAACGGACTGGAATAAGACTGTAAGGGAAATGAGAGGAGGGGAAAAAAACAACGAAAACCAACCTGAAAGATTCAATAAACCATGATGCTGACTGAAGGTAGAATTGCCCAGCCCCAATGTATGGTCAATACAGTTATGACAGCCTTGTTATTGTAATGTAGTCATATTGTTTTTGCTGCCGTTTCTTTGTCTGTTAGCAGGATCAGGCAAAACTTCCGAGACGGATTTGGATGACATTTTCACCAGGTGGCTCTTGACCCAAAGATGAACTCATTAGATGTTGGAGGTGATCCATGAGTGCATACCTCCACCAAGGCCCTATCTCACAATGTACAGATGGAGAGGGATGGTGGTATGGATGGACAAAGGGAGGGAGGGACGGAGCCTCAGTGGAGGTACGCGCTCTCTGAGTGCCCTCAAGTATTTAAATTGTGATTCCTGCTTAGTTACAGCTCCTGCTTTGTAGTAGCTATCTTCCTATCTTTTTGTGGGCACATTGGTTTTCAGTGAACTCACAATATATGACAGGCTTCAGTAATCAGTGAGGCAGGCTTGTGTAATACTAGAAGAGTTGAGAGGTATATGACACCCCTATGTGTTCAAAAACTCACTTTGATACCGATGTTGAAAATAATAAGTTGGCCAATGCCGATTGTTTATTTTGTTTTTTATTCATCTATTCTTTCATCATTGTCAGGGAGACAAAGAAATATGCGCTGTAAAAGAATATCCATCCGTCCGTCTATCCATCCATCTTCTACCACTTATCAGGGAGTCCGGGTTGCGAGGGCAGCAGTCCAGACAGAGAAGCCCAGACTACCGCCCAGTTCACATAGCACCATGATTCCCATGATCCCTCTTGCAGGTAGTGAGCCCACTGGAGGGTGGACTCATGTGCCTCTTTTGGGTACACTGGGTCTGTGATGTAACTTTATTTGTTCATGGAGATCAATTGTACCACTCTTGGTCCAGCCCTTCATCCGGGACAAATTTGTTTTAGGAGACCCTACCAGGAGGACAACAAAGCTCCTGGGATTATTTGGCCACTCAAACCCCTCCACCACAATAAGGTGGTGATCTACGGAGGGGATAAATTATAAAAGAAATCATAAATTATAAAAGAATAATTGAATTGAAATATTTTATGATGGTTTAGCCTTGGGTGTTTTCTGAATTTGTAGCTATAGTCTACTGTTGTCTTTTTCATGGCAAACTATATTCCACACAACTGCAGCACAACAGAAAAATGTTGACTGCTGCCGATGTCTTACTTTCCGATAGTCGAGATTAGTCAATAAGGTGAATATCGTCTCATACAGATGTCAAGCCAATTTATCTGTGCATTCCTAGTTATATAGCTTGGTGATATTTTGACTATATAGTAAACCCGTGAGAGGTTTTGTCAACACTTATTGGTTAATGCTTGTTTACTATTGCAGCTAGTGAGCTAAGGGGTTTGTGATGCTAATGCTTGTCGATTACAAAAACATGTTGTCTATTAGGGCTGGGCGATATGGGTCAAAAATCATATCTCAATGTAATTATTCAGTAGCTTGATTTTTTTATGTTATGTATACTACAAATGATGTTGAATAAATTATTTTGGTAAAAATTCACTAGCAAATAACTAAAACATCCATCCATCCTTTAAGGGTTGTGCGCGGGGGGGGGGGGGCGGCTGGAGCCTATCCCATCATCTTTGGGCGAGAGGCAGTGTACAACCTGGACAGATCGCCAGTCCATTGCAGGGCCAACACGCACAGACAGACAACCATTCACTCTCACATTCATACCTAAGGACAATTTACAATCCCCAGTCTGATGCCAATTAACCTAACCTGCATGTTTTTGGCATGTGGGAGGAAACTGGAGTAAACCCACACAGACACCGGGAGAACATGTAAACTCCACACAGAAGGGTCACCGATGGTCAGGGGTGGGATTGAACCCATGTTCAGTTTGGTGAACTGCAGCCGTCCACTTGTTTACTTGTTACCCTAGACCTGTGCACAGTGACAAAATGCGCTCACCGTGCAGAACGTTTTTGCTCTGAGTGGATTATACGGTGGACTACATATAAAATGAACAGAAAGTAGAGCTCAGTGCGGAAAAAAAACAAAAAAAAAAAACATGCTCAGTGGACACGCAGCCTATGCAACCCTGCAGCTATGTATTCCCCAGTTTGGTCTTGGGGAAAATAGCTCAGCTAGTCTGGAGAACGGAGGCTTTCTTTGGCAGGATGCCTGCTGACACGGTGCCCAACCGTGGCCTCCTCTACCTGGCGGCCAGCGTGGAATAGCTCTGTGGTCTATTTGTGTCTACTCATGGGTTTATTTTGTTAATTTTTTTTCCCCCCGATTTTTTAAAACTTGTTACTGGTCAGTGAAGCTAAAAAAAAAAAAAAAAATGAGGTTGGGGACCGCTCCTCAGTGATTTTTTTTTTTTTTTTTTTGTGGTATCCAGTCTCTGGAAGCAGGTGGAAAGAGAGTGGGTGGGGGAGGTGTTATTGTGTTTTTGGAGAGTTCAGAGCGAGGGAGTGGAGTGTGGTGAGGTTATGGGTCAAATGGAAAGGAGAAAGCAGACGGAGTATTGATGCAAATGATAGTGGGTCATCCTGTGTTGTGAGTGAAAATATATTGATACATTTTAAAGTATTGCGATATCACCCAGTCCAGTAGTGTCCATTGTAGTTTTTGTGGCGCATGTGAGGAAGAGCACCCTGATATTTGCCCAGTTATGATTGCTAACACACATTAGCACTGGTCTTCATATTAGTACTGTTGGAAATGTAACGAAGATATTAGGGGTGGAACAAAAGATCAATTCAGTGATGGATTGCAATATTCGACACTAACGATGATCCACCAATCCCTGAACGCACCGATCTTTTATTAATTATATATATTCATGTAAACGTTGCATACTCTCTTTGGTATTCAACCAATTGCTTTTTCAGTCCATTAGATGGCGCAAAGCAAACACCCAGGCAAGTGAAGTCATATCTTGTCTCACAAGATTTGCAAGGAGCTTTGAAAGTTAGGAAGCAATTAGCTCAAAGTTAGCTCAAATATTGGGTCTTTTTTAGATTTTAGAACAAAGATGGCAGACCTTGACATGACACACAGCCCGCAAGAAGTGCTGCACGGAAAAAAAACATGCGGGCCAGCACACATCTCGGAGCAGTGTTAGCAAAGGCTAGGCTAAAAACACACCGGCATGGAGTTTGCAAGCTTTGCTCGGAGAAAAAGTAAGTAATGTTTGTTTATGAAGTGCTTTTCAGAGGCATATAGTCACAAAGCGCTGTACAATAAAATAGAATAAAAGGAATTTGATTGATAAAAATAATTTTAAAAGTACAAAAACAAGTTAAAACACAAGATTAAAATAATTTAAAAAATATCAGACGTAACATTAAAAAGAGCTGAATTGAAACTCAATGGAAAGCCTCCTTAAAAAGTTCTCAGCTGCTTTTTAAGAGTCCACAGAGTCAGCTAAACGCAGCTGGAGTAGGAATCTATTCCAAGCAACACTGTCCACCATCCTCCGTGTGTGCAGAGACGTGTCTCCGCAGAAAATGAAGCCCCAAAAATCCTTTATTATATGAAAGAGATGTCAACCATTTTACTTTGGGACGTGATTTGAGGTTGAAAAAGGTGAAAAAAGTTTGAAAGCTGTGGTATACTCGGTAGCACGATATCATGAGTGTCACTGAATCATGATAGGATCGTATCGTGACCCAAGTATTGCGATCCGAATCGAATTGCAAGGTCTCTCGCAATTCCCACCCCTACAAGATATACAGTGTATGCAGATTTACATGATTCAACAGAAATAGTCAGTGTGGCAGACCAGGCCAAGCCACATTTCCTGTACTACTATGATATTCTGTCGGTGCGTTCCTGAGTAGAACAGAGTGATGATTCCTGATGATACTCTAAGTGAAATCACACTTTTCTAACTGCCAAGCAATGCTGAGAGGATGCTCTGTCTCTTCACATTCCTCTGTTCTTCTCTCCAGTGATAGATGATCCCAGCCCATATGGTTGTCACACCAGCCTCACTCTCTCTTTCACACATTGTGGTTATAAATACAGACCTGAAACAGACTAGCTGTGATGTAACCTCCTCTAAATGGGCACTGAGAGGCCAAAATGTTGGCATGTTTGAGGGACATGAAAAAAGGTCAGCATTAAGATTTAATGTCAGCCCCAGAGCTACATCAGTTTTTCCTCATAGTCTTTGGCTAACTCAGAGGTCTGAAATCGTATTGTTAAAAAAACAACAACAACATTTTTTGCCTTGAAATGAAGGTAAAACTGCTGTGATTTTTGGGGTCCGGGGAAAAATAACCCATATGCAGGCATGGAGGAGCTGAATTTGAGGACTGAATTTCTAAGAGAATAAAGAAAAAATGCAACACAAGGCAAGGGGAAAAACTAGAAAACCAAAACAGCATGAGAGCAGATAATTACAAAACCTGGAAGGTGAGCGCTTGGACATGTGCATGGACTAGATCAGTGTTTTTCAACCAAGGTGCCCTGGTACGTTCAGGTTTTTTGGGAAATTATCCAATTTGACTTGTTAATTGGTCCAAAAAATTGCAAATAATTTGCCATTGTTGTGCATGGGTTCTATAGGCATCCATGCACCCATGCGCAACAATGGCAAATTATTTGCATTTTTGGACCACTTAAAAGGTGAAATTAGATAATTTCCCACAAAAACCTGAATATTCCACGGCACCCTGGTTGAAAAACACTGGACTAGACAAACTGATGCAGATGCAACGACTGAGGCTAAATTCCCTATAAATCGTGACATTGTGCAGTATCATACATTACACAAATAATCCAGTATCTTTGCTAATGCACAATACTCTCCAGGTGCTGCTTATATCTGATTAAGCATAGTTTATTGAAGAGGACTGACTTATACTCTTGATATGGATGTACTTTTCACCAGTATAAAGTTGGATCTTAATCTTGTTAAAATGTGCCCTTGTTAATATTGTCTATAAAGTGTATAAATAATTTACGTTCAGTTTCCGTGTTTCTGTCCAGTTAGAAACTCTTTTGTACAACTGATTTTTCACAACAGTCCTCATCTTTCTGCGCAGCTCTGAGCTGATTCTGCATTATTTCTCTCCATGATAATATGATGTGTTCGTCCTACAGTGGGTAGTCAATAATTCTGCCAAGAGCCACACTTTGTAAGCATATTTCATAGCTCATTAATAAAACAACATGCTCTTCTCCAAGCTTGACTGTAAGAGGCTTTTCACTTTCAGTAGAGTTATCGTTCCCCAACATGAAACCATGAAAACAGCGTGATCCTCTGGAGAGTGCTGAGGTAAATAAAACTATGGTCTCGACAGTTATTCCTGTCAGATATTTTGCATCAGCAAACATGGCTATGCTCTTATTTTATCTGACGTCATGTGGCTAAAATCAGCTTAAGAGCATCAATAAAAGAAACTCAACCCAACATCTGTTCAACAGTCAAATAACTGCAGTGCCAGTGCATTAGGTGTGATTCAAATGCAAAATAGCTAATAATAACTTTAAACACTACACTTCTTTTTTTCTGCACTGTCAAAGTGGTGTATTGAATTAATATCAAACACAATCAGGAACCTATGTACTTCATGTTGTCATTATTTCTCTAATAACAGCCATGCATACTTTATTGGGTGTTTATTAGGAGTCTATGATGATGACTCATAATCATCCATGCATCCACCAGTTTTCTTTGTGTGACAGACAGGCATTTCTATTTTCCACAATTCACATACCGGTTTTACAGACCAAATAGGTCATGAGTCAATGAAAGCACCAAGGTGCTGTGCCTCGGTGCCTTGTGGTATGGTAACATGGGGGGCTGTAAAAAAGTGGCACTCCAACCTCTACTGACCCGGGATAGTTATTACAGTACCTTTTTTCGTGGCTGCATTGATAGAAATGGTGAGTTAAATATATGTTTATTTTGACAACAAAGCCTTATCTCAAAATTCTGGCAAATTAAAAGTCGAGAAAATATGGCGATATAATGGTACAAGCCTTTAGTTCCACTTAATTTTGACCGGACGAGCTGAAAAGCTGGTAATACACACACACGCGCACACACACAGAGATGCATCAATAGAATACCATTTGCCTCCTTTGCGCCAAGGCATAAAAATTTACAAACATACTGTTGACTGTTGGATCTGAAATTATCTTACTGTAAATTGAGAGGCAGAGCTACCACAGATCTGACTGGTTCCAAAAAGTACAACAGAATAAGCAGAGGTACCCAGACCTTTTGCTCATGGCTACCATCTTCAGCTCTTCTGGAATTTGCTCGAACTGGTGGTACTTAGTTATGCTGGACCTGACGGGGGGATGGGGGAGGTAGTTGAGGGGCTATGAAGTGGTCGGAGTGGGTGGTGGGGAGGGGGAGAGAGAGAGAGAGAGAGAGAGAGAGAGAGAGAGAGAGAGAGAAACAAAGAGGTGCTGGGTGTTTTTCACACAAATATAATTTCATTTCATTTACCTCCAGCCCAAGGCCAGTATTAATTCATGAGCATCACATGAAAGTCCAGTCTTTTATCCAAGCTATTCAAGTCTCTCTCAAGCCCTCAAATTCCAAGTCAACACTTCTAGTTTTATGAGGGCAAAATAAAACAAGTACTTTCCTCCCTTTACTTTGCGGTAGCCATGCCTCAATTTTGTGAAAAAAGTGAACATTAGCTTTCTAATGCCAACAAACAAATGCCAACTAATTCTAAAATGCCCCAGTCATTTGACTTGACATGGCTTTACCAAGTGCATCTTGACAACGACATGAGTCTCATCCATTGTGCTGAATACTAGTCCTCCTTCATTTCTCTTTGAACCACTGGGGTTTTTAATCGAGAAACCACTGTTACAGTATTGCGCAAAAGTGAGTACACCCCTCACATTTTTGTAAATATTGTATTATATCTTATCATGGGACAACACTGAAGATATGACACTTTGATACAATGTAAAGTAGTCAGTGTACAGCTTGTATAACAGTGTAAATTTGCTGTCCCCTCAAAATAGCTCAACACACAGCGATTAATGTCTAAACCGCTGGTTACAAAAGTGAGTACACCCCTAAGTGAAAATGGCCAAATTGTGCCCAAAGTGTCAATATTTTGTGTGGCCACCATTATTTTCCAGCACTGCCTTAACTCTCTTGGGCATGGAGTTCACTAGAGCTTCACACGTTGCCACTGGAATCCTCTTCCACTCCTCCATGATGACATCACGGAGCTGGTGGATGTTGGAGACCTTGTGCTCCTCCACCTTCTGTTTGAGGATGCCCCACAGATGCTCAATAGGGTTTAGGTCTGGAGACATGCTTGGCCAATCCATCACCTTTACCCTCAGTTTCTCCAGCAAGGCAGTGGTCATCTTGGAGGTGTGTTTGGGGTGGTTATCATGTTGGAATAGTGCCCTGCAGCCCAGTTTCCAAAGGGAGGGAATCATGCTCTGCTTCAGTATGTCACAGTACATGTTGGCATTCAGGGTTCCCTCAGTGAACTGTAGCTCCCCAGTGCCAGCAGCACTCATGCAGCCTCAAGCCATGACGCTCAACCACCATGCTTGACTGTAGGCAAGACACACTTGTCTTTGTATTCCTCACCTGGTTGCCGCCACACATGCTTGAAATAAGTTTATCTTGGTCTCATCAGACCACAGGATATGGTTCCAGAAATCCATGTCATTAGTCTGCTTGTCTTCAGCAAACACTTTGCAGGCTTTCTTGTGCATCATCTTTAAAGGGGGCTTCCTTCTGGGACGACAGCCATGCAGACCAATTTGATGCAGTGTGCTGCGTATGGTCTGAGCACTGACAGGCTGACCCCCGACCCCTTCAACCTATGCAGCAATGCTCGCAGCACTCATACGTCTGTTTTCAAAAGACAACCTTTGGATATGACGTTGAGCATGTGCACTCAGCTTCTTTGGTTGACCATGGTGAGGCCTGTTCTGAGTGGAACCTGTCCTGTTAAACTGCTGTATGGTTTTGGCCACCGTGCTGCAGCTCAGTTTCAAGGTGTTGGGGTCTTGTAGCCTAGGCCATCTTTATGTAGAGCAGCAATTCTTTTTTTCAGATCCTCAGAGAGTTCTTTGCCATGAGGCACCATGTTGAACTTCCAGTGACCAGTATGAGAGAGTGTGAGAGTGATAGCACCAAATTTAACACACCTGCTCCCCATTCACACCTGAGACCTTGTAACACTAACGGGTCACATGACACCAGGGAGGGAAAATGGTTAATTGGGCACAATTTGGACATTTTCACTTTGGGGTGTACTCACTTTTGTTGCCAGCGCTTTAGACATTAATGACTGTGTGTTGAGTTAATTTGAGGGGACAGCAAATTTACACTGTTATACAAGCTGTACACTGACTACTTTACATTATATCAAAGTGTCATATCTTCAGTGCTATCCCATGAAAAGATAAAATATTTACAAAAATGTGAGGGGTGTACTTACTTTTGTGAGATATTGTACATGTTGCGACTCTGAATTAATCAGACACCTCAATCGATTCAGATGTCACAGGCACAGACAGAGCTTGTTCAGTATCTTCTAGCCACAACCATGGAGTTAAGTTCAGCTCTCTCCTAGTTAACATAATGCAGCTGGTACCAGATGTTTGATATCTTTATATGAAGTGACAATAAATAAAAGATTTTCATTGAAGTAAATGGATAAATTATTCTATTCTGTTAATGCAGGCAGTTTTTCCTCTGGCTTAAAGACTTTGGCGCGGTGGCAACATATTTTTCCCGGGGGTGGGGGGGGCAGTAAACATACCGGAATATGTTAATTTTATACTATTTATTTCTTTTTAAAATTTTACACAGCAACGCTGCATATGGAACTTACCATTTGAAGTATTGTACAACCGAGGCTTGAATATTGGGCCAGTTGGGGTCCCACCCAGACATCCTGTGTTTAGACTTTTTAGTGGTGTTATCCTTCTCTCCTTCCTCTGCCTGAACACTTCCCTCTCCTTGGCTCCTCTCTTCTGTCTCATCTTGCCCTCTTTGAGCTCAGTCTAATTCAGCTTCTCTCTCTGTCTATGGTGGTATACAAACAGGTTAGAAAATATCAAGTCTCATGTTTTGTCCTGTGGGATTTTTTTTGTCATCGTTTACATAAATGACAAAAATATATGTGTATTTTATGTATTTTTATTCTAGTGTTTCAGTTTTTCCATTGACAGAGTAGGGAAGGGAAAGAAACATTCATAATAGTAATGTACTCATGCATACTTAAATTATATGATCAGGTGGGTATAGTAACCAGAAATTCTACTCATGTGAAAGCAGTGCTTTGAAATTAATAATTAAAAGTAGACAACCAAAAATTTCTAGTTGAGTTAAGGGTACAAAGAACACCCACTTAAAAACTTGAGTAATGACTTCAGTCTTGAAGGTTTGAGGTTTTTCTCAAAAATTTATAACAATTTTCTTATAGTTTTCTACTTTTCTCTGTAAATCTAAAGTTGAAACCATGTTCCTCAAATTTGTAATTTCCTTTTGTAAAATTGACTTTTCTTGTACATTTGAAACTTTATTATAAATTTGTGGATTATTTTATGACTAATTTTTATCTGTTTTTTAAAATAAAATTACTGTTTTTTTAGGTATATTTGAAACAGACTGTGGTAATTTTTTTTTACTTTTTCCTTATAATAATTTACATTTTTGACCATAATTTTGCAGTCAGAACAGAACAACGATTTAACTCTGATTACAAAGAAAAAATATTAATAAAATTGTGTTTAATGAAATAAATTAACTTAAATGACCAAGGATGCCGTTATTTCTGTTATAATATTTCTTTATATTTATAGTATTTTTTTTTTTTTTTTTTTTAGAAATCTCCTCACCACCCAGACAGCAGGAAAAACCTCCCTTCTTTTGAAATCAAATGTTGGCACGTTCAGTTTGTCTGAAGGCTGCTGACGGATTAAAGTCATTGACTTCGTGAATTTCGGTCATCTTAACCTGGCAGGTACATAATAGGGAACTGTAGCGGACTCTAAAGACATAATTCACCACAATATGTGTTTATGTACAGAATGATCTGTTTAGGCAGTTATAGTTGTGCTCTCAGGCTTTCTCATCAGGCACCTCTCTAGGCAGCCGCTGAAGGACCTCAGTTTAGAGTGAAAATTTTTTTTTTTTTTTTTTTTTTTTTATTTTAACTTTTTTAACAGTCTTACAAGAGGTAAGAAGGATAAGATAAAGTAATAAGAATAGTAAATAATAATAAGATAAAGTAACTAAAAGCATAATAAAAGTAGACAAAAAGAGAAACGGGGGGTTCTTTTCAGTCCAGAGTGTCCAGAGTTCTAGGGGTTTTCCATGAGTTTCCGATCATCGACCAAACAGTGGAGTTTCACAGCATTCCGCTTCTTCATGTGTTTCAGTGATGAGAAAAAAAGGCAGAGTTCTTTATGAAATACATTAAAATTTGGCTTGCATTTTAAAAATCTATTTTTGTGTACATAAAATTTTCCCAAGATTACGAGGGTGTTAATAGACATATCATGCAATGAGTTCTTAATAATAAAGCCATACAAAATATTCTGACAGTTAAAAACAGGGGTTGGTACATGTTTAGATAACCAGTGATGAAAATCATCCCAAAACGCAATGGTGTACATACAGTAAAAGAAAATGTGATCTGTACTTTCTATATGTTCATTACAAAAGGAACAGTTATTGTTCTCAAAGCCAAAGCGTTTACTTAGAAACTCAGCAGAAGGATAAATTCCATTTAAAACTTTATAGTGGATCTCTTTTGCTTTCGGTGAAATAGGAAATTTAAAGAATTTAGATCTTAGAATTTGAGCTTCTTTTTTGGAGAAAAAATTAAGAATAGCAGCTCTAGAAACTGTTGCTGGGAAGATTTCTTTATTAAATATTTTCCTAATCGTTAAATTGTTTAATTTTGAGTCATCTAGGCGGAAACCATTCACCAAAAGCAAAGGGAGGTTTGGGCAAGAGCCAAATCTATTTAAAGTTGAGGCCATTAGTATAACTGTCTGAGGTATTGCCTCCATTACTTGGTTATATTCTCGTTTATCATTTATGTTATATTTAGCACAGAAGTTCTCAAAAGTTAAAACATTCCCTGTGCCGTCTAATAAGTGTAGTACAGACCAAATGCCCTTATTTTGCCAGTTTTGTAGGAATATTGATTTGTGTTTATATAGTACATATCTACAATTCCACAGAGGGGTCATATGAGGGCTAAAATTATGTTTATAAATCAATCTCCAATATAGTAAGACCTGTTGATGAAATGAGGAGAGTTTATAGGGGAGCTTTTTTAGGTCATAGTCACATCTGAGCAGGAATTCAATGCCCCCAAATTTAGCAAAAATTTCATTGGGAATATGAAACCAGAAATGTTTGGGTTGTTTAATAAATTGTCTCAGCCAGTTAATTTTGATGGTGCCATTAATGCATTCAAAGTCTATTGCTTTAACACCACCTTCCTCATATTCTTGAATCATGGTACCTTTTTTAATATAATGTGTTTTCCCTTTCCAGATATAATTGAAAATGGTTTGGTTGATGGCTTTAACGGCATCTTTGGGCATTGGTAATGAATGGGCTGGATAAATAAATCGGGAGATGCATTCCATTTTTGTCAGAAATGTTCTTCCTATGATGGAAATATCTCTTTGAGACCAGGAGTTGAGATAAGTTTTTGATTTCTCCAAGCAATTCCATATATTGAACTTGACTAATTGATCAACATCTTTAGTGATATGCATGCCCAAATATTAGTTTAGAGTGAAAATAGAACTAGCATTTTTAGCTGCTGCTTTTTGTCACTGCCGCTGGAGAATAAAAACGGCACACCTGCTCATGCGAAAAAAGAGAGAAATTGCCAGTCTCTTCATTCCTGCAATTCCTACAGAACATAACTTAATATTGTAGTGGCTGGTGAAATATATCCTCAGCAATTCTTCAGTCCCCCCTGCCTTTTCCTTCATATGAAGCTGGCTGCATATGAATTCTAACCACATCTCTTAGCTAAGCGACTCTTCCATTATTGCTCCCGTTTCCAGCGGGTTAAAACCATGATAAACGCCAGCGCTTACATACCTCTTATGATTTTTTCTGTGTTTAAAGTACTTTAACAAACTCACGTCTCTGTCGGACAGTCGCGCTTAGCGAGACGCTGACTGACTGGAAAACTCGCGTGGGCGGGACGCTTCTAAACTCTGCGTGGATGACGGCCACGCGCGTTGTTCGTGTGCGCGCTTGCGGAAAGTCATTGCTGCATGTATTTTTCTTAATAAATTTATATCTCCTTGGCAAGGCGGTAAAAATTCTGGCGCGGCGGCCCACCACCGAGAAATGTTACCAGAGGAAACCCTGTGCAGGTGTTCCACTCATTCACTTGTATGTACACATGACCTCATTCCTTATTTTCACACTCGGTAAACCGGTCTAATCCTAGTCCTCTGTTATCCTTTTACACATAGTAAGGAATACTCCTCTCTTTGGGAGTCAAAACCATTGTTTAAGACATGATCCTCACAGAGATAAGTACAGGATTAGATTGACAGAATCACCCACTCATGTAAAGCCTCTTTGATAAATTCCACGGGGAGGAATGTCATTAAAAACATGACTGTTACTGGGAAAAACGCTGTGTGTGTGGGTGGGTGGGTGAGGGGGGGTATAACAGGAGGAACAAGACTCCGGTTGTTGGGCACCATCCAGCACACAGGCAGCCACACAGTGTGTATATAAACGATCATTCTGATGACTGACTGCCACTCATAGAACAGTGTGGCTGTTTGCCCCGCAGCACGTGTTTGTGTGGGCATGTGTGTTTGTGTTGTTTATTTAGAAGCAACATTTAAGCCCCCCCCCCCATTCTCTGCTCCTGTGGGTTTGATTTTTTTTTCCCGTCTCACCTCATTCTACATGCCTTCACCACACATTCTCTTTAACACATACGCGTGCATTTTATCACCCTACTAGTACCCCAGCTGAATACTAATTGCACCCTATAGCTTGGCTGCTGGGTACAACCACAGCTTCAATGGCGTTAAATTCTCTCACACTTCCCTTTATCATAGAAGAACAATAAAGCATTTATTGAGAGTCGAGCGCTGGCAGAGTTAAAGAGGAGGGTAATGCAGAAGTGAAGAGAGGGGAAAGCGGGTGATATGGAAGCTGTAAACCTGTATTATGGTGCTGAGCTCTTACAACAGCTCTGCTCTGCAGCTCTGTAGAGTTCAATTTAGACTAAAGCAAGAAAACTAAACTAAGATATGAGTCCATGTTTGTGTAAGTTGATTGCAAATAACCTCCATCAGCAACTTATTTGAAAAGTTAAACATTTTTTTTAAGACACAAAACAGCTTGGACTGGCTTTGAAGTGTATCCTTGGGTTAAGACGTTTGGATTTCACAACAGGGAAGCTCACACGATGGCTCACATTTTGTTGATATCATTACAAATGTTCCCAGGAAAGTCATAATACAACGTTTGGTGAGATCCCACAGGAGATGTTTTGTAAGCAGCACAGTGGAGGAGGCTCCATCATGATCTGGGGTGCTTTTTCCTTGAATGGAGCAATGGTGCTGCAGGTTGTACAGGGGTGTCAAACGATGGCTGGCTATATGGAGATGTTGCAGCAAGCATCCCTCTTGACTGAGAGCCCTCGTCTTCGCAGCAGTGACTGGGTCTTTAAACAGGACAAAGCTGCACTTCATAATGCCTGCATGATGAAGGATTTCTTCCAGAAGAATGTCATTCTTTTTTGACCATCCTGCATGCTCCCATTGAAATCCTAACTAACCCTATCTGGCTTTTGATAACATAGGAAGACATACGATTTCAGGGGATCTAGAAATATAGAATTTAATTCCCATTCCTACATACAAATATCATATATCTGGAACATTGTAACAGCTCACAACATGCCACAACCTTGTGAGGTTCAAAATTGTAGTGTGTCGTGTTTACACAGCTACGTATCTCCTCAGGTCTGACTTTGTAAGATACCCATCACAAATTTGATCAAGGTGCTTTCATACAGTTCATTGAAACAACCCATTCAGTGGGTCACAGTTTAATTGAAAGGAGTTCATGTCTGACGGGGGCTGTAAATATGAAAAAATAAAATCCATCCTCACTGAACGAAGAATTATATGGAAGTAAGTGGAAAAAAAGCAAAGAACTTTGACTACCAAAAACCAAACTATAACGGAGAGAGGAACAAACGTACAGAACACACACATGCACACGCACATTAAAGCATGAATTGGAGCGTGGTGGAGCTGAGGGAGCCGTTGGCTAGAGTATGAGTAGGCAGTACAGAGGGGCATTGTGCACATGGGCACTGGTTCAAACAGACACACACACATTCAGGCTGAGACATACAAGCACATAGGAAGGCCACACAATTACAAACTGTGTTCAAGAGGAATAGATGGATGAGCCTTTGTCATTGCACATTTATACTTAGTACAAAAGTACATTGAGTTTGCAGAACTGCCCCACGTTGGTGCAAAAACAAGACAATATGTAAAACCACAATATAACTATATATATAACTATATATATAACTATATATATATATATATATATATATATACACTAGTGCCGACCTGTGCATGCCCGTAGAAACCAAGTATAAGCAAGTATTTCTGCATGCCCTTAGAAAGCAGGCGTAAGCAAGAATGTCAGCACTCGTTCAGTGATGCCTGCCTTCGATCTTTGATTGTGTCATAGCGAGTCCTATGATCTTTGACGATGTCAAAGTGAGTCCTATGATTGTGAGTGATGCCTGCCTTTGATCTTTGATGATGTCATAGCAAGTCCTATGATCGTGAGTGATGACTGCCTTTGATCTTTGATGATGTCATAGTGAGTCCTATGATCTGTGATGATGTCATAGCGAGTCTGATGATGATCTTTGATTATGTCATAGCAAGTCCTATGATCGTGAGTGATGCCTGCCTTTGATCTTTGATGATGTCATAGTGAGTCCTATGATCTTTGATGATGACATAGCAAGTCCTATGATGCCTGAGATCATAGGAACATCATAGGACATCATGGAGACATCATACTGTAGGAACATCAAAGGCGGTACTATGATCTTTTAGCGAGTCCTATGATCATGACACACTGACACACAGAGATTTCTTGAATTTATATAGTGATATATATATACACATTTATGCAAAACAGCTAAAAAAAAAAAAGGTCTGATCAGGTCACTTGCATTAGTTAGAGCTGTTGTAAAAACTGTCCCTGAGTCTGTCTGTGACTTTAATGCCCCATATCTTTTGCCAGAGGACAGCAGCTCAAACACAGTGTCCTTGATGCGTGCAGTCCCACAAGATGCTGCGTGTCCTCTTGAGGCAGCGGGTGCTGTAGAGGTCCTTTAGGGAGGGAAGAAGGTGACCACTAATTTTCTGGGCAGTGTTAATGACCATTTGCAGTGCTTTCTTTTGTGCCATAGTGCAGTTTGAGAACCACAGTGAGATACAGTAAGTCGGCATATTTTTAACCAAGCAGCGGTGGAACAGTTAGCAGCTCTTTCTTCAGGTTTATCCTCCTGAGGATCCTCAAAAAGTGGAGACGCTGTTGGACCTTCTTCACCACCGCTGAGGTGTTACAGCTACATTTAAGGTCTACATCCATGCACACACCCAGAAATTTAAAAATGGTTACCCTCTGCACAAATTCCCCATTGATGCAGATGGTATGCAGAATAAATGCTAAGACACAAATTACAGTGTGAATTGAACAGAGACAAAAAATACACATGTAGAATTAGGGCTGTGCGATATGGCAATATATATGGGGTGAAAATAAAAACGTCTACCGTTTCATATAAAACTATATTGTTTATATTGGGATTTAAAAGACACATACGCCATTTCTATTTGTCACTGCTCTGCCTTTCCCCCGCAGTGTGCCAGGTGTGTGGGTTCCGGTGGTTAGCACAGCAGCTAACTCCAAGATAATGTTTTGGTCAAATAGCCGTTACTTTTGTTAGCCAAGGATGTGGCACCGTTTTGCATAAGAGAGGATAGTCCTCTAACCTTGTTTTAACAGGAGGTAAGTAACGTTAACAAAATCTCACTCTTGAGCTCATTTCAGTCGCTTCTATCCACTGTCTCATTCTTTCAGTCATTACCCAAAGCTTGTGACCATAGGTGAGGATAGGAATGTAGACTAACCGGTAAATCGACAGCTTTGGCTTAGAGTTTAGCTCCCTCTTCACCACAACAGACCGGTACATGTGCATCACTGCAGATGCTGCTCCGGTCTGTCTGTCAGTCTCTCAGTCGATTCTCCCCTCACTCGTGAATAAGACCCGGAGATACTTAAACTCCTCCACTTGGGGCAGGAACTTGTCCCCAGCCCAGAGAGGACAGTCCACCTTTTTCCAGCTGAGGACCATGGACTCAGACTTGGAGGCGCTGATTCTCATTCCAGCCGCTTCACACTCAGCAGCAAACTGTCCCAGTAAGACCTGTAGGTCACTGCTGGATGAAGCCAACAGACCAACATCATCAGCAAACAACAGAGATGAGATCCTGTGGTCACCAAGCATGACACCCTCTGTTCCCTGGCAGCGCCAAGAAATCCTGTCCATAAAAGTTATGAACAGGATTGGTGACAAAGGGCAGCCCTGGTGGAGTCCAGCTCTCACTGGGAATGAGTCCGACTGAGTGTTGGAAATACGAACCAAACTCTCACAACGATCATATAGAGACCGGACAGCTCGTAATAACGAGCCCGATATCCCATACTCCTAAAGCACCCCCCACAAAAAACCACGAGGGATGCTGTCGAACGCCTTCTCCAAGTCCACAAAACACATGTAAACTGGTTGGGCAAACTCCCACGAACCCTCGAGGATTCTCGAGAAGGTGAAGAGCTAGTCCGATGTGCCATGGCCAGGATGTGAACCACATTGCTCCCCCTGAATCTGAGGTTCGACCAACAGCCCGACTCTCCTCTCCAGTACCTTGGCATAGACCTTCCTAGGGAGGCTGAGAAGTGTGATCCCTCTCGAGTTGGAGCACACCTTCTGGTCCTCCTTCTTGAAGAGAGGAACCACCACCCCAGTTTACCATGCCAAAGGCACTGTCCCGACCTCCATGCAATGTTGCAGAGGCATGTCAACCATGACAGCCCTACAACATCCAGGGCCTTGAGGTACTCAGGACTAATCTTGTCTACCTCCGTGGCCCGGCCACCAAAGAGTTTTTTAACCACCTTGGCGACCTCAGCCCCTGTGATGGGCGAATGGTCCCTCTCGTCCACAAGCCCTGCTTCCTCTGTGGAAGGCATATCAGTGGGATTGAGGAGATCCTCCCCAGTCAAAGTCAGCAGTGCCCCATCCGCACCGTGCACGGTAAGGAAGTCAAAAGTTTACATACACTAATAACAGGAAGAGTCTTGTGGATTTCCACAAGTCTGGTTCATCCTTGGGTACAATTTCCAAATGCCTGAAGGTGAAATGTTCATCTGTTCAAACAATTATACGCAAGTATAAACACCATGGGAATGTCCAGGCATCATTCCATTCAGGAAGGAGATGGGTTCTGTGTCCCAGAGATGAAGGTGTTTGGTGCAAAATGTGTGTATCAACCCCAGAACAAAAGCAAAAGACCTTGTCAAGATGCTGGCTAAAGCTGGTAAAAGAGTGTCACTATCCACAGTGAAACGAGTCCTGCACCAACTTGGGAGGAAAGACCACTCACCGAGGAAGAAGCCATTACTCCAAAGACACCATAAAAAAAAAAGCCAGATTACAGTTTTCAAACACCATCTGGGAAGTACGGGGGTGGAAGCATCATGAGGGACTGGTGCACTTTCCATTCACTAGTCAACAAATTCAAACAGTAGATATAGCAAAGAGGCAGTTTGATGAGGTGAGAGGAGTATGTAAAGAGCTTCCTCCAGCACACACTGATCAAGTCCCAGGTGTACGGAGTCAGTTTAGAAGAGAGACATATGCTTATTTTTATTTAATTCGGGGGTGTTTTATCAATTTAATCCATCCATCCATCCATCCATCTTCTACCGCTTTTCCGGAGGTCCAGGTCATGGAGGCAGCAGTTCAAGCAGAGAAGCCCAGACTTCCCTCTCCCCAGCCACCTGCTCCAGCTCTTCAGAGAGGATACCAAGGCGTTCCCAGACCAGCTGGGAGACATAGTCTCTCCACCGAGTCCTGGGTCTGCCCCGGGGTCTCCTCCCAGTGGGATGTGCCTGAAACACCTCAAGTGGGAGGCGTCCAGGAGGCATCCTAATCAGATGCCCATACCACCTCAACTGACTCCTTTCAATGTGGAGGAGCAGCGGTTCTACTCTGAGCCTCTCTCAGATGACTGAGCTCCTCACCCTGTCTCTGAGGGTGAGTCCAGCAATCCTACGGAGAAAGCTCATTTCAGCCGCTTGTATCTGCGATCTTGTTCTTTCGGTCGTTACCCAAAGCTCGTGACCATAGGTGAGAGTAGGAACATAGATTGACTGGTAAATCGACAGCTTTGCCTTAGAACTCAGCTCCCTCTTCACCACAACAGACCGGTACAACGTCCGCATCACTGCAGATGCTGCTCCAATCCGTCTGTCAATCTCTCGCTCCATTTTCCCCTCACTCGTGAACAAGACCCCAAGATACTTAAACTCCTCCACTTGGGGCAGGAGCCTGTCCCCAACCCAGAGTGGACAATCCACCTTTTTCCGGCTGAGGACCATGGACTCGGACTTGGAGGTGCTGATTCTCATCCCAGCTGCTTCACACTCAGCGGCAAACTGTCCCAGCAAGAGCTGTAGGTCATTGCTGGATGAAGCCAACAGGACAACATCATCTGCAAACAACAGAGATGAGATCCTGTGGTCACCAAGCATGACACCCTCCATTCCCTGGCTGCGTCTAGAAATCCTGTCCATAAAAATTATGAACAGGATTGGTGACAAAGGGCAGCCCTGGCGGAGTCCAACTCTCACTGGGAATGAGTCTGACCGAGTGTTGGCAATACGAACCAAACTCTCACAACGGTCGTACAGAGACCGAATAGCTCGTAACAACAAGCCTGATACCCCATACTCCCGAAGCACCCCCCACAAAAAAACACGAGGGACGCGGTCAAATGCCTTCTCCAAGTCCACAAAACACATGTAAACTGGTTGGGCAAACTCCCACAAACCCTCAAGAATTCTCGAGAGGGTAAAGAGCTAGTCCGATGTGCCACAGCTAGGACGAAAACCACATTGCTCCTCCTGAATCCAAGGTTCGACCAACGGCCAGACTCTCCTCTCCAGTACCTTGGCATAAACCTTCCCAGGGAGGCTGAGGAGTGTGATCCCTCTAAAGTTGGAGCACACCCTCCGGTCCCCTTTTTTGAAGAGAGGAACCACCACCCCAGTTTGCCATGCCAAAGGCACTGCCCCCGACCTCCACGCAATGTTGCAGAGGCGTGTCAACCATGACAGCTCAACAACATCCAGGGCCTTGAGGTACTCAGGGCGACTCTTGTCCACCCCCGTGGCCCGGCCACCAAGGAGATTTTTAACCACCTTGGCGACCTCAGCCCCTGTGATAGGCTAGTCATCCCCCTCGTCCTCAAACCCTGCTTCCTCTGTGGAAGGCGTATCAGTGGGATTGAGGAGATCCTCGAAGTATTCCTTCCACCGCCCAACGATATCCCCAGTCGAAGTCAACAGTGTCCCATCCGCACCATACCCAGTGTGGACGGGGAGCTGCTTTCCCCTCCTGAGCCGCCAGACAGTTTGCCAGAATCTCTTCGAGGCCAACCAAAAGTCTTGTTCCATGACCTCACCGAGCTCCTCCCATACCCGGGTTTTTTCTTCAGCAACCACCCGAGCTGCACTCCACTTGGCCTGCTGGTACACCTCAGCTGCTTCGGGAGTCCCACAAACCAACCAAGCTTGATAGGACTCCTTCTTCAGCTTAATGGCCCTCCTCACCACTGGTGTCCACCACTTGGTTTGGGGGTTGTCACCACGAGATGCACCGACCACCTTGTGGCCGCAGCTCTGGGCCGCCGCTTCAACAACAGAGGTGGAGAACATGGCCCATTCAGACTTCATGTCTCCAGGCTCCCTCGGAATGTGGTTGAAGTTCTTCCGGAGGTGGGAGTTGAAGACCTCCCGGACAGGGGCCTCAGCCAGACGCTCCCAGCACACCCTCACTATACGTTTGGGTCTACCAGGTCTGAATGGCTTCCTCCCCTGCCATCGGATCCAACTCACCACCAGGTGGTGATCAGTTGACAGCTCTGCACCTCTCTTTACCCGGGTGTCCAAGACATACGGTCGCAGGTCTGATGACATGATAACAGAATAGATCATTAGACCTGCGACCTAGGGTGTCCTGGTGCCAGGTGCACATATGGACACCCTTATGCTTGAACGTGGTGTTTGTTATGGACAAACTGTGGTTAGCACAGAAGTCCAATAACTGAACACCACTCGGGTTCAGGTTGGGCAGGCCGTTCCTCCCAATCACCCCCCTCCAGGTTTCACTGTTGTTGCCCACGTGCGCATTGAAGTCCCCCATTAGGACAATGGAGTCTCCAAGAGGAGCACCCTCCAGCACCCCAGTCACAGACTCCAAAAAGGGTGGGTACTCTGAAACGTCATTTGGTGCATAGGCACAAATGATGGTCAGGACCCGTTTCCCAACCCAAAGGCACAGGGAATCAACCCTTTCGTCCACGGGGGAAAACTCCAATATAGAGGCAGCAAGGTGGGGGGATACAAGAATACCCACCCCTGCTCGTCGCCTCTCGCCCGGGGCAACTCCAGAAAAGGCCAAGCTCCAGCCCCTCTCCAGGAGACTGGTTCCGGAACCAGAGCTGTGTGTTGAGGTGAGGCCGACTGTATCTAGCCGGTATCTCTCAACCTCGTACACCAGCTCAGGCTCCTTCCCCACCAGAGAGGTGACATTCCACGTACCAAAAGCCAGTTTAGAAAGCTTGGGATCAGTCCGCCAAGGTCTCCGCCTTTGACCGCCACCTAATCCACCTAGCACCGGACCTCCATGATCCCTCCTGCAGGTGGTGAGCCCACTGGAGGGCGGACCCATGTAACTCCTTCAGGCTGAGCCCGGCCGGGTCCCATGGGTGGAAACACGGCCACCAGACGCTAGCCTTCGAGCCCCTCCCCCAGGCCTGGCTCCAGGGTGGGGCCCCGGTAACCCCATACCGGGCGGGGTACACTGAATCCTTGATATAGAATTTATCACAAGAGTCTGTTGGATCGTTCTTAGTCTGGCCCTTCACCTAGGACCAGTTTGTCTTGGGTGACCCTATCAGAGGCAGATTGCCCCGGACAACATAGCTCCTGGGATCACTGGGGCACGCAAACCCCCCAACCACGATAAGGTGACGATCCATGAGGGGGTAACAATTTAATGTCTATCACAAAATGTCCTTTCAGAGTGGATGTGTGAGTTCCCCAAAATAAATTAGGGAAACAGTTTCACATTTGGTGTTTCATTGCTGGAGTTTTTACATCAGATTGTGAAACATTATGGCAAACCTTTTTTTAAAGAGGAAAAAATTGTATTCAACAGTACAGAGCAAATCATTGGACTGAAACAAAAGAATACAGCATTACTGTAATTCTATGGAATATAAAACAAAGTTTTGTTTGCTTTCCAAGCTTAATAAGCCCAAATATGAAAACACATCATAAACAAACATGAAAGACCCCCCCAGTAAAAAGGCCCGCCATGTCTGGACAAAGTTTATATAAATTCATGACATATTGGACAAATCCAATTGTTTAATGTGGCAAAGAAGACAGTCCCATTTTTCGTTAAATTTTTTGTTTGATCCTCGTAGGATATGACAGATCCTCTCTAGTCTTAAGCACATAAGAACTTCCCTTCGCCAGTGAATGTGTGAAGGAGCTTCAGGAGATTTCTGTTTAAGAAGTATTGTACATCTAGCCCGTAAAGTGACAAAAGCAATAAAAGCAGATTCTGTTGATGAGAGTGTTGTAACTAAGGAGATCCCAAACAAAGCTGTCAAAGCGTTGGGGCTAACCTGTTTTCCAGTAATACTTGACAGGAACACAAAAACCTCTCCCCAAAAGAATTGCAGGTTTGGGCAGGACCAAAACACATGTACATGGTTTGCTGGGTCTGATGGCATCTGTTACAAGTTGGATCTGTGTCCTTATATTGCTGGTGTCTTTCTGCAATTGTGGGGTTTTCCCCTACAGTTGAAAGTGATATGAGATGACTGTTGTTGTGAAATGACGCTATATAAATAAAGTTGAATTGAATTATAAATTTTTGACAATTTAACCTTAGTGAAGATGATGCAAGATTTTAAATTGAATTAAAAAGTGCCTTGCACAAATAGATGATCTATGTACATTAAGAAGGGCGTTTCTCCAAAAGTCATCTGAAAGAGATTCGCCTTGTTCAGCCTCCCAAGAGGTTTTGAGAATCTCCAGGGAAACCGGATCAAGAGTGTGAATCTGTGAATAAATTTGTGAAATAATACCTTTTAATTCATCTGCTGGCTCAAGGGAAGTGTCCAAGGAGGTAGTATTTAAGTGTCATGAACGGCTTCATGGCTGTTTCCTGTTTCCTTAGTTGTCTGTGTTTTATGTTACCTTTTGAGTTCCATATTGTATTTCATTGTCTAGTTTGTTCTGTTGTATTTTTGGTTCTGTGTTTATTTATTTTGTGACTGGCAGCAGTCAGGAGGCTTCTTGGGGTCCTGTGTGCCTCCTGTCAGTTGTCAGCCACCCGTCCTCTCCTGTCAGTTTCTGACAGGTGGTTTCTCTCCCTGCTCAAGTTCATACACCCATACTCAAGCACACACATGCACACATACACGCTCACTCTCACTCACACCTGCACTCACTCAGCTCAACACACGCCCACACATTCCTACTCGCACGCACACACTCACTCACACCGGCAATCACTTGGATCATTATGTCTCATGTTATTTAAGCTCTGTCTTCCCACTTGTGTTTTTCTGGATTATTGTATCGTCATCTGCACAGTCACCTGTATTGTCCTCTCAGTGTACTTGGATTGACTCAGACCGCTCCAGCCCTGTGAATACTGTTTTGTTCCCCCTGCTTCCAGTTATGTCTGGAGCACACTGGGGTCGTCTCTTGTGCTTCCCCCTGCTATCTGTAATGTCAGTAGCGCCTTGGGTCTTTTCTCCGTGTTGTACTCACCAGCGAGCTGTAGACCATCCTAGAGTCATCCCTGTCTGTCTAGTGCTGTTCGTCTGTTTGTTTGTTTGGACTGTAATCATGTTTTTGTTCAATAAATACACACAACATCCTCCTGCATTTGGGTTTCAGTCTCTCCTGCCTCAGATAGGCAGGAAATCATGACACTAAGGGATGTATTAACCACAAAACTTCGAATTTACAGATATCTAAAAAAATAATTTTTACGAAGTTCAAAATTATCAGAGACTAAAAGAAGCAAATGAATTATTAATATATAGGTCCTGAAATGTATTAATGTCCAAGTTAGACCAGATCTTAAATACACCATCTACCAAGGATGGGGGAAACATATGATTAGCAGTTACAGGAGCGGACAGTGAGTTAGATTGAAGGTAAAAACTCCGTTTAAATTGATTCCAGATTTTAAGTGTTGTTTTGACGATAATATTCTTAGTGTATTGAGAAGGAAGACTTTTAGAGGAAGAGTGAGCTAAGGCCGGCAGAGATACTGGACTACATGAGGCAGATTCCATTTTAAGCCAAATAGGAGTTTGAGCTGAATCGGACTGTAGCCAGAGTTTAATAATTGTGACCCGTGCTGGCAAAATGAGTCTGAATGCGCACTGCGTCATTACGAGCTACAGGCACGAGAAGTCATAAATCATGACTCTTTCTACCTCTTTCTACACATTACAAGGGTAATGCGTAATGGGTACTCATTTGCTGCTCTATTTAAAGGAAATAATTCACTTTTATTTAGATTAAGTTTATAGCCTGAAATAACTCCAAAGGAGTTCAAAATACTAAGTACCCTGGGAACAGAAACTGAAAGATCTGAAATGTACAGGAGGAAGTCATCTGCATACAGATACTCGATGCTCAGTTTCATTCCAAACGATGCTTGTAAGAGTAGAATCAAAGAGAGTAGAATCAAGTGCAATAGAAAGTGGTTTAATAGCTAAAGCAAATAAAAGCGAACTTAAAGGACACTCTTGTTGGGTAGAACGATCTTCTTCTTTCGGCCCCTCCCTTTAGGGGTCACCACAGTGGATCATCTGCCTCCATCTCACCCTATCCCTTGCATCTTCCTCTGTAACACCAACCCTCTCCATGTCCTCCTTCACTACATCCATGAGTCTTCTCTGTGGTGTTCCTTTTTAACTTCTGCCTGGCAGCTCCATCTTTAACATTCTTTGTCCAATATATCCACTATCCCTCCTCTGCACATGTCCAAACCATCTCAGCCGTGCCTCTTTTACTTTCTCCAAACCGCTCAACCTGAGCTGTCCCTCTGATGTGCTCATTTCTAATCCTGTCTCTCCTAGTCACGCCCAATGAAAATCTTAGCATCTTCAACTCTGCCACCTCCAGCTCCACCTCCTGTTTTTTTTGTCAGCACCATCTCCAAACCATACATCATAGCAGGTCTCACGACCAAATCTTCCCTTTCACTCTTGCTGCTACTCTTCTGTCACAAATCACCCGACACTCGTCTCCACCCACTCCACCCTGCCTGCACTCTCTTCTTCACCTCTTTTGTGCATTTTCCATTGCTTTGGATGGTTGACCCCAGTTATTTAAACTCATCTACTTTTACTTCTGCTACTCCTTCCATCTTCACCGTTGCACCTGCCTCCCTCTCATTCACACTCAGGTATTCTGTCTTGCTTCTACTGACTTTCATTCCTCTTCTTTCCAGGACATACCTCCACCTCACCAGGTTCTCTTCCACCTGCTCCCTATTCTCACAACAGATCACAATGTCATCTGCAAACATCATGATCCACGGAGACTCCTGCCTGATCTTGTCTGTCAGCCTGTCCATCACCATGGCAAAAAAAAAAAAGAAGAAGCTGTATAAGGGTTTTGGCTGAATTATTAATCATCCCAGACAATAAGTGAGTGGAGTTTGTTAAATTAAATGCAGTTTTAGATCACATCTCCCGGAACGGCACAAACTCACGTCTACTCTTCTCTTTGCTCCATAGTGCCTCACGGCACACTTTAACTAGTAATGTTTTTCATTTGTTTTTCCTGCTTTTTAATGATACAGTCCCTCCATCCATCCATCCATCCATCCATCCATCTTCTACTGCTTATCCAGGTTGCCAGGGCAGCAGTCCAAACAGAGTAGCCCAGACTACCGCTTAGTTCACAAAACACCATGATCACCATGATCCCTCGCACAGGTGGTGAGCCCAAAGGAGGGTGGACCTGTGTAGCTCCTTTGAGTGCTCTGGGTCCTTGATGTAACCTTTTTCATGGGGGGTCTACTTGGCTGCTCTTGGTCTGGCCCATCACCCAAGACAAGTTTGTCTTGGGTGACACTACCGGGGACAAGATGTCCTTGACACCATAGCTCCTAG
Source organism: Pholidichthys leucotaenia (assembly GCA_020510985.1). Lineage (NCBI taxonomy): Eukaryota > Metazoa > Chordata > Actinopteri > Cichliformes > Pholidichthyidae > Pholidichthys > Pholidichthys leucotaenia. The sequence goes on along the minus strand of CM035843.1, from coordinate 358,004,672 downwards.
GATCATTAGGGCACACTGACCCCTCCACCATGATAAGGCGATCCTTGGAGGAGGAATGATACAGTTATGATATTGTAGTGGATTTATGGGTTTTATAGGTATTTTATTGTTGGTACAAGTATTAATGTAAACATGAATGTGAGTAGGAATGAAGATTTATTTTCATTACATTCATATCCTCGTAGGGCACCAGTCCAGATAATGGACAATTTTATTAACAATTCTTTATTTGTACCAATTATGAATCAGTCTCAATAAAAAAACAAAACAAAACAAAAAAAACCCTTGTGAGTTCTTGTCTGGTGATAATCAAGAAGCTGGACATGAAATCAAACAATAACTCCCATATGTCTTTCAGTGGTTTAATAAGAATTGTCAGAATAGGTTAACACATTTGGATAACTTGAGACAGGGAATTCAACATGTATTATAGACTGTTACTGAGTTACTTGGTTCCAAGGTTGTCATAGCCAGGAGCGGCACTGGGGTTAAGCTCCCAGTGCTCATAAAATGCTCCTTATGGCGTGCGTCTCGAAAAGCCTCTGACAACTAAGTCCAGCTCCTAGCCTGCCCGTGTGGTTTAGTCTCTAAGCCCGGCGGAACTGCTTTTACTAATAGGAGAAGGGGCGAGGGCGGATCTCTGGCGCCTTAAAACCAGATGCTTCGGGTAGATGGTGGCTCGTCAACCTGGGAAGGTAGCCCATCTAGGGGAAGGTAAACCCTGATTTCAAACCTCAGCTGCCTTGCGGCATACCCGGTCACGGGAAAGGCTTCGGGAGTCAACCCTGAGGAAAAATCCGGAGTCGGAGCCCCTAAGGCAGTTCTCTGTTGTGCTCAACATCGTTCTGGCAGCTCCTGCAACGGCGCTGGTGCCAAACTGTAGCAGCCCTGCTGTTCCTTTGGATTCATCAGTGACGTGGAGAGGGGGGACATGCTGCATGGGCAACATCTTGTCCTCCATATCTTCCTGCCCAGGCTTGAATCCTACCAACGCCCAACGCTGGAAGGTAGAACACCGGATCACTGGAGAGGACACTCCAGCTTCGCCTTTGGCGTAGACAAAACACGGGGAATGACAGTTACCGGTTATAAGCCACTGCTCAATTGGCGTAGAGCGTGGCGCCAGGGGTTGTTCCCGACGGTGGGAGGGATCATCAGATCTCACTGGACAGCTACCGCCCGCCTCAAGCTGGGCAGCCCCCAGCCAATAAGGTGTTGTCCCGCCACAGCTTGCTTTCCTCATTGGGTGCATGGGGATAAGGAGAAATCCAAACAGCAGGCTGAGAACCTTCGCACCAGGCAAGACAATAAAACAAAAGAGACCAACTCTAAAACTGGGAACTTGGAACGTCCGCACTATGATGACAGGACTCGCTGCTAACCTCAAGGACATCAACGACACCAGGAAGACTGCCATCATCAATAATGAGCTGAAGAGACTGGGAGTGGATATCGCCACTCTTCAGGAAACACGGTTAGCTGATGCAGGCACACTGAGAGAGAAGGACTACACGTTCTACTGGCAGGGAAAGGGCAGTGACGAACACAGGGGACACGGAGTGGGCTTCGCAGTGAAGAACACTTTGCTGAAGATGGTGGAACCGGGCAGCACTGGCTCTGCACGACTTCTCACTGTCATAACCCGAGTGTCGGTTCTGGCCACACTCGGGTCTCGTATCTTTTTGTTCCCTGGCTTTGGCAGCTGAGGGTTCCTTCCAGCTCCTCGGGCTCTTATTGTGAAGGCGCCCGGGGGAGCTCCCTGCTGTCAAAGTCAGCTGCTGCTCTGCTGTCATTAGCAGCAGCTGTGCCGCGTTGGGGTCATTAGCCGCCAGAGATATAAGCGGGTGCTAAATGTCCTCCAGCGCGGCAGTCTCTGTTATATCCTGTTATGTTCAGCCACGTTCTGTCGTGCTCCTGTTATTCTCAGGTATGTTCCTTTGAGACTTCACTCTCACTGTTGTCCGTCTGGCGCATTGGGTGTCCCCCGGCTCAGACATCACCCAGCCATTGTATGTGTTCTGTGAGTGTTCTGCCTTATCCTTAATAAATTACCACTGCAAACTCTCTGGTGACTGAGGCGTCTTGTGACGGTCCGTGAGGGCCGTTGTGACAGTAGACTGCCGCCTAACGCCCGGAGAGGAGGCGTTGCATCGAGACGCCATTCACCGTGTAGTTTGCAGTAGTGGACTGTGTGTTCCTACCTGTCTGGGTGCCGTGTTGAAGCATGCCATCGTGGAGGTCTCGTGCTCGGAGGCAGGACGCTGTTCTCGCTGACACCCTCGAGCGCGTGGACAGAGTCCTTGTCGCCGCCTCCCTCCTCGAATACAACAGCGAAGTGCCCTGGTACCTGGACCTAGTCGAGGAAATTCTGGATTCTCTCCCCCGCTTCACTAATCATCCAGAGGTAAGCGTGAGGAGAGATGACATCGCCGCCCAGCGTGAGATTCTCCGAGGGCTGGAGGGAAATCCTGGCAGGAAGCTGAAGCGGAGGAGACGTCGCCCCTCGCTTCGGGATCCCGCTCCTGCCTCTGTTCCGGCCCGGGAGTTCGCACCATCCGGAGGTCTTTTCCCATCGGGCATGTCGTCACTCGGGATTCCCCCAGAGAAGCTGCAGATGACAGCAGACAAGATCTGGGACCGGGTGGCAGCTGCTTGCTCCGCTGAGAATCCTCCAGCGTGTATGAAGCATGTGGTGGCGGCGGTTAGACTCGTGGAGAGGAATCCAGCGCTGCGTGAGTTTCCTGAGTTTGCTGACTTGCTTGCTGCCGTTTCTGCTCAGGAACGGCGATTTCCGGACCTCACCTTCGCCTCACCCCCTACAAGGAACCGTCGTCACTCCGGCTTCCAACCTCGGCTAGAGCCCCGTCTGGATGCTGCTCCGGGTCGCCGCAAGGGCTCAACCCCCCATACAGCTGTCACTTCTGCGCCTCGTCAGAGGGGAATCCCCGCAGCCTCGTCTTCTCCCGGGCCCTCGCCCGCTGTCCCGTCAGCGCCCCATGCCCGACTGACCCCGGCTGTCGCCCCCTCCTCCTCGTCGCCTATCCTGGCTGCTGTGTGTCACGAGAGCTCCGTTTCGGCGAGCTTCATCCCGGATCCGCCTCGAGTGGCCTCATCTCGTCTTCCCAGAGGGCCCTCTGTCGCCATCCAGCGGGGAAAGGAAGGAATGACGTCCCCCACAGCGGAGACCATCTTACCCTTAGGGGAAAGGCGAGTGCATGATAATTTCTCTCCTCTTGACATTGTTGTGCCTTGTCTGACTCCTAGGGGTGAAGTTCGGGGTATGCAGCCCCCCGAGCTCCCTCCACCCGCTGTGGATGAAAGTATTAACCCTGCTTCCTCTGTGTCTCCCTCCGCTGAGCGGTCCTCGACGTCAGGCCAACGTCGCTGGATGAGGAGGGGGCCTGCGGTTCTGGAGAGCCTGGTTCCGGTTCCGCAGCCACGCCATGGGCGGAGGAGGAGAGCGGACTGCAGCATGGAGCCATCGCCGGTGAGGAAGCGTCCCCGGGGTTCCACGGAGGAGCGGTCCGGTCCAGCAGGGCGAGATTCTCCTGCCACCACGCCATGCGGGCCACCGGTGTGGACATCGGTGCCGGAGGACTCTTTGGCTGCACGCACCATCATGCCAGCTGCGGAGCCCGACGCAGCTGAGTGGGAGCCTGATGACGACCTCCTGACATCTGAGCCCGGATCTTCGCAGTCCTGGACGGCGTCAGAACCCGAGCTCAGGCAAGTGCTCTACTTTGTCTTTCTTTTTCACCTCTTAGAGCATTTTTGCCTGTCTCAAGGGGAGATGAGCCGGGTGCAGCCGCCCGCTGCGTCCGAGCTTATCTCACCGGGTTCTGGCGCTGCCGGTGATCCTGATCCCGGGTTTTCTCTCTCTTTCGAGCCTTCTCCCAGGGTCGCCGGCGAGGGGCTGCTTTCGCCTGCTGTGCCAGAGGTTCCGGTTTCTGGGTTGGAGGTCGAGTTTGGTGCCACGCCGACCCAGTCGGGGTCCGTCGCGGGTTTGGTTCCGGAGGCCCAGTCGGGGTCCACCGTGGGTTTGGTTCCGGAGGCCCAGTCGGGGTCCACCGTGGGTTTGGTTCCGGAGGCCCAATCGGGGTCCACCGTGGGTGCTGCACCAGCAGGTCCTAGGTTCGGTGAGGGAGCTGCAGATCCCCAGCCACCGGATGCTGGACAGGCTCGTTTTCTTCTTCACTCTCATCTCCATTGTCATCCTCCTCGTCTCCCTGAGGCGCGCTGCCCATGTTCACCTGGGGCCGTTGGGGTTCCGATTGCTTCGCCCGGTTCTCCCTCATCTCTCCCCTTTTCAGCGGAACCGCCGGCTACTTTGACTCAACGGTTCTGGTGGGCTAGCGATGCGGGTCGGCCGCCCGAAAGACTGTCTCGCCAATTTGGCTCTCTGGGTCGGCCTCCCGACATTTTGGACTCCCTGTGTGGCGACCTGGTCCGGCCGCCTGAGATTCTCTGCTTCCGAGCATGGGACCGGGGTAGGCCGCCCGAACTGTTCTTTCTCCCCCTGCCTGTTTTGTGGCCTCCTGTTGCCAGTCGGCCCCCCCGAACTTTCTGGGTCAGAACTACACTCCTCCCGGGGTTTCTGTGAGACTGTTGGGGGGGGGGGGGTTTGATCTGTGATTTTTGTGGTTCACTCCTTTCTTGTTCCAATGTTTGGTGGTCCTTTCCCTCCACCTTATGTCAATTCGTTGTTTGCCCATATATATATATATATTGCCTGTGGTTTTGTTACCCACGTTTTAGGGATTATGGTTTTTTTTTTTTTTTTTTCTCTATAGCCTTGTTGGTTGTTTCTCTCCCTCCTGCCAACGCCCCATCCACCCACCCTAGGGGGGTGGGAGGGGGGGCTTGGGTGGTACTCTGGCCGCTCAGAGCTCGGCCTTGAGGGGGAGGTACTGTCATAACCCGAGTGTCGGTTCTGGCCACACTCGGGTCTCATATCTTTTTGTTCCCTGGCTTTGGCAGCTGAGGGTTCCTTCCAGCTCCTCGGGCTCTTATTGTGAAGGCGCCCGGGGGAGCTCCCTGCTGTCAAAGTCAGCTGCTGCTCTGCTGTCATTAGCAGCAGCTGTGCCGCGTTGGGGTCATTAGCCGCCAGAGATATAAGCGGGTGCTAAATGTCCTCCAGCGCGGCAGTCTCTGTTATAGCCTGTTATGTTCAGCCACGTTCCGTCGTGCTCCTGTTATTCTCAGGTATGTTCCTTTGAGACTTCACTCTCACTGTTGTCCGTCTGGCGCATTGGGTGTCCCCCGGCTCAGACATCACCCAGCCATTGTATGTGTTCTGTGAGTGTTCTGCCTTATCCTTAATAAATTACCACTGCAAACTCTCTGGTGACTGAGGCGTCTTGTGACGGTCCGTGAGGGCCGTTGTGACACTCACCCTCCGCCTGAACACCACTGAAGGCCCAGTCACCCTCGTCAGTGTGTATGCCCCAACACAGACAGCCACACCAGAGGCAAAAGACGAGTTCTACGAGAATCTCGCAACAACTGTCAGGATCATCCCCAACTCTGAACAACTCATTCTCCTTGGAGACTTCAATGCCAGAGTGGGTGCTGACCACGACTCCTGGCCCTCCTGTCTTGGACCTTTTGGCGAGGGCAGAATGAACGACAACGGACAGCAGCTGCTCGAGTTCTGCACATATCACGATCTGTGCATCACAAACTCGTTCTTCAAGACCAAGCCCCAACACAAGGTTTCCTGGCAACATCCGCGCTCAAAGCACTGGCACCAGCTAGACTTGATCCTGACCAGGCGCACCTCACTGAAGAACGTGCTAATCACCCGTTCGTTCCAGAGTGCAGATTGCGACACAGACCATTCATTGGTGTGTTGCAAGGTCAAGCTGCAGCTGAAGAAATTCCATCGTGCTAGACAACCTGGAAAGGCACGGATTGACACCAGCAAGATGGCCCAACCAGAACTTGTTGAGCAGTTTGCCTCCACCTTTGAGAAGGAACTTGGTGTACCACAAGGAGGAGAATCTGCAAAGCAGAAGTGGGAAGAGCTGCGAAACACCATCTACCACACAGCCTTGGCTACCTTTGGGAGGAAGACCTCGAAGTCACAGGACTGGTTTGATGCCAAGTTGACCGAGATGACCCCCGTCATTGAAGCCAAGCGCTCAGCACTTGCTGAGTACAAGAAGTACCCAAACGAGAAGAATCTCCAGATTCTCAGGGCTGCGAGAAGCAAAGCTCAGCAGACTGCTTGGCGTTGTGCCAACGAGTACTGGACTCAGCTCAGCCAAGACATTCAAACCGCTGCCATAACAGGGAACATCCGTGGTATGTACGATGGCATCAAGAAAGCACTTGGTCCGGCTCAGAGCAAGACGGCCCCCCTCAAATCTTCCACTGGGGAGATGATCACAGAGAAGAACAAGCAGATGGAGAGATGGGTGGAACACTACTCCGACCTCTACTCTAGACAGAACACCGTGACACCGTCAGCCCTTGATGCCATCGACTGCCTGCCGTCCATGGACGAACTTGACGCCGAGCCAACCATCGACGAACTCAGTAAGGCCATTGATAGCTTGGCCGCTGACAAGGCACCCGGCAACGACGGCATACCCCCCGACCTGATCAAGCACTGCAAGACCGCCCTACTGCTGCCATTGCATGACGTCCTCTGCCAGTGCTGGAAGAAAGGTGCCGTACCACAGGACATGAGGGACGCCAAGATCATCACCCTCTACAAAAACAAAGGGGAGAGAAGCGACTGCAACAACTACAGGGGCATTTCCCTCCTCAGCGTTGTTGGCAAAGTCTACGCACGAGTTGTTCTCGTTCATCTACAGAAGCTTGCCGAACGTGTCTACCCCGAGTCTCAGTGTGGCTTCCGCGCTGAGCGATCGACGGTAGACATGATATTCTCCATCCGCCAACTCCAGGAGAAATGCAGAGAACAGAACATGCCTCTGTACATCGCCTTCATCGACCTCACCAAAGCGTTCGATCTGGTCAGCAGAAAGGGCCTTTTCAAGATCCTGCCAAAGATAGGATGCCCACCAAAGTTGCAAAGCCTCATCGAACTGTTTCACACCAACATGCAGGGGATAGTGCAGCACGATGGCAACGTCTCAGAGCCATTCAACATACGCAGCGGAGTGAAACAGGGCTGTGTACTTGCGCCAACCCTCTTTGGGATTTTCTTTGCTATGCTCCTGAGGCATGCCTTCAGCACAGCAACAGAGGGAATCTACCTGCATACAAGATCTGACGGCAGGCTTTTCAACCTCGCCCGCCTGAAAGCCAGAACCAAAGTACGCGAGGCTGTAATCAGAGACATGCTGTTCGCAGACGACGCTGCAGTCACAACCCACACACAGCAGGAGCTTCAGACCCTGATGGACCGCTTCTCCCAGGCATGCAAGGACTTCGGGCTTACCATCAGCCTGAAGAAGACTAACGTCTTGGCGCAAGGCACGGAAGCACCACCAACCATCACCATTGATGACTACAAGCTGGAGGTCGTCAATCAGTTCACGTACCTGGGGTCCACGATCAGCAACAACCTCTCCCTTGATACAGAGATCAACAAGAGGATTGGAAAATCAGCCTTCACACTCGCTCGCCTCACCACACGAGTGTGGGAGAATCCCAAACTCTCTGTCAAGACGAAGATGGCAGTGTACAACGCCTGCGTCATCAGCACACTGCTCTATGGGAGTGAGACGTGGACAACATACGCCCGGCAGGAAAAGAGACTGAACTCCTTCCACTTGCGCTGCATTTGCCACATCCTGGACATATCCTGGCAGGACAAAGTGCCCAACACAGAAGTTCTGTCCCGCGCCGGCCTTCCCTCCATGTTCACTCTACTCAGGCAGCGCAGGCTCCGCTGGCTAGGCCACGTTCACCGTATGGAGGATGGCAGAATCCCCAAAGACGTCCTCTATGGAGAACTGGCAACTGGCAGGAGAGATGTTGGCCGCCCACAGCTGCGCTTTAGAGACGTCTGCAAGAGAGACATGAAGGCCCTGGATATCAACGCAGAGCGCTGGGAGGACCTTGCAACGGACCACTCCAAATGGAGAGGCACCCTGACCAGACAGCTCAAGGCGGGTGAAGAGAGACTGACTGCTGCAGCAGATGAAAAAAGGACCCGCAGGAAGAACCGCCACAGACCCAACAGCACGGAGACCACCCACAAGTGTGACCTGTGTGACAGGGACTGTCATTCGCGCATCGGCCTGTTCAGCCACAGGCGGTGCTGTTCCAGCAGAGTAGATGTTTAGGATTCTCTTCCATGGTCATCATAGACCGACGGAGGCCGCCGACGACGACTGAGTTACTTATGAATCAAGCATTTGTGGAACCAAATAAAGCATAGTTTAACTTGGCGATATGCTGAAAATTGGAAAACCATAAAATAGCATTGGTTAAGATAAGAAAAAGTGAACTTCAAAGAAAAGAAAAAAAATTCACACAGCATGACCGGCTCTGGGCCTTACTTGGAAAATAAAAAAACGGGAGAGCAGAAAATACTCCTAACAGCTTGACCACCACCCAAAAACTGAACAAAGAAAAGTTTTTTCGGGTGTGGCAGAGTCTCACTGAATTTCATGGAACTTGAGCTGAACCAATTACATGGAGTTTTGTTCAACAGAAGTCATAAACTCAACCTAAAAAGGAGATGCAGTGAAGCCTGGAGCTCTATTGGTTAGTTAAAGTCCAGCTATGGTCTCCTAAAGAGCAGCGAGAGGAGGGGGGAGAGACATTTGATATGAGAAGTGAGACCCCCCACCCTTAAGACCCATATGTTGCTGAATAAAGCATAAATTCCTTAAACTTTAGTGACTAAGATATTCTACTCAATAATAAGGGAACATACAGTGTCTCTACATTGTAACTGTAATTAATTTGTGAGAGTAAGCATTCGGAAATTAATTTCTTACTGAAGATAAGGCAACACATATCAAATCATATCAATAAAAGCATTTGAAACCACATTGTCCATCCCAAGAGTTCAACCATGTCTTCAGTATTGGATACTGTCTTGAGAGAAAGAAAATGAATTAATTTATTTGTCCATAACGCATAAATTCCACTGCAGAGAGAAAAAAATTTAAATATTCCTGATTCATCCACGAGGTGGCACTGTGAAACTGTCTGGTTGTTTACTGGAGAATTTTGACTCCCAAGTCTGGATTATATCAACCATAAACCTGTTGATTGAAACATTCCTTTGCCTATGTCTTGGAGAAGAGATTAACTTCCACTTTATGGTTGATGGATAGTGTTACAGCCCTGGTCCTTGGGTGATAGAAGCAGTTGACCAGACTTTTGAGTTGAAACAATTTTTCTTCAGCAAAGAAGGATTTTATAGATTGGAACTCAAGGTCAACGCTACTATACAGTGGGGTAAAAAAGTATTTAGTCAACCACCAATTGTGCAAGTTCTCCCACTTAAAAGATGAGAGAGGTCTCCAATTTTCATCATAGGTATACCTCAACTATGAGACACAAAATAAGAAAAAAAAAGTCCAGAAAATCACATTGAAGGATTTTTAATGAATTAATTGGTAAATTCCTCGGTAAAATAAGTATTTGGTCAATAACAAAAGTTCATCTCAATACTTTGTTATATACCCTTTGTTGGCAATGACAGAGGTCAAATGTTTTCTGTAAGTTTTCACAAGGTTTTCACACACTGTTACTGGTATTTTGGCCCATTCCTCCATGCAGATCTCCTCTAGAGCAGTGATGTTTTGGGGCTGTCACTGGGCAACACGGACTTTCAACTCCCTCCAAAGATTTTCTATGGGGTTGAGATCTGGAGACTGGCTAGGCCACTCCAGGACCTTGAAATGCTTCTTATGAAGCCACTCCTTCGTTGCCCGGGTGATGTGTTTGAGATCATTATCATGCTGAAAGACCCAGCCACGTTTCATCTTCAATGCCCTTGCTGGTGGAAAGAGGTTTTCACTCAAAATCTCACGATACATGGCCCCATTCATTCTTTCCTTTACACGGATCAGTCGTCCTGGTCCCTTTGCAGAAAAACAACCCAAAGTATGAGGTTTCCACCCCCATGCTTCACAGTAGGTATGGTGTTCTTTCTCCTCCAAACACGACAAGTTGAGTTTTTACCAAAAAGTTCTATTTTGGTTTCATCTGACCATATGACATTCTCCCAATCCTCTTCTGAATCATCCAAATGCTCTCTAGCAAACTTCAGACGGGCCTGGACATGTACTGGCTTAAGCAGGGGGACACGTCTGGCATTGCAGGATTTGAGTCCCTGGCGGCGTAGTGTGTTTCTGATGTAGCCTTTGTTACTTTGGTCCCAGCTCTCTGCAGGGCATTCCCTAGGTCCCCCCATGTGGTTGTGGTATTTTTGCTCACCGTTCTCATGATCATTTTGACCCCACGGGGTGAGATCTTGCGTGGAGCCCCAGATCGAGGGAGATTATCAGTGGTCTTGTATGTCTTCCATTTTCTAATAATTTTCTAACAGGTACTAGAAAGAGAGATCATATCTCTCCGGTTCTGGCCTCCCTTCACTGGCTTCCCATAGAATTTAGAATTAAGTTTAAAATCCTTCTTCTTACTTACAAAGCTCTAAACAATCAGGCTCCTTTTTATTTAAAAGATCTGATACTACCGTATTATCCTAACAGAGCACTACGCTCCCAAAATGCAGGATTACTTGTAATACCTAGAATCTCCAAAAGTACAATGGGAGGCAGAGCCTTCAGTTATCAAGCTCCTCTCCTGTGGAATCAGCTGCCAATCTGGATTCGGGAGTCAGACTCGATCTCTGTTTTTAAGAATAGGGCTAAAACCTACCTTTTTGATATGGCCTACAATTAGGGAGGGATCATGTGTTTCTGAACCCTCCCTTAGTTTTGCTGCTAATAGGTTTAGTCAGCCGGGGGACCTCCAGTAATGCACTGGGCCTCACTCCTTTCCTCACTCTCTATGAAATATTTTTTTTTTTTTGCTGGTCATTAACATTTGTTTGTTCTCTCCCATAGATTGAGTCCCCATCGTGCTGTTTGCTCTCTACATGTCTGTTCTTTTCTTCTTCTCTATCCCCTCACCTCCCAGCCAGTCGCAGCAGATGACTGCCCCTCCCTGAGCCTGGTTCTGCTGGAGGTTTCTTCCTGTTAAAAGGGAGTTTTTCCTCTCCACCGTCGCCAAGTGCTTGCTTACAGGGGATCGCCTGATTGCTGGGGTCTTTCTGCAACTGTGGGGGTTCCCCCCTACAGTTGATAGTGCTATGAGATGACTGTTGTTGTGAAATGGCACTATATAAATAAAGTTGAATTGAATTGAATTGAATTAATTGCTTCCACAGTTGATTTCTTCACACCAAGCTGCTTACCTATTGCAGATTCAGTCTTCCCAGCCTGGTGCAGGTCTACAATTTTGTTTCTGGTGTCCTTTGACAGCTCTTTGGTCTTGGCCATAGTGGAGTTTGGAGTCTGACTGTTTGAGGTTGTGGACAGGTGTCTTTTATATTGATAACGAGTTCAAACAGGTGCCATTAATACAGGTAACGAGTGGAGGACAGAGGAGCCTCTTAAAGAAGAAGTTACAGGTCTGTGAGAGCCAGAAATCTTGCTTGTTTGTAGGTGACCAAATACTTATTTTACCAAGGAATTTACCAATTAATTTATTAAAAATCCTTCAATGTGATTTTCTGGATTTTTATTTTCTCATTTTGTCTCTCATAGTTGAGGTATATCTATGATGAAAATTGGAGACCTCTCTCATCTTTTAAGTGGGAGAACTTTCACAATTGGTGGCTGACTAAATACTTTTCTTGCCCCACTGTATATATATAAGGTGTCAAACAATAAATAGACTGGTTATACAAAACCACAAGACAGTTATCATTTTTTTAGTTTTTTCAATTATGTTTTTGTGTCTGCTGCTGCAGACATGGAGGAATCGACTTTAGTCTGACTTTTTGACATTGGAAACTTTTAATGAATATCTGCCCATGAGGGGAAAAAAAATCAAACTTTCATAAGATTTCATTATGTATAAAAGATCAGCTCCTTTAGGCCTGTATTCATTATCCTTTTGAGTTATTATATTGGTCACGGACACTGAGCTGTAGATGTTGAAAAATCCTGTCAATAGACAACCCCCTTCCCAGTCTCACTGAACTGGTGGTGTTTACACTTGCAGCTTTCCTAAAACATTTTTCACACCTTTTTAGACAAGAATTCCTCTTTTACGTGAACAGATATTGGCAACATAAAAAGAGACATCCTTAGCGTATTGTCAGTGGAAAATCAATATAAAAGTTTGTAAACATTGTAATTACCTTTGAAAATTTGAATATGCTCTCAGCAATTGATAACTCACTTAATAAGATGTTTTATTGGAAAGTCTCACATTATTATACAGAATTAAGCAGACTTGCTGCTGGGACCCCAAACAAGGATGGCAGGACACAGTCCAAGGGCAAATAATTTTTTTTCACACATAGGGAGTTGTTCAGAACTCCTTATAAGAACTCCTTATACAAAGCTGTAAAGTGATGATAATCAAGTCAGTGGTGGTAATGCACCTGTAAGCTGGCTGCCAACCGCCAATCAAATCTAAAAGAAGAAGAAGAAGAATTGTCTTCTCAATAACTTATATGTGTGCTTGGCTTCAGTGTATTTGTATGTTTATGCTGTTGTGATTAAAAGAAAAAAATGTATGTGTTGTTACAGATATGAAAACATTACTTTAAATAGTGAGGGATATAATAAAAAGTTTAGTGGTGCCAATTTTTAGGAACAAGGGTGACGTGCAGTGTTCTAGCAGTTACAGAGGCATAAAGTTGATCTGCCATGAAGATATGGGCTGGAGTCGTACTTTATGAGAGAGTCAGGTGTGGCAGAGAAGTATGTGAGGGTGGTGTCAGACATGTATGAGGACAGGGAGACGGTGTTGAGGTGTGCTGTAGGACAGATGGACTCAGGGTGGGGGGGTGGGATTACGTCAGGGATTGGCTCTGAGGTCCTTCTTGTTTGTGTGGGTGCTGGACAGGCTGATGGGCAAATGTGGTTTTATATACTGTATATTTAATAATAAAAAGCATTGCAACTGATAAATTAAGCCCAAACTCCTCTTTTTTCCTGCCTCTTAGGTGGCAAAGGACGTGTCCATACGTCTCCACAGCCAGCTTGACAGTGTGGAGAAGAAGAGAACTCGTCTCGAGGAGGAGAATGAGGAGCTGAGGGTTCGACTGCAGGACCTGGAGGTCGCCAAACAGGTCCTGCAGCAGGAAATCGATAAGGTAAGAGCAATGCAACATAACTGTACTGTGCAGCAAGATCAGGAAAACTGATGAGGAGTTGGCTTATTGAACAAGCTAATGCAGTTGTTGGAATGACTGCCTCTTCCTAGCAAGTTTCCACAGTTCTATAAATGTTCTCTCTCTGTTTGTGTGTGGTAAGCTAAGCGTATCAGTTTTTCTACTAAGCAGTGAGTTGCTTACACTCTCATAGAAGATCATGTATTTTCATCTGTTCTGAAGTCCTGACATGAGCTTGACCAGAGCAGAACTTTCTACTAAACACTGAGGTTCAGTCTGATCCTTAGTTTAGCTCATTGTTCTTTTAGCCTTTTGACCAAAGCTGTGTTTATTGTACCCAGTTTGTCTTGGAAACTCACGAGAGTTTGCCTCCCTTCACATCATATGCGTACTTTCTCTCCTGCTTCTCCAGTGACTAGTATAAGTGTAGGCAATAAGGCACCACAATAAAGAAGAATAAAAATAGATGTGGGGGGCCTTATATTGAAAGGGAATAAAGTTTTGGTCTTGGTTGACCTCGCTGCCCTCCTGAGAGGTCTAACCCAAGTAAAGTCCCTGTCCTATTCTTTCTCTCTTTCTTTTGTTCTTGGTTATTGTGTCTTTTCGCTGATGTCTGATGGTCAAGCCTTTGGTGTTGGACCAGGTTTCTGGTCAAGGTCAACTTTGGATGAATGGGTGGGTCTCCTGGCAGCAGATCTGTGTTTGTCTTCTTTGGTTTGGTTGGACTGTGTGTGTTTCATCCATACAATGACCAGTTTGCAGTTTGTGGAGGGGTGAGAGAGACGCAGGGCCCTATTTTGACAGTCTATTCACCAGTCTATTGTCTGAGGCACAGAATGCATTTATGGGTGTGTCCAAGTTCATTTTTTTTTAATCATAGCAGTGGGAAAATGGTCTCTGTGTCAGGTGGTAAGTGCAAAGAGGCTGGTCTAATTATTCAGAGGTCTGTTTTGGGTAATCCAATCCAAAGCGTTCTTGCCCATCCCTTTAATGCACAGAGGTGCATAATCAAAGGTGAACTCTGAGCATGATGGCTTGTTTATAACATGGGTTTTGCACTGGCCCAAGAGCGTGCGCATGAGCGAACATGCGCCTGATAGTAATGCTGTTTGGCATTAAGCTATCAATGGATCAGAGTTGGGGAACTACCTGCAAATCCAATAACACAACTAGATTTGTTAAAAAATTTTTATTGTATATATTTTCAACTCTGAGTCAAGTTTACACGTACACGCATGCACGCAAGCACGCACGCATGCATGCACGCACACACAGTTCAAAACTTGTGACTTACTATTTGCTTCCACATTTTCATGTTTTCGGTTTTGAAACTATGTAGGCTATATATTTTTTTCTTTTTGTATTTTTGTTTTATATATTTTCTGCAATTCAACATTTATTTGTGTTTTCACATTTTTGTATTTCTTTAGGTTTTTTTATTGTACACTGTAAAAAACAGTTGTCTCAACTTTAAAAGTTAGTGTCTGGGCTGCTTTAAAATTTTAGGTTGGCTAAACTTGACAAGATAAGCGATAAAGTTTAAAACAAATAAACTCAATTCAGTCAACTTAAAATGTTAAGGCAGCCCAGACACTAACTGTTTTTTAAGTAGAAATACCTAGTAATTTTTTTTACAGTTTATACTATACCTAGTCTTAATTTAATTAATTTAAGTTTGACATCGCACACAGTTGCAAACCTTGTTGCTGGACAAAGAAGCATTGAACCATATGTTGTGTGCACAGTCTTTGGAGGCTTATGCAATTCACAAGTGTGCATGAAGTCTGTGAATTATTGATTGTGTAGCAGCTATAGCCTACAGTCTGCACTGGTATCGATATTCTATAAAAAGCAAAGTGGTATGCTGTACTTGATAGACCTTTACTGGTGGTGCTGTAGGGCATCAGTATTGTACTGGGATCTAGAGAAGGATTAGTTTCTGCACAACTAATAGTTTTAATGATTTTGCAACAAAGGAAACGCATTCAACTGGATTCTTTCTTTGTACAAATTCTGAAAAAAGTAAGCTGATATAGGGGTGGGAAAAAAGGTAGATACAGTGATGGATTGCGATACTTGGCACTGGTAAGAGTGCATCGATCCATAAATGCACGGATCGATCTTTTATTTAAAAAAATGTGCACCCATACTTTTGGGTTATCAGTTAATCAATGGCGTTTTCAGTCTACTAGATGGCGCGAGCAAGCACCCAGTCAAGAGGAGTCATAGCTTGTCTCGGAGACTTACAGCCAGCTTTAAAAGTTAGGAAGCAGTTAGCTCAAAGTTACCTCAAATGTCGGGCCTTTTTTGATTTTAAAACAAAGATGGAAGGAAAGACCTTGACATGACACACAACCCGCAAGAAGTACGGCTTGAAAAAAAGAAAAAAAACCCCACTTAGAACAACACAGCAGGCCACACACATCTCGGAGCAGCATTAGCAATGGCTAAGCTAAAGATACACCGGAATGGAGCTTTTTCTCCAATCGCCAAGTAAGTAAAGCTTCTTTAGGAAGTACTTTTCATAGACATAGTCACAAAGCACGGCACAATAAAATGGAATAAAAGGAAGTTGATAGATAAAAATAATTTTAAAAATACCAAAACAAGTTTAAACACAAGATTAAATTAAATTTTATCCAAGATTAAAATAATTTAAAAATATCAAACTTACCATCAAAAAGCACTTGAAACTCAATGGAAATCCTTGTTAAACAAAAAAGTTTTCAGCTGCTTTTTTAAAGCGTCCACAGATTCAGCTAAACATATCTGAAGTGGGAGTCTCTGGACCTCTTGCACAATGTAGAGCAGGGATGGACAGCTGGCGGCCTGCCAGTCATTAATGATGAGCCCGATCCGAGAGCATTCCAACTCCACAAGCGACAACAATTTCTGTGCCTGTGAGGTGTTGTTTGACAGCAAAACAATGTCATCTGCATAATCCAGATCTACTATTGCTTTTGCCGATATTCTTCGGGATCTATGAGGTGTTAACATTAGACCCAGCTCTGCTTCTCTTCCATCAATGGCTTTCTGCAGGGCATAGTCTAGCATGATAACAAACAGGAACGGGGCCAAAATATCACCCTGGAGTACTCCCGAAGCGATCTCAAATTCATCCGACTCACCATCTGCGGTGACATCCTTGGTGCATGTGTTGGTATACATTGCCCCAATAGCATTACACAACCTTGATGGAATACTGTAAGCCTTCAGTGCTGTAGGAACAATAAGGTACAAATATTATTTAATTTATACCTAGAGGTGTGTGTGGAAACGGAAGTTTATTTCGTGACCACAAACACTCACAAACAAGAGGGAAACACTCGTTTCTGGGGCACCAGTCCAAAACTTGGACAATTTATTAATAACTAATCTTTATACCTTCAATCAATCAGTCTCAAATATTCGTGAATTCTCCTGGGTGACTTCATAAACAGACACAGGAAAAAGAAATCACAGAAACTTCCATATACCGTTTACAGTTTTAATGATCAGACTCAGATTAAATGACATTACATTCAACGGAGTTGTTGGTAAGGTGAAATGATCAAGTATCAAGCATCACATTCAACTTGTAACTGATTATTTAGCAAAAGAGTGTAATCACATTTATGGAACCAAGGAAACCTTAGAATGAATTTGTAACTGTGATGAAAATGGAGACTGAAATAACTAACCGAAATATGAAGAAAATTGGATGCAAATTTTATGAAGAAAATTATAAAAGCTAATTATATGGAAAAGAAATTGAGTTACTCTAAAAATAAAAATGGAATTTATGAAAAGAGGGATACTATTTCTCTTTAATTCTATAGCTCCGATCAGTTATGAACTAGTTTTAAACCTGAGACAAATTATGACATACTTTAAGGCGATGGACATCGCATTACTCAGCAGATGAAACAAAGGAATCTTGCTCACGTGGCCTTTGTTGCGTTGGCTCCTAGCTGGATCCTTAGCTGAAGCTTTATTTGAAGATTATACCAGAGAATATCTGCCAGCAGATATTTCTTCCCAGGGACAAGCAATCAGGAGCTGAGGTCCGGCGACGATGATGAGGCTGCTGGCTGTGGAGTATGCCGTGTGGACAGCACAAGAATTTTTCAGCGGCTTCCTCAGGTCCAAATAAATTGGAGATAGTTCAAAGTCTGGTCAACATCACAGAATCGAAGAGACAAAAAAAAAAAAAAAAATTTAAGCCACGAAATCCAAGTTCTTCAGATGTCGTGCAGATTGGCAACAACAGCTTCCAGTGTGAGAAAAACGATCAGTCTATTTTAAAACATGGTGAGTGAAGGAAAATCAATAGAAAAAGTTTAACAGAATAAAATTGAAAAACGTCTGTGAACACAGTTTCACTCCATATAAAAGAGAAGTTTGAGCTCAAAACAGAAGAAAAAGCATTTTTCCCAGACGTTTAAAGGGAAGAGAATTCAAGGCAGGACACACAGACTTAGACAAACTTTCAGAAAGAACCACTCCTTGGACTAGGTTGCTCCCTATTTACTGTGTAGTTTTTTCAGGGGAAAAACTTGACTGACATGAGAGGGAACCAATTGTCTCCCATCACGGGAGAATTGAATGAACTCTGGTCCAATAAGAAAATAGTCCTTTGTCTGTAACCGACCAACAGAATGAAAGGGGATGTTGTCCAACAGAGACTGGCTGGTGATTGGCTGAGCCAGTCAGATGACTTGAGTAAGTTTTAGAAGGCACACATATTAACTATGAAATTCACATTATATACTTATGTATAAAGTCTAAGCTAACTTCAGTGATTCATGACTAACGTTCAGTGAGCATGCACTTTCATAAACTTGTCCTTCTATCATTAACATGCATTAGAATAAGGTTCATTTAAGCATTTTCAAACATGCAATACATTTAGAATCAATGATTACATGATTGAAATTTTGAAATTACATGAATGAAACATTTCAAACCATGTTAATGGTATGTCAGAGTCCCGCTTGATTTTCTATGGTGTCCTGAAAAAGAAAATAATCTGAGAATTGAGAGCTTTTGTTAAAAGGAAGTCATTTCATGCATTAACCTCAGTTCAGCTTGCAGAGGCAACAGCGAACATATTCCGGAGTTGTCCACCAGGGGGTGGACAACTGGTGGTACCCCCTGGTGGGGGTAAACATTACCCTGACCCCCACCAGGGGGGTAATGTTTATTAGGCGCCTGTCGGCTGCCGCGTATTAGGCGCCTGTCGGTTGCCGCGTCATTAGTGTGCGCTTAACATGAGCGTATGTGTTAAACAGGCTTGGCAATAAAGTTCATTCTGATTCTGATTCTGAGCTGTGGATAATTCCTAGAGACCTGTGGAATGCTCTCAAGGATATCTGGAATGTCTCAAACAGTTCTTGAAGTATAAAACTGCCTGGTTAGGGAGGAAGTTCCGAGATTTATGATTGCAGACGAAATTTGTTCCTGGCACGAAATGGGATCCTTATCGTCCCTTTTACCATGGAATGTGTTTTCACACTGTAGTTCTTAGGTGAAGGAAACAATTCTTGACCAGACTTTTGGGTGAAACAATTTCTTTAAAATGAAGAGTAATTTTTTAGATTAGAGCCAAAGGGATTGATGCTGCAGTATCGTGAACATAATGTCACAGTTAATTGAAGCGAAGGCTTTCCTAAAGTTAAATTCAAGAAATCTGTCTGTCACGACCATAGGACTCGCTACAAGATCATAGGATCGCCTATGACGTACCTATGATGTCTACATGATGTCTATATGATGTCATATAGACACCATAGTAGTGATTCAAGAAAATCTGTGTGTGTCTGTGTGTGATCAAAGGCAGACATCACTCATGATCATAGGACATCAAAGATCAAAAGCAGGCATCACTCACGATCATAGGACTCGCTATGACATCATCAAAGATCAAAAGCAGGCATCACTCATGCTCACTCATGATCATAGGACATCAAAAATCAAGGCAGGGATCACTCACGGTCATAGGACTCGCTATGACATCATCAAAGATCAAACACAGGCATCAGTCACGATCATAGGACTCGCAATGATGTCATCAAAGACATTGGACTCACTATGACATCATCAAAGATCAAATGCAGGCACCATAGGACCGCTATGCCATCATCAAAGATCATAGGACTCACTATGACATCATCAACGATCAAAGGTAGTCTTCACTCACGATCATAGGACTCGCTATGACACCATCAAAGATCAAAGGCAGGCATCACTGAACGAGTGCTGACGTGCTTGCTTCCACCCTTGCTTCCACCTGGTTTCTACGGGCATGCAGAAATACATGCTTATACTTGGTTTCTACGGGCATGCACAGGTATGCATGGGCATGCACAGGTATGCACTAATTTATTAATAATTTTTAATAAAGTACCACAATACCGTGTCTTTGAATCAATGCAGCATCGTTACCACAAAGTATCAATACAGTAATGCATCAATGTTTTTCCACCCCTGCAAAACAGATATGCAAAAGTGCTAAAAAAAAGTAAAATTTTCACCATATATCCCCCTTTAAAGTGCGCCATGTACTGTATATGGGTTATTTCACAGTAACCTAGGCCAACAGTTTTAACTTCTATATTAGCCATTACCCTTATTTTACACTGTGTATGGCTGGTTGCGTTTATCTGTATTTTGAAAACACACCTTGGGTTAACACCATGCAAAATTTCAGGGACTTCTGTCGTTTGTCACTACAATCTAAAGTGTACAAATATTGGATGGAAATCAATGTCTCATTCCTACATGAATTATCAGTCACTTCTACAGTAATGTGTGACCAGGAATTATGTCCCCCTGTGTGAATTGCATAATATGTCTCAGAAAGTTTTGGCAATCAACAATAACTGTTGACAAATTGTGTGTTCATGTTTTTTTGTTTTTTTTTTCCAGTTTCACTGCTATACATTTTCCATCCAAAATGTCCACTCTGACACATTGGGTTATTTAATCAATGGAATCCAAGAAATAATAAAGGCCTACACAGGAAAACTCTATTCTTTTATATTGCATTCAACCTGGCTAACAGGTGAATCATCAGAAACCTTCTGTCCAAACATGTCCATTCTAACATAATGGTTCTGTATTTTTTCTTCTTCTTCTTTTAGATTTGATTGGCAGTTGGCAACCAGCTTAGAGGTGCATTACCGCCACGTACTTCACTCTATATCATCACTCTTATCTGGTCAGGAGCTGTAGTCCTTCTATCATCATTGCTGTGTCCAATTGAACCTCAACTCTATCTTCAGACATCACTCACTCCATATATCACTATATAATTCAAGAAATCTACGGAATGCTTTTTCTTGTCGGTTGCTATGATCTCTATATGATGTCTTCTTCTACGGAATTCAAATCATCACCCTATATATATTTCAAGAAATCTCTGTCTGTCTGTCTGTCTGTCTGTCTTCTGTCTTCACGCCTATCACTCTATATATTATACTGACTGAACTTAATTATGTTACCCTGCAACAACAGTACTATCTGTAGTCTCTAGTTCTCATTTTTTCAGTAAGCCGAAGGCCTAAAATTTGGATACAAACTGGGTTCTTTGGTATAAGTATACTTGGAATTAGGGGTGGGCAATATTGTCCAAAAAATGATATCACAATATTTCTGTTAATTGTCACAATAATTATATTTTCGGGATATTGCAGAATAAAGGTTTTTTCCATTTAAATTTATGTGGAAATTTACCTTCAGAATCAGAATCAGAATAAACTTTATTGCCAAGCATGTAAAAAACACACGAGGAACTTGACTTGACATTGGTGCGCATGCGCGCGACACAACGACACGGCAGCCATAATAGGCGCCTCATCAAACAGAGATAGATAAGAAAGGGAGGGGAGGGGAGGGAACGACACAAGGCGGGAGGAGAGAAAAAAAACTTCGTTATCAGAATACAGCTTATAAATATTTAAGCAGATTATGATTACAATGAAAAAAAATCTCTCAATAGCACAGAGCAACAATCAACCACAAAAAACCAAAAGACCAAAAGTCAGAGAGAATCAGTGAATGGATGGGTGTAATTCAGTATTATGAATCAGTGTGTTCGTGTATGTTGAATGCAGGTGGGTGTTTATCAGTTACTGGAGGCAGCAAAATCTCTCCCAGCCGAGATGTTATGTCTTAGTGTCTGAAACTCGGAAGCATGTCCTTGAGGCATGGCAGATGGAAATTTCCTGAGCCAGTCACATGTCAATGAGAGTTCAGATGCAGTCCCAGTATGTTTATGAAAGAGAAGCACAATCTTCTGTTTTGTCTTAATCCAGGAGGAAAATAGACAACAGGGCATCGAATTCAAGGTCTGATAGACACAGATCACACAGAGCATAGAATTTTTCATCTCCAGCAATCCTGTGTTCATAATTTCCATACATAGGCTTTAAATCCATTCCTTGGAGGCACCAAAGACGACTCCAGATGTTTCCCTTCTAGAACATGGGTAAACATGTCCGGTAGAGTCCATCCCTCTACAGTGCATGCAGATGGTAATTTCCATGTTATCATTGCCGATAGTTAGTGCACTCCCCCGTCTAGTCGAATTGTTGAGAAGCAGCTATGCCGGGACCGCTTTTAATTAGCTCTTCCAGTTAATTTTTCGATACACCAGGAAAAACTCCAGAGCCAATCAGCAGAAAATCCTGTGATCCTAGCCAAACCAGGTAGATGTTTCCACATCCTCAGTCGAATCGTGCAGACACATGCGTTCCAATCCATGGGTCTCTCCATAGGGGCTCCCCCTGGCCCGAATTTATATAAAATGTTGTTAATTTTATTAAAGCCGCTCACCAAATCCATTTTTTTCGTTTGGTTCAAGATTCAGCCAGAAGACAGCGACGCAGACAAGACAGCAAGCTGGGATTCTCAGTTAGGGAGGGAAGGAGGGTTAAAGATGGAGCAAAGAAAAAGGCGTCTGTTCTCTCTGAAGGGCAGAAGCAATTCGTTATTTACGTTCAGCATATTCAGGAAAAACAAAACAAAAACTCTTATTTCTCCAGTTTATAAACAGCAGCTCAGATTTAGTTTAAAATATTTTTTTGTTCTGTATCAAGTATTACAAGAAAATAACAAACCGTTACATCTTAAGTGCACACAGATGTCAGGTTTTATGCCAAGTCCCCTTTAAGTTATATTTTTGTCATTCATTATTACTAATGCATACCTGTGCATGCCCGTAGAAACCAAGTATAAGCAAATATTTCTGCATGACTGTAGAAAGCAGGTGTAAGCATGCATGTCATGACTCTTCTTCTTCTTCTTCTTTTAGATTTGATTGGCGGTTGGCAACCAGCTTACAGGTGCATTACTGCCACCTACCCTATCTTCCTTTATAGTTTCCATTCATTCAGTGATCCCTTCTTCTTCTTTTAGATGTGATTGGCGGTTGGCAACCAGCTTACAGGTGAATTACCGCCACATACTTCACTCTATATCATCACGCTATCTGGTCAGGAGCTGTAGTCCTTCTATCATCATTGCTGTGTCCAATCGAACCTCAACTCTATCTTCAGACATCACTCTTCTTCATCTCCTCGTACTCCACTCCGCTTCATGACCCCACTCCACATCATCACTCCACACATCCCGGCTGTGGCAACTGCCACGGCCAAGATGTCAGCCACCCAGGCCGGTTTCTTTAGTAATGCCTGCCTTTGATATTTGATGATGTTATAGCAAGTCCTATGATCTTTGATGATGTCATAGTGAGTCCTATGATTGTGATGCCTGCTGTTGATCTTTGATGATGTCATAGTGAGTCCTATGATCTTTTAGCGAGCCCTATGATCGTGACATAGTGAGTCCTATGATCATCAGTAGCAAGTCCTATGACATCGTCACACAGCAGGCACCAAGTATCATGATATTCATTTTTATACCGGTATCCAACCGCCATCACCATCATAGCAGTCTGTTGCTGGTGACAATGACTGTTTCATTTAGGTCTGATCAGGTTCCTTTACGCAGCTCTGTCCCCTGCCCTTTGCTGACAGGAACTCCCGACCCTGCAAACCCGAGTGACGTTCGAGCCGGTATGAGTTGCTTTCTGACTGGCCATTTCATGAAACTGCTTGCAAAGTATTTGAGTACCGCTAGCTTTTGCTGGACTAGCGGCACATTCTTGGCAGATAGAGGTATTCTCAGTGGCAAGGACAGGCCAAGACAAACTGACTCCAGTATCTGTTGCAGTGACTGACCAGATGATAGGTTTGTTTATCTCTGCTCTTTGTGTAGTGGATGTCACAATGCACCGACTGGCAAAAGTCCACCACAGACCTTGAGACAGATGTGCTTATCTGCCAGGATGTCCAGTCTCACCCCATGTAACTGGGAGTGGTCCACCACAGACCTGTGACAGATATTGTTTTTAGTTCTGCCAGGATGCCCAGTTTCACCCTCCACGCCCTCGGAAGGGCAGGGTTACCTGTTGAGTCGCTGACGGCCCGACCCATGAGACAGGTTGTACCAGTTTTTGTGGTTATCCGGTAGCAAGCAAACCAATGCCTGACCTGACAGGTCCAACCACCAATTAAATCTAAAAAAAGAAGAAGGCTATCAAGAGCTATTCGGCTGCACGTCGGACACAGTCCAAGGATGGATAATTTTCTCACACATAAGTTGTTCAAAACTCCTTATGCAAAGATTTAGAGTGATGATAATCAAGTCAGTGGCGGTAATGCACCTGTAAGCTGGTTGCCAACCGCCAAGGACACAGTCCAAGAACGGATTATTTTTTTACACATAGGGAGTTGTTCGGAGCTCCTTGTAAGAACTCCTTATACAAAGATATATAGAGTGATGATATAGAGTGAAGTACGTGGCAGTAATGCACCTGTACCTGGTTGCCAACCACCAGTCAAATCTAAAAGAAGAAGAAGAACTGCCAGTCAAATCTAAAAGAAGAAGAAGAAGTAGGCCAGTATTATTGTGAACGACATGATATGGCACACCCCTACTTGGAATTTTGACCCCGTGAGACCCGGGCGGCCTAGGTTACTGTGAAATGACCCATAGTATGTCATTGTGAGACAAGTCTGTTGTATTCCAATGTAAGGTCTTGGCTGCTATCGGTAGTGTTTACTGTCGTTGCCATAGAGTACTGAGAAATGAACCAGAAATATGCATTTTATGGCATAAACGCATTGTTATATTAACTTGTGTGCTCTTTGGAACTTCTAAATCTCTAGCTCTCATGTTTATTCCTTAAGAGTTTTCTAACATGTTTGTCTAAAATCCTTAATATGTTTAATTTATGGCTGTTCCAAATACGTATTCTGTATACAACATTAGCAATATCTCACTCATGTCGATGCATCTCCTGCTAGAGCATGTGTAATTTGCAAGCTGTTATACTAGCAATCAACTCAATTAAGTTGAACAAGTGGAGGAGAGGTGTTTAATTTTCTCTCCCTATGTTCATTTCCCCCCTACAAAACTCAGCTCCTTTCCTCCTCTGTTCCCCCGTTCCCTCCATCTCATTTTTCTCAATTTATTATCACCTCCTTCCCTCACTTCTCTCCTGACGCTCCCATGGAGACGCCAAGGAATGCTGATGCAGGGATTTCTTTTTCCACCGCCCAGTTCTCTCTCCTGTGTCCATCTCCTCCTTTTCCTCCTTTCCCTGCTTCATACCCTCCCTCATACCTTGACGACATTGTCTGCTTTCCTCCTCCTTTTGTCTTGGACTTTCCCTCTTAAAAACCATTGATCCATTTCAGCTGTTGACCTTTGGAGGAGGCAAGGTTGGCTGTGGTGAAGGGAGGAATGGGAGAGAGTTGTAGGATGATAGAGTGATGGGAAAGATTGATTGAGGGGATGCAGGGAAAGGTTAAGATCTTGTGCTGTGATGTACAAAACGTCTTCCTTTTTATGTTCCTCTCTACCTTTGTTTACACCTTGTTTGACAGTGAAAAGTGTAAGCTGGGTTTAGGTCTGCCACACCAATTTCTTTTCTTATTTGTCAGCAGGATTGTGAGCATCATTTTTAGTGAAAAAGGCAAACAGTAATATCTCAAGGCTTGGTGTAGTGTAAATCGTGTATGTAAAGACAAGAAGAATAACCAAAGAGTGTCTCACTAAGTTGTACATGTTTGATTTCACTTTTTGAAGTGGGGAGAGGAGATAAGAGACTTGGGACAAACTTGTGTTAAAGGGATGATAGTTATAAGCAGGATAAATGAAGAATTTAAAACCGTGAAAGAATGGAAGTATATCAGCTAAAGTTTTTATATTTAGCCTGCTCACTTCCAATTATTTTTCTGCTCATTCTTCATTTTTTTGGTTCTAATGAGTTGATTTAGCTCCTTTTAAGCCCACCTGTCTTCTGATTGGCTGCCACTCGCAAAAAAAAGGTTTGAACAACAGGTTTGTGTGACTGAGATGACCAATGATGAGGCAATCCCATTCAAAGGTAGAAAGGACAGTTTGAAGAATTAGTTTTTTTACCCTCAGCCTCTAAAGGCTGAAGGGGTATTACCGTCACCCCGCTGGGCAGATGAGCAGCAGTGCAGCGTCAACACCTACTTTGTGAATGCGATAACTAGAGAAAGGAATGATGTGGGCTTTTCAAATCGATAGACCTCTGGCTATGGGTTTGGGGTCAAAAGGTCAAAGGTCACTTTTAGCTTCCCCTATGCCCTATTATTACAGAACGTGTGAAGCAAGGGTCACCAAACTTTGTACACAGGTTCGCCCCGTGACCCTGACCTCTGACTACGGTTTTGCGATTGCAAGGTCATCGGTCAAGGTTAAAATGCCTCATAAACAATATATCCACAAGGATGAATACCACCAGGCGGAGCGTGAACACGCAGCTGCCTCCCCTTGCTCTTCATGTTTGCGCCGTTTAGTGTCATTTTAAACTATGCCTAAGTGTATATTGATGTGCTTAATGTCCACATACAGAGGTGAAAATAAGTATTGAACACGTAAACATTTTTCTCATTGAACATATTTCTGATGGAGCCATTGACCTGAGATTTGCACCAGACATCAGTAACAACCTAAGTAATCCATACATACAAAGAAATCAAGGCAACTGGGTTCACAAAATAAGTTATATTTAATAAAGTGGAGTGACACAGGGAATAAGTATTGAACACGCTTGGTGAGATTCATTTGATATTTAGTAGAAAAGCCTTTGCTGGTAATAACAGCTTCCAGATGCCTCCTCTATGGAGAAACTAAGTACAGGCATTGCTCAGGAGTGATTTTAGCCCATTCTTCCACAAAAACTGTCTTCAAATCTTGAAGGCTCTGTGGGTGTCTTCTATGAACTCTGATCTTCAGTTCATTCCATAAATTTTCCATTGGATTCAGGTCAGGTGACTGACTGGGCCATTCTAGCAGCTTTATTTTCTTTCCCTGGAGCCAGCTGAGAGTTTACTTGGCTGTGTGTTTGGGATCATTGTCTTGCTGAAGTGGTTACGCTCGTTTCATCTTCACCATCTTTCCAGATAGCAGCAGGTTCTTATCAAGGATGTCTCTGTACATTTGTCCATTCATCTTTCCTTCAATTATATGAAGTCTGTCTGTACCATGTGCTGAAAAACACCCCCACACTGTGATGCTCCCACCTTCAAACTTCACTGTCGGTGTGGTGTTTTTGGGCTGATGTGCAGTGCCATTTCTTCTCCAAACATTCTGTGTGTTGTGGCATCCAAAAAGTTCAATTTTGGTCTCATCTGACTAGACTATATTCTCCCAGTATTTCAGTATTTTACTGGCTTGCCCAAATGTTGTGCAGCAAATTTTAAACAAGCTTCAACATGCTTTTTCTTCATGTGTTTAATACTTAGTCCATGTGTCATTCCACTTTATTAAATATAACTTGTTTTGTGAACACAGTTGCCTTGATTTTTTTTGTATGCATGGATTACTTGGGTTGTTACTGATATCTGGTGAAATGCTCAGGTCAATGGCGCCATCAGGAATATGTTTAATGAGAAAAATGTTGACGTGTTCAATACTTATCTTCCCTGCTGTATCAGTAGCTGCATCGGCAAAAACAAATTTTAAATGCATCTTGGCTATCGACTAGGGGTGGGAATCATGAGGGATCCCGCGATTCAATTCAGATCGCGATTCTTTGGTCACGATTGGATCCTGTCACGATTCAACAATAATCATAATATTGCGATAATCGACTATCGTGATCCCATCCATCCATCTTCTACTGCTTAGTCCTTTTCAGGTTGTGGTGGTGGTAGTGGGGGGCGGGGGGTGTGTGTGTGTGTTGGAGCCTATCCCAGCATCTTTGGGCGAGAGGCAGGGTACACCCTGGACAGATCGTCAGTCCATCACGGGACCGGTATTGTGATCCTATATATTTCAAAGTTTTTCACCTTATTAAACCTCAAATCATGTCCCAAAGTAAAACTGTTGACATCGCTTTCATATAATAAAGTATTCTCAGGGCTTCGTTTTCCACAGAAATGTTTGAAATAGACTCCAACGCCAGATATGTTTAGCTGACTCTGTGGACTCTTTTCAAAAGCAGCTGAAAACTTTTTTGTTTAATGAGGCTTTCTGCTGAGTTTCAACTGCTTTTTAATGGTAAGTCTGATATTTTTAATTATTTTAATCTTGTGTTTTAACTTGTTTTTTGTATTTTAAAAATTATTTTGGGCTATCAACTTCCTTTTATTCAATTTTATTGTGCAGCACTCTGACTATATGTCTCTTAAAAGTGCTTCATAAATAAACTTTACTTACTTGACGCTTGGAAAAAAAGCTTCATGCTCGTCTCTCTTTAGCTTAGCCATTGCTAACACTGCTCCTAGACATCTGCTGGCCCACCATATTCTGAGTGTTTTTTTTCTTTTTCTCATTCAGTGCTTCTTGCAGGTTGTGTGTCATGTCAAGGTCTTTTCTTCCATCTTTGTTATAAAGTCCAAAGAAGGCCCAACATTTGAGCTAACTTGGAGTTCACTGCTTCCTAACTTTCAAAGCTGGCTGCACATCACCCAGACAACTAAGCTATGACTTCACTTGACTGGGTGTTTGCTTTGCGCCATCTAGTGGACTGAAAACGTCATTGATTAACTGATAACCTAAAAGTATATGTGTGCATTTTTTTTAAATAAAAGATCGAGCCCTGCGTTTATGGATCGATGCATTCTCGCCAGTGCCAAGTATCGTGATCCATCACTGAATCGATCTTTTTTCCCATCCCTACTATTGACAGAAATTCTACTATTGTGCATCCCTACTTAAAATAAAGTATCAACTGGCCTGTCAGTGCCAGTAATAAGCTGGACAAAGGCTTTCCTCTTGAGCAAATGTGAAAAAATATGAATTTTAGATGCTTTTCTGGAGCCAGTCCTGTACATGACAGAAAAGAAGGAAAATATCCTATGGCTTGCCTTTATTCTGGTTAAAGCATGGTTTATACTCAAGTAAAAATCTATTTTAAATTTTTTGTGTGCGTACACCACTATCTATTTTTCATTTACCAGTAAATTTTCAGTGTCATTTAAGATGTTCAGACTTTGGCAGGCAAACATTCTTTTTTTCATGCCTTCTGTGCTTACAGCTTCAACCTTGGTGGTTCTTTGTTCTCTGAGCTCTAGGTAGATGTTGACCAGATAAGCTCCTCTTCCATCTGTGGCCGCAGTGCCTCAAGGTGTCTAAGCACAAAGGAGCAACGGAGCTCTGGAGAGGTTGTGAAAGAAGAGGCAGACGGAGGGAAGTGAAATGAGGGGGACACAAAGCAACATGGCTGGTCAGATGGTTGGTCGGTCTTGAATAAATCCGTAGAGGAAGGGAAAAGAAGCACAAGTGAAACAAAGGAACTCAGAAAATGAGAACAAAGAGGGAGGAGCAAATGAAACGAAGAAGGAAATTATGGAGAGATGTTGAAGAAGGCGTTTGTACTATGTGGGGTCTTGGGGGGGGGGGGGGCTCCCAGAGGAGGAGGTAGCATACTGTACTTGATTGAAAAAATCCTCAGTGACTGAAAGATGAAGGGAACATGCAGTATGTTTCTGGCCTTGTTTTTAATTTGACCGTATGTCTTTTTCGCTTGTTTTTTTTGTCTTTCTCTGCTCTCGGGTGTACCCCCCCCACACACACACACACACACATTCCTCTGCATGTCTTTAAATCCCACGTTTCCTTTGAAGGTCATATAGTTTTTTTTGTCCTCTTCTCAGTACTTGGTGATTTAGAATTACTCTGCTGAGAATGATAAGGTCACACTGTCTACCTGAGCACATGCATGTATGTAAAATTGACATTTTAATGCTGTCTTTCTCAGTCCTTTGCAGCTTTTCCACTGAGTGTGTGACAGCATGTCTTTGATATATAGAAATAAATGTGAATATTTGCATATGGTGCAGTATTCCTCCGATTTCACGTGCGACTGAAAAGAAAACCCTGTGTGATTTATTGATATTGAGTGAAAAGCACCGAAGGGAGGGAACCTTTTTGTTCTTCTTCTTCTTTTAGATTTGATTGGCGGTTGGCAACCAGCTTACAGGTGCATTACCGCCACGTACTTCACTCTATATCATCACTCTCTAATTCAGCAAGTCTGCTTAAAAGTCTCACGCCTTCTCTTCACTTAGTGCTAAAGGAAACTGTTCCCTGTTATTTCTGACTTTCAGGAAGTGCTGCCTATTGTTTTCATCAGATGAGGGATGTGAGGCGAGGGTAGCTTGAGACTCTGCTGTGTGCATTTGGGACTCTGCTTGTTCTGCATCTATGTGCAGGGCGCTTTCTGCTGGTAACATTTCTGCATGGCTTATATGTGTATATATATATATAATAGTGCGGACTGGAGATGATGACTTTTCGTTACACAAGCCTCGCAGTCGAGCAGACGTGCAAATTGGAGGTGCAGCACAAACCCAGCTTTAGGAAGAAAGCCTCAGAGCTTCATTGAGGCTTCACCTGCCCATCACTAAATGGAAGGATTTATCATGGTTTCAACCCACTAAGAGGGACAGCAATGGATCACTACGAGGGGGGGGGGGGGGGGGGGCTGAAAAGTTCATAGTGGTCAGATTTGACCAAATGTGGTTTATTTTTCAACTGCAGGGATCCAAGCACTGCAACACCGATGGAAGAAGTGTGTGGACCGAAGGGAAGACTATGTTGAAAAATAAACCACAATACACTTTTCAGCCCCCCCCCGCCCCCGTATAAGCTAGCAGGTGTGGTTAGCAAAATACTGCAGTATTATGAATGTTTTTCCCCTTCCAGTGTCATGTGTTTTCTCATTTGTTTGTACACATGCTTCACATGCACCCCCCCACCCATGAAAAAAGAAATACCGCCAGAAAAAAAATAAGCCAGAGGGAAGACTGTGGTGTATTATGTGTTTATTTCTTGCATGCATTTGGGCAAAGTTTACAGCATTTGCGTGTTAATGCGCCTGCACTTGTGTCAGCTGAAGAAAAGTGCAGAGACATGGAAGTGACTTATGTTAGATTTGGGATTAATGAAGGTCAGTGGAGCTTTTAGTGTCCTGATTTATGTTTTAATCCAGGCAATATATTAACCTTTTATACATGCAGCTCTCTTATGGCTCCTGTTATTTACGGTATGGGTGGTTTTGGGGGGGACACACTCTTTGCCATGTTCATAACTTAACTCCAGTTTATAAAGCTTCTGTTGTCCTTTATTTCATACAGGTCAACGCCTTCTTTAGAAAATAACTTGTCATGGCCAGATTTGCACCGTAAAGTTTAATTAATGAGCCCCAAGACCAGTTTTGTCCATATGATATTAAACTGCCCTAGGGACCCCCCCCCCCCCCCATTAAACAACTTTCTCACTTATAGTTAACTATTTCTAGCATCTATAAAAAGTGATCAATTTATTCATTAATAGGCTATATAACTGTCAATTCTGTTTCTGTTGTTAGCCCCCCAAAAAAGGCTATTATGGTTTAGTTTACATTTTCTGCTTGCTTTAATTAGTACTTTCAGAAAATTATTGCCAATGGCTGAAACTTGCAGTGCGTAACTCCTTAGTTGTGGTTGTAGCTGGCTGAAATTAACCTTGTTTATTCTGGCGATTTATGAATTTTATTTGCGTCTCAATTTTGTTCGTGCCGTTTGCTAACCTTTTTTTTTTTGCTAACCTTTGCCAACCCTTTTTTTTTTAATCTTATCTGTTCTTACCCGTGTAATTTAGTCGTTATTCCCTATTGTTAGCCAACCAATAGTTTTCCTCAAATCATTGTGGTTGGAGCTAGCTAAAATCTACATTTTTTAAGCAATGTATAAAGTTTGCCTCATAGTTTTGTTTGTACATTTGACTAACAATAGCAGTTTGTCCTTTTGCAGTCTAATTCAGCTGTTAATCTATACTGCTTTCCTGTTTACACCTTCTTAAACCACAAGTAATGCGTGACTTTTTAATACTGAGTGTAACTAAATTATTCAGCTACTTTATTTAGGCAGTTTAAGTTTACCTCATAGTTTAGTTTGTATAGTTGGCTAAAAGTTTTTATCAGTTTGTCTATGTATTTATCATTTTAATTTAGTTGTTATTCTGTATTGTTTTACTACTGCTACCAGTCTTTTATCACAAATAACTGATAACTGTTTTAATACCAGTTGTAGTTAGCTAAAATTCATTTAGTTTATTTTAGTGGTCTTTAAATCTACTTAAACAATATTACATGAGAGAGAGTGCAGTATCAATGGATATATATTCATTGCTGTGATTTGTCGTAGGCCCGATGTGAAACGGAGGGTCGAAGACATCACCGCAGTTATGTATTCATGGATACTAGTGGCTGAAATGAGCATTCTTCGTAGGATTGTTGGTCTCACCCTTAGAGATAGGGTGAGGAGCTCAGCCCCCTGGGAGAGGCTCAGAGTAGAACTGCTGCTCCTCCACATTGAAAGGAGCCAGTTGAGGTGGTTTGGCCGTCTGATCAGGATGCCTCCTGGACGCCTCCCACTTGAGGTGTTTCGGGCACGTCCCACTGGGAGGAGACCCCGGGGCTGACCCAGGACTCGTTGGAGAGACTACATCTCCCAGCTGGTCTGGGAACGCCTTGGTATCCTTTCTGAAGAGCTGGAGTAGGTGGGTGGGAGAGGGAAGTCTGGGCTTCTCTGCTTGAACTGCTGCCTCCGTGACCCGGACCTCCGGAAAAGCAGTAGAAGATGGATGGATGGATATTATATGACTCCAAGTGTAATATTGCTTTTATACAACAGTTCCTCAAACATTGTTTATTGAATGACAGCAATACAGGACAAAATATTATGATTGTTGTTTATTTAGCCAGTTATTTTGCTCCACCGAGAAAACTAGTTCCTTCTGAATGAGCTGCCGTGTGTCAGTGTGTGAATGTGTGTGTGAGTGGGTGGATAGCAGGATGTGTAAAGCGCTTTGGTCATCTAGAGAATAGAAAAAGTGCTATATAAGTGAATGCCATTTTCCATTTGCCATTCTGAAGGAGCTGCTACAATGTAGAAAAGAATAGGCATATTGTCACCTCACACACATGTAACCAAATTAAATACTGTCCAGCACATAAGTCAGTGTTTATAATGCATACCAGTTACCTGTTGAGTAGGGTTTATGAGTCCCCATGACTTTGTGCCAGTGGTTAGTTAGAATGCTAGTGATTTGGTTTTGGCACACTTCGCTCACTTTTTCTTGGCATTTTCAAATAAAATAACCAGTCCATCACCACAAAGTTATTATGGTTGGGTAACTGAGACAGTAAATCCAGTTGTAGCTTGTCTTTTAAAAGGGCGGGACTTCTGGGTCTCCAAGTCTTGTTTTTAGGACCGTCTCTTTTCAAACAGCGCCTCACTGTGGAAATTAAGGTAACAACACATTATTGCAATCCTCACATAAGAAGCCACTGTTTAACTATTATTTAAAGATTATTTTCTTAAAAATGCTGAAACAGACGTCTGAAGCGAAATGTCCCAGTGTGATCAGGGAATATATTAACTCTTGGAATCCCTATTGTCCAATCAGATTACTCGGTCAAAACTAACTTGTATAATTTTAATGCAAGACAAATTATTTTCAGAGCTATTTATTCTTAACCTTTTGATTTTACTATTAATCTGCTTTTAGGTATTCATTTAAATATAATCTCACCAGTTAAATGTAATTCATATTAGGATAGGAAAGTTTTAACCAAATAGGCATATTTGATATTATTAGTATTTATAATTTTATAGCTGTTGTATTTCAACATTGTCTCTTTTTCCCTGATTAATTAAAAACAAACAAACAAAGGAGCCAGTTGAGGTGGTATGGGCATCTGATCAGGATGCCTCCTGGACGCCTCCCACTTAAGGTGTTTCGGGCACGTCCCTCTGGGAGGAGACCCCGGGGCAAACCCAGGACTTGCTGGAGAGACTATGTCTTCCATCTGGTCTGGGAATGCCTTGGTATCCTCCTCTTTGAAGAGCTGGAGCAGGTGGGTGGGAGAGGGAAGTCTGGGCTTCTCTGCTTGAACTGCTGCCTCTGCGACCTGGACCTCCGGAAAAGCGGTAGAAGATGGATGGATGGATGGAAGTAATGTCCCTCTGCTGCCAGTAGTTGTGAAGAAGGCAAAAAGCAACTATAAGCTACTCAAATTTAGATTTAGGCCCTGCCAGTCATTCATTTGTTAACCCATGTTTTTTATTTCACTCCATGTCAGGGGACATGTTTATTAAATGAGTGGGCATATCAGAGGGGTCTGGGTTTCAACTTAAATAGGTCAGAATGATTGATTAGAGGGAAGACCATCTTGGAAGGTATGTAACAGGAAAGTAAGCTGGTTTTACCAATAAAACACTTAATACTCAAGACATAGTGATGCGTGAGAAAACAATAAGAAAGTACAAAAGGAGAAATCCCAAAGTGTAGTAGAATAGTAAGATAAGATATTGGTGATAAAATGAGGAACTGAAAGAGATTTAGATTTAGATTTTTAGATTTAGTATACTTTATTGATCCCCAGAGGGGAAATTGAGGGTATCCACCACCTGGATGGATGAGCAGCCACGCTACGGCGCTATCCCTTAACCATTCACACACACATTCACACCTAGGGCCACTTTAGAGTCTCCAATTAACCTAACCTGCATGTTTTTGGCATGTGGGAGGAAACCGGAGAAATCCCGGAGTAAACCCACGCAAACACGGGGAGAAGATGCAAACTCCACACAGATCCGCCCTCCGCCCTCCAAAGAGAGCAGACGCTTTTTTCCTTCTCTCCAGCTCTGACTCTTTATTTCTTTCCTCCCCTAACTGACTGGATCCCAGCTTGCTGTCGTCTGTCTGCGTGTCTCTACTGCTGATTATTGAACGAAATTATGGATTTAATAAACTGGGCTTTGAACGCAATTGACACTATTTTTTCAACGAGGAAAAGTGCCCCGGGGGAGGTAGTTTGCCCCGCAGGAACAGCGGCTGCGGGCTATTTGAAGGACACAAGTAATTGGAAACTCTTGTGCCTGTGTGATCTTTCTATCGAAGATGTCGAAGATTTATACATCTTCGTAGCA
This sequence comes from Pholidichthys leucotaenia, assembly GCA_020510985.1. Classification (NCBI taxonomy): domain Eukaryota; kingdom Metazoa; phylum Chordata; class Actinopteri; order Cichliformes; family Pholidichthyidae; genus Pholidichthys; species Pholidichthys leucotaenia. Next base: position 357,969,893 of record CM035843.1, on the reverse strand, counting down.
ATGGTAATCGGAATCTTTCTGATTGGATCTGGGATTGTTCTGGTGTACCGTAAATTGATGAAGATGGAGGGAGCCTATCAAAATGCTGACCAGGCGAGGCTTAACCATCAAATTGAACAAATGGGCAGGACTCTGACAGCGGCTAATGGAGAACTGACTAGGAAAATGGATTACATCATGATCACGCTGAGAGCCGTCCATGAAGAATTCAACATCCAGCACTGAAGGATTAAAGTACTGAATCTGTAAGAGAATATAAAGTTGTTTTTTTTCTCTGGGAACAGTACTATTCGACTTATCTGACCTGCCCCTTACAATCAAGTCCTCCAGATTATCTGCAGTTTTTTTTTTTCAAAACATTTGAGCTGCATTGACTCTTATGGACAGCCAGCTGCCTGGCTCAAGGACAAAGTGCCAGACGCTAGACACAACAACTCCTGCTGAAGAGACTGTTGTTCTTAACTGATATAAACACCTTCACTCAACACTACTCTCATACTGACTCAATAAACTGATGAGAAGATCATTCACTCACTGCTCTCTTTGTGTCTTGTATACATTCTATGTCTGCTAATTGTGCATTGAGGGCTTTTTTTCTTGTAATCATAATATTGATCATTTATGACCGGTATTCTGACAATCATTGCTTTTTTGCTCTCTCCTATTGTGTTTATCCTTTTCTTCCCCATGCTTCCTGTTCCTAGTCTGCTGACAGGCGCGTTATCGACGCTGCCGTGTCACCGGAAATGCATGTTGTTTTCAGTGTCAAGTCAAATCCCTCGTATGTTATCAGTTGTTTACTGTTAATGTACTTGGCAATAAATCCTTTCTGAGTTCTGAGTTCACTGCTGGTCGGTGTCACCATGGGTTGAGATGCCGTCTCGGCACTCAGCCCATGTTTTCCCTCATCCCTGCTTCCCATTGAGCAGCGTCTCAGCTGGCCCCCAGCTGGCAGCATTATGGACGGCTGGGGCCAATTAGTCTTCATCAGCTGGGGCGCTGCCAATGAGGATAAATAGGAGCAGCCTCGATGACTCGGGGCTGCGACATAAACACATTGCAAAGCTGAAGCCCCTTCGTCTGGTGTCAGCTTCTACTCCTCTTGCAGCATTCCTGTGTTTGTATCCCGCTGTGAGTATGTACGTCTTGCTACCCCCACGTCCGGTACGAGCTGCTTACCTCTGCGCTGTGCAACCTGTGAGTGTACCTCTGCATGAGTATCTGTGCTCTCCTCATCCCTTCCCCTTTACCCTGAATAAAATATCACGACTCACTGGCTTGCCCCTGGCTCTGATTGCCCGGCTCCCTAGAGCCGGATATGACAGTATGTCGCAGCCAGAAGAGTTGCCGGCGGCCGTGAGTCGCCGTGGAAATGTACCTTTCTGTCCGGGTGTCAGCGCTGCTAGCATGCCGTTTCCCAGGAGTCACTTCCGGCGCCAGGGCGACGAGCTGAGGTCCATCTCGGAGGCTGTCGACGGGACGTTCTTCACCCTGCACGACGCCTCCAACGCGAGACACTGGCATCCGGGCCGTGCTGAGGAACTCCTGGACTGTCACCCTCACTCTCTGTACCATCTGGAGGACAGTGCCAGGATAGACACTGCAGGTACACAGCGAGAGAAGCTCCACGGGGTGGATGGAAATCCCGGCAGGGAGTCGAAGTGGGCGACGTCTTTCCCCGCTTTGGAGTCCCGTTCCTGCCGCTATTCCAGTCCGGGAGTTCGCGCCAACCAGAGGACTTTCCCCGACCTGCGCCACGTCACTCGGGATTCCCTTCAAGGAGCCGCAGCTGACAGCAGTTATGTCCGGGGTCGAGTGGCTGTCGCGAGCTCTACTGTGTTTCCTGTCACCACCTTCAGGCATGTGGCGGCGGCAGTGAGATTGATGGTGAGGACTTCAGGGCTACGAAGCTTTCCCGTGCTCGACGCCTTCCTCGTCTCCATCTCCGATCTGGAGCGGCGAATCCTGGGTTTCCCCCTCGCTTCGTCCCCTGGGAGTAGTCGTCATCACATCGCCGAGTCACCTCTGCACGAACCTCGTCCGGATCCAGTTCTGGGTCATCGTCAGGACCGTTCCTCCCACGCAGCTGTCATCCCTTCGCCTCGTCAGTGTGGAGATTCTACAGCCTCGTCCCCTGAGCCTCGTTCCCCCGCTGTCATTCCTGGACATTCGGGCTGGCTCACCCCGGCTGTTTCCCCCTCCTCCTCGACGCGCTTCCTGACCGCTGTGTGTGCCTGGAATCCCGGCCTGGTGAGCTCTCTGCTGGAGACAACGCGAGCGACCCTCAGACGAATTCCCGGGGGGTCCTCCGTTATCGCCGGGCGGGGAGAGGAAGAAGCAGATTCCACTACAGCAGGCGATACTCAACCTCCAGGGGGCAGGCAAGTCATTGTTTTTTCACACCTGCTTAATGATTTGCTCTGTCACATCCCTGGAGGAGAAGTTCAGGGTTCGCAGCTCCCTGAACTCTCCCCACCTGCTGTAACCTGTATGCCTAATCCCGCATCCTCTGTGTCTCTCTCCGCCGAGCGGTCCCCGGCTCCGGGTCAACGTGGTGGGATATGGAGAGGGCCTGTGGTTCCGCAGCTACATTGCGGACGGAGGAGGGGGACTGACTGCTGCGTGGAGTCTACGCCGACGACTGAGCGTCCCCAGGTCTCCACGGAGGAGCGGTTCGGTCCGGCGGGACGAGATTCTTCTGGCTTCACGCCGAGTGGATCGTCGGCGGGGTTACCTGAGCTGGAGGAATCTCAAGCTGCGCTGACCATCGTGCTGGCTGCGGGGCCCGACGCGGCTAGATGGGAGCCTGACAACGACCTCCTGACGACGGATCCTGGATCTTCGCAGTCCTGGACGGCGTCAGAACCCGAGATCAGGCGAGTGCTCTCCTTTCTTTTCTCTCTTTTTATCCCCGAGCACTTCAGCCTATCTCCAGGGGAGACGAGCCGGGTGCAGCCGTCCGCTGCGTCTGAGCTCGTCTCGCCGGGTTCTGGCGCTGCCGGTGATCCTGATCCCGGTTCTGTTTTCTCTTCTGAGCCTTCTTCCAGGGTCACCGGCAAGGAGTTGCTGTTCCTCGTGGTGCTGGAGGGTCCGGGTTCAACGTTGGAGGTCGGTTCTGGTGCAGTATTCAACGTGGGTTCGCCTGAGGCCCGATCGGGGTCCGACGTGGGTGCTGCCCCAGTATTGTCCAGGTCCGGTGAGGAGGTGGCCGTTTTCCTGCGGCCTGACGCCCGCCGCCCTCGTCATCGGCTCTCCCCTGAGCCTCTTCCACTGGGATCCGCTCTGATCCTTCGCCCGTCTCAACGGTCCTGGTGGTTGAGTGATGCGGGTCGACGACCCGACCCACAGAACTTTCGGTTCGGTGATCTGGTTCCCCCCACTGGTCTGTTTCCCTCTGGGCAGCCTGGTTCGGCTGCCGGTGGACTGGATTCCTGGGATCTGGGTCCAGAGTTCGCCGTCCGAACACTTCTCTTTCCCTGATTCGCCAGCTGGACAATGGGCGGGGAGATCTCCGGAGCCATCTCGGCCATTTTTGGACTCTGCCTGCCATTCACCTCGGGTGTCACTTTTTCTTTTGTTATTAAGGTCACTCGGGTGTAATGTGTTGTCCTGTTGGTGGTTTCGTTTTTATAGTGCTGTTTTCCATCGCTCATGCTCAGCATTTTACTTTTTGTGCCATGTTTTTAGCCTCGTTTTTTGTATTGTAGAGTTATGTTTTGTTTTCCGTAACACCATGCTCTGCAGTTATCCATTTATTCCAGTCACTTTCATTTCTTTAGGTGACTGGGTATTTATATATTCGTGTGTGTGGGTTTTTCTTTGCCTGCACTCAGTATTTCTCTTATGTCCTGTTTGTTCATTATAGAGTCATGTGCCTTGTTTTCCGTAACACCATGCTCTATAATTGTCATTTGTTCCAGTCACCCTCACTTTTCTTGGTGACTGTGTGTATGTACTTAAATTAGCGCTGTGTATAGGTTCCCCTTTATTTAACCGTACTCAGCATTTTTTGCCCTGTACCTTTTTGGTGGTTCTTTTTTTCCTTGCTCTGGGTCACGCATGGTTGGTACTCTCTGGGTAGTATGTAACCGGCGTGCTGACCCAGTTCTTCTCCCCATCTGTACCTGGGTTAATTATTCTGTTTTGTCAGTATTGTATTTGGGTTTTTCTTTCCCGCTACCCTACATTGCCCCATTGGTGTTGTCCTTCCCTTGGCTTCTTCCCCTCCGGTCCGCCTCCCTTCCTCCCACCCTAGGTGGGGGGGGGGCTGGGATGTTCCTGGTCGTTCAGGAGCCCGACCTTGAGGGAGGGGCTCTGTCACCATGGGTTGAGATGCCGTCTCGGCACTCAGCCCATGTTTTCCCTCATCCCTGCTTCCCATTGAGCAGCGTCTCAGCTGGCCCCCAGCTGGCAGCATTATGGACGGCTGGGGCCAATTAGTCTTCATCAGCTGGGGCGCTGCCAATGAGGATAAATAGGAGCAGCCTCGATGACTCGGGGCTGCGACATAAACACATTGCAAAGCTGAAGCCCCTTCGTCTGGTGTCAGCTTCTACTCCTCTTGCAGCATTCCTGTGTTTGTATCCCGCTGTGAGTATGTACGTCTTGCTACCCCCACGTCCGGTACGAGCTGCTTACCTCTGCGCTGTGCAACCTGTGAGTGTACCTCTGCATGAGTATCTGTGCTCTCCTCATCCCTTCCCCTTTACCCTGAATAAAATATCACGACTCACTGGCTTGCCCCTGGCTCTGATTGCCCGGCTCCCTAGAGCCGGATATGACAGTCGGGGGCTGGGATCGATCCCACGATCCCCGGGCCAAGGGTAAACTGTGCTGCCGCAGTGCTAACCACTGCGCCACTGTGCAGCTAAAGAGAGCAAGAGAATAATCACGTTAAAACTATTGATAGGTCACAGTGGTGTATAAAATGGGAATAATAAATAGTGAAGAGAATTCAAAACAAGGATTTTGATTTTAACACACACCTTACGGTGCTGCCTAGACACATCATCAGTGATGTAACCTGTGGTCATCAGGTGTTTCGGGTCATTGTACATCATACACCCTCGCACAGGCGACCCAGCTGGGGTTGATCAGACCCCGACTTGTGTCTAGGTGGCTCGAAACATCCACGGATCACTTGGCTTTCTTGTTGTGTCTCCCCCTGATCCCCAACTGCTTGAGGGCCCTGCAGAGTGACTGACCGGCAAAATCTGGACAGCCAACCTCTATGGGGTAGAGCCAGGTCTTCCATCCTGCTACGGCAATCACTGAGAAGCTCCACATACTTGGCCCTCTTCCTTTCAAAGGCCTCTTCCATCTGGTGTTCCCAGGGCACAGTCAGTTCCAACAAGACCACCTGCTTGGAAGATTCTGACACAAGAACCATATCTGGTCTAAGTGTGGTCGATGTTGTCAGGGAATCTCAGCTGTCTTCCCAGGTCGACCTTCAGTTGCCAGTCTCGGGCTGTTGCCAGAAGCCCCCCCCATAGGTTTGTGCGATGCTGTGGCTACTCACCAGCTTTGATGAAGGCTATGGCATGCTTTGTTGGGTGTTGCTACCTGCTGAAAGAGATCCCTGCACTCATGGGCTCTGCTACAGCCTTCAGTACCTGGTCATGCCTCCACCGATAGCGCTCCTCACTGAGGGCTCTCGGGTAGCTACTTAACATGTGTTCTAGGGAACCACTTAGGTTCTTAACACTCTAGGCCACTTAACCTGTCAGTGTTCTGAATGCCCGATTTAAGGGAGGCTTTGTGAAGCATGGAGGGACTGGGCACTGTGGGGTGATTCCGGGCTGGGCTCCTCCTGCGTCTCACCAGGTGTAAGACCTGTGCGCTGGTAGTGAGAGTGAAAAAAAGAAAATTAAAGAAACTAGAGGGCACTCAGAGAGTGCATACCTCCGCCAAGGCTCCCTCCCTTTGTACTCCCCTCTGTCCCTTTGTCCGGCCATTGCAAGATAGGGCCTTGGCGGAGGTATGCACTCACAGATCACCTCCAACATGTAATGAGTTCATCTTTGGGCCAAGGGCCACCTCTGGGGAAAATGTCATCCAAATCCATCAATGAGTTTTTGCGTGATCCTGCTAACAGACAGAGAAACAGCAGCAAAACCAACTGGAAGAGCACTTGGAGAGCGCAGACCTCCGGCAAGCAGCTCATTTCCCCCAAATGATATTGTTAGAAATGCAGCAGTTTTCTAAATGCAACATTTCTGCATTTGATGTTGATGAAAATACTAATTCAAGTTTTCTTCTATAAGACTTATTGAAATAACAAATAAATAGTATTAGGTAACTTAGCTACAGAAATTCTGGTGTACCAGCAAAAGTTAAATTTAGCCAAGTTGATACTGATTTTTCCTAAAAATTCCTGGATCCAGGTGGTGATCGGATCACTACAAAAATGTAATCATCTGTTCCCCATGCCATTACACACCATTCCTGAAAATTTAATCACAATCCATTCATAAATTTTGGAGTAATGTTGCTAAGAGACAGACAGACAAAGCAATGCTGGTGTCGTGGCAAAAAGGGATCAGCTGCCAAAAATTGATCACCAGGTGCCATATTGTAGTTAATGGGTTATATTAGCCGTAAAATATATATTTCAACAGGTAAACAATATTGAGTTAGGTATAGTAAGATACATTTAACACTTATGATGCATTTTGAACTGCAAACAAACTTGATGTAGGATTAAAAGCAATTTAAATAATGCAGTCACAAGGTTACATGGAAAAATACATAGATTTACTTGATATATACATGTAGATACTGTATAAATACATATTCTATGCATCAACAATGGACAATTACAGTGTACTTTTTGCCACGACATCGGCAAAAACATTACCTCCTCCTCTTGGCAGAGTTAATAAAAATGAAATCTTGTCCAGTGCTGTGTGTTTACATACTGTGTGGGTAACGTGCCTTGCAAGACATCCTTAGCTTGTCTGCTGGTACTGTGTTCCTTGTGCCATTACATAGCTTTCCTGAAAATGTCATCAAAATCCGTTTGTAAACCGCAGTTTGCTTCCCTTTTGTTGGTGTCTTGAGATGAAATAATGTCAACCATGATATACTGTGTATGGGTGCGGAGGTGAACGTAACTCCGTGGACACGTCTTAAAGGGGAAGCTCAATATTATTATTATTTTCCCCCAAAAAAATTCCTGCATGCACATCGTGACCCAGATCACCACCAAAAGCTAATCATCTGTTCCTCGTGCCATTACACACCTTTCCTGAAAATTTCATCAAAATCCATTCAGAACTTTTTGAGTAATGTTGCTTACAGACAAACCAACAACCCAACCAACCAACCAACACCACTAAAAACATTACCTCCTCCCCTTGGCGGAGGTAACAATTTGCAAATGTGGAAAAAAAGCACAGAATCAAAGAAAAACATGAAAAGAGAATCATAAGGAAAAGCTTTACTTTGTATTTCTTAAGTAGTACAAAAAAACCTTGAGAAACGCTGTTACCCATTAGCACTCAACAACATACACAATACACTGGGCCCAGGCAAGCAAAAAACAATAACGGAGGCATTGACTTTGCAAGAGTGAAGTATAACTCAGTCTGGGGCAGTGTTCATTACCAAAGATCTACAAACCCAATTGTAGAGTACAGTGGCTTTAATTGGTAAAGACCTGGAAGCTTCCATCATGAAGCTACGTTACTGAAGGTAGGCTACTGAAGGATATACCTGCATTGTACAGCCAAATCAAAGTCCAGTTCATTTCTGTTTTCCTGCTTTGCTTTTATTATATTTACTTTAGAAAACAAACCATATTTTTGAACAAGTAGTGCACTGGAGAACGACTTTAAAAATAGAAATTGTCAAAAAGAAGTAGTCATATGCCATACAAAACTGAAGATGCAACACTGAGATGCATCTAGAATCATGTTGAACCAATAACAGGAGGATCATAATCAAAGTCATGAGTTCAAAGAGTGCAAGAGATATTGCACTAAGAAATTGGGCAAAAGGGTAGGCAACCTGCAAGTGTAACATCTCTGGCCTTGAGTATCGCTGGCACAAGAGCATAAAAAATAAAAGGAAAGTGAAAGGAGGACAAGGAAGTCGGGGGAAACTAGCTGGAAGGGTTTCTGGGTCGATGTGAGTTTCACTGGCAGCAGTGGGACACAGAGAGAGGGAGAGAGGGCTGTTCAATTGTGGTTGTTCACATGATACTTTTGGTACATGCACATGAATATATGCTGTAATATAAGAGAGCAGAGACTCCTGTGGGAATCTAAAGGCACTATAGACACACAGATGCACACATTGAGAAAATGAACAAGCGAGCAGCACAAGGGAAAACTGGAGAACAATAGCCTCTATCACTGCTACCTCTTTTATATCAAACAAATTCTCTGTTCAGCAATGAACACCACATACTGACTAATGCAGTTCTCATTTTACTGAGTAAAAATATTGTACAGTAGGTTTTAAAAAGGTAATTTCCAAATTATAATGATTATATATGTGAACGTTTCATCCGAGAACTTGGAATTGTTTTTGATCACACCAACCGTGAAGGAGATATCACTAATCTCCTCAGTTTACACCAGGGCATGCAAACTAACTGAATACTCAATTCAATTCTGCATCCTCACTGCTGAGTCTGAATGGAATGACACGGCTCTTTACATGCTCTGAACTTTCAACTGTGGGATGAGCTAGCTGCCTGGGATGAACCAGCGACTCTCAGCACTCTCATTAGCATAGCAGTCCACTTGGACAACCGGCTTTGTGAATGTGCCCTTGAACAAGCCGCTGCCGCTCCCATGACCCAATCCCAGTCTTCATCTTCACCACCCTGGTTGCTAGCCTTACCTCGGTGCCCATCCTCTTCATCCCCTGAGTCTATGGTCCTGGGCCATGTACACCTGTTGCCAGAGGAACAACAGGGAAGAATAGATGCAAGGCTTTGTATTTATTGTGGCGGGGCTGGCCATTTCATTACTACTTGAGATGATTCATCGGGTGCATTGCATGTGTGGTTCACTTGCCACCCAGGCATCAGTGGCACCATTCACCACCTTTGCCGAGCTTTCTGGTGGCCATCTTTGAGCTCGGATGTAATGGAGTACATCAGAGTATGTGAGGTTTGTTCTTCTGCCAAGGCCTCTACCTCTGCTCTTGCCCATTGTCGCACATTGCTGTATGCTTTGTCACTGGTCTACCTTCATTGCAAGATAACACAGTCATACTTACCATCTTTGACCAATTTTCCAAAGCTGTACATTTTGTGGCTCTCCCCAAGCTCCCTTATAGTACAGAGACTGCAGAGGTTCTGGTGAACCAGGTCTTCTGCCTCCATGGCCTACTGACTGACACTGTCTCTGATCAGGGCTTGCAGTTCACCTTGTGGATCACGTTCTGCAAATCCATCAGGGCTTCTGCGAGTCTAGTGTTTGGTTACCACCCTGAGAGCAATGGACAGTGTGAACGAGCCAATCAAAAATATTGTACTGTAGTGCTAACCGCTCGGTGGTGCAGTGGTTAGCACTTTTGCAGCACAGCAAGAAGGTCACAGGATTGATCCCACCCCTGACCATCGTGGGTTCGATCCCACCCCCTGACCATCGGTGACTCTTCTGTGTGGAGTTTGCATGTTCTCCCTATGTCTGTGTGGGTTTACTCCGCACACTCCGATCTCCTCCCACAGGTCAAAAACATGCAAGTTAAGTTAACTGGAGACTTTAAAGTGGCCCTAGGTGTGAATGTGTGTGTGAATGGTGAAGGAGTTGGCGCTGTACTGTGGCTGCCTCATCCAGGTGGATGCCCTGAATTTCCCTCTGGGATTAATAAAGTATACAAAATAAAAAAAAAAAGATAACTGGAGGCTGCTCTCCGCTGTGTTGCTGCTGTCAATCTTGCCACTTGGAGTGCTCACCTGGCTTGGATTGAGTACGCCCATAATACTGCTACAGTACCTCCTCTGCAACTGGTCTGACTCCCTTTGAGGCTTCCTTGGGGTATAATCCATCACTGAGAAGGAGATTGTTGTTCCGTCTGTGCAACACCACATGCAACGCTGTAGGAGCACCTGGAGGGCCACTAAGGCGGCGCTGCAACAGACCTCTGAACAAACAGTGCCACTGCCAATCGCCACAGAACTCCGGCTCCTGCCTACACTGTTGATCCAAAGTTATGGCTTTCAACTCAAAATATTCCACTCAAGACAGATTCTAAGAAATTATCTCCCAGGTTTATTGGTCCTTTCCCCATCACCCAGATTATTAATCCATCAGCTGTTCATTTATAACGCAGCTCTTTCTATTCACCCTACCTTTTATATGTCTCAGCTGAAATCTGTCTCCTCTGGTCCTCTCTGTCCACCTTCCAAGCCAAGTCCAGTGTACACGATCAAAATGATCCCATATGTCTGATGCAGGGGTTGGACTTGCAGATACTTTGTTGACTGGGAAGGTTATGGTCTCGAGGAACGGGCATGGGTCCATAATTCATTTATGATGGCTCTGGAGGTGGTGAGAATTTTATGGTCACCACCTCAAGAAGCTTGGTGGCACGCCAGGAGCCACCATTTTCTTAGCTGATGACACCATGTGTTGTACGAAATTCTGCATATTAACTTTCAGAATGTGATGTGATACTATTATTACATTGGCTATAATACTTATTGTTAATGTCTGATTTTAAAGATTTTTTATAGAGTAGATCATTTCTAGTCTAATTATTGCTTTGAATTAATCTATGAAAATTAAAGCTTCTCAAGTCCATACAATAGAAGGTTAATATAGGCCCTAGTTAAGTGCTTTCAGTGGAGTTTCAGACCAGACACATTGCTATATAAATACATGTCCTTATCCTTCTGTTCATTTTCTACTAAAATGTAGCTCTTCCAGGTGCTTCTCAGCTCAAGGACAGCAAACTTTGAAATGAAAAGAAAGCCTAGAGCCCACTGAATAATTCACAGCCTCTAACATTTCAATAGATTTGCAAACTTTCAGCTTCTTTAAAAAAAAATGTAAGTATATTAAATGCAGATTGTAAAACCTGGCACATGAAAGTTGTCTCTCATAATAATGCACTTACTGATGCATCAAGTGACTTTTCTGATACCTTACATGAGACATTTCTGTGCAGGACAGCCTAGCTCCGTGAAAAAAACATAACCTCACTCAATTCAATCATCCGTACTATGTGATTCATGCACACGTTATAGTGCAGCCTCTCATCAGCCTCCCATCATCCACTTCATGAGCAATAAAATTTTCAGCGGTATCTTAGCTGGAGCGCAGAGCTAACGTAGCTTCTCTTTTTGATGACGCTTTTGTAAACCAATAATTATCACTGGCACCGCCTCACATTCCGTCTCCTCACTGCCAATATTTGTGTTTCATTTTTCAACAGCAGAGCACCTTTGAGGGTCCCGTAGGGAGTGCAGAGGTAATTTCATGCCTCGGTAGCTGTAACATGAGTCTGTCTGAGATAACCCGTGCGCTGAAGGGCAGAGAACTGGTCGAGTCATTGATGGAGACCCTGGGAGATGACTGGGGAGCAGTAACACCGTAAACACTGAAGAGCAAAGGAAAAGACGAGCGGACTCGAGGGCAGAAAGGAGGAGGGAGAGAGGAGGCATAAATGTCAAGAAACAAGGAGGGGGCAGATAAATTTGTAGACGCCATTCCATGATCGAAACCCTGCAGGGTTTCGATCAAGCTGGCGAGAGCACAACAAGCAGTTTTTCCTTTTTGTCCATTCATCACAGGATAAATAAGCATATTCCTAACCAGTTTTCAAATCAGTGAAATCAAAAGTAACTCAAAGACGATGACCAAATGTACTTGAATAAAAGTACTCAAGTATGAGTAAAGAGTATCCTACTATGAAACCACTCAGCAAAGTACATTTTTTGAAAAAGTTTCTTGTGCACACGTATTTGAGTAAACTAGTGCATGCCCATAGAAAGCACTTATTCTTGTGTGAAAACAGACAGGCCAATCAGGCTTTACAGGCCTGAATGTAGGCTGTGTTTGAAAGTGGAGTACAAAGAGGTGTAAAAGGCGTTCACTTATATAGCGCTTTTATTCTCATCACTTGATGACCAAAGTGCTTTACAGATCCTGCTCTCCACCCATTCACACACTGATGGCGGCATGCTACCTAACATGGCGCTTCCAGACCCACCAGGAGCAATTGGGGTGAAGTGTCTTGCCCAGGGACACAATGGCAGGATATCTGGGGAGAGTGGGATTTGAACCGCCAACCATGTGGTTATTGGACGACCTGCTCTACCTCCTGAGCCACTGCCGCCCCTATATGTATGTAGGCAATCACATGTTAGACTTTGACAAATAAAAGGGACTGAACACCTGATGCACACTATAACAGGACACATTTACAAATATTTGAGATCTGTTGTAGTGCATCATTTTATATTGTAGCAATATTTTGTTATTAAAAGGTTTTTAAAACTGTAATCAACCAAATTAACTACAAAACACCCAACATTATTATACACAGCAGAAGGGCTGTTTGACTGCAACTGTTGCATCAATGCTGCCCATTTGTCAGTAAATCTTTAACTGAAAATGATTTATTTCGTTATTTGGGCATTTTTGTGTCCTGTTTGGCCATTCTGCTCCTCAATCATGGCGGTATTATTATTGTTTTTAATTTTTTGATACTCGCATGGGAGGGGGGACTCGTGGTCCTGCGAAGGACAGTGGTACCACACGGGTGAAGCAGCAGTCGGGACTTCCATCTATCACTAACCGTGCAGGCTGGGCGTGCCTCCCTGCGAAGGACTGTGGTTGGCCCGGTTGGGCCGCTGCTTCTCCCGGCGTGTCCTGTGTTGATACACCGGTGTACTTTGTCAGACTCCGGTCCCCGCTGATGTTCCTGCCAGTCTGCTCACGCACCTCATGCTCTCCACATATACTGAATTATCCTTTAGACCTACGCAATCACAGCAACTTTATGGTGTAATTTCTGAAGCATTAAATCTTCAGTATTATCTTTTTCTTGTCAAATTTGTTGCTTTTCGCTTCCTTGTTTTGCTCACGGAGCGCTGTGGTTACTGATGCCATGATGCCGCACATTGTCCAATCAGTATGGAGTCAATCCAAAACCCCGCCCACACATCTAGAAGCCAGAGCATGTGGAGAGAGCGATGACTAAACTTTTATTAATAGAAATTACATATTTTCACTGAACAACTCCATACTCAGGGATGCACACCCTCGTAACCTCAGCAAAGCACTTGTAAAATCTTTGGTCAGTCTGACAAACGGTCTGAGAAATATGCGAGGAGCAGACGCACACACACTGAGACAGAGATTCCTTGCATTTATAAATAAATGTAACTAGTTAGCCACTTCTGCTGCTCAGTGAGGCTTTCGCCTCAGCAGTAAGAAGAGAAGATGAGGAGAGATGAGCTCACGGTCATAAAAAGCTGTCGTCTGACCTGTACTTAGGAGTAAAGTGTCAATAAAGTCTGTTGTAAAACACCCTGAGGTACTCACCTTTGACTTTTTAAGAACACTTTTGGAGCCCTGATGCATTACCAGAAAGTGACGCTGTTCAGGCGTGCACTTCCTGAAATGTCACCTGTTTTGGAGCTGAAAGGAAAACTGATCATTTATTTACTTTCCCAGACAGTGACATGCACAGACATATCAGGGGACAGGTGCTTAACCAAAAAAAAAAAGGCCACTCCTAAATACTGAAAAATCAAAGCGACATACAATAGCACACATTTTACTGTACTTGCTTTGTATAGCTTTTATTTTAATACCTGTAAAGTCATGGAGGTATTTAATGCCCCATAGACTTCTACAAAATTATCAACTCACATGTAGACCATGGTCTTCCTTATTATTTATTTACATGACAAAAGGTAAATAACAGAATGGGCAGCTTTCATTGAAAAATAAATATATTTTCAAAATAAATACATCTTTGCAAAAATCTGAAAAAAGGCTTTTGTTTTAATAAATAAAATATTAAACCTCCATTCAAATGAATAAATCTTTGCAAAAAAAGATTAAAAGGACATTCCCCTTGTCAATGTAATGACCTCAAAACACCCCCTCTTGTTAACCTGCCACCCTCCATCCCTATAAAGGATTCAAGGATAGTTTATATGGGGCAACTTAATATATCAGTGAGAGGATAGTAGCAAATGTGCAAGAAAAATCCTGAAAATATGAGAAAAAACTTGCAAATTTTATTTTTATAAAATGTGCAAATTTATTTATCTTCAACCGCTTAAACCTTTTCGGGCTGCAGGGGTCTGGAGCCTTTTCCAGGGCCAACACAGAGAGACAGACAACCATCCACTCTCACATCCACTCTGGATGAGGCGCACCTCGTGTGTGGTGGCACAGTGACATCAGCGTCACATACCAAACATTTCAAAACCTTGTATGCATGGACTGACACAGTACTTGGCTATCCTGGACTACCGTGCCACAAGCACTGAGACATCAGCACCTATGGTGCTTTCATTAAAAAATAAATCACCTATAGGCCTTTTTCACACCCACATTGCGTACTTCTGGTACAGCGTTTGTTGTGTTACTCCACTTGGTAGTGTCCTTGAATTTACAAGTTCACTAAACAATTTATCAAACTTGCCGTCCACAGATGTGGTCCGTTTAGTTGAACAGCATTCCCCCGTAGCACACTCCAAACTAGACCGAGGATAAAAGTTTATCTACAACTATGAGGGTAAGTGGTTGATTTACAGTAATGCTCTGCTAGTTTAGCACTAGCTAGTATCTGTTCGTCTTAGCTCACTGTCTTGACTTTGACATTTGTTTTGATGTGACTGTATTTGACAGAATATACGTTCAGCCCTTTTAAAAAGTCACACAGTCTTATTTATGATGACTGTACTCTTCTGTCAGTTTCTAATGTTGTAAACAGGGAGGTTGTAGTCAGATGCAGGCGTCACTGGTCGATGAGGAAGACAGAAGTTGAAGCTAACCTGGGTTAGCTTCAGTACAGGAACCACCTGAGGTTAGGGCATCTTTGACGTCTCTAGAGTTTAAGGAGTCTTTGTTGTCAGCTCCTTTGTTTAAGTGGCGGTAATGCACCTTTAAGCTGGTTGCCAACCACCAATCAAATCTAAAAGAGGAAGATTTAATGTCAGTGTCTCCTGAGTTTAAAGTGCCCCTACAGTTATCGCTGGACCTGCTCTGTGCTCTGGTCTGGGGGTCCAGGGACTCTGGAAGACCACCTGAACTGCCTTGTTTTCTGGTCCAGTGGTCCTGGGATTTTGACCGGCCACCCGACCCACCTGGAGCTCTGATGTGGGGGCTGGTGGACTCGGGTAGACCCCCTTATCTATTTTGTCCTGTGGTTTGGCAGCTCAGGGACTCTGGGAGACCACCAGATCCACCTTGTTTTTCGGTCTGGTGGTCCATGGACTGGGGTAGACCACCTGACTTGTTTTGTGTTGGACTTTGGGGTCTTGGACTTATTGTAAGGAGGTTTTTTTCCCCATCTGGCCTTGTACCCCCACCACCCACTCTGGGAGGGTGTTTGTTCTGTTTGTTTCAGTGTAATTTTGAGGGTCATCTGGAATCCACCCCTTAAGAGGGGGGCTAATGTCAGAGCATGGGTTGTCTTATGTCTTTATTTTCATTCATTGGTTGTATTTATCTTAAGCATAGACTCAATCCATGTTTTCACCTTGTGTTTTGTATTTTCGGCATTTTGTATTGTTTGTTGGTCTTTATTCTGTCCTCAGTTCTGATGTGTGTCATTATTGTGATTATTTATGATCTAGATTTAGTTCTCGTCTGTCATAGTCATGTCTCCCCTAATTCTCTGCTGGTGTCTGTGTCTCCGTCTGTGTGTGTGTGTGTGTGTGTGTGTGTGTGTGTGTGTGTGTGTGTGTGTGTGTGTGTGTGTGTGTGTGTGTGTGTGTGTGCAGCCCCGCCCCTCTGTCACTGTCAGCTGCCTCAGCTGTCAAGTGATTATTGTCTCCACCTGTATCGTGTTTTCCTGATTGTGTTCTATGTATTTAAGGTCTGGGTTTGCTTCTGTTCAGTTCGAGTTCTTTTGTCATTTTGGCATGATTACATGCTTCTAGTCTTGTTCCGCCAAGTCTAGCTTCCTGTCATGTTCAGTCCTGTTTCAGTTTTGCTCTTTAGTGGTGCTTCCAAGCAGCTTCGTTATTTTCTGTTTAAAGCCCTTGCATTGTGCCAGTGTGGCCAGCGCTGAATAAAATCATTGTTTGGATCTTACGTCCAGCGAGTGGGTCCAGTTCTTTCATCACATCCTGACAATACTGAGCAGTGAATAAAATAAGACCATCTTGTACACAAGGTTATTGCCCATAAAATAATCTGAAAATAACATCAACAGTCTGTATGTGTTATATGAATCCATTCAAAATACGTACTGCTGTTGGGAAGAAACGAAGAGTTTGTTTGCAAAAACCAATAAATGCTACTTCCAAGAAAATTTCCCTCTTTACATCAAACAACTGTTAACATTACCTGCTTATAGAAGTTCAAATTGTTTTTTTCTCAAAATCCGATATGTCCTATGTTATAGACACTACAAATTCATGGTTTGTTTTTTTTCAAAAGCCGATAAACACCGGGAGTGTTTGTTTTTTTTTCTCCTACAAAAGCAGATAAATCCACACGGCAAATCAGCGTTTGGTGTTTGGGTCACATGACTCATCTTGGCTGCCTTCCCGGTCTGCTCGCTCTGACTGATTTCCCTGGCTGTGTTCGGAATGTTCACTCACTCCCTCCCTACTCGCTATATAGTGAATTTAGATATAGTGGACTATGCAGTAAACTCAATATAACAATAAAATTAACCGCTTTCGGACACTACTGGGCTTGTTTTCGCGGCACGGTTAATGACGTCATCACGTGAGAGTAAAATGTAACGGTGGTAAAAAATGAATACTTGCATGTAATTTGTAGTAAATATGTATTAAATCAAATCGTTTTCGCTGAATTATTAAATATAAATACTCTAAGGTAGTTTATGTTGTGATGTGAAGCTCTTCTCTCACTGCTCCGTTGGCTGCGCATTCACTATATAGTACACTATATGGGGAAGGAGTGAGCATTTCCAACACAGCACCTGCTTGCTGGGAGTGATTTCCCTGCCAGTTTTTTTTTTTTTTTTTTAACAATTTTGTTGCATTTTGTGTCAAATATGGATAATTTTGTTGAAGCAAATGAACCAGTGATACGTTCATCAGTAGGGCACAAACGAGGTTGGAACAGTGAACAATATTCTAAATTCTTGCTACTATTATCTTCCACTATCAGAATTCTTGCTACTTTGCTGCTGTATGTCTCTGCACATTAACATTAACCGCAGCCATTTGCACAAATGCCATATCTGCTTCCTTCTGTCTGTCACTGCAATACTGATCACGTGCAGTCCTATCTGTTACTATCTGCACCTACACTACCACACTGAACTTCAACTACGGGTATTACATCTCTAGTTGTCTGTATATAGGATTGAGGGTTTTATCATCGTTAATCGTTTATCTCAATTTTGCACTATGGGAGGTCTGGGTCTTTCTTGTTGCCATTTGCACCATGGGTTGCATTACTGTACATATTGTATATTAGACTGCTGTTGTTGTTTTCTTTTTTCCCAGCCTTATTCCTTTTCTTTTTATACTGTGCACACCAATGAAGAGAGAGAGAGAAACGCCATTTCAATTCTCCTGTATGTCCTGTACGTATAGTAGTATTGACAATGAAATCTTTGAATCTTGAATTATAGCTTTATTATAGCTATATTATACCATTTTACTGAGTGGATACGCCTGAATCAGTGTGTCAATCATACTACATTGATGCTTATAGACATTCAAGTATGTTCCAGACAAACTAGCATGGTTTTTGGGACATGTCTGTTTTTGCAAAAGAATGGCCTGTGGACTTCTCTGTTTTTGCAGAAAAAAGTACTAATAAATTGCCAAAAAGTAACTATGATTTGATGTTTGAATTTTTGCTTTATTATGTCTGAGATACTCGTATTTCAAGTGACCATGTCTTAGAAGCTGAATTGGAAATACTAACACCTAAAACTAACAGATGAAAATGTTGTTTTTCTCAATATTAAACCAATTGGACTTATCTGTTTTTGCAAAAGAACTCTTCACTATGATTAAATCTGGTAGTCTGGATTTTATGGAATCTGTACCACTTCCCTGAGGGGAGCAAGTGAAAGAAATCATGACCTGGATGAGTGCAGTCCATAGTGATGGCAGTAGCTCTACTGAGGTATCGAGACCCAGAAATCTCTTCCAAAGAAGGGAGAGAACAACCAGTGATTTTTTGCACAGTCTCGATCACTCTCTGCAGAGCATTGCAATCTGCGGCTGAGCCGCCAGCATACCAAACCGTGATGCCATATAACAAAATGCTGTCAATGGCAGAGCGATAAAATAAAACCAGTAACTGTGCATTCAACCCATTCCTCTTAAGGGCCCTCAGAAAGTGTAAACATTGTTGAGCCTTTTCTATTGTAGCTATGGTGTTAACTGACCAGGTGAGGTTGTCAGAAATATGAACACCCAGAAACTTGAAAGCCTCCACCCTCTCCACACACTCCTTGCCTATATATAGAGGAGGTGGCTCGCTACTATGCTTCCTGAAATCACTGATGCGTTCTTTTGTTTTTGTTTTTTTTGTATTCATTAACAGGTTTATTATCTGAGCACCATCTTACCAGTCTCTGGACCTCATCTCTGTATGCAGACTCATCTCCTTCTGATATGAGCCCCACCATATATAGGGTCCCTCTCTGTAAATATAATCGGTACAAGCATTCATTCATTCCCTTGTCGGTGAAGTGTCATGGTGCGGTCCTCGCGGACCAATAATGAGATGCTATAGGCAACTGTAGAGTTTGCACATTTGTTAAAGGAAGACATGCACTACAAAACAATAAGCCTCGTGGGGCAAAACACAAATAAAGGCTTCACTAGACACTGACGATAAACTGAGAACTAGGAAGACTAATGGGAGACAAGGATACAACACTTACATACCAAAAGCGAGGGCGGAACCTAACGCCGAAAGGAACTGGCTTCGGTCGTAGGGAACCCAGTCTGGATAAGGCGAGGTCGCAGCCTGGAGTGACAGAAGCTGCTCCCTTAAATAGGGCAAGATGATTAATCAGCTGATGAGGGTGTCATCAGCTGAATCAAAACCAGCTGTTACTGCTTGGCTCTGACAGCCGGAAGCCCAGCAGAGACGCTGTCAGAATAAGAGCTCTGAGAGTCCACCAGGACTAAATACAGAATGGGAGGAAAATACTGCATGACCCGAGCGCAGACAAGATCGGCGCTCTGACCATAACATGAAGCTCATTAATGAGCGGATAAGCCAGGTGAACAGAAGGTAGGGAGACTGTGAGGCTGAGCAGACAATTGCATTGTACGTATTTGCACTCTGATGAATTATGTTGATTTTTATTTTTGGTGGTTATTTATGTATTGGTTGCATGTACTGTATGTGTTTTTGTTGTACAGCAGATCCCTCTGTCCAAGACAAATCTCTCCCAAAGGATATCAATAAAAGTACTTTGACTTTGACTTTGACACAACACATCAACACATTTGATCAGTGACTGATGTCTGTTTGGGGCAACATTTAAATCTATAATACCTTTAAAAAACCTCTCCAGGAGGGAACTTCAGGTCCACGAGCAGTGTTTCCTCTGACTTAAAGACCTTTTTTTTAAATTTTGCACAGTAACTTTGCATATAGAACTTACCATTTGAAGTATTATACAACCGAGGCTTGAATCTTGGAATACTGGGTCAGTTGGGGTCCCACCCAGACGTCCTGTGTTTGGACTTTCAACTGGTGTCATCCTTCTCTCCTTCCTCTGCTCTCGCCTCTCCTGGACCCTCTGCCTGAACACTTTCCTCTCCTTGGCTCCTCTCTTCTGTCTCATCTTTCCCTCTCTGAGCCCTGTTTAATTCAGGTTCTCTCTCTCTCTCTCTCTCTCTCTCTCTCTCTCTCTCTCTCTCTCTCTCTCTCTCTCTCTCTCTCTCTCTCTCTCTCTCTCTCTCTCTCTCTCTCTCTCTCTCTCTCTCTCTCTCTCTCTCTCTCTCTCTCTCTCTCTCTCTCTCTCTCTCTATAGTGGTATAGAAACAGGTTAGAAAATATCAAGTGTCACATTTTGTCCTGCAGGATTTTTTTGTCATGGTTTACATGAATGACAAAAATATGTGTATTTTTTGTATTTTTATTCTAGTGTTTTTTTTCCATTGAGAGAGTAGGGAAAGGAAAAACCATTTGTAGCTGTCGCAGTAAAGAATGTTTTTCTTTTACTGTTTGTTTGTTTATATACAGTATATTGTAATACCCATCTAAGAGTTGATTTACACCTGTGTTACGTTACTGCTGCCATCTAGTGGACGGCAAATGACATGCAACCCAGTGGTAGAAGAGAGCGTGTAAACTAGCATACAGTGCTCACGTGCTCAGTTAGCAGAGAGAGAAGCTCAGAAGCTGCAGACTCGGGCACAGAGAGAAGAAGCTCCAAAAGCCCTGAGTAAAACTAAAGAAAATGGACTCTAACCACTCCTAAATGTTTGGACAGAAGGCGCACACGGTATGTAATGTGTATTTGTGAGAATGTGGAGGTATTATTTTTGGTTGTGATAAATTTCAAAATGTATTTTTTTGTTTTGTTCTTTCACCGTAGTTTTTCACGGTGGTTGGTCGGAGGTCCAGCTAAGAAAATGTGCTTGCTGTGACAAAATAAATCCTGGCTAAACATCAGTTGGAGCGTGGCTTTATCTGTTTCAAACAAAAAACCTTTGGGAGCAGTTATAGTGAAAAACGTGTCCCGTTGGTGCCATGTGGTCTGCATGCTGCCGGGGAAGGAGCACGTGTCTAATGCTGCTGACAACAAGGGAACAACGCGGAGGCCAGTCGGCGACAGAGCGGCGACATAACAACGAGAGAGCGGGGTGGCTTCGGTGAGACCATGCTCTGAGGGAACAAGACCCACATGGAAGTCAGCCTCTGGGATCCTGCAGAAGCTGGACACCCAAACTTCTACAGCCTTTCCAGTTGAATATGGAAGAAGGCCTAAAGCTTCAGCTCAACACCACGCAAGTTTTCAGTAAACTACAGTGTCTCTGGGATACCAGGTCAGACTGTATCTACAGAGTTTAATATATCAACCATAATACCAAGAAAACGAACATTGAAGAGAAGAGTTAAAGTAAAAGGTTGTGAATATGTTTTAAGTTCATTCTGTGCTGTGACACTGATTGTTTATTTTCATTGTGAAATATTTCAGATTTACTGTAAAATAATACTTCGATATGGATCCAAGTATTCCAGACACTCGTGTTTTGGAGGAAGTTATTGAAGCTTTAGAAAGGGAAAAGGCTCAGTTAGAAGCTACACTACAGACTGATCTTGAAGATGCACAAAGAGAACAACTTGAAACACGTTTAGGGGAGATCTGTGCAGATCTTGAAATACACAAATAGGTCAACCCCAACCCGTATCAGAAGTTGAAACAGAATTGAGGCGTTCAGAAAGAGATAGACACCTAACTGAGAAAATGTTAGAGCTTAAAAGGGATGACATAATGAGTAAAGAAAGAAAGTTTATGTCAACATATTTGCACTTTAAAGCAGAGGTTCAACTCGTAAGGTCCAAACTGAAAGTACACTGCGCTAAAGCTGAGTTGGGCAACATGATTCAAAAGGTTGAAAATTGTGAGTCAGAGTTAAAACAAGACTATTTAGCATTGCGTGCACTGACCACACCATCTCAGGATCTAAGGAGAAAAATGGACAACTGCAGTTCTGTCTCCACTGAGATCATTGTGCTTTTGAAAAGGCGTTATGCAGATGTGGATAAGGAGTTTGATGCACAAGCTGTAAAAGAATCACTCCGTCTATTATTGCAACGAGAGGACGCAAAGTCAATATATGGATCAACAGTATCAAGAGCTGAAAAGAGCCAATATAACAGTATCAGTGAACAAGGGACTCTTGTATCTGCAAAACGAGCAGAAGCAGCGGTGCGCTTAGTGTCAAAACGAGCTGAAATAAATAGAGAAAGGGAAATCTCAGCCCAGAGACAAGAGATTGTAGCTCAGCAGGAAAAGCTAAAAATGTTGGAAAGTCAAAGAGATCTGGAGGCAATAGAGGCAGAATACAATGTATATGCTGAAGAGGAATCAAAGGTGAATGCTGAAATAAGAGAAAGTGAAATGAAGGTCACTTCAAGTCAGCTTCCTATACAGCAATACAGCTT
This sequence comes from Pholidichthys leucotaenia, assembly GCA_020510985.1. Lineage (NCBI taxonomy): Eukaryota > Metazoa > Chordata > Actinopteri > Cichliformes > Pholidichthyidae > Pholidichthys > Pholidichthys leucotaenia. The sequence goes on along the minus strand of CM035843.1, from coordinate 357,947,625 downwards.
CCCACGCCCACAAGTTTTCCAAAATTCTGCTCCAGTTACTTTCCCTGTGATTAGTAAAAGGACTTCTCAAAACATGTCAGTCCCGCAGAGCATAGACAACAAGATACTGCCAAATGATAGTGAAGTTTCTCTAGTTCAAGCGTTGAAAGAGTCGTTAACTATGACTAGACTTCCAGCACCTGAACCATTTGTGTTTAGTGGGGACCCGCTCAAGTTCCTGGAGTGGAGCACTTGCTTCAAGGCTCTCATAGAGACAAGTTGTGTAGATCCAGCACATAGACTCTTCTATTTAAAAAGGTATATAAGTGGAGATGCACTTAGTGTATTAGAAGGGACGTTTTACAGAAGTGATGAGGAAGCCTATACACAGGCTTGGGAAGCTTTGAGCAAACGTTATGGCCATCCCTTTGTAGTTCAGAGAGCTTTCAAGGGAAAACTAAGCAGTTGGCCGAAGATTGGGTCAAAGGATTCGTTGAAATTGAGAGAGTTTAGCGATTTCCTCATTTCATGTAAAAACACTATGCCCCATGTACAAGGACTCAGGGTCTTAGATGATTGTGAGGAAAATCAAAAAATACTCCTCAAACTTCCAGACTGGGCAACAACTCGATGGAATAGACATGTGACCAAACTACTGGATGAAGGAAACGAATATCCAGGTTTTGCTGAATCTGCTGAGTTTGTGGCTGAAGAAGCACGCATAGCATGCAACCCAGTCTCATCCCTGTTTGCATTACGTACATTTGACAAACCAGACAAAGAACAAAGACATCTAAAGGCTAGTATCCTAACTACTACAACAGAAGTGACCAAAAATACAAAGACTGCAAACACAACTCCGAGTCACAAGAGATTCAAACCTAATCCTGCAGCTCAGAGTAAAAGGCAAATCGAGTGCATTTGTTGTAAGCAAAGTCACTTTATTTACAAATGTGATAAATTTTCTGAGATGCCTCTAGAGGAGAAGAAAAGGTTCATTACTGAAAATAACATGTGTTTTAGTTGCCTTAGAGTTGGCCACTTCTCAAAAAATTGTCGTCAAAAGGCTACTTGTAATGTTTGCAGGAAAGGTCATCCTACACCACTTCATGAGGATCGTCCACGAGTAGACAAACTGGAAACGCCACTAACAGAGGAAAACGCTTCTGCGGTGTCAAACAATGTGACAGTGGACAGTAGCGATCGGACTTCAATGATTGTACCAGTGTGGCTATCTTGCACAGAAGGTAATGGACTTGAAATCCTGGTTTACGCACTGCTAGACACTCAAAGCAGCAACACGTTTATTGTCCATGATGTTTGTGAAAAGATTCAAGTGTTCACAGAACCAGTCAAGTTGAAACTGACAACAATGACAAACAGAGGAACACTCGTACAGAGTCACAGAGTGGATGGACTGAAAGTAAGAGGGTATTAGTCACAAGACTACATTGAGTTACCCCCTGCTTACACTCGTGAGTACATTCCTCTTGAACGAGACAGTATTCCCACTCATGAAACTGCCAAAGCTTGGACACATCTCCAAAGTATCACAGGAGAGATGCCAGAGTTGCTAAATTGTCCTGCAGCACTTCTGATTGGTTACGATTGTGCGAGAGCTCTGAAACCAAGAAAGGTAATACCAGGCAATGACTATGATCCCTATGCAGTTAAAACAGACTTAGGTTGGAGTATTGTGGGATCTATTAAGCCTTGGACAAGTTCAGCAGAGGTGGCGGGAGCGTGCCATCGTGTTTCTCTCAAAGAGTTGCCATCTATCACACCTTCCTCGGTGATTAAGGTACTGGAAACAGATTTTAAGGACACAAATCCTACAGAAGGAAACATATCACAAGAGGACATTCAGTTTTTGCAGATGTTGCACAAAACCATACATTTTAATGAAGAAGGCCATTTGGAAATGCCTTTACCTTTCAGAGAACGTCCACAGCTTCCAAATAATAAACAGCTTGCAATAACACGGCTGAGACATCTGATAGCAAAGATGGAAAGAATTCCAAAGTACAAAGAAGACTATGTGAGATTCATGAACAGTGTCTTTGAGGATGGTGATGCGGAAGAAGCAGTTGGCACACCTGCAAATGGTTACACATGGTATATACCTCACCATGGGGTATATCATCCGAGAAAGTCAGAGAAAATAAGAGTCGTGTTTGACTGCTCTGCAAAATTTGAGAACACCTCTTTAAATGACCACCTCCTCACTGGCCCAGACTTGACCAATGCTCTCACAAGCGTACTCTGCAGATTTAGAGAACACCAGATCGCCATTACATGTGATGTAGAGAAAATGTTCCACCGCTTCCACGTCACTCCTGAAGATAGGGATTTCCTAAGGTTCTTGTGGTGGCAGGACGGGGACACTAGTACAGAGCCCAAAGAGTATCGCATGCATGTTCACATTTTTGGAGCAGCATCTTCGCCAGGATGTGCGAACTATGGCATGAAATATCTTGCTCATGAACATGAAAGGGACTATCCATTGGCAGCCAGCTTCATTTACAAAAACTTTTACGTGGATGACGGGTTAATCAGTGTCGACTCAGTCCAAAGGGCAAAACAGTTGGTCGTTCAGGCACAAGAGCTCTGCGCTAAAGGCAAGCTGCGGCTTCACAAATTTGTGTGCAACAAAAGGGAGGTCTTGGAAGTTGTACCAGAGTCGGAGCGTGCTAGTAATGGCAAAGATGTGAGCCTAAACTACTCTGACATTCCAATGCAAAATGTTTTGGGGGTGAAATGGGATGTTGAGGCAGACATGCTCTCTTTCAATGTCATTCTCAAAGAAAGGTCAGCTACACGACGAGGAATCCTGGCAACGGTTGCAAGCGTTTATGATCCATTGGGATTTCTCTCTCCGTACATTTTAACTGGAAAACAAGTGCTACAGGAAATGTGCAAACGTGGCATAGGATGGGATGAACCTATTCCCCCTGCATTGGAGGCCAAATGGAAAGCATGGCTAAATGATTTTGAAAATCTACCAAATATTCAAATACAAAGATGCTTCATTCCTAAGAACACAGGCACGTTGCAAAAGATCGAGCTGCATCATTTCTCAGATGCAAGCAGCAGTGGCTATGGACAATGTTCATACATAAGGATTGTTGCAGAAGACAAAGTACACTGTGCTCTGGTTATGGGAAAGGCTAGAGTGGCCCCCACTAGAGTTGTCACAATACCGCGCCTTGAGCTTACTGCAGCAGCAGTTTCTGCCGGAGTAAGTAACTTTCTAAGAGCAGAGCTTGAGCTGAAGATAGATGAAGAGTTTTTCTGGACTGATTCCCAAGTAGTGCTCGGGTACATTAAAAACGATGCTCGGCGCTTTCATGTCTTCGTCGCCAACAGAGTTCAGAAAATCAGAGACTTTACAGATCCAAAACAATGGTTCTACATAGAAACTGATCAGAATCCAGCAGATCATGCTTCTAGAGGTCTCAAGGTGGCAGAACTCATAGATTCAAACTGGCTCAAAGGACCGAGATTTCTGTGGGAACGAGAGCTTGTCACACAACCACATTCCCCAGAGCTTTTAGTAGGAGACCCTGAAGTTAAAGTTTTAGCAACTACTGCCTTAGAGAGTGAAGTTTTTCTTGAGAGGTTCTCTGGGTTCTCAGACTGGGACACAGCAGTTAATGTTGTTGCAAAGATAAAGAGACTTACTAAAAGAGACAAATCGAAGCCCATTAGTGTTGAGGAGAGACAAGCAGCTTCTTCAGCACTTATTCGGACAACACAGAGACAAGCTTTTGAACAAGAGATTAAACAGTTGTGTACTAGAGCAAACAAATTGCCCAAGAGTCACAAGCTGTACCAACTTGATCCTTTTGTTGAAAATGACTTACTTAGAGTAGGAGGCAGGTTGAGAAAATCCTCAGCGTCATTTGAACTGAGACACCCAGTCATTCTTCCTAAGGAAGGCATAGTCACACATCTGATTCTTGATCATTGTCACAAGAAAACACAACATCAAGGTTGAGGCCAAACACTGAATGCACTCAGAGCCAGTGGTTATTGGATTGTAGGTGCCAGTAAGGTAGTGGCCAGACACATCAAAGGTTGTGTTGTATGCAGAAAGGTACGAGGGCCAACAGAAGAACAGCGTATGGCTGACCTGCCGGCTGACAGAGTAGATCCCTCGCCCCCTTTCACACATACAGGGTTAGATTGTTTTGGTCCATTTTACACGAAACAAGGTCGAAAAGAATGTAAGCGTTATGGTCTTTTGTTTACGTGTTTAAGCTCCAGAGCTATTCACATCGAGATGTTGGAAGATCTCACCACTGATGCGTTTATAAATGGATTGAGATGTTTTATAGCGATCAGAGGAGCAGTGAGACAAATTAGATCTGATCAAGGTACAGACTTTGTCGGAGCTAAGAACGAGTTTGAGAAAGGTCTCCTTGAGCTTGACAAAGACAGGATAGGGGTTTATCTTGCTAACAACCAATGTGATTTTCAAATGAACGTTCCTGAAGCGAGTCACAGAGGCGGTGTTTGGGAACGCCAAATCAGAACTGTCAGAAATGTTTTGAGTTCTGTTCTTACCCAAGCCGCAGGAAGACTTGATGACACCTCCTTAAGAACCTTCTTTTATGAGGCCATGTCTATCATTAACAGTCGTCCGCTTACTACCAACACTATAAATGACCCAAAAGGTGCAGAACCTCTGACGCCCAATCATTTACTCACAATGAAAGAGTCAGTGCCACTACCACCTCCAGGCAATTTTGTTAGAGAGGATTTGTACGCCAGAAAGAGATGGCGGAGGGTACAGTTCTTATCGGAACAATTCTGGCACAGATGGCGCAAAGAGTACTTAACCAACATAAGCCTAAGACAGCAGTGGCATTTGCCCAAAAGAAATGTACAAGTTGGAGATGTAGTGATAGTTAAAGAAGAGAATATTCCCAGAAATGAATGGAAACTGGCAAGGGTTGTAAAAGCGAAAGAAGATGATGACGGATTGGTTCGAAAGGTTAAGATTCAAATGGGACAAAGAGATTTAGGGAAGAAAGGTGAACGTGTGAACCAGTTATCTTTTCTTGAGCGTCCGGTTCAGAAGCTAGTGGTACTAGTGCAAAATGAGTCCACTTAAGTAAAAGGTTTCTGAGATGTGAAACAAGGATATGGTTCCAAGGTTAATGTTTTTGGAAAATTACAAGTTTTATTTTGTGTGTAAAATTAACCTTTGTAATTTTGGTGGCAGTGTAGCTGTCGCAGTAAAGAATGTTTTTCTTTTACTGTTTGTTTGTTTATATACAGTATATTGTAATACCCATCTAAGAGTTGATTTACACCTGTGTTACGTTACTGCTGCCATCTAGTGGACGGCAAATGACATGCAACCCAGTGGTAGAAGAGAGCGTGTAAACTAGCATACAGTGCTCACGTGCTCAGTTAGCAGAGAGAGAAGCTCAGAAGCTGCAGACTCGGGCACAGAGAGAAGAAGCTCCAAAAGCCCTGAGTAAAACTAAAGAAAATGGACTCTAACCACTCCTAAATGTTTGGACAGAAGGCGCACACGGTATGTAATGTGTATTTGTGAGAATGTGGAGGTATTATTTTTGGTTGTGATAAATTTCAAAATGTATTTTTTTGTTTTGTTCTTTCACCGTAGTTTTTCACGGTGGTTGGTCGGAGGTCCAGCTAAGAAAATGTGCTTGCTGTGACAAAATAAATCCTGGCTAAACATCAGTTGGAGCGTGGCTTTATCTGTTTCAAACAAAAAACCTTTGGGAGCAGTTATACCATTCATAATAGTAATTTTCTCATGCATACTTAAATTATATGATCAGAGGTGTGTATAGTAGCCAGAAATCCTACTCACTTAAAAGCAGTGCTTTGAAATTAATAATTAAAAGTAGACAAAAATTTCTAGTTAAGGCCACAAAGAGCACCCACTTAAAAACTTGAGTAATGACTTCAGTCTTGAAGGTTTGAGGTTTTTCTCCAAAATTTATAACAATTTTCTTATAGTTTTCTACTTTTCTCTGGAAATGTATCTAAATTTGAACCCATTTTCTTCAAATTTGCAATTTCTTCTTGTAAAATGGACTTTTCTTATACATTTGAGACTTTATTATAAATCTGTGGATTATTTTATGGCTAATTTTTGTCTATTTTTTAAAACAAAATTACTGGGGGTTTTTTTAATAAATTTGAAACGGACTATGGTAATTTTTTTTATTTTTTCCTTATAACAATTTACATTTTTGACCATAATTTTGCAGAGCCAGAACAGAACAATAATTTAACTCTGATTTGAAAGAAAAAATATTAATAAAATTGTGTTTAATGAAATAAATTAACTTAAATTACCAAAGATGCAGTTATTTTTGTTATCATATTTCTATATATTTATAGCTTTTTAGAACTCTCCTCACCACCCAGACAGCAGGAAAAACCTCCCTTATTTTGAAATCCAAATGTTGGGACGTTTAGTTTGTCTGAAGGCTGCTGACAGATTAAAGTCATTGACTTCGTGAATTTCGTCATCTTAACTTGCCAGATACATAATAATGAACATAAATTAGTTAATTAATATTAACTAAGGTAAAGGTAAAATATCTCCTTTTTATTCTTGTCTGAAATAAGAAAAACAAAAAATTAATAATTTAAAAGAAGACAAAATGAACCTACTTGAGTCCCGAACCACACCTGTTTGTTAAGCGACTTCCATTATTACTCCCGTTACCAGCGGGTTAAAACCATGATAAATGCCTCCACTGCTTACATACCTCTTCTCCTTTTTTCCATGTTTCAAGTACTTTAATAAGCTCATGTTTCTCTCGAACAGTGACACTAGCGAGACACTCTGCCTGCCGACTGGAATGGTCACGCGTGCGGGGTGCTTCTGAACTCCGCGTGGATGACGGTCACGTGCGTTGCTCATGTGCACGCTTGTGGACCGTCATTCCTTCATATTTTTTTCTTAAATTTATATTTCCTCTTAGGGTGGTGGCATAACACCAGGAAATGTTACCAGAGAAAACCCTGAAGAGCATCACATGGGCCCTATTTGTGCACCTGCCTGTCCTGCAGATTCCCGTTTCATGAGCCTATCTCGACCTGTTGTAATGTCTTTGAATGACAGATTTGAGTTCATTTGTTCTTTTGTTTTTTCATCTTCTTAGCAGACACCATTTCAAAGACACAAACAGGTATTCAGCGAATAGTGGAAAATGCCAAATATATATAGGTCCCTACCAAGACTTTCTCATGAAGTGATGGGTTACTGAAGGCCCACCTGCTAGATGCCATAACACGTTTATGATGAGTGGTGGTATACCTGTGACACATCACAAGATAAAAACTTTTTTAACGTATTATCATTAAAGAATTACTGTTTATGGAACAGTTGAAAACCTATGTTTTAGTTACACCTCTGATGAGTGAGATGATCTAAGCGCTATTTACTAAAAAGAGCTGTAGGTCTGAGTCCATCTATATATGTATATTTATTTGTATGCACACTGTAAAAGTAATGCTTACTGGTCTTGGACAGTATTAATGAATAATAATAGGTGGTCTCACTTAGAGAAAATCTATTTTCAAACTCTATATTTAAGTTTTTGAATGTTCTAGAGTAGCTTTGTTTGTTTTATAGTTCAGAATAATCCTGGTTTATCTTCTGCTAGGTCTGCACCCTGTGGCTGACTAATGTGCTAGGTCTTTGTCTGACCCCCTCAGCTCAACCATCAGGCCATCATATAATGGCATCAGCTTTTAATGGCACTTTTCTCTGAACTATGGGGTGTATGGAGTGTCGGGGAGGGATAGTACCTCTGACGGGGCAACAGTCGCACCTAAGGGTGGTCGGTCCACTTTGGTTCCCACTTGGCACTCAGCTCTCACCTGTAGCTCCAAGTAACTGTTTGCATGCAACAGCGGCCACACCCCGGTAAACCGCTTCGACTGGTGGGCGAAACCAGGTGAGGGTAGCTGACGGGTTTGAAACCCTCAGTGAGGTAGGGCTTGTCTACCTACGCATGCGTAGACTGGACCTGGTGGACTGTGCGGAGAAAACCACCAGATTGGCTCAACGAGCAGGAAGGCAGACCCAGCAAAGCGTTGTGGAGCGCACCTAGGGCACAGTGACACGTAGGACACTGCTGGCCATCCGCTGCATCCTAACCTATCTCCAGCCGTCTTGACTATGTCTTGCCACTGGATCCAGATAGGCTGGGACAAGAATCAAATCAAATTCATGTGCAAGTGAAGACATACCCCCCACCAATTTCCTTCTCACCCGCCCCCTCCAAGTCTTGTGGCGATGGGCAAGTGATTGCCAAGGCCCACAGAAAATGAGAGCTTTGCAAGCCCAGAGCCACCCCTGTATCTTCTGCCCGCACAGACCACCTGTGCCCGACCTGTGGCAGAGACCTTCCGTGCCCGCATCGGACTGATCAGCCACAGCCGGACACACCGCACCCAGTCCTCTTCCCTGCGATGTTCTTGGTCATCGTTGAGAACGACGGACGAACAACAACAACAACTCTGAACTATAGGTCAGATGTCAAATGGTCATATTCAACATCTGACCTATGACTACAGATGAATACATTTGCTCTGTGGCTAGTTCTGGCACATTTACAGATATGGTCATGAATGTGTATTGTTCCTGTCAAATAAATCAACAAATCACTGCAGTTTCTACTAATCGACTACCCCTCACAGGTCTAGAAAAACAGGTGATCAGAATGTGTTTAATGGGTTACTGGACAACATTTTATATTGATCTGAGAAGATTTTGCTTCTGAGAGATTAAGTCCAGCCCACCAAATTTGAAATGAGCATACATTAGATTTAAACTTGGGAAACCTAAAGGCTGCCTAATGGCCTTTGTTTTGACCTTGAAGGATCCATACATTCTGAAGCTGATGCATAACACTGTACAGAAGCACCGAAAAACTGGCCAAAAGAAACATTTGCATCAAGCCTTGTGCTGATTTTTTTTTTCCACAATATCTTTATTGAACCTTTTTTTTTTTTTTTTAACAAACATGATACTTGTGCTGATTTTTACTTTGGTCTAGTTTCATTATGTAAATAAAAAGGGTGTTAAAGGGAGATAGATTATGGATTTACGTTAAATGGAGCGTTAACCTACTCCTAAGATAGTCCGCGTAAATATCCGCCAAGGGGTGAGAAGAGCAGCATGAGAAGAAATGTGTGCCGACAATCAAGTCTGTTTGTTCAACAGCACAAAAGGAGGTAAAGAAAAGAGCAGATAGAGGGATGACGGAGGGGAGGAGGGATGCTCTCTGTCTGTTACCCATTAAAAGGTTTAGAGCTGTTAAAAGCTGACCCGAGTAGCAATTATCTCACCTGTGGGGACGAAGCGTGGTTTGCTGAAAAGGTTCCATCCTGGTCTCTGGGGGGATCTATTGTGTCTGGAACACCCCCCCACATACACCCACACAAACACACACACACACACACACAGACACACACACACACACTGAATGAAGGGTTTACTTTGTGCTTTCTATGCATTCTACTGCACTTATGTGTGTGTGTGTGTGTGTGTGTGTGTGTGTGTATAGAGAGTCAGTGGTGATATTGATCGTGTACAATATAGATCCAGTTTCTCCCGTGATATTTCATTATGTGATCTGCTTTCCTTTGCGTGTGTGTGTCACTGTGTGTGTTTTCAACCACCTTTTCAATTTACTGTATATGGATGCATATTATGAGTGGGTCAGCCTTCTAAATGTGTGTTTCGTCACGCCGAGTGTCTCTCAGCTCATGAATTGTGCATAAATTATATGTCCAGATGTCGGTGACGGTCTGCTCAGCAGACCCAAACACTGCTACTGTACCCTGACTCTGCTTGCTGAGAGTACAGTGTAGACCGTAGAAGTGGTTAATAGTATATGCAGTGATGAGTATGTGTTAAAGCTGTGGCTTTGGTGCTTTGGTGTTTGGTGTTGATTTTGTTCAAATATAGCTCCACTTATGCCATCACTTCTCACACATCCTGCAAGTGTGGATGAAATAGCAGTGAATATGTCTGGAAGGAGTGACGTGCGCTAGCATGCTTTTAAAATGCTTCACTTAAATAGAGACTGATAATGCGACACTGACTTTAGAAGTGATCTTCTTGGTCAAAAGCTCATTGTCATTTCACTGCTTTCAGCTAGAAATGTGCTGATTTTGTCCCGAGCTGTATCTTTATAAAGACACCACTCCTGTGAGCGCAAACTGTGAAGCCATTTGTTACTTGGAGAACGAGGGTGCAAAGTAATGAAATATGTAATGTGCCGCCAGAAATGACCAAAACCACTGGCGGGCACAAAGTGCGGCACAAATTGGTGCTTTAGATTGTTACCATAGGACCCTCCATCAGTCCATCCACATCAGTGATGTGCGGTGAATTTCATTTCCGGTAAGACTGTGATACTTTTGGGGTCTTATTTACAAATCAGATTTTATAAATACTTTTAACAAGACAAGTGGTATAAGAAAAGCAAGCTATTTGCCATCAAAAAAGGTACAAAATATTTTCATCTAGATGAAATTGCACAGTGTATATGTTTTAAGTTGGGTGTAATTTTAAGAACGGTAGAAGCTTTGCCTGTTTCTATGTGCTGTTTTTGTTGAAATGCTGCACAAGCTTGAATGCCAGGGAAGCTACCAGATTATTTCATCTTGTCTTTGTACAGAATTGTGTTTGAACACAATTTCCAACTCCATTTTTCACTGTGACATTTCTGAATGTTTCCAGTGTAATAGGAATGAAATCTCAGATGGTTGTTCTGTTCCCCAGCTTCAGCCTGCCTCTGCTGCTGATTTCTCACTTGTCTGGCAGATAAACTGGCTGGAGTCCGCCGAACTCACGGAAACCCACATCAATGAAGGCATTTAAATTTTTTAAAAGGATAGAGTGCCTTTGAATTTAATGGTTTCACACTTGCTAAGTGAAATGCTGTGTTTTCCGATGAGAACCTTTGATGTGAGTTTAAGTTTAATGTTTATTGAAAAGGGACATTACACACTAATGGACGTTAATACAAATGTAAGTATGCCAGATTTAGCAATACCGCTAATTTGCATCTGTAGTCCCTGCATCAGTAGCTGTGGACGCCTTTGGTAGTGTTACCTAGTTTGAAGATGAATGCTCTTCTTTTAAACAGTGAAATCTTCAGTGCTCTTCATTAGATAACCTTACTTTTAAAGCACCGCAGTTGCCTTTGTGTTTAGCTGAGGAAGACACTGAACTTATTTATGATTCAAAGTTTTATGCTGCAGTATTGGTATTTTGTTCATTGGTATTCCCCCACAGTGCTCCCAGTTCTGACTACATTACAGGACAAAGTTATTAAGCTGTGTACATGAGCACGGCACAGAATCACAATGTCTCCTCTTTGTCGACTCTCATTTTACCATGATCGTTTGACAGGCGCAAACAGCCAATTTGGAGATTTTTAATCTGTTAACTTCAATTGAGAAGCAACTGGAGAAACCATGGGGCAAAATCTATTAAATATAAACTGAAATACATTTTTGATAGTACTGCAGGATGATCATAGCTGGAGGCTCAAATCAGAGCGCATCAATCTGCAGCCCGCTGTAAGCAATTGTCTGCAATAACCATCAGTAACTTTTTCAAGTACAACATCAGCCTTTGTTTCTGTCACTCATTAAATGAAGTGAACATAGTTAGGGATGCATGATAGTAGAATTTTGGGCGATAGCCGATATGCTGATAGTTTGAAACTAGTTCTTGCCAATCGAGTTAGAACAATTTTTCCAAACTGTAATTTTATAGTTGGTTATCTTTATAGTGCTTGGTGTGGACGGCCCTTTAGTCTGGCCTTTGACCCAGGATCAGTTTGTTTTGGGAGACCCTACCAGTGCAAGTTTCCCCTGACAACATACTGTAGCTGCTGGGGTCATTAGGGCATGCAGACCCTCCACCACGATAAGGCCATAATCCATGGAGAGGTTATTTATTTATTTATTTATTTATTTATTTATGTGTGTATGTGAATCAAATGAAAATAGACAAAGTATCCAGTATCCAGTTAATTTTAGGTTGATATTGAAAAACTTGTAATGGTTCCACTGTGTTTAGACATTTCTAGTTACTTGTTTTTCTGGGAATTTCAGCATAGACATTTTGTGAGTTGATTTATCTCGTTAACTCCAAATAGTAATGCTAAAGCTGCACAATGTAAGGAAAAAATGTGCAATTGCAACTATGGCCTCAAATGTTGTGATTTGCTGTGCAATCACTGTATATTTTAATGGTTTTTGAATGAGTGGTTTTAGGAGTCTACTTGCTTAAGTAAATTTATTTAGTTGCATAAAAATACAAGAACACAAGTTTGTGCAGTATTGTATACAGCATGCCATTTATATTGATTAAATCAAGGTCACGGCATTCAGTATGATTATATAGTGGCAGACACTGACGTCACAGTTGTGCTTTGATTATGCAGCCCTCAGTAACACCAGCAAATGCTCCTGCAAAGTCCAGTCTCTGTACAAAGATGTTTTCTGGGCTTTTTTGTGGATGTTGTACAAATTCTAACTTTTTTGTCAGACTTTATCTCCAGTGTTTGGAGATAAGATAACTTCTCAAATTAAGCAATGCATTTTGGCATCAGCAGACTCCCCAAGAGCAGACAGAGGAGTTCAAAACTACTTGACAGTCTGCCAGGTTTTATGCACACACTGTTTGATTGATGGATGGATGGGAAATACAGTAACTCAAATAATCAAAACAAACATTTTATACATGTAAATATATATTAAATATATTATTTGATTTGATTTGCCATGAGCAGACCAACTGCAAGACTTCAGCTGTTGGTGTTTATTGTCAGTGGCTGAAAGGTTTAAATGGTAACAATGGATGACGAATGTGGAGGTTTATTGTCGGTGTGTGATAAATGTGAGCTGTGCTGGGTGTTGACTTCCCCCTGTGGTGGCAGAATCAGCTTCATGTTCTCCAGCGGCAGGTCATTTGTAAGACACACAAGCAGACAGTATTACAAGCGTGTGGATATGTATGTGTTTCCAACCCCTTATTATTTCCCCGTCCAGTCTCCTTTTTTTCCCCGTCCTTCTGCCTCATCCTTTTGTCCGTCCTCATTTACCATCAGCCTCTTCCTGGTTTCAGAGCAAGCCAAGCTGACATCATCACCACGCTGCCAGCCCTCGTTGTGATGTGGAAGTGGAGACGTGGAAAATGAGTCGCTGGCACCTCCTGCTGATGCTGGTCTGTGTGCACTGCAGTTTCTATGGCTGTGCTGCCAGTGTCATGTGTGTTTCTATGGTTACCCTGCCGCTGCGATGTCCTGCAGCAGCTTTAAGCCTGCACAGAAAGCCCTCTAGTGTAAATTGTTTATTGTTGGAAAATGAAAGGTCAGGCCAGATTGCATGATGATTAATTGGATGAGTTAATTAGTTTCCTAGTTATTTGTTTGACTAGTAAGTGGCTCAGTTGAGCGAAACAGCCATATTTCCAATTATTATACACGGGCATGTTTGTTATCTTGACACTGTAGATTCATCTTAGCCCTTGAGTCAATATCTGTCAGGAAATATCCTCCATGTTGGCTAGCTTTCCCGTAGCTCTCTGTTACATGGGATGAGAAAAGCAGTGGGGTATGGTCAAAAGACATGCGATGAGCTACTATGGAAATGCTCTGTGGATACCGGTCACCTAGTGGTTAAAATATATAGAAGACAAATAAATTAAAGGAAAAAAACACTAAATACATAGATTGTTACGTAAATACAAATACAGTTAAATGATGAATACAAATAGAAGATTAAAAATATAAAATATAACGTACAAATTTGTAAAACACAACATTACATAACTATTTATCTATTTTAATTAGTTTTGACATACAGTTGAAGTCAAAAATTAACATACACTGTATAAAAAGACATAACCTTTTTTCCCTCACTGTCTGACATTAAATCACACTAAACGTTTCCTGTTTTAGGTCAGTTAGGATTACCCAAATTATTTGTACTTGCTAAGTAATTTTTAGATTTTCTAAATAATTTTTTAAGCAAATGTTTTATTTTTTCTTCAAAATCAGAAGTTTACATACATTTTCTTAGTATTTGGTAGCATTGCCTTTAAACTGTATGATTTGGGTCAAACATTTTGGGTATCCTTCCACAAGCTTCTCACAACAGTTTGCTGGAATTTTGGCCCATTCCTCCTGACAAAACTGGTGTAACTGAGTCAGGTTTGTAGGCCGCCTTGTTCTTGCATCTTTTCAGCTCTGCCCACAAATTTTCTATTGGTTTGAGATCAGGGCTTTGTGATGGTCACTCCAAAATATTGACTTTGTTGTCCTTAAGCCACTTTGTAACTAATTTGGCAGTATGCTTATGGTCATTGTCCATTTGGAAGTCCCATTTGTGCCCAAGCTTTAACTTCCTGGTTGAGGTCTTGAGATGTTGCTTCAATATTTTCACATAATGTTCTCTCCTCATGATGCCATCTCTTTGTTGAAGTGTGCCAGTCCCTCCTGCAGCAAAACACCCTCACAACATGATGTTGCCACCCCCATACTTCACATTTGGGATAGTGTTCTCAGGCTTACAAGCTTCCCCCTTTTTCCTCCAAATGTTATGATGGTCATTATGGCAAGACCGGTAAGTTTTACTTTCATCAGACCACAGGACATGTCTCTAAAAGTTAAGGTCTTTGTCCCTTTGTCCATTTGCAAACTGTAATCTGGCTTTTTTTATGTTGCTTTTGAAGTAATGGTTTCTTTCTCGCTGAGTGGCCTTTCAGCTCTTGTCGGTACAGGACTCATTTCACTGCAGATAATGACACTCTTTTACCAGCTTTAGCTAGCATCTTCACAAGATCTTTTGCTTTTGTTCTGAGGTTGATACACACATCTTGTACCAAAACATGTTTATCTCTGGGACACAAGTCCTGTCTGGAGCCTATCTCAGCTTCTTTGGGCAAGAAGTTGTCAGTTCATCACAGTCCGTCCATCCACCCATTACAATTAAACTAAGAAAATTAGAATGAGATAGATAGATAGATAGATAGATAGATAGATATGTATCAGCAGTCCATCGTGTTTGATGAGAGAGAGTGCGAGCGAGGAGGAGGGAGAGTATTCCATGTAGGGTTGTTTTTGCAGGCTCGCAGATGAGCTGCGAAACCGGCTTTGGATCTGCATGGCCGTTTGCATTTGCTACAAGTGAAGCCACTAACACTAGGGATGGAGTGGCGCTGATCATGAGCTGACATATAGTCGGTTGCCCGCTTCTCCTCAACTCTTTTGGTTACCTCGTGTAATACACCCCGCCATGTTGGTCTGGACGAGGCTTCGTGTTCCCAGCTATCAGTGTCAATGTCAGCACATTTCATGTGGCATTTCAGGACATCTTTATAATATAGTCTCTGGCCACCATATTTCCATTTACCATTGCTTACGAAGGCAGTTATCAGGTATGTGAAAGCATATCCAGCTCATCAGAGCTGAGCTGAGGTAACCAAGGCTTCTACACTCACAACTCCTGCTCATTCCAGGTCATGTCTGGAACTCTGTCTTGCCACTTGATGTTCATGATCTGACGTATGTGGCAGAGTTGGATTTGAGTCAGCTGTTTGATGTGTCTACGGTAAAGGATCATGGCTTCAGTGGATTTTAGAAGCGCTGGCAACACTGCTATATTGTAAATCTTGATCTTAGTACCGAGTTTGATGTCATGTTGTGACCAAAGATGTTGCTGAAAAGAGCCGAAGGCCTTGCAGGCTGCCTGGATTCTCCGGTCAATCTCGGATGAGTTCTTTTTGGTGCCAGTGCTGCCCAGGTAGGTGAAGGTGGCAGTAGTCTTCAGTGCCTCACTGTGCACTTTTACGGCAGGTTGCTCAAGCTCTTGCTGCTGTGGTGGCAGTTGGTAGAGAAGTTCAGTTTTGGTAGCATTTATTTGCAACCCAAAACAAGTTGCAGCTTCAGCAAACAGATTGGTAATCTTGTGTATGTCCTGCAGGCTTGTAGCTACTAGTGCTGAGGCATCTGCATAAAGCAGCTCCCTCACGCAGGCCAGTTTTGTCTTCGAAGCAGCTTGAAGCCGAGCAAGGTTGAAGAGACTTCCATCTGATCGGGTTCGAATGTACACACCTTTAATAGTTCTGCTACCCATATATTCCAGCACTGTAGCAAGGTAGAATGCAAACAAAGTTGGTGCCAGCACACACCCGTTTGACTCCATGGCAAACTGAAAAAGGAGCACTAGTGCCACCTCCAACAGAAACCACGTGTTGTTGTAAAACTGTCTGATCATGTTTATAAACTTGCCATGGCAACCATACACTTTGAGCACTTCCCACAATGTGCTTCAGTCAACCGTGTCAAAAGCTTATGAGAAATTGACAAATACAATGTATACATAGGTTGTTGCTGTTCGATAGCTTTCTTTTATAGTTGACGGAGTGTAAATATCATCTCAGATGTTGACCTTCCATCCCTGAAACCACATTAGCTTTCAGAGAGAACACTTTCTGACACTTGTTTCAGTCTGTTTAAAAAAACCTTTGCAAGCACTTTTCCTGCAACTGATAGAAGGGAGATCCCGCGATGATTACCGCAGTCACTCCTTTCACCCTTCTTCTTGTAGATGGCAACTATTAGAGCGTCCTTGAAGTCTCGAGGTACTTGTTCCTGGGCCCAGCAGAGATTGTGTAGGTGAAGCAGGTGGTCTACAACCTGTTGACCTCCATGCTTCAGGACGTCTGAGGGGATGCCGTCTGGGCCTGGAGACTTGCCAGATCATGTTTGAACTACCAGTGTGGATGTAGCATCTCTTTTAGCTGAGCCTTGTTGGTTTAATAGCTTGTGAAAGTGTTCCCTCCATCGGTCTGTTATATCTGACAAGTCCGTTAGGAGGCAGCTCCCATCTGCTGATTTCACAGGAATGAGTGCTTGTTTGCAGACCATACACAGAGCTGAGAACAAGCCATGGGAGTCGCCAGCATCTTCAAATGTTTGCAGCTCATTGGCTTCTTGTCCCACCAGGCGTTCTTCATTCTCCTAACTTCACATCGGAGGATTGACTTTGCATTGGTCAGCAGCTGCTTGCTCCTTTTAGAGTTGTCATATAGGTATCAACTGTGTGATTTCTGCTTTTCCACAAGGAGGGGTTGGATTTCATCCTGATTGTCACTAAGCCAGTCTGGTATCTTTCAGTTGGGGTGACCAGGAACTTCTGCCACGGTGTTCAGGATGGTGTCCTGCAGAGTGCTTCACGAAGCGTCCGCATCCTCTGTTGATGTTGCACACAACTCCTTCAGAGGTGTATGTAGAGAGTGGCTTAAGGCATCATGAAAATGAGCCAAGTTCAGCTTTTTCACATCCAGCCTTTTTGGGGTGGTAGCAGATGATTTTCTTCTAGGAGTCTGCAACTGGAGCTCTACTTTTGCTCTTATCAGGTAGTGATCAGTAGAGCATTCTGTACTCCTCATAGCCCTCGTGACAAACATTTCCTTCAGATATTGTTTTTGAGCAAGTATGTAGTCAAGCAGATGTATATGCTTAGACCTGGGGTACATCCAGGAGTAGAAGTGGCGGTCAGGTTGGTTGAAGTATGTGTTGGTGATGCACAAATCCTGCTGAGCACAGAAGTTGAGCAGAAGAGCACAATTGGAGTTGACTCCACCTTTGCCAAACCTTCCAACTACGCCATTGTACGTTTTATGGTCGCTTCTCACTCTTGCATTAAAGTCACCCAATATGAGTAACCTGTCTGCTTTAGGGACAGTGTCCACAGCTCTGCTAAGCTCCTCATAAAAGGCTTCTTTGTCTTGCTCAGAGTAGGTCATGGTTGGTGCATAGACACAGATTAGGGTGAGAAAATTCTTGTTGGCCAGGGGCACATGAAAACTCATCAACCTTTCTGACAATCCTTTGGGCAGAGAGGGCAGCCTGACAATAAGTCTGTTGGAAATTGCAAGTGCAATGCTAGCCTCTCTTCTCGCTCCATTTTTACCATGCCAGAAGATGGCATGAGTCTTCTCTTGCACGTGACACTGGCCCTCAATTCTTGTCTCTTGCAGTGCTGCTATGTCAGTCTCACATCTGTGCGATCAGGGTGGAATGTCTCTCAGGTCTCGAATCATTGGCCAGCATGGTTCAGACATTCCAAGTACCAATGGACAGCTTCATCTTTTTGTTCTTCTTACCGCTACAGATGTAGACCCGTTAGCCATGCTGTGCCAACCAGGGTTGGTGCAGAGTGAGCTTTGTTTACCCCACCTTTAAAAGGGCCTTCCCTTTATTGGGACAGGCAGTACTATCCCTGAACAGGGCTGCCTGGTCACCCACATAGCTGCCCCAGCTTACTGTTGCTCCAGTTCAGCCAGGCTGTGACCTTCTAATGTGGGCCGCTTATGTGCAGAAACCATCCTAGCAGCTCCCAGCATCTCCAGCCTGCCACCTTTGCACTTTGCTTTCACCACAGAACTTCTAACTCCTCCTCCAAACTCGAAATTCCCTCCTAGCCATGCACAGTAGATGCAGACCCGCGACGTTGTGCCCCCGTCGTTAGGTCTCTCTGGGCTTGAACACCCTGGTCCAGAGTTACACCGAAGTGTAACAGAGCTGGGGATGTACAGGTTGCCCTGCAGTTGCCACTAACTGGCCAGTTGTGACTTCCGGTTATGGCTGCCACGTAGGACGGATGTGTCTCGCTCTGCTCTGCTCCTGGAGAAAAAAAATCGGCAAATAACTCTCTCATTTGGGACAGAACGTATCCCAGCATTTGGGCAAGGATATGTCGGCGAAGCCTAAGGCTGGAAAACCAGGAAAAGGAAAAAGCGAGCCGCCGAAACAGTCCAAATTAACGGACTTTCAGGTCTGTGACGCAGCAAACAAAACTCCATATATGGCGGAGGAAGCTGGCGGCGGTGCGATGTTTGCGGGGAATGGCGCAGATGCGCTGATGGCTGCCATGAGTTCAATGAGAGCGGACTTTTCCTCTAGATTTGATGGGATTATGACAGCGTTGGAAGGAATAAGAAAGGAATTGGGTGACTGTGTAGAACGAACGGCGCAGATGGAGCTCCGTCTCGCTAGTGCTGAAGATGACGTCACCCGTCTTCAATTAAAGGTGCGCACTTTGGAAAAAAAAAATAAATCTCTGGAAGATAATATTTTGGATTTGGAATCTCGGTCGAGACAGAATAATTTGAGGCTGGTGGGTCTTCCAGAGGAATCAGAAGGTCGGGACGTATGTTCCTTTCTGGAAAAGTGGATTCCGGAGGTGCTGGGCAGCGAGGAGTTGCAATCAGCAGTGGTTCTGGAAAAAGCACATCGTATTGGCCCACGGAGAGATAAGGGACCGCCGAGGACCTTAATTATGAAGTTTCTTAGCAACAGAGACAGGATGAAGATCTTCAACGCTGCACGTGCTAAAGGAGAGATTAAACACCAGGACCAGCAGGTGCGGTTCTACCCAGATTTGGCCACAGGAATCCAGCAATTGAGGAAGCAGTTTGATCCCGTACGTAAGGAGCTGCGCAACCTTGGGATTCGTCATGGTGTAATCTATCCTGCAAGACTGCTGACCACGTATGAGGGCAGAACCCACATTTTCAAGACCCCAGAGGAGGCGCAGGAGTTCATCAAGAAGATCAAAGAAGAAGAAGAGACTGGTGGGAGCTAAGCATGAACAAAATATAAGGTAGAATAATTAAGCATTTGCACAGGCATCTGACTGACTTGAAGTAAATAGTAAGTTTACAAAATATAGATTGTATTATATATTAAAAAAACAAAACAAAAACAAAACAAACAAACAAAAAAAACTATGATGTACAAAGTTGTTAAAAATTTTGGAGTTAAGTTGGAAAACTACAGAGGAGAGTTAATGTTACGTCATTAAAAGCAGTAGAGTTAGGGTGATTGGGAGGATGAAGAAGGAGTGGCTTAGGCTGTTCCCCGTGGGTGTGGAACGGTCGATGGCTATATCGGGAGACAGAATTTTTCTTTTGATTTTGGGGGGTTTGCCACAAGTGTGGGAAGGGGAAATTTGTTTGTGTGTAGTTTGTAGGATGAATGTTCAACCACTCATGTTTTTGCTTCTCTGTATGAGCATGTTTACACTGCAAGGTAATCCCAAACTCTCCATTGATCATGGACCAAAGTGTTAATCTTAATTTAACTTCATGGAATTGCAGAGGTCTACAAAATTTAAAAAAACTTAAACAAGTTATGAATAAAATAAAGGACATGGGTTCAAGAATTGTGTTTTTACAAGAAACTCATCTGATAGAGGAGGATGTTAAAAGAATTAGGAGTAGATGGCAAGGAAGTGTATTCACCTCTTCATTTTCATCCCGAGCCAGGGGAGTTATGACTCTCATACATAAATCAGTTCCTTTTCAGGTGAAAAATGTAATTGGAGACAAATTTGGAAGATATGTAATCATTCAAGGTTCTTTGCTATTAGAAAATATAAATCTTGTGAACTTATATGGTCCCAATATAGATGATCAGAAGTTCTTTGCTAATTTATTTCTCATCTTATCATCACTTACAGGGCAACATATAATAGCAGGGGATTTTAATTGTACATTGAATCCAGGTGTGGATAGATCAACAGGACTGGATTGTACGCACATTGGATGTAGGATGACTATTAATCATTTTATGAAAGAATTGAGATTGTTAGATATATGGAGAGAAATGAAACCACAAGTTAAAGCCTATTCTTGTTATTCCAGTACCTACAAGACATTCTCACGTATTGATTATTTTTTGATTTCCACAGAATTAAGGTCCAAGATTCAAAACTGCTTTTATGATAACATCGTGATTTCTGATCATGCACCCTGTTGTCTAATATATGTAGATAAAAAATTGACAAAGGAATCAGGTAGATGGCAATTTCAGCATAAATGGCTTCAGGATGAGGAATTTGTCAAGTATATAGAAAAACAGATAGACGAGTTCTTTGACATCAATACTACACAAACATCAGCATGTGTAAAGTGGGAGGCTTTCAAAGCTTTTATTAGGGGACATATTATTAGTTATACAGGATCAAAATCTAAGAAGACTCGAGAGGAGAGAGCTAAATTGGAACATAAAATAAAAAGTCTTCAGGAAAAAGTGTATGCAGGAAGTGACCCAAGGTTGGAGAATGAATTACTGATTTTGAGAGCTGAATACGACAAAAAATCAGCGAATAGAGCTGCCTCGAGTCTTCTAAGATTGAAACAATCTTTTTATGAACAAGGTGAAAAATCAGGAAAACTATTAGCATGGCAGATTAAACAATTGGAAATTAAAACACCAATTACCAGTATTATAAGTAACGGACAGGTAGTTATAGATCCTTTAGAAATTAATAGAGCCTTTAGAGATTACTATGAAAAATTATATGATACCAAAAATGAACCTGATTTAACAAAACTAAATGGGTTTTTGAACGAACTATCTATACCGTGTATTCCAAATGAAAACAGGGAGATATTGGAGTCTAAAATTAGTCAAGAAGAAGTTGGGCTAGCCATTGATAATATGAAATCAGGAAAAAGTGCAGGACCAGATGGTCTTCCAGTTGACCTTTATAAAAAATTTAAGAATAAATTAATAAAACCTTTTTTGGAAATGGTTTTAGAAGCATTTCAAAATAATAATTTACCATCATACATAAATAATGCCTTAATTATACTGTTGCCAAAACCAGGTAAGCCCTCTAATAAATGTGAAAATATGAGACCAATAAGCCTATTAAACGCCGACCTTAAGATAATCTGTAAAATTTTAGCAAGACGAATACAAGAAATTTTACCAAATATTATTAATCGAGATCAGAATGGCTTTATAAAGGGTAGACAAGGCTTCCATAATGTAAGAAGACTATTTAATATTATTTATTTTAATAAAGAAGCACCGGATACAGCTCTCCTATCATTGGACGCCGAAAAGGCCTTTGATAGAGTTGAATGGCCCTTTCTTTTTGAAGTCCTACAAAGGTTTGGACTTGGAAATAATTTCATAAAATGGGTTCAAATAATATACAATAATGCTACAGCAGAAATCCTAACAAATAACAATATTTCAAAACTAATAAAAATCAATAGAGGATGTCGACAAGGCTGTCCACTTTCACCTTTACTGTTTACTATGGCAATTGAACCTTTAGCGATAGCGATACGTTTACATTCACAAATATATGGAATTAAAGTTGGACCAACAGAACATAAAATCTCCCTGTACGCCGATGATATAATTTTGTTTATGTCGAATCTAAAAAAATCAATTCCAACCTTGTTGAATTTAATAAAGAATTTTGGGGAAATATCAGGATATAAAATAAATAAAACTAAATCTTCAATATTAATGCTAAATGAGACCCAGAGAAATTACCCAGCCCCTGAGGTAAATCAATTCAATGTTGTAAATCAGTTTAAATATTTAGGAATCCAAATTATGCCTAAGCTAGAATCAGTCGCCAGTGTCAACTATGAAGCCTTAATGTCAGATATCAATGAGTTAACTCAGAGATGGATGTCACTACCAATGTCGATGATCGGGAGAATCAATATACTTAAAAGTAATATTTTACCTAAAATACTTTATTTATTTCAATACATTCCCTTATCACCACCTTTAGATCTATTCTCAAGAATAAAAAAAAAGTTAGTGGAATTTATATGGAACAACAGGAGGGCTAGATTACGTTTGTCTTTATTATATTTACCATTTGATCGTGGAGGTCTGAAATGTCCAAATTTTATGTTGTATTATTGGTCGGCACAACTGAGGTCTATGACATATTATTTTTCATCAAATGATCTCCCTCACTGGACTGAAATGGAATCATACAATTTACCTTTACCTCTTCCCATATTCATATACTCAGATTCGGCAAAAAAATTACAAAAACAAGTTAAAAATCCATTTGTAAAGCATATGATCAAAATATGGTGTGAAGCTAAAAACTATTTAAAAGAACCACAGTTATTGTCACAATTTAGTCCAATATGGGGTAATCAATATTTTAAACCAGGGAGAGCGGACGCTGTATTTAAAGTATGGAATTTAAAAGGGATACAAAAGATTCAGGATTTATATTTGCCATGTGCAGACAACATAATGTCTTTTGAAGAGCTGAGGATCAAATTTAATCTCAATAGAACACATTTTTTAAAATATCTTCAACTTAGAAACTTTATTCGA
Source organism: Pholidichthys leucotaenia (assembly GCA_020510985.1). Taxonomy (NCBI): domain Eukaryota; kingdom Metazoa; phylum Chordata; class Actinopteri; order Cichliformes; family Pholidichthyidae; genus Pholidichthys; species Pholidichthys leucotaenia. The sequence goes on along the minus strand of CM035843.1, from coordinate 357,924,448 downwards.
TCAAATCAAAATAAAGCTCTCACTCGACCTATTTATTCATCCTTGGAAAAAATGATGATGAAAGATAGTAAAAGAAAGGGTATTATTTCAGAGTTTTATAACTCATTGACACTATCTTCAAGTGAAAATTCACTGAAAAGATTAAACTACTGGAAAGAAGATCTGCAAATTGAAATTTCAGAGGAACAATGGGAATTGGCTTGTACAGAAGCTCAAACCAAATCAATAAATGCACGCCTTAAATTGATACATTTCAAATGGTTAATGCGGATGTATGTTACACCGGAGGAGTTAAATAGATATAACAAAAATATACCAGATACATGCACAAAATGCATGGAAAGTAAAGGAACCCTATTTCATTGTTTATGGGAATGTAGATTAATAAGAATGTTTTGGGAGGAGGTGAGGGTAACAATTGAAAAAATAATCTCAAAACAAATCATATTGAATCCTAAACTGTTTTTGTTGGGTCTGTACCCAGAAAAGCATAATTTCAATAAAAGTGAAAGAACATTCATAGACCTCAGTTTGCTTAATGCCAAAAAATGTATTGCACTATTATGGAAAAAGACTCATAGACCAGATGTGACTCAGTGGTTAAGACAGATGTTAACAAACCTTCCATTAGAAAGAATAACATATATACTGAAATCAAAGGAAATTGTGTTTGAGAATATATGGAGACCTTTTATTGATTATGTAAAAAATTTAAACATAACTCTTGAAGAAGAAGGTGAATGATGTGTGTGGACCTTGTAAATTCCAAACTGGTGAACATAATATGTATACTTATGTATTGGATTGTCTAGACTAAACAGAGGAGCATTGTTGAAGACTTGATTTTGTTGGTGGTTGTTGGTGTTTTTAGGGTATTTTTTTTTTTTTTGTAGTACTTTAGTGTTAGTGTTTGATTGTTTGTATCATGTTTGTTAAAAAAAAAAAGGTTCAATAAAGATATTGTGGAAAAAAAAAAAGAAAAAAAACTGGCCAGTTGTGCCACCCGTTGACCATGAATAAGGTTCCTCTGTGTGCCACTGAACTGAGTCGACCCTTGATGACAATAATTATCAAGCACTCGATTCAGAATCCACCAGCCTGCTGCCACTGGCTTCACCGTAACCCTGGCACAGGACCCTAGCTGGGTACTGTCAGCCGGAGCTAGCTGAGCCCGGGACTACACAATTATGGGCAGGGTCATCACTCCTTGAGGTGACAGAGTACCCTGTGCACACAATAGATAGGTAGATAGATTGATTTAAAAATGTGTTTATGAATAAAATAAAATTAAATAGGGATCTAGTGATCGATTAATTTAAAAAAATGATCAACTGAATGATATGAATTGGTATTGATACAAGCAGAAAAAAGATCAGTCAGTATTTTTTTTTCCCTATGTATTTGATTTGTTTCATGAAGTTGTTCATTTATTAATGTGGGTTTGGCCGTCTGTACATCAACCTCTTTGGAATGACTTTTGTTAATGTACTCATCTTATTATTATCCTTCAACCTCTTTTCTGTCCACTTCTATGAATTTCATTATTGCCTATTCCCTGCAGTCACATCTTGATAAAGAAATTTAAACTGCCGCCTCAGGCTTGTTGTCAAAGGAAGCGTTACATGATTGTAAAGATGATACATTGTAAAGATGAACATGTCTGTTCACATATTTCATTCTCACTGTTTTACAGTTGTAGTTCTGTTGCATAATTCACAGTACCATGCTTCCATTCTGTTGTACTTATTCAAATCACTGCTGCACTGTCATGTTTTGACACTACAGGCTACTGTATTTGATCCCTGTCTTCCTTTATCCTATCTCCATTTCTTCTTCAACCCTTCTTCTTAGGTATGTTCTCCACTCATGTTTGCCTTTTCATAACACATTTTTAATAGAGACATAAATATTTAACAGTGAGCTTAGGAAGTTCCAAACTGCTTCAGCTTGAGATTCAGGTTAATCACAGCAATTTAATCTTCTGGAAGTTTGTTTTGGCTCACTGAAGGTCGAACACTCAATGTTCCATTTCTTCAGACTTCAGTCACTGGATATTGACACAGAGATGTGTCCGTGCATCCTGACACTCTGCAGTCATTCAATACTGTAGCGGTTATTGCAGATTCAGCAATTCCCCAATTATTATGCCTCGGTGAATGGAGGCATATGGTAATCACTCAGTGTGTTTGCGTGTGGATCTGTCCACTCAGTTCGTTTGTGTGTGGTTGTATCTATCTGCCTGTCTGTTTCAGTTTGTTCGGTCAAAATTAAGTGGAACTAAAGGCTTGTATCATTGTATCGCCATATTTTCTAGACTTTTAATTTGCCAGAATTTCCAGATAAGGCTTTGTTTTCAAAATAAACACAAATTTAACTCACCTTTACTGTCAATGCAGCCGGGAAAAAGGTATTGTCATAACTATGCTGAACCACTAGAGGGGGCAGTGTGACTTTTTTACAGCACACAGATGACTTCCTGTCACATTAGGGCTGGACGACAGGTTTGTCTGCATCTTGGCTGCTGAAGTCTGAAAGAAGTCTGAAAGCGGAAGTTCTCTAGCTCACTGTGGCTGCCCCACCCCCCTGCATGCTCACAGAGAAATCTAAACTGCAGGGAGCAGAGATGAAAAGGAAGATAACAGAATAAATGTAGGTTCACCTTAAGCACAGGAAACGGGGTTGGGGGGGGGATAAACATTTTAAGTATGAACTCTGCATGTTCATTCACTAAGTGAAGAATTTAGCAAACAAACTCCTATCCGGTCTTGCAACCCATCAAAATAAGAGCGAGTGGCTCGCCAAATAAACAACTGATAGAATGTAGACACATTAAAAAAAGTGATAAATTATACTTAGGTTACTTATTAGACTGCCAAGTATTAACTGTGTGTAGTAAACCGAAACATTTCTGTCCATGTGGATAAACTTGATTACTTGATAATGTGAGTTCTGTTAAACAAACGAAAAAAAGGGCACTTTGTTCAGTTATATATTGTTGTGAATTAATTTAATTTTTAAATTAATTTGCCACTATTTCCAGATAAGGCCTTGTTTTCAAAATAAACACAAATTTAACTCGCCTTTACCATCAATGCAACTGTGAAAAAAGGTAATGTCATAACTATGCCCGCCCACTAGAAGTGGCAGTGTGACTTTTTTACAACCCCCCCATGCTACCATGCCACAGGCACCGAGGCATCAGCACCTTGGTGCTTTCATTTATGAAACAGTCTTTTAAACTCAAAACCGCCTCTGCAGTCTCAGTCAATATATTGATTTTTGTCTCGAATGAACACCCAAATCAGCAACGGAGAAGAAAAAATTGAGTTTGTTCTCAATTTTAATGCATTTAAAAATGTGTTTCTGACTTGACACATGTTGGGGAGTGTGTGCTATAATCAGAAAACATTTCAAATTTGAGGCCTGCTACCACTTTAAAAATATGTGTTTTTTAAGCACCTGGGATTTTTTCAAATATGTTGCTGCTTCATTTGAAACACATTTTCTTTTGGATCCACAGAAATGCTCAAAAATGCTGTGATATGTTGAAGGAGATGAGTTGTGTGAGGTTAATTTATTTATCTTTTATAAGAACAAAAGATAAATAATTGAAAGAAGACAAAATGAACTTATTTGACCTATTACTGTGTGAAGTTAATAGCATTGTTGCTGTCTTCGGTATGTGGGATATGCCTGCGTTAATATATTTTATTAAAGTTAGTTTTCAGTTTCTGTGTAAAAATCATGAATGTGGAACTAATAGTACTGTTTAACCGGAATATAACCTTAAAAAAAATCATAATGTGAGTGCAGCATGTTAATCAGCCTCTCTTTCACCATACAGTATAATCTTGCATCAGTGTTAGTTAATAATAGCCTAACTTGTCCTCCACTTGTGAGCAACACATTTCTTTTTGCCTGCCCAGTGTGGTAATCAACATGTCAGATTTGCTTGGAGAAGTGAGTTTAAATCCAGTCGTGCTGTGTATGTGTGTTTTTGTGAAGGATTCCCAGGGGCTTGACAGGGATGTGGCTCAATACTGATTAAATTCAGACACATTTATCACCGTCCAAAACCTGTTTGAATGCCTCACTGACTGTGGCAGGAGTGGGATGGACTGAAAAATAATGAAAAATATCTTTCCAACCATCTTCTAACACATGGAGACTAGAGATACATTTTCAGAGTTAGCATGAACACAGTATCTTGTTGAGAAAATTATTACAGTGACACCCATGTCTGGTGTTAGAATTAGATACAGGAAATAAAAAGATATAGAGAAGTGGTCTCTGACGAAGTATACCTTGATAATAAGTATCTATAATCTTCTTACCAGTAAAACAGAAGATTGCTTTACTTTATGAATGACTGGTAAGTATATGCTAATAGAATGATCAGGTGTTAATGTTCAAACAGGGGAAAAAAAGCATACAAAGACAAGGGCTGCTGATATCGAAGAGTCCTGAAAAATAAATGAACTTCAACAGGTAAAGCTAGTGTATCACTGGTACAGGTGTGAATCTTCACGATGCACCTTGATGCATCTCTGTGTTGCATTTTCAGTTTTAAAATTTTGTCTATGTAATGCGTTTTTTAGATTTCAACATTTATTTTTGTAAATTAGTTCAGTTCAGTTCATTTATATAGCAACTTTCAAGCACATGTGCAACCTAAGGTGTTTTAAGGTGGATTTACACTACAATGTTTGGACCGAATTTTACTGGCGTTTTGGCAAACGTCTGGCTCCGCTGGCAAAAGTTAATGATTGCTGGTGTTTGTTGGCAAACGCTGGCAAAAGTTGTGTACTTTGAAAAATTTCAGCCTGCTGAAAATTTGCCGACGTTTGGAAATACACGCTGGTGAAATTTGTGCTCAGTTTCTAAGAGTTCCTGCGTGCTGAGCTAAGTTATGCACAGTTTACTTAAGTCAGCCTAAGTTAAAGCTGGGGTCACTCTATAGTGTTTGGACCGACTTTTACAGGCGCTTTGAAAAATCAGAGAAATACTCAGCGCAGATCAGCTGACATCAGCGCCAGGTGACGCTCATATAAAGGTCTGTGTTTGTGGAGGCTTCCTGCTGTTCTGGACCTGCTTCTGGAGTGAACACATCTCCCTTGGGCATATGTTTCAGTATTTATTTTCGTTTGATATTCCTATGTAGTTACTTCTGCGTACCCTTTTCCCTGTTCATTCATTCATTCATTCATCTAAAAAAAAAAAATAAAATAATGCATAGACTCCAACACTAAGTCCGCAATTAAAATGTGAATGTGGATGGAATAAAAAACTATTTAGTGAATCATGACATAAATAAAATGATGGGTGATTATATTTTGACTGTTACACCTCTCTCCATTAAAATAACATAAAATCCAGTTCAATGTTATTTACTTCTTGATACCACATCAGCACTGTTTGATTTCCACGCTGGAAGTGAACCAATCCTGGAGAATGATTACGCACTGAGCAGAAAATTAACAACAGTAAATTTGTCAATGAGATTTTTTTTTTCTTTTGGGCTGTCACATTTTTTGGGAGATTACACGCAGCCTAAGTGTCCACCAAATGTGGTTTTTGTCGCCTGACTGCCTTGAATGTCTTTTTTTCAGCGCTTGTGCACTGCGCTCTGGAAAAAACAAAAAGTCTGTGCCTGGTATCCCAGCAACAGCTTGTCAGTCACAGCTCAGCACTTCCGCTTTTCCTATGGTCAGAGTTTCTCCTTATTTTTAATAGCAGTCTCTAAATAATAATGGACAGGAAGCGCATTGTAGCATTGGTAGCAGCTCTGGCTGCAAAATATGATGGCACGGAAAGCAGGAGTCTGAGTACAGACTGTACCGGCATCCTATGTCCTGCCCTTCCTTAATTCTGACTGGCTGCTTACAAAGGTCTGACATTCAGCTGCAGTCTGATAAGTTGAACTTTTTTCAACTCTGAGTGCCCTGAGCGCTGTGACAAAAAGCGGCCACTGCTGAGAGCGTGCAAAAAAAAAAATCACACAAACCCATAAACTATTCAACAATTCAAAACTAATCAAATGTCCGTAATCTATCCATCTATCCATCTATCTATCTATCTCATAGATTAAAAAATTTAAAAAAAATACATGTCATACACACCATGTCATCACCAAACAAATACTCTACATTGTCCTCTTACATACAGTATATATTTTCTTTTTTTTTTTAACTCCCCCTTCTCTCTATTTCTCTTTCGTTCCTGCATGTCTGAACTGAGTTTTGATCTAAAAACATCTGCTTTCACCAGCATTTCAGTCAACGTTTGCCAAAGGAGCTTAACTTAGGCTGATTTAGGCAAACTCTCCGTAACTTAGAGGAACTTTTACAAACTGAGGACAACTTTCACCAACGTTTATTTCCAAACATCAGCAAATTTTCAGCATGCTGAAAATTCTCAACGAATACAACTTTCGCCAACAAACACCAACTGTCATTAACTTTTATCAACTTTTACCAGCAGAACCAGACATTTGCCAAAATGTCAGTAAAAGTTGGTCCAAACGTTGTAGTGTGAATCCACTCAAAAAAGCAGGTCCAGGATGGCAGGAAGCCCCACAAACGCTGATCTTTATATCAGCGTTGCCTGACGCTGATGTCAGTTAACCTGCGCTGAGTATTTATTTGCTTAAGTTAACCTAACGTTTTGAGTACATTTGTTGCCGAATTGCGACATAACCCCTAGTGGTCAAGAATGGTAAATATGTTTTGTCAGTAAAACAGTTCAGATTTCCAAGGCTATAACTTGAAAGTGGTAAGAGATAATGGCTTACTGTCAATTAGAAAGATGTAAAATATGATCCAAAGTTTCAGGTAGGAATAAATTTACGCATCTAATTTGCATAATGTCACGGCATCTCTTTAAATTCCATAATTCAGTCAAAACTGGACTTTGGACGTATTTAGACAAAGAATGGTTCAGTCTTTTGACACCGTTTTTTGTACAGAGGTACCACATCATCTTACCTTCAAAATATATGAACTAGAAATCAGTACAATATAAAAAAAACCCCACAATAAAACAGAAAATTCTCACTTACTTTTGACAAAGGGGGGCTGGCTGGCTGGCGTGGTTGCTGCGTTTTCACCCATCATGGTCCATATTTTGCGTTCTGTCGGTCATTTAAAGTCTGTACCACATCTACAAAGTCTTATGATTATCACACATAAATTTCGCTTGTATACAAAGCTGATAAAAGTGACGGTGACCGATCGCAGACATATTAGCTTTCTGGGCTAAAATGCTAAAAACAGGAAAAGGAAATGAGGAGTTCTTCTTCTTTGGTGTATTACCTGTCATCCGCTGAGCCCTCCAACGGATATCTGCCACCTTTTGAAACTGGCAAATCAGTACAAATAGTGCAAATCCCCAGTGCAGGTGATCATGTGAGAGTGAGACGACAGGCGCCGTGCCACGCTCTGCCACTAAGGGCATGCAAATTCACACACTCAAAGGGTTAAGTTGGCAACTGCTACACATACGCTAGCCTAAGTTGGCAAAAGTTTGACAACGCTCAATGCAACGCTGGGAAATGCTAGCAAAAGTTGATAAAAGTTTGTAAAAGTTGGTGTGTGCTCACAAACGTAATTTCACCAACGTTTGGACTGATTTCTCTGATTTTTCAAAACGTCAGTAAAAGTCAGTCCAAACATTATAGTGTGAACCCAGCATTACAGGCCCAGAGTCAAACAGAAACACATAAAAACACAAAAAAGGTAAGAGAACATTAAAATATTCAAAAATATGTAGACGAGAAAAGAATTGATTAAAACAACTATTAGACAATAAAATCACAATAAAACAGTCAAATCCTAATTTAATTGATGAAAGGGAAAACACTGAATTGCTGTGTGAATCGAGTAATGAATATATTTTTTGATTAACAGAATCTTCTACTCCCGCCTGCTCCTGTTAGGGGTCACCTCAGCGGATCATCTGCCTCCATCTCACCCTATCCCTTGCATCTTCCTCTGTAACACCAACCCTCTCCATGTCCTCCTTCACTACATCCATGAATCTTCTCTGTGGTCTTCCTCTTTTCCTCCTGCCTGGCAGCTCCAGCTCCAACATCCAGTGTTGTCCAGTATATCCACTATCCCTCCTCTGCACACGTCCAAACCATCTCAGCCTTGCCACTCTTACTTTGTCTCCAAACCGCTCAACCTGAGCTATCCTTCAGATATACTCATTTCTAATCCTGTCCCTCCTAGTCAGTAGTCAAGTCCTAGTCAAGTGCAATTAAAATTGGGGGGATGGTGCAGTGGGACACCGCTCTGCTGCTGACTGCAAAGCCCCCACCACCCTCCACCCAAGCCCTCAGTGTCTATGGTGCAATTAAAATGGAGGTGAGGGCGGTCATGTGGCGTAGCAAGTGAGAGTGTTTGTGTGAGTACCTGGATGTGCTGCAGCCTGCAGCGTATCAGAGCAGAGACCCGGTGAAACTGTCTGTTGAGCATCAAAGATTCTTTAATGTTCGCGAGTCATATTAAAAGAGTATGAGTCAAGTTGGAGTCAAAAATGTTGAAGTCTGAAGTCACGTTTTTAGTGACTTGAGTGGGAGTCTCTCTCTAGAGTCCCCATCTCTGACAATTTCATCCTTTTCACAAAATCCACAACCATCTGTCCTTCCACATTTCTCTCCTTAAGACCATACCTACCCAGGACCTCCTCATCACCTCTGTTCCCATCACCTACATGCCCATTAAAGTCCGCTCCAATCACCACTCTCTCCCCCCTGGGAACACTCTCTACCACTTCATCCAACTTATTCCACAATTCCTCTTTCTCTTCTACCTGACATCCAGCTTGTGGGGCATACGCGCTAACAACATTCAACATTAAACCTTTGATTTCTAACTTCTAGCTCATGATACTGTCTGACTCCCTCTCCACCTCCTGAACACTCTTCAAGCATACACAGAATATGGGATGTACTGATATAACTTTCTTCAAACTGAGTACGAGTACTTCAGTTTGTGTACTCATCAATACCAAGTACTCACACCAATTCATGTTGTTTTCCTCTATGTATACATCTGGCTTTTTGCTTAGCATTATAATTTGGTGTGAAATACTTCTGACATTTCTACTGCACTGCTCTGCTCACCAGTCAAGAGGCCTTAAAAGAGTTGTTGGTAGATGTATAGTGGATATATAAAAAGTGTACACACTCCTGTTTTTGTGATGCAAAAGGATGAGAGCACAATAAATCATCCCAAACTTTCCCCATCTTAAATGTGACCTGTAATCTGCACAATTAAAAAAAATGGGAAAAAAAATCTTAGGTTGGAAAATATTTTCTTTAAAAATTAAAAGTACAATAAGGTGGTTGCATAAGTCTGCACACACTTAAGCATATACTTTATTAGCACATGACTTAATTGCAGCACTTACAGTGGTGTGAAAAAGTGTTTGCCCACTTCCTGATTTCTCATTTTTTTGTATGTTTGTCACACTTAAATGTTTCAGATCATCAAATTTAAATATTAGACAAAGATAACACAAGTAAACACAAAATGCAGTTTTTAAATGAAGGTGTTTACTTTTAAGGGTAAAAAAAATTCCAAACCTACATGGCCCTGTGTGGAAAAAGTGATTGCCCTCCCTCGTTAAAACATATATTAACTGTGGTTTATCACATCTTTGGAAAGCTGAGTTCAGTTTCTGTAGCCACATCCAAGCCTGATTACTGCCACACCTGTTCTCAATCAAGAAATCACTTAAATAGGACCTGCCTGTCAAAGTCAAGTAGACCAAAAGATCCCCAAAAGCTAGACATCATGCTGCAATCCAAAGAAATTCAGGAACAAATGAGAAACAAAGCAACTGAGATCTATCAGTTTGGAAAAGGTTATAAAGCAATTTCTAAAACTTTGGGACTCCAGCGAATCACAGTGAGAGCCATTATCCACAAATGGCAAAAACATGGAACAATGGTGAACCTTCCCAGGAGTGGCCGGCAGACCAAAATTACCCCAAGAGTGCAGCGACGACTCATCCAAGAGGTCACAAAAGACCCCACAACAACATCTAAATAACTGCAGGCCTCACTTGCCTCAGATAAGGTCAGTGTTCATGACTCTACCATAAGAAAGAGACTGGACAAAAATGGCCTGCATGGCCGAGTTCCAAGACAAAAACCACTGCTGAGCAAAAAGAATATAAAGACTCGTCTGAGTTTTGCCAGAAAACATCTTGATGATCTCAGAGATTTTTGGGAAAATAATCTGTGGACTGACAAGACAAAAGTTGAACTTTTTGGAAGGTGTGTGTCCCATTACACCTGGCGTAAAAGTAACACAGCATTTCAGAAAAGGAACATCATACCAACAGTAAAATATGGTGGTGGTAGTGTGTTGGTCTGGGGCTGTTTTGCTGCTTCAGGACCTGGAAGACTTGCTGTGGTAAATGGAAGCATGAATTCTGCTGTCTACCAAAAAATCCTGAAGGAGAATGTCCGGCCATCTGTTTGTGACCTCAAGCTGAAGCGCACTTGGGTTTTGCAGCAGGACAATGATCCAAAACACAGCAGCAAGTCCACCTCTGAATGGCTTAAGAAAAACAAATGAAGACTTTGGAGTGGCCTAGTCAAAGTCCTGACCTGAATCTGATTGAGATGCTGTGGCATGACCTTGAAAAGGTGGTTCATGCTCGAAAACCCTCCAGTGTGCCTCAATTACAACAATTCTGCAAACATGAGTGAGCCAAAATTCCTCCACAGCGCTGTAAAAGACTCATTGCCAGTTATCGCAAACGTTTGATTGCAGTTGTTGCTGCTAAGGGTGGCCCAACCAGTTATTAGGTTTAGGGGGCAATCACTTTTTCCACACACGGCCATGTAGGTTTGGATTTTTTTCCTTAATAATAAACAGCTTCATTTAAAAACTGCATTTTGTGTGTACTTGTGCTATCTTTGTCTAATATTTAAATTTGTTTGATGATCTAAAACTTTCAAGTGTGACAAACACAAAAAATGAGAACTCAGGAAGGGGGCAAACACTTTTTCACACCATTGTACATTCCTATTGTGCATGTTTGCTCTCCTCATATTGCACGGTGTTACAGTGGCTTGCACTGTTGCCTAATAGCTAGAGGGTTCCGGCTTGAAATCCCCAGGCTGGCAGGGGTAGGAAACTTTGTGGAGTTTGCATATTCTGCCTGCGCTGCATGGGTTTACTCTGGGTGCTCTGGTTTCCTCCCACTGCACTGTGCTCTTTCACCAAGCACAGAAACGATCACCGGTCAGCTAACGGGGCAGAATGGAGCTCGCCTGATCAAAGGAGAGGGGCTCTAATGCAATCACACACTGACTGACTGTCTGAAAGAGATAGAAATAGGAGGATTATTGTGGTGATGGCCTCTGTGCTGATGGTGGAACGGGGCTGATTGTGCAATGGCCTAGAGGGAAAAGAAGCTTCAAGGGTTATCGTGTAAGATTATAGTTTATTTTGGACTTATTAATACTATTATTGTTGTTATGATTTATTCTGTCAGTTTCTTGGTTTATGCTGTGCATCCCTTGTGTCATCTCTATCTCATCAGCCTCACCTGCCCCTAGTCTGGTTTTGTAGGTATCCCTTGTGTTATTCTTGTGTTTACAGTATCTTGTCTCATTTGAGCTTAGGTTTATTTTGAAAGTACTTCCTGTTTTGGTTTAATTTCATGTAACTTGATTCCCTGTTTTATTTTGGTTTGATCCCTGTCTTATGAGTTTCAGCTTACATTTTGTGTTCTGTAACCTCATTGGTTTGATTCTTTGCCTCTGTGTGCACCAGCTGTTCCCCATGTCTAACTGTCAGTCATCCACAAGTTTAGTCTCATCCTTCTCACCTTATTAAATCATTTTGTGGCTGTTCCTTCTGTCTCCTGATCACCCTGTGTTCTCCTGGTTCCCATGCTCCATCGTTTGTCTTATTATTTCTCCAGTGTTTAGTTAGTTCTTGTGGTAAGTTTATTTAGTTAGTGTTTCTCCAGCCCATGAGCAGTGTTTTTTGTTCTTGGTTTTCTTGTTCATTAAATCCTTAGAACTGGGCATTGCCTGCATCACCGGGTCCTTCTGCCGGCCCCATGCTTCCACACCTTGTGACAGGAACCCTGGTTGAAATTCACTGGATTTGCTAAAAGACTCATTACACCTATACCAGTATACTTAGTATACATGCTGATAATTAATTATAGCACCTCTCTGGATTGGGAAGGGTTAAATATCAACCTTTGAAATATACAAAAGCAGCAAAGTTGGACATATATTACTGTATGAGCATGTTTAAAAAAGTAGCTGGGGTTGGCAACCATGAGCGAATTACATCCACTTTAACAACACCATCTTTTAAGGTTTGTGGGCTGGTTTTCCAAAGCATTTCAAACCGTTTCATCTTGAAGCTCTACAGTTTGTCAGGATGTGAAACTGCTGAATCCAGACTCAATCCTGTGTCCCATTCAAGGTCAGTTTAATGCAGGTTTGCCCTCGATAACTGCAGAACAGGACATACGCCCTGCGGTGAGTTCCTCAATTCACTTGCTCCCTGCTTCACTAAATGTTCTGTGCCCTTATGGGTTAGCCATTAGCACAGATATTGGGAATTATAACATTACAGCTGCGCAGAAGTGCAGACTGTCACTACCTAAATGGTCAGTATTCATTCTGTTACGGCCCATTGACCTACTCAAGAGAAGCACTGAGGTAATCCAAAGGGAGCCAACTTACTGTATATATGAAAGTCCAGGCAGGACGCTGGGTAAAAAGGCTGATATCAAAATACAGAGAAAAATCTACCAAAACCTGGTGTAAAGCTGAGAGTCGCCCACCTATAAATAATTTCACAATGATTATAAATGTCCTTGTGGGTTTGGGAGGCTCTTAGTCGGTCTTTTTATAATTAGTGCAAACACCACCCATGTCTACAGTACAGGCCTGGACCTGAACCATGTGTGGTAATAATTAGAAAACACTCTACTATTAGTGACCGACTGCTGTGGGTTCCCAACAGAGAGCTGTTTTTGTCTTGATAGGCAGAATACTGCGGAAGAAAATGTATGTGTAACCACAGAATGCAATTCCTCTTAGCAGAACACCTTTTTGTTGATCCATTTAAAGTAACAAAACCAAAAGATCATGCCAGTATTTGCATCAGACACTGTAATGGTAAATCTAAATTACTATTTTGAATCATGTGATGTTTTTAAACCTGTTTTAGAGGGGTATGACAAAATCGGCATTCAGATTAGACGTCTCTAAATGTTTATTTACCTCAATTTTCTCCCACACTGGCCTGATACAAATGGATATCCTCATAGAAACAGTGTGAGTTTGGCAGCTGAGCTTCCTCCGTTTGTCTACTGAGTGTATCAGTGAGAAGAAGGGTGGGTGTGATAGTAGTACGTTGGTCATCATTGCTAGGCATTCCGGAAGCAATTGCACAGTTCTATAGTGCTAAAACCAGTGAGCAGCGCTGGGCCATGAAATCTTGTCTTGAGTGCGTTTAAGTGGTCCACATAGTAAAGTTAATCTAAGCTGTGGATATAGAGCAAACTGTGGGATTGATTGCATAACCATATATACCCAGATAAAATTTGGCTTGCTAGTTGGTGGCATTAACTCGTAACAAATAATTTTGACAGGGCTGATGTAGTATGAGGGACAGAATAGCCGGAGTTCAAATAGAGGAAAACAGTAGAAGTGTGTGTTGTGTTGACTGTGTTCTTCTTCAGCCGATATGTAATCATTTACCCTCAGCTGGGGCGTCGGGGGGAAGGGGGGGGGGAGAGTTTGTGGTAGAAACAGTTCAACTTTGTATTGACATTTTAGAGCCCTATTTTAACCCTTTTCTGGGGAGAAAACCTGTGAAGAAAGATACCAAAAGGAACGAGAGCAGGGAAAACAAAAGAATAACATAACCAAAAGGAAGGATGGGAAATTGAAAATTAGTCATGTCTGCATAAAGCAGGGGTCATCATCTGCTGCAAAGCACATTATGCTTTAAAATGAGTTCAACAGTCATGAGTACAAACTGGCTTGTCAGTGATAGTAAATGGCATTTTTTTTTCTTCTAAAATAAGCAAGTTCTCTCATAAATTCTTTCACATTTTCTATAAATTTCAAGCTATTTTCTTGCAATTTTGTGGATTTATTTTTGCAAATGATGCTACAAAACATGTCATAAAATAAATTTAAAACAATGAAATTAGAACTTCAAACTATAAGTTTATTATAATTATTAATGGGCACAAATTTCCTTTAAATATGCAAGTTTTTTCACCCAAATTTTAGCAACTTTTTGTTTAAAGTGTCATCTTCTTTCTTGCAAATTTAGCTTTTTCCTCTCAAATCTACCACTTTTTTACAGCGAGGTTTGTCTGCAGCCTTTATCTCAAATCTGTGATCTTGTTTGGTTTTTGGTAATGCCACAGAGACAGTGTTTTAACCCCTGGGGATCACAGCCAATTTCACTAATAAAAATGCCTAAAGATAGCATATACAGATACATCTCAAAATATTAGAATATCATGAAAAAGTTCAATATTTTTTGTCATTCATTTCAGAAAGTGAAACCCATATATTATATAGATTCATTACACAGAGAGTGATATATTTCAAGTGTTTATGTATTTTTGTAAAAATTGAAACATCCTGTGGGCAGAACACTGGAATTTTAAGAGCTTAAAACTTCCTGCAGACAGTTTAGTTTGCTTTAATATCCATTGTTAAAATCTGCTGTTAAATTCTGGAATTTACTAGCTTAATGTATTATATGTACAGTGGTACCTCTACTTACGAATTTAATTCGTTCCGGAAGAATTCTCGTAACGTGAAAAATTCGTAAGTAGAGGCGCATTTTACATGTAAATGCCGTAATCCGTTCCAAGCCCCCAAAATTCGGGCATAAATTTTTTATAAATCGTAAAAACGCATCAAAACATGTAACAAATACATGTTACAATTAGATTACTGCACAATAAACATAAAATGAGAGTTTAAAATGAGAGAAAGAATAATAAAAGAGAAAGAATAATAAAAAATATGTTCATTTACCTTTTAACTGCGATCGTCGGCGTCGGCGTCAGCGTCACCTTTTGCCTTCTTTGGTTCATGTTCTGTCTCATCAGTGGTTTTTGCCTGACGTTTTGTGATGAAACGATCCAAGGACGTTTGCTTTTATCGGCTTGTAAGGGCTTCCTTTTGTTTTAATACCGTGCTGATCGTTGATGTTGGTTTTTTTTTCCCAAAACTTTATTAAGAACAAGGTGAAAGTACAGAGTTATAACGTAGATGGTGATAAACATGGCAGTTAATTTTTTTTTCTCTAAATTGTGTAGTTCAGTCAACAGTCTTACAAGAGGTAAGAAGGATAAAATAAAGTAGTAAGAATAGTAAATAATAATAAGATAAAGCGAGATCAACCAAACCCACCCATTCGTGGCCAATGGGATACCAGGAAGATGCTAGGCGATAGCCAATGGCAGAGCAGCTACAGGTATGTTTACGTTCGGTAAAATACGGGAGCTGCGAGGAGCGCGTACTTTTTTTGCCTTTCGTATCCTGAAATTTTGTTCGTAACTAGAGGCAATATTTTCCCGTTGAGGCGTCTCGTAACCTGAAAATTTCGTATGTAGAGACGTTCGTAAGTAGAGGTACCACTGTATTACTGTAAAAGCAGAAATGAACATGAATTAAAAGACTTGCACACTTCTGGTGCACACTTCTGTTGCACCAGAAGTGTGCAATATTAACAACTGACTGGGCAGAGTGAAAAAAGTCATATGACAAGAGTGGAGCATGCTCTTATAATAAAACCCTCCACACATGTCAAGCTGTCAAACTGCTTTTCCACCCTCTATAAGCAGAGATATTTTTGGTGGACAAGCCAAGGCCACACCATGTCTTTCTCCTCAGAGAGTGAGGTTAAGGCTCCAATCAGCCTGTCACATCCTGTTGGATTTCCTGTCACAGCAGCTGATTGCCTGGATTACTGGACAAAAGGAAGGGAAAAATGCTGAGGCTGACAGACAAGGGTTGTGTTTAATGTCTGTCAACAAACAGACAATCTCTGACACTTCAAGGATTATGTGTCTCAGCTGGAATGAATGCAAGTTTAAGTGTGTGCAAATCCATTATGTTTTCGGTTGTTGGGATCTTAATTAACTCAGGTATTCTCAACAAGTTGACAGAGAGAAGCAATGAAAACTGCTGATTTACGGCTTGAGAGAAGGACAAGCCTGCATGTAAAAGCACATCGTAACTTGAGTAGGTGATGTGAATATTTAAAAGGCCCATACTGTGCAAAATGGTTTTGTTTGTTTTTTTACCTTATAGAATGCAGTGGTTGGTGGATCACCTGTGTCTAATTAATATATTAAAACAGTCACTTTACAAAGAAATACACATTGGGGCAGGTTTATTAACAGCAGTGCTGCACCATCACAAAACCCTGTTTTGGCGTTAAAAAACTACTGTCGAGATTTACTAAAAGATGCAGTCCAAAGTTAGCTCTGGAAAGGCATGGATTATGTTAATTTTGCACCTGGTCTCATTGCATATGTATTTGTAGGAGTTGTCATGTGAAAGTGCAAATTTGAGGGAGAAGAGTATTTAAATGACTGGTGCAAGGTGATTTACAAAGGTTTGTGGTTGTTGATTTCCTGCTAAATGTGCGAGGATTTCACGCCTAAAAAAAGCATGTCTTAATTAATCTGTGCCTGACATGATAGCGATCATTGGTGCGAGGAGGACACACCGGCGAGAACCGAGGGTGTGTGGCTGAAGAGACAGACTCTTCTCTGTGCGTGACTTTATTTGGCATGACAGAGCAGATTATATGAACAGAAACGATCTCATAGAGATCGGTGTTGTGCTGAACTGGGCATCAGCTGGCAGAGGATTTTTTAATGTAATTTGTTTATATATAGCCTTCGAAATGAATTTGTATCCATAAAATAGGATACAATAGGATAGTCCTTCCTACCTGGAGTGGACGTACAGATGTGTCAGCGGACAGTGACTTTTTTTTTCTTTGCTGCGGAGGTTCAGACTCGGAGTCTGGAGTCTCCTCTCCTCTCCATCAGACTCCCCTTGCTCTTGAAACAAAAGCTCTTCCACATTGTCAATTTTCTTCATTTTTTTCCTCTATCCATATTTCTATACAGTTTCTTTTTGCTGTGCATAAAACAGTAATTCAGTTCCCTTCGCTTCTCTCTATTTCTCTCTCCCAATTCAGGATACACAATAGGAGGAACACAACAATGAGATTATTAAAAAAAAAAAAAAAAAAAAACGTCCCCTGAAGTTATAGTAGTAACTCAATGACGGCAGTCTCTGCTGTGGTGGTCCGAGAAATAAGTGAAATCCTGTGTGTTTAATTTTATTACATTCCAGACTTCAGAAAATGTAAAACACACATATTTATAAAAAAGTTGTGAACTGGGAGACCTGTAGATTTTGTTAAAACAAAGTTATTCACATAATAAAACCCCAGAGTCTCCATCAGATCATCTTGAAGGTTCTTATGTTAATAAGGTAAACACGTTGGTCAATAATCACTTTATTCATGAGTAGTCCTTTTTTAAATTATATACAAATACGAAATTTATACATATTAAACAAAGGAGTCTGCCATGTAAAATGAAAATCAAAACTTTGAAATATGATGAACAAAAACAAACTATTTTACTGGGTTTTGTACTTAAACCCGGCAGTGGCGCAGGTATAGTGTGGCTGACTGTTGATCGGAGGATCAGTGGTTTGATTCCCGCTCTGTCTGCAGTCTGCATGTCGATGAGTCCTTGAGCAAAACATGGAACCCCCAGTTGCTCCTGGTGGGTCAGGCCAGTGCCGGTGCATGGCAGCTCTCCCACCGTCAGCGTGTGAATGGGTGGATAGCAGGATCTGACCTGTTTTATCAGTGACAATTTGCTAAAGCCAAAAAATTGATTTAGAAGTCACCAGAGGTTGCCATTCTGTTAAAAAAGGCTTCTTTTAATTTATTTTTATTTCATTCTGGCAAAGCCGAAAAGGAGCTAATTCGATGGCCTGGCATCTGTCATCCTTCCATCTGCCTACCAATCCACATTTCAGACAAATCACTATTGCTCACGAAACTCACTCACAATGATCCTCAGGTGGGTCTGCATCCAAATTGTGCTGAAGAGCAAGATCAAAGGTCAGGAGACCTGGGCATTTAGGATTTTATGAAAATCGTTTATTCCTCCTCGGTAATTGCCCCAATCCTTGGCAAACTTGTGCACAATGATCCTTAGGTGGGTCCGCATCTAGGCTGTATTTAAGGTCAGTGTCAACGGTCAGGAGACCTGAGCGCTCTCAGGGTGATTTCATCAGTCCAGAATGAGCTACTCTGTCATTGACGGTCTGTTTTTTTGTAATATCTGCTGTACACATTTCTGCATGTAGTGCCCGTGTTTGGTCTTTGTCCCCATGTTTGAGCTGTCAGACACACCTAAAGGTCACCAGAGCCCTGACATGTCCATCAGACTTTGTTCTGCTGTGAGATCAAACAGGCCTTTATTATTCAAAGCACAAAGGGCCTCACTAAGTCTGCTCTCAGAGGCTTGCTGAGAGTGATGATATAGAGTGAAGTGCGTGGCGGTAATGCACCTGAAAGCTGGTTGCCAACCGCCAATCAAATCTAAAAGAAGAAGAAGAAGAAGTCTGCTCTCATGACCCCTACAATGGTTTCCTGTGGGCTTCTACTGTACTGCTGTCAAATATCATATGAAGGACCCATGGCTATTTTTGTCTGCCACATATAGTAGTCATTCTTAATAGGTACAGTGCACTATGGCAGGTTTTATTTTAACCAAAGAAAAATCCACATGGAGCCAAAGAACAGATGTGGACTGTAAACTGAAGACAAAACAGACAAGTTATAAGTATAAACACTAAACAGGCAGCTTCAATATGTCACTTTTCTCTCATAAAATAACTAAATTTTCTGCATATTTGCAATGTTTTTTGTAACTTCATGTACTTGGAATTGGTGAATGGCATCCACTTTAATAGCGTTTTTTTTTCTCATCTCAGGATGAGCAAAGCGCTTTATAGAGCCTGCTATCCACCCATTCACAAACACACTGATCTGAAACACTCTCCATCCATCCATCCATCTTCTACCACTTTTCCAGAGGTCCGGGTCATGGAAGCAGCAGTTCAAGCAGAGAAGCCCAGACTTCACTCTCTCTGGCCACCTGCTCCAGCTCTTCAGAGAGGATACCAAGATGTTCCCAGGCCAGTTGGGAGACGTAGTCTCCCCAGCGTGTCCTGGGTCTTCCCCAGGGTCTCTTTCCTGTGGGACATGCCCGAAACACCTTAAGTGGGAGGCGTCCAGGAGGCATCCTGATCAGATGCCCAAATCACCTCAATTGGCTCCTTTCGATGTGGAGGGGCAGCGGTTATACTCTGAGCCTCTCCCAGATGACTGAGCTCCTCACCCTATCTCTGAGGGTGAGTCCAGCAATCCTATGGAGAAAGCTCATTTCAGTCGCTTGTATCAACGATGTCATTATTTCAGTCATTACACAAAGATCATGACCATAGGTGAGGGTAGGAACGTAGATTGACCGGGAAATCGACAGCTTTGCTTTAGAGCTCTGCTCCCTCTTCACCACAAAAGACAGGTACAGCGTCCGCATCACTGCAGATGCTGCTCTGATCCTTCTGTCGCTCTGTTCTCCCCTCACTCGTGAATGAGACCCCAAGATACTTATACTCCTCCACTTGGGGCAGGAGCTTGTCTCCAACCCGGCGAGGACAATCCACCTTTTTCCGGCTGAGGTCCCTGGACTCGGACTTGGAGGTGCTGATTCTCATCCCAGCTGCTTCACATTCAGCAGCAAACTGTCCCAGCAAGACCTGTCGGTCATTGCTGGATGAAGCCAACAGGACAACATCATCTGCAAATGGCAGCGATGAGATCCTGTGGTCATCGAGCATGACACCCTCCAATCCTTGGCTATATCCTGTCCATAAAAATTGTGAACAGGATCGTGACAAAGGACAGCCCTTGCGGAGTCCAACTCTCACTGGAAATGATGGGAAATGTTGAAGTATCGTACCTATCGTACCAGTGGCTTAAAATTATTGTATTTTGAGGAAAATTATCGTACACACCCAGTATTCATTCAGACGTGGCTCAGGACCATTTGCTTCAGTAACACATTATCACAGATCATGCATATTACAGCCTATAACACAGTTTTACCTTTAAATAATCTAACAGATCAGTTGACAAAAAAGCACCTCTTGCAGACCAGTGCCTCTACCTGTGTGGAGTACAGGATAAGCCCCTGGCCTGCACTGAACAGCCCAGAATATCAGTCATAATTAACTATCTTCTATATGTCTTCTGTTGAATCATCATGTATCAAGGTCTTGCCTCATAAATATTTTGAGAAGTACTCGGTTTATACATTTGGAATAAACATCAATCAGTCCACCTACAGTGCATCCAGAAAGTCTTCACAGCACGTCACTTTTTCCACATTTTTTTTACAGCTTTATTCCAAAAGGGATTAAATTCACTTTTTCCCCTCAAAATTCCCTTTTGGAATAAGGCTGTAACATAACAAAATGTGGAAAAAGTGAAGTGCTGTGAATACTTTCTGGATGCACTGTAAACTACTACTAAAATGCCTCTGATAACTGAAGCAGAAACTTGTTTCACAGTTTTACTGAGAACCACAGTCTAGTGACATTTTTGCACAAGCATTTGTACATTGCAGCAGCAACAGAAAGCTGTAGTGCTAATGCCAACAGCAGGTTTGACCCACCCAGTAAAACTGGGGTCTGTTTCCCCCTTTTGTTTCTCAACCTGCTGTTGTGTCTGAGTCTGTTGTGCCTGCATTAATGCATTAATGCACTAATATTAGTGTGCACTGTTGTGCCTGCATTAGTGCTGTAACGTATGCGAATGATTCAAACGAGTGAACTAGTTTTTATGGGTGAACGTACTGTATGAATTACTCACCAGAACTGTACTGGAAGCCATGGATCACCAGCTGAATCACTTGCCTGAGCAGCAAACGAGCCCCTCCCGCTCGGTTCATCTGACTCGCAGTTCAGTGAGTGGTAGACAGTTGGAGCTCCAGTACAGCACTGAGTGATTCGGTGTACCACTATTTCTAGCTTTCTAGCTTGACTTGGTACGTTTCGGTGAACTGTGGATCCCATCACTAGCCTCCATCCGAGGCAGCCTCTCTACTACTGCTACGTGAGTCTTGCGTCTTCTTTTCCACGCAGCCCACGCACATGAGATGATGTGTAAAAAAACAAGTGTAGTATGTATGTGCAGGATCAGTATTCTGATTGTGTTTGCTAATCTATAACTTAGCCATGTAATGAAGGGGTCAAATTATCATACATTATGGAATTTCTGGAATTATTGATCTTACATCATACAGAGTGCAAAATTATCGTACAAATATGATAATTATCATACGTCTGGCAACACTGTCACCGACATAGCAGTTCAGTTCTGCCTTTTTTTTCCCCCCACCAAAACAAAACAGTATCCTTTTTTCTCCAAATTGTATCAAAAGGCTTCGGGATCCGGACGGAGGACTCTCGGGGTCCAGATCTGGACCAGAGTCCGCCAGTTGGTGACCCCTGAGCTAGATGAACAGAAAAAAGTTAAACCACTATAGAAAAAAAATGACGAACATTGCAAATTTGCAAGAAAATTTGACAAATTTTTGAGAAAAAAAAAGTAGGAAGTTTTATTAGAATAAGTTGTAAATTTATAAGAAAAAAAGTTAATGGCCATTTTAATCACACCCCCCCCCCCCAAAAAAAGGAAAAAAAAACACAGAGCATGAGCTTGTAGTATTGGGACCCATTGGTGACTGAATAGTATTTGTGCTCTGCTTTATAAGCTGAAACAGCTCTGGCTACATGGGAGACACACACACACGCATGCGCGCGCGCGCACGCGCGCGCACACACACACACACACACACACACACACACACACACACACACACACACACAAAGATATAATTGATGCAGTTCACGTTGCCAATTATTGGACAAACAAGTCAGCCTGTCATAAACGCTTGACTTCACTCGCTCCACCACACACCCTCACACAGATTTGCTGCACACTGCCCCTGCTCACTTGTTTTGTGTGTACATGCGCGTGTGTGTGTGTGTGTGTGTGTGTGTGTCAGAAGTCTGAAGCCGCATATGACAAGATATCCTAACTAATTAAAGCTGTGCGGCACTCTCATCACGGAAGGAAGCCACAGACCATATGGAGGTCTTGTGGATGTGTTTGCTGCCCTAAACTGTGCATGCAAATGTGTTGTCACCTGGTCAAAAAATTTTGTTCCTGCTAAAAAATCATCAGCTTCATTTATTTTGATGACATTAAATATAACATAAACAGAAAATTGGACTTACACACAATTGAACATGCTAGTTAAGTGTCAGCACAGGTGTTTTTTTAAGGGGTACTATATATTAATATGAATTATATTTTGTTCAGATGTGCTATTTTAGAATTTACAGAACAGTGTCATATGGGGAATACAATATAAGCAGTAATTATCAGATCTGTAGAGAAAATTACTTAAACATAATCACCCAACAGCATTTGATCCCATTGCTTTGTGTGATGTATTAAGGAGGGCTTCCCAGTCAGATTTTTTTCAGTTGGATTTAGCAGATTTAAAGGTACTGTATGTAAGTTTTGTAAACTTTGGTTTTAGTGACATATTTTAGCCACTAAGTGAACTACAGCCTAATTCTCAGACTAAGGGTCAGAGGATTGTTTCTGCGATCTATTCAAAAACCTGTGGTCACCAAAATTCTATACAGCACCTTTAATAATTAATTGCTCTTTATTTTTGTTGCAAATATCAGTATTTACAGTGGTGTGAAAAAGTGTTTGCCCCCTTCCTGATTTCTCTTTTTTTGTATGTTTGTCACACTTAAATGTTTCAGATCATCAGACAAATTTAAATATTAGACAGAGATAACACAAGCAAACACAAAATGCAGTTTTTAAATGAAGGTGTTTATTATTAAGGGTAAAAAAAAATCCAAACCTACATGGACCTGTGTGAAAAAGTGATTGCCCCCTCCTGTTAAAACATAAATTAACTGTGGTTTATCACATCTTTGGAAAGCTGAGTTCAGGTTCTCTAGCCACACTCAGGCCAGATTACTGCCACACCTGTTTTCAGTCAAAAAAATCACTTAAATAGGACCTGCCTGACAAAGTGAAGTAGATCAAAAGATCCTCAAAATCTAGACATCATGCTGTGATCCAAAGAAATTCAAGAACAAATGAGAAACAAAGTAATTGAGATCTATCAGTCTGGAAAAGGTTATAAAGCCATTTCTAAAACTTTGGGACTCCAGCGAACCACAGTGAGAGCCATTATCCACAAACAGCGAAAACATGGAACAGTGGTGAACCTTCCCAGGAGTGGCCGGAGGACCAAAATTACCCCAAGAGCGCAGCAACGACTCATCCAAGAGGTCACAAAAGACCCCACAACAACATCCAAAGAACTGCAGGCCTCACTCCAGACTCCACCATAAGAAAGATACTGGGCAAAAATGGCCTGCATGGCAGAGTTCCAAGACAAAAACCACTGCTGAGCAAAAAGAACATAAAGGCTTGTCTCAGTTTTGCCAGAAAATGTCTTGCTGATCCCCAAGACTTTTGGGCAAATACTCTGTGGACTGACAACACAAAAGTTGAGCTTTTTGGAAGGTGTGTGTCCCATTACATCTGGCGTAAAAGTAACACAGCATCTCAGAAAAGGAACATCATACCAACAGTAAAATATGGTGGTGGTAGTGTGATGGTCTGGGGTCTGTTTTGCTGCTTCAGGACCTGGAAGACTTGCTGTGGTAAATGGAACCATGGATTCTGCTGTCTACCAAAAAATCCTGAAGGAGAATGTCCGGCCATCTGTTTGTGACCTCCAGCTGAAGCGCACTTGGATTCTGCAGTAGAACCAGTGTGTGTTCTTGCTGGTGTGTTCCAGAACACACCAGCAAGTCCACCTCTGAATGGCTTAAGAAAAATAAAATGAAGACTTTGGAGTGGCCTAGTCAAAGTCCTGACCTGAATCCGATTGAGATGCTGTGGCATGATCTTAAAAAGGCGGTTCATGCTCGAAAACCCTCCAGTGTGGCTGAATTACAACAATTCTGCAAAGATGAGTGGGCCAAAATTCCTCCACAGCGCTATAAAAGACTCATTGCCAGTTCTCCAAACACTTGATTGCAGTGACTGCTGCTAAGGGTGGCCCAACCAGTTATTAGGTTTAGGGGGCAATCATTTTTTTCACACAGGGTCATGTAGGTGTGGATTTTTTCTCCCCTTAATAATTAACACCTTCATTTAAAAACTGCATTTTGTTTACTTATGTTATATTTGTCTAATATTTAAATTTGTTTGATGATCTGAAACATTTAAGTGTGACAAACATAAAAATATGAAAAATCGGGAAGGGGCAAACACTTTTTCACACCACTGTATATAATAGATGTATTTCTTATGTTCTTTCAGAGCAAGGTCAAGGTCAAAGGTTGGGAGATTTGGGCATTTATGTGATTTCAGAAAAATTGCTCCTTCTTGGCAATTGGTTTGATGCTCTCCCCATCCTGCTGTGCTCAAGGTCAAGATCATCAGTGTTTCCCCTACCATAATATTAAGGGGTGTCCTGCAACCCCTTGGAAGGTCAAATTAATTTTATTTTATTTTTATATATCTTCAGATCAGAAGTCATTTAAGATTACCTTTCCTATAGAACATTTATTTACCTTCTTCTTTTATTAAACATACTAAACAGCCTTATGTTATTTCTGTCTCTACATGGTTGTGTGTTTACAGTTCTCCTCTCTCTCCTCTCTGTATCAGGCACACGGCAGAGTTCCATCTGGACGCACACTAGTGACTTCAATCATAAAAATTCCACGTCGATGAATTTATTTACTTATTCAACAAATCTGTCAATATGCCATTTAATTTTAAAGTTTATGGGCATATTCACTTGTAACTGTTCCAGTGAAGAAAGAGAGGAGTGCATGATGGAGAAAACAGAGAAAAGAAGAAGAGGCCAAAAAAGCTAGACTTAAACTTTACAAAGTGTGTGAGCATTTTACCGAAAATAAATAAATGAAACAAGTTAAATGTAGACTTTGTAAAGCAGAGTTGTCATATCACAGCAGCAGTACAGCGGATGCATCCATCCGCCTCCTCCTCTTCCTCTCTGTTCCCCCAGTTCTGGTTACCTGTCATTGGGTGTGCTCCATCCCGATGATGAATGGCTGAATTGGCGCCCCCTCTAAACATCACACTGGTAAGTAGGGCTGCAACTAACGATTATTTTGGTTGTCGACTAATCTAATGACTATTTTTTCAAGTCGACTAACCACTATTATTTCTGACATGGCCACCATCTCTGCTTCCTGTTGGCACGGCTCCTGTTCGGGGCTCCAGTGCACATTTAACCTCATCTGTTTAAACCTGCACAGCTGTAAAAATCACCTTTTCAGTCTCTGCCTTAATATAATGTAGCCTATTATAAGAAGTTCCCATTGCTTAAAAAAATAATGACCCATGAAACAAGTTGGAAGCTTGAACTCGACAGCTTAATAAAAAGTGTTTGGATAAACACAATTAAATAACAGAAATTAAAATGCAGTCGTTTAACTCCAAAATCAAGTGCAAAAACTCAAATAGCAGCTTCTGCTGCATCATGGAAAGCTGTTGTTTGAACTCTGCATGTTCAAAACAAACTAGAGTAACATTAAAATCCATAAAAGTAAAAAAAAGAAAACAAACTAGTCCATTTTATTAAAACCTTTCTTGGTCTGGAAGTTTATGTAAAAATTCAGTTAGACTTCAGATGAAAATTAAAAGAACTTCTTCCAGTCCAAAATAACAGTCGGCAAATAATTGTGATTAGTCAACTAATAGTAGTTTATAAGTCGATGTCCATTGTCAAAGGTCAGGAGATCTGGGCATTTATGATTTCACAAAAATCATTTCTCCTCCTAGGAAATCGCCCCACTGTTGGGCAAACTCATGTACATTGATCTTCAAGTAGGTCTGCAACTAGGTTGTGCTCAAGGTCAAGTAAAGCAGTCAGGAGATCTGAGCACTCCGTGTTTCCTCTGGCTTAAAGACTTTGGCGTGGTGGCAACATATTTTTCTGGGATGGGAGGACAGAAAACACATGACACTATTGTAACCGAAATATGTTAATTTTATACTATTTATTTGTTCTTTTAAATTTTGCACAGTAACTTTGCATATGGAACTTCCATCTGAAGTATTGTACAGCTGAGGCTTAAATGTTGGAATATTGGACCAGTTGGGGTCCCACCCAGACGTCCTGTGTTTGGACTTTTTACTGGTGTATTCTTCTCTCCTTCCTCTGCTCTCCTCTCCTGGACCCTCTGCCTGAACGCTTTCCTCTTCTTGGCTCCTCTCTTCGGTCTCATCTTTCCCTCTCTGAGCCCTGTCTAACTCAGGTTCTCTCTCTGTCTATGGTGGTATACAAACAGGTTAGAAAATATCAAGTGTCATGTTTTGTCCTGCAAGATTTACATAAATGACAAAAAGATGTGTATTTTTTTTTTTTTGTATTTATAGTGTGCCCCAATGCAAAGCTGTGGGAAACACTATATTACTATCTCAAAATTTATTCCAGCTTATTCTTTTCCTTCTTTCGCCGATTTTTGGTTTGTATCTCCTCTCACAGCTTTGAGAAAACCTCTGCAAAATATATATCAAAATGTGTGGCTCAATCCATAGATTTTTGCTTGTATTTTTATTTCAACGTTTTCGCTCAGTGTCCGAAATATTAACGAAAAACCAGCTGGGTTTTACAAGCCCAGCTAGGGAGAGCCTCTCCCCCTTTAGGCTTCTTACTCAAAATCGGAACCACTTTCCAGCTTATTGTGCCCAATGCGAAGCATTGGAAACACTATATTACTATCTCAAAATTTATTCCCAAATAATACACAGTTTAGATTGCTTTGATGTGCCCAGATTTAAATGCACATATAACATGGCATTATCTACACTCAAATCAACAATTTTATTATTACATTAGGTCCTAAAACTTAAAGTCACGATCAGCGGGCAGTAGGGGCACACTGGAAATTTTCGTGGGAATTTTCTAGTTTTATTCTATTGTTTCTTTTTTTCCATTGAGGGAGTAGGGAAGGGAAAGGAAAAAAAAACATTCATAATAGTAATTTACTCATGCATACTTAAAAGCAGTGCTTTGAAATTAATAATTAAAAGTAGACCACCAAAAATTTCTAGTTGAGTTAACCACTTGCACTCCGGGCAATTTTCCTAAAAATGCCAAAAAAAAACGTGCCCAAAGTAAATCGAAAGCTGTTATTCAACCCTTTGCAGCATCTTCATGGGGTTGGTCTCATTTAAAAGAAAACACTTTGAATTTTTTGGCAAAAAAACCATAATCTCTCTACGTGCTCCGGCCACTGAGTTACAGTCATCTAAACATACTGAACTTGAAGAAAAAAAATTTGGACACGGTGTTTTTTTGGATACAAATGCTTGTAAATAACACACAGCTGTCCGATCCGGCTGGAAAATGCAACAGAAATGTAGAACCAAGTGTTATCCAGCTGAGATCCAAATTTGGTAACAATACCACAAAAAATGAATATTTTACACAGCTTTGTTCTCAGGCTGTTCCCAGGCGTTTTGGAACTGTGCCAAATTGTGCCAAATGGCACAGTTTGGAAAAACGTCTGTAACTTTTGAATGATTCAATGTAGAAGCTTCATTTTAGGCTCAAAGGAAAGGTTACACTCAGGGCTGTGTCTCTGTGTGTGTGTGGGGGGGGTCGTCCCCCCCCCCCCGCTACCAAGGACAGAGTTCGGCCCTTGCTACATGAGATTACACTTGTTGCATGTTTCTACAGCAACGCTGTCACAGCGGCCCCCCCCCCTCGCTACTGTGTGTGTGTGGGGGTGGGGGTTGTCCCCCCCCCCCCTGCTCGCTACAGAGGATGGACTTTAGCCATCGCTACACAACGGATTAGCCTTATGTGGTGATGTAGGACAGCAGTGCAGTCACCGCGCCCCCCCCCCCTTGCTGCAGAAGAATAGCGGGGGTGGGGGGGCGTTCACAGCCTGTACACTGCAAGCAACCCCTTGTACCGCGGCGCACGAACTTCAGTCTTCGTGAACCGCACAGCTGTAATTTACTGATCGGTCAAAAGTCATTTTGGATTACAATTTTCAGGGATAGAGAATAATTTAGCTTATAACACCTTACCTCTTCACAGCGGAGTCTGGGCGAACTTCTCTTCCTCATTGTGAGACGAACGCGACGCTGGTCCGCTCTGGTTCTGGTCTCGCGACTCGATCAAAACATAATTCCATTATTGCGGTTTTGTGCTTCCATGATTGCGGTTTTTGGCGAACGATTTTTCAAAACAAATAACAGTAGTAATTAAAAAAAGACTGGCGAAGGCGTGTGTGTCACTCAGCCTTCGTCGTCAGCCTCCGTTGGTCTATGATCACCATGGAAGAAATCATAACGTCTACTCTGCTGGAACCAATACAAAATAAGCACCGCCTGTGGCCTTACATGCCGATCCACGAATGGCACTCCCTGTCACACAGGTTGCATTTGTGGATGGTCTCCATGCTGCTGGGTCTGTGGAGCTCTTCCTGTGTCCTTTTTTGATCCGCTGCAGCAGCCAGTCTTCACCCAGCCTTAAAAAAAAAACAGCTCACGAACTTCTCTGCTTCAATTGGCTCACTGCATTTCAAAGCGTTGGGAGGCGGGTCCTCCTTCCTAGATTTTCATTCATTGGTTCTTCAAGGTTTCAGAAACCCAATTCAAGGCTCTTATTAGTCGAATGAGAGGTCAATCAGATGAACTAATCTGTTCGCGGCTGTGTTTGCAGATTTTTTTTTCAGTGGCGCTTGGAGGGCACACCACCTACACCACCACCATCAATATCCTTATCATGCGTCATGTGCACAAGGGCGCACGAGCGCGCTCTCGTGCGCCCTCGTGCGCCCTCGTGCGTCATAGGACGCAGAGACTTGCCCGCCCGCGGAACAACGGAGCGCAAGTGGTTAAGGGTACAAAGAACACCCACTTAAAAATTTAAAGGTCTTGAAGGTTTGAGGTTTTTCTCCAAAATTTACAATAATTTTCTTAAAGTTTTCTATCTTTCTCTGTAAATTTATCTAAATTTGAAGCTATTTTCCTCATTTGTAATGTCCTCTTGTAAAATTGACTTTTCTTGTACATCTGAGACTTTATTATAAATTTGTGGATTATTTTATGGCTAATTTTTGTCTGTTTTTTTTTTCAGTTTATTGTTACTTCACAAGTTTTAGTCCTAATTTTGATCAGGTGTCCTTACAAAGGTCTATACATTCCTTTAATTTATCTCCATTAAACATGTAGATGCCCTGTGTCACATTTCCTCTGATTTTGAAGTCTCAGAAACAGTTCATGAAGATAATGTATGTTGTTATTTGGATCTTTGACTCGTGCTTTTCAGGGCAGTGGTTGAGATGTCTGAAAAATCTTTAATAGATTCCCCTCCTTGTCAATCACATTTTGTCCTGTCCAGCAACTTGGCAAGCAGAACAAATATCTGCTTGTCTTATTGTGTCAAACAGATTTACTTTGCCAAAAGGAACTCTGCTCATAATTGATATATGCTGTATACAACTGCAATCAAAATTATTCACCCCCCCACTGCAAATTAGATTTATTGGCAAAATGTACAAACTAGCAGCTGTTTGCAATAAACAAATCAAACAAGAACAATTTAAATAGTTTAACACAACTAATATTACTAGTGGTTTCTCCAAATTCAACACAAAATACCACTTTTAATGACTACTGCAATTTCACAATTATTCAACCCCTTTATGACAAGCATCTGTAGGACTTAGTAAAATACCCTTTTGTTGTTATGACCTGCTGCAAACCTGATCCATAGCCAGACACCAGCTTCTGACAATGCTCCTGAGGAATCTTAGCCCATTCCTCGTGGTCAAATACCTCCAGTCCATTAATATTCTTGGGTTTATGTGCTGCAACCACCTTTTTGAATCGCACCAAATATTTTCATTGGGATTCAACTCTGGTGACTATGGTGGCCATTTTCATATCTTTCAGGACTTCTTCTGAAACCAAACCTGGACTTTGAGGTATGCTTTCATTGTTCTGCTGGAAGGTCCAATGACGCCCAACCTTCAGGTTCCTCACAGACAGCATGACATTTTCTCCCAGGATTTCCTGATATTTGAATGAATCTACTGTATCTTGCCCGCCACACGCTGCAGGTTTCCAGTGCCAGAGGAAGCGAAGCAGCCCCATCAGTGAGCCACCACCATGCTTCAATTTAGGCATGGTGTTCTTTTCAGCGTATACTTCACTGTTTCTCCTCCAGACATCAATAACTAGAAAAGCACTCGGAGAGCGCAGACCTCCGCCAAGCACCACAGTTCCCCCCATACAGTGTTTGTGTGTACGTTTTCAGATTCCTTGACCATGAAAACATATGACTAGCAATTGGATTCACAATGATAGGATTAGTGGTTCAGTAGTTATTGACGAAAATGGCATTTTCCGTAATGGCGGTTTAGCGCCACAGTTTCCCCCATACAGTGTGTGTGTACGTTTTCCAATTCCTTGACCATGAAAACATATGACTAGCAATTGGATTCACAATGATAGGATTAGTGGTCCAGTAGTTATTGACGAAAATGGCATTTTCCGTAATGGCGGTTTTCTTGTGGACGGTGATCCGGATCACCACCAAAATGTAATCATCTGTAGGATACCCCATTTCTGACAATCTGTGAAAATTTCATGAAAATCCGTCAATAACTTTTTGAGTTATCTTGCTAACAAACAGACAAACAAACAGACAGACAAACCAACACCGATGATCACATAACCTCTCCCTTTGGCGGAGGTAATAATAATAATAATAATAATGTTGGACTGCATTTATACAACAATTTTCATGACACCAAAAGACGCTTTACAATGATTCCATTAGTCATTCATTCCACAGACAGACACTGGTAGTGGTAATCTACCTCTATAGCCACAGTTGCCCTGGGGCAGACTGATGGAAACATTTTTTGACATGTGGTAAGGGGTAACAATTAGATAAGCCAGGGGGTTATGGTTTTATTAATAAACAGTTTGCCATCTATAAATAGTTTGTCCACAGAAATAATTGCTCGCTTCCCTTCTTGTATTTTTTGTTTTCTGATAGGGACAAGTTTTTCTTCTTCTTTCCATTATTTTCTGTGAGAACTAATCATTAAGTCCAAAGTCCATACCTTTAAGCTTCCTGCCTTGCTTGTGAACCGGAACCTTCTGTTTGAAGTGTTCAAATTTATCCACAATCAGTCTTGGGTGTTTGTTTCGCGGGTTTTTTGTCTGATGTGATGGACACACGAAGGTTTGACATTGTCTGGGGGCATTTTTAACTGCATGGTCATGAATCCGAATGGGAGCGAAGAGACCAGGCTCCAGCAGACTGAGACTGATTGTGGCAAAATTTGTAAATTTTAAGCACAAAGAATTGGTGAAGAGCAGAGGCAGGGAGTTTAGAGGAACAGACTTCAGCATGAACGACCAATTCCTGAAGGAAATCCTGGAGCATTGTAAAATTCTGTTCCTCATCAAAAAAAAAAAAAAAAAAAATCCAAGCAGGCATCTGTGCAGTCATCGCTGTTGATAAACTTTATGTTAACAGCCAGTTGCATCATGACCCAGAAACACATTTGTCATCACATTTGATTTTCTGGCACTTTAAGATTGTGCTGATAATGAGTAGAAGGGTAATTCTGGGATTTTACCTTACTAGATGTCTTCCTGCTAAAATCCTTTGTACGCACAAGGACAGACTGCAGGTGTTAACTTTAAATGATGAGATGCTGAATACCACACCTCACCAAGGACGGATAATTTTTTCACACCTAAGGAGTTGTTCAGAACTCCTTATAAGAACTCCTTATACAAAGATATAGAGTGACGATGATCATCAAGTCAGTGGCGGTAATGCACCTGTAAGTTGGTTGCCAACCGCCAATCAAATCTCAAAGAAGAAGAAGATGCTCTCTATTTATGGGATCTAACCTTGTGTTGTTTTGGGCTTTGCTGTGACTTCCTCTGTCATGCACACCAGATGGAGATGCTACGCGTTGGTGGAGAAGCTCCTGTGGGCGTATGTCATGTGTGTTTTCACACACAGACACACACGCATATGGTTTCTCTCTGTGACACCAAGGTAACACTCAGTGACAGTTGGGTTGCCTACATGTGAGAAAAGGGGGTGGGAGAGCATGAACATTTATTTAACCCTTGAAGACTGCAAATGAACACATGTTAAAGAGCAGTTAAAAATCAAGTTTATTTAGTCAGGGCAGATTACAGTCACAGCCTGTCAGCACACATTCAAACACACACAGTCACTTTCGGCCGCTCCCTACTCGGGGCCACCACAGCAGATCATGGGTCCACCACATATTTGATTTGGCAAGGATTTTTACGCTGCATGCCCTTGCTGACGCAACCCTCCCCATTTACCCGGGCTTGTGCTGGCACAAGAAGTACACTTATTTTGGGCTTCCTCAAGGCTCAAAAAGGTTGTTTGTTAGACAGTTTTTTTTTTCTTGAAAGCTCCTCCAATAATGTTTTGAAGATTTTGTTTCTAAAAGATGTTATGCAACATTATTTTAGGGACCTTGAAGATGAGCATTTCTTCTATCGTCATCTTGTTGCTTTGCAAACCAGTGTAATGAGTAAGGAGCTGGAAAATGAGGAAAACCGCACATTCATAATTTGATGATTTCTTGATTTCTAAGGTGTGCACAGATCCAAGATGCACTGCTTTATTACCTTAAAGGGGTCATTGACTGCATTCTTTCCATATGTTGACAGCCAGGGTCAGTTGTTGTTTTGTGGGGCCCTATGCAAGGGTTTGCATAGCTCCCCCCCATGACATCCATGTTTGTTTGCGAGTGTAGATTTGCAGACAGCACACACCATCTAGTGCATCTTGCATAATACAAAATATATGAAAAGAATACCAGATATAAAGTGAATACACACATTATGCAGTACATGCACAAAAGAAAAAATAAACTAGGCAACCTAAGCATTAAATTTTTCAACGAAGTAAACCTAAGCACTGTTTTAAAACCAGAGCAATATTTCTAAAAAAAAACAACTAACATTTCCTCCTATCTTCATGCTTATTAATCCATATATCAGCCCATAAATTATCCACAGAGCCATCAACTTACTTTTTTACTTTGAGTTTACTCTTAGATTTTTGAAACGTGAACCTCTTTTTCAGTGACATGTCAGCAATTTGATAGAAACAGCAAATTCATGAAGCAGTACTTCAAACTCTGTGCATATATCAATTGATTATCCTGATAGAGCTTCATTATCACTGCAGTTCCACTTTGTTTATATTTTACATTAAGTTTTTAAGTACTTCACTAAACATGAGGAGCTTAGCTGAAACAAATGAAGACAGCTACTTTTAATTCTCTCAAATATAATGTAGTCTTCTGGGTGAATGCAGCCACAAGGGCTGGTGGGGAATTGGGAAATGTTAGAGGCTAAGCATGTTCTCAGTTAGACTGTCAGTTTACTGTGTGTTACTGCTGTGTATATGGCAAAGCTGTTTCTGTTGGGATATGTATAGCTTTTATTTTCGTCACCACCATCAGTGTACATGGTATGGTGTGGATACACCCTCCCCCCTTTGTTGCAGTGCTGTAAGGGATGAGGAGCACCCGCTAGTATCTAAGCTTGGAAATAAGTCAGTCACCACAGGTCTTTATGCTGTGATGTTGAGATGCACCTTATAGCTTGGGGGGCCTTCGCTCAGTGGAGGAAATGACTGTAGTGGTGGCCTAGTGGTAGAGCCCCACAGCTAGGAGGTTGTGGGTTCAGGCCCCAGCCGGGTCATATCAAAGAACTGTGGTTGTGTAAACAATGCAACATGGATTCAAGGGTTACAGTTGTAACGTGTGTAAAGCAGGCCCTTTACCTAAACTTAACAAAGCATTTTTAGTCTGTAACCTTAACTGTTATCCTATGTCAGGGGTGTCCAACCATGTGCCATGGAGAGCCAAGACCCTGCAGGTCTTCTCTTCTACCCAGTCTCTTCAGCAGGTGTTTTCACTTATCAGCAATCAGTGGGAAGAAGTTCACAGAAATCTGCTGTTGAAGACACTGGTTGGAGGTAAAACTTGCAGGGTCTTGGCTCTCCATGGCACATGGTTGGACACCCCTGTCCTATGTTGTGGATTTAACTTTACTAATAAATGTCTCTTTGATCTGGTGAATAAACAAATAAGGTACAAGTCTCAGATGTCTTTTTGGGTGTTTATTTGCATCTTGGCCAAGAAGGGAAAAATGTTGTGTCCCCGCTCGCAGGCGAGAGCCACGAGAAAATTCAGAGTTACAGCGCAGTGCAGAGAAACTTAACTAGTGAGACAAACAGATAAGGATTGTTTTGAGAAAGCATTTGAGTGTGCAGTGTTCAGGGCTACATGTAATCAGCTGGGGCCTGAATGTTCTATAATATTGGAGGACAAGTAGTGAGTGAATGATCGGACAATAATTAAAAAAAATCCACAACACCTAACCTTAACCTCTTTAAAAATTGTATTTATTGTACGAAGGAAGTGAACTGCAAAACAAGTAACTCACAAATATGGAGGTGAACGTTAGCACAGAAATCGGTGGCGTGAAAATGCAAGGCAAGCAGTTCTCCACCACGGGAGCACAGTTTTAAATGCTGTCTCTGTTGCTCATATAAGGTTCAGGTGCTTTTGAAAAGGTGAGAAACGTGGTGGCATGACCTTCTTCACAACAGTACATATACATAGTGTGAAGGTTAAATGTGAGAGTGAATGGTTGTCTGTCTCTCTGTGTTGGCCCTGCGATGGACTGGCAATCTGTCCAGGGTGTACCCTGCCTCTCTCCCAAAGATGCTGGGATAGGCTCCAGACCCCCCCGTGACCCGAAAAGGATTAAGTGGAAGAAGATGGATGGATGGATGGGAGCATGTCATGTATGTTTACTTATTAGTTGGAGGACTTTTTCAGATTGTAAACAGCGGCACACTCACTAAACACAATTTTAATTTGATGAGTTGGGTCGTATAAGATGATATTCGTTTTCATTCATAACATGCAGGATGAATGATAAAAGCCAGTCTCCGTCTACATCTTCTAGAACAGGGGTGTCAAACTCATTCCATGGAGGGCCAAGACCCTGCAGGTTTTACTTCCACCCAGTCTCTTCAGCAGGTGTTTTCACTGATCAGCAATCAGTAGGAAGAAATTCAGAGAAATCACCTGTTGAAGACACTGGGTGGAAGTAAAACCTGCAGGGTCTTGGCCCTCCATGGAATGAGTTTGACACCTGTGTTCTAGAAGGAAGGAATAAAGTGGATTTAAGGCAGTTAAACTTTACATCCATTATTAGCAACAAATAAAAGCTTTTGTGAAGCTGTGTCATTAATCTTTTATTGGGAAGGATTATGTGGTTGGAAAGCATTGGGTTTGATGCTATGGGAAAATGTTAAACTGATGAGCAGTGTAATTATGGTTTTGGGTAAAAATCCCTTCAGTTTGGAGCTTTAGTTTGAACAGCACTTTTTTTTTTCAGAAGCAAATATCTTGACTCCAGCTTGTCAGACACATATATTACAAGAGACCTTATATGTATGAAAGCATTTTGTTTTCGTCTTTTTTTTTTTTTTTTTTTTTACAACAATGCTGTGCAAACATCTCCCACCTTTTGAGTTGTGTTTTACATTCATTGTTATTATTATTAGTTTTTGCTAGACTTTAGTTGGTTTGGAAATGTTTTATTCTTAGTTTTGCTCTTATTATGCCTCGGTGAAAACGGAGGCATACAGTAATCACTGTGTGCGTCTGTTCGTGAC
This sequence comes from Pholidichthys leucotaenia, assembly GCA_020510985.1. NCBI lineage: Eukaryota > Metazoa > Chordata > Actinopteri > Cichliformes > Pholidichthyidae > Pholidichthys > Pholidichthys leucotaenia. Next base: position 357,888,460 of record CM035843.1, on the reverse strand, counting down.
TGTGTGTGTGTATCTGTCTGTCCACCTCTCTGTTTCAGCTCGCCCGGTCAAAATTAAGTGGAACTAAAGGCTTGTATCATTGTATCACCATATTTTCTCCACTTTTAATTTGCCAGAATTTCAAAATAAGGCTTTGTTTTCAAAATAAACACAAAAATAGCTCACCTTTACCATCAATGGAATGGTACTGTGCATGCACCTGGAAACTCCCACCAGAGGAAAGTACTGAGCAATCCCCCAATACTGGGTGAACAAATGTCCGTCTTTTTGCCCATCTATTTTCGCTCTCTGCCACTAAACAGCAAAAGCTGCTGTTCATCTTGATTGTCATTGTATTCACGTACATCCATCGCTTCCACCATTTAAAATCTCTGCCACCGTGCTCTTCTTTGTGTTTGGATTGCAGCTGTTCAAATCGGTTTGGTGGATCTTGGCTGCCACCGACAGTACAGGCATGTGAACTGCAGATTATTTTCACTGCGCTTGCATGTACTCCAAAACTACTGGATGGATTTGTATGAAATTTTTACCAGAGGTGGTTCTTGGGCTAGAGAAGAAACGCATACCTCCACCAAGGCTCTGGCACTGAGGCATTAGCACCTTGGTGCTTTCATTTTGAAATGCTTCCTGTTTTGCGCTTGTCTAGTTTTGTTGTGGTGGTTTTCCCTTTCCTGTCTTTAGTTACCATTCACTATTTACTTTCTGTTACGTATTTCTGCCCAGCTGATTTCTGTTTACTAATTATCAGCTCAGGTACTTCAAGCTGCCACAGGTTGTTGCTTATTGCGGTGATATTGAGTTCATCTCCTCTGGTTTTCTGTGAGTCATGTTTTAGGTTTTTTCACCGTGTGTAAGTGTTCAGCCTTCCACGGCTCTTTACTTTCAGCTATATTTGTTTTTTCCCTAATAAACTATGTGAACTAGAAACACCTGCATTTGAGTCCGCAATTCTGCTAGCCAAAGGAAAACATGACACACTAGGCATTTGTAGACCTACTTAATTCATCCATTATTTATTTTCCACAGAATTTGCTGTAATCATTATTTGCTATTTAATGTCATTCAGGTCTCTCAATTTCATTCTTAATTTTATTCTACATGAACACTAGCAGTTGTTTAAGACCCTTTATGACAAAACTTTTGATGACCTTAAAAACTGATTAGAATATGGTCTCACTAAGACAAGGCATTTTAACACTGAAGTTAGCATCTTAACTTCACATCTACAGTATGAGTTGTGGTTGTTTAGGTGTGATATGCACACTGCTACAACACTCATCATCTTCACCATCTATTCCCACACGATTTCCCAGCTCTTCTGATATGGTGTCAGTGTATTTGGAGCCTTTCTTAGCTGAAGGTTAACCTTTTGGCTTAATGAGAGTGTTGCTGTGGAGCTGTTGCTCGTTTCTGAAGGATCCCTCTTGAAAGCCTCTTTCATCCTGATGAACTTAACACCTGTGATCAGAGCATATCTCCCAAACTACCAGTCGACCCCAATGCTGAAATCCTGCTAAAGGGGTGGTTGTAGTCATTTTTATTCCTTTCTGCAGGTTCAATAGCCTGCTCATTATATGGACTTAAAAGGGAAGAGGAATTTCTCTGTAAAATATCCTGTAACACTAAACAGTAACTTGCATTTATGTGAGTTTTACACTGGCTTACAGCAGAACTATAGTTTTTCATTATTTCCAAATGTATGCAGAAAAATATTGTTTTTCTGTCTGCTTTATAAAATAAAGTTTTGGAGGAAAAATTACTGAGAAATTATTTCAGGGAAATTCTTTACAGCCCACAATAAGATCCTAGTTGCTTTATGTTATTTCCTTTTTGCGATTATTGTCGCTGCCAAGTTACAGTTCAGTGAGAAATGATAAGCAATATCACATTATTATAACCATTCACCAAAATGGTTTGGAGCAAAAACGTACTAATTTCCCCACTGTGTCTACTTCTCTCTGAGCCGATGTTTACAGTCCATCATCATGTCTCAGTTTTGTACTCACACATAATATACAGACACAATTTTCTGTTTGCTGTTTAAGGCTTTCATCTTATTGTACCCAGAAGAGCAAATGCTTTCATTCTCTCGTCTCGTTAACAAAGAAGCTAAAGCAATAAATCGGAGGACTGGATGAGAGAGAGAGAGGAGCAGCGATTAGTCGTGATTCGAGGCTGCCTTGTTTCTAAAGCGTGTAAATGCTCTGCGGTTCCTGTACTTTCTTTGTTTCAGATTTATTTTAACCACCTTCCTTTATTCCTCCCCCATCCTCTGACCCTCTTATCATTCCCCCTCCCCTACATCCGTCTCCCCCTTTCCTTCCTCCTCTCACATTTCAGCCTTTTCACTAATGTGTTGCCAACAGGGTTTCTTGGTGACATGCTGCAAACGCCATTACCACGGCAACATATTATGGTCTGGGGTTGCTGAGGTGCTTGCTGGGAGATGGGCGGGATGTCAAAGGATGCTGGGATGCATCTCTTCCTTTGCTGGACCTGATTCATAGATTAGTGGAGGTCACACGACCAAATGATGAAAGCTTCATTTTCCCACTCATGTCTGACCTTGAGGTGGAGCAAACAAAACACAAGAATTTGGCCTTACTGACATTTAAAATGTTTTTGTTTGTTGGTACACACCAGAGGCTGCATACATCACTCTATATATAATTCAAGAAATCTCTGTGTCTCTGTCTGTGTGTCACGATCATAGGACTTTGTGTTGCCATGGTAACCATATCAAAGATCAAAGGCAGGCATCACTGAACGAGTGGTGACGTCAAAGATCAAAGGCAGGCTTCACCATGGTTACTGTTGCCATGGTAACCTTGTCAAAGATCAAAGGCAGGCATCACCATGGTTACTGTTGCCATGGTAACCATGCCAAAGCAAGTAGTGACGTCAAATATCAAAGGCAGGTTTCACTATGGTTACTGTTGCCATGGTAACCATGTCAAAGACCAAAGGCAGGCATGCAGCAGAAATACTTGCTTATACTTGGTTTCTGTGGGCATGCACGGGTATGTATGACCATAAAAGGAGTTGTTCACATGTAACCATGTCAAAGAGCAAAGGCAGGCATCACCATGGTTACAGTTGCCATGGTAACAGTAACTTTCTACGGGCATGCAGAAATGCTTGCTTACACCTGCTTTCTACGGGCATGCAGAAATACTTGCTTATACTTGGTTTCTATGGGCATGCACGGGTATGCGCTAGTATTTAATAAATAAACACACCCAATTTAAAAAAAAATCACCAAAAAAATTGCCAAGTGGTGCCAAAACTTTTAGCTCACTCAGGCAAAGCCGAAAGCAGCTAATGTGATGATGTGGCATCTGTCAATCTGTCCATCCGTCTCTTAGTGTGTCCACATTGAACAGGAATCACTACTCCTCCTGCATTTGCCCCGATGGTCACCAAACCTACTCACATTGATCCTCAGGTGGGTTTGCATCCCGTTTGTGCTCAAGGTCAAGATTAAGGTCAAAGATCAGGGGATCTGGGCACTTTTGTGAGTTCAGACAAATCAGTACTCCTCCTAGGCAATTGCTCAAATTGTCAACAATCTCTCACACTATAATCCTCAGGTTGCTTTGCATCCAGGTGGGGTTCCAGGTCAAGGTCATTTTGCCAGTAAAAATTCAGATTCTCAGGAAAAAACTCACTTATCAACTAATTGTTAATCAATCGATAAAGTGACTCAACTAATGATTAATGAACTAATCAATAACTTGAAACCCTAGTGCTAACCGCTCTACCACCATGCTGCCCAAGATTTACTTATCCATCCAGAAAAAAAACTGGTGGCCTCATTGCAGCTTTTCAGCTTTTATATTGTTCAGTTATAACCAGCCATCAGAAGCAGAACTCATATTTATTCGGGTCTTGCTCCTTTTATTGTTTTGTACTTGAGACAAATAATGAAATAAATGTTTGTCTTCAAACTCGGCCATTTCTCATTATGATTCACAGGACCTGGCAACCTCTGAGCTTCCTTCTCAATGACATGTAATATCAACCTTGTTATGCTATTGTCTTTAAGATCCATACTGACTACCATGGTTCTTATTAGCTGACTTCTAAAATGTAAATATTGTTTTGGACCTGTAAATGTTTTCATCTACAATTCCATGACTATATTTTTTTCAAGAAAATGCAGACTTTCATTCTTCACCTTTCTAAATGTTTTGAGGATGTTTTGATTTTGAAAACTTCTTCATCTTTTAGATTTGATTGGCGGTTGGCAACCAGCTTACAGGTGCATTCTTCTTCTTCTCTCGGTTACTGGCTAATAGCAAACAACTGAAAGGTACATACCGCCACCTCCTGCACAAGTGTGTAACATTATGTCATTTGAGCCTGACCCCTAAATTCTATGACTTAATCCTGTGTTATTTAAAAAAGAGAAAAGAGCCCTTCCCGTGATTCTTAGTGCCTCTCCATCTCCATCTATTCCCAGAATCCCAGTTAAATCTCATTCCCTACCAGCCTCTCGAACTTCATTTTTCATTCTCTCTCTTTCATTTCCATACTTGTGACAGTTTAATAAGATGTGCTCGACATTTTCGTTTACTCTTCATTCTCTACATTTGTCACTTTCACTTTTCCTCATGGTGAATAAAGTGCCGTTTAAACCTGTATGATCCAGTCTGAGTCTTGCCATAATGATTTCTTCCCTCCTGTTTGTTGTTTTATAATTCTTTATTGTAATAAATTTTTGTATTTTGTAATACGATCTCCCTTTAAGATCTTCATCCCATCTTTGTTGCCATATCTCAGTTCCTTTTTTTCTTGATTACTGCTTTCCCTTCACCTTTTCCAATTGACAATGGTATAGTTATTTCTTTCCCAAGTTCACTTTTTGCTAATTTATCTGCACAGTCATTCCATTTCAACCCTTCGTGTGCAGGAACCCAACAAAACTGAACTTCTCCACCACCCCTGTGTACCCTAAATAAAGTGTGATATAGCTCAATCACCAAGTCTTCCCTTGTAGATTTTAGTGTCTGTATGGTTTTTAAAGCTTCAAGTGAATCCGTGCACACCACCACCCGGTCTGGCCTGACCTCCTCCACCCACTGCAAACCAATTGCCACCATCTCTGCTGTAAACATGGATGTGTTGTTGGAGAGTGTTTTTGACATGGTCACTTTAAACTCTGGAAGGTATACTCCAACAGAGCCCTCTTTGTTCTTTGAACCGTCAGTATAGAGCTGTAAGAAGTTATAGTAATTGTTCCTGAGGTAACTGCTTGTTTTAACACCAACTTCACTCACTTCACTTCTTTTATAATGTTAATGGTTCTGTACCAGTTCTGCGTTTTTTTGTGAAAATCATATGACAGGTTTTACTGTTTTAAAATTTAAATCCCCACTCATATGAACACTTTTCCACTTTCTCCATTACTTTCCTGATGTTTTTGAACACAAATTTCTCATTTCTTCCCCTCGTCCATATGGCTCCATCATCTGCATATAGTGCTGTTTTGATGTGATCCCTCTTGACCCTCAAACATGTCATTAATCATTATGTTGAATAAAACTGGGCTTATCACACTCCCCTGAGGAACACCATTTTCTATTTCAAAGTCATTAGAAACTTCTGATCCAACTTTAACCCTAATTGTCCTGTGTGTTAAAAAATTCATTATCCAATTATACATTCTAACACCAATGCCCATTTTATTCAATTTGATAAGAAGTCCATCCCTCCACAGTGAGTCATAAGCCTTTTCAATGTCTAGATAAACTATAACCATTACTTCTTTCATTTTGAGAGTCTTTTCAATATCATTACCCTAACTAGAGCATCCACTGTGGATCTTCCTCTTCTAAAACCATTCTGATAGTTGTTTATTAATCGTCTTTGCTCTGGTACATATGAGAGTCTGTAAACTAACACCTTCTCCATCCATTTCCCTAAGTGTGACGTTAATGCTATTGGCCTGTAGTTTCCTGGATGAGCTGGATCTTTCCTTGGCTTATTAAATGGTAAAATTACAGCCTTTTTCCACCCACTTGGGATAACCTTCTCCTTCCATATTCTGTTGAACAATTTCAGCACCAGCTCCATTGATTGCATAAGCAACTGCCAGAACATAGCATAGCTTAACTGATCATATCCTGGAGCTGTGTATCCACTATCTTGCAAAGCTCTCTTAAGCCCTGACATTGTGAGCTCGAGGTCTAACACAGTCATATCTTCAGTCATATCTGAATATCATATCGCCATATTCAGTCATATGGCGATATAAGCAGAATTTATTTTACTATCCACAGATTTTCCTTTTCCTTCTTTCTAAGAAAGACTGAAGATGGCTGCCACCGGATTAAAAAGTGGGCTGATGGGCACCACTAATAAGCCTTCTCTACTTCTCTACTTCCTCTTCGTTTTGTCTTTGTGTGTCTGGACCTGCAACAAGAAGGATTTTCCGACAAACTCAACCAAAGGTGAAGTTAAAAAGTTTTATCTGTACGGATTTGGGCTTGGACATCTCACCCTACACTCTATGTGGTCTTTAAAAGCCCTGAGCAAAAACTTCCAAATTAAGGCAAACATGGCTGTTAAGCAAAAATCACAATATGGCAGAGGATATACAGTTAAAGTTCTGTTAGTTCTGCTACTTCTGGCAGGAGATATTCACCTTAACCCTGGACCTGCCACTATTAAACAGCAGACCACTGGGTTAGCACAAAACCGAGCTGTACAAAAGCAAAAACAACATTTATTTTTCCAAACTGTTAATCATGCACGAGTTCTTTGGGACACCAAGGCTAAACCAAAGGGGATCCTCGGCGGTCATTTAAACATACGGAGCATAATCCCCAAAAGAGATGAGATTTCGGTGTTGCTGTTGGACTCAAATCTGGACTACCTTTGTCTCTCAGAAAGCTGGCTACACAGTAACATAGACACTAATATGATCGATATTGTGGGCTACCAGTGTTTTAGAAAAGACAGGCAGGTAGGGAGGGGAGGAGGTGTTTTAATTTACATCAAAGAGAAATATAAATGTCAACTGGTTGATTTGAATACTTCACTTGAATGTTTAGCTGTTAATGTATGTCTCTCTCCGGTAATGAATTTCAACATTGCAGTAGTGTACAACCCACCGTCACACAACTCTTCCTTTTATAATGAATTAAGTGATCTGGTTAAACAACTTGAGAAGAACAGAGAAACAATAATTCATGGTGACTTTAATATCAACTGGTCTGATAAAAAAGACAAACAAAAACTGAAAAGCCTCATGACTAAATTTAATTACCAGCAAATCATCAAAGGACCCACCAGGATAACCAAACAATCCAGAACACTTATTGACATGGTATTTACTAATAAACCAGAACGAATAACCAGAACCTATAATCTTGTAACTGGTCTCTCAGATCATAACATGGTTCTTGCTGTCAGGAAACTTACTAAAAAGCGACTACAGTATTTTGGGGGAGTTGATATTGACAAATCAAATTTTATTATCCCCAAATCAAAAAATGAGGAGTTTGAACATTACTTAGAGAATCAAAATTGGGAGCAGCTCATGGCAACATGTGAAGTAGATGATTGTTGTAATTTTATAACTGCAACAATCACAAAGTCTATAGAAAAATTTTCAAAGCAAATTAAAAGTAGACAACAGAAGATTAGCCTACCATGGTTAAATAATGAAATAAGAAAACTTATGAAGAGGCGAGACTATGCACTGAAAACATCACTAACCTCCAAACTACAAAATGATCACCTTGTGTACAAAAGTTTAAGAAATAAAGTGGTACATGAGCTGCGAAAATCAAAAATATCTTATTACAATAAACTGATAGATCATGCAAAGGGTAACAACAGTTCCCTATGGAGGCATTTAAATAACTTAACTAATAAAAAAAACGATCAGAAGGGGGTAAAGGAACTTAGAATCAATGGCAAGACCGTCAGTGACAAGGCTACTTTGGCAAATGAATTTAATTCACACTTTGTGGGCTATGTGGAAGACTTAACAAAAATTTTTGTGCTGCCAAATGTGCTCAACAACACAAATTCCATACTTCCAACAGATACTTTTCACATCGATGAGGTAAATGAGAAGTTAATTGCTGGTATTGTTAAAACACTGTCAAACTCAAAAACTAATGATATCTACAATATGAGCACCTCCTTTCTCAAAATGCACAGCAAAATATTAATCAAACCACTGACTCATCTCATTAATCTCTCCATTAGGTCTAGTACATTTCCATCTGGCTGGAAAAAAGCTGTCGTCATACCAGTTCATAAATCAGGCAGTAAAGACGATATATGCAATTACCGCCCAATCTCTATCTTACCAGTCCTATCTAAGGTTCTTGAAAAAGTTGTAGCTACACAGCTGATAGACTACTTACAAGACAGTCAACTTCTTCATCCACATCAATTTGGTTTTAGACCAGGATACTCAACAGAAACAGCAAATTGTTGCCTTATTGAAAACGTCAAACAGTCCTTGGACAGGGGTAATGTGGTAGGAGCTGTTTTTCTAGATCTCAAAAAGGCTTTCGATACTGTAAACCACAGTTTGCTTTTATCCAAAATGGTATCTTTTAACTTCTCCCCAAATACATTAGAATGGTTTGCATCTTATCTCCAGAATAGAGAACAGTGTGTAAAAGTTCACCAGGATAAATCCTCATTTTTAAACAACCGCATGGGTATCCCACAAGGGTCCATTCTTGGTCCTTTACTTTTCAGCATTTTTATTAATGACTTGCCGTTACACTGCTCAGCTGCAACATGCCAACTTTATGCAGATGATGCAGTTATTTACACAGCTGCCAAGACTCCAGCACAGGCTGCAAATGTACTGTCTACAAGTATGGTTGATGTCCAAGAGTGGCTCCTCCAGAACCATCTATTGCTGAACCTTCAGAAAACAGTCTCAATGTGCTTTTCAATCAAAAAATGTAACCTGCAACATTTTAAAGTTAATATACATGATCATGACATCAGTTTAGCTACAGAATTCAAATACCTTGGCATTGTACTAGATCCTCAACTCAAATTTAATCTTCATATAAAGAAAATTTCAAAAACAGTAAAAAAAAATCTGAACTGCTTTAAATTAATTAGATATTACATACCTTACGAAGCAGCTGCACTGTATATGCATTCTATGGTTTTTTCTCATATATCATACTGTTTGACAGTCTGGGCTCAAGCAGCCCCTTCCACAATAAGACATATAGGTTCATTATATAATCAAACCCTAAAAATCTTGGACAAAAAGCCCATTAGGTGGCATCACTGTAATGTTTTAAAAAAATACAACCTATTGAGTTTTGAGAGCTTCATTGACCTCTGTCTTCTGAAATTAACGTTCAAATGTTTCCATAAATCAGCACCCGAGCCACTTGCTGGTTTCGTCCAAAGACAGGACAGCAGCAGAGCCACCAGGAGTTCTGTTAACAATAACTGTAAAATATTCCACCGCAGAACCACATTTGGACAAACAGCTTTCTCTATAAAGGGCAGTCACATCTGGAACACAATGCCAAATGAAATTAAAATAATAACGGACTTTAAAACATTCACTAAAAATGTTAAAAACTGGCTGAAAAATAAACAAGAATGTACTCATGTATGAATTATTTGTCTGCAAAGTGAGAGTGAATGAAGGGAAGGAATAAATGTGTTTGTTTATAGTGAGTGACGGAGGGAGGAAGGCCTGAAATAGGCAAATGTGAGTTATGTTATATGTGTTAAATGTGAGTCAGGCTGTTATATTTGTGTATTTATAATATTTATAATATTTATGTTAAATGTGAGTCAGGCTGTTATATTTGTGTATTTATAATATTTATAATTGTGTATTTATAATTTTTCTGCATTGATGTATGTGGTTATTGTGTATATTTTTATCTTGATTCTTTTTTCTAAAGCCCATCCAGGGACAAGAGTTGCAAATTAGCTAATAGCTATACACTCTATGTGCAACACATCAGATTGATTGTCTTTGATTAATTGTCTATGTTTATTGCACTGTCCCTGTCAAATAAACTAATCTACTACTATCTTCTTTCACTTCATTTTTTAAGTTTGCATTTTCTCTGAGTGTATGCTCCCTTTGCTGTCTATGACTCTCACCAAGATGTTCTCCTCTATGCACTGCTGCAAATGCTCTACCTAGGACCTCTGCCTTTTCTTTGTCTGATACAGCCATCTTGTCCACATCCACTAGAGATGAGACTTTAACTGATACCCTTTTCCCACTCATTTTTTTTAAACATACCCCAGACATCACCTAATTCTGTTTTCCTACCAATGGTGGAACAAAATTCTCTCCATGTTGACCTTTTCCTGTTTTTAATAATCCTTCGAGCTACAGCCCTTTTCTTTTTATAATCTATTAAATTTTCACTATTCATATTCTTCCTCAGCTCTCTGAATGCCTTGTTTCACTCTTTTACTGCAATACTACATTCGTCATTCCACCAGGGTACAACCTTCTTCCTACCCTGTGTTGTTTTCTTAGGTATACTTGCTATTGCAGCATTCAGAATATGATTAGTTACCTGACTTGAACACTCTTCTATGCCACCTTCTAATGTTACCAAATGACATGATTGTACACAGTATTACCTAAATTTTCCCCAGTCTGCCTTGTCAAAACACCAGCTTGTAAAACATCTTCCCTCTTGTATACATACTTCAGTTTTAATGACTGTAAGTATTGGGAAGTGATCACTTCCCATAGTTGTACTGTTCATAACCGTCCATTCACAGGCGCTCACTAAAGAATCAGATACCAGAGTCAGGTCAATACATGATGATGTGCCCCTATGCACATCCACCTTGGTACCTTGACCACTGTTTAGACAAATTAACAATCTTTTATTTTACATCTCTTCCACAACATTTCCATTGTTATCTGTATGTGTGCTTCCCCACAAGCTATTGTGGGCATTAAAGTCTCCACACCATACCTCTTTCATTTGCCCGTCTCCTGCCATAACACTGAAAGTATCTGCTGTTAACTTCCTACATTGGTTGTAATAATTAATCAGCTTTTGGCTTTAGGACTGTGACTAGGATTCTCCTTTGACTTGGCACAGAGGCGTCGTCTCTTCGAATTTAGTCTGCTGGTAGGATCATTAGCTTCCCCAGGCGAGCCCGGGTACTGGCGGAGGGTGTGACGAGAACGCTGATCCATTGCCCACTCCATGCCCCAAATCCAACTTATCTTGGAGTGACCCTTGATAGGACCTTATCCTTCAAGGAACATCTAAAGGGGACGGCTGCTAAGGTGAAGGTACGAAACAACCTGCTCTGCAAGCTCGCTGGTGCAAAATGGGGGGCGGCAGTCTCCACTTTGCGTACCTCAGCACTGGCCCTTTCATACTCTGTAGCAGAATATTGTGCCCCTGTCTGGTCCAGGTCATCTTACACACACCATGTAGACACCCAGCTCAACTCAACCATGAGAACTATAACTGGAACAATCCGCTCAACACCACTCCCCTGGCTCTCTGTACTGTCAAACATAGCCCCCCCACACATCCGGCGAGCAGCATTAACTCAAAGGATGCTCCAAAAAGTTAAAGATTTTCCTCACTTACCAATCCATGCAGATATCTACACCCCACCCACTGCCCGACTTTCATCCAGACGGCCGATTTGGAAAAACCCTCCCCCAGCTGACTTTACTATCCAGACAGCTTGGCAAGAGGAAAGGGAGACCAAGGAGGTCCCAAACAAACAGCTGGTGATAAACCCCAACCAACAGGTCCCGGGCACCAACCTTCCAAGGAGACAGTGGTCTACACTCAATCGCTTCAGGACTGGACATGGCCCCTGCTTGGCCAGCCTTCACAGATGGGGCAGTAGCCCTAGCCTACTGTGCGCATGTGGAGAGGAGCAAACAATGGAACACATCATAGAGGCTTGCCCGCTCCAAAGACTGGAAGGAGGATTACACACCCTCCATACAGCAAACCAGGAGGCAACTGCTTGGCTTAAGGACTTTGCATTCGCTAAATAATAAATTAATCAGCTTAATATTTCCTTATCCATTTGGCCTACATATTTCAATAATATTACACTCTATATCCTCAGGGGATGGAATCACCCTATATGCCAGGCCATCTTTAATGAAAGTGGCACATCCTCCTCCATTTACACTGTTAATTCTATCCTGTCTGATTGCACTATATCCTGGAATAACAAAATCTAAGTGAGGTTGAAGCCATGTCTCCTGTACACACACTACCTGTGGAACAACTTCTAGTTCGTAAAGATACTTCTTGAGTTCTTGTCCGTTTGCTATAAGACTCCTCGCATTCCACTGTAGTATGTGTAGTACCATAATTGAGATATTAAGTTTCAACATGTGCATACTCCCCAGTTTCAGCTGTCAATAAAACATGAATCTGGTCGGCTTTGATATCTTTCACCTCTAGGAATCTTCCTGCTGCTTCCACAATGGTTTTGATTCTGTCACTTTTCTTCTTCAGCTGTGCTGCAACATTAATGGTGTGGCAGATAAAAGCTATAAAGTTTGTCCTCTTAACTATCAATGTGTCATCATCCATTTTGCATTTGTGAACACAAAAATTCCCTGCAGCGGCATGATCCTGTGTTCATAGATCATAGATCATAGGACTTGCTATGACATCATCAAATATCAAAGGCAGTCATCACTCACAATCACAGAACTCGCTATGACATCATCAAAAATCAAAGGCAGGCATCACTGAACGAGTGCTGACGTGCTTGCTTACATCCTTGCTTACACCTACTTTCTACGGGCATGCAGAAATACTTGCTTATATTTGGTTTCTACGGGCATGCACAGGTATGCACTAGTATGAATAATTCAGATCAATACATTGAATGCAGGTCTTGAAGGGTGTTCATTTGTGCAAGGTCACCTACTAATACACTGAGTCAATCAGCAGAGTATCTACCAACACACACATTGGCAGACAAGATTTTCTCTAATGGAAGTGACTGCAAGTGTGCAGCAGTGATTTTGTAACAAAGAAATGCAAATGCTCCTTTCTGGTTGCCCTGTCTCCTCCCTCTTATTTTATTCTCTCCTCCTCTCCTTCCTTCCTCTCATTGTGATTCTCTTGTCGTTGTTTGCTTTTTTCTTTGTCGATGTTTGTCCATGAAGAGCCGATGTAAACAATACTAAGATTCTGGTGTTTTTCTTCTAAACAGTCTGGTGTTGCTGATTTAGATGATCGTGTCCATCGCCTCTCATCCCTGCTGCTCTTTATTTCTGTGCTAATCATATGTTAACGCAATGCTAATTGCAATGGCTTTAGCAAATTGGGTATGCACACAACAAGATGTGAGAGGACTCACTGTTGTGTCGTGAGTGTTCTATATCATGTCACACAGAGCACACAGCAACAGATATGTGGTAGTATTTGATGACATGGTAGAACTGTACATCCATCCATCCATCTTCTTCTGCTTAATTCTTTTCAGGTTGCGGGGGGGGGGGGTGCTGGAGCCTATCCCAGCATCTTTGGGAGAGAGGCAGAGTACACCCTGGACAGATCGCCAGTTCATCGCAGGGCCAACAACTACTGTTGAGATTTACTAAAGGGCGCAGGGCAAAATTAGCAATGGAAAGGCCTGGACTATGTTAATTTTGCACCTGGCCTCATTGCATATGTATTTGTAGGAGATGTCATGTCAAAGCGCACATTTGAGGGAGGAGAGTATTTAAATGACTGGCACAAGGTGATTTACTAAGGTTTGTGATTGTCAATTTCCTGCTAAATGTGCCAGGATTTCATCACCGCCAGGATTTAACGTCCAAAAAAAGCTTGTCTTAATTCATCTGCGCCTGACATGACAGCGATCGTTGGTGCCAGGAGACACTGGTGAGAACCAAGGACCTGTGGCCGAAGAGACAGAAGTTTCTCTCTGCGTGTGACTTTATTTGATATGACGAACAGAAAGGATTTCACAGAAATTGGTGTTGTGCTGAACTGGACATCAGCTGGCAGAGGATTTTTAAAATTTTATTTGTTTATGTATAGCCTACTACTACTACTACTACTACTACTACTACCACTAATTTATTTTATTTATTACACACTTTACATTTCGGGTCAAAATCTCAAAGTGCTGCACAAATAGGATTAAGAACAAGAATAAAAGCAAACGAAAGATAATACATACGATGACACACCAGGACATTAAAAAGCTTTCCTAAACAATGAATTTGTATCCATAAAATAGGATAGGCCTTCCTACCTGGAGTGGACAAAAAGAGCACAGATCCATAATGTCCCCCGAAATTGCAACATCGTAGTAACTCAGTGACAGCAGTCTCTGCTGTGGCTGTCCGAGGAATAAATGAAATTGTGTGTGTTTAATTTTGTTACATTCCAGACTTCAGAAAACATAAAACAGACATACACTACCGTTCAAAAGTTTGGGGTCACCCAGACAATTATTTTGTGTTTTCCATGAAAAGTCACACTTATTTACCACCATGAGTTGTAAAATGAATAGAAAATATAGTCAAGACATTGACAAGGTTAGAAATAATGATTTGTATTTGAAATGATAATTTTTTCCTTCAAACTTTGCTTTTGTCAAAGAATCCTCCATTTGCAGCAATTACAGCATTGCAGACCTAACATGATTGCACAAGGGTTTTCTAATCATCCTTTAGCCTTCTGACGCAATGAGCAAACACATTGTACCATTAGAACACTGGAGAGATAGTTGCTGGAAATGGGCCTCTATACACCTATGTAGATATTGCACCAAAAAACAGACATTTGCAGCTAGAATAGTCATTTACCACATTAGCAATGTATAGAGTGTATTTCTGATTAGTTTAAAGTTATCGTCATTGAAAAAAAGTGCTTTTCTTTCAAAAATAAGGAAATTTCTAAGTGACCCCAAACTTTTGAACGGTAGTGTATTTATAAACTAGAAAAGCACTTGGAGAGCGCAGACCTCCGCCAAGCGCCACAGTTCCCCCATACAGTGTTTGTGTGTACGTTTTCAGATTCTTTGACCATGAAAAGATATGACTAGCAATTGGATTGACAATGATAGGATTAGTGGTTCAGTAGTTATTGACGAAAATGGCATTTTCCGTAATGGCGGTTTAGCGCCACAGTTCCCCCCATACAGTGTTTGTGTGTACGTTTTCAGATTCCTTGACCATGAAAAGATATGACAAGCAATTGGATTGACAATGATAGGATTAGTGGTTTAGTAGTTATTCACGAAAATGACATTTTGCATAATGGCGGTTTTCTTGTGGACGGTGATCCGGATCACCACCAAAATCTAATCATCTGTAGGATACCCCATTTCTGACAATCTGTGAAAATTTCATGAAAATCCGTCCATAACTTTTTGAGTTATCTTGCTAACAAACAAACAAACAAACAGACAGACAGACAAACCAACGCTGATGATCATATAACTTCCTTGGCGGAGGTAAAAAGTCATGGACTGGGCGACCTGTAGTTTTTATTTAAACAAAGTTATTCACATAATAAAACCGAGAGTGTCCATCAGACCGTCTTGATGGTTCTTGTTAATAAAATAAACACCTTGGTCAAATAATCAATTTATTCATGAATAGTCCTTTTTTAAATTATATACAAATACTTAATTTATACATATTAGTCAAAGGAGCCTGTCATGTGAAATGAAAATCAAAACTTTGATATGTGACGAACAAAAATCTACTTTACTGGAGTTTGCACTTAAACAAAAGCTTTAAAAAAAGCTTTAAAAAAAAAACCTCCCATATTTTGTTCCTCCAAACTGGCTGTGCCTGTGTTGATGACCCGCTTCCTTATCAGGTGTGCTTGTGAACAATTTTGTGGTGCTCTTGGTGGATGGGTGGTCATTACTGAAATGAAGTGACTGCGTCTGTTGCGTGTTATTAGTAGATCACTGGCAAAAATCGGCCACTCCCTTCAGCGCTCTGTCTACTTTGCGCACTCACTACAGTAATTTGCACTGGCTTAGTAAATCTGCCCCGAAGAGTTTCATGAATATTTTCTGCTAGCATATCTACACCTCCTCCATGACTCTTGATGTATCTATCCCCATTACAGTTGTTCAGCTCTCCTTCTCCACTGCAATGCTATTAGGCTATTCATTCACACACTCATTTATGAGCTGCTCCTCTCTTTAATGATCCCTTTGTGTTTCCTCTTCTTCATCTTCTTTCCCTCCATTCTCACACCTCCCCTGAAGTAATATGAACACAGGAGGCGACTGTTTATGCAGGCATAAAAATGCAGCATCACTGGCTGCATGTGTGGAAGTTGAAGAAAGGGGGCTTTTGTTTTAGACTTGACCAGAAACTCCACACTGACGTCAACTAATTGCTAAGTTTTTTGTGCTGAATTTGTTTGGTGTTTCGTAATTTTTCCCTTGAAACCTTTCCAGATGAAGGCGGTGTTGTGACATCAAGCAGCAAAAATGAGGATTTGACAACTTGCTTCGTTAATGAAGCCAGTGGTCAAATGAAGAGTCTGGTAATGAAGAGTCTGTGCTCATAAGACCTCTAGTCTTATACTGTACAACTGTGGCTGTGGAGTGGGTGTAGAGGGTGGGCAACCTCTGATCAGAGGGTTGGTGGTTCAATTCGTGAGCTCACTGCGCTCTGCATGTCTACAGTGGTGTGAGAAAGTATTTGCCCTCTTCCTGATTTCTCATTTTTTTGTATGTTTGTCACACTTAAATGTTTCAGATCATCAAACAAATTAAATATTAGACAAAGATAACACAAGTAAACACAAAATGCAGTTTTTAAATGAAGGTGTTTATTATTAAGGGAAAAAAAATCCAAACCTACATGGCTCTGTGTGAAAAAGTGATTGCCCCCTAAACCTAATAACTGGTTGGACCGTCCTTAGCAGCAACAACTGCAATCAAGCGTTTGCGATAACTGGCAACGAGTCTTTTACAGCACTGTGGAGGAATTTTGGCTCACTCATCTTTGCAGAATTGTTGTAATTCAGCCACATTGGAGGGTTTTCGAGCATGAACCGCCTTTTCAAGGTCATGCCACAACATAGATAGATAGATTTGTTTATTTGACAGGGACAGTGCAATAAACATAGACAATTAATCAATGACAATCAATCTGATGTGTTGCACAGAGTGTATAGCTATTAGCTAATTTGCAACTCTTGTCCCTGGATGGGCTTTAGAAAGGAGAAACAAGTAAAAAAAAAAAAAAAAAAAAAAAAAAAAGGAAAGAAAAGGAATACACAATAACCACATACATCAATGCAAAAAACATAAATACATTATAAATACACAATTATAAATATTATAAATACACAAATATAACAACCTGACACACATTTGCCTATTTCAGGCCTCCCTCCCTTCGTCACTCACTATAAACAAACACATTCATTCCTACCCTTCATTCACTCTCACCCTGCAGACAATCATTTCATAAATGGGAACATTCTTGTTTATTTTTCAGCCAGTTTTTAACCTTTTTAGTGAATGTTTTTAAAGTCCGTTATTATTTTAATTTCATTTGGCATTGTGTTCCAGATGTGACTGCCCTTTATAGAGAAAGCTGTTTGTCCAAATGTGGTTCTGCGGTGGAATATTTTACAGTTATTGTTAACAGAACTCCTGGTGGCTCTGCTGCTGTCCTGTCTTTGGATGAAACCAGCAAGTGGCTCAGGTGCTGATTTATGGAAACATCTGAAAGTTAATTTCAGTAAACAGAGGTCAATGAAACTCTCAAAACTCAATAGGTTGTATTTTTTTAAAATATTACAGTGATGCCACCTAATGGGCTTTTTGTCCAAGATTTTTAGGGTTTGATTATATAATGAACCTATATGTCTTATTGTGGAAGGGGCTGCTTGAGCCCAGACTGTCAAACAGTATGATATATGAGAAAAAACCATAGAATGCATATACAGTACAGCAGGCTTGTAAGGTATGTAATATCTAATTAATTTAAAGCAGTTCAGATTTTTTTTTGCTGTTTTTGAAATTTTCTTTATATGAAGATTAAATTTGAGTTGAGGATCTAGTACAACGCCAAGGTATTTGAATTCTGTAACTAAACTGATGTCATGATCATGTATATTAACTTTAAAACATTGCAGGTTATATTTTTTGATTGAAAAGCACATTGAAACTGTTTTCTGAAGGTTCAGCAATAGATGGTTCTGGAGGAGCCACTCTTGGACATCAACCATACTTGTAGACAGTACATCTGCAGCCTGTGCTGGAGTCTTGGCAGCTGTGTAAATAACTGCATCATCTGCATAAAGTTGGCATGTTGCAGCAGAGCAGTGTAGCGGCAAGTCATTAATAAAAATGCTGAAAAGTAAAGGACCAAGAATGGACCCTTGTGGGATACCCATACAGTTATTTAAAAGTGAGGATTTATCCTGGTGAACTTTTACACACTGTTCTCTATTCTGGAGATAAGATGCAAACCAGTCTAATGTGTCTGGAGAGAAGTTAAAAGATACCATTTTGGATAAAAGCAAACTGTGGTTTACAGTATCGAAAGCCTTTTTGAGATCTAGAAAAACAGCTCCTACCACATTACCCCTGTCCAAGGACTATTTGACATTTTCAATAAGGCAACAATTTGCTGTTTCTGTTGAGTATCCTGGTCTAAAACCAAATTGATGTGGATGAAGAAGTTGACTGTCTTGTAAGTAGTCCATCAGCTGTGTAGCTACAACTTTTTCAAGAACCTTAGACAGGACTGGTAAAATAGAGATTGGGCAGTAATTGCATATATCGTCTTTACTGCCTGATTTATGAACTGGTATGACGACAGCTTTTTTCCAGCCAGATGGAAATGTACTAGACCTAATGGAGAGATTAATGAGATGAGTCAGTGGTTTGATTAATATTTTGCTGTGTGTTTTGAGAAAGGAGGTGCTCATGTTGTAGATATCATTAGTTTTTGAGTTTGACAGTGTTTTAACAATACCAGCAATGAACTCCTCATTTACCTCATCGATGTGAAAAGAATCTGTTGGAAGTATTGAATTTGTGTTGTTGAGCACATTTGGCGGCACAAAGTTTTTTGTCAAGTCTTCCACAGAGCCCACAAAATATGAATTAAATTCATTTGCCAATGTAGCCTTGTCACTGATGGTCTTGCCATTGATTCTAAGTTCCTTTACCCCCTTCCGAACATTTTTTTTATTAGTTAAGTTATTTAAATGCCTCCATAGGGAACTGTTGTTACCCTTTGCATGATCTATCAGTTTATTGTAATAAGATACTTTTGATTTTCGCAGCTCTTGTACCACTTTATTTCTTAAGCTTTTGTACACAAGGTGATCATTTTGCAGTTTAGAGGTTAATGATGTTTTCAATGCAGAGTCTCGCCTCTTCATAAGTTGTCTTATTTCATTATTTAACCATGGTAGGTTAATCTTCTGTTGTCTACTTTTAATTTGCTTTGTAAATTTTTCTATGGACTTAGTAATTGTTGCAGTTATAAAATTACAACAATCATCTACTTCGTTTATTGACATGAGCTGCTCCCAATTTTGATTCTCTAAGTAATGTTCAAACTCCTCATTTTTTGATTTGGGAATAATAAAATTTGGTTTGTCAATATCGACTCCTCCAAAATACTGTAGTCGCTTTTTAGTGAGTTTTCTGACAGCAAGAACCATGTTATGATCTGAGAGACCAGTTACAAGATTATAGGTTCTGGTTATTCGTTCTGGTTTATTAGCGAATACCATGTCAATAAGTGTTCTCGATTGTTTGGTTATCCTGGTGGGTCCTTTGATCATTTGTTTGTAATTAAATTTAGTCATGAGGCTTTTCAGTTTCTGTTTTTCCTTATTATCAGACCAGTTGATATTGAAATCACCATATAATATGGTTTCTCTGCTCCTCTCAAGTTGTTTAACCAGATCACTTAATTCATTATAAAAAGAAGAATTGTGTGAGGGTGGGTTGTACAATACTGCGATGTTGAAATTCATTACCGGTGAGAGACATACATTAACTGCTAAACATTCAAGTGAAGTATTCAAATCAACCAATTGACATTTAAATTTCTCTTTGATGTAAATTAAAACACCCCCTCCCCTCCCTGGCTGCCTGTCTTTTCTAAAACACTGATAGCCCACAATATCGATCATATTAGTGTCAATGTTACTGTGTAGCCAGCTTTCTGAGAGACAAAGATAGTCCAGATTTGAGTCAGACAGCAACACCGAAATCTCATCTCTTTTGGGGATTATGCTTCGTATGTTTAGATGTCCGCCGAGGATCCCCTTTGGTTTAGCCTTTGCGTCCCACAGAACTCGTGCATGATTAACAGTTTGGAAAAATAGATGTTGTTTTTGCTTTTGAACAGCACGGTTTTTGGATCTCGCCTCATTTGCAATTTGTTTAACCGCTCCTGTTTCCAAAAGTTTGGACGTAGCACAGCTGTTTACAGCAGGATCAGACATGTGAGTCTGTTCAGTGCAATTTGACTCACCCGACTCGCTATGAAGGGCCGTAGATAGAAACAACCAATTCGCCAGCTCAGATGTTTGTGCTAACCCAGTGGTCTGCTGTTTAATAGTGGCAGGTCCAGGGTTAAGGTGAATATCCCCTGCCAGAAGTAGCAGTGCTAACAGTACTTTAACTGTAGAGCCTCTGCCATATTGTGATATTTGCTTACCCGACATGTTTGTCTTGTTTTGGGAGCTTTTTCTCAGGGCTTTTGCAGACCAGATAGAGTACAGGGTGAAATGTCCATGTACAAATCCATATAAATAAAACTTTTTAGCTTCACCTTTAGTTGAGTTGGCCGGAAAACCCTTCTTGTTGCAGTTACAGAGACACAAAGACAGTAATAAGAATAAGTATATAGGCAGAAAGTGTCAATCAGATTCAGGTCAGGACTTTAACTAGGCCACTCCAAAGTCTTCATTTGTTTTTCTTAAGCCATTCAGAGGTGGACTTGCTGGTGTTTCTTGGATCATTGTCCTGCTGCAAAACCCAAGTGCACTTCAGCTTAAGGTCACGAACACATGGTTGGACATTGTCCTTCATGATTTTTTGGTAGACAGCAGAATTCATAGTTCCATTTACCACAGCAAGTCTTCCAGGTCCTGAAGCAGCAAAACAGCCCCAGACCATCACACTACCACCACCATATTTTACTGTTGGTATGATGTTCCTTTTCTGAAATGCTGCGTTACTTTTACGCCAGATGTAATGGGACACACACCTTCCAAAAAGTTCAACTTTTGTCTCGTCAGTCCACAGAGTATTTTCCCAAAAGCCTTACTGAGAAAAGCCTTTATGTTCTTTTGGTCAGCAGTGGTTTTTGTCTTGGAACTCTGCCATGCAGGCCATTTTTGCCCAGTCTCTTTCTTATGGTGGAGTCATGAACACTGACCTTAACTGAGACAAGTGAGGCCTGCAGTTCTTTGGATGTTGTTGTGGGGTCTTTTGTGACCTCTTGGATGAGTCGTCGCTGTGTTCTTGGGGTAATTTTGGTTGGTCAGCTACTCCTGGGAAGTTTCACCACTTTTCCATGTATTTGCTGTTTGTGGATAATGGCTCTCACTGTGGTTTGCTGGAGTCCCAAAGCTTTGAAAATTGCTTTATAACCTTTTCCAGACTGATAGATCTCAATGACTTTGTTTCTCATTTGTTCCTGAATTTCTTTGGATTACAGCAGGATGTCTAGCTTTTGAGGATCTTTTGGTCTACTTGACTTGTCAGGCAGGTCCTATTTAAGTGATTTCTTGATTGAGGACAGGTGTAGCAGTAATCAGGCCTGGGTGTGGCTAGAGAAATTGAACTCAACTTTCCAAAGATGTGATAAACCACAGTTAATTTATGTTTTAACCGAGGGTTGGGGGGGCAATCACTTTTTCACACAGGGCCATGTAGGTTTAGATTTTTTTTTTACCCTTAATAATAAACACCTTCATTTAAAAACTGCATTTTGTGTTCACTTGTGTTATCTTTGTCTAATATTTAAATTTGTTTCATGATCTGAAACATTTAAGCGTGACAAACATACAAAAAAAAGAGAAATCAGGAAGGGGGATAACACTTTTTCACACCAACACACACAGAGAGAGAGAGAGAGAGAGAGAGAGAGAGAGAGAGAGAGTGAGAGAGAGTTAGGTCCATATATGTTTGGACACTGACACAGATGTTGTTATTTTGAGGCTGACCATGATGCAGTGATCAAATTTGACCAAATGTGGTTTACTTTCAACATATTTTTCAATATTTCAACATCAGTCTCGCAGCACTTGGATCCGCAGGGATCCTCAAAGACATACTGTAATCCTTAGTCAGCCTATGAACTTCTCAGCCCCGCTTCATATATAATTCACATGGGCTTAAAGTTCAGACTCTAAGATATAATTTAATGGTATTCGCATCCAAATTGGAGTTACAGTTGAGGAATTGCAACCAGCTTTATACAAAAAAATCCTCTTTTCAGGGGCTCAAAAGTAATTGGACAGTTGACTTAAAAGCTATTTCATGGGTTGCATGGGCTATTCCCTCATTAATCCATCATCAATCAAGCAAGTAAAAGGTCTGGAGTTAATTCCAGATGTGGTATTTGCATTTGAAAGCTGTTACTGTGAACTAACAACATGCGGTCAAAGGAATGCTCAATGGAAGTAAAAGCAACCATTCTGAGGCTAAAAGAAACAGAAAAAATCTGTCAGAGAGATGACAGGAATTTTAACAGGGGCCAAATCAACAGTTTGGTATATTTTGAGGGGGAAAAAAAGAGCACACTAATGAGCTCCAGAACTGAAAAAGGCCTGAACATCCACAGAAGAACAGTGATGGATAATCACAGGATCCTTTCCATGGTGAAGAAAAACCCCTTCACAACATCCACCCAAGTGAAGAACACTCTCCAGGAAGTAGGTATATCAGTATCCAAGTCTACCATAAAGAGAAAAATGCATGAGAGCAAATACAGACAGTTCACCACAAGGTGCAAACCACTAATCAGTCTCAAAAATAGAACGGCCAGATTAGACTTTGCCAAAAAACATATAAAAATGCCAGCCCAGTTCTGGAACAGCCTTCTTGGCATAGATGAAGCCAAGATCAACCTGTACAAGAATGGTGGGAAGAAAAAAGTTTGGGGGCGTCTTTGAACAACTTATGATCCAAAGCACACCGCATCTTCTGTAAAACTTGGTGGCGGCAGTGTGCTGCATGGGTATTAGTAGCTTCCAGTGGCAC
This sequence comes from Pholidichthys leucotaenia, assembly GCA_020510985.1. NCBI lineage: Eukaryota > Metazoa > Chordata > Actinopteri > Cichliformes > Pholidichthyidae > Pholidichthys > Pholidichthys leucotaenia. Next base: position 357,865,252 of record CM035843.1, on the reverse strand, counting down.
TGGGTCACGAGTGTTTATTACCTCCGCCAGGCCGAAAAGGCCAGGAGGAGGTTATGTTTTTGCCAGGGTTTGTGTGTTTGTCTGTCTGTCTGTCTGTCTGTTTGTCTGTTGGTTAGCAAGATAACTCAAAAAGTCTTGGACGGATTTCCATGAAACTTTCAGGCGTTGTTGGAAATGGTACAAGGAAGAACTGATTAAATTTTGGGGATGATCCGCATCACCGTCTGCATACAGGAATTTTTTAAAGCATTTTTCCACACTGTGACATATGGCCATTTTCAACATGTGTGCAGGCGCAATGGACGACGCTGGGCGTCGTGTCTGACCAACACAAACTCCGCGTTCTTCAACGTTTTAGCCACAAAAGCATGCGGAAAACACTGGAGTCCTGGGTCCGCCAGCCATAGGCGCTGCGCACATTGCGCTGGTCGTCGTGTCTGACCAACACAAACTCCGCGTTCTTCAACGTTTTAGGCACAAAAGCACGCGGAAAACACTGCTGGCCTGGGCCCACCAGCGTGCCTGTTTTTGCGCCACGCTGCAAAACCTGACACGGCCACCTGTCCGCCGCCCAATTATTTGCCACAAATTCCCCGCCCAGCTATAGGCGCTGCGTAAAAACGACCTCTCTGCCGGGGAAAATTCTAAATTCTGTTTTGCCGCGGAGCGCAACCCCAATATAATATAAAACCCACGGCAACCTGTCTAACCAATCTGCATCCGTCAGTGGAGGAGATGGACACACCAACACTTCAGCTTATTACCTCCGCCAAGGAGGCAATGCTTTTACAACCGTAAAACGGGGCTATAAGGGACGGCGGGGTAATATGGGACACTTTTCTAAATGTAATTCTGCTTTTTTAATTTTGCTTCCGCCTTGATTTCATGAAGGATTCATGGATATTTGACAATAACAACACAACTCAGCGTCCTGCTCAAAATAAAAAAAGCAGAATTACATTTAAAACATTTCCCAGAAAAGTGTCCCTTATCAACCCGCCGTCCCTTATAGCCCCGTTTTACACTACTGAACCACTAATCCTATCACTATCACATTGATTGTCATTCATTAATTGTCTGTTTATTGCACTGTCCATGTCAAATAAACAAATAATCATTGTGAGTCCAATTGCTAGTCATATCTTTTCATGCTCAGGGAATCTGAAAACGTACACACAAACACTGTATGGGGGGAACTGTGCCGCTTGGCGGAGGTCTGCGCTCTCCGAGTGCTTTTCTAGTTGATAATGTGACAGAAGACAGAAGCAGCCGGATGAATCCTTTATAGGGATATATTGTCTGCTCAGATTCAGCCAAATGCAGCAAAGTTGATTGGACAGTGCTTCACAGTACAGATGAACAATAACCTAAACTTACTGTAAAAACAACTCAGGAGTTTTTTTATGGCAAAGTGGAATATTCTGCAATGGCCAAATCAATCACCAGATTCCCAGTCCGACCAAGCATGCATTTCACTTGCTTAAGACTAAACTTTAGGCAGAGAGACCCACAAACAACTGAAGACAACTGCACTGAAGGCTTTGCAATGCATCACAAAGGAGGAAAACCAGTGTTTGGTGATCTCCATGGGTTCCAGAGTTGAGGCAGTCATTGCCTGAAAAGGATTTTCAACAAAGTATTAAAAAAAGAACATTTTATTTACAGTAATGTTAATTTGTCCTATTAGTTTTGAGCAGCTGAAATGAGTTTTGTATAAAAATGGTTGCAATTCCTAAACTTACTGTAATTGGAAACAGTGTCATAATTGGGTATAAAAGGAGCATTCCCGAAGGCTCAGTCATTCACAAGCTAGGATGGGGTGAGGTTCACCAATTTTTGAACAACTGTGTGGGCAAATAGTCCAACAGTTTAAGAACAATTTTTCTCAGTGTGCAATTGCAAGGAATTTAAGGATTTCATCTACAGTCCACAATATCGTCAGAAGAATCAGAGAATCTGGAGAAATGTCTGCACCCAAACAACAAGGCCAAAAACCATCATTGAATGCCCATCACCTTCAAATCCTCAGGCAGCACTGACATGATTCTCTAAAGGATATTGCCATGTGGGCTTAGGAACACTCCAGAAAACCATTGTCACTTCACTCTGGTTGTCGCTACATCTACAAGTGCAAGTTATAACTCTGCCATGTAAAGCGAAAGCCATATCTCAACAACACCCAGAAACACCGCTGCCTGGGCTCATCTGAGATGGTCTGACACAAAGTGGAAAAATGTGCTGTGGTCTGACGAGTCCACATTTCAAATTATTTTTTGAACTCATGGACGTTGTGTCCTCTGAGCTAAAGAGGAAACTGTCCAGATTGTTGTCAGTGTTAAGCTCAAAAGCCAGCATCTATGATGTATGGGGGTGTGGTAGTGCTCATGGCATGGGTAAGTTGCATATCTATGAAGGCACCATTAATGCTGAATGGTACATACAGGTTTTGGAGCAACATATGCTGCCATCCAAGCAATGTCTTTTTCAGGGATGTCTCTTTTTATTTCAACAACACAATGCCAAGCCACATTCTGCATGTTACAGCAGCGTGGCTTCATATTAAATGGGTGTGGGTACAAGACTGGCCTACCTGCAGTCCAGAGCTGTGTCCAGTTGAAAATGTGTGTTACATTATGGAGCAGAAAATAACGGAGACCCCGGATTGTTGAGCAACTGAAGTCATACAGCAAATAAGAATGGGAAAGAATTCCTCCTACAAAGTTTCAACAATTAGTGTCCTCAGTTCCTAAACACTTATTAGAGTGCTGTTAAAAGGAAAGGTGATGTAACACAGTGGTAAACATGGCCTGTACTGGCTTTTTTGGGAAGGCATTAAATTCAAAATGAGTGAATATTTGCAAAAACAATAAAGTTTATCAGTTTGAACATTACAGTAAATATCTTGTCTTTGTAGTGTATTGAGTTGAATATAGGTTGAAAAGGATTTTTAAATCATTGTAGTTTTTTAAATTTATGTTTTACACAATGTCCCAACTTAAAGCGTACCTGTGGTGGTCGTGAAGACGCATTTGACTTGAAAACATTATGAAAAAGTATTTCTTATTTGGGTAAATAATTTTTGCCAGCCATATACCACCAGACATATATTCAAATAGGACCTTGGCCATGGGCAGCCAATGAAAACTGGGCGCAGCCATGACACATGCGGATGTGACATCACTTCGTTGATACTCAGCAGTCAATGCTCCGCCTGTATGAGAGACTAGGGTGCTGTTGTGAGTGTTTTTATTCTATTATGGCTGAATTGTCGGACTCTGAGGAAGAATTTGTCCAACATGGCTACAGGTTTGAACCAGAAAGGTCTTCTGAGGGTTAAAGTGACGAAGTGGTCCTCACACACAACGCAATTTCGTCTGAAATTATTCGTCTGTGCCCTGTTTCCGCTCCGATCTTCTGACAAGGTGAGCTGGGTTTGGGTACACAAAAAAGGTGTTTCTTTGTTTTTTTCGCTTATTATTCAGACATCCAAAGGCTTTACATTCCGCCATGTTGCGATATCCATATCACATTGTATGTTTTTGTTTTTACAAGAGCACCGAGTGTCTGCTGCTCTGTAGATAGTTGTAGAATCATCTTCCGTGTTTCGGCAGTTACGAGATCAGATGAGACAAGCAGCCGAATTTAAGCATTTATTTATTTTTTTTCTACTCGTTTTAGTTCTGCATTTAATATGAACCCTGAGTTTGAAATAAACGTTTGAATTTTGGTCCTCACACAACGCAACGCGCTGTCTGCCGCTCTTTATAGCGGCGAGGGAGGAGCTGAATTAATCTGCCGTATTGCGGCTGTTAACGACCTCAGATCAGACAAGAGGACCCGCCGAATTTAAGCATTTATTTATTTATTTTCTACTCGTTTAAGTTCTGCATTTAATATGAACCCTGAGTTTGAAATAAACGTTTGAATTTGAATTTGAATATCCCCAAAGCCGCTGCACATCCGGGTACTCGAGGCTCAGCCAATACTGATCCAGATCGCGGTAGCCACGAAATTACGTCACAGGAAGCGTCCTGGAAGTCCATGTAGCCGCTAGTATGGCTGTACCCATGTTTTGCTGACATAGCTGAACCAGCACATCAGCAATGGATTTATATCAAATTGCTTTCAACGTGAATTTCAACTTAAACTTGAACTAGAACGTGAGACAGGGGCTCAATATAATATCTTTTTTTTCACGACCACCACAGGTACGCTTTAACCAGAGTTGGGGTTGTATGTATATCCTTAAGTGTTGCAGTACCATTTATCTCTCCATTCATCATCAAATTGTGTCCCCAAAGTACAACTGTCAATACCTGTTTTATATAAGTTTTCGCTCGTCAGCTCACTGCAGCTGCCTTTGTTTCGGTGGCTGAAGGCTCATAGTCCACTGTGGGATGGCGTGCTGTTGTGCTAGTCTTTCTGCTGTGCTCAGGGATTTCTCTGCTTTTCACCTTTCAGTGCAGTTTCAGAACCACTGTGGCAGCAGGACAGGGTCCTGTGCCTGGGCTCCAGCATCTCATGTTCCAGGGTGTGCTTCATTTTCCACGGTGAGAAAAGCATCTCCACACAAGGAAAGCGGTAGACTGCGTTGTCTTCTTGGCTCGCTCCAAGTTTGGAGGTGGCTTTGTTGTACAGGGGGTGTCTGGAGTTGGTTGATTTTTACCGGCCACTATTTGGGCTCGACTGCCGCTGGGGCTCAGCTCCACTTGTGGAGTGTTTTTAGCTTAGCTTCATCTGCTCACGCTGCTGCCCCTGGATGGTTCCGTAAACCCTTAATTTGGTGAGGCCATGCTCAGTGGAACCTTTACTGGGATACCTTCAACTGGCTCTGCAGCTGACTTTGAAATCTTCTGTCTGCATCTACTGTATGCCCTCAAGGTCCTTCGGGTCCATAGGACCTCCCCTTCTTCCGATATCTTAAAGGAAGAGTAAACACTGAAGAAGCTATATGAAAATATGTGGAGAGATAAACAGGAATAATCACTGGGTTTCCTTGTCATTTTCTGCCTAGTTGCTATGCCACAGTTAATATGTCCTAATAATACAATAATTGGTAATGCATTTGTTATTTATTTATTTGTCTGTTTTGAGATTTATGGACACTACTGCAGAAAGCAAAGGGTTATTGCCTTTGAAGCCTGGCAGCAAATAGGCTTATTATTTCCTAATTCAGCACTGCAGAGTGATAATAATTTCTTGAAATGTCTGTTAAAATGAGAGACACTCCAGAGTGTGTAAGCAATGTGAGTTTGCACTAATGAGCTGTGTAGACTGGGGATTTGGGAAAATGCTGGTGTTGCTTTCGTCTTATCAGTTGTGCTCTGAGCTGCTTTACTCTGCTCGCAGACAAGTGGAGAGAGCCACTTAGAGCTACATTTGCATCCTAAGAATAGAGTCAAAGCAGTTATGAAATTTTAGCACCTTGAGACGACTTTTGTTGTGATTAGGCGCTGTACAAATAAAGTTGAATTGAATAAAGTGTAGCTAAGGATAAATAGGATGTTTTGATGTATTCACAAAACTGCAAACACACGTTTGTTTTTTGTTAAGATATTATTTACAGGTTTATTCAATAAATGACTATATTTGAGCTTAAAATATCTTGTATGCATTTAGTTTGATCAGTAAAGCAAGCCAGTTTGTTCTCAAACGAAATTGATTTAAAAAACAACCTTTCCATCATCATTAATGAACTAATTTAATGATTTCTTGTGTTTTTGTTGGGAGCAGTGGGAGGCATAGTTTCTAATTATCCGCTTCACTCCTCCTTGTCACTCTTCCTTTTCATTCTACCGCCATCCATACTTACCTTGCACACGCAGACAGAGGCAAGCACAGACACACACTAGTTATGCAACCCATTGTGTGCTGCATTGTGGCAAACCTTTGTTCCAGTGTGTGGTCATGGTGGTGCTGATGATGAGACGTGAGTGCCCCGTTCTTTCAGGCTGAAACTGCCCCCCCCTGCCTGTCCAAATGCAAGCGTGTATGTGTGTGTATGTGTACACGTCTGTTGCTTCATCCACTTCAAATAAATCAATTTTCTTTCCAGAGACCTTCACACACTCACCATGTTTCTGCACACACCCAAACAAAGGCACTCCTTCACTCAATATTCCCGCAGTCTGATTTAATTTCAGTGTTTGCTCTGGCTTAAAGACCTTGGTGCGGTGGCAACATATTTTTCCCCGGGGAAGGGGTGGGGGGGTGGGGCAGAAAACACATGACACTATTGTAACCAGAATATGTTAAATCTCTTTATTTATTTTTTAAATTTTGCACAGTAACTTTGCATACGGAATTTACCATTTTTGAAGTATTGTACAACCAAGGCTTGAACGTTGGAATATTGGGCCAGTTGGGGTCCCACCCAGATGTCTTGTGTTTGGACTTTTTACTGGCGCAGTGTTTGCTCTGGCTTAAAGACCTTGGTGCGGTGGCAACATATTTTTCTGGGGGGGAGAAAACACATATGTATGAATTTGTTAATTTTATACTATTTATTTCTTTTTTTAATTTTGCACAGTAACTTTGCGTATAATAATGCATCAGATTTATATAGCACTTTATCATAGACACTCAAAGACGCTTTTTACAGATACACTATTCATTCACTCCAGACAGACGATGGTAGTGATAAGCTACTACTGTAGCCACAGCTGCCCTGGGGCAGGCTGACGGAAACGTGGCTGCCAGTCCAGGCCAACGGCCTCTCCGGCCACCACCGAACATTTATACACATTCATACCTAGTGTTATGGACACTGGAGGTAAGGTGGGTAAAGTGTCTTGCCCAGGGACACAACAGCAGGATATCTGGGGAGAGCGGGATTCGAACCGCCAACCATCCAGTTATTGGACGACCCGCACTACCTCCTGAGCCACTGCCGTGCATATGGAACTTACAATATGAAGTATTGTACAACCAAGGCTTGAATGTTGGAATATTGGGCCAGTTGGGGTCCCACCCAGACGTCCTGTGTTTGGACTTTTTACTGGTGTCATCCTTCTCTCCTTCCTCTGCTCTCACCTCTCCTGGACCCTCTGCCTGAACACTTTCCTCTCCTTGGCTCCTCTCTTCTGTCTCATCTTGCCCTCTTTGAGCTCTGTCTAATTCAGCTTCTCTCTCTGTCTATGGTGGTATACAAACAGGTTAGAAAATATCAAGTGTCATGTTTTGTTCTGCAGGATTTTTTTGTCATGGTTTACATAAATAACAAAAATATGTGTATTTTTTGTATTTTTATTCTAGTGTTTATTTTTTTCCCGGTGAGAGAGAGTAGAAAAGGAAAGGGAAAAAACATTCATAATAGTAATTTACTCATGCATACTTAAATTATATGATCAGAGGTGGGTGTAGTAACCAGAAATTCTACTCATGTAAAAGCAGTGCTATGAAATTAGTTAAAAGTAGACAACCAAAAATTTCTAGTAGAGTTAATGGTAAAAAAGTGCCCATTTAAAAACTTGAGTAATGACTTCAGTTTTGAAGGTTTGAGGTTTTTCTCCAAAATTTAGAACAATTTTCTTATAGTTTTCTACTTTTCTCTGGAAATTTATCTAAATTTGCAACCATTTTCCTCATTTGTAATTTCCTCTTGTAAAATTATGACTTTTCTTGTACATTTGAGACTTTATTATAAACTTGTGGATTATTTCATAGCTAATTTTTGTCTATTATTTATAAAATTACCGTTTTTTTAAATAAATTTGAAACAGGTTGTTTTAAAATTGACTTTTTTCCTTATAACAATTTACATTTTTGACCATAATTTTGCAGAGCCAGAACAGAACAATAATTTAACTCTGATTTCAAAGAAAAAAATATTAAAATTATATTTAATGAAATAAATTAACTTAAATTACCAAAGATACAGTTATTTCAGTTACAATATTTCTATATATTTATAGTTTTTTAGAAATCTCCTCACTAATCAGACAGCAGGAAAAACCTCCCTTCTTTTGAAATCCAAATGTTGAATGTTGGCATGTTAAGTTTGTCTGAAGGCTGCTGACGGATTAAAGTCGTTGACTTCGTGAACTTTGGTCATCTTAATTTGCCAGGTACATAAAAATGAACATAAATTATTAGTTAATATTGTAGTGGCTGCTGAAGGAAATCCTCAGCGATTCAGTCACTCTTGACTTTCCCTGCATATGAAGCCGAACCACACCTGTTAGCTAAGTGACTCTTCATTATTGCTTCCGTTACCAGTGGGTTAAAACCACCATAAATGCCTCCACTGCTTACATACCTCTTCTGCTTTTTCCACGTTTAAAGTACTTTAATAAGCTCATACTTCTCTCGGACAGTGACGCTAATGAGACACTCTGCCTGCCTGCCGACTGGAGCGGTCACACAGGCGGGGCACTTCTGAACTCCGCACGAGTAACAGTAATGCACTTTGTTTATGCACGCGCTTGCAGACCATCATTCCTTCATATTTTTTTTTCTTAAATTTATATTTCCTTGGCTCGGCAGCATAACCTCAAAGGTGGCAGACCACCACGTGGAAATGTTACCAGAGGAAACCCTGAATTTCTGCCCTCAGAGGAAATTATTTGCTGAAATACTTCAATGACTGAATTACGTTTTCTCTTGGCTGCAGCATTGTAATTTTTTTTTCATTAGAAACCACTGGAAATGCATGTAAAACAATGTTTATGCAGTGGTCAGCAGCTCATTTTACATTGTTTACCTGGCATTAATGATGGTTGAAACCTACGTTACAGGCTTGGTAGCCATAGCAACCATGTGCACTTTTAAGAAGTTAAATGAATAATAAAACTTGACAAACTAAATTACAGTCAATATACCAGTGACTTCATATGAGAGTATCTCAGAGGACATGCCTGCAGGAGCTAGGGTATGGGTGATATTAATTGAACTTTAACTGAATAATTAGTGTATAGCTTTAAGGAGAAAAGTTAACTGAATATCAAGGAAAAGAGACTGTTCAAATCAATTTATAACTGATTACATAAAAGATCTATCCATCCATCTTCTACTGCTTACTCAGGGTCTGTGTCACAGGGGACCAAGTAAAGAAGCCCAGACTGCCGCCCAGTTCACATGATCCCTCTTGCAGGCGGTGAGCCCACTGGAGGGCGGACCCATGTGGCTCCTTTGAGTCCCCTGGGTCCTTGTTATGCGTCGGTGCAGTGGAGGCATGCGGTAGTCTATCGATGCCTCTATGTGTGGTTGGTTGTGTGTGTGTGTTTGCCTGTTTGTTACCAGCTTTTCAGCTCACCCGTCAAAATTAAGTTGAGCTAAAGGCTTGTATCAATATAGCACCATATTTTCTCGACTTCTAATTTGCCAGAATTTTGACATAAGGCTTTGTTTTAAAAATAAACACAAATGGCCCTTTTTCATTAGCACCTACTCAGCCCTTTTCCACTAGCCTGTACTCGGCCCAACATGGTTTAGGTTGTTTTCCGTTACAGCTGAGTACCACCTCAAAGTGGGTGGGTTCATTACAGGAACGCAGCCAGTTTTGTTGTTGACATGCTGACGTTTTGTTGTCAGAAGCGAATACTTATTATTACTAATACTAATTAATTCATTAATACTAATACTTTTTACAGCAAGTGCAAAATACAAGCAAAGCACGGAGTTAGCGTTGATGGCTAGCTAGCTTGCTAACTAGCTAGCTCATTGTCTGCATACAGGAGACAATGGCAATATCCTTGTTTGTTCAAAATGAGCTTGCCACCAATGGGATAAATAATGTAAAAGATGCTTAAAATCACAAAACACTCATCATCTTCCCTGTGAGCAGCCATCAGCTCAGAGACTTCCTGGTATACTTTTTCATTTCGGGTTGCTCCACCGTTGACGGGGCTGAAAAGTTCATAGTGGTCAAATCTGCCCAAATGTGGTTTATTTTTCAATCACGGGGATCCAAGCGCTACAACACCGATGGAAGACGTGTGTGCAACGACGGGGAGGCTGTTGAAAAATAGCCACATTTAGTCAAATTTGACCACTATATAAACTTTTCAGCCCCGTAGCCCTCTCTGGGGGGCACAGGAGTCTGCACCTTGTCGTTAGATCATGATGTTGATTTGTGTGTAACCATTTATTTCATTGATTATCACAGAAATAATAAAAATTCACGGCCGAATTTACAAATGGCGGCTATGACTCTTGTGAAGACGTCACTCTCATCCAGTGACATTACGCTCTGGCCAATCAGTGCCCTGCAGTCTGTTGACATCACATTTTCAGCTCGACTCAGCACACTTGGACCCCAAAATGAGTTGGTACAAAAAAGTACCTGGTACCAGGTACTAGGTACTAATGGAAAACCCTTCAAACCGAGTAGAGTCGCAAGTTGGGCTGAGTAGGTGCTGGTGGAAAAGGGGCTAAATTTAACTCACCATTTCCGTCAGTGGAGCCACGAAAAAAGGTATTGTAATTATTATCCCGGGCCAGTAGAGGTCAGAGTGCGACTTTTTTACAGCCCCCCATGCTACCATGCCACAGGCACCGAGGCAGCAGCACCTTAGTGCTTTCATTGTAACTTCTTTTCATGGGGGTCTACTGGACCACTTTTTGGTCTAGCCCTTCACCAGGACCAATTTGACAAAAAGAAAGTTAATATTTGACTAAACGCAGTTTAATAGTTATTACTGTACATCAATTACTAAAAACCTGAGCACATTTCCTATGTTTACATGCACGCTAACAAACTAATTTTTGTGATTTGGGTTTTTGTATTACGTGATTATTCAAGTCATATTAACAGCATAATCTGATTTTCTTTAACAAATAAATGCTATGAAAAATCAGATAAATACAACTAGTTTACTGCATTCCATCTATTCAGTGCATGTAAAGCTGTAAAGCTGTTTGGACCGACTTTTACAGACATTTTGAAAAATCAGAGAAATTAGTCCAAACCTCAGTGAAATTGTGTTCATGACCAGGTTTTTTTAGTCCAGCGCACACCAACTTTTACGAACTTTAAAGGTGCTTTTTAACTCCACAGCCTTGCTTGGCCATGGATAAGAGCTGTCTGCTACAATTCAGAGATGATGCCAGTCTTTCTCTTTGTCCAGGAGTTTTGAGAGTTGTAAAATTTCCTTCAGTTATATTGTCGTTCATCCGAGTTTTCTTTTAAACCAAGAAAGAGCAAGCCCTTCATCTCAGCCTGAGTTCTGTTAATCTGCTCTGGCAAATGCAGAATTGTAGATTTAATTCAAGGCAAGTGTCAGTATATTTTCATTTTGAATCATTCTTTTAAAAGAATGACAGTGAATGGGGTTAACAATGGAAGCTGAGCCAGTAAATCTTGGAGAATGATTACGCATGGAGCAGAAAATTAAGAACAGTAAATTTGACAATGAGGAGATTTTTTTTATTCCCCCTTCTCTCGCGTTTGGCTTTCCAGAACCATGGACAGCGACACTTCGTCAGCATTTCTCTTGTGTCCGTGCATGTCTGAAGTGAGTTTCGGTCTAAAAACATCTGCTTCTGCCAGCATTTCAGTCGGTTTGTCAACGGAGTTTAACTTAGGCTGACTTAAGCGAACTCTGCACAACTTAGCTCAGCCCTCAGAAACTTTTACAAACTGAGCACAGCTTTCACTGTTCATTTCCAAATGTCAGTAAATTTTCAGCATGCTGAAAATTTTCAAAGAATATGACTTTCGCCAGCATTCACCAACAAACACCAACTATCATTAACTTTTACCACCTTTTGTCCGCAGAGCCAGACGTTTGCCGAAATGTCAGTAAAAGTTGGTCCAAACATTGTAGTGTGAATCCACCTTAAATGCCTTAGATCTGATTTTTGCAATTACCCGATTATTTTTAGTTATTGGATTATTGTGGTCATAGTTTGGCTAAACAGTTCAGATTTTCAACTAAATATTATAAATGAACAGCCAAACTGTTAGTTGAACATAATGGAGAGTTAGAGTATTTTGCTAAACTAGCAAACTAAAATTAATAAGTAAATAACATAATGAATAAAATGTTGGTGAAAGTATGGATTAATGTTTGAAATGATCACCTAACCTTGTAAACAGGAACATTATTTAACTAAGGAGTAACTGTCCAAAAATAGCTGGTAGCTATAATCGGCTACCAGTCCAAATAAAATTTTTAGCTAGAAAACATTTTTAAAAATTTTTAGATGGTAAATGAAAGCTGAAAGTCAATATGCAGAATTATGAATGACAAATGTAAACTTAACTAAACTGCTTGTAAAAGGTAAACTAGCTAGATATCCATTGGTTAAATGTAATGAATAAATTGAAATATCAAAAATTAGGATAAAAACTTGAAAATTATTTTTTTCTAACAGATGAATAGCTTGCAATAACTTGTGAATGACTGTTGAAAATTGTGATAAATTACGATTTGTGAAGTGGTAATAATTTTGGTAAAAAGTGAACTTATTTGATGTATAGAGAGCCAAAGGCTACAGTCACACTGCAGGTCTCAATGCTCAATTCCGATTTTTTGCTGCGATCCGATATTTTTTTTGTGTGGGCGGTCACATTATAATTTAAATGCGACCCCCATCAGACTCCAGTGGGAACGGTCTACATCTATGGAGTGACGCACATGTGCAGAAGAAAACGTAACATCAGGCACAGCGTTGTGTTTATGGAAGTAAATATGAGCCCCGAACGATTGAGGGGGACAGAACTTCTTCACCTTGATGCAGCACAGCAAAATAAAGTGTTAAAATCATTCAGAAATGATTATGTACAAAATAAATATGAGACCAGCTTCATTCCTGTACATGCCAGATGACCGCTGTGATCAGCTCTGCTTTAACAGAACTCATCCATTAAACAGCTCTCTTGAAAATGAGACCCCATGTCTCAATGGGATTACCTGTATAAATAAGGTTAATAATAAATAAACGGTGCAGCTAGTACCAGTGGTGTAACACCGGTCGCGCACAGAAAGGAGAAGCCACCGGAGACTCCCCACTCCTGGATGATGTGTCTTCATATCCCTCTATCTGGCCATTCCGCTCTACAGTCATGTCGGTATTAACTTTACATTTTAGACATTACAGCGGCCGGGACTCATGGTGTGCTCTTTACAGGGAAAAAGGAATTTGCAGCATCCAGTGTGCACCTGTAATGCTTGTCTGAGGTTTCAGCCCCGACATCCCCCCCCCCCAAAAAAAAAAATAAAATAAAATTTAAAGTTGTTGTGCAGTCGGAGCCAACAAAATTACGATCCAGTAATAAAGGGAAGAAGACTGATTAAAAAGCGAGCACAAATCGGCTGTGTCTGCCGTGCTTGCTGCATCCTCCACTGCAGAATTGTAGCGTCTGTCTCACTTCAACGAGGAAAAAGTCAGATGAAATACGACATGACCGTTCAGATTGAGGTCGCTTTGGAAAATATCAGATACGTATCCGAATTAGGACCACATGTGAAAGCGGACTGGGTCTGGTGTGAAAAAATCGGATGTATGCTGTTCAGACAGAATCAGATATGGGTCACATGTGCGCAAAAAAATCAGAATTGAGCATTAAGACCTGCAGTGTGACCGTAGCCTAAGTCACGCCCCCTCTACTTCCACATATGGGATCTTAAATCGAAAAAATTTCTCCATTGAAATGAATGGCAAGGGTGAAATTATCTTTTGATCCCAATCAGATTTTGCCACGAGTTCATAAAAAATTATAAAAATGAGAACCAATACACTCTAAGGTCCTCAGCTTGTGACGCAGGGGTTGGAAAATGAAGTTGTTTCATATTAGTCCTCTGCTGTGCCACTCTCAGGATTTCATGCCTGGTTTGTTCAGGTGAGTCTACAATGAAAACAAATCTGATTTCCTTGCTGCTCCCTCTCTCCAGCTCCCACAGTCAGGCAGTAATGTCATCCATTCTCTGTTAACCTGTGTGACAGGCCGTAACCTGAAGAGGCTGTTAAAACAATCTCCATTTGGAAATCATGTCAGCGCACCTTAAAAAGATTGCCTTGGCAGAAGAAACATTTCATTTCAGCACCGTACATTTTCATTGGCACGTCCATGGTCTTTAGTCCTCATTTGCAGTTTAAAGCCTTCTTTCCTCCAAGCAATATAGTTCAGGTTAAGCTCACCATGGTACAGTTTGCAATGGTAAATAGCTTGTGTTTTCACTGCAGGGTGTGTAGGCCTGATGACAGCTACTAAACAGTGTGATATACTAATGCAACAGAGTGTAGCCTGTCAATAAATTCACCAACCTTGGGGGATCTTGACCTTGAAGTCAGTTCAAACTTGTCCAAGATTTATAATCGTATGAGAAGTCTACATCATTTCCTTCTCAAGTTATCATGTTTACAAGATTTAGGGAAAACCTGACCTGACCTAGAGCTCAAGGCCAAGGTCACCTAAATATGAACTCATCTGTGATTTTTTTTTAGAGTGCAGATGTATGTAAAAGGCTCAACAACAGATTCTGTTATACTCTTTATTAGTATCATGTCCATATCTTCAGTCATTTGATTTTTTTACTTGCACAGTTTTTTGCAATGTGCAGTACTTCTTTCTTTACAACCTTATCCAGAAAGATACTGTTTATGTTATTCATTGTTTTCACCTGCATTATTATCTATTGTATCTGGAATATTCATTGCCAGGCTAGGACCTAGCCTCCCCAGCCTTTTGTTTTTTTACTATAGTGACCGCAAGTTGTGACACTGTTGTAACCGGAGTATGTTAATTTTACACTATTTATTTCTTTTTTTTAAATTTTGCTCATGGAACTTACCATTTCAAGTATTGTACAACCAAGGCTTGAATCTTGGAATACTGGGCCAGTTGGGGTCCCGCCCAGATGTCCTGTGTTTGGACTTTTTACTGGTGTCATCCTTTTCTCCCTCCTCTGCTCTCACCTCTCCTGGACCCTCTGCCTGAACACTTTCCTCTCCTTGGTTCATCTTGTCTGTCTCATCTTTCCCTCTTTCCCAGTCTAATTCAGCTTCTCTCTCTCTCTATGGTGGTATACAAACAGGTTAGAAAACACCAAGTGTCATGTTTTGTCCTGCAGGATTTTTTTTGTCATGGTTTACATAAATGACAAAAAATATGTGTATTTTTTTGTATTTTATTCTACTGGTTTTTTTTTCCCATTGAGAGAGTAGGAAAGGGAAGGGAAAAAAACATTCATAATAGTAATTTACTCATGCATACTTAAATTATATGATCAGGTGGGTATAGTAACCAGAAATTCTACTCATGTAAAAGCAGTGCTTTGAAATTAATAATTAAAAGTAGGCAACCAAAAATTTCTAGTTGAATTAACAGTACAAAGAGCACCCACTTAACCTGTTGAACTCTGTTCAACTTCCCTAAAAACGCCTAAAAATAACATGCCCAAAGTAAATCAAAAGCTGTTCTTCAACCCTTTGCAGCATCTTCATGGGGTTAGTCTCATTTAAAAGAAAACACTCTGAATTTTTTGGCAAAACAGTCATAATCTCTCTAAGTGCTCCTGCCACTGAGTAACAAGAAAGTTCGCCTGAGTGTTTTTTTTAGATACAAATGCTTGCAAATAACATACAGCTGTCAGATACTGGCTGGAAAACACAACAGAAATGTAGAACCAAGTGTTTTCAAGCTCAGGTCAAAATTTTGTAAAAAATACCACAAAAAATGAATATATTACACAGCTTTTTCCACAGGTTGTAACAAGGCTGTGTCTGTACTGGAATACCGGAAATACAGCTTTTTTATTTCAGTGCGCACTGAGACGCACTAAGATGCAGAGACATGATCGCCCGCGGAATTCACAGAGTTCAAGGGGTTAAAAACTTCAGTAATGACTTCAGTCTTGAAGGTTTGAGATTTTGCTCCAAAATTTATATCATTTTTCTTATAGTTTTCTACTTTTCTCCTCATTTGTAATTTCCTCTTGTAAAATATGACTTTTCTTCTACATTTTATTATAAACTTGGGGATTATTTTATAGATAATTTTTTGTCTATTTTTTTTAATAAAATTACCATTTTGTTTTTGTTTTTTTATAAATTTGAAACAGATTGTGGTAAAATTTACTTTTTTCCTTATACAATTTACACTTTTGACCATAATTTTGCAGAGCCAGAACAGAACAATAATTTAACTCTGATTTCAAAGAAAAAAAAATAAAATTATATTTAATGAAATAAATTAACTTAAATGACCAAAGATGCAGTTATTTCTGTTATAATATTTCCATATATTTATTGTTTTTAGAACTCTCCTCACTACCCAGACAGCAGGAAAAACCTCCCTTATTTTGAAATCCAAATGTTGGCATGTTTTGTTTCTCTGAAGGCTGCTGACGAATTAAAGTCATTGACTTTGTGAATTTCAGTCATCGTAACTTGCCAGGTACATAATAATGAACATAAATTCGGTGGCAGTGGCTCAGGAGGTAGAGCAGGTCATCCAGTAACCGGATGGTTGGCGGTTTGAATCCTGCTCTCCCCAGATATCCTGCTGTTGTGTCCCTGGGCAAGACACTTTACCCACCTTGCCTCCAGCGTCCATAACACTGGATATGAATGTGTATAAATGTTCGGTGGTGGCTGAAGAGGCCGTTGGCATGGATTGGCAGCCATGTTTCCGTCAGCCTCCCCCAGGGCAGCTGTGGCTACAGTAGTAGCTTGCCACTGCCATAGTCTGTCTGGAGAGAATGAATAATTTATCTATTTGTAAGGCGTCTTTGAGTGTCTATGATAAAGCGCTATATAAATCTGATGCATTATTATAAATTAGTTAATTAATATTGTAGTGGCTGGTGAAGTATATCCTCACCATTTCATCAGTCACTCTTACCTTTCCCTGCAAATGAATCCTAACCACACCTGCTAGCTAAGCAACTTGTCATTATTGTTCCCGTTGCCAGCAGGTTAAAACCACCATAAATGCCTCCACTGCTTACATACCTCTTTTGCTTTTTTCCATGTTTAAAGTACTTTAATAAGCTCATGCTTCTCTTGGACAGTGGCACTAGAGACACACTCTGCCTGCTGACTGGAATGGTCGTGGGCGGCGCACTTCCGAACTCTGCGTGTTGTTTGTGTGCGTGCTTGCGGAGCCTCGTTCTTACATATTTTTTTTCTTAAATTCATATTTCCTTAGTGTGGCGGCATAAATCCAAGGATGGTGGCCCGCCACACAGAAATGTTACCAGAGGAAACCTTGGGTCTTTTGACACGACCTAGCTGGAACTTGAACCCACGACCTCCCAGTTGTGGGGTGGTGGATGCTCTGCCTCCAGGCCACCACTCTGGTTTATACCAGTATAGCAGTATTCTCATAACAATCTGAGATTTTTCTAACTTTTCTCAGTGTTTCCTCAGCTCCTTCTTTATTTTTCCTCAGCTAGTGTGGTGTCACAGCTGGCTGACGTGTAGATTTGACTGTATTGAAAAGAGAAGTTTACACTGTTGTGACTCTTCATCTACGCTACAGGAATGACAGCATTTCCCTTTCCAATGTTTTTTTTTTTGTTCTTTTTTAATAATGAAATATATGCAGGGCCAGCAGTTCCTTTTCTGCTACTGGAAAAGTGAGATAATACAGAGAAGCCGTCAGTGTTATCAGATAATGCTGAAGTTGGCCTGATATTGTATCTGTGGTGTAACACAAGACCTGTGGGCTCAGAAACATGAGAACCACCCTCTAGTCTCAGTGTGTGTGCTATGTACATGAAAAAATAATGAACATTTCCAACTATAGTTTAGTCAAAGTGAAATTAAGTGTGCAACATCAAGCAAACTATATTGAAGTAAACTACTTAACTAGTAGTGAAATAATTAATCTGTCTT
The DNA here is from genome assembly GCA_020510985.1 of Pholidichthys leucotaenia. NCBI lineage: Eukaryota > Metazoa > Chordata > Actinopteri > Cichliformes > Pholidichthyidae > Pholidichthys > Pholidichthys leucotaenia. The sequence goes on along the minus strand of CM035843.1, from coordinate 357,847,471 downwards.
ATGTTAGTTTATTTTCATTGTGTTTAGGTTTCCACTGAGTACATTAAGGGGGGGAAACTACAATCCAACACTTGATCTGTTTCAAACCAAATTACGCTGCTACCAGTGCTACAGGTAGCTCTTTGCCAGCTGATGCAAACTGGATTATGATAAAATACAGTTCAGGTTGATAATTACTGGTTTAGGCAAACCTTGACACACTCTATCAGCAGTTTGTGGTACAGGTTGTTCAGGTGTGTAACTGTCATTGCGAGTTTGCTGTTCTCTGTTTCACTGTAATACTACAGCCAGAGTAAATCAGTAAATGTTCAGCGAAGTGACAATATTCCTTGCTGGGAATAAAAACATCTTCTTGTTAGCATAACGGCTGTTTAATGGGGGAAGAAGCTTGCGCTTCTGCACGAGGTTAATAGATACCAGCTAAATATAATTGGGCTCACCTCAACGCACAACTTGGGATCTGGAACCAGTCGCCTGGAGAAGGGTTGAACCTTGGACTTTTCTGGAGTTGTCCCGGGTGAAGAGAGGTGGCAAGCAGGGGTGGGTATTCTCACCCCCCCCCCCCCGTCTGGCCTCCTTGATGTTGGGGTTCTCCTCAGTGGACGAAAGGGTTATTTCCCTGTGCCTTTGTATTGGGAAATGGTTCCTAACCATCATTTATGCCTGTGCGCCAAATAATGTTTCTTAGTACCCACCCTTTTTGGCATCTCTGACTGATGTTCTGGAAAGCTCTCTTCTTGGAGAATCCAGTGTCTTATTGGGGGACTTAAACGTGCACAAGGGCAATGACAGTGAAACCTGGAGGGGTGTGATTGAGAGGAATGGCCTGCCTGATCCGAACCGAAGTGGTGTTCAGTTATTGGACTTATGTTTGTCCATAACGAACACCATGTTCAAGCGTAACGGTGTCTATATGTGCACCTGGCACCAGGACACCCCAGGTCACAGGTTTGTTGTTTTGTCATCAAACTTGCAACCGTAACACATGGGTGAAGAGAAGTGCAGAGCTGTCAACCGATCGCCACCTGGTGGTGAGTTGTATCCGATAGCAGGGGAAGATGCCATTCAAACCTGGCAGACCCAAACATTTAGTGAGGCTGTGCTGGGAACATCTGGCTGAGGCCCTTGTCTGACAGGTCTTCAACTCCCACCTTGGAGAGAACTTTGACCAGCTGAGCAACTGAGTTGTACTAGCAGGTCAAGACGAGAATTGCTCAAGCAGTTGCTGAGGCTAAAATTTGGGTGTGGGAGGAGTTTGTGAGTCGAACACTTGAGGTGTTTCGGGTACATTCCACTGGGAGAAGAACCCAGAGCAGACGCAGGACACGCTGGAAAGACTATGGGCCCTGTTAGGACGATTATCCACAGACTTTTCCACCAGACTTTCCGCTGTAAGTCAGTGTTTTTATTCGTTTCTGTCAGCACATTGTCTGTTTTTCACACCTTGCGTCACACCATTTAATTATCAGCAGACAGTGTGCCTGCTATGCGCAGGAAGGAGGCGGCTCATTTAAAAAGTGTGGCAGGGCACAATCTAATGCGCATTACAATTATAGTGCATGTCATGACAATCTGCTTTTGATCAGGCAAAAGGAAGTCTGTCGTCAGAAGTGCATTGTTTAACGATATTTCAGTGGCATGTTTTGACATTGCACAGCTCCAAAGCTCATGAAGAAACGGCATGCGCTGGGATCTTCTTCTTATTTTAATGGAGAGAGTTGTAACAGTCATCATATAATCGCCCTTCACTTTAATTATAGATGATCACACACTGTTTTTTTTTTTTTATTCCATCCATTTAATTGTGGACTTACCATTGGAGTCTGTAGATTAGGCATTAATGTAGGTTTTTTTAGGGGAATAAATGAATGAACAGTGTGGATGTGTGCCTTCCAGTGTGATGTGCAGCACACGGGAGGAGGCATGTCAGTCTGAAGATTTTTATTCCAGTCACATTTTCGTTTTCATCACAGACTTATTAGGCATTAATGTGTTTATTTTTAAAGGAATAAATGAATGAACAAGGAGTGTGGAGTATTTTACTTTTCACTGTAAATCCCCAGAGAGACAGGAGATGCATTCACATCTGCCTCGGCCGTGTGCCCCAGGTTCCCAGCCAGGCCGAGGCCGCCTGCACCACGCCTATTGTCATGGTTCTTCCCCCAGCAAGCTCCCCAACTGCCACCCGTCAGAGTGCCACCGAGAGTGGGCTCGCTTTGTGGTAGGGGTTGTGTTGGATAGGAAGCTGTGCCAGATCCCCTCCTTTCCTCCCGCCCGAGAGGGACTGGGACAGACAGCCGCAAACCTCAGCAGATCCCCGCACAAGATGGGGGGAGGGACCCTCGTTCAGTGAAAGCAACAGGAGAGGGAGCACTCCATCTTCCCATGGGCCGGGAGCGACTTCTGTGCGATCGTTAATGAAAGTTTGTCAAAGTTTGCACAGGCATCATCCTCGTCCTGAAATTTCAAACCCATTCATGTCTGTGTGTTGCACCCATGCACACTAATAATAATAATAATAATAATAAATAATAATAATAATAATAATGGATTAGATTTATATGGCACTTTACATGTCAAGTGACATCTCAAAGCGCTTACAGTGAGTCCATTATTCATTCACTCCAGACAGACATTAATAGTAGTAAGCTACTACTGTAGCCACAGCTGCCCTGGGCCAGACTGACGGAAATGTGGCTGTCAATCCACACCAACAGCCTCTCCGACCACTACCAAACATTAATGTAGAACACTACATTAAATCATTCAGCTGATTTTGCAGCTCAGCATTCTTCCCTGTTTGTTCTTTCTAAAATAACTAAATGAGCATCAACTGTGATAGATGTCTTCCTTATTCCAAGCAGCATTACTATCACATGCATTTTAGCTCACATGCACAGGCTTTGGTCAGTGCAAAACCCGTCTTAAATTGTCATGACCACAGTTCACTTTAGATAATGCGCCTCATTGCATTAAAGGGATGGGACGGAGTGCTTTGGACTGGTTTATCCAAAACACACCTCTGAATGACTAGACCAGCCTCTTTGCATCATGCGCCTGGTGGAAAGTTTGTTTCTACGCCACTGTGATAAGGAAATGAGCTTGGAAATGCCATTAAATGCATTCTGCGTTAGTGACAACTAACTGACCGATGGCGTTGTTGTAATACAGCCCTTAGTTTCCCAGCTGACATGGGAGATGGAAGTCTTGGCTTCTCTGCTTGGACTGCTGCCTCCATAACCTGGACCCCTGGAAAAGCGGTAGACGATGGATGGATGGATGGATGGATGGATCTTTCTATTACAGAGTTCCAATTTTGTGCATGTCACGATGCACCGACTGGCAAAAGTCCACCACAGACCTTGCAACAGATGTGCTTGTCTGCCAGGATGTTCAGTCTCACCCCATAATATACACTACCGTTCAAAAGTTTGGGGTCACTTAGAAATTTCCTTATTTTTGAAAGAAAAGCACTGTTTTTTTCAATGAAGATAACTTTAAACTCATCAGAAATACACTCTAATATCTAATATTACATTGCTAATGTGGTAAATGACTATTCTAGCTGCAAATGTCTGGTTTTTGGTGCAGTATCTACATAGGTGTATAGAGGCCCATTTCCAGCAATTATCACTCCAGTGTTCTAATGGTACAATGTGTTTGCTCATTGCGTCAGAAGGCTAATGGGTGATTAGAAAACCCTTGTGCAATCATGTTAGCACAGCTGAAAACAGTTTAGCTGGTTAGAGAAGCTATAAAACTGGCCTTCCTTTGAGCAGGTTGAGTATCTGGAAAAAATTATTATTTCAAATACAAATCATTATTTCTAACCTTGTCAATGTCTTGACTATATTTTCTATTCCTTTTACAACTCATGGTGATAAATAAGTGTGACTTTTCATGGAAAACACAAAACAATTGTCTGGGTGACCCCAAACTTTTGAACGGTAGTGTATATATACTGCTCAAAAAAATAAAAGGAACACTTTTTAATCTGAGTAAGTTTTGGAGTGTTTTGAATTCAGCCCTCTGTAGGTTGTACTGTAGATTGATAATTTTCATTTCCATCAAAGGATGTGGCATCTTTTCATTCTTAACACATTATCCAGTCCATATCAGTGTAGATATCCAGCTTATTTTTTCCCATTAAAATCTGATGTGTTTTCAAAGTGTTCCTTTTATTTTTTTTGAGCAGTACACACACACACACACAAATATATATATATATATATATATATATATATATATATATATATATATATATATATAAATTTTTATTTATTTTTTTATTTTTTTTACACTTCTTGGTGACCGGGAAAAGTCTTTCCAACAACTTTACACAAATTCTTGATGTTCTTCTCCTTCTTGGCGTTTACAAATCACTGGACGGAGAATGTACATGTACAGATTGGATCCTGGGGTCCACTTGGGGTGCTCACTTGGTCAGGGGTCCACTTGACCTGTATCTGTCCAACTGAACACTGCTGTACTGAAAGTGTGATCCAGTTGTTCCGACATCTGTTCAATCTCTGGCCAGAATCAGTCAGTCAGGCTTATCGACCAGTGAATTTAAAGCCATTAAAGGCCTGTTGTTGTCCTTATAAATTGGCTTTAAAGTGGTTGGGTGGGGGTGGGGGTGGGGGGCTGAGAGAGGGACAGAGGGAGGGAGTAGAGGACAGGCAAGAATGAAAAATGAAAAGGTCAGGAAAGAAGAACGAAATGAAGGCCAGAATGCCAGCTGGACATGATATGTGATTTGTTTAGAAATTCCCTCTACGTTTAGTCATGTAGGGTCAGCATTTTAAGAACCCACTTTAAATATGAGGTTTACCTTTTTGAAAATGTATATCAAAATGTTTATTAATTTCTCAGGCACCCTTTCACACCTTTTCCCCTCCATCCATCCCTTTCTTTTGTTGTGGGTGCTTCATTGCAGGGAGAGTAGCTTGTTTCTATGGTGACCGACTGAGCCAGATGAGCATAGTTACTTGCACTGCAGCGTCTGTCCTCTGTGTGTGTGTGTGTGTGTGTGTGTGTGTGTGTGTGTGTGTGTGTGTGTGTGTGTGTGTGTGTGTGTGTGTGTGTAAAGGATGATTTATGAGATTCTAATACACTTGGCAAGATACTTGGACGAACAGAGGATGATGCGTGTGTTTTTGCGTTCTTGCTCTCGTTCCTCCACCCCACAGCTCTAAGTCTCCCCTCTTATCAGTGCTGATTAAAATCAGCATGTGAATGATACCTATCATCACTGCAACAATGTCTAGGTCTGAGTAGCAAGAGCAGGACAAAGTGTAGCATCTGAGAAACGTTTCCTGTTATCTGGCTGTGGAATGATGTTAGATATTTTTCTTATGCAGTTTTTGTGCTGAATTTGAGATTAAGCACCCTGCTCCGTAAATGGAATTTTCTATGCCACGATTTTAGCTTGGAGACAAACTAACACAAATCATACCACAAACATTTTTGATTTTTGAGTTTTCTAGCAATCAGCTCCATATAAAATTGAGGTTTTAGTGGTGTGAAATATATAAGCAATTTTATCTGTATTTGTCTAGTGTCCTTCATTGTGTTCTGTACCATCAAATAAACTAGCATCTTCTTCCCATTACATGTTGCATATGGCCAGTGTACTGCATTATGGTACCTGTATGGCACTGGATCCATGGTTTCTTCACTTCCCATTCTACTTACGTCCAGAAATTTGATAGGCTGAAGCAAAGGATTTATTATTATATTAAAGCTTCTCTTTGAGTCAATTTACATGAGAAAGGAGGGTAATTAATCTAAAATATGTGCATGTAAGGGTAGCTCTGGTTTCTTTGAAGAGATAAAAACTGGCTATTTATTTAAAGGTCAAAGTCTAAACCATGATGTACTGATTGTTTTCTCAGAACTGAGATCAAAGTCAGATTAGAAAGTGTTTAATAATCAGTTACTCCTTGTAACATTAAAAATAATTTCTAATAAATGAAAAGTCAGTGGATGAAAATGTCAGTCATTTAAATGAAAGTTCGACTTTTGTGGTTAGTAACTGCATTCAGTCTGAGCTATCTATTTGAATTAAATAATAAAAAAATGTGCCTTTCCTTGGCCTTTCCTCTTAGTCGTTTCCTGAATTCATTTTTCATTTTACTGAAGGTGTTCACAGCTGATATCGTGTTGGGTCTTACTGAGACTGTGTTTGTGTTAGTTTCAGAACTTCCAGAAGAAAAGAGGAGCCCGACCCAACAACAAACCCGACAAGAAGCTTGGTCCACAGGTAATACATAAATACGTACACACACTAATATGTGATGCAGTTACTCCCACTGTATATATTAGCTCACCCTCAGTGCAATCTATCAAATGACAGACAGCTTTCAGAATTTTCTGTCATTGCTGAAAACAATCCGTCAGTGAAGGAGAATTTTCAGTTAACACCTCACGACCTCTGATATATACACTACTCACAAAAATTAGGGATATTTGACTTTCGGGTGAAATTTCAGGATGTACCTAAAATGCACTATAACCTTTACAGGTAAACTTAATCTGACCTTCTCTAACCTTCTGAATGCACACGTCCCACTGTTTAGTGTTTCAGTACTTTTTGCATAACTTGCTGTTCTCTAACAAGGTGCTTAACAGCAAAATTCACAACAGGTATTTGATCCATGAATCGACCAATAAATTTTCTGGTTCAATTAGAATTGGTACTTAAAGAGTCCTCTTCATCATGCTGTTCACATTTTGACATCATGAGACCAAGACAACACCTCACAATTGATCAACAGTACCTCGCCATTGTGAGGCTTCAGGATGTTCTCAGTGGGAAGTGGCCACTGAGCTTAAGAGTGTCACAGAGTGTCATCAGCAGGTTGCAACAGAGATACAGAGAGACTGAAAGAGTCACAGAAAGGCATAGAAGTAGATGTCCTTTGACCACATCCCACACTGATGACCGCTTCATTGTGAACAGTGTCCTGCGGAACCGGATGATGACTGCCACTCAACTCCAGGCACATTTAAATGGAGGTGAGAGGCACCCAAGTGTCACGCCAGACCATTCAAAAATGCTTACATCAGCGTGGTCTGCGTGCTAGATGACCTGCAAGGGTACCTGACCACACCACCATGCACAGGCATCATCATTTGCATGGGCCAGCGAGCATTTACGCTGGACAAGGGACCAGTGAGCCTCAGTGCTGTTCTCTGCTGAAAGTCGATTCACGTTGAGTTGAAATGATGGCCGCCAACAATGTTAGAGACGTCAAGGAGAGCGCTATGCATCAGCCACTGTTGTCACCATGTTACAGTCTGGGCAGGTGTGTCTAGTCAATTCAGAACTGCCCTTTACCTTGTGAATGGTACAGTGACAAGCCGATACTACCTGAATAAGATCATTAATCCAGTCATTTTGCCCCTGTATGAATAATACAGGCCCAGTTTCATCTTCTTGGACAACAATGCTCCAACTCATCGAGGTCACATCATTAAGGCATGGCTGCTGGAGGCTGGGATAACTCAAATGGAGTAGTCTGCACTTTCTCCAGACCTAAATCCCATAAAAAAAACCTATGGGATCAGCTGAATTGCCGTGTAGAGGCTCGTAACCCTGCACCCCACAACCTCAATGATCTGAGGGTCGCCCTTCAAGAAGAGTGGAATGCCATGCCTCAGTAGACAATAAGTCGACTTGGGAACAGTATGAGACATCGTTGTCAAGCTGTAATTGATGCTCAAGGGCACATGACAAGTTAATGAGACATTGACATTTTTTGTTGTGGTATACCCACCACTGTTGTTGGCTTTTGTTTCAATAATTGTTAGAGATGAGGAAATCACCATTGCATGCTTCTACTTAAAAAGGCTGCTCTACTAAGCATTGAAGATTCTTGTCATGAAGGGGTTGAATAAATTTAAAACTGCAGTAGTTATTAAAAGTGGAATTTTATATTCTGTTTAGAGAATCGATGCAATGAAATAGTTGTGTTGAGCTATTTAAATTGTTCTTGCTTGATTTGTTTATTGCAAACAGCTGGTAGTTTTTTACATTTTGCCAGTAAGCCTTATTTTCATTGGGGGTTGAATAATTTTGATTGCAACTGTACAAATACTGTACAATGCTTTTGGTTAATGAGTCGGCATATCTTTCAAATATAAATAAAATAGCATCTTTTGAGCCATTTTACATCTATTCGGCATGTAGTAGTTTGCTTTGAATGGAAGAATGTGAGTAATGGCCTAATCATTGCATTTTGAACATGAACTAGCCTTGTAACAAACCAAAAATTGTAAAATAGTGCTTGTAAATTTGATGATTTATGGTGATTAATTCTGGGTAGACCATCGCCTCGACTGACATTGGTGCATTAAATAGCCTACCCTGTACCAAGAACAGCCATAGCCAAGGTGACATCTGGTGTATTTTTTCTGAGAGCTGACCAGTCTTTGCTTAAAAGTGTAAATATCTGAAATATGACAAAAATTAGCTTAAAAGCTGAAATAGTTTAAAACAAAAAGTAAAACTTAAAAATGCTAAACAAAGTATCACACTAATATCTAATAAATCTTAAAAGCCAGAATCTCCTAAAGTTGTATAATGTGAGCATAAAAGTGAAGTAGCTTAAAGTTAAAGAAAATTAGCTTAAAAAGTGCTTATATTAGTTTTTTTTTTAGCTAGAAAAAAGTGTAAATAATATAAAAGTATGCAAAATATAAAGTAGCAAAATTGAAAGAGGTTTTATTTAAGGTGTGATTACAGCTCCTCATTTCTCATAAACTCTATATCTACTCTTCAGTGTCTCTAATGTCAGTTGCTGTAGCTTTTCTGAGCTCTTATGAAGTCTCCTGCTTAAAAGTCCCATTGACTAAAATAGTTCAAACACTGCTGACAGAGCTGTTTTGGCTCTGTGAAAAAGGCACTGCGGGACTGAGAAGTACCTGAGCTCAGGTTTTACACAACAACACAGTCACACATCGCCTCTGAAGGTGTTTGCAGTGAAGGTGATCATCTCCTCCACCATCTCTCCCTGGCTGCTAATGCCAGCCGGGGCTGCCATTCCAAGCCGTATACCATACATGGCAGTAAATTTGCTGGCCTTCGCCTCACTTCATGTGGTCGGAGGTGCTCCACGGGCCGTAAAACAAATACTGCTGCGGAGCTGCTTTGGAGCACAGGGTCACTTTAGGTTGGGAATAGTTGCCGCTGAGTTTAAGGTTAGACTAATTCAATTCAAATGTGTAGGTTGCACGTTTTTTTTACTGACAGAGAGAGTGTAGTTAACCAATATTACACGAGAGGGAGTACGGCATCAATGAATATACTGTAGTAACTGCGGGTGTGATACATCATATGCCCATCGCGTTGCGGATGATGCAACTTCCTGACTGCGGCTGTTGGTGAAGGCACACAGTGTCACGCCGCGCCGTTCATCAGCGGCGCCACCTGCTCACACACCTGATCCTCATCAGCGGCGAGGGATAAAAGCCGCCTCGCCCGGAGGCTCGGCCTGAAGCCGTCAGACTTCGTTCCCTCACCGCCGTGAGCATTCCTTTCTTCAGCATCGCTATTCTGGGTAAGAACCCTTACCTCCTTTTCCAGTCTGCTCCCCTGTGCACAGGTGGATTCCCCGGCGGCGGACGTCTCCGTTCCATCGCCCATCCTTCGCTGCTGCACGGAGCTCTCCAGGTGGCTGTCTCCCGGGCTACGTTCCCCTTGCTGTGCCAGCTATCCTGACAACTCAAGTAAGATCTTCTCTTGCCATAATTCATCCTGTGTTGGTGTATGCCCGTCACCCTCTCCCTGTGTTCTCTCCATAGGGTTGCTCGGCCGAACGGTCATCTGCCTCTGTGCCTGAAGCAGACGCCACCACCAACACATCTGCATCCCGCAGACACACACTCATACACTCCTGCTGTTAATAAACTCTTTGAACTACTCTAAGCCTGTGTGTGCGTGTCTCCTGAGCCGTGCGTTATGTCAGTACGGCTTCAGCAGAGCGGCTCGGCGGACGGCGGGCTCGCACACCAGCTTACCACTCTCGAGGCTAGAGTGGATCAAATAGCTTATCAACAGCAGGTTATCCTGAATCAATTGATAATTATCACTGGCCGATTGGACCGCCTGGACCCCCAGCAGCCGTTCCCCCCGGCTCCTCAGGGTGGCGCAGCTCCTGCTGTTCCGGTGGCCGTCCAGCCAGCCCCAGTGGCACCGGCCCGACTCACACCAATTCCGACCCCCGCCCGCTTTAGCGGAAAGCTCGGCGGAGCACGGGGGTTTGTGATGCAGTGCGAGTCCGTGTTTGACCGTGTGCCCGGAGACTTTCCCTCAGATCACAGCCGGATCGGCTACATAGGGAACCTCCTGGAGGGGCGTGCTTTAACTTGGGCCTACGCTATTATGGCGAGACCCAGTTATGCCACCCTCACCTATGCCGAGTTCGTGAGGCGCTTCCTGGAGGTGTTTGATCACTCCCGTTCCGAGGCGGTCCAGGTCGATCGGCTTCTCGCTCTCCAGCAGGGAAACCGGTCGGCCGCGGATTATGCCATCGAATACCGGGTAGCGGCGGAGGAACTGGGCTGGGAGGAGCGCTCCCTCTGCGGCCTGTTTCTCCGCAGCCTCAATAGTGATCTGAGGGATGAACTGGCTGGACGGGATATCCCCGGAACGTTAGCGGAGCTAACCTCATTGGCAATCAGCTTGGACAACAGGCTGCGCGAGCGCTCCTCAGGACGGAAGCCGTCTGCTTCTCGCCCTCGAGGAGTCCCGCTACGCCTGCCTCAAGCTCGCCCCCTGGCGACGCCGCCACCATCGTGCCCCGAGGAGTCGGAGCCGATGGTGACGGGCTGGGCAAAGCTCTCCTTGGCAGAGAGACAGCGCCGCCGTGAGTTGGGTCTCTGCATGTATTGCGGGGACAATCAACACACGGTAGAGCTTTGCCCACAAAAGCCAAACGGTGGGGTCCGCGAGTCACTGTAGGGGGCCTCGCGGACGTCAATCGGCAAAGTCCCCTCACTCAATTAAAGCTGCCCATCCGTTTTTGCCACAACCCCACTGGGCACCTCACCCACGCACTGGTGGATTCGGGCGCAGAGGGCAGCTTCATTTCACAAGGCCTGGCAACCCGATTGGGCATCCGCTGTCAGGCGCTCAAACACCCCATCTCCCTGGTCCATCTCTCCCGTGCCTCCCTTGGGAGAGTTACCCATCAAACCATTCCTGTCCCAGTCATCATCTCAGGGAACCACCGGGAGGAAATGGTTTTCTACGTTCTGCCCAACTCTGTGTCGCCCGTCATCCTGGGGTATCCCTGGCTACGCCTCCACAATCCTGTCCTGGACTGGAGGTCAGCTGGGGTGTCGGCGTGGAGTACCTTCTGCATGGGCACCTGCCTTCAGTCCGCTGCCTGCTCACCGTCCGCGGCTCCTCCTGTGGCGGATACAGCACCCCCGGACCTGTCACTGGTGCCCCCAGATTTTCACGACCTGGGTATGGTATTCAGCAAGTCGAAAGCTATGTCTCTTCCCCCGCATCGACCATATGACTGTGCCATCAATCTCCGCCAGGGGGCCCCCCTGCCATCTGGTCGGCTCTACAGCCTGTCGGCGCCGGAGAAGGAGACTATGAATACGTACCTGAAGGAATCACTGAGCGCTGGGATTATCCGCCCATCGTCATCACCCGTGGGGGCGGGGTTTTTCTTTGTAGGGAAGAAGGACGGTTCCCTCCGTCCCTGTATTGACTACCGAGCACTTAATGACATCACTGAGAGGGACCGTTACACCCTGCCCCTCATGGACACTGCCTTCCACTCCCTCCAGGGGGCGACCTGGTTTACCAAGCTGGATCTCCGCAGCGCTTACCACCTCGTCCGGATCCGGGAGGGAGATGAATGGAAAACAGCCTTCCGTACCCCGAACGGCCACTTTGAGTATCTCATCATGCCGTTCGGGCTGACCAACGCTCCTGCCGTCTTTCAGCGCCTCATCAATGACGTCCTCCGGGATTTCATCGGCCTCTTCGTGTTCGTCTACCTGGACGACATTCTGATCTTCTCTCAGTCCAGAGACGAGCACCGGGTCCATGTGAGGCGGGTCCTTCAAAGACTGCTGGAGAATCGTCTGTACGTGAAGGCTGAGAAGTGCGAGTTTTACGCTAGGACCACATCCTTCCTGGGATTCATCATCGCCCAAGACCAGGTGCTCCCGGACCCAGAGAAGGTGAAGGCGGTGGTGGAGTGGCCTACTCCCGCATCTCGGAAGCAGGTGCAACAGTTTGTTGGCTTCGCCAATTTTTACCGCCGTTTTGTCCCGAATTTCAGCTGGATCGTCGGACCACTGACCCGCCTCACGTCCCCGAAGGTTCCGTTCCGGTGGACCGAAGAGGTCGATGCTGCCTTTAAGGCGCTGAAGGCGGAGTTCTCCTCCCCCCGGGTCCTTCGCCAGGTCGACCCCGCGCTGCAGTGCATTGTGGAGGTGGACGCATCGGACACGGGAGTGGGAGCAGTGTTATCCCAGCTATCACCGGACGATGGCGCCAAGCGACCGTGCGCCTTCTTCTCCCGGCGCCTGTCCCCGGCGGAGAGGAACTATGATGTGGGGGACAGAGAGCTCCTGGCCATTAAACTCGCCCTACAGGAGTGGCGCCACTGGCTAGAGGGGGCGGACCTGCCGTTTGTGGTCCTGACGGACCATAAGAATTTAGAGTACCTACGATCTGCCAAGCGCCTGAATGCCCGCCAGGCGCGCTGGTCTCTGTTCTTCGCCAGGTTCCGGTTCTCTATCACCTTCAGGCCAGGCTCCAAGAACGGCCTGCCTGACGCCCTCTCTAGACAGTTCACCCCCGTGGGGGCTGAGGAGACGCCCCACACTATCCTGCCCAGGTCGTGCGTCGTGGGAGCTATCTCTTGGGACATTGTGGACAAGATCCGGAAGGCACAGGAGGTGGAACCTGATCCTGGCGGCGGACCGGAGGGAAGACTGTTCGTTCCGTCTGCGGTCCGAGGAGAGGTCATCCACTGGCTCCACACCTCCCGGCTCACCTGTCATCCCGGCACCTCTCGGATGATCAGCCTCCTCCAACGGTCCTTTTGGTGGCCGGGCCTGCGGAGGGATGCAGCCCGCTACGCCCGGGCTTGTCCAATTTGTGCCACCAGTAAATCGGGAAACGCCCCTCCAGCGGGTCTGCTCCAGCCTCTGCCCGTCCCTGGCAGGCCATGGTCGCACATCGCACTGGATTTCGTCACCGGGCTCCCAGTTTCCAACTCATTCGACACCATCCTGACCATCGTGGACCGTTTCTCCAAGGCGGCACACTTCGTCCCCCTGCGAGGTCTCCCTACCGCCCTGGAGACGGCGGGCTTCCTCATCCAACACGTGGTCAGGCTGCATGGGATCCCGGTGGACGTGGTCTCGGACCGGGGTCCCCAATTTTCATCCGAGGTTTGGAAATCCTTTTGCAACGCCATCGGAGCCAAGGTGAGCCTCTCCTCCGGCCATCACCCCCAGTCTAACGGGCAGTGTGAGAGGACCAATCAGGAGCTGGAGGCTGCGCTCCGCTGTGTTGCAAGATCCAAGCCGACATCGTGGAGCAACCATCTCGCCTGGGTGGAGTACGCCCACAACACCGCCCGCTCTTCTGCAACGGGGATGTCCCCCTTCAAGGCATCCCTGGGTTACGACCCCCCGCTGCTTCCAGCGCAGGAGAGCGAGGTAACTGTTCCGTCAGTTAGGGCGCACGTGAGGCAGTTCCGCTTCACCTGGGCCGCCGCGCGTCATGCGCTTTTACGCACAGCGGAGCGCAACAAGACCGTGGCGGATCGGCGTAGAAGACCTGCCCCGGCGTACAGAGTTGGGCAACTTGTCTACGTTTTCACCCAGGACGTCACCCTAAAAGGCGAGAGGAGGAAGCTGGCACAGCGCTTCATGGGTCCCTTCCCCATCACCCGGATCATCAACCCGGTGGCTGTGCGCGTGGCTATTCCCCCCTCCCTCCGCATCCATCCCACCTTCCACGTATCAAAGGTGAAGCTGGCAGTCACCGACCCCCTTTGCCCTCCTCCTGCAGCGCAACCCGCGCCCCGGATGATTGGTGGCCACCCGGCCTGGTCCGTCTCCTCCATCCTGGACTCCCGGCGCCGGGGTCGTGGGTTGCAATACTTGGTGGACTGGGAGGGCTATGGGCCCGAGCATCGACAATGGGTGCCCCCGTCGTTTGTGTTGGACCCATCGCTCATCGCGGACTTCCACCGAGCGCACCCGGATAAGCCATCGCCAGGAGGCGCTGCTAGAGGGGGGAGTACTGTCACGCCGCGCCGTTCATCAGCGGCGCCACCTGCTCACACACCTGATCCTCATCAGCGGCGAGGGATGAAAGCCGCCTCGCCCGGAGGCTCGGCCTGAAGCCGTCAGACTTCGTTCCCTCACCGCCGTGAGCATTCCTTTCTTCAGCATCGCTATTCTGGGTAAGAACCCTTACCTCCTTTTCCAGTCTGCTCCCCTGTGCACAGGTGGATTCCCCGGCGGCGGACATCTCCGTTCCATCGCCCATCCTTCGCTGCTGCACGGAGCTCTCCAGGTGGCTGTCTCCCGGGCTACGTTCCCCTTGCTGTGCCAGCTATCCTGACAACTCAAGTAAGATCTTCTCTTGCCATAATTCATCCTGTGTTGGTGTATGCCCGTCACCCTCTCCCTGTGTTCTCTCCATAGGGTTGCTCGGCCGAACGGTCATCTGCCTCTGTGCCTGAAGCAGACGCCACCACCAACACATCTGCATCCCGCAGACACACACTCATACACTCCTGCTGTTAATAAACTCTTTGAACTACTCTAAGCCTGTGTGTGCGTGTCTCCTGAGCCGTGCGTTATGTCACACAGGACTGACAAAAGCAGGATGGTATATGTGCAGTACTTATACAGAACATGTTCCATACAGTACATGTATGGTACAGCGGGGCAAAAAAGTATTTAGTCAGCCACCAATTGTGCAAGTTCTCCCACTTAAAAGATGAGAGAGGTCTCCAATTTTCATCATAGGTATACCTCAACTATGAGAGACAAAATGAGAAAAAAAAAATCCAGAAAATCACATTGAAGGATTTTTAATGAATTAATTGGTAAATTCCTCGGTAAAATAAGTATTTGGTCACCTACAAACAAGCAAGATTTCTGGCTCTCACAGACCTGTAACTTCTTCTTTGAGAGGTTCCTCTGTCCTCCACTCGTTACCTGTATTAATGGCACCTGTTTGAACTCGTTATCAGTATAGAAGACACCTGTCCACAACCTCAAACAGTCAGACTCCAAACTCCACTATGGCCAAGACCAAAGAGCTGTCAAAGGACATCAGAAACAAAATTGTAGACCTGCACTACGCTGGGAAGACTGAATCTGCAATACGTAAGCAGCTTGGTGTGAAGAAATCAACTGTGGGAGCAATTATTAGAAAATGGAAGACATACAAGACCACTGATAATCTCCCTCGATCTGGGGCTTCAGACAAGATCTCACCCCGTGGGGTCAAAATGATCACGAGAACGGTGAGCAAAAATCCCAGAACCACACAGGGGACCTAGTGAATGACCTGCAGAGAGCTGAGACCAAAGTAACAAAGGCTACATCAGTAACACACTACGCCGCCAGGGACTCAAATCCTGCAGTGCCAGACGTGTCCCCCTGCTTAAGCCAGTACATGTCCAGGCCCGTCTGAAGTTTGCTAGAGAGCATTTGGATGATCCAGAAGAGGATTGGGAGAATGTCATATGGTCAGATGAAACCAAAATAGAACTTTTTGGTAAAAACTCAACTTGTCGTGTTTGGAGGAGAAAGAACACCATACCTACTGTGAAGCATGGGGGTGGAAACATCATACTTTGGGGCTGTTTTTCTGCAAAGGGACCAGGACGACTGATCCGTGTAAAGGAAAGAATGAATGGGGCCATGTATTGTGAGATTTTGAGTGAAAACCTCCTTCCATCAGCAAGGGCATTGAAGATGAAACGTGGCTGGGTCTTTCAGCATGACAATGATCCCAAACACACCGCCCGGGCAACGAAGGAGTGGCTTTGTAAGAAGCATTTCAAGGTCCTGGAGTGGCCTAGCCAGTCTCCAGATCTCAACCTTATAGAAAATCTTTGAAGGGAGTTGAAAGTCCGTGTTGCCCAGCGACAGCCCCAAAACATCACTGCTCTAGAGGAGATCTGCATGAAGGAATGGGCCAAAATACCAGCAACAGTGTGTGAAAACCTTGTGAAGACTTACAGAAAACATTTGACCTCTGTCATTGCCAACAAAGGGTATATAACAAAGTATTGAGATGAACTTTTGTTATTGACCAAATACTTATTTTACCGAGGAATTTACCAATTAATTCATTAAAAATCCTTCAGTGTGATTTTCTGGATTTTTTTTTTTCTTATTTTGTCTCTCATAGTTGAGGTATACCTGTGATGAAAATTGGAGACCTCTCATCTTTTAAGTGGAAGAACTTGCACAATTGGTGGCTGACTAAATACTTTTTTGCCCCACTGTATATGTATGGAACAGCTTCCATATATGTTACAGTTGAAAGCTGAAGTGGCATTAAAGTCGCTGGGTGTCTATGCAGAAGTCTGTATGATAAATATGAAATCTAATATATAGTACGTTTTCTATCAAGTAGTAACAATGGAGGAATAACGGTGTAAAGGGTAATGAAGCTGAGTAAAGGTCCAGCCAGCCAAGAGCAGGGACTTGGAGATGAAAAAACGTGGACTGTCTCGGTTTTTGCAGCTTATTTAAAAACCTGAAGTCAATTGTATCAACAGCGATTCTTATCAGTTTCAGTTTATACAAACTGTTGATTGTTTTTAGTTGAACCTCTATGAATTTAATTCAAGTATTTGAAAAGCATAATTGACAAGTTCTGTTATTTTTCAATAAATATATCCTCTTTTCACCACCCTCGTGATGCAGCTTTCTTTCCCCTTTTTTTGTGATCATTGTGACCTCAATAGTCTCTTTTCATTCTGTCCCATCACTGCAGGAGGACAGTTCAGACCTGAAGTGTCAGCTCCACTTTGCCAAAGAGGAATCAGCGCTGATGTGCAAGAAGCTGACCAAGCTGGTGAAGGACAGCGAGGCCATGAAGGAGGAGTTGGCCAAGTACCGGTCGCTGTATGGAGACGTGAACGCCTCACTTACCGTGGGGGAGGTGAGGGACATTTTCTACAGATTTGGACAGACATCTGCCATGAATATGCAGTTTATAGTGTCCAATTAAAGAGCTCAACAGTGTGCCTTTGCTGCATGCTTCCCGTTTTGCACTGGTGAATTTGCCAATTTATGCCAGTCTGTTTTTCATGCTCTGCGTCACGCCATTTTATTACTTGTAGACTGTTCCCTCTTTGTGCTGCAAGGAGGAGACTCATTAAAGAGATGTGCACCAAGATTGTGCCAGTGTAACATTGGCGCAATCTTGGTGCATTGGTATTTTAGTGCATTTTATGACAATGGATGTTTGATCAGGAAAAAGGATGTCTGTCATCGGAGGTGCATTATTGATGCTATTTCAGCAGTTTTGAAAAAAAAAATGTTTTAAAGTTCATAAATGGAGGAAGCAAAATCCATAAGACGGGACTGACAGAGTTCAATCTGGCTTGAGTCCGCCACACTTTGCTGTTTGTTTGGTAAACCAGCAAATGGTCCTCAGGTAGATAAGTCTTGCTGATTTTTCAGCAATAGTGACGACAGCTGGGTCTTCTCACAGTCTCCAGATCATCCTGCTCATGTCCCACTGACAGGACAGCAGAGTAGTTACCAGCTCTGATGTTCACCACCCACCGATTTTCTCTTTAATTATTGACATTTATTGTTCAGCTAAAGTAAATCTGTTTAAAAATCACAGTAAATAAAACAACTGAGTCCGTAATTATTGATTTCATTTCAGTCAAATATCAGGTCAGTAGTCCAGCCTGTTCTTTGTTTCTGCCATTCCAGTCCTGTTCAGCACCTGTGGATGCAGGGAGACAAACGATAGGAAAAAAGGAATAAATCACCGATCAGCTTGAAAAAGGTGAAGAATAAAAAAAACATGATACCATCTCAGCTGAATTCTGTGTACAGCTGCGCTGGAGATTATTCAACCTACATTTCAAATTATCGTTCTTTTCAAGTTAATCTTCCTGTAAAGCGACTCCATTTCAGAAGACCTAAGAACGTACGTGAGCGAACTCAGAATGAAAATCAGTTCCAGCATTGCTGACCAGCATTATCCACAGCAGCTGAAGATGTCACCACTTAAAGGTTGTTGACAGAATATTGATGTTTTCTGCTCTGTCACTGTTTTAACATTCAAACCACTGCGTAACTGTGGGGCGTGTTCACCTTCGCCGCATGGCCACCGTGCTTTACGATGGGACCTCTCAATTAGGCCAAACCAAATGTCACTCAAAAATGGTTTAGCCAATAAGGGGTGAATCTCTAAAAATCCCACACGCGTCTGAGGAGGTCAAGCAAAAAATGGGAGTCAGCCAGTCATTTTTTAAAGGGTAGAACTTACTAGCCCTTACCTCAACGCTCAGCTGTCACCGTAGAAAGGAGCATAATCAGCTGGGATATAATTGGTTCTCTTCTCCTTATATCTGGCCCGCCTCTTCTCCAGGTTGCTGACTCCCCCCACACCCGTGAGGCAGAGATCAGGGTCCACCTAAAGCTGGTGGAGGAGGAGGCCAACCTCCTGAGCCGACGCATCGTGGAGTTGGAGGTGGAGAACAGAGGGCTCCGAGCGGAGATGGATGACATGAAGGGGCCGCAAGGTGGTTTTTAAATCATCTTCTTGTTATGCTTTAACTTCTCTGTGAACGGAACTCATCCATCCTCATATGGAAATAATCTTAAATCAGTAAGTCAACAAGTCTTCATCAAGGTAGCATTGCCTGATTTAAAACCTTCCTTGGCAAGGAAGGGATTAGGATTCAAGTATATAATATTGCAGACACTGGCTTTTTTAGTAATTAATGACCGTGACAAACTGTTCCTGTTAACTTCTTACAGCACATTGGGAGCAGGAGGATGATTCTCGTCCCTCAGCAGGATTCTTAGTGGACCAATGTTTTTGCTTTATTTGTTGACCTTGTGTCAAACTCAGATAAATGTATGAATGAAAATGCTACCATTTAGTTTTAACTGCAGTTGCTTCTTGTCTGTGTATAAGCCAGTTTTGTAAATCTTTATTTTAGTGCTGTCAGTCAATTAATATTTTAATCACAATTAATCGCACGATGCCCACGGTTAACGCTCGATAATCCCACTTCAGTCCCACTCTTTCCGTCTGCTATAATGTTAATGTAAAGCTGAGTTTTACAGTCAAAGTGGCCTTTTCTTTGTCCATTTTGGCTCATACAGCTTCTTTTTTTTTTTTTTCCCCGGGGTTGCTGCGTTACTTTTTGATTTCCCAAACAAAGCCGTCAGGGTCAGAAACATGCAGCCACATGGGTGGTGCATTGACTTGTTGTTATCGCTTTATTTTTGAAAGCACTGCTTTTATTTATTTATAATTATACATAAATGATGCAATAAGTAGTAAAATGTTGAAATATTACACTTCCATTGTAACCCTAACATAACCTTTCAAAATGTTTTTGTTTGATCACAGTTCTTGGTTGAATAGATTCTTGAGTTTAACTTTTTTTTTTAGCATTTCAGCTAAAATATTTCAGTTATTACCTTTTGTTAACATTTCAACTCACTTCTTTAAGATTTTGGCTTGTTTTAGCATTTCCGATAAAATTGTTTATCCGTTACCTTTTTCATCATATTTTGCCTTTTTTTTTTTTTTTGCCATTTCAGCTAAACAGTTTTTTTTTTTCACTTTTTGCTTTGTTTTTAACATTTCAGCTTTTAGATTAGAGGGTTTTATATTTTGTTTTAGCATTTATCATAAATACTGAACTTTAGAATGATTATTAGTTTTTTCTTCTTAAAGACCAGGAGAAGAGGGAGATGTTTTTACCGTTCCATGTTTCAGCCGTCCACTGCAGCCTTCCTCAGACGTGTCAGCTGACGGCTGTGAAGTGTCATTTATCAGCTGCCTTTCCTGGGCGGAGCCAGCCCAGCAGAACTGTCACATCCGCTGGGCTGGCCCCGCCCTCCGCCAGCCCACTGGAGAATGTAGTCCCAGGTGTCATAAGGTTTGCCAGCAGTCAGTTATATCAGTTATCTGTTCTCACAGAGTCAGGAGTAAACAGCTGTTTTTTGTAACAATCAAAAATAAATGAATATGTACGTCGGTACATAGGAGTTTATTGTGTAATGCCTGTGGCGTATTTCACTTTTTTCTTGTGCCCCTGAGCTCATTTTGATCTTTCATGATGTTTATTTGTCCACAGATGGTCCTCAGGAACTCGCTGGTGTTGGTGGCGGTTTGGGTACTGGTCTGGGCCTCACGGGAGGGGCCATGGTGCTCGGCGGAGGGGCGTCATCTGAAAATGTCATGGAGCTCCAGAGGCACCTCCAGTTTGTGGAGGAGGAAGCCGAGCTGCTGAGGAGGTCTCTGATCGAGATGGAGGAGCAGAACAAACTCCTGATGAATGAGATCAACCGCTATAAATCCGAACTGCCGCCACCAACGTCCAATTCACTGATGTCGCTGACCGACTGCCTGCTCAACGACAGTCCAGTTCACGCCATACAGGATGGGGCGGTGCTTATCGGCACGGACGCCCCGGCCCAGGAGGAGGAGCTCAGGTTGGCTCGGCTTCAGATCGGAGAACTGAGTGGGAAGGTGAAGAAGCTGCAGTATGAGAACCGTGTTCTCCTGTCCAACCTGCAGCGCTGCGACCTGGCTTCCTACCACACTCCTTCCTCCTCCTCCTCCTCATTAAGACTGACTTTGGAGACAGACGCAGAGGCTGGAGATTCAGCCGAGTGCCTCCCCATCAGGTATAGCTTTACTTTCACTTTGGAGTGTCTTTTTGGTGAAGATGCTTTGTTTTTTTTTGTGTTGCTTGGTTGGTAGCTGAAGTTAATGGACTACATACTGTCCAGGGCAGCGTTTTGTCACCGCGGTTCCCCACCAACCCGAAATGTTATAAACCGACACATTATAGCCAGACTGTGGGGAAATGGGGGGGGTCTCCGCACGTCTGAGCACAGTTTTGTCCCCCCTTAGAAAAACTGAATGTGATGGTGATGTTTTTAATGCATTTTCCAGTTTTCGTTAGATAAGACTTTATTAATCCCACACTGGGGAAATTCATTTGCCACAGCAGCACAAAGTCAGAAAAGAAGAACAGAAACCAAAAATTAAAAAAACAATAAAAACCTACTAAAAACACAAGGTCAGTTCTACATCAACTGTAGCTGGTGCTCTGATGTAACGGAAATTTCCAAACACTGTTCTCCTGCCTTGGAATTTCTTGTTATCAACTGCAAGCCTTTTTATTCCCCACGGGAGTTTGCTTCTTTTATACTGATCGCTGTGTACGCCCCTCCCGACGCGGACACGCGCGAAGCTCAGCGCGTGCTCGCGGATCACATTCAACACACAGAGCGGAGTTTTCCAGACTCGCTGATTATTGTGGCTGGCGACTTTAATCAGTGCAATCTGAGCCACGATCTCCCCCGCTACAAACAGTTTATTAAATGCCCCACCAGAGGATTAAACACACTGGATCACTGTTACACCACAGTGAAAGACGCATATCGTGCTGTCCCTCGAGCTGCGCTGGGATTATCTGATCACGTGATGGTTCACCTCATTCCCACATACAGACAGAGATTGAAGCTCACTAAACCTGTTGTGAGCACTACGAAGATACGGACCAGTGATGCTGAGGAGAAGCTGGAAACGTGCATGGAAATATCTGACTGGGGCATGCTTAAAGGAGCCACGCATGATCTGGATGAGTACACGGACACTGTGAACTCATATATCCACTTTTGTGAAGAGAACATTCTTCCATCACGCACCAGGGTGAGTTACTCTAATGACAAACCCTGGTTCACAGCTAAGCTCAGACAGATCAGGAAGGAGAAGGAAGCAGCGCTGAAAAGTGGAGACAGGGACTGCTACAGGGAGGTTAAATACCGGTTTAACAGAGAGCTGAAGAGGGCTAAATCTGTGTACTCAGAGAGACTCCAGCAGCAGTTCACTGCTAATGATTCGGCTTCCGTGTGGAGAGGACTGAGGCAGATCACCAACTATCGGCCTCAGGCTCCTAAAGGTCAGGATGACAAAGCCCTTTGTCAGAGACTGTCCCAACACTATGCCCGTTTTGACACCTCGTCATCTGTGTCCAACTCCCCCCCTCCCTCCAGCTCCACAGCCTCCACATTCCCTACTTCATTTAAGGCACCCCCCCCACCTCCCCCCCTCCCCTTATCATCAGTGAGCAGGATGTGCTCAAGCAGTTCTCCAGACTGAACCCGCGCAAGGCCCCCGGCCCAGACGGCGTGTCTCCCTCCACCCTGAGACTCTGTGCGAAACAGCTGGCTCCTGTATTCACAGACATTTTTAACACCTCCCTTAAGTTATGCCACGTGCCGTCCTGCCTCAAATCCTCCACCATCATCCCTGTCCCCAAGAAGCCACGGATCACTGGACTTAATGACTACAGACCTGTAGCGCTCACCTCTGTAGTCATGAAGTCCTTTGAGCGCCTGGTCCTGTCCCACCTCAAGTCCATCACCACCCCTCTCCTGGACCCGCTGCAGTTTGCCTACCGAGCCAACAGGTCTGTAGACGATGCAGTCAACCTGGCCCTCCACTCCATCCTGCAGCACCTGGACTCCCCGGGAACCTACGCCAGGATCCTGTTTGTGGACTTCAGCTCCGCATTCAACACCATCCGCCCCGCTCTGCTCCGGGACAAGCTGTCCCTGCTCAACGTGCCTGACTCCCTCTGCAGGTGGATCATCGACTTCCTGACGGACCGGAGGCAGCATGTGCGGCTGGGAAAGACTGTCTCAGACTATACTAGCATCAGTACCGGATCACCCCAGGGCTGTGTACTTTCCCCCCTACTCTTCTCCCTTTACACCAACTCCTGCACCTCCAGCCACCAGTCTGTCAAGTTGATCAAGTTTGCGGACGACACCACCCTCATCGGGCTCATCTCCAACGGCGACGAGTCCGCCTACAGGAGAGAGGTGGCCCAGCTGGCGTCCTGGTGCAGCAATAACAACCTGCAGCTGAACGCTCTGAAGACAGTGGAGATGATTGTAGACTTCAGGAAAGTCACTACTTCTCTGCCCCCCCTCACCCTCTCAGGCTCTCCCATCACCACTGCTGATTCCTTCCGCTTCCTAGGCACTACCATCACCAGGGACCTCAAATGGGAGCTGACCATCAGCTCACTCATCAAAAAAGCCCAGCAGAGGATGTTCTTCCTGCGGCAGCTGAGGAAGCTCAAGCTACCCACCAAGATGTTAGTGCAGTTCTACACAGCCATCATCGAGTCCATCCTCACCACCTCCATAACCGTGTGGTACGCAGGAGCCACTGCCAGGGACAGACTAAGGCTGCAGCGCGTCGTGCGCACTGCTGAGAAGGTGATCGGCTGCAAGCTCCCATCTCTCCAGGATCTGTACATCTCCAGGACCCGGAGGCGTGCTGGCCGGATCATAGCCGATCCCTCACACCCTGGTCATGTACTGTTTGCCCCCCTCCCCTCTGGTAGAAGACTTCGGTCCATCCAGACTAAAACCTCCCGTCACATGAACAGCTTCTTCCCCTCTGCCATTAGACTGCTGAACACTAAGTGACTCTCGTGCACCATGTACAGCAGCTCAACCAGACTCATGTCAATCATCACTGTTTTCTCCCTGCATTACCGACTGCACTATATAGTTCTCCACAGTATCTGCTGCTGGCTAATATATATTTTAACTGTTGACCAGTATCACTTAATCTTATCCTACACTTTATTACATGTATAGTTTATTTCTCTTATCTTATCATGTTTAATGTTGCAGCATTGTACCGAGACAAATTCCTAGTTTGTGTACTACATGAACAATGGCAATAAACCTGATTCTGATTCTGATTCTGATTCTGAGTATTTAAAATATACAGGTGCATTTAAAATACACCTGTTTTCAAATACAGGCCACATACTGGCTTGTTGACATCACTGGGCTCTCCTTATCTGGCATCAGTCCTAAATGCTCCCACACGGGAGCTTTGGAATTCAGCTTTCTATTTATTCTTCCAGACTTTCTGGAACCGTGGAGCTGTCAGGAAACTGAGCCGCGAGCGATCCAGCTGCGCTCATGTTGTAATTTGTTTATACTCTGTGTAAGACGCGGCACGATCACACACACGTCGGTGCTGGTATTCTGCTGCTACCAGGAGAATAAATTAGTTTGAAAACGAGACTTAGACTCCCGGCTGGTGTGACCCTCTGGATGGTGCTGTGATGTCACACGCGGCACCGGCTGAGAGTCAGCAGGTTCTTTTAAGAGCCTTTTTTTTTTTTTTTTTTTTTTTTTTTTTTTTTTGTCGGTCACTCTGGCACATTACAAAAGAATTTTATAGCAACACTGCAAAATTAAAAGGGAAAAAGTGCATAAAATTAATGACAGATGAATTTGTACAACTGATTTTTTCCAGTATGTAATTTAAAATGTAGAAAAAGAGATGGTTCTTTTTATTGGTTATCATATATAAACTATAGAATTTACAGAAAATGTATATTGTGATACGCATCGTTATCATCAAATAAGATTGCTTATATCGTGATATGAAATTTTGGTCATATTGCACAGCCCAAGTCCACATCCCTAACCATTAGGCAGCCACCAACGATATCAACAATACGAAATGCAGCCGTTTGCTCTGGGCCTGAGCCCGTCTGAGATGGACTGGTGCAACGTGCAGAAGTGTGCTGTGGTCTGATGAGTATCGGAAATCATGGATATTGTGTCCTCTGGGCTAAAGAGGAAAAGGCCCATCCAGGTCATTATCAGCATTAAGTTCAAAAGCCGGCATCTGTGATACGCCAGCGTGTCAGTGCCCGTGGCGTGGGCAACTTGCACATCTGCGAAGGCGCCGTTATTGCTAAATAGTGCATACAGGTTTTGCAGCAACGTATGCTGCCATCCAGACGTCTCCTTCGGGGACACGACAAGACAATGCCGAGCCACATTCTGCACGTGTTGTGACAGCATGGCTTTGTAGTAAAGGAGTGCAGGCACGAGACTGGCCAGCCTGCAGTCCAGACCTGTCTCCCGCTGAAAATGTGTGGCGCGTTATGACGCACAGAATACAACAGTGGAGACCCCGGACTGCTGAAAAAACTGAAGCCATACATTATGCAAGAATGGGAAGGAATTCCAGTTGCAAAGGTTCAACATGCCCCGGTCCCCGCTTTTATGGCGTTACAGGCATCAGATTCAAAATGAGTGAATATTTGCAAAAAAAAACCCAAAGTTTATAAGTTTGAAGATTGAATATCTTGTCTTTTTTGTGTATCCAATTGAAAAGCATTTTTAAATCGTTGTATTCTGTTTTTATTTATTTTTTAAACAACGTCCCAACTTGACCGGAATTGGACTTGTACAGTCTTTGTGTATGGGCAATTAATTTGTTTTTCATTTCCATGAGGGAAAAAAGACACGTCAGAGCTTGACAAGTGCGAACTGTGTGATGGCAGCTAAACGTCTTAGAAGCAGCGCCGAGCGTTAACTCACCAACCTGGGGCTCTGAGAATCAGACGTCCTCCAGAAGCTCCAGCAGTGCACACCTCCTTCTCCACCTCCTCTCCCCTCGTCTTCGCCTTTTGCCTCATTTTCATTTTGGGGAGAAATGGCTTTTTATATCCATCTCTGCCTGAATGGCCACATGAACACGGCTTCTGGAGTTGGTGTCTTTTTGAACACAGTCAGACTGTTGGGCCGATCCTTGCTGCCGCCTGTAGGTGCTGTTAGAGGCTCTGCAGTGTAGGTCACGCAGATTAGCGGTTATTCCAAAAACACCCGGATGGTGCTAATGACATGCCTACCGCAGATTAGTGAAGTAAAACAGCAGTCACATAATTAATTAATTATTTTTGCTTCCGACTAGAGCACTGGCCCAGTAGTGAAGCGGCCCACTGGGAATTATCAGCACTGTCGCACAATTATCCTGGGAACATTTTACCAAATTCTAAATGGAAAAAATAAGTGTTTTTTTTTCCTCTGAGCCCATTCGGTTTGAGACCTGTGCCAGCCCTGCTCAGCTATGAAAGCAAGCATTCACCCTTTCTCTCTCTCTGCTTTTCCGTCAGCCCACCTCTTCGCAAAGAGCCAGTCGGCGGTGAGAATGAGGACCTCGAGATCAAGGAGCAGAAAAGGAAGATCGAGGACAACGCTGACGCAACGAGTTCGTTCTCTGGGTGCCTGGGGCAGAAGGACCATGATGCCTTGCTGGCAATGAGGGACCAGGCTCGCTTGATTTCCACAGCGATACAGCTCCTGACCTCCCCTGAGTCCAACTGCCTTTCCTCCTCCCTATCCATCTTCCACAAGGTCTGCAGCGGTGAGGCAGCTGAGCCGTGTGACCTGGAGAAAGCTCATCCTCACAGCCAGGTACAGGGCCCTCCGCTAGGACATTTCTGGTTCTGCAGACGGAACCTCTTCTGCAAGTTAATAAAGGTTAATGTTGTAATGCATGCATTTGAAAAATATGTCCAAACAGGGACTGGCCCTGGTGCGCAGGCCTTCAGCCTCCGCTGTACAAAGAGCCATTTTAAGTCACTTTTGTTCAAAACAAAAAATGCATACAGCTACAAAACTCATTTGAGCCTTAAAAGTGAAAGTAAAACCATCAAGTTTATGCAACTTCTTTCCCATGAAGTTGTAACTTTCAGTTTTGCGCATGAGTATGCAGCGATCTGGGCCCCCTTGACCCTCTGGTGAAGTTTTTTTTTTTAAATGTGATTAATGGAACATGCACAGGCTATTGCACCTGCCACAATTGTGTGTTTATTTTGTTGTTGTTGTTCAGTTTATGAAACCAAATCAACTATGCATTAATGTTTGCTGTTAATATTACCCTTACAGAGACTGTGGTTATGTGTTTTTAATTTAAAATATGCAGGCTGGCCAATTTTTTGCCTACCGCTGTCAACTTTTTACTCAGAAATGTGACTTTATTTTAAAATTGTTTTTTTTTTTTTTCCTTACAAATTCACATTTACTTGTGAATTTTTAACTTTCATTCACTTTCTTTTTCAGTTTCTCCTTGTTTGTAAATTTTATTTCTTTACTATGTTTTAAATCTGATATTTTGTACGTGATGCGTGTAATTGCTAGGGGTGGGAATCACCACAGGCGCTGCGATACGATCACGATCACTATATTTAGGCTGCAATACGCAATCATCGTGATCTTGCAGTATGCCGAGATTTGCGATATATTGCACATGGGGGCGGCTGTGGCGCAGGTGTAGTGTGGCTGACTACTGATCGGAGGGTCAGGGGTTCGATTCCCACTCTGTCTGCCGTCTGCAATGCGGCGTGTCCTTGAGCAAGACACCGAACCCCCAGTTGCTCCTGGTGGGTCGGGCCAGCGCTGGTGCATGGCAGCTCTGCCGCCATCAGCGTGTGAATGGGTGGATCGCAGGATCTGTGAAGCGCCTTGGTCATCGAGAGATGAGGGGAAAAAGCGCTGTATAAGTGAACGCCATTTTAAATTTGCAGCTTTTATGAGGCAAGGGCTGCATGTCCGTTAATTTAGAGATAAGACATGAAGAAACTGTCGTCTCTTGCAAGAATGTTTGATGGTTTCAAACTTTTTATTTCAGTGTAAGGGAAACGTTGTACACGGTACTAAATGTTAATTTATTTATTAAGTCTTTCCCCTCACACAATGCCTCCTACTGAGTGACTGTGTGATAAATTCAGCTATTTCTGCGTTTCTTAGGTCTCGGAGCTGTCTGACCTGGCGGACCGCCCTCTGGTTGGTGCTCTGACCAATCGGCTCCAGGCCCTACACACCCAGCTTCAGGCCTTTGTGGAGCGAGTGGATAGCTTGGGTAAACCCCCAGCAGCTGGCAGGGATGCCGTGGCAGAGAGAGTGCCTCCTGTGGCTTCACCCTGCATCTCCGCCCCCTGCTCCAGAGACAGCCAGGGGACACAGAATAGCCCGGAGGAGAAGGTAAAAGAAACACAACACACTCCTCTTCTTCACCCCCTGCCACTCTTTCTCTTTCATTGTCTATGTTTTAGTTTTTATTTGCTGTTTTGTTGTTGTTGTTGCTTTCAGTTTTTTCTTTCATTGCCTTTATATTTTGGCTGACCAACACTTACCACTTCCTCACAATGAAGAATTAATTTACACAGCAATTCAAATCTGACTGGCCACCAACAATGGTAAAAATAAATCAATAAAAATTTGTTGCTTTCATATTTGATCAACTAGAAATAACATGGGGCAGAGGGATCCAAAATTAAAATTCTGTCTTTGCTGTGTCAGTGAAGTCAGACTTGACTGTGTAAATCACTACAGTGTCACCCGTGTCTTCTGCATGCTGTTGAGCTTCCTCATAACCTGATTTAAATGCTGCTTTAGGCCTCAAATGGAGCCTGATTGTTGCATGTGCTCAATGAAGTTAGGAACCATTTAACTCATATATAGGTACAGATAAAAGCATATAGTGTGCAAGTGGTCATGCCTATAATTTCCATTCAGTTACATTTATATCAATTGTACTGTATGAATTGAATTTGCCGTCATAATTAAACTTTACTTGGACAGCAGTCGATGTGAACAGTTTTATGCCTGTTAGGGATCAATTGTTATGGATTTTTTTTAGGGCTGTCACCCATTATCGAAAACCAGTACTTACAATATTCAGTACAAGTAAAATTTTAAACTAAATTTTTTTTCTTGGTTTCAACATTTTACAGTAAACACCCCGAAACAACTTTGTTGAAACATTCTTTAGTTTGGTTTATAGCTCTCTCTCACACACACACAGACACAAACAGACACACACTATATATGTATAGTGGATATAAAAAGTCTACACACCCCTGTTTAAATGTCAGGTTTTTGTGATGTAAAAAAAAAAAAAAATGAGACCAAGATAAATCATTTTAAAACTTTTTCCACCATTAATGTGACCTATAACCTGTACAACCCAATTGAAAAACAAACTGAAATCTTTTAAGGGGAAAAATAAAAAACGTACAATAACCTGGTTGCATAAATATGCACACCCTTAAACTAATACTTTGTTGCAGCACCTTTGGCTTTTATTACAGCACTCAGTCTTTTTGGGTAGGAGTCTGTCAACATGGCACATCTTGATGTGGTAATATTTGCCCACTCTTCTTTGCAAAAACGCTCCAAATCTGTCAGATTGCGAGGGCATCTCCTGTGCACAGCCCTTTTTAGATCACCCCACTGATGTTTGATCAGATTCAGATCTGGACACTGGCTGGGTCATTCAAAAACCTTAATCATCTTCTGGTGAAGCCATTCTTTTGTTGATTTGGATATGTGCTGTGGGTCATTGTCGTGCTGAAAGATGAAGTTCATCTTCAGCTTTCTAACAGAAGCCTGAAGGTTTTGTGCCAACACTGACTGGTATTTCGAACTGTTCATAACTCCCTCCACCTTGACTAAGGCCCCAGTTCCAGCTGAAGAAAAACAGCCCCAAAGCATGATGCTGCCACCACCATGCTTCACTGTAGGTATGGTGTTCTTTTGGTGATGAGCAGTGTTGTGTTTGCGCCAAATATACCTTTTGGAATTATGGCCAAAAAGTTCAGTTTTGGTTTTATTGTACCGTAACACATTTTCCCGCATGCGTTTGGGAGATTTCAAATGTGTTTTTGCAAAATTAAGTCGGGTTTGGATGTTTTTCTTCATAAGATAAGGCTTCCATCTTGCCACCCTACCCCATAGCCCAGACATATGAAGAAGACAGGAGATTGTTGTCATATGTACTAAACAGCCAGTACTTGCCAAAAATTTGGCCTCTTGGCAGCTTCCCTGATCAGTTTTCTTCTTGTCTTTTCGTCAGTTTTGGAGGGATGTCCACTTCTTGGTAATGTCACTGTTGTGCCATATTTTCTCCACTTGAAGACGACTGTCTTCACTGTGTTCCATGGTATATTTAATGCCTTGGAAATTCTTTTGTACCCTTGTCCTGACTGATACCTTTGAACAATGAGATCCCTCTGATGCTTTGGAAGCTCTCTGTGGACCATGGCTTGTGCTGTAAGATGTGACTACAAAAATGTCAGGAAAAGCCTACTAGAACAGCTGAACTTTATTTGGGGTTAATCAGAGGCACTTTAAATGGTGGCAGGTGTGTGCTGACTCCCATGAACATAAGTTTGAATGTGACTGGTTAATTCTGAACACAGCCACATCCCCAGTTATAACAGGGTGTGCATATTTATGCAACCAGGTTATTGTAAGTATTTTATTTTTCTCCTTAAAAGATTTCAGTTTGTTTTTCAAGTGGGTTGTACAGGTCATAGGTCACATTAATGGTGGAAAAAATTTTGAAATGATTTATCTTGGTCTCATTTTTATTGCATCACAAAAACCTGACATTTGAACAGGGGTGTGTAGACTTTTTATATCCAACACACACTACTCAAAAAGTTAGGGATATTTGGCTTTCAGGTGAAATTTATGGAAAATGTAAAAAGTTCACGCTACAGTGATATCTCGTAACAGTAGGGCATTAAAGTAGAAGCATGCAATGGTGATTTCCTCATCTCAAACAATTTATTGAAACAAAAGCCAACAACAGTGGTGGGTATACCACAACAAAAAATGTCAATTTCTCAATAACTTGACATGTGCCCTTGAGCATCAATTACAGCTTGACAACGACGTCTCTGCTGTTCACAAGTCGACTTATTGTCTG
Source organism: Pholidichthys leucotaenia (assembly GCA_020510985.1). Lineage (NCBI taxonomy): Eukaryota > Metazoa > Chordata > Actinopteri > Cichliformes > Pholidichthyidae > Pholidichthys > Pholidichthys leucotaenia. The sequence goes on along the minus strand of CM035843.1, from coordinate 357,816,645 downwards.
CTGAGGCATGGCATTCCACTCTTCTTGAAGGGTGGCCCTCAGGTCATTGAGGCTGTGGGGTGCAGGGTTACAAGCCTCTACACAGCGACTCAGCTGATCCCATAGGTTTTCTATGGGATTCAGGTCTGGAGAAAGTGCAGGCCACTCCATTTTAGGTACCCCAGCCTCCAGCAGCCATGCCCTAATGGTGCAACCTTGATGAGCTGGAGCATTGTCGTCCATGAAGATGAAATTAGGCCTGTGTTATTCTAGCAGGGGCACAATGATTGGATTAATAATGTTATTCAGGTAGTATTGGCTTGTCACTGTACCATTCACAATGTGTAGGGCAGTTCTGTATTGACTAGACACACCTGCCGAGACTGTAACACCACCACCACCAAAGGCTTGTTTGGTGACAACAGTGGCTGATGCATAGCGCTCTCCTTGACGTCTCCAACATCATTGGCAGTCATCATTTCAGCTCAACATGAATCAACTTTCATCAGAGAACAGCACTGAGACCCACTGGTCCCTTGTCCAGCATAAATGCTCCCTGGCCCATGCAAATGAGGATGCCTGTGCCTGGTGGTGTGGTCAGATACCCTTGCAGGTCATCTAGCAAAGAGCTTTGTTGCCAAAGAATGTCCACTTCTATACCTTTCTGTGACTCTTCCAGTCTCTCTGTATCTCTGTTGCAACCTGCTGATCACACTCTAAGCTCAGTGGTCACTTCCCTCTGAGAACATGCCGTTTGAAGCCTTGCAATGGCGAGGTACTGCTAATCAGTTGTTAGGTGTCGTCTTGGTCTCATGATGTCAAAATGTGAACAGCATGATGAAGAGGACTGTTTAAATACCAGTTCTAACTGAACCAGAACATTTATTGATCGATTCATGGATCAAACACCTGTTGTGAATTTTGCCATTAAGCACCTTGTTAAAGAACAGCAAGTTATGCAGAAAGTACTGAAGCATTGAACAGTTGGACATGTGCATTCAAAAGGTTAGAGAAGATCAAGTTAAGTTCACCTGTTAAGGTTATAGTGCATTTTAGGTGCATCCTGAAATTTCACCTGAAAGCCAGATATTCCTAACTTTTTTGAGTATTGTATACTATACACACACACACAGTTGAATCCAGAAGTTTACAAATACTGCACGAAAAGACATGTAACCTTTTTTTTTTTTAAACTGTTCCCTGTTTAAGGTCACTTAGGATTACCGTAATTATTTCTGTTTGCTAAATAATTTTTTTAGGGAATTTTTTACTACTTTCTTCAAAGTCAGAAGTTTACATATGCTAAAATTACTATGCCATTAAACAATTTGGGAAAGCCCAGATGATGATGTCATGGCTTTGGGAGCTTCTGATAGGTTAATTGCCAACATTTGAGTTAATTTGATGCATACCTGTGCATATATTTTAAGGCACACTGTCAAGTCAAACAGGATTTTTGGAAATGTTTGGGATTTAGGGAAAATGCACAAGGGGAAAATGAAAAAAAGTGACAATTCCACTTGCAGTCAGAAGCAAACAGACGGAAATCAGCTGAATCAATCATTTACTTCTCAACACATTGAAGGCACAATGTCATGCTCAACAGTGAGAAGTGCAGGTGTCTCATCAAGCTCTAGGTGCGAGTGGGAGGTTAGTTTGAATGCTGCAGCAAATGCGGGAAAGCACTTACCTGTGCCGTCTTGAGAATTGAATGAATCTGAGAATGTCTACAAAGTCTGTAAAGGCAGCCAGTAAGAGCATAAACTTTAATCTCCATCAAAGTCTGCCGTTTCTGCTGCATTATTGATGCTTGTGAATTGTTAAAATAGCAAATCGAAATTTCAGCATCCATCTGCTGCGGTCTGCTGAGTGTGAGCACTGTGGGGATGTTGATGTGTTGTAAACAATTGTTAATTGTGTTCTTTATACTGGACTTTGTGAGAGGATGTTCAGTAAATTGGAATGGCAGTTCATTTGTGTTTTAGCAGTGAGTGTAAAGCTACAGTGGTCACTTTCCACCAATTATACTTTAATGCATTTAATGCTTTTAAAATTAATGATAGTAATAATAATAAATGGAGAATGTAGTTGCAAGCATTGATTTGCACTTATAGGTACTGTAATTTATGTGCATTTAACATATGAGCACTACGCTTTTTGTGTAGTTTTAATCATACTGCAGAGAGGTATTTTTCTGCAGTAATTTATTTTAAACAGTTAATTATTTAAAAACTTTTTGCACATTTCATCTGTATCTACATTTTCTATGTACTTCTGTGCAACTGCTTATATGTAGGTTTGGTTTGTTTATCTTGTCTGGTTCTGTGTCCCAGACATGAGAGTGTTTTCATGCATAATATGCATGTCACCCAGAACAAAATCAAAAGACCTTGTGAAGATGCTGGCTGAAGCTGGGAAGTGAGTGTCATTATCCACAGTGAAACAAGCGATCCAACATGGGCTTAAAGGCCACTCAGCCATGAAGAAGTCATTATCCCAAAAGCAGCATAAAAAAAGTCAGATTTACAGCTCTGAGTGTTTGGAAATGCAAATAGGGGCAAAGACCTGATTTTTGGAGACATGTCTTGTGGTCTGATGAAACTAAAATTAAACTGTTTGGCCATAATGATTATCATTACATTCAGTGTTCCCAACTCCTCAGTAAGGAAAACTGTTGGCTGTCCAAAAAGTCACTGAATGATGTCATCACCTAATTTGCATAATTGGTTACATGCATGTAATTGTAATGGAGGCTATGGGAGAGAGGATTAATTATTATTTTTAATTTCATTTATTTTTTGAGTAAGCCAGGGCGGGATCAGCCAGAGGCAGCTTTGCACACAATTGTGCACGATTCATTTGGAGTCTGGATGTAGAGGGGTTAACATCTCCTGCAGATGGGAGAGACTGCTGCACAAGGACTTTGTCACCTGTGAGTCCTTTGGGATTGAGGAGGGGCCCACGGCAGCATCCACTGCTCGTTGAAAAGAGTACGAACGATAGGTGCTTGCACTTCAGTCTCCAAAAGTCTCCATTAATGCCAGGAAAAGGCGGCAGATTTGTCACTAGTCACTTTGTTGAAAAAAGGTGCTAGAGATGTTTGAATATTCACTAAATATAGCGACAAAGTCGCTAAGTTGGCAAGACTTGTTGCATTTGGAGAAAAATCGGGGAAGGTTGCTAGCCTGAGAACACCATCCTAATTGTGAGGTATGGAGGTGGCAGCATCGTGTCGTGGGGACGTTTTGCTGCAGGAGGGACTGGCACCCTTCACAAAATAGATGGCATCATGAGGAAAGAACATTATGTGGAAATATTGAAGCAACATCTCAAAACAGCCAGGAAGTTAAAGCTTGGGTGCAAATGGGTCTGACAAAATAGACAATGACCCTAAGCATACCGCCAAATTAGTTACAAAGTAAGTACAAATTCTGTGCCGCAACTGCCGGACTTTATTTTAAGAGATTTTCATGGACACAGCGATGAAAAGAGAGACAAGAGGAGGAAACGCGGAAAGCGTGGAGGCGTAAGATTAAACCTGAGGAGGCGTCAGCTTAACCGCATTCCTTTTCCTTCCATTATTATGGGGAACGTACAGTCCCTGAGGAATAAAGTGGATGAAATTCAAGGAAGTGTCCGATATCAGAAGGATTTGAAGAGCTGCTGTGTCATGGCTTACACGGAGACGTGGCTTACGGCGCAAAAATGACCGGGATGCGGACCTGTGGATTGACGGCTTTGGAGCCCCACTTCAGGGGAAACGTCAGGGGAAATGTCAGGGGGACGGCGTATGTTTATATATTAATAAACAGTACTGTACATCTGTCACGGTCAGAGAGCACATCTGTACACCAGATGTGGAGCTGCTGTCCGTGTCACTACACCCTTTTTATCTGCCCCGCGAGTTCCCCCAACTTTTCATAACGACTGTGTACATTCACCCGAGAGCGGATGTTGCCTCCGCCTCCAGCACCGTCTTTGATGTGGTCCACCGGTTACAGTCGATTTTGCCAGAGGCTCCAAATTTCATCCTTGGGGATTTTAACCATGTGTCCCTAAAGAAGACACTTAAAAACTTTTATCAGTATGTCTCCTGCCCAAACAGGCGAAAAAAGACATTGGACCTGTGCTACGGATCCATAGAGAGGGCCTTTAAATCTCTTCCCCTTCCTCCTTTAGGATCCTCAGATCACAACTGTGTACATTTGCTGCCCACATATAAATCTGCTCTCAGAAGAGACAAGGCGAAGTCCAGAGACATAAACGTGTGGATAGAGGATTCAGTGCGCTGCCTCCAGGAATGCTTTAACTGTACGGACTGGGAGGTGTTCATGCTAGACTGCAGAGAAGATTTGGACTCTTTAGTGGACGTGACATGCTCATACATGGCTTTCTGCAGAGACGTGATCGTTCCACGTAAACGTGTCAAAATATATCCCAACAACAATCCATGGGTTACAATATCAGTTAAATCCTGCTTACAGAGGAAAGCACTTGCCTTTAAACGGGGTTGTTTCTGAGCTGCAGGTTGCCACAAAAGAGCTGAAGGCCAAAATTTTAAGAGCAAAACAGAATTATAAATCAGAGTTGGAAAGCAAGATGGCTACAAAGAAACTTGGTTCAGCCTGGGCCACTATGAAAACTATTGCAGGCCTTCAGAAAACAGAGTGCAGTAATTGTGTGTTTTAGATGGTTTTAATTCAGACACAGAGCTGGCTAATGCTCTTAATTGTTTTTATGGTGATTTTGATTCCTTTGATTTTAGCACAGAAACCCAAGATTTGAAACAGAAACTCAAAGACAATCAGCACTTTAATATTGAGGTGCAGGATGTTAAAAGGGCGTTCTGTGCTGTAAAAGTGAACAAAAGTCAGTGCCCTGATAATATATGTGGGCGCTTGGTAAAGTCCTGTGCACATGAACTGAGTCCTGTATTTCACTACATTTTCAGTAAGTCCTTACAGACACAACATGTGCCTAAGATCTGGAAAGATTCTGTGGTTGTCCCTGTTCCAAAATCCAGCTGTCCTAAAATGGTAAATGAGTTTAGACCAGTTGCTTTGACTTCAATTTTAATGAAAATTTTTGAAAAACTAGTCAGATTTGAGGTCCTAAAGCAGACTGAGCATGTATTGGATCCTTTGCAGTTTGCCTATAGGCCTCACAGAGGAGTGGAGGATGCCACTGTCACTCTGTTTAACATGCTTTTTGAACATCTGGATTTTAATGGGACACACACCAGGCTTTTATTTGTGGACTTTTCTTCCGCCTTTAATACAATCAACCTCATATTTTAGTTGAAAGGCTCCTGCAACAATTTGAATTGAATAATAATCTGGTGGGTTGGATTCTGGATTTTTTTAACCAACAGGACACAGAGAGTAAGGGTCAATGGTACATTGCCTGACCACAAGTGTTCTTCTACTGGCTCTCCTCAGGGGTGTGTGTTGTCACCACTACTCTTCATCCTGTACACAAACATGTGTTGGAGCAGACATGGCAACAGACACATTATAAAGTATGCTGATGATTCAGTTGTTGTCAGTCTCCTCCAGGATGGTGAGAGTGGCCACGGCCCAGTAGTTGATGATTTTGTTCACTGGTGTGAGGATTCCTACCTGCAGCTGAATACGACAAAAACTAAAGATATGATTATTGACTTTAGGAGGAAAACTCCCAGGCACAAAGTCACTGTACTAAAAGGCCAGACCACTGAATGTGTACAATCCTACAAATATCTTGGGACGATTACTGATAGTAATTTAAACTTTGAAGAGAACTGTGAAAGGGTGTGCAGAAAGGGTCAGCAACATTTGCATTGTTTGAGGAAACTTGCACGCTTCCAAATTGACCAAACCATAATGACAATGTTTTATCGGGCTTTTATTGAATCTGCTTTATCCTTTTCTTTAGTGTCATGGTTTGGTCAGATAAAACTGAAACAAAGGAAATCCTTGGATCAGTTTGTTAGATGGTCCAGTCGTTTGCTTGGTGAGTCACAGCTGAGCCTGACATCCCTGTACACCAGACACGTACAGAGGATGGCTACCTCCATTTTAAATGATGACTCCCACCCTTTGCACTGCAACTTTCAGCTTCTTCCCTCCAGACGGAGGTTTGCTGTCCCAAAAAGTAAAACCCAGTGCTACAAAAACAGCTTTGTCCCTGCTGCTGTCAAAGAGTTGAACAAGATGTAACAATATATTGCACATAATTTAGTTACCTATTTATTAATTTGATCTTATATTTACTTATTTTTTGTAGTATTTTTATTTGGGTTCTAAATCTTGTATTGGGTTTTAGACTTTTGAGTTTTTAACCTCTTTGACTAGTCTTTAACTTTTTAATATGACCCTTCTATCTTATCTCCTTGGTTTTGTTTTTTTATTGTTGTTGTTGTTGTTTTCTCTTGTCTCTTTGTCTTATGTCCTGATTGGTGGAGCCTTGAGTACTTTTATCATGTTTATAGTCAGCTTCATGTGTGCCTGTGTTTGTGTTCATGTTGAATGTAATTGTGGTTTGTAAATATGGATGTCACCTGACTGCAAAACAAATCTACCTATGGGTACAAATAAAGTAACCTGAACTGAACCTGAAAGTGGCTTAAAGACAACAAATTCAGTGTTTTGGAGTGACCATCACAAAGCCCTGAGCTCAGTCCCATAGAAAATTTGTGGTCAGAGCTGAAAAGACATGAGAGCAAGGCGGCCTACAAACCTGACTCAGTTCCACCAGTTCTGTCAGGAGGAATGAGCCAGAATTCCAGCGAACTGTTGTGAGAAGCTTGTGGAAGGATACCCAAAATGTTTGACCCAAGTCATGCAGTTTAAAGGCAATGCTGCCAAATATTGAAGAAATGTATATAAGCTTCTGACTTTGAAAGTAATAAAAAAAAATATTTAGCAAATCTAAAAATTATTTAGCAAATATAAATAATTTTGATAAACCTACTAACCTAAAACAGGAAAAGTTTAGTCTGATTTAATGTCAGACAGTGAGGGGAAAAAGGGAGGTTACGTGTGTTTTTATACAGTGTATGTGAACTTCTGGTTTCAACTGCAACTATTGCAATAGTGGATTCTCTGAATTGATACAATATTGTTTACATAAAGTATCACAATGCTACACTGTATTGATTTTTTTCTTTTTTGCGGAACACCAAATATTTGCATTTTTTTCATGTAAAGTTTCAACCTTATTCTAGCAAATGTGTGTTTTTTTTATCCTTTTAATATGAAGTTTCATTTCTCCCACACTGGTGCATTTATATCTTAAAATTTTTTTACAAGGTTATGTGTGTTCTTATACAGTGTATGCAAACTTCTGGTTTCAACTTTGTATTTATGTATAATATTAAATATTAAGCGCTGTTGAATTTAGGACACAACTACCTTGATGTCACATAAGCATTCAGTATCTGTGGGTTTTCACATCTGCTTTTAAAAACATAAAGATGGTGAAAGTCAAAATCCTACTATATTCTACCGGTATTTTACATGTAGTCTATGGCTGACAGTTAAAGCCACACTGTGTAAGATTTTCACCTAAAACAATGTCTTCAGAATTATTTTGATGGCAGTCATCCTTTGACTGGGTGAATGTCTCTTCCCCCATAGCCTGAGTGGGCCCACTTTGCCTGCAGCAGTTCTGTTCTTGGTAGGAACACTAAAAGGACTACAACTATGGTGACCATGGCCTCAGTCCCAACAGTCAGTCACAGTGCACAGCTTTTGCCGCCAAGAATTGGCTGAGGAATTGAGGTCATAATTGCCATAGTTATATCGCCTTTTCAGTGTTCCTACATGGAACAAGAAAGTTACATAGTGTTGCTTTAATTTACTGGACTGGATTATTTTTTAACAATGTAGTACATGGAAGATGAAGAAAAAAATCTTCAGCTTAATCGGACTGGGTGTATTGTAACAGCAGGAGAAAGTTGTTTCCTCAGTCTTTGTTTTCTATCCAGAGCTGATCTAATATGCCTCTTTGTAGAAAATAATGATTAAATTCTATGTAGTTTTAAGTGAAACTAGTAAACTTTAATGTCTAGACTCCATTAGAGGCCCAGTCTGAGTCCCAACACCCTTCCGATCTCTTCCCCCCTCCCCCCTCTCTCTGCACGGGCACCATAACCAATCAATTTCTGCACATGACCTTCCCCTTTCCCTTCAATTCCCCACTCCTCACATTTCCCAATCTTCATTATCACATCAATCCCCTCCTTATTTCCTTCTTTTACCACCATCTCACTTCCCTTTCTTCTTTTTTCCTCCTCCTTGCTTGGTATCACCATTTTCATTCTTCTTCCTCGCCTCATTGTGCCCCTTCGCTCTGACCTTTCATCCTAACTTCCTTACTCCTTTTCTTCTCCTTTCCTGTGTCTGCTTATCCCTTCTTCCATTCCCAATTCCCTCCTCCCTCTGCTCCCTTGTTTCTATCCTCTTCCATTTCTTCTGATTACCACCTTAGCCATTCATTCTACCCTCCATCCTCCTTTTCTTCCTTTTCTCTACCCTCTCTTTTTCTTCTCTGACCAAGCTCTTCTTCCTCTACATCCTTTTCTTTGTCTTGTGAGGCTAAGTCATAAGTCACCATTGTTTTATTTATTAGTTGTTGGTTTTTTTTTCACATTTTCTCAGTGTTGTCACATGGGTTGACACCATTTTGGTTGTATTGTTTTTCTTATTGTGTTTGTTTGTCCTGTTTTCTATCATCTCCTCTCTTTGTTTTTGCCCCACAACCTTCCCTCCTCCCCCATCTCTCCCTCTTTCTCCTCTATGATTGTTTTTGTTTGTTTTTTTCTTCATTAACTTGCCCATGCATGCATGCAGCAGCCTGATTATAGGGACCAATCAGAACCAGACGTGACAGATGAAACTAAGGACGACAGCCAATCAGACAGCAGCGACCTGGAAAAGCAGGAAAATGGCCAACTGGAAGAGGAGGAGAAGGAGGCAGCTCATACAGCAGTAAGTCAAACAGAAGCGGAATCATAATCATGTGACATCAGTTCAGTATCTCAAAAAATTAAATTTATAGTTTACAGCTAATGAAAACCCAAAATTCAGGATCTCAGAAAATTAGAATATTACATAGGACCAATTATATTAGGACCAAAAATGCATTTTTAATAGAACTGTTGGCCCACTGAAAAGTGCGTCCATGTACACACTCAGTATTTGATCGGGGCTCCTTTTGCATGAATTACTGCATCAATGCGGCGTGGCATGGAGGTGGTCAGCCTGTGACACTGCTGAGGTGTTATGGAAGTCCAAATTGCTTTGATAGTGGCCTTCAGCTCATCTGCATTGTTGGGTCTGGTGCCTCTCATCTTCCTCTTGACAATACTCCATAGATTCCCTGTGGGGTTGAGGTCAGGAGAGTTTGCTGGTCAGTCAAGCAGAGTGATGCCATGGTCATTAAACTATAGGGATTAAAGTTCTCCATTGCTGTGATGGATTTCTGTCAATAAGAAAAAGGAGAAGAGAAAAAAGCTGCACATTCTGAGGTTAATGTATTTTTTTTCTGCCACACAACTCAAAACTTCCTAAAATTATTAATTTTATTATCAAAAGTCTCAACACGATATACTTGTCTTAAAATGACAGCCTGATAGATGAAGAATAGAAGCTTTTGGTTGTCTGAGTAATGTAGAGGTGAGCACTTTTTTTAGGATATTTCCAACATTTTCTGTACTTTGTGTGGTAACTGCTAACTTGTTAGCTAATGCTGCTAACAGAAACTCGGGTAAAAAGCTAATTAAGTTATGTACAGAGTCCCAACTTTCTTATTGGATCGGTCGAAGCCCAGGTTAACAGCGACTGCTACCAGTGCTGTTAACCGACAGGGTGCCGGTGGAAATTGGGCTACTGTTGGTCAAAGATCGAGGAGGAAGAGAGAGGAAAGGTGTGTTTGGAGTGAGAGAGAGAAAAGGAAAGGTAGAAGTGTGGACGTGAGAGTAGGGACTTTTAATGTAGGGACTATGATTGATAAAGGCAGAGGGTTGATATGATGGAGAGAAGAAAGGTAGATATACTGTGTGTTCAAAAAACCAGATGGAAGGGACACAAGGCTAGGAGCATTAGAGATGGATTTAAACTGTTCTATCATGGTGTAGATAGGAAGAGAAATGGAGTAGGAGTAATCTTGAAGGAAGAGTATGTGAAAAGTGTCCAGGAGGTAAAAAGGGAGTCAGACAGGATCATGAGTTTGAAACTAGAAGTCAAAGGTGTGATGTTGAATGTTGTCAGTGTGTATGCCCCACAAGTTGTATGCCAAGTAGAAGAAAAAGAGGAATTCTGAAGTAAGTTGGATAAAGTGGTAGAGAATGTTCCCGGGGGCGGGGGGAGGGGTGATTGGAGCAGACTTTAATGGACATGTAGGTGAAGGGAACAGAGGTGATGAGGAGGTTCTGGGTAGGTATGGTCTTAAAGAGAGAAATGCAGAAGGACAGATAGCTGTGGATTTTACTAAAAGGATGGAAATGGCTGTGGTGAACACATACTTCAAGAAGAGAGAGGATCATCAGGTGACTTACAGGATTGGAGGAAGATGCACACAGGTGGACTATATCTTATGCAAGCGAAATTTGAAAGAGATAGGAGACTGTAAGGTGGTGGCAGGGGAGAATTTAGCTAGGCAGCATTGGATGGTAATTTGTAGGATGACTTTAGAAAGAAACAAGAGAGTGAAGGCAGAGCCAAAGATTAAGTGGGGGAAATTAGAGAAGGAAGAAGGTTGCACAAAATTCAGGAAGGAGTTGACACAGGCTCTGGATGGTCGGGAAGAGTTACCAGATGACTGGGAAAGTACAGTGAAAGTATTGAGGGAAATGGGTAGAAAAGTATGTGGTGTATCGTCTGGACAGACGAAGGAAGACGAGGAGACTTGGTGGTGGAGACACCCCAAGTTATCACATACTGCTGATACTTCACACTCAACTTTAAACACTTTGCATCCTGTGTTTCACCACTCTTTCTAAACTCAAGGACGTTGATTTCCAAATGATATGCAAAATTTTCTTTCAACAGAAATTAAGACTTTGGACCACTGGGCAACAGTCCAGTTCTTTTTCTCTTTAGTTCAGTTAAGACACTTGACTTTGATGTTTGACGATGTCTGTGGTTCAGCAATGTCTTAGTATTAGGAACACAGCAGTTGTAGCCCATTTCCTGAAGAAGTCTGTGCATGGTAGCTCTGATCCACTGACACCAGACTCAGTCCACTCCTTGTGAAACTCCCCCTACTTCTTGAATTGACTTTTTTCTACTATCCTCTCAAGAATATAGTCATCCCTGTTGCTCCTGCACCTTTTTCTACCACACTTTTTTTTAAAAAACTTTGGTCAGCTTTTCATTAATATGATGGACAGCCAGTCTTTTCAGCATTGGCCTTCTGTCACTCCTTGTGGAGTGTGTTCATGATTGTCTTCTGTCAGTAGTCTTTCCATTGATTGTGGTTGTGTGTACCGAACTGATCAGGGAGCTTTGCAGTATTTATACTGTTGAAATAATGATTTACTCAAACTCTTAACTACAGTATTTTAATATTTTTTTCCATGTGTGTGCAACCTGCAACAAGTTGTGTTTTAAGTTGTGGGTGAAACTTGGAACAGGTTTGCAAGAGGTCTTCTTGCAGGGCTGAATTCTTGCCTTCATATAGACATACAGTATATTCACCAAGTTAGAGGATTCCTGGTTCAGTTTACAGCATTAGGTCTCTGAGAAATTCATTGACAAGTACAAGGAAAATCAGTATTACTACAAATAGCTATTATTATTATTATTATTATTGAAATATCTCTGAATGAATTGATTGAAAATTGAATCAAATCATGACCTTGTAAATTGGAACTGAGTCGATTCTGAAAACCACTGATGACACCCAGCCCTAGTAGGACATCCTTTCTGCTTGATCAAATGTATAACTGCAGAGGCTTTTGTGGTGTGTGCTGAGGCCTGAGGTTAGTGGTGCTCATGGAAAAATCATGCTCGATACATTGTGTAACAGACATAAATGGAGACTTCACTGTCTGCCATTGCTAAATGTTTCTGAGTGGGTGAATGAATCAAACAGGGGAAAAAATAAAGAAAAGAGTACCACAAACATAGGTCTAACTAAGTTTTCTCAGTACTGAAGTTGTGCAGCACCTCCCACATGTCCGAACTCTTCTCATCAAGCTCCATACATAATTCTTTGGGAAACCAGTGATTATGTCAAAACAACTATCGCACAATGTTAAAGAAAGTGGGGGGAAAAAATCTTAGATTTTTCTCCTCCAAAATCTAATGGGTTCTTCTGTGGTCCAGACTTCACTAGGTTCTGGGCAATTTCTCCTTAAAACAGCATCATGGTTATTTGAACTTTTCAGGTTGGTTTTGTTTTTATTTAAATCTTTTTTTCCCTCCTTTCTTCTCCCTTATAGTTCACTGACAAGGCTCATAATAAAGCAGTATTACACAAGAGTGTGGTATTGATGAATATATTACTGCAGTGATTCAGTAGTTCGGGCTGCACGGTGGCGCAGTGGTTAGCACTGCGGCAGCACAGTTTACCCTTGGCCGGGGGATTGTGGGGATCGTGGGATCGTGGGTTCGATCCCAGCCCCCGACCAACAGTGATCTGTGTGGAGTTTGCATGTTCTCCCCGTGTTGCGTGGGTTTACTCCGGGATTTCTCCGGTTTCCTCCCACATGCCAAAAACATGCATGTTAAGTTAATTGGCTGTTCTAAATTGTCCCTAGATATCTGTTTCCTATAGGCCCTTAGAATAGAGGGTTAGTATTAATGAAAGCGCTTTGAGTGGTCTTTGTGACTAGAAAAGCGCTATATAAGTGTAGGTTAGTTAGTTAGTTAGTTAGTAAATGTGCATAATAAAATTTCACACACACTAACCAAATAAATATATCATTTAGTGCAGACGTCAGTGTTTGTAATACATATCTCTTGAGGGTTTGTGGGACAAGTGACTCATGGCAGCGGCTAATTAGCTTGTTAGCTGCGTTGGAGGGGGCCTTTACGCTACCATGATTATGTTATTACCACATAAGGATTACAAGTCTCTGATCGGGTTCTTAAATCCAACTTCAGCTTGTCTATTGTGTCATCCAGTTCTCCCACTGTAAAACGGTTGAGCTGACACGGATAGCCGTTAGTGGTGAACAGTGATTTAGCTTTGTGGCAGTCCCTGCTAGTTTAAGTGCATTTTCCTCGCTTTTTCTTGCCGTCGTCAGATGAAATAAAGAGTGAACCATCACACACTATGTGGATGGACACTGCATTTCTCTTCGATACAAGCCATTTTAATTTTTCCGCCGTGTTCTACTGCACTGCTTCTGGGGTGTGGAGTCACATGACCACACACATTGAAGGGGCAGGAAATGAAGACTCTCGTATGCACATGCACACAACACATTGAGGGGGAGAACTTAAAAAACTGGCACGAGCAAGATTACGTTGGTTTGACATCCCAAACATCAGTTTTTTTCGGTTAATCGCCCAGCCCTGCCATTCACTCAGCCAGACAGGCACACAGACATCACCAAAAACATAACCTCTGTGGCACATGTAATAAGCATATTCTGTGGTCCAGGTTTCTGCTCTTCAAAATGATCCCAACAACTTAGATATCCTTTTTTTCTGAGCTAACTTAAATTGGGGTCAGCATGGTTTGTCCTGGCTGAAAGTGGAGGCCAGGCAATGCACCTGTGTGTAGAAGGTGATGGAGGGCAGAGGCTGAGCCCAGTGGAGGATGACAGAACACATTATGGATACAGTGGTGGGTCAATGGATCGCACTCATTCAGCAGCCAAATGACCCATGCCAGGGTACATGAGATGGAGCTCGTGTGTGTATGTAGACTTCCAGTGGCGTGCCGTAGCTGATGCAGTTTAAAAACTTACGGTAGCACAAGCTTTGTCTGTTTTTCTTCTGATAACGTTTTCCACCCATCACATTTCCACCTTACCACACTGATATTTCCTCATCTCCCTTGTTTTCCCCTCCAGCCTGTACAGTCCATTGACCTCCAGGCCCGACTGTTCGAAGCCGAGGAGTCACTTCATGTAACTCAGGATGACCTGGAAAGAGAGAGACAAGCTCAGAAAGAACTCACCCTCAAGTTCACTCAGGTCAGTTTGGATACAGTTGACCCTGCATGTGCAGAGGGGGGTGCTTTAGGGGCTTGAGCCCCTGCACCTTAGCCAAAGTGTCTAAAGTGCCCTTTTTAGTGGCCATTTAAATTTTCAACATTCAGTATAATTGGAGGCAGATTTGGCATCATGGAGGGTCATTTGGGGTCAGCCGTCGCTAAGGTGTTGTAGAGACTGATGGCAGACCGATGAGCCGTCCGCTGCAGCTGCTTCTCTGGTTGGTTAGAATGGGACGAAAAGGATGATCTGAATTATCCATGATGTGCTCCATCAAGGACATCATTATCATCATATGACGTGTTTAGTTGTTGGTGGTAAGGCGATCAAAGTCATACAAATGAATGCCTGGCCCATTCCTCCTGACAGAACTGGTGGAACTGAGTCAGGTTTGTAGGCCGTCTTGCTCACACGCATCTTTTCAGCTCTGCCTGCAAATTTTCTGTGGGATTGAGATCAGGACGTTGTGATGGCCACTCCAAAACATTGATAAGCGACTTTGTAACTAGTTTGGCAGTATGCTTAGGATCATTGTCCATTTGGAAGACCCATTTGCACCCAAGCTTCAACTTCCTGGCTGATGTCTTGAGACGTTGCTTCAATATTTCCACATAATGTTCTTTCCTTATGATGCCATCTATTTTGTGAAGTGCATCAGTCCCTCCTGCAGCAAAACATCCCCACAACATGATGTTGGCTCCCCCGTACTTCGCATCTGGGTTGGTATTCTCAAGTTTCCCTCTTTTTCCTCCAAATGCAACAATGGTCACTATGACCAAACAGTTGAATTTTAGTGTCATCAGACTACAGGACATGTCTCCAAAAATAAAGGTCTCTGTCCCTGTGTACATTTGAAAACTGTCATCTGACTTTTTTAATGTTGCTTTTTGAATAATGTCTTCTTCACTGAGTGGACTTTCAGCCCATGTCGGTACAGGGCTCATTTTTTTAAAAAATTTCATTCTTGAAACAAAACAACACACAACATTCTGAAATAAGAATGAAGTGAAGAAAAATATATAAATATATATATACTAGATATATAAACTGCCCTTTATTTACAAGAACATACAAACAAAAGAAATATTAAAAATGCACAAATTTCACTGTGGATGACACTCTTACCAGCTTCGTCCAGCATCTTCACACGGTCTTTTGCTTTTGTTCTGGGACTGATACGCATATTTCACACCAAAACAACATTCATCTCTGGGACACAGAGCCCATCTCCTTCCTGAGACGGGTTCGTGTCTCCCTGGTATGATTGCTGAGCATTCCCATGGTGTTTATACTTAAAGGTATAGTTGTTTGAACAGATGAACGTGGCACCTTCAGGCATCTGGAAATTGTACCGAAAGATGAACCAGACTTGTGGAGGACCACAGTTCTCTTCCTAATATCTTGACTGTTTTAATTTTAATTTTCCCATAGTGTCGCACAAGGAAGCAGTGTGTTTCAGGTTTGCCTTAAAATACATCCACAGGTGTTCCTCCAGTTAACTCAGAAGCTTCCAAAGCCATGAAATCATCATCTGGGCTTTCCCAGATTGTTTAAAGGCATATTAAGCTTGGTGTATGTAAACTTCTGACTTTGAAGAAAGTAACAAAAAAATTCTCTAAAAAAACTGTTTATTAAATATAATAAGTTTGAGCAAATAGAAATAATTTTGGTAATCCTACCTGATGTAAAACAGGAAAAGTTTGGTCTGAGTAAATGTCAGTGAGAAAAAAAGGTTGTGTGTCTTTTTATGCTGTGTATGTAAACTTCTGCTTTCAACTGTAGATTTTAACTAACATATTGCTGAGCACCATGAACCTCCCCCTGTTGTCTCTTGTTTAAAACGTTTTCTGAAATGTAATGTTGAAATCAGCGGCATTATGGAGAAAAAAGGTGTATGGATCTGCCATTTTAAAAATGTGTGCATTTTGTAATTCTTCTTTCCACTGTTCCTGGCAAAAGGACAGTGGAAGCAAATGATTTTCAAAAATGATTTAAAAAAGGAAGGAGGCAAGGGGAAAGGATGAGTCAGGTGTTTAGAGAGTGTTCTAAGTTGCAATTGGTGAATAAAACTTAGGGGTGAGAATTGCAAGGGACCTCGCGATTCGATTCGGATCGCGATTCTTGGGTCACAATTCGATCCTATCATGATTCAACGATAATCACAATATCACGGTAATTGAGTGTCACGATCCCATATATTTCAATTTTTTTTCACCTTATTCAACCTTAAGTCATGTTCCAAAGTAAAACTCTTGACATCTCTTTTATATAATAAAGTATTTTTGGGGCTTCATGTTCCACGGAGACACGTCTCTACACACAGGGAGGATGATGGACGGTGCTGTTTGGAATAGACTCCCACTCCAGCTACTTTCTGACTCTATGGACTCTTTTAAAAAGCAGCTGAAAACTTTTTTGTTTATGGAGGCTTTCCGTTGAGTTTCAGCTGCTTTTTAATGGTAAGTCTGATATTTTAAAATTATTCTAATCTTGTGTTTTAACTTGTTTTTGCATTTTTAAAATGATTTTTATCTATCAACTTGCTTTTATTCCATTTTATTGTGCAGCGCTCTGTGACTATTTGTCTGTGGAAAGCGCTTCATAAATAAACTTTACTCACTTGATGCTTGGAGAAAAAGCTTCATGGCTGTCTCTTTAGCTTAGCCATTGCTAATGCTGCTCCGAGACGTGTGTGGCCTACCGTATTTCGAGTGTTTTTTTCTTTTTTCTGTGCAGCGCTTCTTGCGGGTTGTGTGTCATGCCAAGGTCTTTTCTTCTATCTTTGTTACAAAATCCAAAAAGACCTGACATTTGAGTTAACTTTGAGCTAACTGCTTCCTAACTTTACAAGCTGGCTGCAAATCGAGACAAGCTACGACTTCATTTGACTGGGTGTTTGCTTTGCGCCATCTAGTGGACTGAAAACGGCATTGATTAACTGATAACCCAAACATATATGTGTGCGCATTTTTTTAAAATAAAAGATTGATCCGTGCGTTTATGGATTGATGCATTGTCACCAATGCCAAGTATTGCAATCCATCTTTTTTCCCACTCTTAAAAACTTTATTGTATTTTAGTTTTACAGAAGAATGTGTTCTTGGTTATGTGAAGCTTAAATTTCATAATGGTTAAAATCCACGAAAACTTCCTTTTGACAACAACCCAATAATAACCATTTGTAAAAAGCGGTTGGTTGAAAGTTTGTTTTGTCCTCTCAGGTCAATGAAACCACTTCTGGAAATGATTTATGATGAAAGCCATGTGAGCTCATTTTCATGCCATTAAGGCCATTAATGGTCCATTGTGGGACAAATTTTAGTCAATTAAACTTAACACAGCATAATTTTAATACATATTTATGACTAACTAAAAGTCAGAGCTGGGTAATCCATGCCTGAGGCCCCTTTAAGATATGGTTTTTAGAAGGAAACTGAATAACCATTTTGTCTTTTGGACTTCATAAAAGTTTCCTCTCTCTTTCAGCTCCAAGATGAGAACAGAAAGGCCCTACTGAGACGGGACTTCCAGCTCCAAAGCTTAGACCTCCAGGCTCGTCTTCAGCAGAAACTGTGGAGCCAGGAGAGGACTCTGCTGGTCCAGGAGTCCCAGCACCTCAAACAGGCCCTTTTACTGCTCAGCCTCAAACTTCGTTGCTTTCTCAAACAGTGGAGGCTGGGCTGCAAGAAAGACACAGAGTGGAAAGACATCCTGGAGGTATGAGTGGAATCAGTCCTTCATTGCTTTTTTTTCTGCTTTATGGAAACTTTTATATTATTAAGCATATAGTCACTGTTGCCCCCCAAAATGTGTATAGAGCAGCAAACATATTCAAGGTTAAAATGAAAGTACAACCATGCTTTAGAATAAACCGGCCTTGTACACCGCGTTCCAAATTATTATACAAATGATATTTCTCTGATTTTCCTAAATAGTCGATGCAAGTGACAGTCAGTGTAGTTTTCAAGTCATCAACCATTAGAGCATAATTCAAATTTTATTCAACAAGCCTTCCAATGATAACTATTTTTTTGCAGAAATATAAAAACAAGCTCAAAATGCCCTGTTCCAAATTATTATGCACAACAGAGTTTCAAAATATTTTATTGGTTGTAAAGAACTGAAAATGTTCAATTGTTGAATTTGCAGCATTAGGTCGTCATATTTTTTTTTTCCACAATATCTTTATTGAACCTTTTTTTTTTTTTAACAAACATGATACAAACAATCAAACACTAACACTAAAGTACTACAAAAAAAAAAAAAAAAAAAATGCACTAAAAACACCAACAACCACCAACAAAATCAAGTCTTCAACAATGCTCCTCTGTTTAGTCTAGACAATCCAATACATAAGTATACATATTATGTTCACCAGTTTGGAATTTACAAGGTCCACACACATCATTCACCTTCTTCTTCAAGAGTTATGTTTAAATTTTTTACATAATCAATAAAAGGTCTCCATATATTCTCAAACACAATTTCCTTTGATTTCAGTATATATGTTATTCTTTCTAATGGAAGGTTTGTTAACATCTGTCTTAACCACTGAGTCACATCTGGTCTATGAGTCTTTTTCCATACTAGTGCAATACATTTTTTGGCATTAAGCAAACTGAGGTCTATGAATGTTCTTTCACTTTTATTAAAATTATGCTTTTCTGGGTACAGACCCAACAAAAACAGTTTAGGATTCAATATGATTTGTTTTGAGATTATTTTTTCAATTGTTACCCTCACCTCTTCCCAAAACATTCTTATTAATCTACATTCCCATAAACAATGAAATAGGGTTCCTTTACTTTCCATGCATTTTGTGCATGTATCTGGTATATTTTTGTTATATCTATTTAACTCCTCCGGTGTAACATACATCCGCATTAACCATTTGAAATGTATCAATTTAAGGCGTGCATTTATTGATTTGGTTTGAGCTTCTGTACAAGCCAATTCCCATTGTTCCTCTGAAATTTCAATTTGCAGATCTTCTTTCCAGTAGTTTAATCTTTTCAGTGAATTTTCACTTGAAGATAGTGTCAATGAGTTATAAAACTCTGAAATAATACCCTTTCTTTTACTATCTTTCATCATCATTTTTTCCAAGGATGAATAAATAGGTCGAGTGAGAGCTTTATTTTGATTTGATCAAATAAAGTTTCTAAGTTGAAGATATTTAAAAAAATGTGTTCTATTGAGATTAAATTTGATCCTCAGCTCTTCAAAAGACATTATGTTATCTGCACATGGCAAATATAAATCCTGAATCTTTTGTATCCCTTTTAAATTCCATACTTTAAATACAGCGTCCGCTCTCCCTGGTTTAAAATATTGATTACCCCATATTGGACTAAATTGTGACAATAAGTGTGGTTCTTTTAAATAGTTTTTAGCTTCACACCATATTTTGATCATATGCTTTACAAATGGATTTTTAACTTGTTTTTGTAATTTTTTTGCCGAATCTGAGTATATGAATATGGGAAGAGGTAAAGGTAAATTGTATGATTCCATTTCAGTCCAGTGAGGGAGATCATTTGATGAAAAATAATATGTCATAGACCTCAGTTGTGCCGACCAATAATACAACATAAAATTTGGACATTTCAGACCTCCACGATCAAATGGTAAATATAATAAAGACAAACGTAATCTAGCCCTCCTGTTGTTCCATATAAATTCCACTAACTTTTTTTTTATTCTTGAGAATAGATCTAAAGGTGGTGATAAGGGAATGTATTGAAATAAATAAAGTATTTTAGGTAAAATATTACTTTTAAGTATATTGATTCTCCCGATCATCGACATTGGTAGTGACATCCATCTCTGAGTTAACTCATTGATATCTGACATTAAGGCTTCATAGTTGACACTGGCGACTGATTCTAGCTTAGGCACAATTTGGATTCCTAAATATTTAAACTGATTTACAACATTGAATTGATTTACCTCAGGGGCTGGGTAATTTCTCTGGGTCTCATTTAGCATTAATATTGAAGATTTAGTTTTATTTATTTTATATCCTGATATTTCCCCAAAATTCTTTATTAAATTCAACAAGGTTGGAATTGATTTTTTTAGATTCGACATAAACAAAATTATATCATCGGCGTACAGAGAGATTTTATGTTCTGTTGGTCCAACTTTAATTCCATATATTTGTGAATGTAAACGTATCGCTATCGCTAAAGGTTCAATTGCCATAGTAAACAGTAAAGGTGAAAGTGGACAGCCTTGTCGACATCCTCTATTGATTTTTATTGGTTTTGAAATATTGTTATTTGTTAGGATTTCTGCTGTAGCATTATTGTATATTATTTGAACCCATTTTATGAAATTATTTCCAAGTCCAAACCTTTGTAGGACTTCAAAAAGAAAGGGCCATTCAACTCTATCAAAGGCCTTTTCGGCGTCCAATGATAGGAGAGCTGTATCCGGTGCTTCTTTATTAAAATAAATAATATTAAATAGTCTTCTTACATTATGGAAGCCTTGTCTACCCTTTATAAAGCCATTCTGATCTCGATTAATAATATTTGGTAAAATTTCTTGTATTCGTCTTGCTAAAATTTTACAGATTATCTTAAGGTCGGCGTTTAATAGGCTTATTGGTCTCATATTTTCACATTTATTAGAGGGCTTACCTGGTTTTGGCAGCAGTATAATTAAGGCATTATTTATGTATGATGGTAAATTATTATTTTGAAATGCTTCTAAAACC
This sequence comes from Pholidichthys leucotaenia, assembly GCA_020510985.1. Lineage (NCBI taxonomy): Eukaryota > Metazoa > Chordata > Actinopteri > Cichliformes > Pholidichthyidae > Pholidichthys > Pholidichthys leucotaenia. The sequence continues at coordinate 357,795,799 of CM035843.1, read as the reverse complement.
ATTTCCAAAAAAGGTTTTATTAATTTATTCTTAAATTTTTTATAAAGGTCAACTGGAAGACCATCTGGTCCTGCACTTTTTCCTGATTTCATATTATCAATGGCTAGCCCAACTTCTTCTTGACTAATTTTAGACTCCAATATCTCCCTGTTTTCATTTGGAATACACGGTATAGATAGTTCGTTCAAAAACCCATTTAGTTTTGTTAAATCAGGTTCATTTTTGGTATCATATAATTTTTCATAGTAATCTCTAAAGGCTCTATTAATTTCTTACTTATAATACTGGTAATTGGTGTTTTAATTTCTAATTGTTTAATCTGCCATGCTAATAATTTTCCTGATTTTTCACCTTGTTCATAAAAAGATTGTTTCAATCTTAGAAGACTCGAGGCAGCTCTATTTGCTGATTTTTTGTCGTATTCAGCTCTCAAAATCAGTAATTCATTCTCCAACCTTGGATCACTTCCTGCATACACTTTTTCCTGAAGACTTTTTATTTTATGTTCCAATTGGGCTCTCTCCTCTCGAGTCTTCTTAGATTTTGATCCTGTATAACTAATAATATGTCCCCTAATAAAAGCTTTGAAAGCCTCCCACTTTACACATGCTGATGTTTGTGTAGTATTGATGTCAAAAAACTCGTCTATCTGTTTTTCTATATACTTGACAAATTCCTCATCCTGAAGCCATTTATGCTGAAATTGCCATCTACCTGATTCCTTTGTCAATTTTTTATCTACATATATTAGACAACAGGGTGCATGATCAGAGATCACGATGTTATCATAAAAGCAGTTTTGAATCTTGGACCTTAATTCTGTGGAAATCAAAAAATAATCAATACGTGAGAATGTCTTGTAGGTACTGGAATAACAAGAATAGGCTTTAACTTGTGGTTTCATTTCTCTCCATATATCTAACAATCTCAATTCTTTCATAAAATGATTAATAGTCATCCTACATCCAATGTGCGTACAATCCAGTCCTGTTGATCTATCTATACCTGGATTCAATGTACAATTAAAATCCCCTGCTATTATATGTTGCCCTGTAAGTGATGATAAGATGAGAAATAAATTAGCAAAGAACTTCTGATCATCTATATTGGGACCATATAAGTTCACAAGATTTATATTTTCTAATAGCAAAGAACCTTGAATGATTACATATCTTCCAAATTTGTCTCCAATTACATTTTTCACTTGAAAAGGAACTGATTTATGTATGAGAGTCATAACTCCCCTGGCTCGGGATGAAAATGAAGAGGTGAATACACTTCCTTGCCATCTACTCCTAATTCTTTTAACATCCTCCTCTATTAGATGAGTTTCTTGTAAAAACACAATTTTTGAACCCATGTCTTTTATTTTATTCATAACTTGTTTAAGTTTTTTTAAATTTTGTAGACCTCTGCAATTCCATGAAGTTAAATTAAGATTAACACTTTGGTTTATGATCTATAGAGAGTTTGGGATTACCTTGCAGTGTAAACATGCTCATACAGAGAAGCAAAAACATGAGTGGTTGAACATTCATCCTACAAACTACACACAAACAAATTTCCCCTTCCCACACTTGTGGCAAACCCCCCAAAATCAAAAGAAAAATTCTGTCTCCCGATATAGCCATCGACCGTTCCACACCCACGGGGAACAGCCTAAGCCACTCCTTCTTCATCCTCCCAATCACCCTAACTCTACTGCTTTTAATGACGTAACATTAACTCTCCTCTGTAGTTTTCCAACTTAACTCCAAAATTTTTAACAACTTTGTACATCATAGTTTTTTTTTTGTTTGTTTTGTTTTTGTTTTGTTTTTTTAATATATAATACAATCTATATTTTGTAAACTTACTATTTACTTCAAGTCAGTCAGATGCCTGTGCAAATGCTTAATTATTCTACCTTATATTTTGTTCATGCTTAGCTCCCACCAGTCTCTTCTTCTTCTTTGATCTTCTTGATGAACTCCTGCGCCTCCTCTGGGGTCTTGAAGATGTGGGTTCTGCCCTCATACGTGGTCAGCAGTCTCGCAGGATAGATTACACCATGACGAATCCCAAGGTTGCGCAGCTCCTTACGTACGGGATCAAACTGCTTCCTCAATTGCTGGATTCCTGTGGCCAAATCTGGGTAGAACCGCACCTGCTGGTCCTGGTGTTTAATCTCTCCTTTAGCTCGTGCAGCGTTGAAGATCTTCATCCTGTCTCTGTTGCTAAGAAACTTCATAATTAAGGTCCTCGGCGGTCCCTTATCTCTCCGTGGGCCAATACGATGTGCTTTTTCCAGAACCACTGCTGATTGCAACTCCTCGCTGCCCAGCACCTCCGGAATCCACTTTTCCAGAAAGGAACATACGTCCCGACCTTCTGATCCCTCTGGAAGACCCACCAGCCTCAAGTTATTCTGTCTCGACCGAGATTCCAAATCCAAAATATTATCTTCCAGAGATTTTTTTTTTTTTTTCCAAAGTGCGCACCTTTAATTGAAGACGGGTGACGTCATCTTCAGCACTAGCGAGACGGAGCTCCATCTGTGCCGTTCGTTCTACACAGTCACCCAATTCCTTTCTTATTCCTTCCAACGCTGTCATAATCCCATCAAATCTAGAGGAAAAGTCCGCTCTCATTGAACTCATGGCAGCCATCAGCGCATCTGCGCCTCCCCCCGCAGACATCGCACCGTTGCCAGCCTCCTCCGCCATATATGGAGTTTTATTTGCTGCGTCACAGACCTGAAAGTCCGTTAATTTGGACTGTTTCGGCGGCTCGCTTTTTCCTTTACCTGGTTTTCCAGCCTTAGGCTTCGCCGACATATCCTCGCTCAAACGCTGGGATACGTTCTGTCCCAAATGAGAGAGTTATTTGCCGATTTTTTTTTCCAGGAGCAGAGCAGAGCGAGACACGTCCGTCCTACGTGGCAGCCATAACCGGAAGTCCAGGTCGTCATATTTACTGAAATCAAAAGCTATTTCAGTCAAAAACATCTTTAACAGGCCAAGTTACATGTTAACATAGGAACCCTTCTTTGATATAATCTTCACAATTCTTGCATCCATTGAACTTGTGAGTTTTTGGAGAGTTTCTGCTTGAATTTCTTTGCAAGATGTCAGAGTAGCCTCCCACAGCTGCTGTTTTGATGTGAACTGCCTCCCACCCTCATAAATCTTTTGCTTGAGGATGTTCCAAAGGTTCTCAGTAGGGTTGTGGTCAGGGGAGGATGGGGGCATACCATGAGTTTCTCTCCTTTTATGCCCATAGCAGCCAATGACACAGAGGTATTCTTTGCAGCATGAGATGGTGCATTGTCATGCATGAAGATAATTTTGCTACGGAAGGCACAGTTCTTTTTGTACCATGGAAGAAAGTGGTCAGTCAGAAACTCTATATACTTTGCCAAGGTTATTTTCACACCTTCAGGGACCTGAAAGGGGCCTACCAGCTCTCTCCCCATGATTCCGGCACAAAATATGACTTCACCTCCTCCTTGCTGATGTCGCAGCCTTGTTGGGACATGGTGGCCATCCACTACTCCATCCATCTGAACCATCCAGGGTTGCATGGCACTCATCAATAAACAAGACTGTTTGAAAATTAGTCTTCATGTATTTCTGGGCCCACCACAACCATTTCTGCTTGTGAGCCTTGGTTAGCGGTGGCCAAATAGTAGGTTTATGCACAACTGCAAGCCTCTGGAGGATCCTACACCTTGAAGTTTGTGGGACTCCAGAGGCACCAGCAGCTTCAAATACCAGTTTGCTGCTTTGTAATGGTATTTTAGCAGCTGCTCTCTTAATCCAATGAATTTGTCTGGCAGAAACCTTCCTCATTATACCTTTATCTGCACGAACCCGTCTGTGCTCGGAATCAGCCACAAATTTCTTCACAGTACGATGATCATGCTTAAGTTTTGGTGAAATATCTACTGTTTTCATACCTTGTCCAAGGCATTGCACTGTTTGACACTTTTTGGCAGCAGAGAGATCCTTTTTCTTTCCCATATTGCTTGAAACCTGTGGCATGCTTAATAATGTGGAACATCTTTCTTAAGTAGTTTTCCTTTAATTGAGCTCACCTGGTAAACTGATTGACAGGTGTCTGAGATTGATATCAGTGATCCAAAGAGCCCTGAGACACAATACCATCCATGAGTTTAACTGAAAAACAATAAACTGAATGTTTATGACACTAAAATCCTATTTGCATAATACTTGTTTTTACTTATTTTTTAAAAACTTTTGAATGAATGAATGATTTATTCAGTTCAGTTACACATAAGCTGCATTCTGATTGCCCAATAGTATACTCCGAAGTGGACTGCACAGGGTAGCTGCCATATTAACAGATTCCAAATTGAAGGGAGCGAACGGTCTTCAGTTCAAAGGGAACTGTGCAGGAAGAAGTGAACAGCGGTACATCACTTCACCGGAAGTTGACAAGATTACCCATCAGTCATTGCGCCTCAAATACGAATAAAACAAACTATTGTTGCTAATGTTATTAACAAGCTAAACTGTTGGTTATTGCTTATAGCAACTGATTGTAATAAAAATCCATCCATCCATCTTCTACCGCTTTTCCGGAGGTCCGGGTCGCGGAGGCAGCAGTTCAAGCAGAGAAGCCCAGACTTCCCTCTCCCCAGCCACCTGCTCCAGCTCTTCAGAGGGGATACCAAGGCGTTCCCAGACTAGCTGGGAGACATAGTCTCTCCACCGAGTCCTGGGTCTGCCCCGGGGTCTCCTCCCAGTGGGACGTGCCTGAAACACCTCAAGTGGGAGGCGTCCAGGAGGCATCCTAATCAGATGCCCATACCACCTCAACTGACTCCTTTCAATGTGGAGGAGCAGCGGTTCTACTCTGAGCCTCTCCCGGATGACTGAGCTCCTCACCCTATCTCTGAGGGTGAGTCCAGCAATCCTACGGAGAAAGCTCATTTCAGCCGCTTGTATCCGCGATCTCGTTCTTTCGGTCATTACCCAAAGCTCGTGACCATAGGTGAGAGTAGGAACGTAGATTGACTGGTAAATCGACAGCTTTGCCTTAGAACTAAGCTCCCTCTTCACCACAACAGACCGGTACAACGTCCGCATCACTGCAGATGCTGCTCCAATCCGTCTGTCGATCTCTCGCTCCATTTTCCCCTCACTCGTGAACAAGACCCCAAGATACTTAAACTCCTCCACTTGGGGCAGGAGCCTGTCCCCAACCCGGAGAGGACAATCCACCTTTTTCCGGCTGAGGACCATGGACTCGGACTTGGAGGTGCTGATTCTCATCCCAGCCGCTTCACACTCAGCGGCAAACCGTCCCAGCAAGAGCTGTAGGTCATTGCTGGATGAAGCCAACAGGACAACATCATCTGCAAACAACAGAGATGAGATCCTGTGGTCACCAAGCATGACACCCTCCATTCCCTGGCTGCGCCTAGAAATCCTGTCCATAAAAATTATGAACAGGACCGGTGACAAAGGGCAGCCCTGGCGGAGTCCAACTCTCACTGGGAATGACTCCGACCGAGTGTTGGCAATGCGAACTAAACTCTCACAACGGTCGTACAGAGACCGAATAGCTCGTAACAACAAGCCCGATACCCCATACTCCCGAAGCACCCCCCACAAAAATCCACGAGGGACGCGGTCAAATGCCTTCTCCAAGTCCACAAAACACATGTAAACTGGTTGGGCAAACTCCCACGAACCCTCAAGAATTCTCGAGAGGGTAAAGAGCTGGTCCGATGTGCCACGGCCAGGACGAAAACCACATTGCTCCTCCTGAATCCGAGGTTCGACCAACGGCCGGACTCTCCTCTCCAGTACCTTGGCATAGACCTTCCCAGGGAGGCTGAGGAGTGTGATCCCTCTAAAGTTGGAGCACACCCTCCGGTCCCCTTTTTTGAAGAGAGGAACCACCACCCCGGTTTGCCATGCCAAAGGCACTGCCCCCGACCTCCACGCAATGTTGCAGAGGCGTGTCAACCATGACAACCCAACAACATCCAGGGCCTTGAGGTACTCGGGGCGAATCTCGTCCACCCCCGGGGCCCGGCCACCAAGGAGATTTTTAACCACCTTGGCGACCTCAGCCCCTGTGATAGGCGAGTCATCCCCCTCGTCCCCAAACCCTGCTTCCTCTGTGGAAGGCGTATCAGTGGGATTGAGGAGATCCTCGAAGTATTCCTTCCACCGCCCGACGATATCCCCAGTTGAAGTCAACAGTGTCCCATCCGCACCATACACAGTGTGGACGGGGAGCTGCTTTCCCCTCCTGAGCCGCCGAACAGTTTGCCAGAATCTCTTTGAAGCCGACCGAAAGTCTTGTTCCATGGCCTCACCGAACTCCTCCCATACCCGGGTTTTTGCTTCAGCAACCACCCGAGCTGCACTCCGCTTGGCCTGCCGGTACACCTCAGCTGCTTCGGGAGTCCCACAAGCCAACCAAGCTTGATAGGACTCCTTCTTCAGCTTAATGGCCCCCCTCACCACTGGTGTCCACCACTTGGTTCGGGGGTTGCCACCACGAGATGCACCGACCACCTTGCGGCCGCAGCTCTGGGCTGCCGCTTCAACAACAGAGGTGGAGAACATGGCCCATTCAGACTCCATGTCTCCAGACTCCCTCGGAATGTGGTTGAAGTTCTTCCGGAGGTGGGAGTTGAAGACCTCCCGGACAGGGGCCTCAGCCAGACGCTCCCAGCACACCCTCACTATACGTTTGGGTCTACCAGGTCTGAATGGCTTCCTCCCCTGCCATCGGATCCAACTCACCACCAGGTGGTGATCAGTTGACAGCTCTGCACCTCTCTTTACTCGGGTGTCCAAGACATACGGTCGCAGGTCTGATGATACGATAACAAAATCGATCATCGACCTGCGGCCTAGGGTGTCCTGGTGCCAGGTGCACATATGGACACCCTTATGCTTGAACATGGTGTTCGTTATAGACAGACTGTGGTTAGCACAGAAGTCCAATAACTGAACACCACTCGGGTTCAGATCGGGCAGGCCGTTCCTCCCAATCACCCCCCTCCAGGTTTCACTGTCGTTGCCCACGTGCGCATTGAAGTCCCCCAGTAGGACAATGGAGTCTCCAGGAGGAGCACCCTCCAGCACCCCAGTCACAGACTCCAAAAAGGGTGGGTACTCTGAAACATCATTTGGTGCATAGGCACAAATGATGGTCAGGACCCGTTTCCCAACCCGAAGGCGCAGGGAAGCAACCCTTTCGTCCACCGGGGAAAACTCCAATATAGAGGCAGCAAGGTGGGGCGATACAAGAATACCTACCCCTGCTCGTCGCCTCTCGCCCGGGGCAACTCCAGAAAAGGCCAAGCTCCAGCCCCTCTCCAGGAGACTGGTTCCGGAACCGGAGCTGTGTGTTGAGGTGAGGCCGACTATATCTAGCCGGTATCGCTCAATCTCGTACACCAGCTCAGGCTCCTTCCCCACCAGAGAGGTGACATTCCACGTACCAAAAGCCAGTTTAGAAAGCTTGGGATCAGTCCGCCAAGGTCTCCGCCTTTGACTGCCACCTAATCCACATAGCACCGGACTTCCATGATCCCTCCTGCAGGTGGTGAACCTACTGGAGGGCGGACCCATGTAACTCCTTCGGGCTGAGCCCGGCCGGGTCCCATGGGTGGAAACCCGGCCACCAGACGCTAGCCTTCGAGCCCCTCCCCCAGGCCTGGCTCCAGGGTGGGGCCCCGGTAACCCCATACCGGGCGGGGTACACTGAATCCTTGATATACAATTTATCATGAGAGTCTGTTGGATCGTTCTTCGTCTGGCCCTTCACCCAGGACCAGTTTGTCTTGGGAGACCCTATCAGAGGCAAATTGCCCCGGACAACATAGCTCCTGGGATCACTGGGGCACGCAAACCCCCCCACCACGATAAGGTGACGATCCATGAGGGGGTGTAATAAAAATATATTTGTATTAAATATAATACAAATATAATGTAATAATATATTATATATTATATTATATTTGTAATAATTAATAATATATTACAAATATAATGTAATAAAAATATATTTGTATTAATATTTCATTTAGGAAATATAAATTATCCACCATAATATCAGTACGTGTCTGTGGTTGCTGTGGTAACGCACTGAGGAAGGAGCCGACGGTTACAGGGTGCTTCAAATGGAGAAATTTTGTGAAGGGCAGTTAACTTCACTGACATTCCCTGAGAACGGAGCAGGGAGTAGGGAATACAGTTGAAGTACACTGTGGATCGGAACGTAGCTATAAACACCAGTATAACAAATAATTACTTCAGACACAAATAACTGTAACTGAAAAGGAATAAGCAAAAGCCCAAGGCTTATTTTTATCCTTATCCTTTTCTTGAAGTTTTGGAGCTTTTTCTATAGGAAATTTGTGACTCTTCTTCCAAAGTCAATTTGTTCTTGCTAAATTAACTTTGTTAATATAAACTTCCATAATTTTTTCCTAAATTTGCAACTCTTTTCTCTTAAAATGTTAAACTGTTTACAGTACTCCTAAAATTCCAACATTTTACTCATTGATCATTTAATTTTTTGTCCTTATAAATTTGTGGCCTTACTCTAATTTGTGACTTTTTGTACACTTGCGACTTTTTCATCATAAATTTTTAACTTTTTATTGCAAATGATAAACGTTTTCTTTTGCCAAACTGTGACTTTTTTATTACCTCCACCAAAGAGGTAATGTGATCAGGGTGGTCTGTTTGTTAGCAGGATTACGCAAAAACTACTGTACGGATTTTGATGAAATTTTCACCAGAGGTAGCCCTTGGCCAAGAATGAACCCATTAAATTTTGGTGATAATCTGAGAGTGCACACATCCACCAAGGACCTTGTTTGTATTTGTGCAGCAGAATTACACAAAAACTACTGGATGGATTGGGATGAAATTTTCAACAGAGGTGGTTCTTGGCCTACAGAGGAACCCATTACATTTTGGTGATGATCCAAGAATGCCCAAAGGGGACAAAGACCACTTTGGGCTTCGACTGACGGGGGATTATGTGATGGGTCAGTCCGTCCATCTGTCCCACTTTTGTGAAATCAACTCCTCCTACAGTTTTGGTCCGATTGTTTTGAAACTTGGCACCATGGTTTGCTATACACTGAGGATTGTCACGGCTGGCCCTCACGAGCCAGCATAAGACGCCACAGTCCAGCAAGTTGCAATTCAGTTCTTTATTTGTGTTGTACAGGGCTTGGGTGTACAAAACAGCTAGCCACGTAGGCTTCGTACACAACAATAACAAGAACGCACAAAAGGAGTTGGCGGCTGAGACGAGGGGCTCTCGTTCGCCGCAAAGACAAGGAATATTAACGTGAAGCAAGGAGAGGGTAACGGCTGAGACGAGGAGCACTCGTCTGCCGCAATAGCAAGGAATGTTAGCTAGGGAGAAGTACCATTCCTATGATAACAGGTTGACTTACATGCAGCGGGATACGTCGGGGAACCCAAGGCGCATGTGGATAAGGAGACAGGGGAAAGTCATAAGACTCTTGACGAGACAGCCGCAGAGTCCAATTCACTCGCACTGACATTTAAAGCCAGCTGCTCATGATTGACAATGCGGCGCAGCTGCTCAAGCTCTGACAGCGGAGAGCCCCCGAGCGTCTGGCCAATCAGAGCCCGGGAAACCCGAGTGACGACACCTGCTGTCAAAACCCTGACAGGGATGAGGAATAACCCGAGCGCGGACAAAAGCGCTCGGGATATGACAGAACCCCTCCCCCTACTCGAACTCCTGGTCGCGAGTAACATCCAGACCCCCCCACCCCACCCCAGGGAGGGTGGAGGGGGAAGCAGGCGGAGGGGGAGCAGGGTCAAACTCACAAATGACAACAAAGGGTAGGGGCAGAAAAACAACCAGGGGACAAATACATCGGGGAAGGGAGGGAAAAAGGCAAAAACCATACATAAACGGGGACACTAAGAAGAATAGTAAGAAAAACCAATGCTAAATGGGCATCTCCCACCTATAACATAAGACGAGGACTACCAGCCCATGTAATCTCACACATATCATTACTAAGAAAGAACACCATAATGAGGGTAAATCGAACACCACAGTCAAAGGACAAAAAAAAACAAACAAGGCAGAGTCAAGGAAATAAAAGGACAAATAATACCTTCATCTCCAAAGTTAATGTTTACAAAAATCTTCAAATCCAAAAGACCACAGATAACAAAAAAAAAAAAAAACAAGACTTGAGTAAGGGAGTAACATCAGAAATCGCTATCACACCCAATAAGAGGAATACAACACACATAATAGCGTTCTGCCAAAAGGAAAGAAAAATTCTACTCTAAAGAGTCTCTAATCGGGAGTGCAATGAACAAATCCCACAAACAACACATGAAAAAATAACGGCGAGAGAATATATATCCATTAACGGAAAATAGTCACTATATACATGAAGTTCAATCCCCTGTGGGGTATTTCAGTCTGAGGGGAGAAAAAAAAAAACATGGTCACAGGCCAGTGGAGGGGCAAGAGAAGGAAAGAAAATGCACTAGAGAATAAAGTTATATAGTTCCGCTCAGGAGGTCTCCCAGCACCCAGCATCCAGGCCGCCAGCAAAAGCAGCGGAACGTGCCCTAACGGCCCATCCAAACCCCGGGCCGAGAAAAACCATGTCTCCGGCGGCCGGACCAGGGCGCCGAATGAATCATCCTGCTTGTCAGGAGGCCGGACCCGGATGCCAAAAGGAAAAAGCCAGTCACCGGGTGGTCGGGCAGTATCAGCCTGCCAACAGAATGGCTGGGGGAAAGTCGGCGAACCGGGCCAACTGGAATTAACTCCCGCAGTCTCAAATGCGGGGAAGGAGAGGCCATCGCGAGGATAGGGAATGGCCTGGAAAGCATTCAGCGGTGGGTCAGCTGCACAATCTCCGGGACCCACCTGGGTCAGGACGACCCGGGTCAGAACCACCATGACGCCGAGCTCCGATTGAGCGAGAGCAGCACCCGCGTCGGACCCCGATTGGGCCGGAACCTCCATGACGTCGAGCTCCAATTGAACCGGCAGAGCACTCCCGGTGGACCCCAACTGGACCGGTGGAGCACCCCCGGTGGACCCCGATTGGGCCGGTAAGGTACTTCCGGGCGCAGCATCTGAGGCGAACACCGTGCAGAGAACCGGAACCTCCAAGGTGGCACCCAGAGCAGGTTCGTCTCCAGTGACCCTGGGGAGAGGCTCAGAGGGACAAAAGGAACCGGGATCAGGATCACTGGCAGTGGCAGAGCCCGGCGAGACAGGCTCGGGCGCAGCAGACGGCTGCACCCGGCTCGCCCCCCCGAGAGACAGGCAATAATGCTCCAGAAAATAGATGAGAGATAGAAAATAGAGCACTCGCCTGATCTCGGGTTCTACTGCCATCCAGGACTTCGATGCTCCGGGTTCAAACGGGGGGAGGTTGTCGTCCGGTTCCCACTCCGTCGTGACGTCATCCGCCTCTGGAAGAGAGGCTCTTGCAGCTCGAGGACCCCCCGACGTCATCGTCCACGCTGGCGGTTCATGTGGCGTGGAGGTGGGGGGCTCTCGGCCCGCTGGAACGGACTGTTCATTTGTGGAGTCCCGGGGACGCTTCGTCGTCGGCACAGGCTCCAACCAGTCGTCCGATCTCCTCTGCCCAGAAAATGGCTGCGGGGCTGGGGTCTTCTGCCCGAGGGCCGCAGGCTCACTCCTCGTCCGGTGACGCTCCTCAGGAGTCGAAGCGTGCTCAGCGGGGGGAGACACAGAGGCAGCAGGTTTAGTTAACATATCAGCAGGGAGTAGAGGCTCGGGGGGCTGCAAACCCCAAACCTCACCCCCAGGAGTCAGACAGAACAAATCACTATTAGATGGAAAAAAGTGAACTTGTACTTGCCTGCCTCCCGGAGGGGCGGTGGTACCTGCTGTAGGGAACGTCATTCCATCCTCCTCCCACCGGGTGGTGGCCGGAGACTCTCTAGAGGGAGCCACTCGGGATGGTGTAGCCGCGAAGTCCACTGGAGCAAAACTTCTCAAACTCCCAGCCGCTGGAGAAGGCGTCGAGGCGGAGGGGGCAACAGCCGAGTCGGGCCGGGCGTGACGCGCTGACAGCTCAGCAGGGAGAGCAGGCCCGGGGAGAAAGGCTGCAGGGATCTCCTCCTGGTGAGATGCTGGAGAGACAGCTGTGGGATGAATGGGGTCAGTCCAGTGAACCGGAGCGGATTCCGGAAGGGAGTCGCGCTGAGAACGTCTCTGGCCACGGCGCCGACGACTACGACGGGCCCTGGGTGGTGCGAACTCCAGGACTAGATCGAGGAAAGGATCCGGATTCCAGAGTGGGCAGGGGAGCTCCGATTACTCCGCCATCGGCCTCGTTCCTCCTCGATCTCCTGGAATGCCTCGCGGTGGGCGGCGATCTCTTGTCTCCTCGCTTGGATGTCCAAGTGGTCGGTGTAGCGGGGAGACAATTGGTCGAGCATCCTCTCAGCGCAGTCCAGGTAATAGTGCACTTCGGAAGGGTCGTCAAGGCGGGCGGAAGCGCTGATGAAGTCATCCACTTCCTCCAGCGCCTCAGGCAGCTGGAGCCTGAGGTCACCCCACCTTGTGGCTTCCTCCTCTTCGTACATCTGAATAATCTGGCGTTGGGCAGCGATGTCGAGCCTCCTCGCATCGACCTCGGGGTGACCGTTGTAGCGGGAAGGCAGACGGTCAAGCACCTCCTCAGCCCGATCTAAATACCAGTGTTCATCGGGCTGATAACCGAGGAGAGGAGGGGCGAGGGAGGTGTCAGGATGCCCATCGAGGTCGGAGGCGATGATGAGGATCTCATCTACCTCCTCCAGCGCCTTGGTCAGCTGGCCGTGGGAACCCCGAGAGCAACTCCGCTGAGATGGCATGTTTCCAACACCACGTACTCGGACAGGAAGGGGCAAAGTTCCCAGAACGCAACTTACTGAGAACGGCTCTCCTTCTGGCGGCTGTCTACTGTCACGGCTGGCCCTCACGAGCCAGCATAAGACGCCACAGTCCAGCAAGTTGCAATTCAGTTCTTTATTTGTGTTGTACAGGGCTTGGGTGTACAAAACAGCTAGCCATGTAGGCTTTGTACACAACAATAACAAGAACGCACAAAAGGAGTTGGCGGCTGAGACGAGGGGCTCTCGTTCGCCGCAAAGACAAGGAATATTAATGTGAAGCAAGGAGAGGGTAACGGCTGAGACGAGGAGCACTCATCTGCCGCAATAGCAAGGAAGGTAAGCTAGGGAGAAGTACCATTCCTATGATAACAAGTAAACTTACATGCAGCGGGATACGTCGGGGAACCCAAGGCGCATGTGGATAAGGAGACAGGGGAAAGTCATAAGACTCTTGACGAGACAGCCGCAGAGTCCAATTCACTCGCACTGACTTTTAAAGCCAGCTGCTCATGATTGACAATGCGGCGCAGCTGCTCAGGCTCTGACAGCGGAGAGCCCCCGAGCGTCTGGCCAATCAGAGCCCGGGAAACCCGAGTGACGACACCTGCTGTCAAAACCCTGACAGGGATGAGGAATAACCCGAGCGCGGACAAAAGCGCTCGGGATATGACAAGGATGTGCTTATTGCAATTTGGTTCTGATTGTCAGGGGCACCTCCAGAAATTTTTCATAGGGGGGCCACTGAAAATGTTGGGGTGGCACATCAAAATCAATTTAAAATGTAATCACGCCGCGCACCCTTTTGCGTTTGGGCTGAACGCACCTTGACAGTGTGATTGGTACTACTTTGTTGTATTTTGTTAATAATATACAGCACACATCAATTATTCTTTAACATCTACTACATGTAAAATATGACAGAGAAAAAGAAGTTATAAAATTATGTTAGACTGTCCGGGGGGGGGGGGGATTTGTCATTTTTTTGAAAGGATTTCCTTATATAAATGGAGATTTAATATTAATATTTTATTTATTGAAAGAAGAGTCTTTTTTCAGATTTTTACAAAGCTGTACAGTGGATATAAAAAGTCTCCACACCCCTGTTCAAATGCTAGGTTTTTATGATGTAAAAAAATGAGACCAAGATAAGTCATTTCAAAACTTTTTCCACCATTAATGTGACCTATAACCTGTACAACCCAATTGAAAGACAAACTGAAATCTTTTAAAGTGAAAAATAAAAAAACTTACAATAACCCAGTTGCATAAATATGCACACCCTTAAACTAATACTTTGTTGCAGCACCTCTGGCTTTTATTACAGCACTCGGTCTTTTTAGGTAGGAGTCTATCAGTGTGGCACATCTTGATGTGGCAATATTTGCCCACTCTTTTTTGCAAAAACGCTCCAAATCTGTCAGATTGCGAAGGCATCTCCTGTGCACAGTCCTCTTCAGATCACCCCGCAGATGTTCGATCGGATTCAGGTCTGGACTCTGGCTGGGTCATTCAAAAACCTTAATTTTTCCTGGTGAAGCCATTCTTTTGTTGATTTGGATGTGTGCTTTGGGTCACTGTTGTGCTGAAAGATGAAGTTACTGTTCATCTTCAGCTTTCTAGCAGAAGCCTGAAGGTTTTGTGCCAACACTGACTGGCATTTGGAACGGTTTATAATTCCCTCCACTTTGATTAAGGCCCCAGTTCCAGCTGAAGAAAAACAGCCCCAAAGCATGATGCTGCCCCCACCATGCTTCACTGTAGGTATGGTGTTCTTTTGGCGATGTGCAGTGTTGTGTTTGTGCCAAATATACCTTTTAGAATGATGGCCAAAAAGTTCAACTTTGGTTTCGTCAGACCATAACACATTTTCCCACATGCATTTGTGAGATTTCAAATGTGTTTTTGCAAAATGTAGCCGGGCTTGGATGTTTTTCTTTGTAAGATAAGGCTTACAGTGTGGCACATCTTGATGTGGCAATATTTGCCTACTCTTCTTTGCAAAAACGCTCCAAATCTGTCAGATTGCGAAGGCATCTCCTGTGCACAGTCCTCTTCAGATCACCCCGCAGATGTTCGATCGGATTCAGGTCTGGACTCTGGCTGGGTCATTCAAAAACCTTAATTTTTCCTGGTGAAGCCATTCTTTTGTTGATTTGGATGTGTGCTTTGGGTCACTGTTGTGCTGAAAGATGTAGTTACTGTTCATCTTCAGCTTTCTAGCAGAAGCCTGAAGGTTTTGTGCCAACACTGACTGGCATTTGGAACAGTTTATAATTCCCTCCACTTTGATTAAGGCCCCAGTTCCAGCTGAAGAAAAACAGCCCCAAAGCATGATGCTGCCCCCACCATGCTTCACTGTAGGTGTGGTGTTCTTTTGGCGATGTGCAGTGTTGTGTTTGTGCCAAATATACCTTTTAGAATGATGGCCAAAAAGTTCAACTTTGGTTTCGTCAGACCATCCATCCATCCATCCATCCATCCATCCATCCATCTTCTACCGCTTAATCCTTTCGGGTCGCGGGGGGGCTGGAGCCTATCCCAGCATCTTTGGGCGAGAGGCAGGGTACACCCTGGACAGATCGCCAGTCCATCGCAGGGCCAACACAGAGAGACAGACAACCATTCACTCTCACATCCATACCTAAGGACAATTTAGAATCCCCAGTTTTGATGCCAATTAACCTAACTTGCATGTTTTTGGCATGTGGGAGGAAACCGGAGTGCCCGGAGTAAACCCACGCAGACACGGGGAGAACATGCAAACTCCACACAGAAGGGTCACCGATGGTCTGGGGGTGGGATCGAACCCACGATGGTCAAGGGTGGAATCGATCCCATGACCTTCTTGCTGTGCTGCCACTGTGCTAACCACTGCGCCACCGTGCTGCCCCACGGCAGCACGGTGGCGCAGACCATAACACATGGTCTGGTTTCGTCAGACCATAACACATTTTCCCACATGCATTTGTGAGATTTCAAATGTGTTTTTGCAAAATGTAGCCGGGCTTGGATGTTTTTCTTTGTAAGATAAGGCTTACAGTGTGGCACATCTTGATGTGGCAATATTTGCCTACTCTTCTTTGCAAAAACGCTCCAAATCTGTCAGATTGCGAGGACATCTCATGTGCACAGCCCTCTTCAGATCACCCCACAGATGTTCGATTGGATTCAGGTCTGGATTCTGGCTGGGCCATTCCAAAACCTTAATCTTCTTCTGGTGAAGCCATTCTTTTGTTGATTTGGATATGTGCTTTGTGTCATTGTTGTCCTGAAAGATGAAGTTCCTGTTCATCTTCAGCTTTCTAGCAGAAGCCTGAAGGTTTTGTGCACACACCGACTGGTATTTGGAACTGCTGATAATTCCTCCACCTTGACTAAGGCCCCAGTTCCAGCTGAAGAAAAACAGCCCCAAAGTATGATGTTGCCCCCACCATGCTTCACTGTAGGTATGGTGTTCCTTTGGTGATGAGCAGTGTTGTTTGCACCTAATATACCTTTTTGAATTGTTGCCAGAAAGTTCAACTTTGCTTTCATCAGACCATAACACGTTTTCCCACATGCATTTGGGAGATTTCAAATGGCTTGGATGTTTTCGTAAAATCAGGCTTTTGTCTTGCCACCCTACCCCATAGCCCAGACATGTGAAGAAGACGGGAGATTGTTGTCACATGTATTAATCAGTCAGTCAGAAATTCTTGCAGCTCCTTCAGTGTTGCTGTCGGCCTCTTGGCAGCCTCCCTGATCAGTTTTCTTCTCGTCTTTTCATCAATTTTGGAGGGACGTCCAGTTTTTGGTCATGTCACTATTGTGCCATATTTTTTCCACTTAATGACTGTCTTCACTGTGTTCCATGGTATATTTAATAGGGATGAGCTGATCCGATCCGCCGTATCAGGTTCGATCCAGGCAAAATGGCTGAATCGGTATCGGTAAGGAATAAAAGTAATTTTCCGATATAGTAATAATATTAAAATGAAGGCAAGATAATGTTCTTAGCCGCACTGTGCGCGGCTTCTGTAAGCAGAGACAACAAGCGTCACATCATTGGAGTCTGTCTGTGGGACTCTTCTTCTTCTTTTAGATTTGATTTGCGGTTGGCAACCAGCTTACAGGTGCATTACCACCACATACTTCACTCTAAATCATCACTCGGTATTCAGCTGTCTGTGTGTCTGTTTTTCCTCATAGCTTTGTGACGTTTTCCTCATAGCTTTGTCATCTGTGGGACTCGCCTCAGTATGTTGCTGTGTGGTACCAGCGTTTACAGTTTTACACCCCTGTCTTCCTAAAACACTTGCAGTAGTATCATGGCAAATGAGTATGCTGAATTTTGTCAAGAATTTTGAATTTTGTCCTGCTGGCCGAACCACAAAATTTGGGCCCGATCCGAGCTCCGGATGTCTGTGTTCTTAATTCCTGATAATGAGTTCTTATAAGGAGTTCTGAACAACTCTTTATATCAATGGTGTCAAACTCATTTTAGCTCGGGGGCCATATACCGCCAGAATTAATATCAAGTGGGCCGGACCAGTAAAATAATAGCAAAACAACCTAATGGCAACTCCAAATGTCATTGTTTTTTTAGTACAAAGAAGTACAAGTACATTATGAAATGTTTACATTTATTGAACCATTGATCTTTTACAAAACATGAACAACCTGAATGATGAACCTTCATCAAAGTATGAACAACCTGATTTTTTTTTTTCTTTTCTGCTCAGTTTTGAACTGAAGCTGCTGATGAACAATATCTTAATCACGATAACAACAAATGCCATTTAAGGAACCAGATGTCGTATTGCTCCCATCTACTGTTTAGTCCTGGAACTTGTTTGTATTTTGAACAGTGACCCCAGTTACATGCTCACAATAAACCAATTAGTGGGAATAATCCGATAATGCCAATAATTAGTTTTCTTGTGTTTACATACACTGAATAAATAGATTACTGGAGGATAAACCATTTGAGTTGATGACCCCGGTTGCATGGGCTTTATTGGATTATTCTCTTTACATGGCCACATGAGTAATCAGATTACAGTACTCCAGAAATCCAATCATAACCACTTTACTTGTGAACATGTAAACATGGTCAATTGACCATGTTTACATGTTCACGAATAAACCAAATCTCCAAATCCAGATTAAGACCCTTAATTTTTGGCAGGTGAAGTAACACATTTATTAGCTATGACAGCCCCTTGAAACTATTCACTAGTTAGACAGAACATGTTATATTATAATCTTCACAATTCAGCCTTGAACCAAATAAGTAACTTCTTGGCAGATAAAATGTTTCAATCCAAATTAGGAGCCTTAATGAGTTTTTGGCAGATGAAGCATACATTTTATGGATTCTACTTACAATATACGTATAATTATAGGAGATAAATAATGCACAAACACTAGTATTCATGGTAAAGAAACGCTTTGACTTTTACATCATTATACACGGATTATGTTAATTTCAGCACACTTTTATAAGGCAAAACGTTAAAAGCTGGTACAGGATAAAATGTCGTATCTGATTATTCTAACACAAAACTCATGGGTCTAAAATTATGACTAATCCCTCACTGAAATAAATATTCATAGTCGTACCTTACGTTTTGCTCAAAAACAGTCGTAGGAATGACTTAAGCTGAGCAAGGCGTGCTTCCGCAGCGAGCTGAACAATTTCTGGCGGCCCATCACTGTCGTCAGCCAGCAGCTTCTCTTGTTTTGAACATTTTCAAAAAATTTGGTGACAGGAAAAACTGGTTTCAACTGTAAACTCATTCAGTAAACAGCAGCGAACTTACGGGGCATGGGCATGCAGAAAAGGGCAGTCCAAGGACGGTTAATTTTTTCACACATAAGGAGTTGTTCAGAACTCCTTATAAGAATTCCTTATACAAAGATATAGAGTAATGATATAGAGTGAAGTACGTGGCAGTAATGCACCTGTAAGCTGGTTGCCAACCACCAATCAAATCTAAAAGAAGAAGAACTATTGCACCCTCCTGAACCCCAATGAACCACCACCTGTCAGCGTGAAGGTCCCCCAGCACCCGCCGCGCTACAAGACACAGGAGGTAAAAGTATTTTTAAAAGAACAGTTATTAAATACAGTAAACACTGTGACATTTTAGTGTCTGCTGGATCTGGCATCTATAAAAGACTTATTGCATATTTTTAGTGATCTGTTAATGTTGAGAAGGGACTGCAGTGGAGTCAGTAGAAATCAGGGATCACTTTTGTGTCTGCTACTCTTGTGCGACCCCAAATGGACAAATTGAGAATAGCAGTTACTTTATTGAAAAAGTGCTATTATTTAATTTTCACACTTTGCAAATTCATCCTGCGAGCCGGTTTGGCGGGCCTGTTTTGGCCCATCTTCTTCTTGTTCTTCTTTTAGATTTGACTGGCAGTTGGCAGCCAGCTTACAGGTGCATTACCGCCACGTACTTTACTCTATATCATCACTGTATATCTTTGTATCAGGAGCGTTAAACATCCCTGCTTTATATTGTCATGTGACCGGAATTCTATGACCTCATATCAGAACATAGTGTGTCTATGATGTTATAGAGAGTCCTTTGATCGCTCTATGACATCACAGACGCACAGCTGTGTGTCCCTGAGCTAACGCCATCGCTCCCCTATGGACGTTCATTAAAGCTTTCCCCTCCTAAACTTCCACGTATCCAGGGAGGCTGAAATTCAGCGATGCACACCCTCATAACCTCAGCAAAGCATTTATCAAATCTGAGGTCAGTCTGACGGTTTGAGAGATATGCGAGGAACAGAATGACACACACACACAGAATCCTTACATTATAATATGATGAATTTATAGAAAATCTTAGATATTACCTCTCAAAACCCAGAAATGGCCCAGACTATAATAATATTTAGTGTCCCCCTCAGTATTTACTCTGGAGAAAATGTTCTGTTTGTTTCTCTCTCCCCCCCCAACCCAACAGTGAAATGAAATATCCGCCCATGTGGACCACTCTTAGTCTGGCCCTTCACCCAGGGCCAGTTTGTCCTCCCGGAGGCAATCTTCCCCTGACAACACAGCTCCTGGGTTCAGTAGGGCAGTTTTTTTAACCAGGGTACTTCAGTATGTTCAGGTTTCTGTGGGAAGTTATGTAATTTAATGTCTTAATTGGTCCAAAAATTTTGCAGATTCTTTGCGATTTTTTGGACCAATTAACAAGTGAAATTAGATCATTTCCCACAGAAATCTGAATGTACCTGGGCACCCTGTTTGAAAAACACTGCATTAGGACACGCAAACCCCTCCACCACGATAAGGCAGCGATCCACTCTTGGGTTTTTTTTTTGTTTGTTTTTTTTTTTTTTTTAAGGAGGAAACTGGACTTCCAGGAAAACCTCTGACCCCCCCCCCCACTCCATACCATGCCCCACCATTTTTTTTTTTTAAGATGAAACTGACACTTCCAGGAAACCCTTATCTCCTATGCTCTGTTTGGCATCTTAAACATCTCAAGGTTAGTTTTGATGTATTTTATGGGCCACATGCATTTGATGTGCCTCCAGGATCTGGTCTGATGGTTTGAAGTTGAAGTTGTTTGGCGGGATGTTTAACAAGCGGCGATGCTCCCGGCAGGAAATGAGCAGCTCATTGTACTCCTGACACTGACGGGTCAGTTGGTCCTGCAGCGTCTCCATGGTAACACGTTTACCCTCCAGGGTGCCCTCCAGCCTGTTGGCGGCGCCGTTCCCTCTTGTCTGGTCAGTGGTCAACGTGAGGGTGGCATACAGCCACACCTCTTCCTGCTCCAGCGTCAGCCTCAGCGCCTCCGTCTTCCTCCTCCGCAGCATCTCCTTCAGCCCCCTCCTCTGCTGGATGGCCAGGATTGCGTCCCTCTGTCTCCTCAGCAGCTTGTCACGCTCACGCTCCACCTTCTCACAGTTCTGCAGCAGCAGCTCGTTCTCTAACCTGAGGTCCCTGATCTGCCACTTCACTGACTCCAGGTCGGCCTGGACCACCTTCTCCTTCCTCTGGTTCCTTCGGTGCTCCTCCAGCTGCTCCTCTAGCTGCTTCTCTAGTCGTGGCGGTCTGCTCTGCTCCTCCTTCAGCTCCTCTTTCAGTTGGCTGTTCTCCTGCCGAGCTGCCCACATTCTCCTCTGGACCCACACCTCCTTCTATCGCGTCTCCTCCAGCTCCTCGTTGAGGCTCTTCAGGTCGCCGATCTTCTTCTTCAGAGCTCCTGAGCAGAACTCCTCAACTTCCCTCAGAGCTCGCTTCTGCTACTTCTTTAGCTCCTCCACCCAACTCCTCATCCTCTTCTCCAGCTCAGAGACCTGACTCCTCCTCCTGCTCTCCTCATCCTCAATCAGAGACATCATCCGCTCTGCATACTTCACCTCCTGTTCTCTGATCCTGCGCTCATATTCGTTGTTGAGCTCCATCAGCTCCACCTGGTGTTTCAGTTTCAGCTCCTTGATGAAGTTCTCGCCCTGCACCATCTTCTCTCTGACATCATCCCGCATGTGGGCCAGCCACATTGCCACGGAGACCAAGCCCTGACCGCATCTGATTGGTTTCTGTCTGATGGCGCATTGCCATGGCGACAGTCTTCACCTCAGTGGAGGCATTGTGATGCTCTGACAGTACATATTTCAGCTTCTGTTTGCATACCGTGATCTCCACTCGGTGGTGCTCAGCGGCCTCCTCCCTCTCCCTCCTCCTATTCCTCAGCTTGGCCTGCACCTCCTCCAGCCTCCTCTGGGACACCTCCCAGTAGGAGTGGATCTTGTCCCGCTCCAGCTGGAAGTTGCTCCTGTCCTCCCTCTCCCGGTCCAGCTTCTCCCTCAGGTGGACGATGTGCTCCTCCAGCTGGTCCTTGGACATGTCCTCCGTGGACAGTCCATCCATCACTGAGGAGGACTCTTCCTTCCCAGATTTCTTCTTCGTTTTAGTCTTCGGAGGCATCGGTACACACTGTCCGGATAAACTAGAATCATTGACACAAATATGCTTGCTGTCCTGTGATTTCTGTGACATCACAGATGACATCATAGGTCATAAGAATGTTCTGTTACTATGGAGGCTGTTACTATGGAGACGAGTTTGTAATACAGTGATCCCTCACTTATCGCGGTTAATGGGATCCAGAACCGACCGCGAAAAGTGAAAAACCGCGAAGTAGCGTCACCCCTAATGACGTCACCCATAAATAATACATACGTTCATTCTCTCACTCTCTCTCTCATATGATACGTGTGTGTGTGTGTGTAAGTATACATACATACGTAGATGCAAATAAAGTGTACATAAATATGTTTTTAGAACTCTTTTATTCTTATAACAAGATACGTAACTCAAGATGAAGATGATTTACTGCACAGGTTAATGAGAGCGTTACTGCTCCTCAGGTGACGCCTCATCGTCAGGTGCTAGAGGCGCAGCATCGTCAAGGGCAGCTTCCGATAGAGCTGGAGAAGCTGCAGGAGGCGGCGTAGTGGCTCGACGGGAAGACTATTTTGCACAAAAAGGCACAAGAGAACAGCGAACAATGAATGCGGCCTTCCTTCGCTGGGTATGGGCGCTCGGCAGGGAGAGAAGCTGGGTAAAACGTCTCGGCCAATCAGCTTGCGAGATTCCCGAGCGGTGAAGAGGTGGGCGGAGAGGAGTGGAGCGGTGGTCAGAGAGGTGGATTTTGAGTTGTGCGGGCTCTCCATGTTGATACCTGATGTTCTAATGTAGTCTCCCTGCCTTCTGCTAGCGCCCGCTCATTTTTTCTCAATTTTGAATTTTTGATGAATATTTTTGAAAAATCCGCGATGCACTGAGGGCGCGAAAGGTGAAGCGCGAAGTAGCGAGGGATCACTGTATAACATTCCAAACACATAAAAAAGACTAGTGCATACCTGTGCATGCCCATAGAAACCAAGTATAAACAAGTATTTCTGCATGCCTGTAGAAAGTTACTGTTACCATGGCAACAGTAACCATGGTGATGCCTGCCTTTGCTCTTTGACATGGTACCCGTGCATGGCCATAGAAACCAAGTATAAGCAAGTATTTCTGCTGCATGCCTGCCTTTGTTCTTTGACATGGTTACCATGGAAACAGTCACCATGACGTCACCACTCGTTCAGTGATGCCTACCTTTGATCTTTGATGCCTGACTTGGAGGAATACGTCACAAAGCTTCTTCTTTTAGATTTGATTTATCAGGTATTCAGCAAGCCTGGCCACACAGAGATAGAGTACATATAATTCAAGAAATCTCAGTCTGTCAGTGACAATGTGACGATGTCATGATCATAGGACTCACTAAAAGATCATAAAACTCACCTATGATATGCCTATGATGTTGTCTATATGACATCATATAGACACCATAGTCATAGACACACTCACGTCACAATCATAGGACTTATTCCCCACATGAAAGATCAAAGGCAGGCATCACTCACGATCATAGGCCTTGCTATGACATCATCATAGATCATAGGACTTGCTATGACATCAAAGATCAAAGGCAGGCATCACTCACGATCATAGGACTTGCTATGACATCAAAGATCAAAGGCAGGTTTCGGAGGTGATGGAGGTGACGTCAAAGATCAAAGGAAGGTTTCACCAGTGTTACTGTTGGCATGGTAACCATGGCTAAGGTCACACTGCAGGTTTTGATGCTCAATTCCGATTTTTTTGCACAAATGTGACCCATATCTGATTTTTTTTAATGACAGTCTGAGCAACACATATCGTGATTTTTTTCACACCAGACCCAGGCCACTTTCATATGTGGTCCTAATTCGGATACGTATCTGATATTTTCCAAAGCGACCTCCGTCTGAACGGTTATTTCGCATTTCTTCTGACTTTTTCCTCATTGAAGTGAGGCAGATGCTACAATTCTGCTGTGGAGGATGTAGCCAGCATGGAAGACACAACTGATTAGTGCTCTCTTTTTAGTCAGTCTCCTTCCCTTTATCACTGAATTGTAATTTTGTTGGCTCTGACTGTACAATAACTTCAATTTTTTTTTTTTTTTGGGGGGGGGGGTTTGGGGACTGAAACCATCAGACATTACAGGCGCACAGTAACAGCACATTTAAGGGCTGTTTAATCAATTGGCTCTGTTAAAGCAGAGCTGATCACAGCGGTTATCTGGCCTGTAGAGGAATGAAGCTGGTCTCATATTTATGATTTTAACATTTTATTTTGCTATGCTGCATCAGGGTTCAGAAGTTCTGCCCACCCCCTTCTTGAATTGTTCTGTAGCACTGTGTCTGACATTACATTTTTTTCTGCGCCTGCGGGTCACTTCATAGCTGTAGACTGTTCACACTGGAGTCTGATGAGGGTTGCATTTAAGTTGTAATGTGAATGCCCACACAAAAAAAAAAAATCGGATCTCAGCAAAAAATCGAAATTGAGCATCAAGACCTGCAGTGTGACCATAGCCCAAGTCAAAGATAGGCATCACCATGGTTACTGTTGCCATGGTAATCATGTCAAGGATCAAATGCAGGAATCACTCGATCTCTGTTTTTAAGAATAGGGCTAAAACCTACCTTTTTGATATAGCCTACAATTAGGGAGGGATCATGTGTTTCTGAACCCTCCCTTAGTTATGCTGCTAATAGGTTTAGTCAGCCGGGGGACCTCCAGTAATGCACTGGGCCTCACTCCTTTCCTCACTCTCTATGAAATATTTTTTTGCTGGTCATTAACATTTGTTTGTTCTCTCCCATAGATTGAGTCCCCATCGTGCTGTTTGCTCTCTACATGTCTGTTCTTTTCTTCTTCTCTATCCCCTCACCCCCCAGCCAGTCGCAGCAGATGACTGCCCCTCCCTGAGCCTGGTTCTGCTGGAGGTTTCTTCCTGTTAAAAGGGAGTTTTTCCTCTCCACCGTCGCCAAGTGCTTGCTCACAGGGGATCGCCTGATTGCTGGGGTCTTTCTGCAACTGTGGGGGTTCCCCCCTACAGTTGATAGTGCTATGAGATGACTGTTGTTGTGAAATGGCGCTATATAAATAAAGTTGAATTGAATTGAATTGAATTGAATGCAGAAATGCTTACTTACACTTGCTTTCTACAGGCATTCAGAAATACTTGCTTATACTTGGTTTCTACGGGCATGCACAGGTATGCACTAGTATAAAGTGATGAAATAAACTCTTTCTACACACACACACACACACATATATATGTATATATATATATATATATATATATATATATATATATTTACACAACTTTTGCAGTTGACTGATTTTTGATCATTAGTTAGGTTTTTTTCCCATAATTTTGGTGTTTTTCTTTGAAAAGAAAAAACACTTTTAAAAAGACAAAATGTGAGTTTTAAAATGGATTTCTAAAATAGTGTTTAAAAAGAATAGATAATTTTGTTCTGTGCAGAGTAAAAATACAAGTGTGTTCATTTGCTGGTCGCTGAGAACTGAATGAAGTGGCAAAATTGACACAAATATACTTGCTGTCCTTTGAGCTGTTCTGTTTTTTTTGTTGTTTTTTTTTTTCCCCCGTCCTGTCTGCTTCCCTTATTGTGCCAAACAGATTTACTTTGCCAAAAGGAGCTTTGCTCATATTTGATATGTACTGTATATAAATAATACTTATAGACTCTTGTACTAACTTTAATACTTTATTTAAATTGTTTTACTTATGATGGACCTGATGGGGGAATGGGGAAGGGAATTGAAAAGATTTGAAGTGGTCGAAAGAGGTGGCAGGTGAGAGGGTGGGGAGGGGGAGAAAAAGAGAGGAACAAACAAAAAACACAAGGAGAAACTGAAACAAACAAAGCAAACTGTTTCTGCTTCTGAAGAGGTCTCATCACAAGCCTGATATCTGCACCTGTAAGAGAACAGAGAGACATACGTGTGTGTACATGTGTGTGTGAGAGAGAGAGAGTGCATGAAAATGAGTGTGTGCATGTGAGTGGTTTGCCAGGAAACATACAAAGAGGGTGGCAGGCTGCAGCAACCCCCCCACCACCAAAAAACCCGAAGACAGCGCCACCAACCCTCAGGGAGTGCAGCCGCAGCTGCCCCCCCACCAAAAAATTAAAAATAATGTCCCGAAGCCACCAAACCCCGTGACAGCCAGGCATCTGCCTCAGGAGGGACAGTCAGAGGGCCACTAAGCGGCCGGCATGGTGCACCCCTGCCACGGGGCCAGCTAGCCCCTGCCCCTCCAGCAGGGCCGACACCAGCCCCAGGTGCCTGAGGGCTAACAGCCCCCCCCCCCCCTTCCCGGGCCAGAGACTGGCTCACAGGCACCCTGATCATCTCCCCCCATCCCCCACCACTACTTCTATGCCTTTCTGTGACGTTTTTAGTCTCTCTGTTGCAATCTACTAATGACACTCTGTGACACTCTAAGCTCAGTGGCCACTTCCCTCTGAGAACATTCTGTTTGAAGCCTCGCAATGGCGAGGTACTGCTGTTCAATTGTGAAGTGTCGTCTTGGTCTCATGATATCAAAATGTGAACAGCCATTATGAAGAGGACTGTTTAAATACCAATTCCAATTGAACCAGAAAATTTATGTCAATTCATGGATTGATCACCTGTTGTGAATTTTGTCATTATGCACCTTGTTAGAGAACAGCAAGTTATGCAAAAAGTATTGAAATATTGAACAGTTGGACATGTGCATTCAAAAAGTTAGAGAAGGTGAAATTAAGTTCACCTGTAAAGGTTATAGTGCATTTTAGGTGCATCCTGAAATTTCACCCGAAAGCCAAATATCCTTAACTTTTCTGTGACACGTGTGTGTGTGTACAGTGGATATAAAAAGTCTACACACCCTTGTTCAAATGCCAGGTTTTTGTGATGTAAAAAAATGAGACCAAGATAAATCATTTCAAAACTTTTTCCACCATTAATGTGACCTATAACCTGTACAACGACAATTGAAAAACAAACTAAAATCTTTTAAGAGGAAAAATAAAAAACTTAACAAGATAAATCATTTCAAAACTTTTTCCACCATTAATGTGACCTATAACTTGTACAACCCAATTGAAAAACAAACAGATCTTTTAAGGGGGAAAAAAAAATTACAATAACCTGGTTGCATAAATATTGGGGATGTGGCTGTGTTCATAATTAACCAATCACATTTAAACTCATGTTAAATGGGAGTCAGCACACACCTGCCACCATTTAAAGTGCCTCTGATTAACCACATATAATGTTCAGCTGTTCTAGTAGGCTTTTCCTGACATTTTTGGAGTCACATCGTACAGCAGAAGCTAGGGCTGTGTGATATGACCATAATTTCATATCACGATACAAGTTGTCTTATTTGACGAATACGATATAGATCGTAATATACATTTTCTGTAAATTCTATAGTTTACTAGTGCATACCTGTGCATGCCCATAGAAAGAACCAATAAAAAGGACCATCTCTTTTTCTGCATTTTAAATTACATACTGAAAAAAATCAATTGCACAAATTCTCCTGTTATTAATTTTATCCACTTTTCCCTCTTAATTTTGCAGTGTTGTTATAAAATTGTTTTTAATGTGCATTTGAGATGACTTCAACTTTATTCTTTATCACTTCTGCACTAATTAAAAATAATTAGAAATCAAGTTACATTATGAGCCAGTTTGTTCCTCTGACACTTTTTAATTTATTTATTTAGTGTGTATGCAGCCATTGTCACATATTTTTGCAGCTTTAGTAATGTTTTTTCAGACAAAATTGTGATTTAAACCAGAACGATGGCCTGATACACACTGTTTCCTGTTAGCGATAAGTTAGCATCGTCACTTAGCATTTGTCGTCTTATAATTAGAGAGAGATGGTGTTCATGTGACTTACCTCCAATTAAAACAAGGTTAGAGGACTATCCTCTCTGACACAGCACGGTGGAAAAAGTCCCAACATCTGTGGCTGGCATAGAAGTAGTGGCAAAACATTACCTTGCAGTTAGCTGCTGTGGCGCACCTGGCACACTGCAGGGAAGAGGCAGGGCAGGGCGATGACAAATAGAAACAGGTATGTCTCTTAAATCCTGATATAAATTATAAAGTTTTATATGAAACGGCAGACGTTTTTTATCGCGTCACCGATATATGTCGTCATATCGCACAGCCCTAGCACAAGCCATGGTCCGCAGGGAGCTTCCAAAGCATCAGAGGGATCTCATTGTTCAAAGGTATCAGTCAGGACGAGGGTACAAAAGAATTTCCAAGGCATTAGATATACCATGGAATACAGTGAAGACAGTCATCATCAAGTGGAGAAAATATGGCATGACAGTGACATTACCAAGAACTGGACGTCCTTCCAAAATTGATGAAAAGACGAGAAGACAATTGGTCAGGGAGGCTGCCAAGAGGCCGACAGCAACGTTGAAGGAGCTGCAGGAATTTCTGGCAAGTACTGGCTGTTCAGTACATGTGACAACAATCTCCCATCTTCTTCATATGTCTGGGCTATGGAGTAGGGTGGCAAAACGGAAGCCTTATCTTATGAAGAAAAACATCCAAGCCCAGCTACGTTTTGCAAAAACACATTTGAAATCTCACAAACGCATGTGGGAAAATGTGTTATGGTCTGACGAAACCAAGGTTGAACTTTTTGGCCATCATTCTAAAAGGTATATTTGGCACAAACACAACACTGCTCATCACCAAAAGAACACCATACCTACAGTGAAGCATGGTGGTGGCAGCATCATGCTTTGGGGCTGTTTTTCTTCAGCTGGAACTGGGGCCTTAGTCAAAGTGGAGGAAATTATAAACCGTTCCAAATACCAGTCAGTGTTGGCACAAAACCTTCAGGCATCTGCTAGAAAGCTGAAGATGAACAGTAACTTCATCTTTCAGCACAACAATGACCCAAAGCATGCATCCAAATCAACAAAAGAATGGCTTCACCAGGAAAAATTAAGGTTTTTGAATGACCCAGCCAGAGTCTAGACCTGAATCCGATCGAACGTCTGTGGGGTGATCTGAAGAGGGCTGTGCACAGGAGATGCCCTGTGCACAGCCCTTTGGACGACAACCGAAGGGGATTGTGTTATGGCAGGGCTATTCAATTACATAATCAGTTGGGCCACAATTTGAAATCAAGACATGTAACTGGGCTGCACATATTCAGCGATCTGTTGAATATGACAAATTTCAAACCATCACAGATCAACTGGCGATCTGTCCAGGGTGTACCCTGTCTCTTCCCCAAAGATGCTGGGATAGGCTCCAGCCCCCCGCAACCCGAAAAGGATTAAGCGGAAAAAGATGTATGGATGGATAGACAGATCAATATGACAAAAAATATGCACTTTTTTTTCATTGTCTTGGTTTTAAATGTGTGCTTGGCACATGACAAAGGCACATCAAAAGTGTATGAAAACACAATAACAGTGCTGGAGTTGAGCAGAACTTGAAGTACTAGAAATATGTTTTTTCTTGAACGACAAATAGAATGGAAAAAAATACAGTTCTTTAAATAACCATTTTGGTCACATCTTACTCAGACATATCTCAAAGTGCATAAAAGCTCAATTTGCACTGTTGGTAGCATTAACATTTGTTTCCCTTTTGAAATAAAATATACTACATCCTGGTCCTAACTGACCTTGGCACATCACAAAGTGCATTTAGCTGAGTAAAAAAATGAACTGTCCAACACTTCAGTGCATACCCCCCCCCCAAAAAAAAAAAAACATTGATAACATTAACAAACATTGCACATCCACTATTGTGGTTTTGTTTTAAATCACCACATGTGTGAGTAGGAACCTCTTTTTATAATTATACATTCCATTACACACACGTATCAGTCAAACAAAAATTTCTACTAGAGTTAAGGATGCAAACAGCCCCAACTTAAAAACTTGAGTAATGACTTCACTCTTGAAGGTTTGAGGTTTTTCTCCAAAATTTATAACAGTTTTCATATAGTTTTCTACTTTTCTCTATAAATTGGGACCCATGCTGGCAAAATGAGTTGGAATGCGCACTGCGTCATTACGAGCTGCAGGCAGGAGAAGTCATAAATCATGACTCTTTGTTTGCTAGCGGCAAGTCCCGGGAAAAAACCCATGAGTGCCTGGTATCATTGGAAAGCTTAAAAAATGTTCTTTCTAAAAATACATATGTTTTTGTGGAAGACATAACTCCCAACCGATCGAACACAAGTTTTAAACCTAGCCAAAATATAAACAAATTGTCTTTTTCCAGGTCCGTTTTGGCACACTTCCTACAAATTAAATATCATTTTGAAGGGCTTTCAATATAGAATATGGAAAAAACGTTATCTCAGTTTTGATAATTTCTTCAAAGTGACTCATTTTGCCAGCACGGGTCACAATTTATCTCAATTTGAAACTGTTTTTCTCAAATTTGTAATTGTCTCTTGTAAAATTGACTTTTCTTGTACATTTGAGACATTATTATAAATTTGTGGATTACTTACTGTATGGGTAATTTTTGTCTTTTTTAAAATAAAATTACTGTTCTTTTTAATAAATTTGAAACAGATTGTGGTAAATTTTTGAATTTTTTTCTTTATACAGTTTACACTTTTGACCATAATTGTGCAGAGCCTGAACAGAACAATAATTTAACTCTGATTTCAAAGAAAAAATATTAATAAAATTATATTTAATGAAATAAATTAACTTAAATTACCAAAGATGCAGTTATTTCTATTAAAATATTTCTATATATTTATAGCTTTTTAATACTCTTCTCACCACCCAGACAGCAGGAAAAACCTCCCTTATTTTGAGATCCAGATGTTGGCACGTTTAGTTTGTCTGAAGGCTGTTGCATATGAAGCCTAACCACGCCTGTTTGCTAAGCGACTCTTCCTTATTGTTCCCGTTACCAGCGGGTTAAAACCACCATAAATACCTCCACTGCTTACATACCTCTTCTGCTTTTTTTCTGTGTTTAAAGTACTTTAATAAGCCCATGCTTCTCTCGGACAGTGATGCTAGCGAGACACTCTGCCTGCTGACTGGAACGGTCATGTGGGCGGGGCGCTTCTGAACACCATGCAGATGATGGTCACGCGCGTTGTTTGTGTGCGTGCTTGCAGACCGTCATTCCTTCATATTTTTTTCTTAAATTTGTATTTCCTTGGCGTGGCCTGACCCACTCAGATTCTGGTTCTGGGCTGCATGTGGCTCACTCTGGTGATGCGCATATTGCAATTTCACTCTATCGGAAGACCTTGAGGTCAAAGGTCAGGTCAGATTTTTCTCTAAATCTTCTAAACACAGTAAGTACTGAAAAATGATGTAGGCTTTTCAAATCGATACAGTAGTTGTATCTAATACACATCTCGGACGACTTACAGCCTCACCAAATTATGGGTTTGGGGTCAAGGGGTCAAATGTTCAAAGTTAACATTGCAGTTGCACTATGGTAAATACTACATTTACTAGTACTGTAAAACGAGTAAAGCTATGGCCACCAAACCTGGTACACAGGTTCACCTTGGGGTCTTGACCTCTGACAATGGGTTTGGTGTCAAAAGGTCGAAAGTCAAGGTTAACATTCCCTATGCCTTTTTACTGTACAGCGAGTAAAGTTTGAGTCACCAAACTTGGTACACAGGTTCACCCTGTGACCCTGAAGTGTGACTATGGTTTTGGGATCACAAGGTCAAAGGTCAACATCAAAATGGCTTATAAAGTACACTGCCATTCAAAAGTTTGGGGTCACTTAGAAATTTCCTTATTTTTGAAAGAAAAGCACTTTTTTTCAATGAAGATAACTTTAAACTAATCAGAAATACACTCTATACATTGCTAATGTGGTAAATGACTATTCTAGCTGCAAATGTCTGGTTTTTGGTGCAATATCTACATAGGTGTATAGAGGCCCATTTCCAGCAACTACCACTCCAGTGTTCTAATGGTACAATGTGTTTGCTCATTGCGTCAGAAGGCTAATGGATGATTAGAAAACCCTTGTGCAATCATGTTAGGTCTGCAATGCTGTAATTGCTGCAAATGGAGGATTCTTTGACGAAAGCAGTTTGAAGGAAAAAATTATTATTTCAAATACAAATCATCATTTCTAA
Organism: Pholidichthys leucotaenia; assembly: GCA_020510985.1. Lineage (NCBI taxonomy): Eukaryota > Metazoa > Chordata > Actinopteri > Cichliformes > Pholidichthyidae > Pholidichthys > Pholidichthys leucotaenia. Next base: position 357,763,854 of record CM035843.1, on the reverse strand, counting down.
CCTTGTCAATGTCTTGACTATATTTTCTATTCATTTTACAACTCATGGTGGTAAATAAAAGTGTGACTTTTAATGGAAAACACAAAATTGTCTGAGGTGACCCCAAACTTTTGAACGGTAGTGTATATCTCAACAACAAAGAAAGGCAGGGTCACCAAACCAGGTACATAGGTTCACTCTGAGACCACACCCTCTTACTACAGGTTTGGGGTCAAAGGTCAAGATTGGCACTCCCAATGATCTCTTACTATAGAGCATGTAAAGCTGTCTGGGGTCACCATACTTGCTACACGGGTTCACCTTGGGATCCTGACCTACAACTATGTGTTGTATAATTTGGTGCATATTTGTGGATCATGGGATTATCATAATTTGATTCTGCCACAGTAATTATATTGAAATATAAATAACTAATAATTAAATAACTACTGAAAGAAATGATGTAGGCGTTTCAAATCAATATAGTAGTTGTATTGAATACACATCTTAGACGATTTACACCCTAACCTGACTATGGGTTTGGGGTCAAGGGTCAGAGTTCAAAGTTAACATTGCAGTTGCACTACGGTAAATGCTACATTTACTGTTACTATAAAACAAGTAAATTAGGGCCACCAAACCTGGTACGCAGGTTCACCTTGGGATCCTGACCTCTGACTACGGGTTTGGGGTCAAAAGGTCAATGTTAACATTCCCTATGCCTTATTACTGTGCAACGAGTAAAGCTAGGGTCACTAAACTTGGTAAACAGGTTCACCTTGTGACCCTGAAGTGTGATTATGGTTTTGGGATCACAAGATCAAAGGTCAACATCAAAATGGCTTAGAAATTATATCTCAAAAACAAAGAAAGCTAGGGTCACCAAACTTGCTACACACATTCACCTTGGGATCATGACCTCTGACTTTGGATTTGGGATCAGAAGGTCAAAGGTCAAGGTTAGTGTTCCACTTGCACTATTACTATAAATCAAGTACAGCTAGGGCCACCAAACCTGGTACACAGGTTCACCTTGGCATCCTGACCTCAGACAATGGCTTTGGGGTCAAAGGTCAATGTTGCCACTCCCGAAGCTCTCTTACTATAGAACATGTAAAGACTTCTAGGGTCAGCAAACTTGCTACATGGGTTCACCTTGGGATCCTGCCCTATAACTATACGTTGTATACTTTGTTGTATATTCATGGATGTGGGCTTATAATTTGGTTCTGCCACAGTAATTATATTGAAAAGTTGAAAACTGCTCTCTCAGTAAATATTGGGATCTTAAAAGAAAATGGAGGCAGTGGATATTGCACTCGCCTCAGAGTGGTCTTGTTACTAATGAATTTGAGACTTTATGAATTTGTGACTTTTATCATTCAAAATGTCATGTTTTACTAATCAGTTTGTGACCCATTTCCGTTAAACTTGTGACTTTTATCATTGTAAATTTCCATTTTACTAACAAATTTGTGACATTTTTTTTCTGATTAATGTGTGGCTTTCTGCTCGTATTTTTAATAATCAGCCAGAGGAAAAGAAATCCTGACATGTAATTGACTGCTTTTCAAACCAGAGAACTTTTAAAAATGTTAAACTAAATCTATTTTGTTAAACAAAATTCTACAGTTTAATGAACATTCTTTGTTTATAGTAGTAAATAAAAATGAGGGATGACACTGTTTCATAGATAAACAGTCTGAAGGACCTCTACCTGCTGCTGGAGGAGGAGAACCTGCCGAGCTCCACCCACCAGACCGACAAGAGAGCCTCTGCAGATGAGCAGGTGCTCAGCCCGACTATAAAGGTAAAGGGGAGACATGTGCACAGACAGAGACACACTCAGGCCACATCTCTTATGGATTTCTTGTGTTTCTGTGTAGTCGAGCGCTGTGAGCAGCACCCTGGCAGACCTGAGGGTCGCCCTGCAGGATCTGAGCAGCGAATTACGACAGGAGAGACAAGGATCCCAGGAACTCACTCAGCAGTTTGCAAAGGCCAAGGCATCATGGGAAGTGGAGAGGACAGAACTAAAGAGCCTCATCACACAGGTAAGGGTGCTGCTACATCTTACTTTTATTGCCCCCCACCACCACCAGTCGAAGACTAAAGGTGGGGGTGATGTTATGGCCTTCAGATGATTTTTGTTATAACCCCTGACTTATGATGTCCTATTTCACATCACTTAATAGACAGTTACTGTTTTGTGAAATCAACTTCTCCTACAGTTTTGTTCCAAATGTTTTGAAGCTTGGTACAACGCTTTGATATACACTGATGATGCATATGGAAAAGTTGAAAACTGCTCTCCTTCAATAAAGAAAACAGAGGCGAGGGATATTGCACTCGCCTCAGGGTGTTCTTGTTATGGTAATCGCTCAATGTGTGTACATGTGTGTGTGTGTACGTGTGTGTGTGTGTGTGTGTGTGTGTGTGTGTGTGTGTGTGTGTGTGTGTGTGTGTGTGTGTGCGTTTTTATCTGTCTGTTACCAGCTCTTCAGCGCACCTGGTCAAAATCAAGTGAAACTAAAGGCTTGTATCATTGCATCGCCATATTTTCTCAACTTTTAATTTGCCAGAATTTTGAGATAAGCCCGTGTTTTCAAAAAAAGCACAAATTTAACTCACCATTGCTGTCAACAATGGATCAGTGAAAAATGGTATGGTAATAAGTTTGCCTGGCCAGTAGAGGCAGCAGTGCAACTTTTTTACAGCCCACAGACGACTTCCTGTCACAGTCGATCTCTTGCTGAACCTTTAAAATAGCGGTCGTTACTGAAAACCAAACACGTATTCAGCAGCTAAACCATTTATTCATCACATAGATTGTTTTCAGACTCGTTTCACTGTTTAGTTTTGCAGAGGAAGGGCGAGGTATTTTCTTCCTGTAGTTTTCAATTCATCGGTAAAAACTACAGGTCCCACATTCCTCACCTCAGAAACATGGCAGTCCACAGTGGACAGCTGAGGGAAGGAAAAAATTGTTTCAAAGTAAGTTTTGTGCTGAAATTATGCAGTGATTTCAATATCAAAACACTAATAACTCCCACAACTGCAACATTTAATTCTTAAAGTTTATGTTATGTCACATTATTTTTCTTCCCATGTCCAATTATTTTTTTTTTCCGTACTGGGGCTTGCTTGGTTATATTAATTATGCCTCAGTGCAAGGCAACGTAGGCATATTGTAATCACTACATGCGTCTGTGTGTGGTACAGCCATGGACAAAATTGTTGGTACCCCTCTGTTAATGAAAGAAAAACCCACAATGGTCACAGAAATAACTTGAATCTGGAAAAAGTGGTAATAAATAAAAATTCTATGAAAATTAACCAATGAAAATCAGACTGCTTTTGAATTGTGGTTCAACAGAATTCTTTTAAAAAACAAACTCATGAAACAGGCCTGGACAAAAATGATGGTACCCTTAACTTAATATTTTGTTGCACAACCTTTTGAGGCAATCACTGCAATCAAACGATTTCTGTAACTGTCAATGAGACTTCTGCACCTCTCAGCAGGTATTTTGTCCCACTCCTCATGAGCAAACTGCTCCAGTTGTCTCAGGTTTGAAGGGTGCCTTCTCCAGACGGCATGTTTCAGCTCCTTCCACAGATGTTCAATAGGATTTAGATCAGGACTCGTAGAAGGCCACTTTAGAATAGTCCAGTGTTTCACTCTTAGCCATTCTTGGGTGTTTTTAGCTGTGTGTTTTGGGTCATTATCCTGTTGCAAGACCCATGACCTGCGACTGAGACCAAGCTGTCTGACACTGGGCAGCACATTTCTCTCTAGAATACCTTGATAGTCTTGAGATTTCATTGTACCCTGCACAGATTCAAGACACCCCGTGCCAGATGCAGCAAAGCAGCCCCAGAACATAACAGAACCTCCTCCATGTTTCACAGTAGGGACAGTGTTCTTTTCTTGGTAAGCTTCATTTTTGCGTCTGTGAACATAGCGCTGATGTGCCTTGCCAAAAAGTTGTAGTTTTGTCTCGTCTGTCCATAGGACATTCTCCCAGAAGCTTTGTGGCTTGTCAACATGCAGTTTGGCAAATTCCAGTCTGGCTTTTTTATGATTTGTTTTCAACAGTGGTGTCCTCCTTGGTCGTCTCCCAAGAAGTCCACTTTGGCTCAAACAACAACGGATGGTGCGATCTGACACTGATGTACCATGACCTTGGAGTTCACCATGAATGTGTTTAGAGGTTGTTTTGGGCTCTTTTGTTACCATTCGTATTATCCGTCTCTTCCATTTTTCCTCCTGTGGCCACATCCAGGGAGGTTGGCTACAGTCCCGTGGATCTTAAATTTCTGAATAACATGTGCAACTGTAGTCACAGGAACATCAAGCTGCTTGGAGATGGTCTTATAGCCTTTACCTTTAACATGCTTGTCTATAATTTTCTTTCTAATCTCCTGAGACAACTCTCTCCTTTGCTTCCTCTGGTCCATGTTTAGTGTGGGACACACCTTGTCACCAAACAGCACAGTGACAACTTGTCACCCTTTAAATAGGGCGACTGACTGATTACAAGTTTGTAGACACCTGTGATGTTAATGAGAGGACACATCTTGGTTGAACATGTCCCTATGGTCACATTATTTTCAATCATTTCTAGGGGTACCATCATTTTTGTCGAGGTCTGTTTCATGAGTTTGTTTTTTAAAATAATTCTGTTGAACCACAATTCAAAAGCATTGTCTGATTTTCATTGGTTAATTTTCATAGAATTTTTATTTATTACCACTTTTGTCAGATTCAAGTTATTTCTGTGACCATTGTGGGTTTTTCTTTCATTAACAGAGGGGTACCAACAATTTTGTCCACGTGTGTATATCTCTGTCTGTCTGTTACCAGCTTTTCAGTTCACCCGGTCAATATCAAGTGGAATTAAAGGCTTCTATCATTGTATCGCCATATTTTGTCCAATTTTAATTTGGCTAAATTTCCAGACACGGCTTTGTTTTCAAAATAAACACAAATTTAACTCACCTTTACTGTCAGTGGAGCTGGGAAAAAAGTTATTGTTATAACTATGCCGGGCCAGTAGAGGTGGCAGTGTGCCTTTTTTACAGCCCCCCCCCCCCCCACACACACACACACGCCTCCGTGCTACAGGCACCGAGGCATCAGCACCTTGGTGCTTTCATTTAAACAGCATGGATTAATACATGTACACAGTGACATTGAATAGAGCAAGGTTATCAATGTTACTAAAGGCCGACAACTGGGTAAAGAATGAAGCCATTTTTATTATAACCTCTTTTTTCTAATTGAAAAAATGTTATCACTTAAATATGAAAAATCTAGCATGCTTGCAGAAACAAGGTTCCTGTCATGATCCTGGGGCACAGGTGGGTGCCGTGCCCAGTTTCCTGTCTAGTTTAGTGTCTGCTTGTTTCCTTGTTATGTCTGCTGTATTGGTTCTTGTTTAATTCTTGTCTTTTTATATCTGTAGTATTATTATGGACATTTTGGGTTCTGTTGTGTTTGTATCTTTATGGTTTCCGGTTTGTGTTTTATTTTGGCAGCGCTGTGCAGCTTCCGGCTGTCAAACTGTTCGGAGCTGCACAGCTGCTATTCATTCTGTTATTTTCTCAACTCATGTATCCACACCTGTTTACCATCATGAGAAGGGTATTTAAAGGGCACGACAACCTTCTCCGTTGTCGGGCCCTACTGAGACACCCTCTGATGTTCTGCTGCTGTCAGAGTGTTTTGTCTGCCTTCAAGATCGCATTGAGCTCCGACCAGGTAATCATCCCTTCCCTTAATTCCCTCAGCCGTTGAGCCCCACTGTTCTCCGGGTGGGCTCCGGCTGTTTTGTCTCTGGTTCCCTGGCGTCCTTGAACGCCTCAGCCATTTGTCCCGGGCTGTTCTGTTCCCCCTGGTTGAGAGCTCTGCTCTCCTCCGGCATGGGCTTTTCCCCGTTTAGTTATTAGTGTTGTATTATTTATATGTGTGTCTTTACTTTAATAAATGTTACAAACTCACAGACGGCACTTGGTGTTTTGCTTCGCCCGTGAAACGGGTGCGTTGTGACAGTTCCAATTTATGAGAGGAAAAAAATAGTATGGGGGTCCATCCAGCCATCCATTCTCTACCGCTTTTCCGGAGGTCTGGGTCACAGAAGCAGCAGCTCAAGCAGAGAAGCCCAGACTTCCCTCTCCCGAGCCACCTGCTCCAGCTCTCCAGAGAGGATACCAAGGCGTTCCCCGACCTTCTGGGAGACATTGTCTCTGTAGTGAGTCCTGGGTTTGCCCCGGGTTCTCCTCCCATGGGGATGTGACTGGAATGCCTCAAGTGGGAGGCATCCAGGAGGCATCCTGATCAGATACCCAAACCATCTCAACTGGCTTCTTTCAGTGTAGAGGAGCAGTGGTTCTCCTCTGACCATCTCCCAGATGACTGGGTTCCTCACCCCATCTCTAAGGGTGAGTCCAGCAATCCTACAGAGAAAGCTTATTTCAGCCGTTTGTATCCGCAATCTCATTCTTTCGGTCATTACCCAAAGCTCATGACCATAGGTGAGGGTAGGAACATAGATTGACCGGTAAATTGACAGCTTTGCGTTAAAGCTCAACTCCCTCTTCACCATGACAGACTGGTACAATGTCCGCATCACTGCAGATGCTGCTCCGTTCCATCCGTCAATTTTTAGCTCCATTCTCCCCTCACTTGTGAATGAGACCCCAAGATACGTAAACTCTTTCACTTGGCAGGAGTGTGTCCCCATCCTGTAGAGGACAATCCATCTTTTTCCGGCTGAGGACCATGGACTCCGACTTGGAGATGCTGATTCTCATCCCAGCTGCTTCACACTCAGCAGCAAACCATCCCAGTAAGACCTCTAGGTAATTGCTGGATGAAGCCATCAGGACAACATCATCTGCAAACAGCAGAGATGAGATCCTGTGGTCACTAAGCATGTCACCCTCCACTCCCTGGCTGCTCCTAGAAAACCTGTCCATAAAAATTATGACCAGGATCGGTGACAAAGGATAGCCCTGGTGGAGTCCAACTCTCACTGGGAATGAGTCCGACCCAGTGTTAAAAATACGAACCAAACTCTCACAACAGTCGTGTAGAGACCGGATAGCTCGTAACAACAAGTCCGATACTCCATACTCCCGAAACACCCCCCACAAAATACTACGAGGGACACGGTCGAATGCCTTCTCCAAGTCCACAAAACACATGTAAACTGGTTGGACAAACTCCCACAAACCCTCGAGGATTCTCGAGAGGGTAAAGAGCTGGTCTGATGTGCCACGGCCAGGCCAAAAACCACATTGCTAATCTTGAATCCGAGGTTCGACCAACCGCCAGACTGTACTTTCCAGTACCTTGGCATAGACATTCCCAGGGAGGCTGAGGAGTATGATTCGTCTAGAGTTGGAACACACCCTCCGGTCCCCCTTCTTGAAGAGAGGAACCACCACCCTGGGCTACCATGCCAAAGGCACTGTCCCCGATCTCCACACAATATTGTAGAGACATGTTCACCATGACAGCCCTACAACATCTACGGCCTTGGGGTACTCGGGGTGAATCTTGTCTACCCCTGGGGCCCGGCCACCGAAGAGTTTAACCACTTTGCTGACCTCAGCCCCTGTGATGGGCGAGTTGTCCCCCTCGTCCACAAGCCCTGCTTCCTCTGTGGAAGGCATGTCAGTGGGATTTAGGAGATCCTCGAAGTATTCCTTCCACCACTCGACGATATCCCCAGTTGAAGTCAGCAGCGCCCCATCCGCACCATACACAGTGTGGACCGGGAGCTGCTTCCCCCTCCGGAGTCACTGGACAGTTTGCCAGAATCTCTTCGAAGCTGACCAAAAATTTTGTTCCATGGCCTCAGCGAACGCCTCCCACATCCGAGTTTTTGCTTCAGCAACCACCTGAGCCGTACTCGCTTGGCCTGCTGGTGCACCTCAGCTGCTTCGGGGGTCCCACAAGCCAACCAAGCTCGGTAGGACTCCTTCAGCTTGATGGCCCCCCTCACCACTGGTGTCAACCACTTGATTTGAGGGTTGGTACCACGAGATGCACCCGCGACCGATCTGACCACCCAGTCTGAACCTGAGTGGTGTTCAGTTAATGGACTTCTGTGCTAATCACAGTTTGTCCATAATGACAAGCATAAGGGTGTCCATATGCACACCTGGCACCAGGACACCCTAGGTCACAGGTTGATGATCAATTTTGTTACTGTGTCATCAGAACTGCAACCGTATGTCTTGGACACTCGGGTAAAGAGAGGTGCAGAGCTGTCAGCTGATCACCATCTGGTGGTGAGTTGGATCCGATGGCAGTGGAGGATGCCATTCAGACCTGGTAGACCCAAACGGTTTGTGAGGGTGTGCTGGGAATGTCTGGCTGAGGCCCCTGTCCGGGAGGTCTTGAACTCCCACCAACGGAAGAACTTCAACCACATTCCGAGGGAGTGTGGAGACATGGAGTCTGAATGGGCCATGTTCTCCACCTCCATTGTTGAAGCGGCTCTCCAGAGCTGTGGCCGCAAGATCGTCGGTGCGTGTGTGTGTGTTTCAACTGTCGTTGAAAATTTATGAGACTTGGAAAAGTTGCAAATTTACATGACAGGTTAAAGTTGCAAATTTATGAGAGGGGAGTCACAAATTCATAAGGAGGGAAAGGTGCGTATATGTAACAGTGAAAGGGCAACAAGACCTTCTCTGCTGGCCTAAAGACTACCGGAATCACTGACCTACATTTACACTCTGCAGTTGTATTCAAACTTATTCAACCCCCAATGCAAATTAGGTTTATTGGCAAAGCGTGCAAACTACAGTGGATATAAAAAGTCTACACACCCCTGTTCAAATGCCAGGTTTTTATGATGTAAAAAAATCAGACCAAGATAAATCATTTCAAAACTTTTTCCACCATTAATGTGACCTATAACCTGTACAACCCAATTGAAAAACAAACTAAAATCTTTTAAGAGGAAAAATAAACTTACAATAACCTCTTTGCATAAATATGCACACCCTAAACTAATACTTTGTTGCAGCACCTTTTGCTTTTATTGCAGCACTCAGTCTTTTTGGGTAGGAGCCTATCAGCGTGGCACATCTTGATGTGGCAATATTTGCCCACTCTTCTTTGCAAAAACGGTCCAAATCTGTCAGATTGCGCGGGCATCTTCTGTGCACAGCCCTCTTCAGATCACCCCACAGATGTTCGATCAGATTCAGGTCTGGACTCTGGCTGGGTCATTCCAAAACCTTAGTCGTCTTCTGGTGAAGCCATTCTTTTGTTGATTTGGATGTCTGCAATGGGTCATTGTCATGCTGAAAGATGAAGTTCCTCTTCATCTTCAGTTTTCTAGCAGAAGACTGAAGGTTTTGTGCCAATACTGACTGGTAGTTGGAACCATTTATAATTCCCTCCACCTTGACTAAGGCCCCAGTTCCAGCTGAAGAAAAACAGCCCCAAAGCATGATGCTGCCACCACCATGCGTCACTGTATGGTGTTCTTTTGGTGATGAGCAGTGTTGTGTTTGTGCCAAATATACCTTTTGAAATTACGGCCAAAAAGTTTAACCTTGGTTTCATCGGACCATAACACATTTTCCCACATGCGTTTGGGAGATTTCAAATGTGTTTTTGCAAAATGTAGCTGGGCTTGGATGTTTTTCTTCATAAGATAAGGCTTCCGTCTTTCCACCCTTCTCCATAGCGCAGGTATATGAAGAAGATTGTCACATGTACCAAGCAGCCAGTACTTGCCAGAAATTCCTGCAGCTCCTTCAATGTTGCTGTCGGCCTCTTGGAAGCCTCCCTGACCGGTTTTCTTCTCGTCTTTTCATCGGTTTTGGAGGGACGTCCGGTTCTTGGTAATGTCACTGTTGTGCCATATTTTCTCCACTTGATGATGACTGTCTTTACTGTGTCCCATGGTATATTTAATGCCTTGGAAATTCTTTTGTACCCTTCTCCTGACTGATACCTTTGAACGTTGAGATCCCTCTGATGCTTTGGAAGCTCTCTGTGGACCATGGCTTGTGCTGTAAGATGTGACTGAACTTTATTTGGGGTTAGTCAGAGGCACTTTAAATGGTGGCTTGTGTGCTAACTCCCATTTAACATGAATTTGAGTGTGATTGGTTAATTCTGAACGCAGCCACATCCCCAGTTATAAGACGGTGTGCATATTTATGCAAACGGGTTATTGTAAGTTTATTTTTATTTTTCCCCTTAAAAGATTTCAGTTTGTTTTTCAATTGGATTGTACAGGTCATAGGTCGCATTCATGGGAGAAAAAGTTTTGAAATGATTTATCTTGGTCTCATTTTTTTTACATCACAAAAACCTGGCATTTGAACAGGGGTGTGTAGACTTTATGTCCACTGTAGCAGCTGTTTGCAATAAACAAATCAAACTAGAACAACTTAAATAGCTCAACACAACAAATATTAACAGTGGATTCTCCAAATTCAACACAAAATGCCACTTTTAAAGACTACTGCAATTTCAAAATTATTCAACCCCTTCATGACAAGCATGAAGGGTTCTCAATCAGGCTGAAAGTTCTGGCTATGCATCACATTTGCAGAAGGTCATAACAGCAAAAGGATGTTCTACTAAGCACCAAAGATAGTTTGTCATGAAGGGGTTGAATAACTTTGAAACTGCAGTAGTGATTAAAAGTGACATTATGTGTTGAATTTGGGGGAAAAAACCACTTGTGATATTTATTGTGCCGAGCTATTGAAATTGTTCTTGTATGATTTGTTTATTGCAAACAGCTGCTATTTTGTACATTTTGCCAATAAACCTAATTTGCAGTGGAGGTTGAATGATTTTGATTACAACTGTACATTCTTATATTTGTTCCATGAGGATGTATTAAATTGTTCCCACTAGTCTGTTCTCTTAATTTTGTAGCTTTTCTCTTAGTTGTACTACTTCAAGCAGTGTATGTACAGTGGTGTGAAAAAGTGTTTGCCCCTTCCTGATTTCTCATTTTTTTGTATGTTTGTCACACTTAAATGTTTCAGATCATCAAACAAATTTAAATATTAGACAAAGATAGTACAAGTAAACACAAAATACAGTTTTTACATGAAGGTGTTTATTATTAAGGGTAAAAAAAAATCCAAACCTGCATGGCCCTGTGTAAAAAAGTGATTGCTCCCTCCCTCCTCCTCTTAAAACATAAATTAACTGTGGTTTATCACATCTTTGGAAAGCTGAGTTCAGTTTCTCTAGCCACACCCAGGCCCGATTACTGCCACACTTGTTTTCAATCAAGAAATCACTTCAATAGGACCTGCCTGACAAAGCGAAGTAGACCAAAAGATCCTCAAAAGCTAGACATCATGCTGTGAGCAAAAGAAATTGAGGAACAAATGAGAAACAAAGTAATTGAGATCTATCAGCCTGGAAAAGGTTACAAAGCCATTTCTAAAGCTTTGGGACTCCAGTGAACACAGTGAGAGCCATTATCCACAAATGGTGAAAACATGGAACAGTGGTGAACCTTCCCAGGAGCGGCCGGCCAACCAATATTACCCCAAGAGCACAGTGGTGACTCATCCAAGGGGTCCCAAAAGACCCCACAACAACATCCAAAGAACTGCAGACCTCACTTGCCTCAGTTAAGATCAGTGTTCATGACTCCATCATAAGAAAGAGACTGGGCAAAAAGGGCCTGCATGGCAGAGTTCCAAGACAAAAACGACTACTGAGCAAAAAGAATATAAAGGCTCGTCTCAGTTTTGCCAGAAAATATCTTGATGATCCCCAAGACTTTTGGGAAAATACTCTGTGGACTGACAGGACAAAAGTTGAACTTTTTGGAAGGTGTGTGTCCCATTTCATCTGGCATAAAAGTAACAGCATTTCAGAAAAGGAACATCACACCAACAGTAAAATATGGTGGTGGTAGTGTGATGGTCTGGGGCTGTTTTGGTGCTCCAGGACTTGGAAGACTTGCTGTGGTAACTGGAACCATGAAATCTGCTGTCTACCAATAAAAGGAGGTTCATGCTCGTAAATCCTCCAATGTGGCTGAATTACAACAATTCTGCAAAGATGAGGGGGCCAAAATTCCTCCACAGCGCTGTAGAAGACTCATTGCCAGTTATCCACCACTGCACCAGCATCCAACCACTGCACCACCGTGCTGCCACCGGGCAGCACGGTGGTGCAGTGGTTAGCACTGTTGCCTTGCAGCTAGAAGGTTCCTGGTTCAAATCCCCAGGCTGGCAGGGGTTGGAACCTTTCTGTATGGAGTTTGCATGTTCTCCCTGTGCTGCGTGGGTTTACTCCGGGGGCTCCGGTTTCCTCCCACAATCCAAAGACATGCATGTTAGGTTAATTGGTTGTTCTAAATTGTCCCTAGATATCTGTTTCCTATAGGCCCTTAGAATAGAGGGTTAGTACTAGTGAAAGCGCTTTGAGTGGTCTTTGTGACTAGAAAAGCGCTATATAAGTGCAGGTTAGTTAGTTAGTTAGTTATCGCAAATGCTTGATTGCAGTTGTTGCTGCTAAGGGTGGCCCAACCAATTATTAGGTTTAGGGGGCAATCACTTTTTCACACAGGGCCATGTAGGTTTGGATCTTTTTTCCCTCTTCATAATAAACACCTTCATTTAAAAACTGCATTTTATGTTTACTTGTATTATCTCTGTTTAATATTTAAATTTGTTCGATGATCTGAAACATTTAAGTGTGACAGACATACAAAAAAAATGAGAAATCAGGAAAGGGGCAAACACTTTTTCACACTACTGTATGTGTTAGAGCAGTGTTTTTCAACCAGGATTCCTCAGAACATTCAGATTTTGTAATAATTTGCTGTTGTTGTACATACGTGCCTACATTCATACAGTAATTTAAACAGAATGAGTCCTGACCAAGTATTGAGTGTGTACATGGACATATTTTTCAGTTGGCTAACATTTCTATTAAAAATCTATTTTTTTCTTATGGGTCTTATGTCATATTCTAATTTTCTGAGAAACTGAATTTTGACTTTTCAATTATGGCTGTTAGCCATAATCATCAAAATTTAAAATGTTTCAATTTGAAATATATCGCTCTTTGTGGAATGAATCTGAATAATATGAGTTTCACTTTTTGCATTGACTTAACGCAATCGATTTTTTGATGATATTCTAATTTATTGAGATGCAGCTGTACATTGCTCAGTGGGTAAAATGAGCTGAAAAGTCATTAGGGATGTAAGAATTCAATAGTAGACAATATTTCTCTCTTAACAGATTTCAACCATTCAAAAATTAACATTTATTGCAATGAAGCCAAATTGCAAAAAAAAAAAAAAAAAAAATACACTGCAATGGTACTTTAATTGTCCAAGTAATGTTCAAATACATAAACATTCCAAATCTAAGATAAGATAAGATAAGATAAGCCTTTATTAGTCCCACAACGGGGAAATTCCAGGATTGCAACAGCACAGGGATAGCAACACTCAGAGCAACAATCAGAAGGCAAGAAAAAACAAGCAAGCAAGAGCAGCTAATATACATATGTACATATTACTATAAAATATATATATACACACACACACAGACACACAGTGCAGAGCATTGTAGCTGGATGGAATAAATATATGAATATATGAACACAGTGCAGAGCATTGTAGCTAGATGGAATAAATATGTAAATATATAAACACCCACAGTACGGAGCATTGCAGCTAGGTGGAATAAATATGCAAGTATATAAACACACACAGTGCGGAGCAATGTAGCTAGATGGAATAATATGTAGATATATAAAAACACAGTGCGGAGCATTGTAGCTAGATGGAATAAATATATAGATATATAAATATAAACACACCCAGTGCTGAGCATTGTAGCTAGATGGAATAAATATGTAAATATATAAACACACACAGTGCAGAGCATTGTTGCTAGGTGGGATGAAACAGCATAACCATCTACTTAGTTATCCTACATGGTATGATTATGTGCCCATACATATTCTCACCCTCCATAGCGACCGGTATTTTCCTAGTTGTATGCCGGAGAGGACCATTGTGTAAGTCTATTGCATCTTTTGCATTCAAAAAACTATTAGTTTGTTACGTCTTTTTGCTATCTCTGCGAGCAGCCCTGCTTAGGTTGTACAGTCTGACAGCCGTTGGTAGGAAGGACCTACGAAACCTCTCGGTTGTGCACCTGGGATGATGTAGTCTGCTGCTAAATGAGCTCCTCAGTGCATCCAGTATGTCCTGCATAGGGTGGAACTCGGACTCCAGCAGAGATGACAGTTTAGCCACCGTCCTTCTCTCTCCTATCTCCTCCATCGGATCAAGGCGCTGCCCCAGGACAGAGCTAGCTTTCTTAATCAGTTTGTTCAGTCTCTTCCTATCGGCTGCAGTAATGCCACTGCCCCAGCAGACCACTCCAAAAGTGATGACTGATGCCACCACCGTGTCATAGAATGACTTCAGCAGCGCCCCTTGTACACCAAAAGACCTGAGTCTCCTCAGCAGGAACAGCCTGCGCTGTCCCTTCTTGTAGAGTGCGTCAGTATTGTGTGACCAGTCTAGTTTATTGTTCAGATGAACACCCAGGTACTTATAGGATGTCACCATCTCGATGTCTGTTCCCTGTATATTTACTGGTGCTGTGAGGGGCTGCCCATGCCTGCGACAGTCCACCACCAGCTCCTTAGTTTTCCTCGCGTTGATCTGGAGGCAGTTCCGATGGCACCAGTCCACAAAGTCCTGGATAAGCCCTCTGTACTCAGCTTCATCTCCGTTGGAGATGAGACCAACGATCGCAGAGTCATCAGAGAACTTCTGTAGATGGCAGTGTGTTGTGTTGTGTGAGAAGTCCGCAGTATAAAGAGTGAACAGGAAGGGAGCCAACACCGTTCCCTGGGGGGCCCCCGTGCTACTGATGATCGTGTCGGAAACACAGTCCCGGGTTCTCACAAACTGAGGCCGGTTCGTGAGGTAGTCCAGGATCCATGATGACAGGTGCTGGTCCACCCCTGCGCGCAGCAGCTTGTCCTTCAGGATAATCGGTTGGATGGTGTTGAAAGCACTGGAGAAGTCAAAGAACATGATCCTCACCATATTCCCGGGCTTCTCCAGGTGGGACAGAGAACGGTGGAGGAGGAAGATCACCGCATCCTCCACCCCAATGCCATGCTGGTAGGCGAACTGGAGTGGATCCATCGCTGGTTCCACCAGGGGGCGGAGATGAGCAAGGAGCTGTCCATCTTGGAAGCAATATGATTTTTTTTTTTTTTTTTTGTGACTCTTGAAGTCAAGAATAGTGGTTTTTTCGCATTTTTCATTGATATTGATAATCTTGTAATGTGGTACTTCCATGGACAAATTTCTGTGGACTCCTAGGCTAAATTTAGATATTAAGTCTCAAGGCAGCATCTTACCAAAAATGGTGCCTGTATCCACCATGTAACGGTAATGTTGCTGAGCCACCCTACTGCTTCCCTCTCCTTGCTCATTGTCTCTCTGTCTATCTCACAGCAGCCGAGGCAGTAATATTGTCAATTAACCACCTCTGAAATAGAACACAGCCTGTGTGCTACCGCCCAGTAATTGAGACGGTGAGAGAAATGAGAGAAATAAAACAGAGGAGACAGAGAGGCGCGTTAACATTGGCTAGTTAAATGGGAAATGGTTTGCTCTTGTATTGTGCCCGTTAACCTGAACTTGGTTCTACAAACTACTTTCCACTTTGAGTTCAGTGCGGGCAAGACAGGGCTGGGAATCACCTGAGACACGGCTGCCACATAAAAATATCTCTCATCACTGCATGTCTGATTAAATGTAGTCGTCCAATAATGGTAGACTGCAGAGTCGAGCTCGGGTACAATCACCTGAGGTCACAGTGATGGATCAGCAGATACTGCAGTAGGTTTCCAGCTGGTAAATCTCATATGTGAAATACTTTTGTTTGCACAACTATAACCATGTTTGCAACTCACCTTTTAGTTTTGCTGTGAACAAAACCAAATGAGGTACATCCCTTCCCTTTAGCTGTTGCTTCATATTTAAGGCAAAATAATGCTAGGCTCATCTCAACAACGCAGAATGTTTTTCCTCTTCACAAATTATTTCAGTGTCACCAGAGATTAATTAAATGTTTAAGATGAAAATATAATTTACCCACCAACAATCTTACAGCACAAATATTTCCATTTGTCAGATTTACAATCATCCTGGAAGGGTTTGTTTTGATTAATACCCCATTTACACAGCATGGAAATCATTGGGAGACCATTGA
This sequence comes from Pholidichthys leucotaenia, assembly GCA_020510985.1. Lineage (NCBI taxonomy): Eukaryota > Metazoa > Chordata > Actinopteri > Cichliformes > Pholidichthyidae > Pholidichthys > Pholidichthys leucotaenia. The sequence continues at coordinate 357,747,609 of CM035843.1, read as the reverse complement.
GAGATCAAAAATTGACCAGATCTGTCAACGATCTCCCAAACATTTACACAGACAGAGATTATTGTAAGATTTTCATGGTGATCAAGAGAGATCTTTGAAAAATCATTGAGAGACCAGGATAGATCACTGTGAAACAAGGAGAGATCATTGAGAAATCATTGAGTTTCTTTGGCAGCCAGAGGTTTCTAGTGCTCTTCTTTTTGATCCAGCAAGGCAAGTTTATTTGTATCGCACATTTCCTGTACAAGACAATTCAAAGTGATTTACATAAAAACATTAAAGCATTACAGCAAGGTGCCAAAGGAATCTACACATTACAAGGCCTTGAACCTCCTTTCCTTTCCTTTTATTTTTTTATACATGAAAAAAAAAAAAAAACACAGACAATGATCTTCAGTGATCTCCATAGTTACCACAGTCTCCTCAAAGTTTTAACTCAGTCCAAAACACACAAGGATCTCCAAAATGATCCCAGAGATCAATAATTGGCCCAATCTCCCAACGATCTCTGTGCTGTGTAAAGGGGTCCTTAATCACCGTCACAATCAGAGACATGGAGCCTTCAGGCTGGGGTGCAAGATCATTTGTCTTCTGATAGCCAGCTGGAGATGAGGGCTCCATTACAGAAAGATAAAATGCTGTATTCGTGCCTAATGTGACACAGCTACAGGTTGTTACAGGGTGAACCTTTGTAGTTCTGTCTAACAAAAAATCACACGGCAGTGATTCATCATGTCATCCAAGCACATGCATTTAAGTATTGTTTGTGTTTGACTGTTTGGCAAAAATACATCTGTGGAACAATTTTCTCCCCTTTTTCCCTCCAATTTTTCTCCCCAATAAAGTGGTGTGTGCGCGTGCGTGCGTTAGGCTGGTCTAGATGCCACAGCTGGAACCAATCTCTCTTCTGCCAGTATTACACAATACAAAGCATGTCATCAGTATGCTGTGGGCGTGTGAGTACACATTCACCTACCAGCCACCCACATCAGCGCCAAGGTTTCCTGGCAGCATACAGCAGGTCGTCCAGCTGTTGCTTCTCTAAACAAGTCAGTTCAATTTCAGACTCCGTCCTCTCTGTAAAACAACTTGATGGGAACTGAACAAAAGTTATATATACAGTATACATACAGTATAACACACTGTAGAAAATAACTAGCTGTTTAAACTAAAAATGGATAAATTTTAAGTTGACTGAACTTCAAAGAGAAATTGTAATTATTACAGCACACAGTATCAATATCTGTTTCCTTTTTTTTGTGAAACATTTCACTTAGCTTCAATATAGTATATTGCAACACCCCTAATGTGTTCTGTTTGAGTTGCCATGAAGGCAGCAAAGATGGACTCAAACGCAGTAATGAGTTCAGCAATATTTATTAGCAAACCAAGGGCACAGCTCAGGGGCTGGAAAACACTAAAGCTAAATGTAAACAAAAGAATGAAACTGAAAGTACTGATCAGATTAGAACGTGGTGGAAGGCGAAGCAATGAAGACATAACATGGGTTTTAGATCTTGGCGGGGAAACTGAGGAATGAGGGAGGCTATATACAAATAGTAAGGGAAAATGAAAACAAGCTGATGAGGACTGTGGAACGAAACAAATAGCAAATCATGATGGTGAACTGGAAGGAGGACTACAACAGTTAGATTACAGGAAATGAACAGGAGTGTTTTCAAAATAAGACCAAACACAGAACTCAGAATAACTAAGCAGGAAGAATAATAAAAGAATAATAATAATGATGATGATGATCACCAAGAATACATAAACACGCAGACAATGCTGGATATTGGCAGGAGCCAAGCCCAGACACTACATAATTGCAAATGTATGGGTAGAAAGTGCCAAATTTATATAAAATACTGTAAGGCATGAATTTATAAGGGAAAAAACATTTAAGAGAAAAGTTGCAAATTTACAAGTTTTTTTTTTTAATTTATGAGCAAAAACTCCTTTTATTAATATTGGCAGGTCAGATTATAGTTATAACTATAGGCAGGGTTTCCTCAGATAATATTTCTGGGTGGCGGCCCGCCACGCCTGAAATTTTTCCACTACTCTGTCAGGATATACAAATTTAAGAAAAATATATGAAGCAATGACGGTCCACAAGCACGCACATGAACAATGCGTGTGACCGTCATCCACGCGAAGTTCAGAAGCGCCCTGCCCGCGTGTTCCAGGCAGCAAGCAGAGTGTCTCACTATGAGCGTCGCTGTCCGAGAAAAACACAAGCTTATTGAAGTACTTTAAATGCGGAAAAAAAATCAGAAGAGGTATGTAAGCAGTGAAGGAATTTATCATGGTTTGAACCCGCTGGTAACGGGAGCAGTATTGGAAGAGTTGCTTAGCTAACAAGTATGGTTAGTTTTTGTTTTTTTTTCTTATTTCAGACAAGAATAAAAAGATGTTTTTACCTTTACCTTAGTTAATATTAATTAACTAATTTATGTTCATTATTATGTGCCTGGCAAGTTAAGATGACTGAAATTCACAAAGTGTTGTGATTCCCCGTGCGCTTTTACACAGCGCACAGAGGAAAGAATTAAAACTCGCTTGCAGGAGTAAGTTGTGCGTATTTATTGACAGGAAGTGTATAAACAGTTCAAAATTAGTAGAACTAACACAGTGTTGGACAATAATCCGGCAATCTCTTCCAGAAGACACAGAGCTTAAATAATGCCACACCTAATGAGGAAAGAGATTGTCGGTGTGTGTAGCGTGAGTGAGGTGAAAACCAATGAGACACAGCTGATCACACTGACAGGAGAGGGAGGCGTGGCTGAGCTGTCAGGGAGCCGGGCAACCCCAGAGGCTCCCTGAAAGCGCCTGATGGAAAATGGGACACAAAAGAACAAGCAGCTACCACGTCATAGAACTGGGCTTGAAACATCAACTCCAGTTCATGACATGAAGTCAATGTCTTTAATTCGTCAACAGCCTTCAGACAAACTAAACCTGCCAACATTTGGATTTCAAAATAAGGGAGGTTTTTCCTGCTGTCTGGGTGGTAAGGAGATTTCTAAAAAAAAAATCAAACTATAAATATAAAGAAATATTTTAACAGAAATAACGGCATCCTTGGTCATTTAAATTAATTTATTTCATTAAATACAATTTTATTGATATTTTTTTCTTTGAAATAGAGTAAAATTATTGTTCTGTTCTGGCTCTGCAAAATTATGGTCAAAAATGTAAATTGTTATAAGGAAAAGGTTAAAAAAAATTACTACAGTCTGTTTCAAATTTATTAAAAAAAAAGCTAATTTTATTTTAAAAAATAGACAAAATTAGCCATAAAATAATATAAATTTATAATAAGATAAGATAAGATAAGATAAGCCTTTATTAGTCCCACAATGGGGAAATTCCAGGATTGCAACAGCACAGGGATAGCAACACTCAGAGCAACAATCAGAAGGCAAGAAAAAAAAACAAGCAAGCAAGAGCAGCTAATATACATATGTACATATTACTATAAAATATATACAGTATATACACACACACACACAGACACACAGTGCAGAGCATTGTAGCTGGATGGAATAAATATATGAATATATGAACACAGTGCAGAGCATTGTAGCTAGATGATAATTAACTTTAACTTTAACTATAACTTTAGATAATAAAGTCTCAAATGTACAAGAAAAGTCACTTTTACAAGAGGAAATTACAAATTTGAGGGAAATGGTTTCAAATTTAGATAAATTTACAGAGAAAAGTAGAAAACTAAGAAAATTGTTATAAATTTGGAGAAAAATCTCAAACCTTCAAGACTGAAGTCATTACTCAAGTTTTAAGTGGGTGCTCTCTGTACCCTTAACTAGAAATTTTTGGTTGTCTCCTTTAATTTACATGCCACTTGATATTTTCTAACCTGTTTGTATACCACCATAGACAGAGAGAACCTGAATTAGACAGAGCTCAGAGAGGGCAAGATGAGACAGAAGAGAGGAGCCAAGGAGAGGAAAGTATTCAGGCAGAGGGTCCAGGAGAGGTGAGAGCAGAGGAAGGAGAGAAGGATGACACCAGTAAAAAGTCCAAACACAGGACATCTGGGTGGGACCCCAACTGGCCCAGTATTCCAACATCCAAGCCTCGGTTGGACAATACTTCAAATTGTAAGTTCCATATGCAGTGTTACTGTGCAAAATTAAAAAGAAGAAATAAACAGTATAAAATTAACATTCCGGTTACAATAGTGTCATGCGTTTTCTGCCCACCCCACACCAGAAAAATATGTTGCCACCACGCCAAGGTCTTTAAGCCAGAGGAAACACTGTCTAGCGCTGTTTTATCTTCAGATATGTCTTATGCCTCTGTGAACCAAAATTTGCTGAAAATGGTTCTTTCCATCACTGAGATTGCTGTCCACTGGGCTAAACTATTAGAACAGCTCATCTGATCTCTGCACACTGAAGAAACATTGTCAGTAGAGGCAGAGAACAGATGGATAGAGCTTATATTATTCATAAGACACAATTCTACACCACTAAATATTTTCTTCACTATGAATACTTAGTTATATAATGAAAGGGATGGTAAACATTTCTTTGGTGTAGCGAGAACTATTCTATAAAAGCCTGCAAAATTCCATAAAACTTCTCTTTGCTTTCATGTTTGAAGTTTTAGGTAAATAAATGTCATTAAATTTTGCTAAATTGCGGGTGGCGTCCCATAATCCAGACGGCTCTGAGGCACCAATAAATATAACTGCCTCTCTCCTTCGCCACCTCAGCAGTAAACCTTTGTTAAGATGCAAAGGTCGTTAGAAGAAATAGTGAGTTGGGCTAAGTGCGTGTGTTAGCCTGTGATTGGCCGTCTGACAGTTCCATTAGTGCCATATACTGATGCCACAGCCTGGCGGAGAGAGAATTGATGGGTCTGAGATGTGTGGGTGTGCGGACAAAGGGGAATGTTTGTCAGATTGATGGGCCCCGGTGGTGCTGGCTATGTGTTGAAACTATGGGGCTTAGACAGAGTAAAAGAAAAAGCAGTATTGCTCATCAAAATTTCCAGCGAACCCACCTACAGGTTCTGTGACGGCAGCTGGATTTATGGAGAGTGGAGACAAAGGGGAGGGAGAGAGCTCCAAATAGAGGGTGAGGGAGAAGAGGTGAGACGAGAGAGAGAGAGAAGGAATGACTGGGAGAATTCAGACAGGGAAAACAGAGAGGTAGGAGGAGGATGAAAAATACAGGGACTGTGTGTGGATAAATGAGTCACAGCTGTATTAATAACAAGCTAGTTTTGGTTTTTTACCCCTCAGCCTCTAAAGGCTGAAGGAGTATTGTCATCACCCCACCAGGCAGATGGGCGTCAGCGGCGTCAACACCTACCTTGTGAACATGGTAACTACAGAAAAAAAATGATGCGGGCTTTTCAAATTTATCCCGCGGGTGTATCTGTGAAAAATATCAGAGGAGTTCTAATTTGGGTGACCTCTGACCTCAAGAGGTCAACTTTCCCTAAATCTTATCCCTAATACGTGATAACTACACAAAGGAATGATGTCGCCTTTTCAAGTTGATATCATCATGCCTAACAGAAGTCTTGGATGGCTTACAGCCAGCCCTCTGACTTTGGGTTTGGGGTCAGAGGTCAATGTTAACATTCCCTTTGTACTTTTACTATAGAAGAAGTAAAGCTAGGGTAACCAAACTTGGTACACATGTTCACCTTGGAACCCTGACTGACAGCTATGGGTTTGGTGTCGAAGGCCATGGTTACCTTTCCGTATGCCCAACTACTCTACAATGAATAAAGCTAGGGTTACCAAACTTTGTATACAGGTTCAGACTGACACCCTGACATCTGTCTATGGTTTTGTGATTGAAAGGTCAAAGGTCAAGATCAAAATCCCACATAAACTACATCTCAACAACAGACAGAGGCTAAGGGGTAGCACTGGCAACTACCAGTATTTTTCTCTTTTTTTTTAGCTGACGAAATGTGCATGAGCTGCTCGTGTGGAAAGAGTCAGGGGGCTTGTTCTTTTCAGTTTTTATTTTTTACACAATCACAATATCAGATTTTTTTACATGATTATCTTGGCAGGAACATGTCATTGTGGTATCATTAGAAAATGTGAAAAAAAGCCTCGTTAGTTAAATGGATCTTTAGTAATATTCAGTAGGCGATTTATTATTTTTTAACAAGGGGGATGGTGGGGGATGCTAGAAGAGGATAAATGATGCTCATTTACAATTAAAAGTCACATATTTACCATGAAGAAGTCCCAAGTTCACACAAAAGGTTATAGATTCATGAGAGGAAATGGTACTTCTCAGTTTTGATAACTTCTGGCTCAAATGATCATGTGACCTACAAAACCGATTTGGGCCGAGTCTCAGTCTCCTCCCTAAACTCTCAAGCCCTGAGCCCTTGTAGACTTAGGCTGCCGCCGTCAGTAGTGCTTGAGTGTGGGAGGGGATGAAGTGGCTCAGAATGGTAGAAATGGGGCACACTTTGTTACCTTGGCAACACTAAAAAAAATTTTTTATTTAATTTACTTTATCAAAAGGATTAGGAAACAAAAATAGTTTATATAAGAGATTATAAAAATAAAATCACAGGACAAAATAAAAACAGATTCCAGACAAAACTAAAATCAGAAACAAACAGGGTTTATTGACAATGGATAAAAGAAAATGGTCCTGAAAGTTCAAGGCTGTGTGTGTTTCAGGGTCTTTAGAGGTTTTTGTGTAACTTCTTCAAATAAAATCCCAATTCTGTTTTAAATTAATTTGCATTTTCCTTCATTTTTGCCCATCTACATTTATAATTGTAATATTTTCTTATTGAAATAAAGGGGGTCAAATTATGTCTTTTTTTATTTAATCTTTATTTATACAGGGTAGTTCCATTGAGAGGCAACTTCTCTTTTTCAAGGATGCCCTGTTCACACTCACACAGTTACACATTCACACCAGGAAGCTCTGGTCAAAACACGCCACTGAAATATCATTATACAATGCGCTTCAGATGATAGATCTCCTTTTTCCTGATCAAAAGCGGATTCTGATGAAATGCACCATAATAGTAATGTGCATTAGATTGTGCACCGCCACACCTCTTTGAAATGAGGCGCCTCCTCAGAGCGCATGGCGGGCAGACTGTCTACTGGTAATTTGATTGCGTGACGCAAGGCATAAAAAATAGACAATGCGCTGACAGAAAAGAACAGAAACACTGGCGCATGGCGGAAAGTCTGTTTAAAAAAAAAAGTGCGCGAATAATCGTCAGAATAGGGCCCTTAAATTTTCATTAATATATTAAAGAACAATATAGAAATGACTACAACACATATGGTAGCCAGAATGAAATAAAGATCACTGCTTTCTAATTTTTTTTTTTTTTTAAAAAAGGAACAAAAGAAGTCATGTAGTTGAACTTCCGGTGTTACCATGGGAATGAGCTTACTCAAATTTATAGCATCCACTACAGAGTGGGGCTGAGAGAAAAAAAACCCCACACATCTGTCTGCTTCTTCAGCAGCCCCAATAAATGATCAATGAGTCAGGAAGACGTTGACATATTGAGTTGTACTGTATAAACTATCCTTACACTAATAATGATGATGACATGATGGGATGGCAGGTTAACAAGGGGTATGCTTTTGTGCCATTTTGCTAACAAGGGAGACACCACCCCCCGCCCCCCAGATCACCTACTGGTAATACTGTAGCCCAGGGGTGTTAAACGTACAGCCTATGGGCCAAAACCGGCCCGCCAGAGAGTCCAAACCAGCCCACGGGATGAATTTGAAAAGTGTGAAAATTAAATAATATAATACATGAGCAGCACTTTTTCAATAAAATAACTGCTATCCCCAATTTGTCCATCTGGGGTCACACAAGAGTAGCAGACACAAAAGTGATCCCCAGTTTCCACTGAGGAAGTCTGTTATGCAGGTTGGGAGGACAGGATTTCTTCCAGAAAGACTCAGAGGCAAACCTTTCCCACCTGCGTCTGTCATTATCCCTTCTCACCCATAACAGATCGCTGGAAATATGCAACAAGTCTTTTTTTTATGGATGCCAGATCCAGCACACACTGAAATGTCATGGTATTTACTGTATTTAATAGCTGTTCTTTAAAAATACATCTACCCCCGTGTCTCGCAGCGTGGCGGGTGCCGGGGGGGGCATCAGTTCGCTGCCTTTTGCTGGATGTTTTTACGGTCGGAACCAGTTTTTCTTGTCACAAAATTTTTTTGAACATATTCAAAACAAGAGAGGCTGCTGGTGTCGTGCCAAAAAGTGATGGACTGCCAGAAACTGATTGGCTCGCTGCGGGAGCGTGCCTCGCTTGGCTAAAGCGGTTTCTCTTCTGATTCTGATGGCTGCTTTTGATTAAAGCAGGTGTAACTTTTTGTCCATGCAATTCTCAAAGGTATGTCTGTGAATGTTTAATGCGGTGAGGGATTAGTCATAATTTTAGCCGCATAAGTTTTTTGTTAGAATAATCAAATATGACGTTTTATCCTGTAGCAGCTTTTAATGTTTTGCCTTATATGTTAAGAAAAGTGTGCTGAAATTAACACAATCCATGTGTAATGATGTAAAAGTCAAAGCTTTTCTTTCCAATGAATACTAGTGTTGGTGCATTATTTACCTCCTATAATTATATATTTTAAGCAGAATCCATAAAATGTATGTTTCATCTGCCAAAAATTCATTAAGGCTCCTAATTTGGTTTCAAACATTTTATCTGCCAAAAAATTGCTTGATGTGGTTCTTCAAGGTTGTATTGTGAAGATTGTAATATAACATGTTCTGTCCAACTTGTGAATGGTCTTAAATGGCTGTTATAGCTTATAAATGTTATTTCACCTGCCAGAAATTGATTAAAGGTCTTAATGTTGATTGAAACAGTTTGCATACTTTAAAAATGATTTTATCTGGTTCAGGATTGTTAATATAATACTGTAACTTGCTCTCTTGCACTTGTGAAATAGTCTCAAAGGACAATAATTCTCTATTTTGCCTGCCAAAAATTGATTAAGGGTCTTAATCTAGATTGAAACTCCAGAAATCCAATCATAAATGGTTTATTCATGTGCATGTAAACATGGTCAATGGCCATGTTTACATGCACACTAATATACCGGTTATGATTGGATTTCTGCAGTTATCTGATTATTCAAGTGGCCATGTAAACAGAATAATCCGATAAAGGTCATGTAACTGGGGTCATTAACTCAAGTGGTATATTCTCCAGTAATCTGTTTATTCAGTGCATGTAAACACGAGAAAACTGGTTATTGGCAGTACTTGGTTTATTCAGTAAAAGATCAATGGTTCAATAAATATAAACATTTCACAATGTACTTGTACTGCTATTATTTTACTGGTCCGGCCCACTTGACATTAAATCCGGCCATATGTGGCACCCGAGCTAAAAGGAGTTTGACACCCCTGCTGTAGACTATGTACAGTTGCACAAAGGTGTACACAAATAACAAATACTCTTAATGGAGCTCATCATTAAATTAAGTTTATACTGATATGCAGACATTTCAGGGGGCAGGTGCTCAACCAAAAAAAGTGCCACTTTGTGGCCCCCTAGTACATCAGTCTGGTAACAAGAAGAAGAAAGGCTTCCCATTTCCCAGCAGCCCTTGCGGCTGATTGGACATGTTCAATGTTGAAAAATAAGCAAGATCTCCTTAGTAATGCTGCAAGTCTTACTTGTGGTACAGTTGTATATACAGTATATCCAAGGTGCTGATGCTGTGATATTTGAGATATTTGTGTCTCAACTGTTATGCACCATTTTTGCTTTGCTACACTATGAGTATAGGGGCTATGGCAGTGATAGTGTAGATTGTTTGCTTTGCTGAAAGTCCTTGCATTTACTTACATGGTTATTCATTTTATTACCGATCTATATTGAATTGTGAATTTGTAATCAGTTTTCTGGTTGTTAGTGTGCTAGCTATGGATTATTTGGATTATTGCTGATGGCTATGGACAGGTGTATAATGTATTGTGTGCAGTGCTCTTGTTGGTGTATTTACAGTGGTGTGAAAAAGTGTTTGCCCCCTTCCTGATTTCTCATTTTTTTGTATGTTTGTCACACTTAAATGTTTCAGATCAAACTAATTTAAATATTAGACAAAGATAACAAGGAAACACAAAATGCAGTTTTTAAATGAAGGTGTTTATTGTTAAGGGAAAAAAATCCAAACCTACATGGCCCTGTGTGAAAAAGTGATTACCCCCCCCCCCCCGTGAAAACGTAAATTAACTGTGGTTTATCACATTTTTGGAAAGCTGAGTTCAATTTCTCCAGCCACACCCAGGCCTGATTACTGCCACACCTGTTCTCAATCAAGAAATCACTTAAATAGTACCTGCCTGACAAAGTGAAGTAGACCAAAAGATCCTCAAAAACTAGACATCATGCTGCGACCCAAGGAAATTCAGGAACAAATGCGAAACAAAGTAATTGAGATCTATCAGTCTGGAAAAAGGTTAGAAAGCCATTTCTAAAGCTTTGGGACTCCAGCGAACCACAGTGAGAGTCATTATCCACAAATGGCAAAAACATAGAACAGTGGTGAACCTTCTCAGGAGTGGTCGGCCGACCAATATTACCCCATGAGTGCAGCAACGACTCATCTAAGATGTCCCAAAAGACCCCACAACAACATCCAAAGAACTGCAGACCTCACTTGCCTCAGTTAAGGTCAGTGTTCAGACTTATGGTGCAAAAGAAAGAGACTGGGTTCCAAGACAAAAAACCACTGCTGAGCAAAAATAACATAAAGGCTCGTCTCAGTTTTGCCAGAAAACATCTTGATGACCCCCAAGACTTTGGGGAGAATACTCTGTGGACTGTCAGGACAAAAGTTGAACTTTTTGGAAGGTGTGTGTCCCATTACATCCAGCGTTAAAGTAACACAGCATTTCAGAAAAGGAACATCATACCAACCGTAAACTATGGTGGTGGTAGTGTGATGGTCTGGAGCTGTTTTGCTGCTTCAGGACCTGGAAGACTTGCTGTGGTAAATGGAAGCATGAATTCTGCTATCTACCAAAAAATCCTGAAGGAGAATGTCCGGCCATCTGTTTGTGACCTCAAGATGAAGCACTCTTGGGTTCAGCAGCAGGACAATGATCCAAAACACAGCAGCAAGTCCCCCTCTGAATGGCTTAAGAAAAACAAAATGAAGACTTTGGAGTGGCCTAGTCAAAGTCCTGATCTGAATCCAATTGAGATGCTGTGGCATGAGATGCTGTGGCATGACCTTGAAAAGGCGGTTCATGCTCAAAAACCCTCCATTGTGGCAGAATTACAGCAATTCTGCAAAGATGAGTGAGCCAAAATTCCTCCACAGCGCTGTAAAAGACTCTTTGCTAGTCATCGCAAATGCTTGATTGCAGTTGTTGCTGCTAAGGGTGGCCCAACCAGTTATTAGGTTTAGGGAGCAATCACTTTTTCACACAGGTTTACAGGTTTGCAGGTTAGGTTTGCATTTTTTCCCTTAATAATAAACACCTCCATTTAAAAACTGTATTTTGTGTTTACTTGTGTTATCTTTGTCTAATATTTAATTTTGTTTGATGATCTGAAACATTTAAGTGTGACAAACATACAAAAAAATGAGAACTCAGGAAGGGGGCAAACACTTTTTCACACCACTGTACAGGTACATCTCAAAAAATTAGAATATCATGAAAAAGTTCAATATTTTTTGTCACTCATTTCAGAAAGTGAAACCCATATATTATATAGATTCATTACACAGAGTGAAATATTTCAAGCCTTTATTTCTTGAAATTTTGGTGATTATGGCTTACAGGTAATGAAAACTCAAAATTCAGTGTCTCAGAAAATTAGAATATTGTAAAAAAGTTCAATATTGTAAAGTTGTGGTGTCACACCCTAATCAGCTAATTAACTCAAAACTGCCTGCAAATGTTTCCTGAGCCTTTAAATGGTCTCTCAGTCTGGGTCAGTAGGCTACACAATCATGGGGAAGACTGCTGACTTGACAGATGTCCAGAAGACAGTCACTGACACCCTCCACAAGGGGAATAAGCCACAAAAGGTCATTGCTGAAGAAGCTGGTTGTTCAGAGTGCTGTATCCAAGCATATTCGTAGAAAGTTGAGTGGAAGGAAAAACTGTGGTAGGAAAAGGTGCACCAGCAAAAGGGATAACCACAGCCTTGAGAGGATCGTCAAGCAAAATCCATTCGAGAATTTGGGGGAACTTCACAAGGAGTGGTCTGAGGCTGGAGTCAGTGGACTGAGGCTGGAGTCAGTGCATCAAGAACCACTACACACAGACGAATCCTAGACATGGGCTACAAATGTCGCATTCTTCATGTCAAGCCACTCCTGAACCAGAGACGTCAGACGCATCTTACCTGGGCTGTGGAGAAAAAGAACTGGACTGTTGCTCAGTGGTCCAAAGTCTTCTTTTCAGATGAAAGTAAATTTTGCATGTCATTTGGAAATCAAGGTCCCAGAGTCTGGAGGAAGAGTGGAGAGGCACAGAATCCACATTGCTTGAAGTCCAGTGTGAAGTTTCCACAGTCAGTGATGATTTGGGCTGCCATGTCATCTGCTGGTGTTGGTCCACTGTGTTTTTCTGAAGTCCACAGTCAGCACAGTCATCTACCAGGAAATTTTAGAGCACTTCATACTTCCTTCTGCTGACGAGCTTTATGGAGATGCTGATTTCATTTTCCAGCAGGACTTAGCACCTGCCCACACTGCCAAAGGTGCCAAAAGCTGGTTCAGTGACCATGGTGTTACTGTGCTTGATTGGCCAGCAAACTCGCCTGACCTGAACCCCATAGAGAATCTATGGGGTATTGTCAAGAGGAAGATGAGAGACACCAGACCCAACAATGCAGACGACCTGAAGGCTGCTATCAAAGCAACCTGGGCTTCCATTACATCTGAGCAGTGCCACAGGCTGATCGCCTCCATGCCATGCTGCATTGATGCAGTAATTCATGCAAAAGGAGGCCCAACCAAGTATTGGGTGCATAGAAATGAACATACTTTTCAGAAGCCTGACATTTCTGTTTAAAATATCCTTTTTTAATTGATCCTATGTAATATTCTAATTTTCTGAGACACTGAATTTTGGGTTTTCATTACCTGTAAGCCATAATCATCAAAATTTCAAGAAATAAAGGCTTGAAATATTTCCCTCCATGTGTAATGAATCTATATAATATATGGGTTTCACTTTCTGAAATGAGTGACAAAAAATATTGAACCTGTTCATGATATTCTAATTTTTTGAGATGTACCTGTAGTTAGGTGTGTAGGGCATTTTTTTTTACCTTTATTGGGCAGATATAGTGAAGAGAATGATAGAGAATGAGGTGCAGGGCACGGAAGGGACATGCAGGAAAGCTGGGAGTCAAACCAGGGGTCACTGTATTTCAAGAATATTCTCTTGTAGTACATCTCATAACTATTAGGCTACCAGGATGTCCTGTCCAAATTAAATTTGAATGTCATATTACTGTATTATGTGAAGTCCATTTATGCAGTTTTTCCTCAATCAAAAGGCTCTTTTTTTTCTTCTTTTACTGGTATACCCTGGTATATATCGTTACTGGTATAATGTTATTTTAGTGATGAGAAAATTCTTAGGGCCTAGGAAAGCAAGGGCTTGTAGCCAAAATAGGAATCATTGCTTTATTTCAAGTAGAAAATGAGAGAACATGGAGTGTGCAATATGACGAAGTATCACAGAATGTATTTAAATATTGATGAAGTGCCGCAACTTACTTCCATTGTAGTGGAACTCTATTTCCTCGACTTCAGGTGCAGCCATCTTGCATTTTTTTTAAACTTATTTAACCTTATTTATACAGGGAAGGTTCATTGAGAGGCAGCCTCTCTTTTTCAAGGACACATTGTTCACACTCACACGCATACATTCATACCTGGGAGCTGCCCAGCACAACCACAGACTGACCAGTAGCCACTGAGCAGCTCTACTGGAGCAGTTGGAGTTAAAGGCCTTGCTCAATGCTTTAGGAGGGTGGGGCAAACACTGCTATGTTATCTGTCCCATCCAGATCTGATTAAACCGGCAACCCTCCAATCACCAGTCCACATCCCTAACCATTAGGCCACCACTGCCCCATTTTTGAAGCCAGAATCCGTTCAACAGCAACCATGATAATGAGTTCCTGCCCACACAGCCACCCATGACAGTCTATGCCAACAGTCCATAGGCAGGTCCCTCAAACATGACCAATCACAGCCACGCTCAGCTGTGATCACACCCACATTTTTATAGCATTACATAATTGGTGAAAACTAAACTGATAAGAAAAAGGTTTTCAGTTGTGGCAAAATGCCATATAAAATAATGCAGGGAGGAGAGTCTTATCGTCTTACTGGAGCCAGCCACCAAAGGGCAATAGGGCTTTATTTTTTGAGAGCTCTCATGCATGAGAGCCATGCCATCTCCCATGCCATCTCATAAGATGGTATGGGAGCCAGCTTATTTTCTCATCTGCTTATCTTACCAACACTGCAATATAAACTTTCAGTTTACCAAAAGAGAGAAAAATATACGTAGATTTAGAAAGCCTTCATACTAGGATGTAGTTTGATTTTACACTTTCTCTGCCTTTAATTCTCCAGCTAGAGACCAAGACTGGGAAAGCAGCAGCAGGCCTGTCATCCCCTGATACTCTGGATCCTCCAGACCTGAAAGTGGCACTAAAGAGGGAGCGTGAAGAACACCAGCACCTCCTGGCTGAGTCCTATGCAGCTGTAATGGACCTAACTAAACAGGTAATGTATACTGACTAAGGACCATACGAAGTTTTAAAAAGTAGGATAATGTCTATGACTTTGTTAACATGGACCAAACAAACTGTAAAAATATGAGGACATGACATATTGACACAGGTGGATTTTCAGACAGATACTGGACTGTTTTCAGTTTGTGCATCATGTCCATCTTGTTTGACCTCGCTCTCTTTTTTTTTTTTTCCCCATCTCTCTGCTTTGAACCAACCGGGCCAAACAGCTTCAAATCGGAGAAAGGAACTGGGGCAGAGACAAGCTCGAGCTGCTGGAGAGGTTCAGCCAGGAGAGATCTCAGTGGGAGCAGAGACTGAGAGAGGCCGCTGCACAGCAGGGGAAGGTACGGAGGGCGGGGGCATGCGAGAGAAATGCCAACGCTTATTTTTGGATGATGGAAAGGATGAGGGTGCATGGCTGAGAAAAGGAGGACATCGAAGGTTCATCAGTCTTTGAGGTTGATTGTTCCATTTTCTCTTGGTAGAGGATAAACAATGCCATAGGAACTTTTTCATGTTTGAGGAGATTTTTCAAACCACTTTAGTTAATGGGTGGCTGTTTCTGAAATAAATGTCCGGTCTTTGATTCTGAGCAGGTCACATTTACTGCTGAGGTTTTTGACCACTAAAAAGGTCATCTTTATGGTTTTATGTTGGCATTTTACAATTACACTAATTTCCCAGTTTGGGATCAATAACATACATCTGTTATTTTCATCTGGGCTGCCTTTACCCACACAGCAGTTAATGTAACATTGTGAGGAAGGCGAACCCTCACTGGTGTGACTCCTTTACTGTGGTTGAGCTGATCTCATTTGGGGTGGGGTGGGGGGTCATCTGTTTATTATATACAACTGTCACTGCCAAACTGCTGCAACACCATCATGGAGGGATGAGGAGAAATTCCATCTGCAGTATTCATCTTTTCCTCAGCCACACACAAATGACCCAAATACATGTACATGCATTACATCATTTCTTACTAGCTCCACTCCATTACAACCCTTCAACACCATGTTTCTTTTCAACAGCCCTTTCGCATCCATCTTTGTGCTCACCGTTGAATTATGTACTGTAGTCATTAACTATCTGCTGCTTTGGAAACTTGTGAAATCTTCATTTGATTGAGCATTTAGAGCATCCAGCTTCTATTAACCTCATCTGCTTTACACATACATCACTTGTGTTACTGCTGTTGGCTCTTCCAGATTTTTTTAATTTTTAACCACAATATCAGATGCAGTTAGCTAAGTGCATCTTTTAATGCTACATCAGTTGACCACTTCTAGCCTCCTGGAACAGACATGTTAAATGTAAAAAAAAATAACAAAAACAATTATGTGTGTATTATAGTACATATCCACTGGTCCATTTTTTTGTCAGAAGGCATCGCATAGGGATTGTGTTGCGGTGTGGGAATAGGCGTAACCAGGTGGAGTTACAGAAAATATGTGATATTATGGAAAACTGTCAAAGAGCTCTGTCCTGGGGAAAACACTCATTTGTCCTGCTGCTGAGAACACACAGGCTGCTGCTGATTGGCCACCAGATGCGGTCGTGGGCGGTCTTTCATGGACTGAAGTTCCTGAACTACAAGTCTCATATCTTTAAAACAAGCCATCAAAAAGTG
Source organism: Pholidichthys leucotaenia (assembly GCA_020510985.1). Lineage (NCBI taxonomy): Eukaryota > Metazoa > Chordata > Actinopteri > Cichliformes > Pholidichthyidae > Pholidichthys > Pholidichthys leucotaenia. The sequence continues at coordinate 357,731,177 of CM035843.1, read as the reverse complement.
CTTCTAACAACACTTTGTACAAGAAATAGTAGGTTCAGTTAATGAGTCCGCCATTATTTGACATAAAAAAAAATGCTGATTTAAACGTTTATGATGAGATCGCTGCCTCAGAGGCATGCTGGCATGCAGAACTCATTTGCATAAATTTAAAAAAATTTCATGTTTGTGCAAATGAGTGATAGGGGGAACCACGGGCTACTCGACACACCGCAGCCCGAATTTCACCACACCGCAGCCAAATGCTTTCTGTTGCATTTCCAATACACAATGAATGGGAAGCGGGGGGAAAAAAACAGAACCAGTGGACATGTACCATTAGTGGCAAAAAAACGATTAAAATTTTTAATCATGACAGATCTTTTGAAATTGCTAGTTAACTTGATTAAGCACACTTTATTCACAACTTTTTTCCTGTATAATGTACCTTGTATTGATAAATTTTCAAGTTTTCATTCTCTTGTTAGCATGGGAGTGGACAAATATGCTTGATTTCTGCAAATGATTCATTTCAAGCTTTCAGCATGTCAAAAAAGTGTGTGTATGTATGCAAGTATGTACAGTGTCTCACAAAAGTGAGTACACCCCTCGCATTTTTGTAAATATTTTATTATCTTTTCATGGGGCGACACTGAAGATATGACACTTTGATACAATGTAGTCAGTGTACAACTTGTATGTAACAGTGTAAATTTGCTGTCCCCTCAAAATAACTCAACACACAGCCATTAATGTCTAAACCGATGGCAACAAAAGTGAGTACACCCGTAAGTGAAAATGTCCAAATTGTGCCCAATTAGCCATTTTCCCTCCCCGGTGTCATGGGACTTGTTAGTGTTACAAGGTCTCAGGTGTGAATGAGGAGCAGGTGTGTTAAATTTGGTGTTATCACTCTCACACTCTCTCATACTGGTCACTGGAAGTACAACATGGCAACTCATGGCAAAGAACTGTGAAGATCTGAAAAAAAAAAAGAATTGTTGCTGTACATAAAGATGGCCTAGGCTATAAGAAGATTGCCAAGGTCCTGAACCTGAAGAACAGGACAGGTTCCACTCAGAGCAGGTCTCGCCATGGCAGACCAAAGAAGTTGAGTGCATGTGCTCAGCGTCATATCCAGAGGTTGTCTTTTGAAAATAGATGTACGAGTGCTGCCAGCATTGCTGCAGAGGTTGAAGGGGTGGGGGGTCAGCCTGTCAGTGCTCAGACCATACGCTGCACACTGCATCAAGTTGGTCTGCATGGCTGTCATCCCAGAAGGAAGCCCCTTTTAAAGATGATGCTGAAGACAAGCAGACTAAGGACATGGATTACTGGAACCATGACCTGTGGTCTGATGAGACCAAGATAAACTTATTTGGCTCAGATGGTGTCAAGCGTGTGTGGCGGCAACCAGGTGAGGAGTACAAAGATAAGTGTGCCTTGCCTACAGTCAAGCATGGTGGTGGAAGTGTCATGGTTTGGGGCTGCATGAGTGCTGCCGGCACTGGGGAGCTACAGCTCAATGAGGGAACCATGAATGCCAACATGTACTGTGACATACTGAAGCAGAGCATGATCCCCTCCCTTTGGAAACTGGGCCGCAGGGAAGTATTCCAACATGATAACCACACCAAACACACCTTCAAGTCAACCACTGCCTTGCTAAAGAAACTGAGGGTAAAGGTGATGGACTGGCCAAGCAGAATCAGAATCAGATTTATTGCCATTGTTCATGTAGTACACAAACTAGGAATTTGTCTCGGTGCAATGCTGCAACATTAAACATGATAAAATAAAAGAAATAAACTATACATGCAATAAAGTGTAGAATAAGAGTGAGTGATACTGGTCAGCAGTTAAAATATATTAGCGAGCAGCAGATAATGTGGAGAACCATATAGTGCAGTCGGTAATGCAGGAAGAAAACAGTGATGATTGACATGAGACTGGTTGAGCTGCTGTACATGGTGCACGAGAGTCAATAAGTCACTTAGTGTTCAGCAGTCTGATGGCAGAGGGGAAGAAGCTGTTCATGTGACGGGCATGTCTCCAGACCTAAACCCTATTGAACATCTGTGGGGCATCGTCAAATGGAAGGTGGAGGAGCACAAGGTCTCTAACATCCACCAGCTCCATGATGTCATCATGGAGGAATGGAAGAGGATTCCATTGGCAACCTGTGAAGCTCTAGTGAACTCCATGCCCAAGAGTCAAGGCAGTGCTGGAAAATAATGGTGGCCACACAAAATATTGACACTTTGGGCACAATGTGGACATTTTCATTTAGGGGTGTACTCACTTTTGTTGTCAGCGGTTTAGACATTAATGACTGTGTGTTGAGTTATTTTGAGGAGACAGCAAATTTACACTGTTATACAAGCTGTACACTGACTACTTTACATTGTATCAAAGTGTCATATCTTCAGTGTTGTCCCATGAAAAGATATAATAAAATATTTACAAAAATGTAAGGGGTGTACTCACTTTTGTGAGATACTGTATGTAAGTATGGAAAGCCAACAAGGTCAAAATAAATCCAAATAATCACGAGTAATGACGATCAACGGTGTTAACTGGCGATTAGAGCTTTAAATCTTTCACCACTAGTATGTATTCATAAGGCATTATTTTTATTTGTATAGCACATTTCATGTACAAGACAATTCCAAGTGCTTTACATGAAACATTAAAGCATTACAGCAAGTTGCAAAAACAATACATATGAATTTAAAAGCAAACTAAAAAATTAATTGAAGAGAAACAAAAACAAGCTAAAATAGAATAAGACAGAAAAAAGTGCAAGAAATAAAAGTTACAGTACATTGTAGGAGATTAACAATTGTTCACATTGAAGGAATGGCCAGGAGAATCATGTGACGATGTGCCATCTACTCTTAAAAGAAGTAAACTTGTCTGTCTTCCAAACCTAAAATACGTTCTCATGAGCCTGATGGCTGAAAATGCCCAGCGCTCTGAAGAAAATGATATTGGTCTATTAAGTATAATGCTGTGTCATTTCAGACTATATGTGGGTAAAATTTTGATTTAAATTCGACATTACTGGGACGTTCAGGTTCAGGTGACTTTATTTGTACCCGTAGGTAGATTTGATGGAGAAATGTGCTTTTAGAGTTTTGTCCTTGTTAGCGCTTTCAGGGCAGCATTTTGGATTAGAGTGTCATTAGTTGTCTATGCTTGTGTATCTTCAGGTTGATTAGCCCATTATTATTCATGATATTAGCAAAAATCTATACAAAAATCCTGGCTCACAATGCTTAAAAAAAAAAAAAAAAAGCCAGAGCACATGCGTACTGATCCAGATCTGCCCCAACATGTAATGAGTTCATCCTTGGCAAAGTGATGAAAATTTTATCAAAATCCATCAGGCAGGTTATTGTGTAATCCTGCTAACAGACTATAGCTAAACAAACAGCAATGATCACATTACTACCTAGGAAGAGGTCATGACCCTGTGACTTCTGAGGGACTATTCTTGTAAAAGCCCCCCCCCGTCATTCTGGAACTGTGACAACACTACAGACACAAGATGGCATTCCTCAAGTATTTTAAATGTGGGGTTCACTGGACAGTGCTGATTTCAAGCGTCTGTTTGGGAACTACTGAACTAGTCAGGACTGCTAAGTGAAGCAGTGGTTAGCACTGTGGCAGCACAGCAAGGAGGTCATGGATTCGATCCCGCCCCTGACCATCGATGACCCTTCTGTGTGGAGTTTGCATGTTCTCCCCGTGTCTGTGTAGGTTTTCTTCAGGTACGCCGGTTTCCTTCCACAGGCCAAAGACATGCAGGTTAGGTTAATTGGCATCAACTGGGAATTGTCCTTATGTGAGAGTGATGTGAGAGTGAATGGTTGTCTGTCTCTCTGTGTTGGACTAGCGATCTGTCCAGGGTGTACCCTGCTGCTCGGCTAAAGATACTGGGATAGCCTCCAGGCCCCCACCCCCACACACACACACGCACGCACACACACACACACACGACCCGAAAAGGATTAAGTGGTTGAAGATGGATGAATGAATACGGAACAGCGTATGTAGCTTTCTCTCAACATGAAGTACACATTCAGGCAGCCTGTTCTGGAGCTCATTGAGGTGTAGGTAAAAAAATAAAATCCATCTGTGCAGCTGTAGCTTTAAGGGCATTACCTTCAAATGTGATATTTTCTTTTTCTCCCTTTCCTCTATGAGAAAATGCATTGCAAGTGCCAGATTGCCCATCAAGTGTGAAAAACACTGACTCAGCAGTGTTGTGTGCGCTGTGTCTGCCACACATGTAGTATCTCTGACAAAGTATCCACTTCCTACCGTCATAATAAGCTACTGATGTATTCCACGGTGTGAAATAAAGAATGCTGCATCAGTAATGTGTCTAGATGATATAGCTAATTTAAATGCTAATAGGCTCTTAAAAAGCAGCCAGTGAGTCCCTGGTCACCGACAGTCTGGTTCCTCTTTGTTCTCACAGCTGAAGCCACCCAGTGGTGAACCCTCTGTGGACACAGTCATTGCTAATGGAACAGGTTCACCAAGGTAACAAACCTGTGATATGTATTAGTTTGGATATAGAGGGAAAATTATGCACGACGGGAAAATTATGCACGACTTACCTTTTTTTTTCTTTCATCTGTGAAAAGGATCAAATCCACAGTAGACGTGGAGGTCCCAGAGGTGAATGGAGCAGTAGATCTGGAGAACAAAATACAGTTCATGGATCAGCCTCTTTTCATCCGTCCAGAGATGCATGGCACCACCAGGAAGAACTGGGCATACTTGAACAATGAGATTGAGGTTAACAAAGTATTTCTATATTGTACATTGCTAAAATAATCAGCTATAGGTTTGATTTGTATTCTATTTGAAAATCGAGATATTAACTAAGTAGATGATTATTATTTTTCACCTTTCCTTCAGATTCAAAAGATTGGGGACACCTGTAAAACATGGGATGGTTCCAGTGGCTCCTGCAGCAATTTAATTGGCTCAGAGCTCGACTTGGAGCCTCTGCAAAGAAGCTACACAGCTCCAGACCGCACCGGCATCCGAATCTACTACAGCCCTCCTGCTGTGCGACGCATGGAGCACTGGACGTTTAGTCAGGAGGCCAAGGAGCCTCAGGTCACCCAGAATGGGAGCTGTGCTCTGGAAATGTACGGCTCAGATGTAGATATAGATGCAGTAGAACCCATGGATGTCCAGCACCAACAGCCAGCATCCCCCTTCTCTTCCTCCTATGAGCAGTGGCTGAGCTCCCTGTCGAAGCAACACAGGGAACTGCTGGAGAGCAGAAGCAGCTGCATTACAAGCTCTATGCCCAGCATCCTCAATAACAGTATGAGTGGTTCAGCTAGCAGTGTGGTTGACGGGATGGCAACATCGCCTGCTTTCCACACACTGGAGATCGGGGAGATCTCAGCGAACTTAAGTGACGACATGAAGGAAATGACCAACTGTGTCCGTCAGGCTATTCGTTCATCATCTTTGGAGCGGAAATCCAGTAAGGAACCTGGAAGTCAGGTAAAATTGTTTATTACGATTCATCATCTTCGCTATCTGCGATTCAACGATTCATTATCTGCCGGTCTATTTGAGGGTTATGGAGCCTTAACCAGGGGTAACGGAGGATAATGGGAGAAGTGGAGGTTGGCAAGATAAAAAACTGGATGTGCTCATGATGATTCTCAGAAACTAGCAGAGGGATAAGTGCTGTTTGAGTAACAACTCTGGATAGATGTTCTCCAGAGAGAGCATCCAAGTTCAAGGGGATTTGGAGTTCATTCCAGGGTAATTTGAGACTGGTTGCCAGTTTCTCTGAAATAACGTTTTGTTCAGCGCTCAAGTCTATCAGTGAGGTTTTTCTCCACTTTTTCAAATGTGTGCAGATAGTGGCCAGATACCAAAAATATGGAAAACATCTACTATAATACCAGTCCCTAAAACAAGAAACCCAAGAAATCTGAATGAATTCTGACCAGTTGCACTTACATCTCTTGTGAGGAAAACCTTTGAGAGGATCCTGAAAGATAATGTGGCTGCTAGACCCACTGCAGTTTGTATATCAAGTTGGCAAAGGGGTGGATGATGCAAAGCTTTTTATTATAGATAGAGCACACCAACACCTTGAGAAGCCTAAATCTCATGTCAGGCTTTTATTTACAGATTTTTACTTCTGCTTTTAGTAAGATGCAGCTGCATATTTTAATTGATTGATTGCCTTTTGATTTTAGGTTACCTGATAAAATTTCTTTATTGCTTTTAAACTTTTTTAACTGACAGGGTTCAGCGGGTCTGTGTTAACGGTCTTATGTCTGATCTTATTTCAAACATGGGTTCCCTTCAGGGCTACAGTGCATCCGGAAAGTATTCACAGCACTTCACTTTTTCCACATTTTGTTATATTACATCCTTATTCCAAAATGGATTAAATTCGTTTTTTTCTAAACACAACACCCCATAATGACAACATAAAAAAGGTTTGACATTTTTGCAAATTTATTAAAAATAAAAAATTAAGAAATCACATGTACATAAGTATTCACAGCCTTTGCTCAATACTTTGTTGATGCATCTTTGGCAGCAATTACAGCCTTGAGTCTTTTTGAATATGATGCCACAAGCTTGGCACACATATCTTTGGGCAGTTTGGCCCATTTCTCTTTGCAGCCCCTCTCAAGCTCCATCAGGTTGTATGGGAAGCATTGGTTCACAGCCATTTTCAGATCTCTCCAGAGATGTTCAATTGGATTCAAGTTTGGGCTCTGGCTGGGCCACTCAAGGACATTCACAGAGTTGTCTTGAAGCCACTCCTTTGATATCTTGGCTGTGTGCTTAGGGTCGTTGTCCTGCTGAAAGATGACCCATCAAGAGTACTCTGGAGCAGGTTTTCATCCAGCATGTCTCTGTACATTGCTGCATTCATCTTGCCCTCTATCCTGACTAGTCTCCTAGTTCCTGCCGCTGAAAAACAACTCCACAGCATGATGCCACCACCACCATGCTTCACTGTAGGGATGGTATTGGCCTGGTGATGAGCGGTGCCTGGTTTTCTCCAAACATGACGCCTGGCATTCACGCCAAAGAGTTCAGTCTCCTCTCATAAGGCCAGAAAATTTTGTTTCTCATGGTTTGAGAGTCCTTCAGGTGCGTTTTGGCAAACTCCAGGCGGGCTGCCATGTGCCTTTTACTCAGGAGTGGCTTCCGTCTGGCCACTCTACCATACAGGCCTGATTGGTGGATTGCTGCAGAGATGGTTGTCCTTCTGGAAGGTTCTCCTCTCTCCACAGAGGAACACTGGAGCTCTGACAGAGTGACCATTGGGTTCTTGGTCACCTCCCTGACTAAGGCCCTTCTCCCCGATCGCTTAGTTTAGACGGCCTGCCAGCTCTAGGAAGAGTCCTGGTGTTTCTGAACTTCTTCCATTTACGGATGATGGAGGCCACTGTGCTCAATGGGATCTTCAAAGCAGCAGAAATTTTTCTATACCCTTCCCCAGATTTGTGCCTCCAGACAATCCTGTCAGAGGTCTACAGACAATTCCTTTGACTTCATGCTTGGTTTGTGCTCTGACATGCAAAAATCTAAAAAAAAAAAAACAAAAAAAAAAAACTTGTTTCATGTTGTCATTATGGGGTATTGTGTGTAGAATTTAGAGGAAAAATGAATTCAATCCATTTTGGAATAAGGCTGGAACATAAAATGTGGAAAAAGTTAAGCGGTGTGAATACTTTCCGTATGCACTGTACATTCATGTTTTTCATTTCATTTCACTTCTCTTTACCATCTTTACTGTGTCTATTAGGGCAGTGATTGAAACTTAAAAGGTGGTGACAGTAACAGATGATAGGGTTGTGTGTGTACACATGTATGTGCCTGTGTGTCACACAGTTTAGTCAGAGTTTGTCTTGATTGCAGAAATGTTGCATCACTAACTCTAACGAAGAAGTACCTAATGTAGGATTAAGAGGATTAACTGCAGTGAGACTTTTGTGTATCTCTGCAAACACACTAAACCATCTCCATCACATCAATTTCTCCACCCAGGTGGTTAGTGTGTCTAACAGGGCCACACAGACTTCTGCACAGTACATCAGCATTGGGCTTCAAACCGACAACCTTCTGAGCAACAGGGGGGCAGGATTACACTCCAAACCTTGGTCTCCTCGTCCCTCATCCACAGCCACTTCCTCTTTGGCGTCAGCCCGAACTCGGCAGATATCAACTTCACTGGATAAAGTTCACAGCCGCATTGAGAGGCCATGCTGTTCACCCAAATATGGATCCCCAAAATTACAACGCAGAGTGTCTTCTGGTAATATTGTAGTTAATCTGCCTTAAGTAGAATCTATCATAAACTGCTTACTTTTATAGAGATTACCAATTCTTCTGTTTCTAGGCTCCACCTCCAGACTGGATGGGGCATCCTCCTCCAGAGATCGCAGCCTGTGGAGCCTTCAGCAGAGATCCATTGGTGGAGGAGGTGGCTCGGCCTGGGCCCGCTCCACCACCACCCGGGACAGCCCCGTTCTGAGTGGCCTCACCGATGGCCTCTCCAGCCTCTTCAGTGTGGTTGAACACTCTGGAAGCATGGAGTCACTCTGGAAGGGTGACACTGGTAAGAGAGACTTTAGATTTTATTTTTTGACTTCTTTGAATGATAGTTGATAGCAGTACTGGAATAGTGACATTGTGGAGAAAAAGGAATGGGTGAAGGCAACGAGCTGGATGACACAAGGCTTTATTTTTCTCCAACATACAGCAAACACGCTTCATAGCTCGGCGGAACTATTTCAGTAGTCCTGTAGATGTCTCTTCCTTTACAGCATCTAAGATATTTTTTGGAAGGTTAGAATTTTTGCATGTTTGACCAACTGCCCAAGATGGATTGTTCAAAGTGTCAAGTCTGGCTCGTGGCTTGGACAAAAAAGGGAGACCACGTGGAGGTGCCAATTTAAACACAAGTTTATTTTTAAAGAAAACAATGAAAAAAAATCCATCCATCCATCCATCCATCTTCTACCACTTTTCCGGAGGTCCGGGTCGCGGAGGCAGCAGTTCAAGCAGAGAAGCCCAGACTTCCCTCTCCCCAGCCACCTGCTCCAGCTCTTCAGAGGGGATACCAAGGCGTTCCCAGACCAGCTGGGAGACATAGTCTCTCCACCGAGTCCTGGGTCTGCCCCGGGGTCTCCTCCCAGTGGGACGTGCCTGAAACACCTCAAGTGGAAGGCGTCCAGGAGGCATCCTAATCAGATGCCCATACCACCTCAACTGACTCCTTTCAATGTGGAGGAGCAGCGGTTCTACTCTGAGCCTCTCCCGGATGACTGAGCTCCTCACCCTATCTCTGAGGGTGAGTCCAGCAATCCTACGGAGAAAGCTCATTTCAGCCGCTTGTATCCGCGATCTCGTTCTTTCGGTCATTACCCAAAGCTCGTGACCATAGGTGAGAGTAGGAACGTAGATTGACTGGTAAATCGACAGTTTTGCCTTAGAACTAAGCTCCCTCTTTACCACAACAGACCGGTACAACGTCCACATCACTGCAGATGCTGCTCCAATGAAAAAAAATGTGTCTGTAATAATCAGTTTTGTGTGTGTGTGTGTATGTATTGGATGCGTGAAACAAACAAAAAAACAACAGACTAGTCACTGGCCAATCCAGCAACCACACGCCTCTGTCGGGTGCTGTAATTATGCCCAGCAGCCAACAAAAAACCAGAAAGCCCCCAGGCTACCAACACACAAACAGGGGCCGCCAGCACAACCCCGACCAAGCGACAGACAATAAGCAGTAGGCAGAGCACGAACACCAGGAAGGCGACCGGCCATCAACAGGAGCAGAAGTGCTTCTGACAGGTGCACAGAGATGGCTTATATAGCACACCTCTCAGCCAGGGCGGTCCTTCGCAGCTCCACCTACAACATAAGAAAAACCCACAGAGGTCCCACTCCGGAGAGCAGCAGAGCCGTAACACAAGTCATTGGTCAACTGGTCGATCAGTAACAGGCTTTCCATACTTATTGCACATTCTTAAGAGCTGTCAATCCAGAAACAACATAATACCAGAAAGAGAATTTATCCAAAGCAAAATGTCATTTCTTTTCTGTCAGTGAAAGGGACATTTCTGCTATCAGATGGTCTGCACTACACTCCAGTCTCTTGTAGATGTTGCCGGTGTTTATAGGCAGTTTGCATTCATGTGTTTTGGAAAAGCCGCTTGGGAGAGATCTGAGGGGAGAGGGAGAGAGCTCTGCAGGCTGTGAGATTTGAAAAGAAATCCATTTCTCCTCTCTGCAGGATATTAGGGACCTTACATTTAAAGTAAAAGTTGTCTTGATTAGGGGTGGGCAATATGGCCTAAAAATGATATCACGATATTTCTGTGAATTTTCACAATAACAATATTTTTCACAATATTACAAAATACAGAGGGTTTTTTTCTTTTAAATTTCTACAAAAAGGACAGTTTCACAGGCCAGCATTATTTACCTTCAACATATTCAGGAAAAACAAAACAAAAACTTTAATTTCTCCATTTTATAAACAGCAGCTCAGATTTAGTTTAAAATATTTTTTTAGTTCTGTATCAAATATTACAAGAAAATAATATAAACTGTTACATCTCAACTGCACACACAGGTCGGGTTTTATGCTGAATCACTTTACCTGCATTACTCCCATTGCATGGACCTGTCCTGGGGCTTTTTGGCTCTCGTTGCACTGAACAAGTGTTTGTTTTTGTTTTTTTATTTTTTCTCTTGCTCTCTTCGGGTGGTTGAATAAAATCAAAATGAAGCAGCCAAAATGGAAGTAAAAATCTACAGCCACTTCAAGCTGCACATTGTCCGACATCAATACCGCTCCAGTGGTGTTGTTGACATGCGGAAAAAATGCAGGCAGATTATCCACACTGCTGCACCAATTTTTTTATTTTTTTTTTAACATGACAGCAATCTGAAACAGAAAGTGAAACTTAAATAAGATAAGATAAGATAAGATAAGCCTTTATTAGTCCCACAACGGGGAAATTCCAGGATTGCAACAGCACAGGGATAGCAACACTCAGAGCAACAATCAGAAGGCAAGAAAAAAAAAAAAAACAAGCAAGCAAGAGCAGCTAATATACATATGTACATATTACTATAAAATATATATATACACACACACAGACACACAGTTCAGAGCATTGTAGCTGGATGGAATAAATATATGAATATATAAACACACAGTGCGGAGCATTGTAGCTAGGTGGAATAAATATGTAAATATATAAACACACACAGTGCGGAGCAATGTAGCTAGATGGAATAAATATATAGATATATAAATATAAACACACCCAGTGCGGAGCATTGTAGCTAGATGGAATAAATATGTAAATATATAAACACACACAGTGCAGAGCATTATTTTCAAATAATGCTAATATTTTCAAATATTTCCACTCAACTGGAGACAGTCTGACTTCGGAGCAGCAGCTTCCCGTCATGTTTGCTTTGCCGTTTCTATGCGGTGTGACGTCATCACGCAGCAGACCCCAAGTATCGCGATATTCATTTTTACACTGGTATCAAAATTTATACCGGTATTATCATGAACGATACGATATGGCACACCCCTAGTCTTGATTTGACATTTTTAAGCACCCAATTTCCTTGACTTTTTTAACACCACATGATACGATGCTTACTTGACTTCACAGTGCCACTATGGTTTCAAGATTCAGTGATTCTAATCAATTTTGATTCCCACATTTTATTTTATCCTGTCCTGTTTTGCTTTAGGATCAAGCCAGACTGCCAGCCCTGCACGGCAGCCTCCTGCTGCGGGAAAACCCTCTGTGGTAGCAGTCTGTGGGACTGACCCCAGCTCTCAGCGATATGGAGGCCTGGTCCAAGAGTTCTTCAGGAATGTCTGCCCCACCCGTGGTCCAGGTGGAGTCCCCTTGCCTGGGGAACGAGCACAAAGAGACACCCATGGCAGCCTTGGAGGTGTAGGGTTGTTGGGGGTAGATGAGCCCAAACCAGAGTGTGTGTCAGTCGGAGGACTTGGCGTGCTCGCTGGCCTGGGTGGAAGCAATGACAGTGTGACCAGGATCGTTAACAAGAGATTTATGAGACAGACAACTGGAGAGGAGATGGTCAGCATCATGGGAGGAGGGAAGGACACAACAAGCAACACCATCACTGCAGGATCTGGGATGGAGGTGAGACTGATGGAAAATAATGGCACACTCTCAATGGATCCCATTGGTCTATGCCAGGTATGAACCTGAAGAATGGCATGGAGTCCCCACTGTGATTTTTGGGGTTCCCCCTTTATTTTAGTGGGTTGTGTAACATTTCTGTGGCATTATATGGTCTACAGAGTCAAACAGCCCAAAGTCTGCCTGTGCAGTTCTTTTTCTCCCACAGAAGCTTGGACTACAGTTCTGTCAAGAAGGCCTCCTTTAGTTTTGCTGTTCTGTTGATGTAACAGGGCATAACACTACAGACCCGATGCACATCTGCCCCCTGGCTAGTCTAGTACGTATTCAGAAGTGAAAAGAGAGGGACATTTTCACTGAGTCTTGGAACTCACACACCTACAGTGCCTCTAGCTTAGCTGTTGAGTTCTACCATGGAGCTCTAAAGCTCTTCTCTGTAAATTCTAGTCACCCCATTAGACATCCATGGCCCCAGCTCATTCATTAATGCACAGTTGATAATACTGTATAATTTATGTCATTATGGCCTATTTTCTTACCTTTTGGTTGGCATGATCTGGATAGTTGGACTGTTACCATGGCTAGTTCAACATGGCTGCTTGTGGCCAAATTTAACCAGCTTGCTAACCCTCGCACCATATAGACCGATGCATCAGCCCTCTAAAAAAAACAGAGATGGAGCAACTCCAACTGTACCATTCTGGTTTCTCTTTGTTAAAGCTTAACTGGAAGTCCAGGTCTGCTTTTATTTGCTCATTCCGGCAAAGCCGAAAGGAGCTAATGCAATGTCGTGGCATCTGTCTGTCCATCCACATTTTCACAGGAATTGGTACTCCTACTAGGCATTTATCCTGATGGTCACCAAACTTGCACACAAAGATCCTCAGGCAGGTCTTCATCCAAGTTGTGCTCCAGGTCAAAGGTCAGGAGATCTGGGCACTTATGTCATTTCAGAAAGATCACTACTCCTCCTAGAAAATTGCCTCACTGCTCACCAAACTCACAAGGATCCTGAGGTGGGTCTGCATCCAGGTTGTGCTCAAAGTCAAGGTTAAAGGTCAGCAGATCTGGGCACTTGGGTGATTTCATGAAAATTGCTACTCCTCCTAGGCAATTGCCCCAGTGATAATTAAACTTACAAAGATCCTCAGGTAGGTCTGCATCCAGATTGTGCTCAAGATTAGCTGTTAGCTTCATTCAGGCACCGGCCGTGTTGACAACAGAACAAATGATAAGTGGGAGGCTGGGGTGAACTGGGCTTATTTAAAGCAAATCACTTGAAAATGGCCCATTTTGAGGAAGAGTCCTCAGTTGGGGTGACAGTGGTACAGCAATATCTAAACCCTGATGTGTTTCAACCAAAGCACGTCATTGACATTTTATTAACACCTCTGAGAATGGGACACTTTAAAGCAGCTGATGGTGGGCAAATGGCCCATATGAAACTACACCCACAGAGCAAGATAAAATTATTGCCACAAGGTGCAGTTAGAGACAGTAAAGTTCTTCCACATGAGGGATTCACTAGAGAAGCAGCAAATCATTGCTTCATTATTTCTTTTTCTGCTCCTTTCAGCTGCTCCCTCACTACTTTCGTTGTACATTCCCAGTCCTCTGGTAATTCTTCCCAAACACCCAGAAGCTGTATCAACTCCTTCCTGAACTCTGCGCAGCCTTCTCCCTTCTTTAGCTTCCATTTAACCCTTGGTTCTGCCTTCACACACTTCCTCTTCTTGGTTTCCAAAGTTATCCTACAGATGCTGCCTAGCTGCATTCTTCCCTGCCTCCACCTTGCAGTGGAGCTATCGCTTTCAGATTTCTTCTACATAAGATTTACCATCTGTGTGCACCTTACTCCGCTCTTGTAAGTCACCCAATGTTCCTCCCTCTTCTTGAAATACATGTTCACTACAGCAATTTCCATTTTTTTTACCTCCTGAACACTCTTCACATACTCTTCCTTCAAGATTATTCATACTCCATTTCTCTTCTGTCTACACCATGATAGTACAGTTTGAATCCACCTCCAACAATCCAATCTTGCTTCCCTTTCATCTGGTTTCTTGCACAAACAGTATGTCTGCCTTCCTTCTCTCCATCATATCAGCCAACTCTCTGCCTTTACCAGTCATAGTTCCCAATTTCCAATGACTCTCTTGTCAACAGCACCAATAGCGGTCGTTGTTAACTTGGGCCTTGACCAATCCGGTATGAAAATCTCATTGCTGATGATCTGCATAGTTGATTTGGCAAATTTTACACCGGGTGCCCTCTCCATTTACCCAGGCTTGGGACTGGCACAAAGAGTGCACTGGCTTGTGCTCCCCCTATGGCTGGGTTGCTTCATTATTTATTGTCATAAAATATTTACAGTGTATATCTTAATTTACCACCACAAAAATATTTTTTTTCTGTGGGAAAGTCTGTATATATTTAAAATATTTATACAGTAACTACACATTTGGCATCTTTCTCTTACCTAGGATGCACCATGTGACTGCGCCCGACCGTCGAGAGCAGCCGCCCGCCATTGCAAGCACCGTCCTCAGCAGTCTGTTGCAACAACAGAGGAGAAGGTGGACACCTGCAATGAGTGACACTTCTGCTGCCTAGAAAATGACACGCTCACACTCATACACACAGAGCAATAGGGACTCTACACACAGACGCACTACTGCCGTGACAAACATGTTGTCATGCATCTCACCAAATGTACTTACAGGCCTACAACCTGCCATACAGGCTCACTGCCAAACACGACAACACACACACACACACACACAAACACAGATAGCACACTTCCCCACAAATCTACTGCCACTCACTAACATTCAGCTTATGCGTATAGAACCCAGGACATCCGATGCCAAGGACAGGGAGGACCAAAGCGAGAATCCAGATCTAACAATCACAAAATTACCAGCAGACAGGGAAAAAAGGCAGAAGACGCACACCATGGATGGAAGATATTTCAACACGTAAAACACAATGATGTCATAACTGGATCTACTAAACACCTCATTCATCAGGCGGTAAAAAAAAAAAAAAAATGGGCTGCTATGGCTGAAAGAACATCCAACCTTCTGGCATGAGCTTGCCACCACTCTGGTGAACAAGCAGCCATGAAAAAGGCACCGTCAAACAACGCTGCAAGTGCATGTTACTTTGGGAGCTACTCACCCTCAAGAGACATCCATCAGAGCTGGAGGACCTTTCCAGCTGCGACTTTCACTCAAACCTTGTAAAGTAAGAAAATGTTCTTTAAGACAGACTGAGAAAAACTGGTTTGAATTTGTTTCAGCAGGCGTGAAATGGCTGCTTTGGAACTTTGGGATAAACCTTCCCTGATGTCAACCGTGGTCCGCTGAAACCCTTGACTTATCTGGTAAAGATGCAGGGTAGTCCTACAGCACAGTGGTGCCACTGACGGAGTCCCACATTTGTAAGTCACAACATGTCACTGGATACTCGGCCTTACGTTCCCATTAATGCAACAGAATGATCCAAACAAACACGTCTAGTTCTCAGCACCACACCTGCCAAGACTAAAGTGAATTAACAAAGCTGGGCAGGAATAACGAAGATACACACAGAACAAGACTGCCTGATCGTTGGCAGGAGGACGATACAGTTGATATAGAAATGTACACACCCCTGTTAAAATGCCAGGTTTTTGTGATTCATAACTTTCTCCACCTTTAACGTGACCCATAATCAGGAAGATTCAATTGAAAATGGTTTGGGGGAGCAAGTCTAAAAAAAACCCAACATACAATAAGCTGATTGCTTAAGTCTCCACACCCTTAAACCAATACTTTGTCGATGCACCTTTTGATTTAATTCTCACATTCCGTGTGTACATTTTTTTTATCCACTGTATATGTTTATCAGTGCATTTCAGCCATCTATATTTTAAACTTTAAGAAGTCTACATCAGTAAGCCTCATTCAGACTCAAACCGTTGACACTCATCGGTGTAAAGATGAGAAGCATCGACCGGAAACACTCACCATGTCCAAACTGTTTTAAGAAGATTAAGCTAATGCATTCCTTTATTTGGAGAAAAGATTCAGTGCTGGCGTCTTTGCCAGACGTGGACGTGTTGTTGGTGTCAACATTTGACTGTTGACTTATCAGCCTTTGGTTCAGTCAATCCATTATTTTCTGCTCTAGTGAAGGGGATCATTTTAAAGGGACAGCTCAACTCAGAATTAAAATTCCCACTTTCTTCTGGTCTGTAATGTCTTGTATCCATCAAGACTGTCTGAGAAGACAGCGGCATGATGGAGGTCAGTGTGCTGTGGTGCTCTGATGCAGTCTCTGTATAAATCATGGCCACTTTGCTTGTCTGCAAACCTTATTGTGAGCACTTTTCAGAGAAAATGTAAGAGTTTTACAGTTTACTGTCCCCTGTAGTATGCACTTCTCTTGCACACACCTCTCCACTGTTTTAGTACTACACTGAAAAAGTAGAATTTGCAGCATTTGAAACTATTTGTGCAACAATTTGTAAACAAAAAGCCAGGAAACTTGACTGACGGTCACGTTATTTAAACACTTTAAAGGGCCCATACGGTGCAAAGTAGTGTTTTGTGAGTTTTAGCCTCATAAAATGTATTAATGGCTCACATATACTGTTAAAACATTAAAACGCTCCACCTTTATTTAGTTAAACTTTTAAAGAAACAAGTGGAATGCACTTCCTGGGTTGTGTGACGTCCCAAACAAACAAGTCCTGTCTTCAGTTCCCATCTAAACACAGTCCTGTTGTCTGTTAAACTCTGACCTTGCTGTAGGTTAGACCTCATTGCTTGTGATTGGCTCACAGTGCCTCATTAAAAAAAACTTTTATTTAATAAGATTAGGGGTTTGTTAGTTTTAATAGAGCAGACTGGAGCCTGACAATTTCAGGGAAAGCGTTACAGAAAGACTTTTTGAGGAGCTGTAGAACACCAGAGGAATGTTTTTTGGTATTTAAAAATACATATGTATCTCATTTAAGATGTGAGAACCTCAATTTAGTGCCCTGAAGATGCATGGTGCTACACTGTGGCTAGGGGGCGTTATAGCCTGTCACGCAGCTGCATAGTCCCTGCTAAGCCTCCCCCAGTCAATGCTATAAAGGACAGTTCTCTAATCCAGTGGTTTTTAAACCAGGGTTTCTGGGGGAAATGATCTAATTTTACTTCTTAATTGGTCCAAAAAAATGCAAATAATTAATTGTAAATGCTGTTGTACATGGGTTCTGTAGGCATGCAAATTATTTGTATTTTTTGGAACAATTAAGAAGTGAAATTATATAATTTCATACCAGGGCACCCTGGTTGAAAAACACTGCTCTAATCACTTCTAATTTTAATTTTTTTTTAGCCCCAACACTAATTTTTCAAGCTCACTTCTAGCACCAGGAGAAGAGAACTCCTGGCACCGTGCCTGGCCTGGACAATGCACAGTATGGGATCTTAAGAATGTACCAAATTTGATCATTTCAAGCTTCTGTGATTAAATAAAAACTTCTTACATTGTTTTGTCCTAAAAAGCAGAGAAGTCTCTAAAATATCGTGGGTAGAACGCTTGCACAGAGATGCGCCTGAGTAAAATATTGAAGAAATTACACAAAGATGGGTACAACTGCACGTTAGCAAAAAGTTTAAATCTTCTTCATCTGTTTCGTCTCTCTTGTCCATGTTTGCTATTTGATAGACTGTCTGATTATTCAACTGAAACTCAAAGTGCCTGTCCATTGTTAGTCAGCTCACACCAAAACTGGACTCCATGTTTTAAAAAAACACACAATCCCAGCAAGCCTTTTTTTTAAATGAGTGAGATTGTTTTATGCACATAATTACAGTCAGCCAGTAGTGACGCTACAAAGTGCTGTAACTCACAGAGAAGGAGGGACACAGTGGTTAACAGTTGTAGGATTTTTTATATGTATCTATGGTTCTGTGTATGAAAATTATTTTTTTTTCTATTTTTGGGTTATATTATTTCTATTTAATGACCATGGTGCTACTCTGTGAGAAGTCGTCTCATACCTCGCTATCGTATCTCTGTCCGTAACTCCTCTCCTCTGAGTTGTAATCCATGTTTTTTTTTTCTGTCCCTTCACATTATTTAATGATTCAGCAGTTTAAAATAGGGCATTACAGTAGCAGTGCGTGTATTTAAATAACACATTACGGAAAGCCGCAGTCTAAATGCTGCTGTCTGTCCGCATCAAACCAGTCGCTGCTTCAAAGGCCTCTGGCCTGATTCCCACAGGACCAGACTGGCTGGATTGTTTCACCGCACTTAGAAAACGAGGTAGTTTCCTCCAAGCTGGCTAAACCTCAGAAAACAAATGACCTCTTGTGTCCGAGCATCTTGAAAAGCTCAGCCTCTTCTGTCACATTTCAGGCTTCCTAGCTGCATCACACATCTGCCGACCACAGCTGGAGAATTAAATGGAAACACTTATTACAAAGTTATTATCGACCACATTACACAGAGCAGCTAACGTGATCATGACTGCATACGCATCTCTTCTGATTTTATCCCTTCGAGCAAATAGAAATATTTAACTAATCTGCTGACCTGGGGGCAAAGGATATTTTTGGAAGAGGGAGGGGTTTGAAAATACCCAGCAGACATCAAGGCAGAGGTTTCCATCTGCTGGTCACCGTTTACAAATGCAGACACACTTAAATGAGCCTCCTTTGCTCACGACACAGATTGTTTCCACCAATGCCTTTGAAATGTGATCGGTCAAAACCGCCGGGACTAAAAATAGACCACAGACTAAAGTCAGCTTCAGGACCAAAAATATTGTTCCTTCCCTGCAGATTCAACACATTCATATATAGAATGTGTTCATAGATGTATAGCGTCTTAAGCAATACTTCAAATTAATGTTGGAAATATAACACACTTGAGCACAACTTGAAATTTTTGCACCCCGTTTTGTTCCAGCTGCGAATTAAAGCAGATCCGTCATTGGAGGGAATGTTAACAGAAGCCCACTGAAAGGGAGTTCCCAGTCTGCAATGACCACAGACCAGTAACCAGTAATGGCTCCCACTGAACACCAGGGTGGGTCATCCCTAACCACAAAGGACCCTTCATCGTCCACCAATATCAGGCCTGGCGTCACGGCATCAAAGATGGCTACGGCAGCAAGCCACACAGCAGTGTGAACCGAGATGTGTCGGATTTCTAGGCAGACTCTGGCAGTGTGACTTTTTTGCATTTTATTCAGCCGCTCAGTGTAATTTCTGGGTAGGAATTGAAACTTTTTTAACCGTTGTTCCTCGGGGAAAGTGTTATTTTCAAATTGCCTACGTCTAAAGTAAATGAAAAACACTTTTAGTTTTGCAAACTTTACTGAAATCTAAAATATTACTCAGCATTTTTGTGCACCTTTGTATGAATGCATGTCAGTTTCGATTCATGCGTTTTTACTCAGATTTAATGTGCAAATTTGCACTTATTTTTTTTTTTTTACATCAGATACATTAATGTATAAAATGTATTATCAAGGTGAGAAAAGCCACGTTTGAAGGGAGTAATTGCCATTTTCTATACTTTCACACAATAAGCAATTTTAAAATATAGTGCATGCTTTCCAGGAACACAGTCACATTGTGTTATTCCAAAAATGCAACGCGTACTTTTTAAATGAAATTCTCAAGCAGATGCCTGAAAGAAAAAAGTAAATCAGAAGTTTACCTGATTCTGTTCTACCTCTTAAACTTTCTAATACACATGGAACATGTCATTAAATAAAACACAAATCATCACTCATAATCACTGCCGCCTTAGTCCCTCGTCTTCTCCTCTTGCCGTCCCAGAGAAAGTCACTTTTCCTGCCTTTCCTCCTGAAGGATGTCCTGGTTCAGCTAGCATGCTTCTACTGATTGTTTGACTCTAGCTCAGCTCATAAATTACACCCAAAATTCAGACTAAATGTCCTTATTTGTTTCCCTGCACAAAAGGTGTAGACTGCTTTGCATTGAGGTCACGGTTCTACGACCATTTCAGCCCGTTAAGGAACATCTGTGTAAAGAGAAAGAATTACAGGCTTAGAAATATTCTGTTTTTGTGATCACAAGTTGAAATGGGTGATAAGGAAAATTTTCCCATTTTTTTTTTTAATTAGCATTTCTAATTCTAGCACCGATCGATATTTTAGACAATATGAACTTAATCAGTCATGTTCAGACATGTTCATTAAACTGCATTTGTTACTGGAGGACGCAAATCAACAGGGATGCAGAGGTTTCTGCACACAAAGCATCAGCCTGCATTACTCTCAAACAGAACTAATGACCTTTTTTTGTATCCTAGCAGCTGTTTTTAATTGTTATCGCAGACAAATGTCGTGTTCCATTTTATATACTAATCCCAGGCTGCTGGGCTGAGACAGATCTGTGCTGGACTCTGATGTCATTGGTGGGTCAGGCGTCGCTCCTGCTCCTCCGCCTCAGGTTTTCAGTGCTCCGCTCTGCATTTCAGCCACTAACAGGACAGTTTTGCAGGTGGCACATCATCACCAGCCGATGACAAGTGATCCTCTGTGGGCTGCATGGCACAAACCATGAGACTTACCGTTCCTCTGTCTGTCCAACCAACATGATTATTTCAAGCCTTTTCAATATCATTCATATGATTACTACATGATGGTAATATGTACATTAATTCTTAGCTGTTAATAATGTTGGCTAGAATATTAAGACTGCCTGTATATCCGCTTTGTATGATGTACTCTTTTTTTAAGTAATGCTTAATTCTTGAATTAAAGGAGAATGCAATGAAAGCAAACTAAACCGAGTACACAGGAAACATGGCCTTTAGCAGTTTTAAAAAGGAAGGAAAGGAAAATACTGTACTCCTTTTATTTCTGTGAGAAAAGCTGAATATCGACAGCTGATCTGATCCAGATCACTGTGGAAATATGTAGCTCTCTCCTTTTAGAGACCACACTTGAGCATTTGTCCTGTACGTCGGTACATTTCAAAGCAATGTTGAAAATGGGAACAAAGCAAATGTAAGGTGGGAAAAAAAATGAACAAAGTCGATTTTTAAAGGGGTTGGGGATGTACGTTTTCTGACCTGTGTAGCTTGTAAAACAAGAGAAAACTCCCTTCTGTTTGTCACAAAACTCACAATAAATGTTGGAATTTAATGATTTGTCCTCTTTTCATTTTTGTGATTGTTGTCAGTGGGCGGTTTGAGATAAAAGTTCCAAAATAACTTTAAGGCAGGAGACTCAGTCATGTCTTACATAAATCAGAAAAATAATTTTTGCTCCAAAAATTTAAGGCCACTAAAACTACATGAATAATAATGTTAAGTCAGTTTTGAGTAGGTGCAGGTTCTCCTCTCAAAGTTTAATATGCACAGTCAGCATCCAGTCATTTTCTGCAGACTGCACAGATGAATGGGGCCATGTCAGCCCGCAGGGACCCGAAACTACAAGTTTAGCCCCAATATTTTTGTAAAAATTAAAATTACATTCAGAACTAAATTACTGCACTGTGGCTGTGCATTACTCACAATAACAATAAAGCTGAATTCATTATTGACCCCGTGTACATGGTAACAAGTAAACTGATTACTGGAGTAAACCGATAAAGGTAATAAACGGCTTATGGTGTTTACATGCACTGAGAAAACTGTTTATTGGGCAAATAAACTAGGTGTGTTAACCCATTTTCTCATAAACCGATAAAGGTAATCAGATTACTCATTTACATGACAGTTTGAATAATCAGGTAACTCCATAAAGCTGATTATAATCGGTTTACCCGTGACCATGTAAACAGGGTCATTGTGAGCCAGAGCATTAGGCTAGTTAGAACCTTAGTTGTACAGTCATGTGAAAAAATTAGGACACCCTGTATAAGCCTGTGGTTTTTGTTTTTTTTAACATATTTGGACATATGGATATTTAATATCAGTGTTAAAAATACTGGAAGACTCATGTGATACAACTAAAAATGAATTCAAGACTTTTTTTCAGATTTTCTGTAAAATGTAATTCTAAACAAATAGTGAGGAATAAATTAGGACACCCCCCATCTTTTTTTAGGACACCCCCACATTCATTCCCACTTAAAATGGCTAAAATAAATGTTAAAAAAAATGCAAATAAAAATAAAACCAAGGTTAGACATAGATATGTGAACATTTATTAATAAACTGAATAATTAATGGGGTGTCCTAATTTTTTCACATGACTGTAGAAGTGGTAGTAAAGTTGCATTTACTCAATACAATAACTTGCAAGATTGCACTTTACCAAGTAGTTTCATAGCACAATATATATTATTTTATTTTTACTTCAGTAAAATCATGAAGAAAAACTAAAGCCCACTGGATGGCGCTCTGGGTTACTTTTGATTTCACTGACTCAAACTGGTTATTAATATTCTTGTTGATAATGTAGTTGTTCTTACCAGGAATTATTGCAAAAAAAAAAAAAATTCTTTTCTTCTTTTGAGCCAAAGGGGAAAAAATGAAAAACAAATGAAAAGTGACCATAAGGTGATACGGTGTGATGACTGTCTCGTTATATTTTGGAATATTTTTGCTCTACTCAGAGTTGGGACCAGGAAGGAGAGTTGCAGTCTTGCATGCCTCTCTGCAGCTTCTCTCCATCCATCAGCCCGCAGTTTAGCCCCCCATTTCCCCAACAGAGAATCACTGCTCTCTCTAAAGTAAATAAAAATTACATTGAATCCCAGTATAGATAGGTCAACAGGACTGGACTGTACGCACAATGGATGCAGGGTGACCATTAATCATTTTATGAAAGAACTGAGATTGCTGTGGCGGCATGAAATAATAAGCGGCGAACTGTGGTTTAAAAGTGGATTTTATTGATTATTCATCCCGCCATCACAGAACTCACTCCAGCGCCATGCAGGCGCGCCAGAGCGAGTTCTCAGGCTCTCAGGCAATCGTGTGGTCAGTTGAGCAGTAAGAGAGAGAGAGAGAGTTACAGAGCGATATGCAGTTTAAATACCCCACTACAGACAATACATGAAAGGCACATTTGCATCACAGTACCGAGCAGGAAGCATGAACACCTGCATTTGAGTCACACATATCAACAGGATACTGGCAGTAAAGAGCTAGACAAAGAGAAGCTGCCTATTGATCTCAATACACACATCTCATTGTTCTGCTAATTGCCCCAGCTGAGCGCTCTGCTTGTCCCAGTCTGTTGTGGGGGTCACCCACATTGCTAGATATATGGAGAGAAATGAAACCACAAGTCAAAGCCTATTCTTGTTATTCTAATACCTATAAGACATTCTCACGTATTGACTACTTTTTGATCTCCACAGAATTAAGGTCCAAGATTCAAAACTGTTTCTATGATAACATTGTGATCTCTGATCATGCACCCTGCTGTCTAATATATGTAGATAAGAAATTCACAAAGGATCCAGGTAGGTGGCATTTTCAGCATAAATGGCTTCAGGATGAGGAATTTGTTAAGTACATAGAAAAACAGATAGATGAGTTCTTTGATATTAATACTACACAAACATCAGCATGTATAAAGTGGGAGGCTTTCAAAGCTTTTATTAGGGGGCATATTATTAGTTATACAGGTTCAAAATCTAAGAAGACTCGAGAGGAGAGAGCCCAATTGGAACATAAAATAAAAATTCTTCAAGAAAAGGTGTATGCAGGAAGTAACCCACAGTTAGAGAACGAATTACTGATTCTGAGAGCTGAATATGATAAAAAAAAAAATCAGCGAATAGAGCTGCCTCGAGTCTTCTAAGATTGAAGCAAACTTTTTATGAACAAGGTGAAAAATCAGGAAAATTATTGGCATGGCAGATTAAACAATTAAGATAAGATAAGATAAGATAAGCCTTTATTAGTCCCACAACAGGGAAATTCCAGGATTGCAACAGCACAGGGATAGCAACACTCAGAGCAACAATCAGAAGGCAAGAAAAAAAAAAAACAAAAAAAAAAACAAGCAAGCAAGAGCAGCTAATATACATATGTACATATTACTATAAAATATATATATATACACACACACACACAGACACACAGTGCAGAGCATTGTAGCTGGATGGAATAAATATATGAATATATGAACACACAGTGCAGAGCATTGTAGCTAGATGGAATAAATATGTAAATATATAAACACCCACAGTACGGAGCATTGCAGCTAGGTGGAATAAATATGCAAGTATATAAACACACACAGTGCGGAGCAATGTAGCTAGATGGAATAATATGTAGATATATAAAAACACAGTGCGGAGCATTGTAGCTAGATGGAATAAATATATAGATATATAAATATAAACACACCCAGTGCAGAGCATTGTAGCTAGATGGAATAAATATGTAAATATATAAACACACACAGTGCAGAGCATTGTTGCTAGGTGGGATGAAACAGCATAACCGTCTATTTAGTTATCCTACATGGTATGATTATGTGCCCATACATATTCTCACCCTCCATAGCGACCGGTATGTTCCTAGTTGTATGCCGGAGAGGACCATTGTGTAAGTCTATTGCATCTTTTGCATTCAAAAAAAAACTATTAGTTTGTTACGTCTTTTTGCTATCTCTGCGAGCAGCCCTGCTTAGGTTGTACAGTCTGACAGCTGTTGGTAGGAAGGACCTACGAAACCTCTCGGTTGTGCACCTGGGATGATGTAGTCTGCTGCTAAATGAGCTCCTCAGTGCATCCAGTATGTCCTGCATAGGGTGGAACTCGGACTCCAGCAGAGATGACAGTTTAGCCACCGTCCTTCTCTCTCCTATCTCCTCCATCGGATCAAGGCGCTGCCCCAGGACAGAGCTAGCTTTCTTAATCAGTTTGTTCAGTCTCTTCCTATCGGCTGCAGTAATGCCACTGCCCCAGCAGACCACTCCAAAAGTGATGGCTGATGCCACCACCGTGTCATAGAATGACTTCAGCAGCGCCCCTTGTACACCAAAAGACCTGAGTCTCCTCAGCAGGAACAGCCTGCGCTGTCCCTTCTTGTAGAGTGCATCAGTATTGTGTGACCAGTCTAGTTTATTGTTCAGATGAATACCCAGGTACTTGTAGGATGTCACCATCTCGATGTCTGTTCCCTGTATATTTACTGGTGCTGTGAGGGGCTGCCCATGCCTGTGGCAGTCCACCACCAGCTCCTTAGTTTTCCTCGCGTTGATCTGGAGGCAGTTCCGATGGCACCAGTCCACAAAGTCCTGGATAAGCCCTCTGTACTCAGCTTCATCTCCGCTGGAGATGAGACCAACGATCGCAGAGTCATCAGAGAACTTCTGTAGATGGCAATGTGTTGTGTTGTGTGAGAAGTCCGCAGTATAAAGAGTGAACAGGAAGGGAGCCAGCACCGTTCCCTGGGGGGCCCCCGTGCTACTGATGATCGTGTCGGAAACACAGTCCCGGGTTCTCACAAACTGAGGCCGGTTCGTGAGGTAGTCCAGGATCCATGATGACAGGTGCTGGTCCACCCCTGCGTGCAGCAGCTTGTCCTTCAGGATCATCGGTTGGATGGTGTTGAAAGCACTGGAGAAGTCAAAGAACATGATCCTCACCATATTCCCGGGCTTCTCCAGGTGGGACAGAGAACGGTGAAGGAGGAAGATCACCGCATCCTCCACCCCAATGCCATGCTGGTAGGCGAACTGGAGTGGATCCATCGCTGGTTCCACCAGGGGGCGGAGATGAGCAAGGAGCAGTCTCTCCAGGGTCTTCATCAAGTGGGACGTCAAGGCCACCGGTCTGAAGCTGTTCAGGTCTTTGGGGTGGGAAGTTTTTGGTACAGGTACCACACAAGATGTTTTCCACAGCTGTGGTACCCTCCCCAGTTTCAGGCTCATGTTGAAGATATACGTCACAATCCCACACAGCTGGTCTGCACAGGACTTGAGGAGCTTTGCGCTGATGCCGTCCGGTCCCGACGCCTTCCTCGCCTTGATCTTCCTCAGCTCCGTCCTCACCTGTTTTAAATTAGAATTTAAAACACCAATTACCAGTATTATAAGTAATGGACAGGTAGTTATAGATCCTTTAGAAATTAATAGGGCCTTTAGAGATTACTATGAAAAACTATATGATACAAAAAATGAAACTGACTTAACAAAACTAAATGGGTTTTTGGGAGGATTATCTATACCGTGTATTCCAAATGAAAACAGGGAGATACTGGAGTCTAAAATTACTCAAGAAGAAGTTGGGCTAGCCATTGATGATATGAAATCAGGAAAAAGTGCTGGACCAGATGGTCTTCCAGTTGACCTCTATAAAAAATTTAAGAATAAATTAATAAAACCACTTTTGGAAATGGTTTTAGAAGCATTTCAAAATGGTAATTTACCACCATACATGAATAATGCCTTAATTATACTGTTGCCAAAACCAGTTAAACCCCCTAATAAATGTGAAAACATGAGACCAATAAGCCTATTAAATGCTGATCTTAAGATAATCTGTAAAAATTTTAGCAAAACGACTACAAGAAATATTACCAAATATTATTAACCGAGATCAGAATGGCTTTATAATGGGAAGACAAGGCTTCCATAATGTAAGAAGACTAATTAATATTATTTATTCTAATAAAGAAGCACCGGATACAGCTCTCCTATTATTGGACGCTGAAAAAGCCTTTGATAGGGTCGAATGGCCCTTTCTTTTTGAAGTCCTACAAAGGTTTGGACTTGGAAATAATTTCATAAAATTGGTCCAGATAATATACAATAATGCTACAGCAGAAATCCTAACAAACAGCAATATCTCAAAATCAATAAAAATCAATAGAGGATGTCGACAAGGCTGTCCACTTTCACCTTTATTGTTTACTATGGCAATTGAACCTTTAGCGATAGCGATACGTTTACATCCACAAATATATGGAATTAAAGTAGGACCAACAGAACATAAAATCTCCCTGTACGCCGATGATATAATTTTGTTTATGTCGAATTTTAAAAAATCAATTCCAACCTTGTGAAATTTAATAAAGAACTCTGGGGAAATATCAGGATATAAAATAAATAAAACAAAATCTTCAATATTAATGCTAAATGAGACCCAGAGAAATCACCCAGCTCCTGAGGTAAATCAATTCAATGTTGTAAATCAGTTTAAATATTTAGGAATTCAAATTGAGCCTAAGCTAGAATCAGTCACTAATGCCAACTATGAAGCCTTAATGACAGATATTAATGAGTTACTACAGAGATGGATGTCACTACCAATGTCAATGATCGGGAGAATTAATATACTTAAAAGTAATATCTTACCAAAAATACTTTATTTATTTCAAAACATTCCTTTACCACCACCTTTAGATCTATTCTCAAGAATTAAAAAAAAGTTAGTGGAATTTATATGGAACAATAGGAAGGCTAGATTACGTTTGTCCTTACTATATTTACCATTTGATCGTGGAGGTCTGAAATGTCCAAACTTTATGTTGTATTACTGGTCAGCACAACTGAGGTCTATGACATATTATTTTTCATCAAATGATCTCCCTCACTGGACTGAAATAGAATCATACAATTTACCTTTACCTCTTCCCTTATTCATATATTCAGACTCGGCTAAAAAATTACAGAAACAAGTTAAAAATCCAATTGTAAAGCACATGATCAAAATATGGTGTGAAACCAAAAAGTATTTAAAAGAACCACACTCACTGTCACAATTTAGCCCAATATGGGGTAATCAATATTTTACACCAGGGAGAGCGGATGCTGTATTTAAAGTATGGAATTTAAAAGGGATTCAAAAGATTCAAGATTTATATTTGTCACATTCAGATAACATAATGTCCTTTGAAGAACTGAGGATTAAATTCAATCTTAATAGAACACATTTTTTTAAATATCTTCAGCTTAGAAATTTTTATTCGATCAAATCAAAATAAAGCTCTCACTCGACCTACTTATTCATCCTTGGAAAAAATTTTGACTAAAGATAGTAAGAGAAAGGGTATTATTTCAGAGTTTTATAACTCATTGACAATATTCTCAAGTGAAAACTCACAGAAAAGACTGAATTATTGGAAAGAAGACCTGCAAATTGAAATTTCAGAGGAACAATGGGAAATGGGTTGTGCAGAAGCTCAAACCAAATCAATAAATGTACTGATACATTTTAAATGGTTAATGCGGATGTATGTTACACCAGTGGAGTTAAGTAGATATAACAAAAACATACCAGATACATGCACAAAATGTATGGAAAGTAAAGGAACCCTATTTCACTGTTTATGGGAATGTAGAAAAATCAGAATGTTTTGGGAAGAGGTGAGGGTAACAATTGAAAAAATAATTTCAAAACAATTCACATTGAACCCTAAACTGTTTTTGTTGGGTCTGTATCCAGAAAAACATAACTTTAATAAGAGTGAAAGAGCATTCGTAGACCTCGGTTTGCTTAATGCCAAAAAATGTATTGCACTACTGTGGAAAAAGACTCATAGACCAGATGTGACTCAGTGGTTAAGACAGATGTTAACAAACCTTCCACTAGAAAAAATAACATACACACTGAAATCAAAGGAAAATGTGTTTGAGAATATATGGAGACCTTTCATTGATTATGTAAAGAAATTAAACATAACTTCTGAAGAAGAAGGTGAATGATATGTGTGGACCTTGCAAATTCCAAACTGGTGAATGTATATTATGTATTCCTATGTAATAGATTACCTAGACTAAACAGAGGAGCATTGTTGTTGACTTGCTTTTGTTAATGGTTGTTGTTTTTAGTAATTTTTTTTTTGTTGTTGTTAGAGGGGTTTTTTTTTTTAATTTTTAAATTACTTTAGTGTTAGTGTTTGACTGTCTGTGCCATGTGTGTATAAAAAAAGGTCCAATAAAAAATATTGTGGAAAAAAAAGTAAATAAAAATATAATACATTAGCTAAAGGGATTAAACAAAAAGTTGACTAAAAAAAACCAAAAAACAAATTAAACACACAGGCTCCAAATCTAATGACTCCTCGTCTAAAAAATATGCTCATTTTCTGTGAGTATGAACAGTGCCCACTGAATTAATTTCAAATTACTTATGTTTCCTACATGATTTGTAAAGGCTTTATCTTCTTTGGGAAAGCAGAAGTGTTAGAGTCCCCATCCAATAAGATCTGCCAGACAGACGGTGATTTGTTCAGACTCAGCTTTTGGGAAAGTCCCACAATATGAAAGCAAAGTTATGCAGAGGAAATAATAATTAGACTCTTCTTAACTTCCCTGTAAAAGAGACAAAACTGCAGATTACAGAAATCAGTGTTTGATTCCCATTTTCTTTAATCCTACCCTCATTTCAAATCTACATATGGATTTAAAAGACAATACACTCCTCACAAAAAGTTAGGGAGTGGTACTCAAATACTTTACAATCAGTTTCATGAAATGGTCAGTAAGAAAGCAACTCATACTGACTCGGACATTGCCCAGGTTAGCAAGGTAAGGAGTTCCTGGAAGTGGAGGGCGAAGGACAGAGCTGCGTGGAGGAATCTGATCAGACCTAAATGAAACAGTCATTGTTGCCCCCGACAGACTGCTATGATGATGATGATGATGGGTGAAATTTATGGAAAATGTAAAAAGTTCACACTACAGTATATATATTATCCGGCAGGCACGGATGCTAAAGAAACATAATAAGATACAGACAACCTGGACAAGAAATTGTAGAATTTGGATTAAACTAAATGGAACACCTGAGCAAGCAAAAAGTATAATGATCAGAGATGCTACTGACTTAGATAAATACAGATGAACACTGACTATGAAACACAGAGTGAGGAAACTCAAACTCTAAAAATATGCCACTATGCTGAACATAAACCACAAGAGATGGAGAATGATATTGATCCTGATAACCACTTTTTCAATAATATTCATAACCACTGTGAATATTACACTGAAAAGCAATTCAAAAGTCAAGTGCAATTAGATGGTAAACTGTCAATAATACACTTCAATAGCAGAAGTCTTAACAAAAACTTCTCACAGATTCAGGACTATTTAAAACAGCTAAACAGAAAATTCACAGCTATAGCAGTCTCTGAAACCTGGCTTAATGCAGACCAGGCTCCCCTGATGGCAATAGAGGGATATCAGATGTTTAACATTAACAGATCTCAAAAAAAGGGTGGTGGTGTTGCACTGTATATTGATGACCTATATAGATGTAAGCTTGTAAATGAAATGTCCTCAGCACTACCAGGGATTCTGGAATGTGTTACTGTTGAGATTGACCTAGACAAAACAAAAAATCTAATCATAAGCTGCATATACAGAACGCCGGGAACTTGCATTGAGACATTCAGAGATAAATTAGTCGAGCTGTACAATAATATTACTAGTAAGAAAATGGTAGCAATTTGTGGAGATTTCAATATTGATCTACTTTATCCACATCAACAAAATGTAGTCACAGAGTTCATGAACTCTATGTACAGCATGAGTCTATATCCCACAATAACACATCCCAGTAGAATCACAGCTCACTCTGCTACACTTATTGACAACCTGTTTGTCAATGTTCTCGACAAGAAAATAGAAAGTGGATTATTGATAAATGATATAAGCGACCACTTGCCAATCTTTGCACTTATCCATGGCCACACGGGGCCCAACCCAGAAAAAATCTCAAAATCGTTCAGACACAAATCACCAAACGCAATCAGTTCTTTCAAAGAGGACTTGCTGAAGCAAGACTGGACAGAAGTCTATGTATCAGATGTAAATGAAGCCTATGACACATTTATAAACATTGTAACCACTCTTTATGAAAAAAACTGCCCATTAGTTAAAAAAAAGCTTAAACACAAATTTACTGACAAACCATGGCTAACCAAAGGACTACAAAAGGCGTGTAAAAAGAAAAATTTATTATATAAAGCTTTCATAAAGAAAAGGACAAAAGAAGCAGAGCAGCGGTATAAAACATACAAAAATAAGTTAACATATATAATAAGATGTAGTAAAAGAGACTATTACAGTAAAGAACTGGAAAAAAACAAAGACAATATTAAAAATACATGAACAATAATCAACAGTATCCTTGGAAATAAAAGCAGAAATACCAGCTACCCAACTAACATTCCAAAAAATAATAAATCGACTCCGAATGGGAATATAGCTTCACCTGCAGATGAATTTAATAATTTTTTTGTTAACATTGGACCTAAACTGGCCCGAGAAATACCCACTACGGTGCCAACAGGTGATTCAATATGCAATAACACTGCTGTAAAAGACACCATCTTCATAAAGAACACAGACGAAAGAGAGGTCATTGAAATTGTTAAATCGTTCAAAAGTAAAACATCTACTGACTGCGATGGTATTGATATGCTACTAGTCAAAACTGTTATCGAATGCATAGTGAAACCACTGACGTATATCTGTAACCTGTCTCTCCAATCAGGTATATTTCCCAATGCAATGAAAATAGCTAAAGTAATTCCGATATACAAGACAGGCGACAGAGGGGAATTCTCCAACTACAGACCAATTTCACTATTACCGCAATTTTCCAAGATACTTGAAAAAATATTCTATGAGAGAATTGACAACTTCATACTGAAGAATGATTTATTGTGTGAGCAGCAATATGGGTTCAGACACAAAAGGACAACAGCATATGCCTTAATGGAATTTACAGAAAAAATATCAACAGCCATTGAAAATAAAGAGTATTCAGTTGGAGTATTCCTGGATCTTAAAAAAGCATTTGATACAGTAGATCACAATCTATTATTAAAGAAACTACAAAATTGTGGTATTAGAGGGGTAGCACTGTCCTGGTTAAGAAGTTACTTAAAGAATAGATATCAGTTTGTATGTGTTAACAACAAAAACTCAGAGCTACTGAAGGTCACCTGTGGAGTCCCACAGGGTTCAGTTTTGGGACCATTATTATTCAATATGTATATAAATGATATATGTAAAGTTTCAGAAAAAATGGACTTAATATTGTTTGCTGATGACACTAACCTGCTATGCAGTGGAAACAATTTGGAACAACTTCTGGATACACTCGGAAAGGAATTAGGAAAGCTGAAACTGTGGTTTGATTCAAACAAATTAACGCTCAATTTAAGCAAGACAAAATTTATAGTCTTTAACAACCATCACAACTACCCAGTACCCAAACTCAGTGTAAATGGTGTAGAGATTGAAAGGGTATCCGAAACTAAATTCCTTGGAGTAATAATTGATAACAAACTGTGTTGGAAGCCACATATTAATTATATAAAAGGTAAAGTATCCAAATCAATTGCAATATTACACAGAGTGAAAAATTTGCTGAATCAACCCACACTATACACCTTGTATCATTCATTAATACTCCCATACATGACATATTGTAATGAAGTATGGGGAAATACATATAAAACAAACATATATCCACTCTTTATGCTTCAAAAGAGAGCTATTAGAATAATCAACAAAGCAGCTTACAGGGAACCAACAAACCCACTTTTTCTTAAACAAAAAACTCTCAAGTTGAAAGATCTGATCGACTTTAAAACCGCAATAATAATGTTCAAAGTGAAGAATCTATCACTGCCCGCAAATATCCAAAAGTTGTTCCAAACAAGGGAGAAACGATATCACTTCAGAGGAACATGTATATTTCAAAAGCCTACAGTGAGAACAACCACCAAGCAACACTGTATTTCAGTGCAAGGTGTCAGATTATGGAACGATTTTGGACCTGAATTAAAATCATGTACAAAGCTTGGACAATTTAAACAAAAACTAAAGGAAGAAATACTCCAAACATATTTACAAAACGACATGTAAACTCACATAAGGATTGACATTTCCAGCCTGTGTTGTGTTATAGCTTAGTTTTTCTTTTTTCTCTGTGACACTATGTCTTAGATTTGTTTTTGAATAGTAACCGCTTAACTTAGACTAGCTCAGTTTTCTTTTTCTCTCAGTCATATTTTGTCTTAGCCTTGTTTTAAATTGTAATCGCTCTTGTCTTGTTTTCTCTTTTTTCTCCTTTGAATTCTTGGATGGAATATGGGTGGGCAATATAAGCTGCGGCTTCAGCCATCACCCATTTCGGATAACTCACGTGGAATTGTATAGTAGAAGGAGTCTTTGTCTAATTTGACCTTGTTGTTATATTATACAGTTTCTTTTAACCTGTAATGTACTATCCGAAATAAACAAATTCATTCATTCATTATATCGTGAAAGTAGGGCATTTAAGTAGAGGCATGCAATAATGATTTCCTCATCTCAAACAATTTATTGAAACAAAAGTCAACAACAGTGGTAGGTATACCGCAACTAAAAATTTCAATATCTCAATAACTTGTCATGTGCCCTTAAGCATCAATTACAGCTTGACAACGACGTCTCATGCTGTTCACAAGTCGACTTATTGTCTGCTGGGGCATGGCATTCCACTCTTCTTGAAGGGTGGCCCTCATTGAGGTTGTGGTGTGCAGGGTTACAAGCCTCTACACGGCGATTCAGCTGATCCCATAGGTTTTCTATAGAATTCAGATCAGGAGAAAGTGCAGACCACTCCATTTGAGGTACCCCAGCCTCCAGCAGCTGTTCCCTGATGATGCGACCTCGATGAGCTGGAGTATTGTCGGCCATGAAGATGAAATTAGGCCTGTGTTGTTCATGCAGGGGCACAATGACTGAATTAATGGTGTTATTCAGGTAGTATTGGCTTCTCACTGTACTATTCACAAGGAGTAGGGCAGTTCTGTATTGACCAGACACACCTGCCCAGACTGTAACATGGTGACAACAGTGGCTGATGCAAAGCTCTCTTCTTGACATCTCCAACATCCTTGGCAGCCATCATTTCTGCTCAGCGTGAATTGACTTTCAGAGAGCAGCACTGAGACCCACTGGTCCCTTGTCCAGCAAAAATGCTGTCTGGTCCATGCAAATGATGACCTGGTGCCTGGTGGTGTGGTCAGGTACCCTTGCAGGTCGTCTAGCACGCAGACCACGCTGATGTAAACATTTCGAGTGGTCTGACGTGACACTTGGGGGTCTCACCTCCCTTAAATGTGCCTGGAGTTGAGTGGCATTCATCATCTGGTTCCACAGGGCACTGTTCACAATGAACAGTGACTCCTTTCTGTGACTCTTCTAGTCTCTCTGGATCTCTGTTGCAACCTGCTGATGACACTCTGTGACACTCTAAGCTCAGTGGCCACTTTCATCTGAGAACATCCTGTTTGAAGCCCCACAATGGTGAGGTTGTGGAGAGTGTGGGAAATGAGGAGGCCAGTTTACGAGCAGACGAAATTTATTAACACTCTCAACATTCATACACAGAAAAAGCAATGAATCAGCCAAACCAGGTTTCTCCTTATAAGCTCCACAGATCATCTCACATCTGCATGACATTTCACATCACACTGCATGATATCCAGCTCCACAATACATTTGCCTTCAACCCCCAGCTCCCTCTTCCTGCCAACTCCCCAGGACGTCCTTGCCTATTATTCTCTTATGTTTAGTCACTGCCTCCTGACTGAGACGCTGTCTGCAGATTCCCCCACAATATGCATCTCCATATCACCCCCCCCCCCCCAGACAGAGTTTCAGTCCTCACGTCCTTTTGGCTTCAGTTTCCTCCCATATCTGCTGTAACTGGGGTCTC
The DNA here is from genome assembly GCA_020510985.1 of Pholidichthys leucotaenia. Taxonomy (NCBI): domain Eukaryota; kingdom Metazoa; phylum Chordata; class Actinopteri; order Cichliformes; family Pholidichthyidae; genus Pholidichthys; species Pholidichthys leucotaenia. The sequence continues at coordinate 357,696,328 of CM035843.1, read as the reverse complement.
TGTGCCGGCGGCGGGCTGCTGGACGTGTGTCTGACTGCGGGTGGGCCAAGGCGAAGGGGGGGGGGGGGACTTTGCTCTGCCCGTGTGGCTGTCCTGGTGAATCGTTTGCCTGGAGAGTGCTCCGTGGGGGTCTTCCACGCCGGGGGGCCCGGGCCAGCAGCACTTGCTCGTCCACCACTACAAAGGCAGGCTTAAGTCTGTCTATGCATATTTTCTCCCGACCCCCCCCCCCCCCAAGTCTAGCAAAAAATGCTTGTCCCCTGTTTCCAGCACTCTGAACGGGCCATCATAGGGTGGGCGCAATGGCGGGGGGTGGGCATCATGTCTGACGAACACGAACGCCGCGTTCTTCAAAGTTTTTGGCACAAAAGTGCGTGAAAAACAGTGGTGGGCCGGACCGGGCAGCGTGCCTTTGTCTGCACTACGCTGCAAACGCCGAGACGGGCAGCTGTCCGGCGCGGGATTATCTGGCAAAAATTCCCCGGGTAGCCGCAGTGGCTGAGAAAAAAACAGCTCAGCCGGGGAAGCCTCCAAATCCTCTTTTGGTGCGGAACGCAACCCCAATAAAACCCACGGCAACCGGTCAACCCAATTTGCATCCGTCAACGAAGCCCTGAGTGCTGCTTTCAGTGACCTGTGAAAACGCTCGCATTGTGGTGGACACACATGTGTGACCTGCTTTGTGACTCACATTTTAGACCAGAACAAAGGCAGAGCTTCCTGAGAGATTACAGGAAGCTGCAAGGATGTTAGCTTTGGTATGCAAGGCTTGAGACTGTGGGGGCTATGAAAGGATTAAGGAGTAGATGCATTGTAGACTGTGGGGGTTGATATCAGAGAGAGGAGATGCATTGTTCCTGACAATTATTATACAATGTGAATGTGTGATGCAATGACTTGTGAACTGTGAGAGTCCTGGTATTTAAGGACGAGAGTTCCCTGTAATGTCTCTCTTTCTGCTTTGAGATGTTGGTGGTGTGAATAAAGCTGACTTGAGAGAGAACTCTGTCTCGTCATTCTCACATACACCACACTGGTGACCCAAGACGTATCATGCAAGAGGAGAATTCCCCCGGGCCAGCCTCGTCAGGAGCCCCCAGCCAAGCGAATGCCGCTACAGTCCAGCTACCGGACTTCTGGCAGAACAATCCGCGCTCCTGGTTCAATGCGGTTGAGGCACAGTTCAACCTCCGGGGGATATCGGTAGACGCCACAAAATTCTACCACATAGTCGCAAAACTGGACAACAACACGGCCCAGCATGTGGACAGCCTGATCGACCAGCCGCCGGACAGTGACAAATACGGCACGCTGAAGGCTGCACTCATCCAGCAATTCACCCCTTCGGTGGAGGAGCGAGCAGAGAGGCTCCTGGCGCTGACGGAGTCGGAAAATGACATGCCCGCGAACCTGATGGAGAAGTTGCTGAGGTTGAAAGACTCTGACGACGATCACTTCATTTTCACCCACCTTTTCCTCAGGACGCTACCGTCAGCAGCGAGAGCGACCCTGGCCAGTTCGCCACTGTTGGCCCAACGGGACTACTGCGCGCTGGGCCGAGAAGCGCAGCGAATTGTCAACGCCACCAAGCGGTGCGCGGCCACGGCCGCTGCAGCGGAACTCGGCGCAACGACCGGAGACAACAGGAGGCCAGAGGCAGTGGTACCAGACTCACCGACAACGGCGGCGGCAGGGGCCGGGGAACGCGGATCAGACGTCCTTTGTTTCTACCATCGCCGTTTCACAGAGAGGGCATGCAAATGTGTACTACCGTGCCAGTTCAGGCGTTCGGGAAACGCCAAGACCGGGGGTCGGTAGCAGCCACGGCCCACGGGGAGGAGAACAAGCTGCTGTACTTGTTGGACGCATGCTCGGGGAGACAGTTCCTCGTGGACACAGGCTCCCAGTTGAGTTTCATCACGCCTTCCTACGCGGACAGACTAGCAGGTTCCGGAGGTCCCCCGGGTGACAGCAGCAAACAGCTCGGAGATTAAGACCTACAGACAGGGCACCCCCTACAGACAGGGCACCTCTGTTCAGGACCTCTGCTCGTCATTTCCTTGTGGTAACGTATCGTCACTTCCTGTTTTGCTGTCTGCCTGTGTGGTTTGCTCTCCAGCTCTCCAGCCACTAGCTAGCTACTAGCTATGGCTACTACCTCTCTTTCCTCTCCTCCTCTGGTGTGCTCTCTCTGTCAGATGTTTAGCTACACCTCTGCCTCTTTTAGTGATAACGGTAAATGTAATAAATGTTGTCTTTTTGAGGCGCTCGAGGCGAGGTTGTCTGATTTGGAATCCCGGCTCAGCTGCATTGAAACACCGTCTGCGCCAGTTAATCTCGACGGACGCCCATTAGCTGCAGCGGAGCTAGCTAGCTTAGGTCCCACTGTCAGCGGTTCCCCGGCTCTCCTCAGCAGCGAGGAGACTGGGTGGGTGACGGTGAGAAGGAAGCCTAGTCGCAAAGCCCCGGTTCACCACCAACCTGTTCACGTTTCTAATCGTTTTTCCCTGCTCAGCGACACACCCGCTGAGGAAAAAACTCTGATCATTGGCGACTCTGTAGTCAGAAACGTGAACCTAGAGACTCCAGCGGCCATAGTCCAATGTATTCCTGGGGCCAGAGCAGGCGACATCGAGTCAAATTTGAAAATGCTGGCTAAAAGTAACTGTAAATACTCCACAATTGTTATTCACGCCGGCATTAATGACATCCGTCTCCGGCAGTCGGAAGTCACGAAACTTAATATAGAATCGGTGTGTGAGTTTGCAAAAACGATGTCTGCCACTGTAGTGTTCTCTGGGCCCCTCCCCAATCTGACCAGTGATGACATGTTTAGTCGCTCGTCATCCTTGAACCGCTGGCTGTCTGTGTGGTGTCCTAAAAATGACGTGGGCTACATTGACAATTGGAGCTCTTTTTGGGGAAAACCTGGTCTTATGAGACGAGACAGCATTCATCCCACTTTGGATGGTGCTTCTCATTTATCTAACAATCTGGCATCTTTTTTATCCAAATTTCCAAAACCGTGACTACGCAGAGTTGGGACCAGGAAGCAGAGTCGCAGTCTTACAAGCCTTTCTGCAGCTCCTCTTCATCACAAGAGTGATGAAGAGGTGATGAACTCTTTGCATACAAGAGTTGCAAATTAGCTAATAGCTATACACTCTATGTGCAACACATCAGATTGATTGTCTTTGATTAATTGTCTATGTTTATTGCACTGTCCCTGTCAAATCCGCCACCCCTCAGCTTAGCCCCTGTCTTCCCCATCAGAGAATCGTTGTCTGCTCCCTCCAAAGTGAATAAAAATATAATGTATAAGCATCCCAAAGTGATAAAGCAAAATATTGGTAAAACTCAAATTAAACATAAAGCCTCTAAATTGAATGATTTGGCCTCTGTTCCTCCTCATAATTTAAAAATTAAATGTGGTTTATTAAATATTAGGTCTCTAACTCCCAAGTCTCTGTTAGTCCATGATCTGTTAATTGATCATCAGATTGATTTAATTTCCCTTACAGAGACTTGGTTAGGGCAAGAGGATTATGTTGGTTTAAATGAATCAACTCCCTCTGGTTATTTAAACTGTCAAAATCCCAGAAGTTCTGGTCGTGGAGGAGGAGTAGCAACAATTTACCATTCCAAATTACTAGTTAATGTAAAGCAAAAAACATGTTATAATTCCTTTGAGGGCCTGGTCCTCAGTGTTGGGCACTTTAGCAATTTCAGGTTAAACCCAATTTTATTTGCCATAGTTTATCGTCCCCCATCAACCTATTCAGAATTTTTATCCGAATTTGCTGATTTCTTAGCTGATTTAGTGCTGAAATCTGATAGAATAATTATAGTAGGGGACTTTAATATACATGTGGATGTAGATAGTGACTGCCTTAATGTGGCTTTTAATTCAATATTAGACTCGATTGGGTTTTCTCAGAAAGTAGGAAATTCTACTCATTACCTCCACCATACATTGGACCTTGTTCTGACATATGGCATAGAAATAGAAAATCTTGTAGTGTCTCCTCATAACCCTGTACTGTCAGACCATTGTCTGTTAACCTTTGATTTTACTATTTCTGACTATTTGGCTCCTAAAGAAAAATATTATCACAGTAGATGCCTCTCAGATGATGCTGTTTCCAAATTTATGCAGATTGTTTCCTCTATGCCATGTGTCAACACAACGGAAATAAGCTATAGACAGCTTGCTCCTTCTGTAATTGATAACATGGTGGATAGTGTTTCAGCTTCTCTGCATCAGGCTCTAGACTTGGTGGCCCCCTTAAAAAAGAAAAAGTCTAATCAGAGATTTTTAACTCCTTGGTTCAACACAGAAACTCGTAGCTTAAAACAGAAGACTCGTCAATTAGAAAGAAAACGGCGCTCTACTAATTTAGATGAAATCTATTTAGCTTGGAGAAATCATCTTTTAATTTATAAAAAATCTCTTAGAAAAGCTAGAACGAGTTATTACTCTGCATTAATAGAAGAGAACAAGAATAATCCCAGGTTTCTTTTCAGTACTGTAGCCAGGTTGACAAAGAGTCAGGACTCTGTCAATCCTAGCATCCCCTTAGAGCTTACTAGTCAGGACTTTATGAACTTTTTCAATAATAAAATTTCATCCATCAGAGATAAAATCAATCAGATTCTTCCCACAGTTAACTTAAATACTGTAACTATTACAACTCCTTCTATTGATGTCTGTCTTGATGAGTTTACTCCAATCGACCTTTGTGAGTTAGACAAAATAGTTTCCTCATCCAAACCTTCAACTTGTCTTTTAGACCCTATTCCTACCAGGTTATTTAAAGAAGTCTTCCCACTCATTGGTAGCTTTATTCTTCATATAATCAATTCTTCATTAACTTTAGGCCATGTACCGCAGGCTTTTAAAACAGCTGTAATTAAACCCTTACTCAAAAAGCCAACGCTAGATCCAGGAGCTTTAGCTAACTATAGACCAATCTCTAATCTCCCTTTCATTTCAAAAATCTTAGAAAGAGTTGTTGCTACGCAATTATTTGACCACCTGCAGGGAAATGGTTTACTTGAAGAGTTTCAATCTGGGTTTAGAATCCATCATAGTACTGAAACAGCCTTAGCGAAGGTCACTAACGACCTCCTCATTGCATCTGATAATAGACTAGTTTCTGTACTTGTCCTTTTAGATCTTAGTGCAGCTTTTGATACTATTGATCATAATATTCTACTTGATAGATTAGAACACTATGTTGGACTTAATGGAACTTCGTTGCAGTGGTTTAGATCTTATTTATCTGATAGGTTCCAGTTTGTTCATGTAAATGATGAGTTTTCTTTCAGCTCAAAGCTTAGTCATGGAGTTCCACAGGAATCTGTGCTAGGCTCTACTCTTTTTAGTTTATATATGCTTCCGTTAGGCAACATTATTAGAAAGCACTGTATACATTTTCATTGTTATGCAGATGACACACAATTATACCTGTCAATGAAGCCAGATGATACTAATCAATTAGCCAAGTTAGAAGCCTGTCTTAAGGAAATCAAAGCTTGGATGACTTGTAATTTCCTGCTATTAAATTCAGATAAGACTGAAGTCATTCTTGTTGGTCCAAAAAACCTTAGAAATTCCTTTCCAAATCAAACTTTCAGTTTGGATGCAGTTACTCTTTCTCTTAATGGCTCTGTGAGGAACCTTGGAGTTATTTTTGATCAGGATTTGACCTTCAATTCACATATTAAATTTGTTTCTAAGACTGCCTTCTATCATTTGCGTAATATTGCCAAGATTAGGAGCATCTTGTCTCAGAGTGATGCTGAGAAGCTGATCCACGCTTTTGTTAGCTCGAGATTAGATTATTGTAATTCTTTATTATCAGGCTGTCCTAAAACATCTTTAAAAAGTCTTCAGCTGATCCAAAATGCTGCAGCAAGAGTTTTAACAGGTACTAGAAAGAGAGATCATATCTCTCCGGTTCTGGCCTCCCTTCATTGGCTTCCCATAGAGTTTAGAATTAAGTTTAAAATCCTTCTTCTTACTTACAAAGCTTTAAACAATCAGGCTCCTTTTTATTTAAAAGATCTGATACTACCGTATCATCCTAACAGAGCACTACGCTCCCAAAATGCAGGATTACTTGTAATACCTAGAATCTCCAAAAGTACAATGGGAGGCAGAGCCTTCAGTTATCAAGCTCCTCTCCTGTGGAATCAGCTGCCAATCTGGATTCGGGAGTCAGACTCGATCTCTGTTTTTAAGAATAGGGCTAAAACCTACCTTTTTGATATAGCCTACAATTAGGGAGGGATCATGTGTTTCTGAACCCTCCCTTAGTTATGCTGCTAATAGGTTTAGTCAGCCGGGGGACCTCCAGTAATGCACTGGGCCTCACTCCTTTCCTCACTCTCTATGAAATATTTTTTTTTTGCTGGTCATTAACATTTGTTTGTTCTCTCCCATAGATTGAGTCCCCATCGTGCTGTTTGCTCTCTACATGTCTGTTCTTTTCTTCTTCTCTATCCCCTCACCCCCCAGCCAGTCGCAGCAGATGACTGCCCCTCCCTGAGCCTGGTTCTGCTGGAGGTTTCTTCCTGTTAAAAGGGAGTTTTTCCTCTCCACCGTCGCCAAGTGCTTGCTCACAGGGGATCGCCTGATTGCTGGGGTCTTTCTGCAACTGTGGGGTCCCCCTTCAGTTGATAGTGCTATGAGATGACTGTTGTTGTGAAATGGCGCTATATAAATAAAGTTGAATTGAATTGAATTGAATTGGTGAGAAGACTCTGCTTCTGTCTCTACACAGCCGTACATTTGAGTGGACTTTTATTGTAGCAGCAGTGAATTTCAATATGTTGGGGGCTGATTTTTTGTGTTCACATGATTTGTTGGTTGATCTCGCTAACAGGCGCCTGGTTAATGCACTTTCTTTTGATTCTATCCCCTGTACAGCGTGAGTGGCCCCACCAACAGCACAAGCCAACGTCACAGCTGCAAGCGGTAAGTTCCACACACTGCTCACTCAGTTCCCAGCACTCACGGTCCCCACATTTTCGGCGACAGTCGCTAAACACGGGGTGGAACATTTTATTACCACTACCGGACCGCCCGTTTTTGCAAAAGCTCGGCGCTTGGACGCAGTTAAACTGGCCATAGCGCACGAGGAGTTTGCCAACCTGGAGAGGTTGGGCATTATCAGGCGTTCAAACAGTCCTTGGGCTTCCCCGCTACACATGGTCCCGAAAGCTGACGGATCGTGGTGACCTTGTGGGGATTTCCGCAGGTTAAACAACGCTACAGCGCACGACCGCTACCCAATTCCGCATATCCAAGATTTTTCCGTTCATTTGGCAGGGGCGCGCGTTTTTTCTAAAATAGACTTGGTCCGCGGTTACCACCAAGTCCCAGTGCGCGCTGAGGACATACCCAAAACAGCGGTAATAACTCCGTTTGGCCTATTCGAGTTTTTACGCATGCCATTCGGACTTAAAGGGGCTGCTCAGACGTTCCAACGCATGATGGACGTGGTGCTTCGCGATCTCCCTTTCGTGTTTGTCTACTTGGATGATATTTTGGTAGCCAGCGCGTCCGAAGACGAACACGAAAAACACCTGGCCACAGTTTTCCGAAGGTTGGGAGATCACGGGTTAATAATCAACCCAACGAAGTGTCAGTTCGGGGTGGCGCAGATCGATTTTTAGGACACCGCGTCTCCCCCGAAGGAGCAGTTCCGCTTCCTGATAAAGTGCGCGCGGTGGCAGATTTTCCCCGGCCGCAGACGGTCAGGGTGTTGCAGGAGTTTTTGGGAATGGTGAATTTTTATAACCATTTCCTCCCCCGCGCGACGCAACTCATGCAGCTGCTGTATGCCGCGCTCAAAAAAAAGGAACCCGCAGATAAGGTCGAGTGGTCCCCGGAGCGGTACCAAGCGTTCTCGGAGGTGAAAGCTGCCTTGGCAAAGGCTGCGTTGTTGGCACACCCAGACCCAACGGCCCGCATAGCGCTCACCACTGACGCGTCAGATGTGGCCATAGGGGCGGTCGTGGAGCAACATGTAGCCGGGGTTTGGCAGCCCCTCGCATTTTTCAGCAGGACCTTGCGCGATAGCGAACGTAAATACAGCGTGTTCGACAGGGAGCTGCTGGCTCTCCATTTGGCCATCCGCCACTTTCAGTTCTGGCTAGAAGGACGCTCTTTCACCGCGTTTGTTGACCTCAAACCGCTAACATTCGCGATGGCCAAGGTTTCCGAACCGTGGTCAGGCCGGCAACAGAGACAGCTGGCCGCGATATCAGAGTTTACCACTGATATTCAGCATGTGGCAGGCAAACTGAATGTAGTGGCAGATTGCCTCTCGCGCGCTGTGGCGGCCCCAGTCAGCGTAGGAGTAGATTACGCAGCCATGGCCACGGAGCAGGTTAGTGACGCGGATGTGCGCGCGCTCCAGTCTGGACCAACAGGGTTAAGGCTGGAGAGCAGGGTGCTGCAAGACGGTATGCCCCCCTAATCTGCGATGTCTCCACCGGACGGCCGCGTCCAGTAGCACCGGCCGCGTGGCGCCGCCGCGTTTTTGACTCGATTCATTCTTTGGTGCACCCGGGAGTGCGCGCGTCGGTCAAAATGGTAGGAGAGAAGTTTGTGTGGCCGAGCCTCCGCAAACAAGTTAAGGAGTGAGCAGCAGCCTGCACGGCGTGTCAAAGAGCCAAAGTACACAGGCACGCGAGGGCTCCTTTGGAGCCGTTTCACATTCCGGCCAAGAGGTTCGATCACGTTCATGTGGACCTCGTGGGCCCCCTCCCGCCGTCACAAGGGTGCACACATCTTCTGACAATGGTGGACCGCACCACGCGCTGGCCTGAAGTGGTCCCGCTGGCATCAACCACGGCCGAGGAGGTGGCGCGCGTGTTTTTAACAGCTTGGGTGGCGCGTTTCGGCGTTCCGTCGGACATTACGTCCGACAGAGGCCCTCAATTTGTGTCCGAGCTTTGGTCGACAATGGCCCGCAGCCTGGGTGTCACAATTCACCGCACAACCGCGTACAATCCGCAGGCTAACGGGTTATGCGAACGTTTTCATAGGTCATTGAAAGCAGCTCTCAGAGCGTCACTGACGGATGCAAATTGGGTAGACAAGTTACTGTGGGTGTTATTGGGGTTGCGTTCTGCGCCTAAAGAGGACTTAGAAGCCTCCCCAGCGGAGCTCGTGTTTGCGCAGCCACTCCGGCTGCCTGGGGAGTTTTTCCCAGATAACCCTGCGCCAGACGCCTCCCCGTCTCAGCTGTTGCAGAGTAACATAGAATCAAGCACGCTGCCCGGCCCCACGCATCACAGTTTTCCGCGCGTTTTTGTGCCTAAAACTTTGAAGAACGCAGAGTTTGTTTTTGTCAGACACGATGCGCATCGAACCCCGCTGCGACCGCCTTATGACGGACCATTCAGAGTGTTAGAAACAGGGGACAAGCAGTTTTTGCTAGATTTGGGGGTAGGAAAGAGAAAGTTGGCATAAACAGACTCAAACCTGCTTTTGTGGTGGCAGATGAGCAAGTGCTGTTGGCGAGAGCCCCGCGGCGAGGTAGACCCCCGCGGGGGGCTTCACAGAGTAATGTTTCCCCAGAACACCCACAGGTGCTGACAAAAGGTTTCCACCTCCAGACGGCAAACCCCCAGCGTGACAGCGCCGCAGAGATGTTGAATCCCAGCTACAGCAGATACGGCAGGAGACTGAAGCCTAGACAGCATGTGGACTGATGTGTATTGATACTATCACGGCATGCATGTTGTTATTCTCTTGTTTGTCTCTTGTTTGTTCTAAAATGTTGGGGGGGCTTGTGTGGTGGACACACATGTATGACCTGCTTTGTGACTCACATTTTAGACCAGAACAAAGGCAGAGCTTCCTGAGAGATTACAGGAAGCTGCAAGGATGTTAGCTTTGGTATGCAAGGCTTGAGACTGTGGGGGTTATGAAAGGATTAAGGAGTAGATGCATTGTAGACTGTGGGGGTTGATATCAGAGAGAGGAGATGCATTGTTCCTGACAATTATAATACAATGTGAATGTGTGATGCAATGACTTGTGAACTGTGAGAGTCCTGGTATTTAAGGACGAGAGTTCCCTGTAATGTCTCTCTTTCTGCTTTGAGATGTTGGTGGTGTGAATAAAGCTGACTTGAGAGAGAACTCTGTCTCGTCATTCTCACATACACCACAGCATAACCCATTTGCCTGTGGGTTGTACGCGGTTGTGCGATGAATTGCAACACCCAGGCTGCGGGCCATCGCGGACCAAAGTTCAGAAACAAACTGAGGGCCCCTATCGGACGTGATGTCTGACGGGATTCCAAAAATTCCTGCAGCGCCCTGACCGTCTGAGGCCGGGGAAAGTTCGCCACAGCGCGCACTTTGTTGGGCAAGCGTATTGCTCCCTCCGGTGAGACGCAGTGCCCCAAAAAAATCAATCCCCGTCATACCGAACTGGTGCTTCGCCGGGTTGATTATTAACCCATGCTCCCCCAACCTCTTGAAAACCGTCCTGAGGTGGGTTACGTGTTCGTCTTCGGACGCACTGGTTACCAGGATATCATCCAGGTAGACGAACACAAACGGGAGATCGCGCAGCACCGCGTCCATCATGCACTGGAACGTCTGTGCCGCTCCTTTTAATCCGAATGGCATGCGCAGAAACTCGAACAAGCCGAACAGAGTTATTACCGCTGTTTTGGGTATGTCCTCCACGTGCACTGGGACCTGGTGGTAACCGTGGACCAGGTCTATTTTAGAAAAAATGCGTGCTCCGGCGAGGTGAACGGAAAAATCCTGAATGTGGGGAGACAGGTAGCAGTCGTGTGCTATGGCGTTATTCAACCTGCGGAAATCGCCGCACGGTCGCCACGACCCCTCAGCCTTAGGGACCATGTGTAGCGGGGATGCCCATGGGCTGTTCAATCGCCTGATGATGCCCAACCTTTCCAGGTTGACAAACTCCTCGTGCGCTATGGCCAGTTTAGCTGCGTCCAAGCGCCGAGGTCATGCGAACACAGGTGGCCCGGTGGTGGTGATAAAGTGCTCCACCCGGTGTTTAGCGATGGCCGCTGGACACGTCGGGACCGTGAGTGCTGGGAAATGAGTGAGCAGTGTGTGGAACTTACCGCCTGAAGCTGTGACGTTGGCTTGTGTTACTGGCCCGGCCCCTCGAGCTGTACAGGGGAGAGAGTCAAAGGACAGTGCATTAACCAGGCGCCTGTTAGCAACATCAACTAATAAACCATGCGCACACAGAAAATCAGCTCCCAGGATTGGGAAACTCAGTGCTGCTATGACAAAAGTCCACTCGTATGTACGGCCGTGTAGAGATAAAGCCAGTGTTCTCTCACCAAAGGTCTTAATGTCCGGGCCGTTTACTGCTACCAGTCCGGGGCCGCTAGGTCCTGCCAGCCGGTCGGCGTAGGTCGGCAGGATGATGCTCTTCTGGGCTCTGGTGTCTACAAGGAAACGCCTCCCTGAGCGCGAGTCCGTCACGTAGAGCAGCTTTTCTCTTCGCCAGCGGTCGCAGCTCCTACCGACTGCCGACTCTGGCATTTCCCGAGCGCTTGAATTGGCACGGTGGGGCACATCTGCGTGCGTTCCCTCCAAAACGGCGGTGGTAGAAGCAGAGCGTGTCTCTCTGGTGCTCCTTGGCCCCCGCTGCCGCTACCGTCGGTGGCTCCTCGCCTCCTCTGGTCGTCTCGCTGGGCTCCGACGCCACTGCGTTCACCGTGAGCGCTCTGGTGGTGAGGATGATCCGGTCTGCCTCCTGGGCTAGCGCACGGTAGTCACGCACGGCCAGCAACGGCGAATTGGCCAGGACCGCTCTCGTCTCTGTTGGAAGGTTCCGGAGGAAAAGGTGGGCAAACAGAAAATGCCCGTCGTCCGTGCCCATTAACGCCAACATCTTCTCCATCAGATCGACGGCCGAACCATCTCCTAACTCGGAATGCCTCAGGAGCCTCTCTGCTCTCTCACAGTCCGAGAGCTGTAGCGCCGAATCAGCGCGGCTTTGAGAGCCTCGTATCCGTCGTGGGCTGGGGGCTGGTCGAGCAGGCTGTCACCTGCTGAGCTGTGCGAGCGTCCAGCGCTGCAACCACATGGAAAAACTTAGTGTCGTCTGCCATTATTCCCCGGAGGACGAACTGGGCCTCGGTGTGGTGGAACCAAGAGCGCGGGTTGTGCTGCCAAAAGTCCGGTAGCTTGACTGCAACAGCGCACACGTTGCTGGGGCTTCCCATCCGGGCCATTTGTGGGATGCTTGCCGCGTTGCTGGGGCTTCCCATCCGGGCCGACTCCGGGGTTCTTGCCTCGTGTTCCATAATACGTCTAGGGTCACCAGTGTGGAGAGTGTGGGAAATGAGGAGGCCAGTTTATGAGCAGACGAAATTTATTAACACTCTCAACATTCATACACAGAAAAAGCAATGACTCAGCCAAACCAGGGTTCTCCTTATAAGCTCCACAGATCATCTCACATCTGCATGACATTTCACATCACACTGCATGATATCCAGCTCCACAATACATTTGCCTTCAACCCCCAGCTCCCTCCTCCTCCCAACTCCCCAGGATGTCCTTGCCTATTATTCTCTTATGTTTAATCACTGCCTCCTGACTGAGACACTGTCTGCAGATTCCCCCACAATATGCATCTCCACAAGGTATTGTTGATCAATTGTTGTCTTGGTCTTATGATGTCAAACTGAAAAGCATGATGAAGAGAACTGTTTAAATACCAATTCTAACTGAACCAGAAAATGTATTGGTCTATTCATGGATCAAGCACCTGTTGTGAATTTTGCTGTTTAGCACCTTGTTAGAGAAGAGCAAGTTATGCAAAAAGTATTGAAACACTGAACAGTTGGACATGTGCATTCAGAAGGTTAGAGAAGGTCAAATCAAGTTCACCTGTAAAGGTGTGCATATGGCTTGTCCTTACTATGCTTTTTCTGAGCATCTTAGATGTGCTTTGGTGTATTAATGTCTACAGGTAGACGAGTTTCTTCTGTCTCACCTATGTGATGTTAATCGATGCCTTTCATCCTTTGTATTCATGCATTTTGCCCTTACTGTGACCTAGAGACTCAGATCAATATGTAGATGTGCTTGTTAGCCTCTTTGTCTGACACTTGGAGCGAGGTCTAGCTAATCTGCCCATTGTGATGTATGTCTTACAAATGCAAATACCTCCTGCCTGTTCTGTTGTCCCTTTGATCATTCTAGACTGTGGGGTATGTCTCTTTGATGTATTGTTATGATCAAGTATTTAAGGTGCAACTCTGTAACGCAATCTCTCTCTTACTCTTCTTCTCTCACTCTGATCCTGCAACTGGTAGACACACACGTGTCCTCCTCTCCTTCTCTGAGAGCTTAGGGATCCCGCTCCGGGCTGCTCCACTATGCACCGGAGAGGGGATCCGTGAAGGCGACATGATATAATAAAACCTGCTTAAAACCACAGCACTGCAGCTTATTTTTCCATGCCACCTCACTGGTGACCCCTCCAACACGCACACGTTTTGTGCGAAAGCAACCTTCCGAGCTGGACAGCCACACAGCTGCGTTGGTGGCCCCTTGAAGACGCACACGTTTTGTGCAACGCAGCCTTCTGTTTTGGATGGCCACGCTGGCGAACCGACGCTGAAAAAAACGAGCGGCCAGCGAACGCAACAACCCGGGCATGAATGCTCCGTCGCCTGAGATCTGCACAACCACGCTGGACCGGCCGCTCTCACTGAGAGCGCACAGCACCTCGTCCTCTCTCCACGACGGCAACCTCCAGGGCCGACGGGGAGTGCAGCGCGTGGAACTGAACGCACCATGGCCGCACGAGCGACAACGATCGTCCACTTCCTCACACCCGCGCCAACGCAGCTGCATGAGCCTGAGGAACAAAAGATCGTCTATTCCCTCCCGCCGCTCCAACGCCTCTGCACGGGCCTGAGGGACTAAAGATCGTCTATTTCCTCTCAACGCTCCAACGCACCATGGCCAAATCTACAGCAACAGCTCAACCTGGATTTATTGCGCCGTCTGCGCTGATCTCCGCCAAGTTTCTGCACCCTGACTCACCACTTCCAGCGGCCCCACCCACGCACTGAACCCCCGCGCACGCACCGGGAGTTACAAGGATGGCGCATCACGCATGGGACAAGTAACGGCTCCACAGACTGCCTTCCTCCTTCGCCGCTGCCTTTCAGGGCTCTCGCTCACCTGAGGTACGCATACAGCATACTGGAAGGATTTGTTAACAGTCTCAGCCACGCCACAGACCGCCATCGACCTCCGCGCGCTGCCCTCAGAACCTTCAGGGTTGCTCGTTCACCTGAAGCAAGCACGCAGCTCGCCACTGGATTTTTTAATGGTCTTAGCCACGGCACAACGGGATTTCAGCCGTCAGCTGTTCCCGGGAGCTTTGGGGTTGCTTCAGCACCCAAAACCAACAGTCCCCCTGCTTTGTTTACTTTCTCTCTTACAGCCGCTCCTGCTTTTCTTCATGGCCACGAGAGGAGTCAGAGACTAATTTTTCTTCTTGTGGACCGCTGCACGTTCAACGGGACCATCCCTTCGACATTGCGGACCCACAAGCAATTTTGGCGCGGCTCAGGACGATTTCACAGCTCCTGCCGGCACTTACTACCCCTCCCCTCCCTCCCCTCCGCCTGCAGCGAGCTTCTTCTCCCACAGCTCGCTCACACAGATGGATTATCGAGGTCGCGACCCCCTGCCGCGTCCTCTGGGGGGGAGCGTGTGTGGCGGTTCGTTTTAACCCCACAACAGACTAAGGACACTTCAGCCCTCTTTTCTCTTGTTTCCTGCTACACTACTGAGAAGCAATGTGCCATTCATGTATTTGTGATGCAAACATGCATGTGTTGTGATGTAATGCGCCATTCTATATAGTGTGCATATGGCTTGTCCTTACTATGCTTTTTCTGAGCATCTTAGATGTGCTTTGGTGTATTAATGTCTACAGGTAGACGAGTTTCTTCTGTCTCACCTATGTGATGTTAATTCGATGCCTTTCATCCTTGTATTCATGCATTTTGCCCTTACTGTGACCTAGAGACTCAGATCAATATGTGATGTGCTTGTTAGCCTCTTTGTCTGACACTTGGAGCGAGGTCTAGCTAATCTGCCCATTGTGATGTATGTCTTACAAATGCAAATACCTCCTGCCTGTTCTGTTGTCCCTTTGATCATTCTAAACTGTGGGGTACGTCTCTTTGATGTATTGTTATGATCAAGTATTTAAGGTGCAACTCTGTAACGCAATCTCTCTCTTACTCTTCTTCTCTCACTCTGATCCTGCAACTGGTAGACACACACGTGTCCAGTGCATTTTAGGTGCATCCTGAATTTTCACCCGGAAAGCTGAATATCCCTAACTTTTTTGTGAGTATTGTGTCTTTGGCACTCACATTGAGCGTTCCAGTTAACAGCTACCAGTGTAAATTATCAGGTTAGTTTCTACTTTAAACACATTACTACTTTAATCCTCAATCAAGAAAACACAAATCTGCTCTGATTTCATTAGAGCCAATGTACAGCATTAGATCTGATTATGAATATTGGGCATGATGAACAGCCATGTAGTGTAACAATCCATTAACTAATTAGTCCTGCATGCCCCATGACTCAACAAGACTAGCAAGTCAGATTTTTTATACTCTATCACCCGAGGAGTATTGCACAAAAGTAGAATTAAGAAAACCAGGATAAGTGAAAAATCATGTCATGGCAAATTTGCAGGGAAATGGGTTTATTTGAACAGTTTCAATCTGGGTTTAGAATCCATCAAAGTACTGAAACAGCTTTAGTGAAGGTCACCAATGACCTCCTTATGACATCTGATAATGGACTTGTTTCTGTACTTGTCCATTTAGACCTTAGTGGAGCTTTTGATACTATCCATCATAATATTCTACTTAGATTAGAATACCATGTTGAACTTAATGGAACTTCATTGCAGTGGTTTAGATCTTATTTATCTGATAGGTTCCAGTTTGTTCATGTCAGTAATGAGTTTTCTTCCAACTCAAAGCTCAGCCACGGAGTTCCACAGGGATCTGTGCTAGGCCCTATTCTTTTTAGTTTATATATGCTTCTGCTAGGCAACATTATTAGAAAGCACTGTATAGTGGGGCAAAAAAGTATTTAGTCAGCCACCAATTGTGCAAGTTCTCCCGCTTAAAAGATGAGAGAGGTCTCCAATTTTCATCATAGGTATACCTCAACTATGAGAGACAAAATGAGAAAAAAAAAATCCAGAAAATCACATTGTCTGATTTTTAAAGAATTTATTTGCAAATTATGGTGGAAAATAAGTATATGGTCACCTACAAACAAGCAAGATTTCTGGCTCTAACAGACCTGTAACTTCTTCTTTAAGAGGCTCCTCTGTCCTCCACTCATTACCTGTATTAATGGCACCTGTTTGAACTCGTTATCAGTATAAAAGACACCTGTCCACAACCTCAAACAGTCAGACTCCAAACTCCACTATGGCCAAGACCAAAGAGCTGTCAAAGGACACCAGAAACAAAATTGTAGACCTGCACCAGGCTGGGAAGACTGAATCTGCAATAGGTAAGCGGCTTGGTGTGAAGAAATCAACTGTGGGAGCAATTATTAGAAAATGGAAGACATACAAGACCACTGATAATCTTCCTCTGTCTGGGCTCCATGCAAGATCTCACCCCGTGGGGTCAAAATGATCACGAGAACGGTGAGCAAAAATCCCAGAACCACACGGGGGGACCTAGTGAATGACCTGCAGAGAGCTGAGACCAAAGTAACAAAGGCTACCATCAGTAACACACTACGCCACCAGGGGCTCAAATCCTGCAGTGCCAGACGTGTCCCCCTGCTTAAGCCAGTACATGTCCAGGCCCATCTGAAGTTTGCTAGAGAGCATTTGGATGATCCAGAAGAGGACTGGGAGAATGTCAGATGAAACCACAATAGAACTTTTTGGTAAAAACTTAACTTGTCGTGTTTGGAGGAGAAAGAATGCTGAGTTGCATTCAAAGAACACCATACCTACTGTGAAGCATGGGGGTGGAAACATCATGCTTTGGGGCTGTTTTTCTGCAAAGGGACCAGGACAACTGATCCGTGTAAAGGAAAGAATGAATGGGCCATGTAATCGTGAGATTTGAGTGAAAACCTCCTTCCATTAGCAAGGGCATTGAAGATGAAACGTGGCTGGGTCTTTCAGCATGACAATGATCCCAAACACACTGCCCGGGCAACGAAGGAGTGGCTTCTTAAGAAGCATTTCAAGGTCCTGGAGTGGCCTAGCCAGTCTCCAGATCTCAACCCCATAGAAAATCTTTGGAGGGAGTTGAAAGTCCGTGTTGCCCAGCGACAGCCCCAAAACATCACTGCTCTAGAGGAGATCTGCATGGAGGAATGGGCCAAAATACCAGCAACAGTGTGTGAAAACCTTGTGAAGACTTACAGAAAGCGTTTGACCTCTGTCATTGCCAACAAAGGGTATATAACAAAGTACTGAGATGAACTTTTGTTATTGACCAAATACTTATTTTCCATCATAATTTGCAAATAAATTATTTAAAAATCAGACAATGTAATTTTCTGGATTTTTTTTTCTCATTTTGTCTCTCATAGTTGAGGTATACCTATGATGAAAATTGGAGACCTCTCTCATCTTTTAAGTGGGAGAACTTGCACAATTGGTGGCTGACTAAATACTTTTTTGCCCCACTTACATTTTCATTGTTATGCAGATGACACACAATTATACCTGTCAGTGAAGCCAGATGACAGTAATCAATTAGCCAAATTAGAGGCCTGTCTCAAGGAAATCAAAGCTTGAATGACTTGTAATTTCCTGCTGTTAAATTCAGATAAGCCTGAAGTCATTTTAGTTGGTCCAAAAAACCTTAGAAATGCCTTTCCAATCCTTCCCCATCCTGTTGGGTCTTCCATGGGTAAAACAATTAAAATAAAGTATTAAAAGTTATTAAGGGAGGAGTTTACAACAATATACAGTGCAAAGTTAGGCACTGTATAGGCTCCTCTTGGCAAAGTAAATCTGTTTTGGCACAGTAGGGTGACAGATCCCTGTTCTGTTTGCCTAGCTGCCTGACAGGACAAGGGAAAAAAAAAAAAAGAAAAAAAAGAAATACCTTTCCAAATCAAGCTCTTAGTTTGGATGTGGTTACTGTTTCTCTTAATAGTTCTGTGAGGGACCTTGGAGTTATTTTTGATGAAGATCTGTTTTTTAACTCACATATTAAACTTGTTTCTAAGATTGCCTTCTATCATTTGTGTAATATTGCCAAGATTAGGAGCATCTTGTCTCAGAGTGATGCTGAGAAATTAATCCATGCTTTTGTTAACTCTAGATTAGATTATTGTAACTCTTTATTATTAGGTTGTCCTAAAACATCTTTAAAAAGTCTTCAGCTGATCCAAACTGCTGCAGCAAGAGTTTTAACAGGTACTAGAAAGAGAGATCACATCTCTCCGGTTCTGGCTTCCCTTCATTGGCTTCCCATAGAGTTTAGAATTAAGTTTAAAATCCTTCTTCTCACTTACCAAGCTCTAAATAATCAGGCCCCTTTTTATTTAAAAGATCTGATACTGCCCTATTATCCTAACAGAGCACTATGCTCCCAAAATGCAGGATTACTTGTAATACCTAGAATCTCCAAAAGTACAATGGTAGGCAGAGCCTTCAGTTATCAAGCTCCTCTCCTGTGGAACTAGCTGCCAATCTGGATTTGGGAGTCAGACTCTACCTCTGTTTTTAAAAATAGGGTTAAAACCTTCCTTTTTGATATAACCTATAATTAGGGAGGGATCATGTGCCTCTGAACCCTCCCTTAGTTATGCTGCTAATAGGTTTAGACAGCCGGGGGACCTCCAACAGTGCACTGGGCTTCACTCCTTTCTTCACTCTCAATGAAATATTTTTGCTGGTCATTAACATCTGTTTGTTCTCTCCCATAGACTGAGTCACTGTCATGCTGTTTGCCCTCTACATGTCTGTTCTTTTCTTCTTCTTCTCTATCTCCTCACCCCCCAGCCAGTCGCAGCAGATGACTGCCCCTCCCTGAATCTGATTCTGCTGGAGGTTTCTTCCTGTTAAAAGGGAATTTTTCCTCTCCACCATTGCCAAGTGCTTGCTCACAGGGGATTGCCTGATTGCTGGGGTCTTTCTGCAATTGTGGGGGTTTCTCCTACAGTTGAAAGTGCTATGAGCTGACTGCTGTGAAATGGCGCTATATAAATAAAGTTGAATTGAATATATACACAGTGTGGGAGCATTGCAGCTAGATGGTACTGACAGCATTACAGTCTGTTAAATTGCCATGCAGAATATGAATATGTACCCAGACAGTTGATTTCGCATTTGAATCAGCCGCGTTACCGCCATCAGTAATGATTGATATTGTCCTAGTTTTATAATGGAGGGGACAATTTATTGTGCAAGGTTGTTACGTTTTGTAGATTCAATCCAACCTCTACGAGCAGCCCTGGTTAGGTTCTAAAGTCTGACAGCCATAGGTAGGAAGGACCTGCGGGACCTCTCCGTCGTGGACCTAGGATGGTACAGCCTACAGCTAAATGAGCTCCTCAGTACATTCAGCATGTCCTGCATGGGGTGGAACTCGGACTCTAGCAGAGATGACAGCTTAGCCACCATCCTCCTCTCTCCTATTCCCTCTACTGGGTCGAGGTGTCACCCCAGTACAGAGCTAGCTTTTTTGATCAGTCTGTTCAGTCTTTTCCTGTCGGCTGCCATGATGCCGCTGCTCCAACAGTCCACTCCAAATGTGATGGCTGATGCCACCACCGAATCATAGAAGGTCTTCAGGAGTGCCCCTTGCACTCCAAAAGACCTGAGCCTCCTCAGGAGGAACAGCCTGTGCTGCCCCTTCTTGTAGAATGCGTTGATGTTGTGTGACCAGTCCAGTTTAAGGATAAGGGATAAGGTCCTGTACTTATATAGCGCTTTTCTAGTCTCAAAGACCACTCAAAGCGCTTCACTGGCACTAACCCTCTACTCTAAGGGCCTATAGGAGACAGATATCTAGGGACAATTTAGAACAACCAATTAACCTAACATGCATGTCTTTGGATTGTGGGAGGAAACCGGAGCCCCCGGAGTAAACCCACGCAGCACAGGGAGAACATGCAAACTCCACACAGAAAGGCTCCTACCCCTGCCAGCCTGGGGATTCAAACCTGGAACCTTCTAGAAGTTTTATTGTTCAGGTGAACATCCAGATACTTGTAAGATGTCAGCATCTCAATGTCTGTTCCCTGGATGTTTACTGGTGCTGTGGGGGGTTGTCCTCACCTGTGGCAGTCCACCACCAGTTCCTTAGCTTTCCTCGCGTTGATCTGGAGGCACTTCTGTTGGCACCAGTCCACGAAGTAATGGATAAGTCCTCTGTACTCCTCATCATCTCCATCAGAGATGAGGCCGACGATCGCAGAGTCGTCAGAGGACTTCTGTAGGTGGCAGTGTGGTGTGTTGTGTGAAAAGTCCGCAGTATAGAGGGTGTACAGGAAGGGAGCCAGAACTGTTCCCTGGGGGGCCCCTGTGCTACAGATGGTGGTGTCAGACACACAGTCCTGAGTTCTCACAAACTGTGGTTGGTTTGTGAGGTAGTCCAGGATCCATGATGACAGGTGCTGGTCTACCCCTTCACACAGTAGCTTGTCCTGTAGGATCACCGGTTGGATGGTGTTGAAAGCACTGGAGAAATCAAAGAACACTAGTGCCTACCTGTGCATGCCCGTAGAAACCAAGTATAAGCAAGTATTTGTGCATGCCCATCGAAAGCCGGTGTAAGCAAGCACATCATGATTCGTTCAGTGATGCCTGCCTTTGATCTTTGATGATGTCAGCAAGTCCTGTGATCTTTGATGTTGTCATAGCGAGTTCTATGATCTTTGATGCTGTCAAGGTGAGTCCTATTGTCATGAACCGAGATGGGTTGTCCTTCAGGCTCGGTTCCATGACCTTCCTCTGTGTGTCATTATCTTATGTGTATTTTGTGTATTTGGTTCTGAGCTGGGTTTCCCAGGCTCAGTCTCTTGGGTTTTCTGTTTCCATATTCATTTGTGTATTTTTTGCCTTTTGAGTTTCATAGTTCTGTGTTACTGCTTAGTTTGCTTTTTCATGCCATGTATTACTTGCTATTTATTTCCAGTCTAGTTCTGAGTTTGTTGTGTGTTATGGTTCTCTGAGTGACAGGCTGTCAGGCAGCTCGTTTAGTCTGTGCTTGGTGTGGAAGGGCCTGTCAGTCTCCCAGCCAGACCACACCTACCTCTATTGACAGTCAGCTGATTCCTCTTGTCTGTGATTACTTTCTCCACTCCCTCGCTCAAGTGCATCTCATCACTGTGTCATTAGTTCATGTATTTAGTCCACTGTTGTTTTGGCACTCATTGCTGGATTATTGTGGCGTCTATGACACGTTACACCGTGTCCTCTAATGTATTTGTCACCGCCACATTGCGTTGTGGTTTCTGTTTTGGTGACTCTCTGCCACGTTACGCCGTGGCCTCTCCTCAACACGTTACATCATGTACAACTGTAAGTAACTCTTCTTGGCATTTTTTGTATGTCTGCACTTTTTGGGACTTTAATAAATGTGTCTGTGGTGTAACCCTGCACGTGAATCCGTCTCTTCTCTTCGCCTTGCTAGAGGCGAATCATGACAGAATAGTCCAGCCCGGAAAGGATTCAGTGGGTTACACCCAGACATTATTTTTTCTTTTTGAACTGCCTTTTTTACCCACCTTTTTTTCTGGAGCACACAATGTCCTGGGCTCGCCGACCATGACGCAACAAGGGAAGCTTGGCAGCAGGAATGCCCATGCTGGAGGAAGAATGGGCAGCGGATTTCATCTGGGATTTTGTGGAGGAGGCTCTCGAGTCCCGGGGCCCTAAGAAGAAGTGGGAATGCTTGGATGGGGCTTTGGGTATTCTGGAAGTGCACCCTGGTCTATGGAAGTGCCCGCAGTATGCAGAGCTGCTCTCTACAGTCTGCACGCTTCAGCAAGCATTTCCCGACTTCTCGTTGAGGGGGTTTCCTGCCGAATCGAAGCGGAGGAGCGCTCCACATCAGCCGTCCTCCTCTTCTCCCAATCCGCCCGCTAGCCCAGCCTCAGTCCATGTGTCTCCAGCTCACTGAAAACAGAGTCATCCTGCGTCCAAACACCGGAGGAAGCCCTCCTCTTCAACAGCTACTTCCCCCTCATCAGGTCAGACAACTCCTGCTGCAGGGCCGCTCTCATGCTCAGTTTTTTTCCGCTGTTTCGCCAGCTTCACTCCCCTCCGCCGCTGCAGCGCTCCCAGTCACCATGACGAGTCCTCCCGTTGTCGAGAGGCTCTCCAGGTCTCCTCCGGCTACACCCACCTCCGTCGCCATGGAGACGGCGCCTCCATACTCCTCTAGGGGGTCCAGATCCAACATAGGCACGGAGAGGGATAACTGCCTGCCATCTGCAGCTATGAACATCAAAGACTGGGATGACGGGCAAGTGTTTTTTCATTCTTCTCAAATTAATCATGATAAACCTTGTCTGTCTCTCGGGAGTAGAGACCTAGTTTTAAGTAGTCCATTGGGCTCCCTCCTTCAACTGCACTTAACTCTCTCCCAATCCTCTCCGTGTCTCCTCCATTTTTTCCTGAGTGTCCGTTGGTCCATGAACGGAGCTGTCGGACAGTGGAGGAGCCGGTGGCCCCAGAGGATCCCACTCCAGAGCCAGCGTTGGAAGAACCACGTGGAAGAACCACGTGGAAGAACCACGTTGGAAGAGTTCCCAGTGTTGGAGCAGCTGCCGGGGGGGGGGGGGGGGGCTGTAGGACTGTAACCACCATCATGCCTGCTGTGGAGGCCACCGCAGCAGAGTCAGCACCAGAGCTGGACCTCCAGCAGACCAGACTCGAGACGTCGTCATCTACCGGATTGACAGAGTCCTGGAGAGCGGTGGAGCTTGAACTAAGGCAAGTGCTCTCTTTTGTCTTTCTCCTTTCAATTTTAGAGCAAGCTTGCCTGGCTTTAGGTGAGGAGAGCCAGGTGGAGCCGCCTGCTGCACCTGAGCTCACCTCACCGGACTCTGCTGCGGCCCGCGACCCTGACCTCTTTTCTGTTTGCTCTCAGCCTGAGTCCTCTCCCATGGTCACCGGAGAGATTACTACACCACCACCAGGGCCCAACTGGCAGATGATGTCGTGGATCCAGCTCCCCTCCTGCCTGAGGCTGTCGTGTGGGTTCCTCCGCAGGCTGAATCTCCGTGGGTGCAGCATCCAGGCTATTTGGACCCTCATGGGGGGTGCGCCCCAGTGTTAGCCCGACGTGGGTGCTGCGCTCCGGTATGGACCCATCATGGGCACTACGCTCCAGCCCAGGTTCCACCGTGGGTGCAGCGTTGACCCAGCCGGGGTCCACCGAGGGTGCAGCATTGACCCAGCAAGGTCCACCAAGGGTGCAGCATTGACCCAGCCGGGGTCCACCGAGAGTGCAGCAGAGTCCCAAGACCGGACCCACCGAAGGTGCAGCCATGACTCAGTCAGGGGTCCACCATGGGTGCAACCATGTCCCAGATCAGGATCCCCGTGGTGCTACTGTTCACTTCACCGAGACCAGCAAAGGGCGCTGTCTCCCTCTCCTCTTTCAGACGCTGTCATGGTCCATCTCCTTCACAGCCCGGCGCCGTCATGGTCCCTTTCCCTTCTCTGCAGGACGTCGTCGTGGCCCCCTCCTCTCCTTTGCTGGACGTTGTCTTGGTCCCTCTTCCCCTGTCCTGCTTCCCTCAGCCAAGTTGTCTGGGGGGGAAGCTGCCTCTGGGGTTGCCTCTCCAGGACTGGTGGTCTTGGAACTCAGGCTGCCCGCCGGAACAACTGAGCCGCCGGGTCGGGTGGTCCATTTCATTCCACCTGGCTGTCCGGTGGGTCTGGGACTGGGACAGGCCGCCTGACCGGCCTCACCTTGCCGTCCATTAGGCCTGGGACTCTGGGCGGCCTCCAGAGCCCTGCAGCTCTGGGACTTGGGGGGTTAATTGTTGCTTTTCTTTTGTGGGCCCTGGGCGGGGTTGTTTTTTTGTACCCTCCTAACCTGTTTCCCCCCCCTACCTCCCGGCCTGGGTTGATGATTGTTGTTCCTGCCGGGGGGGGGGGGGGAGGCAGGTTCTTTCTTTTTTTTTTTTCTTTTGATGGTACGTTGTGAATGATGCCTGCCTTTGATCACACACAGACACACACACAGATTTCCTTGAATCACTCTCTACTATGGTGTCTATATGACATCATATAAACATCATGTAGAGATCATAGGAACATCATAGGCGATCCTATGATCTTTTAGCGAGTCCTATAGTCGTGACAGTATCTATAGGACGTCATATGACATCATGTAGACATCATAGCAGGGTCACAGGCGATCCTATGATCTTTTAGCGAATCATATGGCCATGACACATAAACACATAGACACTCAGCAATTTCTTGAATTACAAGTGCATACCTGTGCATACCTGTAGAAACCAAGTATAAGCATTTCTGCATGCTCGTAGAAAGCAGGTGTAAGCAAGGGTGTAAGCAAGCACGCACGTCAGCACTCTTTCTGTGATGCCTGCCTTTGATCTTTGATGGTGTCATAGCGAGTCCTATGATCTTTGATGATGTCATAGCGAGTCCTATGATCGTGAGTGATGCCTGCGTTTGATCTTTGATGTCCTATGATCATGAGCATGAGTGATGCCTGCCTTTGATCTTAGATGATGTCATAGCGAGTCCTATGATCGTGAGTGATGCCTGCCTTTGATCTTTGGATGTTGTATGATCGTGAATGATGCCTGCCTTTGATCTTTGATGCTGTCATAGTGAGTCCTATGATCGCGAGTGATGCCGGCCTTTGATCCTTGATGTCCTTTGATCGTGAATGATGCCTGCCTTTGATCACACACAGACAGACACACAGATTTCCTTGAATCACTCTCTACTATGGTGTCTATATGACATCATATAAACATCGTGTAGAGATCATAGGAACATCATAGGCGATCCTATGATCGTTTAAGCGAGTCCTATAGTCGTGACAGTATCTATAGGACGTCATACAGACATCATGTAGACATCATAGCAGGGTCACAGGCGATCCTATGATCTTTTAGCGAATCCTATGGCCATGACACATAAACACATAGACAGCAATTTCTTGAATTACAAGTGCATACCTGTGCATGCTTGTAGAAACCAAGTATAAGCATTTCTGCATGCTCGTAGAAAGCAGGTGTAAGCAAGGGTGTAAGCAAGCATGCACGTCAGCACTCTTTCAGTGATGCCTGCCTTTGATCTTTGATGGTGTCATAGCGAGTCATATGATCTTTGATGATGTCATAGCGAGTCCTATGATCGTGAGTGATGCCTGCACTTGATCTTTGATGTCCTATGATCATGAGCATGAGTGATGCCTGCCTTTGATCTTAGATGATGTCATAGCGAGTCCTATGATCATGAGTGATGCCTGCCTTTGATCTTTGGATGTTGTATGATCGTGAATGATGCCTGCCTTTGATCTTTGATGCTGTCATAGCGAGTCCTATGATCATGAGTGACGCCTGCCTTTGATCCTTGATGTCCTTTGATCGTGAATGATGCCTGCCTTTGATCACACAGAGACAGACACACACACAGATTTCCTTGAATCACTCTATACTATGGTGTCTATATGACATCATATAGACATCATGTAGAGATCATAGGAACATCGTAGGGCCTACGATGTTCCTCGTAGGCGATCCTATGATCTTTTAGCGAGTCCTACGGTCATGACAGTATCATATACTGTAGACATCATGTAGAAATCATAGGAACATCATAGGTGATGCTATGATCTTTTAGCGAGTCCTACAGGTCTATATGACATCATATAGACCTGTAGGACTCATAGGACCTGTAGGACCTGTAGGACATTTTTATAACTCCATCCATATAAACAATTTTTATGTGGATGGAGTTATAAAAATGTATTATTGTATGTTTTGTTTTTCTTGTTTTGTTTTTCATTGTATGTTTCTTATCAATGTTTTGGGTTCTTATCAATGATATTAGTTTGTTTTAGTTTTTAGCAATGCTTGGTTTTAGTTTTTTAATCAATGTTTGGTTTTAGTTTGTTATTCAATGCTTACTTTTAGTTTTTAGCGCATGTCTGCTTTTTAATGCTAACACCAGCCTGCCCAGGGACTACAGGTGGAAATTAGCACTTGTGCTATAACCTGGTACAATGCATCTTTCCTCTTTAAGGTCAATGTATATTGTGCATGTCCCTGCATAAATAAATAAATAAAAAAATAAATATAGACATTATGTAGACATCATAGCAGCATCATAGGCGATCCGATTATCTTTTAGCGAGTCCTAGGAACATCATAAGCAATCCTATGATCTTTTAGCGAGTCCTATGGTCTATATGACCTCATATATACACATGTAGACATCATAGGAACATCACAGGTGATCCTATGATACTTTAGCGAATCGTATGGTCAATGACACACAAACACACAGACACACAGCAATTTCTTGAATTACAAGTGCATGCCTGTGCATGCCTGTAGAAACCAAGTATAAGCATTTCTGCATGCCCGTAGAAAGCAGGTGTAAACAAGGGTGTAAGCAAGCACGCACATCAGCACTCTTCAGTGATGCCTGCCTTTGATCTTTGATGTGTCATAGTGAGTCCTATGATCTTTGATGATGTCATAGTGAGTCCTATGATTATGAGTGATGCCTGCCTTTGATCTTTGATGATGTCATAGTGAGTGCTATGATCTTTGATGAGGGAATAGCGAGTCCTATGATGCCTGCATTTGATCTTTGATGTCATAGTGAGTCCTATGATCATGAGTGATGCCTGCCTTTGATCTTTGATGTCCTATGATCGTGAGTGAGCGCAAGTGATGCCTGCCTTTGATCTTAGATGATGTCATAGTGAGTCCTATGATCATGAGTGATGCCTGCCTTTGTCTTTGATGTTGTATGATCGTGAGTGATGCCTGCCTTCGATCACACACAGACACACACAGATTTTCTTGAATCACTCTATACAATGGTGTCTATATGACGCCATATAGACATCATGTAGAGAACATAAGAACATCATAGGCGATCCTATGATCTTTTAACGAGTCCTATGGTCGTGACAGTGTCTATATGACGTCTAGGCGATTCTATGATCTTTTAGCAAGTCCTATGGTCGTGACACACAGACAGACACACAGGCACAGAGATTTCTTGAATTATATCGTGATGATGATATACTGTATATCACTCTATAAATTCAAGAAATCTGTCAGTGTGTCTGTCAGTGTGTCACAGGACCACCTATGATGTTCCTATAATGTCAGCATGATGTCCTATGATGATTCTATGATCTCAGGCAACACTGGACTCACGATGCTGTCATATAGACAGTAGGACTGGCTAAAAGATCATGGGATTGTCTATGGTGTTCCTATGATGTCTACATGATGTCTATATGACATCATATAGACAGCATAGTATAGAGTCGCCTATGATGTTCCTATGATGTCTACATAATGTCTATATGACGCCAGATAGACACAGTAGACTGATTCGTCTGTCAGTGTGTCACGATCATAGGACCACCTATGATGTTTGCATGATGTCCTATGATGTTCCTATGTATAACGACTATGTGTTCCTACAGGACCCGCAAAAAGATCATAGGATCGTCTATGATGTCCTGTGATGGCTACATGATGTCCTATGATGTTGCTATGATGTCTACATGATGTCTATATGATATCATAGAGACGATCACTAACTATCATAGGACTCGCTATGACATCATCAAAGATAAATGCAAGCATCATAGGACTCGCTATGACATCAAAATTTGAAGCAGTAAATCTGGAAATCTCACTCAGTAAGGCAGAAGGCAAATCAAAAACAGGTAAACTCTGGAATGGGAGTTGGCAGAAACGGGAAAGAAGAGATACTCATCACCCGATTAGGAATAGGACACACTACTTTAAACCAGACGAATTTAAGATAAGATAAGATAAGCCTTTATTAGTCCCACAAGGGGGAAATTCCAGGATTGCAACAGCACAGGGATAGCAACACTCAGAGCAATAATTAAGAAGATACGAGAAATATAAATAAGAACAGTGGATATACATACGTACACATAAATATATAAATATTTATACAAAGTGCGGAGCATTGTAGCAAGATAGAATAAACAGCATAACCGTCTACTTAGTTATCCTACATAGTATGAATATGTACCCATACATATTGTCACCCTCCGTAGCGACTGATATTGTCCTAGTTGTATACTGGAGGGGACCATTTGTGTAAGTCTGTTGCATCTTTTGCATTCAGTACTAACTAGGTTGTCACGTTTTTGTTTTTTTGCTATCTCTGCAAGTCAGGCCCTGCTTAGGTTATACAGTTTGACAGCTGTAGGGTAGGAAGGACCTGCGAAACCTCTCGTTGCGCACCTAGGATATTGTAGTCTACTGCTAAATGAGCTCCTCAGTGCGTTCAATATGTCCTGCACAGGGTGGGACTTCGGACTCCAGCAGAGATGACAGTTTTAGCCACCATCCTTCTCTCTCCTATCTCCTCCACTGAGTCAAGGTGTTCCCCAGGACAGAGCTAGCTTTCTTGATCAGTTTATTTAGTCTCTTCCTATCGGGCTGCTGTAATGCCGTTGCCCAGCAGACCACTTCCAAAAGTGAAGGCTGATGCCACCACTGGTGTCCGTAGAATGTCTTCAGCAGCGCCCCTTGTACACCAAAGGACCTGAGCCTCCTCAGTAGGAACAGCCTGCGCTGTCCCTTCTTGTAGAGTGCATCGGTATTGTGTGACCAGTCTAGTTTATTGTTCAGATGAACACCAAAGTACTTGTAGATGTCACCATCTCAATGTCTGTTCCCTGTATTGTTTACTGGTGCTGTGAGGGTTGTCCTTGCCTGCGGCAGTCCGCCACCAGCTCCTTAGTTTTCCTCGCGTTGATTTGGAGGCAGTTCCGATGGCACCAGTCCACGAAGTCCTGGATAAGTCCTCTGTACTCAGCTTCATCTCCGTTGGAAATGAGGCCAGCGATCGCAGAGTCGTCAGAGACTTCCTGTAGATGGCAAGTGTGTTGTGTTGTGTGAGAAGTCCGCAGTATAAAGGGTGAACAGGAAGGGAGCCAAAACCGTTCCCTGGGGGGCCCTCCGTGCTACCCGATGATCGTGTCAGACACACAATCTCGGGTTCTCACTAAATTTGAAGCAGTAAATCTGGAATTGCACTCAGTAAGGTACGTAGAAGCAAATCGAATATTAAAAATTATATAGTGGAAAAGTGGCAAAGAATATTGGGACTCAGTAGATACAGGAATACATCTTTATGACATTCAAAAGCAGGTAAAACTCTGAATGGGATTTAGCAGAAAACAGGAAAGAAGAGATACTCATCACCCGATTAAGAATAGGACACAGACACTAAATTTAAACCAGACGCTACATTAAATGGAGAGCAGATAGAGTGAGGAGAACTGCTGCACGTCAAGAAAAAATCCCGTGAAGAAACAGCTGAGGTTCGAAGCAGTATCTCCCAGGCATGACTGTGTTGCACGTCAGAAATGATGCCGTGAAGATGAAATACCTTTGCTTACTACCTGCTTTCTACAGGCATGCAGAAATATCACTCTATAAAATACATATAATTCACGAAATCTCCATCTGTCAGATGTCTCTATCATAGGACTCACTGAAAGATCAAAGGCAGGCATCACTCACAATCATAGGACTTGTTATGACATCAGCAAAGATCAAATGCAGGCATCATAGGACTCGCTATGACAATCATCAAAGATCAAAGGCAGGCATCACTCATGGTCATAGGACTCACTGACATCATCAAAAATCATAGGGCAGTCATCACTCACTGTCATAGGGACTCGCTATGACATCATCAAAGATCATAGGAGGTCGCTATGAAACAATCCAAGATCAAAGGGCAGGTATCATTGAATGAGTGCTGACGTGCTTGCTTACACCTGCTTTCTACGGGCATGAAGGAAATACTTGCTTATACTTGTTTCTACGGGCATGCACAGGTATGCACTAGTAGTGATAGAGTGATATATAGTGATGTCATCTGTGATGTCAAAGAGATCATAGGACATCAAGCATATTTGTGTGTCAATTTGGCCACGTCACTCAGTTCTAATACAGAGATTTCTTTGAGGCCAACCGCTAATCAAATCTAAAAGAAGTTGTCCCAAGCTGTCGAGGACACAGTCCAGGACGGATAATTTTTTCACGCATAGGGAGTTGTTCAGACTCCTTATAAGAACTCCTTATGCAAAGATATAGAGTGGTGATAATCAAGTCAGTGACGGAAATGCACCTGTAGGCTGGTTGCCAACTGCCAGTCAAATCTAAAAGAAGAAGAAGAAGTGATGATATAGAGTGAAGTACTTGGCGGTAATGCCCCTGTAAGCTGGTTCCCAACCGCCAATCAATTCTAAAAGAAGAAGAAGTCACTCAGTTCTTAGTGACTAGCAGATGAACACACTTGTATTTTTGCTCTGCACAGAACAAAACTGCATATTTTTAAATACTATTTTAGCAATTCAGCTTAAAACTGACATTTTGTCTTTTTAAGAGATCACAGGACAGCAAGCATCAGGCAGGGGAGCTACCAACTTTTTCACTCCTGGTCGGTTCTTGTCTTGTTTTTGGGCTCCCATGATGAATAAGGCAGTGAAGAAGACCCAGAACACTCTGGGCAAAGTGATAATGAAGCCGGTTCTCACAGAGAAACTGCTCAACAAACCTCCATTTAAATACTTGAACGACATCATCATCGAAGTCATCAAGAACACTGGTTTTATGAATGGCCTGTATAATGAAAATGAATTGAAATCAGATATTACAAAGGATAAGGAGGCAAAAATAGCCTTCCTTCAGAAAACAATAGATGTTGTGATGCTGGTAAGTGGCGAGCCCCTAGCAGCAAAGCCGGCGTGCATCGTGGCTGGCCATGAGCCTGAAAAAACCAACGAGCTGCTGCAGGCCATCGCCAAGTGCTGCCTCAACAAGATGTCCAGTGATGATGCAGTGAAGCGAGTTCTTAAAGGAGAAAAGGTGGACTTGAAGGCCAAGGTGAGTACATCCAGGTCCCAGGACAAGGAGAATAGAGAAGGACGAGAATTGCATGTGGAACAAGAGGAAAAGAAAAAATCACAAATCACAGTGGTAGAGATGGAGAAAAACAGCACCACCGTGACCGGGAGCACTCTTACAAGCACCACCACATGGAACAAGAGTACTGTGACAAAGGCAAGAGTCGTGACAGAAAACGGGACAGGGACAGAGACAAAGACAAAGGATGAACCAGGGACAAGGAGAAGGACAGAGAGAGGGACCGAAAAAGGGAAAAAGACAAGGAGAGCGACAGAGAAAAGCCAAAAGAGAGAGACTCTCACAGAGAAAGAGAGAGATTCCCACAGAGACCGAGAAAGAGACAAGGAAAGACAAAGAGAGAGAGAGCGACACAAAAGGGGAGATGAGAGGAAAAAAAGTGGAGAGAGCGGCAACAGTAAGGCTGGAGTTATTGTGGAACCACAACAAAAAGAAGAGCCTAGCAAAACAGTAAAAGATGTACCCCCGCCCACAGAGTTACTTGACAACCAGTCTGACAGTCCAGCTAGAATACCTCAGCCTTCGTCAGCGAAAGGGCAGAGACGAAGACCTAAAATTGGAGGTCAAGAAGATGATTTTGACAGTGAGAGAGATACAGATGCTCATTTAATCCAGAAACCCATCCTTCAGGAAAATGGAGACACTGGAGGATCCTTTCTTCAGTCAGACCTGACTTCCAGCAGTGCTCGGCCAGCTCCTCCCCGTCTAAAGAGACAGGAAAGTGATGCTGGTGTGACCCCAGCTGAAAGGCTGTCTAGTGCCAAAACTCCAGCACTTATCATTATGGATGGGAAAAAGCTGCCAGAGGATGAGGAGGATGAAGATGAGCAGTTCTTAGTGGAGGAGGCTGCCCCTCCTCCCCCAGATGCTCCAGAAATTCAGCCAAAACCAAGACAAGAACTTAAGAGTGTAGAGAAACATGGTGGGCTTGTAAAAAAGATCCTTCAGACTGAGAAAGACTACGAGCTGTCTCTGTCCTCCCCTAAAGCTAAAGAACAGAACTTGGTGTCCGAAGCAGCACGAAAGGAGGAGAGGGACATGGTGACGAGGAAGATAGAGTGGCTCCGCTCATCCATTCAAATGGTGTGTCGTAGCTCTCTCCCACTGGGTAAGATCATGGACTACATACAAGAGGACATGGACGCTATGCAGGCTGAGCTCCTCTCATGGCGGCAGGAGAACAAGGAACATGCTCAGGCTTTGCTGCAGGAGCAGAGAGAGATGGACCAGGCTGTGGAGCCCCTTAAAGCAGAATTGGCAGAGTTGGAGAAGCTGATCAAGGACCAGCAGGACAAGATTTGCACTGTCAACTCAAACATCCTGAAGAATGAAGAGAAGATCCAGAAGATAGTGACTAGAATAAACTTCTCCTCTAGAACCTGACCCAGGAGCCAGGTCTTCAAGTAAAAGGCACTGATCATTTAGGTATTCAGAGTAACAGTTTGGAGGTTTTTGGTGGAGATTGTGGGACCAAATGCTGCACTGGACCCAC
The DNA here is from genome assembly GCA_020510985.1 of Pholidichthys leucotaenia. Classification (NCBI taxonomy): domain Eukaryota; kingdom Metazoa; phylum Chordata; class Actinopteri; order Cichliformes; family Pholidichthyidae; genus Pholidichthys; species Pholidichthys leucotaenia. Next base: position 357,663,615 of record CM035843.1, on the reverse strand, counting down.
TTCTTCTCCTATAGAGACAGAACAGGGGATATCTAAGATGTTCAGGGGCACATAGAGATTTATAGATATGTACCAGCAAATACTAAGACTGGCATAGATAAATATCAGAGTACAATGAATGATTTGTGACCTGCACACAAGCCTAGTTCCATCTCTGGTTCTGGGTCTGAAGTGGTGCCTTTGTGCAATGAGCCAGTCTGCAGCTCATGACTTGAAAGAAAGAATAGATGGCTGCACATTTAGCTAACATTACCCCAGAATTGAAATGATCTTCCCTCGTCTTTCAGTCAATATGTAAAAGTGCTCCTTTGTAAAAAAAAAAAAAATAAATAAATATTTTTGTGTCAATTTGGCCACGTCATTAAGTTCTCAGCGACCAGCAAATGAACAGACTTGTATTTTTGCTCTGCACAGAACAAAATTACATATTTTTAAACTCCATTTTAGCAATTCATCTTAAAACTGACATTTTGTCTTTTTAAGACTGTTGGCTTTCAGCTTTTTACCCTTTTTTAAAAATAACTTTACTTTGCAACTTTAGCTATGAGATATTGCGCTTATTGACAATTCACAGAAGCTTATCTTGAGCAAAATTTTTCAAATATGGATCTTCACCGCATGGCAGACAATGCCATAGCAGAGCTGAATCAAACTCTGAGCCAGGTGGAATCTTTGAAATCTAAGCTTCATGTTCAGTGCCATAAAGCCATGAAAATGGAGAAAAATTTAGCTATGGAGCAATCAAAAAATGTCCAATTTCAGTTGAGAATCAGTCAGCTCGAAGAAGGGATGCACAGGGGGAGTGCAAAGACCAGTAGGTCAATGACTCCTCTCACAGAGCAGCAAACAGCTGACGAATGACGACTCCAAGAAAATATTAAAATGATGGAGCAGAAACAATTGGAGGACATTGCATATATAATTTCTACTCATAAAGAAAACAAAGAATTTGAAACAGCAATCACTTAATGAAAATCTTACAGTAAAAATTGTGGAACTTTGAAAAAAGTTGGCAGAAATGGAAAAACAGCTCTGCAAACAAAATGAACATGCTAAACAGGCCCTGCTTAAAGAGAGGAACCATCAGCTGGAGGAAGAAATGCAAAGACGAACTGACGAGACCAATATCTCCATGACTGCTCTGGTGAACCAGGAAAAAGCCAACAGGCAAAAACTCCAGGACGAACTGAAAATGATGGAGGCGAAACACCGGGAGGAAACTGCAAAAACTGTTTCCGCCCACAAAGAAGACGAAGCGAGAAAAACAGCAAAACTTCATTCACTTTATGAAAACCTTGAGGCTAAAATTGAGGAACTTCGAAAACAAATCAAAAAGAAAATGGTGGCAGCTAAAAGGGCCAAATTTTATCTTGACTTGGCCCAGAAAGAACACCAGAATGAAACTGGCAAAATCTCACATATTCAGCAGGAGAAAGTATGAAAGCTGTAGAGTAAATTAGCCACAGAAAGAGAAGAAAATGTGAAACTCCAGGAAAAGTTGTCAGAAATGCACAAGGAACTTTGTAATCAAAGAAAGCTAGAAAAAAAAACCCTGAATGTTGTGTTCAGTGAAGCAGTCAGAATTGAAGAGGCTCGCAGCTTCCCTTTGATTTTCTGAACAAAAAGCTTCTTTGGAAGAACATATTAAAGCTTTACAAATCCAATGCAAAAATGACATGTCCTGAAAGACCAGCTAGCATCCTTAGAAGCATGGTATGCTTCAAAGCTTCAACAGAAGGATGGTATGCTTCAAAGCTTCAACAGAAGGACAAACACAATCAGAAGCTTCAAGCAGAGTTCGGGGAAGTACGACATCAGCTGGATAGAAAGAAGTTTGCTGGGCAGGAGGAGGAATCCTCCCCAATCTTCCAGATGAACCAATCTAGTTCTTCCCATGAGGAGGACCTCAGCAAGCAGGAAAGTCTCAAAGACATTCTTAAAGATGTTTTAGAAGTGTGTGAGAAACAAGAGCGAAAAACAAAGAAATCAGAGAAAAATGTCATAAATGTTCCCCAGAGCAGTCTTTTGGAGAAGAAGACTGGAAAAAGGAGGGGCAAGAGAAGAAATTCTCCATAAAATACATTAAAACTAACCTTGAGATGTTTTAGATGCCAAGCAGAACATAGGAAATAAGGTTTTCCTGGAAGTGTTAGTTTTGTCCTTAAAAAAAATGGTGGGGCATGGGACGGGTGGGGGGGTGGGGGGTTGGAGGTTTTCCTCGAAGTTCCAGTTTCCTCCTTAAAATTAAAAAAAAAAAAAAAAAGGTGGGGGTGGTGGGCCCCTCCGTGGATCGCCAACTTATTGTGGTGGAGGGGTTTGCGTGCCCAAATGCAGTGTTTTTCAACCAGGGTGCCCAGGTACAGATTCAGATTTCTGTGGGAAATTATCTAATTTCACTTGTTAATTGGTCAAAAAAATTGCAAAGAATCTGCAAAATCTTTGGACCAATTAAGATGTTAAATTAGATAATTTTCCACAGAAACTTGAATGTACCGGGGCACCCTGGTTGAAAACCTCTGCCCTACTGAACCCAGGAGCTGTGTTGTCGGGGGAAGATTGCCTCCAGGAGGACAAACTGGCCCTGGGTGATGGGCCAGACTTAGAGCTGTCCACATGGGCGGATATTTCAATTTACTGTTGGGTTGGGGTGGAGAGAGAGAGACAATAAACAGAACATTTTCTCCAGAGTAAATACTGAGAATCAGAATCAGAATCAGAATCAGAATCAGGTTTATTGCCATTGTTCATGTAGTACACAAACTAGGAATTTGTCTCGGTACAATGCTGCAACATTAAACATGATAAGATAAGAGAAATAAACTATACATGTAATAAAGTGTAGGATAAGATTAAGTGATACAGGGGGACAACTAAGCACTATTGCAGTCAGGGCCATTCCTGGGTTTTGAGGGGTAATATCTAAGATTTTCTATAAAACCATCTATCTATAAATGCAGCATATCTGTGTGTGTATGTGTCTGTGTGTCTGCTCCACTTGTATCTCTTGAACCATTTGTCAGACTGACCTAAGATTTTAAATAAGTGCTTTGCTGAGGTTACAGGGGTGTGCATCCCCAAATATGGAGTCGCTCAGTCAAAATATGTAATTTTTATCAATAAAAGTTTAGCCAGCACTCTGTCACCGCTGTGTCTCTTCTTGCTTCATGAAGTGTGAGGGGAGTTTCGGCTTGATTCCATGCTGAATGGATAATACGTGGCATCACAACCATGTTGATTGGATAATACGTGGCATCATGACCTGTCAGTCACCGCAGTATTCCGTGGACAAAACAAGGAAGTAAAAAACGACAAATTTGACTAGAAAAAGATAATACTGCAGATTTAATGCTTAAAAAAAATATACCATAGAGTTGCCATGATTGTGTAGGTTTAAAGGATAATTCGCCATATGTGGAGAACACGAGGTGCGTGAGCAGACTGGGTGGAACGTCAGCGGAAAACGGGTCTGACAAAGAATACCGATGTATCAACACAGAACATGCCAGGAGAAGCAGCAGCCTGACTGGCCAGACCATGGTTCACGGGGAGGCACGCCCAGCCTGCCCCGTCAGTAGTAGACGGGAGTACCTGCTTTTGCTTCACCCATGTGGTACCACTGTACTTTGCAGGACTGCGAGTCCCCCTCCTGTGCAAGTATCTAAAAATTAAAAACTTAATACCACCATGATTGTGGAGCAGAATGGCCGGAATAACTTAATAACCAAACACAGGACATAAAAACACCCAAATAATGAACTAAATCATTTTTAGTTAAATATTTACTGACAAATGGGCAACACTGATGCAACGGTTGTAGTCAAACAGGTCCTTCTGCTGTGTATAATAATAGATAGATTGTGGTGACCCAGCACAATGCAGATTGACTCTTGTTCACACCCAGCGGGGCTGGAGGAAACGGAAGACAATTAGCATATAGAGGACAATGTACAGACGGACAAAGAGCCACAGGAGGCAGTCAGACGGGACTGTATGCATGTGTCCTTGAGCCAACCAATGTCATGCTAATCATGTGTATTGACTGTGATGCTAATGTGCCATGCATTCTCTCTTCCTGTATCACTGCATAAAAGAGCTTGTGTGACATGTCTAAATAGCATAGTAGCTCAGAGCTATGATGTGTGTCTCATTTTGATGGAGGAAACAAAACTTTGCAACCTTCCAGCTCGTCGCATCTCACCTGATCTTATTCCTCCACACTGGTGATCCGACACGTCATGGTGCGCCCCTCACCTGATTTATTCCTCCACACTGGTGACCCGACGTGTCATGGTGCGCCCCTCGCCTGATTTATTCCTCCACACTGGTGACCCGATGTGTCATGGTGCGCACCTCACCTGATCTTTTCCCTCCTCACTGGTGACCTGACGAGAGAGAATGGCCGTCTGCTCTCTCTCACCGCGCTGTGGACCCCAGAGGACCAGAGAACGCCTGCAACCTCTTCATCCACACCGGAGCGCGCCCTCCAGAGGGGGCAGCGCTGGGACCTACACGCACCATGAACGGCGACACGAGCGAGCCGAAGGAAGCAGCCTGAACGGGGAAGTCATCAGCGCCGCCTGCGTTGATTTCCACCAAGCTCCCTGACCCTGACGCACCTCGTGACAGCGGACCTCCCGCGCACAGAAGCCTCGCACGCACACTGCAGGATTACGAGGACAGCGCAACTGCCAGCTATGTGGTCACTGCGCCAAGTGTGCACCACGTACAGGGACGAACCGGCTCCACAGACTGATGCAGCGTCCTCCACCGCTGCACATGCCCGAGAAACACAGCAGATCACCATCCTTGGAACCTTCAGGATTGTTCACGCACCTGAAGCAGACGTGCAGCCCGCACACAGGACTTTGTATGGGTTTCTCAGCCATGGCGTACAAGGGGAATTTAGGCGATTGCTGTTCCCAATGGCTTTAGGGCTGCTTCTGCAACTAAAAGCCAAACCACCAAGTCCCTGTTGATAAATTGATTTGATTTCTGTCTCTTTTTTCTCACACTTTTTTATCTGCTTGCTGTACACTGCCGATTTTAGCTTACACCCCATAATTCATTTGTTGAAATCAGTTAGAATCAGCTCTGTCCACAGCTGAGCTGCCACGTAAGTTTAAAATGTGTTACTGATACAATGAGGTAAAACCCCTCCCCTCTTGCATGAGGGGGTGGTTAGGCTATAAAAACTATAGGGTTTAGTGTTTGGGTAACACTCTCTTCAGTTTTTTTCCTAAAGAGCTGTGTTCCAGCGCTGTTGTAAGTCCATATCTCACTTTCAGTAAAAAAAGGAAAATATACTTCATCTCTCTGCCTGGTTATTTGGCCGTCGTATCAAAGAACTGGGGTTTAAGGTATTTTAGACTCAACAATTTGGTGTTTCCGCCCGGTTACGAGGCTAAATTTTAGTTTTAGTTTTGTAAACGGTGTGAGGATTTTTTCTCTACAGACTGGCGGCCGCGACATGATAAGAGGTGAGCAGAAAACCTTTTTCAATAAATTTCTGCCTGTCCCTTCGGGGACAGCCCTTTCTGTAGAGATTAAATACTCATGCACGTGTGATTTTACTTGTGGAATGAAACTGAGATGTGGTCTTGAATGTATATGTTGTTTAAGAGATATATTTACCGAGTTTGATGAGGAAATCTCCAAATGGTTTTGACCCTGAGGGATAAGTCAGACGCGTTAATACTGTCCCTGAAAGTCCGGTGGACATATAAATAAAGACAAAAAAATCCTTTAGGGCCACCGGAAGGGTTGGGGAGAGTTTGGGTAATCGGTTTAACTCCGCAGTGACAAGTATTTATTTGAGGTCACTGGAAAAGCAAAGTTACCCCAGTTTCGCTTGTTGCTTGGGTAATCGGTTTAACTCCGCAGTGACAAATATTTACTGTATTTGAGGTCACTGGAGAAGCAAAGTTACCCCTGTTTCGCTTGTTGCTTGGGTAATCGGTTTAACTTTGCAGTGACAAATATTTATTCGAGGTCACTGGAAAAGCAAAGTTACCCCCTGTTTCGCTTGTTGCTTGGGTAATCGGTTTAACTCCGCAGTGGCAAGTATTTATTTGAGGTCACTGGAAAAGTAAAGTTACCCCGTTACGCATAGCTTGGCCAAAAGATTAGACCCCTTGAAATCATTGCTTGATTTCTAAAAGGAGAAGGTTGGCACCCCTAGCGTATCTTAGCTCAGACTAGAAAAGGTTGAAACTCCCAGAGAAATTGCAACGAGCGCGTTTCTAAAATATAGTTGGTCTTACCGCATTAGATAAGGATTTACTGTGTGTGAAATAAATGTATAAGTGGTGTGTGAGGCAATATTGTTGTGAGGAAGTGGAAATAAATAAAATCATAATAATAACTTTATTCTATGTTATAAGATATTGATACTAGACTATAATATGGCTATAATATACCGTGGCTGCACGGTGGCGCAGTGGTTAGCACTGCGGCAGCACAGTTTACCCTTGGCCGGGGGATCGTGGGATCGTGGGTTCGATTCCAGCCCCCGACCAACAGTGATCCGTGTGGAGTTTGCATGTTCTCCCCGTGTATGTGTGGGTTTACCCCGGGATTTCTCCGGTTTCCTCCCACATGCCAAAAACATGCAGGTTAGGTTAACTGGAGACTCTAAAGTGGCCCTAGGTGTGAATGTGTGTGTGAATGGTTAAGGGATAGCGCCGTATCATGGCTGCTTCATCCATCCAGGTGGTGGATGACCCTCAATTTCCCCTCTGGGGATCAATAAAGTATACTAAAATCTAAAAAAATATATATATATATTTAAAGACGGTCGGATTAAATGGTAACAAAACCGGATAACATTAAAATGGACAATGAGAAACACAGTTAATTTTTTTTGTGTGTGTGTGTGTGTGTGTGTGTGTGTGTGTGTGAGTCTTAGAGGCAGCTGAAGTTTGGTTGTTTTGTCTTTCTGGATGGTTTCTTCTTCGACCTTGTGGAGATAGGAGAGAAGCAATTCTGTGTTTGTGTGTGTGTGTGATTGTTTTAGAAAAAAGGGAAAGCAGACTATGTGGGAGCGGAGTAATCTAAATATGGGTATTTTTACAATGTTTTGGGTTTTTACCTTTTCAATCTAACTTTGCGAGGTTTTAACTAATGTTGCATACGTGATAAATTATTTACATATTTTTTAAAGCAATTTTTGACGTATTACTGACCTTTTTTCTTTGACTGAAGCATAACAGTGCCTTTTACAGGAAGAAGGACTGACGTGTGATGACGTGACTACAGACCCATAGGATATTAAGTTAAGTATAACTGTTTACATCTTAATCAATGGTACCAGCATGACAATGATGAAATTAATTGAATATTACAGTATTATGATGCCATTTAATAATGCCTAATCACTGAAGGCTTTATGTATACCCTATATCACATGATTTAAAGCATAGAGGTTCAAAAGAGATTGATAATTAATGTGTCTGTGCATATGATTTGCCAGAGGCTACGGATTATCAAACAAAGGTCTTGGTAAGTGTATGTTATATTGTTGCCTTGTTTAAATAATACTATATTTACCCTTTTAATAAATGAGATGTACCACAAGAACACATGTACCACAATACCACAAGAATTTTGATAGATACTGAGACTGATTAGTGAGCTGTGTCATTTTGACCTAGATAAGAATAGACAGAATCAGCCTTAAAAATACAGGCCACAGACTGTGATTTTGTGTCATAAATCTTTGAAAACAGAGATTAGGTTTATATCTACAGTTATTCATTTTTAAATGCAGCATTGGTCTAAGGCTTTTAATATAGGCTATTGTTTTGTTTGAATATAATCTTAAACTAAGTGATTACCCATGTCAATTGGTAAAACCTTAATTGATTCACAAAATATTTAGTGAATACTTGTTGGGAGTAGTGAACTCACATTCAAATTGTGGAAGCTTTAGGTGTGATTTAAAGGTTTTTTCTGCTATTCTTTATTCTTTGTTTTTCAAAAGGAAAGGGAAAAGCATTCATTTTTTTTTTTTTTTTTAATTTTTTATTTTTTAGCTTTCACCAAGAATTAGATTGCCAAATTAATAAGGAATCATAACATCATCATTACTGCCTCAGAGCCTGTTAACACCAACTCCCTAACATGTGTTCAAGGCCCTGACCTTATCTAAGCTAGACTGTCTGGAGCCACCAACCTAATCTCACACTGAAAAACAGTCTTTTTAAGCTCTGAGACAATGGAAAAATACAGTGAATTAGATATTGGCTCATTATATGCACCAGAAACAATTATAATATAAAATAGAATAATATAGCATTAAAATCACATAGAATAATCAATACAATCTGAAAATATCCTATCAATTACCTTTTAATTTAATAAATCTTTGGTGACATATGCAATATGTAATAAAATAATCAAAAAGGGGTGACACTGAAATTGACTGACCACAGGAGAAAGGACCCCTGAATTGATAAGCATTTTTTGAAGCTAAGTATGACTTTGTATGACACTGTAAATGACATAAGGTATACTGATTTAAATGACTCTGACTTTACAAATGTAATGTTTATATGATTTTATATGATTTTGCACTGCAGGATACATTTGATGTTACTCACCACATAATGGTGTGACAACATCATATTTCAGAAATGCGACAGTAATGAGGAATGTGTTTTCCTGATTCAGCCGTGGCCAAGCTGGGTCAGGGAGAACTACATTCCACCCCATAATTACCAAGGAATGTATAAAATGAGGCATTCCTTGTAAAAAATTAAACCAAATTCTAATTAGGCAAAATGTCCACTTTTCCACTGACTGAAAGAGTGTGACGCAGTCTTTATTCATTTATCCAAATTCAACTTATCTGTGTTCAACTGGACAAATTGATCTTATTTATCAATGCTGAAGCATATCAAAAATGCACAGATAGCTATTTTGTTTTTCTTAAATGGAATTTGTAAATTAGGTCAAGAGACATCACAAAAGAAGCCATAATTATTGAAATCTCATTTTTTGAAGGAGCTGTACTACCCACAAATTTTCATTTAAATTAAAAGTGGTAACACACTTCCTTTCAGTAAAAGAATCAAGCAAATACCCTCTAACTTTGCTGCATGAGATCTCCATGTATCAAAAAAGGGGGTATCAAAGACATTAATTAGTAAAATAATTAGCAATCCTCAGAAAAATAGATAATAAATAAAAATTATCAATAGATGATCAATAATGAATTCAATTCAACTTTATTTATATAGCGCCATTTCACAACAACAGTCATCTCATAGCACTTTCAACTGTAGGGGGAACCCTACAAAACTTAAATGATTTTAAATTTAATTCTAAACTCTATGGGAAGCCAATGAAGGGAGGCCAGAACCGGAGAGATATGATCTCTCTTTTTGGTACCTGTTAAAATTCTTGCTGCAGCATTTTGAATCAGCTGAAGACATTTTAAAGATGTTATAGGACAACCTGATAAAGAATTACAATAATCTAATCTAGAGCTAACAAAAGTGTGGATCAGTTTCTCAGCATCACTCTGAGACAAGATGCTCCTAATCTTGGTAATATTCCACAAAGAATAGAAGGCAGTCTTAGATACAAATTTAATATGATATGGATTCTAAATTGTCCTTAGGTATGACTGTGAGAGTGAATGGTTGTCTGTCTCTCTGTGCTGGCCCTGCGATGAACTGGTGATCTGTCCAGGGTGTACCCTGCCTCTCGCCCAAAGATGCTGGGATAGGCTCCAGCCTCCCCACGACCCGAAAAGGATTAAGTGGAAGAAGATGGATGGATGGATGGATGATCACTATCATCTGGCTTCATTATCAGGTATAATTGTGTCAACGGTATAACAATGAAAATGTATACAGTGCTTTCTAATAATGTTGCCTAACGGAAGCATATATATATATATATATATATATATATATATATATATAAACTAAAGAAAATTATAAACTATTTTGTCTAACCCTAAAAGGTCAATTGGAGTAAATTCATTAAGACAGATATCAATTGAAGGAATTGTGGTAGTTACTGTATTTAAGTTAACGGTGGGAAGAATCTGAATGATTTTATCTCTGATAGATGAAGTTTTATTATTGAAAATGTTCATAAAGTCCTGACTAGTAAGCTCTAAGGGAATGCTAGGATTGACAGAGTCCTGACTCTTCGTCACCCTGCCTACAGTACTGGGAGGAAACCTGGGATTATTTTTGTTCTCTTCTATTAATGCAGAATAATAACTTGCCCTAGCTTTTCTAAGAGACTTTTTTATAAATTAAAAGATGATTTCTCCAAGCTAAATAGATTTCATCTAAATCAGTGGAGTGCCATTTTCTTTCTAATTGACAAGTTTTCTGTGCTACGAGTTTTTGTGTTGAACTAAGGAGTTAGAAATCTTTGATTAGACTTTTTCTTTCTTTAAGGGGCCACAAAGTCTGGAGTCTGATCCGGAGAAGCTGTAATACTATCTACCATGCTATCAATTACAGAAGGAGCAAGCTCTCCATAGTTTATTTCCGTTGTGTTGACACATGGCATAGAGGAAACAATCTGCATAAATTTGGTAACAACATCATATGAGGCATCTACTGTCACAATATTTTTCTTTAAGAGTCAAATAGTCAGAAATAGTAAAATCAAAGGTTAACAGACAATGGTCTGACAGTACAGGGTTATGAGGAGACACTACCAGATTTTCTATTTCTATGCCATGTGTCAGAACAAGGTCCAATGTATGGTGGAGATAATGAGTAGAATTTCCTACTTTCTGAGAAACCTATCGAGTCTAATATTGAATTAAATGCCACATTAAGGCAATCACTATCTACATCTACATGTATATTAAAGTCCCATACTATAATTATTCTATCTGATCTCAGCACTAAATCAGCTAAGAATTCAGCAAATCAGCCCTCAAAGGAATTATAACGTGTTCTTTGCTTTACATTAACTAGTAATTTGGAATGGTAAATTGTTGCTACTCCTCCTCCACGACCAGAACTTCTGGGATTTTGACAGTTTAAATAACCAGAGGGAGTTGATTCATTTAAACCAACATAATCCTCTTGCCCTAACCAAGTCTCTGTAAGGGAAATTAAATCAATCTGATGATCAATTAACAGATCATGGACTAACAGAGACTTAGGAGTTAGAGACCTAATATTTAATAAACTGAAGGTATGAGGAGGAAGAGAGGCCAAATCATTCAATTTTAGAGGCTTTATGCTTAATTTGAGTTTTACCAGTTTTTGTTTAATCACCTTGGGATGCTTATACATTATATTTTTATTTAAGATGAGCTCCCCAAAATGAGCTCCAATTGTCAATGTAGCCCATGTTGTTTGCAGGACACCACACAGACAAAGACAAGGAAGAGAAAAATATAAATGAAACCATTTGGTAATGAAATCACAACATTCAATAGGAGAAGTTAAAAGTTACATCAATAAATTTCCAGATATTTAAGGAAATATCTGCAGATTATTGTAAAGGAAATATCATATCGATAAGGAACAAGGTAAACTGGTAAGGAAGAAAACCATGCAAATCTATGAGAAAAGTTCCAAATGTCTAAGGAAAGTTCAACTTGCTGAATTTATGTTTGCTGTGGGACTTGATTTAGATTCTACTATAAAGACAATACAGATTTTTACATTTATTAAGATTGCTTTACAAAAATTTATTGGATACTGGCACAAGTTCCACTGTATCAAATGCAATGTGCCTCCAGGAACCCGGACATTGGCAGAAGTCTGTGAATTATTTAATGCTAAAATTCTAATCAGATGCAAAAAGATGCAAAAAGACATATGATAACATAAAAATACACTTCATAAAATTTTGAAATTTAAATATAATTATTATAATAATGATTAGAGAAAGGAAGGAATTAGATAAATTTAAACCTTAGTTCTAATGTACGAATAATAGTGCAGTAGAGATTATGAGTAGAGATTTTTGTGTGCTTTTTTCTTTAGTGTTTCTTCTTTTCTTTTTCTTTTTCTTCTTCTTCCTTTTCCTTATTTAATAATGGATGTGCATTAGGGCAAATTGAAGTTGAAACCTTTGTCAATACTAAACAGCAACCACAAGACATTTTAGGAGATACTGACCCAGACAATAATTAATTTTAATCATATTAACAATAAGTGTGCTTATTATGATCAACAATTAAATGGAATCATGAATTTGGGTCAGACATTGACAATAATGCAAACTTGGATAATATTAAGAAGTTTTAAATCAATTTAACACCCCATTTAGGATTATTGCAATAAGTGAAATATGGATTAATGAAGAAAAGACATAGATTCTGAATTATATGATATGAGATGTACACACAAAATAGGAAATGTAAAAGTGGTGGTGGGGTCAGATAGAAAATTAAAAGTGGACACAACTGACACATTTTTTCAAAGATTTACAACCTCTGCCCCATTTGGCTGCTCCTCAGGGACAACATTTGTTGGCCATTGGGAGCAGACAACAGGGGGAGGGAAGACGATATGCAAACACTGCCAGTGCATACTATGAGTTTAAAGACATAACAGGCCCTTAAAGAATGATTACCACACTGGAATGTTTGGAGTAATGAGAGAACCATATGAGGATGGAAATTTATCTTGGAACACAAAATACAATAGGCATATCAATCAGCTTGTTAATATAGCATATTAAAACAGTTCATATATGGATAAAAGTTACAGTTATATGTTGTAACACACCCACCCACACACACTTATAAAATATGTGATTTTAACAGATAAATGCATAATTAGTGAATTTCTATTACAAGGTAATATTAGATGATAAAAGTAGTTGCAAAAATATTGCAGTCATAAATAAAATTAAGGCAAATCACTTTATAGCTCGTATTGCTCATTGATACTTTCATACTTGACCTATTGTATAGAGGCCTGGGGTAACAATTATAAAAGTATACTTAATTTATTGCTAACATTACAAAAAGGGCTGTTCATGTTATACACAAAGTTGGGCATTTTGAACATACTACAGTAATTTATTGTTTACACATTAAAAGTTATTGAAATTGCAGGATCTGGCTGATTATCATATAGCACAATTTATGTTTAGAAAAAGAAAAACCTTTTGTATAATTAATCAATCAATTTACTAAAATAGTTATAAAATCCATAAGTTGCATATCTTTAAAGTATAGCTTAAATTTTAGAAAAATGAAAATATACGAGCTAAAGGCTCAATAAAACTTAATCTGGCATTGATAATTTGTAGGTAGAAGGTTTGATAATACATTTGGCAAATGGGAAAAATAATTTAAGGAACCCTTATAAGTATAATTATTAGTTTATTGATCTTAGTTTTTGTGGATGTTGTTGTATTCCCATGATAAAAGAATTAAAATTAAAATTAAAAGAATAAAAATAAAAAATAAAAGAAAGATCTATTTTAGTGGTCTTCTCTTCCAAGGACCGCCTCCATAGCAAGGGGACCCACCTGCCTACCTGCCCACATATTGCCAGGATGATGACGAGGTTGAGCCATGACTGATGGGGATCCAGAAGACGCCAATGAGATAGTTTAGGGTCTACAATAGGGTCTACAATGTACATTCACATGGTGTTAGATCTGCTTTGCATTGCTGCTGCCCCACAGGTGTCCTCTGTGATAAATGATTAATAAAAGAATAGATGCATGTATATGAATGTATTCGTATATATATATATATATATATATATATACATGTATATATATGCATGTACGCATTTTCATATATATTCATATCTATGCATAGATGAGGATAGTTTAGTTTTGAATATATTTTACACATATAGGATTGTTAGCTATATTAACTCATGATGTCTGCACCACACCCGATGTCCTCTGGAGAGATGGCGACCTGAGGGGGGCAGGTCTATACGAATGCTGGAAGGAGGACATCACGCACATATAGAACTTAGAAACACTATACACATAGGGGGTAGGCTAGGGATTATGAGATGGGTTTTAGACCCATCTCAACAGGGGGAGATACAAAAACGTAGGTTTAGATAGATAGATAGATAGATAGATAGATAGATCCCATCAGGGGGAATTAATGATAAATTGATTTGATTTCTGTCTCTTTTTTCTCACACTTTTTTATCTGCTTGCTGTACACTGCCGATTTTAGCTTACACCCCATAATTCATTTGTTGAAATCAGTTAGAATCAGCTCTGTCCACAGCTGAGCTGCCACGTAAGTTTAAAATGTGTTACTGATACAATGAGGTAAAACCCCTCCCCTCTTGCATGAGGGGGTGGTTAGGCTATAAAAACTATAGGGTTCAATGTTTGGGTAACACTCTCTTCGGTTTTTTCCTAAAGAGCTGTGTTCCAGCGCTGTTGTAAGTCCATATCTCACTTTCAGTAAAAAAAGGAAAATATACTTCGTCTCTCTGCCTGGTTATTTGGGCATCGTATCAAAGAACTGGGGTTTAAGGTATTTTAGACTCAACATCCCTCACACAGTTGCAATTGTTTCACAGCGGCTACGCATCCTCGGGAATTTGGCCGTTCGCTTTCCCCACATGGGAAAGCGAACGGCCTCTGGGAAGCTCCTCTCGCGGCTGGACGGAGCTGTGAGAGGAGTCAGAGACTGACTTAATTTTTTTTCACAGCCGCTGTGGATCACCGCCACGTTTACTGGGAAAATCCCTCACCATTGCGGATCCACACGCAATTTTTGCGCGGTCCAGACACCTTTGACGTCCCGGGCCGGCATTCACTTACTCCCACCCCCCTCCCCCTCCTCCTTCACAGCGCTCTTTCTGCACCTCACTCCCTAAAGCCGGCCGATCGCCGTCTTGTTCCATTATGCACGAAGCACACCGGCCCCGTGTGCCCATGATCCACGGCCGTTCAACGTGCTGGAACCAGAGCTGGAGCCCAAACGGGGGGGGGGGGGGTGTCACAGCCCCTTCTGAGCGTTCTGGGGGGAGCCCTGTGGTGACCCAGCACAATGCAGATTGACTCTCATTCACACTCAGCGGGGCTGGAGGAAACGGAAGACAATTAGCATACAGAGGACAATGTACAGATGGACAAAGAACCACAGGAGGCAGTCAGACGGGACTGTATGCATGTGTCCTCGAGCCAACCAATGTCATGCTAATCATAATAATAATAATAATGCATCGGTTTTATATAGCGCTTTATCATATATACTCAAAGACGCTTTACAAATAGGTACATTATTCATTCACTCCAGACAGACAACGGTAGTGGCAAGCTACTTCTGCAGCCACAGCTGCCCTGGGGCAGGCTGACGGAAAAGTGGCAGCCAATCTGCGCCAACGGCCTTTCCGGCCACCACCGAACATTTTTATACATTTATACACATTCATACCCAGTGTTATAGACACTGGAGGCAATGCGGGTGAAGTGTCTTGCCCAGGGACACAACGGCAGGATATCTGGGGGGAGCAGGATTCGAATCACCAACCATCGGGTTATTAGACGACCTGCTCTACCTCCTGAGCCACTGCCGTCCCAGTCATGTGTATTGACTGTGATGCTAATGTGCCATGCATTCTCTCTTCCTGTATCACTGCATAAAAGAGCTTGTGTGACATGTCTCAATAGCACAGTAGCTCAGAGCTACGATGTGTGTCTCATTTTGATGGAGGAAATAAAACTTTGCAACCTTCCAGCTCGTCGCATCTCATCTGATCTTATTCCTCCACAAGATGTACTTTACTGATGTTGGATGTTTTGTAGTTAATTTGGTTGATTACAGTTTTAAAAAACCTTTTAAAAACAAAATACTGCTAAAATATAAACATGCACTACAATGGGTCTCAAATATTTGTAAACATGTCCCATTATAGTTGTGCATGAATTTATTGATGATACACAGAAAAATTACCTATTACACTGAACTCTTCTTCTTCTTCTTTTAGATTTGATTGGTGGTTGGCAACCAGCTTACAGGTGCATTATCGCCACGTATTTCACTCTATATCATCACTCTATCTGGTCAGGAGCTGTAGTCCTTACCACTATGTACTTCACTTAGTAAACATTACTATGTATCAAAAGACAGAATCCTTCTTGGTTGGCAACTTCTTCTCCAGCTTCTTCACTCTATATCTTTGTATAAGGAGTTCTTATAAGGAGTTCTGAACAATCTTCTTCTTCTTCTTCTTCTTCTTCTTCAAACAGTGAGATTTCCATGTCTACATGATGTCTATAACACTCTCTTCTTCTTCTTTTAGATTTGATTGGCAGTTGGCAACCAGCTTACAGGTGCATTACTGCTACGTACTTCACTCTGTATCATCCCTCTATCTGGTCAGGAGCTGTAGTCCTTACCGCCACGTATTTCACTCAGTAAACATCAATCTATATATCAAAAGTCAGAAATCTTGGTTGGCAACCTCTTCTTTGTCTTCTTCACACTATATCTTCTTCTTATCTGGGTTACTGGCGGATAGCAAGTAACTGAAAGGTGCATGCCGCCACCTACTGTACAAGAGTGTGTAACATTATGTCATTTGAGCCCGACCCCTAAATTCTATGTCTTAATCCTGTGTTATTTAAAAAAGTGAAAAGAGCCCTTCTCGTGATTCTTAGTGCCTTTCCATCTCCATCTGTTCCCAGAATGCCAGTTAAATCCCATTCCCTACCGGCCTCTCAAACATCATTTTTCATTCTCTCTCTTTCATTTCCATATTTGTGGCAGTGTAATAAGATGTGCTCTTTTACTCCACATTCTCTACATTTGTCACTTTCGCTTTTCCCCATGGTGAATAAAGTGCCGTTTAAACCTGTATGATCCAGTCTGAGTCTTGCCATAATGATGTCTTCCCTCCTGTTTGTTGTTTTATAATTCTTTATTGCAATAGATTTTTGTATTTTGTAATACAATATGCCTTTATGATCTTCATCCCATCTTTTTTTGCCATAGCTCAATTCCTTTTTTCTTGATTACTGCTTTCCCTTCACCTTTTCCAAGAGACAATGGTATAGTTGTTTCTTTCCCAAGTGCACTTTTTGCTAACTTGTTTGCACAGTCATTCCCTTTCAACCCTTTGTGTGCAGGAACCCAACAAAACTGAACTTCTCCACCACCCCTGTGTACCCTAAATAAACTGTGATATAGCTCAATCACCAAGTCTTCCCTTGTAGATTTTAGTCTCTTTATGGTTTTTAAAGCTGCAAGTGAATCTGTGCACACCACCACCCGGTCCGGTCTGACCTCCTCCACCCATTGCAAACCAATAATTATTGCCACTATCTCTGCTGTAAACACGGATGTATTGTTGGAGAGTCTTTTTGAGATGGTCACTTTAAACTCTGGAATGTATACTCCAACTCCAACAGATCCCTCTTTCTTCTTTAAACTGTCAGTGTAGAGCTATAAGAAGTTATAGTAATTGTTCCTGAGGTAAATGCTTGTTTTAACACCAACTTCACTCATATGCCAATCCTTTCTCCTCATTAGCAGACTAATGTCTACTTCTTTTCCTGGAAACAGCCAAGGGGGAATATTATTCACCGGACTGGTGTTAGCTATTTCAATAGTGTCTAGTCCATAAATTCTGGCTTTTCTTTCAATTGTCCACCCAAACCTGTGTTCCTGGAAGTTTGAATATTCCCAGCAGTCTTGTAGTGTTGTTTTTGAAATATTCACTTCCTCACTTCCTTTCAGCTTGACCTAGTATGATAATGCCAGTTTATCTCTTCTCAAGTCCAATGGCATTTCTCCTGCTTCTATTAAAACTGCATTGTTTGGTGTTGTTTTGATGGCTCCAATGCACAGGCGAAGCGCTCTATGCTGCATTCTGTCTATTTTTTCCAAAGTCATCTTTGCTGCTGCTCCATAAATCATGCATCCATAGCCTATTGTCGATCTCGTTAGTGCTCTGTAAATGTCAATTAATGCCCGTTTATCTGCACCCCATTCATGTCCAGCTACAGCTTTTATGAGATTAATGACTTTTTTGCACTTTGTCTCCAGATTTTCAACATGAACTCTCCATGTGTATGCACTATCAAACCACAATCCTAGATATTTAAACTCACTGACTTTCTCTATTGGTTGATTATATAATGTTAATGGTTCTGTACCAGTTCTGTGTTTTTTTGTGAAAATCATATAGCAGGTTTTACTGTTTGAAAATTTAAATCCCCAGTCATGTGACTACTTTTCCACTTTCTCCATTGTTTTCCTGATGTTTTTGAACACAAATTTCTCATTTCTTCCCCTCGTCCATATGGGTCCATCATCTGCATGTAGTGCTGTTTTGATGGATCCCTCTTGATCCTCAAACATGTCATTAATCATTATGTTGTAGAGCGTGTAAATAATGAGGCGGATTTGGTTCAGGCGGTTTATTACACGACTCACACAAGGAGCATAGACAGAATGTCATACAAGTAGGAACTCTTCCCTTAAATAACATGACATCCTTCTAGACTCTTCTCACACACAAAAGATAATCTCCTTCTAGACTCTTCTCACACACAAAAGATAATCCCCCCGTCCGACTGCAGTCAGTCCATTCATCCTTGACACCTCCCTGTTATCTTACTAGGGCATCTAGAAACTTCTCACGCACAAAAGGTTAACTTTGCGTCCTTTGTTCCTGTCTAAGGTGGTAAACCATTATGCACTCCCCAGGTTGCCACCCCCCCCCAGCAACTTAGATAGGACAAAAGGGTAACAGTCCACATGCTGTGATAGAACCATTAACATCAGTACACATGCTGTAGAGCAATCAACATCAGTCCGCATGCTGCTTGGGCTTCAGTCTTCTGCCGTATCTGCTGTAGCCAGGGTTCGCTGCCTCCGTGGTGCTGCCATGCTGGGGGGCTGATGTCTGGGGGTGAAAACTTTTTGACTGTCCGTGTGGGTGCTCTGGAGAATCTTTTCTCTGGGAAGCGCCCCATGGGGGTCTTCCACGCCAAGGGGCCGTCACCAACAGCACTTGCTCGTCAGCCACAACGAAAGCAGGTTTGAGTCTGTCTATGCCAATTCTTTCCCTCCTACCCCCCAAGTCTAGCAAAAAATGCTTATCCCCTGTTTCCAGCACTCTAAACGGTCCATCATAAGGTGGGCGTAGTGGGGGGCGGTGGGCGTCGTGTCTGACAAACACGAACTCTGCGTTTTTCAAAGCTTTAGGCACAAAAACGCGCAGAAAACTGTGGTGGGCAGGGCCCGGCAGCGTGCTTGAGTCTATGCAACGCTGCAGCAGCTGAGACGGGGAGCTGCCCGGCGCAGGATTATCTGGCAGAAACTCCCCAGGCAGCCGGAGTGGTTGTGCAAAAACGAGTTCTGCCGGGGAAGCTTCCAGATCCTCTTTAGGCGCAGAACGTAACCCCAATAAAACCCATGGTAGCCTGTCTACCCAATTTGCATCCGTCAGTGAAGCCCTCAGAGCCGCTTTTAACGACCTATGAAAATGTTCGCATAACCCATTAGCCTGCAGGTTGTACGCGGTTGTGCGGTGAATTGAGACACCTAGGCTGCGGGCCATGGTTGACCAGAGTTCAGAAACAAATTGAGAGCCTCTGTCGGACGTAATGTCCGACGGAACTCCAAAACGCGCCACCCATGCTGTTAAAAAGGCGCGCGCCACCTCCTCGGCCGTGGTTGCCACCAGCGGAACCGCTTCTGGCCAGCGCGTGGTGCGGTCCACCATTGTCAGGAGATGCGTGTACCCCTGTGATGGCGGAAGGGGGCCTACGAGGTCCACGTGGACATGGTCGAACCTCTTAGCCGGGATGCGAAACGGCTCCAAAGGAGCCTTCGTGTGTCTGTGAACTTTGGCTCGTTGGCACGCCACGCAGGCTGCCGCCCACTCTTTCACTTGTTTGCGAAGGCCCGGCCACACATATTTCTCTCCTACCATTTTGACCGACGCGCGCACCCCTGGGTGTGCCAAAGAGTGAACCGACTCAAACACGCGGCGGTGCCACGCGGCCGGAACCACAGGCCGTGGGCGACCCATGGAGACGTCACAGATTAAGGGGGGAATGCCGTTAAGCAGCGTCCTCTTCTCCAGCCTTAACCCTATTGGTCCAGACTGGAGCGCGTGCACGTCCGCGTCACTCGCCTGCTCCACGGCCATGGCTGTGTAATCCATCCCTACACAGACCGGGGCCACAACGGCGCGCGAGAGGCAGTCTGCCACTACATTCAGTTTGCCCGACACATGCTGAATATCGGTAGTAAACTCTGAGATCGCGGCCAGCTGCCTCTGCTGCCGGCCCGACCAAGGTTCTGAAACTTTGGCCATCGCGAATGTTAGTGGCTTATGGTCAACGAACGCAGTAAGATTGTGCCCTTCCAGCCAGAACTGGAAATGGTGAATGGCCAGGTGGAGAGCCAGCAACTCTCTGTTGAACGCGCTGTATTTACGTTCATTGTCACGCAAGGTTCTGCTGAAAAAGGCAAGTGGCTGCCAAGCCCCGGCGACGCGCTGCTCCGTGACAGCCCCTATGGCCACATCTGAGGCGTCAGTGGTGAGGGCTATGCGGGCCGTTGGGTCTGGATGTGCCAACAATGCGGCGTTTGCCAGGGCTGCTTTAACTTCCGAGAACGCCTGCTCTCGTTCTGGGGTCCATTCGACCCTATTCGCGGGTTTCTGTTTTTTGAGTGCAGCGTACAGTGGCTGCATGAGCTGCGCTGCGCGGGGAAGGAAACGGTTATAAAAGTTCACCATTCCCAAAAATTCTTATAGCGCCCTGACCGTTTGCGGTCGGGGAAATCTGTCACTGCGCGCACTTTGTCAGGCAGCGGAACCGCTCCTTCGGGAGAGACGCGGTGCCCTAAAAAATCAATCCCTGTCACCCCAAACTGACATTTCACTGGGTTGATTATTAAACCGTGCTCTTCCAACCTTCGGAAAACCGTCGTGAGGTGGGTTTCGTGTTCGTCTTCGGATGCGCTGGCTACCAAGATATCGTCCAGGTAGACGAACACGAAAGGGAGATCGCGCAGCACTGCATCCATCATGCGTTGGAACGTCTGTGCTGCCCCTTTAAGCCCAAACGGCATGCGCAAGAACTCAAATAAATCAAACGGAGTTATTACCGCTGTTTTGGGTATGTCCTCAGCGCGCACTGGGACTTGGTGGTAACCACGGACCAAATCTATCTTAGAAAAAATGCGCGCTCCTGCGAGGTGAACGGAAAAATCCTGAATGTGGGGAATTGGGTAGCGGTCGTGCGCTGTAGCGTTGTTTAACCTGCGGAAATCGCCGCAAGGTCACCACGAACCTTCAGCTTTAGGGACCATGTGTAGCGGGGAAGCCCATGGGCTGTTTGAGCGCTTGATGATGCCTAACCTCTCTAGGTTAGCGAACTCCTCGCGCGCTATGGCCACTTTAGCTGCGTCCAAGTGCCGAGGTCTTGCAAAAACGGGCGCCCCGGTGGTGGTGATAAAATGCTCCACCCCATGTTTAGCAATAGCTGCTGAAAATGTCGGGACTGTGAGTGCTGGGAACTGAGCGAGCAGTGTGTGGAACTTACCGCATGCTGCTGTGACATTGGCTTGTGCTGTTGGCCAGGCCACTCGAGCTATACAGGGGAGAGAGTCAAAAGACAGTGCATTAACCAGGCGCCTGTTAGCGATATCTACCAACAACCCTTGTGCACATAGAAAATCAGCCCCCAGTATATGGTAATCCAATGCTGCTACAACAAAAGTCCATTCAAATGTACGACCATGTAGAGACAAGAGTAGAGTCCTCTCACCAAAGGTCTTAATCTCTGAGCCGTTTGCTGCTGCCATCTCGGGGCCGCTGGGTCTTGCCAGCTGGTCAGTGTAGGTCGGCCGGATGAAACTCTTCTGTGCGCCGGTATCCACGAGGAAATGCCTCCCCGAGCGTGCGTCCATCAAATAGAGCAGCTTGTTCTCCTCCCCGAGGGTCGCGGCTGCTACCAACCCCTGGTCTTGGCGTCCCAAGCGCTTGAACTGGCACGGTGGTATACATTTGCGTGCCCTCTCTGCAAAGCGGCGGTGGTAGAAGCAAAGCGTGTCACCCCCACGTTCCTTGGCCCCCTCTGCTGCTGCCGTCGGTGGTTCTGCTGCTGCCGTCGGCGGCTCCTCGCCTCCTCGTGTCGACGTGCCGGGCTCCGTTGCTGCCGCAATGGTCACGAAAGCCTTGGTGGCGACGATGATCCGGTCTGCCTCTCGGGCCAGCGCACGATAGTCCCGTTTGGCCAGCAACGACGAATTGGCCAGGGCTGCTCTCGCCGCTGTCGGAAGGTTCCTGAGGAAAATGTGGGTGAAGATGAAGTGGTCGTCGTCCGTGCCCTTTAACCTCAGCATCTTCTCCATCATGTCCACGGCCGAACCGTCTCCCAACTCGGTGCGTCAGAAGCCTCTCTGCTCTCTCACCATCCGAGAGCGTGTAGTGCTGGATGAGGGCAGCCTTCAGCGCGTCATATTTGCCGTCGGCTGGTGGCTGATTGAGCAGGCTCTCGATGTGCTGAGCCGTGCTGGCATCGAGCGTTGCGACCACATAGTGGAATTTCGTATCATCCGCCGATATCCCCCAGAGGGCGAACTGCGCCTCGGTTAAGTGGAACCAGGAGCGCGGGTTGTGCTGCCAAAAATCAGGTAGTTTGATCGCTACAGCGCACGCGAAGCTGGGGGTTCCAGTCGAGGTTGGCTCCGGGGATCTACCGTCGTATTCCATGATTCGTCTTGGGTCACCAGTGTGGAGCGTGTAAATAATGAGGCGGATTTGGTTCAGGCGGTTTATTACACGACTCACACAAGGAGCATAGACAGAATGGCATACAAGTAGGAACTCTTCCCTTAAATAACATGACATCCTTCGAGACTCTTCTCACACACAAAAGATAATCTCCTTCTAGACTCTTCTCACACACAAAAGATAATCCCCCCGTCCGACTGCAGTCAGTCCATTCATCCTTGACACCTCCCTGTTATCTTGCTAAGGCATCTAGAAACTTCTCACACACAAAAGGTTAACTTCGCGTCCTTTGTTCCTGTCTAAGGTGGTAAACCATTATGCACTCCCCAGGTTGCCACACCGTTGAATAAAACTGGGCTTATCACACTCCCCTGAGGAACACCATTTTCTATTGCAAAGTCATTAGAAACTTCTGATCCAACTTTAACCCTAATTGTCCTGTGTGTTTAAAAAAATCCATTATCCAATTATACATCCTACCACCAATGCCCATTTTATTCAATTTGATAAGAAGTCCATCCCTCCACAGTGAGTCATAAGCCTTTTCAATATCCAGATAAACTATAACCATTACTTCTTTCATTTTGAGAGTCTTTTCAATATCATTACTTACCCTAACTAGAGCATCCACTGTGGATCTTCCTCTTCTAAAACCATTCTGATAGTTGTTTATTAATCGTCTTTGCTCTAGTACATATGACAGTCTGTAAACTAACACCTTCTCCATCCATTTCCCTAAGTGTGACGTTAGTGCTATTGGCCTGTAGTTGCCTGGATGAGCTGGATCTTTCCCTGGCTTATTAAATAGTAAAATTACAGCCTTTTTCCACCCACTTGGGATAACCCCCTCCTTCCATATTCTGTTAAACAATTTCAGTACCAGTTCCATTGATTGCATAGGCAACTGCCGGAACATAGCATAGCTTAACTGATCATATCCTGGAGCTGTGTATCCACTATCTTGCAAAGCTTTCTTAAGCTCTGACATTGTGAGCTCAAGGTCTAACGCAGTCATATCTTCTTTCACTTCATTTTTTAAGTTTGCATTTTCTCTGAGTTTATGCTCCCTTTGCTGTCTATGACTCTCACCAAGATGTTCTCCTCTATGCATTGCTGCAAATGCTCTACCTAGGACCTCTGCCTTTTCTTTGTCTGATACAGCCATCTTGTCCACATCCACTAGAGCTGGGACATAAACGGATACCCTTTTCCCACTCATTTTTTTAAACATACCCCAGGCATCACCTAATTTTGTTTTCCTACCAATGGTGGAACAAAATTCTCTCCATGTTGACCTTTTCCTGTTTTTAATAATCCTTCGAGCTACTGCCCTTTTCTTTTTGTAATCTATTAAATTTTCACTATTCATATTCTTCCTCAGCTCTCTGAATGCCTTGTTTCACTCTTTTACTGCAATACTACATTCGTCATTCCACCAGGGTACAACCTTATTCCTACCCTGTGTTGTTTTGTTAGGTATTGCAGCATTCAGAATATGATTGGTTATCTGACTTGAACACTCTTCTATGCCACCTTCTAATGTGGCATAGAAGAACATAAATAAATATGGCATAGAAGATCATAAATGACATGATTGTACATAGTATTGCCTAAATTTTCCCCAATCTGCCTTGTCAAAACACCATCTTGCAAAACATCTCCCCTCTTGTATATATACTTCAGTTTTAATGACTGTAAGTATTGGGAAGTGATCACTTCCCATAGTTGTACTGTTCATAACCGTCCATTCACAGGCTCTCACTAAAGAATCAGATACCAGTCAGGTCAATACATGATGATGTGCCCCTATGCACATCCACCCTGGTACCTTCAACACTGTTGAGACAAATTAACCATCTTTCATCTAACATCTTTTCCACAACATTTTCATTGTTATCTGTATGTGTGCTTCCCCACAAGCTATTATGGGCATTAAAGTCTTCACACAAACCTCTTTCATATGCCCTTCCCCTGCCATAACACTGAAAGTATCTGCCGTTAACTTCCTACATGGGTTGTAATAATTAATCAGCTTAATATTTCCTTGTCCATTTGGCTTACATATTTCAATAATATTACACTCTATATCCTCAGGGGATGGAATCACCCTACATGCCAGGCCATCTTTAATGAAAGTGGCACATCCTCCTCCATTTACACTGTTAATTCTATCCTGTCTGATTGAACTATATCCTGGAATGACAAAATCTAAGTGAGGTTGAAGCCATGTCTCCTGTACACACACTACCTCTGGAACAACTTGTAGTTCGGAAAGATACTTCTTGAGTTCTTGTCCATTTGCTATAAGACCCCTCACATTTCACTGTAGTATGTGTACTATCATATTCAGATATTAAGTTTCAACATGTGGCTCTCCATTTTCAGCTGTCAATAAACCATGAATCTGGTTGGCTTTGATATCTTTCACATCTAGGAATCTTTCTGCTTCTTCCACAGTGGTTTTGATTCTGTCACTTTTCTTCTTTAGCTGTGCTGCAACATTAATGGTGTGGCAGATAAAAGCTACAAAGTTTGTCCTCTTTACTATCAATGTGTCATCATCCATTTTGCATTTGTGAACACAAAAATTCCTTGCAGTGGCATGATCTTGTGCTTGTGTGGGATTTGTTGATGGCTGTGCTTCCATTTGAACTGAACTTCTTTGAGGAAGGCCTGTTGTGTTTCTAACCATTCCTGCCTCTAACTGTCCCTAGAACTTCTGCATATGAGATTTTCTTACTTATTCTGATTTCCTGGGCTTGTCTAGCTTCCCTCTGCACAACACATCCTCCATATGCAGCACTGTGCTCACCCCCGCAGTTGCAACACTTTGGTGTCCTTTTCGCATTTACCATATTCATGCTCCCCACCACATTTAGCACATCTTAACTTTCCCTTACATTGCTGAGCAGTGTGGCCCATGCTTTGACATTTGTAGCACCTGAGTGGCTTTGGGATGCATTCTGTGACACTGTAATACATGTATCCTATTTGGACTGATTTAGGGAGTGTTTCCTCAAACTGAATCATTACAGACAGTGCAGCCTTCAGCGCACCTTCTCTTTTACTTTTTAGCCTTTTCACATCCTTCACCTTTCCTCCTTGGATCTTGTTTTTCCACTTCTTCCATAGACATGCTCAAAGGAGCACCTGATATAACTCCCCTCAAGTTTGTTGTTGCACCAGGAACATGCGCCTTCATTTGTTCTCTGTTTAGACATGTCATTGCCAGTATTTTCTCTTGCTGTTGTTTTCTTGATGCATGAATTAACAGCCGGTTATTATTCAAGAACTTTGCAAACTTAACTCTCCCAATTTCTTTTGTTAGCTTAACAGGGTGATAGTGCCCCCCACCCTGATTGAACTCAGTGACAACCTTCCACTCATTCCCTACATCATCAAGCTGCCATCCATGTTTGCTAGTTCGTGTTTTCTTTGCATTGTTACTTCCTTCCGCGTCACTGTCATCTGACCCACTTCTAGCTCTTGGTGCCCCCCCAGCTGCTCTTTTCTGCCTCCCAGACCTGGGTACTATCCACTCCATCTCATTTTTATCAAACCCGTCAGAGCTAGATGCCATAATGTTACAGTCAGAGTACAGTTTTTGTTATTCGCCACAAACAAATCACTCCTACCGCCAACCGAACACAGACGTAAATGCCAGATCAACCTTCCACCCATCGAAGTCCGTCCACTGCCCCAATGGTCCTACTCCGTCGTCTTCTTCTTCCTCTTCTTTTAGATTTGATTGGTGGTTGGCAACCAGCTTACAGGTGCATTACCGCCATGTACTTCACTCTATATCATCACTGTATGGTGTGTAAACAACCATCATCACTTTGTGTCCTACTGCCACCAACTGCTCTGAAACTAAATGTCGCTTAAGTCTTATTGGTCGGTTACAGACAAAGAACTGTTTTCTTATTGGACCAGGATTCATTCAAACCTCCTGTAATGGAAGACAATTGGTTCTCTTTTCATGTCAGTCAAACTTTCCCCGGGAAAACTGGCTCAGTTAAATAGAGGGAGAACCACCCTAGTTGGAGAGTTTTTCATTTCTGTTCAGTTTGTGTTCTCGTCGTTGTTCAGAAAGAGTTCTGTCTTCTGTTAAGTTTGTCTTGTTTTTCTGGCATCTGAGGAGAGAGCATCCTTTCCTGTTTGAGCTCAACCCCTTTATGGGAGTAAAACTCCAAAACGCCTTTTTCTTCCTCTCCTCAGAAGCCGTGCGTATTGTATTGAACTTTTTCTATTGATCTTACCTCGTTTCATTGTTAAAGTGGACTGATAGAGATTTTTGGACTTTTTCTTTTCCTGCCTCACCCACGTATGACGACGTCAGAAGAGCTAGGATTGTGTGGGTGGAACGATCTAAATACATTTATTTTCTTCAGCCTAAGCTCTTATCGGCTGGTGGATAGCCTAAATTTTCAGACCTGTTGCTGGAAAGACGTCACGCTTGCTCCGGGGCCAGCCGTTCATTCTGCCACCGGCTCTCCGTGCCCGCATGCCCCTGGATGCCCACTGCCAAGTCTCGGCCATCACAGCTGAACTGAAAAGGACTGCTGGCAGTCGCTTTTCTTGTGTGCCATCTGCTGGCGTTAAGCTCACCGCTGCAAGCTGAAGACACAGTTGTTTCATAAGCCAGACTTTCACTTACTATCTGCTGGGCTAAATGTGATGTCTAATTATAAATGAATATGACCAGTTCTTCATGTTGTAGTTAGTCCATAAGCTACGATAGAAGCTATAAGCTGAAGGAATATTAATATTCTCTTTTCAATAACCTGTTTTGTTTTTTTGTTTGGTTTTTTTTTTTTGTAGAGTAACTCAGAATCTCTTTTTCAGATAATCAGCTTTTGTCATTTTGTCCATAAAAATGCATCCAATTTTATGCATATTTTGATTACAGTTATTTCACAGTCTTCCATTGCATTACAGTTAAAATTCAAAATCTGAGTTTCTCTTGGTTCCACAAATGTGATTATACTCTGTTGCTCAATAATCATTTACAAAACGAATATGATGCTTAACCTTTGATCATTTCACCTGCTTACAAATCATTTGAATGTAAATCATTTAACCTGAATCTGATTATTAAAACTTGTTAATGGTAGAGAGAAGTTTCTGCCTGATTTCTTTTGTTGTGTGTGCTTTTCTGGGTCACTGCAGAAGAACTAACGAATATTGAGACTGGTTATTGACAGGTTCGAGGATTAGTTAATAAATTGTCCCGTTTTTCTGGTGCCCCTTACGAGTGTTTATTCTCTGTTTTGTAAGTGTCTCTGGGGAAGGAGTAAACCTCCTCCCACCCACACACACTTCTAGTTATAAAATAAGTAATCCTTGTACCTTATCACACTTATAATCAATTGTTAAGCGCTACATATTGGTTGCCCAGTGTGTCTGCCTGCACCCGAAAAACAGATGCAAAAAGAATATTAAGCCATTAGTTGTCTGTTGCCCAAAATCTTGATCCACTTTATACAGTGAGCCTTTGTATCTGCTGCCCTCCAGGAGCCCCAGGAGGCAGCGAGTCTGTGTGTGTGTGTGTGTGTGTGTGTGTGTGTGTGTGTGTGTGTGTGTGTGCGCGTCCTTCTGATAGCCGCAAAGGGGGAGGGGGGAACTGATTTGCCCCATTTGCTTTGAACTGAAAATTTTGTGTTTAATGCATACTGAAATTTCAAAAAACGTTACCATACACTGAATTAATTAAAATAAGGCCCGGAAAGATGGAAAGCAAAGAAATACGATTCATTTCTTTTGTTGATCTAGCTCATTCTGCGAAACTCCTGACGGGATAAACTAGATTAACCAGTTTTTTTTCCTCATATGTGTAACGGTAAATCCCAGTTTAAATCACGCTGGATGCAGCCTGATCAAAGTTACTGGGAGGAAATTGTTTTGCGGTAACAGTGCTTAATTGTACCCTGAATTAAAGTTGTAAGATTATTCTTGTATAAATAAAACATTAAGGAGAGTGAACTCTCCAGTTTTGTAGAAAAAACACAAGGTATGGTTAGTGGTCTAGACTGTGTCTGAGTGCACAGGACACGTGCGTGCTCACATTCGTGCATGACCGAAACAGCTATGTGCACGAGAACTGCACATGCACAGATTAAGCAGTGCAGACGCCATTTTGGAAAGCTGCTACGGCGACGCCATTTTAGAGTTGAGACCGATAAGACCGCCTCCGAGCGACGTCACTGTGTCTCCTCCTAGGGTGCAGAAGGAACTGCCTCCATCTTGTGGTCAACTATAAGAGTTGCATTCTGTTCATGAATGTACACCCAATTGAATGAATGAATGAATGAATGAATGAATGAATTTATTTCGGATAGTACAGTACAGGTTAAAAGAAACTGTATAATATAATAACAAGGTCAAATTAGACAAAGACTCCTTCTACTATACAATTCCACATGAGTTATCCGAAATGGGTGATGGCTGAAGCCGCAGCTTATATTGCCCACCCATATTCCATCCAAGAATTCAAAAGAGAAAAAAGAGAAAACAAGACAAGAGCGATTACAATTTAAAACAAAGCTAAGACAAAATGTGACTGAGAGAAAAAAAAAAAGAAAACTAAGCTAAGCTAAGTTAAGCGGTTACTATTCAAAACAAATCTAAGACGAAATGTCACAGAAAAAAAAAAAAACTAAGCTACAACACAACACAGGCTGGATATGTCAATCCTTATGTGAGTTTACATGTCGTCTTGTAAATATGTTTGGAGTATTTCTTCCTTTAGTTTTTGTTTAAATTGTCCAAGCGTTGTACATGATTTTAGTTCAGGTCCAAAATCGTTCCATAATCTGACTCCTTGCACTGAAATACAGTGTTGCTTGGTGGTTGTTCTCACTGTAGGCTTTTGAAATATACATGTTCCTCTGAAGTGATATCATTTCTCCCTTGTTTGGAACAACTTTTGGATATTTGCGGGCAGTGATAAATTCTTCACTTTGAACATTATTATTGCGGTTTTAAAGTCAACCAGATCTTTCAACTTGAGAGTTTTTTGTTTAAGAAAAAGTGGGTTTGTTGGTTCCCTGTAAGCTGCTTTGTTTATTATTCTAATAGCTCTCTTTTGAAGCATAAAGAGTGGATATATGTTTGTTTTATATGTATTTCCCCATACTTCATTACAATATGTCATGTATGGGAGTATTAATGAATGATACAAGGTGTATAGTGTGGGTTGATTCAGCAAATATTTCACTCTGTGTAATATTGCAATTGATTTGGATACTTTACCTTTAATATAATTAATATGTGACTTCCAACACAGTTTGTTATCAATTATTACTCCAAGGAATTTAGTTTCAGATACCCTTTCAATCTCTACACCATTTACACTGAGTTTGGGTACTGGGTTGTTGTGATGGTTGTTAAAGACTATAAATTTTGTCTTGCTTAAATTGAGCGTTAATTTGTTTGAATCAAACCACAGTTTAAGCTTTCCTAATTCCTTTCCGAGTGTATCCAGAAGTTGTTCCAAATTGTTTCCACTGCATAGCAGATTAGTGTCATCGGCAAACAATATTAAGTCCATTTTTTCTGAAACTTTACATATATCATTTATATACATATTGAATAATAATGGTCCCAGAACTGAACCCTGTGGGACTCCACAGGTGACCTTCAGCAACTCTGAGTTTTTGTTGCTAACACATACATACTGATATCTATTCTTTAAGTAACTGTCATATCCGGCTCTAGGGAGCCGGGCAATCAGAGCCAGGGACAAGCCAGTGAGTCGAGATGTTTTATTCTGGGTAAGGGATAAGGGATGAGGAGAGCACAGACACTCATACAGACGTACATTCTCAGGCTGCACAGCGCAGGGGTAGGTAGCTCGTACCGGACGTGGGGGTAACAAGACGTGCATACTCACAGCGGGATACAAACACCGGAATGCTGCAAGGGGAGTTGAGGCTGACACCAGACGAAGGGGCTTCAGCCTAGCAGTGCTTATGTCGCAGCCCCGAATGATCGAAGCTGCTCCTCTTTATACTCATTAACAGCGCCCCAGCTGATGAGGATTAATTGGCCCCAGCCGTCCCGTGACACTGACAGCTGGGAACCAGCTGAGGCACTGCCCAATGAGAGGCAGGGATAAAAGGAGCATGGGCTGAGCGCCGAGCCGGCGTCTCACCCCATGGTGACAGTAACTACTTAACCAGGACAGAGCTACTCCTCTAATACCACAATTTTGTAGTTTCTTTAATAATAAATTATGATCTACTGTATCAAATGCTTTTTTAAGATCTAGGAATATTCCAACTGAATACTCTTTATTTTCAATGGCTGTTGATATTTTTTCTGTAAATTCCATTAGGGCATATGCAGTTGTCCTCTTGTGTCTGAACCCATATTGCTGCTCACATAATAAATCATTCTTCAGTATGAAGTTGTCAATTCTCTCATAGAATATTTTTTCAAGTCTCTTGGAAAATTGCGGTAATAGTGAAATTGGTCTATAGTTTGAGAGTTCCCCTCTGTCGCCGGTCTTGTATATCGGAATTACTTTAGCTATTTTCATTGCATTGGGAAATATACCTGATTGGAGAGACAGGTTACAGATATACGTCAGTGGTTTTACTATGCATTCGATAACAGTTTTGACTAGTAGCATGTCAATACCATCACAGTCAGTAGATGTTTTACTTTTGAACGATTTAACAATTTCAATGACCTCTCTTTCGTCTGTGTTCTTTATGAAGATGGAGTCTTTTACAGCAGTGTTATTGCATATTGTATCGCCTGTAGGCACTGTAGTGGGTATTTCTCGGGCTAGTTTAGGTCCAATGTTAACAAAAAAATTATTAAATTCATCTGCAGGTGAAGCTATATTCACACTCTGAGTCGTTTTATTATTTTTTGGAATATTAGTTGGGTAGCTTGTATTTCTGCTTTTATTTCCAAGGATACTGTTGATTATTGTCCATGTATTTTTAATATTGTCTTTGTTTTTCGCCAGTTCTTTACTGTAATAGTCTCTTTTACTACATCTTATTATATATGTTAACTTATTTTTGTATGTTTTATACCGCTGCTCTGCTTCTTTTGTTCTTTTCTTTAGGAAAGCTTTATATAATAAATTTTTCTTTTTACACGCCTTTTGTAGTCCTTTGGTTAACTAACCATGGCTTATCAGCAAATTTGTGTTTAAGCTTTTTTTTTACTAATGGGCAGTTTTTTTCATAAAGAGTGGTTACAATGTTTATAAATGTGTCATAGGCTTCATTTACATCTGATACATAGACTTCTGTCCAGTCTTGCTTCAGCAAGTCCTCTTTAAAAGAATTGATTGTATTTGGTGATTTGTATCTGAACGATTTTGAAATTTTTTCTGCGTTGGGCCCCGTGTGGCCATGGATAAGTGCAAAGGTTGGCAAGTGGTCACTTATATCATTTATCAATAATCCACTTTCTATTTTCTTATCGAAAACATTGACAAACAGGTTGTCAATAAGTGTAGCAGAGTGAACTGTGATTCTACTGGGATGTGTTATTGTGGGATATAGACTCATGCTGTACATAGAGTTCATGAACTCTGTAACTACATTTTGTTGATGTGGATTCAGTAAATCAATATTGAAATCTCCACAAATTGCTACCATTTTCTTACTAGTAATATTATTGTACAGCTCGACTAATTTATCTCTGAATGTCTCAATGCAAGTTCCCGGCGTTCTATATATGCAGCTTATGATTAGATTTTTTGTTTTGTCTAGGTCAATCTCAACAGTAACACATTCCAAAATCCCTGGTAGTGCTGAGGACATTTCATTTACAAGCTTACACCTGTACAGGTCATCAATATACAGTGCAACACCACCACCCTTTTTTTGAGATCTGTTAATATAAAACATCTGATATCCCTCTATTGCCATCAGGGGAGCCAGTTCTTCATTAAGCCAGGTTTCAGAGACTGCAATAGCTGTGAATTTTCTGTCTAGCTGTTTTAAATAGTCCTGAATCTGTGGAAAGTTTTTGTTAAGACTTCTGCTATTGAAGTGTATTATTGACAGTTTACCATCTAATTGCACTTGACTTTTGAATTGCTTTTCAGTGTAATATTCACAGTGGTTATGAATATTATTGAAAAAGTGGTTATCAGGATCAATATCATTCTCCATCTCTTGTGGTTTATGTTCAGCATAATGGCATATTTTCAGAGTTTGAATTTCCTCACTCTGTGTCAAATGACTTCCTCCAACTGGGGATAATTGGTGTCTACTCGAGTCGATCATAAGTTTTTGTTTATTTTGCTTATTTTTTATAGTACTTTGGCATGGTGTATCAAAAGAACTATTCTTATCGTGTGTATGAATATGGATTTTTTAAAGTACTTTGGCATGGTGTATCAAAAGAACTATTCTTATCGTGTGTATGAATATGGGTTATCATTGACTCATCATTTTCTTAATCAGTGTTCATCTGTATTTATCTAAGTCAGTAGCATCTCTGATCATTATACTCCTTGCTTGCTCAGGTGATCCATTTAGTTTAATCCAAATTCTACAATTTCTTGTCCAGGTTGCCTGTATCTTATTTTGTTTTTTTAGCATCCATGCCTGCCGTGCTAATTCAGCGTTTTTTTTTGTCAGGTGTTCATTTAGGTAAACTTGAGTTTCCTTAAGCTTTTTGGCCTGCCTCAGTATGTCATTCTTTACCCTTCTGTTCACAAAGCGCATCACAATTGATTTCTTTGTTTTGTTATCTTTCTTCAGAGAAAGAGCATAACAGGCTGAGATTGCATTGGCTTCTACCTTAATGCCTCTATTATTAAGGAACTGAAGCACTTGATTTTCTAAGGACACTGATTCACTTATGGGAGCATCTTCACCACTCAATTAAAACGGAGCGAATCTATTAAGCCGATTTATAACCAAATCGAGCTCCCAAATCAGCTTCAAAGCAACCCATATTATTCAGAATAACCTAAATGTAAAACCAATTTAACATTTCTATGCCAAAAGCAGCGAGAAGAGAAACTTATTGGCCATGGAAAGTTTATTCTTAGGGGTGGAATATACATTCTACTGCATATAAACACAGTAGAAGCATATAAAAACATACACTTTGTATTTAAAACTAAATATCCTTTATTGTCATTCAATTGTACAACCAATCATGTACAGTAGAACGAGATTGTGTTTTACCTATCTACTGTGTTAATCACACACAGCAAGTGTAGAATCAGAGGGCTGCTACCACGCAAGGCGCCACCACAAATTTCCCTCCTCCATTCCATTATTGCTGAGCACCAAGCTGGACGGCAGGAAATTCCACTTTTATATGGTCTTTGGCATGACCCGGCCGGGATTTGAACTCCTGCCTCCAGGGTGTAGGGCGGATGCTCTACCAACTGAGCCACTACTCCAGTGGTGGCTCAGTTGGTAGAGCAAACTGAGCTCTACCATTTAATCACTTATGTTCAGTGTTCACTTAACTTATTTAATCACTTATGTTCAATCACTTATGTTCAATTAATTGTTGTTGTTGTTTTTTTTTCCACAATATCTTTATTGAACCTTTTTTTTTTAACAAACATGATACAAACAATCAAACACTAACACTAAAGTACTACAAAAAAAAATGCACTAAAAACACCAACAACCACCAACAAAATCAAGTCTTCAACAATGCTCCTCTGTTTAGTCTAGACAATCCAATACATAAGTATACATATTATGTTCACCAGTTTGGAATTTACAAGGTCCACACACATCATTCACCTTCTTCTTCAAGAGTTATGTTTAAATTTTTTACATAATCAATAAAAGGTCTCCATATATTCTCAAACACAATTTCCTTTGATTTCAGTATATATGTTATTCTTTCTAATGGAAGGTTTGTTAACATCTGTCTTAACCACTGAGTCACATCTGGTCTATGAGTCTTTTTCCATAATAGTGCAATACATTTTTTGGCATTAAGCAAACTGAGGTCTATGAATGTTCTTTCACTTTTATTAAAATTATGCTTTTCTGGGTACAGACCCAACAAAAACAGTTTAGGATTCAATATGATTTGTTTTGAGATTATTTTTTCAATTGTTACCCTCACCTCTTCCCAAAACATTCTTATTAATCTACATTCCCATAAACAATGAAATAGGGTTCCTTTACTTTCCATGCATTTTGTGCATGTATCTGGTATATTTTTGTTATATCTATTTAACTCCTCCGGTGTAACATACATCCGCATTAACCATTTATTGAATTGGTTTGAGCCAATTCCCATTGTTCCTCTGAAATTTCAGTTTGCAGATCTTCTTTCCAGTAGTTTAATCTTTTCAGTGAATTTTCACTTGAAGATAGTGTCAATGAGTTATAAAACTCTGAAATAATACCCTTTCTTTTACTATCTTTCATCATCATTTTTTCCAAGGATGAGTAAATAGGTCGAGTGAGAGCTTTATTTTGATTTGATCGGATAAAGTTTCTAAGTTGAAGATATTTAAAAAAATGTGTTCTATTGAGATTAAATTTGATCCTCAGCTCTTCAAAAGACATTATGTTATCTGCACATGGCAAATATAAATCCTGAATCTTTTGTATCCCTTTTAAATTCCATACTTTAAATACAGCGTCCGCTCTCCCTGGTTTAAAATATTGATTACCCCATATTGGACTAAATTGTGACAATAACTGTGGTTCTTTTAAATAGTTTTTAGCTTCACACCATATTTTGATCATATGCTTTACAAATGGATTTTTAACTTGTTTTTGTAATTTTTTTGCCGAATCTGAGTATATGAATATGGGAAGAGGTAAAGGTAAATTGTATGATTCCATTTCAGTCCAGTGAGGGAGATCATTTGATGAAAAATAATATGTCATAGACCTCAGTTGTGCCGACCAATAATACAACATAAAATTTGGACATTTCAGACCTCCACGATCAAATGGTAAATATAATAAAGCACAGACGTAATCTAGCCCTCCTGTTGTTCCATATAAATTCCACTAACTTTTTTTTTATTCTTGAGAATAGATCTAAAGGTGGTGATAAGGGAATGTATTGAAATAAATAAAGTATTTTAGGTAAAATATTACTTTTAAGTATATTGATTCTCCCGATCATCGACATTGGTAGTGACATCCATCTCTGAGTTAACTCATTGATATCTGACATTAAGGCTTCATAGTTGACACTGGCGACTGATTCTAGCTTAGGCACAATTTGGATTCCTAAATATTTAAACTGATTTACAACATTGAATTGATTTACCTCAGGGGCTGGGTAATTTCTCTGGGTCTCGTTTAGCATTAATATTGAAGATTTAGTTTTATTTATTTTATATCCTGATATTTCCCCAAAATTCTTTATTAAATTCAACAAGGTTGGAATTGATTTTTTTAGATTCGACATAAACAAAATTATGTCATCGGCGTACAGGGAGATTTTATGTTCTGTTGGTCCAACTTTAATTCCATATATTTGTGAATGTAAACGTATCGCTATCGCTAAAGGTTCAATTGCCATAGTAAACAGTAAAGGTGAAAGTGGACAGCCTTGTCGACATCCTCTATTGATTTTTATTGGTTTTGAAATATTGTTATTTGTTAGGATTTCTGCTGTAGCATTATTGTATATTATTTGAACCCATTTTATGAAATTATTTCCAAGTCCAAACCTTTGTAGGACTTCAAAAAGAAAGGGCCATTCAACTCTATCAAAGGCCTTTTCGGCGTCCAGTGATAGGAGAGCTGTATCCGGTGCTTTTTTATTAAAATAAATAATATTAAATAGTCTTCTTACATTATGGAAGCCTTGTCTACCCTTTATAAAGCCATTCTGATCTCGATTAATAATATTTGGTAAAATTTCTTGTATTCGTTTTGCTAAAATTTTACAGATTATCTTAAGGTCGGCGTTTAATAGGCTTATTGGTCTCATATTTTCACATTTATTAGAGGGCTTACCTGGTTTTGGCAGCAGTGTAATTAAGGCATTATTTATGTATGATGGTAAATTATTATTTTGAAATGCTTCTAAAACCATTTCTAAAAAAGGTTTTATTAATTTATTCTTAAATTTTTTATAAAGGTCAACTGGAAGACCATCTGGTCATGCACTTTTTCCTGATTTCATATTATCAATGGCTAGCCCAACTTCTTCTTGACTAATTTTAGACTCCAATATCTCCCTGTTTTCATTTGGAATACACGGTATAGATAGTTCGTTCAAAAACCCATTTAGTTTTGTTAAATCAGATTCATTTTTGGTATCATATAATTTTTCATAGTAATCTCTAAAGGCTCTGTTAATTTCTAAAGGATCTATAACTACCTGTCCCTTACTTATAATACTGGTAATTGGTGTTTTAATTTCTAATTGTTTAATCTGCCATGCTAATAATTTTCCTGATTTTTCACCTTGTTCATAAAAAGATTGTTTCAATCTTAGAAGACTCGAGGCAGCTCTATTCGCTGATTTTTTGTCGTATTCAGCTCTCAAAATCAGTAATTCATTCTCCAACCTTGGGTCACTTCCTGCATACACTTTTTCCTGAAGACTTTTTATTTTATGTTCCAATTTAGCTCTCTCCTCTCTCCTCTTCTTAGATTTTGATCCTGTATAACTAATAATATGTCCCCTAATAAAAGCTTTGAAAGCCTCCCAATTTACACATGCTGATGTTTGTGTAGTATTGATGTCAAAGAACTCGTCTATCTGTTTTTCTATATACTTGACAAATTCCTCATCCTGAAGCCATTTATGCTGAAATTGCCATCTACCTGATTCCTTTGTCAATTTTTTATCTACATATATTAGACAACAGGGTGCAGGATCAGAGATCACGATGTTATCATAAAAGCAGTTTTGAATCTTGGACCTTAATTCTGTGGAAATCAAAAAATAATCAATACGTGAGAATGTCTTGTAGGTACTGGAATAACAAGAATAGGCTTTAACTTGTGGTTTCATTTCTCTCCATATATCTAACAATCTCAATTCTTTCATAAAATGATTAATAGTCATCCTACATCCAATGTGCGTGCAATCCAGTCCTGTTGATCTATCTATACCTGGATTCAATGTACAATTAAAATCCCCTGCTATTATATGTTGCCCTGTAAGTGATGATAAGATAAGAAATAAATTAGCAAAGAACTTCTGATCATCTATATTGGGACCATATAAGTTCACAAGATTTATATTTTCTAATAGCAAAGAACCTTGAATGATTACATATCTTCCAAATTTGTCTCCAATTACATTTTTCACTTGAAAAGGAACTGATTTATGTATGAGAGTCATAACTCCCCTGGCCCGGGATGAGAATGATGAGGTGAAGACACTTCCTTGCCATCTACTCCTAATTCTTTTTATATCCTCCTCTATTAAATGAGTTTCTTGTAAAAACACAATTTTTGAACCCATGTCTTTTATTTTATTCATAACTTGTTTAAGTTTTTTTAAATTTTGTAGACCTCTGCAATTCCATGAAGTTAAATTAAGATTAACACTTTGGTTTATGATCAATAGAGTTTGGGATTACCTTGCAGTGTAAACATGCTCATACAGAGAAGCAAAAACATGAGTGGTTGAACATTCATCCTACAAACTACACACAAACAAATTTCCCCTTCCCACACTTGTGGGAAACCCCCCAAAATCAAAAGAAAAATTCCGTCTCCCGATATAGCCATCGACCGCTCCACACCCACGGGGAACAGCCTAAGCCACTCCTTCTTCATCCTCCCAATCACCCTAACTCTACTGCTTTTAATGACATAACATTAACTCTCCTCTGTAGTTTTCCAACTTAACTCCAAAATTTTTAACAACTTTGTACATCATAGTTTTTTTTGTTTGTTTTGTTTTTGTTTTTTTTTTAAATATATAATACAATCTATATTTTGTAAACTTACTATTTACTTCAAGTCAGTCAGATGCCTGTGCAAATGCTTAATTATTCTACCTTATATTTTGTTCATGCTTAGCTCCCACCAGTCTCTTCTTCTTCTTTGATCTTCTTGATGAACTCCTGCGCCTCCTCTGGGGTCTTGAAGATGTGGGTTCTGCCCTCATACGTGGTCAACAGTCTCGCAGGATAGATTACACCATGACGAATCCCAAGGTTGCGCAGCTCCTTACGTATGGGATCAAACTGCTTCCTCAATTGTTGGATTCCTGTGGCCAAATCTGGGTAGAACCGCACCTGCTGGTCCTGGTGTTTAATCTCTCCTTTAGCTCGTGCAGCGTTGAAGATCTTCATCCTGTCTCTGTTGCTAAGAAACTTCATAATTAAGGTCCTCGGCGGTCCCTTATCTCTCCGTGGGCCAATACGATGTGCATTTTCCAGAACCACTGCTGATTGCAACTCCTCGCTGCCCAGCACCTCCGGAATCCACTTTTCCAGAAAGGAACATACGTCCCGACCTTCTGATTCCTCTGGAAGACCCACCAGCCTCAAGTTATTCTGTCTCGACCGAGATTCCAAATCCAAAATATTATTTTCCAGAGATTTATTTTTTTTTTCCAAAGTGCGCACCTTTAATTGAAGACGGGTGACGTCATCTTCAGCACTAGCGAGACGGAGCTCCATCTGCGCCGTTCGTTCTACACAGTCACCCAATTCCTTTCTTATTCCTTCCAACGCTGCCATAATCCCATCAAATCTAGAGGAAAAGTCCGCTCTCATTGAACTCATGGCAGCCATCAGCGCATCTGCGCCTCGCCCCGCAGACATCGCACCGTTGCCAGCCTCCTCCGCCATATATGGAGTTTTATTTGCTGCGTCACAGACCTGAAAGTCCGTTAATTTGGACTGTTTCGGCGGCTCGCTTTTTCCTTTACCTGGTTTTCCAGCCTTAGGCTTCGCCGACATATCCTCGCCCAGACGCTGGGATACGTTCTGTCCCAAATGAGAGAGTTATTTGCCGATTTTTTTTCTCCAGGAGCAGAGCAGAGTGAGACACATCCGTCCTACGTGGCAGCCATAACCGGAAGTCCAATTAATTGTTAATCACACATTTTAATCTTTAAAGTAAAAAGCACATATATTTACACATTTTAGACAACAATTTTACATTTACATTTACACATTTTAGGCGGCTGTTGCGCAGGTGTAATGTGACCGCCTAC
The DNA here is from genome assembly GCA_020510985.1 of Pholidichthys leucotaenia. Taxonomy (NCBI): domain Eukaryota; kingdom Metazoa; phylum Chordata; class Actinopteri; order Cichliformes; family Pholidichthyidae; genus Pholidichthys; species Pholidichthys leucotaenia. The sequence continues at coordinate 357,623,833 of CM035843.1, read as the reverse complement.
TAATTGGAGGGTCATGGGTTTGATTCCCACTCTGTCTGCATGTCAAAGTGTCCTTGAGCAAGACACTGAACCCCCAGTTGCTCCTGGTGGCCAGGCTAACGCCTGTGTGTGTGTGGCAGCTCTGCCGCCGTGAATGTGTGCTTGAATGCGTGGATAGCAGGATCTGTAAACTGCTTTGGTCATCCAGAGATGAGAAAAAGTGCTATATAAGTGAATGCCATTTACCAACAATTGCAAACTTTTGAAGCTATATATATGTTTTGTTTGTTGTTTTTTTAAATGCTACATTGTGTGATTTCTATCACAGGAAACCATTCAACTTAGGGTTTCAAATAAATGACAATGTTTATTCAAAAGTGATGCTAACTCTGTGCCTGTTGGTAAAAGATTTAGTGATTCACTGAATATTTACCAAAATTTTCCAAAATCAGGAACCCACATTATTCAATTAAACTTAAAAGCTTTAGGTGTTATTTAAAGTCATTGTGTTATTCTTGGTTCATGTTTTTCTCCACAGAAAAGAAAAATTTATAACCTTAAATCTCTAAAGCATTTAATCCTTTTTTTTGTTCCCTTTTTGTAAATAAAATCATTACTTTAAAGTGACATTCAACAAAAATTCCAAAGCTAGTTATTGATGAAAATTCCAATACTAGACTTTGAAATTGAAGTAAAGAAGTCAATCCACCCAGTTTTTTGTTTGTTTGTTTTTTTGTGAAATACAACTCAAAATACAGTTTCAACAAACAAATAAATTGAAACAGGTACTAGTGGAAAAGGGGCTTTTGTTGTCACTGCCAGAAGTTTGGTTGAGGTGGGCAGGCATGATTTTGAGGCTAATGCTAACTGGCTAGCTGTTAGCTCCGGATGGCCAAGTCAGACTGGGCTAACTAACAGAACTAACTGCTGAATGTGATTTTGTAAAAACCTAAATAAACCGTTATCAGAGACAGGGGTGTGCAGTGTGAGTGGTACCTGGGGTACAAAAAGCACAGAAACAAACCTGAGTGAGTCAGTAGTACTTTTTCAGGAGTTTGTGCTAGCTAATAGTTAATTGGTGATCAGTAGAAGGTAGGGTGGAGGAGCATCGGCCGATGGCCTGTACAGGTCCGGCATGACGGTGCCCTGAAGTCCTACTTCTTGTTGGTCTCCAGCCTGGTTTGGGTAGTGTCTATCCTGTCCGCTGAGTTTCTGGCCTCGGCTCGAGGGAGTGACGGGGTCTTGTTACTGGGGGTTGTTGTTCTGGAAGCTAACGGCTAGTGGCTAGCGGATATTATTTGACCATATTATAGTCTAAAAAGGGGTGGATTTATTGGTGGGAACTGGTGTGCAGGACCATAGCGGACCATGGGCTAATATGAAACCAACTTTGGACAGTAAACACAAGAAAAGTAAATCTCTCTCAGTGGTGAACAGGCAAGATGGCGGACATGCGGACGGCAAAGCTGGATTCAGGAAAAACAATCGTAAGAGCAAAAATGTGGATATATCACAAAATACTAGCACGACCAATAATTCCTTGGAAATCTCTTGCATGGATGTAAATAAGGATGACACCGCAATTCTTGAAGACTCATGGAAATGTAAGGTTTGCAATAATGTTTTTACTGATGCAGGAGATAAACTGGTGGAATGTGAACGTTGTGAACTGTGGGTGTGCCTTGGTTGCTCAGGTATGAGTAAGAGTCATTATGATCTGCTTAACGATACATAACAAGGACCACTGATTCATTGGTACTGTGTAGACTACAACCAACAGGCAATTAAGGCTGTGAAATGTGATAAGAACATTGAGGAGAAATGCAAACAATACATGGAGAAATTTAAATCTGAGATTTCTGAGGAAATTCATGAGGTACGCACTTCCCTTGACAAGAAGTTTTCAAGGGAGGTTGATAGAATTGATGGTGAGATTAGAGGTATGAAGAAGGATATTGATAAGTTGGGCCTAGCATGTGACGATAAACCTCAGCTGGAAGTGCTGAAGATGGATTTGAACGACCTCAAATTTAGACAGGATGAGGTTATTGCTCGATGTGCAAATGTGGAAGATCTGCTGGAAGAAATGAGAGATAGGGAGAACAGGAAATTTAATTTGATGATCTTTAACTTACCTGAAAGCCAAGTGGCTGATGTTGAGGACAGAAGGAAGGATGACCTTGATTCCATTAGGGTGATGCTTGACAAGATAAAAGTTAAAGTGCCTCTATCAGGAATTGTGAGACTTGGTAAGAGAGATTCTCCTCGGTCTCTAAGAATTACTACAGCCTCGAAAGCGGACCAATATACAATTCTTAAAGCTGCATCAAATCTTCAGAAGGTTCCCAAGTATAAGGATGTATTTATTAATAGAGACCTGGCCCCTTTAGAGAAAAGGATGACAAAAATGCTCCTGGAGGAGCGGAAAAGAAGGACAAAGGAGTCTCAGGATGCAGGAGAGACCAGCACTACGAGGGTGATAAGGAAGGCCAGGGTGGTCAAAGGACGACCAAGTAGGGAGGAAGAAGAGATTTAGTTAACCACAATATTACTTGTTTTTATACAAACGCTGATCGTCTGCTGAATAAAAGGTCTGAGTTTATTGCTTCACTTGTATGTTATGCACCAGATGTTGTTTGTGTCACAGAGGTTTTACCTCAGCATTCGTATTTTCAAGCACAAGAATCTGAGTTTCAGGTGGATGGATATGACATCTATAGTAATATAGTACATAGGAAGCGTGGGGTGATGATCTATGTGTCACACAAAATAAAGGCCTCTCTAGCAGATAGTGCTGCTGACACCTTTGATGACAGTTGTTGGATTAAAGTAGAGTTGGAGGGGAATGATAAACTTTTAATTGGTTGTATTTACAGATCCCCCAATAGTGATTTGGTGAATAATGTTAAACTTTTTAATTATTGAAGGAATATTAGCAATAGAAGGGAATACAGTCACATACGTATTTGCAGGGATTTTAACTGCCCAGATTTTAACTGGATTGATGAAACTTCACCTGATAATATTGTTAGTGTTGTTGATCTGTCCAGGGTGTACCCTGCCTCTCACCCAAAGATGCTGGGATAGGTTTCAGTCGCCCCGCGACCCGAAAAGGATTAAGCAGAAGAAGATGGATGGATGGATGGATGGATGGATGGATGGATGGCTTCCAACTGCGCAAGTGTATCAGAGACTGTTGTTTTTACTCAGCATATATGTGATTTTACACATAGAAGAGGTGACCAGAGACCCACTCTGATTGATTTAATCTTTACTAATGAAGAGGGAATGATTGAAGATTTGACGATGGACGTTCCACTCGGGAAGAGCCATCATGTATGTATTATCTTTAAATTATGTTTTTATTTGAGGAGTAAATCATCCACAAAGAAGCCCCTCTGTGACAAAGGTGATTCTGAGAAATTTAGACTTATGATGGCGGCGTATCCATGGGAGGACAACTTGAATGGATTAAGTTGTGAGGGAAGCTGGACTGTCTTTGAAAAAAGAAAATGATTGAAGGGATTAAGGAGTGGAGGATGGTTTCCTTCAGAAGCACAATTGCAATACCTGCTGCAGCAGACTGGGCCTAAAAGCAACTAACCTCCTTATGATTCTTTATCTCTCTGCATCTGGACACACGGGATTTCTGTGTGAAGTGGAAGTTGGAAGGGAGTGGACTTTGGACATGGCTGCTATTACAGGTGCTGGCACCGCTTGTCACTGGCCGAGGACACTGTCATTTGGGTCTGTGCATCTTCATGCCGGGGTACACAGGGGAAAAAATAAAGAGTTTTGAACTTTTTTTTTACTCTTCACACAGATTTCCTTGCTTATCCAAGCAGACACAAATATCCATGACTGAACTGAACGGGTCTGTCCTGTTCATTTTCCTTCCAGCAGTCCTGCATGAGCTCGTACAACCAATTATAGTAAACCAGGCAGACCACTTTGGATGAATGTCAATGCATTGAAGAAGGTTAAAATGAAGACAGAAGCTTATAAGAGGTATATAAATACACTGGAGGGATGAGATTTCCTTCTATATGCAAGGGCAAGGAATCAGGCCAAGTGGGAATGCAGGAAAGCAAAACAAGATTTTGAGAGGAAAATAGCAAAGGAATCTAAGAACAACCCTGAAGCCTTCTATAAATATGTCAGTGGTAAGCGTAGGATTAAGAGAGGTATAGCAGACTTAGAGTCAGTATATGGGAAGGCTACGACTGACATTGAAAAGGCTGAGGCATTTAGTAATTTCTTCACTAGCATCTTTACCGAGGAGGATGCTACCAATATACCAGACTTCCAGCTCAATCGTGATATTGGTTGTCGTTTGGATGGTCTGCATATATCGGCTGAAGATGTCGGGAAAAGTCTCGATAATCTTAACCCTGGGACGTCACTGGAGCCTGATGGAATGCATCCTAGGGTGTTGACAGAGTTGAGTGCTGTAATTTCTAGCCCCCTTGCAACCATCATGAACAGGTCATTAGAAGAGGGTGTCATGAATCCGGGTTTGGAGGCCAAACCCGATTCTGACTCATTATTGTGCTCTGACCTAGTTTCCTCCTGACAGCTCGGGCACGCCCCCTCCTCCTGTCAAGCTCCGTCAGCTGCACTGTCTGGTGTTCACACACATTGGAAGTCACATATTAATTACATTAAAGGTAAAATATCCAAATCAATTGCAATACTACACAGAGTGAAATATTTGCTGAATCAACCCACACTATATACCTTGTATCATTCATTAATACTCCCATACATGACATATTGTACTGAAGTATGGGGAAATACATATAAAACAAACATATATCCAGTCTTTATGCTTCAGAAGAGAGCTATTAGAATAATAAACAAAGCTGCTTACAGGGAACCAACAAACCCACTTTTTCTTAAATTAAAAGCTCTCAAGTTGAAAGATCTGGTTGACTTTAAAACTGCAGTAATAATGTTTAAAGTGAAGAATCTATCACTGCCCGCAAATATCCAAAAGTTGTTCCAAATAAGGGAGAAACAATATCATTTCAGAGGAACATGTATATTTCAAAAACCTTCAGTGAGAACTACCACCAAGCAACACTGTGTTTCAGTGCAAGGAGTCAGATTATGGAACGATTTTGGACCTGAATTAAAATCATGTACAACGCTTGGACAATTTAAACAAAAACTAAAGGAAGAAATACTCCAAACATATATACAAGATGACATGTAAAATCACATAAGGACTGTCATATCCAGCCTGCGTTGTGTTGTAGCGTAGTTGTTTTTTTTTTTGTCACATTTTGTCTTAGCTTTGTTCTGAATTGTAATCGCTCTTGTTTTGTTTTCTTTTGAATTCTTGGATGGAATATGGGTGGGCAATATAAGCTGCGGCTTCAGCCATCACCCATTTCGGATAACTTATGTTGAACTGTATAATCAGAGGAGTTATTGTTTAATTTGATCTTGTTGGATTTTCTTTCCCCCTTTGTTATATTATTCAGTTTCTTTTAACCTGTACTTTTAATCTATCCGAAAATAAAGATTCAAGATTTATACACACACCCACATGCACACACACATGCACTCTCCCCATTCATTCTCATTTCACACACTCGCACACACCTGGTGTTAATCAGTTCAGCCCACGCATTCGCACACTGGCAATCTCTTTCCTTGTTAGCTTCTGGAGTATTTGTTGAGTGCGTCAGAGGAAAGAGATTGTCGGGGTATTCACCTCCATACGCGGCAGTTTGTTTCCCCGCTTATGGTTTCACTCCCTGCGTTATTCTCCAGCCCGTCTCTGCTACCTGTTTCATCCGTTGGTGTTCGGCTGGTCCTGCTTCTCCATTTCATCCACCAGACTGCATGTTGTGCTCCGGATCAGTCCCAGCCTTGTAAGTCTTTCTTCGCCTTTCCTTCTGAGCGCTACAGCCCTGCAGCACTAGGCTGCTCGCCTTTTCCTTTCCCGTGTTCTACACAGCTCTGTAGCTCGAGGCTCCATTTTAGACTGGGCTGTTGTGTACTCGGCTGGCGCTCTGTAAGTTTGGTGGCCAAATCCAATCATCGCATCCCTCCGTATATTGTGTGGTAACCGAACTGCATCTGTGATTATTGGACTTGTTATTTTTTGGTGAACTGAAATAAACCTGACACTCTTTACTCCCCTCAATTGAGTTTTATTCTCTCTCTTGTGCGCCATGTTATGGCGCACGGAGGTTTGTGACAGAGGGAGTGATCCCCATGAGATGGAAAGAAGCTCATGTATCGCTGATTTATAAGAAGGGCCCAAAATCTGACCCTGGGAATTACAGACTAGTAAGCCTTACATGTGTGACCTGCAAGATTATGAAAGTCATTGTTAGGGATCATCTGGTCACTTACTTAGATGAGAATCATCTATTACATAATTTTCAGCATGGCTTTATTAATGGTCGCTACTGCAGTACCCAGCTTCTTAGTTGTTTGGATATTTCGACAAGAATGCATGATGAAAACTGGCCCATTGACGTTGTTTACCTGGATTTTGCAAAGGCATTTGATAGCGTGCCTCATGTCAGACTCTTAGTCAAACTTAAAGGTTATGGAATTATGGGAAAGTTCCTCACCTGGAGCCGGAGTTTTCTCATAGGAAGGAAACAATGAGTAATTATTAATGAGGCTGCATCCGGATGGACACATGTATTGTCAGGAGTCCCCCAGGGCAGTGTATTGGGCCCCCTGTTCTTTGTCCTCTTCGTGAACGACATGCCAGGAGCTGTGCATAATTATATTGCTTTGTTTGCTGATGACGCTAAGGTCTTTTCTATTGTTAACAATGACCATCAACAACAGTCACTTCAGGGCGATTTGGAACAACTGCAGGCTTGGGTCAAACGGTGGCAAATTAAGTTTAATGCCACTAAATGTAAAGTGATGCACCTTGGGAGGCACAACGCCAAATACAAGTATAGATTAGGTGAAGTTACCTTAGAGCAAACTAAGGAAGAGAAGGATCTGGGAGTATGGATGGATAATCGACTCACGTTTGATATCCACATGGAGAAGCAAGTGAATAAAGCCAACCCGCAGCTGGGACTGATAAGACGATAGTTCGAATTCTTAGATAAAGAGATTTTTAACACTGTATAAATCATTTGTCACGACTCACCTGGAGTACTGTAATACAGTTGTTTTTCCTATATATGCTAGGCAAGCAAAACTTCTAGAGGGTGTTCAAAGACATGCGACAAAGCTGGTCCCAGGACTTCAGCATGTAGCATAAACTGATAGGTTACGTGAATTGAAGCTTCCAACACTGCAGTATCGACGTGCTCGGGGAGACATTATTGCAGTATATAAGTACTTTCATGGCATTTATAAAGTTGATCTCTGTTCTTTGGAGCTGGATGATAGCCCCGTATTCACCAGAGGACATAGTTTGAAGTTAAAAAAAATCAAGATATTGGAAGAGCAGGCGACAGAATTTTTTTTCTAATAGAGTTATTGAAACATGGAATAGACTGCCTGAGGATATTGTGACTGCTCCAACAGTGAATACAATGAAGAGCAGACTTGATGCCCATTGGTCTGCACGCCAGTACTCGCTGGAGCACTTTTATCAGTATTTATTAGTCTTCTATTTCTCAACAATAAAGCTCTCTTTTTTTATGTTAGCCAGTGAAATGGAATAAGTGAAAATCAGTAATAGGTCTATGACCGATGAAGACCGAAGAGGATAAGATAAGAAACACATCTCCCAATTTCTAAATAATTCCAAAATTCCACTTGCCTTCTTACAAACCTGTAAGTTGGGACAAGTTCTAAAAAGGAGCTTATAACTACCATCACTATAAAATAACACTCAAGGTTAACTCTTGACTAACAACTTCAGCTATAATCAACAAACTGATTTCAAGCTAGCTGTTAAACAAACGGTCAAACATGTCGGATCCACTCACCAAACTGGATGGCCTTCAAGCAACATTGGAAGATTTGACTTCCGACCTTATACCCGACTTCTCCACACATGTTCAAGAAACACCCCCAAAGATTTGAAGCAAATCACTGAAAAACTTTTGGATGAATGCACTAATAATCCACCAAAAGCAAAGGAACTCTGCAGTGTGCTAGGAAAGTTCGCACTAGCATTAGTTGCAAGGTTAAGAGTAGCTGAATCTGAAGTATTATATGCAGAAAAAGAACTGGTGAAACAACAATCAACTCTCTTCTCTCTTCAGGAAGATAACAAATCACTAATGAAAAAGCAGGAACATGTTTGCAGAGAGCATGAAGATACCCAAGCTGAACTTGATACCACGTTGCTGGATTTGGACCAGGTAAAGCAAGAGGAGCAACGACTCGAAGACGACAATACCTTGTTTCAGTGAGAAAATGAGGAATTAGGAACCACCCTTCAGGACACTGAGAACAAACTCGAAAGAGTTGAAGGTCAACTAGACGACACAGAAGCTGACTACATGAAATGTCAACTGCTCCTACAAGAAGCACAAGAAGGCCTTCAGGACATCAAAGAAGAGCTAAAAGATTACCGTAAACAAAGAGAACCAAGACCAGGAGCCATGGACAGACCGGTTCTCTCGACAAAGGGAGGCATCCCCTCAACGGACGGGGACTCCCCTGGCATGCGCTCGTCCGACCCATTCAGCAAACCCAAACGACAACGCCAAAGTCATTTGCAAATCCCATCCGATAGAGACCTCGATAAGATCGTTCACCACATCACCAAATTTGACCCTTCGACCAGTGGGTCACCTGATTCCAGGGCTTATTTACAAGACATTGACTACTACTTGTGTAAATACCCTGACGCTATGGTCGACGATCACATTTATTTGATCAAGCTAACATCTAACTGGTCGGTGTCAAAATTTATAGACCGACAGCCATTGGATATCAAGATGAGCCACCAGAGACTCTACAAAGCCAGTGAAAAGGAATTCTCCGATGACTGCCAAGAGTCAGGGCTAGCAACAGCCCTAGCTGTGAAACAAGGTCGCTCAGAGCCCCCACAGGCCTACTACCAGTGACTCCTTTGTGCATATTTTGGATCTCAAAACACGCCAGGGATGGAAGAAGACCATAATTTTAAGGCTCTCTTCATTCAGAATCTTCATCCCACGGTCAGCCACCACCTTGGAGTCATGGCTAACCCAAGGTCAAACTCAATAAACCAGCTGAGAGAATTTGCACATTATGCATTCCAAAAACAACAACAAAGTAACCAAAAGCATGCTGAGCCTACCACGGTGCTAGCTGTCAACACCACGTCTGACACTCTGAACCCTGAGGGCGCCCCGAGGCCAGCCCCTGTTCCTGCACCATGGCCACATGCAAAACCATAACAGTTCTCTAGCCAAGCTAATTCAGGTCAGAACCCAACCAAATCTTCTACACCCAGCTCAAAATCAATGTCACCAAAGCCTGACTACCGTCAGATGCCAAGCCCACCAGGGAGGTCACAAGAATACGGTACGGATACTCTGGATGACGGATATTGATTTCGAGACTCGCGTAACTGCGGTAATTGGTCACCTCCCTCGTACCGCCGCAGAAACTCAGGAAGGGAGACGAGACCTCCCTCTGGTAAGTATGGCTCCAGAAACTGGAAGAAGAAAGAAATACCCACTTTCAGTCAAGAAGACATGGAAGCTCTCAAATGTCTACTAGATGAAATGAAGAACAAGAAGGAGGACAAGAAGCCAGATGTCCTAGCCATAAATATTGTGACAACCCAAAACGATCCTTCAGGGCTGCCAAAACCCGACCATGAGGAACCTCCTACTGTATCAGTGGGAGATACAGTAGACACAACAGAGCATCTTCCACCTGAGGCCCCAGAGGGGCCTGAGAACCCAACACCATCCAGCGCCATTCTGGTAGTCCAGCTACCTGAAAAATTTCACTCACCCGAAATAGACTGCTCCTTAATCCGCGTTGAACCACTGGTCCAACAATTTCTGTGTGACTTGACCGAGAGGGGGGTAGCACTAAAAATTTTTCCTCTCATTGACCTGACCAGACATCTCCAGCAGACTTTTGCATTTGCCCAAAAACATTTGGACCTATCAGCTGAAGGACGCAAAGCGTACTATGACCAGAAAGCCTCCCATGACGAACTCCAAGTGGGAGACAAAGTTTTCTACTACTTCTTCATCCCTCAAACAGGACAGACCAACGCACAGGCAGGAAAACTCGCTCGGAAATTCCTCCCCAGGTGGACGGGTCCATACACAATCACAGATGAACTCTCACCAGTCGTGTACCAAATCAAGATACACAAAGGTCACCAGGACCCCATCTCCAAATGGGTCCATCGTAATCAGATCAAAACTCACAAAACCCCCATGGGACTTGTCGGGGACAACACTGTTCCATTAAGTCAATAAATAAACTTAAAATCTAGCCTGCGCCTAATAGATAACTGTTAGCTAACTATCAGCCTCAAGTATACTCGGTTGCCCTTCTCTATCCCGATCAGTTAACTGCACCAGGGCCTCCAAAAGGAAAAAGTTAACCCAAAACTAACTGACTTCCTTAAAAGCTAACCTCAAAAGATCCTGCAAAGTCTCAATCAGTGTCATCAACTTACTATTTCAAAATAGTACACACAAAACCTCCAACACCATTAGCCTGAGTTAATAACAACATCAAAATTCACACTAAAGGTGATAAAACACTAAAAGTTTAGAGCTCAATCTCTATGAGAAGTTGTTCCACCTCTGAGAATAATTTTCATCTGCCACTCAGGTGTCTAAAGAAAACCAACAAGAAAGTCGAGATTAAAATCGTTCATTTCTATGTATCTTGACAGGATGGTGGCCTTCTTGCTTTTTGGTCTAACCCTCTGCTTAACCATCGCGTCTACCTTCACTGACCTTGTGAAAGAGGGGCCCGAGTCTGGGATAGCTTTCATTGACCAACCAGGACTTCTGATTACGGAATGTCAAATCCACACTCAAAAGATCTTTGTGTGGTTTGATCCCTCCACAGTGGTCTACAGAAATCTTCTGCTAAGCCCAGGGTCATCCTCTTTGGTCGGACAACGCTGGATCAAGCAAGCTATCGACTATACTGAATCCAATATCACACATGTGCTGGAACAACTAGAGAAGTTCACCATTACCCAGTTCAACTTAACTGCACCCAAAGTCAGAAACTGATGAGCCGTAGGTGGATTCTTAGCAGCTGCCTCAGCTTTAGGATCATTGTTTAGCTTAAGTACCTCTGCTGTTAATTCGGTCAATATCATTACCCTAAAACGTCCGGTAGGTGAGCTGCAAACTGCGCTCCCTCGGATTCAGGCACAATTGGCGGCCCAGAAAACAAGCTTACAAGCTGTCAGCACCACCTTACAAGGTATGGTGTTAGTTGTGAACACTTGCAGTTAAGCTTTGGTCAAACTCAACAAGTTGATGCAGTCGTTGTTCTCTGTACTTCAGGTTGACTTTGCCCAAGTACAGCTAGTGTCTATGTTACTGTCAGACGTAATTAGGGACAATAGCTCTTTCGTTAACGCTTTGGCAATGGGCCGGATTCCACCCTACCTCGTCCCTATGTCAGTGGTCACAGACTTGCTTGCTACCGCCACTCAGAGAACTATAATACCACTCCAAGCCCATTTAGCTTTTACCTTCGGCAATGCTATCCCCATCTACATTGACCCTGAAAAGCACCAGATGGCTTTCATTGTCAACCGACTGATGATCACCTACGATAGTATCTACCAGTTGAAGAAGGTTGTCAATGTTGGGATTTGGAAGCAGGACACTCATGTCAAGGTCAAAACCCCTTCAGTGGTGGTGTACCATGACAACAGTCCTGGCCTTTACTTGGTCCCGAACCTATGCATGTGCACTCTCACCAGGGATGTCCACTATCTGTGCCCTAGTAAACCTTTTCTTAAGGATAGCACCGGGGGCATCTGTGGGATCCAAGCATCCTCTCAGGACATGACTTGTCCCACTGTCCTCACCCCACGATCTCAAGTGACCACCACACGGGCCCACATCGTCGGAAACCGGTGGCTTGTTAACATCCCAATGCAATCTGCTACTGTCACCTACGACCAACATGACACATTTTCCCAGATCACACTTTCTTCCAACACTTTCTGGGTTCAAGTTCCTAAAGGCTCATTCTTTCATGTCGGCGATTTGGTCTTGCATCACCTCAACACTGACCAATGCAATAGCAGTGTCGATGTGTCCGATTTTTTTCTCTAAGCAAGCGCTTCAACTCAGCTCTGAGATCGTGGATAAAGTCACCTTTAAAGGTCCTCAAGTCGTTGACTTAGCCCCAATAGGGAATGAGCTCCAAGTCCTTGAGCCAAACCCTAACCCACTACGCCATCCCATTTTGCACTCCTTGTTTGTACCAGATGCAGTGCTCATGTGCATGGTCATTTTCGGATACTTCCCAACCTTTGCCGCAGCCGGCACCTACCTCTGACAAACTAGAGCCTTACAAGACCAACTCAACTATTTGGCTACTAGTATGAGGCGTAGTTTCAGACGCTAAGACCTAGACCTGAGTCCCAACATTGAGAACCTATTTCCTGAAAAAGAGATTTTTGGTCTAGATGAACTACCCATTAACGTTGTAGAAGTGGAACCATAGGCAGGTCTGCTAAATGGACCCCATGTGAACCTCCTTGAGTTACCTCAATATTGCTTAGCCTAAACCTCTTCCCCAAATGTAAGCAATAAACATTTTTTTGTTGTTGTTGTTTGTACTTGTCTTTTTGATCTTTACTCCTAGAATTTTTTTTTTGAGTTTAAATGCATGCTTATATACAATCATAGATATACAGTATATTCCTTGCAATCAATTTTGATTTTTGTGCACATTCAAACTATTTTTGAACAGTTTTAGTAGCTGCTTTATTATAAACCAAACATTTACCTCAGGTATGTAAAACTACATACTTTTTACTTTTGTACATTTGTAACCAGAATTTTTGAGTCTTTACAGGCATATACCATATTTTAGTATTTTTAGACAATTTTACAATTTATATTTGTCCATATTCAAATTATTTTTGGAAACTCCTAGAAGTTTTTCCAGTAAACCAAATTCAAAGATCTCTACTTAGGAATAGATAATGTTTACAAGCTTAGGGCTCATGGACATCAAAACCATTAGCCCAGCATTTACTGTGGGGCAAAAAAGTATTTAGTCAGCCACCAATTGTGCAAGTTCTCCCACTTAAAAGATGAGAGAGGTCTCCAATTTTCATCATACGTATACCTCAACTATGAGAGACAAAATGAGGGGGAAAAAATCCAGAAAATCACATTGAAGGATTTTTAATGAATTAATTGGTAAATTCTTCAGTAAAGTAAGTATTTGGTCACCTACAAACAAGCAAGATTTCTGGCTCTCACAGACATGTAACTTCTTCTTTAAGAGGCTCCTCTGTCCTCCACTCGTTACCTGTATTAATGGCACCTGTTTGAACTTGTTATCAGTATAAAAGACACCTGTCCACAACCTCAAACAGTCAGACTCCAAACTCCACTATGGCCAAGACCAAAGAGCTGTCAAAGGACACCAGAAACAAAATTGTAGACCTGCACCAGGCTGGGAAGACTGAATCTGCAATAGGTAAGCAGCTTGGTGTGAAGAAATCAACTGTGGGAGCAATTATTAGAAAATGGAAGACATACAAGACCACTGATAATCTCCCTCGATCTGGGGCTCCACGCAAGATCTCACCCCGTGGGGTCAAAATGATCACGAGAATGGTGAGCAAAAATCCCAGAACCACACGGGGGGACCTAGTGAATGACCTGCAGAGAGCTGGGACCAAAGTAACAAAGGCTACATCAGAAACACACTACGCCGCCAGGGACTCAAATCCTGCAGTGCCAGACGTGTCCCCCTGCTTAAGCCAGTACATGTCCAGGCCCGTCTGAAGTTTGCTAGAGAGCATTTGGATGATCCAGAAGAGGATTGGCAGAATGTCATATGGTCAGATGAAACCAAAATAAAACTTTTTGGTAAAAACTCAATTTGTCGTATTTGGAGGAGAAAGAACACCATACCTACTGTGAAGCATGGGGGTGGAAACATCATACTTTGGGGCTGTTTTTCTGCAAAGGGACCAGGACGACTGATCCGTGTAAAGGAAAGAATGAATGGGGCCATGTATCGTGAGATTTTGAGTGAAAACCTCCTTCCACCAGCAAGGGCATTGAAGATGAAACGTGGCTGGGTCTTTCAGCATGACAATGATCCCAAACACACCGCCCGGGCAACGAAGGAGTGGCTTCGTAAGAAGCATTTCAAGGTCCTGGAGTGGCCTAGCCAGTCTCCAGATCTCAACTCCATAGAAAATCTTTGGAGGGAGTTGAAAGTCTGTGTTGCCCAGCGACAGCCCCAAAACATCACTGCTCTAGAGGAGATCTGCATGGAGGAATGGGCCAAAAATACCAGCAACAGTGTGTGAAAACCTTATGAAAACTTACAGAAAACGTTTGACCTCTGTCATTGCCAACAAAGGGTATATAACAAAGTATTGAGATGAACTTTTGTTATTGACCAAATACTTATTTTATCGAGGAATTTACCAATTAATTCATTAAAAATCCTTCAATGTGATTTTCTGGATTTCTTTTTTTCTTATTTTGTCTCTCATAGTTGAGGTATACCTATGATGAAAATTGGAGACCTCTCTCATCTTTTAAGTGGGAGAACTTGCACAATTGGTGGCTGACTAAATACTTTTTTTTACCCCACTGTAGGTCAAGAGTCGCCAATTGGAATCAGCTGCCAAGGATGTGTACCAACACTGACCGAAGCTCACCATCGATACAAAGGGGGGAATATGTAGCATCAGCTCCCTTTGGCTCTAATCTGTAAAATAACTCTTCAACTTAAAGAAATTGTTTCACCCAGAAAAAATTGGTCAAATCCTGTTTCCTTCATCTCAGCACCACCAGTTGGGACATACATTCCATGGTAGGAGGGGGCCGATAAGGATCCCAGCTCGTGCAAGGAACGGAGTAGTTCGCCATCATAAATCCCTGAAGCTTCCTTCCATTCAGAAAGGTTTATGCTTTAAGTACTGTGTTGATACCTTCCTGAGGTACCACATACCTTCCTTCATACCACAAGTTGCTAGGAATTATCCACAGCTCCACATTGCCCCCTTCTGTCAACTCAGAGACATGTTGGATTTAATCAACCTGGGAACTTTGCTTTGTTTTCCCTACTGAAATAATCCTGTCTCCTCAAGACTTTTTTTTTTTTTTTTTTAAGGAAATATTGCTCAGGACACTATTTGAAGAGATGACCATCTTTGTGTCGGACAATAACGGGTTTGAAATGTTCATTAATCATTGATTTTTAAATGTGTGCATGTTTGTAAATGTTTATTTGAGCCTTATTCCAATGCATGTTAATTATAGAAGGACCCGTTTATAAGGTGCATGCTCACTGAATATTAGTCTTGAATCACTGAAGTTAGCTTAGATTTCATATTATGTATATTATGAATTTCACAGAAAATGTGTGAATGTCTTTTGAAACTTGTATCAGTCATCTGACTGGTACCAGCCAATCACCAGGCTGTCTCTGTTAGATGATGCCTCCTTTCATTTTATTGGTCAGTTACAGACAAAGAACTGTTTTCTTATTGGACCAAAGTTCATTCAAATCTCCTGCGATGGAAGACAATTGGTTCTCTTTTCATGCCAGTCAAACTTTCCCTGGGAAAACTGGCTCAGTTAAATAGAGGGAGAACCGCCCTAGTTGGAGAGTTTTTCGTTTCTGTTCAGTTTGTGTTCTCGTTGTTGTTCAGAAAGAGTTCTGTCTTCTGTAAAGTGTGTCTTGTTTTTCTGGCATCTGAGGAGAGAGCATCCTTTCCTGTTTGAGCTCAACTTCTTTATGGGAGTAAAACCCCACAACACCTATTTCTTCCTCTTCTCAGAAGCCATGTGTATTGTACTGAACTTTTTCTATTGATCTTACCTCGTTTCATCGTTGAAGTGGACTGATAGACATTTTTTGACTTTTTCTTTTCCTGCCTCGCCCACGTATCATGACATCAGAAAAGCTAGGATTGCATGGGTGGAACTGTCTAAATACATTTATTTCCATCAGCCTATGTTCTTATTGGCTGGTGGATATCCTAATTTTTCGGACCTGTTGCCAGAAAGACATCACGCCTGCTCCGAGGCCAGCTGTTCATTCTGCCGCTGGCTCTCCATGCCCGCATGCCCCTGGATACCTGCTGCCAAGTCTCAGCCATCACAGCTGAACTGAAAAGGACTGCTGGCAGTCGCTTTTCTTGTGTGCCACCTGCTGGCATTAAGATCACTGCTGGAAGCTGAAGATGCAGCTGTTTCATAAGTCAGACTTTCACTTACTATCTGCTGGGCTAAATGTGATGTCTAATTATAATTGAATATGACCAATTCTTCATGTTATAGTTAGTCCATAAGCTACGATAGAAGCTATAAGCCGAAGGAAAATTAATATTCTCTTTTCAATAACCTCTGTTTTTTTTTTGTTTTTTTTTTTTTGTAGAGTAACTCAGAATCTCTTTTTCAGATAATCAGCTTTTGTCATTTTGTCCATAAAATTGCATCCAATTTTATGCATATTTTTGGTTAGTTATTTCATAGTCTTCCATTGCATTACAGTTAAAATTCAAAATCTGGTTTCTCTTGGTTCCACAAATGTGATTACACTCTGGTGCTCAATAATCAGTTATAAAATGAATGTGATGCTTAACCTTTGATCATTTCACCTGCTTACAAATCATTTGAATGTAATGTCATTTAACCTGAATCTGATTATTAAAACTTGTTAATGGCAGAGAGAATTTTCTGCCTGATTTCTTTTGTTGTGTGTGCTTTTCTGGGTCACTGCAGAAGAACTCACAAATATTGAGATTGGTTATTGACAGGGTCAAGGACTAGTTATTAATTGTCCCGTTGGACTGGTGCCCCTTATGAGTGTTTATTCTCTGTTTTGAGAGTGTTTGTGGGGAAGGAGTAAACCTCCTTCCACCCACACACACTTCTAATTATAAAATAAGTAATCCTTGTACCTGTCATAATGATGGATCAGTCAGCTCATGTGCAGGAACCACACCAGAGAAAAACTCACTCGACACAAAGAAGCAATCTACACAATTTATTAATTTCAAAAACGTGGAGCAAAGTTAAGGAAATCATCACCCGCCAGAGGAAGACAGGCCTGTGGGGAGAGACGAGAGCAAATTAATATGAGGAGGGAGGCTGGGAAGTGGAAAGATAAATCTGCCACTTACGTGAGTGGAGCACAGAGCCTGACAGAGAAGCCCAGCAGGGAGAGAAGAACCAGCAGGGTGAAGCTGGCAGTAAATAGGTGAAGAGAAGGAGCTGGGTGGAGTCTGACCGGGTGGAGACAAGTGGCCGATGCAGGATGAGGTGGATGGAGCAAGTGAGCGCACAGCAATCCCCAAAGACACACCCCGCCAATGGCAGCAACCTGTGGGAAGAAGAAGAGAGAGGGATTCAGCATAAATCCTTCTGAGATTATTTGATAGCTACTTGAGCGTTTGCAGGCAATATACCCAAACGAGCCAGCGCTGAGGTCTCTGCTTGATGGTCTTATGCTCTGGCGAGGAAGGAGTGGCAGGTGCGTCTAATCACACAGGTACGTTGATTGCAGAGGAATCGGGGAATCCAAAAACAGAAAGGGGGGGCATGCGCACACCTGATCATGTCAGTGTCCACCCTTCTTTTAAGGAATGCCTCCTGGCGGTCCACTGGGTTTCTCTGGATGAGCCTGGTGGAAGGCCCAGATCATCCCCTTGTCCTGGAAATTAGACTTGGGAATCCACGACCGATGTTCAGGGCCGTAGCCCTTCTAGTGCACCAAGTATTGTAAACCTCGGCCCCGACAGCGAATGTCCAGGATCCTCTCAACCGTGTGGGTGGTATGACCACTGAGGGTCCGAGGAGGAGGAGGCAGCTCTGGGGGGAAGAGGGGATGGACAGAGAGTACTGGCAGAGAGGGGTTTGATCTTTGAGACGCGAAATGTCAGGTGAATGCGAAGGGTCTGCGGGAGCAGTAGGAAAACCGTGGCGTCATTTATGATCTTGGTGATGGGGAGCGGGCCCAGGAAGCGGGGTGATAGCTTTTTAGAGTCCGTCTTCAAGGGTACCTGTTCCGCGGACAGCCAGACCTGCTGCCCGACCTGATATTTGGGAGCAGGGGTCCACTTCTGGTCCGCATATCGCCAGTTGTGCTCCGTAGAGCGAAAGAGTTTGGCTTGGGTGGCTCTCCAAAGTCAGCGGCAGCGGTGAGCGTGAGCCCCCACGGATGGCACAGCGATCTCCCTCTCCACCATGGGCAAAGTGTGTGTGTGGGGGGGGTATCCCACTGAGGCCTTGAATGGTGTGAGACCTGTAACAGTAGAAACAGCAGAATTGTGGGCATATTCAGCCCAGGTCAGATGAGTACTCCACATAGAGGTATTGTTGGATACTACGCATCTGAAGGCGGCCTCCATGGATTGGTTGGTGCGCTCAGCCAGCCTGTTAATTTGCGGATGGTAACCAGAAGTGAGGCTGACTGACGTACCCAGTGATCTGCAGAAGGACTTCCAAACCAGTGACGTGAATTGAAGGCCCCGGTCAGACACAATGTCGAGGGGGATACCATGAAGGCGGATTACATGGGTGGTGAGGAGATTGGCAGTTTGTGATGCAGAGGGCAGTTTGGAGAGGGGAACTAAGTGGATCGCCTTTGAAAAACGGTCGACGATGGTGAGGATCACTGTATTGCCCTGTGAATGAGGAAGTCCAGTGACGAAATCCAGGGCAATGTGAGACCAAGGTCGACTGGGGACAGGTAGGGGATGAAGCAGGCCAGCCGGTGGTGAGGGGTTGGGCTTGTTGCGTGCACAGGTCTGGCATGCTTTCACATAGTCCAGGATATCCCTCCGCAGCGTGGGCCACCAGAATACTCGTCTGACTAAGTCAATCGTCTGAGACACTCCAGGGTGGCAAGAAAAATGGCTGGAATGGCCCCACTTGATGACATCCCTGCAGAGGGTGGTAGGGACAAACAGGCAACTTTGGGGAACCCCCGCTGGTTCGGGTTCCAGGCCCTAGGCCTGTCGGCCCCTCTACTCAATTCCCCATGTAAGGGCTCCAAGGACACAAGAAGGTGACAAAATAGGCTGGGAGCGGGACAGGGGGGCTGGTTGGTCTGAGGAGAAATGTCAGGAGAGAGCGTCCGATTGAACATTATGCGTGACAGGTCTGTGTGTGATGGTAAAACTGAATTGTAGAAAGAATAAGGCCCAGTGAGCCTGCCTGGCATTAAGTCGGCGGGCCGACCGAAGGTACTCTAAATTCCTATAGTTGGTCCACACGACTATGGGATGAACAGCTTCCTCCAACCAGTGCCTCCACTCCTCGAGAGTCAACTTAATGGCAAGAAGCTCCCAATCCCCTACGTTGCAATTCCTCTCAGCTGGGGTGAGCCACTGAGAGAAATACGTGCATGGGTAGAGCTTCTGATTGGCGGTTGAGGGCTGCGATAGAACAGTGCCCACCCCCAAATCAGAGGCATCCATCTCCAGGGTAAACTGTAGCTAAGGGTCGACCTGGGCCAAGATGGGTGTTTGGGAGAACAGGCCTTTTAATTTGGAGAAGGCCTGTTCAGCTGCCTCGGACCAGAGAAATGACACCTTAACACAGGTCAGCTGTGTGAGCGGCTGTGCTACCCCACTATAGTTCTTGATGAACCTGCAATAGAAATTTGCAAATCTCAAGAAGCACTGGAGCTCCTTGCGGGAGTGGGGTGTAGGCCAATCCAGCACAGCCTTCACCTTGGCTGGGTCAGCCCTCAGCTCCCCCTCCGCCACAGTAAATCCAAGGAAAGAAGTGGAGCAGGTGGAAAACTCACACTTCTCGGCCTTTACAAACAGTTGGTTCTCCAGGAGCCGCTGTAACATGGCCCTGATGTGGACCTTGTGTTCCTCTAGCATGCGGGAAAAAAAATCAGAATATCATCAAGATAAACGAAGACAAACTGAATAACCATGTCATGGAGGACGTCATTTATGAGGCGTTGGAAGACGGAAGGGGCATTAGTGAGTCCGAAGGGCATCACAAGATACTTGAACTGCCCCAGGTGTGTCTTGAAGGCCGTCTTCCATTCGTCCCCCTCCCGTATACGGACCAAATGATACGCATTGTGTAGGTCCAATTTGATGAAAACCCGCAAGCACTGAAGGAGCTCAAACACGGTGTTAATCAGGGGCAAAGGATATTTGTCTTTGATGGTGATTGCGTTAAGCTCCCGGTAATCAACGCACAGGCGCAGAGATCCATCCTTCTTACCGACAAAAAAGACCCCCACCCCAAGAGGAGCCGAAGAGGGCCGAATAAGGCCGGCATTCAGCAAGTCTTTAACATACCTCTCTATCGCCTCCCTCTCCTTGCCAGAAATGCTATAGAGCCGGCTGGATGGCAGCCGCATGCCCGGGAGGAGGTCTATCGCACAATCATCAGAGCGATGAGGAGGTAAGGAAAGTGCTCTTGATTTGCTGAAAACCTCCCCAAGGTCATGATAGACCTTGGGCACGAGGGTGAGGTCCGGCGGCTCCACCGGAGGGAATGAGATGGCTAAGGTTGGCGAACACTCGGCCAAACTGAGACATGATGCCAAACAGTGGGGGCTCCATGAGGAAATTGAGTTTTGTGCCCAGTTAATTATAGGGTTGTACCTCTGGAGCCATGGATAACCCAGAACCACTGGGGAGGATGAATTTGGGAGGACAAGGAATGACAGTTCCTCCTGGTGATTCCCAGAAAGAATGCTGGAGATTGGCGCAATGCATTCTGACACTGAGGCCACATTCTCGCCAGATAAAGTGGTGACATTAAGAGGATTGGACAATTTGGTGGTGGGAATGCCCATCTCCTGCACGAGCCGGGAAGAAACAAAATTCTGCTTAGCCCCTGAATCAATCAACGCCATAACCCTCCTCTCAACCCCCGGCAATTGAACGAGGGACGAAATGGAGAAATTACCAGGGGGGATGAAGAAAGGTCCCACCCATCAGACCCCCCACGGCTACTTACAGGCTGCGTCTTTTGGCTTCAGGTGGCAGTCATCGAGTTTGTGCTCTAACTAGCCACAGCAGAGACATGCACCGGCCCTCCTCCACCGCTGGTACTCCTCCGGGGTCAAACGAGCCTGGCCGAGCACCATCGGTTCAGAGGAAGGGTTGGCGCCACCTGTGTTAGTGGACTGGACGGGTACGCGTGTGAAGGGCGGGTGAGAAGAGGATTTGTGCTCCTTTGCGTGCTCGCAGTAACGGTTGTCCAAGCCAACAGCCTGATCAATTAAACCGTTCCAGAGAGGAGGAAACAGCATAAACAGCCAGGTCGTCACGGAGGTGAGGGTTTAAACCATGGAGGAATGCACTGCATAACGCAACGTCATTTCATCCAGAGTCCGCCGCTTTGACCCTAAACTCCACCGAGAAATCGGCAACAGACTGACTTCACTGACGAAGAGACCGAAGGCAGCTCATAATATTGCCCTCACTCTCTGTTCGGTCAAAAGTGCGAGAAAACTCAGAAATGAAACAACTGAATGTGTAATTGGGACCCTCCGGACTGTCGAGGACAGATCGGGCCCAACTAAGGGCTCGGTCCCACAGCAGGAGGGTCATAAAATGAATTCTGGAAATATCGTCCAGGTACTCCCTGCCCACCTGGCCCAAATAAAGCCGCACTTGGCACAAAAACTCCTTGCATTTCCCCACCTCCCCCGTGTACGGAGCAGGTGAGGGAACGGACGTAGTACAGCGAACGATGGAAGGAACGGGAGCAACAGGTGGAGTGGAAGGACCCGGGCGAGATAAGTGGGTCAAATGATCGGTGACCGTGCCCAGATGCTGCGTAATGGTCGCCAGCTGCTGTGTAAGCATGGTCACCTGCCGCTCTGCAGCGTCGAGGCGGTGGAGAGCGGAGTGTTCCGCTGGTGAGGCCTCCGCTGAACTTGCGTCATGGCTGGCTCGTTCTGTCATAATGATAGATCAGTCAGCTCACATGCAGGAACCACACCAGAGAAAAACTCACTCACCACAGAGAAGCAAGTCTACACAATTTATTAATTTCAAAAACGTGGAGCAAAGTTAAGGAAATCATCACCCGCCAGAGGAAGACAGGCCTGTGGGGAAAGACGAGAGCAAATTAATATGAGGAGGGAGGATGGGAAGTGGAAAGATAAATCTGCCACTTACGTGAGTGGAGGAGCCCAGAGCCCAACAGAGAAGCCCAGCAGGGAGAGACGAACCAGCAGGGTGAAGCTGGCAGTGAATAGGTGAAAGGAAGGAGTTGGGGTGGTCTGACTGGGTGGAGACAGGTGGCCGATGCAGGATGAGGTGGATGAAGCAGGTGAGCGCACAGCAATCCCCAAAGATGCACCCCGCCGAACGAGCCAGCCTTGAGGCCTCTGCTTGATGGTCTCTTATGCTCTGGCAAGGAAGGAGCAGCAGGTGTGTCTAACCACACAGGTGCATTGATTGCAGAGGAGTTGGGGAATCCAAAAACAGAAAGGATGGGGCATGTGCTCACCTGATCTGTAAGCTGGTTGCCAACCACCAATCAAATCTAAAAGAAGAAAAACATAACTTCTTCTTCTTCTTTCAGATTTGATTGGCGGTTGACAACCAGCTTACAGGTGCATTACTGCCACTGACTTGATTATCATCACTCTATATCTTTGTATAAGGAATCCTTATAAGGAGTTCTGAACAACTCATTATGTGTGAAAAAAATGATCTGTCCTTGGACTGTTGAAAGCAGGTGCAAGCAAGCACGCCACCACTCAGATACATCATCACTTCTTTTAGATTTGATTGGTGGTTGGCAACCAGCTCAGAGGTGCATTACCGCCACTAACTTGATTATCGTCACTCTATATCTTTGTATAAGGAGTTCTTATAAGGAGTTCTTAACAACTCCTTATGTGTGAAAAAATTATCCGTCCTTCGACTGTGTCCTCAGCAGCGTCAACCAGCTGGCCGGTTAACTCATTGCATTACCTTATCACACTTACAATCAATTGTTAAGCACTACACCTATGATCTCTACATGATGCCTATATGACGTCATATAGACACCATCAAAGGCAGGCATCACTCACCATCATACAACATCAAAGATCAAAGGCAGGCATTAACCACGATCATAGGACTCGCTATGACATCATCTAAGATCAAAGGCAGGCATCACTCGCGCTCACTCACAATCATAGAACATCAAAGATCAAATGCAGGCATCACTCACGATCATAGGAGTGGTGGCTCAGTTGGTAGCGCATCCGCCCCACACCCGGGAGGCAGGGGTTGAAATCCCAGCCGGGTCATGCCGAAGACCATATAAAAAAGCGGAACTTCCTGCCGTCCAGCTTGGTGCTCAGCAATAATGGAATGGAGGAGGGAAATTTGTGGCGGCGCCTTGCATGGTAGCGACCCCCTCTGATTCTATACAGTTAGGCCCAAAAATATTTGGACAGTGACACAAGTTTTGTTATTTTAGCTGTTTACGAAAACATATTCAGGATACAATTATATAATCAGTATGGGCTTAAAGTGCAGACTCTCAGCTGTAATTTGAGAGTATTCACATCCAAATTGGAGCAAGGGTTTAGGAATTACAGCTCTTTAATACATAGCCGCCTCTTTTTCAAGGGACCAAAAGTAATTGGACAATTGACTCAGAAGGCTGCAAAAAAAAAAAAAAAAACAAGGCTGCATGGGCTCTTTCCTCATTAACCTGTCATCAATTAAGCAGTTAAAAGGTCTGGAGTTGATTCCAGGTGTGGCGTTTGCAGTTGGAAGCTGTTGCTGTGAACACACAACATGCGGTCAAAGGAGCTCTCAATGGAGGTGAAACAGACCATCCTGAGGCTGAAAAAAAGAAGAAATCCATCAGAGAGATAGCAGAAATGTTAGGAGTGGCCAAATCAACAGTTTGGTACATTCTGAGAAAAAAAGAGTGCACTGGTGAGCTTGGGAACTCAAAAAGGCCTGGATGTCCACGGAAGACAACAGTGGTGGATGATCACAGAATCCTTTTCTGTAAAGAACAACCCCTTCACAACATCCACTCAAGTGAAGAACACTCTCCAGGAAGTAGGTGTATCAGTATCTAAGTCTACCATAAAGAGAAGACTTCATGAGAGTAAATACAAAGGATTCACCACAAGATGCAAACCATGAATCAGCCTAAAAATAGAAAGGCCAGAATTGACTTTGCCAAAAAACACCTGAAAAAGCCAGCCCAGTTCTGGAACAGCATTCTTTGGACAGATGAGACTAAGATCAACCTGTACCAGAATGATGGGAAGAAGAAAGTTTGGAGAAGAATTGGAACAGCTCATGATCCAAAGCACTACATCTTCTGTAAAACATGGTGGAGGCAGTGTGATGGCATAGGCATGCATGGCTTCCAATGGCACTGGGTCACTTGTGTTTATTGATGATGTGACAAAAGACAGAAGCAGCCGGATGAATTCTGAAGTGTATAGGGAGATACTTTCTGCTCAGATTCAGCCAAATGCAGCAAAGTTGATTGGACGGCGCTTCACCAATGATCCAAAATATACTGCAAAAGCAACCCAGGAGTTTTTTAAAGCAACGAAGTGGAATATTCTGCAATGGCCGAGTCAATCACCAGTTCTCAACCCAATCAAGCATGGATTTCACTTGCTCAAGACAAAACTTAAGGCAGAAAGACCCACAAACAAGCAACAACTGAAGACAGCTGCAGTAAAGGCCTGGCAAAGCATCACAAAGGAGGAAACCCAGCGTTTGGTGATGTCCATGGGTTCCAGACTTCAGGCAGTCATTGCCTGCAAAGGATTCTCAACAAAATATTGAAAAATAACATTTTACTTAGGGTTATGTTTATTTGTCCAATTACTTTTGAGCCCCTGAAATGAGGAGCGTTTGTATAAAAATAGCTACAGTTCCTACATGTTTAATCATATATTTTTGTTCAACCCCTTGAATTAAACCTTAAAGTCTGCACTTCAATTCCGTTGTAGTTGTTTCATTTCAAATCCAATATGGTGGCATGCAGAGCCCAAATCATGAAGATTGTGTCACTGTCCAAATATTTCTGGGCCTAACTGTATATGGGTGTGTGTGTGTGATTAACACTGTAGATAAGAGAAACACAATTTCATTCTACTGTACATGATTGGCTGTATGGATTGAATGACAATAAAGGGTGATTTGATTTTAATTTTAGGACTCGCTATGACATCATCAAAGATCATAGGACTCGCTATGACATCATCAAAGATCAAATGCGGGCATCATAAGACTCACTATGCCATCAGCCTATGGTGTCTATATGATGACATCAAAGATCATAGGACTCACTATGACATCTTCAAAGATCAAAGGCAGGCATCACTCACGATCATAGGACTCGCTATGACATCATCAATCAAAGGCAGGCATTACTGAACGAGTGGTGACATGCTGGCGGATTGAGACAGCGGCCAGATATAGAGTGATGATATATCCACCTTATTCCTGGGGGTGCCGCTGTAGGAACAATTATGGGCGGAGCTTCCAGTTTCAGCTGACCTAGTGTTAAATCAGTAAGAGTGGAGTAGCAGGGGCATTTAAAATAGCGTTTTTAAAAGTTTTTCGAATTCATTTTAATGTATAATCTACATACTGTAGGACTTCTGCCTTTTCTTTGTCTGATACAGCCATCTTATCCCCATCCACTAGAGCTGGAATTTTAACTGATACCCTTTTCCCACTAATTTTTTTAAACATACCCCAGCACTTGGGGTAAGCTAAGAGCACTTGGCCATGCCCTACGGTCTCACCAATACACCAGCAGTCTTCCAGTGATTGATCAATGACATGCTCCAAGACTTTCTCAACTCTTTTGTTTCTGTATACCTGGATGAAATAGGGCTGTCTACACATCCAGGTACTTGCATGTGAACCTGTAAACCTGGAAAAGCATGGAGGTAAGAAAAACAGGTAGTTTACCATTGAAACAATACAACATATCAATATCATGACGAGCTTTCCACAAGATCAGATCAGATATGATCAAAAAATTTTACATTTGTGATCTCAAAAAGTGTCCCTACCGTCTACCAGCCAGTATGTGAAAGAATGATTCAACAGTGTCCAGAAACAGAATTTACTGATATTTGTAATGACGAATAAATGCGCCAGCTTGGCTGTACATTGGCGGAACACTCCAATAACAGAAAAGAAATTGTACCTGCTGTGGAAATCCCCAAAAAGCCGTCATGCTTGGGTTTGCAAAATTTGTCCACGAGAGCTCACAGGAAAAACAGCGTCTCCCGTCTCTGTACGCTGTTTATCTGCACTCGTTGGCCCTGTTAATCCCAACACTTCGTTTCAGCTCTACAGAGCTTTGGTCCATTTGTCAGCAGGTGAGTGTCAGTCTTATTTTTAAACTGGTTTAACTGCAGTGTTAATATGTTTAGTCTGAGGCTGATAAACACCTCAAATTGGAATTAATATTCTTACCAAGCTGATGTGTTTCTATGCTAATGCTATTTTAGCTATTAACTCCCTGTGATGCAAATTTGCATGTTTTTCGCATGTTCACATTAACTTTAAGTGTAGGCAAGTTACTTTTAATAACTAGAAAAGCACTCGGAGAGCGCAGACCTCCGCCAAGCGGCACAGTTCCCCCCATACAGTGTTTGTGTGTACGTTTTCAGATTCCCTGAGCATGAAAAGATATGACTAGCAACTGGATTGACAATGATTATTTGTTTATTTGACATGGACAGTGCAATAAACAGACAATTAATGAATGACAATCAATGTGATAGTGATAGGATTAGTGGTTCAGTAGCGTAAAACGGGGCTATAAGGGACGGCGGGTTGATAAGGGACACTTTTCTGGGAAATGTTTTAAATGTAATTGTGCTTTTTTTATTTTGAGCAGGACGCTGAGTTGTGTTTTTATTGTCAAATATCCATGAATCCTTCATCAAATGTAGGCGGAAGCAAAATTAAAAAAGCGGAATTACATTTAGAAAAGTGTCCCATATTACCCCGCCGTCCCTTATAGCCCCGTTTTACGGTAGTAAAAGCATTGCCTCCTTAGCGGAGGTAATAAACTGAAGTGTTTGTGTGTCCATCTCCTCCACTGACGGATGCAGATTGGTTAGACAGGTTGCCGTGGGTTTTATATTATATTGGGGTTGCGCTCCGCGGCAAAACAGAATTTAGAATTTTCCCCGGCAGAGAGGTCGTTTTTACGCAGCGCCTATAGCTGGGCGGGGAATTTGTGGCAAATAATCGGGCGGCGGACAGGTGGCCGTGTCAGGTTTTGCAGCGTGGCGCAAAAACACGCACGCTGGCGGGCCCAGGCCAGCAGAGTTTTCCGCGTGCTTTTGTGCCTAAAACGTTGAAGAACGCGGAGTTTGTGTTGGTCAGACACAACGACCAGCGCAATGTGCGCAGCGCCTATGGCTGGCGGGCCCAGGCCACCAGTGTTTTCCGCATGCTTTTGTGGCTAAAACGTTGAAGAAGGCGGAGTTTGTGTTGGTCAGACACGACGCCCAGCGCCCTCCATTGCGCCTGCACACATGTTGGAAATGGCCATATGTCACAGTGTGGAAAAATGCTTTAAAAAATTCCTGTATGCAGACGGTGATGCGGATCATCCCCAAAATTTAATCAGTTCTTCCTTGTACCATTTCCAACAACGCCTGAAAGTTTCATGGAAATGCGTCCAAGATTTTTTGAGTTATCTTGCTAACCAACAGACAGACAGACAGACAAACAGACAAACCCCGGCAAAAACATAACCTCCTCCTGGCCTTTTCGGCCTGGCGGAGGTAATAAAGAAGAGTCACAGTTTGGTAAACAGACATACCTGCAGCAGGAGCAAGCTCCATTTGTGGCCAGACAGAGACGTGGGTCTTTTCATCCCTCAGGCTGCCCACAAAATCCTCCTTCAGTCATCTCTGCTGGCCAATGTGAATCTAAAAAACTTGCATTCTGATTGCTTTCACCATCCTTCATAAGATGGTAATGGCTACATGAGCCAGTTGCGCACCATTTCGATATTTTCATTGTTTAAATTTAGCAAACATTGCCATAGAAATGCATCGAAATCGTCATTTTTTGAAACCTCAACGCGTTGTTCTGCACATTCATGAGATCTGTGACATAAGCGTAGAATAACACCGGGTCCATGGAAGAACTATCCTGCAGTGTCTCCTCGAGAAGCAACTTAACGTCAAGGGTGAAAAATGTGATTTTCACACCAACACCACCACATTTTCAAGCTTTATCATTGCCAACGGCCAAATTAAAGTGGACCCTCTTCTAGAAAGCAGTTACAACAGTTCCTGGGTTTCACCAGTTTTTATTGACCGTTCATCTGGAATTATAGCATGGTTAAGTCATTAGTCCCTCAAACATAAACACATGACTTCATTACAAATAATTAATGATTTCTGCATCACAGGAAAACCTATTCATGATAACAGCAAGAGAAAAACAGCTGGTTCTGCTCAGTTTGACATTTCATTTATGCATGCATGTTCTCCGTTTTTTGCTTTTCTTTCAGATAATCAAATCATGAGATAGGAGAACACACATGGGAGGTCTTAGAGGGTGTATTGATTTTATTCACAGTACTGAGAGGTCAGCGGGTACAAGACAAAAAGGGCGCTCACAAGAGGCAGCATGATTTCAGATAAGGAACCCACGCTTAGTCGCAGCCCCTGTACATGTCCAACAGGACTTCATATTAATGTTTGTAATCACTGGCCACAGTGGCTAGTAGTTTTCTAGACTAGGCACTCAGCCCTTTCACTAGCCAAGTAATCCGCAACCTCTACATGCAAAGAGCCATTTTAAACCATTTTTAATAATAACAGTTTAAATAATTGGCAGACACACAATATTTACCTCCGCCAGGCCGAAAAGGCCAGGAGGAGGTTATGTTTTTGCCAGGGTTTGTGTGTTTGTCTGTCTGTCTGTTGGTTAGCAAGATAACTCAAAAAGTCTTGGACGGATTTCCATGAAACTTTCAGGCCTCGTTGGAATGGTGTCTGACCAACACAAACTCCGCCTTCTTCAACGTTTTAGCCACAAAAGCATGCGGAAAACACTGGTGGCCTGGGACCGCCAGCCATAGGCGCTGCGCACATTGCGCTGGTCGTTGTGTCTGACCAACACAAACTCCGCGTTATTCAACGTTTTAGGCACAAAAGCACGCGGAAAACACTGCTGCCCTGGGCCCGCAAGCGTGACTGCTTTTGCGCCACGCTGCAAAACCTGAGACGGACACCTGTCCGCCGCCCGATTATTTGCCACAAATTCCCTGCCCAGCTATAGGCGCTGCGTAAAAACGACCTCTCTGCCGGGGAAAATTCTAAATTCTGTTTTGCCGCGGAGCGCAACCCCAATATAATATAAAACCCACGGCAACCTGTCTAACCAATCTGCATCCGTCAGTGGAGGAGATGGACACACCAACACTTCAGTTTATTACCTCCGCTAAGGAGGCAATGCTTTTACAACCGTAAAACGGGGCTATAAGGGACGGCGGGGTAATATGGGACACTTTTCTAAATGTAATTCTGCTTTTTTAATTTTGCTTCCGCCTAGATTTGATGAAGGATTCATGGATATTTGACAATAACAACACAACTCAGCGTCCTGCTCAAAATAAAAAAAGCACAATTACATTTAAAACATTTCCCACAAAAGTGTCCCTTATTAACCCGCCGTCCCTTATAGCCCCGTTTTACACTACTGAACCACTAATCCTATCACTATCACATTGATTCTCATTCATTAATTGTCTGTTTATTGCACTGTCCATGTCAACTAAACAAATAATCATTGTGAATCCAATTGCTAGTCAGATCTTTTCATGCTCAGGGAATCTGAAAACGTACACACAAACACTGTATGGGGGGAACTGTGCCGCTTGGCGGAGGTCTGCGCTCTCCGAGTGCTTTTCTAGTTTACATTGCAATGAAGATAAAACGGTTCTGAATTTTGCTGCACAATGAACAAAAGGAATAAAAGCATTCATATTATAAGAATAATTCTTCCTGTTAGCATTAGTAATAACTAAGGTTTTCCTTCTTAAATCTGCATACTTTTATCTTTAAATTTTCAAGTTTTACTTGTAAATTTGTCACTTTTTTCTAGACATTTTGAAAGTTTTACCTGAAAATTGCAATTTTTAATATTAACTCAAGAATTTAAATTTATGTCTTTTGTTTCTTGCAAATTAGTTTTTCTCATTTTCCAAAAATTTCCAAAATGATACACTCTCTCACGTTATTGTATATTTGTGTATGTGTGTTTTGTTTCTGGTAAAATTGTGATTTTAGTAAATGCATGATTTTTTTTCATAAAATTTGTACTTTTTCATAAATGTACTACTTTTTCCTCATAAATGCAGTGTGTTTAGTAATTCAGTTGTCTTTTGCAAAGACAACATAACAGAAACTGCTACGTGCCAGCTTCTGTTATGTTGGTGGCCTGTAGCTTGAGTTACAGACCATTGCTGCCATTATATTATACCAGCACCTTGCTGGTGGACCAATAATGTCAAGGCCTGCAGTCCAGAATTCCCTTCTAACACAGATTTTATCTTCTATATTGAGGTAAGGTAAGGGTGAATTAAATTTGTAATTTTTATTTTATTTAAACAGGGACAATATACAGTGATAAGCGGGCCCTCGCATCCTCGCCAGACCTCGGCCTCGCCACTCGGAGGGCATAACTCCTACCAGGCTCCATCAATTCCTCCCAAACTCCCTCCCTCCCGCACTTTGTCCATGCATCTGTCCATACCACCATCCGCCATCCATCCACCATCCATCAGTCTGTCAACCCATCCGTCCATCCATACTGCCATCCATCATCAGTCTGTCCATCTGTCCATTACAAGATAGGGCCTTGGCAGAGGTATAAGCTTGTGGAATTCCTCAAAAATCTAATATGTTTTTCCATAGCCTAAAGGCTACTTCTGGTGAAAATTTCACCAGAAAATGTGTTTGAATTTAGACAAGGTATGCCATCGCTTTAAATGTTTGTTTGTTTTTTACCTAGGAGGCGCGATAGCTATATGTGATATAGTCATATAAATCTGTTCTGGGTGGGACAAGTATCACGCATATGAAGTTTGGGTCCATTTGGATGATGTACGTGTGAGTTATGACAACTTCCCGTCTATTGGAGGTAGGGGGCACTACTGCTGCGTCTCAATGTATATTATAGAAATGTTTACTGTTGGCTGCCTATTCAACACTCTAAATTTGGTTGACTTTGGACAAAGTATGCCAGAGTTATTAAGCTTTGCTTTTCTGCTAGGGGGCGCTATAGCTATGTGTAATTGTTCATTATAGAAAGGTTCAATGTTGGTTAACCATGCACCACACAAAATTTGGTTGAATTTGGACAAAGTATTTCAGAGTTATAAGGCTCTGTTTTTCTCTGCTAGGGGGCACTATAGCTATGTGTCACTTTTCATTATACAAAGGTTCAATGTAGGCTACCGATGCACCACACAAAATTTGGTTGAATTTGGACAAAGTATGCCTGAGTTATAAAGCTTTGTTTTTTTCCCTAGGGGGCGCTATAGTTATGTTTGATATTGTTACATAAATCTTTTCTGGGTCTGACTGGGTATGACAACTTCCTGTCCATTGGCAGTAGGGGGTGCTGTCGCTATGTGCCATTCTTTATTATAGAAATTATCAGTATTGGCTACCTATTCATCACACAAAATTTGGTTGAAATCAGTCAATGTATGCCAGAGTTATAGCCTTTGGAAGGGTGATGGCGATACCGCAAATTTGGCCACGCCCCTTTCACCAAACTGTGGGGCATTTGGAAAAGTTTTCAACAACAATTGATGGCATATGGGTATAGATGATTGTCACCATAAATGGTACCAATCAGACTATTTATTTCAGAGATATTGAAGAAAACCTTTGGTGTAACCTTCATGTCTTCAAGAGAGAGCGCTATTGCTACTCATGAATATTCATAGCTATAAATGTTTGGAGGCATACCGGTATACATCATACTTATCTTGCTGCCAATCGGACATTCCATTCCCGAGGTATTATAAAAACATGACGCAAACTTTCTGATGCAGAACTTTCTGCCTCCTATAGGTGGCGCTGTAGATTTCTATGAATATTGTTCTATAGAACTGTTTTTGGACTAATATCCATAATATTGAATTTGGTTGAAATCAGACAATGCATACCAGAGTTATTGCCATTAGAACGGTCATAGAATGGTCATGGCAAGGCATCAAACTTTGCTACGCCCCAACGGCCAAACCGTCGAGCTTTAAGAAAAGTTTTCAATAACTTTTAATGGCACATGGGTATAGATGACTGTCACCACAAATGAGCTCAATCGGACTAAAACCCTAGGATGAGTTCAATTAAACATGCAAGGTGGAAATCAGGTCACCGCCACTTCCTGCCAAAGTGGCTGACTTCCTGTTGGGTGTAGACCATCATTTCTATGGAGTTTAAACATTAGCCTTGCTTAAAACAAGGAGAGATTCATTGTACCAGGTTTTGGCGAGTTGCTATTTTCCACCCGTAGTCCCTGGACAGGTTGACGGTACAATCCAAACAAACAAACAAACAAACAAACAAACAAACATACAAAACAGTACAGTCAATCAAGCCACACAATTGTGCAAAATTGCAAAGGTACAATTAACATCATGCACATATCTCCAATATCCTAAAATCTAATTTTCCCAGCTCTCCAAGTTAAAGTAGGCCCACTATCACACTCACATACACGCGCACAAACTCACAAATGTTTACATGATTGTTGTGACAGTATCCACCATTTGGTTTGACAGGAAAAAGTTTTAAAGTCTGTACATGTGATGAATTCAATTGGGAGGGTGTTCCATTGATTAAAGGCAACAAAAGAGAAAGACGATTTACCAAATGCTGTCCTACGTTTAGGGACGCTGCATTCTTCCCTGGTAACAGATCGAGTGACATATGATGTTTTCTCTGAGCTGAGCGTGATAATTTTTTTTTCAGTGGGTGGGGGGCAGTAGCATTGTGAATAATTTTAAAACAGTAGGCAGACATTTGTGTGCATGATCAGATTTTCAGAATTTAGTATATCACATTTGGTGAGAATGTGACGGTGATATTGATGTGTTTTTTGTCATGGATCTTAAGTGCATATTTATATAATGATTCAAGAGGTCTTAAGGTTGTTTTACATGCCTGAGACCAGCTGGTCATACAGTAATGAGATGTGCCAGAACCAGAACCATTGCATTCAAATGTGTGTGTGACGCCTCAACAGTAAGAGCATGTCTTACGTGTCTGTAATTTGAAAGGTAAAATTTCAGTCTTACTCAATATTTTTTTTACATTATTTTCAAAATTAAGATTTGAATTAAGGATAACACCCAGGTATCTAAACTCATCAACATTTTTGATCGCATGCCCATTTACAATGATGTCAGCAGGGTCTACATTTACAGTGAGCATACAGAACAGCGTCATCAGCATACATTATTACATCTGCATCGTTACACACAGGTGGAAGGTCATTAATGTATAAGCTGAAGAGCAGTGGACCTAAAATGAACCCTTTTGGTATTCCCGGGGTGCATGGTTTAAATGGGGATAGGGTATTGTTCACCTGCACACACTGCTGTCCAACACTCAGGTAAGACCTGATCCATTTCTTTGTTTGTATGGAAAGGTCATAGGTTACTAGTTTATGTAATAATATGTTTTGATTGACAGTACCAAAAGCCTTCCGCAGGTCAAGGAAAACTGCCCCCACTACCCCTCCTTGATCCAAGTATGTTTTAATTTCTTCAAGGAAGTAGCAGCAAGCTGTTTCAGTTAAATGTTTTTTCCTAAAACCAGACTGCATCGGATGTCAGTGTAACACATTCCAATCAATCAAGTCACTTTTCTGTGAAGGTAGTTGTACCTGGGCTGAAAATGCACACAACACAAGCTACATCTTTCAGAGCAGCTCAAATGAGAAAATCATGAAATCTATTTTCTTATATATTCATAACAGTAAAGGGAAGTACAGTATTACAGCCCCTTTTGTTCTTAATTTTGCTTATTATGGCTTACAGCTTTCTGAATAAATGTTTACTGTTTGAGATGTACCTTTATTTACATCACTGTTCCACAGTAAAGCCCACGGAATTCTCTACGGACCACTGAGGCTAGGGGGCCACCTGGTGGCCAAAACCTGGCATTACTGTGCTTGATAATCTGGTCACCTCATGGTAATTTTATTGGTTTAATTACATACATCTTGCCACAGATAGTTCCTTTAACAGGAACTGCATAGTTAAGGAGGAGGGATATTAGGCCTTAAGCAGCCATATGTTGTGGCATCAAACAACATAAACAACAGACATTTGTTTGAGGCACTTTTACCATCCTTTTCACATTTTATGTTTTGGAGAACTATTTTACAAAGTTAAACTCATCTTTATATGTGACATCTATTCGGTGGAGGAATTATCTTGGCAAAGGAGAAGTGCTCCTTCATTGCTGACACATCAGAAAATATTATACAACAAATATGTTCATTTCTCCTATGTTGATCTTTCAGTGAAAATGAAAGATGAAAATGAAAGAAGCTTAGTGACCAACCTGATGTACCCCACACACCCCCATCAGCATTTTCACTCAGCATAGAAAAACGTGAAATTATCTGATGTGAATATAAACCTGGCATGTAGCCAAAGGAATTGGTGCCTTTTTCAATAGAAAAAGTACTGACCGCAGCCAGTGGTACCCCTCACCCTCCTGGCATTAAGAGCACTGGCTGGCTGAATTTTTATGCAAAGCGAAACAAAACTGAAATCATCCCAGACCCAGACTTGTCAGAGACTCAGCCACTGGATCAGTCTAAAAAGCTCACATCAGGAGTCATCAACTGCATTTGTCCAAGGGCCAGAAGTTTTCTCAGCGGACTCTGAGGGCCAGATGCTTTCATATAATAAAATTAATGTGTATCCCAAGTAATATATGATTTGATATATTAATTTTCCTTCTAAATTTATTTTTCATAAATTTATGACAGTTTTCTTTAAATTGAATGACTTTTCTCTTATAAATTTCAAAGATTTTTGTCACTTGAATTGTGAACTTTTTGCCTCTTGTTTTTGCTGCTGTAAATTTAACACTATTGTACATTTGAGATTAAAATAAATTTGTTATTTTCTCATGAATTTCAGACTTTTCTTTGTAAACTTATTACTTTTTTCTCACATCAATTCTACACTGTCAATGCAAACTGGATATGGAGGAGCCGCATCATTAACAGCCAGATATAGTATGTCACGGCATTCAGCGCAAGAAGACTAGATCCATTCAGGCTTTTAGAGGCTGCAGGGTAACAAGTTCATATTAAAGTCATTTTAGTTTTTGGTTAATCTTGTAGAATGTAGAAGCTATACTGGCGACAACATAAAATGGACTGGAAAAAAGTACAATCAAACTTGTCCAAGGTATTGATGAGTTAAAGTTTCTGTATAAATCTGAAGTCAAACCAATGAGAATTGTAGAAGCTATTTTGGCGACAATGTAAAATGTCAAACAGATGGACAAATGAACAGAACAAAAGGTCAGAAACATCATACCATCCGCAACTTCATTGTGTGGGGTATAATGAAAACTAACTAACCATCGTACAGTAGATCTGGTATAATCCCACCTGCAGCTGCTAGTAAATGTACAGTATACTGTATCTAATTGAGAATGGCTTGTTTCAGGGAACTGTGATTATTTAGGGAACTTTCTGAAACCTGTTTGACAAATTACAAATTATCTGTTAAACAAACAAGCACATATTAGTGGCAAATCAATAAATATATGTTTTTGTTTTGATTAATATAAACAAAGTCTTTTATTAGAAGAAACAAGACGATACACACAACTGTAAACCAAATTAAACATCTTACAGTAGCTGACTTAAAAAAGCATAACTACAGTATTTTTAAATATTGAAAACAGCTATCCAATTTAAATGACACATTTGATGAAATACAGTACAAATAACACGGTTAAGTGCAAAATTTACATTACAATGCAAATGAATATGAATATATTGATAACAATGTTATTATACTTGCTATACTAAACAAATTAACAAATCAAGCAAGCACAAACTCGGCTCCACTCTCGGGTGCCCAAATAAGTCAGTTGTTGCCTTTCAAAAAACATTCCGAAAATGAAGCATCTAGTCTCTTCATGGCATCTGCTACATGAAGCTACTGGCTAACCGAAGGTGTTTAATCAATCCAAGGCTGAGAAATAATTCTTGAATGAACTGAAGCATAATTCACACAAAAAAATTTAACGTACTCACATGTTCAATGAAGAGCACTGAGTGAGTCTTCAGGTCCAGGATCAAAAGGCATTATTATCATGACAGCAGTATATTGCACAAGAAAGTCAGCATTTAGGGGAAGAGATTAACTGAGATGCATAAAAAAGGTAAAGACGTTTAATATCAGGGTCATGCATTTCTTTCACAGTATTTGCTTACTTCATTTATGAAATGCATTTGTAGCATATTTAATGTTGAGACTTTTGCTTTGGCAACAAGGTTTGTAGAAGAGGCATGGCAGCTGAGGCAGTCCACTGTGTCCAACATAGACGTTTCTTCTGTGTGATGTGTGATTATGTCATGGACTGCATCTTTCTTTTTCAAATTTGACGAACTGTGTATTTGGACTTGTGGCCATCAGTGTTATTAGTGTTGCAGTGTCTTGTAAGTCTATATGAGCAGGGCACCAAGGTGCAGGACACGTAAATTAAAGATTCAGTGTAGCAGATAAGAACCAGATTGAACTTTAATCTGTGGTGACCCCAAAGTCTCCCAGAGACCAGCAATGCTTCACTCACACTTTGTTATAAAATTAAATATCTGTGCCTGTTTTCCTCCATGACCTGAAAAGGATTAAGCGGAAGAAGATGGATGGTATTCTTATAACCACGTTAGACAAACGTCACTTTGAGAAATTAGGGATGTTTTGTAGACAAACATCTGTCAGATATATATGAACATTTATTGTTTAGTCCTTTATGATAATTTGGCTTCCTGTTTTTCTTTCACTCATGAATATCCCCAGTGAGTAAAGTGACTAGTCAAACAGAAGCCAGTCCAAGATTCGCTGAGACCTTCTGAAGCTCCACCCCTGCTGGAAAGCAGAGGATAAGACTGCCTCACACACAGCTCAGGTCTTTTTTCGTCCTCGGCTCGCTTTCACTCCTGGCCTTAAGAGGCCTGTTCTTTTTGCCCTCAGCTTTTGGGCCAGCTCTACAGCTCTCCTGCTTTTACACAAGGTAAATTCAACTCCTTTGTTACTCAGACTTTATTCCTTTGGACAAACTTTTGCACTTCTAAATTTTTTCCAAGTCTGTGGTTTTCTTTTAGAAAAACAGTTAAACCTGTTGATCCGTAATTTTTCTCCTTTTCTTCAAAGCAACTTGTTATGTCGGTAAACGAGGGTCAATGACGAGACTGAAGGTGGAACTGAACACGACTTTATTATGGACTCACTGCACAGTACAGACTCTCCCGTCAGGCAGAGGTGAGGTCAAAGAGACCGTCCCTCTTCCACACAGCCCTCTTATACTCCCGGTGGCGGCGGAACCAGAAAGGCGGAGCCACCACCCGTGTCACACCATAATATGTCCTAAGAACAACACAACACCCCCCCCCCCTTCAAAATGGTCCAAAACACACATACAATCAAGACCCTCCCCAATTTAGAACCCGAATCATGCACTAAATTAAACAGAAATATATCAGGGCCTATAACAGTCACACAAAACAACTAAGGCTAGGAGAGAACAGGTGGACTACCATTCCACCCCCACACGGCCAGACAGATTATTCTGCTGTCTCTGCTATAATATAGTCCATTAAACAAAAAACTGCTGTGTTCCTAAAATAAAATAAAACACCAAAATAATCCCATTAACAAACCCAACATACAACGTAATCATTACTCATATCAACACCATGCAATAAACACATCACCCCCAAACATCAGTCTGCCCCAGTAGAGGACCCGCCCCCCCGGAAAACCATCTGACGGCTCCCCTCCGGTGCACCTTCTTCTCTTCTCGCTCAGGGATGGCTCGCGCTGCAGCCCAAACACCTCCTTCTCCTGCTTGGCGCGCTGCAGCTTGTTGCGATGCCACCATGAGCCATCAGATAGCTGAAGGCAGCCATCCTCCCCAACAGCCACCACCTGCAGCCACCCCTGGTCATCTTGTCGCTTACGTTTGCCCAGAAACTCCTCTCTGGGTCAGACCACATCAGCGACCCCTAGAGGAGCCCGACTCGGCTTCCACTGTCCCTGTGTGGCATATCATTTTACCATGCCAGCTGGTCCTGCCCCGCTCGCTTTTATTTTCTTCGCTGGCGGAGCCGTTGTGACCCCTTGCTCCTCGGTACCTCCCAGCTGAACTCCAGAAGCAGAATGGGCCATCCCCTTGGCTCCATCCGCTGTCACAGGCATCCCACCATGCCGCCCAGTTCCCTCAGCTAGGGTTACTTGGGCTCTGGCACCGGAACCCTCCCGCGATGGCCCTGGGTGGGGTTGGTCCTGCTCATCTTCCAGAATACTAGGCCAAGGTTCGTCCCATACAGCATCATCCACCACTTGTGGAACCAACCGGTCCCACAAACCATGGCCCGATCACTCCTCTCCTACACCGCTGGTGATGGTGAAGCCCAGTCCATAAAAAAGGTCACAGCCCATAATGTTCTCGCCACTAGCGGTCACCACAAACTACAGGTTGGACACCTTCCCCGACTTGTACCGAGTTCCACCGATCCCACCATGGCCAACCTCTTTCCACCATACCCACACAGCGGCGCTGAATGACCTCTTATTTGGTAATATGGGAAGAAACTCCTCACAGTGGGCCAATTCAACAGGGACCTCACCACGCCCGTGTCAATCAGCAGCGACACCTCCACCCCATCCAATTTCACCATACAGTATGTATGACCATCGGTGCTCCGGGAGACGGTGTGGCTGACTGTGGGAGTTGGAGTGGGGGAGTTCACTTTACGTCGCCGTTCCCCTCACTCGAACCTATTACAGGCCCTGGCAAAATGATGCAGAAGTCCGCACTTGTCGCAGTGTTTTCCTCTTGCCGGACACTCTCTAGCCTCATAATGGTGCTGGGTGGACCCACAACCCAAACACCTGGGCGATCCTGGGTCGGACCTTATCTTCACAGCAGCAGTGTACTCCTCCATATCCTGCACGCTATCATCGCTGTCCAGGTCCACAGCCTGTGCCGTTGACTGTGATTCATACTGGCGGAGTGTAGCTCTCTCACTGAGGTCATGTGGCAGTTTGTTTGCTGCTTCACACTGCTGAGCTATCTCGACAGCCATGGCTAATGCCAGTTCGCCGGAGTGCGTGAGGAGCCTCGACTGTGCCGTCGAGGAAAGTGTGTGCTCCGCCAACTGGTCGCGGACCATCTCTTCCTCTAATGCTCCAAACTGGTAGTCCCCAGCCAGCTGATGCAGGTTTGCAACATACCGTTGCACTGGCTTGCTGGTCCACTGGCGACGCTGCCGAAACTGAATCCTCCGGACGATGACGTTCTCAGGGGCACGAAAATGTCGCACCATTAGCTCAACAACATCCTTGAAGCTATCACTAGCACCCAAGGTAGCAAGGATACGCTGTCCTTCCATACCCAAATTATGAACCAATATTGCCCGAGCCCGCATCTTCTTCAGTTCACCAAGGTTTAGAGCCACCAAGTAATTCTGGAACACGGCGAACCATCTTGTCCAAGGGACCGGCGGCTCGCCGAGAAGCTCCAGAAATGGCCGAATGGTAGCGACTCCCACGTACATACTTTTATCCTTGTCGCCAAATGTTATGTCGGTAAACGAGGGTCAGTGACGAGACTGAAGGTGGAACTGAACATGACTTTATTACGGACTTACTGCACAGTACAGACAATCCGGGCAGGCAGAAGTGAGGTCAAAGAGACCGTCCCTCTTCCGTACAGCCTTCTTATACTCCAGGTGGTGGCAGAACCGGAAAGGCAGAGCCACCACCTGTGTCACACCATAATATGTCCTAAGAACAACACAACACAACCTAAGCATTTTTCTTTTTACAATTTAAATTTTTCCTCTGAACTCAAAAAGTGTACCTTCACACGCAGAGTGCTCAGTTTACAGCTTAAACTGCTGAACTCAAGACTCCATTTGAAAAGGAAGGCCTGCTGCAATCCATTATCCTTCTCGCCCCCTCAAAGACTCAAGACACCCAAGCTACAGGCCTCAAACCGGGCCCAGCCTTTCAGAAGGCCTATGTCACAACCTCCTGGAGCAGACCCACAATTAGAGCTCTGAGGACAGAGTCCTACCTTCCCCAGGACCAGGCCACCACGGTGGTCAAATGCTACAGCTTCAGCCTGCTAGCAGTGGTGAGGAGTGACTGTCTTGTTTTGGTTGGTTCTGAGTCTCTTAAGAATCTAAGTTATCACAGGAGAGGAACTCCTGTGCCACTTTCATGAAATTAGGACAGCCCAGAGTAGCATTTTTAGAGAGAAACTTTTGCTTACCTTGTCCATAACCTTTTCTGTAAATGCCGTTCCTTTTTGAGCCTTATGTACAATCAGTCAGTTATTTTTTCCAAAACTCCCTTTTCATTAACCTTGTGTTAATTTTCCTCCAGTGGTTTCACTAATTCCCCAGTCAGATAAACAGTCACATTCCAGCCTCATTTCACACATGCAAGACCTGTAAATATGTAAATATTGTTCTTTCCCTATATATGCAGAATTACAGCTATTATCTAGTTATTTCTTCATTTTACAAAACTCCACAAATGCTTGTTGTCACTTTATGTTCCTTCATTAAGTTTGCTAAACTGAGTTAAATGTGTTGTTTGTGTGTCCAGGTTTCAGAATCACCCAGTGTCAAGAATTTACACACTAGTCAAGAGGCTGATCCACTAACTGTTTAACTTTGCTTAGTAATTACCAAATTCTGAAGCTCAGTTATTTAGAGTTCTCATCTCTCTACAAATGGTTAGTGGTGGCCCCTAGTGTTAGAATGAGGTAGTTCAATCATTGTTAGTAATTATTAATTCCAGTTATTTATTAGCAGTAATATTCACATAATTATAACATTTAATGCTACACATTGTATCAATCAATAATTGACGAATGACTGAACTGATCTCCAACTTGTACCTACAGCCAGTCAGTTCTGTTTTTGAAGTAATTTGTTGCTGTTCCTGTGGTGTCGTGAGTGCAGTGTGTGTGATGCCATACCCGCCCACAGGGTGGTGTCAGGCGGGCATGGCCACCGGTGTATATAATTCTGTGTTCTGATAATAAAGAGGGGTTCGCTGTTCAGTTCAGCACGGCTCCTGTCTCATTATTCAAACATAACATTTGGCGACGAGGATAATTATGGCAGTGTATGGGCAACCGCAACCCCTCGTGCCGTTTCTGGAGTACATGGGAGAGCCGGTGATCCTGTGGGCAAAGTGGAGGGCCATGTTTGAGGGTTACATCAGGGCGCTGGGCCTAGGTGGACTTGACGGGAGAAGACGAGTGCTCCTGGCCCATCATCTCAGCGTGGAGGGCCAAAGAATTCTCGGTACGTTGGGAGAGACGGCGCGCTATGAGGATGCTGTCGAGCGGTTGGCCGATTTTTTTCGCCGGGCAGACGAGGACCACGACGCTGTGGTTGGCACCAAACAAGGCTAAGCTAGTTAGTTGGGAGAAGCTCACGGCACAGTCAGTGTCTATGGACGGCCTAGCCACGAAGCTAACTGTGCATCAAAAGAGGGCTCCAAGCTACCAGCTAGGCATCGAGGTGGAACCGGGGGACTCCCCAGTCACTGAAGATGGTGGGCCAGCTGTGAAGCGCAGGAAGGTGGAGAACCAGAGTGCTAATGAGATGGACAGCGCGGTGTGCAATGACAGCGGAGAGGGAGAGCAGCAGGAGTCATCCCCACAGCTAGAGGCTAGGCAGCGAGTGAGTGGGACCATGGAGGCTGAGAGCCCCGGGGAACAGCAGTGACAGCTGGGCATGGAGACGACGCAGCGGAGCACCTGGGAAGAGGGTGCTGGGAGCAGCGACGAGACACCTGGGCTGGAGAGTGACGCTGAGAGCCCAGGGGGAGAGCAGCTGCAGCCGGACATGGAGTCAACGCAGCAGAGCGCCTGGGACGAAGGCGCTGAGAGCAGTGAAACGCCTGGGTCGGGGAGTGACATCGACAAGGGCGAAGCTGAAAGCCCTGGGAGGGAGCAGCAACAGCAGCTGTGCATGGAGGCAGCGCAACGGAGTGCCTCAGATGACAGGGAGGAGGCGCCGGGCACCGTAGAGGTTGGACAGTGTCTCAGTGATGGAGCTCAATGCGCTCTGGACATGGGCGCTGGGCGGTACGGCGAGGCGCCCAATGCAGCGAGTGGTGCTGACGAGCGGGCTTCGGATCTCCCTGGAGTTCGGCCACAGGGGGCCGGAGTGTTTAGATCCACGTCGGCGGTGTTGAAGGTGGTCGGAAACGGACCGACGAGCACGGAGGGATGGTGTGCCGGACAGCAGCACGGCAGGTCCCGAGGAGTGACTCAGTTGGTGGTGAAGAGGGACATTATGGCAAGAGAGATTGTTTTTGATCCCGGAGGCAGACTTCGGCCACAAGTGCACATGTTGTGGGGCTGCATCCGAGCCTGTCTTATCTTCAGCGGCCAGGGGCGTGTATGATTTGGGGCTGCCCTGGGCCTCTGGGCTGGTTTTACCACTGGCTGACTTGTGTGACTTGAACACTATCAAATGTAAATACATGTACATAGTGCTACTTTGCATGAGAGTATGTAAAGTGGTGTGAAAAAGTGTTTGCCCCCTTCCTGATTTCTCATTTTTTTGTATGTTTGTCACACTTAAATGTTTCTGATCATCAAACAAATTTAAATATTAGAGAAAGATAACACAAGTAAACATAAAATGCAGTTTTTAATTGAAGGTGTTTATTATTAAGGGTAAAAAAAATCCAACCCTACATGGCCCTGTGTGAAAAAGTGACTGCCCCTCTGTTAAAACATAAATTAATTGTGGTTTATCACATCTTTGAAAGCTGAGTTCAATTTTCTAGCCATTTCTAAAGCTTTGGGACTCCAACGAACCACAGTGAGAGCCATTATCCACAAATGGCAAAAACATGAAACAGTGGTGAACCTTTCCAGGAGTGGCCGACTGACCAAAATTACCCCAAGAGCGCAGTGACGACTCATCCAAGAGGTCACAAAAGACCCCACAACAACATCCAAAGAACTGCAGGCCTCACTTGCCTCAGTTAAGGTCAGTGTTCATGACTCCACAATAAGAAAGACACTGGGCAAAAATGGCCTGCATGGCAGAGTTCCAAGATGAAAACCACTGCTGAGCAAAAAGAACATAAAGGCTTGTCTCAGTTTTGCCAGAAAACATCTTGATGATCCCCAAGACTTTTGGGAAAATACTCTGTGGATTGATGAGACAAAAGTTGAACTTTTTGGAAGGGGTGTGTCCCATTACATCTGGCGTAAAAGTAACACCGCATTTCAGAAAAGGAACATCATACCACCAGTAAAATATGGTGGTGGTAGTGTGATGGTCTGGGGCGGTTTTGCTGCTTCAGGACCTGGAAGATTTGCTGAGGTAAATGGAACCATGAATTCTGCTGTCTACCAAAAAATCCTGAAGGAGAATGTCCGGCCATGTCTTCCATGACCTCAAGCTGAAGTGCACTTGGGTTCTGCAGCAGGACAATGATTGAAAACAAACCAGCAAGTCCACCTGTGGATGGCTTAAGAAAAACAAAATGAAGACTTTGGAGTGGCCGAATCAAAGTCCTGACCTGAATCTGATTGAAATGCTGTGACATGACCTTAAAAAGGCAGTCCATGCTCGAAAACCCTCCAATGTGGCTGAATTACAACAATTCTGCAAAGATAAGTGGGCCAAAATTCCTCCACAGCGCTGTAAAAGACTTACTGCCAGTTATCACAAACGCTTGATTGCAGGTGTTGCTAAGGGTGGCCCAAACAGTTATTAGGTTTAGGGGGCAATCACTTTTTCACACAAGGCCACATAGGTAATGTGTGGGCTCCCCCAGCACCAGGGGCCCAGGTCCAGACCCAGCCCCACCTGGGAGGCAAGGCCAGCCAGGCCGGGGCCAAGGCCACCCCCCCCACCCCCGG
The DNA here is from genome assembly GCA_020510985.1 of Pholidichthys leucotaenia. NCBI lineage: Eukaryota > Metazoa > Chordata > Actinopteri > Cichliformes > Pholidichthyidae > Pholidichthys > Pholidichthys leucotaenia. The sequence goes on along the minus strand of CM035843.1, from coordinate 357,579,586 downwards.
GGGCCAGACGCACGGCCACCCTGGAACAGGCCCCCCGAACACCGGTCCCCCGCGGTCAGGGAACAGCCAGCTGCCAGAGGCACCAAGGAGAGCGAATCACTGCCCACCGCCCCTCAGGTTATAGAATTAATAAGCGGGGACCAGAGAGAATTGAATTCTGCCAATTGATTATTTGAGGAGGCAGACATCCTCTCCAAGCTAGTATAATCTAATAGTAAGTTATTATAGTGAGTCATGCATAAATTATTTCTTAATTTCCAACTCATGAGGATCATGAATCATTTCTTATTCAGCGTATACTAATAAAATTTGCAAGGCAAAAGTGCAAGAGCTCACACCAAAAATTTCAGATATAGACAAATTAAATTCAGTTAACCCAAGCCCGACCTTGTTGAAGTGTCAGCTCAATTTACAGTCTGAGCTCGATCTGATAACAACAGCAGATGCTGAATGTCTTTTATTACGCTCCCGTGTCAATTATTATGAATATGGTGATAAATTGAGCAGGTTGTTGGCTCATCAATTAAAAAGACAAGCCACATCTCGATTGATCCCCAGAATCAGAGACTCTACCGGTTCAATCACCTCTGACCCAAATACTATCAATACAGCTTTTAAGTCCTTTTTCTCTTCTCTTTATGAATCTAAATCTCCACCTGAAACAACTTCCTTTTTCAAAAATCTCAGTGTACCTACTGTTGACCCGGATGTGGCTAGTGAGCTTGATGCTCCCTTTAGTTTGCATGCAAAGTAATAAGGCCCCTGGCCCCGAAGGATTTGGTGTTGAGTTTTTTAAAAAATACACAGATAAACTTGCCCCTCTACTCATTTCAGTGTACAACGAGTCCTTTGAACGAGGTTCAATGCCACCAACCTAGACTCAGGCCTCCATAACCCTTCTTTTGAAGCGGGACAAGGACCCTTAATTATGTGTCTCTTACAGACCTTTGTCCCTATTGAACGTTGATGCCAAAATTTTAGCTAAAGTATTAGCAATTCGTCTTGAAAAGATTCTTCCTAACATCATATCAGAAGAACAAAATGGGTTTATCAAAGGCCACCAGCTCTTTTATAATGTTTGCACACTTTTGAATGTGATTTTTTCCAAAAATTCCTCTTCGGTCCCTGAGGTTGTTATCTCAGGTGATGCCGAAAAAGCATTTGATCGAGCTGAGTGGAACTATCTTTTTACTACATTCCATAAGTTTAGATTTGGTGATTCATATCATGGATTAGACTTCTTTACACTTCCCCCCAGGCTAGCATTTATACTAATGACACTCACTCCACTTACTTTACATTATCGCGTGGCACTAGACAAGGGTGTCCTCTTTCTCCTTTGCTTTTTGCCTTAGCCACTGAACCGCTGTCAGCTGCTCTGAAATCTCTTCCACTCTTTCATGGTGTCTCTCAATCTGGTATTGAACTGAAATTGTCCCTTTATGCAGATGACCTGCTGCTGTATGTATCAGATCCGTTGACCAGTATTACACCAATAGTATCCCTCTTAAAGCAGTTTGGCTCTTTCTCCGGCTATAAAGTCGATCTTTCTAAGAGTGAATGCTATCCCATAAATTCCTCTGCTCTGTTACTTAAACAACCTGACATACCTTTTAAACTTAGCTTGTCAGGGTTTAGATATCTGGGGATCAATGTGACTCGCACTCCAACCTCTCTTTTTGCTGCTAATTTTTCTCCACTGATGAGTCAAGTCAAGGCAGACTTGCAGAGGTGGAATTCTCTACCACTGTCTTTGATAGGTAGAATTAATGCAGTGAAAATGACCTTATTGCCTAAATTTCTATTTTTGTTTCAGTGTATTCCTTTGTTTTTACCTAAAAAGTTTTTCAAATCCCTTGATCAAATTGTTACAAACTTTTTGTGGTGCGGTAAAACTCCTAGGGTTAAGTATTCACTCTTGCAAAAGCTTAAAGTTGACGGTGGTCTTGCATTACCTAATTTTGTTTTATTATTGGTCAGCGTATATTCACAAATTGATCCATTGGTTTCAATGTCCGGGGTTATTTTGGTGTAGGCTGGAGGCTCAGTCACTTTCTTCTTCTTCCCTATTGGCTCTACTCTCCTCCTTACCTTTGAATCCATCCAGCTTTACAAGTAACCCCGTGGTGCTCTCCACCCTTAAGATTGGGGCTCAATTTAGACGCCATTTTAAACTTTTGTCACCATCAACTCTTACACCTGTAACACAAAATCATCTGTTTCCTCCATCCCTTATTGATACCACTTCCATGATTTGGCAGACTCGTGGCCTTAAGCATTTCAGGGATCTCTACAAAGATGGTATTTTTTCCACATTTTCAGATGTGATGTCAACTTATAACTTGCCTGCATCTCATCTGTTTCGTTACTTCCAACTTAGGCATTGTGCCTCTTCTCTGTTTCCAAGCTTCCCTTCCCTCCCCGCTAGCCAACCATGGGACGATCTCCTAAATCTGAAACCAAATCAGAAATCTCTTACATCTAAAATATATGTACAGCTATTCACATTTGATGGTCAGTTACAAAAGCGTGAATTTCCTGGGAACAGGAGCTAGGTTTGAACATAACAGATGAGTTATGGGACAAAACTGTCTTCAGTATACGTTCTAGCACGCCTTGTGCCAGGCTACAGCTTTTACAGTTCAAAGTGCTATATAGGGCTCACTGGTCTAAATTTCGTTTATCTGAAATTTACCCTGATATTGCAGATCAATGTGACAAATGCCACGCCTCTCCCTGTAATCTTAGTCATATGTTTTTTTTCCTGTCCTAGGTTACAGAAATTTTGGGGTCACTACTTTGAAATCATGTCTAAGGCTCGGGGGAAAAATGTTTCTCCAGCCCCCTCATGGCTATATTTGGGCTGTCTGTTAACTCCCATCACACTGACTCTACTCAGTCAGATATATTAGCCTTTACATCTCTCTTAGCAAGCCGCCACATTTTGTTTGCATGGAAACCCCCCTCTATTTCCCTCTGGCTTAAGGATGTCATGTCTTTTCTTAAATTAGAAAAAATAAGATTTGCAGTAAAAGGTTCTTCAGGCTAAATTTTTTCATAAATGGCAATCTTTCATAGATTATTTTGAGTCATTGCAAACCTTGCTTCCACACTGACCCCCCCTTTTTTTTCCTTTTTTATGTGTATTCTATACTTGATATTTTGTTATTGCATTGGACAGAGACTTTGTTCGACTGTTGGCCCAGTAAGGGCCTTGGTGACAGTATGGGTGTTCTGGGAAAAAAAAAAAGAAAGAAAAAAAAAAAAAGAGAAAAGCTGTAACTGTGACACTGTCTTCATAACCACTGTATGCTCTTAAAAAAGATTAATCAAAAAAAAAAAAAAGAAATATCATTTTTGGCCATATCACCCATCCCTGAATCTCCTGTCAAAGCTCTAATAAAGGTGCTGTGGGCAGAATAATTTAGCTTAAATTTGAAAATAACTCAACTATCATCCTATAGCAATTTATAATAGAAGTTGTCTGACAGGACAACTACACCACAGCACCTTCCCAGGGCTCTGTTCAGCCTGCAGAATGGTCACATCTGTGATAGTTTCTTTGTCCAATCACAGGTCTTGTCAGCCGGAGGCTTTGCTCTACAAAATCTCATGCACCTCATAGTTGAGCACTTTGGATAGGGAGTATCTTATTGATATGGGAGGGAGAACTACAGGAGGAAAGCAGGTTTTTGCTTTGTTTTTGTTTTTTTTTAAGTTGAGGCAGATTTTATCTGGTTTCTCAGATTTCTACCTACTTGCAGCTTCAAAATTTGGTCAGTTTCCCCGAGCGCAGTGCGATACAGCCACACTCTCCAGCATGTCCTCTTCTCATACACAGTCTCCACCTGTTTCTGTAATTCCATGTCCTGCACTCTCATTTGCTGTAGCTCGTCAGCAACTGGCCCAGATATTTAGCATGCCAGATACCTGGTCGACGGCATGCTGACTGACATCTCTGTTGCGCTCACGTAGACAGTAGTGACTGGTGATCACTGGTCCAACTGTGGATTTCCCTCTAATCTGGCTTTTTGTTGGCGACCTCTACAAGTCATTGATGACCTCAAAACCAGGCTTTGAAAAATGCTGAGTGATCAAGTTCCTCAAATGGCCACTTGAGGTCATATCCAAAAGTGAGCAAATCCCCATAGACTCCCATGTTAAAACTTAAAACTCTAAAGCACGAATAAACTTGCTAACAGCCAGGTACAAAAAGTGGTTTTAGTGACTCTGAAGAAGACACAGATGGTGTTGGAACGTCAGTCCTTGCACTAATAAAGGCTGTGAATTGGACAGCGTGTTCCAGACTGTCTTTATCCTTAGTGGTTTTAGTCTCTATTGCCAATTTCTCCCTCCACAGCAACTGCACAGAAGATGCAGCTTCAGTGTGACTCACCTATAGGATCCTACAAGGTTTTATCAGGGTTTATAGATGGAGCCCTGGCTGCTCAGATGAACAGCTGTGGGCACCAAGAGAAATCACTGACCTGGACCTCTCACAGACATTTGTGGTGTTGCTTTTTGGAATACTTTTAAATTAACTTATGTAGGAATAAGACATATTGAACTGATTGCTCAATATCCCATCCCATAGCAAGTCAAATGTTAGTATTTTATAAATCTAGTTCAAATTAACAGTAATCCGTGTCTGTGCTTTGCATCCATACAACATATGGACACAGCCTAGCATTCTGATCACTAAGCATTTCACCCTCTCTTCTAAATATAGTCATTTCCAGCTCTGGGAAACTATAATTCACATGCTTTTCCATTTCACAAACCATCAAAGTGGCTATTGCCTATTTTTATAGTCTGTAGTCCTGAAAGACCATAATCTGACTTGAAGGATGCTATCCTGCCTGTTTTAGTAAATATAATGGAGGCTGACTGCTGAACAGTATGGCGGCCACAGTGTTTCTGTTTACTCTTTAGCAGCCTAGCAGCAGCACTGCCTGAACAGTGTGGCTGACCATCAGTTAAAGATAGCATGCGTTTTAAGAGGTAAGCAGTAAGTACCTTCCCCAGAGTAGCAGTGTTTAACTATTTTAGGAAAAATGTGTCTATTAAACATCTCAAGTGCAAATAAAACTTCCATAATAAATAAAATCATCTCGGTGTCACAGCGGATAAATACTAAGTCATTCCCACTTTATCTATTTGCTGGGGGTGATCTTGTCTAGTCCTGGCCAGGCTGGGATGTAATAACGTGGCAAAGTGCCTTCCATCAGCCTTTCCATCCACAACCCCAGGCGGTCCAGCTTGTGGTGGATCTGCAGGGTAGATATACTGCGGGATCGACCAGATTTGCGCGGTGGATGATCATCGCGGGAACTGGACTTCGGCCTCCCTCCAGAGGCAGCCCCTTCGTCCTCTGATGACTTACTGTCAAGGTCCTCTCCGGTGTAGACGGGCTTAAACAGGCTCAGATACCTTTTGTGGCCGTTGAGGGCGAGCACATACCCGGTGTAGTCAACCTTACGGTTGCCGCCATCATCCTCGTCTGTATCGATGTGCATGGCGTCCTGGGCGTACTCCATCAGTGTGCTCATCCACTCGCTGTGCTTGTCAATGTTGAGGAAGGAGAAGTGCAGGGTTATGCTCCTAGAAAAGTGTGGACAAGAGTTAAGATGATGAAATGTCTACAAAAATGAAATACAAAAGAAAACTTGCATGATTAGTTGATTCCAGTCAGACCATGGGGCTTACCCTGTGAAGGAGTAGACCTCTTTGGCAAACTTGCTCAGTAGGATGTTCTTGGAGGTGTCAGTCAGCACCAGGACAATGTTCATATGACCCGGCCTCAGCTTCACCAGGTTGCTTATGTAGTTGATGTCGGTCAGCTCTGTCACCTCCACAAAATTCTTTTTTGGGGGACGACTAAAACCAGCAGCAATATTACAGTTCAAAAACACCATTAGAAACCACTCCGTTCATGAGATCTTTTTAATTATTAAAAATGTATCCCTGCCTTGAGGTACTACAGGCCCCTGATGACCCATTTTCTGCCGTTGCTCCATCTTTTGCCTTGGACTTTGTCTGCTTATCGTCACGTGAGTCACTACCAAAAAAAAAAAAAAAAGAGGATGTTTTGCTTTGTTACATTGTGTGTTACCTTGTGAACATGACATCTACACTAGGCGTGTGCCATATTGTATTGTTCATGATAATACCGGTATAAAGTTTGATACCGGTGTAAAAATGAATATCATGATATTTGGGGTCTGCTGCATGATGACGTCACACCGCCGACTGAATTGATGTGCTACCATAGAAACGGCAAAACAAACATAGCACGGGAAGCTGCAGCTACGAAGTCTGAGCATCTACATCCAGTTGAGTGGAAATATTTAAGTTTTAAAGATGCACTCCAGTGGATATAAATTCCCTATAAAAACAAATCTACATTGTGTAAAAGGGTATCTTATGTCCTTTTTTCTAAAAAAGGAACAAAAATCTTTAATTGTCTTACAGTTTCATGTCAAAATCATTTCACACCCCCTTCCCCCTTCAAATGGCAGAATCGGCGATTACTAGGCCCAACCATATTCCACAAGGCTAATAGTGGCTAGCACTACATTATCAGAATAAATCCTGTGGTAAAAAGACATAATGGTTGAAGGACATGCCCAGTTGTATGCACGATGGCCCAGGATAATGACTGAAACTGCATTGGTCCTTAAAAGCAGTTTAACGGTAAAACCATCTTAATCTTCATGGGGTGGCCACCTGAGGGTCACTGAAAATCTTGTGGTGGCACATCAAAATCAAAAGCCAAAACTCAAGTCCAGAAATGCGCTAATGCTGTTGTCACAAGCTTATATAGACTAGCTGAAAACTGTAATTACTAATAGTACCTTTTACTAAATACATAGACAAATAACAGTACGATTAAAATTTTGAGATCCACAGCAAAGCAGCTGTCATAGTGATGTACCTGTACATAAAAGTATCAGATGTGTGTTTTCCTGGACAAATGATAATACAGCTTAAGAGGGGAATGTGCAGAAACGACCTTGAGCTGTGACTTGATGCAGTATAGATCCCTGTCTTTCCACAGATCAAACCATTGCATCACTGGTGTTAATAAATAGGGAAAGGACAATAAAGAGGCAGCTGCATTATCTAGAATAAGTATTTTACTTTTTTTTCACAATATTTTTTATTGAACCTTTTTTTTTACAAACATAACACAAACAATCAAACTAACTAAAGTTATTTTTTTTTTAAATGTACTAAAAACACCAATAACCACTAACAAAGGCAGGTCTTCAACAATGCTCCTCTGTTTAGTCTAGGCAATCCATTACATAAGTATACATATTATACATTCACCAGTTTGGAATTTACAAGGTCCACACACATCATTCACCTTCTTCTTCAAAAGTTATGTTTAAATTCTTTACATAATCAATGAAAGGTGTCCATATATTCTCAAACACAATTTCCTTTGATTTCAGTATGTATGTTATTCTTTCTAGTGGAAGGTTTGTTAACATCTGTCTTAACCACTGAGTCACATCTGGTCTATGAGTCTTTTTCCACAGTAGTGCAATACATTTTTTGGCGTTAAGCAAACTGAGGTCTATGAATGCTCTTTCACTCTTATTAAAGTTATGCTTTTCTGGATACAGACCCAACAAAAACAATTTAGGATTCAATATGATTTGTTTTGAAATTATTTTTTCAATTGTTACCCTCACCTCTTCCCAAAACATTCTAATTTTTCTACATTCCTATAAACAATGAAATAGGGTTCCTTTACTTTCTATACATTTTGTGCACGTATCTGGTATGTTTTTGTTATATCTATTTAACTCCACCGTTGTAACATACATCCGCATTAACCATTTAAAATGTATCAATTTAAGACATACATTTGTTGATTTGGTTTGAGCTTCTGTACAAGCCAATTCCCATTGTTCCTCTGAGATTTCAGTTTGCAGGTCTTCTTTCCAATAATTCAGTCTTTTCTCTGAGTTTTCACTTGAGGATAATGTCAATGAGTTATAAAACTCTGAAATAATACCCTTTCTCTTACTATCTTTCGTCAAAAATTTTTCCAAGGATGAATAAGTAGGTCGGGTGAGAGCATTATTTTGATTTGTTCGAATAAAGTTCCTAAGCTGAAGATATTTAAAAAAAAATGTGTTCTATTAAGATTAAATTTGATCCTCAGTTCTTCAAAAGACATTATGTTATCTGAACATGACAAATATAAGTCTTGAATCTTTTGAATCCCTTTTAAATTCCATACTTTAAATACAGCATCCGTTCTCCCTGGTTTAAAATATTGATTACCCCATATTGGGCTAAATTGTGACAATAAGTGTGGTTCTTTTAAATATTTTTTGGTTTCACACCATATTTTGATCATATGCTTTACAAATGGATTTTTAACTTGTTTCTGTAATTTTTTTTAGCCGAGTCTGAGTATAAGAATATGGGAAGAGGTAAAGGTAAATTGTATGATTCCATTTCAGTCCAGTGAGGGAGATCATTTGATGAAAAATAATATGTCATAGACCTCAGTTGTGCCGACCAGTAATACAACATAAAGTTTGGACATTTCAGACCTCCACGATCAAATGGTAAATATAGTAAGGACAGACGTAATCTAGCCTTCCTATTGTTCCATATAAGTTCCACTAACTTTTTTTTAATTTTTGAGAATAGATCTGAAGGTGGTGGTAAAGGAATGTATTGAAATAAATAAAGTATTTTGGGTAAGCTATTACTTTTAAGTATATTAATTCTCCCAATCATCGACATTGGTAGTGACATCCATCTCTGAAGTAACTCATTGATGTCTGTCATTAAGGCTTCATAGTTGGCACTGGCGACTGATTCTAGCTTAGGGACAATTTGAATTCCTAAATATTTAAACTGATTTACAGCATTGAATTGATTTACCTCAGGAGCTGGGTGATTTCTCTGGGTCTCATTTAGCATTAATATTGAAGATTTAGTTTTATTTATTTTATATCCTGATATTTCCCCCAAATTCTTTATTAAATTCAACAAGGTCGGAATTGATTTTTTAAGATTCGACATAAACAAAATTATGTCATGGGCATACAGGGAGATTTTATGTTCTGTTGGTCCTACTTTAATTCCATATATTTGTGGATGTAAACGTACTGCCATCGCTAAAGGTTCATTTGCCATAGTGAACAGTAAAGGTGAAAGTGGACAGCCTTGTCGACATCCTCTATTGATATTTATTGATTTTGAGATATTGCTGTTTGTTAGGATTTCTGCTGTAGCATTATTGTATATTATCTGAACCCATTTTATGAAATTATTTCCAAGTCCAAACCTTTGTAGGACTTCAAAAAGAAAGGGCCATTCGACCCTATCAAAGGCCTTTTCGGCGTCCAGTGATAGGAGAGCTGTATCCGGTGCTTCTTTATTAGAATAAATAATATTAAATAGTCTTCTTACATTATGGAAGCCTTGTCTTCCCATTATAAAGCCATTCTGATCTCGGTTAATAATATTTGGTAATATTTCTTGTAGTCGTCTTGCTAAAATTTTACAGATTATCTTAAGGTCAGCATTTAATAGGCTTATTGGTCTCATGTTTTCACATTTATTAGAGGGTTTACCTGGTTTTGGCAACAGTGTAATTAAGGCATTATTCATGTATAGTGGTAAATTACTATTTTGAAATGCTTCTAAAACCATTTCCAAAAATGGTTTTATTAATTTATTCTTAATTTTTTTTTATAGAGGTCAACTGGAAGACCATCTGGTCCTGCACTTTTTCCTGATTTCATATTATCAATGGCTAGCCCAACTTCTTCTTGACTAATTTTAGACTCCAGTATCTCCCTGTTTTCATTTGGAATACACGGTATAGATAATCCGTCCAAAAACCCATTTAGTTTTGCTAAGTCAGTTTCATTTTTTGTATCATATAGTTTTTCATAATAATCTCTAAAGGTACTGTTAATTTCTAAAGGATCTACAACTGCCTGTCCGTTACTTATAATACTGGTAATTGGTGTTTTAAATTCTAATTGTTTAATCTGCCATGCCAATAATTTCCCTGATTTTTCACCTTGTTCATAAAAAGATTGCTTCAATCTTAGAAGACTCGAGGCAGCTCTATTCGCTGATTTTTTGTCATATTCAGCTCTCAGAATCAGTAATTCGTTCTCTAACTTTGGGTCACTTCCTGCATACACTTTTTCTTGAAGAATTTTTATTTTATGTTCCAATTGGACTCTCTCCTCTCGAGTCTTCTTAGATTTTGAACCTGTATAACTAATAATATGCCCCCTAATAAAAGCTTTGAAAGCCTCCCACTTTATACGTGTAGTATTGATATCAAAGAACTCATCTATCTGTTTTTCTATGTACTTAACAAATTCCTCATCCTGAAGCCATTTATGCTGAAATTGCCACCTACCTGGTTCCTTTGTCAATTTCTTATTTACATATATTAGACAGCAGGGTGCATGATCAGAGATCACAATGTTATCATAGAAACAGTTTTGAATCTTGGACCTTAATTCTGTGGAGATCAAAAAATAGTCAATACGTGAGAATGTCTTGTAGGTATTAGAATAACAAGAGTAGGCTTTAACTTGTGGTTTCATTTCTCTCCATATATCTAGCAATCTCAATTCTTTCATAAAATGATTAATGGTCATCCTGCATCCATTGTGCGCACAGTCCAGTCCTGTTGATCTATCTATACTGGGATTCAATGTACAATTAAAATCCCCTGCTATTATATGTTGCCCTGTAAGTGATGATAAAATAAGAAATAAATTAGCAAAGAAGCTTTGATCATCTATATTGGGACCGTATAAGTTCACCAGATTTATATTTTCTAATAACAAAGATCCTTGGATGATTAGATATCTTCCTAATTTGTCTCCAATTACATTTTTCACTTGAAATGGGACTGATTTATGTATGAGAGTCATAATTCCCCTAGCTCGGGATGAAAATGATGAGGTGAACACACTTCCCTGCCATCTTCTCCTAATTCTTTTTACATCCTCCTCTATTAGATGAGTTTCTTGCAAAAACACAATTTTTGAATGTATGTCTTTTATTTTATTCATAACTTGTTTTAAGTTTTTTTAAATTTTGTAGACCTCTGCAATTCCATGAAGTTAAATTAAGATTAACGCTTTGGTCTATGATCAATAAGGAGTTTGAGATTACCTCGCAATATAAACATGCTCATACAGAGAAGCAAAAACATGAGTGGTTGAACATTCGTCCCACAAACTACACACAAACAAATTCCCCCTCCCCACATTCGTGGTAATCCCCCCAAAATCAAAAAAAAAATTCTGTCTCCCGCTATAGCCATTGACTGCTCCACACCCGCGAGGATCAGTCAAACCACTCTTTCTTTCTCCTCTCAATCACCCTGACTCTACTGCTTTTAATGACATAACATTAGCTCTCTTCTGTAGTTTTTCCAACTTAACTCCAAAATTTTATAGCAACTTTGTACATCATAGGTTTTTTTTTGTTTTTTTTATATATAATACAATCTATATTTTGTAAACTTGCTATATGTTTCAGATCAGTCAGATGCCTGTGCAAATGCTTAAATATTCTACCTTTATATCTTGTTCATACTTCATGCTTAGCTCCCACCAGTCTCTTCTTGGATCTGCTTGATAAGCACCTGCGCCTCCTGAGGGGTCTTGAAGGTGTGGGTTCTCCCTTTATATGTGACCAGCAGTCTTGCCAGATGAATCACTCGGTGACGAATCCCGAGGTTGCGCAGCTCTTTACGGGCGGGGTCAAACTGTTTCCTTAATTGTTGGATTCCTGTGGCCAAATCTGGGTAGAACCGCACCTGTTGATCCTGGTATTTAATTTCTCCTTTAGCACGCGCCACGTTGGAGACCGTCATCTTGTCTCTGTAGCTGAGGAACTTCATAATCAGCGTCCTCGGTGGTGCCTTATTTTCTCTCGGTGGGCCGATTCGGTGAGCGCTCTCTAAGACGACCGATGACTGCAGCTCCGCGTTGTTCAGCGCTTCTGGAATCCACTTTTCCAAAAAGGAACATGTGTCCCGTCCCTCCGTTCCCTCCGGGAGGCCCACCAGCCTCAGATTGTTCCGTCTCGACCGGGATTCTAAGTCCAGGACACTATCTTCCAGATGTTTATTTTTTAATTCCAATGTGCGCACCTTTAATTGTAGGCTGGTGACGTCATCCTCAGCGCTGGAAATTCGGAGCTCCGCCTGCGATACTCGTTCCATACAGTCGCTTATTTCCTTTCTCATTCCTTCTATCGCTGCTATAATCCCATCAAATTTAGAGGAAAAGTCTGCTCTCAATGAGCTAATGGCAGCGAGCACCGCACTCGTGCCTTCCCCAGCAGTCACCGCTCCGCCGCTAGCTTCCTCCGCCATAGTCTCTGGAGATTTTTCTGCTTCGTCACGAGCGTGGAAGTCTGTTAACTTGGACTGTTTCGACGATTCAGTTTTTCCTCCACCTAATTTCCCAGCCTTAGGTTTTACCATATCCGCACCCAAACGCTGGGATAGGTTTTGTTCCAATTGAGAGAGTTATTTGCCAACTTTTTATTTTTAGGAGCAGAGCAGAGTGAAACACGTCTTCCTACGTGGCCGCCATAACCGGAAGTCCAGTATTTTACTTTCTAACCCATTTACATTAGAAAAACCAGCCCACCATCAATTCTGCAGTTATTGATAAGATAAGATAAGATAAGCCTTTATTAGTCCCACAACCGGGAAATTCCAGGATTGCAACAGCACAGGGATAGCAACACTCAGAGCAACAATCAGAAGGCAAGAAAAAAAACAAGCAAGCAAGAGCAGCTAATATACATATGTACATATTACTATAAAATATATATATACACACACACACAGACACACAGTGCAGAGCATTGTAGCTGGATGGAATAAATATATGAATATATAAACACACAGTGCAGAGCATTGTAGCTAGATGGAATAAATATGTAAATATATAAACACACACAGTGCGGAGCAATGTAGCTAGATGGAATAATACGTAGATATATAAAAACACAGTGCGGAGCATTGTAGCTAGATGGAATAAATATGCAAATATATAAACACACACAGTGCAGAGCATTGTTGCTAGATGGGATGAAACAGCATAACCATCTACTTAGTTATCCTACATGGTATGATTATGTGCCCATACATATTCTCACCCATAACTTCTCATTGAAGTTATGATATTCTGATTATAGATTGGTAAACAGTACTAAACTCAAACAAATCCCACAGCAACCATAAAAAAGACATGTCAGTAACTGCCCCAAATGCTGCAGTATGATTTTTAAGAATATATACCTTTACATTATAACCAAGATTAAATAAGGCTTTGTTCCTTAGAGAAAAGGCGTTTGTCATTAGAGTTATCAGGTTTCCTACTTTCATGAAATCCCTCCTTTTTCAGCTCGTTGTAAGGAGAAAACCACATATGCATTATTGTTTTCTATCCATTTAGATTATACAGCTCAGGAAAAAATTAAGAGACCACTACAACATCTTTCCTAAGTGATCACATCTACATGTATGGCAGCCATTCAGTTTGAGTATCTGTTGAATTCCAACACAAGAACACCTCAACTTACTTAAGGAGGAACTGATTTGGCGATCATCTAGGCACGGTGAATGAACATGAACTTGTTTTCTTTGCATTATTTGATCAAAAAGCAACATCCTTTTGTGGTTTTGGCCAGTTGTCATTTTCTATAAATAAATGCTGATATTTTGACTTGAAATTCAGATGAACCGTTTTCAGTAGGTTAGAGAATAAAACTAAATTGTTCATTTTACTCAAACACGTGCATATAAATAGTAAACAAAAAAACAAGAGTTATGCTACTAGCGATAGTTTAGTGGCAAATGTAACACTGACACAAACAACAGACAAAACCAAAAAGGCACAGACACATTTTTAAGTAAGAATTAAACGACTTATGTAGCATTCCCATTAGCAATGGCTTCTCTCAACATCCAAATAGTAACCGGCACCTAGCCAGCTACTGTACATTCCAAACTCATCTAACACAATTAGTCCTTCAACCTGATCTCAAGACTGATGGCGCTGTTCTCAACATCACCTGGCCTGCGTTCAGTTGACAAAACCGTTTGCAACCATTCGGAATTGTTCGTTACTTTCCGTTACTGAATGACACGGTAGCTGCAAACCGTTTTCTCATTGGCCAAACTCCTTGGGGAGGTGACTAGTGTAGCGAACAAAGATGGCAGCTAGGTAAGATAATTTGCGATATCCTTTTGTTTTCTTTTCTTTTCGGAACAATTCCATCAATTTAAGAGTAGACGTTATGTCATTTTGTAAGTAAATCAATACCACGCATAAAATATTGTTTTTGGTGGGGGTATAACGGAGAATTCTTAGGTAATATGAAGCTGAAGTAGGCTACAGTCTACGCCATAGTTACCATATCCTCTAACCGACTGACAGAGGACCATAGATCTACACAACTACAGAATGCGCGAGCCGAACAGAAAAACACTTCGCCAAGAGCTGCCCGTTCATTTAGGTTAGTTCGCTTCTTCTGTTTTGTGAACTGAACTCACCCCTGATTAATGTGCTCATGCCACCTGTTGTTCTACCAGAGAAGGCTGGAGGAAACGGGTTCAAAGTGACTGATCTGTTCTAGTGTGCTGTATTTTGTTAATGTTTGTTATTAATATACAGCACATATCAATTATTATGAAACATTAACATGACTACACGTAAAATGTGACATAGAAAGAAACAAGTTAGAACTTGGAAAATTATGTTTAGACCAGGGGTCACCAACTGGTGGGCTCTATTCCTGATCCGGACCTCCAGAGTGAGCGGTGCGGTGGCGCAGTGGTTAGCACTGCGGCAGCACAGCAACTCACCCTTGGCCATGGGATCCCTGGTTCGATCCCAGCCCCTGACCAACAGTGATCTGTGTGGAATTTGCATGTTCTCCCCGTGTCTGCGTGGGTTTACTCCGGGAGTTCTCCGGTTTCCTTCCACAGGCCAAAAATATGCAGGTTAGGTTAGTTGGAGACTCTAAAGTGGCCCTAGGTGTGAATGTGTGCGTGAATGGTAAAAGCATAGCGCCGTACCGTGGCTGCTTCTTCCATCCAGGTGGATGCCCTCAATTTCCCCTCTGGGGATCAATAAAGTATACAAAGTATACAGTCCTCTGTCCGGACTCCAAAGCTTTTTAGTATAATTTGGGAAAAGATTATACTGTTTTGTTTTAACCGAAAGAAAAAGCGGAACTCAAGTGCTGTATCGGCAGCAGGTGCCCAGACATTTTACAGCGTGGGACCTTAGACATTCTCTGTGGGATACAATGAGAGGTAAAATCATCATCATTTGCTGTGGGCGGAGCAGCCATGCTTCCTTCCCGGTGTAACCCACGGAATGAAACGCTGCTGTGAAATTGTGTCCACCACTACTCTGACTGCCTGCGATGGTACGGGTCCACCCATGGGTTTGTTGACGGAAGGTTCTGCCGACTCCTCCACACCTTCCTGGGACAGCATCCCCACGGGGTTGCATGACGTTGGCTATGGAAGTAATTTCCACGACCCTCTGCTCTGTGTTACTGAACATGAAAAGTTCCACACACATCCACCTCCTCTCTCCCTGTGACAGAGTGTTACCCAGGTTCAGGTTCACTTGAACCTGAACGTGAACCTGAACCCAGACAGACACAGACGAGGTTAAAAAGATTTTTAAAAAAAACAAACATTGTTGACATAAAAAAAAACCTCAGAGGAATTCTGTACTGTGGAATTAATATTTTCTAGACCCTTTTTTAGGCTTACAGTTTGAAACATTTTTTATACTGAAAATATAGTATAGAGGTGGACTTTTGTGGGATTTTGTTTTTTAAATATTAATCTTTTTAAACATATGTAATTTAGTTTGTGTTCTCCTGTAAAACTTTCTATTTTCAGGATTTAAGTTGTAGATTTTAGAATTTTAGAGCTATTTATTTGGAGTCAAAAACACATTTAGTGTCCCCCTGTATTATTATGATTAAATTATTAGGTTTTATTTAAAATTGAGCAAAGAATTTATTTGATTTTTTGTTTAAAAATAATACAGAACTAAAAGCAGCTAAAACATCTGCTTAATAAAATAATGTGTAAAAGCAAATGATATTGGCCTGCTGGAGACAGCTGTGGTCTTCTTAAAGAAGGTCCATGAAAAGATGACAGTTCTTAAAAGCCCATTTTCAGATAAATTTGTCCATGTGACTTGTCACATTTCACATTTGCAATGGGTCGTTGCAAACACTTGGCTTAAAAGTACCAAGCTGTCACACAGTGAGAGGAAAAAAATTCTGAAAAAAAACCAAACAAACAAAACATGCACCGAGAATCGTTTTAGAATCAAATCGAAGACTCTGAATCATAATTGTATCGTGAGGTGCCTAAAGATCCCCAGCCCTAATAAGGGAGGAGGACTCACTTATCGGACCTCTTGCACTTTTAGTTGGTGACCCCTGGTTTAGTCTGTCCAGTGGCAGGGTGGCCACTGGGATGGGGGGGAGGGGGGTTGAACCAGGGGGGCTGTTGCCACCCTGTGCCACCACTTGGGGGTGCCATTGTGGCCTGTGAAACTGTCCTTTTTGGATAAAAGGAAAAAAACTGTTCTGCAATATTGTGAAAAATATCGTTATTATGAAAATTCACCAAAATATCATGATATCATTTTTTTTTGGGGGGGGGGGCAATATTGCCCACCCCTAATCTGTACCAACAAACCTGAAGGCCTGGATCACCACAGTCCCAAACAAGATGAACAAGGCAGAGAAGATGAGGGACAGAAGAGGCATCATCTCTCGCCTGAAGTCATCAACACAAACACATTTCTATTTAAAGGGTGTGTCCATAAATACTGATGCAAAATTATTGAAAAGTTGAAAAGCTACACTGGATGTGTGATCAGGCTTCAGTTGTACTCACCAGTTGTTATGCAGAATATCATCAATGACCTCAGAGAGGTAATCATAAGATGCATAGATCCACCTGATAACAAACATCTAAACACAGAAATAGTAAGGTTTTATGAGAAGTTTGGTTTGAGAAGTCTTGTTTTATTGTTTTTTAAATTACTCATTATTATTATTTATTTTATTTTCATTTTTTTATTTTTAGAGCTTAGTGAACTGAGGAAAATTTGTCTTTAATCAAAATAATTGACAAACTATTGTATAAGTGAATTAATCATAAACTCATCAGTAAAATCATAAATTAAGTGATGAGTAGATGTATTTCTATGGACTTCTACTAGATCATCTGGCTTCTTTTTCACAACTCTGAGGTTGCCCCCTGCTGAGCAGCAGATAAAATGCACATACAAAACAATAATTGGGTTTACCTTGAAAGTGTTTGCATTTTTAAAGGAGATCTAGGGAACAGTTTTTCTTAATCTTTCTTAAATAGTTCTCCTTCAAAGCATATTTCTGATCATTTGATTGAAAAAAGGAAATTGGGCTACAATATACAACGTCTCTAAGAGCACAGCCAACTCTTATGCAAACAAAGACGTATTTGCATATTTGCAGTTGAATATTTTCAAAATACTTAAAGACAACGTACTGAAGCAAACTCATTATTGAGTTCAGGCAGCATGGCGTCATGGATGAGGATGGATGGGTCCTTCTGAAGTCTTTCCAGCTCATCCAGAAGAAGCTGCTTGTCTTCTTCACTGCCATTCCAAGCTGTAACCGGCTTGAAAAATGCTTTCCCAGCAGCATTACGCCGCTCTAGGATCACCACCTGAGCAAACATATACAAAAAAGAAAAAAAAAAACAACAGAGGACTGAATGACACCAAAATCATATATAGGTCAGAGCTGATCACATACAGCCCACATGCAAATTTTGTGGGAATTTTTAGTAGCTGCACCTGTGGTGGTGACTGAGGACTATCCTTGTTTTGCATCAGGATATCACAAAGTGGCTGCTGAAACCGTTGGTACACATAGGCAAACCTCACAACTTCCTTAGCATTGGTGGAGGCAAATGAGAGAAAAGCCTGGTTTCCAAAAGAAAAAACCTCTTCATCACTCGTGATGAGCAGCACACAGTATCTGAAGCAGGGAAAAATGTTACAATCAACAATTCTGTATGCGCTCTATAGATTAAAAATCTTTAAATTCAAATAGTCGTTTAGACCCTCCAAAATCATGGCAGCATTTTAGAATTTTTTTAAGCATTACATCTTCAGTACTATGTTTATCTGGTCAAATTTGCTGCTTTTCATTTCTGTGTGTTTTGTTCATGAGGCCAGTGCCACACGAAGCACTCTGGCCACATTTTATCCAATCAGCACCAAGTCAATCCTAAACCCCACACAGCAGTTTTTGGGACTGCTCTGAAATACCTAATCTTTACTAGGGTTGTGTAGCATCAATCCCTTTGGCTCCAATCTATAAAATTACTCTTCACATTAAAGAAACTGTTTCACCCAAAAGTCTGGTCAAGAATTGTTTCCTTCACCTAAGAACCACAGTTTGAAAACACATTCCATGGTAAAAGGGACGATAAGGATCCCATTTCGTACCAGGAACGGATTTCGTCTGCAATCATAAATCCTGGAACTTCCTCCCCAACCAGGCAGTTTTATGCTTCAAGTACTGTTTGAGACCTTCCAGATATCCTTGAGAGCATTCCACAGGTCTCTAGGAATTATCCACAGCTCAACATTACCCCCTGGTGGACAACTCCGGAATATGTTCGCTGTTGCCTCTGCAAGCTGAACTGAGGTTAATGCATGAAATGACTTCCTTTTAACAAAAACTCTCAATTCTCAGATTATTTTCTTTTTCAGGATGCCATGGAAAATCAAGCGGGACTCTGACATACCATTAACATGGTTTGAAATGTTTCATTAATCATTGATTTTAAATGTGTTGCATGTTTGAAAATGCTTAAATGAACGTTATTCTAATGCATGTTAATTATAGAATAACAAGTTTATGAAAGTGCATGTTCACTGAAAGTTTGTCATAAATCACTGAAGTTAGCTTAGACTTCCAATCAATCAAAATCAAATCAAATCACCCTTTATTGTCATTCAACTGTACAACCAATCATGTACGGTAGAACAAGATTGTGCTTTACCTATCTACTGTGTTAATCACACACACCCCAAGTGTAGAATCAGAGGGCTGCTGCCATGCAAGGCGCCTCCACAAATTTCCCTCCTCCATTCCATTATTGCTGAGCACCAAGCTGGACGGCAAGAAGTTCCACTTTTATATGGTCTTCGGCATGACTCTGCCAAATGACTACCAACTGAGCCACCACTCCGGTGGCTCAGTTGGTAGAGCTCATTTGGTGACTTTATACATAAGTATAATGTGAATTTCACAGATAATACGTGTGCCTTCTAAAACTTACTTAAGTCATCTGACTGGCTCAGCCAATCACTAGCCAGTCTCTGTTGGACAATGCCCCCTTTCATTCTATTGGTCGGTTACAGACAAAGGACTGCTTTCTTATTGGACCAGAGTTCATTCGATTCTCCCGTGATGGGAGACAACTGGTTCCCTCTCATGTCAGTCAAGTTTTTCCCCTGAGAAAACTACTCAGTAAATAAGGAGTAACGCCCTAGTTTAGTTCAGAGTTGCGCTTTCTGAAAGTTTGTCTAAGTCTGTGGCTTGCCTTGAATTCTCTTTCCTTTAAACGTCTGGGAAAAATACTTTTTCTTCTGTTTTGAGCTCAAACTTCTCTTTTATATGAGTGAAACTCCGTGTTCACAGACATTTTTCTGTTTTATTCTGTTAAACTTTTTCTATTGATTTTCCTTAACTCATAGTGTTTTAAAGTGTACTGATCGTTTTTCCTCACACTGGAAACGGTTTTCGCCAATCCACACGACATCTGAAGAACTCAGATTTTGTGGCTTAAATGATTTTTTTTTAATTTTTGTCTCTTCGATTCTGTGACTTTGATCAGTCTTTGAACTATCTCCAATTTATTTGGACCTGAGGAAGCCCCTGAAAAATTATCGTGTTGTCCAACATAGCATACTCTGCAGTCAGCAGCCTCATCATCGTTGCCGGACCTCAGCTCCTGACTGCTTGTCCCTGGGAAGAAATATCTGCTGGCAGATATTCACCAGTATAATCTTCAAATAAAGCTTCAGCTAAGGATCCAGCTAGAAGCCAACGCAAAAAAGGTCACATGAGCAAGATTCCTTTGTTTCATCTGCTGAATAATTCAATGTCCATCACCTTAAAGTATATCATAATTTGTCTCAGGTTTAAAACTAGTTCCTAACTCTGACTGGAGCTATAGAATTAAAGAGAAATAGTATCCCTCTTTTCATTAAATTCTGTTTTTTACTTTTAGAGTAATACAGAATTTCTTTTTCATATAATCTGCTTTTATAATTTTCTTAATAAAATGTGTGTCCAATTTTCTTCATATTTTGGTTATAGTTAGTTAAGTCTCCATTTTCATCACAGTTACAAATTCACACTAAGGCTTCCTTGGTTCCACAAATGTGATTACACTCTTTTGCTCAATCAGTTACAAGTTGAATGTGATGCTTGATATTTGATCATTTCACCTTACCAACAAGTCCGTCGAATGTAATGTCATTTAATCCGAGTCTGATCATTAAAAATGTAAACGGTATATAGAAGTTTCTGCTTATTTCTTTTTCCTGTGTCTGTTTATGAAGTCACCCAGGAGAATTCACGAATATTTGAGACTGATTGATTGAAGGTATAAAGATTAGTTATTGATAAATTGTCCAAGTTTTGGACTGGTGCTCCAAAAATGAGTGTTTCCCTCTTGTTTGTGAGTGTTTGTGGTCACAAAGTAAACCTCCATTTCCACACACACACACACCTCTAGTTATAAACTAAATAATCTTTGTACCTTATAACCAATTGTTCCTACAGTTGTCTTTCAGTTCTAAAGGTTCCTAAAAACTCCCCCTTTGGTTCCTGTAGTGGAGACATGCACCATGGGGGAAGTTCCTGCAAAATTGATGCCCAATTCCTGGTAGTCATAGCTTAAATGAACTGCAGCCCAGTTCAGTCCATTTACTTTTAAAGAGGACTGCTGGTTCAATTCATGACAACACAGCTGAGGCTACAAAATGTATGAATTTAGTGAAAGGGGCAGCAGTCCATTTAGTGACACAAAGTAATTCTAAAATGGTATAAGTTTCCTGTTGTTACAAATAGTACCTTTAAAGGGGTCACTGACTGAAAAATTGTGGAAGGTTTTAACCTTCTGAAAGGCACATGATTGTCAAAAAAATATCAAAAAGCTCATTTCTCTTAAAAAAGAACCACACACTGTTACATGTGGCTCTGGGGAGCCACACAATGAGAGCTGAGGGCGAGCCAGTGAGTTGAGATGTTTTATTATAAATGAAGGATAAGGGATAAGGGACACGGGATAAGGAACACGGTCTTGCTGACCGAAAGCACAGCTACTCATATACAAGGTAACACTCACAAGTAGAACGGCACAGGAGTAACGGGCTGGCACCGGAGATAAGGATGCCAAGGCATGAATACTCACAGCGGGGAACTCTCACAAGAATACTGTAAGCAGAGTAGAGGGGCTGACGCCGGACATAGGGGTTTCAGCCTGTAGTGCTTTAAGTCGCAGCCCCGAGTGATCGAGGCTGCTCCTTTTTATCCTCATTAGCAGCGCCCCAGCTGATGAGGATTAATTGGCCCCAGCCGTCCCGTAACACTGACAGCTGGGAGCCTGCTGAGATGCTGCCCAATGAGAGGCAGGGATGAGCGCCGAGACAGCGTCTCATCCCATGGTGACAGAGCCTCCCCCTCACGGTCGGGCTCCGAACGACCAGGAACATCCCAGCCCCCCCCCCCCCACACACACCTAGGGTGGGCGGAAGGGAGGCAGGACCGGAGGGGGAGAAGCAAAGGGAAGGACAAAAAACCAATGGACCAATGTAGAGTAACAGGGCAGAGAAAAAAAACCCAAATACAATACTCTACATCGCACAAGGAAAAAAAAAAAACCAGGGCACAGATGGGGGAAAAAAACTGAGCAAGGACACAGGTTACACACTACTCAAATAACACAAACAATGTGTAGACCAGGGCAAGGAAGGGAGAAAAAAAAACCCACCAAAAAGGTAACAGGACAAAAATGACGAAAACGCTGAGTACGGGTAATAAATAAAAAGAGCACAATACACAGCGCTATATGGAATAGAATGAGGTAATCACAGAGCACGGTTGAGAGGGAAACCAAAACACATTACTCCATGAAGCACAAACGAGGCTAAGACCAGGACAAGAATGATAGAAACGCTGAGTACCGATAAATAGAAAAGATAAAATACACAGTGCTATATACAGTATATACTGTATATACTGTATATATACACACACAGAGTCGCCTAGAGGAGTGAAGGCGACAGGAACAAATGGACAATTACGGAGTACGGTTGAGGGGAAAACAAAACACATAACTCCATAACGCACAGACAAAGCTAAGAACAAGACAACAAAAATGAAGAAAAATGCTGAGTACGAACAATAGAAAACACAATACACAGCACTATAAATATATATTCACCAAAGGACAAAATATTACACCCGAGTGACCTTAATAATAACAAAAGATAAGCGACACCCGAGGAATATGGCAGGCAGAGTCCAAAATGGCCGGGACAGCTCCGGAGGTCTCCCCGCCCATTGTCCAGTTGGTGAACCGGGGAAAGGGAAATGTTCGGATGGCGAACTCCAGACCCAGATCCCAGGAAACCAGTCCACCGGTAGCCGAGCCAGGCCACCCAGAAGCAAACACAGTTCATCGGGGGGTTGGACCAGATCGCCGAACTGAAAGTCTTGCGGGTCGGGCCGTCGGCCACCTCCTCACCGGACCTGGACAACACTGGAGCAGCACCCACGTCGGACCCCGACTGGGCCTTAGGCGAACCCACGTCGGACACCGCTGGAGCAGCACCCACGTTGGACCCCGATTGGGTCTCGGGCGAACCCACGTTGGACACCGCTGGAGCAGCACCCACGACGGACCCCGACTGGGTCAGCACCGCACCAGAACCGACCTCCAACGTTGAACCTGGACCCTCCAGCACCACGAGGAACGGCAACTCCTTGCCGGTGACCCTGGAAGAAGGCTCAGGAGAGAAAACAGAACCGGGATTAGGATCACCGGCAGCGCCAGAACCCGGCGAGACGAGCTCGGACGCAGCGGGCGGCTGCACCCGGCTCATCTCCCCTAGAGACAGGCTAAAGTGCTCAAAGATATAAAGGGAGAAAAGAAAGGAGAGCACTCGCCTGATCTCGGGTTCTGACGCAGTCCAGGACTGCGAAGATCCAGGATCCGTCGTCAGGAGGTCGTTGTCAGGCTCCCATTCAGCTGCGTCGGGCCCCGCAGCCAGCACGATGGTCAGCGCAGCTTGAGGTTCCTCCAGCTCCGGTAACCACGCCGACGATCCATACGGCGTGAAGCCAGAAGAATCTCGTCCCGCTGGACCAAACCGCTCCTCCGTGGAGACCCGGGGACGCTTAGTCGTCGGTGCAGACTCCACGCAGCAGTCAGTCTTCCTCCTCCGTCCACAACGCAGCTGCGGAACCAGAACCGCAGGCGCTCTCCTGGTCCCACGACGTTGACCCGGGGCCGGGGACCGCTCGGCGGAGAGAGACACAGAGGATGCAGGATTAAAGACACAGGTTACAGCAGGTGGTGGGAGTTCAGGGAGCTGCGAACCCCGAACTCCACCTCCAGGAGTATGACAGAGCAAATCACTAAACTGATGTAAATAAACTGGGACTTGCCTGCCTCCTGGAGGTTGGGTAGCGCCTGCTGCGGTGGACACTGCTTCTTCCTCTCCCCGCCAGGCGATAACGGAGGACCCCCTGGGAAGTCGTCTGGGGACCGCTCGCGTTGTCTCCAGGAGAGGGCTCGCCCGGCCGGGATTCCAGGCACACACAGCAGTCGGGAAGCGCGTCGAGGAGGAGGGGGAGACAGTCGGGATGAGCCAGCCCAAATGTCCTGGAGTGACAGCGGGGAACGAGGCTCAGGGAACGAGACTGTGAAACCTCCATGCTGACGAGACGAAGAGGTGACAGCTGCGTGGGGGGAAAGGTCCTGGCGGCAGCCCAGAACTGGATCCGGACGGGGTTCGTGCAGAGGTGACTTGGCGATGTGATGACGGCTATTCCCAGGGGACGAAGCGAGGGGGGAACCCAGGAATCACCGCTCCTGAGCAGAGACCGAGGTGAGAGAGGCGTTGAACTCGGGAAAGCTTCGTAGCCCTGGACTCCTCTCCACCAATCTCACCGCCGCCGCCACATGCCTGATGGTGGTAAATGGATGCACAGCGGAGCGCCTAACAGCCACTCGGTCCCAGACTTTAACAGCTGTCAGCTGCAGCTCCGTCGGGGGAATCCTGAGTGACGTTGTGCAGAACGGGGGAAGCCCTCTGGATGGCGCGAACTCCCGGGCTGGAATGAAGACAGGAACGGGATCCTGAAGCGGGGGGCGACATCTCATCCGCTTCGGCTTCCTGCCGGGATTTCCATCCAACCCGCGGAGCTTCTCTCGCTGTGCAGCAATGGCGTCACTCCTGGCACAGGCCTCTAGATGGAATGAAGAGCGGAGGTGACTGTCCAGGAGATTCTCAGCATGGCCCAGATGCCAGCGTCTCGAGTTGGAGGCGTCGTGTAGGGTGAAGAGCATCCTGTCGACAGCCCCCGGGATGGACCTCAGCTCGTCGCCCTGGCGTCGGACATGACTCCTGGGAGACGGCATGCTAACAACGCTGACACCCGGACAGGAAGGTACAATTCCACAAACTCACGGCCGCCGGCAACTCGTCTGGCTGCGACTTACTGTTACATATGGCTCTGGGGAGCCACACAATGAGAGCCGAGGGCGAGCCAGTGAGTTGAGATGTTTTATTATAAATGAAGGATAAGGGATAAGGGACACGGGATAAGGAACACGGTCTTGCTGACCGAAAGCACAGCTACTCATATACAAGGTAACACTCACGAGTAGAACGGCACAGGAGTAACGGGCTGGCACCGGAGATAAGGATGCCAAGGCATGAATACTCACAGCGAGGAGAGAGGATTAATTGGCCCCAGCCGTCCCGTAACACTGACAGCTGGGAGCCTGCTGAGACGCTGCCCAATGAGAGGCAGGGATGAGCGCCGAGACGGCGTCTCATCCCATGGTGACACACACAGCTTTTACATTGTTTTTCACTCAAAAAAAGCAAAACTGACTGTTCCAGATTTGCCACGGGACATCACTTTCATAGTAAGCCGAACCCACTGTGTTCTTGAGACCCGTCCACTGCTCTATAAATGGCCAGACTAGCTGTCAATCATGTGGAAAACAGTAGGGTAACAACTTATCTTACCAAACATGGTTTATACACTGCTCAAAAAAATTAAAGGAACACTTTGAAAACACATCAGATTTTAATGGGAAAAAATAAGCTGGATATCTACACTGATATGGACTGCATAATGAATGAAAAGATGCCACGTCTTTTGATGGAAATGAAAACACTCAAGTGAAGAAATTGTGAGGGGCTAGTTCAGCTTACTCAGATTAAAAAGTGTTCCTTTAATTTTTTTGAGCAGTATATTATTATTTTCATTAGATTTCAGGCATCACTGTTTCCACCTGGTTCACTAATCCACAGTCGACAATATTATAATATCTTGTGCCATTCTGGCTAATTTTGTTGTATTTTCACTGTCATGCTACATTGAGCTCTGTTAGCATTAACATAGCTAGGCGGTTGGTCAGCACTGATCACGTAACTGCCAGGCTGCCAAGAGTTAGCTTAACTGTTGATCCTGTCAGTTTGGATCGTTATTTTCTATAAATTCTAAACACCCCAACTGGAATCCTTATTCATCTACCAATGCTTAACCATATACATCGATCTTAAGGTGCGTTCACACCAAACGCGAATGGGCAGCGGGAATCCATACAAAGTGAATGGAAAGAGGCGAGTACATGTGAAATTGTGCATTCACGTGTTCACGTCCGAGGCTAGCTAGCTAGCTAGCTGCTAACTTCGAGATTCTGCCATCACTGGAATAAAAGTATCACCATTGCAGAGTAAACTAGTTTGAAAATGAGACTCGCTCACCTGGAGACAGGAGGACCGGGAGTTCTTCAGCTGAATTGGGATTTCGGAGTTCTTTACCCACGGTTTCCTACCATGGATGTGCAAGCAAGCTAGCAATGGAAACACTCATCATCTTATAAAGTTTTGGAGACGGGGACAACTTTTTCAGGTGAGCCCTCCATTGGCTAATGTAAACCTAAAGCATGACGTTATTTTGGGGATTTCCACAGTTGGCTGAACACTGCTGCAGAAGTTATAAAGGCAACTTCGCCTGTCTGCATCCCACTCAGACGCTGAATTCATGTTTATTCGCACATTTACATTGAGCTTTAACGTAATTGCGCCACCCGAAAAATTCGCCCATTCACGTTTGGTGTGAACGCACCTTTAGACGTTATTTTGTGCTGCTAGCTGCTAACATCAACTAACTGCCTTGAAGCTAGCAGTTCAGCCACTCATTCGCGTTTCTGTGCTTATACTCCAGGGACTAATATCCTATCAACCACTGAAACCACACACCCGTCAACCACTGATGCATTATTTCATTCATTCTTTAAGTCAAAAGTTAGATGGCTCAGTGGTTAACAGTTCAAGTCGGCCCTGACACAGTCAGCGCCAGCATCCCCAACGCAAGCAGCGAACCCCTGCAAACTGTTAAAAAGACTTTTCTCGGTCACCAGCAAATGTAAGTGCAGAAGTACAGAAATTCTCCCCCCGGTGCCATGAAAGATCCTACCGCCGACCTGATCTGTATTTGGATCCATCCATCCGGAGGATACGTCCAAGCTAAAGGCTTGGAGTTAGCCAGTGAATGTTAGCAATATGATGTAAGCGGGAGGGTGGAGTTTATTCTAGTCTTAAGATTTAAAGGTATATACACTCAAAGCAGACTGTTTTCGGAAAGACTGGAAAAATTAAAAAAAATAATTTGCTACAATAACGAAATAATGAAAGAAAATTTTAACAAAATATGTCACAAACATTTCATTAAGATATACAGTATGTGAGCTGTTAAAATGTAGGAAAAAAATGCAAATAATATCCCCTTTAAATATCTCAACGCCCATCAGTGACTGCTGTTGAAAATTGGTTATGGCTATAAGCACATGTGCAGTACAGTGGACATTGCCTTTGCATTTTCATTCTCTACATTTGTCCCTTGCAAATACATAAAAAAAGAAATTGCAACAAAAACTATTATACAAAATGCAAATGGAGGATAAAAAGGTTTCAGCGCTCTTACTTTCTGCGTCTGTGAAACTGTTTAACCGGACAGAGCTCATCAAAGAGCTTCTGATTGACCAGCCGTGGCGCCAGGAGAAACTTGTTGTTTGACATGAACTCGTCGATAATTTGCTTTTTCATTCCTTTAGCCTGTAGGGGGAAAATGATGAGGAAACATTTTCACTGAGCTGGCATGCAACAAATGGTACTACATCATCCTGTACCTGAAGCTTAAGCACACCTGTATGATGTCAGCAGGCTTGTCAATGTTCTCTTTAAAGACTAGTATGGTTGGAGCATAAGTGTTGATATTAAACTGCTTCTGCAAGTTGGCAGTCTCTGAAAGGCCCTGATCCACATAACCAAACTGCAGGTAGTCCTTATAGGCAAAGGCTGTCAACTACAGACACACAATAGACTGGCATTTACACCGGTGATGCAATTAACAGTAGTTGTGCAAATTAAATTAAAAAAAGACAATGCCCTACTTTGTACAGTAGTGGAACTACAGGCACTTCGTCAAACAGAAGTACATGAGGCTTGTTGAGCTCATGCCAACCGTTTAAAAACTGCAGGTCATTCTTGTCCGTCACCTGAAACATAAAAAAACACATTTATTTTAAGGGCCTTAAAACATTTTATAATTTTGCATTAAAATATATGAGCATCTCCTTTGTACTTGTAATGGTGAGTGCCGTCAGCTTCTACATAAAGCCGATGCACCCTCCCCCTCCGTGTGTTGATTCCCAAACTCTTCTTTACACTGCCAACCCAGCTGCCCACTTGTCTTTTGCCCTCTCCTTGAATCCCTTGGCCCACCTTGCTATACATATAGAAGAAAAAGCCAGGCTCTCTTGATGCTTTATATATGGAACCAATGGGGTCTTCCAGGTCCCATCAAAAGGAGGAGACCTTCCCGGCTTTCCACCAGGTGTGGCTGGTGACTGCCCCTCCCTGAGCCAGGCTCTGCCAAAGTTTTCTTCATACAAGGGAGTTTTCCCTCCCACTGTTGCCTTGCGCTTGCTCATAGGGGATCGCTTGGTTGTTGGAGTCTTCTCTGAATTATTCCTTGTGTGATTCATTCCTTGTGCATCTAGCACCTTGGGATGAATTTTTGTTCAGATTAAGCACTATAAATAAAGTTGAATTGGAAAAAAACAAGAACGCTTTTTTAAAATGTGCAAAAAGAAACATCATGAACAGCAGTTAGTGAGCAGACGTGCATCCATGAATCTCCCTTGTTTTCTGTAAGTTAGTTTTCCAGAATATGACCCTGGATGACGTCCGAGTTATATAAAACTGCATTCTATCAGTGCAACCCCCTTATAAGCTAAAATGTTGAGTTTAATTCAATTTCGCAGTGTTTATGTGCTCAATCCAGTCACTACTGTTAGTCAGTAACAGCTCATGCAGTAACAATACAAACGCTCTAAAGAAGCTGTGAAACACATGAAACATATCTTACTCCCATTTGTTAGCTGGCTTATTTCATTATCAGTGTTGGGCAAGTTACTAAAAAATAGTAACTAGTTACAGTTACTTCTTTTCTGAGTTACTTTTGAATTACTGCATAATTAAAGTAAGTAGTTACTTGGAAAAGTAACGTTCACGTTACTTTTAAATGCATACTTAAATCATCTTGCACACAGCAAGATCAAGGGCCCCTTGTTCTCATCAGAAAAAAGAAGAAAAAGAAAACTGATGAGAAAAAAGTCTCATCTTACAGAGAAAAAAATGTCTCAGATTTACATGAACTACTGTAATCAGTAGAAAGTCAGAAATTTACTAGAAATAAAGCTGTAAATTCACAGAAAATTTCAGACTCCCTGGTGGGCCATTTTTGGTCCATGAGCCATATGTTTGACACCCCTGGACCAGCCCATTAAAAATGCATATTTAGAGGATTTACTTCCATGAAATAGTTGCATATCACAACAGCATGTAATTTAATAAGATAAAATAAAACAGAAGGCACAGATAAATGAAAGTTCACTGCTTAGAAGAAGCTGTTCTTTACTGCAACAATTCACATTTTCTCTGTGCATAAGAAAACTTTAAATGCATTTAATGCGGACATTAAATGCAAGCTTCTTGCTCAAAAAATTACTCATGTTTAACCACAGAGGTAGGAGCTGTTGGAGGCTACTCACCGCTCGGACAACATGCAATCAGGGCTCGATATGAGAAGTCGCCACAGCCACGGCATTTCTTCTTACCGGGCTGCGGCGTGAACTGGGGCAGGACAGGAAACCGATCCACGGAGGAGACTGACAGCTGCACCAGCTATGGTAGGGTCAGTTTATTTGCGCTAAAAATATCTATCCATATTAATAAAACGAATAACGCATCTGATCAAATTTCAGTAACTGTAACGCATTACTGAATTTTTAAACATTAATTTCATTACACAGCACGGTACTGCAAAAGTAGTGGCGTTACAGTAACGTGTTACTCCCAACACTGCTCATTATTAACGTATGTGGGCAGCATCACACTGTTATTACCGTCAGCCTGGTTAACATAGCGTGCTGTTGAGTCCTCTTATTAATCTTTAACCCACCCCTAATAATACCATGTGGAGTCAGAGGAACCAGAAGAACACATTACTAGAAGCTGCTTTCACAAGGGCTCTGCTAGTACTTGGCAGACAGGATTACAAAGAGGGAGAGGGGCAGCATTGATGGGTGTTAGGAAGTGTGGGAAAGCTACAGCTTTGAGCTTGAGCGCAGACCTTTAGTGTGATGTCCTCTGGTGATAAAAAAATCCTTAAAGTCCCTTTAACTGTACGAATCCCACAAACGTATACTTGATAAATTTGATATTTACTCGCTCCACAAGTCTCTGAGGGAGAAGGTCTTCTACAAACTGCCTCAGGTGCTCCTTTGCAACAGCGTAATGGAAGAACGTCACTTTGCCATTGATGACTCCGAGTATTGATGGGGTGCGGTGAGCACCAAGGTGATTGGCTAACCTTCTCTCATAGCCCACATCCACTACACCGATTCCAACACCTGCAAAAGACAGAATACCACAGCGTACAAACACACATCATCTGTTTGAAGTCACTCTAAGCCATTTCAGAATCGGTTAGGATTTCAAGGCTTATATCTGAACCTAGACTCTCCATCTCATGCACCACCTCCTTCCAGACCGGCTCAATATGGATGCAGCTGAAGCACCAGTCTGACGTGATCTTTATCAGATACGGCCTCCTGCTGCTGTCAGGCACAACATCGTTGACATACTGATTAAAGTGTAATGTGTATTTGCTGTCGGTAGAGTCTCTGTGATTTTTG
The DNA here is from genome assembly GCA_020510985.1 of Pholidichthys leucotaenia. NCBI lineage: Eukaryota > Metazoa > Chordata > Actinopteri > Cichliformes > Pholidichthyidae > Pholidichthys > Pholidichthys leucotaenia. Next base: position 357,548,946 of record CM035843.1, on the reverse strand, counting down.
CCATTAAAAGGAAAGTCAAAGAAGGACTCATCAAAGTAAAAGTCATGACGATGACCATAGCGACCAGCCCCGTATGGGTGGGTGTCATCTGTCTGCCCGTAACGGTCATAATTGGCACGCTTATCCTCACTGGAGAGAATCTGGAGTAGCGATAGAAGAAAAGTAGGTTATATTTACAGTGACCCACTCTATAACCACCCTATCTGTAATATCTTGATAAATTCAATTTGTAAACTTTTGACTGACCTCGTAAGATTTGGTGATCTTTATAAACATGTCCTCAGCACCTGGATTCCTGTTCTTGTCAGGATGCCTAAAGAAGAAGACACTCCTTACAGTTAACAGCATAGTCATGGTCATTATACAGAGTTATGGTAATAATCGTAAGTGCATGAGAACAATCCAGATCCAATCCATCATCAGAGGTAGGTAGAGTAGCCAGAAATTGCACTCAAGTAAAAGTAGCATTATCTTATGTAATTAATTACTCAAGTATAAATAAGAGTAGTCACTAGTGTTATGTATGAATAATGAGACAGGAGCCGAGCTGAACTGAACAGCGAACCCCTCTTTATTATCAGAGCACAGAATTATATACACCAGCGGCCGTGCCCGCCTGACGTCACCCTGTGGGTGGGTACGGCATCACACACACACTGCACTCACGACACCACACTTTCCCTCCCCCTTACAAAATGCAAAACCACACACGCAATGGAGACCCTCTCCAATTTAGGACCCGAGTCATGCACTAAGAAAACAGAGGAATAATTAATTGTAATGAAATAACCTACCACATTCACACAAAACAACTAAAATTGGACCAAGTCTCTAAAATACGTAAAATAATCCCATAACACATGACATACATATGTTCATGCACACCAGCACTATGTACATGTATTTACATTAAAATTTTTATGTTACTCCAAAGTCCCTGGACAGCCATGAACAATACTGGCTCGGAGGCCCAGGGCAACCCCACGGAATGCGCGACCTTGGCCGCCGTCTGCCCCCAGGATCGAAGCCACCCTCCCCGGCGAAAATGTCTCCTCTCGCCATCAACTGCTTCTCCTCTCTGGCCCCGCAGTGCTGCTGTCGGGCACGCTGTCCCACCGTGCCCATCGGTCCGCTCCCAACTGCCTTCAACACTGCTATCATGGCTCCAAACTCTCCGGCCCCCTGTGGCCACACTCCAGGGAAAACTGAAGCCTGCTCGTCGGCGCCGCTCACTGCCCGTCCATAGACATCGACTGTGCTGTTAGCCTCTCCCAGCTAACTAGCTTAGCCTCATTTGGCGCCAACACTCCCGCCACCCACACTGTTGTGGTCCTCGTCTGCCCGGTGAAAAAAAAAATCGGCTGACCGCTTGACAGCATCCTCATAACGCTCTGTCTCTCCCAACGTACCGAGAATTCTTCGGCCCTCCACGATGAGATGATGGGCCAGGAGCGCTCGTCGTCTTCTCCCATCGAGTCCACCTAGGCCCAGCGCCTCGATGCAACCCTCAAACATGGCCCTCCACTTTGGCCACAGGCCCACCAGCTCTCCCGTGTACTCCAGAAACGGCACTAGGGGTTGAGGTCGCCCATACGCTGCCATAATTATCCTCGTCGCCAAAATGTTATGTATGAGTAATGAGACAGGAGCCGTGCTGAACTGAACAGCGAAATCTTCTTTATTATCAGCACACAAAATTATATAGACCAGCGGCCGTACCCACCTGACGTCACCCTGTGGGCGGGTACGGCATCACACACACACTACACTCACGACACCCCAACTAGTAAGAATGTATTTACTGAAATAGTTACGTGAGTAATGACAGTCACTTAACATAATATTATGAGTCAGGGGGAGCTCAATATTCTCTGATACAGAGGAGCTCAATTCCTGGTTTCATTCCTCTTGCCAAACCATCCTGGACACTGTGGCTCCATTAAAAATTAAGCAGCCCAGAGCCAAACTCGAACCATGGTTTAATGACAGAACTCGGGCAGCCAGAAGGGAATGCTGCAAAGCTGAGCACAGGTGGAAGAAGGACAAGCTGCAGGTATCTCTTCAAATTTTAAAGGACTGCTGGCATCATTACCAGAGTGCTGTTAAAGAGGCTAAAAGGGAACATTTGTCTAATATTATTGTGTCCAACTGCCATAATCCACGTGTTATTTAAGACCAGTGACTCTGTTTTTAATGCCTCACTAACCATCGGTTTGGAAGAATCGTCTGAAATGTGCAACGACTTAGTGCATTTTTTTATTGATAGGGTCACCACTATTAGGGCTCTCATCCCAGCTCCCCTCTGTCTCTGTTCCAGTCAGTTTAAGCCTGTAACCCAGTTGCAATTAGAAGACATTGGCCATATTCAGCTCTTGGGTTCCCCTTGTGATGCTCTCCCTCCTGGACTTTTTAAAAGAGGTTTAATCTAGCATAGATCAATTGGTTTTAACCATTTTATAAGAAAGTTTATCTTCTGGTGTGTTTCCTGCAAATTTTAAACATGCCGTAGTGAAACCCCTGATTAAGAAACCTGGTATTGATTAGACTGTGTTGGCTAATTTTAGGCCTATTTCAACCTGCCTTTTTCTCTCAGAATTTTGGAGAAAATTGTTTATTTTCAGTTAAATTCTTTTCTGGACGAGAATGATGTCCTGGAGGTGTTTCAGTCTGGATTTAAAACCCTCCCTAGCACAGAGTCAGCTTTGTTCAGGGTCTTTAATGACATCTTCCTGGCATCTGATTCTGGTGATTTTGTGATTCTTGTCCTGCTTGACCTAACTGCCACCTTTGATACAGTGGACCATGACATTTTAATATCTTGTTTACAGCATCTTGGGGGTATTTGTAGTATTTCTCTGGAACGGTTCAGGTCCTATTTAGCAGATAGAACTATATGTGTAAGCATGGCTGGCTCTGAATCCTCCTCTGCTTCCCTGTCATGTGAGGTCCAACAGGGCTCAATCTGGGCCCCTGCTTTTCACACTTTACTTACAGCGGGTAAAATAAGTATTGAACATGTCAACATTTTTCTCATTAAACATATTTCTGATGGAGCCACTGACCTGAGATTTTCACCAGATATCAGTAACAACCCAAGTAATCCATACATACAAAGAAATCAAGGCAACTGTGTTCACAAAACAAGTTATATTTAATAAAGTGGAATGACACAGGGAATAAATATTGAACACATGAAGAAAAAGTGGTGCAAAAAGGCATAGAAAGCCAAGAAACCAGCTGAAATCCATCAGAATTTGGGAAGCCATCCCATCCCCCATCAGTGCAAATTATTTTCAGCTGGTTAAGTCCTGACTGATAGCCTTTAAAAAGGTCTGTGAATATCAGATTGTCACACCACAAAGAACTCATCATGGATAGAGGCAAAGAGTTCTCTCTAGACCTTCACAACCTTATTGATGCAAAACATAATGATGGCATTGGTTCCAGGTGCATTTCTAAACTGCTGAATGTTCCAGTCAGCACTGCTGAAGCCATCAATCGGAAGAGGAAGGAACATCATTTTACCATAAACCGGCCACAACCAGGACCTCCTCACAAAATTTCTGACAGAGGAGTCAGAAGAATTATCAGACGAGTTGTCCAAAAACCAAAGACCACTCGTGGAGATGTCCAGAAAGACCTGGAGTTAGCAGGTACTGCTATTTCAAAGAAAACAATAAGTAATGCACTCAACCGACATGGGCTCTATGCCTGGTCAACTCACAAGATCCCATTGCTGAAGAAAAAGTATGATGAAGCTCATTTTAAGTTTGCTGCACATTTGAGCAACCCAGTAAAATACTTGGAAAATATAGTCTGGTGGTTTAAGACCAAAACTGAACTTTTTGGATGCCACAACACACAGCATGTTTGGAGGAGAAATGGCACTGCACATCCCATCATGGTGTTCAGGTTCAGGTTCAGGTTCAGGTTCAGGTTACTTTATTTGTACCCGTAGGTAGATTTGTTTTGCAGTTGGTGACATCCATATTTACAAGCCACTAATTACATTCAACATAGACACAAACACAGGCACACATCTTACAAAATAGGTAAATATAAAATATGTACAATATAATTTTTATAGCTTGTTCAACTCTTTGACAGCAGCAGGGACAAAGCTGTTTTTGTAGCGCTGGGTTCTACTTTTTGGGACAGCAAACCTCCGTCTGGAGGGAAGAAGCTGAAAGTTGCAGTGCAAAGGGTGGGAGTCATCATTTAAAATCGAGTCGGCCATCCTCTGTACTTGTCTGGTGTACAGGGATGTCAGGCTCAGCTGTGACTCACCAAGCAAACGACTGGACCATCTGACTACCTGATCCAAGGATTTCCTCTGTTTCAGTTTTATCTGACCAAACCATGACATTAAAGAAAAGGATAAAACAGATTCAATAAAAGCCCGATAGAACATAGTCATTATGGTTCGGTCAATTTGGAAGCGTGCAAGTTTCCTCAAACAATGCAAATTTTGCTGACCCTTTTTGCACACCCTTTCACAGTTCACCTCAAAGTTCAATCCACTATCAATAATCGTCCCAAGATATTTGTACGATTGTACACATTCGGTGGTCTGGCCTTTTAGTATGGTGACTTTGTGCCTGGGAGTTTTCCTCCTAAAGTCAATAATCATATCTTTTGTTTTTGTTGTATTCAGCTGCAGGTAGGAATCCTCACACCAGTGAACAAAGTCATCAACTACTGGGCCGTGGCCACTCTCACCATCCTGGAGGAGACTGACAATGACTGAGTCATCAGCATACTTTATAATGTGTCTGTTGTCATGTCTGCTCCGACACATGTTTGTGTACAGGATGAAGAGTAGTGGTGACAACACACACCCCTGAGGAGAGCCAGTAGAAGAGCACTTTAGGTCAGACAATGTGCCATTGACCCTTACTCTCTGCGTCCTGTTGGTTAAGAAATCCAGAATCCAACCCACCAGATTATTGCTTAAATCAAATTGTTGCAGGAGCCTTTCAACTAAAATATGAGGTTGGATTGTATTAAAGGCAGAAGAAAAGTCCACAAATAAAAGCCTGGCGTGTGTCCCATTAAAATCCAGATGTTTAAAAAGCATGTCAAACAGAGTGACAGTGGCATCCTCCACTCCTCTGTGAGGCCTATAGGCAAACTGCAGAGGATCCAATGCATGTTCAGTCTGCCTTAGGACCTCACATCTGACCAGTTTTTCAAAAATTTTCATTAAAATTGAAGTCAAAGCAACTGGTCTAAAGTCGTTTACCATTTTAGGACAGCTGGATTTTGGAACGGGAACAACCACGGCATCTTTCCAGATCTTAGGCACATGTTGTGTCTGTAAGGACTTATTGAAAATATAATGAAATATAGGACTCAGTTCATGTGCACAGGACTTTACCAGGCGTCCACATATATTATCAGGGCCCTGACTTTTGTTCACTTTTACAGCGCGGAACTCCCTTTCAACATCCTGCATCTCAATATTAAAGTGCTGATTGTCTTTGAGTTTCTGTTTCAAATCTTGGATTTCTGTGCTAAAATCAAAGGAGTCAAAACGACCATAAAAACAATTAAGAGCATTAGCCAGCTCTGTGTCTGAACTAAAACCATCTAAAAACACACGATTACTGCGCTCTGTGCTCTGAAGGCCTGCAATAGTTTTCATACTGGCCCAGGCTGAACCAAGTTTATTTGCTGCCATCTTGCTTTCCAACTCTGATTTATAATTCTGTTTTGCTCTTAAAATTTGGTGTGGGGGTGTTTTCAGCACATGGTACAGACAGACTTCATATAATTGAAGGAAAGATGAATGGACAAATGTACAGAGACATCCTTGATAAGAACCTGTTGCCATCTGCCAAGATGCTGAAGATGAAATGAGGGTGGACATTTCAGCAAGACAATGATCCCAAACAGACAGCCAAGGAAAGTCTCAACTGGCCCCAGAGAAAGAAAATAAAGCTACTAGAATGGCCCAGTCAGTCACCTGACCTGAATCCAGTTGAAAATCTATGGAACAAACTGAAGATCAGAGTTCATAGAAGATACCCAAGGAGCCTTCAAGATTTTTTTTTTGTTGTTGTTTTTTGTTTTTTTTTGTTACTTATTTGTACCCGTAGGTAGATTTGGTTTGCAGTCTGGTGACAAGCCACCGGCTGCCGGTCGCTGCATGCGCGAGCGCCCTAAACCTACATGTTTGTGGTATGTGGGAGGAAACCGGAGAAATCCCGGAGTAAACCCACGCAACACGGGGAGAACATGCAAACTCCACACAGCTCACTGTTGGTCGGGGGCTGGGATCGAACCCACGACCTCATGATCCCCGCGATCCCCCGGCCGAGGGTAAAACTGTGCTGCCACAGTGCTAAACCACTGCGCCACCGTGCAGCAGATTTGGCAGTTTGTGTGGAAGAATGGGCAAAAATCACTCCTGAACAATGCTTGTGCCTAGTTTCTCCATACAGGAGGTATCTGGCAGCTGTTATTACCAACAAAAGCTTTTCTACTAAATGTTAAAATAAATTTCACCAAGCGTGTTCAATACTTATTCCCTGTGTCATTCCACTTTATCAAATATAACTTGTTTTGTGAACACATTTGTCTTGATTTCTTTGTATGTATGGATTACTTGGGTTATTACTGACATCTGGTGAAAATCTCAGGTCAACAGCTCCATCAGAAATATGTTTCATGAGAAAAATGTTGACATGTTCAATACTTATTTTCTCTGCTGTACTTCCACTGGATTCAGTTCTTAGAAAGCATGGTATCTCCTTCCACTGTTACGCTGATGACACTGGAACAGTGGGGTTTTCCCCCGCAGTTTGACAGTGCTATGAGATGACTGTTGTTGTGAAATGGCACTATATAAATAAAGTTGAATTGAACTGAATATCTGTATCATTAAAATGGAAGGGGGCCTTCTCAGTTAAGGCCTTGAATGTCTTGATGACATTAAAGCTTGGATGGCAGTAAACTTCTTAAATCTTAATGAAAAGAAGACAGAAGTGATGGTGTTTGGACCTGGTGGCTCCTGTAAGCCCCCCACCCCCCCCACCCCCATTGACTTGGACCGCTTGGCACGGCTTGTTAAGCCAACAGTTACTAATCTGGGTTTTAAGATGGACAGTGATTTAAAATTAGATTGTCAAATTGGTCCAGTAGTGAGGTCCAGCTTTTTTTCATTTAAGGCAGCTGGCAAAGGTAAAACCAGTCCTTTCAAGGCAGCGCTCTGAAACAGTAATCCATGCCTTCATCACATCTCAGCTGGATTACTGCAATACACTTTATTTTGGAGTCAGCCAGTCTTCCCTCTCACATCTCCAGTTGGTTCAAAATGCTTCTGCAAGTCTTTTAACTGGGACACGCAAGGGGGAGCACATTATACCCATTCTTTCCTCTCTCCACTGGGTGCCTGTGCAGTTTATGGTTATTTAAAATTGTTTTATTTGTTTTTAAATCATTAAATGGTCTTGCTCCACCTTACCTCACTCAGCTGCTTCACCCTTATACTCCTGCTCGGTCTCTCAGGTCAGCTGATCAGCTGCTCCTGGAGATACTAGGTGCATTCCGATTGCCCAGTAGTGTACTCCAAAGTGGACTACACAGGGTATTCCACCATATTAAGTGAGATTCCAAACTGAAGGGAGCAAACGGTTTTCAGTACAAAGGGAACTGAGAACTGAGCAGGGAAGAAGTGAACAACAGTACATCACTTCACTGGAAGGTGACAAGAAGATTACCCATAAGCCATTGCACCTCAAATATGAGTAAAACAAAGTATTGTTGTTAAAGTTATTAACAAGCTAAACTGATGTTGGTTATTGTTTCTATCAACTGAAAGTAATAAAAATATATTTGTATTAATATCTTACGTATTTAAGAAATATAAATTATCCACTGTAGTATCAGTACGCGTCTATGGTTACCATGGTAACACACGGAGGAGGGGGCCGATAGTTACAGGGTGTTTAAAATTGAGAAATTTTCTGAAGGGCAATTAACTTAACTGATATTCCCTGAGAACAGAGCAGGGAGTAAGGAATACAGTTGAAGTACACTGTGGATTGGAACGTAGCTACTAAAATCAAAGCAGAAGTTCAGAAGGGACAAAGATTTTTCTGTTGCTGCTCCTAAGCTGTGGAAGAATCTCCCTTTACCCATCAGACAGTCCTCTTCACTGTCTATTTTTAAAACTCATCTTAAAACCCATTTTTTCTTTGGCTTTTGACCCAGTTGACATTGATTTTACTTGTTTTTGTTGCTTTTAATGTATTACTATGGTTTTATTTGTGTAGTTTTGTACTTTTTTAGCTGTATTTTATTGTTTTTATATCTTATGTTCTATTTAATTTCAGTGAACCTGTAACCACGTGACCCTGATCCTCGGGGTAGGAGCATTATACCAAATTAACCACACCTGTGGATGCACATCCTATATATACCCTCTGCATCCACTCACTCTTCCTTTTTCTTTCCTCCTGGTATGGCAAGGGCTTATAGCGGTCTGTTTAATATTGTGTTTTGTGCTGTGCGGGCTGCCTTTGCTTTGGTACCCCTGCATAGTGATGGCTCAGTGAGGCTTTTTGGAGGACTTGAGGCCTTTCATCAAAATGGTTCACATAGGCAAGCCTCATGTGGGACTTCATTTTCTCTACCAGCCCATCTAGTGGACAAAATGTATACAACATGCTGATTTTTACAAGGGTATTGTTGGTTTAATGTGTATTTTTTCAATTTCAATAAATGCACTTTTAAGAAATATCAATGATCAAAAGGCGGAAAAATAATAACACTGAGGTGACTACAGTGAATGTGCTTGTGCTACTTATCCATTTTTTTAAAGAAACAACTTTTCAACAGTCATACTGTCTTTCTCAGGGTATTCATGCAGGGCACAGTCGTGCCTCAGTATAATGATGTGTTATTGTTGTATCCAAGCTCTTTGAAACACAACAGACACTTCACTGTGCAAATAAAAATAAATTAGAATGATCCAGCTGGGACTTGAACCAAAGCTTCCCAGTTACAGGACTGATGTTTTACCTCTAAGCTATTACTTAGTCATGAGTTAGTTGAGGCTTTCTTGAACACTTGAGCCTTTCATCAAAATGGTTCACATAGACGAGGCTTCATGTGAAACTTCATTTGCTCTCCTAGGCCATGTAGTCGACAAAGTATACAGCATGCAGATTTTTACAATGTGTATTTTTCAATTTCAATAAATGTGCTGTCTTTTAAGAAATATCAATGATCATAAAGGAAAAAAGAAATAATAAAACCGGGGTGACTCCAGTGAATGTGTCTGTGTTACTTCGTGTGCTTGTACTACTTATCCATTTTTATTAAGCAATAATAAATTTTCAACAGTCTTATACTATCCCAGTATATTTAACTCTGGCCTTATTCTCATGCAGGGCACAATAACAATAGTGCCTCAGCATAATGATGCGTAATAATGATCCAAGCTCTTCCTTGCAAATAAAAATGAAATTAAAAGAACGACACAGCTGGGATTCAAACCCAGGTCTTCTGCTTTTAAAATGGATATACTTCCGCTAAGCCATCACCTCAGTTGCAATAAAAAGCCACTATTTGTCAAAAATGCATCAATGGGAGGAACAAGCTCAAGTGCTTTTGGTGCTGGCTCCATCTGAAAATTGGCTGTGACAAATCACTTACACAATCAAACATGACAAAACAAAACGTGAGGGACGGGGATTTCCATTGGGTAGCGCTGTTCAGTTTATTTCTCCTGACCCAGTCACGTGGTCCAACGTCAACACATACGTCACAAGTCACGCCTCGCCAAATATTTCCTAGATAAGATCGGATCACCGTTTGGAGCACCAGTGCCTGCCTTCCCATCACTACCCCTGCGCTATAAGACCGTTGTGTTTTCTGCTCAGTGTGAGGAGGTTGTAGCAGCTGTGCAGCGTGGCGCGCACCGTCCATGTTTGCTTTAAGGTATGTGATATAGTACATTTACCTTCATTCAGCCAGGATAGTAGCGGTTTAGCAGCATGAGGTATGTGCTACTCTTACCTGGTTAAAGTTGTGATGTTTTTCTTTTGTAGACCTTCTCTCAGGCAGAAAACTGCTTACAGCTTAACAGCACGCGATATACTTTGTCTGCTTGGGCATGTGATACATTTTGCCTTCAAGCAAGGTTTGTTGATAGTTAACAACAAGCAGTGTAAGTTGCCATTAATTCTGTATTATTTTTTCCTCCAACTGACAATCGTCTTAAAAAAAAAAAAAAAGGAAGATGGGAAAAGGGAAAAGGAAGACATCTTCTTTCTCTGGGTGCAGGCTGCTTCTGTGTTTAAGCACACTCTCACCACCTTTGGTGGGGGAGTGGTATTGCATACAGCTGGGAGTGATTTCTGTTGTTGGTATGTTGTCCTCTAGCTAATGTGCCTGTACCTCTTGAACAGTCCCTTGGCCTGTTCATGATAATGACTGTTTTTTCTCTCTCCTATTGTTCTTGGAGGAGTAATGGCTTCATCAAGAAGTGGGGAAGGAGGCAGTAGCCCGGGGATTGACATGCCTCCAGCCCAGGGCTCTATTGCCCCAGCTTTGGCTGCTCCAGCTGGGACCGGGAAGGCCAGCAGGAAGCGAATTGAAGAAAGCCAGCTACGCGACCCACGAGTGAACTTCATGCAGAGGTAATTGGAGGAGATGCGTAAGACCATGGAATGTATGGCAGCAAATCAACATCGCCTTTTAGGGATACCGCTTCAGGCTCCCATATGTACCCAGGGGCCGCACCCTGATGCTTTGTCCCTTATGGCCTCTGATAACTTGGGCAAGACCACCAGCTTCGGCTGTGGCTCCAGTGGGCGAGTGGATGTCTCTGAGGATGAGGATGACAGTGACCCTCCAGTCAGGAAGGACCACCCGGAGCCCTATGATGTATCCCTCAAGGCACTGCTCTCTAGGGCGGCATCAGCTGCTGGACTTCCTCCTCCATCTTCTCCGCCTAGGGCTTCGGCTTTGGACAGGGGTCCTGCAGTTTGCAGGCAGGTTTCCTTGCCGGTGTATCCTGATTTTGTGAGTCATCTGCAGAAGTCGTGGGCTTGGCCAGAGGAGGCTGCTACTCCTCGCTGTAGGCTCAGCATTCTGAGTGACGCTGTGGAGCAAGGCTTGGATGGTGCATTGAAGATGGGCCCTACCTTTGCATTGCTGGCTGGCTGGCTGGCTGGAGCCCCCACCCCACCCCCACAGGTAGCAAGTCTGTACGCCACCCTAACGAGAAGTGTCACACCACTGATAGGTTGGTGGCTAGTGCCTACCAGTTGGTGGCTATGGCCTCTAGACTGGTGAATACTAATACATTTCTACTAGTGCATTTAGAGGGCCTGATAAAAGACCTGGACTCGAAGAGCAAAACAGACCTTCTTCCGGAGTTGGTGAATGTGGTAGACACTGATTTAATGAGTTAGCTCACAGGCTGCAGCACTTGGGAGCTCCCTAGCCTGACTGACCTTGGCCCATCGGCAAGTGTGGCTGAGTCAGTCTGGATTGGTGGATACTGACAGGGCTGCTGTTTTGGAGGCTGCGATTGTGCCTGGTGAGGTGTTTGGTCTGGCAGCGGAAGCAGTGTTGGATGAGGTGCAGAAGGTGAGGCTGTGTACGCAGTCCCTTCATCACCCAGGAGGAGTGTCTGGAGACCTCTTGAGGGTGGTGAGAACCTGCAACGGCAGTGGTTCACAGAACCGGGTTCCTTACAGGCTCGCCCAAGCCAGAAGATCTCCCGACAGCGGGTGAAGGGTCAGCAGCACTCACGCCTGCACGCTCGGGAGCATGCAGACCGTGGTCCTGCCAAGCCCTGCCAGCGTTCCTGATGGTAGACTTCCCCTGGAGTCAACTTTTTCTACAGTGCACCTCAGGAGTTGGGTGTCAGTGCCCATGGGCGCTCGATATGCTGGAACATGGGTACCGCCTGCAGTTCGTGTCTCAGCCCCCCCGATTTCAAGAGGTCTTGGAGACAAAGGTAAAGGGGGACATTCTTGCCGCAGTTCTCGGTGACGAGGTCTCTGCCCTTCTGGAAAAGAACGCAATACGGTCTTTGTCTCCAGGGGAAGAGGGGCGAGGTTTCTACTCGACCTATTTCCTTGTTCCTAAACAAACTGGGGGCTTCCACCCGACTCTAGATCTAAGGTGGCTGAACGGGTATCTCAGGGTGCTCCCCTTCCGGATGCTCAGGCTGAGGACATTGTTTCAGACTATAAAGCCAGGCAATTGGTTCACAACAGTGGACCTTTGTGGTGTTTACTTCCATATTCCCATAAATCCAGCCCACAGGAAGATCCTCAGATTTTCCTTTCAGGGTAAGGCCTTCAAATACAACGTCCTGTCTTTCGGTCTGTCTCGGTTGCCTCGGATGTTCACCAAGTGTATGGATGCTGCACTTTCCCCACTGTGGCAGAAGGGCATTTGAGTCTTCAATTATCTGGACAATTGGCTGGTTTGTGTGTCATCGAAACCCATAGTAAGGAGCCATATGGAGACCATATTGACTCATCTGTCTGCACTTGGGTTGCATGTGAATGCAGAGAAGAGCTGCCTGGTTCCAATAAGGTTTTGTCGAGTACTTGGGGCTCACCCTGGATTCAGCTGCCACGAGGGCAACCCTGACTCCGAAGAGGAGGCATGCTATCAGGGGATGCATCAGGAGCTGCATCTCACAGAGGACTGTGTCAGTGCAGCAGTACCAGAAGGTCTTGGGCCTTCTTGCTGCAGCCACCCAGGCAGTGCCACTGGGTCTTTCGCATACTCATCCCCTTCAGTGGTGTTTCGCGCTTCAGGACGTGGTTTTGCCCAAAGACAAAAGGAGGAGGCTAGTCCTCTCCAAGAAGGGCCTCAAGGTTCTCAGGTGGTGGAGCCACTCCTCAGCCATCCAGGATGTTTTTTTCCTGGGCCAGGCGGGCTGCAGGGTGACCATTACAACCAATGCCTCCCTGACAGACTGGGGTGCAGTCTTGGAGGGCAGGTTTGTTCATGGGATTGGACTCTGGCTCAGCAGTCTTGGCATATAAGCTGCCTTGAGATGGAGGCAGTTTGTCTGGCGCTAAGGCATTTTTTTCCGGTCATTTACGGCAGAGAAGTTCTGGTGCGAACGGACAACACAGCTGTGGTGTCGTATATCAACCACCAGAGTGGTCTGAAGTCCCCCTCTCTGCATGCGAGGGTGCACCATCTGCTCCTATGGGTTCAGGCCAAAGGTATATCCCTGAAGGCTTTTCACCTGCTGGGGCCCCAGAACAGGGCGGCAGATCTGCTGTCACAATGGGGTCCCCACCCTGGAGAGTGGCAACTACATCCAGAGATAATCGAGCAGATCTGACTTTGGTTTGGTCGGGCAGAGGCGGACCGGTTTGCAATGGCAGAGAACACCCACTGCGCTCTCTGGGCCTCGATGTACAGACCGCCAGGTCTAGGTACAGATGCTAGGCCAGAGCGTTGTCTGGCCTCCAGTGAAGCTGTTTGCCTTTCCACCGCTGCCTCTTCTGCTGGCTTTCCTCACGAAGGTGTGGTGACAGTCTGTTCAAGTGATTTTGATAGCCTCGAATCGGCCACAAAGACCATGGATGGCGGTGGTCCACGAGATGTTAGAAGGTCATCCTTGGCCTCTCCCGTTCAGGAAGGACATGTTTTCACAGGCACAGGGCAGGGTTTGGCACCCAAATCCCCAGCTCTTGAAGCTTCACATTTGGCCCTTGAACAGGTACAATTGTTTGGACGTGGCTTGGAAAAAGGGGTTGTAGACACCGTGCAGGCTTCACGGGCCCCGTCTACCCAGCTGCAATACAGTGGGAAGTGAAGAGTGTTTTCGAACTGGTGTCGGACCAAGGGGGAGAATCCCTTGACATGTCACATCTCTGTCATCTTGTTTTTCCTCCAGTACCTCTTCACCCTAGGCCGGGCGGAGTCAACTATCAGGGCATACCTGGTGGCGGTGTCTACTGTCCATAAGAAATGTGACGGCTTGTCTCCTAGGGCGCATCCCTTGGCTAAGCAGTTCTTGAGGGGCGTGAAATGGAACCAGCCATCTTGGCGTCCACTGCTGCCCACTTGGGACCTCCGGACAGTTCTTAAGGCTCTATGCTTACCCCCTTTTGAGCCACTTACTAGTGCTGACCTTCGTCTGCTTTCTTGGAAGACTGCTTTTCTCTTGGCAATTGTCTCAGCCAAGAAGGTTTGTGAGCTGAATGCACTTTCCATGGATGCAGCATGCCTGCGGTTTGAGGGTGAGCATGTGGTTCACCTGCGGCCCAACCCAGCCTTTCAGCCTAAGGTGCTGGCCAGTGGGTTTGTTTCCCACCCTCTTGTGCTTGAGGCCTTCTACCCTCCTCTGCACACCTCTTCAGAGGCCAAGATGCTTCACAGTTTGTGCCCAGTGAGGACCCTTAGGCTTTATGTTGATCGTATGAGGGCTGTCCATTCATCGGACCAACTGTTTGTGTCCTATGTGGACTCCCCGTTGGGCAGGCCTGCCTCTAAGCAGTGCCTGTCCCATTGGATAGTTGACCTGATTGCTTTTGCATACTGTATGTACAGGTTGGAGTGGAAACACCAGAGAGGCTGGTGGCTCACTCGACTCTGGGAATGGCCACTACGTGGGTGTTGTTGAGGGGTGCACCCCTAGAGCAGGTATGCGCAGCCGCTGGCTGGGCTTCTACCTCAACATTCACCCACTTCTATAGGCTCAATCTAGCCTCATCAGTTATCCCCTCATCTGTTCTCGGGGTCGCAACAGATTCTTAGTGTATCTTAGTTTTTCCCTTGCTGAGCCGGCAGGTGTGCCTGGTGCTTGGAATGGTTTTGTTCAGCTCTGGTTGCCTGGAGGAACCGGCTTGAGCTGTAGGTATCCAGTTGAGTGCAATAAGGAGTCAAACTCATCTGTCTGGGGGCCGCAGCAGATTCATGAGTTCTATCTTAATTTTGGTTTTCCCTCATTTGAGCCGGTGGGGGCGCCTTGTGCTCAGAATGTTTTTTTGTTAAGCTCCGGTTACCTGGAGAAATCGGCTTAACTTGCAGGTGTCCAGATGAGTACGATAGGAGTCAACTTACAGTGGGGCAAAAAAAGTATTTAGTCAGCCACCAATTGTGCAAGTTCTCCCACTTAAAAGATGAGAGAGGTCTCCAATTTTCATCATAGGTATACCTCAACTATGAGAGACAAAATGAGAAAAAAAAAATCCAGAAAATCACATTGCACAACTTGCACAATTGGTGGCTGACTAAATACTTTTTTGCCCC
Organism: Pholidichthys leucotaenia; assembly: GCA_020510985.1. Lineage (NCBI taxonomy): Eukaryota > Metazoa > Chordata > Actinopteri > Cichliformes > Pholidichthyidae > Pholidichthys > Pholidichthys leucotaenia. Next base: position 357,533,703 of record CM035843.1, on the reverse strand, counting down.
ACTGCATCTGTTCTGGAAATCGCAACAGCTTCTTAAGTTGCATCTTGGTTTCCATCATGTGAGCCGGCATGTGTGCCTGGTGCTCAGAAGGGGTTTTTCTTTTTCTTTTCAGATCCAGTTGCCTGAGAGAACCGGCTTATCTTTTATGTATTCAGTTTAATGCAATAAAGAAGTCAAACTCATTTTGATTGTGTTTGTGTTTTATGGTGTATTGGGGCTTTGTGCCCCTTCGGCCTGTAGGTGTCGCCCTCCCCATTCGTCCTCAGGACTCATTTGGTACATGGTTGTCATGTGGTTACAGGTTCACTGAAATGAAATAAAACGTACATTTACGCATGTAAACGCGGTTTTATGAATGAAAGTGAACCTGTAACCATTCATTGTCCTTCGTCAGCAGAGGCGGGCTCCTCCCAGTCGTCAGAAAGAGGAAGAGTGAGTGGATGCAGAGGGTATATATAGGATGTGCATCCACAGGTGTGGTTAATTTGGTATAATGCTCCTACCCCGAGGATCGGTGTCACATGGTCATGTGGTTACAGGTTCACTTTCATTCACAAAACTGCGTTTACATGCGTAAACATACGTTTTTATATTTTATTTATCTTTGATGTACAGCACTTTGTGTCAGTTGTGATTGTTTTTAAAGTCCTTTATAAATAAAGTTGGATTGGACTGGACTGAACTTTATTCTCATAAATTTGTGACAGTTTTCTGTTAACACTGTAACTTGTTTTCACAGAAATTTACAGCTTTTCACCCATACATTTGCAAAGTTTTTCTCATAGATATGTTTTTTGAACATTCTTTAAGTTTTTGCACATTTAACAGACATAGAGCTAGGGCTGGGCGATATGGCCTCCCCCAAAAATCGTTTTTTTTTTTACATGAGAGATTCGATTCTCAATTCAATTTTTTTATCCACACAAATTTGCAAAATTTTACTCATTTTGAAGTGTTTTTCTCATAAAATTGCAATTTTTGCATAAATTTGTTTTTTTTTCCACAAATTTGTTTTATTCTCAAATGTTATATTTTTTCTGTTAATTTAGACACTTTATTCACATAAATGTGTGAGGTTTTTTCCTTATACATTTCAGACATTTTTTCTTTCAAATTTATTACTTTTTCCTCATTATTTTGCCACTGAGCAAAATAGAAGAACAACAACAGCACTGATCTCAATTAAATAAGATTAGAAATTTACTCAAATGACCAAAAATACAGCCATCATTGGTTAGAATAAGTTATTACAGTATAAACAAGAACATTTCTGACCAGTTTTTAGTGAAATCAAGTCACCTAAATAATGGAACCAAAAGTATACTTTTACTCAATTTCAATTTTGTGAAAAAGTTATCTATATGCACTTGAGTAAATGTAACTACTTTCTACCACCTTTGGATATTATCATATCTGACCAGCAAAGATGCACTGAATCAAGGAGCTGGCCAGGTTCCAGGTAGATAAGAGTGTGAGTCACTTGTATCTTGTTCAGTAGTGTGTAAGTATGGAAGTTTGAGCTGCAAATGAAAGAATCCTCGCTTTAGGACAGTGGAAGCAAGTAGCAGAATAATCCTTCCATCCAACAGGCAGGTCGTGTTGTAAAATGTTAAGGAATAGAATGTGACAAAGGTCGTGCACTAAGGTTTTTTCTGGCATTGTTGGTCCCTGTGCTGCTCTAACTGCCCTTTCAGGACAAATAATAAACCTGAAACCTGAAAATGAAATACTCACCATTCTTTTGCAAGACGCTTATAGACCTTCTTGATCTCGGCCTGGCTCGCACTTCTGGTGACTCCTAAGACTTTGTAAGGGTCCATCTTAGGTCCACCTTGGGTTGGGCCCAGCAGCACCACAGACAGGACAACCACAATAGTCAGTGGCTGTAAGGACATCTTTGAGCCTGCCATCACAGTCACCTTTAACACACCAGAGAAACCATTAGCATTATATTAAAGTGGATCAAGGGTCTTTACATGTGCACAATGTTCTCCTCCCATCTTACTGGAAGATCAGATGAGGTCAGCATATGGAGTACCTCAAGAGTCAGTTCTTGGTGTTTAATTTTTACATGCTCTCTTTTTGGTCTATTATTCAGCAGTACAACTCCCATCACTCTTATGCTAATAATGACATACAGTACAGCTGCACATATCTGTCTCAGCCAGAGGGTCCCGAGACGCTGGGGTGGGGGCGGGTGTCGCGAGATGATTTTCAGAATCCTCCTTAGGTGATTACTCAGGTGACATGTCACTTAAACGGCACCACAGAAACGTCACAGGTCACACACAGGTCAGTGTGCACCAGTAGATTTCATCTGAACAGCTGAAATCAACACACTGTGGTGCCATAACGGGAGGTCTTTCTCCACCCAGTGACTTTGGGGAAAAGGGGGTAGAGCGTGAGAGATGGAAATGAGGAGAAGAAAGGAGAGGAGGCAACGCCGGCGCCAGAGCGCCAGGGGGTAATAAACCAAATGAAGATGCGCCTTCGCGTTCCTGGTATGCCAGGTGCAAATGTATTGTGTTGGGTGGAAGATGCGGTTCACACCTGGGATGTCAGGCGTGAAAGTATTGTGTTGAGTCAAGCTCTGTTGTCCTGTATGTAAATGTGTGTACTCCGGGTGCCAAGGGTGGGAATAAAGCTGTATAAGGGGATTCACTTTGGCACCCAGAGTTCAGTCTGTTCTGCTTGTTGGAGGAATAAAGTTGTGTGCCTGCAGCTCGTGGCTTTAAGCCCAAGATATTATTTTTAAAAATTTATTGTCTTTAAAAATGAAACGTTGGTTAATACCGACCAAAGACAATGCAGAGAGGCCAGCAGAGATGGCAGAAAAGGAGAGCGGAGACATGCCGCCAGAAAGGCTGACGCCTGGTGCGGGGGGGGGGAGGAGGAGGAGAGCACTGTAAAGGGCCCCATAAGCAGTCAGACCAGCCTTCTTCCAAGTGTCACAAGTATCGAGAGGAATTGTTGTAATTTAGGAGTGAACATTGTTGCACAACAGCAATAATGTTCACTCCTAAATTACATGGAAATTACTTTAATGTATTCTGCTTTAATTGTTTAGTAAATTGTTATATGTAAAATGATATCATGGTTGTCAGGCTGTTCTGTTCTTTTGAGTTGTTATACCTGTGTTTTTTACGCTTATTAGTGCGTGAGTCCTGTGTGTACGTTTTTTTTATGTTTCAGTCACCTCCAGGGATAGTGGGGGCCGCCGGCCTGTCACCGTTATTTTGGGGGTTGTGGGCTGAAAAGTTTGGGAACCCCTGGTCTAAGCCACCATGGCCCAGTCAATGACCTCATCCAATGTAATTCTGATATAAAATGTTGACTGGCAGAAGCTCTGAGCCATCAGTCATTCCTTGATGATTAATTGTGCCACCAAGTAAGTAATGCTTTCATGTCTGTCTGTCTGTTAGTAGGATTACACAAAAACTGCTTGACTACTTGTCTTGAATTGATGAAATTTTCACCAGAGATGGCCCTTGATGTGGCTATAGATGAACTCGTGAGATTTTGGAGAAGATCTGGGTCAGTATGCAGATTCTAGATTTCTTTATCACTTTCTTTAACATTGTGAGATAGGGCCTTGGCGGAGGTATGTGCTCTCTGAGTGCCCTCTAGTTTGTCTTATAAATTCTGAATGTGCCAAAAGTGTGAGTTTAACATCTGCTGCTCCTCTGTCACTCAACAAAGGAGACGGAGAGAGTAGCCTGTGGCTGTGGGTGGGAAAAACCTCATGCATGTTTCTTTGAAAAAAGAAGTCCTTATCGGGATCTGAAAAGTCACTAAATCTACTGACAGTCAAATGGAAAAAATGGGTAGCAGGACTAGTCTGAGGGGACATGCAAATTTGATCAGTTGGTAGCGTTACATGGGGTGCTGCGCCGGCTAGAAGCGGAGAAGCACTGAGCCCTCCCTGACCTCCACATCACTGGTTCACATGACTCCTAGTGTGTGGGCTGTTCTAGTCTGTTCACGACGCATTGGGACGTTAAACTTTCACCTATATCTTTAAAAGTAAACAGCAAAACTTGTTTCTGAAAACTATCAAGGTGAGAAATAAATGTGTAGTTGGTGAATATGTGTTTACTTGCTACTAACAACAGCTATTATAAAAGTCCGGCACAAGTTTCTGGAAGCAAACGCCCACTCCTCATATGCGTAAATTGGACTGGAGCAGGGATTCATGTAAATGAGGAGCGGGCGCCTCCAGGCGATGGCTCAAGACTGACGCAATGCTACCAGAATGCACGCAGGGTGTGCTACATAGACAATGAATTGAAGCGTGAAAACGCACACCTACGTAGACACGTAGCTTCAGTGATGCCAAATGAAGATGTGTGACAACAGACACACGGATGCAAATAACTTTTAACCCGTTTGCATTCACTCACAAGGTAGAAGGAAGCAGAGGGAAGAGAAGCTATTTTCCAGTATATTTGACTTTTTTCTAATTTCCATATGTTTTCCACGACTGGAATATTGGTTAGCCATTTTCCAGGATACGTGGGAACCCTGAATTGATTGATGACCTCAGCTTCCAGTAGCACATACCTAATATAAGATAAGATAAGATAAGATAAGCCTTTATTAGTCCCACAACGGGGAAATTCCAGGATTGCAACAGCACAGGGATAGCAACACTCAGAGCAACAATCAGAAGGCAAGAAAAAACAAGCAAGCAAGAGCAGCTAATATACATATGTACATATTACGATAAAATATATATATACACACACACACACACACAGACACACAGTGCAGAGCATTGTAGCTGGATGGAATAAATATATGAATATATGAACACACAGTGCAGAGCATTGTAGCTAGATGGAATAAATATGTAAATATATAAACACCCACAGTATGGAGCATTGCAGCTAGGTGGAATAAATATGCAAGTATATAAACACACACAGTGCGGAGCAATGTAGCTAGATGGAATAATATGTAGATATATAAAAACACAGTGCGGAGCATTGTAGCTAGATGGAATAAATATATAGATATATAAATATAAATACACCCAGTGCAGAGCATTGTAGCTAGATGGAATAAATATGTAAATATATAAACACACACAGTGCAGAGCATTGTTGCTAGGTGGGATGAAACAGCATAACCGTCTATTTAGTTATCCTACATGGTATGATTATGTGCCCATACATATTCTCACCCTCCATAGCGACCGGTATGTTCCTAGTTGTATGCCGGAGAGGACCATTGTGTAAGTCTATTGCATCTTTTGCATTCAAAAAAAACTATTAGTTTGTTACGTCTTTTTGCTATCTCTGCGAGCAGCCCTGCTTAGGTTGTACAGTCTGACAGCCGTTGGTAGGAAGGACCTACGAAACCTCTCGGTTGTGCACCTGGGATGATGTAGTCTGCTGCTAAATGAGCTCCTCAGTGCATCCAGTATGTCCTGCATAGGGTGGAACTCGGACTCCAGCAGAGATGACAGTTTAGCCACCGTCCTTCTCTCTCCTATCTCCTCCATCGGATCAAGGCGTTGCCCCAGGACAGAGCTAGCTTTCTTAATCAGTTTGTTCAGTCTCTTCCTATCGGCTGCAGTAATGCCACTGCCCCAGCAGACCACTCCAAAAGTGATGGCTGATGCCACCACCGTGTCATAGAATGACTTCAGCAGCGCCCCTTGTACACCAAAAGACCTGAGTCTCCTCAGCAGGAACAGCCTGCGCTGTCCCTTCTTGTAGAGTGCGTCAGTATTGTGTGACCAGTCTAGTTTATTGTTCAGATGAACACCCAGGTACTTGTAGGATGTCACCATCTCGATGTCTGTTCCCTGTATATTTACTGGTGCTGTGAGGGGCTGCCCATGCCTGCGGCAGTCCACCACCAGCTCCTTAGTTTTCCTCGCGTTGATCTGGAGGCAGTTCCGATGGCACCAGTCCACAAAGTCCTGGATAAGCCCTCTGTACTCAGCTTCATCTCCGCTGGAGATGAGACCAACGATCGCAGAGTCATCAGAGAACTTCTGTAGATGGCAATGTGTTGTGTTGTGTGAGAAGTCCGCAGTATAAAGAGTGAACAAGAAGGGAGCCAGCACCGTTCCCTGGGGGGCCCCCGTGCTACTGATGATCGTGTCGGAAACACAGTCCCGGGTTCTCACAAACTGAGGCCGGTTCGTGAGGTAGTCCAGGGTCCATGATGACAGGTGCTGGTCCACCCCTGCGCGCAGCAGCTTGTCCTTCAGGATCATCGGTTGGATGGTGTTGAAAGCACTGGAGAAGTCAAAGAACATGATCCTCACCATATTCCCGGGCTTCTGGACAGAGAACGGTGAAGGAGGAAGATCACCGCATCCTCCACCCCAATGCCATGCTGGTAGGCGAACTGGAGTGGATCCATCGCTGGTTCCACCAGGGGGCGGAGATGAGCAAGGAGCAGTCTCTCCAGGGTCTTCATCAAGTGGGACGTCAAGGCCACCGGTCTGAAGCTGTTCAGGTCTTTGGGGTGGGAAGTTTTTGGTACAGGTACCACACAAGATGTTTTCCACAGCTGTGGTACCCTCCCCAGTTTCAGGCTCATGTTGAAGATATACGTCACAATCCCACACAGCTGGTCTGCACAGGACTTGAGGAGCTTTGCGCTGATGCCGTCCGGTCCCGATGCCTTCCTCGCCTTGATCTTCCTCAGCTCCGTCCTCACCTGGGTCTTGGTCAGGGTCAGGATGGGGGGCTGTGTGTTGGGAGTGGGGGGGGGGTCGGTGGAGTGGGGAGTGGGTAGCAGGACTTGATTTCTTAGAGGCAGCAGTGGTTGTTGTGCAGACAGGGGGGAGGGCGGTTGGTCAAATCTATTGAAAAACAGATTCAGGTTGTTCGCCCACTCCCTGCCCCCCGTGGCCTGGGGGAGGTATTCTGGAGCCCCGAGATGGTTTTGAGGTTTCTCCAGACCCCGCTGATGTCGCTCTGTTGCAGCTTGTCCTCCATCTTCTTCCTGAAGCTGTCCTTGCCTTCTCTGATCTTTCTCCTCAGCTCCCTCTGTACGGACTTCAGCATCTCCCTGTTCCCCGACCTGAAGATCCTCTTCTTCTCTCTCAGAAGTGTTTTTATCTCAGGGTTGATCCAGGGTTTGTTGTTTGAGTGACGCCGTATGGTCTTGGTGGGAACGGATTTGTCCACACAGAAGCTGAGGTAGCCCGTGAAGGTGTGAATGAGGCCATCGATGTCCTCACCATGTGGATCGCAGAGCTGCTTCCAGGCAGTGGCTTCAAAACAGTCCTTTAGAGTGTCCATTGTCTCCTCAGACCATAACTCCACATAACTCCACAGTGTGCATGGCCGGAGGTTGTCTGTGCACTAGGGGTTTGTACACCGGTCGGAGATGAATAATATCGCACATTGTTTACCTGTACTGTATTAACTCAGGGCACATTCACACGGCCACTGTTTGGTTCAGACTAAAGGACCAAAGTGTGTATTCCGTGGATAGTTCGGTTTGTTTGGTGCCGTCTGAATGCGCCTGGAACTCTGGTGCAGCACCAAACAGGCGAAGTCTGGTCCCCCTGAAAGGGGGTGTCTTGGTTTGCTTGCAAACACAGTCTGGTGCGCTTTGCTTGCCGTGTGAATGCAAACGAAGTATCCAGCGGACCAAAGGGCGGACGTGCCCCTAGGCGTTTGTGTAAACCACAGCAACACATAGTGAAAAGAGAAAGTGGCGTTTACCATAAAGGTGCCTTCACATCAAACGCGAACGGGCAAATTTTTCGCGCAGCACAATTACATTATAACTCAATGTAAATACATGAAAAGACATGAATTCACCATCTGGGTGAGATGCAGACAGGCGAAGTTGCCACTCACCTGAAAAAGCTGTAACTGCCTTAAAAACTTGATGTGTGTAAATAAAAAAAATGTCTCTTGGACTTGGAGTAGTGAGGAGGAGATGCAGGCTCTGATAGATATTTGGTCTGAGAACCAGATTTCTCAGCTGATTGTGGCTGCACACAAGAATACCGATGTTTTTAAAACGTTTAGCGACATGATGGAAGCATGGTGGTTTATACAGACAGCGGAGCTTTTTATATTAGTCTGTGGTGGACAAACAACTCGGCTGAAGGGAACGGTGTTATGCTGAGAATTGCTTGCTTGCCGAGAACTGCATCCCATCGTGGAAAACAAAACTTAAATATAATTTACAAGAGGTAATAACAATTTTTACCTCTAAAAATGTATAATGGCTACTTTTAAAAATGCACAAATGGTTACAAGCCTGGCTGTAGTGTTATATCTCGTTCTGCTGTACATGATTGGTTGTACGGCTGAATGACAATAAGGGTGATTTAATTTAATTTTAATTTAATATTTTATAGATTTGGTGGATGGGATGCAATTCTTGGCAAGCAAGCAATTCTCAGCACAACACCGGATTTCCCTTTTCAGTCATGGCCAATCGATGAGCCAGATTTCTCTTCTTCGCTGAGATTTTTTCTTCCTGGTTGGTGGTTTCGGCTACAGCACCACAAACGAGCAGCTGTTGTAACTGTGTGACGTTGTCCAAGCAGTTTGGTCCACTTGAGTGAAGTGCTGTGTGAATGCAAACCAAATGAAGGTGTGAAAATTCTCGCCATTCCCTGCCAAGTGGAACCAAGACCCTGTACTATCCTGGTGTGAATGCAGCCTAACTAAAGAGTACTACAGATGCAGTGTTTGCTCTAAGAGTGTTGATGGAGAAGTATATAGAAGGTTAGAAGGAGTTGCACTGTGTCTTTGTGGACCTAGAGAAAGCATATGATAGGGTGCCAAGAGAGGAAGTGTGATACTGTATGAGAAAGGAGTGGCAGAGAAGTATGTAAGGGTGGTGCAGGACATGTATGAGGACAGCGAGACAGTAGTGAGGTGTGCTGTAGGAGTGACAGATGGGTTCAAGGTGGGGGTGGGGTTACATCAGGGATCGGCTCTGAGCCCCTTCTTGTTTGCCATGGTGATGCACAGGCTGACAGATGAGGTCAGGCATGAGTCTCCGTGGACCATGATGTTTGCAGAAGACATTGTGATCTGTAGTAAGAGTAGGGAGCAGGTGGAAGAGAATCTGGAGAGGCAGAGGTATGCTCTGGAGAGAAGAGGAATGGAAGTCAGTAGAAGCAAGACAGAATACATGAGTGTGAATGAGAGGGAGGCAGGTGCAATGGTGAAGATGGAAGGAGCAGAGGTAGTGAAAGTAGATGAGTTTAAATACTGGGGGTCACCCATCCAAAGCAATGGAAAATGTACAAGAGAGGTGAAGAAGAGAGTGCAGGCAAGGTGGAGTGGGTGGAGACGGGTGTCAGGGGTGATTTGTGACAAAAGGGTTGCAGCAAGAGTGAAAGGGAAGATTTACAAGACGGTAGTGAAACCTGAAACCAGTTTGGAGACAGTGGTGCTAACAAAAAGACAGGAGATGGAGCTGGAGGTGGCAGAGTTGAAGATGCTAAGATTTTCATTGGGAGTGACTAAGTGGGACAGGATTAGAAATGAGTATATCAGGGGCAGCTCAGGTTGAGCGGTTTGGAGACAAAGTAAGAGGCAAGGCTGAGATGGTTTGGACATGTGCAGAGGAGGGATAGTGGCTATATTGGACAAAAGATGTTGAAGATGGAGCTGCCAGGCAAGAGGAAAAGAGAAAGACAACAGAGAAGATTCATGGATGTAGTTAAGGAGGGCATGGAGAGGGTTGGTGTTACAGAGGGAGATGCAAGAGATAGGGTGAGATGGAGGCAGATGATCTGCTGGGGTGACCCCAAAAGGGAGCAGCCAGAAGAAGAAGAGGAGGAAGAGGAAAAAGAAGAAGAGGAAGAAGGAAGAAGAAGAACTGTACTAATTGATGTTTGACCCCAAAGATCAGATCATTTGACTAGTGTGATCACCCCATACAGTGCTCAAGCAGTGAACACTTTCCCAGCTCAGGCACATTGTGAGAGTTGTGTTTTAAGCACAGAACAAATGCAAATCATTGTGCCCTCAGACTGCACAGCTTGAATATGCCACATCATTCCTCTCTACAGTCATTTAGCAATGACAGAAAACAGTTTGCAACAATTGAGTAGGTCATGCGTTTATCCTTATGCAGATATGTATATACAGGGCCAAAAATCTTCATTGCAGGACACAGAACCACTTCTACAGAGTTTCTGCTGATGTACAGACATTCTCACATTATCCTGAAGAATCTTTTTATTACACTTGTCCCTAGGTATGATAGGCCCTTTCCTAGTGCTTAACTAGTGTTAAGCACTTTGAGCGATCTTTGTGACTAGAAAAGCACTCTATAAGTACAGGTCCTTATTCTTATCTGTACTGAGAGTAGGGAGCAGGTGGAAGAGAACCTGGAGAGGTGGAGGCATGCTCTGAAGAGAAAAGGAATGAAAGTCAGCAGAGGCAAGACAGAATACATGAGTGTGAATGAGAGGGAGGCAGGTGTAACAGTAAAGATACAAGGAGTAGAGGTAGTGAAGGTATAGGAGTTTAAATACCTGGGATCAACCACCCAAAGTAATGTAAAATGAGCAAGAGAGGTGAAGGGAAGAGTGCAGGCAGGGTGGAGTGTGTGGAGATGAGTGTCAGGAGTAATTTGCAACAGAAGGATAGCAGCTAGAGTGAAAGGGAAGATTCACAAGACAGTAGTGAGACCTGCTATGATATATGGTTTGGAGATGATGGCACTGACAAAAAGACAGGAGGTGGCACTGGAGGTGGCATAGTTGAAGATGTTAAGATTCTCTGTGGGAGTGACTAGGAGGGACAGGATTAGAAATGAGTATATCAGAGGGACAGCTCAGTTTGGAGACAGAGTAAGAAAGGCAAGGCTGAGATAGTTTGGACATGTGCAGAAGAGGAATAGTAGATGTACTGGACAAAGGATGTTGAAGAAGGAGCTGCCAGGCAGGAGGAAAAGAGGAAGACCACAGTACATTTGGCCTCCCGCGATACATTAAATGGTTGTATTGTGCATATTTGTCATGTTAATATGAGGTGCCACTGCTAAAGTCTGAAAGCGGAAGCTCAGTGCAGCTGCCCCACTCCCTACACGCTCACAGAGAAACACTGCAGTGAGCAGAGATGAAAAGGAAGAACACAGAATAAAAGTAGGCTCACCTTAAGCACAGGAACCACAGAAACTGGAGGGCGTCAAGGGAAGATAAACATTTCCAGTGTGAACTCTGCACATGTAAAATCCTGCTCACTAAACGATCAAACCTTCAAAATAATCCTATCCGGTCTTGCAACCCTTCAAAATAAGAGCATTTCTGCCCATGTGGATAAACTTGACCACTTGATAATGTGAGTTGTTAAACAAAAGAAAAAGACATTTTGCTCAGTTGCATATTGTTGTGAAGAATTTTCTCTAAAGTAAGTTTTTATTTTATTATTCAGGTTTTTCATAAGTGAAATAATCTATATATATAATGTATATATATATGTGTGTGTGTATATATAATACGTATATTTATGTATATACAGTATATATACAGTATATAATTTATAATAAAAATGTAAGTAAAACCAAATTTTAAAGGACATTCAGTACACAAAATACATATAAGTATCGTGCATAGCAATATGGAGAAATTATATTGTGATACATTTTTTTGAGCCATATCACCAGAGTGGTGGCCTAGAGGTAGAGCATCCACCCCACAACCGGGAGGTTGGGGTTCAAGTCCCAGCCAGGTCATGCCAAAGAACTTCCTGCCATCCAGCTTGGTGCTCAGCAAAAACGGAACGGAGGAGGGAAATGTGGGTGGCAGTAGCTCAGGAGGTACAGCGGGTCATCTAATAACCAGAGGGTTGGTGGTTCGAATCCCACTCTCCCCAGACATCCTGCCACTGTGTCCCTGGGCAATACGCTTTACCCACCTCGCCTCCAGTGTCCATGACACTGAGTATGAATGCGCATAAATGTTCGGTGGTGGTTGGAGAGGCCGCTGGTGCAGATTGGCAGCCACGTTTCCATCAGTCTGCCCCAGGGCAGCCGTGGCTACAGTGGTAGCTTACCACTGCCATTGTCTGTGGAGTGAATGAATAATGTATCCAGTGCAAAGTGTCTGTGAAAAGCACTATATAAATCTGATGCATTATTATACATTTATTATTATAACGCAGCCATAGGAGAGGGTTGGTGTTATAGAATTAGATACAAGGAACCGTGTGAGACGGAGGCAGATAATCTGCTGCGGCGACCCGAAAGGGAGCAGCCAGAAGAAGAAGAAAACTTGTAGTTGAGGATTTAACATCATGAGGTAACACTACTTTTACTTGAGCACAATTCCAGGCTACCCTACTCACCTCTAGACACAACAAGACCCACTGACTCTGTATAGGCAATTATTATGGGCCTAGACCTGTAGTTCTCTGCCAACAGATGATAGAGAGATAGATAGATAATCCTTTTGTATATATGTTTTGATCATAATCCTTAGTTTTTATTGATACTTAAGTCTATTCTTTCTATGTTTACTGTAGGTATTGCCTAGAAATAAATACTTCATTTTACAGTCTGTGGTTGTAGGCCTATGAATATTTACAACAAATACATAAAGTTGACCAGGCTCGACTCTAATTTCGAAATAACCAAACAGATTTTGCCTGACTTGGAATGTGAGGCACCACTGTCTCTCTTCACACAGTGGTCAACAGTGAAGGCAGCCTGGTTGAAGGCTACCCAGAAAATGTCATTACGGCAATGCTAGCTACACAGGCTAAAGCAGCCGGACAGCACACAAGCATCGCCGGAGCTAAATCATAATCCTGCGCTGATGCATTAGCGTTTTGATGAGCACCCCGGCTGTCGGTGGCGCCGCTGTTGTCCCTCACCTCAGACCGGAGCCTTCAGCCGCTGCTGCGCCACATGTTTGATGGGGGGTCGCTCCGCTTCTTCCCCTGCTCGTCCTCGCCTCCTCATCTGAGGCTGGTGTGAAACGACAGGGAAATGTGAAGGGCGCCTGTGATCAGCCGCTGATGTATATTAACGGCATAGTTCTGTGGAGAAGACGCCAGATGCGAAAGGTGTCCTGGGATATTGAGTTTATGGTTGCGATGATTGACGAGCGGACCAATCAGAAGCCTCGATGATGTAAACAAGGAAATGGGCACTGCAACGTCCGAACTGTAAATTCTGTTTTGGCAGTAAGCGTTGTTTTTCCTTTTTTTTTTTAATCTAAAGAGGAGCGTTTTATACAACAAATGTTTTATTTACTTTTTTTCCACGTCAAATCTTTTTAGTGTTAAAGGGAGAATGGAGGATAAACACAAAAAGATCCTTCAGCGCAACAGGACTAACCTGGTGAGGGACTTGGATCCATCAACGCTGTATGATGGGCTCCTCGAAAAAAGAGTGTTCACCCAAGACATGATCGACGAGATAAAGGTGGGTCACGTTTGGAGACTGTTAAATCTTCGTAATCTCGCAAATTTCTCATTTGTTTTATTGATTTTTGGGGACAAATCCGATCCCCAAACAATTCTTTAATATGTGCTAGAATTAGACAAATGACTGTTTAGGATACCCTAAATGAGGGTATGTGCGTGATGTCACAGCACAGAAGCGTCACGGCAGTTAAAAGACACCGAGTAGCAAAAATGAGTGTCAGTACCCCCCCCCCCCCCAAAAAAAAACCACCCAGTATACAGTCACAGCAGTACACAGAGTGCTGCTTGCATTGCAGAGAGCTAATCTTATCCTTCTATCTTGTATTAATTGACAAAAAACAGATACATAAATAATTAAAGGCTCAGAACCAGTTCTTCACTTGTGTGCTCTTACCCACACATCACTGCAGTCAAGTACAGTGTGGCATTAAGACCCTTTTAGTACTTTGATTGTGATAGTTCTGTGGCAACCCCCACAACAGACTGGGACAGACAGCTCGCTCTTCTGGTTTTTTCCGCTGCATGCTGTGAAGTAATCTGCCATTCATGCATGGTTTCACTGCTGTGATGTTAATGTCCCACTCATGCATTGTGTCCATGCATCCTGTACTGTCTGTGCCTCTCATAGGCAAATGCCCAGATCGACTGCTGTGAATGTCTTTGATGCATTGTCTGAGCTGAGTGTATAAGCTGTCTGATTTTCATGTTCATGCTCTCACTGCTCTGATTCCTGCAACTGCTGCTGACACACTCACAGTGTCTCCTTGCTGGAGAGCCTGAGGACACACACTCAGCCCGCCTGCACAAGGGCTGGGGGTGGAGTTCCTATGATGGCAGTATGATTTAATAAACCTGCTTAAAACCTCTCATCGCTGCCTTATTTTATCATCCGCTACAGTTCTCCTGTTTGGTTTTTTTTTGGTCTTTTTTTTCAATAAATGTGTCAGAAAATGTCCTTTTGCGGCGGCATGAAAAAATAAGGCTGCGAACTGAGAATTTAAAGGGTGTTTATTATCATTCATCCTGCCATCATTGAACTCACTCCAGCCCTGTGCAAGCGGGCTGGAGCGGGTCCTCAGGCTCTCGTGAGGAGACACAGAATGCGTGTGTCAGAAGCAGTGGTAAGAGAGAGAGTGAGCTACAGAGCAGTGCCGTTTTTATACCCAGTTACAGACAATACATGAAAGGCATGGGACATTTGCATCACAGTCAGAGCAGGAAGCATGAACGTTTGCATTTGAGTGTCACACATAACAATAGGGAGATTACTGGCCGCAATTCGCCTCTGCTCCGGAGCTGTAGGACAAAAGAGGTTACAAGGCACATCTACATATTGTTATCAGTCCATAGATCACACTGCTGTGGTAATTGCTCCCGCTGAGTGCTCTGCTTGTCCGTGGCTGTTGTGGGGGTTACCCATACACTCCCCCCCAGAGGGCTCAGCGGGAAGCTGAGGCCTCGATAGTCCGGCTTTGGGAGCGAGCTGCGGCTGAAGCTCGCTACAGGCGGCGGTGGAGGGAGCGGGGGTGGGGGTAGCAAGTGCCGGCCCGGGACGGCGAAATTGTCTGGGCCGCGCAAAAATTGCCTGTGGATCCGCGATGTTGAGGGGCTGTCCCGTTGAACGTACGGAGGTCCACAGCAGCTGTAAGAAGAAAAATTTGTCTCTGACTCCTCTCGCAGCCATGAAGGAAAAAAAAGGAGCTGCAGCAGTGAGGGACTTGGCGTGTTGACTTTAGGTGCGCGCGCAGCCCTAAAGTCCTCGGGGAAAGCTGACGGCTGAATTCCCTTGTGTGCCGTGGCTGAGACCATTAGAAAATCCTGTGAGCGAGCTGCGTGCGTGCTTCAGGTGTGAGAGCAGCCCTGAAGGTTCTGTGTGCAGCGGCGAAGGACGATGGCGGTCTGTGTGGAGCCGGTATTGTCCCGTGCGTGGTGCGCTGTCCTCGTAACCCCCCGGTGTGCGTGCGGGGTTCAGTGCTTGGCAGGTCCGCTGTAGAGGCGAGGTCAGGGTCAGGGAGCTTGCTGGAGATCAGCGTCGTCGGCGCCGATGTCATCCCCGTTGAGCTGTTGCTGTAGATTGGTTATGGTGCGTTCAGGTCCACGCGCTGCGTTCTCCGTCGGCCCTGGAGGTCGCCGTCGTGGAGAGAGGACGAGGTGCGTGCGCTCTCGTGTGGAGGAGCTGTGAGAGCGGCCGGTCCCAGCGTGGATGTGCAGATCTCAGGCGTGCAGGATCTCACCATGAAGCTTTCTGCAGCCTTCCCGGTCGTGGGTGATCTCCGGAGAGTTTCGCCTGGTGGTGGCTCTGCGTCAAGGTCTCCCTGTAGCAGAAGGGAGGGCAGATCATTTGCGTCAGGCTGCTGCGTTCGCTTGTCGTCGGAGAATCACCGCCAGGTGCTGCGTTCATTGTCAGTGTGTTCTTTTCTGCGTTCAGGTCATGGTGCGTTGGAGTGGTGAGAGGGAGGAGACGTTTTGTGTCCCTCGGCCGGTTCAGCGTGGATGTCCAGACCAGAAGGTTGCGTTGCACAAAGCGTGTGCTTTCTCGGGGTCATCAATGTGGCGGCATGATATAATAAGGCTGCGAACAGAGAGTTTTTGAGGGAGTTTATTAATCATACCGCCATCACGAGAACTCACTCCGGCGCCGTGCATGCGCGCCAGAGCGAGCCCGGAGGCTCTCCAAGCAGACAGTGGATGCGTCTAGTCAGATGAGCAGTGAGAGAGAGAGAGAGTGAGCTACAGAGGCAGTGCAGTTTTTATACCCAGTTACAGACAATACATGAAAGGCAATGGGACTTATTGCATCACAGGTCAGAGCAGGAAGCAAGAACGTTTGCATTTGAGTGTCACACAAAACTATAGGGTAGATTACTGGCCGCAATTCGCGCTCTGCTCCGGAGCTGTAGGACAAAAGAGGTTACAAGGCACATCTACATATTGTTATCAGTCCATAGATCACACTGCTGTGTTAATTGCTCCCGCTGAGCGCTCTGCTTGTCCGTGGCTGTTGTGGGGGTTACCCATACTTTGTGTGAATTATTTTGCCCTGTTCACCTACACCAGAGGTGTCAAACTCATTCCATGGAGGGCCAAGACCCTGCATGTTTTACTGCCACCCAGTATCTTCAGCAGGTGTTTTCACTGATCAGCAATCAGTGGGAAGACATTCAGTGAAATCACCTGTTGAAGGCACTGGGTGGAGGTAAAACCTGCAGGGTCTTGGCCCTCCATGGAATGAGTTTGACACCCCCGACCTACACAGAGGCTGCAGGGTCAATGTGAAAAGGTTTTGACGGATTGTCAACTCTTCTGTACCAACAGACATTTCCTATGGGGATACGGCTCCCTTACCAATAGACACTCTCGTTTGAGCATTCTGTTTCTGAGTTAAAAATCAGTTAACCTCTTTAAACTGACTCCAAATAATCAAAATGTGTTTGAATCCATAATATGGTGTTACAGTTTTGTGCAGCTTTAAAAGAAATTGCCTCTTTTCCAGATAGAATAATACAGTTTTTAGGCTTTATTTAATAGTCACCTGGAAGGGCATTACAAGTATAGCATGTTTTTCGATTACATATGAAACAGGAGCATCCCGAGAAAATCCACATAAGTAGGGGCAGAAACATGCAAACTCTACACAGAAGGATCCTATAGGCTTGAAGCCACTCTCCTGCTGTGACGGAACAGTGATACCCAAACATTCACTGTGAGCCCAGTCCCTTCTTGCTCTCTAGTGATCTGATTTGCTAACAAACTGTCTGTGAGCAGAAGAAGCTTTTGATTATCATATCTGCTCATGTCTTCATTTTCAGAGCTCCGGCACCAGACGAGACCAGGCCAGGCAGTTAGTCCGGGACCTCGAAACCCGTGGGAGTCGTGCCTTTCCCTTATTTCTAGAGTGCCTTCAGGAAACAGGTCAGCACAGTTTGATAGCAGTCCTGCAGAATGGAGCTCCGGTAGCTCCACTGGAGCCTGCAAAACCCACTCCAGTTGTTCAGCCTCTCCCATTCTGTGAGTGTCCAAGTACTCAGATAATGAAGTACTCATAGAGCCAAACACACTAGTGTTTGACTCCCTCTCATGTAAATCATTGCACATATGTCTTTTTTGTTTCTCTAATAGCTTCTCCAATGGATGCTGATAAGCAACTAAAAGATCCTGCACCTGTCTATCCATTACCAACACCTGACACTCCTCTCACTCCATGTAAGTTAGCCGCTTCGTTTAAACATTACTCACAGGCTCATTTAGTGTTAGTCCCATTCCCACAGCAGGAACTAGGAACCAGGACCCAGTTTTAATAGAACTCCACCTGTGGTGTGTGTCTCCGCTGGAGGAAGTTTTCAGGAGCTCGTAAAGGATAAAATAAGTCCCTGGTCCATGTCGGTACTTTAAAGTGGCCCTGAAAACTGCTGCACAGCATTAGGAATTGACTCAATGCTGATCGGATACAACTTAGCATCATGATGTGAACAAAACAGAAGCCAACAAGAAGCATCAAAAAAGTGACCATAAAAAGACCATAGTAATGATATAGTGCCTGAAAATGATCTTAAATCTAATGCTGTCATACCGGAGTGGTGGCCTAGTTGGTACCAGGAGGTCGTGGGTTCAAATCCTGGCCGGGTCATACCAAAGACCATATAAAAATGGTACTTTCCACCTTCTAGCTTGGTGCTCAGCATAATAGAATGGGGAAAGGAAAGTTAACGCACAGAGCTACCAGAGGACTGACACCCCCCCCCCCCCACTGTACAGCTGTGTGGCCTAGGGTCAGTGAGACGGAGATAGGCGCCGCCCCATACACCACATGGTATCCCACATGCTGTGGAGGAGATGAACTAACGAAATGCTGTCATGAAAGATTATATGGCATATACAGCCATGCAGGGCAAGCATCGGGAAGACACAAGCTCAGCAGAGGGGCACAGCACAGGATCAGCCACTGGCATTCTCTGTAGTGAGGGTGTTAATCCACACTACTGGCCAGCCGTGCATGGAGTCCACACTGGTGCACCTCACGCTGTGATCATGTGCCTATGCCATATAATCAATCATTTTCCCTCCTCAGTCATTAAACAACAATTTCATGCACATTTCTGTGTGATTCCAACGTATTTTTAAATGTATTTTTATTTTGGCTACTGCATTGTGGTGGAAACTAATTACATCATGGTTCCTACCACCACAATGGAGACACAACAGGGGAAGAAGACCAGAGTCACAACCAGCTCAAATAAATGGACAGATAGGAGGACACTGTGGGTTAGAGAGGAAAATCAACTTTATTCAATTAGCTTGAATTAAAGTGCCAATTAGATTGACTAACTTAAAGTGACACTCTGGCAAAAATCAAGTTTTTTCTGTTGTTAACATGTCTGTAACATGTTTTTTTGTGACTTACAAGACATACATGTATGAAGATTCAAATCAGACCCCAGTCCCAAGTCTGTGTTGTTCTGCTGTGAATGTCCAGTTAAGCACCCCCCCCCCCAAAAAAAACCAACAAAAAAAAAAAAAAAAAAAAAACGGGCAACTTTGGAGAGACTGTTTCTAGCAATGTCAGCATTCCTGCTTAGCCTGACTGGTTATAACATTAACCAGTCAGGTAAAGCACTGGGCATGGCTACAGACCTGAATTCACTCCCCCAGGGGAAGAGTGAGGAGCCGATGTGGCTCTGCGGATGAGAGGCAGATAGGAGGGGGTGAGGGGAGAGGGGGGACCCGGTTTGAATGGGGCCCTCAGTGAGCCGACGAGATAATGAGCTGAGAGGAACAGCTTAAACTGTCACCGAGGGTCCCGCGGTGAGAAACAGCATTCTGGCCAATACTCCTCTACCTACCACTGACCATGTTAACAGTCAGCGTCCCTTCCTGGAGTCGGTGCGAAACCAACTGTGGCTGCCCGTAATTTTCCACCGCTGAGGCTACAGTATTCCAGAACCCCGTAGCACATGCGGGGCGTGGTCAGCTTGGAGACCGGAGTCCACCGGCTGCTGTGCTTGCACGTGCGGAGTCCCAGAGACGTCCACAAAGGGATGGGAGGCACACGGTCAGAAGGCCGAACCAGAGAGAGACGGGGGAATGAAAGTGCCAAGACTGCCACCCGTCCATTTTGCATCTGTTTGACTCGGTTTGGTGAAGTGATTTTTGGGGGGACATTTAACCCCCCAGGTGCTCCATTCCATCCCTGCCAGGGAGGATGGAGGAGGAGATACTCAACCTCCCCGGGGAGGGGAGGGGGTGTAACCGGGGGGTGCGTGGCACAATGGCCGGGATGAGGCCGCACGCGCTGCGCTAAGGTTGTGGCTCCATGGTGACAGGCAGGCGCATCGGACCACCGGCCCCCAGCGAGCTGCCCGGCAGGTACCCGTCAGCTCCCAGAGCAAACTCGCTTTGGTGGGGGTTGGCGGCATGTACATGTACAGCTGAATCACTCTGATGTTTTGACTAGCCATTGTTGTTTAGCGAAGCAGTCTTTGGTGTTCTCAGGTCAGAGGACAGTGGAGGGCTGGCTTTGCAGTATCCGCTACTGTTGGGTGGGAATATGGGTGGAGTTAATTAGAATATTCATAGATCCATGCATACTTAAGTAGGTGGAAGATGTAAAAGCTCTTTCCAAGCAATTCTAAGGCAATGAAAGTTTTTTTGTGGGTAAAAAGCCACAATATACTATTTTGGGCAACACACATTTGTTTTGAGGTGGTTTTTGAGCCGTCGGAGTGCGTCTTTGAAGAACTTGAAAGAGTCAGTGGTGTCTGGAATGTTTACATGAGAGTTGTTGTAGTGTGTGAAATGCTGTCTGCGAAGAAAAGAAAAAGAGACGCAAACCACAGCTGTGGAACACGGCTCAGCTGTTTACTCTGTCACAACCAGCTCGAAGTTGCAACAAAGGCAAGGAGAGGCAGGGTTGAAATCAAACAAAAGTGCTGTTTATTTACAAAAAGGTGAATGGTGGTGAAGTGAAATCAGTGTATCAGCTGGTGGATGCAATGATTATGCATGATTGCCAGAAGGTCCACTGCAAATAAAACAACTAAACTAAATGCCCAGGTTGGACAACCAAGTCGCGCAGGCAGCGTGATGCAGAGTGGCAGCAGCAGAGCGGAGCCCAGACAATTGACTCCTTTTATACCACTCCTAAGGTGTGTTCCAGTTGCCCAATAGTGTACTCCAAAGTGGAATGCAACGGGTATTCTGCCATATTAAGTGAGATTCCAAACCGAAGGGAGCGAACAGTGTTCAGTTCAAAGGGAACTGAGATCTGAGTAGGGAAGAGGTGAACAACCGTACATCACTTCACCAGAAGTTGGCAAGAAGATTACTCATAAGTCACTGCAGCTCATCCATCCATCTATCTGTCTTCTTCCGCTTAATCCTTTTCGGGTCGCGGGGGGCTGGAGCCTATCCCAGCATCTTTGGGCGAGAGGCAGGGTCCACCCTGGACAGATCGCCAGTCCATCGCAGGGCCAACACAGAGAGACAGACAACCATTGAGTAAAACAAACTGCTGTTGCTAACCTTATTAACAGGGCTTGATATTAACACCCGCCCACCCGCCACTGGTGGGTATATTTCAGCTGTGGCAGGTAAGACAGTGACTCCCACTAGCCACTTTGGCGGGTTGTAGTTTTCTCAAATAAAAAACCTATCACAAAGTGAGACTACAAAACTACAACTCCCATAAGCACTATCTGTGCACACACAGTATATTCTCATTGGCCCACTGTCAGCCAGTTGCAGTCTAGGAGTCTGGCTCCGCAGGTCAGCTCATTTTTCTTTCCAGTCTGGAGAATGTTCTCAGATCACGGGGACAACTGCCCCTCCTGTTGTCCCAGCGGTGAGAATAACCTTTGCTGTCCCCCCACATCAGCTCCTACCTCTGTGGTTAAATATGATTATTTTTAGAGCAAGAAGTTCCCATTTACTGTCCGCAGTTGTGCAAATTTAAGTTTTCGTATGACAAGAGAAAAAGTGACTAAGCTTTATGTTGCTGTAAAGAACAAATGAAGCTTCTTCTGAGGTGAACTTTGTTTATCTGTGATGATTTGCAGCTATTTCATGGAAGTAAAACCCCTAATCATGGATTTTAATGTGCTGGTCCAAGGGTGTCAAACATGTGGCCCGCGGGCCAAAAACGGCCCGCCAGGGGGTCCAACTTTTCTTTGAATTTACAGCTTTCTTTCTAGTAAATTCCTGACTTTTTCTACTGATTAGAATTGTTCATGTAAATTTCAGACATTTTTCTCCTTAAGATGAGACTTTTTTTCTCATCAGTTTTCTTTTTCTTTTTTTTTTTTCTAGTGAAAACAGGCAGTGTAGAGTTACACTACTCACAAAATGTTAGGGCTATTTGGCTTTCGGGTGAAATTTATTGAAAATGTAAAACGTTCACGCTACATGGATATAATATCATGAAAGTAGGGCATTTAAGTAGAAGCATGCAATGGTGATTTCCTCATCTCAAACAATTTACTGAAACAAAAACCAACAACAGTGGTGGGTATACCACAACAAAAAATGTCAACGTCTCAATAACTTGTCATGTACCCTTGAGCATCAATTACAGCTTTACAACGACGTCTCATGCTGTTCACAAGTTGACTTATCGTCTGCTGAGGCATGGCATTCCACTCTTCTTGAAGGGCAGCCCTCAGGTTATTGAGGTTGTGTGGTGCAGGGTTACTAGCGTCTACACAGCGACTCAGCTGATCCCATAGATTTTCTATGGAATTCAGGTCTGGAGAAAGTGCAGGTCACTCCATTTGAGGTACCCCAGCCTCCAGCCTCCAGCAGCCATTCCTTAATGATGCGACCTCAATGAGCTGGAGCATTGCCATCCATGAAGATGAAATTAGGCCTGTATTGTTCATGCAGGGGCATGACTGGATTAATGACATTATTTAGGTAGTATCAGCTTGTCACTGTACCATTCACAAGGTGTAGGGCAGTTCTGTATTGACTAGACATACCTGCCCAGACTGTAACACCACCACTCCCAAAGGCTCGTCTGGTGACAACAGTGGCCAATGCATAATGCTCTCCTTGACGTCTCCAACATCATTGGTGGCCATTATTTCTGCTCAACGTGAATCAACTTTCATCAGAGAACAGCACTGAGGCCCACTGGTCCCTTGTCCAGCGTAAATGCTCCCTGGCCCATGCAGACGATTACGCCTGTGCCTGATGGTGTGATCAGCTACCCTTGCAGGTCGTCTAGTATGTATGCCACACTAATGTAAACAGTTTCGAATGGTCTGACGTGATACTTGGGTGTCTCTCACCTCCCTTAAATGTTCCTGTGTCATGACCCGAGCGCTAATATTGTCCGCGCTCGGGTCACGCACCATTCTTGTCAGGCTTTGACAGCGGTGTTGTTACTCTGGCTCCCCGGGCTCTTATTGTGACAGCACTTGGGGGAGCTTGCTGCTGTCAAGGCCTGAACAGCTGTGCTGCATTTGCGGTCGTTAGCGGCCGGCTTTAAAAGCCGGCACCGGCGGCAGCATCTCGCAACAGTCTCATCAAACGTTCGTCTAACGATCGTCAACGAATCCTTCTCATCCCGTGTGTAAGTGTGTTCATTGCCTATGACTATTGTTTGTACTCTGTCGTAGAGCTCACCCTTTTCCTTATCAGACGCTGAGCGAGCGCTCCTCGTCTCAGCTGTCAACGATCGTTCTGTGTGTTAATTAGTAGTCTTGTTGTTTAGCCCTCGTGGCTGGTTATCTTGTCCTTCCCTTTTCCCTAACTGTAAATAAACACCTGTGCAACTTTACTGGACTGTGGCGTCTTATGCTGGCTCGTGAGGGCCAGCCGTGACAGTAGAGTGCCGCCAGAAGGAGACGCCGTTCTCGGTGAAGTTGCATTCAGGAGAACTTTGCTCTTTCCTGTCTGGGTACGGTGTGCTGGAAGTATGCCGTCGCGGAGGGGCCGCACTCGGAGTCCCAGCCACAAGCTGACCGAGGCGCTGGACGAAGTTGATGAAATCCTCATCGCTGCCTCCCTCCTCGACTATCATCCCGACGTACGCTGGTACCTGGACAGCGCTGAGGATGTCCTGAACCGTTTTCCCCACTATGCCGACCACCCAGAAGTCGGCATAAGGAGGGATGACATCGCCGCCCAACGCGAGATACTCCGGATGTACGAGGAGGAATACAACCAGAAGCGGAGGAGAAGGCATTCCCGCTCCCCGCTTTGGGATCCCGATCCTCTCCTCGATCCAGACCAGGAGTTCGCACCATCCAAGGCCCGTCGAAGACATCGGCGCCGCGGCCAGAGACAACCTCAGCAAGAACCCCGTCCGGATCCTGTTCCGGGTCGCCGGAATGACCCCATCAACCAGACAGCTGTCTCTTCAGCGTCTCGCCAGGAGGGAATCCCCGCAGCTTCTCTCCCCGGGCCATCTTCCCCCGCTGTCCCATCAGCGCGCCGTGCCCGGCCCGTCTCGGCTGTCACCCCCTCGTCTTCGACGCCTTCTCCAGCTGCTGGGTGTACGAGGAGTTCTGCTCCGCCAAGCCCCGTGCCGAGTCCATCACGAGCGGCTTCCCCTCGTCCTTCCTGGGAGCCCTCTGCCACCATCCGGCCAGAAGAAGAAGGAGCAACGTTCCCTACAGCAGGCACCATCCTCCCTCTGGGAGACAGGCGAGTACAGCTTCACTCTTCCCCTCTTAATAGTGATTTGTCTTGTCTGACTCCTGGGGGTGAGGTTCGGGGTTCACAGCCCCCCGAGCCTCCACCACCTGCTGAGGGAATAACTAAACCCGCTGCCTCTGTGTCCCCTCCGTGGAGCGTTCCTCGACGTCAGCCAAGCGTCATCAGATGAGGAGGGGGCCTGCGGCCCTGGAGCACGTAATTCCAGCCCCACAGCCACATCAAGGACGGAGGAGGAGAGAGGACTGCTGTATGGAGCCTGCGCCAACGACGAAGCGTCCCCGGGTCTCCACGGATGAACAGTCCGACCTAGCGGGCCAGGGGCCCCCTGCCACCACGCCGTACGGGTTGCCAGCGTGGACGCCGGCGCCGGAGGGTCCTCAGGCTGCAGAAGCCATCATGCCAGCTGCGGAGCCCGACGCAGCTGAGTGGGAACCAGAAGACGACCTCCTCCCATCTGGGCCCAGATCGTCGAAGTCCTGGACGGCGTCCAAACTTGACATCAGGCAAGTGCTCAGCGTTGTCTTTGCCTTTTCTATTATTGAGCATTTTTGCCTGTCTCTTGGGGGGGCGAGCCGGGTGCAGCCGTCCACTGCATCCGAGCTTGTCTCGCCGGGTTCTGGCGCTGCCGGTGATTCTGACCCCGGTTCTTCTCCTTTTTTCTTCTGAGCCTTCTCCCAAGGTCGCCGGTGCAGACCAGACGCCAATCGCTGTACCAGAGGTTCCGGGTTCGGAGTTAGAGGTTGGTACTGGACCTGCCCTGATCCATTCGGGGTCCGACGCGGGTGCAGCTATGACCCAATCGGGGTCCATCGCGGGTGCAGTGTCGGCTCAGTCAGAGTTCGTCACCGGAGTGGTTCTGACCCAATCGAGGTCCGACGTGGTTGCAGCCGTGGCCCAATTGGGGTCCATCGCAGGTGCAGCGTCGGCCCAGTCCGAGTTCGTCACCGGAGGGGTTCTGGCCCAATCAGGGTCCACCGTGGGTGCAGCGTTGGCCCAGTCGGAATTCTTTTCTGGATTGGTTCCGGCCCAATCAGTGCCTGTTTGTGTGGGATCCGGAGATGGAGCTGCAGACCTGCCGCTGAAAAACGCCGAACTGATTCCTTATCCTCGTCACATTCCTTCTTCCCCCGCTCCTGGAACCGCGGGGATTAACTATAGTTGGCCTGGTTCTCCCTGGCTTCCCCTCTTCATTGGGAGACCGTCGCCGAGTTCTCTCCAGCGGTTCTGTTGGCAGGTTGATGCGGGTCGACCACCTGGAAGCCTGCTCTTCCTGTTTGGCGTCCTGGGCCGGCCTCCTGATAAACAGAACTGTATATTTGGCACCCTGGTCCAGCCGCCAGAGGCACGGTCATCCCCAGCCCGGGATTCAGGTAGGCCGCCAGAACACTTTCCGCTACCCCTGTTAGGGGCTTGGATGCTGGGTGCGAGGAGGCCCCCTGAACTGTATATTATGCCTGTCATCCCGGTGTGTGGTTTTTGTTTTTTTTTTCCCTCTGCCCCTCAGTAGTTTCAATGATCTTGAGTTGTTTTTTAAGGCTGAAATACTCCACATACAGCATCTAATGGTGTACTCTGTTGTGTGACTTGGTCGCTTGTTTTTTTTTTCCCCATTCTGTCTTGTTTATATACTGAGGGTTTTTTTTGACCTTCTGGCTTAAGAAGAAGAAAGATAAGGAAGCTGAGTTAAATCTAATTTTGATAACACTTTTCCTCAACATTAAGATCTATTATGGTTATACTGAACATCATTTATGTTGCTCCTATTCTGTGTTTAATGGATATATGTACCCTTGTCATGGGATTTCGTACATGTTTTTTTGGGGGGGACACTGGGGACCCTATGCTTTTGACCCCACTGTTTGTTTGGTATTTAGGTTTGGTACTATAGGTCTCCATTTGGAGCCAGTTTGGTAAAATGTGGTTGTCTGACTACTGCATTCCTGATCAAAAATCTTCAAAGCAGACCATCCGTTCCTTTTCTTCATCAGACATAATGCCACCATGACTATTCTCTTTGCTGGTCGTTTCTGCTTGCCTCTGAGCACTCTGTAGGGTTGCAATATTGCTGTGAGAGCGTCAAGGCAACGTGTAATTGCTGATCCATGGAGCAAGTACCATTGCATTTCTTTAGCTGCAAAACACTTGCTGAAATACCTACAGTAGACCTTTATTCTGCCGAATAGGGTCTAGTTGGTCTAATTCAAATGCCAAGAAAATGAACTTGTTCAGCTTCTGCATTCAGAAGTTTTGCCATGTTTTTTAAATCAGTCTTAAAATTAGAATTTGAAATGCAGCCTTTAAAGTTTTCAGCTGCTAAATTTCTTGCAGAACCTTTACACTCTGATTGCTTAAAGGTGATTGTCACTTCAGACAACTGCTCATTTGAATAGTTAAGTACTAACTGGGATCGCTAAACTCTTCTGAACTATTTTTGATATTTCTTCCACGTGTGTATGGGTTCCAAGTTGAAATGAATATTTATGGAGTTAATTGTGAATTGATTCAGTTCATTGTTGTTGGCGGGCTTTTGTTTCCCTTGAGCCTGCAAATTCCTTTTCATGGGTGCCATATTTTGCATTGCTTTTTGTTTTCAGCTTTATAACAGCCTATACTATTGGGTTTTTGTTAAAGACTCTGTTTATGCTTGTTGGAATTAGCATGTTTTTTTTTTCTCTTTTTCCCCTCTCCTGTTGGAGGGATGAGACTATATTACCCTGTGTTTTTTTTTTCTCTTTTCTCTTGCCCTGTATGTGTTCCTGTGTTGTATAGTGTGTTTTGGGTTTTTTTTCTTCCCCCGTGAATGTATGCCCTGGTTGTTTTCTTTTCCTGCCCTGTCTTTATTGCGATTTGTGTGGTAGGATATCGTGCTGATTTGGTTTTCTGAGGCTGATTCTGTCCCCCCTTTGCCTGCTCCCCCATCCACCCGCTCTGGGGGTGGTGGGGGGGTTTGGATGTTAACGGGCATCCGGGAGTCCGCCCTTGAGGGGGTGGTCCTGTCATGACCCGAGCGCTAATATTGTCCGCGCTCGGGCCACGCACCATTCCTGTCAGGCTTTGACAGCGGTGTTGTTACTCTGGCTCCCTGGGCTCTTATTGTGACAGCGCTCGGGGGAGCTTGCTGCTGTCGAGGCCTGAACAGCTGTGCTGCATTTGCGGTTGTTAGCGGCCGGCTTTAAAAGCCGGCGCCGGCGGCAGCATCTCGCAGCAGTCGCGTCAAATGTTCGTCTAACAATCGTCAACGAATCCTTCTCATCCCGTTTGTAAGTGTGTTCATCGCCTATGACTATTGTTTGTACTCTGTCGTAGAGCTCACCCTTTTCCTTATCAGATGCTGAGCGAGCGCTCCTCGTCTCAGCTGTCAACGATCGTTCTGTGTGTTAATTAGTAGTCTTGTTGTTTAGCCCTTGTGGCTGGTTATCTTGTCCTTCCCTTTTCCCTAACTGTAAATAAACACCTGTGCAACTTTACTGGACTGTGGCGTCTTATGCTGGCTCGTGAGGGCCAGCCGTGACATCCTGGAGTTGAGTGGCATTCATCATCCGTTTCCGCAAGGCACGGTTCACAATGAAGCGGTCATCAGCATGGGATGTGACCAAAGGACTTCCATTTCTATGCCTTTCTGTGTCTCTTCCAGTCTGTCTGTATCTCTGTTGCAACCTGCTGATGACACTCTGTGGCACTCTAAGCTCAGTGGCCACTTCCCTCAGAAAACATCCTGTTTGAATCCTCGCAGTGGCGAGGTACTGTTGATCAATTGTTTGGTGTCATCTTGGTCTCAAGATGTCAAAATGTGAACAGCATAATGAAGAGGACTGTTTAAATACCAATTCTAATTGAACCAGAAAAATTATTGGTCCATTCATGGATCAAACACCTGTTGTGAATTTTGCCATTAAGCACCTTGTTGGAGAACAGCAAGTTATGCAAAAAATATTGAAACATTGAACAGCTGGACATGTACATTCAAAAGGTTAGAGAAGGTCATGTTAAGTTCACCTGTCAAGGTTATAGTGCATTTTAGGTGCATCCTGAAATTTCACCCGAAAGCCAAATATCCCTAACTTTTTGTGACTAGTGTAGATTAAATCCATCAGCAATTACTAATGACATCGTGCAGCCCTGAAGGGGTGTCCCAATTCATGGGGTCATTTTCAACCCCTCCCCCTTGGCCTTTAGCTTCAAGGACCAAAGGGTCGTCCTGATAGTCCTTCTTTGTGCAGCAGGATGATTCATGTGTTTATACGGGTCATCATATATTAAGCTATGATGTATATAGGTTTTATAGTCGTGTTAGTTTTACTTCCCATGGGTAATCCCTTTGTCTGTCATGTGTGTGTTTCTGTGTTTGGTTGTCTACTGTCATGCTGCTTTACACTGTAATTTCCCAGTTTCGGATCAATAAAGTACATCTATTTATCTATCTATTTATCTATCTATCTATCTATCTGTCTGTCTGTCAGTCTGTCTAAATAGTTAAACAGTGTTTCTCTCGCTATTTTTATGTATTATAAGGGTCATTTATATTTAAAAAGGTTGTAAATTTAATTCAAGTGAAATTTAGCATGCAATAGTCAAATTTGATCACATTAAACATAATTTTCCAACCACAAAATTGTGGCTAGTGAAAAGGCTGAGTGGCTAGTGACTTTGGAAAATCATTAGTCACAGTGGCCGGTGAGAAAAAAGTTAATGTCAAGCCCTGCCTATTAACAAGCAAAATTAACATTAGTTATTGTTTATATCAATTGATAGTGATAAAAATATATTTCTATTAAGATGTTATTTAAGTATAAAATGTTCACAGCAGTATCAGTACATGTTGATGGTTACTGTGGTAACAGATGGAGGAGGGAAGCGATGTTGCAGGGTGTTTCAAATGGAGAAGTTTTGTGAAGGGCAATTAACATAAATGATATTCCGTGAAAACGGAGCAGGGAGTCAGGGGTGCAGTTGAAATACACTGTGGATCAGAACATAGCTATAGTGACAGGCCAGGTGCACTGGGATTACGACTCCGCCCAGAGGACCTGTACATACAGTTAGGCCCAAAAATATTTGGACAGTGACACAAGTTTTGTTATTTTAGCTGTTTACGAAAACATATTCAGGATACAATTATATAATCAGTATGGGCTTAAAGTGCAGACTCTCAGCTGTAATTTGAGAGTATTCACATCCAAATTGGAGCAAGGGTTTGGGAATTACAGCTCTTTAATACATAGCCGCCTCTTTTTCAAGGGACCAAAAGTAATTGGACAATTGACTCAGAAGGCTGCAAAAAAAAATAACAAGGCTGCATGGGCTCTTGCCTCATTAACCTGTCATCAGTTAAGCAGTTAAAAGGTCTGGAGTTGATTCCAGGTGTGGCGTTTGCATTTGGAAGCTGTTGCTGTGAACACACAACATGCGGTCAAAGGAGCTCTCAATGGAGGTGAAACAGACCATCCTGAGGTTGAAAAAAAGAAGAAATCCATCAGAGAGATAGCAGAAATGTTAGGAGTGGCCAAATCAACAGTTTGGTACATTCTGAGAAAAAAAGAGTGCACTGGTGAGCTTGGGAACTCAAAAAGGCCTGGACGTCCACGGAAGACAACAGTGGTGGATGATCACAGAATCCTTTCCATGGTGAAGAACAACCCCCTCACAACATCCACTCAAGTGAAGAACACTCTCCAGGAAGTAGGTGTATCAGTATCTAAGTCTACCATAAAGAGAAGACTTCATGAGAGTAAATACAAAGAATTCACCACAAGGTGCAAACCATGAATCAGCCTCAAAAACAGAAAGGCCGGAATTGACTTTGCCAAAAAACAGCTGAAGAAGCCAGCCCAGTTCTGGAACAGCATTCTTTGGACAGATGAGACTAAGATCAACCTGTATCAGAATGATGGGAAGAAGAAGGTTTGGAGAAGAACTGGAACAGCTCATGATCCAAAGCACTACATCTTCTGTAAAACATGGTGGAGGCAGTGTGATGGCATGGGCTTGCATGGCTTCCAATGGCACTGGGTCACTTGTGTTTATTGATGATGTGACAAAAGGCAGAAGCAGCCGGATGAATTCTGAAGTGTATAGGGATATACTTTCTGCTCAGATTCAGGCAAATGCAGCAAAGTTGATTGGACAGCGCTTCACCAATGATCCAAAACATACTGCAAAAGAAACCCAGGAGTTTTTTTAAAGCAACGAAGTGGAATATTCTGCAATGGCCGAGTCAATCACCAGATCTCAACCCAATCGAGCATGCATTTCACTTGCTCAAGACAAAACTTAAGGCAGAAAGACCCACAAACAAGCAACAACTGAAGACAGCTGCAGTAAAGGCCTGGCAAAGCATCACAAAGGAGGAAACCCAGCGTTTGGTGATGTCCATGGGTTCCAGACTTCAGGCGGTCATTGCCTGCAAAGGATTCTCAACAAAATATTGAAAAATAACATTTTACTTAGGGTTATGTTTATTTGTCCAGTTATTTTTGAGCCCCTGAAATGAGGAGCGTTTGTATAAAAATAGCTACAATTCCTACATGTTTAATCATATATTTTTGTTCAACCCCTTGAATTAAACCTTAAAGTCTGCACTTCAATTCCGTTGTGGTTGTTTCGTTTCAAATCCAATGTGGTGGCATGCAGAGTCCAAAACATGAAGATTGTGTCACTGTCCAAATATTTCTGGGCCTAACTGTATAAACACAGACAAGCGTGCCTGCACACAGACACACACACACACAAACACCATAACAGGATCAGCACAGCAGAGGGACATCACAACTCCATTCCTTCTCTGGTGAGAGAGAAGAGTGGATGAGCTAGTGATGTTAAAACCGAGACCTCATGAAACAACGAGCAACTTCGAGACAGTAGCTTCATGAGCGAAACAGCTAATAAAAACTGCCATCTGGTGACTGACTGTCAGAACTGCACCAGAGTTAGAAATACAGGTCAATAAAATTCTGAACAATTGTCAGAAAATGTCTGTACGTTTTAAGTTAAATAACAAGCTTTCATGGCATGACAGCAGCATCAATATTTTAATTTTGGGGTAAAACGAACGGCTGCAGCTGTCTGTATATACCATGACAGCCAAGCACGGTGTTGTGGCATACATCTGCTCTAAGGTAAATTGTCCAACATATTTTAACAAAATGCAGCCGACTTCATTGCGGTGGAGACATTAATATATCTCAGAGCTTTTATTTGTTTACAGCGTTAGCATAGCAGCAGCGCTAACAAATGGAGTTACTGTCTGCGAGGCCACATTTTAAGGTCATCTTCCCATCCCTCGATAGTCGTCGAAAGTGATATGATTATATTACTGTTTTTGAGGTGCAAAAAGGCCGTGTTCCGGCATTTTTGATGCCACAGTCATTGTTTTTTAACAAGGAAAAGTGTCCTGTTTCAGTGACAACCATATGTTCTAAACTAGTACCAGAAGTTGCTACCATAATTCATGCAAGACATCATGGGGCGCAGGAATAAGGTGGATACTTTTTTTTTTTGAGCATTTGACATTAATGACCTCCAAATCGCATCTGATAATGGGCTTGTTTCTGTACTTGTCCTTTTAGACCTTAGTGCAGCTTTTAATACTATCGATCATAATATTTTACTTGATAGATTAGAACACCATGTTGGACTTAATGGAACTTCATTGCAGTGGTTTATATCTGATTTATCTGATTGGTTCCAGTTTGTTCATGTCAGTAATGAGTTTTCTTCCAACTCAAAGCTCAGTCACAGAGTTCCACAGGGATCTGTGCTAGGCCCTGTTCTTTTTAGTTTATATACTATGCTTCTGCTATGCAAACATTATTAGAAGCACTCTATATATTTTCATTGTTATGCAGATGACACACAATTATACCTGTCAATGAAGCCAGATGATAGTCATCAGTTAGCCAAGTTAGAGGCCTGTCTTAAGGAAATCAAAGCTTGGATGACTTGTAATTTCCTGCTGTTAAATTCAGATAAGACTGAAGTCATTCTAGTTGGTCCAAAAAACCTCAGAAATACCTTTCCAAATCAAACTCTTAGTTTGGATGTGTTTACTCTTTCTCTTAATAGTTCTGTGAGGAACCTTGGAGTTATTTTTGATCAAGATCTGTTTTTTAATTCACATATTAAACTTGTTTCTAAGAAGTTTCTATCATTTGCGTAATATTGCCAAGATTAGGAGTATCTTGTCTCAGAGTGATGCTGAGAAACTGATCCACGCTTTTGTTAGCTCTAGATTAGATTATTGTAACTCTTTATTATCAGGCTGTCCTAAAACATTTTTAAAAAGTCTTCAGCTGATCCAAAATGCTGCAGCAAGAGTTTTAACAGGTACTAGAAAGAGAGATCATATCTCTCTGGTTCTGGCCTCCCTTCATTGGCTTCCCATAGAATTTAGAATTACGTTTAAAATCCTTCTTCTCACTTACAAAGCTCTAAATAATCAGGCCCCTTTTTATTTAAAAGATCTGATACTACCCTATTATCCTAACAGAGCACTACGCTCTCAAAATTCAGAACTACTTGTAATACCTAGAATCTCCAAAAATACAATGAGAGGCAGAGCCTTCAGT
Organism: Pholidichthys leucotaenia; assembly: GCA_020510985.1. Taxonomy (NCBI): domain Eukaryota; kingdom Metazoa; phylum Chordata; class Actinopteri; order Cichliformes; family Pholidichthyidae; genus Pholidichthys; species Pholidichthys leucotaenia. The sequence goes on along the minus strand of CM035843.1, from coordinate 357,501,113 downwards.
TATCAAGCTCCTCTCCTGTGGAACCAGCTGCCAATCTGGATTCGGGAGTCAGACTCGATCTCTGTTTTTAAGAATAGGGTTAAAACCTTCCTTTTTGACATAGCCTATAATTAGGGAGGGATCATGTGCCCCTGAACCCTCCCTTAGTTATGCTGCTGCTAATAGGTGTAGACAGCTGGGGGACCTCCAATAATGCACTGGGCTTCACTCCTTTCTTCACTCTCAATGAAATATTTTTGCTAGTCATTAACATCTGTTTGTTCTCTCCCATAGATTGAGTCCCCGTTGTGCTGTTTGCTTCTCTACATGTCTGTTCTTTTCATCTTCTACTCTATCCCCTCACCCCCCCAGCCAGTCGCAGCAGATGACTGCCCCTCCCTGAGCCTGGTTCTGCTGGAGGTTTCTTCCTGTTAAAAGGGAGTTTTTCCTCTCCACTGTCACCAAGCGCTTGCTCACAGGGGATCGCCTGATTGCTGGGGTCTTTCTGCAGTTGTGGGGGTTTCCCCTACAGTTGAAAGTGCGATGAGATGACTGTTGTTGTGAAATGGTGCTATATAAATAAAGTTGAATTGAACTGAATTGAATTTGGCCATCCGAGGTCTATTCAGTTGGATGGCAGGAACAAACAATTCAAAGCAAACAAAAAAAACCTAATTTCCTCTCAAACTTCCCACGATCCCTCAAGTCACGTGATGTGACCAACATAACGAGGCCTCGCTTGCTACGGTCACGTGACTGTGAGCATCATGACACAGTGCTCGACACTCTGCTCACGACACTTTCGCGTTATATTGCGCAAGTCAGTGTTGAGTGGGTGGTGTCGAGCATAACATCACTAGGATGAGCTTTTTATAGAGAGCCTAAGTCACGCCCCCTCTACTTCTGCATATGGCACCTTAACATGGAAAAAATGTCCATTGAAATGAATGGAAAGAGCGAAATTATCTTTTGATCCTGATCAAATTTTGCCACAAGTTACACATATGATGTTTGTCAATTTAAAAGATAATTTTCCACGTAAATAACAAAGTAGGTTGTCATATAATAACAGAGTAATGTTTAGTTTTTGTGAAAATGATTAGTGGACTACATCACACATCATCCCACATCACCAAACACGATCATGGCAGGAGATTACTGGAACCTCACCTCCCGTTTCCTGACCAATGAAAGAGGAGAAAAACAACACAAATGTATTTTTTATTTATTTTATTTTTTTTTTGTATTTTGAGAGCTGCAACTGATCCAGAAGACTGTTAGTTACTTTACCTTGGGCACGCTTTGAACATGTGATGTCAGGTACATGTCTCTGTCTTTGTAGTCTTAATTTATGTATTTTCATAACCTTAACAGTTAGAAAACAACCTACATCATTATTTATGTGGAAACTTATCTTTTAAATTGACAAACATATGTGTAACTCGTGGCAAAATTTGACTGGGATCAAAAGATAATTTTGCTCTTGCTATTCATTTCGGTGGAAATTTTTTCCAATTTAAGGTCCCATGTGCGGAAGTAGAGGGGTGTGACTTAGGCTCTCTATTCGGGGAACTGGACCCAGGTGTTCTTAATAGTTATTTTCTCAACCACACTCACTGAGCACCTGCAACACAAAACAAGCAGGAGAGAAAGAATCAGCTGGCCCCACAAGCCAAAGAGGTGGGGTCATAACAGCCAGATACAGGAATGGCCCTTAACCAAAATTCCTTTCCCATAAAACTGGTTCTTAGTTCCTGCAGTGGAAACGGGTCTCTAGATTGATCCGATGAAATTCAGAAGTAAACAAGTTACCATTATTGTGGGGGTTTCCCTCTACAGTTTGAAAGTGCTATGAGATGACTGTTGTTGTGAAATGGTGCTATGTAAATAAAGTTGAATTGAATTTAACCATTACCATGAGCACAATTTGTTTTCACAGCACTACAATTATTGTTTTTTTTTCCTTTTGTTTACCATCATATCTGACGGAAATGCCAAAGCTGAAAGAACTGGTGTAGTTCTCGGCGCTCCAACAGCAGTGGCAAACTTCAGCTGTTTAATTTACTGTTTCTTTTTTTATCAGACAAAAAGGTAGATGTTTGTTTTTTTACCTTGACATGTTTTGACTGACACCTGCAGTCTTCTTCAGAAGCGTTGGCTGCTCACTGTGACGTGTTGTTATATCAGCTGTTTTCCTTGAGCGTGGCCAGCCTGATGGACCTGACAAATCCACCACACTGGCCACGCCTCCCATCGTCAGGTGATCTCTGGAGGATGGAGTCCCAGATGTGGGAGCGGGACCATTCATGCTCTCCCACACCTGGGACTCCATCCATAGTATAGATGGAAATAGATCAGGAAGGAGAAGGAAGCAGCGCTGAAAAGTGGAGACAGGGACTGCTACAGGGAGGTTAAATACCGGTTTAACAGAGAGCTGAAGAGGGCTAAATCTGTGTACTCAGAGAGACTCCAGCAGCAGTTCACTGCTAATGATTCGGCTTCCGTGTGGAGAGGACTGAGGCAAATCACCAACTATCGACCTCAGGCTCCTAAAGGTCAGGATGACAAAGCCCTTTGTCAGAGACTGTCCCAACACTATGCCCGTTTTGACACCTCGTCATCTGTGTCCAACTCCCCCCCTCCCTCCAGCTCCACAGCCTCCACATTCCCTACTTCATTTAAGGCACCCCCCCCTCCTCCCCCCCTCCCCTTATCATCAGTGAGCAGGATGTGCTCAAACAGTTCTCCAGACTGAACCCGCGCAAGGCCCCCGGCCCAGACGGCGTGTCTCCCTCCACCCTGAGACTCTGTGCGAAACAGCTGGCTCCTGTATTCACAGACATTTTTAACACCTCCCTTAAGTTATGCCACGTGCCATCCTGCCTCAAATCCTCCACCATCATCCCTGTCCCCAAGAAGCCACGGATCACTGGACTTAATGACTACAGACCTGTAGCGCTCACCTCTGTAGTCATGAAGTCCTTTGAGCGCCTGGTCCTGTCCCACCTCAAGTCCATCACCACCCCTCTCCTGGACCCGCTGCAGTTTGCCTACCGAGCCAACAGGTCTGTAGACGATGCAGTCAACCTGGCCCTCCACTCCATCCTGCAGCACCTGGACTCCCCGGGAACCTACGCCAGGATCCTGTTTGTGGACTTCAGCTCCGCATTCAACACCATCCGCCCCGCTCTGCTCCGGGACAAGCTGTCCCTGCTCAACGTGCCTGACTCCCTCTGCAGGTGGATCATCGACTTCCTGACGGACCGGAGGCAGCATGTGCGGCTGGGAAAGACTGTCTCAGACTATACTAGCATCAGCACCGGATCACCCCAGGGCTGTGTACTTTCCCCCCTACTCTTCTCCCTTTACACCAACTCCTGCACCTCCAGCCACCAGTCTGTCAAGTTGATCAAGTTTGCGGACGACACCACCCTCATCGGGCTCATCTCCAACGGCGACGAGTCCGCCTACAGGAGAGAGGTGGCCCAGCTGGCGTCCTGGTGCAGCAATAACAACCTGCAGCTGAACGCTCTGAAGACAGTGGAGATGATTGTAGACTTCAGGAAAGTCACTACTCCTCTGCCCCCCCTCACCCTCTCAGGCTCTCCCATCACCACTGCTGATTCCTTCCGCTTCCTAGGCACTACCATCACCAGGGACCTCAAATGGGAGCTGACCATCAGCTCACTCATCAAAAAAGCCCAGCAGAGGATGTTCTTCCTGCGGCAGCTGAGGAAGCTCAAGCTACCCACCAAGATGTTAGTGCAGTTCTACACAGCCATCATCGAGTCCATCCTCACCACCTCCATAACCGTGTGGTACGCAGGAGCCACTGCCAGGGACAGACTAAGGCTGCAGCGCGTCGTGCGCACTGCTGAGAAGGTGATCGGCTGCAAGCTCCCATCTCTCCAGGATCTGTACATCTCCAGGACCCGGAGGCGTGCTGGCCGGATCATAGCCGATCCCTCACACCCTGGTCACGTACTGTTTGCCCCCCTCCCCTCTGGTAGAAGACTTCGGTCCATCCAGACTAAAACCTCCCGTCACATGAACAGCTTCTTCCCCTCTGCCATTAGACTGCTGAACACTAAGTGACTCTCGTGCACCATGTACAGCAGTTCAACCAGACTCATGTCAATCATCACTGTTTTCTTCCTGCATTACCGACTGCACTATATAGTTCTCCACAGTATCTGCTGCTGGCTAATATATATTTTAACTGTTGACCAGTATCACTTAATCTTATCCTACACTTTATTACATGTATAGTTTATTTCTCTTATCTTATCATGTTTAATGTTGCAGCATTGTACCGAGACAAATTCCTAGTTTGTGTACTACATGAACAATGGCAATAAACCTGATTCTGATTCTGATTCTGATTCTGAGTTATTTTCTGTATAATAATATTGTGTGACATCTAAAAGATGTGGGTAGCACATTAAGTTGTACATTTGAGTCAATTAAAGACAATTTCTGTTATATTAAAAGTGACTTGGGCAGCATGGTGGAACAGTGGTTAGCACTGTGGCAGCACAGTAAGAAGGTCACAGGATCAATTCCACCTCTGACCATCGTGGGTTCGATCCTAGCCCCCCTGACCATCAGTGACCCTTCTGTGTGGAATTTGCATGTTCTCCCCGTGTCTGCGTGGGTTTATCCCCGGTACTCCGGTTTCCTCCCACAAACCAAAAACATGCAAGTTTGGTTAATTGGAGACTCTAAAGTGACCCTAGGTGTTTATGTGTGTGTGAATGGTGAAGGGATGGCGCCATACCGTGGCTGCTTCATCCATCCAGGTGGATGCCCTGAATTTCCCCTCTGGGGATCAATAAAGTACACAAAATAAAAAATAAATAAATGTAAATGTCATGAAACAGTTTGTCATGAAACAACCAGAGTGATGGCCTAGTTAGTAGATCATCCACCCCACACCCGGGAGGCCGGGGTTCAAACCCAGCCGGGTCATGCTGAAGACCATTTAAAAGTGGAACTTCCTGCCATCCAGCTTGGTGCTCAGAAATAATGGAATGGAGGAGGGAAATGTGGCATGATTCTAGATGTGATTAACATTGTAGATAGGAGAAACATAATTTCGTTCTACTGTACATGATTGGCTGGGTGGACTGAATGACAATAAAGTTGGCTTTAAGTTTACAGTAATGCAGTAGTGTAAATTAGTGAAGCACACTTACTTGAAGAGCTCTCACTGCCTAACATCATCAATCTAACTTCTCTTCAGAAAACAGCAGCAAACTCTACTAATCTGTCACAGGTCACCGCGATAATGACAGCGCCACAAGAAGGTATGAAACACAAATAGGTCACTGGAATGGTGTACAATTTGATATTTTTATGTTACAGCACCTGAACGGGACAACCCAAGACCAAGGCCACAAGGCAGAATAAGACGAGATAGCATTCAGGTTAGTGATTTTACAATCCAACATTTCTTCAAATGAAATGCTTATGCTTATAAAGAAACCTTTATTATGACTCTTTCTCTGCTTATCCTTTACTGTGTGTATGTGTGTGCATGTGACAGAGCTATAAAATGGATGCCAACCCGTGTGGCCATTGCCTCATCATAAACAATGTGGAGTTTGAACTTCAGAGTGAACTGAAGAATCGGATGGGCTCCAACATAGATTGCATCAAGCTGGAGAGAAGATTCCAGGCTCTGAACTTTACTGTGGAAGTAAAGACAAACCTGAAATGCAAAGTAAGCTTATCTTTCAATTTCCAATAAAAAGAGATATTCACCCTGAGGGAATTTATACACTGAGGACATCCTAACAATACAACAATTTCCTATGAGGTTAAATTTAGGAAAAGTATGGAGAAAAAATCCCTTTAATTACCTCCACCAAGGAAGGACAGAGGTAATGTTTTAGTGGCATTAGTTTGTCTGTTGGTTGGTTGGTTTGTCTGTTACCTACATAACTCAAAAAGTTATGAACGAATTTTGATGACATTTTCAGGAAAGGTGTGTCATGGCACGGGGAACAGATGATTAGATTTTGGTGGTGATTCAGATCACAATGTGGTTGCAGGAATTTTTTGAATATTATTTTATTATTTTTATTATTATTTTATTTTATTAATCTGGCACTTTTCATGTACTGCCCCTTTAAGACGTGCCCACTGAGTTACGTGCATGGCCATGCTATAGGTCCACTTGCCTTGGCAACCCGGAAGCCAAACACTGTAGAAAAAGTATTAAGAGGCGTGTCCACCAAACTCGTTTTTTCTGCTGTGTATGACTATTTTCTATTCATTCTCTATGTAGTCCAGCGTTTACAGCGCTGAGCGCCCTTGGCGTTGAAACATTTTGAGCGGTGGCCACTTTTTGTTGCAGTGCTCAGGGCTGAAAAAAAGTTCAACTTGTCAGATTACTGTACAGCTGCACTCGTCAATGTCAAACCTTTCTACGCAGCCAATCAGAATTAAGGAAGGGCGGGACATAGGACGCCGGCACAGGAAGACGAGAACGGTAGGTGACGAACGGTGGAGGCTGAACTTTGCTGCATCAAACAACCTGGTACACTTTGATCTGACACTAAAAGGATATCATGATCAAAATTTGAAAGCAAACGCTTGGAGCAACATGTCCGCATCTGTCGGTGTGACAGGTGAGCGTTTGTGCCTTTGTCATGGTCATATTTCTTACAAGTTTGTTGTGGTACATAATATGGATACTATGTGAATTTTTAGTTGATAACTGCAAAAAAAATGGTATGATACTGCACTGTTGTGTAATATTGCTTAATAATTATGAACCTTGTCGGTAAACTGTAATGGAGAAGAGAAGAGGGGGAAAAAACAAAAACTGACCTGAAAGATTCAATAAACCATGATGCTGATTTAAGGTGGAATTGCCCAGCCCCAATGTATGGTCAATACAATTATGATAGTCTTGTTTTTATTATTATTATTATGTAGTCATGTAATGTAGTCATATTGTTTCTGCATGAATTCCTGCATCATTGCAGCATGGCATGGAGCTGATCAGCCTGTGGTACTGCTGAGGTGTTATGGAAGCCCAGGTTACTTTGATAGTGGCCTTCAGCTCGTCTGCATTGTTGCATCCGGTGTCTCTCATCTTCTTGACAATACTCCATCGTTTCTTTGTGGGGTTTAGGTCAGGAGAGTTTGCTGGCCAGTCAAGCACAGTGATCCCATGGTCATTAAACTAGGTTTTGATACCTTTGGCAGCATTGGCAGGTGCCAAGTTCTGTTGGAAAATGAAGTCAGCATCTCCATACAGCTTGTCAGCAGAGGGAAGCATAAAGTACTTTAAAGTTTTCTTTAAGACAGCTGTGCTGACCTTGGACTTGATTAAACACAGTGGACCAATACCAGAAGATGACATGACTCCCCACATAATCACTGATGTGGAAACTTCACACTGGACCTCAAACAACTGTGCCCTCTGTCATGTGTCTGGGGCGATTTGGCCACTCCAGACCCCAGACACAGACTGTTATTGTGTTTTGCTTTCCTGTTTTGTTCACTTATGGCTTTGAGTTATTGTGCGTTTTGTTTTGCCTCTCCCTCTTCCTCCAGGCATTTCCCATTGGCTGCTCAGTGTGCCGCTGCAGTGGGCAGCCTGTAATCAGTACACCTGCTACAATCAAGCACCTGCATTCAATCTGTTCTATTAGCTGGCTGTGTATTTCATTCCTGTCAACTCAGTCACTCTTGGCCACAGCGTTAGTCTGCATTCCACACACAGCCTTTCTGCCTGTTACTCCCTGTGTTTGGACTATTTTCCCCTTGGACCATGTTCGGTGTTGTTTGTTCGAGAGCTCTGCTGTGCTCCGATGCTCTCATGTAAGTCCACTACTCCTGGCTTCCATTTCTTGTTTTCCCCAGTTGCCTGTTTTCCCTGGGGCGTGAAGTGAACTGGTTTAATCATAGCCAATCCTGCGTCAGCAGTACTGTGCTCGCCTGTTGTGTAGGCCATTATCTTTGGAAATCTTATGTTGGACATTAGTTGTATTTTTGACTTTTCATTTAATAAACACACCCTGCACCTGCAAGTGGGCTCGCTCTCTCCATTGTTGTGCGTGCGTAAAGCGCACGCTCATGACACCCCTCCACTATTCCTCCAGACTGGGACCATGATTTCCAAATGACAGGACTTGGCACCTGATTTGGGGAGCCATGTGATCTGCTGGTGTCAGTCCACTGTGTTTTATCAAGTCCAAGGTCAGTGCAGCCATCTGCCAGGATATTTTAGAGCACTTCATGCTTCCCTCTGCTGACGAGCTGTATGGAGATGCTGATTTCATTTTCCAATGACACACAGAACACGTTACGCCTAGAGACCTCTCCTGCTGCAGTGGGTGGCCATGACGTCTTTTGTGCTCAGCCATGCTGTACGCACTCCATAGGCCTGTAACGGTAACAGCTAAAACGATTAATCATGTGATAAGAAAAAATGGCCACGCTAATTCGCAAGTCGCTGTTTATGTGTGTGTTTTTGTTTTTTTGTTTTGTTTTTTTACTGTGCTGCTTCTGTCCTGCACACTCCCCGTACGAGATGGCGCATATGCTCCACACAGCGGGTACAGCCGGAAATAGCAGCGAGTAGCGGCGAGCTGGGGTCCACACACAATATAAAGTTTGTCCTGACAGAGCCTAAAATGGTCTGCTCACTTTTAACGGTGTGTTCGCTTCATCCAGCGAAGCCCTCATTTTTTTCCCCGATTGAAGAGGTCAGCTTCAAGTCTGGCTCGGCACTCGTGTAACAGTCATGTTTACGCTATGTCCGTAAACATGCTGTGGCGGATGAAATAAGTGTACCCAGGTGTGGAGGCACAGAATAAGTGCAGGCGCGGCGAACTGAAGTTTAAAAGGGTGTTTTATTCATCCACCATCATGAGACTCACTCCAGCGCTGTGGAGCGCGCTGGAGCGAGCCCTCAGTCAGCAAACAGGCAATGCGTGTAGTAAGAGAGCAGTAAGAGAGAGAGCAAGCGATATTCAGTTCACTCATATACCCAGCTAGACAATGCATGCATGACACATTAGCATCACAGTACAGCAGGAATGCATGGGACATTTACATGAGAGTCACACATATCAAAAGCAGGATTACTGGCAGGAAGGAGAGGCTGCCTATTGATATCAGTGCATACATCTCATTGTTCTGCTAATTGCTCCAGCTGAGCACTCTGCTTGACCCGAAGGCTGTGGGGGTCACCCACAATGCGACCATTAGCAGCTGCATTAGAGAGTGCTACCGGGGGAAAAAAGAACTCAAAATAGATGGTAAGGTCCATGAAGTTAGTGTTCACTATGCCATCTCCAAGACCACGCATGCTGTAAACAAACGGTGCTCATGACGTAAAGCCACGTTTCCCAGTCATCCATGGCAATGAATGAATAATTTTATTTATTTTGTTTTAGTTATGTTTTATTCATTTTGGTTATTTTAAATATTTTTTTACATATTTCTATTCTAGTGTTTAATGTTGTTCATAAATAAAAGTTCAAAGCTCTTTGAAAAGTTGTACATAGACTGTTATCATTATATAAGATAAGATGAGCCATCTGAGGCATAAAATGTTCTTCATGACGTCAACGATATTGTTTATTGCAACAATTTTAGGGAAAACTTATCGTCCATCAAAATTTGCTGTTACAGGCCCAACTCTCCACATTGCATTGCTGCAGTGCCTTCTCAGCCAATGAACCCTGAAGATTTCCTCTACCTGATTTGCCAAAGCAGTCTTGCATCTCCTCTTGCTAATAGTCACTTTAATATTAGGTGTAAAGTGGGAAAAATGACAACTGATTGCGTCAGTGCCTGTGGAGAGGGTGGTGAAAACACCAAGTAAATCTGGGTATGCAACAGGGAACACTAAATGCATTTTTAGTGACAGAGATAGACTGACATGTCTGATTCAACCTTAACTGTACAGTTTAACAAAAAAGCAGGGGTTATCCTATATATTACTATTTATTTCCATAGTAAATTGGAGAACAGTACAGCAACAGCAGATGATGAGGCAGTGCTGGGTGCTGATAAGCGGACGCCATCAAGTCCATCAGTTCAAACAGTCACAATGAATTTTAATTCTAACGTACAAAATCTAGGTTTTAATTTGAGGAGTTTAATAAAAAAAATACTTCATTAACTGTATAGAAATTACATCCATTTTTATACATGTTGCATTGGTGCAGGCTGGATTTTATGATAAACATAAAAATGTAAAAGGATGAAGAAGGTGAAGATTACACTAATAGCCAACATGGAGGACTAGCGTACAGGAATGGATCCTCATATACAATTAAGAAATGAGGATGGTTCAGTAGTTAAACCCAGCACACAGTAATGCCTGAGAGGCCTTTTAAACATAATGCTTGAATTGTGTTGTTGCTCACACATTACTGATGTGAGTGCCTTTGACTAAACAGAATAGTTTTTTTTTTTTGTCTGTGTGTTTTGTTTGTTTCCACAAGTTTTGTCTTGATTGCCAAATTTAAGAATTGGTAACTCGGGTTTCAGTGACATCTGGTGGTCGTAATGTAAACTGCAGCTTTATTTACTCCATTTCTGAGGCGTACGGGCCCAGATTTCCCCGGCAAAGTAGTTGAAACTGTTACATACAGTATAAAATGGATGGGGCTGCAGTTCACTTTATGGTCAAAAGATGTCAATAAAACCAAAGTTTACAAAAGTTTACTTCTGTACCTTTATATCTGATTCCATGTGCTATTATACGTAAAGGTATTAAAGAGTCTTGATTTTAGTCTGACATTTCCTGTGGAGACCCTAATACTATGGTACTGTGAGCTCTGTAAAATGTCATAATGGGGCTTATGTTATTGTGGTTAAGGGGGGTGTACTGTATTACTGCAGTGATAAGTTATCTCCACATTGCAGCAAATCAGACATGAACTGTCAGCTTTTTCCAAGGAGGACCATTCACCTTATGACTGCTGTGTGGTCATCATACTTTCACACGGGACTGAGGTAAGGCTTCATAGTCTTCAAGATAAAAACCTCAACTCACCCTTAAATTGTACGAGGCATCCAGCCTCAAGAATTCCGTATGCGTGTCTTACTTTTACCTTACCTGTTTGTAGGTGAATCACAATCGCTTCCCTGGTGCTGTGTATGGGGTGGATGGACAGTTCATCCCAGTTCAGCAAATCACAAACTACCTCAACGGCAAGCATTGCCCTTCATTACAGGGAAAACCCAAACTGTTCTTCATCCAGGCCTGTGGAGGAGGTAGCTAGCACTGAATTTACTGGTTATATACTTGTTCTAAAAGAGTCAGTGCAAAAAAATCCCAACTTTTTTCATTTTAAGGTGAAAGAGACATTGGCTTTGAGGTATCCCTTGATGATGTTGAGCCATCCATGGGTGGGGAAGACGATCAGACCGATGCCATTCCACTGTCATCCAGCAGTGACTCTCTGAGCACATCTGATGAGGTGGACGCCAGAGCAACGCTCCCCACTCCAAGTGACATACTGGTGTCCTACTCAACTTCCCCTGGTGTGTTTGCAGCATATATATTTGTTAATTACACTCATTCTGTCAGAACCAGATATATGCACTGCCTATAAAAAACAAGTCACCACATAAATTTATCTGAGCAAACTGGTGCTGGATAATTACTGCAGTGATTAATGTGTTTCTAGTTAACTGATGAGTAGCTCCTCATTTCTTAATCAAGTGTGGTCATTGCAAAGATGCAACTTTTGTTTCAGAAGGGTCAAACTGTTGGCCTGCATCAAGCAAAGAAAATAACAGACTTCTGAAACTATTAAAACTGGGCTAGTCCTCTCACTCAACACATGCTGCCATGTGATGCCTTCTGTTATGAAATGGACCAGTGGACACGTGCCATCAGGGCTGGGCGATATGCCAGGTCATCCATTATACCATTCGTCATTTGGATTCTTAGCATGGAATTGGAAAATACCGCCATAGTGCTGCATAGCTGAAATAACAGCTGTAATGACACCAAATAGACTGTTCTCAGCTAAAAGTACCAAGTGAGAAGGGGTACAGAACATGATACAACAGTCACAGGAAATTGTTAAAATTAAGTTACCACCGGAGTGGTGGACTAGTTGGTACAGCATTCGCCCCACAACCGGGAGGTCGTGGGTTCAGATCCCAGCCGGGTCATACCAAAGACTATATAAAAAAAACTGGTACTTTCTTGCTTGGTGCTCAGCATTAATAGAACAGGGAAAGGAAAGTTAATGCGCAGAGCTATCAGAGGACTGACCCCCCCCCCCCCACACACACACACACACACACTGTAGCTTTCACTGCTCACAGTAGCTGTGTGGCCTAGGGTCAGAAAAACGGAGATGGGTGCTGCCCCATAGACCACATGGTGTTCCACATGCTGTGGAAGGGGGGATTAACTTCAGCTAAAAGTACCAAGTGAGAAGGGGTACAGAACATGATACAACAGTCACAGGAAACCGTTAAAATGAACATCCAGAAAAAGACAAGTACTGTGAATTCTTTGCGCTATGATTAGTTTGGAAAAGCAAACAAGTGAAAATTTCTCCTTCAGAGGAGACAGTTTCTGCAGGAGTACCCCCCCCCCCCATCTCCCCACCCCACCCCCACCCACCCCCAAGCGGCCGCAGCCAATCACATTACAGCCAGAGTTCCCCAGCCGGGACGCACATCCACCATTCACCGCAACAGTTTCCACTAAATTAGAGCATGAAGTGCTTGAATTGAATTACTGAAATAAACAACTTTTCAATCACATTCTAATTTATTGAGATGCACCTGTATAGAACTTGGTGAAAAATTAATGCAACTCTGGATGGAAGCAAATGTGAAATTTCATAAACTTGTTGAAACATTTTCATGACAAATGTAAGTCTATCAAAGTTAACACCTTATCATCCCAGCCAGTTGCCTTAAGGCCTTAACATCCTCCGCAAGAATTGAGATATTTGTTCTCTCTCCCAGGGAAGAACAAAATGACATCATTGTTCTTGCAGCCCTGGTTTGGGAGTTCTTGCAGCTTGTTCTTGACACATCATTGTGGCAGAACGTTTTTCTTGCGTGGTGTACAAGAACTACTGTGTGACTGGTCAGAAATTTGGATTTCCCAGCAGTTCTGCACTTGAGTTTCTTGTGAAGTATGAAATGTCCTGGCCAGAAAGAACTTTATTCTTGTTCTTGCCACGTCAAGAAAAAAAAAAAAATCTGTTCTTGTGATGTATGTAAAAGCCTTTAAAAATACCTAAAGAGAGCATGCACAAAGTAAATTAAATTCTTTCTTCAGTGAGTGGCAGTAGTGTGGAAATGTGAAAGTGACCAGACAGAGTTTATCTCACGAGTCAGGTTTATTCACATTGACAGCTAACAACTCCCTGTCGAATGTGCTGTATTTTCGTTCACTATCGCGCAAGGTCCTGCTGAAAAAGGCGAGCGGTTGCCAAACCCCGGCTACATGCTGCTCCACGACCGCCCCTATGGCCACATCTGACGCGTCAGTAGTGAGCGCTATGCGGGCCGTTGAGTCTGGATGTGCTAACAACGCAGCGTTTGCCAGGGCTGTTTTGACTTCCGAGAATGCTTGCTCTCGCTCAGGAGACCATTCGATTTTATTTGTGGGTTTTTGTTTTTTTAGTGCAGCATACAATGGTTGCATGAGCTGCGCTGCGCGGGGGAGGAAACGGTTATAAAAATTCACCATTCCCAAAAACTCCTGTAACGCTTTGACCGTTTGTGGCTGGGGAAAATTTGTTACTGCGCGCACTTTGTCAGGCAGAGGAACCGCTCCTTCTGGAGAGACGCGATGCCCCAAAAAATCAATCTGCGTCACCCCGAACTGACACTTTGCTGTGTTGATTAACCCGTGCTCTCCCAACTTCCGGAAAACTGCCGTGAGGTGGTTTTCGTGTTTGTCTTCGGACGCGCTGGCTACCAATATATCGTCCAGGTAGACGAACACGAAGGGGAGATCGCGCAACACTGAGTCCATCATGCGTTGGAACGTCTGCGCCGCGCCTTTAAGCCCAAACGGCATGCGCAAAAACTCGAATAGACCGAACGGAGTTATTACCGCTGTTTTGGGTATGTCCTCAGCGCGCACTGGGACCTGGTGGTAACCGCGAACCAAGTCTATCTTAGAAAAAACGCGCGCCCCCGCCAAATGAACTGAAAAATCTTGGATATGCGGGATTGGGTAGCAGTTGTGCGCTGTAGCGTTGTTCAACCTGCGGAAATCTCCGCAAGGTCGCCACGAGCCATCAGCTTTCGGGACCATGTGAAGCGGTGAAGCCCATGGGCTTTTCGAACGTCTGATGATGCCCAGCTTTTCCAGGTTGGCAAACTCCTCGCGCACTATGGTCAGTTTAGCTGAATCCAAGCGCCGGGCTTTTGCAAAAACGGGCAGTCCAGTGGTAGTAATAAAATGCTCCACCCCGTGTTTAGCCACGGCCGCCGAAAATGTTGGGACCGTGAGTGCTGGGAACTGAGTGAGCAGTGTGTGGAACTTACCACTTGCGGCTGTGACGTTGGCTTGTGCTGTTGGCGGGGCCACTCGAGCTGTACAGGGAATAGAATAAAAAGAGTGCATTAACCAGGCGCCTGTTAGCAAGATCAACCAACAAACCATGTGAGCACAGAAAATCAGCCCCTAACATATTGAAATTCACTGCTGCTATGATAAAAGTCCACTCAAATGTACAGCCCTGCAGAGACAGAAGCAGAGTCTTCTCACCAAAGGTCTTAATCTCCGAGCCGTTCGCTGCTGTCACCCGGGGACCTTTGGAACCTGTTAGCCTGTCTGCGTAGGAAGGTGTGATGAAACTCAGCTGGGAGCCTGTGTCCACGAGGAAATGCCTCCCCGAGCGGGCGTCCAACAAATAAAGCAGCTTGTTCTCCTCTCTGAGGGCCACCACTGCTACCGACCCCTGGTCTTGGCGTTTCCCGAACGCCCGAACTGGCACGGTGGTACACATTTGCGTGCCCTCTCTGCGAAGCGGCGATGGTAGAAACAAAGGACATCGTCTGATCCGTGTTTCTTGGCCCTTGCCGCCGCCATCGTCATTGAGTCTGGTACTGCTGTCTCTGGCTCCCTGCCATTTCGCGCCGAGCTCCGCGGCCGTGGCCGCGTGCTGTTTGGTGGTGTTGACGATTCGTTGCGCTTCCTGGCCCAGCTCGCGGTAGTCTCGTTGGGCCAACAGTGGCGAACTGGCCAGGGTCGCTCTCACCGCTGACGGTAGGGTCCTGAGGAAGAGGTGGTTGAAGATGAAGTGATCATCATCAGAGTCTTTCTATCTCAACAGCTTCTCCATCAGGTACGCGGGCCTGTCGCTTTCAAATTCAGTCAGCGCCAGGAGCCCCTCTGCTCGCTCCTCCATTGAGGGGGGTGAAGTACCGGATGAGTGCAGCCTTCAATGCGCCGTACTTGTCGCTGTCCGGCGGCTGGTCAATCAGGCTGTCCACGTGCTGGGCTGTGTGGTTGTCCAGTTTTGCAACCACATGGTAGAACTTTGTGGCATCTACCGAAATCCCCCGGAGGTTGAACTGCGCCTCAACCGCATTAAACCAGGAGCGCGGATTGTTCTGCCAGAAGTCCGGTAGTTGGACTGTGGCTGCATTCGCTTGGCTGGCTCCTGACGAGTCTGGCTCGGGGGAATTTCTTTCACTCATGATACGTCTTAGGGTCACCAGTGTGGAAATGTGAAAGTGACGAGACAGAGTTTATCTCACGAGTCAGGTTTATTCACATTCTCCAACATCAGCAAAAACGGAGGAAGAAACCCCAGACATCCGTCCCTTTTATACCCCAGGACATCAAAGCACACAGTAACAATGTAGTTAATCCCAAGTAACAATGCATCCCTTTCAGAACTTATCACCTCCACCCAAAGTCACTGGCAGTCAGGAAATCCCCCCAAGGCCATCTCTTTGCATACCAAAGACCACATTTCACATCCTCCTGTTATCTCCAAGGAGGCTCAGTCCTTTGTTCATCTGAGACGTGAAGCATACAGTAAGCATACAGTGATATACATATGAAGTATCAGGTGATATACATTTGTGCATATGAAACCCACATATGTGTCCCACAGTAGAAAATTTAAAACATCCTGCAGCTGGAATTTTAAGAGGTTAAATGGGTCACTGATTGCACTTTTTTCCACATTTTAACAGCTCCTACATGGCTCAATGAAATGTTGGTATATGTAGAAGAGCTTGGAAATGAAGAGGCGATTTGGTTTATAAGCAAAGCTTTAATATTCAGCTCTTCTAACAAGTCTCATCTGGTGCAGAGAGTGGCAGAAGGGAAAAAGAGACAGAATCTCTCCCACTCACTGATTATATACATGCACACAACAAAGATAAAACATAACATAAAAAAAAAACATAACAAAGGCTGACATCCCTCATTATCTTAATCCCCCCATTGTCCTGGTATTTCCTCTCCTCGCCTTGGGGGGTGAGGGTGGCTCCTCCGGTCTCCTCCGCCGCGTCCGGGAACGTCTTTGTTCTTCACTCGGCGGGTGAGAGCCCTTTGTCCTTTCAGAGGTGTGAAGTCCTTTACATATGTAATCACCAAGCATTTCCACATGCTTTAACATATGTAGGTTATGGAATATATGGTTAATATAGACCACAGGCCCCCCAAACAACTAAGAAAGGACAACAGGAAGGTTCACAGTCTAAGATAGTTATTATGACATACTAAGTGTTACATCTGTTGCCACGGAAGAAACTTTCTAGCAGCCATGCTCCTAAGAGAGTTTAGTGGTAATTATAACAGCATAGTAAAATCATAAGTCAGTCCTAAACTGTTGCAGCACAATTAGTGAAAAATTGTGGAGTGGTTTGTATCAGTCCCTGTGCTGTCTGGGTTTTAATCTTCTCCCAGAACTGCTGTAGGTTGGTTTAGGCGCCCTGCTGGGACCTTCTTGAGAGGGATCTGCAGTGTGGGAAGGAGAGAGGTTAACTGCTCCCTGCTGGGGGGCTGAGTCTTTTCTCTTGGGGGGTCCACCCCGCCGAGGTGCTCTCGCCAACTGTGCAGGCTCGTCTTTCAACAAGAAGGCAGGTTTAAGTCTGTCAATGCTGACTGTGTCTTTTCTATCCCCAAAATCAAGCACAAAGTGTTTATCACCATGTTCCAGCACTCTGTATGGCCCATCGTATACTGGGCGAAAGGTAGGTTTTAAAGCTTCATGCTTAACAAAAACGAACTCAGCGTTTTTTAAAGCCTGAGGGACAAAAACCTGTGGGAAGGAGTGATGAGCTGGACCGGGGAGGGAGTTCGGTCCGTTGCTGCCTAAAAACCTTGGGACTGGAAGGCGCCCTGGCTCTGGGTTCTCTGGTAAAAATTCACCTGGGAGCCTGAGAGGTTGTGCAAAGACTAATTCTGCGGGAGAGGCGTCTAGATCCTCTTTAGGCGCAGCACGCAACCCCAATAAAACCCAGGGAAGTTTATTTACCCAATTTGTGTCCGTTAGTGAGGCTCTGAGGGCAGCCTTTAAAGACCTGTGAAAACGCTCGCATAACCCATTAGCCTGAGGGTGATAAGCGGTGGTGCGGTGAATTGTTGCCCCTAAGCTGCTGGACATGGCTGACCAGAGCTCTGAGACAAATTGAGGCCCCCTATCGGACGTGATGTCCGATGGGACGCCGAAACGTGCCACCCAGTTTGTCAAAAAAACGCGAGTGACTTCCTCCGCTGTGGTTGACACCAGAGGGACTGCCTCTGGCCAGCGTGTGGTGCGGTCTATCATTGTTAACAGGTGTGTGAAACCTTGGGAGGAAGGTAGTGGTCCCACGAGGTCGACATGAACGTGGTCGAACCTTCTAGCAGGGATTGGAAAAGGCTCCAGAAGGGCTTTTGTGTGTCTGTGTATTTTGGCGCGTTGACAAGAAATGCAAGTTTTTGCCCATTCTTTTACGTTTTTGCGCAGGCCTGGCCACACAAACTTTTCGGCGACCATTTTAACCGAGGCGCGCACACCTGGGTGCGCGAGGGAGTGAATTGTGTCGAAAATACGGCGGCGCCATGTAGCTGGTACTAACGGGCAAGGTCGGCCGGTTGAAACATCGCATATTAGGGGGGGCACGCCGTCGCGTAAACCCTTTTTCTCCAGCCTTAACCCTGTTGGTCCAGACAGGAGTGCACGCACGTCCGCGTCACTGTTTTGTTCCTCCGCCATGGCTGCATAATCTATCCCTGCATGGATAGGTGCTGCGTATGTGTCTGCGTTAGTGAAGAGTTCTGCTGCTGAGGCAGTATAATCTGTCTCCCCGCGCTCTGGTGGTGTCACAGCGCGAGAGAGACAGTCCACTACTACGTTAAGTTTGCCTGCCACGTGTCGAATGTCTGTGGTGAACTCTGAAATCGCAGCTAGCTGTCTTTGTTGCCTGCCTGACCATGGTTCTGAAATTTTAGCCATAGCAAAAGTGAGCGGTTTATGGTCTACAAAAGCCGTGAAACTCCGCCCTTCTAACCAGAACTGGAAGTGGCGGATGGATAAATGAAGCGCCAGCAGCTCTCTGTCAAAAGTGCTGTATTTGCGTTCAGTTTGGTTTAGCGATTTGCTAAAGAATGCTAAAGGTTGCCAGACCCCGCTGACAAGTTGTTCTACAACTGCCCCTATAGCTAGGTCTGAAGCATCTGTGGTTAGTGCGATGCGGGCCAAGGGATCTGGGTGAACTAACAATGTGGCGTTAGCTAGGGCGCTTTTTACTTCCGCGAAAGCGCGTTCGCGCTCCGGGGTCCATTCGACCGCGTTGGAAGCTTTCTTTTTTTTGAGCGCGTCATATAGGGGCTGCATGAGCTGAGCTGCGTGGGGGAGGAAGCGGTTGTAAAAATTAACCATCCCTAAAAATTCTTGTAGCGATTTGACCGTTTGTGGCCGTGGAAAACTTTCTATCGCATGAACTTTGTCTGGAAGTGGAACTGCCCCCTTCAGAGAGACTTTGTGTCCTAAAAAATCAATTTGTGACACGCCGAATTTGCATTTGGCTGAATTGATTATTAGCCCGTGCTCTTCCAGCCTCTGAAAAACCGTAGTGAGGTGCTGCTCGTGTTCTACCTCAGACGAGCTGGCTACCAGCATGTCGTCGAGGTAGACGAAGACAAAAGGAAGGTCGCGTAAGACCGCATCCATCATTCGTTGAAAAGTTTGAGCAGCGCCTTTGAGGCCGAAAGGCATTCGCAGGAATTCAAAAAGGCCGAAAGGGGTTATTACCGCTGTTTTAGGAACGTCTTCTGCTCGGACTGGGACTTGGTGATAACCGCGGACTAAGTCTATTTTTGAAAAAATGCGCGCACCCGCTAGATGTAGTGAAAAATCTTGAATGTGAGGGATTGGGTAACGGTCATGCGCTGTAGCATTGTTTAATCTGCGGTAATCTCCGCACGGTCTCCAAGAACCGTCGGATTTCGGAACCATGTGAAGTGGTGAGGCCCAGGGGCTCTTCGAGCGTCTAACAATGCCCAATTTTTCAAGAGTTGTAAACTCGTCCCGTGCTATATTGAGCTTGGCCGCGTCTAAGCGGCGCGCTTTGGCAAAAACGGGAGGTCCCGTTGTCGGAATGAAGTGTTCAACCCCGTGTTTAGCCACAGTGGCTGAGAATTTGGGGATTGTGAGTGCTGGAAATTGGGTGAGGAGTTGCTCAAACTTACCTCCTGCCGTGGTGACGCTAGCCTGCACAGGTGGTGGAGAAACTCGGGCTGAGCATGGAATAGAAGCAAAGGACAGTGGATTAACCAGGCGCCTATTTGCTAGATCCACTAATAACCCATGTGCACACAAAAAATCTGCGCCTAATAAGTTAAAACTCACCGCAGCTACAACAAATGTCCATCTGTAGCTGCGGCCGTGGATGAGGAGGTGCAGGCTCTTTTCGCCGAACGTGTCGATGCTGGAGCCGTTGGCTGCCACGGCTCCGTTGCCCCGGGTGCCCGTGGCTCGATCTGCGTGGGAGGGCATGACAAAACTCAGCTGGGCTCCTGTGTCAATGAGGAACTGCTTGCCTGAGTGTCCATCCGTCACGTACAACAGCTTGTTTTTCTCGCCGAGAGCCGCTGCCGTTAACGGCTCTCGGCTTTGGCGTTTAAATTTGCAGGGGGGAACGCATTTGTCAGCCTTCTCGGCGAAGCGGTGGTGGTAATAACAAACATCGCTCCATCCGTTACGTCTTGGCCGTGTCGCTGTCACCGTGGGCTGGGTCTGCTCCGTGGGTTGTGGCTCCTCGTGGCTCGGGGTGTCAGCGTTGAGGTCTGCGGATGCTGCTGTGGGTGTCAGCTCCTTGCAGGCGTTGACGAGCCGATGAGCTTCATTGGCCAGCACGCGGAAGTCTTGGTGGTTGTTGCATTTCATGCTGGCGAGTGTCCCTCTCATGTGTGGCGGCAGCGTGCTGAGGAAAATAAACTGGAAGAGGAAGTTGTCGTTGTCCTCTTCTTTGAGCTGTAGCAAATCCTCCATGAGGGCCTTCGGTTTGCACCCTCTGTGGCCGTAGACCGCCAGGATCTTCTCGGCTCTCTCTTCCGCTGATGGGACGTAGTTCGCCACGATGGTTGCTTTGAGCGTCTCGTATTTGTCCCGGGCCGGTGGTCGCCGGATCATGCTCCTCACACTCTTCGAAGTGGCGGCGTTGAGTTTGGAGACGATATGATAAAATTTGGTGTCATCAGCCGTGATGCCCGCCAGTGCAAATTGGGCTTCAGCCTGCTGAAACCAAGAGGTGGGGTCTTCTTGCCAGAAGTCTGGCAGCTGGACAGCGATGGCGTTTGTGCACACCATCATTGTTGTGCCCGCCGGGTGAGAGTGCCTTGCCTCGGCTCTC
Organism: Pholidichthys leucotaenia; assembly: GCA_020510985.1. Classification (NCBI taxonomy): domain Eukaryota; kingdom Metazoa; phylum Chordata; class Actinopteri; order Cichliformes; family Pholidichthyidae; genus Pholidichthys; species Pholidichthys leucotaenia. Next base: position 357,480,320 of record CM035843.1, on the reverse strand, counting down.
GCGGCGGTGCTGGTGCTCGGTTGAGCCCTCTCAATCTCTTCTGCCGGGGGGAACAGTTGTCCATCTGCTCCCTCGTCTGCGTGGCGGCTGGCGTCTGCCTGGGTCGCCGCGGATGAGTCGATTGCGGGGGAACGCCTCAGGTCCATACTCGCGTCAAGGTCACCAGTGTAGAAGAGCTTGGAAATGAAGAGGCGATTTGGTTTATAAGCAAAGCTTTAATATTCAGCTCTTCTAACAAGTCTCATCTGGTGCAGAGAGTGGCAGAAGGGAAAAAGAGACAGAATCTCTCCCACTCACTGATTATATACATGCACACAACAAAAGACATGCATAACAAAGGCTGACATCCCTCATTATCTTAATCCCCCCATTGTCCTGGTATTTCCTCTCCTCGCCTTGGGGGGTGAGGGTGGCTCCTCTGGTCTCCTCCACCGCGTCCGGGAATGTCTTTGTTCTTCACTCGGCGGGTGAGAGTCCTTTGTCCTTTCAGAGGTGTGAAGTTCTTTACATATGTAATCACCAAGCATTTCCACATGCTTTAACATATGTAGGTTATGGAATATATGGTTAATATAGACCACAGTATATTTTGTTCAGATTTTCTTTAATTATTGCAGCAAATTTGTTAATTTTTCCAGCATTTCTGAGAACAGCTTGTCTTTTTAAATCTCAGACTGTGGTCAACTCTGCCTTCCCTCTTATGTCACTATTGCTAACATTAGCCACCTACCTCGGAGCCAACTGACATGAATTTGTCTCAAAGAATGAATGAAGTAATGCATCACTGGTGGGCAGGTGTGTGCGGTTTCAGTGATTGATAGCATATGACTGGTCCTTGGAGTACAGTAAGCACAGAATCATACATGAACGAGTGGTTAAACTGCTAGGTTCAGCTAGCCGCCTCAGATCCCTATTTGAGAAAATAAATCTTTAACTAAGCTAAAATAACGTCTAATGACAAAAATAAGCCACAGTGACACAAAATGCATTATCACCTGTGGATTAATGAGCCAGGTGGAAACAGGGACGTCTGTTAGGGTAACTGAAATGTGAAGAAAACAACATAAGCCACGTTTGGTACAAGATTCCTAGTACCACTGTTAGCTCAGATGCTAATACCCTTAGCTCCCATGTCATGTAGATGACATGACAGACAGCTATGCTGGCCAATAACAGAGTAGTGGGTGGGTGTCAAGGATGGCATTGGGCTGGGTTTACCATTTTATGGCACTCCATGGGGAACCTGGACGAGCCAAAATGGCTTCTTAAGAGAGAAAATCAATATAAAGGCTGGGGGTTTTTTGTATTGTTGTCACCGCTCCTGGGTGGATGGACGGCAGTGGTGGCATCAATATCTACCTTGTAAATGCAATAACTAGAGAAAGAAATGAGTTCAATCTATGAAAAATCTCAGACAAGTTCAAATTTGAGTGACCTAAATCTTGAGACTACCGTATTTTTTGGACTATAAGGCGCACTTAAAATCCTTTAATTTTCTCAAAAATCGACAGTGCGCTTTATAATCCGGTGCGCCTTATGTATTAATTCTGGTTGTGCTTACTGACCTCGAACCGATTTTATGTGGTACACGGCACTCAAAAATGTTTTAGTACGACTTTGGTAAGTTACGAAGCCGAACCGCTTGAGGGATTTTTGGAGCATTACGGTAGTCAGGAGCCTCTCGGAGTAATATGTGCTTCAACATAATGGCTGGATGGCTTTTTCCACAAATCTTCATCCCTATTGATCTGCCACTCCATGCGCGCCCATCTCACCAATACTGTCAAAACCCAAGTGAAGCGAACTAATTCGGAGCTTGCCATCATTCCGGGTGGATTAACCAAAGAACTCCAACCGCTATATTGGTGTCAACAGGTCGTTCAAAGTTAAATTGCTAGCGAGTTACGCCACTATCTGCCAATGGATCGTGGATCGAAACTGCTCCTGTTTAGCTGTAATTAATATTCAAAAATGATATATTCGGGACGAAAGAATTCAAGCGTCCCGGCATTTGTTTGCATTGTTTACTTCTCGGGGCTGCCACCGGAAAGCGAGCCCTATCGATTACTGAGCGAGTATCCTGGCGATGTAAACAGCCACGGACCAAAAACGTACATTTGCTCATGGAGCAGGTCATTCACACTGGCAGACAATCGCGATTTTCTTTCCATGCACGCAAAAAAAAAAAAAAAAAATTCCCAGATCCGACTACCTCACAAGGTAGTCGATACCCAGAAGCTGATGGTGTATACTGTAGAACACGTATATTAGGATTTGTATGTGAAATTTCCGCATCGAAACTGCTCCCATTTAGCTGTAAACGGGAGCAGTAAATACGGCTGTAAATACAGCTCGCTCTCTGCCGGAGAACAAGCCGTATCGAGTACCGAGTGATATTCTGGCCAATATGGCGATGTAAACAGCCACTGGACTAAAAACGTTCCGCCTGCTCATGGAGCAGGCCATTCAACACTTGCAGACAATCTGTGTCTGCAAATATGTGTCTATAATGACTATAGAGAGGATTTTCTTTCCATGCACGCAAATTTTTTTTTTTTCCCGGCTCCGACTACCTCGCTTTAATGCGCCTTATAATCCGGTGCGCCTTATATATGAAATTAGACCATCAAATAGACCGTTCATTGATAGTGCGCCTTATAATCCGGTGCGCCTTATAAATATAAATAATATAAATAAATGCCAAAAATACGGTAAATCTCTTTGGGGGAGATTAAATCTTTCCCTAAATCTTGTAACACAATAACTACACAAAGGAATGATGTAGCCTTTTCAAATCAATATCATCATGTCTAACAAGTTTTGGATGGCTTAGACCCAGCCCTCTGACTATGGGCTTAACCGCTTGACGTTGATTGTTGCGAATTCGCATCAAATTAACTTTCTCAACTTAATTTAGCATCTACTTGAAAGCAAAAACACAAGTGAAAATTTTTTTTTCATAATTGGAAATAAATTCAGGCATCAAGGGGTTAAAGATCAAAGGTCAATATTAACATTCCCTTTGCACTATTACTATAGAACAAGTAAAGCTAATGTCACCAAACTTGGTACACTTGTTGACCCTGAGAGCCTGACCTCTCACTATGGGTTTGGGGTCAAAGGTCACACTTAGGTTCCCCTATGACTTATACACACACATATATGTACACACACACGTGGACAAAATTGTTGGTACCCCTCTGTTAATGAAAGAAAAACCCACAATGGTCACAGAAATAACTTGAATCTGACAAAAGTGGTAATAAATAAAAATTCTATGAAAATTAACCAATGAAAATCAGACAATGCTTTTGAATTGTGGTTCGACAGAATTATTTTAAAAAAACAAACTCATGAAACAGGCCTGGACAAAGATGGTACCCTTAACTTAATTTGTTGCACAACCTTTTGAGGCAATCACTGCAATCAAACGATTTCTGTAACTGTCAGTGAGACTTCTGCACCTCTCAGCAGGTATTTTGGCCCACTCCTCATGAGCAAACTGTTCCAGTTGTCTCAGGTTTGAAGGGTGCCTTCTCCAGACGGCATGTTTCAGCTCCTTCCACAGATGTTCAATAGGATTTAGATCAGGGCTCATAGAAGGCCACTTTAGAATAGTCCAATGTTTCACTCTTAGCCATTCTTGGGTGTTTTTAGCTGCGTGTTTTGGGTCATTATGCTGTTGCAAGACCCATGACCTGCAACTGAGACCAAGCTGTCTGACACTGGGCAGCACATTTCTCTCTAGAATACCTTGATAGTCTTGAGATTTCATTGTACCCTGCACAGATTCAAGACACCCTGTGCCAGATGCAGCAAAGCAGCCCCAGAACATAACAGAACCTCCTCCATGTTTCACAGGAGGGACAGTGTTCTTTTCTTGCTATGCTTCATTTTTGCGTCTGTGAACATAGACCTGATGTGCCTTGCCACAAAGTTGCAGTTTTGTCTCGTCTGTCCATAGGACATTCTCCCAGAAGCTTTGTGGCTTGACAACATGCAGTTTGGCAAATTCCAGTCTGGCTTTTTTATGATTTGTTTTCACCAGTGGTGTCCTCCTTGGTTGTCTCCAATGAAGTCCACTTTGGCTCAAACAACGATGGATGGTGTGATCTGACATTGATGTACCTTGACCTTGGAGTTCACCATGAATGTGTTTAGAGGTTGTTCTGGGCTCTTTTGTTACCATTCGTATTATCCGTCTCCTCCTGCGGCCACGTCCAGGGAGGTTGGCTACAGTCCCGTGGATCTTAAATTTCTGAAGAATATGTGCAACTGTAGTCACAGGAACATCAAGCTGCTTGGAGATGGTCTTATAGCCTTTACCTTTAACATGCTTGTCTATAATTTTTTCTAATCTCCTGAGACAACTCTCTCCTTTGCTTCCTCTGGTCCATGTTTAGTGTGGTACACACCATGTCACCAAACAGCACAGTGACTACTTGTCACCCTTTAAATAGGCCGACTGACTGATTACAAGTTTGTAGACACCTGTGATGTTAATTAGAGGACACATCTTAGTTGAACATGTCCCTATGGTCACATTATTTTCAATCTTTTCTAGGGGTACCATCATTTTTGTCCAGGCCCGTTTCATTAGTTTGTTTTTTAAAGTAATTCTGTTGAACCACAATTCAAAAGCATTGTCTGATTTTCATTGGTTAATTTTCATAGAATTTTTATTTATTGCCACTTTTGTCAGATTGAAGTTATTTCTGTGACCATTGTGGGTTTTTCTTTCATTAACAGAGGGGTACCAACAATTTTGTCCATGGATAGATATATATATGCGCGCCACTAAAGAACAATTAACGCTATGGTCACCAAACTTTGTACACAGGTTCACCCTGTCACCTTGACCTGTGGTTTTGGGATTGCAAGGTCAAAGATCAAGGTCAAAATGTCATATAAACTACATCTCAACAACAAACAGAAGTTCACGGATACCACTGGTAGCTGCCAGTATTTTTTTAATAAGTTCTTTTTTTAAGAGAAATGAGTGTTTTTATTTTTTTTTATATTATCACATGACCAGTAGACAGATTTCAAAAGGTTACAACCTATAAGCACACCATTTTTGTCAGTAACCCCTTTAAACACTGAAGTGCAAGGAAATATAAGAGCATGTATCTTTTATTTCAGACAGGCAGTTTGTTTCTTGCAAATATCTACGTAATGTTTGTTTGACGATGTTACAAATGCAGGTTATGTTTCCTGGAGAGACACCCAGTCAGGCTCATGGTACGTCGAGATACTGGATCGTATTCTTGAGGAAAATGCTGCTACTGAGGACTTGGCCACAATGTTAATGATGGTGAGCTTCTCTTTTTTTTTTTTTTTTTTTTTTTTTTTTTTTATACCAGCTAAAGTATGTATGACCCTAAAAAAGACATACTTCTATAGTGATGGGATCCACAGTTCACTACAATGTACTGAATCACTCTGGTTCATTCACTAAAAAAATCTGTTTTAAAGATTTGTACACCAAATCACTGAGCTGTACTGGAGCTCTGCCTGCCACTCACTGAACTGAAAAACACGGCTGAACTGAGAGGGCAGGGTTTACTCCTTCACTGCTCTTCAGCACGTTCACTGACTGAAGTGATGAGAACATGAGGGAGACACCTGCTAAAAATAACAATGGATTAGATTTATATGGTGCTTTACATGTCAACTGACATCTCAAAGTGCTTACAGTGAGTCCATTATCCATTCACTCCACAAACAGACAATGGTACTGGTAAGCTACTACTGTAACCACAGCTGCCCTGGGGCAGACTGACGAAAACGTGGCTGCCAACGGTCTCTCTGACTCAGCTGTTGAACTGTTTAGTCAACTAAAAACTTTTAAATGAGTGTCATATTAAAAACAGATTCAGCAACTAAATGTTACATTTCTTGCTTCAAAATCACTTTTGCCGTTTCATTTCATCATGTTGAATCCATCCATTGTTACTTCCTGGTTCCTGCGGGCCAGGCAGGAGGAGCCTTTTGTGAACAACTCGAAAGCGGCTCCTTCTGGAGCTCCAGGTTTGTGAGGCTGTAATAGACTGTAGAAGGCTAGCAGAGCTACTAGGCAATGACGTGTACATGGGATAAAATGGCCGCTATTTCCTAAGTGATTCGTTCAGTTACAGTAAGGGATTCAGTACAGTTCGTTCACCCAAAAGAACTAGTGCACTCAAACGAATCATTCTTGAACGTTCCAGCTCTATACTACTACAACCTCCCCCACCCCCCACCCCCCCAAAAAAAACAAACCTGTCAATGACACCTGTACCCAGTATGGGATCTTCAACATTTAGTCCCCATTCATTTATATGAAAGATTCAGTCATTTATATGCTTGGTCCTCCAGCTGAATGTTCTCTGGTGTAATTAAAAATGAGGGTTTTTAATTACACCAGATAGGTGATTGTGGAAAACTGAATCCAACCAATTTTCATACGAACATTTTCTGTCCAGCAGGAGGTATTTGCTACAGAGGACTCTTGTCAAAAGCAGATTCAGCAACTAAACAGCTTATTTTTGCCTCAAATGTTTTCATAAAAGCTTTTCAGGCTTGGTTTTCAAGATATTGGATATCAAGCTGCCATGTTGGAAATTCAGAAATGGCCCACCCACAAGTACATACATTGTCAAATCAGGAGCAGTTTTATGTTCGTGCTGCTGTTGTCTGTAGAGTGGTTAGGACAGCTGTCAATCATTTATATTTACTTATTGGGGATCACACACCAAGCATGCGATATTCAGAAGTAGCACACATCAATAAGCAGGGTGCAAGCAGGTAGGCAGCCCAATCATTGCATGTGCACTCTGAATGCAGTGATTGGCTGACTTACCCACCAGTCACTACCTGACAGATGAATTTTTTCCCCACAAATATTTGTCAAGATGTAAAGAGGATTTAAATGCATTTGGTTTTGTTTTTTTTTTTAAGGAAAATGATCTAGAACAGATTGCCTACTGAGGTTTTAAGAGCTGTTTTTTAAACAAATCCACATCTGATTATTGACTTTGCTTATTTTCAGGTTAACCATGAGGTCGCCCAAAATTCTGCAAAAGGCCTCTACAAGCAAATGCCTTTCTCCTTTAACTCCCTCCGTAAACTCCTCCACTTTCAACCCAATCAGAGTTGAAGGATGTGTGAACTTCACACTTAAAGTCCAACTTGACAACATTTCTAGGGAAATGGTTGTAAAACTTTTGTTCTGAAAAGGGAGTTCAAAAGTGGACAGTTAGCACAAAACCATTTAAAATACACCAGAGGATTAAAAATCACATGAGAAGTACTATTTCACAACTTATGTTTATTGAAGCATGCAGAGAATATCACAGCTGTGAGGTCTTTGTCCTAGCACAACCTGAGAAGACCCCAGAAAACGAAAGAGAAAGGTATATAACATCTTCTGGTTGAGGGGGCTTTCCCCCGCAACCCCCACAATGGCTTTCTTCTTAAGGACTGCTGACTCCATCAGATGCCCTTTCCCTTGGAATGGTCTTCTGGCAGCTGCTTCCTGCTGATGTTCCTCTGTCTTCTTTCAGTTCCTTATATCGCAACCCTTAACCCAGGTTCATCTTTGTATTTTTCTAAATGTAAACAGAAGCAAGTACTTCATTGCTAGGCAATAGAGGGTGTTTGTGTACAGAGCTAAAAACCCACATCCTGTTGTGTTATGTGTGTAGCAGTGCAAGAGACTTCATGCAGCATAAAACACATTGTGTTCCTCTTTTATCTAACACATTCAAAAGTAAAACATTCTTATCGAACTGAAATATTCTATCACATTATCATCTTTTTGGGGTTTTTTTTATATCTAGTTGTGTGTTTTGATGGTGGTTGGATTTTTTTTCCCTTAATGAACATTTTGAATGTCAATGTCATCTTGTGGGTCTGAGATCTGATGCTGGCTAATAAATTTTCCAGTTACAATAAACACAGATCATAAGCAGGTAATACTCTGTTCCGATCTTGAATATTCTTGTTTATTGTCTCTTTATTATATTGTGAAAGTCTGATATTTTGAGTAAACGGTCAGGTGATGCATGACTTTTCATTTACTAGAAATGCATGCAAGCTCCATCCATCCATCTTCTTCCGCTTAATCCTTTTCAGGTCGCAGGGGGGCTGGAGCCTATCCCAGCATCTTTGGGCGAGAGGCAGGGTACACTCTGGACAGATCGCCAGTCCATCGCAGGGCCAACACAGAGAGACAGACAGCCATTCACTCTCACAGTCATACCTAAGGACAATTTAGAATCCCCAGTCTGATGCCAATTTATCTAACTTGCATGTTTTTGGCATGTGGGAGGAAACCGGAGAAATCCCGGAGTAAACCCACGCAGACACGGGCAGAACATGCAAACTCCACACAGATCACTGTTAGTCGGGGGCTGGGATTGAACCCAGGATCCCCTGGCCAAGGGTGAGTTGCTGTGCTGCCGCAGTGCTAACCACTCCACCACCGTGCTGCCCCAAGCTAAATAAATTAAATCAACCAACTTACAGAGAAGGCATTTTTTTCTTGTTTAAATCTGCATTAACACTAATTCTTTGGAGGCCTAAGGTATGTTTGTAGTCTGTTTAAAAAAAAAAAAAAAAAAAATTCAGCAAAAGTTGTAAAACTATCACTGAAAATTAGAAAAAAAGTTGCCATTTAAGATTGGTGTGTTGTAAGTAATGATGCATAAAATAATTTGTAATTTTCTTAACAATAATGCATAAAATATAAAACAGTTCAATTCACATGTCATGTATGTCCCTACCAAAAATATATTTCATCATCAATTAAAGAATCTTAGTGAGCAAGCTCACATACTCCATGCATCTTCATAATACTGGCCCCTAAAGAGAATTATGCTCAACACAGAATGGACTCGGGGGGGGGGGGGGGTAATTCCCCCTCCTCAAAAATGGAATTTCATTTCAGTCAAAATTTTTGCATAGATAAGAATTCAATTCAACTTTATATAGCGCCATTTCACAACAACAGTCATAGCACTTTCAACTGTAGGGGGAACCCCCACAATTGCAGAAAGACCCCAGCAATCAGGCGATCCCCTGTGAGCAAGCGCTTGGTGACGGTGGAGAGGAAAAACTCCCTTTAACAGGAAGAAACCTCCAGCAGAACCAGGCTCAGGGAGGGGCAGTCATCTGCTGCGACTGGCTGGGGGGTGAGGGGATAGAGAAAATGAAAAGAACAGACATGTAAAGAGCAAACAGCACGATGGAGACTCAATCTATGGGAGAGAACAAACAGATGTTAACGACTAGCAAAAAAAAAAAAAATTTCATTGAGAGTGAAGAAAGGAGTGAGGCCCAGTGCATTATTGGAGGTCCCCCGGCTGACTAAACCTATTAGCAGCATAACTAAGGGAGGGTTCAGAAACACATGATCCCTCCCTAATTGTAGGCTATATCAAAAAAGAAGGTTTTAAACCTATTCTTAAAAACACAGATCGAGTCTGACTCCCGAATCCAGATTGGCAACTGGTTCCACAGGAGAAGCGCTTGATAACTGAAGGCTCTGCCTCCCATTGTACTTTTGGAGATTCTAGGTATTACAAGTAATCCTGCATTGCGGTGGCGCAGTGGTTAGCACTGCACCAGCACAGCAGCTCACCCTTGGCCATGGGATCCCTGGTTCGATCCCAGCCCCTGACCAACAGTGATCTGTGTGGAGTTTGCATGTTCTCCCCGTATCTGCGTGGGTTTACTCCGGGATTTCTCCGGTTTCCTCCCACAGGCCAAAAACATGCAGGTTAGTTTAATTGGAGACTCTAAAGTGGCCCTAGGTGTGAATGTGTGTGTGTGAATGGTTAAGGGATAGCGCCATACCGTGGCTGCTTCATCCATCCAGGTGGATGCCCTCAATTTCCCCTCTGGGGATCAGTAAAGTATACAAAATTAAAAAAAAATAAATAAATTTTGGGAGCGTAGTGCTCTGTTAGGATAATACGGTAGTATCAGATCTTTTAAATAAAAAGGGGCCTGATTGTTTAGAGCTTTGTAAGTAAGAAGAAGGATTTTAAACTTAATTCTAAACTCTATGGGAAGCCAATGAAGGGAGGCCAGAACCAGAGAGAGATGATCTCTCTTTCTAGTACCTGTTAAAACTCTTGCTGCAGCATTTTGGATCAGCTGAAGACTTTTTAAAAATGTTTTAGGACAGCCTGATAATAAAGAGTTAAAATAATCTAATCTAGAGCTAACAAAAGCATGGATCAGTTTCTCAGCATCACTCTGAGACAAGATATTCCTAATCTTGGCAATATTACGCAAATGATAGAAACTTCTTAGAAACAAGTTTAATATGTGAATTAAAAAACAGATCTTGATCAAAAATAACTCTAAGGTTCCTCATAGAACTATTAAGAGAAAGAGTAAACACATCCAAACTAAGAGTTTGATTTGGAAAGGTATTTCTGAGGTTTTTTGGACCAACTAGAATGACTTCAGTCTTATCTGAATTTAACAGCAGGAAATTACAAGTCATCCAAGCTTTGATTTCCTTAAGACAGGCTTCCAACTTGGCTAATTGATTACTATCATCTGGCTTCATTGACAGGTAAAAGAAGGCAATCCAATCAGAAATCTAGAAGCTAGATTAGTGACAACATAAAAAGACCCCTCCCCAATATGCATGGAACCCCTCATTAGATGTGTCTGAAAATCAGATGTGTCCAAAGTATTGATGACTTAAAAGTTTCTGTATAAATTTGAAGTGAATCAAATCAGTAATGTACAGTGGAGATTAAAATTAGAGAACAATGTATTAATACTTGATTTACTCTGAAATATTGTTATTCTTCGTTGTTCAGAATTTTGACAGAAGTGGCTATACCACTGCTGTACTAGCATGTTTTTAGTAACCAAGGCACTTCAACACAAACATTTATTTTGTAAAAGAAAAAAACAAAACAGCAAAATTAGAGAAAAGTGACCACTGTGTCAGAAGAGATGATTTAAACAATGTTTGTTTTGTTTTTTTAGGGCTAAAGGATTCAAAAATTAATAGGAACTGTAGAGGTCCTTGCTTTGAATCTTTGAATGACTTCAGCACATCTCTGCCCACAGCACATCACTCGTTTCCCACACTGCTCTGGTTTGATCTTGGTCCATTCTTCTTCAGTCTCTTCCACAGTTCAGTAACTGTAGTGTGTTTCTTAGCCATTACTTTGTCACCAAGGATTTTCCAGAGATTCTCTATGGGGTTTAGATCTGGACTCTGGGTTGGCCATTTCATCATTTATCTATAAATGCACAGAATCTCTGTCTGTGTGTGTGTGTCTGTCTACCTATGTGTCTGTTCCACACATATCTCTTAAACCATTAGTCAGACTGGCTTAAGGTTTTATACGTGCTTTGCTGAGGTTACGAGGGTGTGCATTCCCGAGTATGGAGTCGCTCAGTCAAAATGTGTAATTTTTATCAATAAAAGTTTAGCCACCACTCTGTCACCGCTTTCGCTCTTCATGCCCTGGCTTTAGGAAGTGTGGGCAGGGTTTTGGATTGACTCTGTGCTGACTGGATAATATGGATAATATGCGGCATCATATGGCCATGCTGATTGGATAATACACGGCATCACAACCAGGCTGATTGGGTAATATGCGGCATCATGACCATGCTGATTGGATAATACGCGGCATCACGACCAGGCTGATTGGATAATACACGGCATCACAACCATGCTGATTGGATAATACGTGGCATCACAACCGGTCAGTCACCCGAGTGTTCACTGGACAAAACAAGAAAGTGCAAAAATGACAAATTTGACAAGAAAAAGGTAATACTGAAGATTTAATGCTTAAAAAAAATATACCATAAAGTTGCCATGATGGCATTGGCCTAAAGGATAATTTGGCATATGTGGAGAACACGAGGCACACGAGCAGACTGGGTGGAGCATCAGCGGGGACCCAGGTCTGACAAAGAACACCGGTGTGTCCAACACAGAACAAGTCGAGAGAAGCAGCAGCCTGACATGACCTGGCTCAAAGGCACACTAACTGATTTGGCGATTAAAAAAAGTTTATTTTCAATAAAGTGAAAAAAACAAGATAATGTATGGAGTGTGCTTTTGCCAGGAGGCGCAGCCAACAGCAAAGTGTGATTTATCATGGAAAACAATTGTGTTCTGACATTTTGGCATATCTATCAGAACAGCACTGGACAGCTGATGGTACAGAGTGCAGTCAAAGGTAAAAAAAAACAAAAACAAAAAAAAACATGGGGGGAGGGCTAAATAGTGATTTGGATCTTTATCCTGTAGTTTGAAAGTGCTCAGACACATCCTCGACAGGTCCAACAAGTACGTGTGTTTAGCTCTGTGTGTGTGTGTGTGTGTGTGTGTGTGTGTGTGTGTGTGTGTGTGTGTGTGTGTTTATGCGCTGCAGGCAGCAGCTGAGCAGAGTTCTGTACGGGTTTTTCCCATGAACCAACACTGCAAATATACCATTATAAGGTAGCTCCAAGTTAGAAACCCATTCAATCAGTTATACATAGGTTCAAAGAGCGTTACTCATATGTTAGAAATAATTTTTGGGTACACTAGACATTAATCTCAATGCATTTTGGCTTTTGAGTAACTGAGTCGCTGACAAGTGATGTGTGTAAACGAACGCATAACTTCCCTACAACCTTTGCTCTGCCAATGTAGGATGCATCAACAATATGCTGGATATGTTGGAAAATTTTCAGAGGAGCTCGGTAAACTACGCCATATATCAGCATACTTCAGTGTTCTTCAGCGTGCTCTTAACTTAGAAAAAACTTAGCCATAACTAATTTGACGTACACCAGCGTACTCTTCAAATTTTTTCATACATTTTGCAAACGCTTTCTAAATGGTCTAGGTGTGACAGAGCCTAAACGCAGGACACAAAAAGGCCCAAATAATGAAATAAATCATTTTTGGTTAAATATTTACTGACAAATGGGAAGCACTGATGCAACGGTTGCAGTCAAACGGGTCCTTCTGCTGTGTATATAATGTTGGGTGTTTTGTAGTTAATTTGGTTGCTTACAGTTTTAAAAAAAAACTTTTAATAGCAAATATTGCTAAAGTATAAAATGATGCACTACAATGGGTCTCAAATAGTTGTAAATGTGTGCTGTTATAGTACTGCATGAGTTTGTTGACAATACACAGAAGAAATTCAATATTACACTGAGCTCCATCACTGAACAGTGATAAACTAAAATAATTATAATGGTGACTGAACAACTCCCATTCCCCAATGTGCAAGATACACTATTATCTTGAATATAAGTGATAAAAGATCACACAAATAAGTGATCTGACAAACAAATAAACAAGGGATCTGAAACAGTCTCTAATATTGGATGTCCTATGGCGCACATTTAGGGCGCATATATGGCATGCTTGTATGGTACGCATTTTCTCTCACATGTATTTAGTAGGCATGACGGTGCATACTCTAGAGACTTCAAACGTCCAAAAGGACCTGACCCGGCAGAGACCTCGGGAGGTGCGAAGTGGTTTCTGGAGAGAATGTCAGAGAAGTCAGAGAGAATGTCCCAGCAGGAGCCCCCGAGGCGGAAGAGACAATAGAGAAGCCAACGAGCCTCGGAGGCTATATGTTTACTGAAGGACTGTGGGTTGAGGGTGTGATATTTGATGTTGGGGGTTTTGTGTCTCTGGGGGTATAAGAGCTGTGAGGAAAGATTATTCTGCCTCTTTTTGTTGAGATACACTTCTTGTTAGAGGATGTAAACTCTGAATAAACCTCGCCTGAGAAATAAACTCAGTCTCGTCTGTGAAGGCATCCTCTACACTGGTGACCTACGACAAACCATGGCCGGTGACGGCGAGCTTTCCGCACCGGACTCTTCAAGAGCCAACCGGGCTAACACAGCTACCACCCTACAGCTGCCCGATTTCTGGCAACATAACCCGCGCTCCTGGTTTACCACTGTGGAGGTGCAGTTCCACCTTCGGGGAATCTCAGCGGACGCAACGAGGTTCTTCCATGTCGTCGCGAAGCTGGACAGCCTCACAGTGCAGCAGGTGGAGAGCCTGACCAACCACCCGCCCCAAGACGACAAGTATGGCGCACTGAAAGCCACCCTCATTCGAGCCTTCACCCCCTCGCTGGGAGAGCGAGCAGAGAAGCTCCTGGCGCTGACAGAAGGGGAAGCAGACAGGCCGGCAGATCTGATGGCGAAGATGATGAGCCTGAGAGGCGAGGATGACGACAGCTTTATCTTCGCCCACCTCTTCCTCAGAACGCTACCACCAGCAGTGAGAGTCACCCTGGCCAGCTCGCAGCCACTCAACAACCGGGACTACCACGAGCTGGGCCAGGAGGCGCAGCGGCTCGTTGACGCCCATAGACGGCACGCAGCCACGACGGCAGCGGCAGAGCTGAATGCACCCCCGCGAGACGAGGGGAGACCAGAGGCTGCAGCACCGGATCCACTGACGTCAGCAGTGGCAGAGGCCAGGAGAAGCGGAGCTCACAACACCCTCTGTTCCTACCATCGACGCTTCGCCGAGAGAGCGCGCAGATGCGTCCCACCGTGCCGATACCAGCGCCAGGGGAAACGCCAAGACCGAGAGCCGGTAGCAGCTGCGACTCTCGGCACGAAGAACAAGCTGCTTTTCGTGACAGACGCGAATTCAGGGAAAGAATTCCTGGTGGACACAGGTTCCCAGCTAAGTTTTGTCAAGCCTGCCTACGCGGACACGCTGACGCCTGCCAGCGGACCCCTGGTGTTAGCGGCGAACGGCTCCACGATCAAAACCTATGGGGAGAAGATGCTCCTCCTGTCCCTCCACGGGCGCACCTTCAAGTGGACCTTCGTCATAGCCGCAGTTAACAACAACATGCTAGGTGCTGACTTTTTATGCTCAAACAGTTTGTTAGTTGATCTTGCTAATAGACGTAAATGCACTGTCTTTCTACTCTATCTCCTGCACAGCTCGGGTGGCCCTGCCTTCTGCACATCCCAATGTCACAGCTGCGGGTGGTAAGTTTCATGCATTACTCAACCAGTTCCCAACACTCACGGTCCCAACATTTTCAGCGTCAGTTGCCAAACACGGGGTCGAGCATTTCATAACTACCTCTGGCCCCCCTGTTTTTGCAAAAGCTCGGCGCTTGGACCCAGCTAAACTGGCCATCGCGCGCGAGGAATTCGCCAACTTGGAAAAACTGGGCATTGTTAGACGCTCGAACAGCTCTTGGTCGTCACCCCTGCACATGGTGCCCAAGGCTGACGGCTCGTGGCGCCCTTGCGGTGATTTCCGCAGATTAAATAATGCTTCAGCACACGACCGCTACCCGATTCCGCACATCCAGGATTTTTCGGCACATTTGGCGGGGGCGCGCATCTTTTCCAAAATAGATTTGGTGCGCGGTTATCACCAAGTTCCAGTCCGCGTACAAGACATACCCAAAACGGCAGTTATAACCCCTTTCGGGCTTTTCGAGTTTTTGCGCATGCCTTTCGGCCTCAAAGGCGCCGCGCAGACGTTCCAACGCATGATGGATGCAGTGCTGTGCAGCCTCCCTTTCGTGTTCACTTATTTGGATGATATTTTGGTAGCCAGTGCATCCGAAGCCGAGCACGAATGCCACCTCACAGCCGTTTTTCAGAGGCTGGCAGAGCACGGGCTGATCATTAACCCAGCAAAATGCCAATTCGGGGTAGCGCAAATCGATTTTTTGGGACACCGCGTGTCTCCAGAGGGTGCGGTCCCGCTGCCGGATAAAGTGCGCGTGATAACGGATTTCCCCCAACCGCAGACAGTTAAGGCACTGCAAGAATTTTTGGGGATGGTCAATTTTTATAACCGTTTCCTCCCCAACGCGGCACGGCTCATGCACCCATTGTACGAGGCATTAAAGAAACAAAAACCTACAGCTAAGGTCGAGTGGTCCCCGGACCGGGAGCGCACTTTCTCACAGGTCAAATCGGCCCTCGCGAACGCTGCGTTATTGGCACACCCAGTGCCAGCAGCTCGCATGGCGCTAACCACGGACGCTTCCGATGTGGCAGTGGGAGCGGTTGTCGAGCAACTGGTAGCAGGGAGCTGGCAACCACTTGCGTTTTTCAGTAAAACATTGCGCGATAACGAGCGTAAATACAGCGCATTTGATAGGGAGCTTTTAGCCCTGCATTTGGCCATCCGTCACTTCCAGTTCTGGTTGGAAGGGCGCCGTTTCATCACGTTTGTAGACCATAAACCATTAACTTTTGCAATGGCTAAAATTTCAGAGCCTTGGTCGGGCCGACAACAGAGACAGCTGGCCGCAATTTCGGAGTTTACCACCGACATTCAACACGTGGCGGGTAAACACAATGTAGTAGCAGATTGTCTCTCGCACGCAGCTGCACTGCCAGGCCCCCAGGGGGCAGACTCGGCGGCTGTAGACTCGGGCCAGGCTTGCGGCGCGGAAGCTCTCACAGCCCCGGTCTGCGTTGGGTTAGATTATGCAGCCATGGCCGCCGAGCAGGTTAACGATGCGGACGTGCGCGTGCTCCAGTCTGGGCCAACAGGGCTAAGGCTGGAGCACAGGGTGCATCAAAGAGGTATGCCCCCCCTAATCTGCGATATCTCCACGGGGCGGGGGCGCCCCGTGGTCCTGGCTGCGTGGCGTCGCCGTGTTTTTGACTTAATACATTCGCTGGCACACCCGGGCGTTCGCGCGTCGATCAAAATGGTGGGAGAGAAGTTTGTTTGGCCGGGGCTGTGTAAACAGGTCAAAGAATGGGCTGCAGCCTGCGCAGCGTGTCAAAGAGCAAAGGTACACAAGCACACGCGGGCCCCTCTAGAACCTTTTCACATCCCAGCCAAACGCTTCGACCACGTGCATGTCGACTTGGTGGGACCCCTCCCGCTGTCACAGGGGTTCACACACCTTCTAACTATGGTGGACCGCACTACGCGCTGGCCAGAGGCGATTCCCCTGGCGTCAACCACAGCAGCAGACATTGTGCGTGCTTTTTTAACGGCTTGGGTCGCGCGCTTTGGAGTCCCGTCAGACATAACGTCTGACAGAGGACCCCAATTTGTTTCCGAGCTCTGGTCATCCATGGCACTCAGCCTGGGAGTGAAAATTCATCGCACAACTGCATATAACCCCCAGGCCAACGGTTTGTGCGAACGCTTTCACCGGTAATTGAAAGCAGCCCTCAGAGCGGCTGTCACGGACACAAATTGGGTTGATAAGCTTCCATGGGTTTTATTAGGGTTGCGTTCAGCACCTAAAGAAGATTTGCAGGCCTCTCCGGCCGAACTTGTCTTCGCCCAACCTCTCCGGTTACCGGGAGAATTCCTTCCTGAGAACCCCGCACCAGATCGCCCCCCCCGCTCAGCTGCTGCAGAGCGACGTGGGATCAAACACCCTCCCCGGTCCAGTTCATCACAGTTTCCCACGCGTTTTTGTGCCTAAAGCCTTAAAGAATGCAGAATTCGTCTTTGTTAGACACGACGCACAGAGGTTAGGTTTAAGACCACCTTACGATGGACCGTTCAGAGTGTTAGAAACCGGGGAAAAGCATTTTTTGCTCGATTTGGGAGACAGGAGGGAATTAGTCTGCATTAACAGACTCAAACCTGCTTTTGTGTTAGCTGATGAACAGGTACAGTTGGCCAGGGCCCCCCGCCGCGGCAGGCAGCCAGGGAGACATTCTGCTAAGTTTTCACAACGATGTGCTAATGACTCTGATCCACAGATGCAAGAGACAGCCACAGGCAGAGCGAAGACCTGCTCACAGCAGATATGGCAGGAAGTTGAAGCCCAAACAGTTGGATGTATGATCTGTTGTGCCAATTTTTTTCTCATTCTGTGTGGTATGTCATGATTCTATGCATTTGAGGTGTAACTTGTCCTTATTTAGACGTTTGGGGGGGTTATATGGCGCACATTAGGGCGCATATATGGCATGCTTGTATGGTACGCATTTTCTCTCACATGTATTTAGTAGGCATGACGGTGCACACTCTAGAGACTTCAAACGTCCAAAAGGACCTGACCCGGCAGAGACCTCGGGAGGTGCGAAGTGGTTTCTGGAGAGACAGGAAGTCAGAGAGAATGTCCCAGCAGGAGCCCCCGAGGCGGAAGAGACAATAGAGAAGCCAACGAGCCTCGGAGGCTATATGTTTACTGAAGGACTGTGGGTTGAGGGTGTGATATTTGATGTTGGGGGTTTTGTGTCTCTGGGGGTATAAGAGCTGTGAGGAAAGTGAGGAAATATTGTGAGGAAATATTTACATATTTATTCCATCTAGCTACAATGCTCTGCACTGTGTGTCTGTGTGTGTGTGTGTATATATATATTTTATAGTAATATGTACATATGTATATTAGCTGCTCTTGCTTGCTTGTTTTTTTTTTGTTTTTGTTTTTTTTTTTCCTTGCCTTCTGATTGTTGCTCTGAGTGTTGCTATCCCTGTGCTGTTGCAATCCTGGAATTTCCCCGTTGTGGGACTAATAAAGGCTTATCTTATCTTATCTTATCTTAAAGATTGTTCTGTCTCTTTTTGTTGAGATACACTTCTTGTTAGAGGATGTAAACTCTGAATAAACCTCGCCTGAGAAATAAACTCAGTCTCGTCTGTGAAGGCATCCTCTACAGTCCCATTCATTTTCAGTATTTAGATATTCTGTAATTAATATTCACACAATCAAATAAATCTTAGTGCCATTTACTCCCTTTCATATTTGTCAAAGTCTTACATGTGATTGCCTACATATAGGCTACACCTCTTTGTATTCCACTTTCAAGCACAGCCTACATTTGGGCCTGTAAAGCCTGATTGGGATACCTGTTTCAGACAGAAATACTTGTGTTCTATGGGCAATGCACTAGTTATCAAAACTAACATTCCTCAAGGATACAGTTCTGTTTTTTTTTCTGTATTCAGCTGATTACACTGTCTCTCTATATGTTACATAAGCTAACCTGTGGTCTGAATGTGCAAACAATGATATGATATAAACTGTGCAAAGTATGGGGAAAACAGCAGTGCACAACTGTGAATGTCACGGAACAATCATCACTGATTTAAAATGTGCCAATTTCACAACAGCCATATTAACCTAAGCAGGAAAACAAACACGGGTGTTA
Organism: Pholidichthys leucotaenia; assembly: GCA_020510985.1. Lineage (NCBI taxonomy): Eukaryota > Metazoa > Chordata > Actinopteri > Cichliformes > Pholidichthyidae > Pholidichthys > Pholidichthys leucotaenia. The sequence continues at coordinate 357,461,216 of CM035843.1, read as the reverse complement.
CTTAAAACATTTGCCAAAGCTTTTATTGTATTGGTGCAGCACTTTAGTTAATGTAACACATGCTACATTATGTCAGTGGTTAAAACGAAGAGTTGCTAGCTAAAAACAGCTAGTGTACAATATGTAAATATCACAAAGTTAAACCATATACTGAACTAATTACTTAATGGCATACCTAGGCATCTGTTGGAGCTAGGTTCCTGCACCTGTCTTCAGGGATCTATCAGGAAGTGTGAATAGGATGTAAGCATTGGAGCCATAACAAATGACTGACATATGTGCTGCTTGACAAAATACACGAGCTGCACCTCATTGGTTGAAGTGACCGCCGGTAGGTAGTCTGTTTGCCCCCGTCCAAGATGGTGCTGGGACAGTAAACTTTCTCCTGTATCTTCAAAGCTAAACAGCAAAACATGTTTCTGAAAACAATCGAGGGGAGAAATAAATGGTGTAGTGTTTACTTTTTACAAACAACCGCTATGTTCAAAGTTCAGCACGGGCTCCTTAAAGCAGCATCCTCCACATGCCCACTCTTCATTTGCATGAAGTAGAAAGGCCATTGACTTAATGCTAATTATTGCAGCTTCCAAGATCCACAAGCCACTGAGAGGAGAGAAGTGGGCCTATTTGTCTGATTCATTTTTCATTAAACAGTCACTGGACTCGGATTAAAAATATTTTTCCTTTATTACAAAAATTCAGTGGCACAGTGCTCCAAACAGTCCATCACAGAGACAATCTATGGACTACTGTTATAACCCTAACATGACACAAACACGGTCAACAAAAAATATGGCCTTCTAGTTCACCCTCTCACCACATCTCTGCACAGGTGAACAGGTGATATTTACTAATAACCATCACTGCCCATATTTACATGACAAGCCAGTCACCATGATTATGCAATCAACCAATAAAAAATATAAAAAACAAACACTGATTTGTTCATGGCTCCTACATTACAGCCCCTAATTGTTAGTCTTTATCTTCACAATTTTAGAAACCCAAGGCTCAATCAAGGTCCAGAGTTATAATACTGTTAAGTCAGTTAGGAATCGGAGTGGTGGCTCAGTTGGTAGAGCATCCGCCCCACACCCGGGAGGCAGGGGTTCAAATCCTGGCCGGGTCATGCCGAAGATCTTATAAAAAGTGGAACTTCCTGCCGTCCAGCTTGGTGCTCAGCAATAAATGGAATGGAGGAGGGAACTCTGTGGCGGCGCCTTGCATGGCAGCGGCCCTCTGATTCTGCACTTGGGGTGTGTGTGATTAACACAGTAGATAGGTAAAGCACAATCTCGTTCTGCTGTACATGATTGGTTGTACGGTTGAATAACAATAAGGGTGATTTGATTTGAATCAAACTTGAAGTACAAGTTTTGTGCAGCAAGTCCTCCTCCTGCTTCGGCTTCCTACAGCAAGCAAACTTTAGCCCCGTCCAGCTGCTCCTTGTCTTAATCCACACCTGATGCACCAGTCCATTTCTATCCGGAAAAGTCTGTAGAACTCTTCTCATGATCCGTGAGTTCAAGGTGCTGTGTTGCCCACCACTAGCACGATATCCCCAGAAACAAGGTTGCGCTTCACTCCTTGCCATTCCTGACACTCTTGCAGTTGAAGCAAGTACTCTTTAACCCATCTTTTCCAGAATAAGTCCAACATATATTGCACCTGCTTCCATCATCTTTGGGCATGCACATCTGTTTGCTCAAAGCATCCTGGTGGTAAAGATGATTGATCTTTTAACATCAACAAGTGATTTGGGGTCAGTGCCTCCAGATCATCTGGATCAGTCAATGCTTTAGTAATTGCCCAGCTGTAAAGTAAGGCCTCTATTTCACAAAGAACTGTATGCACCCCCTCTTCATCCAGGTTTTGCACTCTTAAAGTTGAATTAAGAACTTTCCTAATTGATCTTATCAACTTCTTCCAAGAGTTGCCGTGATGTGAGCCAGCTGGGGGGTTAAAGGTCCATTTAATTCCCTTTTGTAAAAGTACGTTATGTATGTGTGACTGGTTCCACTGCTCAATTGCTGTTCGTAAGTTACACTCTGCCCCTATAAAGTTCATACCATTATCAGACCACAGTTCTTGAACCCAACCTTGTCTTGCTCTAAAGCATCTCCAGTGCTCTTATAAATAAATCAGTATCCAGTGAAGATGCAACTTCAATCTGAACTGCACTTGTAGTCAGGCAGGTAAAGATCACCCCATATCTCTTCACCACACTCCTCCTACTCTTCACTTCATCAGGTGGTTCATCAGGTGGTTCATCAGGAATAATTCTTTCATAAGGTAGGTCTGCCATCTGCTGTGACAATGGTTGAGCATTAAGTCTTCGACAGATGACACATCCTGACAGAACTCTCCTTATTGCAGTGGTGGCACCAGTAAGCCAATATTTTCCCCTCAACTTGGATAAGATATGGTTACGGCCACCATGCCCCACTTCGTGATAGATATGGTTTAAGAGTAGGTCCGAGATATGGAAATCCTTTGCCAGTATTACAGGATGTTTAACTTCTGCTGGCAGGGCTGATCTACTGAGACCTCAACACCAAGCACATTATCAAGTTTGCGGATGACACGACAGTGGTGGGCTTCACCATCAACAATGAGGAAGCCAACTACAGAAATGAGGTGAGCCAACTGGTCCGGTCGTGTAAAGACAATAATCTCTTCCTGAATGTGGGAAAAACCAAGGAGATTGTGGTCGACTTCAGGAGAGGACACACACAGCATCCCCCTCTGATCATCGATGAAGCAACTGTGGAGAGGGTGAGTAGCACCAAGTTCCTGGGGGTGCACATCTCTGAGGACCTCTCCTGGTCCAACAACACCACATCACTGGCCAAGAAGGCTCAAACTTGCCTCTATTTCCTCCACAAACTGGGGAGACCCTCCCATCATGTGCTCATTCTACCGAGGCACCATTGAAAGCATCCTCACCAGCTGCATCACAGTGTGGTATGGAAGCTGCACAGCCTCCTGCTGGAAGACACTACAACACACAGTGAAAGCAGCCAGCAAGATCATCGGTGGCACTCTGCCCCCCCTCTCGGACATCTACCTCACCCGGAGAGCCATCAACATTGCAGGCAACACCTCTCACCCCTCACTCTCCCTCTTCAGCCCCCTGTCCTTGGGGAAAAGGTATCGGAGCCTCCAAGACCACTCTACAAGACTGCTAAACAGCTTTGTTCACTAGGCTCTCAGGACCCTGAACTCTGTCCACCCACCCCCCCACCCCCAGACCATAACACGCTCACCCGCACAATAACTACTTCAGCTGTTTGCACAGAAAGACTGGAACACCAACAATAATACATTTGCTGCTGTATGTCTCTGCACTTTACTGCAACCATTTGCACAAATGCCATACCTGCTGTTGTCTGTTATTGCAATATTGATCATGTACAGTCAAATCTGTCACTGTCTGCACCTACACTACCGCATCGAACTTGCAACTACGAGTATTACTGCTCTACTTTTCTGTATATAGAATTGCTGAGTTTTATCATTGATCGTATTTGCACTATGGGATGTCTAGGTTTTATCTTTAGTTATTTGCACTACAGGTAGCATTACTGTACATAGACTGTTGTTGTTTTTCCAGCCTTATTCCTTTTTTGTTATATTGCGCACACCACTGAAGAGAGAGAAATGGCATTTCAATTCTCCTGTATGTCCTATACATATAGTAGTATTGACAAATAAAATCTTTGAATCTTGAATCTTGAATCCTTCAACTCTTAGAACACCATCTTCCATCAGTGGGCAAAGTTTGTAAATATGGCTGTCTTTATTTATGCGTTTGCCACTTTGTAACCTGGAGAATTCTTCTGGGACCCTTTTCCTTTGGCAGAATTTAATTATTTTGAATGCAGCTTGCTCCTGTTCATCCACAGTCGGACAGTTTTGAAGAGCATGGTCTCTGTAAATGTCCTTGTTTCGATCCACTGAATCTACATGATGTTCCACATCCAAATTGGACTGTCTCTGGGTCTGACTGACCAACCCAGCCACTCTTTGACAATTGGCTCTGGTATGGTTTCATCCAAGCCAAGTGTTCTCCTGCACAATTCCCTTATGATTTTCTTTGCAGATAGTACAACGGAACTCAAAAGTCCGAGAGGATCGTAGCTGGAATTAAGAATTGAGAGAATTCATCCTCTGTTGAGTGGCCTGTCCTTAATTATAATCTTAAACTTGAAGGTATCAGAATGAATGCACCACTCAACGATCAGAACCCACTCCACAGGTAAGGGATCCATGCTCATGTCCAAGCCTTTCATGTCTTTAGCTCTGTGATTCTGTGATGTTCAGGAATCGCAGTCAGAAGTTTATGCCTGTTGCTTATCCATTTACTAAGCTGGAATCCACCTTTAGCACAAAGCAATACAAGGTTATAGTAAGCAGGCACTGCTTCATCTTCTGTAGCCACGAATACAGCCATCTACACTCCCCTCAAAGTATTGGACCAGTGACACAAGTTTTGTTATTTGAGCTGTTTACCAAAACATATTCAAGATACAGTTATACATATCAGTATGGCCTTAATTTGAGAATATTCACATCTAAATTGGGTGAACAGTTTAGGAATTGCAACCACATTTTACAAAATCTCCTCCTTTCAGGGGCTCAAAATTAATAGAACATTTGACTCAAACACTATTTCATGGACTGCATGAGCTATTCCCTTATTATTCCATCATCAATCAAGCAAGCAGATAAAAAGTCTGGAGTTGATTCCAGGTGTGGCATTTGCATTTGCAAGCTGTTGATGTAAATCCACAACATGTGGTCAAGGGAGCTCTCAGTAGAAGTGAAACAGACCATCCTTAGGCTGAAAAAAAGAAGAAATCCATCAGAGAGACAGTAAAAATGTCAGGAGTGGTCACATCGACAGTTTGAGAAAAAAATAGTGGACTGGTGAAGTCTGGAACTCAAAATGGCCTGGACATCCATGAAAGGCAAGAGTGGTGGATGATCACATGATCCTTTCCATTGTGAAGAAAAACTCCTTTACAACATCCACCCAAGTGAAGAATACTCTGCAGGAAGTAGGTATGTCAGTGTCTAAGTGTACTTTAAAGAGAAGGCTTTATGAGAGCAAATACAGAGGGTTCATCAAAAGGTGCAAACCATGACTCTGACTCAAAAATAGAGAGGCCAGATTAGACCCCCCCCCCCCAAAAAAAAAAAAAAGAAAAAAGAAAAAAACTCTTAAAAGCCAGCCCAGTTGTGGCACAGCATTCTTTGGACAGATTAAACCAAGATCAACCTCTACCAGAATGATGGGAAGAAGAAAGTGTGGCGAAGGCTTGGAACAGCTCATGATCCAAAACACATCCCAAACACATATTCTGTAAAACATGGTGGTGGCAGTGTGCTGCATGGGCATGGATATTGTTCAATGGCACTGGGATGAATTCTGAAGTGTATAGGGATATACTGTCTGCTCAGATTCAGCCAAATGCAGCAAAGTTGACTGGACGGCACTTCACAGTACAAACAGTGATCCAAAACATACTGTGAAAACAACTCAGGAGTTTTTTAAGGCAAAGAAGACCCAAATGCCAGACATTAGTTTGTGGACTTTAATACAAATAAACATGGCTGAGGGCTGGGAAACACAAAATGCTGGACAACTCACAGTGGGAGAAAACCAGACGTTGTGGAGGAAAGAGTCGCTCGTAAACAACATGAGGGTGCCGCAGGGAGGAAAGGAAGGTGGCAAAACTATATAGCAGGGGTCACCAACTGGTGGACTCCAGTCCGGATCCGGACCCCGAGAGTCCTTCGTCCGGACCCCGAAGCCTTTTGATACAATTTGGGAAAAATTAATTAATCTTTTTTTAAATACAATACAATTTAGTTTGTGTTCTCCTGAAAAACATTTTTAGGATTTTAGTTGTAGATTTTAGAATTTTAGACCTATTTATTTGGAGTCAACAAGCATATTTAGTGTTCTCCTGTATTATATTTTTTGGTTCCAAGGTTGTCATAGCCAGGAGCGGCACTGGGGTTAAGCTCCCAGTGCTCATAAAATGCTCCTTACGGCGTGCGTTTCGAAAAGCCTCTGACAATTAAGTCCAACTCCTAGCCTGCCCGTGTGGTTTAGTCTCTAAGCCCGGCGGAACTGCTTTTACTAATAGGAGAAGGGGCGAGGGCGGATCTCTGGCGCCTTAAAACCAGATGCTTTGGCTAGATGGTGGCTCGTCAACCTGGGAAGGTAGCCCATCTAGGGGAAGGTAAACCCTGATTTCAAACCTCCGCTGCCTTGCGGCACACCCGGTCACGGGAAAGGCTTCGGGAGTCAACCCTGAGGAAAAATCCGGAGTCGGAGCCCCTAAGGCAGTCCTCTGTTGTGCTCAACATCGTTCTGGCAGCTCCTGCGACGGCGCTGGTGCCAAACTATAGCAGCCCTGCTGTTCCTTTGGATTCATCAGTGACGTGGAGAGGGGGGACATGCTGCATGGGTAACATCTTGTCCTCCATATCTTCCTGCCCAGGCTTGAATCCTACCAACGCCCAACGCTGGAAGGTAGAACACCGGTGCGCATCGGCCTGTTCAGCCACAGGCGGTGCTGTTCCAGCAGAGTAGACGTTTAGGATTCTCTTCCATGGTCATCATAGACCGACGGAGGCCGACGACGATTATGTTTTGTTTGAAACTGAACAAAGAATTCATTTTAATTTTTTTGTTTAAAAATTAATATAGAGCTAAAAGCAGCTAAAATATGAGCTTAATAAAATAATGTGTGAAAGCAAGTTAAATGATATTGACCTGTCTGTAGACAGCTGTGGTCTTCTGAAAGAATGTCAATGAAATGACAACAGCTTTTAAAAGCACATTATGAGATAAATTTGTCCTTGTGTCAGATTTCTCTTCCATTTGTTTTAATAAAAGAGGGGAAAGCCTCAGGACTAAGGAGATTAAACAACTTCATGGTGATCTCCGGAGGCTCAGGAAAAGATTCATGTAAGCTGAAGAGGAGGAGAAACAAGCTTTGAAGGAGATCTCGGACACTCTGAGAGAGCACATTAAAACCTTACGTCGAGCAGAGTGCCATAGAAGAGACCAAAGGCGCCGGGCTAAGCAAAGGGAGCAGTTTACCAAAAATCCATTTTCCTACTTGTCAAAGCTCCTGGAGGACAAGCGATCTGGCCGACTCCAGGCATCAAGACAAGAGGTAGAGGAGTACCTCTCTAGCATGCATAGCAATCCAGAAAGGGGCATAGAACTGGAAATTAAGGAGGCCTTAATGACCCTTGACAGGCCAACATCCATGTTTGTTGAACAAGAACCTTCATGGAAGGAGGTCAATGACTTCCTGAAAAGGGCAAGGGCCTGCTCAGCACCAGGACCCAATGGGATCCCATACAAAGTGTACAAACAGTGTGAGAGACTGAGAATGAGGCTCTGGAAGTTGCTGAAGGTGGTGTGGAGGGCAAATCGCGTTCCAGATGAGTGGCTCATTGCAGAGGGGTGTTTTATCCCCAAAGAGGAAAACTCATCGGATAGCAAACCGTTCCGCACCATTTCTCTTCTGAATGTAGAGGGAAAGATATTCTTTGGAATTTTGGCAAGCAGGCTCATCAACTTTTTGGTGAGAAATAAGTATATTGACACTTCAGTTCAGAAGGGGGGAGTCCCAGGAGTTCTAGGGTGTGTGGAGCACACAAGTGTCATCTCAAAGATAATCCAGCATGCAAAACGCAATCATGGAGATCTTGCATTTCTGTGTCTTGATATATCCAATGCATATGGAACCATCCCCCACAAGCTGGTGGAGCTCACACTGCAAGCGTACCATGTCCCAGGCAAAGTTCAGCATCTCTTGCACTTCAACCGCTTTAAGATGCAGTTCACCTGCAGGGGCCACCAGCTGGCAGCGGTTGGAGAAAGGCATTGTTACTGGATGCACAATTTTGGTCATTCTGCTTGCAGCTGCAATGAACCTCTTGGTCAAGTCAGTGGTGAAGCCGAGAAGAGGTGCAGTTTTGGCAAATGGTATTCAGCATTCTACAGTTAGAGCATTCATGGATGATCTGACAATAACTGCAAGATCATTCCCAGAGGGGCAGCGGATTCTGGAAGATCTTTGCAAGATTATTACAGGAGCTAGGATGGAATTTGAGCCATCAAAGTGACAGAGCCTTGTGCTAAGGAAAGGATGCATCCAGGACCGGTCCCACTTCAGGATTGGAGAAGAACTTATCTCCACTGTTAGCCAGAGACCCATGAAGAGCTTGGGAAAATGGTGCAAAGCAGAACTGAATGACAGAGAGAGTGTGAAGGAGATGCTTGGACAGGCTGAAGCATGGCTGCGAACCTTGGACAGGAGTGGGCTCCCTAGTAGATTTAAACTGTGGGGCTACCAGCATGGAGTGCTTCCAAGACTCCTGTGGCCACTGCTCATGTACGATGTGCCATTAACAACAGTCGAAGCCCTGGAAAGGCAGATTAACACCTTTCTTCGAAGACGGCTGTCAGTACCCAAAAGCTTCTCTTCAATTGGCCTGTATACCTCAGAAAGCAAGCTGCAGCTCCCAATAACATCAGTCGTCGTAGAATTCAAGGTGGCCAAAGCCCGGCAGATGATAATGCTGCGTGACAGCAGCAACTGACTTGTGCGTCAAGCAGATATTACCATCCGCACAGGACAAAAGTGGGTAGTAAGTAAGGCTGTAGCAGATGCGGAGGAAAGGCTACGCCACAAGGACATTGTGGGGACAGTCAACCAAGGCAGGCTGGGCCTAGGAGTCATAACCAGGGCAAGGTGGAGGGAGGCAGACACCAAAGGCCGCTGTAGTCTAGTCCAAGAAGAGCTTTGCATGATGGAGGAGGAGGGCAGACAAGTCAGGGCTGCATCCATGAATACCTAGGGGAGGTAGACGTGTTGGACAAGTGTTCAAGGAAGGTCACTGGGGTGGAGGAATATGTGGGGCATGGAAGACCAGTGAATAAAGCTCCTCTTATGCACCACATACAATGTCCTGCCAACACCGGTAAACCTCCGCCGTTGGGGGCTGGTTGAGAATCCTGGTTGTATGCTGTGTGGAAAGCCGGCAAGCCTTGAACACATGTTATCATCATGCCAAGCTAGTCTGGTGGACGGCAAGTTCTGATGGAGGCATGATCAGATATTGTCTGAGCTTGCCGTAGGTCTGGAGGTGGAGGGGAGGAAGACCCACAAGGCCACCAGGACAACATTTCCCCACCTGATTAGGTTTGTTAGGGCAGGGGAAACCTCTAGTGGGACACAAACAAGTGTAGGAATCCTGGCATCTGCTGCTGACCTGGACTTGAGAGTCGACCTCAGGAGACAACTTAAGTTTTCAGAGGAGATTACATCATCAATCCTCAGACCAGACATAGTTTTGTGGTCCAGACCATCAAAACAAGTGGTCTTTCTTGAACTGACTGTGCCATGGGAGGACAGGATGGAGGAGGCCCATGAGAGGAAACTTGGGAAGTACCAACCCCTCATTTATGAGTGTCAGCAGGGGGGATGGCAGGCGTGAAACTTGCCAGTGGAAGTGGGCTGCCGAGGATTTCCTGGGCAGTCACTCTGGAGTGGCTTGTCCAGACTTGGAATTAAAGGTTGCAAGAGAAGAAGGCTAGTGGATAATATCACCAAGCGAGCCGAGGCAGCATCGAGATGTCTGTGGCTGAAGCGCTGCGAGTGCTGGAACAACCCATCGGGCACAAAGGAAACACCTTAGAGCAGTGGTGGTGGAACCCATGGGGCTGAGGGGGCTGCCTTAGGATGCTGGGGTCAGCTGTCAAGCCCCCTGGCGGTGTTGTGTGCTAACTGACGAAACACCGATGAAGGAGGGTACCCACCTGATGACCCTAAGAAAACACCATCGGCCCATGCCACAAGGCTCAGTCATTCTACTTGCAAAGCACAAGTGCAGGCCATCATCCTCAAGAACATGGCTGGGAGTCTACCCAGCCATTGAGGTAAGAGCAATGGATTCATCGTATTATAGACTTGGAAGTAAATTCATGGGTCATTGCAAATACTTTGCTTTAAAAGGACCAAGTTCTCACGCAGTGGAAGGGAAAAATCCTGAACAGAAAAAAAAAATGCATCAAGATGCAGTGAGAATGGTTTTAGAATCAAATCGGCGTTCTGAATCATAAGATGCCTAAAGATTCCCACACTAGTTAGTTTGGACCTCGGCTGGGGAGGAGGACCGACTTATCTGATCCTTTGCAGTTTTAGTTGGTGACCCCTGGTAGACCATTGCATTCAACTTGTTGATGCAACACCCTCCCCCTCACTCCACTTGTCCTGTTGGTTCCTGCCTATCTCTGTAATGTAAATTGCTTGTCCTTTTATCAATATGCAAATTGCTTATGCTTTTTTTGTCTTCCTGCTCCTCCTGTTGTCCTGGTACATACCAAAGGAGATGTCGCAAGTTTATAACTCTTTTGTTATGGTCATGGTAACCCTGACACACCTCATATTTCCTTTTGAAGCCACACATTTCCAGGGTCAGATGGGGAAAGGGCAGCTATGTGGTCTCTCCACGCTGATCACTTCTGCACATTATGAAAGTGTGGCTGGATCTATGAGGGTAAGGCACATTAAATAATTTGGATACTCCTAAAGAGCATAATGTAAATAACCAACAACGCCACCTGGAGATTCACTTCTCCAGGAAAGTATAAAAAGGAACACAGGTTCATGATACACACTCCGACAACAGATGTGAGTTCAAATACAAAAATACATTTTATTTAAACAATTTGTATTTTTAAAACATTCATATACATTAAAGATAAAAATTACCATTGTGGTGACCCAGCACACTGCAGACGGACACTACTTCACACTCAGCAGGGCTGAAGGAAACAGAAGACAATTTACATACGGACAGAAAGCCCCAGGGGGCAATCAGAACAATGGACTGTTATGTATACGTCCCTGGACGACGGAGGGGACATCCGGGCACCAGTTGGTCACGCTAATAATATGTATTGACTGATATGTATATCACTATGCTAATGTGCCATGCATTCTCTCTGTCTGTATAACGTGTATAAAAGAGCTTGTATACATGCCTCAGCAACGCAGTAGCTCACCGAGCTACAAAGCGCATTTCAATATGTTGGAGGAAATAAAACCTTGTACCCTTCCAGCTCGTCGCATTCTCACCTGATCTATTACGTCCACATTGGTGACCCTGGACGTGCATGGTGCGTCTCTCGACTATGCCATTTTCTCCACACTGGTTACCTGACGAGACAGAAGGACCGTCTACTCCCTCTCACCACGCTGTGGATTCCAGAGGACCAGAGAACGCCTGCATCCTCTTCATCCACACCGGACTGCGCTCTCCGGAGCAGGCAGTGCTAGGACAGACACGCACCATGAACGGCGACACGAGCGAACCGAAGGAAGCAGCCTGAACGGGGAAGATCATCGGTGCTGTCTGCGTTGATTTCCACCAAGGTCCCCGACTCTGATTCACCTCCCGACAGTGGACTTTCTGCGCACAGAAGCCCTGTGTGCACACCACAGGATTACGAGGACAGCGCAATTTCCAGCTATGTGGTCACTGCGCCAGGTGCATGCCACACACCAGGGACAAACCGGCTCCAGACTTATACATCATCCTCCGCTGCTGCACATGCCTGAGAAACATGGCCGATCGCCATCCTCGGAACCTTTAGGGCTGCTCATGCACCTGAAGCAGACATGCAGCCCGCACACGGGACTTTGTATGGGTTTCTCAGCCACGGAACACAACGGGAATTTACCCGATTGCTTTCCCCGATGACTTTAGGGCTGCTTCCGCACCTAAAGCCAAACCGCCAAGTCCCTCACACAGCTTCAGTTTTTTTTTTTTTCACAGCCGCTACGCATCCTTGGGGAATGTGGCCGTTCACCTTCCCCACATCCTCACAGGACTGAGCCGCAAGAGGAGTCAGAGACTTATTTTTTTTTCACAGCCACTGCGGATCACCACCAGGTTTACCAGGAAAGTCCCTCACCATCGCGGATCCACACGCAATTTTTGCGCGTCCCAGACACTTTTGACGTCCTGGGCCGGCACTCACTTATTCCCACCCCCTCCCCCTCCTCCTCCACATCGCTCTTCCCGCACCTCACTCCCTAAAGCTGGCCAATCGTTGGTTTGTTCCATTACGCACGACGCGCACCAGCCCCGTGCGCACACGATCCACGGCCGTTTAATGTGCTGGAACTTGGAGCGGCGCACACTGTCTTTTCCACCCCTCCCCCATCCCCCCCACGGACTGATATGCCCTCTGACACTCCTCTACAGCAGGACAGTTCTACCGGAGCTGGAGCCCAAACGACTGGGGGGGGGTGTCACAGCCCCTTCTGAGTGTTCTGGGGGGGAGCCGTGTGGTGACCCAGCACACTGCAGATGGACACTATTTCACACTCAGCAAGGCTGGAGGAAACGGAGGACAATTTACATACGGACAGAGAGCCCCAGGGGGGCACTCAGAACAATGGACTGTTATGTATACGTCCCTGGACGACGGAGAGGACATCCGGGCGCCAGTTGGTCACGCTAATGATATGTATTGACTGATATGTATATCACTATGTTAATGTGCCATGCATTCTCTCTGTCTGTATAACATGTATAAAAGAGCTTGCTATACATGCCTCAGCAACGCAGTAGCTCTCCGAGCTACAAAGCGCATTTCAATATGTTGGAGGAAATAAAACCTTGTACCCTTCCAGCTCGTCGCATTCTCGCCTGATCTATTACCTCCACACCATCACACTGTTTCGTTGTGATTCACCTGAAGTTACTGCACAAAATAACTTAAATAACTAATGGAAACAATATAGGCTGAAAACGTTAAGAAATCAAAATGAAAATCCCAAACAAATATTGCAAACATGGACAACAAAGAAAAAATAACACAGCAAAACATGCAAAATAAATTCAAGCATAATCATGCAAAACAAAAAAAAGTCATGCAGCAAGACAAAACCTGGCCATAACACAGCCAGTTAAACTACAACCAAAGTATGGTGAAAACAAAACAGCAGTGGATTGTTGATCACTGCAGACTGGCCGATTCGTGCCTGTAAAAGTGCACAGTATTCAAACTATAAGGCTCATTATTCGATTTTTACATACCAAATCGAAGGCACAGCTGGTGTTAAAATGAGGAAGAGCAGCACGCCACTAATTAAAACAATGGAATTGATTACAATCAGCAACCTCAAATAGGAAGCTGTAAAAGATTACAAAAGTGGCTGACCTCAAGAAAAATAACCGCCGAACGCTCCAACCCCGATACAGCGGCCAGCAAAACCACAACTGCACTGCAAGCACAAGCGTGGGTGTCAAACACAGAAAGGCCGCTTTGTGTATTAAAGCATGATCGATGGATAACTTACATGGATGAGATGAGACACCGCGTGCCAGCAACCACAGCAAATATTGTTCTTTTTCTAGGGCTGAACCGACTTCTGCTTGTTCACAACATTCACCCATATTGTGAGCTGCAGCACAACAGGTGCGGCCAGTCACAGGTGAGCAAGTGAGGGAAAAAAATCCCTCCTGCCACAAAAGCACCAAGGTGCTGATGCCTTGGTGCCAGAGCCTTGGTGGAGGTATGTGTTCTTGGATCATCACCAAAATGTTATGGGTTCCTCTCTAGCCCAAGGACCACCTCTGGTAAAAATTTCATCCAAATCCATCTAGTAGCTTTGGAGTATTCTTGCTAATACACTGTGAGAAGATAAGAGCCTTGGTGGAGGTATGCATACTGGGATCATCACCAAAATGTTATGGGTTCCTCTCTAGCCCAAGCACCACGTCTGGTTAAAAACTTCATCCAAATCCATCCAGTAGTTTTGGAGTACACGCATGCTCAGTGAAAATAACCTGCAGTTCACATGCCCATACTGTTGGCGCAGCCAAGAGCCACCAATCTGATTTGAACAGCTGCAATACAAACACAAAGAAGAGCATGGTGGCAGACATTTTAAATGAGTATGTGAATACAATGACAATCAAGACGAATGGGAGCTTTTGCTGTTAAGTGGCAGAGGAAGAAAACAGACAGGCAAAAAGACGGACAATTGTTCACCCAGTATTGGCGGATTGCACAGTACTTTCCTCTGGCAGGAGTTTCCGGGCGCATGCCCAGTACCATTCCATTAGGTGAATGGATGGTAAAGGTGAGCTATTTTTGTGTTTATTTAAAAACAAAGCATTATTTTGAATTTCTGGCAAATTAAAAGTCAAGAAAATATGGTGATACAATGATACAAGCCTTAAGTTCCACTTAATTTTGACCGGGCGAGATGAAACAGAGAGGTGGACAGACATATGGACAGATACACACAAAGAGCCACAAACAGATGCACTTACTGATTACCGTATGCCTCCCAGTTTCACCAAGGCATAAAAATACATATTCAGTAATTACACCATTTATTTATCACATCGATTGTTTTCACACTGGTTTTGTTGTTTAATTTTGCAGAGGAAGGACGAGGTGAAACTGGTTAAAAACTCGCTAAAAACTCCAACTCTCAACATTCCTCGCCCGCAAATGGTCACAGGGAATTGTGCATGCACCCGGAAACTCCCACCACAGGGAAGTACTGAACAATCCGCTATTACTGGGTGAGCAAATGTCTGTCTTTTTGCCCATCTGTTTTTTTTTTTCCTTTGCCATTAAACGGCAAAAGCTCCCATTCACTTGATTGTCATTGTATTCACGTACCTCCTTTGCTTCCTCCATTTAAAATATCTGCTACCATGTTCTTCTTTGTGTTTGGATTGCAGCTGTTCAAATCAGATTAGTGGCTCTTGGCTGCCGCCAACAGTACGGGCATGTGAACTGCAGATTATTTTCACTGCGCATGTGTGTACTCCAAAACTACAGAATGGATTTGGATGAAATTTTTACCACAGGTGGTAAAAGAGGTGCAAGAGAGGAGCCCATATTTTGGTGCTGATCCGAGAATGGATACCTCCGCCAAAGCTCTGGCACCAAGGTATCAGCACCTTGGTGCTTTCATTTGAATCAGGAATACTTCACTGATGTAATTTTATGCCGAAGGCGGTATCTGTCACACTGTAAAAAGGGAAATCTTAGTAAAATAAAATATTGTGGAGTGTGTGAAATCAGAGGCAGATTCATTTCAGACGATGTATTACACACTCACATCACACAAGCAAAGAACAGACTGAACATTTAAGCAGAAACTCTCCTCTTAAGTTTCATGGCATTTACATCGCACACAACATGACATTTGCATCACACTGCATTCAGCCCCCTTCATCCTTGACTCCTTCCTGCTATCTCACCAGGAACCTCCTGCTCTTTGTTCTCCCATGCTTATCCACTGTCTCCTGTCTGAGATGCTAGATAATCTGGCTCCCCTAAGGTGCTACACTACCCCCCCCCCCCAGCATCTTAGATAGAAGAATAGAATAACAGTCCACATGCTGTGATAGAACCATAGAACATCAGTCCACATGCTGCTTGGGCTTCCGTCTCCTCCCGTATCTGCTGTAACTGGGGTTTACCGCCTCCGCGGCGCTGCTGTGCCGGTGGGGGGCTGCTGGGAGTGTGTCTGACTGCAGGTGGGCTGTGGCTGGGGGGGGGGGGGGGCACTTCGGTCTGTCCGTGTGGCTGCTCTGGTGAATCGTTTCCCTGGGGAGTTCTCTGTGGGGGTCTTCCACGCCAAGGGGCCCTAGCCAACAGCACTTGCTCATCCGCCACAACGAAAGCGGGTTTGAGTCTGTCTATGCCAGTTTTTTCCCTCCTACCCCCAAGTCTAGCAAAAAATGCTTATCCCCTGTTTCCAGCACTCTGAACGGTCCATCATAGGGTGGGCGCAATGGAGGGCGGTGGGCGTTGTGTCTGACAAACACGAACTCCACGCTCTTCAAAGTGTTAGGCACGAAAACACGCGGAAAACTGTGGTGGGCAGGGCCCGGCAGCGTGCCTGTGTTTGTGCTACTCTGCAAAAGCTGAGATGGGGAGCTGCCCGGCACGGGATTATCTGGCAGAAATTCCCCGGGCAGCTGTAGTGGCTGCGCAAAAACGAGCTCTGCCGGGGAAGCTTCCAGATCCTCTTTCGGCGCGGAGCGCAACCCCAATAAAACCCACGGCAGCCTGTCTACCCAATTTGCATTTGTCAATGAAGCCCTGAGTGCTGCTTTCAGTGATCTATGAAAACGCTCGCATAACCCATTGGCCTGTGGGTTGTACGTGGTTGTGCAGTGAATTGTAACACACAGGCTGCGGGCCATCGCGGACCAGAGTTCGGAAACAAATTGAGGGCCCCTGTCGGACGTAATGTCCGACAGGACTCCAAAACGCGCCACCCATGCTGTTAAAAAAGCGCGCGCTACGTCTGCGGACGTGGTTGCCGCCAGCGGAAACGCTTCTGACCAGCGCGTGGTGTGGTCCACCATTGTCAGGAGGTGCATGCACCCCTGTGATGGCGGGAGGGGGCCCACGAGGTCCACGTGAACATGGTTGAACCTCTTAGCTGGAATACGAAACGGCTCCAAGGGAGCCTTCGTGTGTCTGTGTACCTTGGCTCGTTGGCACGCCACGCAGGCTGCAGCCCACTCTTTCACTTGTTTGCGTAGGCTCGGCCACACAAACTTCTCTCCCACCATTTTGACCGACGCGCGCACTCCTGGGTGCGCCGGAGTGTGAACCGACTCAAACACGCGGCGGCGCCACGCGGCCAGGACCACCGGACGCGTGCGACCCGTGGAGACATCGCAGATTAGGGGGGGCCGCCATCCTGCAGCACCCTGCTCTCCAGCCTTAACCCTGTTGGTCCAGACTGGAGCGCGCACACGTCTGCATCACTAATCTGCTATGCGGCCGTGACTGCGTAATCTATCCCCACGCAGACCGGGGCCACCACGGCGCGCGAGAGGCAGTCCGCCACTACATTCAGTTTACCCGACACATGCTGAATATCGGTAGTAAACTCTGAGATCACGGCCAGCTGTCTCTGCTGCCAGCCCGACCCCGGTTCTGAAACCTTGGCCATCGCGAATGTCAGCGGCTTGTGGTCCATGAACGCAGTGAAGCTGCGCCCTTCCACCCAGAGCTGGAAGTGGCGTATGGTCAGGTGGAGAGCCAGCAACTCTCTGTCGAATGCGCTGTATTTACGTTCACTGTCGCGCAAAGTTCTGCTGAAAAAGGCGAGCGGCTGCCAAGCCCCGGCGACGCGCTGCTCCACGACAGCCCCTATGGCTACGTCTGAAGCGTCGGTGGTGAGCGCTATGCGGGCCGTCGGGTCCGGATGCGCCAGCAGTGCGACGTTTGCCAGGGCTGCTTTAACTTCCGAGAATGCCCGCTCTCGCTCCGGAGTCCATTCGACCTTATCCGTGGGTTTCTGTTTCTTGAGCGCGGCGTACAATGGTTGCATGAGCTGCGCCGCGCGGGGAAGGAAACGGTTATAAAAGTTCACCATTCCCAAAAATTCCTGCAGCGCCCTGACCGTCTGAGGCCGGGGAAAATCCGCCACGGCACGCACTTTGTCGGACAGCGGGATCGCTCCTTCCGGAGAGACGCGGTGCCCCAAAACATCAATCTCCGTCACGCCAAACTGGCATTTCACCGGGTTGATTATTAACCCGTGCTCCTCCAACCTCCGGAAAACCGCCGTGAGGTGGGTTTCGTGTTCATCTTCGGACGCACTGGCTACCAGGATATCGTCCAGGTAGACGAACATGAACAGGAGATTGCGCAGCACTGCATCCATCATGCGCTGGAACGTCTGTGCTGCTCCTTTTAGAATCAGAATCAGAATCACTTTATTGCCAAGCATGTTTACAAAATAAACATACGAGGAATTTGACTTGACCTTGGGCGCGCAGAAGCGCATCCCAGGGCCGCGGCAGCCTGAAGGCGCCTGTCATCAGTGGAGGGTAAAGAGGGGGGAATGGGGGAGGGAATGACACAATAGGCAGAGAGAATAAACATAGTTAATCAAAATAAAGATTACATAGATAATCTAAATTGTGATTACATAGAAAAAACCCTCTAAGCACAATTAGCAGACTAATACAGATCACACAATACAAAGGAGCAAAGAGAGACCAGTGTATGTAGTCAGCATGTAATAATCAGTGTGAGTGCAGTGTTGAGTGTATCAGTTGCTATTGTACAACAAAGGGGCGCCTCCTGGCAACGGATGGTTGTTATGTTCATGTATTCAAAACACAGATAAGCATGTCCCAGAGTCTTTCTCTCTTCGTGCATGCCAGATGGCAAAGTTCTGTATTAGACACATGATAGCGCTGTCCTTGAAGAGTCCGGTTTGCTGAACAACAGCAATTGTTGTTATTGTTTGGGTTAAAGAGAAGCCAAAACACCTTCCCAGCACAATCTCTGTACCTGGAAGAATGAGTTCCCAAGGACGTCGAATCAAGGCCAGATGAGCACAGTCACTTGGAGCATAATAATTTCCACTCTCATGCAATTCTGTGCATCACAAATAATTCAATTCAATTCACAGGCTTAAATCGGTGGTCGAATTGTTGAAGGAGCTTCGCTGGGATCCGCATTTTGACCAGCTCTTCCAACTTTATTAATTTTCGATACACTAGGAAACTCCAGAGCCAAACAGTAGAATCCTGCGATCATATCCAAACAGATAGATGTCTTCTGCATCTTCAGTCGAATCACACAGACACATGAGTTCCAATTAACCATGAGTCACACATTTGGGCTCCCCCGGGCCGATTTCCTGTTGAAAAGGTGGTGTCAATTGCATTAAAGCCTGAAATTCCATTTTTTCCATTTTCCGTTTGGATTGAGATCAGCGAGAAGGAGCGAGACACAGACACAGACGAAGCAGCAAGCTGGGATCAGATCATCAGGGAGGCGAGAGGAGGGGAGGAGGAGAGGAGTGAAAATGCGACTGCTCTCTCTGAAAGCCGGAAGAACCCAAATGGCATGCGCAGGAACTCGAATAGACCGAACTCGAATAGACCGAACAGAGTTATTACCGCTGTTTTGGGTATGTCCTCAGCGTGCACTGGGACTTGGTGGTAACCGTGGACCAGGTCTATTTTGGAAAAAATGCGTGCTCCGGCAAGGTGAACGGAAAAATCCTGTATGTGGGGAATTGGGCAGCGGTCGTGCGCTGTGGCGTTGTTCAACCTGCGGAAATTCCCGCACGGTTGCCACGATCCCTCAGCCTTAGGGACCATGTGTAGTGGGGATGCCCATGGGCTGTTTGAGCGCCTGATGATGCCCAACCTTTCCAGGTTGGCGAACTCCTCGCGCGCTATGGCCAGTTTAGCTGCGTCCAAGCACCGAGGTCTTGCAAAAATGGGCGGCCCGGTGGTGGTGATAAAGTGCTCCACCCCGTGTTTAGCGATGGCCGCAGAAAACGTCGGGACCGTGAGTGCTGGGAACTGAGTGAGCAGTGTGTGGAACTTACCGCCTGTAGCTGTGACGTTGGCTTGTGCTGTTGGCTGGGTCACTCGAACTATACAGGGGAGATAGTCAAAGGACAGTGCATTAACCAGGCGCCTGTTAGCAACATCAACCAGTAAACCATGTGCACACAGAAAATCAGCCCCCAGTATATGGTAATTCAGTGCTGCTACGACAAAAGTCCACTCATATGTACGGCTGTGTAGAGATAAGAGCAGAGTCCTCTCACCAAAGGTCTTAATATCCGAGCCGTTTGCTACCAACATCCCGGGGCCGCTAGGTCCTGCCAGCCGGTCAGCGTAGGTCGGCCGGATGAAGCTCTTCTGGGCTCCGGTGTCCATGAGGAAACGCCTCCCCAAGCGTGCATCCGTCAAGTAGAGCAGCTTGTTCTCTTCACCGAGGGTCGCGGCTGCTACCGACCCCCGGCCTTGGCGTTTCCCGAGCGCTTGAATTGGCACGGTGGCACACATCTGTGTGCGTTCTCTCTGAAGTGGCGGTGATAGAAACAGAGCATTTCTCTCTGGCGCTCCTTGGCCCCCGCTGCTGCTACCGTCGGTGGCTCCTCGCCTCCTCTGGTCGTCTCGCTGTAGCTTCCTGACCGGGCCGGCTCCGGGGATCTTGCCTTGTGTTCTATAATACGTCTTGGGTCACCAGTGTGGAGTGTGTGAAATCAGAGGCAGATTCATTTCAGACGATTTATTACACACTCACATCACACAGGCAAAGAACAGACTGAACATTTAAGCAGAAACTCTCCTCTTAAGTTTCATGGCATTTACATCACACACAACATGACATTTGCATCACACTGCATTCAACCCCCTTCATCCTTGACTCCTTCCTGCTATCTCACCAGGAACCTCCTGCTCTTTGTTCTCCCATGCTTATCCACTGTCTCCTGTCTGAGATGCTAGATAATCTGGCTCCCCCAAGATGCTACAATATCCTAAATCAAGGCTTTATGTTTGTTTTTCTCTCACAAGATAATTTTGACAAGACAAGAATTTCATTTTGTTGTGCAGTTTTCTGTAAGATTTTACTTGCTTTATGGGTGTCTTTACTTGTTTTAAACAATTTAGTCTTACTTTGTTGGCAGATTTTTTTTATAATTTTAACTGGAATTATGTTTGTCTGGAATGTATGTTTGTCTCACTCAAAGGTTTCAGATCATCAAACAAATTTAAATATTAGACAAAGATAACACAACTAAACAAAAAATGTAGTTTTTAAATGAAAGTGTTTATTATTAAGGGTAAAAAAAAAAATCCAAACCTACATGGCCCTGTGTGAAAAACTGATTGCCCCCTTGTTAAAAAATAATTAACTGTGATTTATGACATCTTTGGAAAGGTGAGTTCAATTTCAGAGAGGAAAGGTACTACTTGTACACACCCCCTTTCTCATTTTGACAGGTGCCACGCTCCCCGTGACCCTTGTAATTAGGCTGTCAATCAAAAGTGTTTTGAAAATATGACCTTTGCACGGAACTTCTCGTCAACCTTGACAGATTGTGTTTTAATCTGTTGACCATATGTGGGTTAGCATGAGAATGGGGTTAACGATGACAAGACTTCTCGTCAGAGTGACAACTTTGTAGTATTTCAATTTGCAAAAAACACAGACATCAGTGTCTCTAAAATGATTTAAAAACACAGCCAATACCATTGGCTGGTATTGGCTGTGTATACCAATACCAATACCAATACCAATACCAAAGCACTTGTGCTTTGCAAGTAGAATGACTGAGCCTTGTGGCATGGGCCGATGGTGTTTTCTTAGGGTCATCAGGTGGGTACCCTCCTTCATCGGTGTTTCGTCAGTTAGCACACAACACCTCCAGGGGGCTTGACCAATACCAATACCAATACCAATACCATACCAAATACAGCCAATACACCAACAGATGTGCTCTGTGTACAAAAGTACGCACACGGTAGTTTCAAGTTGATTTTAACATTTGCTGTGACAGTGTAGAGTTTCAGAGCACATCAGTCAGTGTCTCTAAAATGCTTTTAAAAGCACACAAACACACGCACACATGCGAAGGAAGGGATCTTACAGCAGAGATTCTACTCTGTGTTTCATCCACATTCAGAATACTTGCTTTCTACAGACATGGCCTCCACAAATTACAGAAAAAGTAGTTCAAACTCACAGCAGGATTGACAGACGTGGAGACTGGTTTTAAGAGCAGTATAGATAGCAGAAGATAAAACAGACACATTTGCTGCTGCTGCTGCTGCTGCTGCTGTTGTGAAAGGGTTATGAAAAGCTAGAGTGCCAAAATAATAATTCTGTAGGTAATCTCCCATTATGCTCTACACAGATTCTATACATATTCTGTTTGCATTCTCATGATTCTATACATATTCTGTTTGCATTCACATGAACATATGTGTTGTGTTAAACAGGAATTAGGCAGCGCTATAGATCTCTCTCTCTCTCTCTCTCTTTTTATAGTCAGGTCTATCACATTAGATACACATCTGGATCCAACACTCACGTACACTGTTGATCGCACATTCTAGAAATAATACCATGAGCAGTGGATGGCCTGTTCACGTCAGAGTTAAAATGGCCAATCAGACAGTCACGTACAAGCCCATCCTATTGTACGGGGTTGCTCCAACCGGCTAACCCGAGAAGATTAATGTAAGCCACACCCGGAAGTCGGGGTCAGTGTGGCGACGCTCCAGAGGGAGCTGCGTCCCACTGCACCCAGCGCTGCTTGCTTTACATGTGACCTCCAAATAAATGTTACATCTTTAAATTGAAGAACTCTCCGGCTTGTTCTTGGATCTTTCAATCAAAGAATCGGGTATTTTTCTAAAAGTTGTATAAGCAGAGGAAGATTACTCCATCCATCCATCCATCTTCTTCCGCTTAATCCTTTTCAGGTCGCGGGGGTGGGGGGGGAATCCTATCCCAGCATCTTTGGGTGAGAGGCAGGGTACACCCTGGACAGATCACCAGTCCATCACAGGGCCAACATGCAAACTCCACAGAGATCACTGTTGGTTGGGGGCTGGGACAGAACCCAGGATCCCTCAGCCAAGGGTGAGTTGCAGTGCTGCCGCATTGCTAACTCATGGCGATTAATTCACACGACTCTTAGTGTTGCAATTGTTTACTTGTTGGGCTGACAGACTTTAGATAGGATACAAATTCCACTTGTTAAACACATATTTTGCATTTCTGAGTGGCTGTAGGATGCTTGCTGAGTCAGGAGGAGAAAAGGAGCAAATTTGTCAAGAAAAAAAGTGCCAGAGACATTTCCCCCCTGTATACTCTGTAAAAAGTCCTGAAATGGTCAACTTTGTAAAATTATCCACTTGCATCATTTCATTACAACAAAATCTCCGGGATAGCCATCAAAACTATATTTAATGATTCAAAGGCTTATTTTTTACTAAACCAATGACTGAAGTGTGTAATCACTCAAATGTACAGAAAACTGCATAATTACAGTTTAAAAACAATTTTTATTCATCAGCCATCCAAGCTGCCCCATGGTCTGCAGTGTGTGTGTGTGCATGTGGGAAGAGGAAAGGGCAAAGGGGGGTTGCTGTTTCCTCGCATACAAGCCATAGTTTATGTTACGCTGGGGGGAGACCCCCTGCTGAAAAAAGGCTTTGGAGTGTGGATGAACCACAGCATAAAAACAATAGTGTGTGTGTGTGTGTGTGTGTGTGTGTGTGTGTGTGTGTGTGTGTGTGTGTGTGTGTGGACAGAGCTCAAATGTTTGGTTTCACAGTGGCACTTGTTTAGGAAAGCTTCACACCACCCCTCTGGCACTTTTTTTCTAGACAAATTTGCTCCTTTTCTCCTACTGACTCAGCAAACATCCTACAGCCACTCAGAAATGCAAAATATGTGTTTAGGAAGTGGAATTTGTATCCTATCTAAAATCAGTCAGCCCAACAAGTAAACAAATGCAACACTAAGAATTAATCGCCATGTGTTAGCAATGCGGCAGCACTGCAACTCACCCTTGGCTGAGGGATCCTGGGTTCTGTCCCAGCCCCCAACCAACAGTGATCTCTGTGGGGTTTGCATGTTGGCCCTGCGATGGACTGGTGATCTGTCCAGGGTGTACCCTGCCTCTCACCCAAAGATGCTGGGATAGGATCCCCACCCCCACCCCCGCGACCCGAAAAGGATTAAGCGGAAGAAGATGGATGGATGGATGGAGTAATCTTCCTCTGCTTATACAACTTTTAGAAAAATACCCGATTCTTTGATTGAAAGATCCAAGAACAAGCCAGAGAGTTCTTCAATTTAAAGATGTAAAATTTATTTGGAGGTCACATGTAAAGCAAGCAGCCTGGTTCCTCTTGGTCGAAGCACAGTTCGCCCTCTGGGGGATAACGGTAGATGAGACGAAATTCTACCATGTAATTGCCAAGCTCGACAACCGCACGGCTCGGCATGTCCAGAGCCTTTTGGAGAAGCCACCGGCCGACGACAAATACGACGCGTTGAAGGCTGCGCTCATCCAGCGCTTTACTCTCTCAGCCCAGGAGAGAGCGGAGAGACTCCTGGCTCTGAACGACTTGGGAGATGGCACGCCCGTTGACCTGATGGAAGACATGCTGAGGTTGAGGGGCTCAGACGGCGACGACTTCCTCTTCACCCACATTTTCCTGAGAACCCTACCGTCAGCCACGAGAGCTACTCTGGCCGGTTCACCGTTGTTGGCCCAGCGGGACTTCCACGCGCTGGCCCAGGAGGCGCACCGGATTCTCAACGCCAGCAAACAGCGCGCGGCCACCGCAGCAGCGACAGAGTGCGGCGCGACGGCCGGAGACGGCGAGGGGCCAGAGACGGCGGTAGCAGACCCACCGACGACGGCGGCGGCAGGGGCCAAGGATCGCAGAGGAGACACCCTCTGTTTCTACCATCGCCGCTTTGCAGAGAAGGCACGCAAATGTATACCACCGTGCCATTTCAAGCGCTCGGGAAACGCCAAGACCGGGGGTCGGTAGCAGCTGCGGCCCTCGGTGAGGAGAACAAGCTGCTCTACTTGAAGGATGTGCGCTTGGGGAGGCATTTCCTCGTGGACACAGACTCCCAGTTGAGTTTCATCACACCTTCCTCCGCTGACCGGCTGGTGCCTTCCAGTTGTCCCGGGGTGTCAGTAGCGAACGGCTCGGCGATTAAGACCTTTGGTGAGATGTCTCTGCTTCTGTCCCTACACGGCCGTACATTTGAGTGAACGTTTGTCATAGCTGCAGTGAATTTCAATATGTTAGGGGCTGATTTTCTGTCCTCACATGGTTTGTTGGTTGATCTTGCTAACAGGCGCCTGGTTAATGCACTCTCTTTTTATTCTATTCCCTGTACAGCTCGAGTGGCCCCGCCAACAGCACAAGCCAACGTCACAGCTGCAGGTGGTAAGTTCCACACACTGCTCACTCAGATCCCAGCACTCACGGTCCCAACATTTTCGGCGGCCGTGGCTAAACACAGGGTGAAACATTTTATTACTACCACCGGACCGCCCGTTTTTGCAAAAGCCCGGCGCTTGGATTCAGCTAAACTGACCATAGCGCGCGAGGAGTTTGCCAACCTGGAAAAGTTGGGCATCATCAGGCGTTCGAAAAGCCCATGGGCTTCACCGCTTCACATGGTCCCGAAAGCTGATGGCTTGTGGCGACCTTGCGGAGATTTCCGCAGGTTGAACAACGCTACAGCACACGACCGCTACCCAATCCCGCATATCCAAGATTTTTCAGTTCATTTGGCGGGGGCGTGCGTTTTTTCTAAGATAGACTTGGTACGCGGTTACCACCAGGTCCCAGTACGCGCTGAGGACATACCCAAAACAGCGGTAATAACTCCGTTCGGTCTATTCGAGTTTTTGCGCATGCCGTTTGGGCTTAAAGGCGCGGCGCAGACGTTCCAACGCATGATGGACGTGGTGTTGCGCGATCTCCCCTTCGTGTTCGTCTACCTGGACGATATTTTGGTAGCCAGCGCGTCCGAAGACGAACACAGAAACCACCTCACGGCAGTTTTCCGGAGGTTGGGAGAGCACGGGTTAATAATCAACCCAGCGAAGTGTCAGTTCGGGGTGGCGCAGATTGATTTTTTGGGGCATCGCGTCTCTCCAGAAGGTTCCTCTGCCTGACAAAGTGCGCGCGGTAACAAATTTTCCCCAGCCACAAACGGTCAAAGCGTTACAGGAGTTTTTGGGAATGGCGAATTTTTATAACCGTTTCCTCCCCCGCGCAGCGCAGCTCATGCAACCATTATATGCCGCACTAAAAAAACAAAAACCCACAAATAAAATCGAATGGCCTCCGGAGCGAGAGCGAGCATTCTCTGAAGTCAAAACAGCCCTGGCAAACGCTGCGTTGTTAGCACATCCAGACCCAACGGCCCGCATAGCGCTCACTACTGACGCGTCAGATGTGGCCATAGGGGCGGTCGTGGAGCAGTATGTAGCCGGGGCTTGGCAACCGCTCGCCTTTTTCAGTAGGACCTTGCGCGATAGTGAACGAAAGTACAGCGTATTCGACAGGGAGTTGTTAGCTCTCCACTTGGCCACTCGACACTTCCAGTTCTGGCTGGAGGGACGCCGCTTCACCGCGTTCGTTGATCACAAGCCGCTGACTTTTGCGATGGCCAAGGTTTCAGAACCGTGGTCGGGCCGGCAGCAGCGACAGCTGGCCGCGATCTCAGAGTTTACTACCGATATCCGGCATGTGGCAGGTAAACTTAATGTAGTGGCAGACTGCCTCTCGCGCGCCGTGGCGGCTCCAGTCCGCGTGGGGGTAGATTATGCAGCCATGGCCGCGGATCAGGTTAGCGACGCGGACGTGCACACGCTCCAGTCTGGACCAACAGGGTTAAGGCTGGAGAACAGGGTGCTGTAAGACGGTACGCCCCCCCTAATCTGCGACGTCTCCACTGGGCGACCGCGTCCGGTGGTACCCGCCGCGTGTCGCCGCCGCGTTTTTGACTCGATTCATTCTCTGGCGCACCCGGGAGTGCGCACGTCGGTCAAAATGGTGGGAGAGAAATTTGTATGGCCGAGCCTGCGCAAACAAGTTAGGGAGTGGGCAGCAGCCTGCATGGCCTGTCAACGAGCCAAAGTACACAGACACACGAGAGCTCCCTTGGAGCCGTTTCACATCCCGGCTAAGAGGTTCGATCATGTGCATGTGGACCTTGTAGGCCCCCTTCCACCGTCACAGGGGTGCACACACCTTCTGACAATGGTAGACCGCACCACGCGCTGGCCAGAAGTGGTCCCACTGGCGTCAACCACAGCCGAGGAGGTGGCGCGCGCGTTTTTAACAGCATGGATAGCGCATTTTGGAGTCCTGTCAGACGTTACGTCCGACAGAGGCCCGCAATTTGTTTCAGAACTTTGGCCAGCAATGGCCCGCAGCCTGGGGGTAACAATCCACCGCACAACCGCGTACAATCCGCAGGCTAACGCGTTGTGTGAACGTTTTCACAGGTCATTGAAAGCAGCTCTCAGAGCGTCGCTTACAGATGCAAATTGGGTGGACAGGCTACCATGGGTTTTATTGGGGTTGCGTTCTGCACCTAAAGAGGATTTAGAAGCCTCCCCTGCGGAGCTAGTTTTTGCACAGCCACTTCGGCTGCCTGGGGAGTTTCTCCCAGATAATCCTGCGCCAGAATGTTCCCCGGCTCAGCTGTTGCAGCGTGGCACGGAATCGGGCACGCTGCCTGGCCCCGTTCACCACAGTTTTCCGCACGTTTTTAAACCTAAGGCTTTAAAAAACGCAGAGTTTGTTTTTGTCAGACATGACGCCCATCGCCCGCCGCTATGACCACCTTATGATGGGCCATTTAGAGTGCTGGAAACAGGGGATAAGCATTTTTTGCTAGATTTGGGGGGCAGGAAGGAGAAGATTGGCATTAATAGGCTCAAACCCGCCTTTGTGGTGGCAGATGACGATGTGCTGTTGGCCACGGCCCCTCGGCGCGGCAGACCCCCTAGAAAACATCCCCCAGGACACCCACAGGGATTGACTAACAATTCTCACCCTCAGACAGCAGCCCCCCAGCAGGATGGCGCCACGGAAGTGTCGAAGCCGGCTTACAGCAGATACGGGAGGAGACTGAGGCCCAAGCAACACGTGGGCTGATGTGTAATGATTTTATCATGACAGGCTGACTGTTATTTCATTGTTACATCTTAGACGTTTGGGGGGGGGTCATGTGAGACACATATGTGGGTTTCATATGCACAAACGTATATCACCTTATGCTTCATATGTATATCACCGTATGCTTACTGTATGCTTCACGTCTCAGATGAACAAAGGACTGAGCCTCCTCAGAGATAACAGGAGGATGTGAAATGTGGTCTTTGGTATGCAAAGAGATGGCCGTGGGGGATTTCCTGGCTGCCAGTGACTTTGGGTGGAGGTGATAAGATCTGAAAGGGATGCATTGTGACTTGGGATTAAATGCAGTGTGTCTGGAGCTTTGAAGCTCCTGGGGTATAAAAAGGGATGAAGGTCTGGTTTTCTTCCTCTTTCTGTGTTGTTGATGTTGGAGAATGTGAATAAACCTGACTCGTGAGATAAACTCTGCCTCGTCCTTTCACATTTCCACAACATCTTTAAATTGAAGAACTCTCTGGCTTGTTCTTGGATCTTTCAATCAAAGAATCGGGTATTTTTCTAAAAGTTGTATAAGCAGAGGAAGATTACTCCATCCATCCATCCATCTTCTTCCGCTTAATCCTTTTCGGGTCGCGGGGGGGGGGATCCTATCCCAGCAACTTTGGGTGAGAGGCAGGGTACACCCTGGACAGATCACCAGTCCATCGCAGGGCCAACATGCAAACCCCACAGAGATCACTGTTGGTTGGGGGCTGAGATAGAACCCAGGATCCCTCAGCCAAGGGTGAGTTGCAGTGCTGCCGCATTGCTAACTCATGGCGATTAATTCACACGACTCATAGTGTTGCAATTGTTTATTTGTTGGGCTGACTGATTTTAGATAGGATACAAATTCCACTTCTTAAACACATATTTTGCATTTCTGTGTGGCTGTAGGATGTTTGCTGAGTCAGTAGGAGAAAAGGAGCAAATTTGTCTAGAAAAAAAGTGCCAGAGGGGTGGTGTGAAGCTTTCCTAAACAAGTGCCACTGTGAAACCAAACATTTGAGCTCTGGCCACACACACACACACACACACACACACACACACACACACACTATTGTTTTTATGCTGTGGTTCATCCACACTCCAAAGCCTTTTTTCAGCAGGGGGTCTCCCCCCAGCGTAACATAAACTATGGCTTGTATGCGAGGAAACAGCAACCCCCCTTTGCCCTTTCCTCTTCCCACATGCACACACACACACTGCAGACCATGGGGCAGCTTGGATGGCTGATGAATAAAAATTGTTTTTAAACTAATTATGCAGTTTTCTCTACATTTGAGTGATTACACACTTCATTCATTGGTTTAGTAAAAAATAAGCCTTTGAATCATTAAATATAGTTTTGATGGCTATCCTGGAGATTTTGTTGTAATGAAGTGATGCAAGTGGATAATTTTACAAAGTTGACCATTTCAGGACTTTTTACAGAGTATACAGGGGGGAAATGTTGTAGGAGTCAAGAATTGAGGAGACTGGATGATTTTCCAGTGTCTGCTTTAATTCTCATTCATCCTACGTCCTCTCTCGATCGGAGTGAAAAGAGACAGGACGCAGTCACACACATACATTTATACACTTATCTCGAAAAATACATCACACAAAAGTCACAATACTCAGTTACATCCTTTCATCTGTAATAAAACACCCAGAGTCCTTCTGTTCTCCTCTCTGACCCCCAAAAGGTCAGGCCAGGTAATCTTCTCCTCTCTCCTGAGTCCCCAGGGGGTGCAGACACATCGTCCTCTTGAGGTGTGAAGTCAATACACATGGCTAGCTCAAAGTCTCTCTTGGCTGAATTCAGCCAGCCACACAATGTCATCATTTTTTTTGCCACCACTGCAGAGCCTTGAAAAGAGGAACCTCTTGTTAAATTTGCTTTTAGATTAGACAAAACAGAACTTCATCTACAACAGATTTTTCAATTAGAGCATGGATGGTCAACATCAGCCCTGGACAGCCAACACTCCGTGTTATACCTACACAACCGTACAAACCAATAAATAAAGGATTTTTTGTATGTTCTTATTATTTTTTTGATTCTGTCTGTATTACGAGGAGCATGAACAAATAAAATGGAATGATATTAAATTCTCAACAGCATGCGGTTCAATGAAGTTGTCCGCACAGACAACGTGAATTTTTTGGTCAGCCACCAAGCTCCAGAGTAGTTTCTGGTTAATATTTTGAAACAACCTTCATTCTCACAAAAAAACAAAAAACACCCAAACAACAATCTCACAGTATTTTACCGAGGGGCATATGCAGTCAAAACCTCCAGTGTGAAGCGGCATGAAATAAAGCGGCGTTGGTGTAGGTTTTAAGTAGAGTTTATTAAATCATACCGCCTTCACGGGAACTCGGCTCCAGCCCATAGTGTGAGCAGGCTGAAGCCGAATTCCTCAGGCTCTCAGAGAGGAGACACGGTGTGTGTCTGCAGCAGCAGCTGAAGAGTGAGTGAATGAGAGAGAGCATGGGTTACAGTGCAGTATATATACCCAACTACAACAATACATAAAAGAGCATTCCCCCAGCAGTTGGTATGATCAAAGAGATAACAGAACCGGCATGAGACATTTGCATTTGAGAGACATATTGATCTCGGTCTCTAGGTCACAGTAAGGACAGGACGCATGAACACAATGCATGAAAGGCACATTAACATCACAGAAGTGAGCCAGAAGAAGCGGGGCTGCCTGTAGACATTAATACACATTTCACTGTTCTGTTAATTGCTCTAGCCGAGCGCTGTGTCTGTCCAGTCTGTTGTGGGGGTTACACCAAACCGCCACACGCTCCCTCCCAGAGGGCTCGGCAGGCGGCCGAGGTCTCGATCATGCAGCTTGGGCAGCGAGCAGGAGAAGCTCTGTGCAGGCGGGGGGGTGGGGGGTGGTAAGTGCCGGCCGGGAGCAGTGAAATCGTCCTGGCTGCGCAAAAATTGCTTGTTGGTCCGCGACGTCGAGGGCTGTCCCGTTGAGCGTGCGGAGATAACAAGAAGAAAAATTAGTCTCTGACTCCTCTCGTGGCCATGAAGAAAAACAGGAGCGGCTGTAAAAAAAAAAAAGGAAGCAAAGGGACTTGGCGTGTTTGACTTTTAGGTGCAGGCGCAACACTAAAGCCTCGGGAACCACAGACAGCTGAATTCCCCTTGTGTGCCGTGGCTAAGACCATAAAATCCAGTGAGCAAGCTGCGTGCCTCAGGTGACGAGCAAGCCTGAAGGGCGGTGTGCAGCAAAGGAAGGCGGTCAGTGTAGCCGTATGTGTCCCGTGCGTGATGCGCCGTCCTCGTAACTCCCTGGTGCGTGCGCCGGGGTTCCGTGATGGGTGGGCCAGCTGGAGAGGAGAACCAGGGTCAGAAAACTTGGTGGAGATCGGCACAGTCGGTGCCGATAAATCATCTATGATGAGCTGTGGCTGCAGATTAGTCATGGTGCGTTGGAGCGTTGAGGGGAGATAGACGATCTTTGTTCCTCAGGCTCGGGTAGATGAGTAGGATCGCTGAGAGGGAGGAGTAGCGGTGAGAGGGAGAAAACGTTCTGTGTCCCTCGGCTGGTCCAGCGTGGACGTCCCGATCTCAGGCGAGGGTCGCGCCATGACGTTTTCTGCAGTTTTCCCGGTCGTGGGTGATGTCCGGAGAGTAGCTCGCCTGTGTTGGCTCCGCGTCGAGGTCTCCCTGAAGCAGAAGGGAGGGCAGCTCGTTTGCGTCAGGCTGCTGTGTTCACTGGCAGCGTGTTTTTTTCAGCGTCGGGTCACCAGCGTGGCCGTCCAGACCAGAAGGTTGCGTTGTACAAAGCGTGTGCATTCTTGGGGTCACCAGTGAAGCAGCATGAAATAAAGTGGCGTTGGTGTAGGTTTTAAGTAGAGTTTATTAAATCATACCGCCTTCACGGGAACTCGGCTCCAGCCCATAGTGTGAGCAGGCTGAAGCCAAATTCCTCAGGCTCTCAGAGAGGAGACACGGTGTGTGTCTGCAGCAGCAGCTGAAGAGTGAGTGAATGAGAGAGAGCATGGGTTACAGTGCAGTATATATACCCAACTACAACAATACATAAAAGAGCATTCCCCCAGCAGTTGGTATGATCAAAGAGATAACAGAACCAGCATGAGACATTTGCATTTGAGAGACATATTGATCTCGGTCTCTAGGTCACAGTAAGGACAGGACGCATGGACACAATGCATGAAAGGCAACATTAACATCATAGAAGTGAGCCAGAAGAAGCGGGGCTGCCTGTAGACATTAATACACATTTCACTGTTCTGTTAATTGCTCTAGCCGAGCGCTGTGTCTGTCCAGTCTGTTGTGGGGGTTACACCAAACCGCCACAAGTGTACAGAAAAATGCATCTGCATGATCCTTAAGTAGTTTGTTTTTAAATATAAAACAACAAGATGCAGTAAATTTAGCTTTTAGATCGGGCCTCATGTTTATAGTTTGTTGTTTTTTTCTACAGAAATAAATATTGCATGACCAACTTTGTCTCTACCTTGGGTTCAACAGTTTCTCAGACTGGGGACCTAAGGCCTGAGGTTGACCGACAATGTGCGCTGGCCTCTTTGACAACACCACATTTCACAAAGGACTAAGCTTCGCAATTTAGATTTCTTTTTGATTCTGTCTATATTATGAGGCGCGTGAACAAATAAAATGGAATGATATTAAATTCACAAGTGTGAAACAAAAGCAAAACTTGATTTAGCTTTTAGATCAGGCATCATGTTTATAGTTTGTTGTTGGGGGTATTTTTCCTACAGAAATAAAATATTGCACGATCAACTTTGTCTCTACCTCGGGCTCAACAATTTCTCAGACTGGGGACCTAAGGCCTGAGGTTGTCTATAAAGCGGTTAAGGATCCTTCTGCTTGAAGAATTGTGTTACCGACACATTCTGGATCAGAGAAAAACATGAACTGAATTCTGAAAATATCGGTTTAACTAGTATTGTGGAGCGTGTAAATAATGAGGCTCGTTTGGTTCAGGCGGTTTATTACACGACTCACACAAGGAGCATAGACAGAATGGTATACAAGTAGGAACTCTTCCCTTAAATAACATGACATCCTTCTAGACTCTTCTCACACACAAAAGATAATCTCCCCCGACTGCAGTCAGTCCATTCATCCTTGACACCTCCCTGTTATCTTACTAGGGCATCTAGAAACTTCTCACACACAAAAGGTTAACTTCGCGTCCTTTGTTCCTGTCTAAGGTGGTAAACCATTATGCACTCCCCAGGTTGCCACCCCCCCCCCCCAGCAACTTAGATAGGACAAAAGGGTAACAGTCCACATGCTGTGATAGAACCATTAACATCAGTCCACATGCTGTAGAACCATCAACATCAGTCCGCATGCTGCTTGGGCTTCAGTCTTCTTCCGTATCTGCTGTAGCCAGGATTCGCTGCCTCCGTGGCGCTGCCATGCTGGGGGGCTGATGTCTGGGGGTGAAAACTTTTTGACTCTCCGTGTGGGTGCTCTGGAGAATCTTTTCTCTGGGAAGCGCCCCGTGGGGGTCTTCCACGCCGAGGGGCCCTCGCCAACAGCACTTGCTCGTTAGCCACAACGAAAGCAGGTTTGAGTCTGTCTATGCCAATTTTTTCCCTCCTACCCCCCAAGTCTTGCAAAAAATGCTTATCCCCTGTTTCCAGCACTCTAAACGGTCCATCATAAGTTGGGCACAGTGGGGGGCGGTGGGCGTCGTGTCTGACAAACACGAACTCTGCGTTTTTCAAAGCTTTAGGCACAAAAACGCATGGGAAACTGTGGTGGGCAGGGCCCGGCAGCGTGCTTGAGTCTATGCAATGCTGCAGCAGCTGAGACGGGGAGCTGCCCGGCGCAGGATTATCTGGCAGAAACTCCCCAGGCAGCCGGAGTGGTTGTGTAAAAACGAGTTCTGCCGGGGAAGCTTCCAGATCCTCTTTAGGCGCAGAACGTAACCCCAATAAAACCCATGGTAGCCTGTCTACCCAATTTGCATCCGTCAGTGAAGCCCTCAGAGCCGCTTTTAACGACCTATGAAAACGTTCGCATAACCCATTAGCCTGCGGGTTGTACGCGGTTGTGCGGTGAATTGAGACACCTAGGCTGCGGGCCATGGTTGACCAGAGTTCAGAAACAAATTGAGAGCCTCTGTCGGACGTAATGTCCGACGGGACTCCAAAACGCGCCACCCATGCTGTTAAAAACGCGCGCGCCACCTCCTCGGCCGTGGTTGCTGCCAGCGGAACTGCTTCTGGCCAGCGCGTGGTGCAGTCCACCATTGTCAGGAGATGCGTGTACCCCTGTGATGGCGGAAGGGGGCCTACGAGGTCCACGTGGACATGGTCGAACCTCTTAGCCGGGATGTGAAACGGCTCCAAAGGAGCCTTCGTGTGTCTGTGAACTTTGGCTCGTTGGCACGCCACGCAGGCTGCCGCCCACTCTTTCACTTGTTTGTGAAGGCCCGGCCACCCATATTTCTCTCCTACCATTTTTTTTTGTAACTTTGATTTTTATTCATTTTTCATCATACATATTACATTCAGATCACAGTCTCTATATTTTAAAAAAAAAGGAGCTAGAGGAAGAAAAAAAAAAAGGGGAAAAAGGGAGGGGGGGAAACGAATTTTGGAGCATCAAGTTTTTAGTTTCCATCTCTTAATTCTTCTGGTTTTTCCAGTGTCTTTGGTTATTCTTTCAATTTCTGTCTCGTTGTTGCACTTTGTAGTGTGTCCATTTCCACCATTTTTTTTTCATATTGTCCTTGCATTCTTTGTCGATATGTTAGTTTTTCCATTAAACGTATATCCTCAACAATGTCAGTCCATTGCTCTTGGTCAGGAAGAACTTCTGATCGCCATTTTCTTGTGATTGTTTTTTTACATGCAATCAGCAATATTTTAACTAGATATCTGTCCTCAGCCTGTATTACATTGTCTCTTTTAAGATCACATAAATACATCAAGTTACAGTTCATTGGTATATTATATCCTAATATCCTCTGTATTGTCACATGTACAGATTTCCAGAATGATGAGATTTTGCAGCATTTCCAAAACAAATGTGAGTGGTCTGCATTTTGAGCCCCACAGCCCCTCCAGCATATAGATTGGGTATTTGTATATTTTCTTTGAATCTGTGGTGTAATGAAATAACGAATCAGGTTTTTCCATCCAAATTCCCTCCACGCCCTTGAACTTGTTGATGTGTGCTGTTTTCCATATTTCTTGCCAGTTTTCTTCTGTTATGTTTAAATTTAGCTCTTTCTCCCATTTCTCCTTTATATAGTTACTTGAATGTTTGTTTGCCGTAAATTTCTGATATAGCTTTGAAATAATTCTTATTTTATTTCCTGCATACGAGCTTAAAATGAATTGTATAATCTTGCTCACATCTGTGTGGAGGTTATGCCTAATCTTCCTCATATAATAATCTCTCATCTGCAGATATCTAAAGAATTCAGATTTTTCTAGTTTAAATTTTCTTCTCATGTTTACAAAACTCCCGAAATCTTTTTTTCCGATATTGCCCCATGCTGTGATTCCCTTGTTCACCAGATTTTTGTATCCCCTATCTTG
This sequence comes from Pholidichthys leucotaenia, assembly GCA_020510985.1. NCBI lineage: Eukaryota > Metazoa > Chordata > Actinopteri > Cichliformes > Pholidichthyidae > Pholidichthys > Pholidichthys leucotaenia. The sequence continues at coordinate 357,426,074 of CM035843.1, read as the reverse complement.
CTTTGCCGGTTCAAACTGACTGTCAAATGCTACCCATTTCAATAGTTTTATGTCCTCCTTTATATTGTGACGTATGCAGGGTTCACACAAAGAAAATGGAGCCAGATGGTTGTGATCAACGGGATTTATTTTACACACCACCGACCCCCAACTTACTTCTGAGCACAGAGAGGAGGGGAGGTCATTCTCCCAGACCTCCGTTTCAATCATGGTTACACACACATGATACATCTTGCCCTAATCCTGCTAAACACTGCTGGGTCATTATAACGCAGTTATAATGACACAGCAGTATAACTCAGTAATAACACATTTAATACACAAACACAGTAACGTTTTCAACTGGCAAAGCATGCTGGGAAATCCCTGCCCCCCTTAACATGGCCCCGACGTTACACTATTATACTTTTGTACTATTTTATACCACAGTTCCAAAGTAAATTTAGTGATTGGGTCTATTTGTTTGATTTGCTTATATACATCCTCATCTCCTATTATGCTTTGTACTGGGAGTCCCTCAATTTCCTTTTCCATTTCTTTCCATTTTGCCTCATATCCTCCGTCGCACCAACATATGATATATCTTATTTGTGCTGAGTAGTAATATTCCTTTAGACTCGGTAGGCCCATGCCTCCTTTCTCTTTTGGTAATTGGAGGGTTTTATATTTCACTCTTGGCTTTTTACCTCCCCAAACAAATCTCGATATCATCCTGTCCCACTTTGAGAACTGGGCACCAGGAATCTCTGTTGGTAGAGCCTGGAAGAGGTAAAGCAGTCTAGGTTGTATGCTGATTTTGACTGTCTTAATTTTTGAATTCAGATCCATATTTAAGATTGACCATCTATCAATATTTTTTTTTATTTCTTGTTCTAACCTATCATAGTTTGCTTTATAGATTTTGCTTAGATCTTCAGGTATGTTCACTCCAAGGTATTTTATTTCTTTTTGTTTCCAGTTTAGTTTGATCTTATCAGTTATCTGGTTTAAAGGGTTATAGTGGAATGTCAGTATTTGTGTTTTTGTTATGTTTATCTTGTATCCTGATAATTTTCCAAAATTTTCTATCAAGTCCATCATTTCCATTATTGATTCGTCTGGTTGTTCAAGGTAAACTATAATATCGTCTGCAAATAGCCCAATCTTGTGTTCCGCTCCCTTTATTGTTACACCTTTTAATTTCTTATTTTGTCGCATCGCTTGAGCCAGTGGCTCTATGAACAGAGCAAACAAGGTGGGCGATAGGCAGCATCCCTGCCTAGTTGATCTTTGTATATTTACTTTGTTTGTTAAGCTACCGTTTATCTTGATTCTTGCCACAGGTTCTTGATACAGCGTCCTTATGCATTGTACTGATTTTTCGTTAAATCCAAAGCGTTCCAGCACATTATATAGGGACATCCAATTAACCCTATCAAATGCTTTTTCTGCATCTAAACTCATTATTACTGTGCTTTTCTTTTCTTTATGTATTTGATTAATTATGTGTAATGTTCTCCTGATATTGTCATGTGTTTGGCGTCCCTCTATGAAACCAGTTTGATCATCCTCTTTCAATTCCGTCAAGAATGTCTTTATTCGTTTACATATAATTGTTGTATATATTTTATAATCCACATTTAATAAAGAGATTGGCCTATAGTTTCCACGTTGTTCCCTATCTTTCCCTGGCTTTAAAATAACTGAAATAATGGCTTCGTTCCATGATGGAGGTATTTTGTTGTTGTTTAATGTCCAATTAAATGACTTTAGGAGCTGTGGCGTGAGTTCTTCTATAAACAGTTTATAAAACTCAGATGGGTATCCATCACTACCTGGTGATTTACCATTTTTAAGTGACCTAATCACATCTTTAATCTCTTGTGTTGTTATTTCTGCTGTTAGCTTTTCATTTTGTTGGTTTCCTATTGATGGCAAGTCCAATGTGCATAGAAATTTTTTAATATCCTTAACATTTGTCTCTTCACGTTGCGAGTATAGTTCTTGATAGAATTTATGGAATATTTCTTCGATGTTTTCTGGGGTAACTGTGGTTTTATTTGTGATGGGGTCCTTAATCTTATATACATTATTCACTGTTTGTTGTTTTCTTAACCGTTTTGCCAGCAGTTTTGTGGCCTTTGGCCCCGTTTCATAATATTTTTGTTTTAAATATCTATTTTTCCTTTTGATTTCATCTATTTGTATTTCTTTTATCTTTATTTTTTCTTCCTTAATTTCTTGATATATTTTTGGGTCGTTTGTGCTTTGATGTTTACGTTCTAATTCCCTCAGTCTCTCACATCTTTGTTCATATGATTCCAGTTTAGACTTTTTTGCTTTTCCTGATTCAACAATTAATTTACCTCTTAACACGGCTTTTAGTGCGTCCCATAGTATTGTTGGGTCCACTTCTCCATTATCATTCTCCTCGATATACTCACTTATGTTTACCTTTATTCTTTCTTTCATTTTCTCATCATTTAATAGTCCTACATTAAGTTTCCATGTTGTTTGTTGTTTTCTATTGTTTAAATATATTTCCATGTATATAGGATTATGATCTGATATTTCTGCCCCTCCAATCCGACAATTTCTCACCCTGTGTCTGTCGCCTTCATTCATAAGGAAGTAAGCTATTCTAGAGTGTACTTTATGAACTGCTGAATAATGTGTATAGTCTTTTTTGAGTGGGTGCAGGTCCCTTCATATGTCTACCATACCCATTTCTGCCAGTGAGGTTCTTATGAATTTTGTTACATGTTTTTTTGTCTTCTTAACACTTGTTGTGTCAACTTCATGATCCATGACGGCATTTAAGTCTCCTCCACAAATTAGGACTCCTTCACTGTGTGTTGCTATGAGATCAAACAGTTGTTGAAAAAAACCCTTGTCACTTTCTGGTGGGGCATAGATGTTCACTAATGTGATCTGCATACCATCTATTCTTCCCTTTTTTTTTTGTAACTTAAGATTTTTATTCATTTTTCATTATATATATTGCATTCAGATCACAGTCTACATTTAAAAAAAAAACAAAGGGGCTAGAGTAAAAAAGAAAAAGGAGAAAAAAAAAAAAAAAAAGGGGGGGGGGACAAATGTTGGAGCATCAAGTTTTTAGTTTCCATCTCTTAATTCTTCTGGTTTTTCCAGTGTCTTTGGTTATTCTTTCAATATCTGTCTCGTTGTTGCACTTTGTAGTGTGTCCATTTCCGCCATTTTTTTTCCCATAGTCCTTCTTGCATTCTTTGTCGATATGTTAGTTTTTCCATCATACGTATGTCCTCAATAATGTCAGTCCATTGCTCTTGGTCAGGAAGAACTTCTGATCGCCATTTTTTTGTGATTGTTTTTTTACATGCAATCAACAAGATTTTAACTAGATATCTGTCCTCAGCCTGTATAACATTGTCTCTTTTAAGATCACATAGGTACATCAAGTTACAGTTCATTGGTATATTATATCCTAATATCCTCTGTATTGTCACATGTATAGATTTCCAGAATGATGAGATTTTGCAGCATTTCCAAAACATATGCGAGTGGTCTGCATTTTGAGCCCCACATCCCCTCCAGCATATAGATTGGGTATTTGTATACTTTCCTTGAATCTGTGGTGTAATGAAAAAGCGAATCAGGTTTTTCCATCCAAATTCCCTCCATGTTCTTGAATTTGTTGACGTGTGTTGTGTTTTCCATATTTCCTGCCAGCTTTCTTCTGTTATGTTTAAATTGAGCTCTTTCTCCCATTTCTCCTTTATATAGTTACTTGAATGATTGTTTGCCATAAGTTTCTGATATAGCTTTGAAATAATTCTTGTTTTATTTCCTGTATATGAGCTTAAAATGAATTGTATAATCTCGCTCACATCTGTTTGGAGGTTATGCCTAATCTTCTTCATATAATAGTCTCTCATCTGCAGATATCTGAAGAATTCCGATCTTTCTAGTTTAAATTTTCTCCTGATGTTTACAAAGCTCCCGAGATCTTTTTTTCCGATATTGCCCCATGCTGTGATTCCCTTGTTCACCAGATTTTTGTATCCCCTATCTTGTTTTGCCGGTTCAAACTGACTGTCAAATGCTACCCATTTCAATAGTTTTATGTCTTCCTTTATATTATACTTTTGTACTATTTTATACCACAGTTCTAAAGTAAATTTAGTGATTGGGTCTATTTGTTTGATTTGCTTATATGCATCTTTATCTCCTATTATGCTTTGTACTGGGAGTCCCTCAATTTCCTTTTCCATTTCTTTCCATTTTGCCTCATATCCCTCGTCGCACCAACATATGATATATCTTATTTGTGCTGAGTAGTAATATTCCTTTAGACTCGGTAGGCCCATGCCTCCTTTCTCTTTTGGTAACTGGAGAGTTTTATATTTCACTCTTGGTTTTTTACCTCCCCAAACAAATCTCGATATCATCCTGTCCCACTTTGAGAATTGGGCATCTGGAATCTCTGTTGGTATAGCCTGGAAGAGGTAAAGTAATCTAGGTTGTATGCTGATTTTGACTGTCTCAATTTTTGAATTCAGATCCATATTTAAGATTGACCATCTATCAATATCTTTTTTTATTTCTTGTTCCAACCTATCATAGTTTGCTTTATAGATTTTGCTTAGATCTTTAGGTATGTTCACTCCAAGGTATTTTATTTCTTTTTGTTTCCAGTTTAGTTTGATCTTATCAGTTATCTGGTTTAGAGGGTTATAGTGGAATGTCAGTATTTGTGTTTTTGTTATGTTTATCTTGTATCCTGATAATTTTCCAAAATTTTCTATCAAGTTCATCATTTCCATTATTGATTCATCTGGTTGTTCAAGGTAAACTATAATATCGTCTGCAAATAGCCCAATCTTGTGTTCCGCCCCCTTTATTGTTACACCTTTTAATTTCTTATTTTGTCGTATCGCTTGAGCCAGTGGCTCTATGAACAGAGCAAACAAGGTGGGCGATAAGCAGCATCCCTGCCTAGTTGATCTTTGTATATTTACTTTGTCTGTTAAGCTACCGTTTATCTTGATTCTTGCCACAGGTTCTTGATACAGCGTCCTTATGCATTGTACTGATTTTTCGTTAAATCCAAAGCGTTCCAGCACACTATATAGGAATTTCCAGTTAACCCTGTCAAATGCTTTTTCTGCGTCTAAACTCATTATTACTGCGCTTTTCTTTTCTTTATGTATTTGATTAATTATATGTATTGTTCTCCTGATATTGTCATGTGTTTGGCCTCCCTCTATGAAACCAGTTTGATCATCTTCTATCAATTCCGTCAAGAATGTCTTTATTCGTTTACATATAATTGTTGTATATATTTTATAATCCACATTTAATAAAGAGATTGGCCTATAGTTTCCGCATTGTTCTCTATCTTTCCCTGGCTTTAAAATGACTGAAATAATGGCTTCGTTCCATGATGGAGGTATTTTGTTGTTGTTCAACGTCCAATTAAATGACTTTAGAAGCTGTGGCGTGAGTTCTTCTATAAACAGTTTATAAAACTCAGAAGGGTATCCATCACTACCTGGTGATTTACCGTTTTTAAGTGACTTAATCACATCTCTAATCTCTTGTGTTGTTATTTCTGCTGTTAGCTTTTCATTTTGTTGATTTCCTATTGATGGCAAGTCCAATGTGCATAGAAATTTTTTAATATCTTTAGTATTTGTTTCTTCAGGTTGCGAGTATAGTTCTTGGTAGAAATTATGGAATATTTCTTCGATGTTTTCTGGGTTAACTGTGGTTTTATTTGTGGTGGGGTCTTTAATCTTATATACATTATTCATTGTTTGTTGTTTTCTTAACCGTTTTGCCAGCAGTTTTGTGGCTTTTGGTCCCGTTTCATAATATTTTTGCTTTAGATATCTATTTTTCCTTTCAATTTCATCCATTTGTGTTTCTTTTATCTTTATTTTTTCTTCTTTAATTTCTTGATATATTTTTGGGTCATTTGTGCTTTGATGTTTATGTTCTAATTCCCTCAGTCTCTCACATCTTTGTTCATATGCTTCCAGTTTAGTCTTATTTGCTTTTCCTGTTTCAACAATTAATTTACCTCTTAACACGGCTTTTAGTGCATCCCATAGTATTGTTGGGTCCACTTCTTCATTGTCATTCTCTTGGATATATTCATTTATGTTTACTTTTATTCTTTCTTTCATTTTATCATCATTTAACAGTCCTACATTAAGTTTCCATGTTGTTTGTCGTTTTCTATTGTTTAAATTTATTTCCATGTATATAGGATTATGATCTGATATTTCTGCCCCTCCAATCCAACAATTTCTCACCCTGTGTCTGTCATCTTCATTCATAAGGAAGTAATCTATTCTAGAGTGTACTTTATGGGCTGCTGAATAATGTGTATAGTCTTTTTCGAGTGGGTGCAGGTCCCTCCAAATGTCTACCATACCCATTTCTGCCAGTGAGGTTCTTATGAATTTTGTTACATGTTTTTTTGTCTTCTTAACACTTGTTGTATCAATTTCATGATCCATGACAGCATTTAAGTCTCCTCCACAAATTAGGACTCCTTCACTGTGTGTTGCTATGAGATCAAACAGATGTTGAAAAAAACCCTTGTCACTTTCTGGTGGGGCATAGATGCTCACTAATGTGATCTGCATTCCATCTATGCTACCCTTTATTATTACATACCTGCCTTCTTTATCCTGGATTTCTTGTTCACATTCAAATTGTATTTTATTTGAAATTAGTATCATAACCCCCCTTTTAGTTCCTCCCTTAAATGAACTGTAGCAGGAGTTCTTATAGCCAAATCTCTTTAGTTTCTCATGTTCTGTCTTGTTCAAATGTGTCTCTTGTATAAATATAATTTCGGCTTTTTCCTTCTTGAATTTTCTTATTATTCTTTCCCTTTTAACAGGTGAGTTCAGACCATTCACGTTTAATGTCATTATCTCAAGATTTTTAACCATATTCATGTTTTTCCATTTTTTTAACTTGTGCTCCTAACCCCTTTAACAACAAAACTAACACATATTTGTACAAAAACACATTAACGAATCTCGACCTCCGTACTTTGGGCCTTTCTTCTGCCCACTGGTCCCTGTTGGTGGGTGGGGGGATTGTCCTCACCGAGTGAGGGGCCCTCCCTAGACCTGTATTTACTATCCAAGTAATAGTCATTAGTCTAGAAATGTCCAACAAAAATCACTTAAACCTCTCCTAGCCGTTTGTTTCTCTTTTACCTTGTCTTCTTGGCCTTCATTTCTTCTGTGTCCTTCTTAATCTTTGTTATAATCTAGGCTTTCCGTTGAAAGCCTTGCAGTTTTTCTTGGGCCCGGTGCGCCACGTCCATCTCCCGCCTTCTGCCGCTCACTCGCCTCCACTCCGGCTGTCGCGATGCGTTCCGTGCCGCTGCTCCTCCAGCCGCTTCCTCCGGTACGCTCACCACAAAGCCTCGCTCCATCATGTCCCACGCTGCCTCTCTGGCCGTGCTGTAGGTTTTCACGCCGTCCTCCCAATGAATTCTCATCTTCGTTAGTGACGTTTGGGATCTAATTTTTTTCTCTTTCAGCGTTTTTTTAACGTTGGCATATTTCTTTCGCTGCTGCACAATTTCTGTCGGGTAGTCATGGTCAAAGAATATCTGTTTGTCGCCGACTCGTATCTTTTTTTTTCCGCACTTGTGTCAGGATTCTTTCCTTTACGTCGTATTTTAGGAAGTTTACCACAACTGACCTGGGTGTAGAGTTTGGATTCGGGTTCTGTGCCAAGGCTGCACGGTGGCGCAGTGGTTAGCACTGCGGCAGCACAGTTTTACCCTCGGCCGGGGGATCGCAGGGATCATGAGATGAGATGAGATGAGATTCAACTTTATTGTCATTACACATGTATGCATGTGTAATGACGCATGAGATCGTGGGTTCGATCCCTGCCCCCGGCCAACAGTGATCTGTGTGGAGTTTGCATGTTCTCCCCGTGTTTGCGTGGGTTTACTCCGGGATTTCTCCGGTTTCCTCCCACATGCCAAAACATGCAGGTTAGGGAGTTAAGGGGCGCTTGCGCACGCAGCGACCGGCAGCTGGTGGCTTGTCACCGGACTGCAGAACAAATCTACCTACGGGTACAAAATAAGTCAAAAAAAAAAAAAAGGCTCTGTGCGCTCGTTGGATCTGCAGGTCCGTTTCATTGGGCAGCTCAAGCTCTTTTTTTAAGAATTGATCCATGAATTTCGTCATCGAGTTGCCTTCAATGCCCTCCGGAATCCCGAAGATGCGTATATTGCTCCGTCTGGACCTGCTCTCCAGGTCGGTTATTTTTTCCTGCATCCTCTGTGTTTGTGCCGTCAGGGTCTGCAGCCGCTCGCTTGCCTCGGTCCTCCAGTCTTCCAACTCTGATATTCGAGCCTGTGCTTATGTCAAACACGTCCGTTGAGTGCGCAGTTCCTCCATGTTTTCAGCTAGCTTGCGTTCCATTTCTTTTCGGAGGCCCATAATTTCCTCCTTCATCTCTTTTTTCAGTTCTTCCTTAAGAGCCGTTAAATCCTGTTGGAGTTGTCGCTTGAAGTCTTTTATGTCTTTACTTATATTGGCGATGCCAGTGTTCATAATATTGAGTTTGGCGTCCTCCATTTTCTCTGCTGTAGTCACCTCGTTTTTTTGGGCCTCATGTTCAGCGATTTCTCCTGCGTTGTTGAAGAGGGATTCTTTAGTTTTACCCTGCTTTTGTCCGTGTGCCCGGCTTCTTCGTGTTTTCATCCCTTGGTTTATTGTTCCATTTATGTCGAGTTGGCCATTTATCGAAGATTTTAAATCCGACTAGGGAGAGCTCTCTGTTTAAGCGTTATGTCTCTCCGCCATCTTCCCGGAAGTCCCCCTCTCCTACCATTTTGACCAACGCGCGCACCCCTGGGTGTGCCAAAGAGTGAACCGACTCAAACACGCGGCGGCGCCACGCGGCCGGAACTGCAGGCCGTGGGCGACCCGTGGAGACGTCGCAGATTAAGGGGGGAATGCCGTTAAGCAGCATCCTATTCTCCAGCCTTAACCCTGTTGGTCTAGACTGGAGCGCGCGCACGTCCGCGTCACTAGCCTGCTCCGCGGCCATGGCTGCGTAATCCATCCCTACACAGACCGGGGCCACAACGGCGCGCGAGAGACAGTCTGCCACTACATTCAGTTTGCCCGACACATGCTGAATATCGGTAGTAAACTTTGAGATCGCGGCCAGCTGCCTCTGCTGCCGGCCCGACCAAGGTTCTGAAACTTTGGCCATCGCGAATGTTAGTAGCTTATGGTCAATGAACGCAGTAAAATTGTGCCCTTCCAGCCAGAACTGGAAATGGCGAATGGCCAGGTGGAGAGCCAGCAACTCTCTGTCAAACACGCTGTATTTACGTTCATTGTCGTGCAAGGTTCTGCTGAAAAAGGCAAGCGGCTTCCAAGCCCCGGCGACGCGCTGCTCCACGACAGCCCCTATGGCCACATCTGAGGCGTCAGTGGTGAGGGCTATGTGGGCCGTTGGGTCTGGATGTGCCAACAATGCAGCGTTTGCCAGGGCTGCTTTAACTTCCGAGAACGCCTGCTCTCGTTCCGGGGTCCATTCGACCCTATTCGCGGGTTTCTGTTTTTTGAGCGCAGCGTACAATGGCTGCATGAGCTGCGCTGCGCGGGGAAGGAAACGGTTATAAAAGTTCACCATTCCCAAAAATTCTTGTAGCGCCCTGACCATTTGCGGTCGGGGAAAATATGTCACTGCACGCACTTTGTCAGGCAGCGGAACTGCTCCTTTGGGAGAGACGCGGTGCCCTAAAAAATCAATCCTCGTCACCCCAAACTGACATTTCGCTGGGTTGATTATTAAACCGTGCTCTTCCAACCTTCGGAAAACCGTCGTGAGGTGGGTTTCGTGTTCGTCTTCGGACGCGCTGGCTACCAAGATATCGTCCAGGTAGACGAACATGAAAGGGAGATCGCGCAGCACTGCATCCATCATGCGTTGGAACGTCTGTGCAGCCCCTTTAAGCCCAAACAGCATGCGCAAGAACTCAAATAAACCAAACAGAGTTATTACCGCTGTTTTGGGTATGTTCTCAGCGCGCACTGGGACTTGGTGGTAACCACGGACCAAATCTATCTTAGAAAAAATGTGCGCTCCTGCGAGGTGAACAGAAAAATCCAGAATGTGGGGAATTGGGTAGCGGTCGTGCGCTGTAGCGTTGTTTAACCTGTGGAAATTGTTGCAAGGTCGCCACGAACCTTCAGCTTTAGGGACCATGTGTTGCGAGGAAGCCCATGGGCTGTTTGAGCGCCTGATGATGCCTAACCTCTCTAGGTTAACGAACTCCTCGCGCGCTATGGCCAGTTTAGCTGCGTCCAAGCGCCGAGGTCTTGCAAAAACGGGCGCCCCGGTGGTGGTGGTGATAAAATGTTCCACCCCATGTTTAGCGATAGTTGCTGAAAACGTCGGGACTGTGAGTGCTGGGAACTGAGCGAGCAGTGTGTGGAACTTACCGCATGCTGCTGTGACGTTGGCTTGTGCTGTTGGCCGGGTCACTCGAGCTATACAGGGGAGAGAGTCAAAAGACAGTGCATTAACCAGGTGCCTGTTAGCGATATCTACCAACAACCCATGTGCACATAGAAAATCAGCCCCCAGTATATGGTAATCCAATGCTGCTACAACAAAAGTCCATTCAAATGCACGACCGTGTAGAGACAAGAGTAGAGTCCTCTCACCAAAGGTCTTAATCTCTGAGCCGTTTGCTGCTGCCATCACAGGGCCACTGGGTCCTGCCAGCCGGTCAGCATAGGTCGGCCGGATGAAACTCTTCTGTGTGCCAGTGTCCACGAGGAAATGCCTCCCCAAGCGTGCGTCCGTCAAATAGAGCAGCTTGTTCTCCTCCCCGAGGGTCGCGGCTGCTACCGACCCCCGGTCTTGGCGTTTCCCGAGCGCTTGAACTGGCACGGTGGTATACATCTGCATGCCCTCTCTGCAAAGCGGCGGTGGTAGAAGCAAAGCATGTCACCTCCACGTTCCTTGGCCCCCGCTGCTGCTGCCGTCGGTGGTTCTGCTGCTGCCGTCGGCGGCTCCTCGCCTCCTCGTGTCGACATGCCGGGCTCCGTCGCTGCCGCAATGGTCACGAAAGCCTTGGTGGCGATGATGATCCGGTCTGCCTCCCGGGCTAGCGCACGATAGTCCCGTTTGGTCAGCAACGACGAATTGGCCAGGGCCGCTCTCGCCGCTGTCGGAAGGTTCATGAGGAAAATGCGGGTAAAGATGAAGTGGTCGTCGTCCGTGCCCTTTAACCTCAGCATCTTCTCCATCATGTCCACGGCTGAACCGTCTCCCAACTCGGTCCGCGTCAGAAGCCTCTCTGCTCTCTCACCATCCGAGAGCGTGTAGTGCTGGATGAGGGCAGCCTTCAGCGCGTCATATTTGCCGTCGGCTGGTGGCTGATCGAGCAGGCTCTCGATGTGCTGAGCCATGCTGGCATCGAGCGCTGCGACCACATAGTGGAATTTCGTATCATCCGCCGATATCCCTTGGAGGGCGAACTGCGCCTCGGTTAGGTGGAACCAGGAGCGCAGGTTGTGCTGCCAAAAATCAGGTAGTTTGATCGCTACAGCGCACGCGAAGCTGGGGGTTCCAGTCGAGGTTGGCTCCGGGGATCTTCCGTCGTATTCCATGATTCGTCTTGGGTCACCAGTGTAGAGCGTGTAAATAATGAGGCAGATTTGGTTCAGGAGGTTTATTACACGACTCACACAAGGAGCATAGACAGAATGGCATACAAGTAGGAACTTTTCCCTTAAATAACATGACGTCCTTCTAGACTCTTCTCACACACAAAAGATAATCTCCTTCTAGATTCTTCTCTCACACAAAAGATAATCTCCCCATCCGACTGCAGTCAGTCCATTCATCCTTGACACCTTCCTGTTATCTTACTAGGGCATCTAGAAACTTCTCACACACAAAAGGTTAACTTCGCATCCTTTGTTCCTGTCTAAGGTGGTAAACCATTATGCACTCCCCAGGTTGCCACAGTATAAGCTTTAAACAACTAAAAATGAATGCTTTAACAGATCAACATCTTGGCTCTTCCAAAAAGTACTTCTATGTATTTTATTGACTTAAAATACACTGATTCTATGTGAGCTGTTTAATAATTTTCAAATCTCACACCACTAACAAAGCCTCCCCTGCCTCCCTTCCCTCAGCAGCATCATAACAGTGTCTCCTGGAGTCAGAAGGCCACTTGCATTTTTTAGCGTCGGTTGGTCATTCAGGCAGTTTTGTGTGATTTAAAATTTTTTTTTTCTGATAACACAGACATTTTTTTAACATTCCATTCAGTTTTTTCCTAACGATCCAAACAACATTTTTTCACTCTACAGTGGGTAAATGTAAAAGCGATTGATCAATGAATCAGACTAAAGTAAGTTGAGGACACATATTCACGATTCTCGGTTTGGTTTCATAATACATAAAAAATATAAAAAAGGGCATCCGGACGGTAAAACATTGTACACGATATTTACCAACGGGTAAATTATTTTATTCAATTTATTTCAAAAACTTTATCATATGCAAATGTATTTACCGCAGCAAATTGTAAATAAAAAAAAACCTTTAAATAAATAAGGCAATGGCTTTTACTTTCTTTTCCAAGTTTCTAAGTCGGACTTTTAAAAAAGTATTTGATGCATTAGATTGTGCCATTTTACCATCTACATTAGAAAAATGCTGTACAAGAACCCACCCATCTACACAACAAACGCGGGATCGTTCTACCCATTGAACGGAGAGGGAGAGTCCTCCTCCCATAACGGTCTACAGGCGGGCCCCTACTGTCGACCAATGAAACTACAAGGGTGGAGTGTGTGAAAATCGGATAAATAAGTAGCTCGAAATCGGAAAAATGAAACAAACTTCGGGAAAAAGACAGAAAAAAACTCCACCATGACTAAGAGGCTGCGCGATCTTCATCTGATCAGCGAGACACCCGTCTCCACCTTGCTACAGAGCGCTCCGGGATTAGCGCTCCGGGATTAGATTACTCCCTCTACAGGCCTCAATGTGGTTTTTGAGGAAGGTGACCCAATATACATGGCGGATTATCTACCTCCTGTGTTTCTGGATATAGTAAAATTTGGGTTGATAAAATTTCTGGACGTTACCATCGGCAAATACAGAGAAGAAATATGCGATTGTTGTTGGGTCAAATCCACCACGATTGCCTGCTGGAGTCAGAATATTTCTTTCTGACCCACTTTGAAGAGATCATGAAAAGACTGCGGAACAGGTGCTTCATTCCAGTGCTCCAGAGACTGACCGAATTAAACTGCATACTATATACTTGTATACAGGTGTACGTCGGAATTACAGAGGCTTTCCTTCATGAACTTAGACAAACACCACGCATCATCCCCAAGATTTCTGAAATTTCAGAACCGCTGTTTGCGGGGCTATGAGAAAATGGCTGATCGTTTGCAAAGAGCTGAGGACTACTGGCGCATGCGCATGCAGCGACCGGCAGTTGGTGAAAAAAGTTTGACGTCTGTGTCTCTGTTTTTATGCACTTTAATGTGTTTTAACGAAATTCCCTGTGTCGTTTTTGTCCTTGAATGTTTGTGGACTATATAATGAAGAGCTCCCTGGTTCCATCAGTATGGATTTCCTCCTTGTTTTTGCACTGTTTTTTTTTTCCTACCGGCTCTTTGTCATGGAGGTAAGCGCAATCGCAATCATGCCAGGAAGAATACAGTATTCCAGAGACATGTTACTGCATTTAAACACGGATAATGCAGCATCTGTGTTCGAGTCTGTGCCGCAACTGCCGGACTTTATTTTAAGAGATTTTCACGGACACAGCGATGAAAGGAGAGACAAGAGGAGGAAACGTGGAAAGCGTGGAGGCGTAAAATTAAGCCTGAGGAGGCGTCAGCTTAACCGCATTCCTCTTCCTTCCATTATTATGGGGAACGTACAATCCCTGAGAAATAAAGTGGATGAAATTCAAGGGAATGTACGATATCAGAAGGACTTCAAGAACTGCTGTGTCATGGCTTACACGGAGACGTGGCTTACGGCGCATGACCGGGACGCGGACCTGTGTATTGACGGCTTTGGAGCCCCACTTCGCTTGGATCGGCAGGGAGAGGCAACGGGGAAACGTCAGGGGGGCGGCGTATGTTTATATATTAATAAACAGTACTGTACATCTATCACGGTCAGAGAGCGCATCTGTACACCCGATGTGGAGCTTCTGTCCGTATCGCTACGCCCCTTTTATCTGCCCCACGAGTTCCCCCAGCTTTTCATAACGTCTGTGTACATTCACCCAAGAGCAGATGCTGACTCCGCCTCCAGCACCGTCTTTGATGTGGTACAGCAGTTGCAGTCGATTTCCCCAGAGGCTCCAAACTTTATTCTTGGGGATTTTAACCATGTTTCTTCAAAGAAGACACTTAAAAACTTTTATCAGTATGTCTCCTGCCCAACCAGGCGAAAAAAGACATTGGACTTGTGCTATGGATCCATAGAGAGGGCCTATAAATCATTTCCCCTTCCTCCTTTAGGATCCTCAGATCACAACTGTGTACATTTGCTGCCCACATATAAAACTGCTCTCAGAAGAGGCAAGGTGAAGATCAGAGACATAGACGTGCGGACAGAGGATTCAGTGCACTACCTTCAGGAATGCTTTAACTGTACAGACTGGGAGATTTTCACACTGTCCTGCGGGGATGGTTTGGACTCTTTGGTGGACGTCACATGCTCATACATGGCTTTCTGTAGAGATATGATCATTCCATGTAAACGTGTCAAAATATATCCCAACAACAAGCCATGGGTTACAAAATCAGTTAAATCCTGCTTACAGAGGAAAGCACTTGCCTTTAAACAGGGGGATGTTTCTGAGCTACAGGTTGCCACAAAAGAGCTGAAGTCCGAAATTTTAAGAGCAAAACAGAATTATAAATCAGAGTTGGAAAGCAAAATGGCAACAAAGAAACTTGGTTCAGCCTGGGCCAGTATGAAAACTATTGCAGGCCTTCAGAGCACAGAGTGCAGTAATTGTGTGTTTTTAGATGGTTTTAATTCAGACACAGAGCTGGCTAATGCTCTTAATTGTTTTTATGGTCGTTTTGATTCCTTTGATTTTAGCACAGAAACCCAAGATTTGAAACAGAAACTCAAAGACAATCAGCACTTTAATATTGAGGTGCAGGATATTAAAAGGGCGTTCTGTGCTGTAAAAGTGAACAAAAGTCAGGGCCCTGATAATATATGTGGGCGCTTGGTAATGTCCTGTGCACATGAATTGAGTCCTGTATTTCACTACATTTTCAATAAGTCCTTACAGACACAACATGTGCCTAAGATCTGGAAAGATGCCGTGGTTGTCCCCGTTCCAAAATCCAGCTGTCCTAAAACGGTAAATGACTTTAGACCAGTTGCTTTGACTTCAATTTTAATGAAAATTTTTGAAAAACTTGTCAGATTTGAGGTTCTAAAGCAGACTGGGCATGCATTGGGTCCTCTGCAGTTTGCCTATAGGCCTCACAGAGTGGAGGATGCCACTGTCACTCTGTTTAACATGCTTTTTAAACATCTGGATTTTAATGGGACACATGCCAGGCTTTTATTTGTGGACTTTTCGTCCGCCTTTAATACAATCCAACCTCATATGTTAGTTGAAAGGCTCCTGCAACAATTTGATTTGAGCAATAATCTGGTGGGTTGGATTCTGGATTTTTTAACCAACAGGACACAGAGAGTAAGGGTCAATGGTACATTGTCTGACCAAAAGTGCTCTTCTACTGGCTCTCCTCAGGGGTGTGTGTTGTCACCACTACTCTTCATCCTGTACACAAACATGTGTCGGAGCAGACATGACAACAGACACATTATAAAGTATGCTGATGATTCAGTTGTTGTCAGTCTCCTCCAGGATGGTGAGAGTGGCTACATCCCAGTAGTTGATGATTTTGTTCACTGGTGTGAGGATTCCTACCTGCAGCTGAATACGACAAAAACTAAAGATATGATGATTGACTTTAGGAGGAAAACTCCCAGGCAGAAAATCACTGTACTAAAAGGCCAAACCACTGAATGTGTACAATCCTACAAATATCTTGGGACGATTATTGATAGTAATTTAGACTTTGAAGAGAACTGTGAAAGGGTGTGCAAAAAGGGTCAGCAACATTTGCATTGTTTAAGGAAACTTGCACGCTTCCAAATTGACCGAACCATAATGATAATGGTTTATCAGGCTTTTATTGAATCCGTTTAATCCTTTTCTTTAGTGTCATGGTTTGGTCAGATAAAACTGAAACAGAGGAAATCCTTGGATCAGGTAGTTAGATTGTCCAGTCGTTTGCTTGGTGAGTCACAGCTGAGCCTGACATCCCTGTACACCAGACAGATACAGAGGATTGCTACTGTCAGGCGGTGATCCTCGCGGATCACCATAAGACGCCAAGAGTCACCGGAGAGTTTTGCAATGATATTTATTTACAAGACAAGACAATATGTGACTCAAGACTATGAGCCGCTAAGGGCAAAACACACACTACGAGGTACAGGGGCTCATAGGGCTAACCCCAGCCACTACGAGCTAAACTATGACAAGAAAGCACCAACCTGACATGAACATGACGAAGAAGGTCTGACGATTGTTTGACGATACTCCCGCCACTCGACTGCCGTCAGCGCCCGCCTAATAAAGCTGAGCGCTAACGAGCAGTGATGACAAACAGCTGACTGTCCTTGACAGCCGGAAGCCCCACCGAGCGCCTTCACAATAAGAGCCCGGTGAAGCCAGAATATAACCCACAGCTGTCAAAGCTGGCAGCGAGCTATACGTGGCCCGAGCGCGGACAAGACCGGCGCTCGGATCGTAACAGCTACCTCCATTTTAAATGATGACTCCCACCCTTTGCACTGCCACTTTCAGCTTCTCCCCTCCAGACGGATGTTTGCTGTCCCAAAAAATAAAACCCAGCGCTACAGAAACAGCTTTGTTCCTGCTGCTGTTAAAGAGTTGAACAAGATGTAACAATAAACTGCACATAATTTAGTTACCTATTTATTAATTTTATTTTATATTTACTTATTTTTGTAGGTTTTTTATTTGGGTTCTAAATCTTTTATCGGGTTTTAGACTTTTGAGTTTTTAACCTCTTTGACTAGTCTAACTTTTTAATATGACCCTTCTCTCTTATCTCTGTTTTTTCTCTCATCTCTTTGTCTTATATCCTGATTGGTGGAGCCTTGAGTACTTTTATCATGTTTATAGTCAGCTTCACGTGTGCCTGTGTTTGTGTTTATGTTGAATGTAATTGTGGTTTGTAAATATGGATGTCACCTGACTGCAAAACAAATCTACCTACGGGTACAAATAAAGTAACCTGAACCTGAACCTGAACCTGGCAGGGTCGTCTGGATGGTGAGAACTTTTGAGAGGAGGATTTTGTGGACGATTCTGACAGCAAGAAGAATTGGGATATGGACGGTGATACAGACTGTGATATCAATTCTGACGCAGAGTTGGAAAACACTGATGCCAAAATGTAATAAAATGCTTTTAAAATTAAATCTGCATGCTTTTACTTAAACTATCTTTGTTCCACAACCAATTGCCTGCCGAGATGAAATCATCGCAGCGTGTACCGCCATATAATTTGATTTAAGGTAGTGTTTTTTTCTCACTCAAATGCATGGAGAATGTACGTATATGTGTGTAAGGAAAAAAAAGTGTTTTGCAATATTGGAGTTTTTTTGCTTGTGTCTAACCTTTTACCGTGATTGTAAGAACAAAATAAATCTGTTCCATTTACTGAAGTGTGGATTACTTCTTTTTTTGGTCCAGATGATTCAAAAATGAAGAAATAGTTGAGAGTTTAGTTGTTCCTTAGGCCTTGTGTTTTTATTACGCCGCAACATGGTACTTTTTTACTAAACCAATGACTGAAGTGTGTAATCACTCAAATGTACAGAAAACTGCATAATTACAGTTTAAAAACAACTTTTATTCATCAGTCATCCAAGCTGCCCCATGGTCTGCAGTGTGTGTGTGTGCATGTGGGAAGAGGAAAGGGGAAAGGGGGGTTGCTGTTTTCCAACATACAAGCCATAGCTTATGTTACACTGGGGGGAGACCCCCTGCTGAAAAAGGCTTTGGAGTGTGGATGAACCACAGCATAAAACAATGATGTGTGTGTGTGTGTGTGTGTGTGTGTGTGTGTGTGTGTGTGTGTGCAGAGCTCAAATGTTTGGTTTCACAGTGGCAAGTAAAGCTTCACACCATCCCTCTGGCACTTTTTTCCATCCATCCATCCATCCATCCATCTTCTACCGCTTTTCCGGAGGTCCGGGTCCCGGAGGCAGCAGGTCAAGCAGAGAAGCCCAGACTTCCCTCTCCCCAGCCACCTGCTCCAGCTCTTCAGAGAGGATACCAAGGCGTTTCCAGACCAGCTGGGAGACATAAGTCTCTCCACCGAGTCCTGGGTCTGCCCCGGGGTCTCCTCCCAGTGGGATGTGACCGAAACACCTCAAGTGGGAGGGGTCCAGGAGGCATCCTAATCAGATGCCCATACCACCTCAGCTGACTCCTTTCAATGTGGAGGAGCAGCGGTTCTACTCTGAGCCTCTCCCGGATGACTGAGCTCCTCACCCTATCTTTGAACCACCCCTCTGGCACTTTTTTCCCTAGACAAATTCGCTCCTTTTCTCCTACTGGCTCAGCAAACATCCTACAGCCACTCAGAAATGCAAAATATGTGTTTAAGAAGTAGAATTTGTATCCTATCTAAAGTCAGTCAGCCCAACAGGTAAACTATTGCAACACTAAGAGTCGTGTGAATTAATCACCATGAGTAATCTTCCTCTGCTTATACAACTGCAGCAGCAACAGCAGCAGCAAATGTGTCTATTTTATCTTCTGCTATCTATCCTGCTCTTAAAACCAGTCTCCACGTCTGTCAATCTTGCGTGAGTCTGGACTACTTTTTCTGTAATTTGTGGAGGCCATGTCTGTAGAAAGCAAGTATTCTGAATGTAGATGAAATACGGAGTAGAATCTGTAAGATCCCTTCCTTCGCATGTGTGCGTGTGTGTTTGTGTGTCTGTACTAAAAACGTTTTAGAGACACTCTGACTGATGTGCTCTGAAACTCTACACTGCCACAGCAAATGTTAAAATCAACTTGAAACTACCATGTGCGTACTTTTGTACACAGAGCACATCTATTTTGATTAAGAGAATGGTATTGGCTGTGTTTTTAAATCATTTTAGAGACACTGATGTCTGTGTTTTTTGCAAATTGAAACACTACAAAGTTGTCACTCTGACGAGAAGTCTTGTCATCATTAACCCCATTCACACACTAACCCACATATGGTCAACAGATTAAAAACACTTCTGATTGACAGCCTAATTACACTGGTCAGGTTACTGGTCATGTTTTCAAAACACTTTTGATTGACAGCCTAATTATGCAGGTCATGGGGGCGGGGTCAGGGTCAGGTCAGAGGGCATGGCACCTGTCAAAATGAGAAAGGGGGTGTGTACAAGTAGTGCCTTTCCTCTCTAATTTCTGCAACCACACCCAGGCCTGATTACTGTCACACCTGTGCTCAATCAAGAAGACACTTAAATAGGACCTGCCTGACAAAGTGAAGTAGACCAAAAAGATCCTCAAAAGCTCAACATCATGCTGCGATCAAAAGAAATTCAGGAACAAATGAGAAACAAAGAAATTGAGATCTATCAGTCTGGAAAAGGTCATAAAGCTATTTCTAAAGCTTTGGGACTCCAGCAAACCACAATGAGAGCCATTATCTACAAATGGCAAAAACATGGAACAGTGGTGAACTTTCCCAGGAGTGGCTGGCCGACCAAAATTACCCCAAGAGCGCAGCAACCACTCTTCCAAGAGGTCACAAAAGACTCCACAACAACATTCAAAGAGCTGCAGGCCTCACTTATGACTCCACCATAAGAAAGAGACTGGGCAAAAATGGCCTGCATGGAAGAGTTCCAAGACAAAAACCACTGCTGAGCAAAAAGAACATAAAGGCTTGTCTCAGTTTTGCCAGAAAACGTCTTGATGATCCTCAAGACTTCTGGGAAAATACTCTGTGGACTGACAAGACAAAAGTGGAACATTCAGGAAGGTGTGTGTCCCATTACATCCGGAGCAAAAGTAACATAGCATTTCAGAAAAGGAACATCATACCAATAGTAAAATATGATGGTGGTAGTGTGATGGCCGGGGGCTGTTTTGCTGCTTTTGCTGTGGTAAATGGAACCATGAATTCTGCTTTCTACCAAACAATCCTGAAGGAGAATGTCCGTCCATCTGTTCTTGACCTCAAGCTGAAGCGCACTTGGGTTCTGCAGTAGGACAATGATCCAAAACACACCAGCAAGTCCACCTCTGAATGGCTTAATAAAAACAAAATCAAGACTCTGGAATGGTCTAGTCAAAGTCCTGACCTGAATCTGATTGAGATGCTGTGGCATGACCTTAAAAAGGCAGTTCATGCTCGAAAACCCTCCAATGTTGCTGAATTACAACAATTCTGCAAAGGTGAGTGGGCCAAAATTTCTCCACAGCGCTGTAAAAGACTCATTGCCAGTTATCGCAAATGCTTGATTGCAGTTGTTGCTGCTCAGGGTGGCCCAACCAGTTATTAGGTTTAGGGGCCAATCACTTTTTCATACAGGGCCATGTAGGTTTGGAATTTTTTTTTTCCCTTAATAATAAACATCTTCATTTAAAAACTGCATTTTGAGTTTACTTGTGTTATCTCTGTCTAATATTTAAATTTGTTTGATGATCTGAAACGATCCCCTTCATGGATCGTCACCTTATCGTGGTGGGGGGTTTGCGGACCCTAGTGATCCCATGAGCTATGTTCATTCATTCATTCATCTTTTTCCACTTAATCCTTTTTTTCGGGTTGTGTGTGTGTGTGTGTGTGGGGGGGGGGGGGGGGTGCTGGAGCCTATCCCAGCATCTTTTGGGCGAGAGGCAGGGTACACCCTGGACAGATCGCCAGTCCATCGCAAGGCCAACACAGAGAGACAGACAACCATTCACTCTCACAGTCATACCTAAGGACAATTTAGAATCCCCAGTTTGATGCCAATTAACCTAACGCATGTTTTTTGGCATGAGGGAGGAAACCGGAGAAATCCCAGAGTAAACCCACGCAGACACGGGGAGAACATGCAAACTCCACACAGATCACTGTTGGTCGGGGGCTGGGATTGAACCCAGGATCCCCTGGCCAAGGGTGAGTTGCTGTGTTGCCGCAGTGCTAACCACTCTGCCACAGCGCCACCCCAGGAGGAGTTATGTTGTCCGGGGCAATTTGCCTCTGGTAGGGTCACCCAAGACAAACTGGTCCTAGGTGAAGGGCCAGACAAAGAACGATCCAATAGACTCGCATGATGAACGCTAGAACAGGGATCCAGTGTACCACGCCCGGTATGAGAGAAAAATAATCCCTCAAGAACAAAATGCCCACCGGTCAGTTGCTCATTGGACATTTTTTGATCAGGATTTGTCCTTCAATTCACATATTAAATTTGTTTCTAAGACTGCCTTCTATCATTTGCGTAATATTGCCAAGATTAGGAGCATCTTGTCTCAGAGTGATGCTGAGAAGCTGATCCACGCTTTTGTTAGCTCGAGATTAGATTATTGTAATTCTTTATTATCAGGTTGTCCTAAAACATCTTTAAAAAGTCTTCAGCTGATCCAAAATGCTGCAGCAAGAGTTTTAACAGGTACTAGAAAGAGAGATCATATCTCTCCGGTTCTGGCCTCCCTTCATTGGCTTCCCATAGAGTTTAGAATTAAGTTTAAAATCCTTCTTCTTACTTACAAAGCTCTAAACAATCAGGCTCCTTTTTATTTAAAAGATCTGATACTACCGTATCATCCTAACAGAGCACTACGCTCCCAAAATGCAGGTTTACTTGTAATACCTAGAATCTCCAAAAGTACAATGGGAGGCAGAGCCTTCAGTTATCAAGCTCCTCTCCTGTGGAATCAGCTGCCAATCTGGATTCGGGAGTCAGACTCGATCTCTGTTTTTAAGAATAGGGCTAAAACCTACCTTTTTGATATAGCCTACAATTAGGGAGGGATCATGTGTTTTCTGAACCCTCCCTTAGTTATGCTGCTAATAGGTTTAGTCAGCCGGGGGACCTCCAGTAATGCACTGGGCCTCACTCCTTTCCTCACTCTCTATGAAATTTTTTTTTTTTGCTGGTCATTAACATTTGTTTGTTCTCTCCCATAGATTGAGTCCCCATCGTGCTGTTTGCTCTCTACATGTCTGTTCTTTTCTTCTTCTCTATCCCCTCACCCCCCAGCCAGTCGCAGCAGATGACTGCCCCTCCCTGAGCCTGGTTCTGCTGGAGGTTTCTTCCTGTTAAAAGGGAGTTTTTCCTCTCCACCGTCGCCAAGTGCTTGCTCACAGGGGATCGCCTGATTGCTGGGGTCTTTCTGCAACTGTGGGGGTCCTCCCTACAGTTGATAGTGCTATGAGATGACTGTTGTTGTGAAATGGCGCTATATAAATAAAGTTGAATTGAATTGAATTGAATTGAATTTACCCACCAGAAAAGTTACAAAAGGGACAACTGCCCACCACTAATATTCATCAGAATCATCTTATTTTTTTTTCTCAATATGAATTGTTGTCAAAAATGAATGCAAAAACATAACATCAAATATAAAATTTTATTTACAGTGGGGCAAAAAAGTATTTAGTCAGCCACCAATTGTGCAAGTTCTCCCACTTAAAAAGTGAGAGAGGTCTCCAATTTTCATCATAGGTATACCTCAACTATGAGAGACAAAATGAGAAAAAAAAATCCAGAAAATCACATTGAAGGATTTTTAATGAATTAATTGGTAAATTCCTCTGTAAATTAAGTATTTGGGCAATAACAAAAAGTTCATCTCAATACTTTGTTATATACCCTTTGTTGGCAATGACAGAGGTCAAACGTTTTCTGTAAGTCTTCACAAGGTTTTCCCACACTGTTGCTGGTATTTTGGCCCATTCCTCCATGCAGATCTCCTCTAGAGCAGTGATGTTTTGGGGCTGTCGCTGGGCAACACGGACTTTCAACTCCCTCCAAAGATTTTCTATGGGGTTGAGATCTGGAGACTGGCTAGGCCACTCCAGGACCTTGAAATGCTTCTTACGAAGCCACTCCTTCGTTGCCTGGGCGGTGTGTTTGGGATCATTGTCATGCTGAAAGACCCAGCCACGTTTCATCTTCAATGCCCTTGCTGATGGAAGGTGGTTTTCACTCAAAATCTCACGATACATGGCCCCATTCATTCTTTCCTTTACACGAATCAGTCGTCCCGGTCCCTTTGCAGAAAAACAGCCCCAAAGCATGATGTTTCCACTCCCATGCTTCACAGTAGGTATGGTGTTCTTTCTCCTCCAAACATGACAAGTTGAGTTTTTACAATAAAGTTCTATTTTGGTTTCATCTGACCATATGACATTCTCCCAGTCCTCTTCTGGATCATCCAAATGCTCTCTAGCAAACTTCAGACGGGCCTGGACATGTACTGGCTTAAGCAGGGGGACACGTCTGGCACTGCAGGATTTGAGTCCCTGGCGGCATAGTGTGTTACTGATGGTAGCCTTTGTTACTTTGGTCCCAGCTCTCTGCAGGTCATTCACTAGGTCCCCCCGTGTGGTTCTGGGATTTTTGCTCACCGTTCTCGTGATCATTTTTATCCCATGGGGTGAGATCTTGCGTGGAGCCCCAGATCGAGGGAGATTATCAGTGGTCTTGTATGTCTTCAATTTTCTAATAATTGCTCCCACAGTTGATTTCTTCACACCAAGCTGCTTACCTATTGCGGATTCAGTCTTCCCAGCCTGGTGCAGGTCTACAATTTTGTTTCTGGTGTCTTTTGGCAGCTCTTTGGTCTTGGCCATAGTGGAGTTTGGAGTCTGACTGTTTGAGGTTGTGGACAGGTGTCTTTTATACTGATAAAGAGTTCAAAGAGGTGCCATTAATACAGGTAACAAGTGGAGGACAGAGGAGCCTCTTAAAGAAGAAGTTACAGGTCTGTGAGAGCCAGAAATCTTGCTTGTTTGTAGGTGACCAAATACTTATTTTATCGAGGAATTTACCAATTAATTCATTAAAAATCCTTCAATGTGATTTTCTGGATTTTTTTTTCTCATTTTGTCTCTCATAGTTGAGGTATACCTATGATGAAAATTGGAGACCTCTCTCATCTTTTAAGTGGGAGAACTTGCACAGTTGGTGGCTGACTAAATACTTTTTTTCCCCACTGTATACAATGATCTAAAAACATACATAAATAAAGACACATATATTTAGAATTCAACAACATATTACTTACAAATGAATATAATTGTTCTCCAATATCAAGAACTTTGTCAAATATAAAAATATTTAAATGTCACATATCAAAGTAACACAGTGACTGAGAATGTGAGACTATAATTAATTGATTTACTCCAAGTGAGTACATATGAAAGTATAAAGACTATTTAATGATTGCAATTGTTTTAGCAATCAAAGTTAATCACAGTCAGTACATATCAAAGCATTTGCTTAATGTTTTTTAAACCTCTCTGCAGAAGTAAGCTACTAGTAATTTAACCTGTTGAACTCTGTTCAACTTCCCTAAAAACGCCTAAAAATAACATGCCCAAAGTAAATCAAAAGCTGTTCTTCAACCCTTTGCAGCATCTTCATGGGGTTCGTCTCATTTAAAAGAAAACACTCTGAATTTTTTGGCAAAACAGTCATAATCTCTCTAAGTGCTCCTGCCACTGAGTAACAAGAAAGTTCGCCTGGGTGTTTTTTTAGATACAAATGCTTGCAGATAACATACAGTTGTCAGATACTGGCTGGAAAACACAACAGAAATGTAGAACCAAGTGTTTTCAAGCTCAGGTCAAAATTTTGTAAAAATACCATAAAAAATGAATATATTACACAACTTTTTTCTCAGGTTGTAACAAGGCTGTGTCTGTACTGGAAGACCGAAAATACAGCATTTTTTTTCAGTGTGCACTGAGACGCACTAAGATGCAGAGACGTGATCGCCCTCGGAATTCACAGAGTTCAAGGGGTTAATTATCCAGAAGAAGCTTTTTTGCACCCTTTTGTCTCCCTGCTTTTTCTGCTGACCTGGTAGATACCAAAGGAGATGTCGCAAGTTTATAACTCTTTTATGTTTATGGTAACTCTGACACACCTCATGTTTCCTGTTACAGCAACACAGTCACACACTTCCAGGGTCAGATGGGGAGAGTGCAGCTATGCGGTCTCTCCGCGCTGATCACTTCTGCACATTAAAATATATAAAATAACCTTGTTGGGATTCTTCATTTCATCTATCTCCATGCACAATGTGTTATGTCTTAATAACAGGAGACCTGAGCCATGTTGAACCGAGCAACAAACTGCACTTTATTAAGACAGGCACAGATTATACACACCGGCCATAGCCCGCCTGACGTCATCACGTCCACACCTCGGCGTCGACTACGGCAAGCCATCCGTCCATCCATCCATCCATCCATCCATCCATCCATCCATCTTCTTTCGCTTAATCCTTTTTGGGTCACGGGGGGGGGGGAGCTGGAACCTATCCCAGCATCTTTGGGCGAGAGGCAGGGTACACCCTGGACAGATCACCAGTCCATCACAGGGCCAACACAGAGAGACAGACAACCATTCACTCTCACAGTCATACCTAAGGACAATTTAGAATCCCCAGTTTGATGCCAATTAACCTAACTTGCATGTTTTTTGGCATGTGGGAGGAAACCGGAGAAATCCCGGAGTAAACCCACGCAGACACGGGGAGAACATGCAAACTCCACACAGATCACTATTGGTCGGGGGCTGGGATTGAACCCAGGATCCCCTGGCCAAGGGTGAGTTGCTGTGCTGCCGCAGTAATAACCACTCTGCCACCGTGCCGCCCCAGGAGGAGCTATGTTGTCTGGGGCAATTTGCCTCTGGTAGGGTCACCCAAGACAAACTGGTCCTAGGTGAAGGTCCAGAAGAAGAACGATCCAATAGACTCGCATGATGAACGCTAGAACAGGGATCCAGTGTACCCTGCCTGGTATGAGGTTACTGGGACCCCACCTTGGAGCCAGGCCTGGGGGAGGGGCTCGATAGCTAGCGTCTGGTAGCCGGGTTTCTGCACATGGGACCCGGCCGGGCTCAGCCCAAAGGAGTTACATGGGTCCGCCCTCCAGTGGGTTCACCACCTTGCAGGAGGGACCATGGGGGTCAGGTGCTGTGTGGATCAGGTGGCGGTCAAAGGTGGAGACCTTGGCGGTCTGATCCCAGGCTTCCTGAACCGGCTTTTGGAACGTGGAATGCTACCTCTCTGGTGGGGAAGGAGCCTGAGCTGGTGCATGAGGTTGAGAGATACCGGCTGGATATAGTCGGCCTCACCTCAACACACAGCTCCAGTTCCGGAACCAGTCTCCTGGAGAGGGGCTAGAGCTTGGCCTACTATGGAGTTGCCACGGGCGAGAGGCGACGAGCAGGGGTGGGTATTCTTGTTTCCCCCCACCTTGCTGCCTCTATATTGGAGTTTTCCCCAGTGAATGAACGGGTTGCTTTCCTGCACCTTCGGGTTGGGAAACAGGTCCTGACCATCATTTGTGCCTATGCACCAAATGATGGTTCCAAGTACCCACCCTTTTCGGAGTCTCTGACTGGGGTGCTGGAGAGTGTTCCTCTTGGAGACTCTATTGTCCTACTGGGGGACTTCAATGCGCACGTGGGCAATGACAGTGAAACCTGGAGGGGGGTGATTGGGAGGAACGGCCTGCCCAAGCTGAACCTGAGTGGTGTTGAGTTATTGGATGTCTGTGCTAACCACAGTTTGTCCATAACGAACACCATGTTCAAGCATAAAGGTGTCCATATGTGCACCTGGCACCAGGACATCCTAGGTCACAGGTCGATGATCGAGTTTGTTATCGTGTCATCAGACCTGCGACCATATGTCTTGGACACTCGGGTAAAGAGAGGTGCAGAGCTGTCAACTGATCACCACCTGGTGGTTAGTTGGATCCGATGGCAGGGGAGGATGCCAGTCAGATCTGGTAGACCCAAACGTATAGTGAGGGTGTGCTGGGAACATCTGACTGAGGCCCCTGTCCAGGAGGTCTTCAACTCCCACCTCCGGAAGAGCTTCAACCACATTCTGAGGGAGTCTGGAGACATGGAGTCTGAATGGGCCATGTTCTCCACTTCCATTGTTGAAGCAGCTGCCCAGAGCTGCAGCCGCAAGGTCGTCAGGGCATCTCCTGGTGGCAACCCCCCAACCAAGTGGTGGACACCGGTGGTGAGGGGGGCCATTAAGCTGGAGAAGGAGTCCTATTGAGCTTGGTTGGCTTGTGAGACTCCCGAAGCAGCTGAGGTGTACCGGCAGGCCAAGTGGAGTGCAGCTCGGGTTGGTTGCTGAAGCAAAAACTCGGGAATGGGAGGAGTTCATTGCAGCCATGGAACAAGACTTTCAGTCGACCTTGATGAGATTCTGGCAAACTGTCCGGCGGCTCAGGAGGGGGAAGTAGCTCCCTGTTCAACACTGTGTATGGTGCGGATGGGGCTCTGCTGACTTCGACTGGGGATATCGTCAGGCGATGGAAGAAATACTTCGAGGATCTCCTTAATCCCACTGATACGCCTTCCACAGAGGAAGCAGGGCTTGTAGATGAGGGGGATGACTTGTCTATCACAGGGGCTGAGGTCAACAATGTGGTTAAAAATCTCTTTGGTGGCCAGGCCCCAGGGGTGGACGAGATTCACCCTGAGTACCTTAAGGCCCTGGATGTTGTAGAGCTGTCATGGTTGACATGCCTCTGCAACATTGGGTAGAGGTCAGGGGCAGTGCCTTTGGCATGGCAAACTTGGGTGGTGGTTCCTCTCTTCAAAAAAGGGGACCAGAGGGTGTGCTCCAACTTTAGAGGGATCACACTCCTCAGCCTCCCTGGGAAGGTTTATGCCAAGGTACTGGAGAGGAGAGTCCGGCCGTTGGTTGAACCTTGGATTCAGGAGGAGCAATGTAGTTTTCATCCTGGCTGTGGCACATCGGACCAGCTCTTTACCCTCTTGAGAATCCTCGAGGGTTCGTGGGAGTTTGCCCAACCAGTTTACATGTGTTTTGTGGACTTGGAGAAGGCATTCAATCGCGTCCCTCGTGGGGTTTTTTTTTTGGGGGGGGGGTGCTTTGGGAGTATGGGGTATCGGGCTTGTTGCTCTGAGCTATTCGGTCTCTGTACAACCGTTGTGAGAGCTTGGTTCATATTGCCAGCACTCGGTCGGACTCATTCCCAGTCAGAGTTGGACTCCACCAGGACTGTCCTTTGTCATCGATCTTGTTCATAACTTTTATGGACAGGATTTCTAGGCGCAGCCAGGGAACAGAGGGTGTCATGCTTGGTGACCACAGGATCTCATCTCTGTTGTTTGCAGATGATGTTGTCCTGCTGGCTTCATCCAGCAATGATCTACAGGTCTTACTGGGACGGTTTGCCGCTGAGTGTGAAGTGGCTGGGATGAGAATCAGCGCTTCCAAGTCCGAGTCCGTGGTCCTCAGCCGGAAAAAGGTGGATTGCCCTCTCCGGGTTGGGGACATGCTCCTGCCCCAAGTGGAGGAGTTTAAGTATTTTGGGGTCTTATTCATGAGTGATGGGAGAATGGAGCGAGAGACTGACAGACAGATCAGAGCAGCATCTGCAGTGATGTGGACGTTGTACCAGTCTGTTGTGGTGAAGAGGGAGCTGAGTTCTAAGGCAAAGCTGTCGATTTATCAGTCAGTCTACGTCCCTACCCTCACCTATGGTCATGAGCTTTGGGTAATGACCAAAAGAACGAGATCGCAGATACAAGCGGCTGAAATGAGCTTTCTTCGTAGGATTGATGGACTCACCCTCAGACATAGGGTGAGGAGCTCAGTCATCCGGGAGAGGCTCAGAGTAGAACCGCAGCTCCTCCACATTGAAAGGAGCCAGGTGAGATGGTATGGGCATCTGATCAGGATGCCTCCTGGACACCTCCCACTTGAGGTGTTTCGGTCACGTCCCACTGGGAGGAGACCCCAGGGCAGACCCAGGACTCACTGGAGAGACTATGTCTCCCAGTTGGTCTGGGAATGCCTTGGTATCCTCTCTGAAGAGCTGGAGCAGGTGGCTGGGGAGAGGGAAGTCTGGGCTCCTCTGCTTGAACTGCTGTCTCCGTGATCCAGACCTCCGGAGAAGCGGTAGAAGATGGATGGATGGATGGATGATGATCTGAAACATTTAAATATGACAAACAAAAAAAAAGAAATCAGGAAAGGGAAAAAAAACACTTTTTCACACCACTGTAAACTGCACAGCAAAAATAAATATCTTGTCAGACAAAAACAAACAAGCATTAACAGCCTTAATTTATTTCATTTTACTTATATTTGACTTTTTGTAGTGTAGTTGCGTTTTCTAGCTCAAAGTTGCATTATTTCTCAAAGAGAAACAAAAATGAAGCCATAGTGGCTCAGGAGTTAGAGCAGGTCATCCATTAACTGGAGGATTGGAGGTTTGAATCCCACTCCCTCCACCTTGCTGTTGTGTCCTTGGGCAAGACACTTTACCCACCTTGCTTCCAGTGTGTTCATGGTTCATGACACTGATGTATGAATGTAAGTAAATGTTCGGTGGTGGTCGGAGAGGCCGTTGCATGGATTGGCAGCCATGTTTCTGTCAGCCTGCCCCAGGGCAGCTGTAGCAACAGATGTAGTTTACCACTATCATTGTCTGTAGAGTGAATGAAAAATGGAACCATTGTAAAGTGTCATGTTCTGGGCTCAGACCCTTACTTTATTTTTGAGTGTCATTTATCTGTAAGTCTGTTGTTGGTTATTTTCTGTATTTGTGTCTTGGTTTATTTTCCTGTTTCATAGCAGAGTTCTGCTCTCACCTTCTTGACTCACTCACCAGCTGATTGCTGTGCTTCAGGTTCCTCAGCTGCAATCGGTTGGTAATTGGGTCACCCTGCCACTTGCACCTGCAGCTTGTTAGTGCCCCACTATATATTTGACTGCTGTACTCTCCTTCAGTGTGGCAGCCAACCATAATGTTTAGACTGGACTATTTCCTTGTGTTCAGTCTTCCCCTCCTCTTCTCCAGAGTTTTCTGTAACTCTGGAGATTCATCTGTGTTTAAGTAATCCTTCTTGTTTTTGTATGAGCTAACAGTTATTTTTTTGGACTGCTATGTCTTCTCTGTTAATAAATGTTCCTCACTGCAGTTATAGCACTTGAATTTGTCTTTTGCCTTAGCGGGGCGTGGTTCATGACAGTAAAGTGTCTATGGGTGTCATGAAAAGTGATATATAAATGCAGTCCATTATTAAAAGCATAGCTATTACACATTTTTAAACTGGGATTTTGTGTTCTGTAAAATCTGAAATTTTTCGGTATACAGTGTTTTTTCCTTGTAGTATTAAACATGAAATAGTTCCAAGGTTGTCATAGCCAGGAGCGGCACTGGGGTTAAGCTCCCAGTGCTTATAAAATGCTCCTTATGGCGTGCGTCTCAAAAAGCCTCTGACAACTAAGTCCAACTCCTAGCCTGCTTGTGTGGTTTAGTTTCTAAGCCCGGCGGAACTGCTTTTACTAATAGGAGAAGGGGCGAGGGCGGATTTCTGGCGCCTTAAAGCCAGATGCTTCGGGTAGATGGTGGCCCGTTAACCTGGGAAGGTAGCCCATCTAGGCGAAGGTAAACCCCGATTTCAAACCTCCGCTGCCTTGCGGCATACCTGGTCACGGGAAAGGCTTCGGGAGTCAACCCTGAGGAAAAATCCGGAGTCGGAGTCCCTAAGGCAGTTCTCTGTTGTACTTGTCATCATTCTGGCAGCTCCTGCGATGGCGCTGGTGCCAAACTGTAGCAGCCCTGCTGTTCCTTTGGATTCATTAGTGACGTGGAGAGGGGGGACATGCTGTATGGGCAACATCTTCACTTCCATATCTTCCTGCCCAGGCTTGAAACCTACCAACGCCCAACGCTGGAAGGTAGAACACCGGATCACTGGAGTGGACACTCCAGCTTCGCCTTCGGCATAGACAAAACACGGGGAATGACAGTTACCGGTTATAAGCCACTGCTCAACTGGCGTAGAGCGTGGCGCCAGAGGTTGTTCCCGACGGTGGGAGGGATCATCTGATCTCACTGGACAGATACCGCCCACCTCAAGCTGGGCAGCCCCCAGCCAATAAGATGTTGTCCCGCCACAGCCTGCTTTCCTCATTGGGTGCATGGGGATAAGGTGCAGTCCGAACGGCAGGCTGAGAACCTTCGCACCAGGCAAGACAACAAAACAAAAGAGACCAACTCTAAAACTGGGAACTTGGAACGTCCGCACTATGATGACAGGACTCGCTGCTAACCTCAAAGACATCAGCGACACCAGGAAGACTGCCGTCATCAATAATGCGCTGAAGAGACTGGAAGTGGATATTGCCACTCTCCAGGAAACACGGTTGGCTGACGCAGGCACACTGAGAGAGAAGGACTACATGTTCTACTGGCAGGGAGAGGGCAGTGACCAACGCGTGGAACATGGAGTGGGCTTTGCAGTGAAGAACACCTTGCTGAAGATGGTGGAACCGGGCAGCAATGGCTCTGCACGACTCCTCACCTTCCGCCTTAACACCACTCAAGGCCCAGTCACCCTCGTCAGTGTGTATGCTCCAACACTAACAGCCACACCAGAGGCAAAAGACGAGTTCTAGGAGAATCTCGCAACAACTGTCAGGATTAGCCCCAACTCCCAACAACTCATTCTCTTTGGAGACTTCAATGCCAGAGTGGGTGCTGACCACGTCTCCTGGCCCTCCTGTCTTGGACCATTTGGCGTGGGCAGAATGAACGAAAACGGACAGCGGTTGCTCGAGTTCTGCACACATCATGATCTGTGCATCACAAACTTGTTCTTCAAGACCAAGCCCCAACACAAGGTTTCCTGGCGACATCCACTCTCAAAGCACTGGCACCAGCTGGACTTGATCCTGACCAGGCGCACCTCACTGAAGAACGTGCTAATCACCCGCTCGTTCCAGAGTGCAGATTGCGACACAGACCATTCATTGGTGTATTGCAAGGTCAAGCTGCAGCTGAAGAAATTCCACCACGCCAAACAGCCTGGAAAGGCACGGATTGACACTAGCAAGATGGCCAAACCAGAACTTGTTGAGCAGTTTACCTCCACTCTTGTGAAGGAACTTGGTGAATCACAAGAAGGAGAGTCTGCAAAACAGAAGTGGGAAGTGCTGCGAAACATCATCCACCGCACAGCCTTGGCTACTTTTGCGAGGAAGACCTCAAAGTCACAGGACTAGTTTGATGCCAAGTCGACCGTGATGACCTCGACCGTGATGACCCCCGTCATTAAAGCCAAGCGCTCAGCACTTGCTGAGTACAAGAAATACTCAAACGAGAAGAATCTCCAGATTCTCAGGGCTGCGAGAAGCAAAGTTCAGCAGACTGCTCGGTGCTGTGCCAACGAGTACTGGACACAGCTCAGCCAAGATATTCAAACCGCCGCAATAACAGGGAACATCCGTGGTATGTACGACGGCATCAAGAAAGCACTTGGTCTGGCTCAGAGCAAGACGGCCCCCCTCAAATCCTCCACTGGGGAGATGATCACAGAAAAGAACAAGCAGATGGAGAGATGGGTGGAGCACTACTCTGACCTCTACTCCAGACAGAACACCGTGACACCTTCAGCCCTTGATGCCATCGATTGCCTACCGTCCATGGACGAACTTGACGCTGAGCCAACCATCGACGAACTCAGCAAGGCCATTGATAGCCTGGCCGCTGGCAAGGCACCCAGCAATGACGGCATACCCCCCAACCTGATCAAGCACTGCAAGACCGCCCTACTGCTGCCATTGCATGACGTCCTCTGCCAGTGCTGGAAGGAAGGTGCCGGACCACAGGACAGGAGGGACGCCAAGATCATCACCCTCTACAAAAACAAAGGGGAGAGAAGCGACTGCAACAACTACAGGGGCATCTTCCTCCTCAGCATCGTTGGCAAAGTCTATGCACGAGTTGTCCTCGTTCGCCTACAGAAGCTTGCTGAACGTGTCTACCCCAAGTCTCAGTGTGGCTTCCGCGCTGGGCGATCGACGGTAGACATGATATTCTCCATCCGCCAACTCCAGGAGAAGTGCAGAGAACAGAACATCCCCTGTACGTCACCTTCATCGACCTCACCAAAGCGTTCGATCTGGTCAGCAGAGATGGCCTTTTCAAGATCCTGCCAAAGATAGGATGTCCACCAAAGTTGCAAAGCCTCATTGAATCGTTTCACACCACCATGCAGGGGATGGTGCAGTACAACGGCAACGTCTCAGAGCCATTCAATATACACAGTGGAGTGAAACAGGGCTGTGTACTTGCGCCAACCCTCTTTGGGATTTTCTTTGCTATGCTCCTGAGGCATGCCTTCAGCACAGCAACAGAGGGAATCTACCTGCATACAAGATCGGACGGCAGGCTTTTCAACCTCGCCCACCTGAAAGCCAGAACCAAAGTACGTGAGGCTCTAATCAGAGATATGCTGTTCGCAGATGACACTGCAGTCGTGACCCACACACAGCAGGAGCTTCAGACCCTGATAAGATAAGATAAGATAAGATAAGCCTTTATTAGTCCCACAACGGGGAAATTCCAGGATTGCAACAGCACAGGGATAGCAACACTCAGAGCAACAATCAGAAGGCAAGAAAAAAAACAAGCAAGCAAGAGCAGCTAATATACATATGTACGTATTACTATAAAATATATATATATACACACACACACAGACACACAGTGCAGAGCATTGTAGCTGGATGGAATAAATATATGAATATATGAACACACAGTGCAGAGCATTGTAGCTAGATGGAATAAATATGTAAATATATAAACACCCACAGTATGGAGCATTGCAGCTAGGTGGAATAAATATGCAAGTATATAAACACACACAGTGCGGAGCAATGTAGCTAGATGGAATAATATGTAGATATATAAATATATAAACACACCCAGTGCTGAGCATTGTAGCTAGATGGAATAAATATGTAAATATATAAACACACACAGTGCAGAGCATTGTTGCTAGATGGAATGAAACAGCATAACCGTCTACTTAGTTATCCTACATGGTATGATTATGTGCCCATACATATTCTCACCCTCCATAGCGACCGGTATGTTCCTAGTTGTATGCCGGAGGGGACCATTGTGTGAGTCTATTGCATCTTTTGCATTCAAAAAACTATTAGTTTGTTACGTCTTTTTGCTATCTCTGCGAGCAGCCCTGCTTAGGTTGTACAGTCTGACAGCCGTTGGTAGGAAGGACCTACGAAACCTCTCGGTTGTGCACCTGGGATGATGTAGTCTGCTGCTAAATGAGCTCCTCAGTGCATTCAGTATGTCCTGCATAGGGTGGAACTCGGACTCCAGCAGAGATGACAGTTTAGCCACCGTCCTTCTCTCTCCTATCTCCTCCATCGGATCAAGGCGCTGCCCCAGGACAGAGCTAGCTTTCTTAATCAGTTTGTTCAGTCTCTTCCTATCGGCTGCAGTAATGCCACTGCCCCAGCAGACCACTCCAAAAGTGATGGCTGATGCCACCACCGTGTCATAGAATGACTTCAGCAGCGCCCCTTGTACACCAAAAGACCTGAGTCTCCTCAGCAGGAACAGCCTGCGCTGTCCCTTCTTGTGGAGTGCATCTGATGGACCGCTTCTCCCAGGCATGCATGGACTTCGGGCTTACCATCAGCCTGAAGAAGACTAACGTCTTGGCGCAAGGCACAGAAGCACCACCAACCATCACCATCGACGACTATGAGCTGGAGGTCATGAATCAGTTCACGTACCTGGGGTCCACGATCAGCAGCAACCTCTCTCTTGATACAGAGATCGACAAGAGGATTGGAAAATCAGCCTCCACACTCGCCCGCCTCACCACACGAGTATGGGAGAATCCCAAACTCTCTGTCAAGACGAAGATGGCAGTGTACAACGCCTGTGTCATCAGCACACTGCTCTATGGGAGTGAGATGTGGATTACATACTCCCAGCAGGAAAAGAGACTGAATTCCTTCCACTTGCGCTGCATTCGCCGCATCCTGGGCATATCCTGCCAGGACAAAGTGCTTAACACAGAAGTCCTGTCCTGCGCCGGCCTTCCCTCCATGTTCTCTCTACTCAGGCAGCGCAGACTCCGCTGGCTACACCATGTTTACCGTATAGAGGATGGCAGAATCCCCAAAGACGTCCTCTACGGAGAACTGGCGACTGGCAGGAGAGACGCTGGCCGCCCACAGCTGCGCTTCAGAGACGTCTGCAAGAGAGATATGAAGGCCCTGGAGATCAACACAGAGCGCTGGGAGGACCTCGCAACGGACCGCTTCAAATGGAGAGGCACCCTGACCAGACAGCTCAAGGCGGGTGAAAAGAAACTGACTGCTGCAGCAGATGAAAAAAGGACCCGCAGGAAGAACCACCACAGACCCAGCAGCACGGAGACCATTCACAAGTGCGACCTGTGTGACAGGAACTGCCATTCGCGCATCAGCCTGCTCAGCCACAGGCGGTGCTGTTCCAGCAGAGTAGACATCTAGGATTCTCTTCCATGGTCATCACAGACCGACGGAGGCCGACAACGATTAAACATGACATTGAATATCAATATTTTATTATTAAGGTAATTATTATCAAGGTAAAAAATCCCGGTATTATGACAATACTAATGTTAAACTAGAAAAGCACTCGGAGAGCGCAGACCTCCGCCAAGCGCCACAGTTCCCCCCCCCCATACAGTGTTTGTGTGTACGTTTTCAGATTCCTTGACCATGAAAACATATGACTAGCAATTGGATTCACAATGATAGGATTAGTGGTTCAGTAGTAAAAGCATTACCTCCTTGGCGGAGGTAATAAACTGAAGTTTTGCTGTTGTGTCCATCTCCATACTCCCAGGCTGCGGGCGTTGTAATTCATCGCGCAACCACGTACAACCCACAGGCCAATGGGTTATGCGAGCGTTTTCATAGATCACTGAAAGCAGCACTCAGGGGTTCACTGACGGATGCAAATTGGGTAGACAGGTTGCCGTGGGTTTTATATTGGGGTTGTGCTCCGCAGCAAAA
Source organism: Pholidichthys leucotaenia (assembly GCA_020510985.1). NCBI lineage: Eukaryota > Metazoa > Chordata > Actinopteri > Cichliformes > Pholidichthyidae > Pholidichthys > Pholidichthys leucotaenia. Next base: position 357,389,860 of record CM035843.1, on the reverse strand, counting down.
GAGGATTTGGAAGCTTCCCCGGCAGAGAGCTTGTTTTTGCACAGCCACTATGGCTGCCCGGGGAATTTCTGCCAAATAATCCCGCGCCGGACAGCTGCCCATCTCAGCTTTTGCAGCGTAGCGCAAACACAGGCACGCTGCCGGGCCAAGCCCACCACTGTTTTCCGCGTGCTTTTGTGCCTAAAAAGAATGCGGAGTTCGTGTTTGTCAGACACAACGACCAGCGCCCTCTATTGCGCCTGCACACATGTTGAAAATGGCCGTATCTCACAATGTTAAAGAATCCTTTAAAAAATTCCTGTATCCAGACGGTGATCCAGATCATCCCCAAAATTTAATCAGTTCTTCCTTGTACCATTTCCAACAACGCCTGAAAGTTTCATCGAAATCCGTCCAAAACTTTTTGAGTTATCTTGCTAACCAACAGACAAACAGACAAACGCTGGCAAAAACATAACCTCCTCCTGGCCTGCGGCCTGGCGGAGGTAATAATACTAATAGTACTAATGTTAAATAATAAATAATTCTATTCCACCTTAACCGGAGTGGTGGCCTAGCTGGTAGAGCATCCACCCCACACCTGGGAGGCCGGGGTTCAAGTCATGCCGAAGACCATATAAAAGTGGAACTTCCTGCCGTCCAGCTTGGTGCTCAGCAATAATGGAACGGAGGAGGGAAATTTGTGGTGGCGCCTTGCATGGCAGCGACCCCTCTGATTCTTGATGTGATTAACATTGTAGGTAAGAGAAACGTAATTTCGTTCTACTGTACGTGATTGGCTGTATGGATTGAATGACAAAAAAAGTTGGCTTTACCTTTACTAATAGTTAAAACCCTGTCCCTTATTTGGCTGTGAGAAAGTTGGCAACCCTAGCAGATGGACAGATACACACAACCATAAACGGACGCAATAACCGATTACCGTATGCATCCGTTTCACCGAGGCATAAAAATATATAAAATTACCTCGCTGTGATTCTATATTTCATCTCTCTCCATGCACAATGGATAATTTTTCAACCACAATGTGAGGACTCATCCGGGATCTCTTGGAAGATTGACCCATCTCAAAAGTGACCAACAGCTGATCTCCCTGGAATGAACAAAGAATTTCTGGGTCTTCAACCTCATTCAATCAGTCAATCAATCAATCAATCAATCAATCAACTTTATTTATAAAGCACTTTAAAATGCAACACTTGCCGCACAAAGTGCTGTACAACACAAAAGCACATAAAAACATAAAAGCAAGGAGCAGGACACTAACACAAAAACAATATAAAACCAACAAACACAATACAAAACTCGGCACGGCCAGAAACCACAGTCAATAAAAACGACAATGTAAAAGAAGTAAATAAATAAACAAATAAAAATCCATTTCATTCAATAAAATTAATGTCTCACACTGGGTCGAAGGCCAGGAAGTAAAAGTGCATTTTAAGACAGGTTTTAAAAATGGACAGTAAAGGTGCTTGTCTAATGTTCGGAGGTAAATCGGCACCTGGGTGCCATGATTGAAAAGGTTCTGACCCCTAAGAGCTTCCGCTTCACCTTCGGCAACCTCAGGAGCAGCTGTTCAGCTGACCTGAGGGACTGGGTGGCAGCGTAGGGATGCAGAAGCTCAGAGAGGTAAGGTGGAGCAAGACTATTCAAGGATTTAAAAACAAATAAAATAATTTTAAAATGGACTCTAAAATGCACCGGCAGTCAGTGGAGCAAAGCTAAAATGGGTGTGATGTGATCTCTTTTACATGTACCTGTTAAATAATGGGCAGCGGCATTTAACTAGCTGCAGACGCGAAAGAGATGACTGGCTGACATTGGCATAAAGTGCATTACAGTAATCCAGCCGAGACGAAATAAAAGCATGGAGTACTGTTTTGAGGTGTGGCCTAGAAAGAATGGGTTTTACTTGTGCTAAACGCCTTAGATGAAAAAAGCTGGATTTAACAACAGAATGAATTTGAGTGTCTAGTTTAAAATCACTGTCCATGATAAAACCAAGATTCTTGACTGTGGGTTTCACATAAGGTGTGAAGGGGCTCAGGTTTACAGGAGGGGACAGAGGCCACTAGTTCTAAACACCATCACTTCCCTCTTCTTATCATTAAAATTCAGAAAGTTTAGGGCCATCCAAGACTTGATGTCTTCAATGCATGACAGAAGTGAGTTTGCAGATGAGGCATCTTTTTGTTTTAAAGGAACATACAGTATATCTGACAATCATCAGGGTACAGATGGAAGGAGATCCCATGCTTTTTAAAAATGGAACCCAGCAGAAGTATGTACAAGGAAAAAAGCATGAGCCCTAAAATTGACCCCTGTGGGACCCCATATGGCAAAGGATCAGAAGAGGATTCAAACCCAGAGATGCTAACTTCAAAACTTCTGTCTGCCAGATAGGACCTAAACCAGTCAAAAGCAGTGCCACAAATGCCCATTAGGTGCTGCAAACGGAAAATTAAAATGTGATGGTCCACCGTGTCAACGGCAGCAATTAAATTAAACAACACAAGAACAGCATATTCACCTGAATCACATGCTCAGAGGATGTCATTAAAGATAAGATAAGATAAGATAAGATAAACCTTTATTAGTCCCACAATGGGGAAATTCCAGGATTGCAACAGCACAAGGATAGCAACACTCAGAGCAATAATTAAGAAGATACGAGAAATATAAATAAGAGCAGTGGATATACATACGTACACATAAATATATAAATATATATACAAAGTGCAGAGCATTGTAGCAAGATGGAATAAACAGCATCACCGTCTACTTAGTTATCCTATGTAGTATGAATATGTACCCATACATATTGTCACCCTCCGTAGCAACTGATATTGTCCTAGTTGTATACTGGAGGGGACTATTTGTGTAAGTCTGTTGCGTTTTTTGCATTCAATACTATTAGGTCATCACATTATTTTTGCTATCTCTGCGAGCAGCCCTGCTTAGGTTATACAGTCTGACAGCTGTAGGTAGGAAGGACCTGCGAAACCTCTCGGTTGTGCATCTAGGATGATGTAGTCTACTGCTAAATGAGCTCCTCAGTGCGTTCAATATGTCCTGCATAGACTGGGACTCGGACTCCAGCAGAGATGACAGTTTAGCCACCATCCTTCTCTCTCCTATCTCCTCCACTGGGTCAAGGCGTTTCCCCAGGACAGATCTAGCTTTCTTGATCAGTTTGTTCAGTCTCTTCCTATCAGCTGCTGTAATGCCGTTGCCCCAGCAGACCACACCAAAAGTGATGGCTGATGCCACCACCGTGTCATAGAATGTCTTCAGCAGCACCCCTTGTACACCAAAAGACCTGAGCCTCCTCAGTAGGAAAAGCCTGCGCTGTCCCTTCTTGTAGAGTGCGTCGGTATTGTGTGACCAGTCTAGTTTATTGTTCAGATGAACACCAATGTACTTGTAGGATGTCACCATCTCTCAATGTCTGTTCCCTGTATGTTTACTGGTGCTGTGAGGGGTTGTCCTTGCCTGCGGCAGTCCACCACCAGCTCCTTAGTTTTCCTCGCGTTGATCTGGAGGCAGTTCCGATGGCACCAGTCCACGAAGTCCTGGATAAGTCCTCTGTACTCAGCTTCATCTCCGTTGGAGATGAGGCCGACGATCGCAGAGTTGTCAGAGAACTTCTGTAGATGGCAGTGTGTTGTGTTGTGTGAGAAGTCCGCAGTATAAAGGATGAACAGGAAGGGAGCCAAAACTGTTCCCTGGGGGGCCCCCGTGCTACCGATGAACATGTCAGACACACAATCTCGGGTTCTCACAAACTGTGGCCGGTTAGTGAGGTAGTCCAGGATCCATGATGACAGGTGCTGGTCCAGCCCTGCGCACAGCAGCTTGTCCTTCAGGATCATCGGTTGAATGGTGTTGAAAGCACTGGAGAAGTCAAAGAACATGATCCCCACTGCATTCCCGGGCTTCTCCAGGTGGGACAGAGAACGGTGAAGGAGGAAGATCACTGCATCCTCTACCCCAATGCCATGCTGGTAGGCGAACTGGAGTGGATCCATCACTGGTCCCACCAGGGGGCAGATGTGAGCAAGGAGCAGTCTCTCCAGGGTCTTCATCATGTGAGACGTCAGGGCCACTGGTCTGTAGCTGTTCAGATCTTTGGGGTGGAAAGTCTTTGGTACAGGTACCACACAAGACGTTTTCCACAACTGTGGTACCCTCCCCAGCTTCAGGCTCAGGTTGAAGATGTGCTCCACAATCCCACACAGCTGGTCTGCACAGGACTTGAGGAGCTTTGCACTGATGCTGTCCGGTCCCGAGGCCTTCCTTGCTTTGATCTTCCTCAGCTCCGTCATCACCAGGGTCTTAGTGAGGGTCAGGTTGGGAGGCTGTGTGCTAGGAATGGGGGGGTGTTGGTGGAGTGGGGTGTGGACAGCAGGTCTTGATGACTTTTGAGGCAGCAGTGGTTGTTGTGCAGTCGGGGGGGAGGGCGATTGGTCAAAGCTATTAAAAAACAGGTTCAGATTGTTCGCCCACTCCCTGCCCCCCGTGGCCTGGGGGGAGGTATTCTGAAGCCCAGAGATGGTTTTAAGGTTTCTCCAGACCCTGCCGATGTTGGTCTGTTGCAGCTTGTCCTCCATCTTCTTCCTGAAGCTGTCCTTGCCTTCTCTGATCTTCCTCCTCAGCTCCCTCTGTACGGACTTCAGCATCTCCCTGTTCCCCAACCTGAAGATCCTCTTCTTCTCTCTCAGAAGTGTTTTTATCTCAGGGTTGATCCAGGGTTTGTTGTTCGAGCAACACCGTATGGTCTTGGTGGGTACGGTGTTGTCCACACAGAAGCCGATGTAGTCTGTGATGGTGTGAGTGAGGCCATCGATGTCCTCACCATGTGGATCGCTGAGCTGCTCCCAGGCAGTGATTTCAAAATGACATAATGCACGGCCCAGGAGACACACACGCAGGCTCAGGATAGATTTAACAGCTTTATCAGCGACAAGGAAGTGTATGGCTGCGTGTCTGTGGAGTAAGAATGTATTGGTGGTGGCGTCTGCGTCAGGCACGGGGGCAGGAGGCCGTACAGCCGGACAACCCTGTGGGAGAGAGCAGAGGGAGAAGGGTAACGGGCACCACACCAATACAGGGAATAATGATGATAGCTGGCTTACTTGTTTATGACAGGTGGCTGACGTCGACAAGGGCGAGGCCCAGGAGACAGCGACCTGCGGTACCTGTGGCAGCAGCGTAGAGCTAACGGCGAGATGAGGAAGTCCGCCGCCGGGAACGTCCACCTGTGCACAGGGGAAGGCTAGAGGAGAGAGGTAAGGGGAGCTTACCCAAGAAATCTTCACTAGTCGGTTGAGATCCGTAGTAGCAAAGGGGCCGAAGTTGAGAGACGGCTTCAGGCTGAAGCCCAGGGCAGAGTGGATTAAATACCTCACCGCTGACGAGGAGCACGTGTGCGCGCGGCTGGCGCCGCTGATGAGCAGCAAGTCATAACAGTACTCCCCCCTCTAGCAGCGCCTCCTGGCGATGGTTTTTCCGGGTGCGCTCGATGAAACTCAGAAATGAGTGACCGGTCCAACACCAGCGAGGAAGGCACCCACTGTCTCCACTCGGGTCCATAGCCCTCCCAATCCACCAGGTACTGCAATCCGCGACCCCGGCGTCGGGCGTCCAAGATGTCAGCGACGGTCCAGGCCGGATGGCCACCAATCATCCGGGGAGCGGGGTGCACCGCAGGTGGAGGGCAGAGGGGGTCAGAGACCACCGGTTTAATTTTGGAGACGTGGAAGGTGGGATGGATGCGGAGGGAGGAGGGAATAGCCACAGGCACAGCCACCAGGTTGATGATTCTGGTTATGGGATAAGGGCCGATGAACCGTTGGGCCAGCTTTCTCCTCTCACCCTTTAGATTAACGTCCTGTGTGGATACCCAAACTTGCTGTCCCACCTGGTAGGCAGGTGCAGGTCTCCTATGTCGGTCCGCCGTAGACTTATTGCGCTCCGCCGTGCGTAAAAGCGCATTACGCGCTGTGGACCAAAGGGAGCGGCACCGCCTCAGATGTGCCTGGACAGAGGGAACAGCCAACTCGCCCTCCTGCGCGGGGAATAGGGGTGGATCATAGCCCAAGGATGCTTTAAAGGGCGACATCCCGATGGCCGTAGAGTGAGAGGTGTTGTGGGCGTACTCCACCCAGGCAAGGTGAGAACTCCAGGACGTGGGTTTGGATGAAGTGACGCAGCGGAGCGTAGCCTCCAGCTCCTGGTTAGTCCGCTCACATTGCCCGTTAGACTGGGGGTGATGGCCGGAGGAGAGGCTTACCTTGGCTCCCAGGGCATTGCAAAATGACCTCCAGACGTCCGAAGAGAACTGGGGGCCGCGGTCGGAGACCACGTCGACCGGGATTCCATGCAGTCTGACCACGTGCTGGATGAGGAGGTCCGCCGTCTCCAAGGCTGAGGGAAGTCCATGTAGGGGCACAAAGTGGGCAGCCTTGGAAAAACGGTCAACAATGGTCAGAACTGTGTCAAAGTTGTTGGCGACAGGGAGTCCGGTGACGAAGTCCAGGGCGATGTGCGACCAGGGCCTGCCAGGGACGGGCAGGGGCTGGAGCAGACCCGCAGGGGGAGCGTTACCTGACTTATTGGTAGCACAGACGGGGCAGGCCCGGGCGTAACGGGCGGCATCCTTCCGCAGGCCTGGCCACCAAAAGGATCGCTGGAGAAGGTCAATCATCCGCGAAGCTCCAGGATGGCAGGTGAGCTTGGAGGTGTGGAGCCAGTGTATAACGTCCCCCTGGACGGCAGATGGTATGAAAAGCCTCCCCTCCGGTCCGCCGCCAGGGTCCGGTTCCGACTCCTGCGCCCTCCGGATCTTGTCTTCTATGTCCCATGTAACAGCCCCCACGACGCACGACCTGGGCAAGATGGTGTGAGCAACGTCTTCTGTGGCCTCCGGGGCAAATTGCCTGGAGAGGGCGTCGGGCAGGCCGTTCTTGGAGCCAGGCCTATATGTGATGCTGAACTTAAACCTTGCAAAGAACAGGGACCAACGCGCCTGGCGGGCGTTCAGACGCTTGGCAGATCTTAGGTACTCCAGGTTCTTGTGGTCAGTGAGGACCACAAAAGGCAAGGCTGCCCCCTCCAGCCAGTGATGCCATTCTTGAAGGGCAAGCTTGATGGCAAGAAGCTCTCTGTCCCCCTCGTCGTAGTTTCGTTCCGCCGGGGACAGGCGCCGAGAGAAGAAGGCACAGGGTCGCTTGACTCCATCGGCTGGGGACCGCTGGGACAACACCGCCCCCACCCCCGTGTCCGAAGCGTCCACCTCCACAATGCACTGCAGCGCGGGATCGACCTGGCTGAGGACCCGGGAGGAGGAAAACTCCGTCTTCAGCGCCTGGAAGGCTGAAGCGGCCTCTTCAGTCCACCGGAACGGGGTCTTAGGAGAGGTGAGGCGGGTCAGGGGCCCGATGATGGCTCCAAAGTTCGGGACAAAGCGGCGGTAGAAATTGGCGAACCCAATGAATTGCTGAACCTGTTTCCGAGAAGTTGGTGTGGGCCAATCCACCACCGCTTTAATCTTCGCTGGGTCCGGAAGCACCTGGTCATGGGAGATGACGAACCCCAGGAAGGAAGTTGTTTTGGCGTAGAATTCACATTTTTCCGCCTTGATGTACAGACGGTTCTCCAGCAGTCTCTGCAGGACCCGCCTCACGTGGACCCGGTGTTCATCCCTGGACCTGGAGAAGATGAGAATGTCGTCCAGGTAGACGAATACAAACAGGCCGATGAAGTCCCGGAGGACGTCATTGATGAGGCGCTGAAAGACGGCTGGAGCGTTGGTCAACCCAAACGGCATCACGAGATATTCAAAATGACCGTTTGGGGTATGGAAGGCGGTTTTCCACTCATCTCCCTCCCGGATCCGGACGAGGTGGTAAGCGCTGCGGAGATCCAGCTTAGTAAACCAGGTGGCCCCCTGGAGGGAGTGGAAGGCTGTGTCCATAAGGGGCAGGGTGTACCGGTCCTTCTCCGTGATATCGTTGAGAGCTTGATAGTCAATACAAGGACGAAGAGATCCGTCCTTCTTTCCCACGAAGAAGAACCCTGCACCTACTGGAGAGGAGGACGGTCGGATGATCCCAGCACTGAGCGACTCCTTCAGATAGCTGTTCATTGCCTCCTTCTCCAGCGCTGACAGACTATAGAGGCGTCCCGAAGGTAAGGGCGCCCCCTGGCGGATGTTAATGGCGCAGTCGTAGGGCCGGTGAGGAGGCAGAGACATCGCCTTGGACTTACTGAAAACAGCACCCAGGTCGTGGAACTCTGAGGGCACTAGGGTGAGATCCGGGGGCGCGGTGTCCTGAGCTGTGGGAGGCGAGGACGGGCGCAGGCCGCGGATTGGAGGCAGGTACCCATGCAGAAAGTGCTCAACGCTGACACCTTCCCAGTCTTCCAGTCCAAGGCGGGGTTGTGGAGGCGGAGCCAGGGATAACCGAGGATGACAGGAGTTACTGAGGTGGGCAGGACGTAAAAGGAGATATCCTCCCGATGGTTTCCAGAGATGATCACTGGGACGGGGGACGTTTGGTGAGTTACTTTTCCCAGGGAAACTCGGGAGAGATTAACCAGGGCGAGAGGAGTGTCGAGGGGGTGACAATGGATGCCCAGTCGGGTTGCCAGGCTTTGTGAAATAAAGCTACCCTCCGCGCCTGAATCCACCAGTGCATGTGTGAGGTGCCCAGTGAGGTTGTGACAGAAACGGATGGGCAGCGTCAAATGTGTGAGGGGATTTAACCGATTAGCGTCTGCGAGGCCCCCTACAGTGACTCGTGGACCACCTCGTTTGGCTTCTCCGGACAATGCTCCGCCGTGTGCTGGCTACCTCCGCAATACATGCAGAGGCCCAGGTCACGACGGCGCTGTTTCTCCGCCAGGGGGAGCTTTGTCCGACCCGTCACCATTGGTTCCGACTCCTTGGAGACCTCCGGCGGCGGCAACGCCAGGTGGCGAGCTTGGGGCAGATGTGCAGAGGCGCCCCGCGAGCAAGAAGGCTGCTTCCGCTCGGAGGCGCGCTCGCGCAGCCTGTTATCCAAACTGATGGTGAGAGAAATCAGCTCCGCCAGCGTCTCCGGGGTATCCCGTCCAGCCAGCTCATCCCTCAGACCAGAATTTAGGCTGCGGAGGAAGATGCCGCAGAGCGCGCGCTCTTCCCAGCCAACTTCCTCCGCGGTAACCCGGAAGTCGATCGCGTAGTAGGCCGCCGATCGGCTCCCCTGTTGGAGTCCGAGAAGGCGGTCAACCTGGACACTGTCCAAACGCGAATGAACGAACACTTCCAGAAATTGTCGCACGAACTGGCCATAGGTGAGGGTGGCGTAGCTGGGCTTCACCATAATGGCGTAAGCCCAGGTAAGCGCACGACCCTCAAGGAGATTACCTATATAGCCAATTCTGCTATGGTCTGAGGGAAAATCTCCGGGAACGCGAAGAAACACGGACTCACACTGCATAATAAAACCCCGAGCTCCACCCAGCTTACCGCTGAAGCGAGCAGGAGTGGGGATTGGTGTGAGCCGTGTTGGCGCACCCGGAGCGGACTGGACGGCCACCGGAGCCGCAGGAGCCATGCCACCCGGACGAGCCGAGGGGAACGGCTGCTGGGGGTCCAAGCGGTCTAATCGGTTAGTAATGATAATTAATTGATTTAATATCACCTGTTGCTGATGAGCTATTAAATCCACCCGAGCCTCAAGGGTGGAAAGACGGCGTGCGAGCCCGCTGTCTGCCGAGCCGCTCTGCTGAAGCCGTACTGACATAATGCACGGCCCAGGAGACACACACGCAGGCTCAGGATAGATTTAATAGCTTTATCAGCGACAAGGAAGTGTATGGCTGCGTGTCTGTGGAGTAAGAATGTATTGGTGGTGGCGTCTGCGTCAGGCACGGGGGCAGGAGGCCGTACAGCCGGACAACCCTGTGGGAGAGAGCAGAGGGAGAAGGGTAACGGGCACCACACCAATACAGGGAATAATGATGATAGCTGGCTTACTTGGTTATGACAGGTGGCTGGCGTCGACAAGGGTGAGGCCCGGGAGACAGCGACCTGCGGTACCTGTGGCAGCAGCGTAGAGCTAACGGCGAGATGAGGAAGTCCGCCGCCGGGAACGTCCACCTGTGCACAGGGGAAGGCTAGAGGAGAGAGGTAAGGGGAGCTTACCCAAGAAATCTTCACTAGTCGGTTGAGATCCGTAGTAGCAAAGGGGCCGAAGTTGAGAGACGGCTTCAGGCCGAAGCCCAGGGCAGAGTGGATTAAATACCTCACCGCTGACGAGGAGCAGGTGTGCGCGCGGCTGGCGCCGCTGATGAGCGGCGAGTCATAACACAAAACAGTCCTTTAGCGCGTCCATTGCCTCCTCAGAGCATAACTTCACTGTGCGCATGACCAGAGGTTGTCTGTGTACTAGGGGTTTGTACACCGGCAGGAGATGAACCAAGTTGGGATCCAACCTCCCGAGTGGGGGGAGTGGTGATGAGGTGTACGCCTCCTTAGTATTTGCATAAAATAAGTCCAGTGTTTTATTGTCTCTAGTGTGGCATGTGACATACTGGGTGAGCGTGGGTAGAATGGGGGACAGTGAAATATGGTTGAAATCACCTGAGATGAGGAGAAGAGCATCTGGGTGTTCTGTCAGCAGCCTGCCAGTTACTGAGTGGATGACGTCATGCGCTGTCCCAGCATTCGCCGTTGGATTTGCATAAATAACAATGCAGATCACGTGTGAGTATTCCCTCGGGAGACATGTAGGCCGCATGCTAAAAGCTAGCAACTCGATGTCTTTGCTACAGTGCTGGTCCTTAACCGTGATATGTCCCGGTCTGCACCAGTTGTTATTGACATGCATTATCACTCCTCCACCCCTTGTCTTCCCACTGTCTGGTGTCCGGTCTGCCCGTATTGCGTGGAAACCCTCCAGTTCAATGTTGAAGACCCCTAACAAGGCTGTCTCTGTGCTATGAAGAGCTTTGAAACCAGATTGAAAAACCTCAAAAATACCGCGTTCGTCCAGAAAACATTTCAGCTGCATATAGACAATTTTCTCTAAAATTTTTGAGAGAAATGGCAGCTTGAAAATAGGCCTAAAATTTGCCAACATAGTATGATCAAGACCAGGTTTCTTAACCTCTTGCACTCCGTTGTACCGTGGGCGGGCAAGTCTCTGCATCCCAGAGCGCACGAGAGCGCACGAGGGCGCTCTCGTGCGCTCTAGGACGCACGATGGAGCTGCAAGCGCGCACTGAAAATAAAAGCTGCATTTCCGTTCTTCCACTGCAGACACAGCCGCGAACAGAATAGTTCATCTGATTGACCTCTCATTCGACTAATAAGAGCCTTGAATTGGGTTTCTGAAACCTTGAAGAACCAATGACTGAAAACCTAGCAAGCAGGACCCACCTACCAACGCTGTGAATGCAGCAAGCCAATTGAAGCACAGACGTTCGCGAGCTTTTTTGTGTAAGGCTGGGTGAAGAGAGACTGAATGCTGCAGCAGATGAAAAAAAGGACCCGCAGGAAGAACCCCACAGACCCAGCAGCACGGAGACGATCCACAAGTGCTACCTGTGTGACAGCGACTGCCATTCGCGCATCGGCATGTGCGGCCACAGGCGGTGCTTTTTTTGTTTTTGTCCCAGCAGAGTAGACGTTAGGATTCTCTTCCATGGTCATCATAGACCGACGGAGGCCGACGACAAAGGCTGAGTGACACACATGTGTTCGCCAGTCTATTTTTAATTACTACTGTTATTTGTTTTGAAAAATCGTTCGCCAAAAACCGCAATCATGGAAGCGCAAAACCGCAATAATGGAATTATATTTTGATCGGGTCACGAGACCAGCGTCGCGTTCGTCTGACAATGAGGAAGAAGTTCGCCAGCTCCGCTTCTGCTGTGAAGAGGTAAGTGTTCTAAGCTAAATTATTCTTTATCCCTGAAAATTGTAATCAAAATGACTTTTGACCGATCGGTAAATTACAGCTGTGCGTCATCGCTGCATGACGGACCGTGGCGCAACGGGACAACCCCCCCCCACACACACACACAGCGCTGAATGTCACCTTTCATTAGAGCCCAAGATCAAGCTTCTATATTGAATCATTCAAAAGTTACAGACGTTTTTCTAAACTGTGCCATTTGGCACAATTTGGCACAGTTCAAAAACTCCTGGGAACTACCTGAGGAAAAAGCTGTGTAATATATTCATTTTTTGTGGTATTGTTACAAAATTTGGACCTCAGCTGGATAACACTTGGTTCTACATTTCTGTTGCATTTTCCAGCCCGGATCTGAAGCTGTGTGTTATTTGCAAGCATTTGTATCCGAAAAAACACCCAGGCCAAATTTATTTTCTTCAAGTTCACTATGTTTAGATGACTGTAACTCAGTGGCCGGAGCACTTAGAGAGATTATGACTGTTTTGTCATAATCTCACTGTCACTGTTTTGTCAGTGCAAGGGGTTAATCAAGGGCTACACTACTGCATGTTTAAAATTTGCCAGATGACAGGCTGCTATTTAACCCCTTGCACTCCGGTCAATTTCCCTAAAAACGCCTAAAAATAACATACCCAAAGTAAATCAAAAGCTGTTCTTCAACTCTTTGCAGCATCTTCATGGGGTTGGTCTCATTTAAAAGAAAACACTTTGAATTTTTTTGGCAAAACAGTCATAATCTCTCTAAGTGCTCCTGCCACTGAGTAACAGTCATCTAAACATACTGAACTTGAAGAAAATAAAGTTCGCCTGGGTGTTTTTTTAGATACAAATGCTTGCAAATAACACACAGCTGTCAGATACGGGCTGGAAAATGGAACAGAAATGTAGAACCAAGTGTTATCCAGCTGAGGTCAAAATTTTGTAACAATACCACAAAAAATGAATATATTACACAGCTTTTTTCTCAGGTTGTTCGCAGGCGTTTTTGAACTGTGCCAAATTGTGCCAAATGGCACAGTTTGGAAAAACGTCTATAACTTTTGAATGATTCAATATAGAAGCTTGATCTTGGGCTCTAATGAAAGGTGACACTCAGGGCTGTGTGTGTGTGTGTGGGGGGGTTGTTTATTCATTCATGAATGAACGAATGAACAAACAAGCCCCCCACACACAAAAAAGCATGCAACGTAAAAAATGTGTGGCTTTTTTTTTTTTTTTACAAGAAAAAATAACCTACAGTGCAATAAAAATTATACTAAAATATCTGCAATGTAGAGGATAACAACTCCACCCCCCCCCCCCCGCTACAGAGGACCGCGGCGCACGGACCGGACCGTGCGCCACGGTCCGTCATGTGGCAATGACGCACAGTTGTAATTTACCGATCGGTCAAAAGTCATTTTTATTACTATTTTCAGTGATAAAGAATAATTTAGCTTATAACACTTACCTGTCCACAACAGCAGTGTTGCTGGCGAACATCTCTTCCTCATTGTCAGATGAACATGACGATGGTCCGCTTGTTACGACTCGTGGTTCTGGTCACGCGACCCGGTCAAACCATGATTCCATTATTGCGGTTTTGCGCTTCCATGATTGCGGTTTTGGCGAACAATTTTTCAAAACAAATAAGAACAGTAGTAATAAAAGATGACTGGCGAACGCTACCGTTACACACAGCGGCTTAGACAAAACAGATTTTATGCACGGGGCGCATGCTTTCAATCGTCGAACTTCTCTGCTTCAGTTGGTTCGCTGTATTCGCAGTCGTTGGTAGGCGGGTCCTTCTTGCTAGGTTTTCAGTCATTGGTTCTTCAAGGTTTCAGAAACCCAATTCAAGGCTCTTATTAGTCGAATGAGACGTCAATCAAATCTAAACCAATCAAAGCACTCCTTTGGCTTTCTGTTCGTGGCTGTGTCTGTAGTGGAAGAACGGAAATGCAGCTTTTTTTTTTCAGTGCGCTCTGAGACGCACAGTACGCACTAGGACGCACGAGGACGCACTAGGACACAGAGATGTGACCGCCCGCGGTATCCCAGAGTGCAAGAGGTTTTAAAATGATGAGAACTGACGGGCCAATACTGGGAAGCACCTCTTTAAAAAGTCTAGGAGGGACAGCATCACAGGGAGACCCTGAGGGCTTAATGTGGCCAACCACATCCTCTAAAAATGTGTGAGTTGAAGGTGGTGTTCAGCTCCCAATAAGTATCGCAAACCCGAGTCTGGCATTTGGGTCCATTTTTCAACACCCACTCTTGACAGTAGTACACGTCAATGAGGACTTAGCGGACTCTTCGGTTTGCTCATTATGGCCAGTTGCATGCTGTTGACCCAAGAACAATTTGACGCCATGATCATCCTGCGGGACCTAGTAGCCACAGCCCGCAGCTCTTCCGGCCCAGAGGAGGAGTACCTATTATGGACAGCAGCAGCACAGGAGCTGGAACACACTCCATGTCTGGGAGTGTTTCCATGGCTACAGGACCTGCCCATCTACTGTGCCTCATGGGCCATCTCTCCATCTGGGACTGCTGTGGATAGGCGAAAGGGGCATCAGCACTGCTCTTCCTGGCACTCCAGCACAGCTGCAGCATTGACAACCATAACCTTCAGCTAGACGATTTCCGCAGCCACCTGAAGGGAGTCATCTGGTGCATCAGTCGCAGCAGAGCAGGAGACAGGGCAAGTACCGTATTCTCATTTTTCTACATCCATTAATGAGAGGTCTTGCCTTGTTCTTGATGGGGGGCGCGTGGCAGCAGCCGTCAACCGTGGCCGAATTCACCCCACCTGCCTCTGCTGTATTCTCTGCTGCCACTCCCATATCCTCACCCTCACCTGCCTCTCCTCTCTCCTCTTCCCCAAGCTCCACACCTGATGACGTCACCCACCGCTGGGAGCTGCGGGACCTCATTTAGGATATTGGAGACTGTTACACCCTTTGCCTGTGTCTGGATGGATGAGAGAACGTGATGTGGAGGGATGTGGCGTGGAGGCAGGCTCATTGGATTGTAGCAGCTAAGCCCCCATTTGAAGGAGGATGTTCCTGCATTCCTCAATGAATTCCTGCTGTCCAATGAGTATTCCTTCACACCAGGAGGAGTTATCATCTGTTCCCGAGGCAGGTGAGCCTCCATCAGCTGTTCTTGAGGTCAGTGTGCCCCGTCAGTTATCAGCTTCCAAGGTCAGTGTGCTCCAACCATCAGCGCCTGAGGTTAGTGCGTGCCAACCACCAGCGCCTGAAGTCTACGTACCCCAATCATCGTCTGCTTCAGCGGCTGAAGCCACCCCTCCACAACCATTCCAGAGGTCGGGGGACCTTCACCCATCGTTCCAGAGGTCGAGCAGTCCACTCCAACCATCGTTGTTCCAGAGGTCGAGCAGTCCACTCCACCCGTTGTTGTTCCAGAGGTCGAGCAGTCTGCTCCACCCGTCGTTGTTCCAGAGGTCGAGCAGTCTGCTCCATCCGTCGTTGTTCCAGAGGTTGAGCAGTCCACTCCACCCCTTGTTGTTCCAGAGGTCGAGCAGTCTGCTCCACCCATCATTGTTCCAGAGGTCGAGCAGTCCGCTCCACCCGTTGTGCCAGAGGTCAGCGGATGTCCACCTGTCGAATCAGAGGTCGGCGGACCTCCACCTGTCGTGCCAGAGGTTGGTGGACCTCCACCTGTTGTGTCAGAAGTTGGCGGGCCTCCACCCATCATCCCAGAGACCGGTGGACCTCCACTCGTCATCCCAGGAGTCGGTGGGCCCCCGCCATTTGTTTCAGAGGTCGGTGTGTCTCTACCATCGGTGCCGGGGGTCAGCAAACTGCAGTTACCGGTCGCAGAGCATAGAGCTCCTTTGTTTGTGTTTGGCGAGCTCTGTGCCCCTGTGGCCGTTGTCCCACCAGGCTCTGTGGTCCGGTGGTCCAAAGACAGTGGTAGACCACCTGAATGAGCCTGCATTTCGGTCTGAGGGCCCATGGACTTGGGTAGGCTCCTTGACCCGTTGTTTTCTGCAGTCCGGTGGCCCATGGACTTGGGTAGACCACCCGACCCGGGTTGTTTTGGGTTTGGGGACCTTGGACTTTGTTTTACCCTCGAACTGTGGTTTGGTTTTGGACTCTGTGAGGGGGGGGGATTTGTTTCCTGGGTTGTTGTTATTATTATTTATTCTGTCTTGTATATTCATTTCTCTGTTGGTTTTCCTCTTAGTCTAGATAATTAGTATTATTATTATCTTAGTCATGTTTATGTTTGTTCATTATTATGTCTGTCTTTATCTGTAGTTTTGGTTTGGTCTTACTGGGACAGCGCCCTGACTTGTATTCTGTCTTAGCCTAGTTTCACTCTTGACTGTCCACACCTGTCTGTAATTTATGTTTACTTGCCCATCTGTTTTTTAAAGGACGCCGTCCCTCAGCTGGGCATGGTGTCCTCATCAATCCCAGCATGAGTAACACACATCTGTCTGTCCTGTCTGCCTCGTCTAAATTATTAGTTCATTCCTGTTGTGTCAGCCTGTTTGCCCGTCTGTTTTTTGTTTTTTTTAATTTATAGTTTTGTGAGCTGAATGTGAGCTGATGTTCAGCTCCCAGTAAATATTGCAAACCGGAGTCTGGTGTTTGGGTCAGTTTTTCAACACCCACTCTTGACAAAAAGTAGAAAATGGAATAAAAGAGGAAAAAACAAAAAAGAGTGTCCAAGAGAAACTTAGAGACTGTAGAATGTCATCTAAAGACACTAGATGTGTGGAAAAGAGAAGCAGAAAGGAGCGACAGAAAAGCAAACAAAGAGAAAAATAATCCCTCAAGAACAAAATGTCCACCGGTCGGTTGCTCATTGGACATTTACCCACCAGAAAAGTTACAAAAGGGACAATTGCCCACCAATAATATTCATCAGAATCCTCTTATTTTTTTTTTCTCAATATGAATTGTTGTCAAAAATGAATGCAAAAACATAACATCAAATATAAAATTTTGTTTATACAATGATCTAAAAACATACATATGTGGAGCCCATAATTCTGACTTATGTGACTCACATGTGGCAGGCTGGAATTCAGCCGAGAGAGACTTTGAGCTAGCCAGGTGTATTGACATCACACCTCAAGAGGACGAGGTGTCTGCACCCCCGTGGACTCAGAAGGAAGGAGAAGATTACCCGGCCTGACCTTTTGGGGGTCAGAGAGGAGAACAGAAGGATGCTGGGTGTTCTATCCATCCATCCATCCATCCATCTTCTACCGCTTAATCCTTTCGGGTCGCGGGGGGGCTGGAGCCTATCCCAGCATCTTTGGGCTAGAGGCAGGGTACACCCTGGACAGATCGCCAGTCCATCGCAGGGCCAACACAGAGAGACAGACAACCATTCACTCTCACATCCATACCTAAGGACAATTTAGAATCCCCAGTTTTGATGCCAATTAACCTAACTTGCATGTTTTTGGCATGTGGGAGGAAACCGGAGTGCCCGGAGTAAACCCACGCAGACATGGGGAGAACATGCAAACTCCACACAGAAGGGTCACCGATGGTCTGGGGGTGGGATCGAACCCACGATGGTCAAGGGTGGAATCGATCCCATGACCTTCTTGCTGTGCTGCCACTGTGCTAACCACTGCGCCACCGTGCTGCCCAAAAGTGGTCCCCGGAGCGGGAGCGCGCATTCACAGAGGTTAAACAAGCACTGGCAAACGCGGCACTGTTGGCCCACCCAGACCCGGCAGCCCACATAGCGCTAACCACAGACGCGTCAGATGTGGCCATAGGGGCCGTTGTAGAACAGCAGGTTGCCGGGGTTTGGCAGCCACTCGCATTTTTCAGCAGATCCCTACGCAAGGCTGAGCGAAAATACGCGAAAATACAGCGCGTTTGACAGGTAGCTGCTGGCGTTCCACTTGGCTATTCGCCATTTCCAGTTCTGGCTGGAAGGGCGGCGTTTCACCGCGTTTGTCGACCACAAACCGCTCACTTTTGCGATGTCCAAAACTTCAGAACCGTGGTCAGGGCGGCAGCAGAGACAGCTGGCCGCAATTTCTGAATTTACCACCGATATTCAGCACGTAGCCGGTAAAATCAATGTGGTGGCAGACTGTCTGTCACGCGCAGTAACAGCACCCATCCGCGTGGAAACAGATTGCGCGGCCGCTTACCCAGAGCGCGGTAACAGCGCGGTAACAGCGCGGTAACAGCGCGGCAACAGCACGGTAACAGCGGACACCGCGCGCGGCTCCGGTCCACGTGGGAATAGATTTTTTTTGACCAGGTTGTTTAGAGGGTGCTGTGAGATTATGTTGGGGGAATGATGTATACTGTATGAACATTGTATTACTGTATGTGTGTGCCCAGTCTTTCGCGTGGGAGGGGGGAGTGATGTGGAGCCCATAATTCTGACTTATGTGACTCACATGTGGCAGGCTGGAATTCAGCCGAGAGAGACTTTGAGCTAGCCAGGTGTATTGACATCACACCTCAAGAGGACGAGGTGTCTGCACCCCCGTGGACTCAGAAGGAAGGAGAAGATTACCCGGCCTGACCTTTTGGGGGTCAGAGAGGAGAACAGAAGGACGCTGGGTGTTCTATAACAGATGAAAGGATATAACTGGGTCGTGTGACTTTTGTGTGATGTATTGTGACTTGTGTGTGAGGTATTGTTCGAGATAAGTGTATAAATGTATGTGTGTGACTGCGTCCTGTCTCTTTCCTCTGCCGCTGTGGTCGATGTTAACGGGACCACTTCCGGCCAACGAGTGGTTCGGTCCACCATCGTCAAGAGATGCGTGAACCCTTGTGATGTGGGTAGGGGGCCCACGAGGTCCACGTGCACATGATCGAACCTTTTAGCCGGAATGTGGAACGGTTCTAAGGGCGCTTTAGTGTGCCTGTGAATTTTCGCCCGCTGGCAAGCCATACAGGCTTTAGCCCACTCTTTCACGTGCTTGCGCAGGCTCGGCCAAACAAACTTCTCCGCCATGATTACCCGGCCTGACCTTTTGGGGGTCAGAGAGGAGAACAGAAGGACGCTGGGTGTTCTATAACAGATGAAAGGATATAACTGGGTCGTGTGACTTTTGTGTGATGTATTGTGACTTGTGTGTGAGGTATTGTTCGAGATAAGTGTATAAATGTATGTGTGTGACTGCGTCCTGTCTCTTTTCACTCCAATCGAGAGAGGACGTAGGATGAATGAGAATTAAAGCAGATACTGGAAAATCATCCAGTCTCCTCAATTCTTGACTCCTACACATACACAAAGACACATATATTTAGAATTCAACAACGTATTACTTACAAATGAAGATAATTGTTCTCCAATATCAAGAACTTTGTCAAATATAAAAATATTTAAATTTAACATATCAAAGTAACACTGTGACTGAGGATGTGAGACTTTAATCAATTGATTTACTCCACGTGAGTACATATGAAAGTATGAAAGTATAAAGACTATTTAATGATTGCAATTGTTTCAGCAATCAAAGTTAATCATAGTCAGTACATATCAAAGCATTTGCTTAATGTTTTTTAAACCTCTCTGCAGAAGTAAGCTACTAGTAATTTAATTATCCAGGAGAAGCTTTTTTACACCCTTTTGTCTCCCTGTTTTTCCTGCTGACCTGGCAGATACCAAAGGAGATGTCGCAAGTTTATAACTCTTTTGTTATGTTTATGGTAACTCTGACACACCTCATGTTTCCTGTTACAGCAACACAGTCACACACTTCCAGGGTCAGACAGGGAGAGTGCAGCTATGCGGTCTCTCCACACTGATCACTTCTGCACATTAAAATACATAAAATAACCTCGCTGGGATTCTTCATTTCATCTCTCTCCATGCACAATGTGTTATGTCTTAATAACGGGAGACCTGAGCCATGTTGAACCGAGCAATGAACTGCACTTTATTAAGACAGGCACAGATTATACATACCGGCCATAGCCCGCCTGACATCATCACGTCCACATCTCGGCGTCGGCTATGGCAAGCTATCCATCCATCCACACATCTTCTTCCGCTTAATCCTTTTTGGGTCGCGGGGCGGGGGGGTGTTGGAGTCTATCCCAGCATCTTTGGGCGAGAGGCAGGGTACACCCTGGACAGATCACCAGTCCATCACAGGGCCAACACAGAGAGACAGACAACCATTCACTCTCACAGTCATACCTAAGGACAATTTAGAATCCCCAGTTTGATGCCAATTAACCTAACTTGCATGTTTTTGGCGTGTGGGAAGAAACCGGGGAAATCCCGGAGTAAACCCACGCAGACACGGGGAGAACATGCAAACTCCACACAGATCACTATTGGCCGGGGGCTGGGAACGAACCCAGGATCCCCCAGCCAAGGGTGAGTTGCTGTGCTGCCGCAGTGCTAACCACACCGCCACCGCGCTGGCAAGCCCCAAAGGCCAAATCCCCACATCACACACACCCTTTTACAAAACGTGATAAGCTCCACAGAAAACAACCCCCCACCACCACCACCACCATTAACGGTAGCATAAAAGAACCCTACAGAACACATGCAATACATACACTGAATTTTTTCTTTTTCTCATACTGTACATTGGGGTTTTTTTTTCTTTTTTTTTTTTTAAATACACAGAACGACAGGGCTAGTGGGCTAAATGGGCACCTGGGTAGACTGCCAGGATACCCTCCCATGTTGGGGTGGATTATTCTGCCGCCCATGCCCATCATGCTTCAGCTAAAGCTGCTTGTACTACAAAGTCATCGAGGTATCTGGGCCTCTGACGCATCCTAGCCAAGTGCTTTACCAGAGGAGGACCTGCTCCAGGCTCCGTCGGCCGCACCTTAGAGTCCCTTACACCCCCATCAGATAAGTTCCACACCCTTATCAGTCCAATCTGCTGCAGTTTCCGGACCCCGTGCAGGCAACGACTTCCTGAGTCAGCTGGAATGCCACCGTGACCCATCCGAGAGCTCGAACGTGTCCCGGCCCAACCACCTCATGATCTGTAGGGCTCCCGTCCAGAAAGGCTGCAGTTTATGCGTGTGGTTGGGATGCTTCATCCAGACCCAGTCCGACACATTGAGTCCATGGGCTGTCGCCTTGTGCTTCCTGTCGAAACATTGTTTCATCTTTTGTTGTTGGGCGACGACCCGGTCTTGTGAAGGGTCTGTGTTCCCTGGAGGGGAGGTTGCAGGGGACCTCAGTCGGTCCAGGGGCAAGTGGAATTCACGCCCCAGCATGAGTTTCTGCTTCAATGGGTTTGCCCGGGAAAAGTCTTTTCAATGTGGTCATGCTCAGTATGGATTTACCAGCTCCTGAGTCCACCATAAGTGGCACATCAACCTCATCTAGCTGCAAGGTGTACCACTTTAACGGCCCCTTCTTGGTGCCCACCACACACACCGGCGTCATGCTTTCGGGCTCTGCAGCTGTTGGTTTACTAGCGTTGGTGCAGTCTCTGGCCCAGAAATCAGAATGGCCGCAGTTATGGAATTTTTTTCTCCTCTGGCGGGGCAAGTGGACGTGCCCTCCCAGTGATGGGGATAGCCACAACCGCCACACAGACCCCGAGCTCCTGCTCCTGCCCGTGCCACAGTCCGCCGCCTTTTGGGGGTCTGCCCTGAAGTATTAGCTGCGCTGCTAGTGGCCTGATGTGGAGGGGAAGCTTGGGTGGCTAGGTTCTCTTTAGCTAGCACTTGTAGACCTAGCTGGGTAGTGGACTCAATCTGGCTGGTTTTTTTTTTTTTCCACAATATCTTTATTGAACCTTTTTTTTTTTTTTTAACAAACATGATACAAACAATCAAACACTAACACTAAAGTACTACAAAAAAAAAAAAAATACCCTAAAAACACCAACAACCACCAACAAAATCAAGTCTTCAACAATGCTCCTCTGTTTAGTCTAGACAATCCAATACATTAGTATACATATTATGTTCACCAGTTTGGAATTTACAAGGTCCACACACATCATTCACCTTCTTCTTCAAGAGTTATGTTTAATTTTTTTACATAATCAATAAAAGGTCTCCATATATTCTCAAACACAATTTCCTTTGATTTCAGTATATATGTTATTCTTTCTAATGGAAGGTTTGTTAACATCTGTCTTAACCACTGAGTCACATCTGGTCTATGAGTCTTTTTCCATAATAGTGCAATACATTTTTTGGCATTAAGCAAACTGAGGTCTATGAATGTTCTTTCACTTTTATTGAAATTATGCTTTTCTGGGTACAGACCCAACAAAAACAGTTTAGGATTCAATATGATTTGTTTTGAGATTATTTTTTCAATTGTTACCCTCACCTCCTCCCAAAACATTCTTATTAATCTACATTCCCATAAACAATGAAATAGGGTTCCTTTACTTTCCATGCATTTTGTGCATGTATCTGGTATATTTTTGTTATATCTATTTAACTCCTCCGGTGTAACATACATCCGCATTAACCATTTGAAATGTATCAATTTAAGGCGTGCATTTATTGATTTGGTTTGAGCTTCTGTACAAGCCAATTCCCATTGTTCCTCTGAAATTTCAATTTGCAGATCTTCTTTCCAGTAGTTTAATCTTTTCAGTGAATTTTCACTTGAAGATAGTGTCAATGAGTTATAAAACTCTGAAATAATACCCTTTCTTTTACTATCTTTCATCATCATTTTTTCCAAGGATGAATAAATAGGTCGAGTGAGAGCTTTATTTTGATTTGATCGAATAAAGTTTCTAAGTTGAAGATATTTAAAAAAATGTGTTCTATTGAGATTAAATTTGATCCTCAGCTCTTCAAAAGACATTATGTTGTCTGCACATGGCAAATATAAATCCTGAATCTTTTGTATCCCTTTTAAATTCCATACTTTAAATACAGCGTCCGCTCTCCCTGGTTTAAAATATTGATTACCCCATATTGGACTAAATTGTGACAATAACTGTGGTTCTTTTAAATAGTTTTTAGCTTCACACCATATTTTGATCATATGCTTTACAAATGGATTTTTAACTTGTTTTTGTAATTTTTTTGCCGAATCTGAGTATATGAATATGGGAAGAGGTAAAGGTAAATTGTATGATTCCATTTCAGTCCAGTGAGGGAGATCATTTGATGAAAAATAATATGTCATAGACCTCAGTTGTGCCGACCAATAATACAACATAAAATTTGGACATTTCAGACCTCCACGATCAAATGGTAAATATAATAAAGACAAACGTAATCTAGCCCTCCTATTGTTCCATATAAATTCCACTAACTTTTTTTTTATTCTTGAGAATAGATCTAAAGGTGGTGATAAGGGAATGTATTGAAATAAATAAAGTATTTTAGGTAAAATATTACTTTTAAGTATATTGATTCTCCCGATCATCGACATTGGTAGTGACATCCATCTCTGAGTTAACTCATTAATATCTGACATTAAGGCTTCATAGTTGACACTGGCGACTGATTCTAGCTTAGGCATAATTTGGATTCCTAAATATTTAAACTGATTTACAACATTGAATTGATTTACCTCAGGGGCTGGGTAATTTCTCTGGGTCTCATTTAGCATTAATATTGAAGATTTAGTTTTATTTATTTTATATCCTGATATTTCCCCAAAATTCTTTATTAAATTCAACAAGGTTGGAATTGATTTTTTTTAGATTCGACATAAACAAAATTATATCATCGGCGTACAGGGAGATTTTATGTTCTGTTGGTCCAACTTTAATTCCATATATTTGTGAATGTAAACGTATCGCTATCGCTAAAGGTTCAATTGCCATAGTAAACAGTAAAGGTGAAAGTGGACAGCCTTGTCGACATCCTCTATTGATTTTTATTGGTTTTGAAATATTGTTATTTGTTAGGATTTCTGCTGTAGCATTATTGTATATTATTTGAACCCATTTTATGAAATTATTTCCAAGTCCAAACCTTTGTAGGACTTCAAAAAGAAAGGGCCATTCAACTCTATCAAAGGCCTTTTCGGCGTCCAATGATAGGAGAGCTGTATCCGGTGCTTCTTTATTAAAATAAATAATATTAAATAGTCTTCTTACATTATGGAAGCCTTGTCTACCCTTTATAAAGCCATTCTGATCTCGATTAATAATATTTGGTAAAATTTCTTGTATTCGTCTTGCTAAAATTTTACAGATTATCTTAAGGTCGGCGTTTAATAGGCTTATTGGTCTCATATTTTCACATTTATTAGAGGGCTTACCTGGTTTTGGCAACAGTATAATTAAGGCATTATTTATGTATGATTATGTATATGTATTATTTATGTATAAATTATTATTTTGAAATGCTTCTAAAACCATTTCCAAAAAAGGTTTTATTAATTTATTCTTAAATTTTTTATAAAGGTCAACTGGAAGACCATCTGGTCCTGCACTTTTTCCTGATTTCATATTATCAATGGCTAGCCCAACTTCTTCTTGACTAATTTTAGACTCCAATATCTCCCTGTTTTCATTTGGAATACACGGTATAGATAATTCGTTCAAAAACCCATTTAGTTTTGTTAAATCAGGTTCATTTTTGGTATCATATAATTTTTCATAGTAATCTCTAAAGGCTCTATTAATTTCTAAAGGATCTATAACTACCTGTCCGTTACTTATAATACTGGTAATTGGTGTTTTAATTTCCAATTGTTTAATCTGCCATGCTAATAATTTTCCTGATTTTTCACCTTGTTCATAAAAAGATTGTTTCAATCTTAGAAGACTCGAGGCAGCTCTATTCGCTGATTTTTTGTCGTATTCAGCTCTCAAAATCAGTAATTCATTCTCCAACCTTGGGTCACTTCCTGCATACACTTTTTCCTGAAGACTTTTTATTTTATGTTCCAATTTAGCTCTCTCCTCTCGAGTCTTCTTAGATTTTGATCCTGTATAACTAATAATAGGTCCCCTAATAAAAGCTTTGAAAGCCTCCCACTTTACACATGCTGATGTTTGTGTAGTATTGATGTCAAAGAACTCGTCTATCTGTTTTTCTATATACTTGACAAATTCCTCATCCTGAAGCCATTTATGCTGAAATTGCCATCTACCTGATTCCTTTGTCAATTTTTTATCTACATATATTAGACAACAGGGTGCATGATCAGAAATCACGATGTTATCATAAAAGCAGTTTTGAATCTTGGACCTTAATTCTGTGGAAATCAAAAAATAATCAATACGTGAGAATGTCTTGTAGGTACTGGAATAACAAGAATAGGCTTTAACTTGTGGTTTCATTTCTCTCCATATATCTAACAATCTCAATTCTTTCATAAAATGATTAATAGTCATCCTACATCCAATGTGCGTACAATCCAGTCCTGTTGATCTATCCACACCTGGATTCAATGTACAATTAAAATCCCCTGCTATTATATGTTGCCCTGTAAGTGATGATAAGATGAGAAATAAATTAGCAAAGAACTTCTGATCATCTATATTGGGACCATATAAGTTCACAAGATTTATATTTTCTAATAGCAAAGAACCTTGAATGATTACATATCTTCCAAATTTGTCTCCAATTACATTTTTCACCTGAAAAGGAACTGATTTATGTATGAGAGTCATAACTCCCCTGGCTCGGGATGAAAATGAAGAGGTGAATACACTTCCCTGCCATCTACTCCTAATTCTTTTAACATCCTCCTCTATCAGATGAGTTTCTTGTAAAAACACAATTCTTGAACCCATGTCCTTTATTTTATTCATAACTTGTTTAAGTTTTTTTAAATTTTGTAGACCTCTGCAATTCCATGAAGTTAAATTAAGATTAACACTTTGGTCCATGATCAATAGAGAGTTTAGGATTACCTTGCAGTGTAAACATGCTCATACAGAGAAGCAAAAACATGAGTGGTTGAACATTCATCCTACAAACTACACACAAACAAATTTCCCCTTCCCACACTTGTGGCAAACCCCCCAAAATCAAAAGAAAAATTCTGTCTCCCGATATAGCCATCGACTGTTCCACACCCACGGGGAACAGCCTAAGCCACTCCTTCTTCATCCTCCCAATCACCCCAACTCTACTGCTTTTAATGACGTAACATTAACTCTCCTCTGTAGTTTTCCAACTTAACTCCAAAATTTTTAACAACTTTGTACATCATAGTTTTTTTTTTGTTTGTTTTGTTTTTGTTTTGTTTTTTTAATATATAATACAATCTATATTTTGTAAACTTACTATTTACTTCAAGTCAGTCAGATGCCTGTGCAAATGCTTAATTATTCTACCTTATATTTTGTTCATGCTTAGCTCCCACCAGTCTCTTCTTCTTCTTTGATCTTCTTGATGAACTCCTGCGCCTCCTCTGGGGTCTTGAAGATGTGGGTTCTGCCCTCATACGTGGTCAGCAGTCTCGCAGGATAGATTACACCATGACGAATCCCAAGGTTGCGCAGCTCCTTACGTACGGGATCAAACTGCTTCCTCAATTGCTGGATTCCTGTGGCCAAATCTGGGTAGAACCGCACCTGCTGGTCCTGGTGTTTAATCTCTCCTTTAGCACGTGCAGCGTTGAAGATCTTCATCCTGTCTCTGTTGCTAAGAAACTTCATAATTAAGGTCCTCGGCGGTCCCTTATCTCTCCGTGGGCCAATACAATGTGCTTTTTCCAGAACCACTGCTGATTGCAACTCCTCGCTGCCCAGCACCTCCGGAATCCACTTTTCCAGAAAGGAACATACGTCCCGACCTTCTGATTCCTCTGGAAGACCCACCAGCCTCAAATTATTCTGTCTCGACCGAGATTCCAAATCCAAAATATTATCTTCCAGAGATTTATTTTTTTTTTCCAAAGTGCGCACCTTTAATTGAAGACGGGTGACGTCATCTTCAGCACTAGCGAGACGGAGCTCCATCTGCGCCGTTCGTTCTACACAGTCACCAAATTCCTTTCTTATTCCTTCCAACGCTGTCATAATCCCATCAAATCTAGAGGAAAAGTCCGCTCTCATTGAACTCATGGCAGCCATCAGCGCATCTGCGCCATTCCCCGCAAACATCGCACCGCCGCCAGCTTCCTCCGCCATATATGGAGTTTTGTTTGCTGCGTCACAGACCTGAAAGTCCGTTAATTTGGACTGTTTCGGCGGCTCGCTTTTTCGTTTTCCTGGTTTTCCAGCCTTAGGCTTCGCCGACATATCCTCGCCCAAATGCTGGGATACGTTCTGTCCCAAATGAGAGAGTTATTTGCCGATTTTTTTTCTCCAGGAGCAGAGCAGAGCGAGACACGTCCGTCCTACGTGGCAGCCATAACCGGAAGTCCAATCTGGCTGGTTAATTCAAACACTTGCTTCAGCGTGAAGATGTCCGTAATTAGCATTAGCTTGTCTTTGAGCCACTTGATGCTTGTACCGTGTGCTAGTTTGTCACGGACTAGCTCCTCCTCAATCAGCCCAAAGGCACACTTGCTTGCTAGGCTACAGAGTTCCATTAAGAAACATTGGGTGGACTCACCAGCTTGTTGTCAGCGGTCAAAGAACTTATGTCTTCACGCTGTGATGTCGTACTGGTCCATAAAGAAACTGTCCATTTTGTCCAAACACTCCTTCAACGAGCCTTTGCCACCCAGCGCGAAAAACTCGTTGGCCTTCCTCACCAAGGCAGAAAACAAGCAGCCTTCTCCGTCTCTCTTCGTCGACGCCACCCAAGCCAGCCGCGGCGATGTACTCGTCGAACACCCCCAGCCAGCGGCACCATGGTGTAGCTGGCACACCCAGAGACTGTAAGAATGGAGGTGACGGTTTTATGGATGCTTCCATGGTTTAATCCAATGTCGCCAAATGTTATGTCTTAATAACGGGAGACCTGAGCCATGTTGAACCAAGCAATGAACTGCACTTTATTAAGACAGGCACAGATTATACATACTGGCCGTATCCCACCTGGCGTCATCATGTCCACACCCCGGCGTCGGCTACGGCAAGCCCCAAAGGCCAAATCCCCACATCACACAATGGATAATTTTTCAGCCACAATTGGTTTAAAAATATCAAGTGCTTTCTTCTGTGCAGATATGAAAACATAATGTTGGTTGGGGAAACTCCCCATGAACAAGGAGATGTTTGAGGAAACTTGTGAAGACATAACTTTGATAGCTTGAAAACAGTGGACCGGGAAAAGTTATGTGTTGCCTTTCACAATTTGATTACTTAAAAAATAATTTTCTTACTTTGACCCTTGGTGTCCTTTCACCATTATTTGTTGTGTCTTTTGCTAGTAATTACTTGACCTGAGTGAAACAGGGGACACCTCATCCCACAAAAGTCCCTGCATTTCTGGAAAGCCCAAGGAACTAAAACGTTTCCTGAAACGGATTGTGGTCTTGGAATTATCACAAGTAAAACTCAGAAGGTTCTTGTGGTGGGAATGGACCTACCACATACCATTCATGGGTTTATACCTTTAAAACAAGGATGTGCACAGGTATGGCTATTGTTGCCTGGCAACAGCCCATTTGCCATCTTTGTCTGAGATGCCACTCCAGAGGCAAAAACACCATTTTTTTCAAAAATATGTCACTTTATACTAGTAAATTTGTATTTCTCATGATTGTTTTCATTCAACGTTGAGACTTTATTCTTATAATAGTATAATTGGATCTATGAAATGAATCATGTAAATTTGTGATTAGGTTTAACTGAATTATGATCATTATTAAAAGAAAATACAGTATAAAATCAAAATATGAGAAAAACTTTAATCACTTCAGATTAATATTATTTCCTGGTTAAGTTTGACAGAAATGTCTCATGTCTGGCAGTAAAATGTCTTCAAGGAAATATTGGGACAAAAAATATAACAATAGGTGGGGTTTTTTTCAGGAAGTTTACTGGATCAAATAACTCACTGGTGATTAATTCTAAATACTGTAATTCATATTCTAAGCAGAAGAAAGTGGTATACAGTGCTACGTATGTAGAGGGGTTTTTTTTTTACAGCTTTGTCTGAAAAAATTTGAATTTTGTGAAAATTTTCAGGTATTTTTTGTAATTACAAAAGTACACTTTCATACATTTTACATGCCTTACAAGTGAAATATTTCAGGCTTTGTTGTTTTAATTTTGATTGATATGATTTACAGTTTATGAAAATCAAAAATCTATCACGCATTTGTAGAATCTTTCATTTCAATTTTGTATGTGCTGCAATCTCCTCCTCAGACAGAAGTTGCTCTTTCCTCTTCCTCCTCCTCCTCCTCCAGTTCATGCTTTTCATTTAATAACTTTTATGTCACCATCAGTGCAGCGAAGTCAACCTCAGCTTTCAGATGTACAGATGATCTGGTAGATCCAGATTTTTCTCCTTTGATGAGACAATTAGATCTTGTGACTCTATGTCCCACATCTGACACACTCTCACTGGGTTTCACATCTTCTTGCAGGTTATTCAAAACTGCTTGGATTGATAATTGGGGACATCATTTACTGCAGGGGAGGTGACACCTTTATTCGCAGCAAAACCAGTGATTTCTTCAGGGACTTTTTCAGATTCATTTACTCACTGTTTAATGTCATCTTTAAATGAGTTGCTACTGTATATTCAACAATGCTTGTAAACCAGTCATTTTGTTTATTTTGTTCTTCCTCTGGAAGTAAAGGAAAGAGCATATTATGAGACACTGTGGTATTTTCACACAGTTGAGTTAATATTGCCATTTGAGATTGGACATTTGAAATATTTTCTTTAGGTTTCATCAGTCTTGTTATTTCTGGTATAAGACCTTTAATTTTAAGCAGTGCCTACAGGTACGGAACTGTAATAATAATAATAATAATGGATTAGATTTATATGACACTTTACATGTCATGTGACATCTCAAAGCGCTTACAGGGAGTCCATTATTCATTCACTCCAGACAGACATTGATAGTGGTAAGCTACTACTGTAGCCACAGTGGCCCTGGGGCAGACTGACGGAAACGTGGTTGCCAATCCATGCCAATGGCCTCTCCGACTACTACCGAACATTTACTGTATACACATTCATACAGTCCACCGCTGTCAGGAGGTGCGTGAACCCCTGTGATGGTGGGAGGGGGCCCATGAGGTCCACGTGAACGTGGTCAAACCTCTTAGCCGGGATATGGAATGGCTCCAAGGGGGCCTTTGAGGGCCTGTGCACCTTGGCTCGTTGGCTCGCTATGTAGGCTGCAGCCCACTCTTTCACCTGTTTGCGCAGGCTCGGCCAGATGAACTTTGCTCCCACCATTCTGACTGACGCACACACTCCTGGGTGCACCAGGGAGTGAACCGACTCGAAAACACGGCAGTGCCAAGCGCGTGGGACCACCGGGCGCAGGCGGCCTGTGGAGATGTCGCAGACTAGGGGAGGCCCCCGTCCTGCAGTACTCTGCTCTCCAGCCTTAACCCTGTTGGTCCAGACTGGCAGGTGCAAACGTCCGCATCGCCAATCTGCTCAGCGGCCATGGCCGTATAATCTATCCCTACATAGACTGGGGCCACTAATGCGCGTGAGAGGCAGTCCGCCACCACGTTGAGTTTACCAGCCACATGCTGAATGTTGGTCGTAAACTCCGAGATCGCGGCAAGCTGTCTCTGCTGCCGGGCCGACCATGGTTCCGAAACCTTGGCCATCGCATACGTTAGCGGCTTGTGGTCCACGAACGCAGTGAAGGTGCGCCCTTCCAGCCAGAACTGGAAGTGGCGTATGGCCAGGTGGACAGCCAGTAACTCCCTGTCGAACGCGCTGTATTTACGCTCATTGTCACGCAAAGACCTGCTAAAAAAGGTGAGCGGCTGCCAAAAACCGGTGACGCACTGCTCCACGACGGCCCCTATGGCGACGTCCAATGCGTCGGTAGTGAGTGCTATCCGAGCCGCCGGTCCGGGTGCGCCAGTAGTGCGGTGTTCGCCAGAGCTGTTTTAACCTTGGAAAATGCCTGCTCTCTCTCAGGAGTCCAGTCGACTCTGTCCGCCAGTTTCCATTTCTTAAGCACGGCATACAACAGCTGCATGAGCTGGGCTGCACAGGGGAGAAAACGGCTGTAGAAGTTAACCATCCCCAAAAACTCCTGCAGTGCCCTGACGGTCTGGGGCCGGGGAAAATCTGCCACTGCGCGCACTTTGTCCAGTAAGGGTATCGTGCCCTCCGATGAGATGGAGTGGCCCAAAAAATCGATTCCCGTCACTCCAAACTGGCACTTCACTGGGTTGATTATTAATCCGTGCTCCTCCAACCTCTGGAAAACTGTCCTGAGGTGGGCTACGTGTTCATCCTCGGACGCGCCGGCCACCAGGATGTCATCCAGGTAGACACTAATGGCAGATCGCGCAGCACCACATCCATCATGCGTTGGAATGTCTGCGCCGCGCCTTTTAACCCGAAAGGCATGCATAAAAACTCAGAAAGACCAAATGGGGTTATTAGCACTGTTTTAGGTATGTCCTTAGTGCGCACCGGGACCTGGTGGTAACCGCGGACCAGGTCTATTTTGGAAAAAATGCGTGCCCCGGTGAGGTGAACGGAAAAATCCTGAATACGGGGGATTGGGTAGCAGTCGTGCGCTGTGGCGTTGTTTAATCTGTGGAAATCTCCGCAAGGTCGCCACGATCCCTCGGCTTTAGGCACCATGTGCAGTGGAGATGCCCATGGGCTGTTTGAGCATCTGATGATTTTTTTTGTTTTTTTTTTGTTTTGTTTTTTTGGGGTTTTTTTTGTTACTTATTTGTACCCGTAGGTAGACTTGGTTTGCAGTCTGGTGACAAGCCACCGGCTGCTGGTCACTGCGTGCGCGAGCGCCCTAAACCTACATGTTTTTGGTATGCGGGAGGAAACCGGAGAAATCCCAGAGTAAACCCGCGCAACACGGGGAGAACATGCAAACTCCACACAGCTCACTGTTGGTCAGGGGCTGGGATCGAACCCACGATCTCATAATCCCCACGATCCCCCGGCCGAGGGTAAAACTGTGCTGCCACAGTGCTAAACCACTGCACCACCGTGCAGCCCAACTTTTCCAAGTTGGCAAACTCCTCGCGTGCTATGGCCAGTTTAGCTGCGTCCAGGCACCGAGGTCATGCGAAAACGGGCGGCCCCGTGGTGGTAATGAAGTGCTCCACCCCGTGTTTAGTGACGGTCGCCGAAAACGTCGGGACCATGAGTGCTGGGAACTGGGTGAATAATGTGTGGAACTTACCCCCTAGAGCTGTGACGTTGGCTAGTGTTGTGGACCCGGCTCCTCTAGCTGTACAGGGGAGAGAATCAAAAGACATAGCATTAATCAGGCGTCTGTTGGCCACATCGACTAGTAGTCCGTGTGCACACAAAAAATCAGCACCCAAAATGGTGACGCTGCATGCCGCTATGACGAAAGTCCATTGGTATGTACGGCCGTGCAAGGATACAGTCAGTGTCCTCTCACCAAAAGTCTTAATGTCTGAGCCATTTGCAGCCGTCAGCTTGGGGCCGCTAGTTCCCGCCAGCCGGTCTGCGTAGGACGGCAGGATGAGACTCTTTTGGGAGCCGGAGTTCACGAGGAACCGTCTCCCTAAGCGTGAGTCTGTCACATAGAGCAGCTTGCTTGCTTCATCGGCGGTCGCAGCTGCTACCGACTGCTGGCCCTGGTGTTTCCCAAGTGCCTGAATTGGCACGGTGGCACGCATCGGCGTGCGTCCTCTCCAAAACAGTGGTGGCAGAAGCAGAGTGTGTCCCTCCGGTGCTTCTTGGCCTCCGCTGCAGCCACCGTCGTCGGCTCCCCGCCTCTGCTGGCCGTCTCACTGGGCTCCGACGCTGCTGCGTTCACTGCGAGGGCTCTGGTGGTGAGGATAATCCGATCTGCCTCTTGCACTAGCACTTGGTAGTTGTGCGCGGCCAGCAGCGGCGAATTGGCAAGGACCGCCCTGGCCGCTGTCGGGAGGTTCCGGAGGAAAAGGTGGGACCCCTCCTAAGTCTTCCCTGGTGAGGACGGAATGGAGCACCCGGGGGGGGGGGGGGGGTTGTGTTCCCCCTCAAAAACCCCTTCACTGAATTGAGTCAAACAAATGCAAAACGGACGGGTGGGGTTCTTGGCATCTTCGTCCCCCTCAAAGCAGATGTCTCTCTCTCTCTCTCTCTGGTTCAGCCTTCCAACTGTGTGCCTCCTATTTCTCCATGGCACCTCCATGACCCTGCACGTGCAGGCACAGCAGCCAGTGGACTCCGGTCTCTGAGCTGACTGCGCCCCATGCTACCTGGTTCTGGAAATGGTAGCCCCAGCGGTGGAAAACTACGGGTGGCCGTAATCGGTTTCATGCAGTGCCCGGGAAGGGATGCTGACTGTCAGTGTGGTCAGTGGTAGATAGACCGTGAGCCTCTGTTCATGGAGCCACATTTTCTCCTCCCTCTTCACCTGGGGGAGTGAACTCAGGTGCCATATGTGGTATAATATATGTGAATTCAAAGCCAATACCACTCTCTGTGAGTCTCTCCAGTTTTACAGACATAACATTTGGCGACGAGAATTAAACCACGGAAATGTGCTTGGGGTCACTACAACCACTTTGGGAAACCCCAGGTGAGCTGCCCGTCCCATGCCACCACTGGTTCGACACATTTAAAGATTATGTCAACCCAGCTGACCTGAATGGCACTGACGATGAGAAGCTAAAGAGCGTACTGGTTCTCAGTCTAGGCGAGGAAGGACGGCACGTGCTCCGTACTCTGGGTCAAGCGGACTCATTCAACGAATGCATGATTCTGATAGAGAGACATTGCTACGGCTGGACCAGCGTTACGGCCTGAAGAGTCGCTTTCTTCAACCGCAACCAAAAGGTGGGTGAGTCAATTTGGTGAGCCAATCAAGCATGTGTGCCTTCAGGCCCTTAAGAGACAAGCTAATCGGTGTCAAGTTAGAGGGAGAATACAGCACAGAGTGACCACAGCATAGAGGGAGAACACAACACAAAAAGTGAACACAGTGCAGAGGGAGAGCAGCAACCAGACTCGCCTCGGTTCCTCACCTAGCATAGGCCTCAGGCAGCTGCTGTGGAGCTGCAGTAGAGGGAGCCCGTGCCTATCAGGAACCCTGGGACACAACGGCCCAGCGCGGGTTCTGCTAACAGCAATGAGGGCATATCGCCATGGCCAGACTTCCCAGGAGAAAGGGAGAACAAACTGGACTCACCTCCAATCCTTGTCCGGCATGAGCTTCAGACAGCCGCCGTGGAGCGGCAGGAGAGGGAGTTTGTGGAGAAAGGGGACCCCGGTGACTGAGGACGGCTCGGCACGTGTCCCATCACCAACAGCAGCGACACGTCATCCCGACCTCAACCAGCACCAGATGAGAGAGAGAAGAAGCTGGACTGCTTCCAAATCCACGCCCGGCACCGGCCTACAGGAGCCACCGCTGAGCTGCGGGATGAAGAGTCCGTTACCAAACAGCGGTAGAGCCACTGGATGTCTTTTGAATCCACAGCCAGCATCGGTCTCCAAGAGCCGCCGCTGGGACGCGGGATAGGGAGTCCGTGACCCAACAGGTTGTAGCGGAACCACCACAACCAGGTGGACACCCTGCAGAAGATGTGAGAGTCATAACATCACAACCACGATGCCGAACGCAGCCGAAAAGAGTGCCATTCACAGTGATGAACTGGGATCGTGTCCACAGAACCAAGCAACTGGGCTCACGGTCAGCCTTAACATCATCACTACCACCAATACCTATGAAGATCACTATGCAACTGAGACCAGCCGCTGTTCAGATGTCAGATTGATCAAGATGGCAGGCCAGCCGTCTGTGGAAGGTGAGAGCAGCTGCCGCGGATCAAGACGCAGTGTTAGAGCTGACCCAGCTGGTGTGGGATCCCGGGTGGGACATCATTGATGAGCGTGCCACAGCTCCAATGGAGCCTGCTGCAGCTGGCGCCTCCAGGGGTGCGTTCACCACAAGCTCGCCTCAGGGACCCCCGACCAAACTGCCCTCCTCAGAGAAAAAAAAGAGGATTGCTTGGCTAAGGGTGTGGCTGCTGACGGATGGTGGCAGAATGGGCCACTCAGCCGCTCTGGGCTGCGTAGTGGCCTGCTCGCTGGCCCTAGCTAGTTTTGGGGGGGTTATACAGTGGTGTGAAAAAGTGTTTGCCCCCTTCCTGATTTCTCATTTTTTTGTATGTTTGTCACACTCAGATGTTTCAGATCGTCAAACAAATTTAAATATCATACAAAGATAACAAGTAAACACAAAATGCAGTTTTTAAATGAAGGTGTTCCAAACCCGCATGGCCCTGTGTGAAAAAGTGATTGCCCCCTAAACCTAATAACTGGTTGGGCCACCCTTAGCAGCAACAACTGCAATCAAACGTTTGCGATAACTGGCAATGAGTCTTTTACAGCGCTGTGGAGGAATTTTGGCCCACTCATCTTTGCAGAATTGTTGTAATTCAGCCACATTGGAGGGTTTTCAAGCATAAACCGCCTTTTTAAGGTCATGCCACAGCATCTCAATCGGATTCAGGTCAGGACTTTGACTTGGCCCTTTTCTTGAATTTCTTTGGATCACAGCATGACGTCTAGCTTTTAAGGATCTTTTGGTCTACTTCACTTTGTCAGGCAGGTCCTATTTAAGTGATTTCTTAATTGAGAACAGGTGTGGCAGTAATCAGGCCTGGGTGTGGCGAGAGAAATTGAAGTAAGCTTTCCAAAGATGTGACAAACCACAGGTAATTTATGTTTTAACATGAGGGGGGATCACTTTTTCACACAGGGCCATGCAGGTTTGAATTTTTTATTACCCTTAATAATAAACACCTTCATTTAAAACTGCATTTTGTGTTTACTTATGTTATCTTTGTCTAATATTTAAATTTGTTTGATGATCTGAAACATTTAACTGTGACGAACATACAAAAAAAATGAGAAATCAGGAAGGGGCAAACACTTTTTTACACCACTATACTCTGTGGACTGACGAGACAAAAGCTGAACTTTTTGGAAGGGGTGTGTCCCATTACATCCGGCTTAAAAGTAGCACAGCATTTCAGAAAAGGAACATCATACCAACAGTAAAATATGGCTGATGTAGCTGATGGGACATGTTAAATGTTTCAAAATGAGCATCTCCTCCTTAGATGAGTATATTCTGTGTTCTATACTTTATATATGGCAAAAGTTTAGGATGCTCTGATATTTGAGTTTTAGATAACTTTTATATGCCATTGTAGTTTGTTTGCACCATGAGTATAGATAGATAGATGTACTTTATTGATTCCAAACTGGGAAATGTGCCATGATTCAGGGCAAGTGAGGCTCAAACGCAGAGCTGCCAGAACAAACACTCAGACTCAGATATAAAAATTCACAAGTTTATTGCAAAACCAAAACTAATAAACAACTCGAAATAAAGGTGCAGAACTAAGGAAAAGCACAACACAAAAACACACACTAAAATGATGCAAAACTGGAGCCCGCTGGAGCACACGTAGCCTGTGGGAAAGGAGCAGAAAGAGGTTATTAGGGACAGATTCTCCCAAAGAGGAGAATAATAATGGGAAAGAACTCTTACTCTTACGAGCAGAGGAGCCCAGCAGGGAACTCCTGCATGGACCAGAGGACCAGGGGAAAGACGGTGACCTGGGTGGACATCCGACATCTTCTTGGTCAGGCGAACGTGATCAGCCCCGAAGTACACACCACACAGGTGGCAGAAAACCTGAAGAGTCAGGAGGACAAAGGGAGTGAAAACACAGGTCAACCGAGAGATAATAAGATAAAAGGCTTAGACGTCTTCTTGGTAGCAAACCTAACGATCCAGCGATGAGTTCTCCACACCCTGGCTCTTAAATATGCTGGGTCATTAGGATGCAGCAGGTGTGTAATCATGCAAGTGCAGTTGATACTCCGGAGCCGAGAAGACAGGAACAGGAGGGGAGGGGGAGCACGCTCTCCTGATCATCACAAAATGACTGCAATACAAGATTTCCCACCCAGAAAATGTGACCTTTATATGGTAGCTTTAGGGTGTCAATTATACAAGTCTTCATTTCTATATGCACAACCACTTACTTACACATGAGTGGAATCCACCGTTTTTATACATGCTGTTTACACACGTTTGGAGGACATATGAGTGTTTGTGGAATCAGGAGTGGCTTGTTAGTACTAAGGTTGCTTACTAACAAAATATGTGTGATTTACACATACTAATATTAACATGTCTTGGATGAGGCCCATTGTGTTGACAGAAGCTAACAAAAGCACAGGTGCAAGGTGGGAAGCGTGACGCAAAAGACTGCTGTTAACCATCTTAATAGGGCCCTGGGTGTTCATAGAGTGCTGTATCAAAGCATATTAAAGGAAAACTGGAAGAAAAAAGTGTGGTAGTTACAGGAGCACAGGTGCATCTCAAAAAATTAGAACATGATTCAATTCAAAACAGCTAAAAATCATAATTGTCTGAATTAAAAGTAAAAAAAAAAAAAAAAGCTGCGGATCCAGAATGCCGAGAATGACAAGAGGCTGGCGTATCTAGAGAGCAGAGTGTCGGACCTGGAGCAGTACACCCGGGTGAACGACGTGATCATCACTGGGCTCCACATTAAACCCCGATCATATGCTTGGGCGGTGGCCGCGGACAGTGGAGGGAGGCTCGACGCGCTGGAAGACGAATCCACGGAGCAACAAGTGGCGGCCTTCCTGCAGTCCAAAGGAATCCAGCTGGACTGTAACACCATTGAGGCCTGCCACCCTCTGCCCAGGAAAAACGGCGACAAACCGGCTGTAATCATGAGATTTGTGAATAGAAAACACGAGACTGCGCTGCTAAAATAAGGTAGGAAACTGAAAGGAACGAACATCTATATAAACGAGCACCTCACAAAAGAAAACGCAGAAATAGCCAGAAAAGCAAGATACCTGAGAAAGCAGAAAAAGATTCAAAACACCTGGACATCAAACTGTAAAATATACATAAAATTAAATGGATCACCTGAAGAAGCCAAGGTCATTAATATCCGATATATTATGGAACTGGACAAATATCAATGAATATTATGTACTGGAGTCGACAGCAACAAGAGACAATTGTAGAACACTGAAGGATTATACTCATCTGCATCAGGACATTTAACAACATGAAACAAAAGATCAACAAACAGGAACATCAGGAACTGAAAGTTTTTGAATATACGGATCACAACCCAAAGGACGTAGAATATAACATAGACCCTGATAATAATTTATTTAGCTCCATCAATAATAACTGTAGTTATTACACGGATGAACAGTTTAACACAATGGTCATATCTGATTTCAATATTTCTATGATCCACTTCAACAGCAGAAGTCTCTATGCCAACTTTAATAACATTAAATATTATTTACATCTGTTTAAAGAGCCATTCAATATTGTGGCAATATCAGAGACGTGGCTCAGTGAAGAGAAAGGAGTGGATTTTACCATGGATGGCTATGAATTAAATTATATAAATAGAAAAGTGAAAAAAGGAGGAGGAGTTGCAGTTTATGTTGACAAGAGCTTGCAATACAAGGTTGTTGAAAATTTGTAACTGTGGATGATTTATTTGAATGTATTACAATAGAAATCTGTCTGGACAATGTGAAGAATATAGTAGTGAGCTGCGTATATACAACACCTGGATCAAACATGGACTTATTTAAGGACTGGATGGAAAAAATGTATGCAAAACTAACTCATAAAGTTATGTTCATCTTTGGGGATTTCAATATAGACCCTATGAATTCAAAACAACATAGTTTAACAGAAGAATTTATCAACACAATGTACAGTATGGGCTTACATCCAACAATTACCAGACCTAGCAGAATCACGTCACACAGTGCCACACTAATAGATAATATATTCACAAATATTATGGAAAATAATATCATGAGTGGGATTTTATTGAATGATATCAGTGACCACCTGCCGATTTTTGTTGTCTATCAATGTGATTATAGGAAGAAAAAGCACACCAAAAATATTAAGTATAAAAGAATAAGAACTGAAGAATCTATGTATTTACTGGCAAAGGAATTATTAATACAAGACTGGAAGATAGTTTATGATGAAAATGATATAAATAAAGCATATGATAAAATTAAATATTTCAATCATTGTACAATAAAAACTGTCCTATAAAACAATACAGTGACAGACAACAAAAGAAAAATATTCCTTGGGTCACCAAGGGGTTAATAAATGCACATAAAAAGAAGAATACATTATATAAACAATTCATTAAGTGCAGAATGGTGGAGGCTGAGATCAAATATAAAAGATATAAAAATAAGCTTACTAATATAATGAGGACTTGTAAGAAAGAATACTACAACAGAATATTAGAGGATAATAAAAAATAACTTAAGAGGAATATGGCAAGTACTCAGTGGGATTACTAGTAATCGACCTAAGAATGCTAATTATCCAGAATATTTTATTGAAAATGGCAATTTGATAAATAATATGGAGGATGTGGTCAGTGGTTTCAATAAATTTTTTTGTAAACGTTGGTCCTGAATTAGCAAAATCAATAGTGACACCAGAAACAAACAACAGTGGTTCTGTAAATGAAATAGAAGATAGAAATCCAAACACAATCTTTTTGGGTGCAGTTACTGAAAAGGAAATTATCGAGACTGTGAGTAAATTTAAGAACAAAAAATCAATGGACTGGAATGAAATTGACATGACAATAGTGAAAAAAGTAATTGAAGGAATTGTTAAGCCACTCACCCACATCTGTAACCTGTCATTTCAAACTGGTACATTTCCAGACAAAATGAAAATAGTGAAAGTAATACCACTATACAAAACAGGAGACAGTCATTATTTCACAAATTACAGGCCGGTCTCTTTACTCTCACAATTCTCCAAAATACTTGAAAAAGTCTTCACTAAGAGACTGGATGATTTCATTGAAAAACACAACCTCCTTACAAACAGCCAGTATGGTTTTAGAGCAGATAAATCTACATCTTTGGCACTGATCGAACTTATTGAAGAAATTACTAGTTGTATAGATTTAAAAAAAAGTTTGCTGTAGGAGTATTTATAGATTTAAAGAAAGCTTTTGACACCATTGACCACAGAATTCTACTAAGGAAACTGGAAAGGTATGGGATAAGAGGGGTCGGACTGAGTTGGGTGGAAAGTTATTTAAGTAACAGACTGTGGCTTATATATTTTTTCCACAATATCTTTATTGAACCTTTTTTTTTTAACAAACATGACACAAACAATCAAACACTAACACTAAAGTACTACAAAAAAAAATGCACTAAAAACACCCACAACCACCAACAAAATCAAGTCTTCAACAATGCTCCTCTGTTTAGTCTAGAGTCTAGACAATCCATTACATAAGTATACATATTATGTTCACCAGTTTGGAATTTACAAGGTCCACACACATCATTCACCTTCTTCTTCAAGAGTTATGTTTAAATTTTTTACATAATCAATAAAAGGTCTCCATATATTCTCAAACACAATTTCCTTTGATTTCAGTATATATGTTATTCTTTCTAATGGAAGGTTTGTTAACATCTGTCTTAACCACTGAGTCACATCTGGTCTATGAGTCTTTTTCCACAGTAGTGCAATACATTTTTTGGCATTAAGCAAACTGAGGTCTATGAATGTTCTTTCACTTTTATTAAAGTTATGCTTTTCTGGGTACAGACCCAACAAAAACAGTTTAAGATTCAATATGATTTGCTTTGAGATTATTTTTTCAATTGTTACCCTCACCTCTTCCCAAAACATTCTTATTATTCTACATTCCCATAAACAATGAAATAGGGTTCCTTTACTTTCCATGCATTTTGTGCACGTATCTGGTATATTTTTGTTATATCTATTTAACTCCTCCGGTGTAACATACATCCGCATTAACCATTTAAAATGTATCAGTTTAAGACGTACATTTATTGATTTGGTTTGAGCTTCTGTACAAGCCAATTCCCATTGTTCCTCTGAAATTTCAGTTTGCAGATCTTCTTTCCAGTAGT
This sequence comes from Pholidichthys leucotaenia, assembly GCA_020510985.1. Lineage (NCBI taxonomy): Eukaryota > Metazoa > Chordata > Actinopteri > Cichliformes > Pholidichthyidae > Pholidichthys > Pholidichthys leucotaenia. Next base: position 357,348,963 of record CM035843.1, on the reverse strand, counting down.
TTAATCTTTTCTGTGAGTTTTCACTTGAGGATAGTGTCAATGAGTTATAAAACTCTGAAATAATACCCTTTCTTTTACTATCTTTCATCAACATTTTTTCCAAGGATGAATAAATAAGTCGAGTGAGAGCTTTATTTTGATTTGATGGAATAAAGTTTCTAAGTTGAAGATATTTAAAAAAATGTGTTCTATTAAGATTAAATTTGATCCTCAGCTCTTCAAAAGACATTATGTTATCTGCACATGGCAAATATAAATCTTGAATCTTTTGAATCCCTTTTAAATTCCATACTTTAAATACAGCGTCCGCTCTCCCTGGTTTAAAATATTGATTACCCCATATTGGGCTAAATTGTGACAATAAGTGTGGTTCTTTTAAATAGTTTTTAGCTTCACACCATATTTTGATCATATGCTTTACAAATGGATTTTTAACTTGTTTTTGTAATTTTTTTGCCGAATCTGAGTATATGAATATGGGAAGAGGTAAAGGTAAATTGTATGATTCCATTTCAGTCCAGTGAGGGAGATCATTTAATGAAAAATAATATGTCATAGACCTCAGTTGTGCCGACCAATAATACAACATAAAATTTGGACATTTCAGACCTCCACGATCAAATGGTAAATATAATAAAGACAGACGTAATCTAGCCCTCCTGTTGTTCCATATAAATTCCACTAACTTTTTTTTAATTCTTGAGAATAAATCTAAAGGTGGTGGTAAGGGAATGTATTGAAATAAATAAAGTATTTTAGGTAAAATATTACTTTTAAGTATATTGATTCTCCCGATCATCGACATTGGTAGTGACATCCATCTCTGAATTAACTCATTGATATCTGTCATTAAGGCTTCATAGTTGACACTGGCGACTGATTCTAGCTTAGGCACAATTTGGATTCCTAAATATTTAAACTGATTTACAATGTTGAATTGATTTACCTCAGGGGCTGGGTAATTTCTCTGGGTCTCATTTAGCATTAATATTGAAGATTTAGTTTTATTTATTTTATATCCTGATATTTCCCCAAAATTCTTTATTAAATTCAACAAGGTCGGAATTGATTTTTTTAGATTCGACATAAACAAAATTATGTCATCGGCGTACAGGGAGATTTTATGTTCTGTTGGTCCAACTTTAATTCCATATATTTGTGAATGTAAACGTATCGCCATCGCTAAAGGTTCAATTGCCATAGTAAACAGTAAAGGTGAAAGTGGACAGCCTTGTCGACATCCTCTATTGATTTTTATTGATTTTGAAATATTGTTATTTGTTAGGATTTCTGCTGTAGCATTATTGTATATTGTCTGAACCCATTTTATGAAATTATTTCCAAGTCCAAACCTTTGTAAGACTTCAAAAAGAGAGGGCCATTCGACTCTATCAAAGGCCTTTTCGGCGTCCAGTGATAGGAGAGCTGTATCCGGTGCTTCTTTATTAGAATAAATAATATTAAATAGTCTTCTTACATTATGGAAGCCTTGTCTTCCCTTTATAAAGCCATTCTGATCTCGATTAATAATATTTGGTAAAATTTCTTGTATTCGTCTTGCTAAAATTTTACAGATTATCTTAAGGTCGGCATTTAATAGGCTTATTGGTCTCATATTTTCACATTTATTAGAGGGCTTACCTGGTTTTGGCAACAGTATAATTAAGGCATTATTCATGTATGATGGTAAATTACTATTTTGAAATGCTTCTAAAACCATTTCCAAAAAACCCACTTTTTCTTAAACAAAAAACTCTCAAGTTGAAAGATCTGATCGACTTTAAAACCGCAATAATAATGTTCAAAGTGAAGAATCTATCACTGCCCGCAAATATCCAAAAGTTGTTCCAAACAAGGGAGAAACGATATCACTTCAGAGAAACATGTATATTTCAAAAGCCTACAGTGAGAACAACTACCAAGCAACACTGTATTTCAGTGCAAGGTGTCAGATTATGGAACGATTTTGGACCTGAATTAAAATCATGTACAAAGCTTGGACAATTTAAACAAAAACTAAAGGAAGAAATACTCCAAACATATTTACAAGACGACATGTAAACTCACATAAGGATTGACATTTCCAGCCTGTGTTGTGTTATAGCTTAGTTTTTCTTTTTTCTCTGTGACACTATGTCTTAGATTTGTTTTTGAATAGTAACCGCTTAACTTAGACTAGCTCAGTTTTCTTTTTCTCTCAGTCATATTTTGTCTTAGCCTTGTTTTAAATTGTAATCGCTCTTGTCTTGTTTTCTCTTTTTTCTCCTTTGAATTCTTGGATGGAATATGGGTGGGCAATATAAGCTGCGGCTTCAGCCATCACCCATTTCGGATAACTCACGTGGAATTGTATAGTAGAAGGAGTCTTTGTCTAATTTGACCTTGTTGTTATATTATACAGTTTCTTTTAACCTGTAATGTACTATCCGAAATAAATTAATTCAATTCAATTCAATTCAAAAAAAGGTTTTATTAATTTATTCTTAAATTTTTTATAAAGGTCAACTGGAAGACCATCTGGTCCTGCACTTTTTCCTGATTTCATATTATCAATGGCTAGCCCAACTTCTTCTTGACTAATTTTAGACTCCAATATCTCCCTGTTTTCATTTGGAATACACGGTGTAGATAGTTCGTTCAAAAACCCATTTAGTTTTGTTAAATCAGATTCATTTTTGGTATCATATAATTTTTCATAGTAATCTCTAAAGGCTCTGTTAATTTCTAAAGGATCTATAACTACCTGTCCGTTACTTATAATACTGGTAATTGGTGTTTTAAATTCTAATTGTTTAATCTGCCATGCCAATAATTTTCCTGATTTTTCACCTTGTTCATAAAAAGATTGTTTCAATCTTAGAAGACTCGAGGCAGCTCTATTCGCTGATTTTTTTGTCATATTCAGCTCTCAAAATCAGTAATTCGTTCTCCAACCTTGGATCACTTTCTGCATACACTTTTTCCTGAAGACTTTTTATTTTATGTTCCAATTGGGCTCTCTCCTCTCGAGTCTTCTTAGATTTTGAACCTGTATAACTAATAATATGTCCCCTAATAAAAGCTTTGAAAGCCTCCCACTTTACACATGCTGATGTTTGTGTAGTATTGATGTCAAAGAACTCATCTATCTGTTTTTCTATGTACTTGACAAATTCCTCATCCTGAAGCCATTTATGCTGAAATTGCCATCTACCTGATTCCTTTGTCAATTTCTTATCTACATATATTAGACAGCAGGGTGCATGATCAGAAATCACGATGTTATCATAAAAGCAGTTTTGAATCTTGGACCTTAATTCTGTGGAAATCAAAAAATAATCAATACGTGAGAATGTCTTGTAGGTACTGGAATAACAAGAGTAGGCTTTAACTTGTGGTTTCATTTCTCTCCATATATCTAGCAATCTCAATTCTTTCATAAAATGATTAATGGTCATCCTACATCCATTGTGCGTACAGTCCAGTCCTGTTGATCTATCTATACCGGGATTCAATGTACAATTAAAATCCCCTGCTATTATATGTTGCCCTGTAAGTGATGATAAGATAAGAAATAAATTAGCAAAGAACTTTTGATCATCTATATTGGGACCATATAAGTTCACCAAATTTATATTTTCTAATAGCAAAGATCCTTGAATGATTACATATCTTCCAAATTTGTCTCCAATTACATTTTTCACTTGAAAAGGGACTGATTTATGTATGAGAGTCATAACTCCCCTGGCTCGGGATGAAAATGATGAGGTGAAAACACTTCCTTGCCATCTACTCCTAATTCTTTTTACATCCTCCTCTATTAGATGAGTTTCTTGTAAAAACACAATTTTTGAACCCATGTCTTTTATTTTATTCATAACTTGTTTAAGTTTTTTTTTTAATTTTGTAGACCTCTGCAATTCCATGAAGTTAAATTAAGATTAATGCTTTGGTTTATGATCAATAGGGAGTTTGGGATTACCTTGCAGTGTAAACATGCTCAAACAGAGAGGCAAAAAAATGAGTGGTTGAACATTCATCCTACAAACTACACACAAACAAATTCCCCCTTCCCACATTTGTGGCGAACCCCCCAAAATCAAAAGAAAAATTCTGTCTCCCGATATAGCCATCGACCGCTCCACACCCACGAGGAACAGTCAAAGCCACTCCTTCTTCATCCTCCCAATCACCCTAACTCTACTGTTTTTAATGACGTAACATTAACTCTCCTCTGTAGTTTTCCAACTTAACTCCAAAATTTTTAGCAACTTTGTACATCATAGTTTTTTGTTTTTTTTTAAATATATAATAATCTATATTTTGTAAACTTGTTATTTGCTTCAAGTCAGTCAGATGCCTGTGCAAATGCTTAAATATTCTACCTTATATTTTGTTCATGCTTAGCTCCCACCAGTCTCTTCTTGGATCTTCTTGATGAACTCCTGCGCCTCCTCTGGGGTCTTGAAGATGTGGGTTCTGCCCCCATACGTGGTCAACAGTCTCGCAGGATAGATTACACCATGACGAATCCCAAGGTTGCGCAGCTCCTTATGTATGGGATCAAACTGCTTCCTCAATTGTTGGATTCCTGTGGCCAAATCTGGGTAGAACCGCACCTGCTGGTCCTGGTGTTTAATCTCTCCTTTAGCTCGTGCAGCGTTGAAGATCTTCATCCTGTCTCTGTTGCTGAGAAGCTTCATAATTAGGGTCCTCGGTGGTCCCTTATCTCTCCGTGGGCCAATACGGTGTGCGCTTTCCAGAACCACTGCTGATTGCAGCTCCGCGCTGCCCAGCGCCTCCGGAATCCACTTTTCCAGAAAGGAACATGAGTCCCGACCTTCGGATTCCTCCGGTAGACCCACCAGCCTCAAGTTGTTCCGTCTCGACCGGGACTCCAAATCCAGGATATTATCTTCCAGACATTTATTTTTTTTTTCCAAAGTGCGCACCTTTAATTGAAGACAAGTGACGTCATCTTCAGCACTAGAGACACGAAGCTCCACCTGCGCCATTCGTTCTACACAGTCACCCAATTCCTTTCTCATTCCTTCCAAAGCTGCCATAATCCCATCAAATCTAGAGGAAAAGTCCGCTCTCATTGAACTCATGGCAGCCAGCACCACACCTGTGTCGTTTCCCGCAGATACCGCACCGCTGTTAGCTTCCTCCACCATATATGGAGCTTTATCTGCTGCATCACAGACCTGAAAGTCCGTTAATTTGGACTGTTTCGGCGGCTCGCTTTTTCCTCTACCTGGTTTTCCAGCCTTAGGCTTCACCGACATATCCTCGCCCAAACGTTGGGATACGTTCTGTCCCAAATGAGAGAGTTATTTGCCGATTTTTTTTCTCCAGGAGCAGAGCAGAGTGAGACGTGTCCTTCTCACGTGGCAGCCATAACCGGAAGTCCGACTGTGGGTTATATTAATCATATATTCCATACCTACATATGTATAGACATATTAGAATGTTTAGTGATTACATATGTGGAATGACCTCACGCCTCAGAACAGGACAAGAGGTCTCGACCACCGGCGAAGATCAAAGAACAGACTGAGTCGCAGCGGTGGAGACCGGATCGAACTTCCTGACCACCCAGGGTCAGGTGGAGGAGACGGAGGACAATGGAGGGGGATTACGTTAATGCGGGATGTCAGCTTTGATATGCAATGTCTTTTGTTGAGTGTGGGTATAAGTATGAAGGTCTGACTGCGCTCGACCTCTTCATTTTGCTTCTGCATCGAGATGAGACATGTTTGGGAGGTGAAGCTGATAATAAATCTTGATTTATAAAATCACATCGCTTCTTCATTCCAAGCTCCCTACACTGGTGACCAGACGTGAGGATGGAACAGAGATGTTCTCCCGCGACGAACTCATCGTTGGCGACCCAGGCAAGCGCCGTTGCCCATGCAGACAGGGGAACGGACGGAAGACGTTCCCCCACGGCAGAATCCACAGAGAGGGCTCAACCGAGCACCATCCCCAGCTCCGCCGTGAGGACAGAAGAAAGGCGTTCTCACCCGGCGGACACATCAGAGACGGCCCACACAAGCGCCGCCACCCTCAAGCTGCCAGAGTTCTGGCAAAACGACCCGAGCTCGTGGTCCAGCAAGCTGAGGCTCAGTTTGCACTGGCGGGCATAACGGCGGACGAGACGAAATTTTACCACATCGTCGCCAAACTCGACGCCGCCACGTCAAGATGCGCGCGGAGCATAATTCAACAACCACCCGCCCACGACAAATACAGAGAACTAAAGGCCACCATCATCGAGAACTTCGTCCCCTCAGCCGAGGAGAGAGCAGAGAAGATTCTGGCGATCTACGGCCACAGAGGATGCAGACCAAAGGCCCTCATGGAGGACATGCTGCAGCTTAAGGAAGCAGACGACGACAACTTCCTTTTCCAGCATATCTTCCTCAGCACTCTGCCACCACACATGAGAGGGACACTGGCCAACATGCGGTGCAACACCCAGCAGGGCTTCCGCGCGCTGGCCCGAGAAGCGCAGCGGCTCATCAATGCCTGCGGCGAACAGATGGCCACAGCAGCATCTGCAGATCTCAGCGCGAAAGCCCAGCGCAGCGGAGAACCGCAGACAACGGAGCAGAGCCCACCCACCATGGCAGCGACACGACCAAGGCGCAGCAGGCGGAACGAACTCTGCTATTATCACCATCGTTTCGCCGAGAGGGCGTACAAATGCGTGCCTCCCTGCAATTTCAAAAACTCGGGAAACGCCAAAGCCAGGAACCGTTAACAGCTGCGGCTCTCAGCGAGACGAATAAGCTGCTTTATGTGACTGACGGACACACCGGGAGACAGTTCCTCATCGACACCGGAGCTCAGGTGAGCTTCATCACCCCTTCCAACGCAGACCGGGCCATGGGACCCCGGGGAAACGGAGCGATGGCAGCCAACGGCTCGACCATCGACACTTTCGGTGAAAGGAACCTGCCTCTTTGCATTCACAGCTGCAACTATAGATGGACGTTTATTATAGCGGTGGTGAGTTTTTTTTTTTTTGTAACTTAGATTTTTATTCATTTTTCATCATATATAATGCATTCAGATCACATTCTACATTTAAAAAAACAAAGGGGTTAGGGTAGGGAAAAATAAAAAAAAAAAAAATAAATAAAAAATAAAGGGGGGGGGGCAAATGTTGGAGCATCAAGTTTTTAGTTTCCATCTCTTAATTCTTCTGTTTTTTTCAGTGTCTTTGGTTATTCTTTCAATTTCTGCCTCGTTGTTGCACTTTGTAGTGTGTCCATTTCCGCCATTTTTTCTCCCATATTCCTTCTTGCATTCTTCGTCGATATGTTAGTTTTTCCATCATACGTATGTCCTCAACAATGTCAGTCCATTGTTCTTGGTCAGGAAGAACTTCTGATCGCCATTTTTTTGTGATAGTTTTTTTACATGCAACCAACAAGATTTTAACTAGATATCTGTCCTCAGCCTGTATAACATTGTCTTTTTTAAGATCACATAAGTACATCAGGTTACAGTTCATTGGTATATTATATCCTAATATCCTCTGTATTGTCACATGCATAGATTTCCAAAATGATGATATTTTGTAGCATTTCCAAAACATATGTGAGTGGTCTGCATTTTGAGCCCCACATCCCCTCCAGCATAAAGATTGGGTATTTGTATATTTTCCTTGAATCTGTGGTGTAATGAAAAAGCGAATCAGGTTTTTCCATCCAAATTCCCTCCATGCCCTTGAATTTGTTGACGTGTGTTGTGTTTTCCATATTTCCTGCCAGCTTTCTTCTGTTATGTTTAAATTGAGCTCTTTCTCCCATTTCTCCTTTATATAGTTACTATGATGTATGATTGTTTGTCATAAGTTTCTGATATAGTTTTGAAATAATTCTTATTTTATTTCCTGCATATGAGCTTAAAATAAGTTGTATAATCTCGTTCACATCTGTTTGGAGGTTATGCCTAATCTTCTTCATATAGTAATCTCTCATCTGCAGATATCTGAAAAATTCCGATCTTTCTAATTTAAATTTTCTCCTGATATTTACAAAGCTCCCGAGATCTTTTTTTCCGATATTGCCCCATACTGTGATTCCCTTGTTCACCAGATTTTTGTATCCCCTATCTTGTTTTGCCGGTTCAAACTGACTGTCAAATGCTACCCATTTCAATAGTTTTATGTCTTCCCTTATATTATATTTTTGTACTATTTTATACCACAGTTCTAAAGTAAATTTAGTGATTGGGTCTATTTGTTTGATTTGTTTATATGCATCTTTATCCCCTATTATGCTTTGTACTGGGAGTCCCTCAATTTCCTTTTCCATTTCTTTCCATTTTGCCTCATATCCCTCGTCGCACCAACATATGATATATCTTATTTGTGCTGAGTAGTAATATTCCTTTAGACTCGGTAGGCCCATGCCTCCTTTCTCTTTTGGTAATTGGAGGGTTTTATATTTCACTCTTGGTTTTTTACCTCCCCAAACAAATCTCGATATCATCCTGTCCCACTTTGAGAATTGGGCATCTGGAATCTCTGTTGGTATAGCCTGGAAGAGGTAAAGTAATCTAGGTTGTATGCTGATTTTGACTGTCTCAATTTTTGAATTCAGGTCCATATTTAAGATTGACCATCTATCAATATCTTTTTTTATTTCTTGTTCCAACCTATCATAGTTTGCTTTATATATTTTGCTTAGGTCTTTAGGTATGTTCACTCCAAGGTATTTTATTTCTTTTTGGTTCCAGTTTAGTTTGATCTTATCAGTTATCTGGTTTAGAGGGTTATAGTGGAATGTCAGTATTTGTGTTTTTGTTATGTTTATCTTGTATCCTGATAACTTTCCAAAATTTTCTATCAAGTTCATCATTTCCATTATTGATTTATCTGGTTGTTCAAGGTAAACTATAATATCGTCTGCAAATAGCCCAATCTTGTGTTCCGCCCCCTTTATTGTTACACCTTTTAATTTCTTATTTTGTCGTATCGCTTGAGCCAATGGTTCTATGAACAGAGCAAACAAGGTGGGCGATAAGCAGCATCCCTGCCTAGTTGATCTTTGTATATTTACTTTGTCTGTTAAGCTACCGTTTATCTTGATTCTTGCCACAGGTTCTTGATACAGCGTCCTTATGCATTGTACTGATTTTTCGTTAAATCCAAAGCGTTCCAGCACACTATATAGGAATTTCCAGTTAACCCTGTCAAATGCTTTTTCTGCGTCTAAACTCATTATTACTGCGCTTTTCTTTTCTTTATGTATTTGGTTAATTATATGTATTGTTCTCCTGATATTGTCATGTGTTTGGCGTCCCTCTATGAATCCAGTTTGATCATCTTCTATCAATTCCGTCAAGAATGTCTTTATTCGTTTACATATAATTGTTGTGTATATTTTATAATCTACATTTAATAAAGAGATTGGTCTATAGTTTCCGCATTGTTCTTTATCTTTCCCTGGTTTTAAAATAACTGAAATGATTGCTTCGTTCCATGATGGAGGTATTTTGTTGTTGTTCAGCGTCCAATTAAATGACTTTAGAAGCTGTGGCGTGAGTTCTTCTATAAACAGTTTATAAAACTCAGATGGGTATCCATCACTACCTGGTGATTTACCGTTTTTAAGTGACTTAATCACATCTCTGATCTCTTGTGTTGTTATTTCTGCTGTTAGTTTTTCATTTTGTTGATTTCCTATTGATGGCAAGTCCAATGTGTCTAGAAATTTTTTGATATCTTTAGTATTTGTTTCTTCAGGTTGCGAGTATAGTTCTTGGTAGAAATTATGGAAAATTTCTTCGATGTTTTCTGGGTTAACTGTGGTTTTATTTGTGGTGGGGTCTTTAATCTTGTATACATTATTCATTGTTTGTTGTTTTCTTAACCGTTTTGCCAGCAGTTTTGTGGCTTTTGGCCCCGTTTCATAATATTTTTGCTTTAGATATCTATTTTTCCTTTCAATTTCATCCATTTGTGTTTCTTTTATCTTTGTTTTTTCTTCTTTAATTTCTTGATATATTTTTGGATCATTTGTGCTTTGATGTTTACGTTCTAATTCCCTCAGTCTCTCACATCTTTGTTCATACGCTTCCAGTTTAGTCTTATTTGCTTTTCCTGTTTCAACAATTAATTTACCCCTTAACACGGCTTTTAGTGCGTCCCATAGTATTGTTGGGTCCACTTCTTCATTGTCATTCTCTTGGATATATTCGTTTATGTTTATTTTTATTTTTATTCTTTCTTTCATTTTCTCATCATTTAACAGTCCTACGTTAAGTTTCCATGTTGTTTGTCGTTTTCTATTGTTTAAATATATTTCCATGTATATAGGATTATGATCTGATATTTCTGCCCCTCCAATCCAACAATTTCTCACCCTGTGTCTGTCACCTTCATTCATAAGGAAGTAATCTATTCTAGAGTGTACTTTATGGGCTGCTGAATAATGTGTATAGTCTTTTTCGAGCGGGTGTAGGTCCCTCCATATGTCTACCATACCCATTTCTGCCAGTGAGGTTCTTATGAACTTTGTTACATGTTTTTTTGTCTTCTTAACACTTGTTGTGTCAACTTCATGATCCATGACAGCATTTAAGTCTCCTCCACAAATTAGGACTCCTTCACTGTGTGTTGCTATGAGATCAAACAGATGTTGAAAAAAACCCTTGTCACTTTCTGGTGGGGCATAGATGTTCACTAATGTGATCTGCATACCATCTATTCTTCCCTTTATTATTACATACCTGCCTTCTTTATCCTGGATTTCCTGTTCACTTTCAAATTGTATTTTGTTTGAGATTAGTATCATAACCCCCCTTTTTGCTCCTCCCTTAAATGAACTGTAGTAGGAGTTCTTATAGCCAAATCTCTTTAGTTTCACATGTTCTGTCTTGCTCAAATGTGTCTCTTGCATAAATATAATTTCAGCTTTTTCCTTCTTGAATTTTCTTATTATTCTTTCCCTTTTAACAGGTGAGTTCAGACCATTCACGTTTAATGTCATTATCTTAAGATTTTTACCCATATTCATGTTTTTCCATTTTTTTAACTTGTGCTCCTAACCCCTTTAACAACAAAAATAACACATATTTATATAAAAACACATTAAAAAAAACTCGACCTCCGTACTTTGGGCCTTTCTTCTGCCCACTGGTCCCTGTTGGTGGGTGGGGGGTTTGTCTTCACAGAGTGAAGGGCCCTCCCTAGACCTCTAATTACTATCCAAGTAATAGTCATTAGTCTAGAAATGTCCAACAAATATCACTTAAACCTCTCCTAGCCGTCTGTTTCTCTTTTACCTTGTCTTCTTGGCCTTCATTTCTTCTGTGTCTTTCTTAATCTTTGTTATGATCTAGGCTTTCAGTTGAAAGCCTTGTAGCTTGTCCTGGGCCCGCTGCTCTACGTCTCTCCCCCTTCTTCCGCCGTTCACTCGCCTCCACTCCGTCTGTCGTGGTGCGTTCAGGGCCGCCGCTGCTCCAGCCGTCTCCTTCGGCATGCTCACCTCAAGGCCCCGCTCCATCATATCCCGCGCTGCCTCTTCGGCCGTGTTGTAGGTTCTTGTGCCTTCCTCCCAATGAATCCTCATTTTCGTTAGCGGCGTTTGGAATCTAATTTTTTTCCTCTTTCAGCGTTTTTTTAATATTGGCATATTTCTTCCGCTGCTGCACGATTTCTGTCGGGTAGTCATGGTCAAAAAATACCTGTTTGTTGCCGATTCGTATCTTTTTTTTCCATGCTTGCGTCAGGATTCTTTCCTTTATGTCATATTTCACAAAGTTTACCACAACTGACCTGGGTGGAGAGTTTGTTTTCGGGTTCTGTGCCGGTGTTCTGTGCGCCCGTTGCGGTGGTGAGTTTTAACTTGTTGGGTGCTGATTTTTTGTGTGCACATGGGTTGTTAGTCGATCTTGCAAATAGACGCTTGGTTAATGCACTGTCATTTTCTTCTATCCCCTGCTCAGCTCGAGTTTCTCCACCACCCGTGCAGGCCAGCGTCACTACAGCAGGAGGTAAGTTTGACCAACTCCTCACCCAATTTCCAGCACTCACAGTTCCAAAATTTTCAGCAACAGTAGCGAAACACGGGGTTGAACACTTCATCTCCACAACAGGCCCACCCGTGTTTGCCAAAGCTCGGCGCTTAGACGCGACCAAGCTCGCCATAGCACGGGACGAGTTTACCACCCTGGAAAAATTAGGCATTACTAGGCGCTCAAAAAGCCCTTGGGCATCACCACTACACATGGTCCCGAAAACCGACGGTTCTTGGAGACCTTGCGGCGATTACCGCAGATTAAACAATGTGACAGCGCATGACCGCTACCCAATTCCTCACACCCAAGATTTTTCACTACATCTGGCGGGTGCGTGCATTTTTTCTAAAATAGACCTGGTCCGCGGCTATCACCAAGTCCCCGTTCGAGCGGAAGACATTCCTAAAACGGCTGTAATAACCCCTTTTGGTCTTTTTTGAATTTTTGCGAATGCCGTTCGGCCTCAAAGGCACTGCTCAAACCTTTCAGCGTATGATGGACGCGGTATTACGCGACCTCCCCTTCGTGTTCGTCTACCTCGACGATATGCTGGTAGCCAGCCCGTCAGAGGAAGAACACGAACAACACCTCACTACAGTTTTTCAGAGACTAGAAGAGCACGGGTTAATAATCAACCCAGCCAAATGCCGATTCGGCGTGTCACAAATTGATTTTTTGGGACACAGAGTTTCACCAAAGGGGGCAGTCCCATTGCCAGACAAAGTCCGCTCGGTAAAAAATTTTCCACGACCACAAACGGTCAGATCGCTGCAAGAATTTTTGGGAATGGTGAATTTTTACAACCGTTTCCTCCCCCGCGCAGCTCAACTCATGCAACTCCTGTATGCTGCGCTCAGAAAACAAAAGCCTTCCAACGCGGTCGAATGGACCCCGGAGCGCGAAAGCGCCTTCGTGGAAGTAAAGAGTGCTCTAGCGAATGCCACATTGTTGGTTCACCCTGATCCCTCGGCCCGCATAGCGCTAACCACAGACGCTTCAGACCTGGCCATAGGGGCAGTTGTAGAACAACACGTTGGCAGAACCTGGCAACCGTTAGCATTCTTTAGCAAATCTTTAAACCAAACCGAGCGCAAATACAGCACTTTTGACAGGGAGCTGCTAGCGCTTCATTTATCCATCCGCCACTTCCAGTTCTGGCTGGAAGGGCAGCGTTTCACAGCTTTTGTAGACCATAAACCACTCACTTTTGCGATGGCTAAAATTTCAGAACAAAGACAGCTAGCTGCAATTTCAGAGTTCACCACAGACATTCGACATGTGGCAGGCAAACCTAATGTGGTAGCAGACTGCCTCTCTCGCGCTGTGACATCGCCAGAGCACGAGGAGACAGATTATACTACCTCAGCTGCAGAACTCTTCGCCAACGCGGACGCGTACGCGGCCCCAATTCACGTAGGGATAGATTACGCAGCCATGGCAGAGGAACAAAGCAGTGACGTGGACGTGCGCGCACTCCTGTATGGACCAACAGGGTTAAGACTGGAGGAAAGGGGTTTACGTGACGGTGTACCCCCCCTAATCTGCGACGTGTCAACCGGCCAACCTCGCCCGGTAGTTCCAGCTGCATGGCGCCGCCGCATTTTTGACTCGGTTCACTCCCTCGCGCACCCAGGGGTGCGCGCCTCGGTTAAAATGGTCGCGGAAAAGTTTGTTTGGCCGGGCCTGTGCAAAAATGTAAAGGAATGCGCAAAGACTTGCATGTCTTGCCAAAGCGCCAAAATACACAAACACACAAAAGCTCCTCTAGAGCCTTTTCGAATCCCAGCCAGGAGGTTTGACCACGTTCATGTCGACCTCGTGGGACCACTACCTTCGTCTCAAGGGTTCACGCGCCTGTTAACAATGATAGACCGTACTACACGCTGGCCAGAGGCGGTCCCTTTGGCGTCAACCACAGCTGCGGAAGTCGCTCGCGTTTTTTTTAACCAACTGGGTGGCACGTTTCGGCATCCCATCGGACATCACATCCGATAGGGGGCATCAATGACGGAACTCCAAAACGTGCCACCCATGCTGTTAAAAACGCGCGCGCCACCTCCTCGGCCGTGGTTGCCGCCAGCGGAACCGCTTCTGACCAGCGCGTGGTGCGGTCCACCATTGTCAGGAGATGCGTGTACCCCTGTGATGGCGGAAGGGGGCCTATGAGGTCCACGTGGACATGGTCGAACCTCTTAGCCGGGATGCGAAACGGCTCCAAAGGAGCCTTCGTGTGTCTGTGAACCTTGGCTCGTTGGCACGCCATGCAGGCTGCCGCCCACTCTTTCACTTGTTTGCGAAGGCCCAGCCACACATATTTCTCTCCTACCATTTTGACCGACGCGCGCACCCCTGGGTGTGCCAAAGAGTGAACCGACTCAAACACGCGGCGGCGCCACGCGGCCGGAACCACAGGCCGTGGGCGACCTGTGGAGACGTCGCAGATTAAGGGGGGAATGCCGTTAAGCAGCGTCCTCTTCTCCAGCCTTAACCCTGTTGGTCCAGACTGGAGCGCGCGCACATCCGCGTCACTAGCCTGCTCCGCGGCCATGGCTGCATAATCCAACCCTACACAGACCGGGGCCACAACGGCGCGCGAGAAGCAGTCTGTCACTACATTTAGTTTGCCTGACACATGCTGAATATCGGTAGTAAACTCTGAGATCGCGGCCAGCTGCCTCTGCTGCCGGCCCGACCAAGGTTCTGAAACTTTGGCCATTGCGAATGTTAGTGGCTTATGGTCAACGAACGCAGTAAAATTGCGCCCTTCCAGCCAGAACTGGAAATGGCGAATGGCCAGGTGGAGAGCCAGCAACTCTCTGTCGAATGCGCTGTATTTACGTTCATTGTCGCGCAAGGTTCTGCTGAAAAAGGCAAGCGGCTGCCAAGCCCCTGCGACGCGCTGCTCCACGACAGCCCCTATGGCCACATCTGAGGCATCAGTGGTGAGGGCTATGCGGGCCGTTGGGTCTGGATGTGCCAACAATGCGGCGTTTGCCAGGGCTGCTTTAACTTCCGAGAACGCCTGCTCTTGTTCCGGGGTCCATTCGAACTTATTCGCGGGTTTCTGTTTTTTGAGCGCAGCGTACAATGGCTACATGAGCTGCACTGCGCGGGGAAGGAAACGGTTATAAAAGTTCACCATTCCCAAAAATTCTTGTAGCACCCTGATCGTTTGTGGTCGGGGAAAATCTGTCACTGTGCGCACTTTGTCAGGCAGCAGAACTGCTCCTTCGGGAGAGACGCGGTGCCCTAAAAAATCAATCCCCGTCACCCCGAACTGACATTTCGCTGGGTTGATTATTAAACCGTGCTCTTCCAACCTACGGAAAACCGTCGTGAGGTGGGTTTTGTGTTCGTCTTCGGACGCGCTGGCTACCAAGATATCGTCCAGGTAGACGAATATGAAAGGGAGATCGCGCAGCACCGCATCCATCATGCGCTGGAATGTCTGTGCGGCCCCTTTAATCCCGAATGGCATGAGCAAAAAGTCGAATAGACCAAACGGAGTTATCACCGCTGTTTTGGGTATGTCCTCAGCGCGCACTGGGACTTGGTGGTAACCACGGACCAAATCTATCTTAGAAAAAATGCGCGCTCCTGCGAGGTGAACGGAAAAATCCTGAATGTGGGGAAGTGGTTAGCGGTCGTGCGCTGTAGCGTTGTTTAACCTGCGGAAATCGCCGCAAGGTCACCACGAACCTTCAGCTTTAGGGACCATGTGTAGCGGGGAAGCCCATGGGCTATTTGAGCGCCTGATGATGCCTAACCTCTCTAGGTTAGCGAACTCCTCGCGCGCTATGGCCAGTTTAGCTGCGTCCAAGCGCCGAGGTCTTGCAAAAACGGGCGCCCCGGTGGTGGTGATAAAATGCTCCATCCCATGTTTAGTGATAGCTGCTGAAAACGTTGGGACTGTGAGTGCTGGGAACTGAGCGAGCAGTGTGTGGAACTTACCGCATGCTGCTGTGACGTTGGCTTGTGCTGTTGGCCGGGTCACTGGAGCTATACAGGGGAGAGAGTCAAAAGACAGTGCATTAACCAGGCGCCTGTTAGCGATATCTACCAACAACCCATGTGCACACAGAAAATCAGCCCCCAGTATATGGTAATCCAGTGCTGCTACAACAAAAGTCCATTCAAATGTACGACCGTGTAGAGACAAGAGCAGAGTCTTCTCACCAAAGGTCTTAATGTCTGAGCCGTTTGCTGCTGCCATCTCGGGGTCGCTGGTTCCTGCCAGCCGGTCAGCGTAGGTCGGCCGGATGAAACTCCTCTGTGCGCCGGTGTCCACGAGGAAATGCCTCCCCGAGCGTGCGTCCGTCAAATAGAGCAACTTGTTCTCCTCCCCGAGGGTCGTGGCTGCTACCGACCCCCAGTCTTGGCATTTCCCGAGCGCTTGAACTGGCACGGTGGTATACATTTGCGTGCCCTCTCTGCAAAGCGGCGATGGTAGAAGCAAAGCGTGTCACCTCCACGTTCCTTGGCCCCCGCTGCTGCTGCCATCGGTGGTTCTGCTGCTGCCATTGGCGGCTCCTCGCCTCCTTGTGTCGACGTGCCGGGCTCCGTCGCTGCTGCAATGGTCACGAAAGCCTTGGTGGCGACGATGATCTGGTCTGCCTCTCAGGCTAGCGCGTGATAGTCCCGTTTGGCCAGCAACGACGAATTGGCCAGGGCCGCTCTCGCCGCTGTCGGAAGGTTCCTGAGGAAAATGTGGGTGAAGATGAAGTGGTCGTCGTCCGTGCCCTTTAACCTCAGCATCTTCTCCATCATGTCCACGGCCGAACAGTCTCCCAACTCGGTCCGCGTCAGAAGCCTCTCTGCTCTCTCACCATCCGAGAGCGTGTAGTGCTGGATGAGGGCAGCCTTCAGCGCGTCATATTTGCCGTTGGCTGGTGGCTGATCGAGCAGGCTCTCGATGTGCTGAGCCATGCTGGCATCGAGCGCTGCGACCACATAGTGGAATTTCATATCATCTGCCGATATCCCTCAGAGGGCGAACTGCGCCTCGGTTAGGTGGAACCAGGAGCGCGGGTTGTGCTGCCAAAAATCAGGTAGTTTGATCACTACAGCGCACGCGAAGCTGGGGGTTCCAGTCGAGGTTGGCTCCGGGGACCTTCCGTCGTATTCCATGATTCGTCTTGGGTCACCAGTGTGGAGCGTGTAAATAATGAGGCTGATTTGGTTCAAGCGGTTTATTGCACGACTCACACAAGGAGCATAGACAGAATGGCATACAAGTAGGAACTCTTCCCTTAAATAACATGACATCCTTCGAGACTCTTCTCACACACAAAAGATAATCTCCCCTTCCGACGGCAGTCAGTCCATTCATCCTTGACACCTCCCTGTTATCTTACTAGGGCATCTAGAAACTTCTCACACACAAAAGGTTAACTTCGCTTCCTTTGTTCCTGTCTAAGGTGGTAAACCATTATGCACTCCTCAGGTTGCCACAATATGTACAAAATATAGTTAATTGCTTACTTAAATGTGGTAATTTGTATATATTTCACATGGGTTGTATTTATGGAAAAGAGAAGTTGGAATTAATAAGTGTTCACTTCTTCCTTCTCCCTTTCAAACACTGTATACTGTTGCTTTATTGCACTTATTTGTTTTGTGTTTTACTTTTTTGTTCGAAATAAAGTATGTATCTATCTATCTATCTATCTAGACTTGACATGTTTCATAGTATGTAGAAAAAGAAATTTTACTCTTTTGACAATGGCAAAAAACTTTTTTGCACTCTACTAATTTTTAGAGTTTAACTTGAAATCACGGGGATTAATTGTGCAGCCAAAGCTGAGCCCTCACTCAGAAATAATCATAAGGAAATAGGTGAGAGCAAGGATGGGTCTTGGCCAATCCTGTAAATGAAATCCAAATTTTGAAACACAGTAAATCCCCTTTTGGCCAGTTTTGCAACAGTAGCCTTTCATTTAACTGTCAGAAGCATTTCCTTGTTTCAACTTACAGTATATAGTAGTTTAAGTAGCTAAAGTGAGCTTTCCTATTGAGAAATCACTGCCTTTTTGAATAACATCACTATCTCCACAGAGCAAGGCATTGTCTTAATCCACACAGTTGTGTGTCCACATTGTTGACTAATGGCAAGGAGCTAGTTGCGTAAGGCTAAGCCTTTGTTCCGTCGTTGTCCCTACAGGATAAATAGAAGCAGGTCTGTCCTGCCTCTGTCATTCCTCTTCACTCAGCCTGGATCTTCTGCAAGCATGCCCAGCCTCGGACTCTGCAAAGCACTGTGTGAGTATAACGAATGAATAACGGGTAGAACTAAAGTTATGGGTTTGTTTGTTTTTTACAGTTGTATTTGAAACTCCTAATTCAACATAAAGGTACAATTAAATAGTTCAGTAGATAAACTTTTTTAAATGTTTCTTGTTTGAATTTTTTTTTTTTCAAATGCTGAATGTTGAAAATAAACATAATTAGCAATGTTGGGGAACCTGATAACACTTCTGGATCATGTTTTTGTTACTGTCACTATACTGGTCCAGTTTTACGATTGAAACCTAGATATAAAGCAAAGATATTAATACTTAAAGCTGGCTGCAAAATAACAAAATGCTGAGCAAAAATGAGGTAAAATGAATCTGTTTTTAAACCTTGAAAATTTGATGTTATTTCCTCATCTTGTGTTGTTAGGAGGGCTTACACATGCTAAATAAGGTGCATCAAAAAGTAGGAACACTGAAAAGACTTGATTAATCTCTATCTACATGACACACAGAAAAATGATGGTTCTTTTCCAAAAACCATAGTTGTTGATGTCTACTGAAGCGTATGAAGGCAGACTACTGAGCACTTCTGAAAAGGGATATTTGAAGAATCTCTTTTTCTTTATGGAATTCAAAATGTTTTTCATGACCCCACCCTGAAGAACGTTTGGGTTCCCAGTGGGCACCATTATTTTTCTGTGTGCAGGAGGGCATGCAATGTCCAGCCATCCATCCACCTTCTACCGCTTTTTCGGAGGTCCGGGTCACATAGGCAGCAGTTCGATCAAAGAAGCCCAGACTTCCCTCTCTCCGGCCACCTGCTCCAGCTCTTCAGAGAGGACACCAAGGCGTTCCCAGGCTGGCTGGGAGACATAGCGTGTTCATCCAGCGTGTTCTGGGTCTGTCCCAGTGTCTCCTCCCAGTGGGATAAGCCTGAAATGCCTCAAGTGGGAAGTGTCCAATGTAACTCAGAACTATCCATAGAATGGCCACAAAACTTTGCTTACCTTCACAAAGATATGACATAGAACAGATGAATCGGAGCAGGCTTTGATTGATTTTTCATGGCACAACATTAAAGTTTTAAAATAAGCTCTTTTAACTTTTCACCTGCATTTAATTTTGACCGTGTTCCTTTTCGTCCTTCCTGCAGTGCTTGCAACAGCCTACTTGCTCAGAGCATCAGGTGGGTGGAAGTCGTAAGAACCTGGTATTTTGCTTTTTATATGCTGTATGTACAGACTCCAATTTACAACGTTACACTTGTTCCTTTAGTTGTTTCCACAGAGACAACGGTCACCTGTGAGGGAGGGGACAACGTACATCGACTGAGTTGTGGTATGACTGAAATATCCACTGAATAATATTCATACACCTTTATAGTTTGAAGATTTTAATGCATTTACCCAATCAAGTCAAGGTATGGGCAGAGTTTGAAAATCAACACAAGCACTTTTGTGTAACAGAGCAGGCTAAAAATAGGAAGGACAGTGATGTACAGGTTCCTGGTTTGAATCCCCTGGATGGCAGGGGCCTTTCTGTGTGGAGTTTATTCTTTTATCCCTTGCCGGTTTCCTTCTAGAGACGGGCCTTTTTATTAATGTTGATGATTATGACTTGACTCTTGATTAAATTATGGATTATACATTCTAATTTTTAGATGTACTAATATAAACACACACTGTATGCCAAGTTCTCAAACACAAATGTACTGTATATTATGTAGATGTGGTAGACTGCAAGTCTAACTTAAAACATTACTGGCACATGCCTCTAGGGGGAACTACCTGTATTGTTCAGCACTACTATTAAGGGGACACATTAGAACAAGAGTGTGAAAACCCCGCGCAGAATCCATGTTCAGTCATATTATGTGTGTTGCAGAATAAACGGCAGAGTTAGCCAAAGAAATAACTCGTGTGATCATTGCTACACGGTAGGATATCACACAATTGGCGACGAGGATTAAAAGAAAAAAATCAGCGGCGAGAAACAGAGAACATTGCAAGTGTGGCGAACTCAAGTGACTCCAGTAGTTCGAGTGCAAGTTCAGAGGAGGAAAAACGAGGTTTCCCCACCACGACGAGCAATGGCGGCTGTAATCGGAACGGTAACCCCTTTTGATAACTCGACTCAGTCATGGGAAGAATATAGTGAAATGTTGGACTTTTTCTTCCAAGCTAATGATATTGAGGAGCCAGACAAAAGGAAGGCTGTACTGTTGAGTGGAGTTGGTGCAACTACTTACAGTTTGTTGAGAAATTTAATAAGTCCGGCATTACCGAAAGATAAAGCGTACGACCAGCTTACTGCTGAGCTTCAGAAGCACTTCAGCCCCAAACCGAGTGAAATCGTGCAACGATTCAAATTTAATTCACGCATAAGGAGGAACACTGAGTCCATAGCAGAGTATGTGGCAGAATTGAGGAAATTAGCACTGCACTGTGATTACAAAGACTCATTGGAAGAAATGTTAAGAGACAGACTGGTGTGTGGAGTGAATGATGACCGAATGCAACGGCGACTTTTATCTGAAACAAAACTCACTTTTGTGAAGGCTTTGGAATTATGCCAAGCGATGGAAACAGCATCTAAAGATGTGAGAGAAATGCAAAGGAAACTAGCAGAGGACACAGCAACGCATGTTCGTGTGCCTAAGACCCAAGTAGGTGTCCACAAAGTGTCGACTGACAAAACTCAGCACAAATTCCCCAGTTGTTATCGCTGCAAAGGCCAGCACAATGCCGCCGAGTGCAAATTTGCCACTGAGCTGTGTCATAATTGTGGCAAGCGAGGGCACATTAAGAAAGCATGTAGAATAAAGGTGGACAGCGCACAGGTGCTGAAAGCGACAGTTAATGGGCAAAAGTATGAAAACAAGGGCCCAGGAAAGGAACAGCGAGCGAATCAACTGAGAGGGGAGGGAGAAAGTGTTACAGAAGACATGGGTTTTCACACAATTTACAACACGTCAGAGGAGCTGACCAAGGTAGCGCCCATCACGCGTACCATGAATGTTAATGGAATGAAAGTAACATTTGAAGTTGATACAGGCTGTGGAGTAACCATATTAAGTAAACAGCAATATACACAACTGTGGAAGAAAACAGACACAGCAGAATTAAATCCCTGTTCATTAAAATTAAAAACATACACAGGAGAGAAGCTAGACGTGCTAGGCATGGCACAAGTGAAGGTGCAGCACGAAAACAAAGAAAAGGACTTACCTGTAGTAGTAGTTGGGAGCGAAGGACCAAATCTACTAGGGCGAAGTTGGCTACAAGAACTGGCCATGATTGATCAGTTGGTGAATAAAGTGGAATCTCAGCCCAAATTGCAGCTGGAGGAGATCCTCGAAAGACACGCTGAGGTGTTCAAAGAAGGCTTAGGACAGCTAAAAGGTGTCACTGCAAAGATTAATGTGGACAAGGAGGCCCAACCACGATTCTGCAAACCCCGACCGGTACCCTATGCAGTCAAGCCACTGGTTGAAAGCGAGCTACAGAGGCTGCTGGATGACAAGATCATTGAGCCAGTGCAGGTTGCAGAATGGGCGGCGCCCATAGTCCCAGTGAGAAAGCCGGATGGCTCCATTAGAATATGTGGAGATTACAAACTCACTGTCAATCGAGCATCACGGGTGGATCAGTATCCAATTCCTAAAGTGGAGGACCTCTTCGCACAGCTGAACGGCGGCCGACACTTCACGAAATTAGACATGAGTCACGCCTACCAACAAGTAGTCCTGGAAGAAGAATCAAGAAAGTAGGTAACCATCAATACACACAAAGGCTTATATACCTACACACGCTTACCATTTGGAGTAGCTTCCAGTCCTGCTATATTCCAGAGAACTATGGAGGGCATCCTAGGTGGAATTCCGAATGTTGCCATTTATTTGGATGACATCCTTTGTACAGGACCAAATGAACAAGAACATCTGAAAACGCTGGAGGAAGTGCTTCAACGGTTGGAGAAAAGCGGTCTGAGGTTGAAAAGAAGCAAGTGTGAGTTCATGGGAAAAGAGGTGGTGTTCCTAGGCCACAAGATCAACGCCAGTGGTCTACACCCTCTAACAGACAAAGTGGAAGCCATTGCGGAGGCACCTGAGCCACAAAATGTTACTGAGTTAAAAGCCTACCTGGGCTTGTTGAACTATTACCATAGGTTCCTCCCAAAGCTCTCCACGCTGCTGGCACCACTACATACCTTACTTAAGAAGGAAGAAAAATGGTCATGGGGGGTCAAGCAGCAGAAGGCGTTTGAAGAGTCCAAAGCGCTACTTCAGTCCTGTAGTGTGTTAGTGCACTATGATTCAAACAAACCACTCATCCTGGCGTGTGACGCATCACCCTACGGTGTGGGTGCTGTACTCTCTCATCGTATGGAGGATGGCTCAGAGAGACCCATAGGGTTCGTCTCAAGAACTCTTAGTGCAGCTGAGAAAAACTACTCCCAGCTAGACAAGGAGGGCCTTGCAGTAGTATTTGGTGTAAAAAAGTTCCACAAATACCTGTATGGGAGACAGTTCGCTATAGTGACTGACCACAAGCCACTAATTTCACTGTTCAGTGAAATGAGAGCCATACCCCAGATGACATCTCAGAGAATTCAGAGATGGGCCGTTACATTAGCAGCGTATGAGTACACCATCGTTTACAAAGCCGGACGGGACCATACGAATGCTGACGCGATGAGTAGGCTACCCTTGGATGGAGGAAGAGACAGCACGCCTGAGGAGGAGGAGAGAGTGCTATTGTTTGAAGATATCGGCGTGCCCCTGGTGAACGCACAACAAATAAAGAAGTGGACAGACAAAGACCCTGTTCTAGCAAGAGTGCGAGAATACATCTTGCGAGGATGGCCGAAGATGAACAGTCCTGAGTTCATTCCCTATGCCCGACGACAGGATGAGCTCAGCACCCAGGAAGGTTGTATCCTGTGGGGAGGACGCGTGGTTGTTCCACCACCTGGTAGGAATGCCTTACTGCAACAACTACACCAAGCACACCCTGGCATCACTCGCATGAAAGCGTTGGCGAGGAGTTACATGTGGTGGCCCAACATGGATGCAGAGGTGGAGGCGCTTGTGAAGTCATGTGCGGCATGCCAGGAGAACAGGAACAGTCCTCCAGCAGCCCCACTACATCCCTGGGAAGTTCCAGATAAACCATGGAGAAGAATTCACATTGACTACGCAGGTCCATGGATGGGAAGAATGTTCCTGATCATAGTTGACGCATACTCAAAGTGGATCGATGCATATTCTGTGAGTAGCTCTACCTCTACTGTTACCATTGAATGTCTTAGAAAGAGTTTCAGCCAACATGGGCTACCTGAAATCATAGTATCAGATAACGGTACATGTTTTATGAGTGAACAGTTCCAAGAGTTTTCTGAAAAGAATGGCATACGTCACATCACGACTGCGCCATACCATCCTTCTTCTAACGGCTTAGCCGAGAGGGCCGTGCAGACGTTCAAGTCACTCATGAAAAAGATGACAGGAGACTCTATTGAAACCCGAATGTCGAGAGCTCTGTTCAGCTATCGAATAACACCCCAATCTACAACTGGCAAGTCACCAGCTGAGCTGTTGTGTGGAAGGAAGTTGAGGTCAACATTTGACTTAATACATCCAGACTTCAGAAACAAAGTGCATGATAAACAAGAGAAACAAAAAGGTTATCATGACATGCATGCTAGAGAGAGAATACTGAGAGAAGGAGACGTGGTCTACACCCGCAACTTTGGCTCAGGACCAGCCTGGGTACCAGGAGAAATAACAGAAAAGACAGGCCCTGTGTCATTCAAGGTGACATTAGGTCATGGACAAGTGGTGAGGCGACACATCGACCAAGTTCGTGGTAGGAGCTCCATTCCCCTGCCGATGGCACCAGAGGTGTTGTCTGACACCCATCCTGAGGAGAGCATCAACGAACCACCACTTCAGGTGAAACCTGAGGTAACCGTCTCTGCAGATTCTACGGGCAGCACTGCAGCAGCCGAAACAGTGGAGCAGTCTGAGTCTTCAACTGCAGTTGGCTCACCCGCCGTGAGAAGATCTCAGCGAGCTAGGAAAGCTCCAGACTACTTGAAGGACTATACTTAGTCAGTAGTGAGTTCCCCAGCCACAGGACAAGAATGCGTCCTGGAACCTCACTGGGATGCGGTAGTCAAACCAAATCCCCAGTTAGACTGTTATGTGTGTTATACATGTGAAAAAAAAAAGAAAAGAAAAGAGAAAGAAATTATGTGTATGGCACATGTGTTTAAGAAGTTAAAAGTAACTGTGATTGTTTAGGATTAAATGGGAGTTCCAGGATGTCTAGCATACTTGGCTAGTGTAATTAAAAGTAGTTTAATCTAGAGGGGAGGGATGTGGTAGACTGCAAGTCTAATTTAAAACATTACTGGCACATGCCTCTAGGGGGAACTACCTGTATTGTTCAGCACTACTATTAAGGGGACACATTAGAACAAGAGTGTGAAAACCCCGCGCAGAATCCATGTTCAGTCATATTATGTGTGTTGCAGAATAAACGGCAGAGTTAGCCAAAGAAATAACTCAAGTGTGATCATTGCTACACGGTAGGATATCACACAATATAAATGTATTGTATATATATTCCACTGTGGCGGGTTTGGGAAAACCCCCACAACAGACTAACGACAGACAGCTCGCTACTCCTGGTTTTTTCCGCTGCACTACTGAGATGTAATGTGCCATTCATGCATTGTGTTCATGCGTCCTGTCCTTACTGTGACCTAGAGACTGAGATCAATACCCATACCAACTGCTGTGAATGCTCTTTCATGTATTGTTGTAACTGGGTATATATGCTGCACGATTCTGTCTCTCATTCTCTCACTCCTTCAACTGCTGCTGCTGCCGGACACACACTCTGTGTCCCCTCACGAGAGCCTGAGGACCCCGCTCCAGTCTGCTCACACTTCCTGTATATATTTGCATCCTTTTATAGAAACGTGGACAGACTGTAATTTACTGTACATACTCTGTTGTCATTGAATCCTTATTTAAATCCTCCACCTGAACAATGAGAGCAAGTTTTTAGCCAAAGTCAAATTCCTTGTATGTGTTGTGCATACTTGGCCAATAAAGCTGATTCTGATTCTGATTCTGATTCTGACTTGGCTGGAGCGGAGTTCTGTGACGGCGGTGTGATTTAATAAACCTGCTTAAAACCTTCACCAACGCTGCTTTATTTCATGCAGCCGCACCACAGTGATTAAAAAAAATCTACTTTTACAGCAATAATCATAGTTGTAGATCACAGCAGGCACATTGTAAAATAACAGCTGATAGCATGTTTACTTCATTGTGGTTCAACTAAGATACTTCTGGTAGTGAAGTCTGCTATGTATCTGAATACAGTATATTGTTAACGATTGTAACTTTAAACTCCAATGTGACAATATCCCGTGTTAATCTAAAGCAAAAGAACGGTTTGTCTGGGTGTGCAGGAGCTAACAGCGTGATCAGCATTCAGGGAGCGCTGTATGGACGGCAGGATCGTGAGACCTGCAGCATTGGCAGGCCACAGTCCCAGCTGCTCAACACCGAGTGCTCTCAAGAGGGAACCATGGAGCTGCTGAAGGGCAGGTACAGCATATCACAACCGCATTAAAGCAGCTCTAGGTACGTTTCTCAAATTACAATGATACCGCCAAAGTCATTTTGATGGTACACCAACCTTTGACCAAGTGAATGTTACTTCCACCACCACAATGGTGGAAGAAAGTGGGCCGACAACAGCATGATGTGTCGTTCCTGGTAGGAACACTGAAAAGACTACAACTGGCACATTTTACAGAGTCTTTTTATCCAGACATAGGACATCCAATTATAGCCGTTTGAATGGCTTGAGACTCGGGCTGTAGAATGTGCCAGTTGTAGTCTCTTCAGCGTTCCTACCAGAAACGGCAGCGTTGCATCATGCTGCTTTAAAAAGGCCTGTATAGAACTTCTGGAAACTCTGGCCACAGAGCTGTCTTCTGGTCACAAAGAAAAGTGCAGCCCTGTTAAATCCTTTCATACAAGTGGCAGTCTCAGCAAAGCATATTTGGATGTAGCCTGCAGAAATGGGAGGAATTAAGCATTTGAGTTGATTAGACATAAACTGTTATCATTTAATGTAGCCCAAAACCAAGTCACAAGCTGACACATGTATATATGAAGAGAGAGCAAAGGTGCCTGGTGACATCGGGGTGAGGTTATCTGGTCGGAATGAGCGATTTCAGTCACTGACAGTCTGGTCCAGCATAAATAAAGGCCTTGAATTAAGACACCGACTATTCAGTTCCCTCTACTGTCATCCTACAGGTGTGAAGGCAGGACAGAGTGCGAGTTAGACATGGCTGTTGTCAGCTCGTCTGACCCCTGCCGGGGCACCTACAAGTACCTGGAGACCAAGTACACCTGCCTCCCAGCCCGTCAGTCACACAATTCATGGAATACGTATAAAAACAAGCTTTGAGTCAGATGTCCCATGGTGATTTATGCTGTTTTTTGACAGATTACGTTGTCGCCTGTGAGCACTCTGAGGCCCGTTTGTTCTGTGGTAAGGTTTTATTTTATTAGATCTATGGACTGTTACCTGGATTTCATTCGTTTTTTTTTTTTTTTAACAATACTATCTTTTTGCCTATTTTTTGGCAGATGTTGGCCAGGTGATAGACGTCTACGGTGCTTACTATGGACGCACTGATACGACCACCTGTGCTTACAAACGACCTCGCACCCAGATTCAAAACGTGGAATGCCCAAACTCCGCTCCCAGCGTTGCTGCCAGGTGAGAAAGGGAAAGAGCCACTTTGATACATCGACCCAAACCACCCAGAGATGCTTAACCCTTAAACGAAGATAAAACAGGCCTGTTCTAAGTATCAACTAGCCTTCCAACATCAGAAATTGATGAGTGTTTTCTACTTAAATATGCAACTTCTTTGCAACTTTTTCCTATTAAATTAGCATTTTTGGACAGTCCATACAAGTCAAAAAATGAATCACTGCATTAATTTCTATAAAAGGCATTTTAGACGACAAAAACACCCCATTTTTTCATTTTAATGTACAGTATATTCCCTTGCCAATGGAAAAAATGAGTAAATTTCTCTGCATTTTTTCCTAATGGTGTGATTTGTTAAAAACACTATTTCCATCATAAATGTATAAAATTAAATTTGCATTTTTATGATATATATGCAGTGTTTCCCCTCATAAATTCTATTTTTTCTTCATAATTTTGCTAATTTTTTTCTTCAAGAATTTTGTTTCTTTTGTTCTTGCAAATTCAAGGTCTTTCTCCTTGCAGCTTTTCTTGTAAATTTAATATTTTTACTGCAAATTTGCAACTTTTTTTTGTAAATGCAACTTTTTCTTGTAAAATCTTGACTAAAAGGTCATAAAAGGTTAATTTTGAGCCACATATCATATGCAAAAACAAAAAATTGAACAGCATCCAGTCTATTTCAGACATAATTTCAGCTTAAAGTCAAAGGTATTCACCTGTGCCGCTCTGTATTCACAGCTGTGAAGGGAAAAACAGCTGTGAGGTCAGGGTCAGCAACTCTGTGTTTGGAGATCCTTGTCCTGGCACATACAAGTACCTGGAGGCTTCTTACACATGCATCTGTAAGTAAGAAGCTTGTTTATTTTAAAAAAAATGAATTTGGCAAGACAACTGTGAGTACAGCGTTAATATGTCTTCATCTTTCTGTTTTTGCAGACCCTGATCTTACTCCAAATACTGCTTGAAGAGAAACTGAAAAGAAGTGAAATCACAAACACGCCGAGCCAATTCATCCCTTCACACGTGTATGTTTACAAGATGAATTTGTATTTTTGAACAACCATTTTTGCTGCGGGCGTTTCTGTTCACTTCATATAATGTGTCATGACTGTAGCTTTTCTTTACACTGGCTGAACAAATGTTAAAAATTACAAATGTATTACTTTTATATCAGGTTTTGTGTAGGCTTCTGTACACACTTCAGTTGACCTGCTATCTAAAAATAAATAAATACATTTAAAAAAAAAAAAAAGACTTAACTGGACAGAAACTGTGCCATTTGTTTCCAGATTGAATAAAGCTTAACACCTGAAAAAAAAAAAATTCCAGAAACTTGTGTTGAATTCTATGCTTGAATATTTGAAATGAAACAATAACGGTCAAAGTTTGTGCAAAGTTTATTAAACCAGAAATCATCTGTGGTAGAGAAAGACAGTGTTATAACTGATAAATGAGACACACAGACCAGTTAATGTTGATGACTCAATCCAATTAAAAAAAAAAAAAAAAAAACAGGAAGAAGATTTAGACTATGGATAGCTTCATTCCAAAAACTGGCCTAAGTATTAGAGAAAGTAAATTTATTTTGTTTTTTAAAAAAAAACGCTGCACATTATTACAGTGTTTAAACACTTATTAACAATGTGAGACTTTCTTAAAAATCAAACTGTTGCCGAGTGTCGTTTCAAATCCAAGAAACGTCTGCGCTCGATATACAAGGATGTAGTCACCGCATGGCCAAAGCTAGTACCAGTTAAAATGAGCTGACGTAGCGTGGTGGTGTGAAAAAGTGTTTGCCCCTTCCTGATGTCTCATTTTTTTGTATGTTTGTCACATTTAACGTTTCAGATCATCAAACAAATTTAAATATTAGACAAAGATAACACCAGTAAACACAAAATGCAGTTTTTTTTAAATGAAGGTGTTTATTATTAAGGGTGAAAAAAAAAATCCAAACCTACATGGCCCTTTGTGAAAAAGCGATTGCGTTATCTTTGTCTAATATTTAAATTTGTTTGATGATCTGAAACATTTAAGTGTGACAAACATACAAAAAAGTGAGAACTCAGGGAGGGGGCAAACACTTTTTCACACCACTGCATGTGAGTGGCTTGTACATGTCTGAGGTGATTATCCATGGCAGAGCTACCAAATCACAGTCAGGTTGCTGATGCCGTTGGAGAGATCCGTCTTCGATGGGTAGACCACCTTCAGGTTCCCGGAGTGGTCAACCGTTCGAACCTGCTGGACGATCAGCTCGCCGGAGGTCTCAGCGGTGGCTGCAGGCTCTGGTGGGCCGTCCCCTTCCCCGTCTGACCCCTCCTCCTCCTGATGCTCTGCTGTGAACTTATTCAACTCTGCCATTTTCTGTGAAGAGACAGGAAATACCCCTTTAATTCTTTTTGGAAGCTGCAGCCTTGTGCGACCCAACGCAGTTCACTTTGTGACCACAGGGTGTCACTAAAACCAGCATTTCCTAAGGTTCCATACAGCAACTTTAAAGCAACACTATGTAAGATTTTTGCCTGAAAATAATGTTTTCTAAATCATTTTGATGGTACATTATTCTTTGACCAGATGCGTGGCAATACCACCACAGCCTGATTGGCCCGCATCGCCTGCAGCAGTGTGATGTAACTTCCCTGTCGCGGGTTGGAACACTGAAAAGACAACAATCATACGGCACAATTTTCACCACAATCTAAAAAAGCACCGTGTAATTGGCTATTCGGACTCGGGCCATAAAATGTGGCAGTTGCCATCTTTTCAGTGTTCCTACCAGGTTCCACTTCCTACCGGGGAAGGGGGGGGTATGCTTACAGAAGCATGAATTTGTGTAATTCAGCTGAATTAACTCCAACACTGTAAGTGTTAAGTATTTTAAATCATCATTTGGCAAAGTGAAAACTACTGAGACCTTGTATTTTGAAAAGAGATAAAATTCTAAGATTTCATTAAGTTCTAAATCTTGCCTAAGAAGCAAAACATGCAACCACAAAGACAGGAATTTAGCACAAATCAGAGAAGACTTTTCTTTTTTTCCCCTCCCCCCTTTCTTTTTTCTCCTTTTTTTTTTTTTTTAAATCAGAGAAGACTGACCCTCATTTAGGCCTCATTTTTGCTCCACTAGCAACAGGACAGTAACCCTGTAATGTCAAAGGTTTCCCATCGACACCCTGACAAATTACAATGAGGTCAAACGTGAAAATGCCCTCCGGGTACCGGGATCTATACTGCAGATCCAGCATCAGCACAAACCGCTGTTTGAATGCAAACTGTCCAATTAAATTTACTCAGGACCAAACTTTTCATCAAGCTTTTCTCTGTCAAAACTCTCAGGTTTTATCATTATTATGGTTCCAAGCAGCACAGCTGTGGGAAACCTGTTGTTTTTCTTCTGATTCTTCTTATTATTAGTGGTGTGAAAAAGTCTTTGCCCCCTTCCTGATTTCTCTTTTTTTTTTTGTATGTTTGTCACACTTACTGTAAATGTTTCAGATCATCAAACAAATTTAAATATTAGACAAAGATAACACAAGTAAATACAAAATGCAGTTTTTAAATATAGGTGTTTATTATTAAGGGTAAAAAAAAATCCAAATCTATATGGCCCTGTGTGAAAAAGTGATTGTCCTCCCTGTTAAAACATAAATTAACTGTGGCTTATCACATCTTTGGAAAGCTGAGTTCAATTTCTCTAGCCACACCCAGGCCTGATTACTGCCACACCTGTTCTCAATCAAGAAATCACTTAAATAGGACCTGTCTGACAAAGTGAAGTAGACCAAAAGATCCTCAAAACCTAGACATCATGCTGCGATCCAAAGAAATTCAGGAACAAATGAGAAACAAAGTAATTGAGATCTATCAGTTCTGGAAAAGGTTATAAAGCCATTTCTAAAGCTTTGGGACTCCAGCAAACCACAGTGAGAGCCATTAGCCACAAATGGCGAAAACATGGAACAACGGTGAACCTTCCCAGGAGTAGCCGGCCAACCAAAATTATTTGTGTGTATTTTGTGTATTTGTGTACTTTTTATTGATCCCCAGAGGTGAAATTCAGGGCATCCACCTGGATGGATGAAGCAGCCACAGTACGGCGTCATCCCTTCACCATTCACACACACATTCACACCTCGGGCCACTTTAGAGTCTCCAATTAACCTAACCTGTATGTTTTCGGCCTGTGGGGGGAAACCGGAGAAATCCCAGAGTAAACCCACACAGACACAGGGAGAACATGCAAACTCTACACAGATCACCATTGGTCAGTGGGTGGGATTGAACCTGGGATCCCATGGCCAAGGGCAAGTTGCTGTGCTGCCACAGTGCTAACCACTGCACCACCACACCACCCAAATTACCCCAATAGCGCAGAGACAACTTGTCCAAGAGGTCACAAAAGACCCCACAACAACATCCAAAGAACTGCAGGCCTCACTTGCTTGAGTTAAGGTCAGTGTTCATGACTCTACCATAAGAAAGAGACTGGGCAAAAATGGCCTGCATAGCAGAGTTCCAAGATGAAAACCACTGCTGAGCCAAAAGAACATAAAGGCTTGTCTCAGTTTTGCCAGAAAACATCTTGATGATCCCCAAGACTTTTGGGAAAATACTCTGTGGACTGACGAGACAAAAGTTGAACTTTTTGGAAGGTGTGTGTCCTATTACGTCTGGCGTAAAAGTAACAGCATTTCAGAAAAGGAACATCATACCAACAGTAAAATGTGGTGGTGGTAGTGTGATGGTCTGGGGCTGTTTTGCTGCTTCAGGACCTGAAAGACTTGCTGTGGTAAATGAAACCATGAATTCTGTTGTCTACCAAAAAATCCTGAAGGAGAATGCTTGGCCATCTGTTGGTGACCTTAAGCTGAAGCACACTTGGGTTCTGCAGCAGGACAATGATCCAAAACACAGCAGCAAGTGAATGGCTTAAGAAAAACAAAATGAAGACTTTGGAGTGGCCTAGTCAAAGTCCTGACCTGAATCCGATTGAGATGCTGTGGCATAAGCTTAAAAAGGTGGTTCATGCTCGAAAACCCTCCAATGTGACTGAATTACAACAATTCTGCAAAGATGAGTGGGCCAAAATTCCTCCACAGCGCTGTAAAAGACTCATTGCCAGTTATCACAAACGTTTGATTGCAGTTGTTGCTGCTAAGGGTGGCCCAACCAGGGCAATGTCCGTCCTCTGTAGCCGGGGGGGGGGGGGGGGGGGGAGTTTTTATCTTCTACATTACAGATATTTTAGTATAATTTTTTAGTGCACTGTAGGTTATTTTTTCTTGTAAAAAAAAAGCCACACATTTTTTACGTGGCATGCTTCTTTGTGTGTGGGGGCTTGTTTGTTCAATCATTCATTCATGAATGGATAAACAACCCCCCCCACACACACACACAGCCCTTCACCTTTCATTAGAGCCCAAGACGAAGCTTCTATATTGAATCATTCAAAAGTTACAGACGTTTTTCCAAACTGTGCCATTTGGCACAATTTGGCACAGTTCAAAAACGCCTGGGAACAACCTAAGAAAAAAGCTGTGTAATATATTCATTTTTTGTAGTATTGTTACAAAATTTTGACCTCAGCTGGATAACACTTGGTTCTACATTTCTGTTGCATTTTCCAGCCCGGATCTGACAGCTGTGTGTTATTTGCAAGCATTTGTATCAAAAAAAACACCCAGGCCAAATTTATTTTCTTCAAGTTCAGTATGTTTAGATGACGGTTACTCAGTGGCAGGAGCACTTAGAGACATTATGACTGTTTTGCCAAAAAATTCAAAGTGTTTTCTTTTAAATGAGACCAACCCCATGAAGATGCTGCAAAGGGTTGAAGAACAGCTTTTGATTTACTTTGGGTACGTTATTTTTTGGCGTTTTTAGGGAAATTGACCAGAGTGCAAGGGGTTAAGAAATCACTTAAATATGACCTGCCTGACAAAGTGAAGTAGACCAAAAGATCCTCAAAAGCTAGACGTCATGCTGTGATCCAAAGAAATTCAAGAAAAGGGCCTAGTCAAAGTCCTGATCTGAATCCGATTGAGATGCTGTGGCATGACCTTAAAAAGGCGGTTCATGCTTGAAAACCCTCCAATGTGGCTGAATTACAACAATTCTGCAAAGATGAGTGGGCCAAAATTCCTCCACAGCACTGTAAAAGACTCATTGCCAGTTATCGCAAACGTTTGATTGCAGTTGTTGCTGCTAAGGGTGGCCCAACCAGTTATTAGGTTTAGGGGGCAATCACTTTTTCACACAGGGCCATGTAGGTTTGGATTTTTTCCCTTAATAAACACCTAAATTTAAAAACTGCATTTTATGTTTACTTGTGTTATCTTTGTCTAATATTTAAATTTGTTTGATGATCTGAAACATTTACAGTAAGTGTGACAAACATACAAAAAAATGAGAAATCAGGAAGGGGGCAAACACTTTTTCACACCACTTTATGTTTCTTCACTAAAACTGCATGTGTAGCAAACACCATTAAGACGCAGAAACAGGAAATTTTACAGTCTGGTCAGAAATTCTCCCCACTACTCAAGACCCATAATCAAGGCACTGCACCCATAGGTGGCACCATAATAATCAGTTTCACTTTTTCACAATATCTCAAGAATGGCCGAGCTTCGACTCAAAATTCTTTCATAATTCTAATCTCTGAAATCTCCACTGGTCTGATGCTCTGCAATAAAATGTTCTGCATTATAATTTCACAAATGTGCAAGTGAAATCAAAATGAACTCCTCAAAGGTCATTCATCCAAATTGCTCAAAATTAAGCATGAATCATCTAAAGATATTGATAATAAGTTGTTAAAATGATTTTAAAAAAAGTCAATCTGTTTTGGTTTTACAGACCAATGAATTTCTACAGTTCCTCCTTGGCTTGTATTTTCTGATGCAGTGATCCAAACTTAATGACACTTTACACCCGTGATCACAACAGTACTCTTTAGACTCACACCAAATTTCATCCAGTTCTGTTCACAAATCTTCTTAATGTGAAATGTCGAGCAGCCTTTGTGTCTTACCAAAGGAACAATTTGTGTTGAGGAAGACAGACTGTCAGTTTGGAGTCCTGTGGTGCTGTCAGTGGGTTAAGGAGTTACGCTAATCCCAAGGTCGTCTTATGCTTCTAAACGACAACTGAACTACAACATGCCTCTCCTGTGCATTTTTAAACCCAATGTGTAGCACGCTTTAGGTTTTAAATGCAGGTGATAAATAGTAGAAAATCTACAACTACTTGGAACCCGATGAGCACCTTACTATTTTAAGAATAGCCTCCTTTTCTCCAAGTACTGCTAGCCAAGAATTGTTATCCTAATAACAAAAGAAAAGAGCCACTCACAACAATCAGAGCATCCATAACATCTTTGCAGGCCTGCAGGCTGGTTCCACTCGTCACCTCCAAGAACAGCTCCTTGGTTGTTTTCTTAATCTGTACAGTAACATCATGTATTTATTTCAGTTACATTAAAAACACACGAAGGTCAGATCAGTAAGCAGAGCGGACAAAAACGGATGAAATGCACATTTCATCTGTTAAGTAAATGCTAACTCCACTGTATCATGCAAACACGTGACACACACTGATGTCAGTCAGTGTACACTAATAATGCACACACCTTAGTTTTCTCGCTGTTGGTGATTGGTGGAAATGAGATCACATGGTCCTCTGCATCCACTAGGCAAGGATAGAAGGGCTTTCCTTCCAGGAGCTGCAGGTATCTATTTTAAAAAAAGCAACACGTGTAGACAGTAGCAACATATAGGTCTTAAAGCAGTGTAATGCCTTAAAATGATTACAAAAACAACATTGGTTAAAAAACAAAAAACTACACTTCAACAATTAATACGTTTTCTTCATCCAAGGGCTGGACCATAAATCAATTTTAAGCTGGGTTCACACTATAATATTTGGACCGACTTTTACTGATGTTTTGAAAAATCAGAGAAATCAGTCCAAACGTTGGTGAAATTATGTTCGTGAGCACAGACCAACTTTTACGAAGTTTTACAAACTTTTATGAACTTTTGCTAGCATTTGCCAGAGTTGCATTCAGCGCTGTCAAACTTTTGCCAACTTAGGCTAGTGTATGTGTAGCAGTTGCCAACCTAGGTTAACTTAAGCAAAGGAATACTCAGCGCAGTTCAGCTGACATCAGCATAAGGTGGCGCTCATATAAAGATCAGCGTTTGTGGGGCTTCCTGCCATCCTGGACCTGCTTTTTTTGGGTGGATTCACACTACAACGTTTGGACCAACTTTTACTGACGTTGTGGCAAACGTCTGGCTGTGCTGGCAAAAGTTGATAAAAGTTAATGATAGTTGGTGTTTGTTGGCAAACGCTGGTGAAAGTTGCATTCGTTGAGAATTTTCAGCATGCTGAAAATTTGCCGACATTTGGAAATAAACGTTGGTGAAAGTTGTGCTCAGTTTGTAAAAGTTCCTGAGCACTGGGCTAAGTTATGGAGAGTTCACCTAAATCTGCCCAAGTTAAGCTCCTTTGGCAAACGTTGACTGAAATGCTGGTGAAAGCAGATGTTTTTAGACCGAAACTCACTTCAGACATGCAGGAACAAAAGAGAAATAGAGAGAAGGGGGAGTTAAAAAAAAAAAAGAATATATATGTAAGAGGACAATGTAGAGTATTTGGTGATAACATGGTATGCATGACATGTTTTTTAATTTTTTTTTTAAATATATGGGATATATATTTATTACGGACATTTGTGGGTTTGTTTGCAGGTGACGGGTGTGGTTTTGTGGGTGGTTTTATGTCTTTGCAGAGTTATTTTTCTACCACTAGACTGTGCTGTTGCACAAACGTGTCTTTTGCCAGTACGGATTACTGGTTGCCTTGGAAACAACACCCGTTTTTTTTTTCTTTTTTAAGGATTTATTGGTTCACTTCCATTGTGGGAATCAAACAGCGCCGATGTGGTATCAAAAAGTAAATGACATTTAACGGGATTTTATGTTATTTTAATGGAGAGAGGTGTAACAGTCAAAATATAATCACCCGTCATTTTATTTATATGATGATTTATATAATGATTCACTAGTAGTTTTTTTATTCCATCCACATTCGCATTTTAATTGCGGACTTAGTGCTGGAGTCTATAACATTGTTTTATTATCATTTTTAGATGAATGAATGAATGAACAGAGGAAAATGGTACGCAGAAGTAACTACATAGGAATATAAAATGAAAAGAAATACTGAAACGTATGGCCAAGGGAGATGTGTTCATTCCAGAAGCAGTTCCAAAATGGCAGGAAGCCTCTTCTTCTTCTTCTTTTAGATTTGATTGGCAGTTGGCAACCAGCTTACAGATGCATTACCGCCACGTACTTCACTCGACATCATCACTCTATCCACAAACACTGATCTTTATATGAGCGTCACCTGGCACTGATGTCAGCTGATCTGCGCTGAGTATTTCTCTGATTTTTCAAGATGTCTGTAAAAGTCGGTCCAAAGGCTATAGAGTGACCCCAGCTTTAACTTAGGCTGACTTAGGTAAACTGCATAACTCAGCTCAGCGCTCAGGAACTTTTACAAAATGAGCACAATATTCACCAGTGTGTATTTCCAAATGTCAGTAAATTTTCAGCAGGTTGAAAATTTTCAGAGAACACAACTTTCGCCAGCGTTTGCCAACAAACACCAGCAATCATTAACTTTTGCCAGTGGAGTCAGACGTTTGCCAAAACGCCAGTAAAAGTCGGTCCAAACATTGTAGTGTGAATCCACCTTTAAATTGAAGTTTGAGTTGTTTAGTTTGGACATTGTCAAAAAATGTCATGAAAATCTACTGTCCCACTCACAAGAGTAAATATGGTAGGCACCAACGCTAACCCCTTCCCCCACCCTTAAAAGTTACTTTTATAAGAGTAAAGTTGGTACTTTATTAATCTGAAACATGTGACTTCATCTTCTTTTCTTTTTTTTTTTTTTTTTTTTTAAATCAAACCTTTATCAT
The DNA here is from genome assembly GCA_020510985.1 of Pholidichthys leucotaenia. NCBI lineage: Eukaryota > Metazoa > Chordata > Actinopteri > Cichliformes > Pholidichthyidae > Pholidichthys > Pholidichthys leucotaenia. Next base: position 357,311,908 of record CM035843.1, on the reverse strand, counting down.
AAAAAGGTTTGGTTTGGTGAAAGCCAGGTTTGTTTAGGGAAAAAAATTGAGGGGGGTGACTCTTTATTGGGCTTTTGGTATAAAATTAAAACATACACACAAAATTGTAATGGTAATTATAATGATCCACATAGTTACCATAAAATACAAAATAAGTAAATAATAAATAGATAATAAAATCAGTAAAATAAACTAGTTGCGGAAAAGACCTCAGAAAGGTCTTCTTCTTTTTCTTTTAGATTTGATTGGTGGTTGGCAACCAGCTTACAGGTGCATTACCGCCACGTACTTCACTCTATATCACCACTCTATCTGGTCAGGAGCTGTAGTCCTTACCGCCACGTACTTCACTTAGCAAACATCAATCTATGTATCAAAAGTCAGAATTCTTCTCGGTTGGCAACCACTTCTTCGTCTTCTTCACTCTATATCTTTGTATAAGGAGTTCTTATAAGGAGTTCTGAACAATCTTCTTCTTTTTCAAACAGTGAGAATTCCATGTCTACATGATGTCTATAACACTCTATCTGGTCCCACTCAATATTCTTCAGGTCATCACTGTTTACCATCACTCTATATATCTTCTTCTTCTTCTTTTAGATTTGATTGGCAGCTGGCAACCAGCTCACAGGTGCATTACCACCACAGACCTGACCATTATCACTCCATATCTTTGTATAAGGAGCTCTCACAAGGAGTTCTGAACAACTCTCCATGCACAAAAAAAAATCATCAGTCCTTGGCCTGGACTGTATCCTTCTTCTTTTAGATTTGATTGGCGGTTGGCAACCAGCTTACAGGTGCATTACTGCCACATACTTCACTCTATATCATCACTTTATCTGGTCAGGAGCTGTAGTCCTTCTATCATCATGGTTGTGTCCAATTGAACCTCAACTCTATCTTCAGACATCACTCTTCTTCGTCTCCTCATACTTTACTCTATATCATCACTTCACTCAATATCATCACTCTACACATCTTGGCCGTGGCAACTGATCAGCAATAAGTGGGAAGAAATTCAGTTAAAATCACCTGTTGAAGACACTGGGTGGAGGTAAAACCTGCAGGGTCTTGGCCCTCCAGGGAATGAGTTTGACACCCGTGATATAGAGTCTATATCATCACTATATCTGGTCAGGAGCTGTAGTCCCTCTAACCTCAGAGTCTACATAGGCATCACTCTATATATAATTCAAGAAATCTCTGTGTGTCAGTCTCTGGACTGTGTCCTCCACTGCCATCGCTGGCCTATATTTGTGACATTTTCTTCATAGCTTTGTGACATTTTCTTCTTCTTCTTCTTCTAGATTTGATTGGTGGTTGGCAACCAGCTTACAGGTGCATTATCGCCACTCACTTGATTATCATCACTCTATATATTTGTTTAAGGAGTTCTGAGCAACTCCTTATGTGTGAAAAATTTATCCATCCTTGGACTGTGTCCAAGGTGCAGCCAATCCTAGCTTTGCTCTTCTTCTTCTTCTCTTTCTCTCAGCCACCGGTGGACAGCAAACAGCTGAAAGGTGCACACCGCCACCCACTGCACAAGAGTGCGCAACACCACATCATTTGAGCCCGACCCCAGCTTTGTTGTTGTTCTTCTTCTTCTTCTTTTAGATTTGATTGGCAGTTTGCAACCAGCTTACAGGTGCATTACCGCCACTGACTTGATTATCATCACTGTCTGTGTGTCTGTTTTTCCTCATAACTTTGTGACGTCCCCCCCACAGCCGTGCGACGTCCCCCCCCCCCCCACAGCTCCGCGACGCTCTCCCTACAGCCCTGCGACGCCTTCCTCACCACCTTGCGACATCCTCCCCACAGCCCTGCGACGTCCCCCTCACAGCCCTGTGACGCTCCTCTTCCTTTTTAATCTCGTATCTGCGTCTCATCTCATTATTCTTCTTACCGCCACACACTCCATATATGTCTGTCTTTCTGTGTGTCTGTTTTTCCTCATAACTCCTCACAGCTCTGTGACGTTTTCCCCACAGCCCCGCGACGCCTTCCTCACCACTCTACGACATTCTCAGAGCTTTGCGACACCTTCCCCATAGCCCCGCAAAACGTTCCCCTCACAGCTCTGCGACGCCCCCCCCCAGCTCAGCGACACTCCTCCTCTTTAATCTTGCATCTGCGTCCCATGTGACATTTTCCTCTTATAGCTTTGTGACGTTTTCCTCATAGCTTTGTGACCTTCTTCTTCTTCTTCTTCTTCTTCTTCTTTAAGGTCAGTGCTAATGTTATTCATAGGCACTCTTCATGCCCTTGATGTATTAAAAACCAGAAAAGCACTCATGGAGTGCATACCTCAGCCAAGGCTACTTCCATCCCTCAGGGATCACCTGCAAAATGTAATGAGTTTGTGTGTAGGCCTAGAGCCACTTCTGGTGAAAACTGCATCAAAGTTTGTCCAGTAGTTTAGGAGTACTGTTGCTAACACTCTGTGAGAAGATACGAGCCTGGGTGGAGGTATGCATTCTCAGATCATCACCAAAATGTAATGGCTTCCTCTCTAGTCCTCTCTAGCCCAAGAACGGCCTCTGGTGAAAATTTCATCCAAATCCATCCTGTAATTTTTGTGTAATCCTGCTGCACAAATACAAACAAAGCCCTTGGTGGAGGTATGCACTCTCATATCATCACCAAAATCTAATCATCTGTTCCCCGTGCCATTACACACCTTTCCTAAAAAATTCATCAAAATCCGTTCATAACTTTTTGAGTTATGTTGCTAACAGACAAACAAACCAACGCTGGGAGAACATTACCTCCTCCTCTTGGTGGCGGTAAAAATCAATGAACAGTTGTCACATTATGTAAAACAGTCATATTTCCTCTGTGAGAACTTAATCTTTTCTAGTTACAAATGGTTCATCACATCATTCATCCCATTTGAGTGGGATGGTGGGTTTCTTTGTTTCCAATGTGACAAGATAAGACTTTGTGCTAACAAAGTCACAAATCTTAGTAAACCTCAAGTATTCTGGTTATTAGTCAGTTCAGTCCCAGTTAATTTTGTACCAAATAAGGCCAGAGCTGCATCTGGGTTAAGTTGCTTGTTTTTTTCAGGATTTTGGACAGAATGTGGAATATTTTAACCTAGTAATTAGAGATTTTTGGACAGTTCCAGAACATGTGTGCCAAAAAAGTTGGTGTTTGCCATAGGAAAAAAACCCAAAATCTTTGGGTTTTGTTTGCAAACAAAAACAAAAGCTGGTGTCTGTTGGCAAACGCTGGTGAAGGTTTTCAGCATGCTGAAAATTTACCAACATTTGGAAATAAACGTTGGTCAAAGGCGTGTTCAGTTTGTAAAAGTTCCTGAGCACTGGGGTAAGTTAAGCGGAGTTCACCTAAGCCGACCTAAGTTAAGCTCCATTGGCAAATGTTGACTGAAATTCTGGTGGAAGCAGATGTTTTTAGACCAAAACTCACTTCAGGCATGCAGACACAAGAGACATGTGAAGAAGTGTCACTGTCCATGGTGCTGGGAATGCCAAAGGCCAAGAGAAGGGGAATTTTAAAAAAATTAAAAAAATAAATAAATAAAGTACATCTAATCCCCCAAAAATGTGACAGCTCAAAAGAAAAAAAATCTCATTGCAAAATTTACTGTTCTTAATTTTCTTCTCCATGTGTAATCATTCTCCAGGATTTATTGGTTTGGCTTCCATTGTGGGGAATCAAAAAGCGCTGATTTGGTGTCAAAAAATAAATGACATTTAAAGAGATTTTATGTTATTTTAATGGAGAGAGTTGTAATAGTCAAAATGCACCCGTCATTTTATTTATATGATGATAAATAGTATTTTTATTCCCTCCACATTCTCATTTTAATTGTGGACTTGTGGACTAATTGTTGGAGTCTATAGATAGGCATTATTGTATTATTTTTTTTAGAGGAATGGATGAATAAAAAGCACCAAGGTGCTGTGCCTTGGTGCCTGTGGCATGGTAGTATGGGCGGCTGTAAAAAAAGTGGCACTTCGACCTCTACTGGCCCGACAGTTGTTACATTTCCTGTTTTCGCGGCTGCACTGACAGAAATGGTGAGTTAAATTTGTGTTTATTTTGAAAACAAAACCTTATCTCGCAATTCTGGCAAATTAAAAGTCAAGAAAATATGGCGATACAATGATATATAAGCCTTTAGTTCCACTTAATTTTGACCGGGAGAGCTGAAACAGAGAGGCGGACAGACAGACACACACACAGCCACAAACAGACGCACTAACCGATTACTGTATGCCTCTGTTTCACCGAGGCATAATCAAAGTAACATTTATTAAACAGAAAAAGTAATTTATGGACCTTACAAATGTAAGTAAAAGTTACTTATTGTGTGGCAGAGAGGGGGCTGACGAGTAATTTTAAATATCAGAAAATAAACGTGTTTTCCTTAGTTAGACACTCAGTTTAATGTTAGTGCTGTGCATATGTCAAAGCTGTTTCTGTTGGCTGATATTTGTAACTTTTATCTTTGTTAACACCTTTACTGAGCATGTAATGTTGAAGATATACCTCCCTTCCATTGCACTGTGCAAAACACATACCGTCTCCTGGATGTGTGTCCCCTGGTGGCTCATGAAAGACACACATTGTGCAGAAGATTTGTCCGCTAACGGATGAGTAATAAAACTGCAGATATTTTGTGCCATGTATTTTCACATGGTTTGACAGTACTTGCATATATTGTCCTGGAAGAAACAGCTAGGCATGTACTAAATACATTAAATCTGTAATAATAATGAATATATGAAGTATATTCATATATGATAATATACACATGAAGTAAAAACTACTTATTTCAGATAAACCCTAGAAAATTAACACTGAAAATAAATATTTATTAAGGTTTTGGAGTAACAAACTAAGGAGAACTGAGTAAAATTTACTACCAAACCATAAGTAAATTTATCTGAAAAAAAAAAAAAAGTTCTAAGTAAACTTTACTAGAATATACAGTGGGGCAAAAAAGTATTTAGTCAGCCACCAATTGTGCAAGTTCTCCCACTTAGAAGATGAGAGAGGTCTCCAATTTTCATCATAGGTATACCTCAACTATGAGAGACAAAATGAGAAAAAAAAATCCAGAAAATCACATTGAAGGATTTTTAATGAATTAATTGGTAAATTCATCGGTAAAATAAGTATATGGTTACCTACAAACAGGCAAGATTTCTGGCTCTCACAGACCTGTAACTTTTTCTTTAAGAGGCTCCTCTGTCCTCCGCTTGTTACCTGTATTAATGGCACCTGTTTGAACTCATTATCAGTACAAAAGACACCTGTCCACAACCTCAAACAGTCAGACTCCAAACTCCACTATGGCCAAGACCAAAGAGCTGTCAAAGGGCACCAGAAACAAAATTGTAGACCTGCACCAGGCTGGGAAGACTGAATCTGCAATAGGTAAGCAGCTTGGTGTGAAGAAATCAACTGTGGGAGCAATTATTAGAAAATGGAAGACATACAAGACCACTGATAATCTCCCTTGATCTGGGGCTCCACGCAAGATCTCACCACGTGGGGTCAAAATGATCACGAGAACGGTGAGCAAAAATCCCAGAACCACACGGGGGGACCTAGTGAATGACCTGCAGAGAGCTGGGACCAAAGTAACAAAGGCTACATCAGTAACACACTATGCCTCCAGGGACTCAAATCCTGCAGTGCCAGACGTGTCCCCCTGCTTAAGCCAGTACAGGTCCAGGCCCGTCTGAAGTTTGCTAGAGAGCATTTGGATGATCCAGAAGAGGATTGGGAGAATGTCATATGGTCAGATGAAACCAAAATAGAACTTTTTGGTAAAAACTCAACTTGTCGTGTTTGGAGGAGAAAGAACACCATACCTACTGTGAAGCATGGGGGTGGAAACATCATGCTTTGGGGCTGTTTTTCTGCAAAGGGACCAGGACGACTGATCTGTGTAAAGGAAAGAATGAATGGGGCCACGTATTGTGAGATTTTGAGTGAAAACCTCCTTCCATCAGCAAGGTCGTTGAAGATGAAACGTGGCTGGGTCTTTCAGCATGACAATGATCCTGACAATGATGACAGAGGTCAAACGTTTTCTGTAAGTCTTCACAAGGTTTTCACACACTGTTGCTGGTATTTTGGCCCATTCCTCCATGCAGATCTCCTCTAGAGCAGTGATGTTTTGGGGCTGTCGCTGGGCAACACAGACTTTCAACTCCCTCCAAAGATTTTCTATGGGGTTGAGATCTGGAGACTGGCTAGGCCACTCCAGGACCTTAAAATGCTTCTTACGAAGCCACTCCTTCATTGCCCAGGCGGTGTGTTTGGGATCATTGTCATGCTGAAAGACCCAGCCACGTTTCATCTTCAATGCCCTTGCTGATGGAAGGAGATTTTCACTCAAAATCTCATGATACATGGCCCCATTCATTCTTTCCTTTACACGGATCAGTCGTCCTGGTCCCTTTGCAGAAAAACAGCCCCAAAGCATGATGTTTCCGCCCCCATGCTTCACAGTAGGTATGGTGTTCTTTCTCCTCCAAACATGACAAGTTAAGTTTCTACCAAAAAGTTATATTTTGGTTTCATCTGACCATATGACATTCTCCCAATCCTCTTCTGGATCATCCAAATGCTCTCTAGCAAACTTCAGACGGGCCTGGACGTGTACTGGCTTAAGCAGGGGGACACGTCTGGCACTGCAGGATTTGAGTCCCTGGCGGCATAGTCTGTTACTGATGTAGCCTTTGTTACTTTGGTCCCAAGTCTCTGCAGGTCATTCACTAGGTCCCCCCATGTGGTTCTGATTTTTGCTCACTGTTCTCGTGATCATTTTGACCCCATGGGGTGAGATCTTGCGTGGAGCCCCAGATCGAGGGAGATTATCAGTGGTCTTGTATGTCTTCCATTTTCTAATAATTGCTCCCACAGTTGATTTCTTCACACCAAGCTGCTTACCTATTGCAGATTCAGTCTTCCCAGCCTGGTGCAGGTCTACAATTTTGTTTCTGGTGTCCTTTGACAGCTCTTTGGTCTTGGCCATAGTGGAGTTTGGAGTCTGACTGTTTGAGGTTGTGGACAGGTGTCTTTTATACTGATAAAGAGTTCAAACAGGTGCCATTAATACAGGTAACGAGTGGAGGACAGAGGAGCCTCTTAAAGAAGAAGTTACAGGTCTGTGAGAGCCAGAAATCTTGCTTGTTTGTAGGTGACCAAATACTTATTTTACCGATGAATTTACCAATTAATTCATTAAAAATCCTTCAATGTGATTTTCTGGATTTTTTTCCCCTCATTTTGTCTCTCATAGTTGAGGTATACCTATGATGAAAATTGGAGACCTCTCTCATCTTTTAAGTGGGAGAACTTGCACAATTGGTGGCTGACTAAATACTTTTTTTCCCCACTGTATATGTAAAATATACTTTTGGTACTAAGCAAACTTTACTTAAGCAAAACCTCAGTAACTTTATTGGAGATTCTATGTGAAAATACTTGACAAGGTTTTTTAAGTAAATGCCACTCCATTTTTTTCAGTCTGTGAATTTTGGCGAGTACAGATCAAAATGCTTGGACATTGTTTGTGGAGTCCCACAGGGGTCAGTATTGGGGCCAAAATGGGTTATTCTCTATCAACGATGTATGTAAAACATCCAGTGTACAGGATGACACAGACCTTTTTTGTGCTGGAGATGATTTACAGCAGCTTTTGAACCACGAAAATGGCATTCATTTATATAGCGCTTTTTTTTTCCATCTCTGGATGACCAAAGTGCTTTGCAGATCCTGCTATCCAACCAATCACACACTGACAGCAGTGGAGCTGCCATGCAAGGTGCTGACGTGTCCCACTAGGAGTAACAGGGGGTGCAGTGTCTTGCTCAAGGACACTTCAACATGCAGAGAGAGCGGGAATGGAACCCCTGACCCTCCGATCAGTAGTTGGTCACACTACACCTGTGCCACAGCCACCCCTAAATAAGTGGATTATTTGAAAGCATGGTTTGATTTAAACAAGTTATCATTAAATTTGAACAAAACTAAAGTTATATTATTTGTGAATTATAGAAATGAATTAAGAGTAAAAACAGTGATAAATAATCGTGAACCAGAGCAAGTTTTTAAATATAAAATTTCTTGGTGTAACTACTGATGGCAAAATCTGCTGGAAATCTCACATTAAACACATACAAACAAAACCGTCAAGAAGTATTTCAGTACCGAGTAAAGCCAGACACCTTTTGAATCACAAGTCACTTTATATCCTTTATTGTTCACTAGTATTACCATATTTAGAATACTGTGTAAAAGTCTGGAGCAACGCTTACAAAACTTCGCTCCAACCGTTATGTACAGCAGGGAAAGTAAGTGTTGAACACGTCAACATTTTTCTCATTCAACATATTTCTGATGGAGCCACTGACCTGAGATTTTCACCAGATATCAGTAACAATCCAAGTAATCACCTACAAGACATTCTCACGTATTGATTATTTTTTGATTTCCACAGAATTAAGGTCCAAGATTCAAAACTGCTTTTATGATAACATCGTGATCTCTGATCATGCACCCTGTTGTCTAATATATGTAGATAAAAAATTGACAAAGGAATCAGGTAGATGGCAATTTCAGCATAAATGGCTTCAGGATGAGGAATTTGTCAAGTATATAGAAAAACAGATAGATGAGTTCTTTGACATCAATACTACACAAACATCAGCATGTGTAAAGTGGGAGGCTTTCAAAGCTTTTATTAGGGGACATATTATTAGTTATACAGGATCAAAATCTAAGAAGACTCGAGAGGAGAGAGTTAAATTGGAACATAAAATGAAAAGTCTTCAGGAAAAAGTGTATGCAGGAAGTGATCCAAGGTTGGAGAATGAATTACTGATTTTGAGAGCTGAATACGACAAAAAATCAGCGAATAGAGCTGCCTCGAGTCTTCTAAGATTGAAACAATCTTTTTATGAACAAGGTGAAAAATCAGGAAAATTATTGGCATGGCAGATTAAACAATTAGAAATTAAAACACCAATTACTAGTATTATAAGTAACGGACAGGTATAGATCCTTTAGAAATTAACAGAGCCTTTAGAGATTACTATGAAAAATTATATGATACTAAAAATGAATTTGATTTAACAAAACTAAATGGGTTTTTGAACGAACTATCTATACCGTGTATTCCAAATGAAAACAGGGAGATATTGGAGTCTAAAATTAGTCGAGAAGAAGTTGGGCTAGCCATTGATAATATGAAATCAGGAAAAAGTGCAGGACCAGATGGTCTTCCAGTTGACCTTTATAAAAAATTTAAGAATAAATTAATAAAACTTTTTTTGGAAATGGTTTTAGAAGCATTTCAAAATAATAATTTACCATCATACATAAATAAAGCCTTAATTATACTGCTGCCAAAACCAGGTAAGCCCTCTAATAAATGTGAAAATATGAGACCAATAAGCCTATTAAACGCCGACCTTAAGATAATCTGTAAAATTTTAGCAAGACGAATACAAGAAATTTTACCAAATATTATTAATCGAGATCAGAATGGCTTTATAAAGGGAAGACAAGGCTTCCATAATGTAAGAAGGCTATTTAATATTATTTATTTTAATAAAGAAGCACCGGATACAGCTCTCCTATCACTGGACGCCGAAAAGGCCTTTGATAGAGTTGAATGGCCCTTTCTTTTTGAAGTCCTACAAAGGTTTGGACTTGGAAATAATTTCATAAAATGGGTTCAAATAATATACAATAATGCTACAGCAGAAATCCTAACAAATAACAATATTTCAAAACCAATAAAAATCAATAGAGGATGTCGACAAGGCTGTCCACTTTCACCTTTACTGTTTACTATGGCAATTGAACCTTTAGCGATAGCGATACGTTTACATTCACAAATATATGGAATTAAAGTTGGACCAACAGAACATAAAATCTCCCTGTACGCCGATGACATAATTTTGTTTATGTCGAATCTAAAAAAATCAATTCCAACCTTGTTGAATTTAATAAAGAATTTTGGGGAAATATCAGGATATAAAATAAATAAAACTAAATCTTCAATATTAATGCTAAATGAGACCCAGAGAAATTACCCAGCCCCTGAGGTAAATCAATTCAATGTTGTAAATCAGTTTAAATATTTAGGAATCCAAATTGTGCCTAAGCTAGAATCAGTCGCCAGTGTCAACTATGAAGCCTTAATGTCAGATATCAATGAGTTAACTCAGAGATGGATGTCACTACCAATGTCGATGATCGGGAGAATCAATATACTTAAAAGTAATATTTTACCTAAAATACTTTATTTATTTCAATACATTCCCTTATCACCACCTTTAGATTTATTCTCAAGAATAAAAAAAAAGTTAGTGGAATTTATATGGAACAACAGGAGGGCTAGATTACGTCTGTCTTTATTATATTTACCATTTGATCGTGGAGGTCTGAAATGTCCAAATTTTATGTTGTATTATTGGTTGGCACAACTGAGGTCTATGACATATTATTTTTCATCAAATGATCTCCCTCACTGGACTGAAATGGAATCATACAATTTACCTTTACCTCTTCCCATATTCATACACTCAGATTCGGCAAAAAAATTACAAAAACAAGTTAAAAATCCATTTGTAAAGCATATGATCAAAATATGGTGTGAAGCTAAAAACTATTTAAAAGAACCACAGTTATTGTCACAATTTAGTCCAATATGGGGTAATCAATATTTTAAACCAGGGAGAGCGGACGCTGTATTTAAAGTATGGAATTTAAAAGGGATACAAAAGATTCAGGATTTATATTTGCCATGTGCAGATAACATAATGTCTTTTGAAGAGCTGAGGATCAAATTTAATCTCAATAGAACACATTTTTTTAAATATCTTCAACTTAGAAACTTTATTCGATCAAATCAAAATAAAGTTCTCACTCGACCTATTTATTCATCCTTGGAAAAAATGATGATGAAAGATAGTAAAAGAAAGGGTATTATTTCAGAGTTTTATAACTCATCGACACTATCTTCAAGTGAAAATTCACTGAAAAGATTAAACTACTGGAAAGAAGATCTGCAAACTGAAATTTCAGAGGAACAATGGGAATTGGCTTGTACAGAAGCTCAAACCAAATCAATAAATGTACGCCTTAAATTGATACATTTTAAATGGTTAATGCGGATGTATGTTACACCGGAGGAGTTAAATAAATATAACAAAAATATACCAGATACATGCACAAAATGCATGGAAAGTAAAGGAACCTTATTTCATTGTTTATGGGAATGTAGATTAATAAGAATGTTTTGGGAAGAGGTGAGGGTAACAATTGAAAAAATAATCTCAAAACAAATCATATTGAATCCTAAATTGTTTTTGTTGGGTCTGTACCCAGAAAAGCATAATTTTAATAAAAGTGAAAGAACATTCATAGACCTCAGTTTGCTTAATGCCAAAAAATGTATTGCACTATTATGGAAAAAGACTCATAGACCAGATGTGACTCAGTGGTTAAGACAGATGTTAACAAACCTTCCATTAGAAAGAATAACATATATACTGAAATCAAAGGAAATTGTGTTTGAGAATATATGGAGACCTTTTATTGATTATGTAAAAAATTTAAACATAACTTTTGAAGAAGAAGGTGAATGATGTGTGTGGACCTTGTAAATTCCAAACTGGTGAACATAATATGTATACTTATGTATTGGATTGTCTAGACTAAACAGAGGAGCATTGTTGAAGATTTGATTTTGCTGGTGGTTGTTGGTGTTTTTAGTGCATCTTTTTTTTTTTTTTTTTGTAGTACTTTAGTGTTAGTGTTTGATTGTTTGTATCATGTTTGTTAAAAAAAAAAAAAGGTTCAATAAAGATATTGTGGAAAAAAAAACAATCCAAGTAATCGATACGTACAAAGACATCAAGGCAACTGTGTTCACAAAACAAGTTATATTTAATAAAGTAGAATGACACAGGGAATAAGTATTGAACACATGAAGAAAAAGAGGTGCAAAAAGGCATAGAAAGCCAAGAAACTCTAAGAAACTCCAAAACCACTTGTGGAGAGCTCCAGAAAGACCTGGAGTCAGCAGGTACTGCTGTTTCAAAGAAAACAATAAGTAATGCACTCAACTGACATGGGCTCTATGCCCGCTCACCTTGTAAGACTCCATTGCTGAAGAAAAAGCATGTTGAAGCTCGTTTAAAGTCTGCTGCACAACATTTGGGCAAGCCAGTAAAATACTGTGAGAATATAGTCTGGTCAGATGAGACCAAAATTGAACTTTTTGGATGCCACAACACACAGCATGTTTGGAGGAGAAATGGCACTGCACATCCCATCATGGTGTGGGGGTGTTTTTCAGCACATGGTACAGGCAGACGTCATATAACTGAAGGAAAGATGAATGAACAAATGTACAGAGACATCCGTGATAAAAACCTGTTGCCATCTGCCAAGATGCTGAAGATGAAACAAGGGTGGACATTTCAGCAAGACAATGATCCCAAACATACAGCCAAGGAAACTCTCAACTGGCTCCAGAGAAGGAAAATAAAGCTGCCAGAATGGCCCAGTCAGTCACCTGACCTGAATCCAATTGAAAATCTATGGAACGAACTGAAGATCAGAGTTCATTGAAGACACCCACGGGACCTTCAAGATCTGAAGAAAGTTTGTATGGAAGAATGGACTAAAATCACTCCTGAGCAATGCCTGCGCCAAGTTTCTCCATACCGGAGGCATCTGGAAGCTGTTATTACCAATAAAGGCTTTTCTACTAAATATTAAATGAATTTCACCAAGGGTATTCAATACCTATTCCCTGTGTCATTCCACTTTATTAAACATAACGTGAACACAGTTGCCTTCATTTCTTTGTATGTATGGATTACTTGGGTTGTTACTGATATCTGGTGAAAGTCTCAGGTCCATGGCTTCATCAGAAATATATTTAATGAGAAAAGTGTTGACATGTTCAATACTTGCTTTCCCCGCTGTATACTTAGATAGATAAATAGAGTAGTTTATTTGACAGGGACAGTGCAATAAACATAGACAATTAATCAATGACAATCAATCTGATGTGTTGCACATAGAGTGTATAGCTATTAGCTAATTTGCAACTCTTGTCCCTGGATGGGCTTTAGAAAAGAGAATCAAGTAAAGAAAAAAATAAATAAATAAAAAATAAAAAAATACACAATAACCACATACATCAATGCAAAAAGAGCATCAGAAAAGAGCAATCAGAATCATTCACCACACTGGATTTAGACACCATACCAGCATTCTGTTTTACAAATCTGGAATTTTGAAGTTCAAAGACCTCATTAAATAGAAAGCTGCACCAACTCTACTGTACAGAGCCAGGAATAACACGCTACCAGAAAATATTCAGAGCATGTTTTTAACAGAGAGGAGCATTACACCTTCAGAGGAAAATTAAACTATAAGACACTGTATGCACGGAAAAATGTGAAATCCTTTTGTATTTGTGGAGTTAAGCAGCGGAGCAGGTTACCAGAGGGACTGACACAACGTTCAAGCATAATTCATTTTAAAAGGATGTTTCAAAACATGCATCTGGAACAGTACAGAAACAGTCCTTGATAAGAATGATTGTAAAAAAAATAATCATTTGTATTTTTTATGTTACCAATATATACTTTAATTTTTTTTTTCACGTGTATAAACGATTGCACTTAAGTATTGAAATTAAAGGTTGCACTGGCTGACTGGTAGAAGACCGAGTGTAGGGTAGGAATAAATAAGTATTTACTGTATATACTTCTTCCTACTCCTTTTCAGACTTGTGATTGACAACTTTTGTTTGTTTGTTTGTTGCCCTTTTGTGTGTAAACATATCTTTTTTCATTGTTTTTGTTTGTTTGTTTTACATGTCCGAAATAAACTAAACTAACTAAACTAAACTAATAGGGGCACTATTGGTAGGCGGGTTTAGGCAGCCACAGAGGGATACTCCCTCCATCTTGTGAATGCACGCTTTCTGGAAAATATGACCAATCAAATAAATCAGAAACTCAGACATCATAGCTGTAAGTCTCACAAAAAGGTCTTGTGAGCGAGAATACACAAGACTTGGGCAAAATTAGTTTCTTTTTAATAGAATTACTACAGAACACATACACCTTGTTTTTTGAGCCTTTGGGCACTTTTAAGATGGTCACACTGGACATAAGTCAGAAACTATGGAAGAGCATGATGGGCCCTTTAACTGAGTTAGTTTGAGTGAACAAAAAAAAAAACAACCCATGCTGTAAATATGTTTTTAGGCAGTACTGACTTGTGGAGACCAGTGACGTTCTGCCTCTTCTTCTGCTTCCTCAGCTCCTCAGCCTCCAGATGAAGATGCCGTATCAGCTCTACAGCCGTCATCTCCTTCCGACCCAGTGCCACAATCTAACATGAAGCCAAACAAATGTAAGATTTTTTTCCAAATCCCCCTCAAAAAAAAAAAATACTGCAGTACTGCAAACCTTACCTTCAGCTGGGTAGGTGGTTTGACGTCATACATCAGGGGACCTTTGAGAAGCTGCGCATCATGAGCTGCAATCGTCGCAACGGTCCTCTTTCCGCACAAGTCATCATGAAGCTTTGTCTGTAAAACACACAAGAATTCTTCCAGCTTTCCCCAGTGACATCTTAATCATGTGACACACTTTTCCCCCATTCACCGTGACGCTCAGATCTTACCTGAGCCACCAGAAACCGTTTGAGAGCATTGCCAGACTTCAGGTTCATCCCTCTGACCACACAGCACACCAAATACGGCCGAACGTCCTTCACCTCTGGGCTCACTTTGACCACTAGCGCCGTGGGAGCGTCGGAAATGTGGAGGACCCTCACTACCATCCTGCTCAGTTCCTCCATCTCATCCTGCTCATCCACCACCTTCTTCTTCCTCTGCTGCTGCCTTTTTTTCTTGTCAGCACCACGGCCCCCGCCATCAGCCTCATGCCCCTCCTCTCCCTGTCTGGCTCTCCCTTTTCCCCTCAGATAGTCTAGGATGGACTTGGTCTGGCAGCCGTTGACCATCTTCTCCAAGCGCTTGTCATTCAACTTGTTACCTTTGAAGTTGATCTCCTTAAGCTTGGGGCAGTCGCTCAGATTGGAGGGGATCTCCTTTAGCTTGTTGTTGGAGAGGTCTAACACCTGCAAAGGCAGGCACAAGGGAGGCAGAACTAAGGGAGATAGCTGAGCTGATTTGTTATGCAAAAGACTTGGGTAAAACATGAAGTTAAGACTGAAATGGACATTGTTGAATGTGAAGGAACTGTTTTGGAGTTTTTACAACAATGGGGGGTTTTTTCTGACAGTTTTTGTGTGTGTCATAGATTTACAGTATAGCTGTTGGGTGTATGTATGGATCCTTAAAATGAGGTTTACTTTGCATTAATTTTCAACATGTAAGTATGCTAGTTAATACAGTTAGATTTGCTCAAACATTTGCACAAGGCATATCACAAAAACAATTCACCTCTTATTCCAACTGGCCAATAGGTTATCTCAAAATAGAGCAAATGAAGCAGCATGAATATAATAGAAAAAAAATTAAAAATGTGGGTCTGGAGCTGTCCACTATTGGTCTGCAGAGCTCTAGCCCAGGAGTCCCGTTCCTCTAGGACTTACAATAATGTAAAGGATTTCGTCTACATGTTTGTTCGAAGTACATAAAGCATGGCGTAAAGCCCAGGTTTAAATCAAAGTCTGTGTTCTACCTTCAGAGCAAACAGCTTGTGAACCTCCGCACTCAGCTCCTGGATGGAGTTGTCAGAGGCCACCAGGGTGCTGAGCAGCTCCAGCCTCTCCGAGAAGAAGTCGGCGGGGAAGACCGTGAGATTGTTCCTGGAGACGTTGATGGTGGAGAGCTTGGTGCACTGGGACAGTCCCTCCGGCAGGACCTCCAGGCCGTTACAGCTCACGTTCAGGGTGTTCAGCTCCTTCAGCTGGGTGACTCCCTCCGGCAAAACCTTTAGGCTGTTGACGGAAAGGTCCAAGACTCTGAGGGCGCTGAGGTGTCCTATGCCACCGGGGACGGACGAGAGCTTGTTTCTGCACAGGATGAGACTCTGCAGGTTGGTCAGCTGCCTGACGTCCTCGTGGATCTCTGTCAGACTGGGGCACTGGCTAACCTCCAGGTAGTTCAGCAAAGTCAGGGAGTAGATGGAGGAGGTGAGCCCCCCCTCGGAGGAGATCCTCTCGTCAACAGAGGAGCCCTGCAGAACCAGCTCCCGCCTCTTTTCTGCAGCTACTTTCTTTATTTCTGGCCATTTCTCTGTTTTGTCCATGTTGCGAGTGCTAGTCCGGCTGCTGCTGCTTCTTCTTCTCCTTCTTTTAGCTCTGATTGGTGGTTGGCAGCTAGCTTACAGGTGCATTACCGCCACGTACTTCACTCCTGCTCCTGGCGAGTTTGTATGGGTTTGCACCATGGAGAATGCACTTCCGCATCCGGTAGAAATTTTTCAAAATAAACCAATTACGTATGAATTAACAGGTGAAATACACATTCATTTATTTTGAAAGCCCGTATATCTTCTTTTAGATTTGATTGGCGGTTGGCAACCAGCTTACAGGTGCATTACCGCCACGTACTTCACTCTATAACATCACTCTATGTGGTCAGGAGCTGTAGTCCTTCTATCATCACTGCTGCGTCCAGTCGAACCAATCAACATGTCCGATGGTGTGAGTGCGGTTGGTGGAATGAGGAGAGATGCCCATTTTCGAGGCAGGCATCCTAGGACATCATGCGTACATCATAGGTAGCCAGTGCTATTGTCTATATATGACGGCATCGTCCTATTGTCTATATGATGTGGTCATCATAAAGACATCAAGGCAGGCATAGGACCTCATGGTCTATATGACTTCATGTAGACATCAAGGCAGCCATCACTGTATATGACATCATAAAGACATCAAGGCAGGCATGACGTCCTATGATGGAGACATCATAGGCCGTCCTATGATGTCCTATGAACGTTATAGACACACAAACTGACAAGATTTCTTGAATTTATAGATAAGTAATCCAGCATTTTGGGAGCGTAGTGCTCTGTTAGGATAAAAAGGTAGTATCAGATCTTTTAAATAAAAAGGGGCCTGATTATTTAGAGCTTTGTAAGTGAGAAGGATTTTAAACTTAATTCTAAACTGCATGGGAAGCCAATGAAGGGAGGCCAAAACCGGAGAGATATGACCTCTCTTTCTAGTACCTGTTCAAACTCTTGCTGCAGCAAGTTGTTCCAATACTGAACACTGCACATTTTTCCCCTCCATCCTATTGACTCTGATTGCTTTTCCTTGTTGAACACTATCTTTACATGTAACTAGGAACAAACCACTATGAAGAATTCTTGAATCTAAAACTTCTTCAAAGAAACCCATTAATTGCATTTGTGAGCTTAATTGGGTTCCACTCATGAAATGATGCTCCTTCCTAAGTATAATGACTCCTGTTTATGCAAAAAGTTCAGTTTTTCATTTTTAATATCAATTATTGCATACACCATTTTGCAGAGGTAGGTAGTAACAAATTACATTTAGTCAAGTACATGTACTCAAGTAATTTTTTTCCACAAAGTTGTATATTTGTGAGTAGTTTTATTGTAAGATACTGGTGCTTTTATTCAAGTACATTTGGTGGTACTCTTTTAGTTACTTTGGATTTCATTTATTTGAAAGCTGGTTACATTTTACTTGTTTATGCTGTAATAAACATAAATGACTGCATCTATGTACAAGAAAATATAAATTTGTAAGGAAAAAACCCATAAACTTATGAGAAATGAAGTAGTAAATTTATGTGATTTTTTTTATTTACAAGGGGAAAAGTAGTTTCTTTACCACAGAAAAGGCCATAAATTTAGAATAAAACTTCTCAAATTAGAAAAGTCATTCCTACTGAAGCAACTTTTTAGGCAGATACTTTCCCCTATTACTCAAGTAATTTTTTTGAGGACTACTCTTACTTTTACTTGATTAAACGATTTCCCTGAGTAACACTGCTTTTACTCGAGTACAATTTATGGCTACCTGCCCACCTCTGGCTTTTTGGATTATTGCAAACTTGAATAAAAACTGAATTATTAAGTGAAACAATGAGAGGCAAATTAGAAGAGCCCTTACTTTGAAAGCACCCAAACGGAAGTCTCTGGCTTCACGACCTTAACCGCCCAAAGCATTTAATGCTTTTTATTATTTTTTATGAAAGAAAGAAAACGTATAGTGAGGGTGTGCTGGGAGCGTCTGGCTGAGGCCCCTGTCCGGGAGGTCTTCAACTCCCACCTCCGGAAGAACTTCATCCACATTCCGAGGGAGTCTGGAGACATGGAGTCTGAATGGGCCATGTTCTCCACCTCTATTGTTGAAGCGGCGGCCCAGAGCTGCGGCCGCAAGGTGGTCGGTGCATCTCGTGGTGGCAACCCCCGAACCAAGTGGTGGACACCAGTGGTGAGGGGGGCCATTAAGCTGAAGAAGGAGTCCTATCAAGCTTGGTTGGCTTGTGGGACTCCCGAAGCAGCTGAGGTGTACCGGCAGGCCAAGCGGAGTGCAGCTCGGGTGGTTGCTGAAGCAAAAACCCGGGTATGGGAGGAGTTCGGTGAGGCCATGGAACAAGACTTTCGGTCGGCTTCAAAGAGATTCTGGCAAACTGTTCGGCGGCTCAGGAGGGGAAAGCAGCTCCCCGTCCACACTGTGTATGGTGCGGATGGGACACTGTTGACTTCAACTGGGGATATCGTCGGGCGGTGGAAGGAATACTTCGAGGATCTCCTCAATCCCACTGATACGCCTTCCACAGAGGAAGCAGGGTTTGGGGACGAGGGGGATGACTCGCCTATCACAGGGGCTGAGGTCGCCAAGGTGGTTAAAAATCTCCTTGGTGGCCGGGCCCCGGGGGTGGACGAGATTCGCCCTGAGTACCTCAAGGCCCTGGATGTTGTTGGGTTGTCATGGTTGTCACGCCTCTGCAACATTGCGTGGAGGTCGGGGGCAGTGCCTTTGGCATGGCAAACCGGGGTGGTGGTTCCTCTCTTCAAAAAAGGGGACCGGAGGGTGTGCTCCAACTTTAGAGGGATCACACTCCTCAGCCTCCCTGGGAAGGTCTATGCCAAGGTACTGGAGAGGAGAGTCCGGCCGTTGGTCGAACCTCGGATTCAGGAGGAGCAATGTGGTTTTCGTCCTGGCCGTGGCACGTCGGACCAGCTCTTTACCCTCTCGAGAATTCTTGAGGGTTCGTGGGAGTTTGCCCAACCAGTTTACATGTGTTTTGTGGACTTGGAGAAGGCATTTGACCGCGTCCCTCGTGGATTTTTGTGGGGGGTGCTTCGGGAGTATGGGGTATCGGGCTTGTTGTTACGAGCTATTCGGTCTCTGTACGACCGTTGTGAGAGTTTGGTTCGTATTGCCAACACTTGGTCGGAGTCATTCCCAGTGAGAGTTGGACTCCGCCAGGGCTGCCCTTTGTCACCGATCCTGTTCATAATTTTTATGGACAGGATTTCTAGGCGCAGCCAGGGAATGGAGGGTGTCATGCTTGGTGACCACAGGATCTCATCTCTGTTGTTTGCAGATGATGTTGTCCTGTTGGCTTCATCCAGCAATGACCTACAGCTCTTGCTGGGACGGTTTGCCGCTGAGTGTGAAGCGGCTGGGATGAGAATCAGCACCTCCAAGTCCGAGTCCATGGTCCTCAGTCGGAAAAAGGTGGATTGTCCTCTCCGGGTTGGGGACAGGCTCCTGCCCCAAGTGGAGGAGTTTAAGTATCTTGGGGTCTTGTTCACGAGTGAGGGGAAAATGGAGCGAGAGATCGACAGACGGATTGGAGCAGCAGCTGCAGTGATGCGGACGTTGTACCAGTCTGTTGTGGTGAAGAGGGAGCTTAGTTCTAAGACAAAGCTGTCGATTTACCAGTCAATCTACGTTCCTACTCTCACCTATGGTCACGAGCTTTGGGTAATGACCGAAAGAACGAGATCGCGGATACAAGCGGCTGAAATGAGCTTTCTCCGTAGGATTGCTGGGCTCACCCTCAGAGATAGGGTGAGGAGCTCAGTCATCCGGGAGAGGCTCAGAGTAGAACCGCTGCTCCTCCACATTGAAAGGAGTCAGTTGAGGTGGTATGGGCATCTGATTAGGATGCCTCCTGGACGCCTCCCACTTGAGGTGTTTCAGGTACGTCCCACTGGGAGGAGACCCCGGGGCAGACCCAGGACTCGGTGGAGAGACTATGTCTCCCAGCTGGTCTGGGAACGCCTTGGTATCCCCTCTGAAGAGCTGGAGCAGGTGGCTGGGGAGAGGGAAGTCTGGGCTTCTCTGCTTGAACTGCTGCCTCCGCGACCCGGACCTCCGGAAAAGCGGTAGAAGATGGATGGATGGATGGATTATTTTTTATTTATTTTTTTATTTTATTTATTTATTTATTTATTTCGGATAGTACATTACAGGTTAAAAGAAACTGTATAATATAACAACAAGGTCAAATTAGACAAAGACTCCTTCTACTATACAATTCCACGTGAGTTATCCGAAATGGGTGATGGCTGAAGCCGCAGCTTATATTGATAAGTACAACAGTATTATTGATAAGTACAACAAATACACACTCTTGTACAGTAGGTGGCGGTATGCACCTTTCAGTTGTTTGCTAGCCGCCAGTGACCGAGAGAAGAAGAAGAACCAGCTACTGTAATTAGTGCGGTAGGTTCTGTGCTTTATATAGGTTTAAAGGATAGTTTAACAACAAACAAAGAAAACATCTGACTACAGTAATGGAAAAGGCTAATTTAAGTTTTGTTTTAGGAAACATGTTAGGAACAACAGTCAAAGAAATATATCAGAATCAGAATGAGATTTATTGCCATTTGTGGTTTATATTAATCATATATACCATACAGGTTCCAAGGTTGTCATAGCCAGGAGCGGCACTGGGGTTAAGCTCCTAGTGCTCATAAAATGCTCCTTACGGCGTGCGTCTCGAAAAGCCTCTGACAACTAAGTCCAACTCCTAGCCTGCCCGTGTGGTTTAGTCTCTAAGCCCGGCGGAACTGCTTCTACTAATAGGAGAAGGGGCGAGGGCGGATCTCTGGCGCCTTAAAACCAGATGCTTCGGGTAGATGGTGGCTCGTCAACCTGGGAAGGTAGCCCATCTAGGGGAAGGTAAACCCTGATTTCAAACCGCCGCTGCCTTGCGGCACACCCGGTCACAGGAAAGGCCTCGGGAGTCAACCCTGAGGAAAAATCCGGAGTCGGAGCCCCCAAGGCAGTTCTCTGTTGTGCTCAACATCGTTCTGGCAGCTCCTGCGACGGCGCTGGTGCCAAACTATAGCAGCCCTGCTGTTCCTTTGGATTCATCAGTGACGTGGAGAGGGGGGACATGCTGCATGGGTAACATCTTGTCCTCCATGTTTTCCTGCCCAGGCTTGAATCCTACCAACGCCCAACGCTGGAAGGTAGAGCACCGGTGCGCATCAGCCTGTTCAGCCACAGGCGGTGCTGTTCCAGCAGAGTAGACGTTTAGGATTCTCTTCCATGGTCATCATAGACCGACGGAGGCCGACGATATTCCATACCTACATATGTATAGACATATTAGAATGTTTAGTGATTACATATGTGCAATGACCTCACGCCTCAGAACAGGACAAGAGGTCTCGACCGCCAGCGAAGATCAAAGAGCAGACGGAGTCGCAGCGGTGGAGACCAGATCGATCTCCCTGACTACCCAGGGTCAGGTGGAGGAGACGGAAGACAAAGGAGGGGGGATTAAGTTAATGCGGGATGTCAGCTTTGATATGCAATGTCTTTTGTTGTGTGTAGGTATAAGTATGAAGGTCTGAATGTGTTCGACCTCTTATTCTGCTTCTGCACTGAGATGAGACTTGTTAGAGAAGCGAAGCTGATATTAAACTTTGGTTTATAAATCACATCGCCTCGTTATTCCAAGCTCTTCTACACTGGTCACCCTGACGTGAGGATGGAACAGAGACGTTCTCCCGCGATTGACTCATCAGAGGCGACCCAGGCAAGCGCCGGCGCCCATGCAGACAGGGGAACGGCTGGACGACGTTCCCCCACGGCAGAAGCCACAGAGAGGGCTCAACCGAGCACCAGCCCCGCCGTGAGAGCTGAAGAAAGGCGCTCTCACCCGGCGGACACATCAAAGACGGCCCACACAAGCGCTGTCACCGTCAAGCTCCCAGACTTCTGGCAAGAAGACCCAGGCTCGTGGTTCCAGCAAGCTGAGGCTCAGTTTGCACTGGCGGGCATAACGGCAGACGACACAAAATTTTATCACATCATCGCCAAACTCGACGCTGCCATGTCGAGATGTGCGCGGAGCATAATCCAACGGCCGCCCGCCCATGACAAATATAGAGAACTTAAGGCGACCATCGTCGAGAATTTCGTCCCCTCAGCCGAAGAGAGAGCAGAGAAAATCCTGGCGATCTACAGCCACAGAGGATGCAGACCCAAGGCCCTCATGGAGGACATGCTGCAGCTCAAGGAAGAGGACAACGACAACTTCCTCTTCCAACACATCTTCCTCAGTACTCTGCCACCACACATGAGAGGGACGCTGGTCAACATGCGGTGCAGCACCCAGCAAGACTTCAGCACGCTGGCCCGCGAAGCGCAGCGACTCATCAACGCCTGCGGCGTACAGATGGCCACAGCAGCATCCGCAGATCTCAGCGCGGATACCCAGAGCAGCGGAGAACCACAGACAACCGAGCAGAGCCCGCCCACCATGGCGGCAACACGACCAAGACGCAGCAGGCGGAACGACATCTGTTATTACCACCACCGTTTCGCCGAGAGGGCGTACAAATGCGTTCCCCCCCTGCAAGTTCAAAAGTTCGGGAAACGCCAAAGCCGAGAACCATTAACGGATACGGTTCTCGGCGAAAAAAATAAGCTTCTTTATGTGACTGACGGACACACCGGGAGACAGTTCCTGATTGACACCGTTGCTCAACTGAGTTTTATCACCCCTTCCCACGCAGACCGGGCCATGGGTCCCCGGGGTAATGGGGCGATGGCAGCCAACGGCTCCATCATCGACACTTACGGTGAAAGGAGCCTGCCTCTTTGCATTCACGGCCGCAACTATAGATGGACATTTATTGTA
This sequence comes from Pholidichthys leucotaenia, assembly GCA_020510985.1. NCBI lineage: Eukaryota > Metazoa > Chordata > Actinopteri > Cichliformes > Pholidichthyidae > Pholidichthys > Pholidichthys leucotaenia. The sequence continues at coordinate 357,288,759 of CM035843.1, read as the reverse complement.
GCGGCGGTGAGTTTTAACTTGTTGGGCGCTGATTTTTTGTGTGCACATGGGTTGTTAGTCGATCTGGCAAATAGACGCTTGGTTAATGCACTGTCATTTTCTTCTATCCCCTGCTCAGCTCGAGTTTCTCCACCATCCGTGCAGGCCAACGTCACAACTGCAGGAGGTAAGTTTGACCAACTCCTCACCCAATTTCCAGCACTCACAGTTCCCAAATTTTCAGCAACAGTAGCGAAACACGGTGTTGAACACTTCATTCCCACAACGGGCCCACCCGTATTCGCCAAAGCTCGGCGCTTAGACGCAACCAAGCTCGCCATAGCACGGGACGAGTTTACCACCCTGGAAAAATTAGGCATTATTAGACGCTCGAAAAGCCCCTGGGCATCGCCACTCCACATGGTCCCGAAAACCGACGGTTCTTGGAGACTGTGCGGCGATTACCGCAGATTAAACAATGCGACAGCGCATGACCGCTACCCAATTCCTCACATCCAAGATTTTTCACTACATCTGGCGGGTGCGTGCATTTTTTCTAAAATAGACCTGGTCCGCGGCTATCACCAAGTCCCCGTTCGAGCGGAAGACATTCCTAAAACGGCTGTAATAACCCCTTTCGGTCTTTTTGAATTTTTGCGGATGCCGTTTGGCCTCAAAGGCGCTGCTCAAACCTTTCAGCGTATGATGGACGCGGTATTATGCGATCTCCCCTTCGTGTTCGTCTACCTCGACGATATGCTGGCAGCCAGCCCGTCAGAGGAAGAACACGAACAACACCTCACTACAGTTTTTCAGAGACTAGAAGAGCACGGGTTAATAATCAATCCAGCCAAATGCAAATTCGGTGTGTCACAAATTGATTTTTTGGGACACAAAGTTTCACCGAAAGGGGCAGTCCCATTGTCAGACAAAGTCCGCGCGGTAGAAAATTTTCCACGACCACAAACGGTCAAATCGCTGCAAGAATTTTTGGGAATGGTTAATTTTTACAACCGTTTCCTCCCCCGCGCAGCTCAACTCATGCAGCCCCTGTATGCCGCGCTCAGAAAACAAAAGCCTTCCAACGCGGTCGAATGGACCCCGGAGCACGAACGCGCCTTCGCGGAAGTAAAAAGTGCTCTAGCGAACGCCACATTGCTGGTTCACCCCGATCCCTCGGCCCGCATAGCGCTAACTACAGACGCTTCAGACCTGGCCATAGGGGCAGTTGTGGAACAACACATTGGCGGAACCTGGCAACCTTTAGCATTTTTTAGCAAATCGTTAAACCAAACCGAGCGTAAATACAGCACTTTTGACAGGGAGCTGCTAGTGCTTCATTTATCCATCCGCCACTTCCAGTTCTGGTTAGAAGGGCGGCGTTTCACGGCTTTTGTAGACCACAAACCGCTCACTTTTGCGATGGCTAAAATTTCAGAACCATGGTCAGGCAGGCAACAAAGACAGCTAGCTGCAATTTCAGACTTCACCACAGACATTCGACATGTGGCAGGCAAACTTAACGTGGTAGCAAACTGCCTCTCTCGCGCTGTGACATCGCCAGAGCACGAGGAGACAGATTATACTACCTCAGCCGCAGAACTCTTCGCCAACGCGGACACGTACGCAGCCCCAATTCACGTAGGGATAGATTACGCAGCCATGGCAGAGGAGCAAAGCGGTGACGCGGACATGCGCGCGCTCCTGTCTGGACCAACAGGGTTAAGACTGGAGGAAAGGGGTTTACGTGACGGTGTACCCCCCCCTAATCTGCGACATCTCAACCGGCCGACCTCGCCCAATAGTCCCAGCTGCATGGCGCCGCCGTATTTTCGACTCAATTCACTCCCTCGTGCACCCAGGTGTGCGCGCCTCGGTTCAAATGGTCGCCGAAAAGTTTGTGTGGCCGGGCCTGCGCAAAAATGTAAAGGAATGGGCAAAAACTTGCATGTCTTGTCAGCGCGCCAAAGTACACAAACACACAAAAGCCCCTCTAGAGCCTTTTCGAATCCCAGCTAGAAGGTTTGACCACGTTCATGTCGACCTCGTGGGACCACTACCTTTGTCTCAAGGCTTCACACACCTGTTAACAATGATAGACCGTACTACGCGCTGGCCTGAGGCGGTCCCTCTGGCGTCAACCACAGCGGCGGAAGTCGCTCCCGTTTTTTTGACAAACTGGGTGGCATGTTTCGGCGTCCCATTGGACATCACGTCCGATAGGGGGCCTCAATTTGTCTCAGAGCTTTGGTCAGCCATGGCCAGCAGCTTAGGGGCGACAATTCACCGCACCACCACTTATCACCCTCAGGCTAATGGGTTATGCGAGCGTTTTCACAGATCTTTAAAGGCCGCCCTCAGGGCCTCGTTAACGGATACAAATTGGGTAAATAAACTTCCCTGGGTTTTATTGGGGTTGCGTGCTGCGCCTAAAGAGGATCTAGACGCCTCCCCAGCAGAGTTAGTTTTTGCATAACCTCTCAGACTCCCAGGTGAGTTTTTACCGGAGAACCCAGAGCCTGGGCATCTTCCAACCCTGAGGCCTTTAGGCAGTAACGGACCAGACACTCTCCCCGGACCGGCACATCACTCTTTTCCACGGGTTTTTGTCCCCCAAGCTTTAAAAAACGCCGAGTTTGTTTTTGTTAGGCATGAAGCTTTAAAATCAACCCTCCGTCCACCATACGACGGACCATTCAGAGTGCTGGAACCTGGTGATAAGCATTTTGTGCTTGATTTAGGGGACAGAAAAGAAACAGTCAGCATTGACAGACTTAAACCTGCTTTCTTGTTGAGAGACGAACCTGCACGGGTGGTGAGGGCACCTCGGCGGGGTAGACCCCCCAAGAAAAAAGACTCAACCCCCCCGCAGGGAACAAATAACCACTCTCCTCCCCAAGCTGCAGATTCCTTACAGGAGGGTCCCACCAGGACGCCAAAGCGGACCTACAGCAGATTCGGGAGAAGATTAAAACCCAGACGGCACAGGGACTGATGCAAATTAACCAAGAGTTGTTAACTATGTTATCAGATTGTGCCGTGACAGTTTTAAGGCTGATTTGTGATATTACTATACTGTTATGGTTACCACTGAATTCTCTACAGGAGCATGACTGCTGGAAAGATTCTTCCTTATTTTCCCTGTCAAGAGGTTTAACAGCATAGTATGTCATAGAAATTATCTTAAACTGTAGAATTACTTTGATTGTCCTTTTCTTAGTCGTTTGGGGGGGGGGCTGTGGTTTATATTAATCATATATTCCATACCTACATATGTATAGACATATTAGACTGTTTAGTGATTACATATGTGCAATGACCTCACGCCTCAGAACAGGACAAGAGGTCTCGACCGCCAGCGAAGATCAAAGAGCATACGGAGTCGCAGCGGTGGAGACCAGATCGATCTCCCTGACTACCCAGGGTCAGGTGGAGGAGACAGAGGACAATGGAGGAGATCGATCTCCCTGACCACCCAAGGTCAGGTGGAGGAGACGGAAGACAAAGGAGGGGGGATTAAGTTAATGCGGGATGTCAGCTTTGATATGCAATGTCTTTTGTTGTGTGTAGGTATAAGTATGAAGGTCTGAATGTGTTTGACCGCTTATTCTGCTTCTGCACTGAGATGAGACTTGTTAGAGGAGCGAAGCTGATATTAAACTTTGGTTTATAAATCACATCGCCTCGTTATTCCAAGCTCTTCTACACCATTGTTCATGTAGTACACAAACTAGGAATTTGTCTCGGTGCAATGCTGCAACATGGAAGTAGCACTAAAGATAAAAATAAAAAACTATGCATGCAATAAAAGGTAGAATATGAATAAGTAATACTAATCTATGCAATTTTTAAATATATTAACAAGCAGCAGATATTGTGGAGCTTGTTAATATATTTAAAAATTGCATAGATTAGTATTACTTATTCATATTCTACCTTTTATATGTTGGTCTATTTAGATATTTCAGTGCAACTGGGTTAATTAAAAGAATTTAGGTTTTTTTTGTTGTTGTTGTTGTTTTTCCTACCATTCTCTTGTCTACACTCCAACCCGGTAGGTGGCGGTAATGCACATGTAAGCTGGTTGCCAACCGCCAATCAATTCTAAAAGAAGAAGAAGTTTAACAACACAGGGCTTGTGTAACAATGTGAATTGATAGACATGTAGACATGGAAATCTCACTGGAAGAAGATGAAGAAGAAGAAGATTGTTCAGAACTCCTTATAAAAACTCCTTATAGAGTAGATAGAGTGTTATAGACATCATGTAGACATGGAAATTTCACTGTTTGAAGAAGATTGTTCGGAACTCCTTATAAGAACTCCTTATAGAGTGAAGAAGACGAAGGAGAGGTTGCCAACCGAGAAGAATTCTGACTTTTGATACATAGAGTGATGTTTACTGAGTGAAGTACGTGGCGGTAAGGACTACAGCTCCTGACCAGATAGAGTGATGATATAGAGTGAAGTACGTGGCGGTAATACACCTGTATGCTGGTTGCCAACTGCCAATCATATCTAAAAGAAGAAGAAGAACATGTGAATTTCCACCTGTGCTCGCACCGCGGTGAAGTTAGTTTTATGTTTGACGTTTGATATTCGGCTCCATTGGAATTCCCGGCAGCTGACAGCGGAGTACACCAGCAGTAGACGCTCACTCCCGGTCAGGCTTGCTCGCATTGTCCGGTGTTTGACAGGTATGGAATGATTGGTTTTCACTTAGGGACCGTTAACAAGTTACTAGTATCATTATAGAAAAAAAAAGCCTGTTATATAGTTTAAACATCATGCGACCCAGTCGCTCAAAATTGGTCCAGAAAAATGCTGTTACTTCTGCTGAACAGGGCACACCTCTTTTTATTTGGTTTCATTAGTCCATGTATTTTATATTATTATTTAAATGAAAAAAATTAAATTTTTTTCAAAAGCATTTAGGCCATGTGACCAAATCACTCAAAATCAGTCCAGAAAAATTCTGTTACTTCTGCTGAATAGGACACACCTCTTTTTATTTTGTTTCATTACTCTATATATTTTAAAATATTTTTTAATGAAAAAAATTAAATTTTTTCAATTCACCTTATTCCTGGGGGTGCCGCTGTAGGAACGATTATGGGCGGAGCTTCCGGTTTCAGCTGACATAGTGTTAAATCAGTCAGTAAGAGTGGGATAGCAGGGGCATTTAAAATAGCATTTTTAAAAGTTTTTCAAATTCATTTTGATGTATAGTCGTAGTTCTGGCACTTGCTGGTGTTCGTGGTTGTGCCATAGACTGGATAAATGGAGGCTTCTAACCACATGGTGACAGACGACAACCAAGCACGGTGTTGTGACATATGTCTGCTCAAAGGTAAATTTGATTATGTCCAACATATTTTAACAAAATGTAGCGGACTTTATTGCGATGGAGACGTGCTGGTCTGAATGCCCACCATGTCATTATGAGTACAGGCAACTAGAGAGTGATGTCTGAATAGAGTAGAGTGACGTCTGAAGATAGAGTACGTGGCGGTAATGCACCTGTAAGCTAGTTGCCAACCGCCAATCAAATCTAAAAGAAGAAGAAGAAGTCATAAATCATGACTCTTTCTTTGTTTGGTAGCCGCAAAGTCCCAGGAAAACCCCATGAGTGCTTGGTATCATAGGAAAATTTAGAAATTGTACTTTCTAAAAATACCTATGTTTTTGCGGAAGACATAACTTCCGACCGATCGAGCGCGAGTTTTCAACCTAGCTAAAAGATAAACAAATCGTCTTTTTCTGGGTCAGTTTTTGCACACTTCTTACAAATTAAATATCATTTTGAAGGTCTTTCAATACAGAATATGGAAATAACGTTACATCAGTTTTGAAAATGTCCTCAAAGTGACTCATTTTGCCAGCACGGGTCGTTTTTTTTTTACAGCGTTACCATCTTAGCACCGGCGCTAACTAATGGAGCTACTCTCTACGAGGCCACTTTTTAAGGTCATCTTTCCATCCCTCGATAGTCGTGGGAAGTGGTATGATTATATTACTGTTTTGAGGTGCAAGAGGCCATGTTCCCGCATTTCTGATGCCGAAGTCCTTGTTCAAAAACAATGACAAGTGTCCCGTTTCAGTGACAACCATATGTTTTAAACTAGTACCGGAAGTTGCTACCATAATTCACGCAAGGCATCATGGGGCCTAGGAATAAGGTGGATAGCTTTGAGGTCATGTGACCAATTCACTCAAAAACAGTCTAGAAAAAAAGTATTACTTCTGCTGAATAGGGCACGCCTCTGTTTGGTTGGTTTCATTGCTCCATATATTTTTATAATACACTGTATATAAAATATATAGATACATAGACCCCACCCAACAGTTTTCGGTACCGCTCTAAAGTACCCACCCTTGACCAGGGCTTTATTTCAGCCTCTACGGTTCATGAAAATTTCCCCTTATGGGGAGGTTCCTGTAGAGGAGACACATGCCATGGGGGAAGTTCCTGCAAAATTAGTTCCTAGTTCCTGTAGTGGAAACAGGGCTATGGAATGCCAAGTCCCTGGATGTTTTATCTCCAATCAGTGTCTTCAACAGGTGATGTCACTGAATTTTTTCCCATTGATTGTCATCTGTGGAAACACCTGCTGAAGAGACTGGGTGGAAGAGAATACCTGTAGGGTCTTGGCCCTCTGTGGCAGATGATTGGGGACCACTGCTTTAAAGGGTCTTTATGTAATTTTTTGTTAATCTAATGAAATCTCTTGCTTTTGATTTAACATTGTGTTTGCTAAAATAATCAATAAGCAGTGATCAGTTTTCCACATTGCCTCTGTCACTCTGTTTTGTTTGTTTTTGTTTTCTAAGATGGCCTTGAAAATGATGTACCTTGAGTGTTCCTGATAGTCTGTTCTGACTGGCTCTTCATGTCCAGTACAGGACTGACACAGAACTTGCTGTTTTACTTTGAGATGGAGCCTAACATTAGAAAATTCGAATCCAAACACAATGAAAGAATAAAAACAGATTTTAAAACTAGAAAAGCACTCGGAGAGCGCAGTTCCCCCCATACAGTGTTTGTGTGTACGTTTTCAGATTCCTTGACCATGAAAACATATGACTGGCAATTGGATTGACTGACATAACGTTCGGCTCAGGAGACGCACACACACAGGCTCAGAGTAGTTCAAACTGTTTATTAACAACAGGGATGTATGGGTGTGTGTCTGCGGAATGTTAATGTGTTGGTGGTGGCGTCTGCTTCGGGCACAGAGGCAGGAGACCGTTCAGCCGGCAACCCTATGGGAGAGAACAGACACAGGGTGATGGGCACACACCAACACAGGAGGAGAATAGGCGAGGGAGACAAGCTTACTTGTATGGGACAGATGACTGGCACTTCAAGGACGGGACCCCGGGAGACAGCCACCTGCAGGACTCGGTGCAGCAGCGAGGAGGGACGAAGGACGGAATTGTCCGCCGCCGAGGAATCCACCTGTGCACAGGGGAGCAGACTGGAAAGATGAGGTAAGTGATCTTCTTACCGCTTAGCGTGGTGCTGAAGAAAGAGTAGTTGCTTCTCATGGAAGGGAGATGAAGTCTAATGGCTCCAGGCCGAAGCTCAGGGCGAGGCGGCTTATATTCCCCGCCGCTGATGGTTGACAGGTGTGCGAGCAGGTGGCGCCGCTGATGAGCGGCGCGGCGTGACATTGACAATGATAGGATTAGTGGTTCAGTAGTTATTCACGAAAATGGCATTTTCCGTAATGGCAGTTTTCTTCTGGACGGTGATCCGGATCACCACCAAAATCTAATCATCTGTAGGATACCTCATTTCTGACAATCTGTGAAAATTTCATGAAAATCCGTCCATAACTTTTTGAGTTATCTTGCTAACAAACAAACAGACAGACAGACAGACAAACCAACGCCGATGATCACATAACCTCCTTGGCGGAGGTAAAAATGTGCTGTTTCACACTGCTGTGATGTTAGAATTGGACGCAGCTGAGGATAATCCATCTGTGATTTTCTTTTTTTTTTTTTTTTCTGCATGTCAATTCACACCAGTCCGGTACAAAATTTTTATTCCACTTTGGCTGCTTCAGGCGATATTTTGAGATGAAATTGGAGCCTGCTAGCCCCAAGCTCATTTAAGTCCCAGCCCATAATAATGTTACAAAGTGTTTAGAGTTCCCTATAAATGTCAGTTGTGAAGCTATATGCTAACTTTTGTAGCTAATGTTGGCCCCTTTATGTATCAATATAACGTGTGACTAGAGAACATAAATCTTAGTGATGTATTAGTATTTTATGATTCTAAAACATATTCATCCATTAGTTGACCTTCTTTATCCATTAAAGATAATCTAACAGAAAACAGAGACAGGAAGCTGTTTCAGAGTGTGTTAAATTTGAACAGTTTTCATAACAGTTGTCTTCATCTTTTCCATTCAGGCCACAAGGACATGCATTGTCAGAGGTCCCCCCCCCCCCCCCACTTCAGCATATGCTTACCAGTTCAGTGGACAAAGCAGCAAACACACCAAACAACACCTTCATTGTTAATGTGAATGAACATAAGCTGCTGAACCATCTTCTCTTGAGCTTGGCTGGCAATTGGAATTGTCTTTGAGCTTCAGAAGAGGCAGTCCGCACCTCTACCTCCACTATGAGTGAGTTAACAGACTTTGAAAAAGGCCAGATAGTTGGGGCCCAAGATGCGGATCTTTCTGTCCAAAAAACTGCCCAGCTGTGTGGCGTGTCGAGTCGAACTGTGATGAAAGTCATGAACGCTTATAACAGACACAGATTTCCCTCAGCAGCAGCTCCGAGAAACAGAACACCCAAGCTACAGATAGGTGTCTGCACTAATATCAGAGCTGCTAGTGAGGGATCAGCTTCTGACTGTGAAAATAAAGAACATGATTAAGAACGTCAAACACCTGAAGACTCTCAGACCAACGACCAGTAGTCACACTGTCTAATATGTAACATTTTGGACTTTTTGTTGCATTTTAACTGCTAATGATTGTATAAAGCACCAGGATACTTTCATTTAATGAACGCTTTTTTTTTCTGCTTAAGCACCTTTGTTTATTTAAGCTGTTAGTGTTGTTCATTTTTTATGTTTAGTTCACTATAAGTTTTAATGGTTGAAATTGGGGAAAGTCAATTAAAATTGATAGAGTTCCCACAGGTGCTTTAAAGTGCTTGAATTTGAATGTTGTTTTCAAGGTTGTGAAAGTGCGTGCATTTTGCAAAAGGTGCTTGAAAGTGCTTTTCTTTCACAACAAATGGCTACCTGACTGAATAAATAGGTTCCAAGGTTGTCATAGCCAGGAGCGGCACTGGGGTTAAGCTCCCACTGCTCATAAAATGCTCCTTATGGTGTGCGTCTCGAAAAGCCTCTGACAACTAAGTCCAACTCCTAGCCTGCCCGTGTGGTTTAGTCTCTAAGCCCGGTGGAACTGCTTTTACTAATAGGAGAAGGGGCGAGGGCGGATCTCTGGCGCCTTAAAACCAGATGCTTCGGGTAGATGGTGGCTCGTCAACCTGGGAAGGTAGCCCATCTAGGGGAAGGTAAACCCTGATTTCAAACCTCCGCTGCCTTGCGGCACACCCGGTCACGGGAAAAGCTTCGGGAGTCAACCCTGAGGAAAAATCCGGAGTCGGAGCCCCCAAGGCAGTTCTCTGTTGTGCTCAACATTGTTCTGGCAGCTGCAGCGACGGCGCTGGTACCAAACTGTAGCAGCCCTGCTGTTCCTTTGGATTCATCAGTGACGTGGAGAGGGAGGACATTCTGCATGGGCAACATCTTGTCCTCCATATCTTCCTGCCCAGGCTTGAATCCTACCAACGCCCAACGCTGGAAGGTAGAACACCGGATCACTGGAGAGGACACTCCAGCTTCGCCTTTGGTATAGACAAAACACGGGGAATGACAGTTACCGGTTATAAGCCACCACTCAATTGGCGTAGAGCGCGGCGCCAGGGGTTGTTCCCGACAGTGGGAGGGATCATCTGATCTCACTGGACAGCTACCGCCCGCCTCAAGCTGGGCAGCCCCCAGCCAATAAGGTGTTGTCCCGCCACAGCTTGCTTTCCTCATTGGGTGCATGGGGATGAGGAGAAGTCCGAACGGCAGGCTGAGAACCTTCGCACCAGGCAAGACAAAAAAACAAAAGAGACCAACTCTAAAACTGGGAACTTGGAACGTCCGCACTATGATGACAGGACTCGCTGCTAACCTCAAGGACATCAACGACACCAGGAAGACTGCCATCATTAATAATGAGCTGAAGAGACTGGAAGTGGATATCACCACTCTCCAGGAAACATGGTTGGCTGACGCAGGCACACTGAGAGAGAAGGACTACACGTTCTACTGGCAGGGAAAGGGCAGTGACGAACACAGGGAACACGGAGTGGGCTTCGCAGTGAAGAACACCTTGCTGAAGATGGTGGAACCGGGCAGCAATGGCTCTGCACGACTCCTCACCCTCCGCCTGAACACCACTCAAGGCCCAGTCACCCTCGTCAGTGTGTATGCCCCAACACTGACAGCCACACCAGAGGCAAAAGACGAGTTCTACGAGAATCTCGCAACAGCTGTCAGGATCATCCCCAACTCTGAACAACTCATTCTCCTTGGAGACTTCAATGCCAGAGTAGGTGCTGACCACGACTCCTGGCCCTCCTGTCTTGGACCATTTGGCGTGGGCAGAATGAATGACAACGGACAGCGGCTGCTCGAGTTCTGCACATATCACGATCTGTGCATCACAAACTTGTTCTTCAAGACCAAGCCCCAACACAAGGTTTCCTGGCGACATCCACACTCAAAGCACTGGCACCAGCTGGACTTGATCCTGACCAGGCGCACCTCACTGAAGAACGTGCTAATCACCCGTTCGTTCCAGAGTGCAGATTGCGACACAGACCATTCATTGGTGTGTTGCAAGGTCAAGCTGCAGCTGAAGAAATTCCATCGTGCTAGACAGCCTGGAAAGGCACGGATTGACACCAGCAAGATGGCCCAACCAGAACTTGTTGAGCAGTTTGCCTCCACCTTTGAGAAGGAACTTGGTGTACCACAAGAAGGAGAATCTGCAAAGCAGAAGTGGGAAGAGCTGCAAAACGCCATCCACCGCACAGCCTTGGCTACCTTTGGGAGGAAGACCTCGAAGTCACAGGACTGGTTTGATGCCAAGGTGACCGAGATGACCCCGTCATTGAAGCCAAGCGCTCAGCACTTGCTGAGTACAAGAAGTACCCAAACGAGAAGAATCTCCACATTCTCAGGGCTGCGAGAAGCAAAGTTCAGCAGACTGCTTGGCGCTGTGCCAACGAGTACTGGACTCAGCTCAGCCAAGACATTCAAACCGCTGCCATAACAGGGAACATCCATGGTATGTACGATGGCATCAAGAAAGCACTTGGTCCGGCTCAGAGCAAGACGGCCCCCCTCAAATCCTCCACTGGGGAGATGATCACAGAAAAGAACAAGCAGATGGAGAGATGGGTGGAACACTTCTCCGACCTCTACTCCAGACAGAACACCGTGACACCGTCAGCCCTTGATGCCATCGACTGCCTGCCATCCATGGACGAACTCAGCAAGGCCATTGATAGCTTGGCCGCTGGCAAGGCACCCGGCAACGACGGCATACCCCCCGACCTGATCAAGCACTGCAAGACCGCCCTACTGCTGCCATTGCATGACGTCCTCTGCCAGTGCTGGAAGGAAGGTGCCGTACCACAGGACATGAGGGACGCCAAGATCATCACCCTCTACAAAAACAAAGGGGAGAGAAGCGACTGCAACAACTACAGGGGCATCTCCCTCCTCAGCGTTGTTGGCAAAGTCTACGCATGAGTTGTTCTCGGTTGTCTACAGAAGCTTGCCGAACGTGTCTACCCCGAGTCTCAGTGTGGCTTCCGCGCTGAGTGATCGACGGTCGACATGATATTCTCCATCCGCCAACTCCAGGAGAAATGCAGAGAACAGAACATGCCCCTGTACGTCGCCTTCATCGACCTCACCAAAGCGTTCGATCTGGTCAGCAGAGAGGGCCTTTTCAAGATCCTGCCAAAGATAGGATGCCCACCAAAGTTGCAAAGCCTCATCGAATCGTTTCACACCAACATGCAGGGGATAGTGCAGCACGACAGCAACGTCTCAGAGCCATTCAACATACGCAGCAGAGTGAAACAGGGCTGTGTACTTGCGCCAACCCTCTTTGGGATTTTCTTTGCTATGATCCTGAGGCATGCCTTCAGCACAGCAACAGAGGGAATCTACCTGCACACAAGATCTGACGGCAGGCCTTTCAACCTCGCCCGCCTGAAAGCCAGAACCAAAGTACGCGAGGCTCTAATCAGAGACATGCTGTTCGCAGACGACGCTGCAGTTGCAACCCACACACAGCAGAAGCTTCAGACCCTGATGGACCGCTTCTCCCAGGCATGCAAGGACTTCGGGCTTACCATCAGCCTGAAGAAGACTAACGTCTTGGCACAAGGCACGGAAGCACCACCAACCATCACCATCGACGACTACGAGCTGGAGGTCGTGAATCAGTTCACGTACCTGGGGTCCACAATCAGCAACAACCTCTCCCTTGATACAGAGATCGACAAGAGGATTGGAAAATCAGCCTTCCACTCGCTCGCCTCACCACACGAGTGTGGGAGAATCCCAAACTCTCTGTCAAGACGAAGATGGCAGTGTACAACACCTGCGTCATCAGCACACTGCTCTATGGGAGTGAGACGTGAACTACATACGCCCGGCAGGAAAAGAGACTGAACTCCTTCCACTTGCGCTGCATTCGCCGCATCCTGGACATATCCTGGCAGGACAAAGTGCCCAACACAGAAGTTTTGTCCCGCGCCGGCCTTCCCTCCATGTTCACTCTACTCAGGCAGCGCAGGCTCCACTGGCTAGACCACGTTCACCGTATGGAGGATGGCAGAATCCCCAAAGACGTCCTCTACGGAGAACTGGCGACTGGCAGGAGAGACGTTGGCCGCCCACAGCTGCTCTTTAGAGACGTCTGCAAGACAGACATGAAGGCCCTGGCGATCAATACAGAGCGCTGGGAGGACCTTGCAACGGACCGCTCCAAATGGAGAGGCACCCTGACCAGACAGCTCAAGGCGGGTGAAGAGAGACTGACTGCTGCAGCAGATGAAAATAGGACCCGCAGGAAGAACCGCCACAGACCCAGCAGCACGGAGACCACCCACAAGTGCGACCTGTGTGACAGGGACTGCCATTCGCGCATCGGCCTGTTCAGCCACAGGCGGTGCTGTTCCAGCAGAGTAGACGTTTAGGATTCTCTTCCATGGTCATCATAGACCAACGGAGGCCGACCAGTGTTTTAAGATGGAGAAATAAAATAAATTGGAGAGCTTAAAATGAAGACTGTTCTGCCACTGATTCGGTCATTTTTCACATACAACCCTGTCCCCTGGAGGCGTACAGGTGTAGTGAACGTAGGAGGTTGTTGGTGCAGCACTGTATCAGTGTATTGAGCTTTTGGATAGAAAATGACGAATGACTAGAAGAGGACCAAATCTACCAGTATCTGTCTGCAAAAAAGATGTCGGTTGCAGCTTTTCATAATGAGAGAGTTTGCGTTCTGGAGTCACATGAAAAGTAAATAGTAGTAGAGAATTTTAAAAGGGCATTAATGCCAATTCATATAGTGAGTGTCTATTGGTACCAAAGAGTTGACAATCTGACAAAACCTTTTCAGATCAACTCCAGCCTGCTGTAGCTGTGATGTAGGAAAATAGTGTGGTCTAAGGATGTTAATGATTAATTGACTCTCAATTAATTGTTTATAAGAATTTAGTCAACTTAAATTAGTTGTCAATTAATTGATAACTCAGCAGTCCTTTTCGATGGGAGCTTATTCTATGAAATGTAGTGGCTTCACCTTCCAGGCGGGGGCGCATACAGTCACCCACTGCCACATTTCAACCAAAAAGGCAGAAGAAGATGCTAAGCCCTTCCGGGTTACGTCAGAGAGCCACAACAAGTTCCAGTGTCCACCCATCAAATCGACAGGGCGGAGAAATGGACTGCAGCAGGCTACATGAGCGCAAAAACATATCCCCACTGCTTCCCTTCAACCTGCCACTAGACGGAAAAACAGACCGGACTCAAGATGCCACTGAGGTAACAAAACAGAGGGAGCCCAGATCGTTCTGGGTTTGCTTGGATTGTGGGGTACTGTGATAATGTTTAACATGCAACAGATGAAGCAGCACACAATTTATTTTCCTGTTTAAACAGTCTGCCAGTGCATCTCAGTAAATTAGAACATGAAAGTTTTTCTTGCCATAACTAAAAAAGATACATTTATGATGGTAGTAGTTTTTAAAATAAATAAAAAATCATGACATCTGTAATTTCTTGAGATCTATCAACACGTAGTACACACTATATCAGGCATATACAATTAGCAGCTCATGGGCCACATGTGGCCCAGAACCAACCTTCGAGTGGCCCAGGCAAAAGCCACGCCAAGGAAATATAAATTTAAGAAAAAAATATGAAGGAATGCCGGTCCGCAAGCGTGCACATAAACAACGCACGTGACCGTTATCCGCGCAGAGTTCAGAAGTGCCCTGCCCATATGACCGTTCCAGTCTACCGGCAGTGTCTCTCTAGCTTTGCTGTTTGAGAGAAGCATGAGCTGATTAAAGTACTTTAAATGTGGGGAAAAAAGCAGAAGAGGTATGTAAGCAGTGGAGGCATATACCATGGTTTTAACCCACTGGTAATGGGAGCAATAATGAAGAGTCGCTTAGCAAACAGGTGTGATTAGGATTGATATGCAGGGAAAGGCAAGAGTGACTGAATCGCTGAGGATTTACTTCACGATCCACTACAATATTAACTTATAATTTATGTTCATTATCATGTACCTGGCAAGTTAAGATGACTGAAATTCACAAAGTCAATTACTTTAGGAAGGACTGCATCAGCTCAAAGCTCCTCAAGTCCTGTGCAGACTAGCTGTGTGGGACTGTGGAGCACATCTTCAACCTGTGCCTGAAGCTGGGGAGGGTACCACAGCTGTGGAACACATCCTATGTGGTACCCGTACCAAAGACCACCCTACCCCAAGGACCTGAACAGCTACAGGCCAGTGGCCCTCACATCACACCTGATGAAGACCCTGGAGAGGCTGCTCCTTGCCCACCTCCACCCCCCGGTAGGACCAGCGATGGATCCACTCCAGTTTGCCTACCAGCATGGCATTGGGGTGGAGGATGAAGTGATCTTCCTCCTACACCGTTCGCTGTCCCACCTGGAGAAGCCTGGGAGCACTGTAAGGATCATGTTCTTCGATTTCTCTAGTGCTTTCAGTACCATCCAACCGGTGATCCTGAAGGACAAGCTACTGTGTGCAGGGGTGGACCAGCACCTGTCATCGTGGATCCTGGACTACCTCACAAACCGACCACAGTTTGTGAGAACCCAGGACTGTGTGTCTGACATATCATCTGCAGTACGCCCCCCCCCCCCCCAGGGAACAGTTCTGGCTCCCTTCCTGTTCACCCTTCATACAGCGGACTTTTCACACAACACACCATACTGCCACCTACAGAAGTTCTCTGACGACTCTGCGATCATCGGCCTCATCTCTGATGGAGATGGTGCGGAGTACAGAGGACTTATCCAGGATTTCGTGGGCTAGATCAATGCAAGGAAAACTAAGGAACTGGTGGTGGACTGCCACAGGTGAGGACAACCCCCACAGCACCAGTAAACATGCAGGGAACAGACATTGAGATGGTGACATCCTACAGGTACCTGGGTGTTCACCTGAACAATAAACTGGACTGGTCACATTACACCAGCACACTCTACAGGAAGGGACAGCGCAGGCTGTTCCTCCTGAGGAGGCTTAGGTCTTTTGGAGTGCAAGGGGCACTGCTGAAGACCTACGATTCGGTGGTGGCATGAGCCATCACATTTGGAGTGGTCTGCTGGGGCAACGGCATCACGGCAGCTGACAAGGAGAGACTGAACAGACTGATCAAAAAAGCTAGCTCTGTTCTGGGGCAGCACCTCGACCCAGTAGAGGAAATAGAGAGGAGGATGGTGGCTAAACTGTCATCTCTGCTGGAGTCCAAATCCCACCCCATGCAGGACACGCTGAATGCACTGAGGAGCTCATTTAGCAGTAGGCTGTACCATCCTAGGTGTGCGACCGAGAGGTTCCACAGGTCCTTTCTACCTATGGCTGTCAGACTTTATAACCTAACCAGGGCTGCTCGTAGAGGTTGTATTGAATGTACAAAACATAACAACCTTGCACAATAAATGGTCCCCTCAATTATACAACTAGGACAATATCAATCATTACTGAGGGTGACAACACAGCTGATTCAAATACGTAATATACTGTATGGGTACATATTCTTATTCTGCGTTGTAACTTAACAGAACGTAATGCTATCTATACCATCTGGCTCCCGCACTGTGTATATACTGTATCTGTGTACATATGTGTATTCATTTGTTCTTATTATCTTATCTTATTGATTATTGCTCTGAGTGCTGCTGTCCCTGTGCTGCTGCAATCCTGGAATTTCCTCATTGTGGGACTATTCATCCATCCATCCATCCATCTTCTACCACTTTTCCGGAGGTCCGTGTCGCAGAGGCAGCAGTTCAAGCAGAGAAGCCCAGACTTCCCTCTCCCCAGCCACCTGCTTCAGCTCTTCAGAAAGGATACCAAGGCGTTTCCAGACCAGCTGGGAGACATAGTCTCTCCAGCAAGTCCTGGGTCTGCCCTGGGGTCTCCTCCCAGAGGGACGTGCCTGAAACACCTCAAGTGGGAGGCATCCAGGGGGGCATCCTAATCAGATGCCCGTACCATCTCAACTGGCTCCTTTCAATGTGGAGGAGCAGCGGTTCTACTCTGAGCCTCTCCCAGATGACTGCGCTCCTCACCCTATCTCTGAGGGTGAGTCCAGTGATCCTACGAAGAAAGCTCATTTCAGCCGCTTGTATCCGCGATCTCGTTCTTTCGGTCATTACCCAAAGCTCGTGACCATAGGTGAGGGTAGGAACGTAGACTGACTGGTAAATCGACAGCTTTGCCTTAGAGCTCAACTCCCTCTTCACCACAACAGACTGGTACAACGTCCGCATCACTGCAGATGCTGCTCCAATCCGTCTGTCAATCTCTCGCTCCATTCTCCCATCACTCATGAATAAGACCCCAAGATACTTAAACTCCTCCACTTGGGGCAGGAACCTGTCCCCAACCCGGAGAGGACAATCCACCTTTTTCCGGCTGAGGACCAAGGACTCGGACTTGGAGGTGCTGATTCTCATCCCAGCCGCTTCACACCCAGCGGCAACTGTCCCAGTAAGAACTGTAGGTCATTGCTGGATGAAGCCAGCAGGACAGCATCATCTGCAAACAACATAGATGAGATCCTGTGGTCACCAAGCATGACACCCTCCGTTCCCTGGCTGCGCCTAGAAATCCTGTCCATAAAAATTAGGAACAGGATCGGTGACAAAGGGCAGCCCTGGCGGAGTCCAACTCTCACTGGGAATGAGTCCGATTGAGTGTTGGCAATACGAACCAAACTCTCACAACAGTCGTACAGAGACCGAATAGCTTGTAACAACAAGCCCCATACCCCATACTCCCGAAGCATCGCCCACAAAAAAAAAACACTGTGGGGCTAATAAAGGCTTATCTTTAATCTGTCAGCAGCCTTCAGACAAACTAAGCATGCCAACATTTGGATTTCAAAATAAAGAAGGTTTCCCTGCCATCTGGTTGGTGAGGAGATTTCTATAAAACTATAAATATATAGAAATATTTTAACAGAAATAACTGCATCTTTGGTAATTTAAGTTAATTTATTTAATTAAATATAATTTTTTTTCTTTGAAATCAGAGTTCAATTATTGTTCTGTACTGGCTCTGCAAAATTATGGTCAAAAGTGTGAATTGTATAAGGAAAAAAACAACACTGCTCATCACCAAAAGAACACCATACCTACAGTGAAGCATGGTGGTGGCAGCATCATGCTTTGGGGCTGTTTTTCTTTAGCTGGAACTGGGGCCATAGTCACGGTGGAGGGAATGATGATCAGTTCCAAATACCAGTCAATGTTGGCACAAAACCTTCAGAGGAACTTCATCTTTCAGCATGACAATGACTCAAAGCACACATCCACATCAACAAAAGAATGGCTTCACCACAAGAAGATTAAGGTTTTGGAATGGCCCAGCCAGAGTCCAGACCTGAATCCAATTGAACATCTGTGGGGTGATCTGAAGAGAGCTGTGCACAGGAGATGCCCTCACAATCTGACAGATTTGGAACATTTTTGCAAAGAAGAGTGGGCAAATATTGTCACATCAAGATGTGCCACACTGATAGACTCCTACCCAAAAAGACTGAGTGCTTTAATAAAAGCCAAAGGTGTTGCAACAAAGTATTAGTTTAAGGGTGTGCATATTAATGCAAACAGGATATTGTAAGTTTTTTATTTTTTATTTTTCCCCTTAAAAGAGTTCAGTTTGTTTTTCAATTGGGTTGTACAGGTTATAGGTCACATTAATGGTGGAAAAAGTTTTGAAATGATTTATCTTGGTCTCATTTTTTTACATCACAAAAACCTGGCATTTGAACAGGAGTGTGTAGATGTGTATAAATCCACTGTACACACACTATAAGGCAAGGGTTTGGACACAACTATTCCTTCAAAATGGATTTGTTGGTGTGTTCTTGCTGAGTTAAGAAAAAGTGAAATATACATTGAGTTTATGCAGTATAATCTCCAAATGTATAGTAAAATGTCTTGTGCTTATAATTCATCTTTTGGCCTGACCAAAAGGTGAATTATGGCACTATGTTTTTTGCACTATTTTGTAGTGTTAATGCTTTTTCACAGCAAAGGTTTTGGCTTAATTTGCACAATACTGTATACATTTGAATCAGCTGATAGATTCCTGAGCTCAGAAGACTAATTTTCTTAGGATTTTTTGCAAAGAATTAGTGAGAAGTGAAATTATTTGTCAAGTAATATATTTTATGTGGGAGGTTAATTGTTTGCCTTGGGATAGATGGCAGCAACGTCCGGTGACACATTTGAAGCATAAACATTGTTCTCACTTAATTTACACCCTTGCGTCGGGTGTAATGTTTTTCACCCACCTGTCATTTTGTTCATTATTTCGTTTGACAAAATATTGTCACCACTCTAGCTTTGACATTTCTGATTGGACTGACTTCAAATTTATACAGAAGCTTTAACTTATCAGTACCCGGGACTCATTTGATTTTCACACACATCTAATCAGGGGTCCATGTATTTTGGGGAGGGTCCCTTTTATGTTGCTGCCACTCTAGCTTTAAGATTTCTGATCAGATTGATCAGATTCCTATTTTAAAGAAACTTTGGCTGAAGGAGGGGTTCCCTTTTGGGGTAGGGAGACTTATTTTTTTCCAGTCCATTCTATGTTGATCACTGTTCTCTTTAGATGCCATTGATACGGAGATGTATGGGGTATGTGAGCTTGCTCACTAAGGTTCTTTCATTTTTTTATCCTTCTATTATGAAGACAAATGTTTTGTATGCCCATCCCTAAAGACGTAATGAATTATGGTATGATGATGTCTGTCTGACCATCTGTCCATACGAGTTTGTCCAGCTATCTCCTCTCTCAGCTTTCAAGCTAAGTCAGCGGTCAATTTTCCT
This sequence comes from Pholidichthys leucotaenia, assembly GCA_020510985.1. Classification (NCBI taxonomy): domain Eukaryota; kingdom Metazoa; phylum Chordata; class Actinopteri; order Cichliformes; family Pholidichthyidae; genus Pholidichthys; species Pholidichthys leucotaenia. The sequence continues at coordinate 357,269,063 of CM035843.1, read as the reverse complement.
AAATTCTTGTGAATGCAATAACTAGAGAAAGAAATGATGTAGGCTTTTCAAATTTATACTATAGCTCAGGGGTGTCCAATCATGTGCCATGGAGGGCCAAGACCCTGCAGGCTCTCTCTTCTACCCAGCCTCTTCTGCAGGTGTTTTCAGTTACCAGCAATCAGTGGGAAGAAATTCAGTGGAATCTGCTGTTGAAGACACTAGTTGGAGGTAAAGCCTGCAGGGTCTTGGCCCTCCATGGCACATGATTGGACATCCCTGCTATAGCTGTATCTATGAAAAATCTCAGACAAGTTCAAATTTGGGTGACCTCTGGCCTTTAGATCAAGGTCAGAGGTCAGTTTTTCCCCAACTTTTGTAAATTCGATAACTAAAGAAATGATGTAGCCTTTTCATATTGATATCATTGTATCTATGGCAAATCTTGGATGGCTTAGACTCTGACCTCTGCCTATAGGTTTGAGGTCAAAAGGTAAAAGCTTAAGGTTGGTATTTCCTATGCACTATTATAGAATGAGTAAAGCTAGAGTCAGCAAACTTGGTACACGGGTTCACCCTGAGACCCTGAACTGAAACTATGGGTTTGAGATTGAAAGGTCAAGGTGAAAATGTCATATAAACTATATTTCAACAACAAAGAAAACTAGGGTCACCAAACTTGCGACACAGGTTCACCTTGGGATCCTGACCTATATCAATAGCTTTGGGGTCAAAAAGTCAACATTAACATTCTCTTTGCACTATTAATATAGAACGCTATGGTCATTAACCTTGGTACACAGGTTCACCCTGAACCTATGACCTCTGACTATGGGTTTGTGGTCAAAAGGTCAAGGTTAACATTCCCTATGATCTATTACTATAGAATGAGTAAAACTAGGGTCACCAAAATTGTTACACAAGTTCACCTTGGCATCCTGACCTACAACTATGGGTTGTATACAACAGCTTTTGCTGTATATTCAGGGATGATAGGCTTATCATAATTTGGTTCTGCCCCAATAATTATTCGAAGATTTTTATTTGTCAATACTTACAGATACAGGACATACAGGAGAATTGAAATGCCGTTTTTCTCTCTCTTAGTGGTGTGCACAATATGTATAAGAAAAGAAGGAATAAGGATGAAAAACAACAACAGCAGTCTATGTACAGTAATGCTACCCGTAGTGCAAATAAAGAAATGATCAAACCCAGCAATCATATATACAGAAAAAGTGGAGCTGTAATGCCTGTAATTGCAAGTTCAATGCGGTACTGTAGGTACAGACAGTGACAGATTGGACTGCAAATGATCAATATTGCAATATAGACAGACAGCAGCAGGTATGGCATTTGTGCAAATGGTTGCAGTAAGGTGCAAGGTCATACACCAGCAGATGTAATTACTGTTGGTGTGCCAAGTCTTTCTGTGCAAACAGCTGAGGTAGTTATTGTGTGGGTGAGTGTGTTACGGTTCAGGGGTGTGTGTGTGTGGGGGGGAGAGTTCAGGGTCCTGATGGCCTGGTGAACAAAGCTGTTTAGCAGTCTTGTGGGGCAGGTCTGGAGGCTCTGGTACCTTTTCCCCGAGGGCAGGGGGCTGAAGAGGGAGTGTGAGGGGTGGGAGGTGTCGCCTGCTCTGTTGATGGCTCTGCATGTGAGCGGTGCGGTGGAGCAGTGGTTAGCACTGCTGCAGCACAGCAACTCACTCTTGGCCATGGGATCCCTGGTTCGATCCCAACAGTGATCTGTGTGGAGTTTGCATGTTCTCCCCGTGTCTGCGTGGATTTGCTCTGGGAGTTCTCCGGTTTCCTCCCACGGGCCAAAGGCCGTGCAGGTTAGGTTAATTGGAGACTCTAAAGTGGCCCTAGGGGTGAATGTGTGTGTGAATGGTAAAGGGATTGGGCCATATCGTGGCTGCTTCATTCATCCAGGTGGATGCCCTCAATTTCCCCTCTGGGGATCAATAAGGTATACAAAATCAAAAAAAAAAATGTGAGGTAGGTGTGGTAGATGTATGAGAGGGAGGGCAGAGGGGCACTGATGATCTTGCTGGCTGCTTTCACTATGTGTTGTAGCGTCTTCCGGTAGGAGGCGGTGCAGCTTCTGTACCACACTATGATGCAGTTGGTGAGGATGCTCTCAATGGTGCCCCAGTAGAATGAGTACATGATGGGGGGTGGGACTCGTGCTCTCCTCAATTTGCAGAGGAAATAGAGGTTTGAGCCTTCTTGGCCAGTGATGTGGTGTAGTTGGCCAGGAGAGGTCCTCAGAGATGTGCACCCCCAGGAACTTGGTGCTGCTCACCCTCTCCACAGCTGCTCCATTGATGATCAGAGGGGGATGCTGTGTGTGTCCTCTCCTGAAGTCGATCACAATCTCCTTGGTTTTTCCACATTCAGGAAGACATTATTGTCTTTACACCACTGGATCAGTTGGCTCACCTCATTTCTGTAGTTGGTCTCTTCATTGTTTGTGATGAGGCCCACCACCACCATGTCATCTGCAAATAGCAAATATGATGATGTGGTTGGTGCTGTAGGCTGGTACGCAGTCAGGGGTCAGCAGGGTGAAGAGCAGTGGGATGAGCACACACCCTTGTGGGGCCCCTGCGCTCAGTGTGATGGTCTTGGAGGTGTTGCTGCCAACCTGTACATTCTTTGGCTTCCCTGTGAGAAAGTCCAGCACTCAGTTACAGAAAGAGGTTTTGAGTCCCAAGTGTCTGAGTTTTTGTATTAGGTGCTGGGGGATGATTGTGTTGAATGATGAACTGAATTCCAAGAACAGCATTCACACATAGTAGTTCTTTGAGTCCAGGTGGGTGAGGGCTGGATGGAGAGTAGCAGCGATGGTATCTTCTGTGGATCTGTTTGACCTGTATGCAAACTGAGATGGGTCATGAGAGGGAGGGAGGGAGGGAGGGTGGACTTGATGTTCTGCTTGACCAGCCGCTCGAAGCACTTCGTTATGATGGATGTCAGTGCTACTGGCCAGTAATTGTTGTAGCTGGATGGGACAGGCTTCCTTGGGACTGGTATTATGGTGGTAGTTTTGAAACACGTGAGGACGACAGCTTGACTCAGGGGGATGTTGAAGATGTTGGCCAGGACATTCTTTAGCTGCTCTACACAGTCCCTCAGAATGCAACCTGGTATGTTAGCTGGTCCAGCTGCCTTGCGTGAAAGGAAAGGATGAAAAACTGTTCTCCATCAGTGATATTTTTTTTAAATTAGGATCTTCAAAGAAAACAGATATGGGGGATATTGCACTCACCTGAGAGTGCTCTTGTTTTAATAATGTAAAGACGAAGCAGCAATCACTAACAAATCAGCTCTGCATCACTATAACTGATCTGCTGGTCTAACATTAGCACCTTTGATTTTACGAGGATAAATGTGAAGGAGAGGGGAGATGAGTAAAAAGACCTACTGCTGCTGCACTTTGGATAACAAATAGTGAAAATTACTACACTTGTTCACTGAAAAATATATCTCCCAAGACCCGATACAGGTAAATACAAATCATGAGCAGAAATTAGAAGAGACATGGCAAAGGTTAATACAAAAAAGTGAGAAGCTCTGCAAAGATATCATCTCCACAGAAAGTACCAATTTAAACATTACACATAAGTATTATTTTTAACATTACGCTTACTTTAAGTATGCTCTTAAAATGTGTCTGTTATGTCCATAACCAGTGTCCCAATAACAAGGCCAGAGCTGCAAAAGAACGTGACTTTATTTAGTGACTCACAGTATGACAAGGCGCTCCCGTACAGGCAGAGGGCGAAGGTCAAAAGAGACTGTGCCTCTTCCGCATCAACCCTTTATACTCAGGGTGGTGGCAAAACCGGAAAGGTGGAGCCACCACCCACATCACACAATAATACATTTTTTAATACATAACATTTCTCCCCCTCCTTTAAAAAAAAGTCCAAAACACGTGCACACTAATTAGACCCTCCCAAATTTAGTACCCGAGCCACACTCTAATGATAAACAGATAAAACAGGCCTATTCATGCACACAAACAACTAAAACTAGAGGGGGACAGGTGGACTACTGTCCCACCTCCACACGGCTAGATGGATTATTCTGCTGTCTTTGATAATATAGAGTCCATAAAATAAAATACTGCCTGTTCCTATTATAACAGAAAATAATCCCCATAACATATATACATATAGGTAAAACCTTGATCCAATAACCAGTCAGTTAACATGCACATTCATGCCCTGCTACCACCATTCCCAATAATATCACCCCAACCCAGGCAACCCCCACAGTAATACACATCCAAAACATGGTGACACACAAATTACTTGATTTTTTTTTTTTTTTTTTAAACATGGGCACTTGATGTAGCAGTTCTGTATGATAAACATATTAACTATGTAGCCCGGGCAATTACATTTAACCCAACTCATCGCCCCATACATTCTTGATGGAGAGGCCACCCCCTGGGGGGACTCGTCTGGCGGATCCCGCCCAGAGCTCCTTCATTTCTTCGCCCCTGGAGATGAGCCACGTCGGAGCCCCGACACCTCCTTCTCCCTGATGGCGCGCCGCAGTTCATTGGGGTGTCTCCATGAGTCATCTGATAGCCGAAGGTACCCGTCCTCCCTAACAGCTACCACCTTCAGCCGCCCCTGGTCCTCCTGTTGTTTCCTTTTCCCATGGACTCCTCTCAACCAAGCCTCCTCTCTGGGTCGAACCACACCACCGACTCCCAAAGGAGCTTGACTCGGCTTCCAATGTCCACGATCTCTCAACCAGGCCTCCTCACTGGGTCGCGCCACACCGGCGACCCTCCACAAAGCCCGACTTGGCCTCCAGTGTTTCTGTGTGGCACGTCTGTTCCCCATGTCAGCCAGTCCTGCCCCGCTCTCTTTCATTTTGAACGCTGGCAAAGCCATCGCAGCACCTTGCTTCTCGGTATTTCCAGGCTGAACTCCGGAAGCAGAGGGGGCTGTCTTCACAGCTCCACCTGCTGTCACGGGCATTCCACTGTGCCGCCCAATTCCCACACCTAGGGTAACTTGGGCCCAGGCACCAGAACCCTCCCGCGATGGCCCTGGGTAGTATTGGTCCTGTCCATCTCCCAGAATACTAGGCCATGTTTCATCCCAAACCGCATTGTCCACCACTTGCAGAATCGGACGGTCCCACAAACCACAGCCTGACCACTCCTCTCTGCTGCTGCTGGTAATTGAGAAGCCCAGTCCATAAAAGAGGTCACAGCCCATCAAGTTCGACCCACTCGCGGTCACCACGAACTGCAGCCTAGACACCACCGCTGACCCATACCTCGCCATCTATTACCACCATACCCACACAATGGCATTGACAGACTTCTCACACGATGGTAGGGGAAAAAACTCCTCACCAGTAGGCCAGTTCAACACGGACCTCACCACGCCCATGTCCACCAATAACGGCACTTCCTCGCCGTCCAACATAACTGTTTAATATGTATGGCCTTCTGTGCTCGGGGAAACGGTGTGAATAACCGTAGGAGTCATTGCGGGGGAATCCACTTCACGTAGCCGTTCCCCTTGCTCAAAATTTTTACAGACCCTGGCAAAATGATGTAGGAGTCCACACTTGCCACAGCGTTTGCCTTTTGCCGGACACTCTCTTGCCTTGCACTGGTGCTTGGTAGACCCACAGCCGAAACATCTTGGCGATCCCGGGGTGGACCTAATTTTTATAGCAGTAGCATATTCTTCACTGTCTTCCATGCTGTCATTGCTATCTGGGTCTATAGCCTGCGCCGCTGATCGTGAGTCGGGTTGCCCCAACGTTATTCTGTCACCGAGGTCCTATGACAGTTTATCCACTGCTTCAAACTGTTAGACTATCTCCACAGCCTTGACCAACGTCAGTTCACTGGAACGTGTAAGGAGTCTTGACTGTGCTGCTGCACACAGCGTGTGCTCTGCCAGTTGATCACGGACCATTTCCTCTTCTAAGGTCCCAAACTGGCAACACCCAGCCAGCTGGTGCAGGTCTGCAACATACTGCTGCACCGACTCTCCAGTCCGCTGGCGGTGATGTCAGAACTGAATCCTCCGGATGATGACGTTCTCAGGAACGCGAAAGTAGCATGCCATTAGCTCAACCACACCCTCAAAACTGTTGTTCACACCCAGTGTGCTGAGAATGCGTTGTCCCTCCATGCCAAGATTATGGACTACAATTGCTTGAGCACACAATTTCTCTAGCTCACCAAGGTTCAATGTCACCAGATAATTCTTGAATGCAGCAAACCACCTCTCCCATGGTACCAGCGACTCGCCGGGAAGCTCCAGAAATGGCCGAATGCCCGAAATACTTTTATCCATGTTTTTATCCTTGTCGCCAAATGTGATGTCCATAACTAGTGTCCAAATAATGAGGCTGGAGGTGCAAGAGAACGTGACTTTATTTAGTGACTCACAGTATGTCAAGGCACTCCCGTACAGGCAGAGGCGAAGGTCAAAAGAGACCGTGCCTCTTCCGCATCAGCCCTTTATACTCAGGGTGGCGGCGGAACCGGAAAGGTGGAGCCACCACTCACATCACACAATAATACTGTTGCGTCTCTAATTAATGAGGAGTCGAGGTGACGTTTTATAGTTTTATAAGAACATGAGCCAGGAACACAGGAGTCACTACCGCTAGCCTGAGAGCCACAGTGAAGAGACAAGATGTCTCCCGCTGCTGGCTTATATACCCCAGGTGATGCCACCCCCCAGAGGCGGGGCGCCGCCCCTCTCTACACTAGGGCACCGCCATAATAATATATGCATAATATACTATCCAACCCCCCCCCCTTGAAAAATCACAAGCACACCAATTGGCCCCCCTTTAAATTTACACCCGACTCACACTAATACAGGGATGTATATAGGCCTATCCATTCACACCACACCGGCCCAGCGGAGCACTCCGCTATGTAAATAACAGTCACTGAACACAAAAGGGCCACACTCCAAAATAAATTAATCTCGAAATAAATAAGTATGTACAATACAATCACAAACTATATACAAATATGAACAATGGCGGTACCCGGCTCTACAGACTGGCATTTTCACCCCATAACATGGGCACAAAGATTCAAAGCAACAATAAGGCTACAGAACACACAACAAAGGGAATTTACATTTTACACACACACTCCTGTAACCAACTTTCACACTCAGGTGTTACTGCACCTCCCCACACACACACATTACACTCAGAACACCCTCACATCCATGTGGCATTCCCAACTTACAACGGTGGTCACATTACACATTTGGTTTACATCTTACATTTTCCTTTTTTTTTTGACTGTTAACCTTAGCAAACACACAGCAAAACACACTATAACTGAACACACCGTAAGCCGCAACATAAAGTTCTAACCCGGGTCTCCCGTAGGCCCCTCTCTGGAGTGTCCATCCCACGGCCCACTCCCAGAGTGCCTCCGTTTCTTCGTAACCGTATATGGGCTGCACTGACGTTCCTTCCTTCCCAAATGCCGCAGCTCGTTCGGGTGCCATCTTGACCCATCTGTCAGCTCCAGGTAACCGTCGTCACCAGTTTGCACCATGCGCAGACCACCTTGTCCATCTCTCTGCTCCCTTGGCCTGCGCACACGTCCTAACCGAGACTCAACCCTAGGGCGCACATCATCGCCCACACCCAGGGAGTACTCACTGGCTTCCTTCTTCTCCAGTGTCACTAACCGGTACCCATATGGCTCTTCAGCATCCCGCCAAGCTTGCTCGAGCCTTGTTCCTTGTTTTCATTCTGGGCACGTCTAGGGTTCGTGCCATCCGGTCTCGCCCCGATTGTTTTCATTTCCTGCGGTGAAGCGGCACTGACAGCGCCCGACTCAACGATGGCACTCGGTTGGCCACCAGAGCTTCGCTGCGCCTGCTCTCTGGAACCATCTGCCCCCACGGGTGCTAATCCCTGTCGTTCGGGTCCCTCATCCAAAGGACCGCAAACACTGGCACGGAGTGCCCACCGTGGCAGGGTACTTTGATACTGGTGGCGGCCCTCTTCACCCAGACTGGGCCAGCCTAAGTCTCACTTTTCATCGCCACTTCCCACATAAAATGGCCGGTCCCACAGTCCACCACCTAACCACTCCTCCACTTCTCCACAGGCGATGGAGAACCCAAGCCCGTAAAACAAATCACAGCCCATCAAGTTATTACCATTACGGGCCACCATGAACTTGGTTGCACACATAGAGGCCGCCTTGTACCTCACTGATAGCCACACCGAGCCCACAATGTCCAGAGGTTTGTCGCCATACCCGTAACAGGCAATGTTCATTTTACTCACGGTGTAATGGGGAAATAACTTCTCTACCATTGCCAGATTCAAGATGGAGGCCATTGACCCCGTGTCCACCATCAACGGTATCAACACCCCGTCCAACAATATGTTGCACAGAATACGCCTGTCTGTGTTGGGTGAGACGGTGTGGACCACTTTACTGAAGCCCCCTTTCCAGGCCTCTGTTCCTCCTTCTCAAAGTTCCGGCAAACCCTGGTGAAGTGGTGGAACAACCCGCACCGTCCACAACGCTTGCCCCTCGCTGCGCACTCCCTCGTTCTGTAGCGGTGCCTGCTGGATCCACAGCCGTAGCATCTTGGCGTCCCTGGGGCAGACCTAATCTTCACAATGGCCGCATATTCATCGTCGCTGCCATCGTCCAGATCCAAGGCCAGGGCCTTCCACTGCTTGTCGTTCCTGGGTAGGGCCTCCGTGTCACCGAGATTCTTTGTTAACTTTTCCGCTGCCTTGTGTTGTTGCGCTAGCTCCATGGCCACTGACAGCGTTAGCTCCCCAGCGTGGGTTAGCAGACGGACCCTTGCGGAGGAATAGACCACGTGTTCCGCTAGCTGGTTGTGGATCATCTCCTCCTCCAAAACCCCGAAGCTGCACTCACCCGCCAGCTGCCGAAGGTCGCCACAAACTGTTGAACCGACTCTCCGGGCCGCTGGCGCCACTGTCTGAACTGGATGCACTGCATTATGGTGTTCTCAGGGGAGCAAAAGTAGCCCACCATGAGCCTCACGACATCTCCAAATGAATCACCTCCTCTTGGAGTGCTCAGGATCCTCTGGCCTTCCATACCGAGGTTATGGAGCAGAATAGCCCTTGCGCATAATTTGTCCAGGTCACCGAGGTCCAGTGCTGTAAGATAATTCTCGAAGGCTGCATACCACCTGGCCCAAGGGACCAACGGCTCACCCGGAGCCTTCAAAAACGGACGAAATGCAGTAGCAGCCCTCTCCATCTCCGTATATCCTCATTGCCAAATGTTGTGTCTCTAATTAATGAGGAGTCGAGGGGATCTTTTATAGTTTTATTAGAACACGAGCCAAGAACACAGGAGTCACTACCGCTAGCCTGAGAGCCACAGCGAAGAGACAAGATGTCTCCCGCTGCTGGCTTATATACCCCAGGTGACGCCACCCCCCAGAGGCGGGGCGCCACCCCTCTCTACACAAGGGCATCGCCATAATAATATATATAATATACTATCCAACAAATACATCATTTAATGCATAACAGTGTCATCATAATGTTCCATATTACTTATTATAACTTATAACGTTCCAGCTTACTTATATGATAACAATAAATATAACTAACCATTATGATTCAACAACTACAGAAAATAGGACGGGTAGAAAAGACTGTTAAAACCATACTGGACTATGGGAACTGTGCGCAGGGGAGGAAATGGATAACGTAGTCCCTAGAGCAACCAGGCTGGACAGACGGATTTAAAACATGATGATTAGAGGCGTGTAGAATCCAGAAGGTGGTGTTGTGTCCATAATTGGGTAAGAACAAATACACAACTGACACAGTTTACAGAGCTTTATTATAATACTGGTTATTTACATAAATAGGCTTACGACACTCGCCTGCTTGCCAGGTGGCGCCCACGACGAAAGAGGCAGAGCCTCTTCCGCCCACCTCCTTTATACCAAGGATGACGTCACCGCCGGAAACTGACAGTAGACCATCCCGTGTCCAACCCGGCCGCCATCTTAGTAATACAGCCTATTTACATACACAACATTTTTCCCCCCTTCAAAAAAAATGCCAAGCGCACAGATAGCCCACCCAAATTTGCTTCCCGACTCACACTCTAAAACAAAACAATCGCAGAAACAAATAAACCTCCTATCCATGCACACAACTAAGGCTGGGGGGCCAGGTAGACTACCAGCACCCCCACACGGCTGGGCGGATTATTCTGCCGCCAAACATTCGAAACAAAGCCGTGCTTCTCAACTGAAACAATCCCAGAACAGCTCCACATAAAAGACACACAAATCACAAAACACATCCAAACTACTGACGCCCCCCCCCCCCAACACTCACCCCATAACGAGTACATCATATCACACTTGATGCTGGGTATGTAAATCTATACAGACAGTTTACATGGGTAGACACACCGCACCACCCCAAACTCGGGTATTAAAACCAATACGTCAGTAAAACTAATGCAGTACATAGCAATTCAACACATCGCTAAACCACTGCCGCTGAGCCAATAAAATCCCACATTTACAATACAGATCCTTTAAAATTTATCTCCCAGGTATCATTAACCACCCCATTTCTTACATTCCACTCATCATCTTCTTTTCTTTTTTATTTTTTGAATCAACCAGGGTACCACATCAGCAGTAAAATAAACACATCAGGACCGGAGTAAAACATACATAACAACAAGCAGAAAAAAAAATAGACACACAACGCTCCCAGTCCTTTGCCAGGTCTCTCTCCGACTGCTTCTGTCTTTTGACCTCAGGGGTCCCACTATGTCGGTTCTTCTCCTCCACATGACGTAACTCGTTCGGGTGCCTCCAGGTCTGGTCAGACAAGCGTAGATATCCATCATTCCGAACGGCTTCCACTCGGAGCCATCTCCATTTGTTGCGTCACTCGCGCAAACCATGCATCCCTCTCATCCGGGCCTCAACCCTGGGCCGCACCATGTCTCTGACCCACAGGGAAGCCCGTGTCTTCTTCTGGCCACTTTGGGTCTGACTGGTCTCCACCACTGATCCGGTCGACCCGTGGATCCGGTCCGTGCCATCCATGGTAGACCGCCTTCCCGAGCGATTTATCAACACGCTCTCTGGTCTCGCCCCTTCAGCATCCGGCGTGGGCACCTCGTATTTAAAGACCGCCCCTGGGGTCCCGTTGTGCCGTCCTGCACCCTCATCCAGGGCAACAGAAAGACCGGCATCGGGTCCGTCCCGAGGCAGCATCACGTGGCGCCGAACGTGCTCTCCCTCATAACTCATGTCCAGCCAGTCTGATTCCCTCACCTCCACGCCATCCACCAACAGCGTCTGTTGGCTCCACAGTCTGCAGACTGACCACTCCTCACCCGACACATTGGCGATACAGAAACCCAGGCTGTAAAAAAGATTACACCCCATGATGTTAACCCCCGCAGCAGTGACGTGAATGTGGGTCTGGGGCACAACAACAGACTTATAACGGGCTTCCATTTCCACAAACCCCAAAATTGCCAGTCTGTTCCATCCATAGCCATAATAGTCTCTTCCTTGTTGTTTTACGCTTTCTTTTCGCCGGGCGCACACTGGCCTTATAGTGGTGAACAGGGGACCCACAGCCATAACAGCGTGGCGTACCTGGGGCGGACCTTATTTTAACAACGGAGGCATACACATCCTCTCCGACAACACCATCACCAGGGTCCCAAAACAGTGCCTCAGCGCAAGACTCATCCTCACCCAGAAAAGCCCCTTCAGGAAGGCCTCTCACGATGGTCTCTGCTGCCTCAAACCGTTGGGCGAGCTCGATAGCTGTGGCCAATGTCAACTTTCCTGGATACGCTAACAATCTGGACCGAGCCACTGTACAGCGGATGTGCTCCGCTAGTTGGTCCCGAATCATTTCGTCTTCCAGGCGTCTGAAATCACATTCCCTCGTCAGCCCTCGGAGATCTTCAATGAACCTCATCACTGGTTCTCCCAACCGCTGGTGGCGCTGTTGAAACTGGATGCGCCAGACTGTGACGCTCTCTGGAGTGCAAAAATGGCACACCATCATCTCCACAACACCATCAAAGCTATCAGCCCTTCCCCCAGGCTCTCCAGTACTCTCTGCCCCTCAGTTCCCAAATTATGGACTAACACAGCCCTCGCGCGAAGCTTGTCAGGCTCGCTGAGGTTCAGAACTACGAGGTAGTTGGTAAAAGCAGTGAACCAACGAGGCCACAGCACGGGTGGCCTGCCCGGGGCCTCCAGAAACAGCTGAAATTCAGCAACAGACTTCTCCATTCCCGCTTTTACCTCGCCGCCAAATGTTGTGTCCATAATTGGGTAAGAACAAATGCACAACTGATACAGTTTACGTGTGGGACACATATGTGGGTTTCATATGCACAAACGTATATCACCTTATGCTTCATATGTATATCACTGTATGCTTACTGTATGCTTCACGTCTCAGATGAACAAAGGACTGAGCCTCCTCGGAGATAACAGGAGGATGTGAAATGTGGTCTTTGGTATGCAAAGAGATGGCCGTGGGGGATTTCCTGGTTGCCAGTGACTTTGGGGTGGGGGTGATAAGATCTGAAAGGAATGCATTGTTATTTGGGATTAAATGCATTGTGACTGGAGCTTTGAAGGTCCTGGGGTATAAAAAGGGGATGAAGGTCTGGGTTTCTCTCTCTTTCTGTATTGCTGATGTTGGAGAATGTGAATAAACCTGACTCGTGAGATAAACTCTGTCTCTTCCTTTCACATTTCCACACTGGTGACCCTAAGACGATGAGTGAAAGAAATTCCCCCGAACCAGCCGGGTCAGGAGCTCCCAGCCAGGCGTATGCCGCTACTGTCCAGCTACCGGACTTTTGGCGAGACAACCCGTGCTCCTGGTTCCTCTTGGTTGAAGCACAGTTCGCCCTCCGGGGGATAACGGTAGATGAGACGAAATTCTACCATGTAATTGCCAAGCTCGACAACCGCACGTCTCAGCATGTGCAGAGCCTTTTGGTGAAACTGCCGGCCGACGACAAATACTGCGTGTTGAAGGCTGCGCTCATCCAGCGCTTCACTCTCTCAGCCCAGGAGAGAGCGGAGAGACTTCTGGCTCTGAACGACTTGGGAGATGGCACGCCTGTTGACCTGATGGAGGACATGCTGAGGTTGAGGGGCTCAGACGGCGACGATTTCCTCTTCACCCACATTTTCCTGAGAACTCTACCGTCGGCCACGAGAGCGACCCTGGCCGGTTCGCCATTGTTGGCCCAGCGGAACTTCCGCGCGCTGGCCCAGGAGGCGCACCGGATTCTCAACGCCAGCAAACAGCGCGCGGCCACCGCAGCAGCGACGGGGTGCGGCGCGACAGCCGGAGACGGCGAGGGGCCGGAGACGGCGAGGGGCCAGAGACGGCGGTAGCAGACCCATCGACGACGGCGGGGGCGGGGGCCAAGGATCGCAGAGGAGACACCCTCTGTTTCTACCATCGCCGCTTTGCAGAGAAGGCACGCAAATGTATACCACCGTGCCATTTCAAGCGCTCGGGAAACGCCAAGACCGGGGGTCGGTAGCAGCTGCAGCCCTCGGGGAGGAGAACAAGCTGCTCTACTTGAAGGATGCGCGCTCGGGGAGGCATTTCCTCGTGGACACAGGCTCCCAGTTGAGTTTCATCACACCTTCCTCCGCTGACCGGCTGGCGCCTTCCAGTGGTCCTGGGGTGTCAGCAGCAAACGGCTCGGCGATTAAGACCTTTGGTGAGAGGACTCTGCTTCTGTCCCTACACAGCCGTACATTTGAGTGGACTTTCGTCATAGCTGCAGTGAATTTCAATATGTTAAGGGCTGATTTTCTGTGCTCACATGGTTTGTTGGTTGATCTTGCTAACAGGCACCTGGTTAATGCACTCTCTTTTTATTCTATTCCCTGTACAGCTCGAGTGGCCCCGCCAACAGCACAAGCCAACGTCACAGCTGCAAGTGGTAAGTTCCACACACTGCTCACTCAGTTCCCAGCACTCACGGTCCCAACATTTTCGGTGGCTGTGGCTAAACACGGGGTGGAACATTTTATTACTACCACCGGACCGCCCGTTTTTGCAAAAGCCTGGCGCTTGGATTCAGCTAAACTGACCATAGCGCGCGAGGAGTTCGCCAACCTGGAAAAGTTGGGCATCATCAGGCGTTCGAAAAGCCCATGGGCTTCACCGCTTCACATGGTCCTGAAAGCTGATGGCTCGTGGCGACCTTGCGGAGATTTCCGCAGGTTGAACAACGCTACAGTGCACGACCGCTACCCAATCCCGCATATCCAAGATTTTTCAGTTCATTTGGCGGGGGCGCGCATTTTTTCTAAGATAGACTTGGTACGCGGTTACCACCAGGTCCCAGTACGCGCTGAGGACATACCCAAAACAGCAGTAATAACTCCATTCGGTCTATTCGAGTTTTTGCGCATGCCGTTTGGGCTTAAAGGCGCGGCGCAGACGTTCCAACGCATGATGGACGCGGTGTTGCACGATCTCCCCTTCGTGTTCGTCTACCTGGACGATATTTTGGTAGCCAGCGCGTCTGAAGACGAACACGAAAACCACCTCACGGCAGTTTTCCGGAGGTTGGGAGAGCAGGGGTTAATAATCAACCCAGCGAAGTGTCAGTTCGGGGTGACGCAGATTGATTTTTTGGGGCATCGCGTCTCTCCAGAAGGAGCGGTTCCTCTGCCTGACAAAGTGCGCGCGGTAACAAATTTTCCCCAGCCGCAAACGGTCAAAGCGTTACAGGAGTTTTTGGGAATGGTGAATTTTTATAACCGTTTCCTCCCCCGCGCATCGCAGCTCATGCAACCATTATATGCCGCAATAAAAAACCAAAAACCCACAAATAAAATCGAATGGTCTCCGGAGCGAGAGCGAGCATTCTCGGAAGTCAAAACAGCCCTGGCAAACGCTGCGTTGTTAGCACATCCAGACCCAACGGCCCGCATAGCGCTCACAACTGACGTGTCAGATGTGGCCATAGGGGCGGTCGTGGAGCAGCATGTAGCCGGGGCTTGGCAACTGCTCGCCTTTTTCAGCAGGACCTTGCGCGATAGTGAACGAAAATACAGCGCATTCGACAGGGAGTTGTTAGCTCTCCACTTGGCCATTCGCCACTTCCAGTTCTGGCTGGAGGGACGCCGTTTCACCGCGTTCGTTGATCACGAGCCACTGACTTTCGCAATGGCCAAGGTTTCAGAACCGTGGTCAGGCCGGCAGCAGAAACAGCTGGCCGCGATCTCAGAGTTTACTACCGATATCCAGCATGTGGCGGGTAAACTTAATGTAGTGGCAGACTGCCTCTCGCACGCCGTGGCTGCTCCAGTCCGCGTGGGGGTAGATTATGCAGCCATGGCCGCGGATCAGGTTAGCGACGCAGACGTGCGCGCGCTCCAGTCTGGACCAACAGGGTTAAGACTGGAGAACAGGGTGCTGCAAGACGGTATGCCCCCCCCCAATCTGCGATGTCTCCACTGGGCGACCGCGTCCGGTGGTACCCGCCGCGTGGCGCCGCCGCGTTTTTGACTCGATTCATTCTCTGGCGCACCCGGGAGTGCGCGTGTCGGTCAAAATGGTGGGAGAGAAATTTGTATGGCCGAGCCTGCGCAAACAAGTTAGGGAGTGGGCAGCAGCCTGCATGGCCTGTCAACGAGCCAAGGTACACAGGCACACGAGAGCTCCTTTGGAGCCGTTTCACATCCCAGCTAAGAGGTTCGATCATGTTCACATGGACCTCGTAGGCCCCCTTCCACCGTCACAGGGGTGCACACACCTTCTGACGATGGTAGACCGCACCACGCGCTGGCCGGAAGTGGTCCCACTGGCGTCAACCACAGCCGAGGAGATGGCGCGCGCGTTTTTAACAGCATGGGTAGCGCGTTTTGGAGTCCCGTCGGACGTTACGTCCGACAGAGGCCCTCAATTTGTTTCAGAACTTTGGTCAGCAATGGCCCGCAGCCTGGGGGTAACGAGCCACCGCACAACCGTGTACAAACCGCAGGCTAACAGGTTATGCGAACGTTTTCACAGGTCATTGAAAGCGGCTCTCAGAGCGTCGCTTACGGATGCAAATTAGGTGGACAGGCTACCGTGGGTTTTATTGGGGTTGCGTTCTGCACCTAAAGAGGATTTAGAAGCCTCCCCGGCGGAGCTAGTTTTTGCGCAGCCACATCGGCTGCCCGAGGAGTTTCTCCCAGATAATCCTGCACCAGAATGTTCCCCGGCTCAGTGGTTGCAGCGTGGCACGGAATCGGGCGTGCTGCCTGGCCCTGTTCACCACAGTTTTCCGCGCATTTTTATACCTAAGGCTTTAAAAAACGCAGAGTTTGTTTTTGTCAGACACGATGCCCATCGCCCGCCGCTACGACCACCTTATGATGGGCCATTTAGAGTGCTGGAAACAGGGGATAAGCATTTTTTGCTAGATTTGGGGGGCAGGAAGGAGAAGATTGGCATTAACAGGCTCAAACCCGCCTTTGTGGTGGCGGACGACGACGTGCTGTTGGCCAGGGCTCCTCGGCGCGGCAGACCCCCTAGAGAACATCCCCCAGAACACCCACAGGGATTGACTAACAATTCTCACCCTCAGACAGCAGCCCCCCAGCAGGATGGCGCCACGGAAGTGTTGAAGCCTGCTTACAGCAGATATGGGAGGAGACTGAGGCCCAAGCAACACGTGGGCTGATGTGTAATGATTTTATCATGACAGGCTGACTGTTATTCTGTTGTTACATCTTAGACTTTTGGGGGGGGGGTCATGTGGGACACATATGTGGGTTTCATATGCACAAACGTATATCACCTTATGCTTCATATGTATATCACTGTATGCTTACTGTATGCTTCACGTCTCAGATGAACAAAGGACTGAGCCTCCTCGGAGATAACAGGAGGATGTGAAATGTGGTCTTTGGTATGCAAAGAGATGGCCGTGGGGGATTTCCTGGCTGCCAGTGACTTTGGGGTGGGGGTGATAAGATCTGAAAGGGATGCATTGTTATTTGGGATTAAATGCATTGTGACTGGAGCTTTGAAGCTCCTGGGGTATAAAAAGGGGATGAAGGTCTGGGTTTCTCTCTCTTTCTGTATTACTGATGTTGGAGAATGTGAATAAACCTGACTCGTGAGATAAACTCTGTTTCGTCCTTTCACATTTCCACATACGGAGCTTTATTATAATAATGGTTATTTACATAAATAGGCTTACGGCACTCGCCTGCTTGCCAGGTGGTGCCCACGACGAAAGAGGCAGAGCCTCTTCCACCCACCTCCTTTATACCAAGGACGACATCACCGCCGGAAACCTGCAGTAAACCATCCCGGTCCATCCCGTGTCCAACCCGGCCGCCATTTTAGTAATACAGCCTATTTACATACACAGCAGGTGGCAGCAATGCAACAATACGGATGCCAGCTGCCGTTAAACTCCAAAGAAGAAAAAGAAGATGACTAACCATTATTTGGGTATCTTGTTATCACAATGCTGCAAGAGCTGGCAACAGGACTATATCCAGTACCAATATGGCGCCTAAATTTGCCGTCAAAATGTTAGCTGTGAGCATTCTGTGCAATGACGTAGATAGAGCTAGACCACTCACTGTATGGCGGGCAACAGCGTCGCCATGGCAAATCAGCGCTGACTTCCGGTAGTGGCAAGAAGCTGTTGCGCGCTATCTGATCCTGTGTGAATACACCAACTTCAAGGCCTGCTTGTCATCACTGATGGGACAATATGTGTTATGTTATGGCTTTTACTGTTAGCAGACAATAAAATCTCTGCCCTAGGCATGTTTTCACGGCAATCACAGCGTTGTTTAGCCCTCACAGACAAGCAATGGCGCGCCCTTTGATCCTTTCAAAACACATTAACTTCAAAGTCTCCAAACAGTGTTTGATGACACGCTTTGTGTTGTTTCATCACACCAACTGATTGAAAAAGATAAAAACTAGAAAAGCACTCGGAGAGCGTAGCGCCTATGGCTGGCCGGGGAATTTCTGGCAAATAATCCTGCAGCGGACAGGTGCCCATGTCAGGTTTTGGAGCTGCGCGCAAACACAGGCACGCTGCGCAGCGCGTATGGCTGGCCGATGAATTTCTGCCAAATGCGCAGCGCCTATGGCTGGGCGGGTAATTTCTGCCAAATAATCCGGCGGCGGACAGCTGCCCGTGTCAGGTTTTGCAGCTGCGCGCACGACGACCAGCGCCCTCCATTGCATCTGCGCACATGTTGAAAATGGCCATATGTCACAGTGTTAAGAAATGCTTTAAAAAATTCCTGTATCCAGACGGTGATGCGGATCATCCCCAAAATTTAATCAGTTCTTCCTTGTACCATTTGCAACAACGCCTGAAAGTTTCATGGAAATCCGTCCAAAAGTTTCTGATTTCTAAATAGAACTGTTTTAGTAAAGGACTTCCTCACAGACACTCCCTGCAGCTTGAAGTTCATCAAATTTACAGAGTGAAATCTTCTCAAACGAACAAATTCCTCACACAACAGACGAACCAAGGTGGCGAAATGAGTATCGATTCCTTGAGCAGTGGCAGCAAAGTGATCTTGCAATGAAGCAAACACACAAGTCAGCTGGCAAGCCAGCCAACAGTTTCAGCACTGTCATCTGTTCCCAGTGCCCACTTCGGACATGTTTCACATCAACTGAAGATCTGAGCACAACTTCACAGTGATTCAGAAGTTTAACAACATCATCTGAGGGCCACATCCACCTGAAACCATAACAACACAGACGCGTCTTGCCACTACCGGAAGTCAGCTCCTATTTGCCGCCTCTCAGCGGGCAATGAGCGGTCTAGCTCTATCTACGTCATTGATTCTGCGGTCGTAAAGAGGAAACGAGCACATCTGTGACCTACACCGGAAGAAGAACGATCAAAACACAGTTGCTGTGGACGATGGTGTACGTGTCCAACGGTGAGTGATTTTCATATAGTCTGCCCGTTTTTGTTGTGTCTGATTTGTAGCTTTCTTGTGATTAATCTTTATATGTTGGTCATTTAAAACCCCAGTATTAACAGAACCGTATACCTGTAGAAGAATATCGGGCTAATTTTAGCTTAGTAGCTTGTTGGCTCTTCTGGCGCAGCTGCTTCCGATTTGATCTTCAGGAGTTGATTCTGCTGTTTACAGCAGCATCTCACGACGAATGTTGTTGGTCCCCCATTCTCCTTTGGTTTGGCGAATAAAATCATCCAGCATTAATGTATGTGTGAGAAACAGGCCGAGAGCTGAGCTCCACTGACTGTTAACATCACGTCCACTGTGTGTTTATAGCTAGCAATCCTGGGTAATCGTCATAGTTACAAAATATTAAAGGATAAATGCATAGAGATGTATCTTTTCATTCCAATCGGGTAATCGCACATAAAATGTACGTTTGTACATTAAAATCTTAAACAAAACAACAGATGCGTCAAATTGAGAGATAAGAAAAAGTACCCAGAAATTGTATTCAAGCATAAGTGTTGGTAATCTGTTTTTAATGTAGTGCAAGTAGGATCATAGATACTTGAAGAAGACTGTGACTGTATCTACTAAAAGGTTACTTGAGTAATGAGCAACTTTTTCAAATTTATTTTTGGAAGTGTGTGTCTGTTGATACGGAAGCTGTATCTAACAAACCTTTTTCTCATGATAAGAAGTCTAGTAAAAGAAACCGTACTCTAAAATAAAGGGAGTGTCTACCGATACGGCAGACGTATCCCTATCGTTGACAATCTGACAAAACCTTTTCAGGTCAGCTCAGGATTGCTGCAGCTGTGGTGCAGGTGAAGAGTGTGGCTGACCTCTGACCGGAGGGATGGTGGTTCGCTTCCTGCTCTGGCCGCTATGCCCACGCTAGTTTACTCTCCATGAGATGGAATTTAGAGTCAGAATTTCATAATTTAGAATTAAATGTTCAGTAGTGGTCGGAGAGGCCGTTGGCATGGATTGGAAGCCATGTTTCCATCAGTCTGCCCCAGGGCAGCTGTGGCTACAGAAGGAGCGTACCACTACCACTGTCTGTGGAGTGAATAATGGGCTTATTGTGACTCAGTGAAACAGAGGCATACAGTAATCGGTTAGTGCGTCTGTTTGTGGCTGTGTGTATCTGTACGTCCGCCTGCCTCTCTGTTTCAGCTCACCCAGTCAAAATCAACTGGAACTAAAGGCGTATTTCATCGTATCACCATATTTTCTCGACTTTTAATTTGCCAGGATTTTGAAATAACACTTTGTTTTTGAAACAAACACAAATTTAACTCATGCTTTCTATCAATGCCACAGCAAAAAAAAGGTATTGTAGTAACTATCCCAGGCTAGTAGATGTCAGAGTGCCAGTTTGGTTTTTTTTTTTACAGTCGCCCATGCTACCATGCCACAGGCATCGAGGCACAGCACCTTGGTGCTTTCATTGTAAAGGCGTCTTTGGGTGTCATGAAAAGCGATATATAAATACAATCCATTATTATTATTAAAATGAAGAGGTTAGCCTTAGGATTTGGGAGAGAGTGAGGTGAAAAAGGTTCAAATTTAAGAAGTCAGACTTAAGATTTGGGAGTGGGTAAGGTTAAAAAGGTAATAACTTGATATTAATTTTAAAAAATTTAAATAAATTATGGGTTAGTATGAGAAAAATCCTTTCTTCGGTTGTTGATAAAAGCCTCATATTTCCATACCTGTAGCTGCAGCCCTTTAAGATATGGTATTAATGAACCAGCTAGCCAAACAAATTTGAGCCGTATCTGTAGAAAGTATTCTGTGGGTTTGGTTCCATACCTGTAGCCACTGCCTAAATTAAATGAACACTGACCAGTAATAAACAGTTGTGATTTCAATATTAACTTACATGAAATGGAAAATGAAATTTTATGGCTGTTCCCATATATTCAGTTATCCAGATATTTGTTCATTATACTCATATTTAGTTGTCAAGTTTCAGGTATTGACCCCTCCTTGATTTTAATAATGGCTAAAATTTACCTTTACTAGAAAATTGGGAGAAAAACTCAAAATCACAAGAAAAAAGTAGCAAATGGATGATAAGATCACAGTTTATCAAAAAAGTCACACATTTACATGAATTTTCTAAACATTAAAAAAAAGTCTCAAATTTACACGAAAAACTGAATTCATGAAAAGTTGAAATTTGCATGAGTTTCAGGTTTATAACACAAAGGAAGGATGCTGACACGCTCCACTGAGGGAGCGTAAAGAGTGTTGAGAATACTGAGGCATTTGTTCTGATTGCTCCCAGCTCTAATCCAGTCACAAAAATCACCTTAGATGTAGTCCTAAGCACAAGTCATTCTTGTATGCAGCAGATAAAAGCAAAGTTTGCTGAACTGGGCTTTTGATTTATTAGAGAAAACGGAAACATTTTGGTATATAATGTTAAACACTTAAATTGTAACCAAAAAAATCATTGCCATGTTTAGGTAAATGTGTAGTAATTGTAGACTTTAGATGTTAACAGCGGAAGGTTTTCCTCATTTCTCTGAGCATCCAACCCCTTGTCTCACCCATCAGGTCAGGTCCTGGACAACAGGACATGGGCGCCATGGCGGCTCTCCTTTCTGGTTGATCTTTTCTGGGCGGCAGTGGAGTTTATCGGCCTCTTGTAAGTCAGTCAGATGAACGATAGGAAAAGTAAATCAAGCGAGAACCTTATCTAATGAATGTAATATCATCTACAAATGAACTATTTCTGAAGCTTTTTTAAAGCTCCTTTAGCTAAGTGTTAACATCAACATGTAAATTATCAGCAACAGTGCTGTTATATGTAGCAGGTGTAATGTTTATATTCGTCCCTGTTTAAGACACGACCACAGTGGCATTTACTGAACAAGTGCTTTGCCAGAGATTTTCCAATTCCCTGTTATTCTCTCTTACAGTTTTAAGACCATTATTGACCCACACCTGAGTAAGAATGGAAAGCACAGCTCCACAAGCTTCAGTGATGGAAGAGAGTAGGTCCCTTCAGCACACCCTCACACTACTACTTAGGTGCTCTCTATCGCCCTCTGTCTTTACACGTGAAAGCTAACACTCTAATGATGGCATTTACTTGTAACATGTGAGCACCCTGTACAGCAGAGAAATAAAATGCATGTTATTTTTGAGTGCACCACTTCCCATGGCCTTTCTTAATCATCAGGTGAGGATGCGAGTGAACGAGCCTGATCCTTATAGAACGTGTCTAGCTTCTGACTCGGGGTTCTGCAACCTGTGGCTCGTTTGGCCAGAAGCAAAATGTTTGAGAATTCAGGGCTTTTTTTGAGAGGGCAGTGTTAATGTTAACGTTCAGATAAAGCTGCATGACAAAAAAAAATTAAAAAAAAATCTTGACTTATTTTTGGGCATTCCAATAAATTAGAATATTGTGATTTAGAAAAAAAAAAAGTTAAGACTTTCATACATTCTGTATTCATCATGCAAAGTGACCCACGCTCAGTGGCTCCTTGATTAGATGCACTGGTTATCTTGGTCGTCTACACAAATATCAGCCAATCTCATGGCAGCAACTCATTGGATGTTGGCATGTAGACATGGTCAAGATGAGGTGCTGAAGTTTAAACTAAGCATCAGAGTAGAGCAGGTGATTGAAGTGTCTTTGAACATGGCACGCTTGTTGGTGCCAGACAGCTGGTCTGAGTATTTCAGAAACTGCTGATCTGCTGGGATTTTCATACACAACCATCTCTGCGGTGAATAGAGAATGGTCTGAAAAGAGAAAATATCTACTGAGAAGCCGTTCTCTGAGCCCTTTTTTGTTTTAAGCTTTAACACAAATTTATTGGTTCCAAGCAGCTGTGCTGCAGGAAACCTCTTGTAATTGTTCTGATTATGATTCTTGGGTTTTCTCTGCTAAGAGGAAGAAGCCAGCTCTGTTGTCATTCAGTCCATCATGTACAGTAGAATGAAATTACGTTTCTCCTATCTACAATGTTAATCACATGTAGAATCAGAGGGGTCGCTGCCATGCAAGCCGCCGCCACAAACAACTTCTTCCCGCATTCTGTTACGCTGAGCACCAAGCTAGAAGGCAGGAAGTACCATTTTTATATGGTCTTTGGTATGACCTGGCCGGGACTTGAACCCCCAACCTCCCAGTTGTGGGGCGGATGCTCTATCAACTAAGCCACCACTGCGGTGGCCTAGGAGAGCGCTATGCCTCAGGCTGCTGTTGACACCAGACGAGCGTTTGGTGCTGGTGGTGTTCCAGTCTGGGCAGGTGTGTCTAGTCGATACAGAACTGCCCTACACCTTGCGAATGCACAAGCCGATACCTAAACGTGCGTGAGCAGCAGAAAAGGTAATCATACGACCATGAAATTTTACAGTCTGGTCAGAAATTCTCCCCACTACTCAGAGACCAGAAATCACAGCACTGCATACATAGGTGGCGCTATAGTGTTTTACATTTCTGCAAATACTGCGAACAGCTGGGCCCAGACTCAAAATTGTTTGATCATTTGCAACTTTTCTCCACTGGTCTTGTGCTGTAAAATTCAAGTCAAAATGAACTCCTCCCAGGTCACTCGTTCAGAGTGCTTGAAATTAAGCAGAAATCTACTACAGATACTGATTTCTGAAAAGTTGTTAAAATTAAAATTTAAATCAGTTCATAGGCCAATCAAGTTGCACTTTCTCATTGGGACGTATTTTCTGATTTTTATCTTCTGATGTCATGATCCAAACTTGATGAAACGTCACACGACAGCATTCTTCAGCAAAACACCAGATTTCACGCAATTCTGTTCATGCTCCAAAAACCATGATAACGAAATGTCTATCAACCTTTGTTTCTTGTCCATGGAACATTTCATTAGTGTGTGAGACAGTTAGTGCATGAGCCACAGCAGTCCTGTGGTGTAGGAGTTGAGACCGTCTTCTGTCATGCTGGAGACACGGGTTCAAATCCTCTCAGCAAAGTGTCATTCTTCAGAAATAAAGTATATCTCTACTGTGCATTTTAAAGCAACACTATGTAAGAGTTTCACCTTAAAATAATTTTTACATAATTATTTTGACGATACGCCAACATTTGACCAGGTGAATGTCACTTCTCCCGTAGCCTGAGTGGGCACACATTGTCTGCGACAGCTCTTTTTTGGTAGGATCACAGAAAAGACTACAAATATGGCGGCTGTGAGCTCAGTCCCAACAGAGAATCACAGGGCACAACTGTGGCCATCAGTAGCAAAGCACCCTGTGATTGGCTGTTGGGACTGAGCTCATCGTCACCATAGTTGTAGTCTTTTCAGGATTCCTACCAAGAACAAAAGTTACATAGTGCTGCTTTAAAAACAAATTTTTGGTTTAAGCAAAAATGTTCAGAATTGATCTTTGTGTAATATAATTTGCTAACCCCGAAACTGTATTCTCTGCGTGGTTTTACAGTCCTCCAGGCCCACCTGGTGGCAGGAGACGAATGGGAAGAATAAGGCATGGAGGAGGTCCAACCCCTCCACCCATGGGAGGAGGAGGATGAGGAAGGTGAGGACTTTTACTGATGTTCATTAAAATGTTTGTTTTTCAGTTGTAATTAATGTACTTGAACTTTTCAAACTGTATTTTCTCATTGATTGTGCAAATATTTGTTGATGTTGGATTTGGTCTTCAAATTTGGTGTCCAGATATTCAGATACAAACAAAATTTGCTGATTTTATTTTTGATTGCACTGTAGAACAATCGATATGTGTGGCAACACCACTGCAGGTCTCGCTCTGCGACAAAGGTCTGTGCAGCACAGACAAGGGACAACTCCAAAAAGATGAGTTGCAGTTTTATGTGAAAATGTGAAATTTGTAAGGGGAAATGCCAGTTTACATGAATGTATCGAATAACACAAGAAGTTACACATTTGAGAAAAAAACAAATTTACAAGAAAAAAAAAGCAAGTTTATATCTAAAATAGTTTGACAAAAAAAATGCTCAGAGTAGCTCTTTGATAGTAGATATTTGTGACACCTGCTCTAGTTGAAGATCATGCAAATCATTCAGGAAGTTGAAACTCTACAGAAGCAGAAGTCATTAGAACTTAAAGGGCTTTAGTGAGTAAGCTGACATACTCCAATCAGCTGCATATCAGTTAAGTTTAATGTTTATTTCAGAGGGACATTACATACTAATGAACATTAATACAAATATAAGTATGCTAGATTTAGCAATACTGCTAATTTGCGTCTGTAGTCCGGCGGGTCACAAAAACACACAATTGTACACGAGCGTGGCCCCTATAGAAAATTGTGATCAATATGCACTACTCACAAAAAGTTAGGGATGTTCAGCTTTCAGGTGAAATTTCTGCACCTAAAATACCGTATAACCTCTACAGGTGAACTTAATTTGACCTTCTCTAACCTTTTGAATGCACATGCCCAGCTGTTCAGTGTTTCACTATTTTTTGCATAACTTGCTGTTCTCTAACAAGGCTCTTCACAGAAAAATTCACAACAGGCGTTGATCCATGAATCGACCAATAAATGTTCTGGTTCAATTAGAATTGGTATTTAAACAGTCCTCTTCATCATGCTGTTCACATTTTGACATCATGAGACCAAGACGACACCTCACAACTGATCAACAGTATCTCACCACTGCGAGGCTTCAAACAGGATGTTCTCAGAGGGAAGTGGCCACTGAGCTTGGAGTGTCATCGCCAGGTTGCTACAGAGAGACTGGAAGAGTCACAGAAAGGCATAGAAGTGGACGTCCTTTGGCCACATCCCACGCTAATGACCGATTCATTGTGAACCGTGCCCTGTGGAACCAGATGATGAATGCCACTCAACTCCAGACATATTTAAGGGAGGTGAGAGGCACCAAAGTGTCATGTCAGACCATTCAAAACCATTTATTTACATCAGCGTGGTCTGCGTGCTAGATGACCTGCAAGGGTACTTGACCACACCACCAGGCACAGGGCTCATCAGCTTGCATGGGCCAGGGAGCATTTATGCTGGACAAGGGACCATTGGGCCTCAGTGCTGTTCTCTGATGAAAGTCGATTCACGTTTAGCAGAAATGATGGCCGCCAGCGATGTTGGAGATGTCAAAGAGACGCTATGCATCAGCCACTGTTGTCACCAGACGAGCCTTTGGTGGTGGTGGTGTTACAGTCTGAACAGATGTCTAGTCAATACAGAACTGTCCTACATCTTCTGAATAGTACAGTGGCAAGCTACTACCCGAATAACATCATTAATCCAGTCATTGTGCCCCTGCATGAACAGCACCGGCCTAATTTCATCTTCATGGACGACAATTCTCCAGCTCATCAAGGTCGCATCATTAAGGAATGGGTACTGGAGACTGGGATACCTCAAATGGAGTGGCCTGCAATTTCTCCAGACCTGAATCCCATAGAAAACTCAGCTGAGTCGCCGTGTAGAGGCTCGTAACCCTGCACGCCACAACCTCAATGCCCTGAGGGCCACGCTTCAAGAAGAGTGGAATGCCATGCCTCAGCAGACAATAAGTCGACTTGTGAACAGCAGAGATGTTGCTGTCAAGCTGTAATTGATGCTCAAGGGCACATGACAAGTTATTGAGACGTTGACATTTTTTGTTGTGGCATACCCACCACTGTTGTTGGCTTTTGTTTTAATACATTGTTTGAGATGAGGAAATCACCATTGCATGCCCTTAAATATAATATTACTGTAGTGTGAACTTTTTCCATAAATTTCACCTGAAAGCCAAATATCAAACTTTTTGTGAGTAGTGGCTGGAAGCACAAGCCAGTGTACTCAGTGTTGGTCCCAAGCCTGGATAAATGCAGAGGGTTGCATCTGAAAGAGCATTCAACCTAAAAATGCTTGCCAAATCAACATGCAGATCATCGGGATACAAGATGATGATATGCTGTGGCGACCCTAAAAGGGAGCAGTCGAAAGAACGGGGGGAAAAAAAAAAAAACAAGTTCTCCTACCCCAAAATAGAATCCCTCATTTCAGTCAAAGTTTCTGTATAAATTAAGTGAATCCAATCAGAAATGTAGACGCTAGAGCGGTGACAACATAAAGACCCCTGCCCAAAATACATGGAAACCCCTCATTACATGTGTCTGAAAATCATACACCCAAGGTATTGATGAGTTAAGGCTTTGGAAAATTTGAAAATCTCATCAGAAATGTGGGAGCTAGAGTAGTGACGACATAAAAACACCCCTCCCCAAAATACAGAGAACCCCTCATTAGTTGTCTGAAAATGGAATAAGTCACAGGTATTGATGAGTTTAAGCTTCTGTGGTGACATGTTGAACGAACAGACAGAGGGGTCAAAAACACGCCCCACGTAATTGCTTGGGGATGTTCAGAGCCCCAAGCTGGTGTTCAGTACAGTCTTCGTACTCCATGTCTGTTGTAAAGCAGTTTGAGTGCCTAATGTGTCTCCCCCTTCTCTCTCTAGGTAAACGCCTACACATCCAGTGTAGGCATGGGGATTTGCAGTGTCTGGTGGTGAAAGGATGACGTGACATCACAGTGCTGAAGCCCCTTTTCATCGGCTGCTACTGTTATACACAGTTTCTTGATGCCTTTCTGGGAATTCCTACATGTAGGGGCTAGAATGGCTGATATAGCAGCTAAATGCATCCCTTCCTCTGGTTTTTCTTCTTAATTCAGTCAAAAAAAATCTTTGAATTAGCTGGTCTCTGTTGTGTACTCTGTTTAATAAAGAAACTACTAGTGAGCTCAAGTCATTCCCATTACTGTCAAACATGGTAATGACATCATTTGCTGTAGCAATACTGGCCTGAGTCTCATAAGTCTCTCCTAATCATGTCAATATATTATAAACTCTTTTTAAAAATAAATATTTTTTGTTTTAAACCATCTGTAGTTTTTAAATCAACACCAGGTGGCAGAACTGTGCCCAAAAAATCCTGGCCAGCTCTCTTAAACTTGGATGTAAAATTCAGTCTGAGGGCCATCAAAAGGGTGATGAATTAAGTTATGGGCCAGGCATTCATTTTGAGTTTTTTCCCAATACAAAGTATAAAATTTAAAAGAAACCCGTGGAGAAAGAAGTATACCATTTACCAGAGGGGGGGGGGGGGGGAAGTAGTGTTGTAATGGAGACCTCTTCAAGATCTGAGTCTCCCAAGACAGAGATCAAGCCCTACATACACAGTGGTGACATGTTTGCAAGATTCAGGATAAAAGGCAGGACTCCAAGAGACTGGGGGAAAGAAGTGGTACATTTTCAGGCTCTAGGAAAAAGTTGCAGTTTCTGTTAGCAGGCTGGATGAGATACACTGGAGGATCATATTTTGGCCCTGCCTTGATATCATCATTCACCCTGCAGATGGCACACAAGCATGTTCGAAATGTTCACTCCCTCCCCATATACTCTATGTGGTGAATCAGCCACTTTGTAGTGCTGTTTGAAATGTTAACTGAAAATTTCATTCACTATATAGTACACTCAATATCCCACAATGCATTTTGAGAAGTAGTGTACAACGGATGGTCACTACATTAGCCAGTATATCCCATAATGCAATGTGCAGCTAACAGAGCAGTGACAGGAGAGCTTCACATCACAACATAGTCTACCTTAAGGTATTTATTAGTTCAGCAAAAACGATTTGATTTAATACATATTTACTACAAATTACATGCAGATATTCATTTTTTACCACCGTTAGTCCGTTGTTTTACTGTCTCACCATGATGACGTCATTAACTGCGCCATGAAAACAAGCCCAGTAGTGTCCAAAAGCTGTTAGTCTTATTGTTATATTGAGTTTACTATATAGTCCACTATATCTAAATTCACTGTATAGTGAGTAGGGAGGGAGGGAGGGAGGGAGTGAACATTCCGAACACAGCCACAGTGACATCACAAGACATCCAGACCAGCTGGGCTGAAAATTCAGTACACATCTGATACAATACACTGCCATTTTTGGAATATCAACATTTTCAAGTTAAAACAACTATAAATAGCTCCTTTAAATATAAAATACATTCAGACATGCAGATAACAGTGAGCTGTTGGGGCTAGTGGGGCTAGAATATTTATCTTTTTTTTTCTAGTAAATAAAGGTTCAAGTATATGAACACCCTCAAGCTAAGGTGTGTGTGTGTGTGTGTGTGTGTGTTTGGACTGGATTGTCAGAGAGGTTGGCGCCCACAATATAATGGCAGAGGAAACACTGTTATATTTCTTTTTTTTTTTTTTTTTTTAGCAGAAACTGAAGCTTTTTGTGGTAGCATAGCAGACCAGAAATCCAAATTTTACATTTCAATTAAAGACTTTCTTATTTTGAACCTTAATGTAGCCTATGGAACAATATTATTGTTTTTTTTTTTCCTCTAGAACACATTGGTTGAATGTAAACAGCAGTCTTCTCCATTAGTGGGCTGAACATGGTCCTGGACTGGCCTTGTAGCCTTGCGGGTAAGCTGGGTTTGCGAGTCTGTGTGACGGAAATTATGTCACCGTTTCCAGTCTTAGGCTCCATGAGGCCCCTCTGTGGCTGAGCGCATGCAGCCCAAATTTTGTGACCACGGTGAGCTTTAAACAGAGGTCCTTAGAATTTCTTGGCATCTCTAACAAATCTTTGTCCTCCAGATTTTAACCATATTTTCTTTCTCCGGATACTGACAAAAATGCCTTGCTACGCCCAAATATCCTAGTAGGAGGTGACTAAAACATCCATGTTCACAACTGTAAAAATGCATGATCTTTTCAAATGCAGTCACAGTGTTTCAAAATATGAAAAGTTTACTTACACTTCAGGTATCCATACTCATAGGAGCATATCAGTAGTATTTACAGAACATCAGCAAACTTAAGTCAAATACAGACATTTCAAAAGTGAAAGCAACTTTTATCCTGATGTAACAAAACAGCCACAAACTACAAAAAGAATGACCAACTTTGTGTTGGTGGTGTTAAATGTTTAAGGCTATTAATCTACATCACTACTGTGAACGATTATGAAAGGAACAAATATGTTGCTTTTTGGAAACACTTGAGGATTACATCCCAAAACTGCAAATCTGTGTTTATTTTTTCCTGATCAGAGTATGTATTTCAGCAACTATTTGGCCTGCCTTTCTGCAGTCCATCCTTTGAGTCTCGGCATTGGTTAAACTAGTTTGAATTCACCAGACGAAGGCAGCTCTTTCACGGAGCATTCTGACCCCAAACCTCTGCCACTCCCTCTGGTGGATCCACATCTCCTGTGTGGTGTCCAGACACGCCAACACTGCTCCCCCCTTCCACGAGATCAAACGGGGATCCATGTCCTAGAGGGAAAAAAAAAATAGTATTCACATGAGAAACATTGGTCTTTAGTATTTTGTAACTCTCTTCACAAAATATGCAATTCGTTCAATGTAGCAAAGAAAATAAAAACTTAACCGGAATAAGTTAGCAGCACTACTTACTTTTCTATTTTCAAATATGTCTTCTTAAATGGTTTTCACATCAGAACTGTGATAATGCAACTGTCTGATGCAGCAGAATCAGAAAATAAATGTATGAGCTGCCACCTGCCCAGCAGAAAGTCTGTGATTTATTACATTCTGGCTCTCAGCCTGTCTGGAATCCTGAAACTCTGGGGAACCAGCCACTGTTCAACACAGTTTACGAAGAACCTACGTGTTGTTGCTCAGTCTGTTTGTGTGATATCGTCAACCTACAGCAAATTCAAACATTCTGCAGTGCATGTCTTCTCAGTTGTTACAAGTCCCTCCTCCATAAGAAATAGTCAGTGGCGCAATTAGCTGACACCTTAAGGTTCACCTCCACTACTAGCTCAGTGCTAGTAGAGGAATTCCTCTGGCTCAGTGGTCAGAGTGAGAGGTTTTCAGATCATGGTGTCATGATGGTAAAATGACTATAGGTCGGTCCACCTTGACAAGAAGGTCTAAACAGACTTCGAGATCCCAGGTTAAATAGGCATTGGCCCAGTTGGGCTGTAACACCAGTGCTACACAGGAATCCGTGACTCATCAGAATGGGTGACTGCAGAGGACTACTATACTGTTTATGCTCCTCTCACATTAACATGTCACAGGTGACATTTCTGATAGCTGTCAGAATACCTTACCCATACACAGTAATTGATTTAAACCCTTATAGCACTGCTTGTTGTCATGGGTCACAAATTTTGGTGGACCACCAGACTTCCAAACCTGGAAATAAGGTGACTCTGTATTACCCTTTCTCAGCCATCTCGAAAACAACCCATTGAGAAGTGTTTCTGAAAACATCTGAGGTGAGAAATTGTTTAATTGCTGAATCTGTTTTTATGTCACACCAACAACTGCTAGTTTAAATGAGTTTCGTGTATTGTGCTGAATGGAGCTCATATGAGCTGGATGTTACGCCCACTGACAGTGCCACGACTCACAAGGGGAAAAAAATGGCTATTTTAAGGTGCCCGTGGGGAACAGACTTTTTGTGCTACTGTGTGTCTGAAATCCCCGCCTCCAAGTACATTCAAAGCAAGCAATCTCTTCTATTTCCAGCAGCACAAATCAATCTAAACTAGTCCATTTCTGGTAAATGTTGAGGTCTACATGTGAGAAATGATGATTGTGGACAAACATGCAGACCCAACACTGCTTATACCCCCTTTACACAGGGGTGGAGATCATTGAGAGACCGTTGAGAGATTTGGCCAATTTTTGATCTATCACTGATCTCCACAGTCACCACGGTCTCCTCCAAGTTTTGACTCCATCCAAAACACACAAGGATCTTCCAAACAATCACCAAGGTCACAAATTGGCCCAACAGGTGCTGTGTAAAGGGTCCCTAAATTGTTCAAATTCACATGCGTGCAAACCCGTGTTGTGAGATCCCACTGTATAATGCATCACCGATTTACCTTTGGCCGTGTGATGACTTCCACACTGTCCACCAGTCTTCTGAATGAGGGCGGCATTTTGTTGATGATGCGGTGAAACAGAAATTCCTGAGTACCATGAAACATGAGCCCTCCTCCCACAACCAGGATGGAGCTGTACATCTTCCGTTTGGTTTCGTCTGATGCTGCCAAAAACAACAACCCCAGGATTGTTTAAAGTTCTTTCCTAATCACTGTTAATTTTTTTATTATCTAGCTGGACTAAATATGTTTGATTCTGAATTTCTACATCCTTACCACTAGGCCTGTAATGATAACATCTAAAACAATTAATCATACGATAAGAAAAAATTACCATGATAAGTTTTCTAGCCACAATGAGTCACCATTTATGTGTGTTTTCTTTACATAATCCATTTTTTCCACATTTCTATTCCAGTGAATATTGTTCATAAGTTCAAAGCTCTTTGAAAAGTTGTACACAAACATACAGTATATCACTACAGCTGCAATCAAAATTATTCAACCCCCACTGAATTTTAGGTTTATCGGCAAAATGTGAAAAAATTCAGGTGTTTGCAATAAACAAATTACACAAGAACAGTTTAAATAGTTAAATACAACTAATATTACAAGGATTTTTTTTTCCCAAATTCAACAATAATTCCTACTTTCTATGACTACTGCAGTCTCAAAATTATTCAACTCCCTGCACAGAATTCCTCATAAGCACACACACTTGCAGTCAATCAAGGGCTTCATTAGTTGCATCAGGTGTGCCTGAGATAGAACACCTCATATACCTGGACTGTTGACGGTGACCTTTGATTGCATGTTAGAAATATGGCTGTCAAGACAACTGTCCAAAAAGTTCAGAGAAGAGATCACTGCCTTGCACAAACTAGGAAAAGGATACAAAAAACAAAACAAAACAGCAAGGGCACTGAATGTTTCGAGAGATACAGCTGGAAGCATAGTTCACAAGTTAAAAGTTAAAGGAACAGTGGATACACTGCCTGGGTGTGACAGAAAGAGGAAGCTATCAACGGCTGTCACCAGAGTCCCAAGGAGGCAGGTAGTCAAAAACCCTTGACTGACTGCAAAAGACCTGCAGAAAGACTTGGTGGCAGCAGGCACTGAGGTTTCAGTTTCCACAGTAAAATGCATACTAAACACTGATGGACCCCATGACTAAACTCCAAGACGTACACCACAACTGACACAAAAGCACAAGAAAAGTTGGCTCCAATTTGCTCAATACTATATACAGTGGGGAAAAAGTATTTAGTCAGCCACCAATTGTGCAAGTTCTCCCACTTAAAAGATGAGAGAGGTCTCCAATTTTCATCATAGGTATACCTCAACTATGAGAGACAAAATGAGAAAAAAAAATCCAGAAAATCACATTGAAGGATTTTTAATGAATTAATTGGTAAATTCCTCTGTAAAATAAGTATTTCGTCACCTACAAACAAGCAAGATTTCTGGCTCTCACAGACCTGTAACTTCTTCTTTAAGAGGTTCCTCTGTCCTCCACTCGTTACCTGTATTAATGGCACCTGTTTGAACTCTTTATCAGTATAAAAGACACCTGTCCACAACCTCAAACAGTCAGACTCCATACTCCACTATGGCCAAGACCAAAGAGCTGTCAAAGGACACCAGAAACAAAATTGTAGACCTGCACCAGGCTGGGAAGACTGAATCTGCAATAGGTAAGCGGCTTGGTGTGAAGAAATCAACTGTGGGAGCAATTATTAGAAAATGGAAGACATACAAGACTCCACGCAAGATCTCACCCCCGTGGGGTCAAAATGATCATGAGAACGATGAGCAAAAATCCCAGAACCACACGGGAGGACCTAGTGAATGACCTGCAGAGAGCTGGGACCAAAGTAACAAAGGCTACCATCAGTAACACACTACGCCGCCAGGGACTCAAATCCTGCAATGCTAGACGTGTCCCCCTGCTTAAGCCAGTACAGGTCCAGGCCCGTCTGAAGTTTGCTAGAGAGCATTTGGATGGTCCAGAAGAGGACTGGGAGAATGTCATATGGTCAGATGAAACCAAAATAGAACTTTATTGTAAAAACTCAACTTGTCGTGTTTGGAGGAGAAAGAACACCATACCTACTGTGAAGCATGAGGGTGGAAACATCATGCTTTGGGGCTGTTTTTCTGCAAAGGGACCAGGACGACTGATCCGTGTAAAGGAAAGAATGAATGGGGCCATGTATCGTGAGATTTTGAGTGAAAACCTCCTTCCATCAGCAAGGGCATTGAAGATGAAACGTGGCTGGGTCTTTCAGCATGACAGTGATCCCAAACACACCGCCCGGGCAACAAAGGAGTGGCTTCGTAAGAAGCATTTCAAGGTCCTGGAGCAGCCTAGCCAGTCTCCAGATCTCAACCCCATAGAAAATCTTTGGAGGGAGTTGAAAGTCTGTGTTGCCCAGCGACAGCCCCAAAACATCACTGCTCTAGAGGAGATCTGCATGGAGGAATGGGCCAAAATACCAGCAACAGTGTGTGAAAACCTTGTGAAGACTTACAGAAAACATTTGACCTCTGTCATTACCAACAAAGGGTATATAACAAAGTATTGAGATGAACTTTTGTTATTGACCAAATACTTATTTTACCGAGGAATTTACCAATTAATTCATTAAAAATCCTTCAGTGTGATTTTCTGGATTTTTTTTTCTCATTTTGTCTCTCATAGTTGAGGTATACCTATGATGAAAATTGGAGACCTCTCTCATCCTTTAAGTGGGAGAACTTGCACAATTGGTGGCTGACTAAATACTTTTTTGCCCCACTGTAAATAAGCCAGAGAGGTTTGCTGATTCTGTTCAGTGGAGCGATGAAACAAGACAAACTTTTCAGGCCTACGGATCAGCAGTATGTCTGGAGAAGGAAGAATGAAGCATGAAAATCAGAACACCCTTTCTACAGTGAAGCAGGGCGGTGGCTCAGTGATGCTCTGGGGCTGCTTCACTTCCTCTGTCACTGGAAACATGCAGTGTGTGGAGAGCAAGATGGATACAATCAAGTATCAGGAAAATCCTGGGAGGAAATGTCATGCCGTCTGGGATGAAGCTGAAGCTTGGGTGTCATCGGACCTTCCAACAGGACAATGATCCCAAGCATACCTCAAAGTCCATCAAGGCTTGGATTCAGATGAAGCCCTGGAAGATACTAGAGTGGCCATCACAGTTGACTCAGTTGAACCCCATTGAAAATCTTTGGTGGGAATTGCAGTACGCAAACCCAAGAATATTTGTGAGCTGGAGGCATTTACCCATGAGGAATGGGCTAAGATTCCACTTGTTCCACAGGGACCATGGAACGTTTTAAGATTTGGCCAGGACAAATGACCACACATCTACCCCCCCCCCCCCCCCCCACACACACACCAGTCATAAATGCTGCCAAAACAAAACTGCCTTTATAGTGTTAAATGAAGTCAGTTGCAATCAGTATTTTTTGCCATTTTATTATTAGCCCAAGCTCATTATGAAACCTAGAATAAATCTGTGCTTCCCTCACATTCAGCTTTCACCCGCACAGCTCTCTTGGAAAATTGTGAGGAAATCTGTGGTTAAACGTGAATATTTTTTAGAGCCAGAAGCTTATTCTCCACAGCTGTACAAATATGACTTTTGATATGATAAAAAAGTAACTGTCAGGACTCTGTCAATCCTAGCATTCCCTTAGCGCTTACTAGTCAGGACATTATGAACTTTTTCAATAATAAAATTTCATCTATCAGAGGTAAAATCAGTCAGATTCTTCCCACCGTTAACTTTAATACAATAACTACTACAACTCCTTCAACTGATATCTGTTTGGATGAGTTTACTCCAATTGACCTTTTAGAGTTAGATAAAATAATTTCCTCATCCAAGCCTTCAACTTGTCTTTTAGACCCTATTCCTATCAGGAAAGATGTCCTTAAAGAAGTCCTCCCATTTATTGGTAGCTCTATTCTTCAAATAATCAATTCTTCATTAACCACAGGCCATGTACCACAGGCTTTTAAAACTGCTGTAATTAAACCCTTAAAAAGCCAACGCTGGATCCAAGCGTTTTAGCTAACTACAGACCAATCTCTAATCTGCCTTTCATTTCAAAAATCTTAGAAAGAGTTGTTGCTACGCAATTATTTGACCACTTGCAGGGAAATGGTTTATTTGAAGAGTTTAAATCTGGGTTTAGAATCCATCATAGTACTGAAACAGCCTTAGTGAAGGTCACTAATGACCTTATCGCATCTGATAACACAACATAACAAAAATCATTTTTTTCTAAGTTATCTGTGTTTTTTCAACTGATTTGAGACAATTTTGCACCACTGAATCCGAAAATGACATCCGTTTCTCTCGATCAGGTCAGATTTTTATGCTAATTTGTAAGCAGTTGTACAGTTGTACGACATTGATAAAGATAAGTATATGTAAATTGAATGTTATGTCATCATTGTTCAAAATTCAGAGAATTTCAAGAAATAAAAAAGAATTTTGCATCATATAAAGCGAAAATACCCGTACATGTAAACAAAAACATAAAAAACATGTGGCCATAGTTCAAAAAGTTGACCTGATTGAGCAAAACCAATGTGATTTTTGGATTCAGCACATCAAAATTGTCCTAAATCAGCTAAAAAAACAATAAATTTGGTGTTGACTAGTGTAATGGGCTTGTTTCTGTACGTTTCCTTTGAGACCTCAGTGCAGCTTTTGGTACCATCGATCATAATATTTTACTTGATAGATTAGAACACCATGTTGGACTTAATGGAACTTCATTGCAGTGGTTTAGATCTTATTTATCTGATAGGTTCCAGTTTGTTCATATCAATAATGAGTTTTCTTCCAACTCAAAGCTCAGTCACGGAGTTCCACAGGGATCTGTGCTAGACCCTGTTCTTTTTAGTTTATATATGCTTCCGCTAGGCAACATTATTAGAAAAGCACTGTATACGTTTTCATTGTTATGCAGATGACACACAATTATACCTGTCAATGAAGCCAAATGATCGTAATCAATTAGTTAGAGGCCTGTCTTAAGGAAATCAAAGCTTGGATGAC
This sequence comes from Pholidichthys leucotaenia, assembly GCA_020510985.1. Classification (NCBI taxonomy): domain Eukaryota; kingdom Metazoa; phylum Chordata; class Actinopteri; order Cichliformes; family Pholidichthyidae; genus Pholidichthys; species Pholidichthys leucotaenia. The sequence goes on along the minus strand of CM035843.1, from coordinate 357,232,107 downwards.
TTGCAATTTCCAGCTATTAAATTCAGATAAGACTGAAGTCATTCTAGTAGGTCCAAAAAACCTTAGAAATACCTTTCCAAATCAAACTCTTAGTTTGGATGTGTTTAATCTTTCTCTTAATAGTTATGTGAGGAACCTTTGGAGTTATTTTTGATCAAGATCTGTTTGTTAATTCACATATTAAAGGGCCTATATCATGCAAAATCGACTTTTTTGAGCTTTTAAGCATGTTATAATGTTAATTCCTCACCAAAAACACCCCAAAGTGGTGTTTTGCTCCATTCACGCATCTCTGAGTATTCCTCCTCAACCCTGCTCTCTGAGCTGCTGCTCCGCCCTGTCCCTGATAATGATTGGATCCCCACGTTCATACGTATGAACGTAGGTGAGCTGCCCACTCCAAGAAGTGCCTGTGCTGCCAGTACCGCCCCCAGGCTAACGCACACACCCACTTTCTCCGCGCAGCTAACGGAGCGGTGATCGGCAAAACTCTTTCACTTTAGCATTGATGCTGTGAAGAAGTAGTTCCTCTCACACCTAATCTGCTCAGTGACAACAACTGTTTGCTTTTTTACGTAAGACAATGTCTTCTAAGTGGCGTAAATGTGTCTTTGGCTGTGAGAGATTTAGGAGTTTGTTCAGCCTTCCTAAAGAAGAGCCTACTCGTCAGAAATGGTTGGAGTTTATTTTCGGGAGCATGCGTCAAACCAGCCAGCAGCCGGCTCAGGGATTACGTCATGAAATGGGCGGCAGCCACAAGAAGGAGAGGCGGAGCCTCAGAGATTGAGGCGTCTTACTTCCGGGTTGTAAAAATAGCTCGCGAAAATAACTCATATTTCATAAGAAATTCATTCTCCAGTGTACCAAAGGTAATATACTATCACATACATGCATATAGTTTACTCTGAAAGGCTTAAAATAGCACGATATAGGCCCTTTAAACTTGTTTCTAAGACTGCCTTCTATCATTTGCGTAATACTGCCAAGATTAGGAACATCTTGTCTCAGTGATGCTGGGAAACTAATTCACGCTTTTGTTAGCTCTAAATTAGATTATTGTAACTCTTTATTATCAGGTTGTCCTAAAACATCTTTAAAAAGTCTTCAGCTGATCCAAAATGCTGCAGCAAGAGTTTTAACAGGTACTAGAAAGAGAGATCATATCTCTCCAGTTCTGGCCTCCCTTCACTGGCTTCCCATAGAGTTTAGAATTAAGTTTAAATCCTTCTTCTCACTTTCAAAGCTCTAAACAATCAGGCCCCTTTTTATATAAAAGATCTGACACTACCCTATTATCCTAACAGAGCACTATGCTCCCAAAATGAAGGATTACTTGTAATACCTAGAATCTCCAAAAATACAATGGGAGGCAGAGCCTTCAGTTATCAAGCTCCTCTCCTGTGGAACCAGCTGCCGATCTGGATTCGGAGTCAGACTCAATCTCTGCTTTTAAGAGTAGGATTAAAACCTTCCTTTCTGATATAGCCTATAATTAGGGTGGGATCATGTGCCCCTGAACCCTCCCTTAGTTATGCTGCTAATAGGTTTAGACAGCCGGGGGATCTCCAACAATGCACTGGGCTTCACTCCTTTCTTCACTCTCAATGAAATATTTTTGCTGGTCATTAACATCTGTTTGTTCTCTCCCATAGATTGAGTCTTTGTCATGCTGTTTACTCTCTACATGTCTGTTCTTTTTTTCTTCTTCTTCTCTATCCCCTCACCCCCCAGCCAGTCGCAGCAGATGACTGCCCCTCCCTGAGCCTGGTTCTGCTGGAGGTTTCTTCCTGTTAAAAGGGAGTTTTTCCTCTCTACGGTCGCCAAGTGCTTGCTCACAGGGGATCGCCTGATTGCTGGGGTCTTTCTGCAATTGTGGGGGCTTCCCCTACAGTTGAAAGTGCGATGATATGACTGTTGTTGTGAAATGGCGCTATATAAATAAAGCTGAATTGAACTGAATTAACTGCAGCTCTCTAGTTTTTCTTTTGAATGTATTTTTTTTTTTTTTTTTTGTTACTTATTTGTACCCGGAGTGGTGGCTAAGTTGGTAGAGCATCCGCCCCACACCCGGGAGGCAGGGGTTCAAATCCCGGCCGGGTCATACCAAAGACCATATAAAAATGGTGCTTTCTGCCTTCTAGCGTGGTGCTCCGCATAATGGAATGGGGAAAGTAAAGTTACACACAGAGCTACCAGAGGACTGACCCCCCGCTGTAGCTTTCACTACTTACAGTAGCTGTGTGGCCTAGGGTCAGAGAAACGGAGATAGGCGCCGCCCATATACACCTTCAGGTGTGAAGGGATTAACTAACTAACTAACTAACTGCAGCTCTCTAGTTTTTCTTTTGAATGTATTTTTTTTTTTTTTTTTTGTTACTTATTTGTACCCGTAGGTAGATTTGGTTTGCAGTCTGGTGACAAGCCACCGGCTGCCGGTCGCTGCGTGCGCGAGCGCCCTAAACCTACATGTTTTTGGTATGCGGGAAGAAACCAGAGAAATCCCGGAGTAAACCCATGCAACACGGGGAGAACATGCAAACTCCACACAGCTCACTGTTGGTCGGGGGATGGGATCGAACCCACGATCTCATGATCCCCGCGATCCCCCGGCCAAGGGTAAACTGTGCTGCCGCAGTGCTAAACCACTATACCGCAATGTATACATTTTTCCACAAATTTACAGCTTTTTTCAAGTAAATTTCTGCCTTTTTTCCACTTGAGTATTATGCTTTTTTCATGTAAAATTGAGATTTTTTTTTCCTCATAAATTTAAGACTTTTTTTCCTCTTCTTTTTTTCTGCCAGGGCCGGCAGTGGCTCAGGAGGTAGAGTGGGTCATCCAATAACCACAGGGTTGGCGATTCAAATCCCGCTCTCCCCAGCCATTCTGCTGTTGTGTCCCTGGGCAAGACACTTTACCCACCTTGCCTCCATTGTCAATGATACTGGGTATGAATATTTGGAAGTGGTTGGAGAGGTTGTTGGCGTGGATTGGCAGCCACGTTTCTGTCAGTCTGCCCCAGAGCAGCGGTGACTACAGCAGTAGCGTACCACTATCATTTGTTTGTGGAGTGAATGAATAATGTATCCATTGTAAAGCATCTTTTCAGTGTCCATGAAAAAGCGCTATATAAATCCGATTTATTATTATTATTAAGGTTAGCAGCGACTAGTGAAGTAACGCAGCCCCGAAGGAGTATCCCCTGCCTTCGGGGTAGTTTTCAACCACTACTCCATTGTGACCTCATTTCAAATGCCAAGGAGTAAGGGAGCGACAGCAGGCTGTGTGAAAATCCAGTTCTCAAAATTAACCAGTAGAAATGCAAACCAGGATACACAATTAGCTCTCTCTCTCTCTCTCTCTCTCTCTCTCTCTCTCTCTCTCTCTCTCTCTCTCTCTCTCTCTCTCCCTCTCTCTCTCCATTTGTTGCCAAAAGGTAGGTTGGGCCTGAGTCCTACTGGCCCTACTAGTTCTGCGGTCCAAGATCCCAAGCTAGGGCTGTGTGATATGACCAAAATTTCATATCACAATTTAAGTAACCTTATATCACGATAACGGTACATATCACAATACATGTTATGTAAATTCTACAGTTTAGACAATCACGTAGAAAGGACCATCTTTTTTTTTTTACCTCCACCAAAGAGGTTATGTAATCGGGGTGGTTTGTCTGTTTGTCCATCCGCCTGTTAGCAGGATTACGCAAAAACTACTGGATGGATTTTGATGAAATATTCACCAGAGATAGCCCTTGGGCCAAGGATGAACCCATTAAATTTTGGTGATGATCTAAGAGTGCATACCTCCACCAAGGACCTTGTTTGTATTTGTGCAGTAGGATTACACAAGAACTTCTGGATGGATTTGGATGAAATTTTCACCTGAGGCGTTCCTCGGGCTAGAGAGGAACCCATAACATTTTGGTGATAATCCGAGAATGTATACCTCCACCAAGGCTCTTATCTTCTCATAATGTGTTGGCAAGAATCCTCCAAAACAAACCCATTACATTTTGGAGGTGATCCATGAGGAGTGGAAGAAGACTTGGCAGAGGTATGAGCTCTCTGAGTGCTTTTCTACGTTTACATGCATTTTTTTCCCCTCATAATTTTGCAGTGTTGTTACAAAATAGTTTTTTAATGTGCATTTGAGACTTGAGTCTCATAAATTTCAGGTTTTTCTTCTAAATATCATCTATCTATAACTGCAACAGATCTCTGTGTGTGTATCTGTCTGTGTTTTCCGCACATATCGCTCAAACCATTCGTCAGACTGACCTCAGATTTTATAAGTGTTTTGCTGAGGTTACAAGGGTGTGCATCCCCGAGTATGGAGTTGTTCAGTGAAAATATGTAATTTTTATCAATAAAAGTTTAGCTACCGCTCCATTTCCTCATGCTCTGGCTTCTAGAGGTGTGGGCGGGGTTTCGGATTGACTCCGTACTGGTTGGATAATACACGGCATCACGGCATCAGTAACCACACAGCACACCGTGAACAAAACAAGGAAGCTAAAAACAACAAATTTGACTGGAAAAAGATAAAACTGAAGATTTATTGCTTAAAAAGATTATACTATAAAGTTGCCGTGATTGCGTAGGTCTAAAGGATAATTCGGCACGTGGAGAACACGAGGGACGTGAGCAAACTGGCAGGAGCGTCAGCGGGGACCTGGGTCTGACAAAGAACACCGGTGTATCCAACACAGGACATGCCGGGAGAAGCAGCGGCCCAACCAGACGCACCACGGTCCTTCGCGAAGAGGCACACCCAGCCTGCCCAGTCAGTGGTAGACGAGAGTCCTGACTGCTGCTTCACCCGTGTGGTATCACTGTCCTTTGCAGGACTGCAAGACCCCCCATCCCGCACGAGTATCTAAAAATTAAAAACTTAATAATACCGCCATGATTGTGGAGCGGAATGCCCGGAATGACTTAATGACCAAATGCAGGACACAAAAACGCCCAAATAACAAAATCATTTTTAGTTAAATATTTACTGACAAATGGGCAACAGTTGCAGTCAAATGGGTCCTTCTGCTGTGTATAATAATGTTGAGTGTTTTGTAGTTAATTTGGTTGATTACAGTTTTAAAAAACCTTTTAATAACAAAATATTGCTAAAATATCATCAGTAGTGATAGCAGCGGTGATGGTGGCGCGCGCTGGTGCTGCGGCTGTATGCTCTCTGTTTTGGTGCTATGCTCTATGTTTGTGAAGTATAATGGTATGCATGAGTCTTGCAAACTACGTCTATGAACGGAAAGATCTCAGTGATATTGGATTATGGTACAGTTTGACTGTTTCGACGGAATTTTTGTCAATCCACAACATTCTGAAAGACATTGCACATCCATCGGGCTCTGGTTTGTTCCCGGTTTTTCCAGGCAGTGGAGACGGCGGAAGGAGCGGAGGCGAAAGAGAGGATGCCGGTCAGGCCTTCAGGCTAGGCTAAAGAAGCTACAACATCGGACTCCACTCCCAAGCATTTTCCTCACCAACGCCAGATCAACCATGAACAAACTGGATGAGCTGGAGGCAACCATCGCCACTAACAGTTACATCAGGAATAGTAGTGTGATGATTATCTCCGAAACTTGGTTACATTCGCTCATCCCGGATGAAGCAGTGCAGCTAACAGGCCGCACTAGCCACTGACAGGATAGGAATGAAGACTCTGGTAAGACGAAAGGCGGAGGATTGTGCATATATTTGAATAACAACTTGTGCACTAATAGCAGGATTACTGCTAATCACTGCTCCCCTGACAGAAGCCTTGTCAGTCCTCTGCAGACCATTTTATCTCCCTCGTGCGATACCTTCAGTGTTGATTACAGCTGTTTACATTTCCCCCAGTGCTAATGTTAGCACGGCTCTATCTCAACTGCTAGCCATGATAAATGAACAACAACACAGTCACCCGGAGGGAATTCACATTGTTGCGGGGGACTTTGACCAGGCATGTTTAAGAACTGTGTTGCCAAGTTTTGTGCAGTATGTGAACTGTGCGACCAGGGGTAATAACATTTTAGATCAGGTGTATTCAAACATGAAGGATGGTTATAAATCGGTTCCTCTCCCCCATCTTGGTCAATCGGATCATCTGTCTTTGCTTCTGATTCCAGCATACATTCCTCTTCGGAGGAAAATAAGACCATGCACCAGGATTGTTACAGCTTTGCCGGACAATGCTCTCTCCCAACTACAGGATTGTTTTGACTGTACTGATTGGGATTTATTCAAACATCCTGATGTGGGGGATTATGCAGAGACTGTACTGGCATACATTAAACACCGGGTGGATAGTGTAACTGTCAAGAGACACATTAGGTCTTTTTCTAACCAGAAACCATGGATGACTGCAGAGGTTAAAAGACTGCTGAAGAAGCACTTCTCTGCTTTCCAGTCAGGGGACAAGAAGGAATACAGCTTGGCGAGAGAGGAACTGAAGAGAGGCATCAAGGAAGCAAAGGCAGTCTATAAGAGAGGAGTGGAGGGTCATCTCCCAAACGACAATATATGTAGAATGTGGCAGGGGACAAAAGAGATTACCAACTACAAAGGCAGCTCTAATAATAACACCTTCAACACGGATGCCTCACTAGCAGAAAAGCTGAATAACTTATTTGCACAGTTTGAGGTTAAGAGAACTGCTAAAACCCCGCCTCCTCTGCCTTCATCTTCATCTCCCTCCTCTAATATCAAATCTCTTATTGTACAGGAATATGAGAGGTTGAATAGTTTTGATTGCAACTGAACATCTGGGGCATAAAACGGTCTTCATGATGTCAACGATAATATCATTTATCATGATAATTTTGGTTAAAATTTAATGTCCAACAAAATTAGTTATTGTTACAGGCCTACTTACCACAGCAGTCGATGCTATGCAGGATTGCCTTATCCAGTCCCAGTGCTTTGCTCTCAAACTGGCTTATGATGGCCGTCTTCCTGGACAGGTGAGCAGACAGAGGCTCATCCACTTCTCCAGCCCCCACCAGAGACTCCCCTTGCACAGGCCCGAGCTCCATCTCTGCCTGCAGCATTCCTCCACCACCAGCACCTCCGCTCCCACAAACCCTGGGAATGTCTGACAGCTCGCCGACTCCTCCCTGACTGCTCATCTCGCCATCAAACCCTCCACCTGGTCTGGAAATAGCTTTTCTGTCTGCACTGGATTTCGATGACTGCCATGGCAGAACAAGGCAAAAGTTGTGAGACATATTATATAATGAAGCAAATTAGATTTATTCAAAGGACTGATGTGTTCATATCTGTATGTTCTACCTGGTCCTGTTTGCTCTGTGTGGCCAAGAGGTAGTGTTCATCATGAGGATCCTCAGCACTGCCCTGTGAACGGTACTGAAGCGACGTCATCTTCTGACCCACAATGCCAAACATGGATGGGTAGAAAAGACCCATGGGGGCCTAAAGAGGAATAGACAAGAGTATCACAGAATTTACTATAGTAATAGATTTATATTCAACAATGCCAAATGTTTTCAACTGCTATCCTCAACAGCATAGTTTTAAATACAATACCTGTAATTTTTCATCTCCTAGTCGAACCTGGTACAGGAGTGCTGGGGCATCTGGGAAACGTGCCTGGAATTCATGATCTTGTAGTCCTGATATGTCCTTTAGAAACAAACAAGAAAACCAGTCAAAATAAGCTTTCCCTATCAGTCCTTTTCTTTGTCCACAGCAATTTAAAAACATCCAGAGACGCAATCATAATTTTGAAAGCAACCAGCATACAAGCTGTGGATGTCATCAAGCTCCCTTTAACAAACTGGCACAGCTACTCCACAAATACATACTTGATCTAGATGGCAGAAGGTCTCTTTGAGGTGCTGCAGGAGCTGACAGTCCAGTCTGTTGGACAGCTGACAGTCTCTGTAAGGAAATCCTGCCCTCTGCAGGAGCCAGAAGAAAGTGCGCGTCACATCTGAGCCCCCATAGGCCAAACACAACCTGAGGAGTCCAAACACACAGAACACACAAACACAGGTGTTACTTTTATAGCATGATACTAAAAGGGATCTATGTCTTAAATCAATCATCCAGTTTTGTTAATATTCTAAGACCAATTCAATATCTTTTGAGATTATATGTAAACAATCTAATGTATAAATTAAACACAAATGTGGGTCAGACCTGGAGGTCCGATGAGACACTCCATCCTCCACGCAGCAGATACTGGTCTTCTGGTCGCCTACATCTACGACACAAGCACTGCTCAACCCACTGCCAAATGTAGCGCACACGGACTCCTGGTGAACAATGATTGCTACACACACACACACACACACACACACACACACACACACACAGAGAGAGAGAGAGAGAGAGAGAGAGAGAGAGAGAACAGGAACCTTTATAATCGTTCATATAACAATTAGTTCAAATTGAGCAATTTGGACAATAAGCATCCCAGTAGTGGCAATCACTATAATCTATATAATCTATAATTTAACAGTAACCATCTCACAGTGTTTTGAAAACTTCTGATTCTTTACTTCATCTAAAGATGGCAAGAAGCTGGCTACGCATACAGAGGCCCAGTGCTCCTTAAAATACTACAAGGCCCGAAAAGCAGCGGCGAGAACATGAACAAAAGATGCCAGTTCGGCTGCCTGACTAAGCTAAAGAGGTCTCCACACTCCCCAGTCTCTTTGCTGCACACAAAGAGACGGATGAGCTGAGGTGGGATTTATCTTCCTGATACGCCACTTGGAATATCTGCATGATGATAATATCAGAATTATGGCTTCATCCAGGAACCCCTAACATAGCTATCAAGCTCGCTGGTCATTAGACCCACCTACTGGAGTGAGGACTTGGAAAACAGCCACAAAGGAGAACTGTGATGGGTGCAAAATAGCAAATCTTGTTGCACGTGTGTGTAAAACGAAAATAAAGCTATTCTATTCAAGGGTATGCACATGATGTCGCCCATGGCAGTTACAAAAAAACTGAGTGGCAAAAAATGAGTGTCAGCCATAGAGTGTATGCAGTAAAACCCAAAAAATACACACAGTATTCAGTCACAGCAGTACAGAGTGGCTGCTTGCATTGGAGGACTAATCGTATCATTCTATCTTGTATTAATTGACAAAAAATAGATAAATGATTAAAGGCTCAGAACCGGTTCTTCACTTATGTGTAGCATTACCATCTAAAGTTAAAAAAGACACTGTACTACTGTGCCTAAACATTTTGTGATTTTTATGTTTTGATGCATACAAACTAAAGCTGCCACATGTGTTTGCCACTCAGTGCTGTGTTACTATGGTAACTTCCCTGTAACTGCCAAGAATTCTGTTCCAATGCATTCCCTCTATATTATGGTCATTCTGTTGCAGTGTTTCCCCTACCATTATATGAGGGGGCACCCCGCCCTCTTGAAGGTCAAGTTAATTAAATAATATTACGGGAGAGGGAGTGCGGTATCAATGAATATAGTAACTGCGGTGATTCATCGCATTGGGGGGGGCCGAAGATAGATGAGCACACTCCCGCCAGCGGACAGAGAGCGCACGTCGGGAAATATGTTGCATCAACCACCTGAAAAGCAGACAAAATTATCTGCATTTTTTAAACGGTCCCAGGATGGTAAAGATGACAACACTCGCTCTCCCCTGGATGCCCACATTACAACACTGGCTGTTACTGATGAGAGAGAGTCACTGGCATTTTTACAAGGCTTTTAATTTGTCACCCCGTGTCAAACAGTGCAGATCAGTGGTTGATTGGAATAACCGATTTATCTATAGTTCAATGGTTGCTGTTCTTTGTCCTCAGTTATGCAAAATGCATCCGACATTTCACATAATTACCAAACTATCGGCACTCAATAGCTTCATATTTACAAGAAGAGACGCGGTGTGTGTTAAGTTTTGGGGTTGTTTTTCCAAAGGGGGCTGTCAGAAAAAAAGAGGGGAGAGGATCACATTAATGTGAGGTGAAGCGGGGTGCACGCACGAGCAGAGTGGTGCTGAACAAGGAAGATTTCCCGTCCGCTGAACCGTTGTCTCCCACAGCAGCCAAAGATGGTCAGAGTTGCTGCAGACTCTGTGGGTATAACTGAAAAATGCTCTTTTTCTTCTCTCTCAGATGCTACAATATTTGTGTAGTTGTGGCACAGTTGCCTGCTGCAGCATCGAGATTAATCTAATTTGTTAGAATAATGAGGGACAGCCTTCAGGTTCATTTCCATTTCCTCTGTCGCTGTGACTGTAGTCCTACACAGCCGCCCAAAGTGATGGTCACTGTCAAAAAGTGATGGTCTGTGAGAAAATGATCGGCCCGCCACCGAAGTGTGCCTGGCTTAGCTGTTTTTTCTGTTTGGTTTATGGCGAGACCAAGCATGGCCATTTTGAACAGAAACATCCAGAACACAAAGTGAGGACACTAAAGGTGCCTTCACACCAAATGCAAATGGGCGGCGCAAATCCATACAAAGGGAACGGAAAGAAGCGAGTACACACGAAGTCACACATTCACGCCTTCACGTCCGAGGGAATATGCTAGCTTTGAGATTCTGCCATCACCGGAGTAAAAGTATCACCATTGCAGAGTAACTAGTTTTAAAATGAGACTGCCACTCATCTGGAAACAGGAGGACCCGGAGCTTTTCAACTAAATTGGGATGTCGGAGATATTTACCCACGGATTCCTGCCACGGACATGCTAACAAGGCTAGAAAGCTAGCAACAGAAACACTCATCATCTTGTAAAGTTTTGGAGACAGGGACAACTTTTGCAGGTGAGCTCCCCATCGGATAATGTAAACCTAAAGCATGACATTATTTGGGGGATTTACACAGTAGGCTGAACACTGCTGCAGAAGTTATAAAGGCAACTTCGCTTATCTGCATCTCATTCAGACCGTGAATTCATGTCTATTCGCGTGTTTACATTGAGTTATAATGTAATCACACCGTGTGAAAAATTCGCCCGTTTGCGTTTGGTCTGAACACACCTTTAAACAACCCATCACATCCTTGTGCACAGCAGGTCCAATGCACAGGCTACAAGCAAACAGTGCCGTTTCTCCCATCAACCCAAACCACCATGCTGTGCCAATGCTGAATGAGCAGTCAGGCTGTGTATGGAAGTTATTTTCAGTCATAAAGCCAAGATCATTTTCCTCTGATTTAAGAGCACATCAGCTCCAAAAAAAAAAAAAGTTGTTTTATTCACTCAGTTTCTCCCATGGCACAGACAGCTTGGTGGATCTCTCTCAGCATGCCATATGCACAAATAAAGGAGAGGACGGTGGGACATGTCCCCAAACCCTGAAAAAAAGAGAGAATTCTCCCCCTGAATCATCACAGTCCCCTACATATTATGCTACACAACTGAACAAAATGCATTTGAAGCACCAATGCTTAGCATAAATGCATTTTTTTTCTTTAAAATTTGCAGCTTTTCTCATACATTTGTAACTTTTTCTTCTTATTAATTTATTACATTAAATTTGTAAATTTACAATGTTGTTCTTATAGATTAGTTTTTTTGCATATTAAATCTGAAACTTTTTTTTGGTCAATTCTTTACTTTTTTGACCAGTGGATCTTGTGATGTTGAAATATCTAAAAGTAGATCTCAGATGTAAAAAGTTGGGTACCCGTTATTTATATGTTAGAAATTCTGCATTTTTTTAAAAGTGAAGAACTATGTTACTTGTTTATTTTATTTTATTTTATTCTACCTTTATTTAACCAGGCAAGCCATTACAAAAATATTCTTATTTACAATGACAGCCTGGCAAAAGGCAAAGCCATGTGAGGAAATGGGAAGATAAGGGGTAAGAAAAATATTGACACAGCTGAGAACAACAGTGTCAAAACAATGCAAAAAAATGAATACAGAGCTAAAAACAGATAAAATATAATTGTATTAAAATAAATTATTAATTATTAAATAAATTATTAAATAGCATGCCTGGAGACAGCTACAGTCTTTTGAAAGAATGTTCATGAGCATATTTTGAGACAAATTTTTTGATTTTTATTGTCCATATGACTTGCCACATTTTTCTTTCATTTGTTTTATTAAAAGATATTAGGAGTAAATGCATGGTCACTGCAAACAAAACAGAAGAGAAATGAACTTAACAACAACAAACTGGCCTATTTTTATTATTTCTCTTTTTGCTATAGCCTGCAATGGTTTGTTATGGTCTATTTATTTCAAGGTTGGCTAGTTCTTCCTTTATTTATTTTCCCCCCATATGAGAAGAACTCAAACGCTGGCCTGCATAGTTTGGTTTTCAGTTAATTTCAAAGGTCATATAAGGCATTTTTCATGTGGAGAGCAACATATAATAACAATAAAGTTCAGTTTTCTTCACTGTTGCGGTATGAATTCATAAGAGCCACATGAACTACATTTCTTGTACATAAGCAGCGTAATCTTTATTTTAAAGGCCAAACAGCTGTTGTGGCTCCTAGCCAATTCTATTAAAGTCAGAGAGGCAGAAAAGTGGCTCTTGGGTTGGCAAAGGTTGCAGACCCCTGTTTTAAGCATTTGTGTTGAACTCATAAATCTGTATGTGTGGAATAACTCTGATTGTTATTCACAGCTTTCATGCTTCTTACCACACTTAGATGATCACCTAATCAGTATCCCATAAAGTAGACTGAGGTGTCCTTGTGTTGGAATTCAGCAGATACTCAAACTGAATGGTTTGCCATACATGTAGAGATGCTAATTAAGGAAAGACTTTGCAGTGGTCTCTTATTGTGTTTCCAGAGCTGTATGTATATTATTTCCATCCTCTATACAGCCAGACATGTTCATTGTGCATGTGTAATAACCTGAAAACCCCATATTAAGCAGCAGCATGGTGACAACTTCTTTGATGTGCTGTCTGTGGTAGATGTCGGGGACCAACAGGATGCATCTGTAATACTAAATGAAGATTTAATGTTTAAAAAAAAGTGTCCATCAATATGGGTACATCTTACAAATAGCAGGTGTCTGCTACCTTTAGATCTTTGAGAGGGATTTCCAGATGCTTCTGAATAACATGACTCCAGATCATTTCGAGGTCAGCCAGGACAGCAGTAAGTGAGCCCCCTGGACCTGAGTGCACATTGAGCTGACCTCTGACCATAGGCCAGTGGATGTTGTAACAGTCTGATGGATTCACATAAAGAGCCTGCATGATGGCAGGGGGAGCAGAGAAGATATATGTATATGGGTAAAATGGACAGAAAATCAGTATTAAAATCAGCTTATTCAGACATGTGCACTGACCTCGTCTCCCACCAGATAAGGTGGGTGGTGACTTGTGTTTGTCCACTTCACCCTGGAGCTGCTGTCGAGGACTGCCGGGCGGATCTGACAGTTGTATGCTCTGGCCTAAACACACGCAATGTAAAGTAAGTAAAGTTATAGAGATTTTTAATAATGCAAGTTTTCTGTTGTCTGTGAATGTTGCAGATTGACAGCAGCAGTTCTCTTTTGTAAGCAGACCTGTTCAGCAGACACGGGAGTCCTCCGTACTCCGTTTGACATCTTCTTTGACCAGATGGCCTGGTCCACCATTTTAAGCCCATTCTGCCTCTGCTCATTACTGTCTGGTTTCTGAGGAAGACAAGCACAACAGTGACAACACGTTTATTGTAGAAGAGGTCAACATTAACTCAAACTGAGAATACTCGTATAAGATTTTGTGTTGTGGTTGCATCTGGTTATGAGTGACGTACATTTAGACCCTCTCTCAAGAGCCATGAATGCTCATATCTTGGCTGTCCACTTTGCTTGTGTCTGTGGGCAATTACGTGTGGCAGGGTCACTGGAAGAGTGTCTGTGGCTCGGCCAATGCGGAGCGACCTTGACCCAGGGTGGATGACTACTACAAAATTGCTCTGTATTTGCTGTAAAAACAGAGAAACCCATTTTCATATGAACAGTATTGCAATACTGTACCGATTGACTTAATTGAGGTTATGATACATGGTCAAAAATGTGTGTTCACACGGTATTGCAATGCATAGGATTGTTTCATACAGTATATTCAAGTACAGTGGGAATCATTATGCACACACAACTGCCTCCTTCCAGTAGGACTGACCACAAAATTTGGAACATGCCCAGGAAGCCATCAGGACTTTATTTGGTTCTGTTAATTTTCCTTATCCATGGACAATTACAAAACAGAAGTTACGAAGCTAAAATTTATCCAATTACAAAGCAGGACAGTGGAAGATTATAGGCAACTAACACAAAAATAGATAACTAGATAATATTAGGGTAAAAAAGAAGAATTTCAGGTAATACTTCATCAGCTGTTATCTTAGGTGCTAAGGGTCCCATGACAATTCTAGATAGTTATTAGGGCTATTCAATTACAAAATCAGTTGGGACACAATTTGAAATCAAGACATGTAACTGGCCGCACATGTTCAGCGATCTATTGTATATGACAAATTTCAAACCAACACAGATCAATATGATGAAAAATATGCACTTTTTATTCATTGGCTTGGTTTTAAATGTGCGCTTGGCACATGACCAAGGCACATCAAAAGTGCATAAAAACACAATAACAGTGAACACAATAACGGTTGAGCAGAACTTGAAGTAGTAGAAATATTTTCCTTTTGAACAACAATTAAACAAATAGAATGAAAAAAATCAAATTCCGTAAATAACCCTTTTGGTCACATCTTACTCAGGCATATCTCAAAGTGCATAAAAACTCAATGTGCACTGTTAGTAGCATTAACATTTGCTTCCCTTTTGAAATAAAATCTACTACATCCTGGTCATAACTGACCTTGGCCCATCACAAAGTGCATTTAGCTGAATTAAAAAAATGAACTGTCAAACACTTCAGTGCACAAACCCAAATCACAAATCTAAAGATTGATAACATTAACAAACATTACACATCCACTATTGTGGTTTGTTTTAAAGGGCCTATATCATGCTATTTTAAGCCTTTCAGAGTAAACTATACGCATGTATGTGATAGTATATTACCTTTGGTACACTGGAGAATGAATTTCTTATGAAATATGAGTTATTTTCGCGAGCCCGGAAGTAAGATGCCTCGATCTCTGAGGCTCTGCCTCTCCTTCTTGTGGCTGCCGCCCATTTCATGACGTAACCCCTGAGCTGGCAGCTGCAGCGTGTCGCTGCATTCCGCCCACAAAAACAAGGAAGGCTGAACAAACTCCTAAATCTCTCACAGCCAAAGACACATTTACGCCACTTAGAAGACACTGTCTTACGTAAAAAAGCAAACAGTTGTTGTCACTGAGCAGATTAGGTGTGAGAGGAACTACTTCTTCACAGCTTCAATGCTAAAGTGAAAGAGTTTTGCCGATCATCGCTCCGTTAGCTGCGCGGAGAAAGTGGGTGTGTGCGTTAGCCTGGGGGCGGTGCTGGCAGCACAGGCACTTGCTGGAGTGGGCGGCTCACCCACGTTCATACGTATGAACGTGGCGACCCAGTCATTATCAGGGACAGGGCGGAGCAGCAGCTCAGAGAGCAGGGTTGAGGAGGAATACTCAGAGATGCATGAATGGAGCAAAATACCACTTTGGCGGCGTTTAACATTATAACATGCTTAAAAGCTCAAAAAAGTCGATTTTGCATGATATAGGCCCTTTAAATCACCACATGTGTGAGTGGGAACCTGTTTTTATAACTACACATTCCTTTACATATACATATCAGTCAACCAAAAATTTCTAGTAGAGTTAAGGATACAAAAAGCACCCACTTAAAAACTTGAGTAATGACTTCAGTCTTGAAGGTTTGAGGTTTTTCTCCAAAATTTATAACAATTTTCTAATAGTTTTCTACTTTTCTCTGTAAATTTATCTAAATTTGAAACCATTTTCCTCAAATTTGTAATTTCCTCTTGTAAAATTGACTTTTCTTGTACATTTGAGACTTTATTATAAATTTGTGGATTACTTTATGGCTAATTTTTGTCTATTTTTTTTAAGGCCCTGGCAAGTTAAGACGACTGAAATTCACAAAGTCAGTGACTTTAATCCATCAACAGCCTTCAGACAAACTAAACGTGCCAACATTTGGATTTCAAAATAAGGGAGGTTTTTCCTGCTGTCTGATTGGTGAGGAGATTTCTAAAAAACTATAAATATATAGAAATATTATAACAGAAATAACTGCATCTTTGGCAATTTAAATAAAATTACTGTTTTATAAGTTTGAAACAGACTGTAGTAAAATTTGACTTTTTTTTTCTTATACAATTTACACTTTTGACCATAACTTTGCAGAGCCAGAACAGAACAATAATTTAACTCTGATTTCAAAGAAAAAATATTAATACAATTTTATTTAATTAAATAAATTAACTTGAGCATTTGGAGCGGAAGCGGATTGATGAGAATTCGCGACAATCGACGTCAAGGGGATATAATGAACAAAAATTATTAGTTAATATTGCAGTGGATGGTGAAGTAAATCCTCAGCGATTCAGTCACTTTTGCTTTTCCCTGCATATAAAGCCTAACCACACCTGTTTGCTAAGCGACTCTTCATTATTGTTCCTGTTACCAGTGGGTTAAAACCACCATAAATGCCTCCAGTGCTTACATACCTGTTCTGCTTATTTTTTTTTTTTTTTGGCATTTAAAGTACTTTAATAAGCTCATGCTTCTCTCGTGCAGCAATGCCAGCGAGACACTCTGCCTGCCAACTGGAATGGTCACGCAGGCGGGATGCTTCTGAACTCTGCGCGGACGATGGTCCCGCGTGTTGTTCATACAGTATGTGCGCTTGCGGACTGTCATTGCTTCATATTTTTTTCTTAAATTTATATTTCCTTGGCATGGCCTGGGCCACTCAGAGGTTGATTCTGAGCCGCTAACTGAATAGACCTGCCTTAGGGGTTTAGTATGCACCAAGATCCAAGGTGCATATCAAAGGTGGTCCCCCTCTCCTTCCCCCCTGCCCTTGTCATCAGTGAGCAGGACGTGCACAGACAATTCTCTAGACTGAACCCGCGCAAGGCCCCCGGTCCGGACGGCGTGTCTCCCTCCACCTTGAGACACTGTGCGGAGGAGGTGACTCCTGTCTTTACAGACATTTTTAACACCTCTTTGGAGTCATGCCATGTGCCGGCCTGTCTCAAAACTTCTACCATCATCCCTGTTCCCAAGAAGCCACGGATCACTGGAATTGATGACTACAGACCTGTAGCGCTTACTTCTGTAGTCATGAAGTCCTTTGAACGCCTGGTCTTACTCCACCTTAAGACCATCACTACTCCCTTCTTGGATCCGCTGCAGTTTGCCTACAGAGCCAATAGGTCTGTGGACGATGCAGTTAATCTGGCCCTTTATTCCATCCTGCAGCATTTGGACTCCCCGGGAACCTATGTTAGGATTCCGTTTGTGGACTTCAGGTCTGCATTTAAAACCATCCGCCCTGCTCTGCTCCAGGACAAGCTGATCCAGCTCAACGTGCCTGACTCTCTCTGCAGGTGGATCACTGACTTCCTGACAGACCGAAGGCAGCATGTGTGGCTGGGAAAGACTGTTTCGGACTCTGTTAGCATCAGCACCGGATCACCTCAGGGCTGTGTACTTTCTCCCCTGCTCTTCTCCCTGTACACCAACTGCTGCACCTCTAGCCATCAGTCTGTCAAGCTGATTAAGTTTGCAGACGACACCACCCTCATCGGGCTCATCTCCAACGGCGATGAGTCCGTTTATAGGAGGGAGGTGGCCCGGCTGACATCTTGGTGCAGCTACAATAACCTGCAGCTGAACGCTCAGAAGACAGTGGAGATGATTGTGGACTTTAGGAAAGTCACAGCCCCTCTATCTCCCCTTGTCCTTACAGATTCTCCTATCACCACTGTGGATTCCTTCCATTTCCTGGGTACCACCATCACCCGGGATCTCAAGTGGGAGCCGACCATCAGCTCTCTTATCAAAAAGGCCCAGCAGAGGATGTTCTTTTTGCGGCAGTTGAGGAAGCTCAAGATCCCCACCAAGATGTTGGTGCAGTTTTATACGGCCATCATCGAGTCCATCCTCACCACCTCCATCACCGTGTGGTACGCGGGAGCCACTGTCAGGGACAGACTAAGACTGCAGCGCGTTGTGCGCACTGCTGAGAAGGTGATCAACTGTAAGCTTCCATCCCTCCAGGACCTGTACATCTCCAGGACCCGGAGGCGTGCAGGTCGGATCACAGCCAACCCTTCACACCCTGGATACGCACTGTTTGCTCCCCTCCCCTCAGGCAGGAGACTACGGTCCATTCAGACTAAAACTTCTCGTTACATGAACAGTTTTTTCCCCTCTGCAATCAGACTGCTGAACTCTAAGTGACTTTATTAGACTTTTGTGCACCAGGTACAGCAGCTCAACTGGACTCATGTACAATTATCATTCTTTTTTTTCACTGCCGAACTGTACTACGTGGGACTCCACAATATGTTGTTTTTTAATATATTTAAAAATCGTATAGAATAGCATTGCTTATTTTTATTCTATTTTTATTGCATGTATAGTTTTCTATTTTTTTAACTCTTGTGTTAATTTATGTCTAATGTTGCAGCATTGCACCGGGACAAATTCCTAGTTTGTGTATTACATGAACAATGGCAATAAATCTTATTCTGATTCTGATTCCTTGCAGTGAAAACTGAAACCTCAGTGCCTGCTGCCACCATATCTTTCTGCAGGTCTTTTGCAGTCAGTCGGGTGTTTCTGACCACCTGCCTCCTCAAGACTCCGGTGACAGTTATAGATAGGTTCCTCTTTCTGCCACGTCCAGGTAGTGTAGCCACCATTCCTTTAACTTTTAACTTGCAAACTATGCTTCCAAATGTATCTCTAGGAACATTCAGCACCTCTACTGTCTTTTTGTATCCTTTTCCTTGTTCATGCTTCTCTGAACTCTTGACTTAGCCATATTTCAAACATGCAATTAAACTTCACCGTCAACTGTCCAGGTACAGTTGTGTTCATAAGTTTACATACCCTGACAGAATTTATGATTTTTTGGCCATTTTTCAGAGAATATGACTGATAATACACAAACTTTTCTTTCACTCATAGTTAGTGGTTGGGAGAAGAAGAAGAAAAAGAAGCCAACTTTATTATCATTCAATCCATACAGCCAATCATGTACAGTAGAACGACATTAAATTTCTCCTGTCTACAACGTTAATCACATCAAGAATCAGAGGGGCCGCTGCCATGCAAGGCGCCACCACAAACAACTTTTTCCTTCCCCCATTCTATTATGCTGAGCACCAAGCTAGAAGGTGGGAAGTACCATTTTTATATGGTCTTTGGTATGACCCGGCCAGGGCTTGAACCCATGACCTCCCGGCTGTGGGGTGCTCTATCACTCGGCCACCACTCCGGTAATGGAATGGTGGCCGGAAGCCATTTATTATCAAACAATTGTATTTGCTTTTTATAAATCATAATGACAACAGAAACTACCCAAATAAACCTGATCAAAAGTTTACATACCCTACTTCTTAATACCATGTATTGCCATCTTTAACATCAATGACAGTTTGAAGTCTTTTGTGGTAGCTATGGATGAGGCACTTTATTTTCTCAGATGGTAAAGCTGCCCATTCTTCTTGGCAAAAAGCCCCCAGTTCCTGTAACTTCTTCGGCTGTCTTTCATGAACTGCACATTTCAGATCTCCCCAAAGTGTCTCAATGATATTGAGGTCAAGAGACTGAGATGGCCACTCCAGAACCTTCACTTTTTTCTGCTGTAGCTAAAGACAGGTTGACTTGGCCTTGTATTTTGGATCATTGTCATTATCATTGTTGGAATGTCTAAGTGCATCCCATGCGCAGCTTCCGAGCTGATGAGTGCAAATTTTCTTCCAGTATTTTCTGATAATATGCTGCATTCATCTTGCCATCAATTTTGAACAAGTTCCCTGTGCCTTTGTAACTCGCACATCCCCAAAACATTAGCGAGCCACCTCCATGTTTCACAGTAGGGATGGTGTACTTTTCATCATAGGCCTTATTGACTCCTCTCCAAATATAGTGTTTATGGTTGTGGCCCAAAAGTTCAATTTTGGTCTCATCACTCCAAATATCTTTTTTCCAGAAGTTTTGAGTTTTGGCTCTGTGCTGTCTGGTGTATTGTAAGTGGGCTGCTTTGTGGCAATGGCATAGTAATGGCTTTCTTCTGGCGACTCGACCATGCAACTCATTTTTCTTGAAGTGCTTCCTTATTGTGCAACTTGAAACAGACAAACCACTTTTTTTTCAGAGAACCCTGTATGTCAGCTGAAGTTATCTGAGGGTTTTTCTTTGCATCTTGAACAATCTTCCTGGCAGATGTGGCTGAAATTTTTGTTATTCTACCTGACCGTGGCCTGGGTTCATCAGAATCACTCATTTTCCACTTCCTAGAGTTTGAACACTGCTGATTGGCATTCTCAATTCCTTGGATATCGTTTTATATCATTTTCCTGTTTTATAAAGTTCAACTATCTTCTCCCGCAGGTCCTTTGATAATTCTTTTGCTTTCCCCAAGGCTCGGAATCCAGCAACGTCAGTGCAGCGCCGGATGAAACATTCAGGGGTCTGTCAGGAGCCCAGAAAGTCACTGACTTTTTATACACACACACTTATTACAAATAAACAGATCACAGGTGAAGATGGTTACCTTTAGTAGCCATTTAAACCCGTGTGTGTCAACTTCTGTGTACATTATCAGGCCAAAACTTCCAGGGTATGTAAACTTTTGATAAGGGTCATTGGGTAGTTTCTGTTGTTATTCATCATCATCATCATCATCATCATAGCAGTCTGTCAGGGGCGACAATGACTGTTTCATTTAGGTCTGATCAGATTCCTCCACGCAGCTCTGTAATTCGCCTTCCGCTGCCAGGAACTCCTGTCCTTGTTAACCCCGGCAACGTCCAAGCCGGTATGAGTTGCTCTCTGACTGACCATTTCATGAAACTGCTTGCAAAGCATTTGAGTACCACTAGCTTTTGCTGGACTAGCGACACAGTCTTGGCAGATAGAGGTATTATCAGTGGCAAGGACAGGCCAAGACAAACTGACTCCAGTATCTGTTGCAGTGACTGACCAGATGATAGGTTTGTTTATTTCTGCTCTTTGTGTAGTGCATGTCACGCTGCACCGACTGGCAAAAGTCCACATTATGATTTAAAAAAAGAGCAAACACAATTGTTTGATAATAAATGGCTTCACCCATATGAGTGAAAGAGAAATTTTTGTATTATCATTCGTATTCTCTGAAAAATGGGCAAAAAAAAATATCACAAATTCCGCCAGAGTATGTAAACTTATGAGCACAACTATATTTAAGGTATTCTACCGCAACCACACCTGATGCAACTAATGAAGCCCTTGATTGGTTGCATCAGGTGTACTTGAGACCACACCTGATTTGCAAATCTGTGCTCTTATAAGGAATTCTATTTAGGGGGTAGAATAATTTTGAGATTGCAGTAGTTATTGAAAGTAGGATTTCATGTTGAATTTGGATAAAATCTTTGTAATATTGGTTTTATTTAACTATTTAAACTTCTTGTGTGATCTGTTTATTGCAAACACCTGAAAATATGTAAATTTTGCCAACAAACCTAAAATGTAATGGGGGTTGAACAATTCTGATTCCAACTGTATGTGTGAATGGGTGGATAGCTGAATCTGTAAAGCGCTTTGGTCAGCTAGAGATTAGAAAGAAGCTGTGAACGCCAATTTATTTGACATGAGATGGAGCTTAGAATCCTAAGTTTAAATTAAGAAGTTAGCCTTAAGATTTCGGAAAAGGGAACGTTAAAAAAGTAATAAGTAGATATTTATGAGAAATATCCTTTCTTCGATTGTTGATAAATACAGTGTTGTGAAAAAGTGCTTGCCCTCTTTCTGATTTCTCATTTTCTTATATGTCTGTCACATTTAAATGTTTCAGATCATCAAACAAATTTAAATATTAGCCAAAGATACACAAGTAAACACAAAATGTAGATTTTAAATGACAGTGTTTATTATTAAGGGGAAAAAAATCCAAACCTACATGGCCCTGTGTGAAAACGTGATTGCCCCCTAAACCTAATAACTGGTTGGGCCACCTTTAGCAGCAACAACTGCAATCAAGCATTTGTGATAACTGGCAATGAGTCTTTTACAGCGCTGTGGAGGAATTTTGGCCCACTCATCTTTGCAGAATTGTTGTAATTCAGTCACACTGGAGGGTTTTCAAGCATGAACCCCCTTTTTAAGGTCATGCCACAGCACCTCAATCGGACTCAGATCAGGACTTTGACTAGAGCACTCCAAAGTCTTCATTTTGTTTTTCTTAAGCCATTCAGAGGTGGACTTACTGTTGTGTTTTGGATCATTGTCCTGCTGCAGAACCCAAGTGCGCTTCAGAATGAGGTCACGAACAGATGGCTGGACATTCTCCTTCAAGATTTTTTTGGTAGACAGCAGAATTCATGCTTCCATTTACCACAGCAAGTCTTCCAGGTCCTGAAGCAGCAAAACAGCCCCAGACCATCACACTACCACCACCATATTTTACTGTTGGTATGATTTTCCTTTTTTGAAATGCTGTGTTACTTTTACACCGGATGTAATGGAACACACACCTTCCAAAAAGTTCCACTTTTGTCTCATCAGTCCACAGAGTATTTCCCCAAAAGTCTTGGGGATCATCAAGATGTTTTCTGGCAAAACTGAGATGAGCCTTTATGTTCTTTTTGCTCAGCAGTGGTTTTCGTCTTGGAACTCTTCCATGCAGGCCATTTTTGCCCAGTCTCTTTCTTATGGTGGAGTCATGAACACTGACCTTTACTGAGGCAAGTGAGGCCTGCAGTTCTTTGGATGTTGTTGTAGGGTCTTTTGTGACTTCTTGGATGAGTCATCACTGTGCTCTTGGGGTAATTTTGGTTGGCCGGCCACTCCTAGGAAGGAACACCACTGTTCCATGTTTTCGCCACTTGTGGATAATGGTTCGCTGGAGTCCCAATGCTTTAGAAATGGCTTAATAACCTTTTCCAGACTGATAGAGCTCAATTACGTTGTTTCTCATTTGTTCCTGAATTTCTCTGGTGATGATGATGATGTCTAGCTTTTGAAGATCTTTTGATCTACTTCACTTTGTCAAGCAGGTTCTATATAAGTGATTTCTTGATTGAGAACAGGTGTGGCAGTAATCAGGCCTGGGTGTGGCTGGAAAAATTGAACTCACCTTTCCAAAGATGTGACAAACCTCAGTTAATTTATTCTTTAACCAGGGGGAGGGGGAGGAATCACTTTTTCACACAGGGCCATGTAGGTTGGGGTTTTTTTACCCTTAATAATAAACACCTTCATTTAAAAACTGCATTTTGTGTTTACCTGTGTTATCTTTGTCTAATATTTAAAATTGTTTGATGATCTGAAACATTTAAGTGTGACAAACATACAAAAAAACGAGAAATCAGGAGGGGGGCAAACACTTTTTCACACCACTGTACTTATACTTATCCGTTTCTGTTATAAAACATCAGTAGTAGGCTAAAAGTCTGTTAATAGATTGGGTTGTTGTTCTTCATATGGCCTGTCATAGTTGTAATATTCATGTGGTGAAGTTTGACTATATTGATATTTATACCATAACATACTGTATTTGATCTATTTTTAAAAGCATTTACTGAAGGCACAGTAACAATATGCTTAGTGATTCAATTCCAGGAATTAACTGCCCTTATAGTCAGAAAATTTTATAGAACTCTGTGCCATATAATTTCTGGTAATGGGAACAATAATGAAGAGTCGCTTAGCAAACAGGTGTGGTTAGGATTCATATGCAGCCGGCTTCATATGCAAGAAAAGGCAAGGGGGACTGATGAATTGCTGAGGATTTATTTCACCAGCCACTATATTAACTAAGTTATGTTCACAATTATGTACCTGACAAGTTAAGATGACCAAAATTCATGAAGTCATTGACTTTAATCCGTCAACAGCCTTCAGACAAACTAAGCCTGCCAACATTTGTATTTCAAAATAAGGGAGGTTTTTCCTGCGGTCTAGTTGGAACGAGGAAACAAAGATAAACCAGAACCAGGAGACAGAGAGGAAGACACCATAACAAGGACAATGTCTTGGCACAGAATGAGGGGATGAGCATGGACTCATACAAACTCATGAGTACACATAAGGACACAGTGGAGGACACTGGTGCAGGAGATCAGGCTAATTTGGAACAAAACAAAAAAAAAATGAATCATAACTAAGGAGGAACAAGGAGAGCTTACCAAAATAAAACCAATACAAGAAGTACTTCAGAATAAAACTACAACTCAGAGAAACTAGACAGAAAAAAAATCACAATAACTAAAGTCAGAAGAACTTAAACCAAGAATGACATGGAACAATTATCAAACATTCTAATACAGCGGGGAAAATACACGTCAACATTTTCCTCATTAAACATCAACACCCCCCCACCCCCCGTGCACAACTCCCTCATCTCATGCCAAGCTTTTCTGAGAAGTTGGGGAGTCTGCATATAGGGATACAGCTTCCGTACCAATAGACACTCCCAAATAAAAATGACAAATACAACCGCTGTGAAAATGATTATGAACATTTCTAAAGACAGCAGTGAAATAATCCAGTCTGACCTCCTGTAGGGGCTCAGGTATAACCGGAGGAGCGATGGGTCTTTTCACGCCCCGCTGTTGCTCCTTCTCTTTCTCCTTTTCTTTCTCTTTGCTGTTATCTTGCTCTTTCTCTGCCTGAGTCATGACTGCACTCTCATTTAGTTGACCCAACAGTCTGTAATAAACTGGTGAAAAGCTCTACCAAACTAAAGACGAACACCTTTGCCTTTTCACTGAATGAGAATACGCCAGCGAAAGATTCAACTTCCGTGTTTGGGCACGTGGTTCAAAAAGATAGATTTCTATTGGTCAATACTGCACACTGAAAAATTCGTGGGTGCTCACGGCTAATATTTTGACGGCAAATTTGGTCGCCATATTGGTACTGGATAAAGTCCTCGACAGCTCTTGTAGAGAGCATTGTGAATGGGACATCCAAATAATGGTTTGTTGTATTTATTGTTATCATATACTGTAAGTAATATGGAACGTTATGAAGACAAGTTTTAATGAAAATGTCAAGATTCAAAGGTGATTTTATGCTTTTTGTTGTGTTAAATTGCAGATATGGTGCCTGAATGGCACATGCCACTTGTAAAAATATCTATAAAATCAAGGTATCTCTGTCTGTTTGTGTGTGTGTGTGTGTGTGTGTGTGTGTTCCTCAGATATCTCTCAAACTGTTCGACACACTGACCTAAGATTTTAAACATGCTGTGACGTTTGCAAGGTTCACACAAAGACAATGGAGCAGATGGTTGTGATCAACCGGATTTATTTTACACACCCCGACCCCCAACCTACTTCTGAGCACAGAGAGGAGGGGAGGTCATTCTCCCAGACCTCCGTTTCAATCATGGTTACACACACAGATACATCTTGCCCTAATCCTGCTAAACACTGCTGGGTCATTATAACGCAGTTATAATGACACAGCAGTATAACTCAGTAATAACAGATTTAATACACACACAGTAACGTTTTCACTGGCAAAGCATGCTGGGAAATCCCTGCCCCCCTTAACATGGCCCCGACGTTACAATGCTTTGGTGAAGCTATGAGGGTGTGCATCCCCGAATATGGAGTCACTCAGTCAAAATATGTAATTTTTATCAATAAAAGTTTAGCCACCGCTGTGTGACTGCTCTGTCTTCACCCCCCTGGCTTCAAGAAGTGTGGGTAGGGGGTTTCGGATTGACTCTGTGCTCACTGGAGAATACGCCACATCATGGCCATGCTGATTGGATAACACAGCATCACGACCTGTCAGTCACCACAACACTTTGCAAACAAGGATTTTAAAAGCTCTTTGCTGCTGAGGTGTGCATCGAGGAGCCGCTCAGTTAAAATATAGACCATAAAGTTGCATAGGTCCAATGGATATATTCGGCATAGAGAACACGAGGTGCGGGGTGGTGGGAGCGGGGTGGGCCGCCAGGGACCCGCTGCTGGGGACCCGAGGTGCCGCAATGACATCACTGCCACACGCTCAGCCTGCCCGGTCACTGGTACACCAAAGCCCTGACTGCTGCTTCATTGTGGAGCGGAATGACCAGATCAACTGCATATTACATGCAGACACATGCTCCAAATAATGAAATAAATCATTTTTATTTAAATATTTACAGACAAATGGGCAACACTGATGCAAAACTTGCAGCCAAACCGGTTATTCTGCTGTGTGTGTGTGTGTGTGTGTGTGTGTGTGTGTCTGTGTGTGTGTGCGTGTGTGCGTGTGTGTGTGTGTGTGTGTGTATGTGACGGAGGATCAGCGCTGTATGTGGATGCCCTGAATTTCCCTCTGGTGATCAATAAAGTATCCAAGATACAAATACAAATAATAATAATAATAATGGTCAGTGTTTTGTACTTATAATATTGCTAAAATATAAAAGGATGCACTGGTCTCAAATATTTGTAAATGTGTCCTGTTATAGTACTGCATGACTTTATTGGTGATAGACTATAAACTACAAATATAAACTAAATTATAATGATGACTGAACAACTCCCATTCCCCAAAGTGCAACATACAACATTTATCAATATAAGTCATAAAAGATCACACAAATAAGTGATCTGACAAAAAAATAAACAAGCGGTTCTTAAACAGTGGCTAATATTGGATGTTCCATTCATTTTCAATTATTCTGTAATTAATGTTCACACAATCAAATAAATCTCAGTTCAGTCCCTTTCATATTTGTCAAAGTCTAACATGTGATTGCCTACATATAGACCACACCTCTGTATTCCACTTTCAAACACAGGGTACATTTGGGCCTGGAAAGCCTGACTGGGCTACCTGTTTCAGACAGGAATACTTAACTTTCTACGGGCATGCACTAGTTTTAGTAAGAGGAAGCAGACTGTTGTTTGTGAAATTTAAGTGAAACACTTGATTTGTACTTTGTCAGTCCTTGCCTCATAACCAGTTGTGCATTATTTTAGATGCAGATCAATTCCTCCATTGACAACACAAGTGTTGTCAATAAAGTTCACTTCTGTGAATTTTATTGATGCCCAACAGAGTAGGCTAGAACAGAGGCAAAAGTAGCATTGTGGCGACACAATAGGAGATAGCACTCCACCCAGGACTTGGGGTTGGTGGGGGAGAAGGAGGCGACAGATGGTAATGGGGGAACAAGTGAGAGGATCCAGCGAAGGGGGTATGAAACTAGAATAAGATGTGCCTTCACCCCAGCTGTGCCAGGTGTTGATGCATTGTGCGAAGGGCAAGACGCTTTTCACACCTGAGGACGCCAGGGCACCAAAGTATTGTATTAAGCCATGCTCTGTGACATATATGTGGATGTGTGTACACGCTTTGTGACTTGTATGTTAATATTTCTCACCCTGGGTGCCAAAGGTGGGAATAAAGTAGATAAAGAAGCTCGCCTTGGTACCCAAGTCAGTCTGTTCTGTTTGTTGGAGGTGAAATAAAGTTCTGTGTCATCAGCTCGTGTCTTGTCTGATTCCATCCTCCACATTGGTGACCTAGAGGCGTGAAATGGAAATCGGACCGAGCACCACCACGGAGAAACTCCCGCTGGAGTCTCCCACCGCTGCATGTGCCATTGCAGTCAGACTCCCGGACTTTTGGTTTCACGACCCGGTCGCTTGGCAGACAACACAAAGTACCATCATGTGGTGGCATCGCTGGACGCGCGCGCCATGCAGCGCACCATGAGTCTACGAGCCCCACCAGCCCAAGGAAAATACAATGCTCTCAAGCAGCAGCTGCTGCGCCGTTATACCCTTTCAGACATAGAGAAGGCAGAAAAGTTCCTCACCTGGTTGGAGCTAGGAGACAGATTGGCTGTGGACCCGATGGAGAGCATGCTTGTGTTGATGGGCACGGACAACGGATCTTTCCTTTTTGCCCACCTCTTCCTCAGAAACCTGCCGGCTTCTGTGCAAGTGACCCTCGCTAACTCACCGCTGCCGGCGGCGAGGGACTACCATGCGCTGGCAGAGGAGGCAGACATCATCCTGGCAAACAAGGCTTTCAGCGTTCAAGCAGTGAGACCGGGATCTCTGGTGGAGCTCAGCGAGGTCGAGGAGCCGAGGGTGATGGCCGGGACGGCCACCCAGAGACACAGGACCGGGACGCTGTGTTTTTATCACCGCCATTTTGGCAAGGAAGTGCAATGTTGTCTTCTCCCATGCCACTTCAAGAAGCCGGGAAATGGAACAGCCAGCGGTCAGTAGCAGCTGACAGGGAGAAGCTGCTTTTCATCACGGACACACGTTCTGGGAGACATTTTTTGGTAGACTCTGGCTCCCAGAAGAGCCTCATTTTGCCAGTCAGCGCAGACAGCCTGGCAGAAGGCTGTGGCCCATCTTTAATGACCACCAACTGATCCCACATCAGGACATTTGGAGAAAGAACGGTGACTGTATGTTTACATGGACACAATTACCAGTGGGACTTTGTGATAGCTGCATGTTCAATCCCCATCTTAGGTGCTGGTTTTCTGTGTGCCTATGGACTCCTTGATGATGTTGCCAACAGGTGTTTAGTGGACGCTGTATCTTTTTCCTCCTTGCTCTGCATAGCTCGGGGAGTTGGGCCACCAACACACGCAAATATTCTAGCTCCAAGGGGTAAGTACCAGCGTTTGCTTTCCGAGTTCCCAGCACTCATAGTACCCACTTTTTGGCAGACCTTTTATCACCACAAAAGGTCTGCCCATGTTTGCGCGCCGTCGCCGCCTGCATGTGGCTAAACTAGCCATCGCGTGTGAGGAGTTTGCTAACTTAGAACGCTTAGGCATCGTTAGGTGCTCCAACAGTCCTTGGGCATCCCCGCTGCACATGGTGCCCAAGTCCGATGGGTCGTGGCAGCCGTGCGGCGATTTCCGACTGTTAGAATAATTTTGAGCTTAAATTATTCAAAGTCAAATAATCAGGCGGAAAGTTGAATTTATGTACATTTATTACAAAAATATAAGGAGTCACCCCATTGGCCACCTTGGGGGAGAGGTTACAAGGCATGACATTCAGACACACCTAGAATCTCTAAAGGATCCATTCTTCTAAGTCTGATATACTGTATATAGGTAGGAGAAAGGAGAGGGAGGATGAGGATAAGGGAAGGGACAGAGCGAGACAGTCCTGATAACTCAGCTTATCCAGGCGGACGTCAGACACTCTGACATGGGTCATGAAGACATGAGATCCATAAAACTAACAGAATGTCCATGAAACACTAATCTATAAGATGAGTTCCTGTACATTCCTGTGACCCGAAACAGGACATGTCAAAGAGATTATAATAAATGGCTTAGATCATTCCTTACGCATGTACTAATCCTGTCTGAACTCTCTGAAATTGCTCACAGAAACGGCCAAGAATATATAAACTTATCCTATATGGAATGCACATATAAACATTAAACATGGCATATGAAAGGTATGATACTTCTCAATTATAATAATACTTTATTAATATCAATAATAGTATAGATAATATGGAATTTTTCTATCACCGACACTTGAACAACGCCACGGAGCACGACCGTTACCCCATCCTGCACATCCAGGATTTTTCCATGCACCTGGCTGGGACGCGCATTTTGTCAAAGGTGGATCTGGTCCGCGGTTACCACCAGGTCCTGGTTGCCGCAGAGGACGTTCCCAAAACAGCGCTAATAACTCCCTTCGGTCTTTTTGAGTTTTTACACATGCCGTTCAGGTTAAAGAGCGCAGCACAAACTTTTCAAAGGATGATGGATGTGGTGCTCTGTGACTTGCTGTTCATTTTTGTCTACTTAGACAACATTTTGGTGGCTAGCGCGTCAGAGGAGGAGCTCCTAGCCCATCTCAAACAAGTTTTCCAGTGGGTGGAAGCACACAGGCTGATTGTTAACCTGGTGAAGTGTCAGGTTGGGCTGCCAGTAATCAACTTTTTGGGCCATCGCATCTTGCTGGAGGGCACGATCCCGCTGCCAGACAAGGTACGCACAATGTCAGATTTTCCGCATCCGCAGACCGTGAGGGTGCTGCAGGAATTTTTGGGGATGGTCAGTTTTTACAACTGCTTCCACCCCCACACAGCCCAGCTGCTGCAACCACTGTATGGTGTGCTAAAAAAGAAAAAAAAAAACGTGGATAGCATTGACTGGACCCGTGATCGGGTCCGGGTTTTCACAGACGCCAAAACAGTGCTCGCCAGTGCGGTTTTGCCTGCCCACCCAGTCCCGTCAGCATGGATAGCACTCACCACAGACGCATCGGTTGCCGCAGTAGGAGCCAAGGTGAAGCAGTACGTTTCTGGTTCATGGCAGCCCCTCGCCTTTTTCAGCCGTACTTTGTGCAACAATGAGAGTAAGTATAGTGCTTTCGACAGAGAGTTGTTGGCTCTCCACTTGGCTACGTGTCATTTTCAATTCTGGCTCCAAGGTCGCGAGTTTACTGCGTTTGTTGATCACAAACTATTGACTTACGCGACGTCCAAAGTCTCAGAACCGTGGTCGGCTCGGCAACAACGGCACTTAGCTGCAATTTTGGAATTCACGACTGACATCCAACATGTAGCTGGTAAACTTAGCATGGTGGCGGATTGCCTGTTATGCGCACTGGTATCTCCGGTCTACGTGGATATCGATATTTCTGCAATGGCCACCGACTAAACCAGGGATGCAGGCATTTGCACACTCCAGTCCGCAGCTACCGGATTAAAACTGGAGAGCATGGTGGTACAAGAAGGGTGCCCCCCCCCCCCACCCCTGCTCTGCGACGTCTCCACCAGCTGCCCCTGTCCGGTGGTTCCAAGCTCTTGGCGCCGCCACGTTTTTGAGTCCGTCCACTCCCATTCACATCCCGGTGTGCGAGCCTCAGTTAAACTGGTGGGGTCCAAATTTGTCTGGCCGCACTTACGCAGGGATGTGAAAGAATGGGCCACAGTGTGTGTCACGTGCCAGTGGGCTAAGGTGCACAAGCACACCAAAGCCCCCCTCAAGCCCTTTCAGATTCCAGCCAGGAGGATTTAGTGGGTACCCTTCTGCCGTCACAGGGATTCACACACCTTTTAACAATCGTGGACCGCACTACGTGTTGGCCAGTGGTGATTCCGCTGAATTCCACCACGTCTGCCGAGGTAGCCTGCACATTTCTCTCAGCTTGGGTTGCACAGTTTGGGTCCTCGTTGGACATCACTTCTGACCAGGGTTCGCAATTTGTTTTGAAACTTTGGCCCGCAATGGCTGACAGCCTAGGGGTCAAAATTCACCATACCACTGCATACAACCCACAGGCTAATGGTTTGTCCAAGCACTTTCACAGGTCGCTTAAAGCAGTGCTCAGAGCCTTGCTAACGGATGCAAATTGGGTCGACCACCTGCCTTGGGTCCTATTGGAGTTGCGCTCCACATCTAAGGAAGATTTGGCAGCTTCCCTGGCAGAACTCGTTTTTTATCAGCTGTTGCGGATCCCGGGGGAATTTTGCCAGAGACCCCCGTGCCCGGTACTGATCCGCTCGTGCACGTTTTTTCTGGTACAGAGGCTGCCAGCGTTCCGGGCCCGGCGCACCATTGTTTTTCCCGTACCTTTGTTCCAAAGCGCCTGGAGAACGCCAAATTTGTTTTCGTCAGGCACGATGCCCACAGAACCCTGCTGCATCCACTGTACGATGGCCTGTTCAGAGTGTTGGAAACAGGGGAGAAACATTTTGTGTTAAGACTTGGGGGGGGGGGGGCATAAGGAAACCGTCTGTATAGACAGGCTGAAGCCCGCTTATGTGTTGGCAGACGAGCAGGTGGTGTTGGCTCAAGCTCCCCGGCACGGGCGCCCACCTATGGTGGGTCCGCAGGTTTGTGTTCCCCCTGTTAGTTAGTTTTCACGAAACTAACTCTTTCCAATCTCCACCCTTTCCCCCTCCAGAGACCAACCTTTCCTCCTACCCACCTCAACAGGAAGGTGCTTCGACTGGCCCGGCAGCTCCACACTACAGCTGCTACGGGCACTTCTCAAGCCCAAAGGTCCAGAGGGTTAGGACCCCTTCTGGGTGTTCGGGGTGGGGGGTGGGGGACTGTGTGGTGACACAATAAGAGATGGCACTCCACCCAAGACTTAGGGTTGGTGGGGGAGAAGGAGGTGACAGATGGTAATCTGGGAAGAAGTGAGAGGAGCCAGGGAAGGGTGCCAGAGCGCTAGGGGGTATGAAACTAGAACAAGATGTGCCTTCGCCCCCACTGTGCCAGGTGTTGATGCATTGTGTGAAGGGCAAGACGCTTTTCACACCTGAGGACGCCAGGGCACAAAAGTATTGTATTAAGCCATGCTCTGTGACATGTATGTGGATGTGTGTATATGCTTTATGACTTGTATGTTAATGTTTCTCATCCTGGGTGCCAAAGGTGGGAATAAAGTAGATAAAGGAGGTTGCTTTGGTACCCAGGTGAGTCTGTTCTGTTTGCTGGAGGTGAAATAAAGTTCTGTGTCGTCAGCTCGTGTCTCGTCTGATTCCATCCGCCATAGCATCAGTATAAAAAAAAACTCTATTAAACTACACAATATTTGTTTGTGCTTATTTAAAATTCAATCTTCACAAGAGAATATGTCCTCAACTGCTATATATATACTAGTGCATGCCCGTAGAAAGCAAGTATTCTTGTCTGAAACAGGTAGCCCTATCAGGCTTTATAGGCCCAAATGTAGGCTGTGTTATGTCCACAAAACCTGGCAATGATGACCTACAAGGATGCTGCCGTTTACTGAACTTTATTACAGATAATGGTAGAATACAAAGCACATTTACAATGGGGCCAGCTGCCAACCACTGAGTGTCTCTATCATACCTGCATACAACAACAACAACTACAACTGCCTGCTGAGATGGCGGGCCCCCCAATTTGTAAGACATTTTGACGTCATCCACAGGATGCTGCACCACTCCCAAAATACCTGATATTCATACACCACATTACCCGCCCCCCTGCAAAAAATTGAAAATTCTATTTTAACTTTAGCAAATATGCCCTCCCCAATTTAATAACTAATTCCTGACATAATGCACGGCTCAGGAGACACACACGCAGGTTCAGAGTAGCTCAAATAGCTTTATTAACAACAAGTGTGTATGGATGTGTGTCTGCGAGATGTGGATGTATTGGTGGTGGCGTCTGCGTCGGGCACGGAGGCAGGAGACCGTGCAGCCGGACAACCCTATGGGAAAAGCACAGGGAGAAGGGTGACGGGCACACACCAACACAGGAGATGATAAAATGGAGAAGAGCTTACTTGGAGTTAGCAGGTGGCTGGCACAGCAAGGACGGGGTCCGGTAGACAGCGACCTGGAGAGCCCGGTGCAACAGCGAGGGAATGGAGACGGAGAGGAAAGGTCCGCCGCCGGAAAATCCACCTGTGCACAGGGGAGCAGACTTGAAGGGGAAAAGGTAACGGCTTCTTACCGATATAATTGCTGAAGAGGTAGAAGTTACTCACAGCAGTAGTGAAGAGCGAAGTCTGACGGCTTCAGGCCGAAGCCCAGGGCGAGGCGGCTTAAATCCCTCGCCGCTGATGATGTGCAGGTGTGCGTGCAGCTGGCGCCGCAGATGAGCGGCGAGGCATGACAGTACTCCCCCCTCTAGCAGCGCCTCCTGGCGATGGTTTCTCCGGGTGCGCTCGGTGGAACTCAGTAATGAGGGATGGGTCCAACACAAATGATGAGGGTACCCACTGCCGATGTTCAGGCCCATAGCCCTCCCAGTCCACCAAGTACTGCAACCCACGACCCCGGCGCCGGGAGTCCAGAATGGAGGAGACAGGCCAGGCCGGATGGCCACCAATCATCCGGGGCGCGGGTTGCGCAGCAGGAGGAGGGCAAAGGGGGTCGGAGACTGCCAGCTTCACCTTGGATACGTGGAAGGTGGGATGGATGCGGAGGGAGGGGGGAATAGCTACACGCACAGCCACCGGGTTGATAATCCTGGTGATGGGGTACGGGCCCATAAAACGCTGTGCCAGCTTCCTCCTCTCGCCCTTTAAAATTATGTCCTGGGTCGACACATAGACACGCTGACCAACTCGGTACGCTGGGGCAGGTCTTCTGTGCCGGTCCGCCACGGCTCTGTTGCGCTCCGCCGTGCGTAAAAGCGCATTGCGCGCTGACGCCCAGATGAAGCGGAACTGCCTGAGATGCACCCGAACTGAGGGAACAGTTACCTCACTCTCCTGCGCTGGGAACAGCGGGGGGTCGTAGCCCAGGGACGCCTTAAAGGGGGACATCCCTGTAACAGAAGAGCGAGCGGTGTTGTGGGCGTATTCAACCCAGGCGAGGTGGTTACTCCAGGACGTAGGTTTGGACGCCGTGACGCAGCGGAGCGCAGCCTCCAGCTCCTGGTTGGTCCGCTCACACTGCCCGTTGGTTTGGGGGTAATGGCCGGAGGAGAGGCTCACCTTGGCTCCCAGGGCGTTGCAGAATGACCTCCAAACCTCTGAGGAAAATTGGGGCCCCCGGTCCGAGACCACGTCCACCGGAATCCCGTGCAGCCTGACCACGTGCTGGATTAGGAGGTCCGCAGTCTCCAGGGCGGATGGAAGACCCCATAGCGGGACGAAGTGCGCCGCCTTGGAGAAGCGGTCTACGATGGTCAGGACGGTGTCGAAGGTGTTTGAGACTGGGAGTCCGGTGACGAAATCCAGGGCGATATGCGACCAGGGCCTGCCAGGGACGGGCAGAGGCTGGAGCAAACCCGCTGGAGGGGCATTACCTGACTTGCTGGTGGCACATACTGGGCAGGCCCGGGCGTAGCGGGCAGTGTCCCTTCGCAGGCCCGGCCACCAGAAGGACCGTTGAAGGAGGTCGATCATCCGGGAGGAACCAGGGTGGCAGGTGAGCTTGGACGTATGCAACCAGTGGATGACCTCCCCCCGAACCGTGGATGGGACGAATAGCCTCCCCTCCGGTCCGCCGCCAGGGTCAGGTTCCACTTCCTGCGCCTTCCGGATCTTGCTTTCTATGTCCCAGGTGACGGCTCCCATGATGCACGACCTGGGTAGGATGGTGTGGACCGTGTCCTCAGACTCCTCAGGGGCAAATTGTCTAGAGAGGGCGTCGGGCAGGCCATTCTTGGAGCCAGGCCTGAAGGTGATGTTAAAGCGGAACCTGGCAAAGAACAAGGACCAGCGCGCCTGGCGGGCGTTCAGACACTTGGCAGATCTCAGGTACTCCAAGTTCTTGTGGTCAGTCAGGACCACGAACGGCAGGTCCGCCCCCTCTAGCCAGTGACGCCACTCCTGCAGCGCGAGCTTGATGGCGAGGAGCTCTCTGTCCCCCACGTCGTAATTCCGTTCCGCCGGGGACAAGCGCCGAGAGAAGAAGGCGCAGGGCCATTTGACTCCATCATCTGGCGACCGCTGGGATAGAACCACCCCCACTCCTGTGTCTGAAGCGTCCACTTCCACGATGCACTGCAGAGCTGGGTTGACTTGGCTAAGGACCCGGGAGGAGGAGAACTCCGCCTTCAGCGCCTGAAAAGCAGCCGCGGCCTCTTCGGTCCACCAGAACGGGACCTTAGGGGACGTGAGGCGGGTCAGCGGGCCGACGATGGTGCCAAAATTAGGGACGAAGCGGCGGTAGAAATTTGCAAACCCGATGAATTGTTGCACCTGTTTTCTCAATGCAGGTGTGGGCCATTCCACCACCGCCTTCACCTTCACTGGGTCCGGAAGCACCTGGTCGTGGGAGATGATGAACCCGAAGAAGGATGTTGTCTTAGCGTAGAATTCGCATTTTTCGGTCTTCACATACAACCGGTTCTCCAGCAGTCTTTGGAGGACCCACCTCACATGGACCCGGTGCTCGTCCCTGGATTTGGAGAAGATGAGGATGTCATCCAGGTAGACGAACACAAAAAGGCCAATGAAGTCCCGGAGGACGTCATTAATTAGGCGCTGAAAGACGGCTGGAGCGTTGGTCAACCCGAACAGCATCACCAGGTACTCGAAGTGGCCGTTCGGGGTACGGAAGGCTGTCTTCCACTCATCTCCCTCCCGGATCCGGACGAGGTGGTATGCGCTGCGTAGATCCAGCTTGGTGAACCAAGTCGCCCCCTGGAGGGAGTGGAAGGCGGTGTCCATGAGGGGCAGGGTGTAGCGATCCTTCTCCGTAATGTCATTTAGGGTGCGATAGTCGATGCAAGGATGGAGGGAACCGTCCTTCTTGCCCACGAAGAAGAATCCTGCCCCCAATGGTGATGACGAGGGATGGATAATCCCAGCACTCAGCGACTCCTTGAGATAGGCGTTCATAGTCTCCTTCTCCGGCGCCGACAGGCTGTAGAGTCGCCCAGAGGGTAAGGGTGCCCCCTGGCGGATGTTTATTGCACAGTCGTAGGGTCTGTGTGGAGGAAGAGACATCGCCTTGGACTTGCTGAATACCATACCCAGGTCGTGAAATTCCGATGGCACCAGGGATAGGTCCGGGGGTGCAGCGTCCGTAGGTGTTGGGGAAGAGGACGGAGAACAGGCAGCGGACTGTAAACAGGTGCTCATACAAAATGTGCTCCATGCTGACACCCTGGCGGACTTCCAATCCAAGACGGGGTTGTGGAGGCGTAGCCAGGGGTACCCCAGGATGACAGGCGACACAGAGTTGGGGAGGACGTAGAAAGTTATCTCCTCCCGGTGGCTCCCAGAGATGATAACAGGAACGGGGACGGTCTGATGTGTTACTCTCCCCAGGGAGACACGGGAGAGGTTGACCAGGGAGAGAGGAGTTCTTAGTGCCTGGCAGTGGATGCTCAATCGGGTTGCCAGGCTTTGTGAAATAAAACTGCCCTCCGCGCCCGAATCCACCAGTGTGTGAGTGAGATGCCCAGTGGAGTTGTGGCAAAATCGGACGGGCAGCTTCAATTGGGTGAGGGGACTTAACCGATTGATGTCCGCGAGGCCCCCTACAGTGACTCGCGGACCCCGCCGTTTGGCTTCTGTGGACAAAGCTCCACCGTGTGTTGACTATCCCCGCAATACATGCAGAGATTCAACTCACGGCGGCGTTGTCTCTCCGCAGGGGGGAGCTTTGTCCAGCCCGTCACCATCGGCTCCGACTCCTCGGGGCGCGATGGTGGCGGCGTCGCCAGGGGGCGAGCTTGGAACTGGCGTGACGAGGCTCCACGAGGGCGAGAAGAAGACGACTTCCGCCCCGAGGAGCGCTCGCGCAGCCTGTTATCCAAACTGATAGCTAGGGACGTTAGCTCCGCTAGAGTCTCCGGGATGTCCCACCCAGCAAGTTCATCCTTCAGATCATCGTTGAGACTGCGGAGGAAAAGGCCGCAGAATGAACGTTCATCCCAGCCCAATTCCTCCGCCGCTACCCGGAAGTCGATCGCATAGTCCGCTGCCAACCGGCTTCCCTGCTGGAGGCTGAGAAGCCGATCGACCTGGACTATCTCGGTACGAGAATGATCAAAGACCTCCAGGAATTGTCTCACGAATTGGTCATAAGTGAGGGTGGCATAACTGGGCCTCGCCATTACGGCGTAAGTCCAGGTTAGTGCTCGCCCCTCTAGGAGATTCCCAATATAACCAATTCGGCTATGATCTGAAGGAAAGTCTCCGGGCACACGGTGAAACACGGACTCACACTGCATTATGAACCCCCGCGCTCCACCGAGCTTACCACTAAAGCGGGCGGGGGTCGGAATGGGCGTGAGCCGAGTCGGTGCTCCCGGAGCCTGCTGGATGGCCGCTGGAGCAGCAGGAGCCGCGCCACCCTGACGAGCCAGGGGGAACGGCTGTTGGGGGTCCAAGCGGTCCAATCGGTTAGTTATACTGATCAACTGGTTGAAAATCACCTGTTGCTGGTAAGCTATTTGGTCCACTCGAGCCTCGAGAGTGGTAAGTCGGCGTGTGAGCCCGCCGTCTGCCGAGCCGCTCTGCTGAAGCCGTACTGACATAATGCACGGCTCAGGAGACACACACGCAGGTTCAGAGTAGCTCAAATAGCTTTATTAACAACAAGTGTGTATGGATGTGTGTCTGCGAGATGTGGATGTATTGGTGGTGGCGTCTGCGTCGGGCACGGAGGCAGGAGACCGTACAGCCGGACAACCCTATGGGAAAAGCACAGGGAGAAGGGTGACGGGCACACACCAACACAGGAGATAATAAAATGGAGAAGAGCTTACTTGGAGTTAGCAGGTGGCTGGCACAGCAAGAACGGGGTCCGGTAGACAGCGACCTGGAGAGCCCGGTGCAGCAGCGAGGGAATGGAGACGGAGAGGATAGGTCCGCCACCGGGAAATCCACCTGTGCACAGGGGAGCAGACTTGAAGGGGAAAAGGTAAGGGCTTCTTACCAATATAATTGTTGAAGAGGTAGAAGTTACTCACAGCAGTAGTGACGAGCGAAGTCTGACGGCTTCAGGCCGAAGCCCAGGGCGAGGCGGCTTAAATCCCTCGCCGCTGATGATGTGCAGGTGTGCGTGCAGGTGTGCGTGCAGCTGGCGCCGCAGATGAGCGGCAAGGCGTGACAATTCCCACTATGAAATTGCTTATAATTAGCATTATTCAAACACATATTGCTTAAACCCTTGTATATATCACACATATTAAACATCACTATTCAAGCATTATCAACAAATCACAAAATTAGGCTCAGGTATCAGATGATTCAAAGAACTTATTTTCCATGTATTATTTATAAGGAACACTTTGGTATTATTGCTTAAAGAACATTTTGTTAGTAAAGAACACACACACTTTGTTTTATTTTATTCAAGAACACTCATTGGTTTGGCTCTTTCTTTTTTTTAAGTTTTTGTAAAGGGTATACATGTCATTACAGCATTGCATTGTTTACATTTTCATCACATATTCCCCCTTTTTTGTTTTTTGACAACACTGGAAAAAAATTATTACAATGTAGCCGCCAGGGGGAAAACATAATGCCTCGCATCTTAGATAAGAACAAAGTGCAGAGTTTCCTTGGAGATAACAGCAAGTTGTGAAAGTGTGATCTTTTGTGTGTCAGAGACTGCTTGTAGGATCCTTTATGGGCCAGAGACTGTGAGGGGGATGTTAAAGGATTAAGGAAGTGAATACAATGTAACCTTTGATATGAATGCAATGTGACTTGTGAGCTGTGGGGAGACCTGAGTATATAAGGTACAAGTTTTTTCTGAGATGTCCTCTTTCTACTATGTTCATGTTGGAGACATGTAATAAACTGCCTGAGACAAACCTGACTCGTCAATTACACACTCCACACTGGTGACCCAAGAGGAAGCATGCAACACGAAGAGAATTCCCCGGAGCCAGCCTTGTTGGGAGCCCCCAGCCAAGCGTATGCCGTTACAGTCCAGCTACCGGATTTTTGGCAGCACAATCCACGCTCCTGGTTCCACCTGGTTGAGGCGCAGTTCGTCCTCCGGGGGATATCGGTAGATGACACAAAATTCTACCATGTGGTCACAAAGCTCAACACCCACACGGCTCAGCATGTGGAGAGCCTGCTGGAGCAGCCACCAGCCAGCGACAAATACGACGCGCTGAAGACCGCACTCATCCAGCACTACACACTCTTGGTTGAGGAGACAGCAGAGAGACTCCTGGTGCGGACCGGGCTAGGAGATTGCACGGCTATTGACCTGATGGAGAGGATGCTGAGGTTGAAAGGCTCGGACGACGACCACTTCATTTTTACCCACCTTTTCCTCAGGAACCTTCCGTCAGCGACGAGAGCGGCCCTGGCCAGTTCGCCGTTGCTGGCCAAGCGGGACTACCGTGTGCTGGCCCGGGAGGCACATCGGATCATCATGGCCAGCAGAGAGCTCGCGACCACGGCAGCAGCGACTGAGCTCGGCGCGACAGCCGGAGACAGCGGGGAGCCATTGACGGCGGTAGCAGAACCACTGACGACGGCGGCGGCGGGGGCCAAGGAACGCGGAGGAGACACCCTTTGTTTCTACCACCGCCGCTTTGCAGAGAAGGCACGCAAATGTATACCACCGTGCCAGTTCAAGCGCTCGGGAAACGCCAAGACCGGGGGTCGGTAGCAGCTGCGGCCCTCGGGGAGGAGAACAAGCTGCTCTACTTGACGGACGCATGCTCAGGGAGACATTTCCTCATGGACACCGGCGCCCAGTTGAGTTTCATCATGCCGTCCTACGCTGACCGGCTGGCAGGATCCAGCGGCCCCGAGATGGCAGCAGCAAACGGCTCGGAGATTAGGACCTTTGGTGAGAGGACTCTGCTTCTGTCTCTACATGGCCGTACATTTGAGTGGACTTTTATCATAGCAGCATTGAACTTCAATATATTGGGGGCTGATTTTTTGTGCTCACATGGTTTGTTGGTTGATGTCGCTAACAGGCGCCTGGTTAATGCACTTTCCTTTGATTCTATTCCCTGTACAGCTCAAGCGTCCCGGCCAACAGCACAAGCCAACGTCACAGCTGCAAGCGGTAAGTTCCACACACTGCTCACTCAGTTCCCAGCACTCACGGTCCCGACATTTTCGGCAGCCGTCGCTAAACACGGGGTGAAACATTTTATTACCACCACCGGGCCGCCCGTTTTTGCACAACCTCGGCGCTTGGACGCAGCTAAACTGGCCATAGCGCGCGAGGAGTTCGCCAACCTGGAGAGGTTGGGCATCATCAGGAATTCAAACAGCCCATGGGCTTCCCCGCTACACATAGTCCCTAAAGCCGACGGTTCATGGCGACCTTACGGGGATTTCCGCAGGTTGAACAACGCCACAGCGCACGACCGCTACCCAATTCCCCATATCCAAGATTTTTCCGTTCACTTGGCAGGAGCGCGCATTTTTTCTAAAATAGACTTGGTCCGCGGTTACCACCAAGTCCCAGTGCGCGCTGAGGACATACCCAAAACAGCAGTGATAACTCCGTTTGGTCTATTCGAGTTTTTGCGCATGCCGTTCGGGCTTAAAGGGGCTGCACAGACGTTCCAACGCATGATGGATGCGGTGCTGCGCGATCTCCCTTTCGTGTTCGTCTACCTGGACGATATCTTGGTAGCCAGCCAGCCCCATATCCAAGATTTTTCCGTTAACTTGGCAGGAACGCGCATTTTTTCTAAAATAGACTTGGTCCGCAGTTACCACCAAGTCCCAGTGCGCGCTGAGGACATACCCAAAACAGCAGTGATAACTCCGTTTGGTCTATTCGAGTTTTTGCGCATGCCGTTCGGGCTTAAAGGGGCTGCACAGACGTTCCAACGCATGATGGACGCGGTGCTGCGCGATCTCCCTTTCGTGTTCGTCTACCTGGACGATATCTTGGTAGCCAGCCAGCCCCATATCCAAGATTTTTCCGTTCACTTGGCAGGAGCGCGCATTTTTTCTAAAATAGACTTGGTCCGCGGTTACCACCAAGTCCCAGTGCGCGCTGAGGACATACCCAAAACAGCAGTGATAACTCCGTTTGGTCTATTCGAGTTTTTGCGCATGCCGTTCGGGCTTAAAGGGGCTGCACAGACGTTCCAACGCATGATGGATGCGGTGCTGCGCGATCTCCCTTTCGTGTTCGTCTACCTGGACGATATCTTGGTAGCCAGCCAGCCCCATATCCAAGATTTTTCC
This sequence comes from Pholidichthys leucotaenia, assembly GCA_020510985.1. Classification (NCBI taxonomy): domain Eukaryota; kingdom Metazoa; phylum Chordata; class Actinopteri; order Cichliformes; family Pholidichthyidae; genus Pholidichthys; species Pholidichthys leucotaenia. The sequence goes on along the minus strand of CM035843.1, from coordinate 357,190,443 downwards.
GTTAACTTGGCAGGAGCGCGCATTTTTTCTAAAATAGACTTGGTCCGCGGTTACCACCAAGTCCCAGTGCGCGCTGAGGACATACCCAAAACAGCAGTGATAACTCCGTTTGGTCTATTCGAGTTTTTGCGCATGCCGTTCGGGCTTAAAGGGGCTGCACAGACGTTCCAACGCATGATGGACGCGGTGCTGCGCGATCTCCCTTTCGTGTTCGTCTACCTGGACGATATCTTGGTAGCCAGCCAGCCCCATATCCAAGATTTTTCCGTTAACTTGGCAGGAGCGCGCATTTTTTCTAAAATAGACTTGGTCCGCGGTTACCACCAAGTCCCAGTGCGCGCTGAGGACATACCCAAAACAGCAGTGATAACTCCGTTTGGTCTATTCGAGTTTTTGCGCATGCCGTTCGGGCTTAAAGGGGCTGCACAGACGTTCCAACGCATGATGGACGCGGTGCTGCGCGATCTCCCTTTCGTGTTCGTCTACCTGGACGATATCTTGGTAGCCAGCCAGCCCCATATCCAAGATTTTTCCGTTGGCAGGAGCGCACATTTTTTCTAAAATAGACTTGGTCCGCGGTTACCACCAAGTCCCAGTGTGCGCTGAGGACATACCCAAAACAGCAGTGATAACTCCGTTTGGTCTATTCGAGTTTTTGCGCATGCCGTTCGGGCTTAAAGGGGCTGCACAGACGTTCCAACGCATGATGGACGCGGTGCTGCGCGATCTCCCTTTCGTGTTCGTCTACCTGGACGATATCTTGGTAGCCAGCCAGCCCCATATCCAAGATTTTTCCGTTGGCAGGAGCACACATTTTTTCTAAAATAGACTTGGTCCGCGGTTACCACCAAGTCCCAGTGTGCGCTGAGGACATACCCAAAACAGCAGTGATAACTCCGTTTGGTCTATTCGAGTTTTTGCGCATGCCGTTCGGGCTTAAAGGGGCTGCACAGACGTTCCAACGCATGATGGATGCGGTGCTGCGCGATCTCCCTTTCGTGTTCGTCTACCTGGACGATATCTTGGTAGCCAGCCAGCCCCAACCTCCGGGAAACCGCCGTGAGGCGGTTTTCCGGAGGTTGGGAGAGCACGGTTTAATAATCAACCCAGCGAAGTGTCAGTTCGGGGTGACGCAGATTGATTTTTTGGGGCACCGCGTCTCTCCCGAAGGAGCGGTTCCGCTGCCTGACAAAGTGCGCGCGGTAGCAGATTTTCCCCGTCCGCAAACGGTCAGGGCGTTACAGGAGTTTTTGGGAATGGTGAATTTTTATAACCATTTCCTCCCCCGCGCAGCGCAGCTCATGCAACCGCTGTACGATGCGCTCAAAAAACAGAAACCCGCGAATAAGATCGAATGGTCCCCGGAGCGAGAGCGGGCGTTCTCGGAAGTCAAGGCAGCCCTGGCAAACGCTGCGTTGTTGGCTCATCCAGACCCAGCGGCCCGCATAGCGCTCACTACTGACGCGTCAGATGTGGCCATAGGGGCGGTCGTGGAGCAGCGTGTAGCCGGGGCTTGGCAGCCGCTCGCCTTTTTCAGCAGGGCTTTGCGCGATAGTGAACGTAAATACAGCGCGTTTGACAGGGAGTTGCTGGCTCTCCACTTGGCCATTCGCCACTTCCAGTTCTGGCTGGAAGGGCGCTGTTTTACTGCGTTCGTTGACCACAAGCCGCTAGCATTCGCGATGGCCAAGGTTTCAGAACCGTGGTCGGGCCGGCAGCAGAGACAGCTGGCTGCGATCTCAGAGTTTACTACCGATATTCAGCACGTGTCGGGTAAACTGAATGTAGTGGCAGACTGCCTCTCGCGCGCCGTGGCTGCCCCGGTCCGCGTGGGGATAGATTACACAGCCATGGCCGCGGAGCAGGTTAGTGACGTGGATGTGCGCGTGCTCCAGTCTGGACCAACAGGGTTAAGGCTGGAGAGCAGGGTGCTGCAAGACGGTATGCCCCCCCTAATCTGCAATGTCTCCACGGGGCGACTGCGTCCCGTGGTACCGGCCGCGTGGCGCCGCCGCGTTTTTGACTCGATTCATTCTTTGGCGCACCTGGAAGTGCGCGCATCGGTCAAAATGGTAGGAGAGAAATTTGTGTGGCCGAGTGTTCGCAAACAAGTGAAAGAGTGGGCAGCAGCCTGCATGGCGTGCCAACGAGCCAAGGTACACAGACACACAAGGGCTCCCTTGGAGCCATTTCACATCCCGGCTAAGAGGTTCGACCACGTTCACGTGGACCTCATGGGCCCCCTCCCGCCATCACAGGGGTGCACGCACCTTCTGACGATGGTGGACTGCAGCACGCACTGGCCGGAGGTGGTTCTACTGGCGTCAACCACAGCTGAGGAGGTGGTGCGCGCGTTTTTAACAGCATGGGTGGCGCGTTTTGGAGTCCCGTCGGACATTACGTCCGACAGAGGCCCTCAATTTGTTTACGAACTTTGGTCAACAATGGCCCGCAGCCTGGGTGTCACAATTCACCACACAACCGCGTACAATCCACAGGCTAATGGGTTATGCGAACGTTTTCATAGGTCATTGAAAGCAGCTCTCAGGGTGTCACTGACGGATGCAAACTGGGTAGACAAGCTACCGTGGGTTTTATTGGGGTTATATTCTGCGCCTAAAGAGGACATAGAGGCTTCCCCAGCTGAACTCGTTTTTGCGCAGCCACTTCGGCTGCCTAGGGAGTTTCTCCCAGATAATCCTGCACCGGGCAGCTCCCCGTCTCAGCTGTTGCAGCGTAGCATCGACACAGGCATGCTGCCGGGCCCTGTCCACCACAGTTTTCCGCGCGTTTTTGTACCTAAAACTTTGAAAAACGCGGAGTTTGTTTTTGTCAGACACGATGCACATCGCCCCCCACTGCGATCACCTTATGATGGACCGTTCAGAGTGCTGGAAACAGGGGACAAGCATTTTTTGCTAGATTTGGGGGGTAGGAGGGAAAAGGTTGGCATAAACAGACTTAAACCCGCTTTTGTGGTGGCGGACGAGCAAATGCTGTTGGCGAGGGCCCCTCGGCATGGAAGACCCCCACGGGGAGCTTCCCAGAGCAAAATTTCCCCAGAACACCCGCAGGGACTGACAAAAGGTTTTCACCCCCAGATAGCAGCTCCCCAGCATGACAGCACCACGGAGGCGGTGAATCCTGGTTACAGCAGATACGGGAGAAGACTGAAGCCCAAGCAACATGTGGATTGATGTGTAATGATTCTGTCACAGCATGCAGACTGTTATTCTTTTGTTCGATCCAATATGCTCGGGGGGGGGGGGGGAGCCACCAGGGGGAAAACATAATGCCTCACATCTTAGATAAGAACAAAGTGCAGAGTTTCCTTGGAGATAACAGGAAGTTGTGAAAGTGTGATCTTTTGTGTGTCAGAGACTGCTTGTAGGATCCTTTGTGGGCCAGAGACTGTGAGGGGGATGTTAAAGGATTAAGGAAGTGAATACAATGTAACCTTTGATATGAATGCAATGTGACTTGTGAGCTGTGGGGAGACCTGAGTATATAAGGGACGAGTTTTTTCTGAGATGTCCTCTTTCTACTATGTTCATGTTGGAGACGTGTAATAAACTGCCTGAGACAAATCTGCCTCGTCAATTACACACTCCACGACAAGAAAAAGAGAAATTTAAAAAAACAAACAAACAAACAAACAAAAGAGCAGAAAAATAAAAGAGCATCTGAGTAGCGTTGGAACAAAGAGAGGAGCAATTATTGAAATGGTGTTTGTCAAAGATTAGATCTGATGGAAGACACATATTCATTCCAGAGTTGCCACAATTTCAAGAATCCATCCATGTCCTGTCTCAGTGCAAATGTCAACTTTTCCATCAAATAAATGTCCTGAATCAGAATCAGAATCAGAATCAGAGTAAGTTTATTGCCAAGCACATTTACAAGTAAATAAACAGGTAAATATACGAGGAATTTGACTTGACATTGGAAACGTCTAGATGACATTCCCAATGACGCGGCGAGCCATGGAGGCGCCTGTCAACAGGAGGGGAATAGAAGGCCGGGGGGGGGGGGAAGACACAATAGGAGAGAGAAAAAAGCATTGTTGATCAAAATAAAGTTCATTTATATGACCAATATTGTGATTACAAGAAAAAAACTCTCAAATGCACAATTAGCAGACAATAGAATCCACACAATGACACAGAGAGAGCAGTGAATGAATGTGTCGTCGTCAGTATAAATGGGTCAGTTGTGTGTGTGTTGGATGCAATCAGTGGCAAATCAGTTAGGTGAACAGCAATAGTCTCTCTCTCAGCAGATGTTATGACTAGTGTCTGAGGCAGAGGCACATGTCCTTGAGCACGGCAGATGGAATAGTCTGAGTCAGACAAGCTGTCCTTGAGAGTCAGATACTGTCCGCCAATGTTATGAAAACAATTATACTGTTGTTCATCAGGAGGACTGAATGCTGAGGGTGCCGAAAAACAGGTCGAATAGCACTGACTTCAGAGAAAAAACTTTCCATTCTCTTACGGATTCAGTGCTCTAATATTGCCAATATCATTGCCAGGCTTTGAAATCGATTCCTGGACAGCTCTTAGCGTAATCGTGATGTATTCCATCTTCCTGTACAGTTCTCCATTGGCCGCTGTCAGAGTCCTGCCCAGCTGGTCAAATTGATGAGAGAGCTTCGCCGGATCCGCTTTTTGATAAGCTCTGTCCATCTTCTTCAATTTGCGGTACACCAGAACAATCCCAAAGCCGATCAGTAAAATTCCGATGACCATTGCTCCGAATAGATATAGATCTTCTATATCTTCAATAGAAAGATCACACAGACACAAGAGTTTCCAATTGCTTGTATCCTTAATGTAACCCGCAGCAGCAGTCCCTGCGGGACAAATAGGCTCCCCCGGACCTGATTTCCTCGTTGAAAAAATGGTGTCGATTGCATTCAAAGTCCAGCTTATTAATTCCATAATTTCGTTAGATGAATCACCAGTAGAGAGACACGCAGACACAGACAATAGCAAGCTGGGATCCAGTCAGTTAGGGAGGGAGAGACAGGGAGCGGGAGCAGAAGAAAAGCGTCTGCTCTCTTTGGAGGGCGGAAGAGAAGGTTAATCCAATCTTCAAGTGCAGGACAGTCTTTCAACATCCATTTTTTTGTTAGAGCTTTTTTACTTGCCAATATTAAAACAGTGAATAAGTATTTTTCTCCTCGTCTTTCCAGTGATTCCGGTAGTAAACCCAAATACAAAGTTACAAAAGAAAAGGGAACTGTTACTTTGAAAATTTTCCCCAATATTGTCTGTACATTGGTCCAGTATTGGTGGATAACTGGGCATGACCAAAACACATGAAAATGATTTGCAGTCTTTTCACCACACAAGCGCCAACAATTCAACCCTTTATGAGTAAATTTGTTTTGTGCAGGTGTTCTGAAAAATCTTACCACTCTTCTCCACAGCAGGGATGAAGTACTTTTCCATTGTTGTTTATTTAGCTTTTCCCATATTTCCAGTTGTAAAGTGAAATTCCCCTTTTTCCCATCTCTCTTTTATATATGATGTGTTGTCTCCTTTTAAATCCTGAAGACCATGGTATATTTTAGAAATGTATCTGATCGATGGGATCCCTTTATATGGCATTAAGAAAACCTTCAGAACACCTGACTGGGCCCTTTCCACATCCTCCTTTTTAAGTATTTTGTTTATGTGGTGTCTAAGCTGAAAGAACCTGTAAAGGACTAGACCTTGTTTTTTCAAATCTTCAAAACTTCTTAAAGTTTGCCCTTTAAATAAATCGTAATATTTTATCAGTCCGTTCTCTTTCCACTTTTTAAATCTAGTGTCTGTTTTATTAGGAGTAAAGTCTTGATCATAGGAAATCCATTGCAATAATCGATAGGGTTCTTTAGTTTGATTCTCTCTGACTATCTTAAACCAAATTTTTAGCGGGGTCTCTATCCACGGGTTAATGTTATTCAAAAGTTTAGGTAAGGCATTGTTCCCTATTATCGCCTGTAGGGGAATGTCGCTTGTTATTTGGCATTCTATCTCCTTCCATTGTGCCGTGTAGACTGGGTTACATATCTCTACTAACGTTTTAATTTGTGCGGCTTTAAAATAGTCCCTGATATTTGGCAGCACGAGCCCACCTTTGTCTTTGTTTAGCTGTAGGGTTCTATATCTGATTCTAGGTTTCTTGCCCTGCCATGTGAATCTTGAGGTTCTTCTGTCCAGTTCTTGCCATGTTTTTTTGGGAGGTTCTACCGGTATTGTTTGGAAAAGGTATAGAAGACGTGGAAGTATATTCATTTTGACTGCTTCAATTCTTTGTGCAGTACCCAAGAATGGTATCACATTCCATCTTGCTAGATCAGATTTTATTTTTGCCATCAGTGGATCATAGTTTAGTGTTATAATTTTGTTGAGTTGTTTCGGGATATTGACCCCCAGATATTTCATAGATTCCATCTCCCAGTTAGTTTTGAATTTGCTTAGTAAATATTGATTTGGGCCATAGTTGAATGTTAAAATTTGGGTTTTATGCATGTTTAATTCGTACCCCGATAACTCTCCATACTCTGAAAAAACTGAGATTAGTTCTGGAAAAGAGGTGTCCGGCTGCCCCAGGTATATTAAAATGTCATCAGCAAAGAGTGCTATTTTATGTTCCTTCTGACCAAGTGTAATACCTTGAATTTTTTGATTCTGTCTTATCCATTGGTTCAGAGGTTCTATGAAGATTGCAAAGAGCAGTGGAGACAAGGGGCAGCCCTGATGACATCCTCTTTCCAGTTCAAAAGATGATGATAATTTACCGTTAATCCTTATTTTAGCTGTTGGTTTTTTATATAATGCCTGGATAGTTCTAATGAAGTTGTTATGAAAATTGAAACTGGATAAGATTCTATATAGGAAAAACCAGTCAACCGAATCAAATGCTTTTTCTGCATCTAATCCCAGTATGGCTGCATTTACATTATATTTTTTTATATGATGAATTAGACTCTTTTTTTTAACATGAACCAAAGTCTAATGACTAGGGTCCGCGGGTAGACCACCGCGGCACCCAATGCAGCTGGGTGGGTTATTCTGCCACCGTGTCAGCCGCGCTCCTGCCTGAACAGTCTTTTTCTTATGGACAGTCTTCCACGGGGAGAACAGTTCTGCCTGAGGGGCTTTGTGGCGGGCCCGTGGTGGCCTCATCCCTGGAGCTGTTGGATCCCCAGGGCCAGGGCCAATCTTCATGACGCTGGGGCCTAAGTCCCACACTGCGGTAGCTGACTCCTGCAAAGCCTTGCTGTCTGGAGCAGCCACCTGGACATGCCATAGTTGGTTTGTGTGCCGAACCGAACCATCTGTCAGCCGAAAGCATGCTGTTCCCAGCTTTGTCATGATCCTCAGCAGCACCCGTTGTTTTGTTGACTGTGGCCTGGTCAGTCGTCGTCCCGGTCTCTCGCTGGCGCGAACCCACACTCAGTCCATGACTTGGAGTGGCGCCTTACTTGATTTAATGCGTTGTTAAGCTCCCGGTGGCTCTGCGTGCTGGTTCAGCTTGGGACCTCCATTGTGCTGCAGTGGTTCGGTAGTCACCGTGTTCATTGCGAACCCTTCACCCGTTGTCTCCATCATCGGTTGAGGCTCGTTGTGGGTGCAGAAGGTGTCCGGTGCCTCTCCAGTGTTGCTTGTTGAGGCGGACTCTTCACCTGTCAGCTCAGTCACAACCTCTGTAGCTTGTTGAGCAAGGGCACGGCAGTAGTCTGGTTCCTCCTCTCTTCTGTCTGAAGAGCTCTGCTGTGCTGTGTCGAGAGCGTCGTTCATGTTCCCTTCCCTCCAGCTCTGGTTCTGGTTCTGGCTGAGCGAGGGACGTAGATGAGTCCAGTTGCCCCCCTTCTGGGTGGCTCTCCTTCTGGCACCGCGCGGTGGACGCTTTGGTGTCAGTGCAGCTCATAACTACCTCGTCCCACACCACGTCGTCATCCTCAAGGTCCGCTGTGCTCCAGCTGCCGCATCTGGACCATTTGAACCCAGCGCTGTCTCTGATAGTGAACCCGAATCTGTAGAAGAGGTCATATCCCATGGTGTTGTCACCATGCACTGCCACTTGGAACAACAAGTCATACACAATTTTATACTTGTAATAAACAGTCAGTACTACCGTTCCGGCATTGCACAGTCTGTGATCAGTGTTGTAGCATCACCTCACTTTGGCTCAGCAATAATTATTCTTCTGCTTAAAGACATTTTTGTTTCACCCAGGAGTAAGACAAAGAAATGGATTTTCTCCCCCAGGCCACAGCTGAAATCCCATTCCTTTGTTAAAAACCAGCCTAAGGAATTTCCCCAATGTCCGGCTCTGGTTTATTGCCCCCATAAAACATGCAACAGACCTGGCCACACAGACCCACAACTTAATAAAATTTCCTTAAACTCTGGGAAACGCTGGATTTAACCAGTGAACTTTAAAGTACATTATTACAAACTCAATTCTAAACCTTCTTCTTTTCAGAACTATGAAAAGCAAATGGACTCTGATGTTTTTAATGTGGAAACTCAATAATATGTGTGAAATGCATTAATCTGATTTTATATATATGCATGTTAAAAATGTTTATATGAATGTTCATTCCTGCATGTTAATTTAGAAGCACTGCTTATAAGATACACTAAGGTTAGTTTAGTTATACATAGGTGTGTAAAGATACAGTATATTCCAATGTATTTAAAATTGTGTGTATTCGGGTGGGCCGATATCACATGTGACTCCAGCAGCCAATCTCTGCATGACAACAATTCTTCATCCCATTGGCCCCTTGTAGACTGTTTGTTATTGGACTAAAGGTTCATCGAGCCCGCCCACGAAAGGACGCTCATTGGCTGAGATTCCTGTCAGCCGGAAGCCCGGGAAGGCTCAACAGAGCTTATATAAAGGAGAGATACCCCTGCTTCATCCTCTTTTGCCCCTTTTACCCTCTTTTTTTTTTTTGTTACTTATTTGTACCCGTAGGTAGACTTGGTTTGCAGTCTGGTGACAAGCCACCGGCTGCTGGTCGCTGCGTGCGCGAGCGCCCTAAACCTACATGTTCTTGGTGTGCGGGAGGAAACCGGAGAAATCCCGGAGTAAACCCGCGCAACACGGGGAGAACATGCAAACTCCACACAGCTCACTGTTGGTCGGGGGCTGGGATCGAACCCACGATCTCATGATCCCCGCGATCCCCCGGCCGAGGGTAAAACTGTGCTGCCACAGTGCTAAACCACTGCGCCACCGTGCAGCCCAGCTCTTGTCTCTTTTTGCCTCTTTCCGGACCCTTCTCTTCTCTTTCGGCTCGCCCTTCTCCACCGATCTTTTTTCTCTTTGAAGTCTATTGTCTACACACAGCAAGGAACAGCAAGGAAGAACAAAGACTCCGACCACGTGTCGCTTTTCTGAACACAGAGCAGATAACTCGTAATTTGTTTATGTAACTTTGCATTTTAATGTTTTTCTTTTTCTCTTAAATGCCTAGGAATTCCTATTTCTTTGAGCTCAATTCTTAATCGGAGTTAAACTCCAATTTTTACTTATCTCTTTTTCTTTGTTAAACTTTCTGTAAAATCACCGTTTGTTTAATTTTAATGTAAACTTTAATCTTGACTTTATTTTTTATAATATTTTTCTTGACCAATCACACAACAGAAGTTATTATCTTATCTAAAGTCCGAAAGTTTTTTTCTAATTTGAGATCGGATTAGATATCTTTAATTAATTATTCCCGAAGACCTCTGCAGCCGCTTGTCTACCAGGAAGAAAAGACGCAGCTCCCACATCAACGCGCAGCTGTTCATCACACGCTGAAGAAGCGTCGTCATCATCTGACTCCAAACCCAGTTTCAACTCTGGGTCATACAGCCCAGAATCCAGCCTCTCCGACCGCTTGAATTTAAGGGTCGAAATGTGGACCCTGAAAATATCTGCGGGCAGATATTAACGTCCACGAAATCTTGGGCTGAGGACGACGACAGAACCATCATCATCGACGGGAATCACGTGAGCTGCAAACTTTAATTCATCTGCTGAATTAAACGTCTGAGGTTCGGTAATAATTTGTGTATCTAATCAGATGCAAATTAAGAAGCCCTTAACATAACTCTTCTTTTTATTAAAATTCCGTTTTTATTTTCTTAAGATTAATCCAGGACTTTTTCATATAATTAGTAAACTTTCTCCATAAATTTGCGGTGTTTCCATAATCTGTTAACTCAAACTGATAGAAATTGGTTTCTCAAGTTAACCCTGGTTCCGAAAATATTGACATTGTTAATCTATCATTTACAAGATTGATTCTATGATTAATGAAATTACTGCAATGTCTGTTAATCATTTTGTTTAATAAATATATAAAAATGAGAGAAGTTGTTGAGAATTTATTTCATTCTGAGTCTGTTCAAGCACAGGTATCGAATTCACGGAAAATTTTTGAGACTGATTATTAATTAATTTAGTGAGTGATTAAACAGGTATAAAGTGAAATTAAAGATTAAATTGCTTCTTAAAGATAGAAGCTGGTGCCCCCTACGAGTGTTATTGACTTTTCTGGTGTATATGAAACGAGATTTGATCTCAGATTCTAATACATCAATGTAAATTAAATAATTCATACCTGATCATATTCATATTTATTAATATTGTCCATTTCACGCTACAGTGTATTCATACAGCGGTGTTGGGTTCTTGTTGATTTTGTGGTTGGGGAAAAATGTCTTCACTGTGGCCCAGTTTAACATCGACCGCACCACTGCTGTGTCAAGCAGGAGCGGTATGGCTGCCCCATTAGCTCAACCATGCTGTCTGAATAATCGCTGATGTCAGGGCTTACCTCGTGAATGGTCGTTGTTGGCGGGCGGGCTGACTTACTTGGCGGGCCCCACGGTGCTGTTGACCGGCACACTCTGGCGAAATGGTTCAGGTGCCCTTACTTGTTACATGACCCACAGCTCCCACAGACGAGGCCTCTCGGAGCAGACATTCAGCTAACTGCATTCGTCTCGTACTCTTCTGCCGAGTCCTCTTCTCCCTCTGGACCCACCGTGTTAGCTAGCGTCGTCTGCCCAGGTAGCGTCTGTGCTTGGTGCCCATTTAGCTCCGAGGCTAACTTCTCCACCACCTCTAGCTGAAACGCTAGCTCAATTGCGTTATCTAGAGTCATGTTGTTTGGCGCCGTTAGCATCTTAGCTCATAGCCTAGCATTGCACATGTACTTGGCTAACTGGTCCCGCACCATTTCATCTTCTAGCAGTCCAAAACGGCACATACTAGCTAAATGCCTTAAGTCAGCGATGAATTGCTGTACTGACTCACTAACTCTTTGTTGTCTCTGGCGAAAGCGAATTTGTCATGCAATCACGTTGTCAGGCATGGCAAAGTAGCTAGCTAGTAGCTCGACGGCATCCACATACGACTCAGTTGGTCCTAGCATGTGGAAAATTCTTTGGCCTTCTATACCGAGGTTGTGGACAAGGAGTGCTCTTTTCCTTACTTTGTCGAGTTTACCCAGGTCCAGCGCCGAAATGTAGGTCTCAAATGTATCTAGCCATCACGGCCACGGGACTGCAGGTTCTCCCGGGCACTCGAGGAAGGGCCGTAGCGGTCGTAAGCACACCTCCATGGTTTAATCTCTCGTCACCAAATGTTATGTCCACAAACCTGGCAATGACAACTGATGAGGATACTGCCGTTTACTGACCTTTATTACAGATAATGGTAGAATACAAAGCATGTGTACAATGGGGCTGGCTGCCAACCACTGAGCTTCTCTATCATACCTGCATACAACAACAGCTACAACTGTCTGCTGAGATGGCGGGCCGCCCAATATATAAGACGTGGTGACATCATCCGCAGGATGCTGCACCACTCCCAAAATACCTGATATTCATACACCACAGGCTGTGTTTGAAAGTGGAATACAGAGATGTAGCCTATATGTAGGCAATCACACATTAGACTTTGACAAATGTGAAAGGAACTGAACTGAGATTTTTTTTACTGTGTGAATATTAATTACAGAATAATTGAAAATGAATGGGACATCCAATATTAGCCACTGTTAAAGAACCGCTTGTTTATTTTTTGTCAGATCACTTATTTGTGTGATCTTTTGAGTTATATTCTTAATAGTGTATCTTGCACTTTGGGGAATGGTTGTTTTGTCACCATTAAAATTTAGTTTACTAGTACATACCCGTGCATACCCGTCCATGCCTGTAGAAACCAAGCATAAGCAAGTATTTCTGCATGTCCGTTGCTGAAGGGTCTCCTCCTGTCTGAGACGGCTGTGTTGTTCACAGTCATGCCTGCAGCGTACTGCTCGAACCTGAGGTGTTTCATCTTCATGGCATCTTTTCTGATGTGCAGCAGTTCTCCTCACTCTATTGCTCTCCATCTGGTGGGTCTTCTTGTTCTTGTTCTTCTTCTTCTTCGTTCAGACCACTGGTTGAGGGATAGGTGCGTTGTAATTCCAGTTCATGGACAGGATCATGAAAATAGATCTGAGCAAACAGTGGCTTTCGACCCTGTTCAGGAAGACCCGTGTATGCCCGTCGAAACCCAGAAACCGGAGCACCCGGAGAAAATCAGCGCTTTGCTTGGCATTTTAAACATTTGTAGTGTAGACTGCCATTCATGGGTACTGCTCCGAATGGGTGTGTTTTAAAGTAGTGTGTCCTATTCTTAATCGTGTGACAGACTGACACACTGATAGAGATTTCTTGAATTTATAGAGTGCCTTCTGCCTTACTGAGTGAGATTTCCAGATTTACTGCTTCGAATGGGTGTGGTTTAAAGTAGTGTGTCCTATTCGGTCTCAGCTTGTCTGTGCCTTGCCTGGCGTGCAGCGTTGGTGGCCAGCTGACTAGTCCACATCTCTTTGGTCTCAGCTTGTCTGTGCCTTGCCTGGCGTGCAGCATTGCTCACTTTGCGGGCATTTCGGGTTTCAAGTGACTCAGCATGTGCATGGCGCACTGCCACACATTTCCTGTCTGTCTGTGCATCCCTTGTCTGTCATACCCTATGCTGGTGAAGGGTCTTCTCTTGTCTCAGACGGGTGTGTTGTTCACAGTCATGCCTGCGACGTACTGCTCAAACCTCAGGTGTTTCATCTTCACGGCATCTTTTCTGACGTGCAACACAGTCATGCCTGGGAGGTACTGCTCGAACCTCAGCTGTGTCATCTTCACGGACTCTTTCCTGATGTGCTCGAACCTCAGGTGTTTCATCTTCACAGCATCTTTTTTTGACGTGCAACACAGTCATGCCTGGGAGGTACTGCTCGAACCTCAGCTGTGTCATCTTCACGGGATCTTTCCTGACGTGCAGCAGTTCTTCTCTTCTTCTTCTTCTTCTTCTTCTTCTTCTACTGCTTCTTCTTCTTCTTCTCTCGGTTACTGGTGGATAGCAAACAACTGAAAGGTGCATACCGCCACCTACTGTACAAGAGTGTGTAACATTATGTCATCTGAGCCCAACCCCTAAATTCTATGACTTAATCCTGTGTTAATTAAAAAAGAGAAAAGAGCTCTTCTCGTGATTCTTATTGCCTCTCCATCTCCATCTGTTCCCAGAATCCCAGTTAAATCCCATTCCCTACCGGCCTCTCTAACTTCATTTTCCATGATCTGTCTTTCATTTCCGTATTTGTGACAGTGTAATAAGATGTGCTCGACATATTCTTTTACTCCCCATTCTCTACATTTGTCACTTTCGCTTTTCCCCATGGTGACTAAAGTGCCGTTTAAACCTGTATGATCCAGTCTGAGTCTTACCAAAATGATGTCTTCCCTCCTTTTGGTTGTTATGTAATTCTTTATAGCAATAGATTTTTGTATTCTGTAATACGATCTACCTTTATGATCTTCATCCCATCTTTTTTCCATAGCTCAGTTCCTTTTTTCTTGATTACTGCTTTCCCTTCACCTTTTCCAAGAGACAATGGTATAGTTATTTCTTTACCAAGAGCACTTTTTGCTAATTTGTCTGCACAGTCATTCCCTTTCAACTCTTCATGTGCAGGAACCCAACAAAACTGAACTTCTCCACCACCCCTGTGTACCCTAAATAAACTGTGATATAGCTCAATCACAAAATCTTCCCTTGTAGATTTTAGTGTCTGTATGGTTTTTAACGCTGCAAGTGAATCCGTGCACATCACCACCCAGTCCCGTCTGACCTCCTCCACCCACTGCAAAGCAATAATTATTGCCACCATCTCTGCTGTAAACACGGATGTATTGTTGGAGAGTCTTTTTGCGATGGTCACTTTAAACTCTGGAATGTATACTCCAACTCCAACAGAGCCCTCTTTGTTCTTTGAACCATCAGTATAGAGCTGTAAGAAGTTATAGTAATTGTTCCTGAGGTAAATGCTTGTTTTAACACCAACTTCACTCATACGCCAATCCTTTTTCCTCATTAGCAGACTAGCGTCTACTTCTATTCCCGCAAACATCCAAGGGGGAACATTACTCACTGGACTGGTGTTAGCTATATCAATAGTGTGTAGCTCATACATTCTGGCTTTTCTTTCAATTGTCCACCCAAACCCGTGTCCCTGGAAATTAGAGTATTCCCAGCAGTCTTGTAGTGTTGTTTCTGAAATATTCGCTTCCTCACTTCCTTTCAGCTTGACCCAGTATGATAATGCAAATTTATCTCTTCTAAAATCCATTGGCATTTCTCCTGCTTCTATTAAAACTGCATTGTTTGGTGTTGTTTTGATGACTCCAATGTACAGGCGAAGCGCTCTATGCTGCATTCTATTTTTTCCAGAGTCGTCTTTGCCGCTGCTCCACAAGTCATTCATCCGTAGTCTATTGTCGATCGCATTAGTGCTCTGTAAATGTCAATTAATGCCTGTTTATCTGCACCCCATTTGTGTCCAGCTATAGCTTTTATGAGATTAATGACTTTTTTGCACTCTGTCTCCAGATTTTCAACATGAACTCTCCATGTGTATACACTATCAAACCACAATCCTAGATATCTGAACTCACTGACTTTCTCTATTGGTTGATTATATAATGTTAATGGTTCTGTACCAGTTCTGCATTTTTTGTTAAAGTCATATAGCAAGTTTTACTGTTTGAAAATTTAAATCCCCACTCATATGACTACTTTTCCACTTTCTCCATTGCTTTCCTGATGTTTTTGAACACAAATTTCTCATTTCTTCCCCTCGTCCATATGGCTCCATCATCTGCATATAATGCTGTTTTGATGGATCTCTCTTGATCCGCAAACATGTCATTAATCATTATATTGAATAAAACATTGCTTATCACACTCCCCGGAGGAACACCATTTTCTATTTCAAAGTCATTAGAAACTTCTCATCCTACTTTAACCCTAATTGTCTTGTGTGTTAAAAAAATCCATTATTCAATTATACATTCTACCACCAATTCCCATTTTCTTCAATTTGATAAGTCCATCCCTCCACAGTGAGTCATAAGCCTTTTCAATATCCAGATAAACTATAACCATTACTTCTTTCATTTTGAGAGTCTTTTCAATATCATTACTTATCCTAACTAGAGCATCCACTGTGGATCTTACTCTTTTAAAACCATTCTGATAGTCGTTTATTAATCGGTTTTGCTCTAGTACATATGAGAGTCTGTAAACTAACACCTTATCCATCCATTTCCCTAAGTGTGACGTTAATGCTATTGGCCTGTAGTTTCCTGGATGAGCTGGATCTTTCCCTGGCTTATTAGATGGTAAAATTACAGCCTTTTTCCGCCCACTTGGGATAACCCCCTCCTTCCATATTCTGTTAAACAATTTCAGCACCAGTTGCATTGATTGCATAGGCAACTGCCGGAACATAACATAGCTTAACTCACCATATCCTGGAGCTGTGTATCCACTATCTTGCAAAGCTCTCTTAAGCTCTGACATTGTGAGCTCGAGGTCTAACGCAGTCATGTTAGTCACTTAATTTTTGAAGTCTGCATTTTCTCTGAGTTTATGTTGCCTTTGCTGTCTATGACTCTCACCGAGATGGTCTCCTTTATGCACTGCTGCAAATGCTCTACCTAGGACGTCTGCCTTTTCTTTGTCTGATACAGCCATTTTGTCCCCACCTGCTAAAGCTGGAATTTTAACTGATACCCTTTTCCCACTCATTTTTTTTAAACATACCCCAGACATCACCTAGTTCTGTTTTCCTACCAAGCGTCTGGTTGGTCTATATGACATCATAAAGACATCAAGGCAGGCATCATAGGACACTACATCATAGGTAGCCAGTCGTAAAATACATCAAGGCAGGCATCTTGAATGATTGTCTATATGACATCATAAAGACACCAAGGCAGGCATCATAGGACACTACATCATAGGTAGCCAGTCCTATTGCCTATATGACGGCATCGCCTGTATGATGGCATCGCAAGTCCTATGTAGCCTGGCAACATCATAGGTAGCCAGTCCTATTGCCTATATGACGGCATCGCCTATATGACGACATTGCGAGTCCTATGTAGCCTGAGATCATAGGATAATCATAGGACATCATACAGACATCACAGGCCGTCCTATGATGTCCTATGATCGTGACACACAGAGATTTCTTGAATTTATAGAGTGATGATGATATGTGTAGTTTATAATATATCTTCAATAAACTCATGTCTTACTATAACAGGACACGTTTATAAATACAGTGATCCCTCGCTACTTCGCGCTTCACCTTTCGCGCCCTCAGTGCATCGCGGATTTTTCAAAAATATTCATCTAAAAATTCAAAATTGAGAAATAATGGGCGGGCGCTAGCAGAAGGCAGGGAGACTACATTAGACCATCAGGTATCAACACGGAGAGCCGCACAGCTCAAAAAATCCACCTCTCTGTTTGCTGTTCTCGTGTTGGCTCGGCTCGGAAATCTCGCAAGCTGATTGGCCGAGACGTTTCACCCACCTCCTCTCCCTGCCGAGCGCCCATGAAGGAAGGAAGACCGCATTCATTGCTCTTTATCGCTCGTGTTACTTTTAGTCTCGCAGCGTGGAACTTTTTGCTGTTCTCTTGTGCCATTTTGTGCAAAATAGTCTTCCCGTCGAGCCACTACGCCGCCTCCTGCAGCTTCTCCAGCTCTATCGGAAGCTGCCCTCGATGATCCTGCGCTTCTAGCACCTGACGATGAGGCGTCACCTGAGGAGCAGTAAAGCTCTCATTAACCTGTGCAGTAAATCATTTTCATCTTGAGTTACGTATCTTGTTATAAGAATAAAAGAGTTCTAAAAACATATTTATGTACACTTTATTTACATCTACGTATGTATGTACACGTACACACACACACACACACGTATCATATGAGAGAGAGAGTGAGAGAATGAACTTACGTATTATTTATGGATGACGTCATTAGGGGTGACGCTACTTCGCGGTTTTTCACTTTTCGCGGTCGGTTCTGGAACCCATTAACCGCGATAAGTGAGGGATCACTGTATTTGAGACACATTGTAGTTTAGCAATATTATAAGTACAAAACACCCAACATTATTATTATTTTTTTTTTTTTTGTATTTGTATCTTGTATACTTTATTGATCCCCAGAGTGAAATTCAGAGCATCCACAGTACAGCGCCAATACCGTCACCATTCACACACACACACACACACACACACACACAGCAGAATGACCTGTTTGGCTGCAGCTGTTGCATTAGTGTTGAACATTTGTCTGTAAATATTTAAATAAAAATGATTTATTTCGTTATTTGGGCATTTTTGCATCTTGTTGTCATTTAGCCAAAGCGTGCATATGTGTCTGCATATGATATGCAGTTGATTTGACCATTCCACTCCACAATCATGGCAGTATTATGTTTTTAATCTTTAGATACTCGCGTGGGAGGGGGGACTCGCGGTCCTACAAAGTACAGTGGTACCACACGCGTGAACCAGAAGCAGTTACTCCCATCTACTACTGACTGGGCAGGCTGGGCTCACCTCCCTGCGAAGGACCGTGGTCCGCCCGGTTGGGCCGCTGCTTCTCATGTTCTCCACATATGGTGAATTATCCTTCAGATCTACGCAATCACAGCAACTTTATGGTATAATTTTTTTAAGCATTAAATCATCAGTATTATCTTTTTCTAGTCACATTTGTTGTTTTTCACTTCCTTGTTTTGTCCAGGGAACATTGTGGTGATTGACAGGTCATGATGCCGCGTATTATCCAATCAGCATGGTCATGATGCTGTGTGTTATCCAATCAGCATGGTCGTGATGCCGCATATTATTCAGTCAGCATGGCCATGATGCCGCGTATTATCCAATCAGCACAGAGTCAATCTGAAACCCCGCCCACACTTCTTGAAGCCAGGGCATGAAGAGACAGAGCGGTAACAGAGTGGTGGCTACTTTTATTGATAAAACTGACATTTTGACTGAGCGACTCCATACACGGTGATGCACACCCTCGTAACCTCAGCAAAACACATATAAAGTCCTAGGTCAGTCTGAGGAACGGTTCAAGAGATATGCGTGGAACACACACACACACACACACACACACACACACACACACACACACACACACACACACACACACACACACTTCATGCATTTATATATACTAGTGCATTGCCCGTAGAATGCAAGTATTCCTGTCTGAAACAGGTATCCCAATCAGGCTTTACAGGCCCAAATGTAGGCTGTGTTTGAAAGTGGAATACAAAGAGATGTAGCCAATATGTAGGCAATCACGTTAGACTTTGACAAATATGAACGGGACTGAACTGAGATTTATTTGATTGTGTGAATATTAATTACAGAATACAGAATGAATGGGACATCCAATATTAGCGACTGTTTCAGATCCCTTGTTTATTTGTTTGTCAGATCACTTATTTGTGTGATCTTTTATCACTTATATTCAAGATAATAGTGTACAGTATCTTGCACTTTGGGGAATGGGAGTTGTTCAGTCACCATTATAATTATTTAATTTGTATCACTGTTCAGTGATGGAGTTCAGTGTAATATTGAATTTCTTCTGTGTATCGTCAATAAACTCATGCAGTACTATAACAGGACACATTTACAAATATTTGAGCCCCATTGTAGTGCATCATTTTATACTTTAGCAATATTTTGTTATTAATAGGTTTTTTAAAAATTTAATGCTAAGATTGAGGCGGTGCTTATATCGTCTCGCTGGGACGATACTGAGGCCAAATAATGATCTGAACCTTGAGGGCATGACTGTCAAAAACTGACAATGTAAGCACCACAGCTCTATTGTAAGTGGTTTGTTTTTTACTGATGTGAGAAGATTATTTATTATTATTATTATTATTATTATCACCCCACACGAGCCGCCCATTCCATGGCCCCATTGGTTTGAGTTATTTACCAGCTACATGGAGGCTGTAAACCTGGAGAGATTCAGAGATCTATGGAAGCGAGCAGTTCTATACGATCACCTGGGTGACGAGTGGCAGCGGATATTCAGCAATTTAAGACAGGCGGATACATATGATGACTATGTAGCGCTGCTGATCAAACATCTCGCTGTTCGACAGAGGTTTGTGTTTTACCAACACCAACAGCATCCAGACAAGTCGTTCATACAGTACGTCGACACCCTTCGCTGTTTGGCTAGCACGTGCAAGTTTGGGCACGCGGAGGACAGGATAATACAGTCACAGCTGAAGTGGTACGCCACGGATCCAATGATATGGCACGCACTGCAGGAGGAGCCGGACGACCACCCAGTGGCAGTCACGGTGAAATGGCTACAGGAGACAGTGTTGGGGACGTTGCACCTCCTATCGGAGACCGTGGTGATGGAATTAGCGGCCCAACTGGAGATAACGGCCCAGGTAGCATTGCAGCTAGCAAGCCCCAGCCCGCGCTCCCCAGAGTCAGCTCCGCTGGTACAGACAGTGACCTCGGTTGCTGAGCCCGCTGACCCCACACCTTCTCAGGAGGGTCCAGTTTGGACGACGACGACTTAAGTCCGCTGCACTCAGACGTGGATGCAGCCACTCCCTGCCTCTCACGCTGAACGGAACCCATCAGAACCGGAGCAGCCTCAAGAGCCCCAGTCCACAGCCACACAGGACCTGGAGCTGGTCCCCATGCAGCATGAGCGTTCTCTAGCTGCAGCCTCATCACAGGAGGGAGAGTATTATTTCATGGACATGGTTACAGCCGAAGACCAGAGCATGGAGAGAGAACACACCACATAGAGAGAACACACCACATAGAGAGAACACACCACATAGAGAGAACACAGCACAGAGAGAGAACATAGCACGGAGAGAAGGCACAAACTGAATTCACCTCTGATCCTCGCCCGGCATAAACCTGAAGGAGCCGCCATGGAGTTTGTGGAGAAAGGGGAGCCCGATGAACGATGACAACCCGTCGCGTGTCCCGTAGCCAATGACAGCGACACATCACTGCGACCACAACCAGCACCAGGAGAGAGAGCAGAAGCCGAACCCATCTCGCATCCTCACCATGTATCAGCCTCAGGGAACCACCGCAGCACAGTAGGATAGAGTGTTCGTGGCCCAGCAGGACCCAGCAGAGCATCACCAACCGAGGGCATGTCCTGCTGCCAGGGTGAATAGCACATTGCCACAACAGCAACCAGCATCAGAGACAAGAGAGCAGCAGTGCCGAGTGCAGCCAAACAGATCACTGCGTGCACTATTTGATTGCATTTGGGTCCAACGATCCGGCCGCCTGGACCCACAGACGGTCTTGTCATTGCATATGAGAATCGCCACACAAAAGAGGCCAGTCACCGTCCAGATGGCTGATGGTTCGAGATGGCATGCCAGCCATCTGTGGAAGGTAAGAGCAGCTGCCTCAGATCAAGACGCAGCGTTGGAGCCCACCCAGATGGTGTGGGACCCGGGCTGGGACGTTACCGACAAGCGAGCCATGACTCCAGCGAGACGGCACCCAGGTCTGCTGGAGCCGGCGCCTCCAGGGGCGTGCTCACCGCGGGGTTGATTGAGGCCCCGAAGGTGAACTGTAAAGTGACTCTGTTTTAATGTGTTTAGCAGAGCACAACTGGTTCACAGTGGCAGAATAATCCCCCCCAGTCATGCAGGGTCAACCAGTGGTCCACCCGGTGGCCCAGGTTCTGTTTTAAAAAAAAAAAGCTGTTGTGAATGTAAAGCTACTGTGAGGTTAAACATTAATAATGTTTTGAGCTTTTCCGGGGGGAGGCAGATGTTGGATATGGACATATTGGCAATAGGCTCACGGACGTGGGAATGTGTGCTCGATGTGACATCATCGTGCCATGCCTATATTGGAGGTATGATGGTGGGAGTCGTCCTCTCTTTGGTGCTCTGCCTTCGTAACAGCCATAGCCTGTACTAACTTAGCATTAGCTTGTAGCATCTACACTGTGAAATGTGTATTACCAGTATTCTGTAATAAAGTTCTCGTTCGGTACAACGCCTGCCTCTGCTGTCCTGTTTCCAGAAATAACGGTATCGGCTTGTCACTGTACCATTCACAAGGTGTAGGGCAGTTCTGTACTGACTAAACACACCTGCCCAGACTGCAACACCACCACCAACAAAGGCTCGTCTGGTGACAACAGTGGCTGATGGATAGTGCTCTCCTTAACATTTCCAACATCGTTGGTGGCCATCATTTCTGCTCAGCATAAATCGACTTTCATCAGAGAACAGCACTGAGGTCTACTGGTCCCTTGTCCAGCATAAATGCTCCCTGGTCCATGCAGACGATGACGACTGTGCTTAGTGGTGTGGGTAGGTACTCTTACAGGTCGTCTAGCATGCAGACCACACTGATGTAAATGGTTTTGAATGGTCTGATGTGACACTTGGGTGCCTCTCACCTCCCTTAAATGTGCCTGGAGTTGAGTGGCGTTCATCATCCGGATACACAGGGCACTGTTCACAGTGAACCAGTCATCAGCGTGGGATGTGGCCAAAGGACGTCCACTTCTATGCCTTGCTGTGACTCTTCCAATCTCTCTGTATGTCTGTTGCAACCTGCTGATGACACTCTCTGACCCTTTAAGTTTAGTGGCCACTTCCCTCTGAGAACATCCTGTTTGAAGCCTCACAATGGCGAGATACTGTTGACCAGTTGTTAGGTGTTGTCTTGGTCTTGTGATGTCAAAATGTGAACAGCATGATGAAGAGGACTGTTTAAATACCAATTCTAATTGAACCAGAAAATTTATTAATCGATTCATGGATCAAACACCCGTTGTGAATTTTGCTATGAAGCACCTTGTTAGAGAACAAGTTATGCAAAAAGTACTGAAACACTGAACAGTTAAACATGTGCATTCCAAAGGTTAGAGAAGGTCAAATTAAATTCACCTGTAAAGGTTATAGTGCATTTTGGGTGCATCCTAAAATTTCACCCGAAAGTTGAATATCCCTAATTTTTGTGAGTAGTGTAGCTAGATCAGGTGACCCTGAACCTTCCCTTTGTTATGCTGCTAATAGGTTTAGACAGCAGGGGTACCTCCCACAATGCATTGGTTTTTCACTTCTCTCTTTACTCTCAATGTAATATTTTTACTGGTCATTAACATCTGTTTGCTCTCTCCCATATGGTAGATTGAGTAACTGTCACGCTCTCTACATGTCTGTTCTTCTTCTCTATCCCCTCACCCCACAGCCAGTCGCAGTAGATGACTGCCCCTCCCCGAGCCTGGTTCTGCTGGAGGTTTCTTCTAGCTAAAAGGGAGTTTTCCCTCTCCACCATCACCAAGTGCCTGTTCACAGGGGATCGCCTGATTGTTGGGGTCTTTCTGTAATTGTGGGGTTTTCCCTTAGAGTTTGAAAGTGCTATGGGATGACTGTTTTGAGAAATGGTCTTATATAAATAAAGTTGAACTGAACTGAATAAAAAACACATAATATTTAGTCACAGCAGTACATGGAGTGCCTTTTACTTTAGATGTTAATACCACACCAGCGGAGAGTGGCTGGCATTCAAAAATGCTCCCACATCTCCAAACACTTTAAAGGTTAATAAAGACCTGCAAAGGAAACAAGTACCAAAAGTACAAAGAAGCACTGTGTAACTGGGTCCATCTTCTCATTTTTCAGGCAACATGTATGACTGTGTTTCCATAAATTGGGGAGAAAAAACAAAGGATGTGTGTTTTCATATTAGTTGGTGAATTACAGTAAAACACTTTTTTTTATTGTTGAAGCTAAAAATGCAACAATAAAATTACAGTCCAATTACAGTACACACTAAATACAAAAACATAGTCCCTTCTACAGAACAGTAATCATTAATAAAAGAGCAGGCTATATTCTAATAGCTAGCCCCATCTACGTACTAGGAAGTCCAGTAAATCAACCTTCTTCATTGACTAAGTTCCAACTATTAGATCAAAAAATAACATTTTATCATTTTCCAGATTAAATAAATTGCTGTATTTAGCATTTGTACAGAGCATACTCTACAATGTCCTGAGTTTGGCAGTAATAACATTTTTACTTGTCATAACTCATCCAAAAGAAATATCAGATTTTGAATACAGGTGTTACACTGGTTAAGATGCAAAACAATCTACAAAGTTGAAAGCATATGAAAGTGGCTCTATAGCTGACAAAAATGAAAACTGTGTCCATTCCGAGGAGCTGTCTATACTTTAGTATTAAAAAATATAGATATACAAAGCTGGGTATTACTAAATACATTTATTTAAGTACATTTACTCAAGTAACTTTCACAAAATTGTCCTTTTGTGAGTAGTTTTTATTACAGGATATTTTTTTATTGAGTACAATTTTTAAGAAAAACCTATACTTTTACTCAAGTACATTTGATCATACCTTTTAAATTACTTTTAATTTCACTAATTTGAGTTGAATGCTAGTTTTTCTCACTTCAGATTTGAAATGAGTGTTTTTCTTCTTCTTCTTCTTTTAGATTTGATTGGTGGTTGGCAACCAGCTTACAGGTGCATTAATGCCACTGACTTAATTATCATCACTCTATATGTATGTACAAGGAGTTCTGAACAACTCATGTGTAAAAAATTATCCGTCCTCGGACTGTGTCCTCAGCAGCTGTTCAGGCTCAGCAAATATCAACTTTATTACTGTTTCTTAACATGATTTAGATCATCTGCACATGTGGATAGCTTGTGTTTTATCTTCCTTAGACCAACACAAATAATTATCCATCCATCCATCTTCTTCCGCTTAATCCTTTTCGGGTCGCGGGGGGGCTGGAGCCTATCCCAGCATATTTCGGTGAGAGGCAGGGTACACCCTGGACAGATCGCCAGTCCATCGCAGGGTCAACACAGAGAGACAGACAACCATTCACTCTCACATTCATACCTAAGGACAATTTAGAATCCCCAGTTTGATGCCAATTAATCTAACTTGCATGTTTTTGTCATGTGGGAGGAAACCAGAGAAATCCCGGGTAAACCCACGCAGACATGGGGAGAACATGCAAACTCCGCACAGATCACTGTTGGTCGGGGGCTGGGATCAAACCCAGGATCCTCTGGCCAAGGGTGAGTTGCTGTGCTACCGCAGTGCGAACCACTCCGCCACCGCGCTGCCCCAGAAAAAAAGTGGCGGTGAGACCAGAGGCCTCCTCCTGCGGGGGAGTTCGAGCGCTGGGGGACCCTCGTCCGACCTCTCCTCGACCCAGCAGTTGAGCGCAGCAAGCAGGTTCGACCATTCCTCCATCTGCAGATCTGGAGATGGAACCTTCACAGCCGAAAAGGGGCGTCCTCGGGCCTTCCTCTCCTGGTGTTCCTCCTCAACCGGGCAATTGAGCGCGACGAGCACCTCTCGTCCATTGGCAAGCCCGTGGGTTGAGCAGGCGCAGAGGGTGGAGCTCTCACAGCCAGGAAAGCGCGTCCTTGGGCCTCCCTCTCACAGTGCTCCTCCTCGACCCAGCGATTGAGTGCGGCGAGCAGGGTTGACCACTCTTCGTCCGTTGGCAAGCCCAGTCTCTCCTCCTCCGTCATGACATCCAAGGATTGGGTGGGCGTCAGACCGGGAGAGGATGCAGACTACTCCAATGGCGTGGTTGCAGGAGAGTGCCTCCGTGCGGGCCCCTTGGCAAACCTCACGACCGCTGCAACATCCTCCACAGCTGGCGAGATGGTCCCAACAGTCCTAATCTCCCCCTGCAGTGGCTCCAAAGCTGGGAAATCCTCCGGAGTGGTTGCAGGGGGACATCTCCATGCTGGCTCCGGGAAGGACTCCTCCGAAGCCACTGGCTCCTCCACCGTCTGATGGCCCTGACCTTGGGCTGACAGATCCTCATGGAGAATTGGGGGAGACACAGAGAGGGGGAAAAATGAATTAATATATGCAGCTGGAGGAGAGGACCCAGTGGACTGCTTAAACCGGGCTTCTCCCTTGGGAGACAGGCAAGATTCAATATTAATGAATGGTTCACAATGAAAAAATACTTGCCTGTCATCCCGGTCCTTGTTGTTCCCAGCTGCAGGCGACAGACAGTCATCCCTCTCCGTGTCAGCAGTGACATGGGCCCCTTTGAAAGCTTGTGGAGGAGCTGTCTCCATGACGACGGAGGTGGGCGTTACTGGGGTGAGCTCAGCGGACTTCATGGCAGCTGGAGGGCAGAGGGCTGCCGAAGGCGATGAGGGATTCTCCCAGTGTCTCCGAGCTGGATGACGCTGTCTCTGGGATGCGGGAGAGGCCCGGCTCTACGCTGGCGAAGCGGAAGAGAGAGAGGCTGCAGGCTGTGGAGGGCGCACCCGCTTAGGCTCAGCGAGGAACGCCACTCTCCCTACGCCAGGGAACTCCCGCTGGAGTGCGTAGACTGAGGCGATCAGGTCTACGTACTGAGGGTAATTCCAGAGCCCTGGATGCACCTCCAGAATCCCCTCAGCTGCGTCCAGACTGCTCCATTTTGCCCTCGGTCCACGGGCTTTATGGACCTCCTCCATGAAGTCCTGAACGAAGAGTGCCGCCCATTCCTCCTCCACCGTGGGAGTCCCTGCCGATCCGCTGCCTCGGCCGGTGCGGGAGCGGTGCGTCGAGGGCATCGTGGGCAACACAGGTAGATGAGGAAAAAATGTTCAAAAGAAGGGGAAAAAAAGGAATGTGTGGGTGAACCCACTAAATCCTTTTTATAACGGCTGGGTCATTCTGTCATGAATCCTCCTATGCGCTTCTCCAATGCACACGGTGAGGGGAGAAAGGATGAGGATTTATGCGCTGGGTGAACAACAAAACACATTTACTTATACAACACGCAGACAAACAGTTACCATTATAGTTGTCATGTTACTGTCATGTTCACTGTGCAAACTGCGCAGCGAACATAGGGAATGGCAGCGAGCCCAAAACGCAGAGTAAGTAACGTGTTTATTTACAATGGGTGAATGAGTAGGAAGTCCAAATACAATCACAGCAAAGGAAAAACACCCGGCTACATCCATCCATCTCCAAACTGCCATTTCTGTCTAAAATTTTGGAAAAATCAGTAGCAGCCCAAGTCCACTCCCACCTCTCCTCTAATAACATTTATGAAGAGATCCAGTCCGGGTTCCATCCCCACCACAGCACAGAAACGGCCCTTCTTAAAATCACAAATGACTTGTTAATGTCAGCAGACTCTGGACTCCTCTCCATCCTCATCCTTCTTGACCTGACTGCAGCCTTTGATACCATTTCTCACCCCATCCTCCTCCATAGACTGGCATCTCTCGGTTTTTCTGGTACTGTTTTAAACTGGTTCACATCCTACCTTTCTGACCGCTCCCAATTCATCTAGTTAAAATCATACACATCCCAGCCATCGTCCATCTCTTCTGGTGTCCCCCAAGGTTCAGTCCTTGGTCCAGATAATTTTAAATGTAACGCAGCCCTTGTAAAATCTACCGAAGTGCAGTGATGGGATAAAGTGATCAATATAACCATATAACAGTTATTTGTGTGATTTAAAATATGTGTGTGATCAATATAACCACATAGTAGGTAGTTGTGTGCTTCAAAATATATGTGTGTTCAATATAATCATATAACAGTTATTTGTGTGACTCAAAATGTTTGTATTCTGCTTATATCTAGGTAAAATGACCAATATACCATAATGGAATATATATTGCCAAGTGTGTGCTTCACTCTCTGCAAAATAGTGGGCCTTTGTCTCACCACAGAGGATAACAAATGCCTGGGATTTATGGAAAGGAGGCACAGTTGCGATAAGGAATGGCTGAGCCTGGCCTACGCTGACCTGGGAGGTGAAGTGGCCTTCAGTGGATACATTCGGCGCCAGGAACAGATCCTCCCTGGACCAGACACCTGGACTGTCCACTCAATAAAAATATATGCTTTCTTCTTTGTTCATGTGTGTATAAATATTCCGGGTCAGGGCTAGTATAGCCAGTCAGACGTCATGAACTGACACGATCTGTTGTTGTCAGGGCGAGAATGTTTGACCCGGCGCTGTAACCTATTATATTCAACTTGCTTGCTTAATAAATACATGTTCCAAGTAAACTCAATCTCTTCCTTGAAAAACGAACCTGGGTAAACCATCTACACACATAGACAATCTTTGAAGAGTAGACTTAGATGGTTTTTTTCTACTAAGTTTTTCATCCTAACAATTTGGGGGCTTCGTCCGGTGAAAGGTGGAGATTATCATCTGATTTGGATCGATCTTTGTCTGGACAATGGACCTGCATCACCGGCTGACAACACAAGGGCGCCCTATAAAAAACGAGGTAAGCAGATGCCTGTTATATCAAAAGTTCTGCTATTGGCTATAACCAAAAGTTTTGTGTTGTCAAACGGTTTGATGTGTGTCCTAGGTTAAAAAAGCAGTTGAATATGGTAAATGTTTTTTGATGAATACTTGCTTGGTTAAAGAAAGATGCTTGGTTAAAGACAGATGAATGCATGCTTATTTGATTAAAGAGAAAACTATAAGACTGAGAGACTGGCGAAAGAAAGATTGTAAATATTTTTTTTTCCACAATATTTTTATTGAACCTTTTTTACAAACATAACACAAACAATCAAACACTAACACTAAAGTAATAAAAAAAATGTACTAAAACACACCAACAACCACTAACAGGAACAGGTCTTCAACAATGCTCCTCTCTTTAGTCTAGGCAATCCATTACATAAGTATACATATTATACATTCACCAGTTTGGAATTTATAAGGTCCACACACATCATTCACCTTCTTCTTCAAAAGTTATGTTTAAATTCTTTACATAATCAATAAAAGGTCTCCATATATTCTCAAACACAGTTTCCTTTGATTTCAGTATGTATGTTATTCTTTCTAGTGGAAGGTTTGTTAACATCTGTCTTAACCACTGAGTCACATCTGGTCTATGAGTCTTTTTCCACAATAGTGCAATACATTTTTTGGCGTTAAGCAAACTGAGGTCTATGAATGCTCTTTCACTTTTATTAAAGTTGTGCTTTTCTGGATGCAGACCCAACAAAAACAATTTAGGATTCAATATGATTTGTTTTGAAATTATTTTTTCAATTGTTCCCCTCACCTCTTCCCAAAACATTCTAATTTTCCTACATTCCCATAAACAATGAAATAAGGTTCCTTTACTTTCCATACATTTTGTGCATGTATCTGGTATGTTTTTGTTATATCTATTTAATTCCACCGGTGTAACATACATCCGCATTAACCATTTAAAATGTATCAATTTTAGACGTACATTTATTGATTTGGTTTGAGCTTCTGTACAAGCCAATTCCCATTGTTCCTCTGAGATTTCAGTTTGCAGGTCTTCTTTCCAATAATTCAGTCTTTTCTGTGAGTTTTCACTTGAAGATAATGTCAATGAGTTATAAAACTCTGAAATAATACCCTTTCTCTTACTATCTTTCGTCAAGATTTTTTCCAAGGATGAATAAATAGGTCGAGTGAGAGCATTGTTTTGATTTGATCGAATAAAGTTCCTAATCTGAAGATATTTAAAAAAATGTGTTCTGTTAAGATTAAATTTGATCCTCAGCTCTTCAAAAGACATTATGTTATCTGAACATGACAAATATAAATCTTGAATTTTTTGGATCCCTTTTAAATTCCATACTTTCAATACAGCATCCGCTCTCCCTGGTTTAAAGTATTGATTACCCCATATTGGACTAAATTGTGACAGTAGGTGTGGTTCTTTTAGATATTTTTTAGTTTCACACCATATTTTAATCATATGTTTTACAAATGGATTTTTAACTTGTTTCTGTAATTTTTTTTGCCGAGTCTGAATATATGAATATGGGAAGAGGTAAAGGTAAATTGTATGATTCCATTTCAGTCCAGTGAGGGAGATCATTTGATGAAAAATAATATGTCATAGACCTCAGTTGTGCTGACCAGTAATACAACAAAGTTTGGACATTTCAGACCTCCACGATCAAATGGTAAATATAGTAAGGACAGACATAATCTAGCCTTCCTATTGTTCCATATAAACTCCACTAACTTTTTTTTAATTCTTGAGAATAGATCTGAAGGTGGTGGTAAAGGAATGTATTGAAATAAATAAAGTATTTTGGGTAAGATATTACTTTTAAGTATATTAATTCTCCCAATCATCGACATTGGTAGTGACATCCATCTCTGAATCAACTCATTAATGTCTGTCATTAAGGCTTCGTAGTTGGCACTGGCGACTGATTCCAGCTTGGGCACAATTTGAATTCCTAAATATTTAAACTGATTTACAACATTGAATTGATTTACCTCAGAAGCTGGGTGCTTTCTCTGGGACTCATTTAGCATTAATATTGAAGATTTAGTTTTATTTATTTTATATCCTGATATTTCCCCAAAATTCTTTATTAAATTCAACAAGGTCGGAATTGATTTTTTAAGATTCGACATAAACAAAATTATGTCATCGGCATACAGGGAGATTTTATGTTCTGTTGGTCCAACCTTAATTCCATATATTTGCAGATGTAAACGTACTGCCATCGCCAAAGGCTCAATTGCCATAGTGAACAGTAAAGGTGAAAGTGGACAGCCTTGTCGACATCCTCTATTGATTTTTATTGATTTTGAGATATTGCTGTTTGTTAGGATTTCTGCTGTAGCATTATTATATATTATCTGAACCCATTTTATGAAATTATTTCCAAATCCAAACCTTTGTAAGACTTCAAAAAGAAAGGGCCATTCGACCCTATCAAAGGCCTTTTCGGCGTCCAATGATAGGAGAGCTGTATCCGGTGCTTCTTTATTAGAGTAAATAATATTGAATAATCTTCTTACATTATGGAAGCCTTGTCTTCCCTTTAAAAAGCCATTCTGATCTCGGTTAATAATATTTGGTAATATTTCTTGTATTCGTCTGGCTAAAATTTTACAGATTATCTTAAGGTCAGCATTTAATAGGCTTATTGGTCTCATATTTTCACATTTATTAGAGGGTTTACCTGGTTTTGGCAACAGTATAATTAAGGCATTATTCATGTATGATGGTAAATTACTATTTTGAAATGCTTCTAAAACCATTTCCAAAAAAGGTTTTATTAATTTATTCTTAAATTTTTTATAAAGGTCAACTGAAAGACCATCTGGTCCTGCACTTTTTCCTGATTTCATATTATCAATGGCTAGCCCAACTTCTTCTTGACTAATTTTAGACTCCAGTATCTCCCTGTTTTCATTTGGAATACACGGTATAGATAGTCCGTCCAAAAACCCATTTAGTTTTGTTAAGTCAGTTTCATTTTTTGTATCATATAATTTTTCATAGTAATCTCTAAAGGCTCTATTAATTTCTAAAGGATCTACAACTACCTGTCCGTTACTTATAATACTGGTAATTGGTGTTTTAGATTCTAATTGTTTAATCTGCCATGCCAATAATTTTCCTGATTTTTCACCTTGTTCATAAAAAGATTGCTTCAATCTTAGAAGACTCGAGGCAGCTCTATTCGCTGATTTTGTGTCATATTCAGCTCAGAATTATTAATTTGTTCTCTAACTTTGGGTCACTTCCTGCATACACTTTTTCTTGAAGAATTTTTAATTTGTGTTCCAATTGGACTCTCTCCTCTCGAGTCTTCTTAGATTTTGAACCTGTATAACTAATAATATGTCCCCTAATAAAAGCTTTGAAAGCCTACCACTTTATACATGCTGATGTTTGTGTAGTATTAATATCGAAGAACTCATCTGTTTTTCCATGTACTTAACAAATTCCTCATCCTGAAGCCATTTATGCTGAAATTGCCACCTACCTGGCTCCTTTGTCAATTTCTTATCTACATATATAAGACAACAGGGTGCATGATCAGAGATCACAATATTATTATAAAAGCAGTTTTGAATCTTGGACCTTAATTCTGTGGAGATCAAAAAATAGTCAATACGTGAGAATGACTTGTAGGTATTAGAATAACAACAGTAGGCTTTAACTTGTGGTTTCATTTCTCTCCATATATCCAGCAATCTCAATTCTTTCATAGAATGCTTAATAATCATCCTGCATCCATTGTGTGTACAGTCCAGTCCTGTTGATCTGTCTATACTGGGATTCAATGTACAATTAAAATCCCCTGCTATTATATGTTGCCCTGTAAGTGATGATAAGATAAGAAATAAATTAGCAAAGAACTTTTGATCATCTATGTTGGGACCGTATAAGTTCACCAAATTTATGTTTTCTAATAGCAAAGATCCTTGAATAATTAGATATCTTCCAAATTTGTCTCCAGTTACATTTTTCACTTGAAATGGGACTGATTTATGTATGAGAGTCATAACTCCCCTGGCCCGGGATGAAAATGATGAGGTGAACACACTTCCTTGCCATCTTCTCCTAATTCTTTTTACATCCTCCTCTATTAGATGGGTTTCTTGTAAAAACACAATTTTTGAACCTATGTCTTTTATTTTATTCATAACTTGTTTAAGTTTTTTTAAATTTTGTAGACCTCTGCAATTCCATGAAGTTAAATTAAGATTAATGCTTTGGTCTATGATCAATAGGGGGTTTAGGATTACCTCGCAATATAAACATGCTCATACAGAGAAGCAAAAACATGAGTGGTTGAACATTCATCCTACAAACTACACACAAACAAATTCCCCCTTCCCACCTTCGTGGTAAACCCCCCAAAATCAAAAAAAAAAATTCTGTCTCCCGATATAGCCATCGACCGCTCCACACCCACGAGGATCAGCCAAAGCCACTCCTTCATCCTCCCAATCACCCTAACTCTACTGCTTTTAATAACGTAACATTAACTCTCTTCTGTAATTTTCAAATTTATCTCCAAAATTTTATAGCAATTTTGTACATCTTAGTTTTTTTTTTTTAATTTAATATGTAATACAATCTATATTTTGTAATCTTGCTCTATGCTTCAAATCAGTTAAATGCCTATGTAAATGCTTAAATATTCTACCCTATATTCTGTTCATGCTTAGCTCCCACCAGTCTCTTCCTGGATCTTCTTGATGAGCTCCTGCGCCTCCTCAGGGGTCTTGAAGATGTGTGTTCTGCCCTCATATGTGACCAGAAGTCTTGCAGGGTAAATCAAAGATTGTAAATATTTGATTAAAGAAAAGACCGTAAGACCGGGAGAGTGGTGAAAGGCCCCCGGCTCGGGTGCAGGACCCGATTTTGACCAACCAATCATGATTTGGCATTGATTTTATATTGATTGATTAGATTGTGATCGCTTGGGACATTAACGGCCAAGACCGGGGAGGTGAAAGGCCCCCCGGCCCGGATGATATCGCTGCATATTTATTCATGGTCATCCGGCCTGACTACAGGTTCACGGACTAAGCGAATTGGTCCATGACTTGTGAGGACAGGAACTGGGTTGGACTCCCTTAGCCTTGACGAAGGCTATAAAACCTGGGTCATATAAAAGTGACGCCCTCGGTTTAGTACCCGAAAAAGTCCAGCACCAAGGAGAGAATCCTTCGCCATCCGACGGGAAGACGAGAATTGGGGTAACGCCCCGGGGAGGTGGCGCCCTCGAACAGTTTGCTTGCACTTTGATTAAGACGTTAATCATAAATGGGGTGAAATTCCCTGGACGTAGTGCACCCAGAATACTATTTAATCACTGCTTCAATTGCTATTTGTTTTATATTGGTAACTTATTGTTATTTGTTTTATACTGAGAAGGGAAAAGTTTAAAAAAAAAAAAAAGGTAACAGAGGCGCGAGCGGCTGTTCTCTCTCCCATCAGCAAGGGGAGGGGTGAGCGGCAGCTCTCTCTCTCTCTCTCTCTTTCTAACTCTCGCTCTCCCAAAAGGGGGCGGGCGAAACTCTCTTTCGCTCTCTCTCTCCTTTTGCCTCAGGGGTGGGGGAGAGGCAGATTTGGCCTGTAGAAAAAACAGAAGTGTGAATTTTTGCTCAGCTAAGTTGAAGAATGCAAAAGGCGGGGCCGTGTGCCTCGCAAGGCTTGGGAGATGCTGAGTTGTATAAAGGAAAATGAAAAAACAGTGGGATTCATCAGTGACTCAAATGCTCAGTGGTACATTACCCAAAGACAGAAAGGGGGTTAAAGCAGAATGTGATAAATTGTATCAGCAATTGAGGAAAGATGACATTCTAAATTTAAATAATGAGGACAGTTTGACCCAGTTTTTAATGGATTTGGAACAAAGAAGACTAGATGATATACAATCTATGAAAGATATGGATGTTACAGGATTTTTGGTGAAAAGAAAACATAAGTATCATATTGAGGAGTGTGAACGTGAGCGCAGGCTGATTCATAATTTGGCTACATGCTCTGCTGCAATGAATGGTGTGAAATTGATGAAGGCACAGGTGTCTGAGAAGGAGCAGAATCAGCACATGAGGACAATGGAGGCAAGCAGTGGTGTGAGACAGGAGTTAGCAGCGGTTGACCCAGTGAGGTGTGTGAGTGAGACAGAGAAGAATAAAGATTTACTGGTTAATAAGCAGTTGGACAAACAAAAGGGAGGGGTGCTGTCCCTCTACCCTAATTTGGAAGATTTGAAAGGGGAATTGCCCCCACCACCATATTGTGTTAATCAGATGCCTTTGGTGAAGTTAAAAGAAGGATTAGTGGAAGTTGAGGAGGTGACATCACAGGAACAATGTGAACAGTTGAAAGGTTGGCTGGAAACTCAGAAACAGAAAATGCAGGCAGACAGACGGGAGATGGACAGGTTGCAGGAAGAGGTTGAAAGATTAAGGTTGGAAAAGACTGTGGGAGAACGGCTGCAGAATGTTGAAGCTGGTGTAACTAATTTGCAAAGCCAAACACAGGATTCTCAGTATAGTTTATGGTCTAATACTGGCAGTGTGGAATCTGGTGTAGCAGATGATGCAGGTACAGTTGATCAACAGATAAGTGACAGGGGTTATAAGGATGACTGTGGTCAGTGGAGTGAACACGCAGACAGTGAGGAAATACATCTCCTTTCCCCTAAAGTATTTGCTTCATCTACTCCTTATGGTCAAGATGATTTTAAGAGCAGGCAGAGGAGAGAAAGTTCAGATGCTATGACCGCAGCTCTTACAAAAATAAATAATGCACAAAAACATGAAAGCAGGCCATTGCAAGAAAATAGATTTTATCAATTGATAGGGCAGGTTAGAATGGCAAATGAGGAAAGAAGAGAATTAGGAGATCAGGAACAGCACGTGCGAGGCAGGCCTTACAGTTTCAGAAATAGAGATTTGTGTCGAAGGGTTTGGGATGATGACGAATGTGACCCTTATACAGGCTGCCGTCTTAATTCAGCTGCACGTGGAAACACACAACAGGACACAGAGCACCGCATACACACACAGGCACCGCTGGTGATGAAAAGCAGAGGCAGAACATATCAGCCATTCTCATGGACAGACATAAATGGCATTTCAGAAAAAATGCCCCCACCCTGTGAGGGTGGAGGTCAGTGGATGACAAAATTTGATCAGTTAACTCAAGGAGTTACAGTGGCAATGGGAGATTTTAGAGCTTTGCTTGGGAGACAATTAAGTGTTGTGGAGGTCTCTCAAATTGAACAGTTGGCAGGGACCCAAACAGTGTCAGATTCAGCACCTTTCACCCCTGTAGCATCAGCCTTAGGCACAGCAATGAGGCACAAATTTCCAATTCCACCAGGAGCTTTAAGAGCTTTAACTTTTTCAATTAAGGAGAATGAGTCTCCTATGGCATTTATCAGTAGATTTAAAATGGAGTGGACAGCGGCTGCTGGCTCTCATCCTAATACATCTGATTTTCAAAGGGACGTATTTAGGCAGGCAGTGTTAAAAGGAGTGCCTCAGGCAGTGAGAGAAGCCATGGACAGTAACCCTGATATTCCCAGTAGCTCTGTGGAATTGTGGGAAAGGCATTTCACACATCACATGCGTAAAGAACAGGAAAAAACAGAAAAGGAAAAGGTTGACAGAGATAATCAAGAACTGCAACTGTTAAAATTGCAGTTACAAAAGGCTAAACAAGAAATGGCTGAGGTTAAAAAGGCAAACAAACCAGCTGAGCAGTTGGTACAGCAGGCTACGGAAACACCCTCAGGGCCAATGCCCACACCGGGAATGGCAGCTTTACCTGCCCCTGTGTACCCAGCACCCACTGGTTGGACACCCCAAATATCATATTTTCAGGGTGTACCACGTGGTTTTAATTATTATCGGGGGGCATCTCGTGGAAGGCGGGGTGTGAGAAGCTTTCAGGGTTGAAAGGTCATGGGCCTGAATGCATGTCATGGCTGTGGTCAAAATGGTCATTGGAGGAAGGATTGTCCAATTAATCCTTACCCACCACCAGTGGCACCGGCAAGTGCAGGACATCAAGCACCCTATGCAGCGGCAGCTCCACTTGCTGGCCAATATCCAGCATACACTTCAACTGCGGGGGAAGTGTACCTCACATAATATGAGGAACAATGACGGGGCCCACAGAGAAAAAGTGACGTGGGAATGGCAGATCCCATGGTCACACTAAAGGTTATGGACTGTGACCTGCCTTTTCTGGTTGATACGGGGGCAACCTATTCCGCTTTGAACTGTGACATTGAGCCTACACTGTTATCGGCTAAAGCTGTGGAGGTTATTGGTTTCTCTGGGGTTCCTGAAAGACTGCCTGTGACAAAGCCTTTGGACACTTGTGTTGCTGGTCAAACTGTGAAACAACGTTATGCCTGCTCAAAAAACTCTCCCACAAACTTGATGGGGAGAGACCTGCTGATTAAATTGGGGGCATCGGTGCTGTGCTCGGCCGATGGAGTCATCTTGTCATTCCCTAATGGTGTTGCTATGAACTGTTCAGTGCAAGGACTTTCTGTGCATGGACAAATGTTGTTGAAACCTGATGTGACACCACAAGCGCCAAACACCTGGGCTGACATTTACTGGGGCCTGTTATCGCCTGACTCGCCCTCACAGACTGGCGTGTTGCCAGTGTTCATGGCCTGGAAGCCGTGGATTGCTCTTCTGGCACCCTACACACCTCCCATTGATCCCCTACATGTCACTCTGTATTATGACAGAAATTCGGATGATGTTTATCATGACAGATTTTTCTCCCAACTGGATGGTCAAACTTGGACCATCAAATCTAGGTTTCTGTATGTAGGACAAGAGGGTGTCGCCGCGGATGCTGTATTAAGTGCAGAGCAATTACAGTGGTATGAAATGTCAGAGGAATCAGCTCCACACATTACCTTGCTCATACATGCTAATCATCAAGCTAAAGAGTTAGGGCCTATGGTTAAAACACTGGCTGAAGCCACTGATTGGCAGGTGACACAGATCCCAAATGTTGAATATTCTGCAAAACATCAGGCCTATCGCATTAAAATTGACACAGCTGATGAGCTTTTGTTTGAACACAGACAAATTGAGAGGGAGCATCGAAGGGAACGCACTGATCATGAATCAGCAGCAGATATGCTGAATTCACTGCCACAAAATTTATGGTCACAGGGACCCACAGCCGTTGGTAAATGTGTTAATATCTCTCCCATCTCATTTCAGGTACTACAAGGTGAACCCATTTGGCAAAATCAGTATGCACATAAGCCTGTGGCACAGGAGGGCATTGCTGATACCATTGAAGGGCTGCTTCAGGCAGGGGTATTAGAAAATTCTCACTCTGCCTGGAACACTCCTATTCTCCCAGTTGAAAAGCAAAACACCGGCAAATACCGAATGGCCCGTGATTTGAGGCGTGTCAATTCACGGATTTCCACCCCCACAGTACCCGTGCCAAACCCATACACTGCTTTATCTGCTCTCACATCACAACATTCATGGTTTACATGTATTGATTTGGCTAATGCATTTTTCTGTCTTCCTTTAGCAGAGGAGTGCAGGGATTTCTTCTCATTCACCTACAAGGGCACACAGCTGTGTTACACCCGGCTACCACAGGGGTTCATTTTGTCACCAGGTATTTTCAATCAGATCTTGAAGGAAAAACTACAAGGTTGTCCTCTCCCTCCAGGCATAATTCTGATACAGTATGTAGATGACATATTGATAGCAGCGCCAAATCCTGACAGTTGTCTGGAAGCTACAAAGAGTGTGTAGTTGCGATTGTTGGAATGTGGATTTAAAGTATCAAGACAAAAATTACAGTGTGCAAGACGTTATGTCTCTTTTCTGGGCCGTGTCATAACACCCACAGGTTCTGGCCTTTCTGCGTCACACAGGGATTCCATCCTTCATCACCCCAAACCATGCACAGTAAAACAAATGTTATCATTTTTGGGTCTAACAGGGTTCAGTAGACATTATATACCACAGTACAATGAAAGGACAAAACCATTGCGTGCACTGGTTAATGAACAAGGCATGAGAAATCTTGCTGCACAGCTACTGTGGACACAGGAAGCTGAGGAAGCATTCATTGCTTTGAAAAATGAACTCTCACATGCAGCTGATTTGGCAATACCTGATTACAACAAACGTTTCTACTTGGATGTTTCTGAAGCAGAACACACAGTAAATGGTGTTCTGTTTTAGAAAAAAGGGGGAGAAAGAAAGATACTCCTCTATGTCAGCATAATATTAGACCCAATGGAAAAAAGGCAACCTGCATGCACACTGCAGGAGTGGCAGAATTTTGCAAAAAACAGCTTATGTGGTTATGGGATATCCATTGACTGTCCTGACCACACATAGCGTGATGTCATATGTAAATTCTGCAGCATTTACTATGACCTCAATCAGACAGACAAGAATGGAAAAAATCCTATCAGCACCACACATCACATTCACACATGAAGGAATAAACATGGCAGATCAGATGTTGGATGGGGAACCACATGAATGTGAAAAAAGGGTCAGAAAAGATGTGAAGGTGAGGATAGATTCATCTGTGACACCACTGACTGACCCAGATGAAGTTTTGTTTACAGATGGATGTTGTTTTCGTCACCCTACAGAAGGATTGAAGGCAGGATATGCAGTTGTGAGGCAAAAAGCAAATGGATTTGAGGAAGTGCTAAATGGGACATTGTAGGACAGACAATCAGCTCAGTTGGCCGAATTGACAGCTATGATCAAAGCATTGGAGTGGTCAGCAGGAAAAAAGGTCACTATTTATACAGATTCAGCTTATGTTGTTGGGTCAATTCACACAGAATTAGCACAATGGATTAGACAAGGGTTTTTTGACAGCATCTCAGACTCCTATAAAGCATGAAACAGAAATGAAGAAATTAGCAGAAGTGTTAATGTTACCACGACAGCTAGCAGTGGTTAAGTGCAAAGGTCATGACAACAAAGCAGAAACAAATGTGGCCAGAGGTAATCATAAGGCAGACAAAGCAGCAAAAAAGGCAGCAGGATATCAACCATCATTAATGTTGACACAGACAGGCAAGGAGGCTCAGGACATTTTGCCACAGATTGATGTAAATATGTTAATAGATGTACAGAGAAAAGCGTCTCCTGAAGAAAAAAACAGTGTGGAAACAGAGAGGCGCCACAGAAAAAGAAGGGTTGTGGAGAGCACAGGATGGTAGACCAGTGTTACCCCCAGGAATCAGAGAAAATGTGTTACATGAAGCTCATGGGTTAGCCCATGTAGGAGCTAAACAAATGAACAGACATTTGAGTCACTGGTAGCATCCTTTTCTCCCTGATATGATACAAAATTATGTAAAAAGTTGTGCCATTTGTGTTTCTCACAATCCGAAACAGACGGTTAAAGTTCATCAGGGTCATTTTCCATTGCCTACTTTGCCAGGTCAGGAGATAATCATAGATTATACTGACATGGTGGAAAGAATCAGGGGATACAGATATCTCCTAGTGGCAGTGGACACATTTACAGGATGGCCTAAAGCTTATCCTGCAAAGAAAGAAGACAGCAAAACAGTGATCAAATTTTTGATAAATCAATATATTCCTACTTACAGATTTCCTAGGAGAATTAGATCAGATAATGGAACACATTTCAAAAATCAAGACCTACAAAAAGTGGAAAAAATGTTAGGTCTAAAACATTCATTTGGGACAGTTTATCACCCTCAATCTCAGGGTAAGGTTGAGAGGATGAATCAAAACATTAAGGTGAAGCTTGCTAAGATCTGTAGCCAGACAGGAATGAACTGGTTGGATGCTTTGCCTATTGCCCTATTGACGGTTAGAAGTTCTATTAACAGCTTAACAGGTTTTACTCCTTATGAACTTTTAACAGGTCGTCAGTTCCCAGGACCGGGAGCACGATTGCAGCTGTGTGAGGAAGAAGAGCCCCAGATGGGCTATAAACCATTCTATGACCAGCTAAGAGCTCTTGTGTCAGCTTTCTCACAACAGGTACAGGAAAAGAAGAAACCAGGAAGTGATTTGAAACCCACGGAACCAATCACAACAGAGTGGGTTCTCCTGAAGTGCATAAAAAGGAAGTGGTCAGAACCAAGGTGGACAGGACCATTTCAAGTGGTGGAAAAAACTTCACACGCAGTGAGGTTAAAAGGTAAAGGGGACACATGGTATCACTGGAGCATGTGCACACCAGCTGAGGAACCAGGAAGAACATTGGATAACATCAGAAAGGACTTAAAGGACAGTAACCAGTGACTTTTTATATAAATAAAAGTGTTCTGTAGTTTTTTATTGCTTAAAGGTTTTGTCATTTGCTTGCTAATAAGTATCAATCATCACATCATCAGTAATTAGTGAACTGTGTAACTGTATAACTGTGTGACTGTATGGTGAATGGCCTCTGGCATTAATAATCCCCTGGATGGATGACTGGA
Organism: Pholidichthys leucotaenia; assembly: GCA_020510985.1. Classification (NCBI taxonomy): domain Eukaryota; kingdom Metazoa; phylum Chordata; class Actinopteri; order Cichliformes; family Pholidichthyidae; genus Pholidichthys; species Pholidichthys leucotaenia. Next base: position 357,150,259 of record CM035843.1, on the reverse strand, counting down.
GAGAATGCTTGGAAAATGGAAAAATATGATTGTTTCTATAATTATATCCATTGTAAGTGTTATTGCTATTTTTGCTTTTTGTGGATGCTGTTGTGTATCTTCTATCAGATCTTTTTGCATTAGGGTCATCACTACAGCAGTGGAAGGCAAACAACCTCCTCCATATCAAATGCCACTATTAAAACCTGATGGATCAATTGCACTTGACATGGAATCAGACAAAGATGATGACGAGGAGGACTATGAAGTGGTTTTGAAGGCTTAAAGGGTTTGAGTTATTGGTCTCATTTGGATGAGACCAAAAGGGGGAAATTGATGGGATAAAGTGATCAATATAACCATATAACAGTTATTTGTGTGATTTAAAATATGTGTGTGATCAATATAACCACATAGTAGGTAGTTGTGTGCTTCAAAATATATGTGAGTTCAATATAATCATATAACAGTTATTTGTGTGACTCAAAATGTTTGTATTCTGCTTATATCTAGGTAAAATGACCAATATACCATAATGGAATATATATTGCCAAGTGTGTGCTTCACTCTCTGCAAAACAGTGGACCTTTGTCTCACCACAGAGGATAACAAACGCCTGGGATTTATGGAAAGGAGACACAGTTGCGATAAGGAATGGCTGAGCCTGGCCTACGCTGACCTGGGAGGTGAAGTGGCCTTCAGTGGATACATTCGGCGCCAGGAACGGATCCTCTCTGGACCAGACACCTGGACTGTCCACTCGATAAAAATATAGGCTTTCTTCTTTGTTCATGTGTGTATAAATATTCCGGGTCAGGGCTAGTATAGCCAGTCAGACTTCATGAACTGACACGATCTGTTGTTGTCAGGGCGAGAATGTTTGACCCGGCGCTGTAACCTATTATATTCAACTTGCTTGCTTAATAAATACATGTTCCAAGTAAACTCAATCTCTTCCTTGAAAAACAAACCTGGGTAAACCATCTACACACAGACAATCTTTGAAGAGTAGACTTAGATGGTTTTTTCTAAGTTTTTCATCCTAACAGCAGCTACATGAAAATTGTGGTTAAATACAACAATGAAGTACTTTATTGTCACATTCAAATTGTAATCCCTCCTGTTTTGTTTTTCTTTTGAATTCTTGGATGGAATATGGTGGGCAATATAAGCTGCAGCTTCAGCCATCACCCATTTCAGATAACCTATGTTGAACTTTTCGCATCCGCGGAGAGAGAGCTTAGACTTTCTGCTGCACATTCACCAACCAGCCATAATGCTCTGCACTGTGTGTCTATATATACGTATATATTTATAGTAATATGGACATATGTTTAGTAGATGTTTTTTCTTGTCTTCTGATTATTGCTCTGAGTGTTGCTATCCCTGTGCTGTTGCAATCCTGGAATTTCCCCATTGTGGGACTAATAAAGGCTTATCTTATCTTAATTTGACCTTGTTAGATTTTTTCCCCTTTGTTATATTATTCTATTTTCTTTTAATCTTTACCTTTAATCAATCCGAAATAAAGATTCATTCATTAATTCACATTCCACCACTGGCTTTTAGCAACAAGTGTATTTCCCAAATATGTTTTAAACTTGCTTTAACTAACCACCACCCATTTGTCTTTTGTCTAGGCAAGAGGGAAAATGTCCACCCCAACTGGACCTTGCCTCACTATTTACAGAGATGCAGGCTGAAGATCTGCAGGACCAGGACCAGGGGCCGATCCAGTTGCTTCTCAGTGAGGGAGCGTGGCAGCCGTGTGTGACCCATTCCAGTTTTATTCTTTTTTACAGTTTGAATTTTGCACATTCTGAATAATCTGGAATTTGCTGCTGATTGTAATAAACAATTTAGTGACTTAAGTGTTTGCATCATGATTTTCCATTTTGTCTGTTAAGACACCGGTGGGAAAAGACTCAACTGTACAAAGGATTTATCTGTGACCTTGAAAATAATGGCTCATTTTTAAGAAAAAAGTAACCAACACAATTATTTTATTAACTGAAGACTGTATTGTTGGATGTATATGGAGGAATTCTGGGTCATATTAGCATCTGCTCTTCATCATAATGGGTTTGGGCAGGGGTGTCTAATCATGTGCCATGGAGGGCCAAAACCCTGCAGGCTTTACCTCCAACCAGTGTCTTCAACAGCAGATTCCACTGAACTTCTTCCACTGACTGATCAGTGACAACACCTGCTGAAGAGACTGGGTAGAAGAGAGAACCTGCAGGGTCTTGGCCCCCCATGGCAACTGATTGGAAGCCCCCGGATTAGGTTTAATGGGATTTAACACAAACTGCTTTATGGTTCATAATTTTGTTGACAGACTTACACCAAACCAAAAGTGATTTCTCAAACTGCTGGATTGTTCTTAGACAGCTTTCCCAATCTTTCAGTATTTAATTTGTGCCACATGGTGGTAACCGGTTCCAAGGTTGTCATAGCCAGGAGCGGCACTGGGGTTAAGCTCCCAGTGCTCATAAAATGCTCCTTATGGCGTGCGTCTCGAAAAGCCTCTGACAACTAAGTCCAACTCCTAGCCTGCCCGTGTGGTTTAGTCTCTAAGCCCGGCGGAACTGCTTTTACTAATAGGAGAAGGGACGAGGGCGGATCTCTGGCGCCTTAAAACCAGATGCTTCGGGTAGATGGTGGCTCGTCAACCTGGGAAGGTAGCCCATCTAGGGGAAGGCAAACCCTGATTTCAAACCTCCGCTGCCTTGCGGCACACCCGGTCACGGGAAAGGCTTCGGGAGTCAACCCTGAGGAAAAATCTGGAGTCGGAGCCCCTAAGGCAGTTCTATGTTGTGCTCAACATCGTTCTGGCAGCTCCTGCAACGGCGCTGGTGCCAAACTGTAGCAGCCCTGCTGTTCCTTTGGATTCATCAGTGACGTGGAGAGGGAGGACATGCTGCATGGGCAACATCTTGTCCTCCATATCTTCCTGCCCAGGCTTGAATCCTACCAACGCCAATGCTGGAAGGTAGAACACCGGATCACTGGAGAGGACACTCCAGCTTCGCCTTTGGCGTAGAAAAAACACGGGGAATGACAGTTACTGGTTATAAGCCACCGCTCAATTGGCATAGAGCGCGGCGCCAGGGGTTGTTCCCGACGGTGGGAGGGATCATCAGATCTCACTGGACAGCTACCGCCCGCCTCAAGCTGGGCAGCCCCCAGCCAATAAGGTGTTGTCCCGCCACAGCTTGCTTTCCTCATTGGGTGCATGGGGATGAGGAGAAGTCCGAACAGCAGGCTGAGAACCTTCGCACCAGGCAAGACAATAAAACAAAAGAGACCAACTCTAAAACTGGGAACTTGGAACGTCCGCACTATGAGGACAGGACCCGCTGCTAATCTCAAGGACATCAACGACACCAGGAAGACTGCCATCATCAATAATGAGCTGAAGAGACTGGGAGTGGATATCGTCACTCTCCAGGAAACACGGTTGGCTGACGCAGGCACACAGAGAGAAGGACTACACATTCTACTGGCAGGGAAAGGGCAGCGACGAACACAGGGAACATGGAGTGGGCTTCGCAGTGAAGAACACCTTGCTGAAGATGGTGGAACTGGGCAGCACTGGCTCTGCACGACTCCTCACCCTCCGCCTGAACACCACTCAAGGCCCAGTCACCCTCGTCAGTGTGTATGCCCCAACACTGACAGCCACACCAGAGGCAAAAGACGAGTTCTACGAGAATCTCACAACAACTGTCAGGACCATCCCCAACTCTGAACAATTCATTCTCCTTGGAGACTTCAATGCCAGAGTGGGTGCTGACCACGACTCCTGGCCCTCCTGTCTTGGACCTTTTGGCGTGGGCAGAATGAACGACAACGGACAGCGGCTGCTCGAGTTCTGCACATATCACGATCTGTGCATCACAAACTCGTTCTTCAAGACCAAGCCCCAACACAAGGTTTCCTGGCAACATCCACGCTCAAAGCACTGGCACCAGCTGGACTTGATCCTGACCAGACGCACCTCACTGAAGAACGTGCTAATCACCCGTTCGTTCCAGAGTGCAGATTGCGACACAGACCATTCATTGGTGTGTTGCAAGGTCAAGCTGCAGCTGAAGAAATTCCATCGTGCTAGACAGCCTGGAAAGGCACGGATTGACACCAGCAAGATGGCTCAACCAGACTTCCGGTTATGGCTGCCACGTAAGAAGGACACGTCTCACTCTGCTCTGCTTCTGGAGAAAAAAAATCGGCAAATAACTCTCTCATTTGGGACAGAACGTATCCCAGCGTTTGAGCGAGGATATGTCGGTGAAGCCTAAGGCTGGAAAACCAAGTAGAGGAAAAAGCGAGCCGCAGAAACAGTCCAAATTAACGGACTTTCAGGTCTGTGACGCAGCAGAGAAAGCACCAAATATGGCGAAGGAAGCTAACAACGGCGCGGGAGCTGCGGGAAACGACACAGGTGCGTTGCTGGCGGCTATGAGTTCAATGAGAGCGGACTTTTCCTCTAGATTTGATGGGATTATGGCAGCGTTGGAAGGAATGAGAAAGGAATTGGGTGACTGTGTGGAACGAATGGCGCAGATGGAGCTTCGTATTTCCAGTGCTGAAGATGAAGTCAATTGTCTCCAATTAAAGGTGCGCACTTTGGAAAAAAAAATAAATGTCTGGAAGAAAACATTCTGGATTTGGAATCCCGGTCGAGACAGAACAACTTGAGGCTGGTGGGTCTACCGGAAGAATCCGAAGGTCGGGACCCGTGTTCCTTTCTGGAAAAGTGGATTCCGGAGGCGCTGGGCAGTGCGGAGCTGCGGCCGGCGGTGGTTTTGGAGGGCGCGCATCGTATTGGCCCACGGAGAGATAAGGGACCACCGAGGACCTTAATTATGAAGTTTGTCAGCAACAGAGACAGGATGAAGATCTTCAACGCAGCACGAGCTAAAGGAGAGATTAAACACCAGGATCAGCAGGTGCGGTTCTACCCAGATTGGGCCACAGGAATCCAACAATTGAGGAAGCAGTATGATCCCGTACGTAAGGAGCTGCGCAACCTTGGGATTTGTCATGGTGTAATCTATCCTGCGAGACTGCTGACCACGTATGGGGGCAGAACCCACATCTTCAAGACCCCAGAGGAGGCGCAGGAGTTTATCAAGAAGATCCAAGAAGAAGAGACTGGTGGGAGCTAAGCATGAACAAAATATAAGGTAGAATAATTAAGCATTTGCACAGGCATCTGACTGACTTGAAGCAAATAGCAAGTTTACAAAATATAGATTGCATTATATAATTAAAAAAAACAAAACAAAAAAAAAACTGATGTACAAAGTTGCTAAAAATTTTGGAGTTAAGTTGGAAAACTACAGAGGAGAGTTAATGTTACGTCATTAAAAGCAGTAGAGTTAGGGTGATTGGGAGGATGAAGAAGGAGTGGCTTAGGCTGATCCTCGTGGATGTGGAGCAGTCGATGGCTATATCGGGAGACGGAATTTTTCTTTTGATTTTGGGGGGTTTGCCACAAGTGTGGGAAGGGGGAATTTGTTTGTGTGTAGTTTGTAGGATGAATGTTCAACCACTCATTTTTTTGCTTCTCTGTATGAGCATGTTTACACTGCAAGGTAATCCCAAACTCCCTATTGATCATAAACCAAAGCGTTAATCTTAATTTAACTTCATGGAATTGCAGAAGTCTACAAAATTTAAAAAAACTTAAACAAGTTTGAATAAAATAAAAGACATGGGTTCAAAAATTGTGTTTTTACAAGAAACCCATCTAATAGAGGAGGATGTAAAAAGAATTAGGAGTAGATGGCAAGGAAGTGTTTTCACCTCATCATTTTCATCCCGAGCCAGGGGAGTTATGACTCTCATACATAAATCAGTCCCTTTTCAAGTGAAAAATGTAAATGGAGACAAATTTGGAAGATATGTAATCATTCAAGGATCTTTGCTATTAGAAAATATAAATTTGGTGAACCTATATGGTCCCAATATAGATGATCAAAAGTTCTTTGCTAATTTATTTCTTATCTTATCATCACTTACAGGGCAACATATAATAGCAGGGGATTTTAATTGTACATTGAATCCCGGTATAGATAGATCAACAGGACTGGACTGTACGCACAATGGATGTAGGATGACCATTAATCATTTTATGAAAGAATTGAGATTGCTAGATATATGGAGAGAAATGAAACCACAAGTCAAAGCCTACTCTTGTTATTCCAGTACCTACAAGACATTCTCACGTATTGATTATTTTTTGATTTCCACAGAATTAAGGTCCAAGATTCAAAACTGCTTTTATGATAACATCGTGATCTCTGATCATGCACCCTGCTGTATAGTATATGTAGATAAGAAATTGACAAAGGAATCAGGTAGATGGCAATTTCAGCATAAATGGCTTCAGGATGAGGAATTTGTCAAGTACATAGAAAAACAGATGAGTTCTTTGATATCAATACTACACAAACATCAGCATGTGTAAAGTGGGAGGCTTTCAAAGCTTTTATTAGGGGACATATTATTAGTTATACAGGTTCAAAATCTAAGAAGACTCGAGAGGAGAGAGCCCAGTTGGAACATAAAATAAAAAATCTTCAGGAAAAAGTGTATGCAGGAAGTGATCCAAGGTTGGAGAATGAATTACTGATTTTGAGAGCTGAATACGACAAAAAATCAGCGAATAGAGCTGCCTCGAGTCTTCTAAGATTGAAACAATCTTTTTATGAACAAGGTGAAAAATCAGGAAAATTATTGGCATGGCAGATTAAACAATTAGAAATTAAAACACAAATTACCAGTATTATAAGTAACGGACAGGTAGTTATAGATCCTTTAGAAATTAACAGAGCCTTTAGAGATTACTATGAAAAATTATATGATACCAAAAATGAATCTGATTTAACAAAACTAAATGGGTTTTTGAACGAACTATCTATACCGTGTATTCCAAATGAAAACAGGGAGATATTGGAGTCTAAAATTAGTCAAGAAGAAGTTGGGCTAGCCATTGATAATATGAAATCAGGAAAAAGTGCAGGACCAGATAGTCTTCCAGTTGACCTTTATAAAAAATTTAAGAATAAATTAATAAAACCTTTTTTGGAAATGGTTTTAGAAGCATTTCAAAATAATAATTTACCATCATACATGAATAATGCCTTAATTATACTGTTGCCAAAACCAGGTAAGCCCTCTAATAAATGTGAAAATATGAGACCAATAAGCCTATTAAATGCCGACCTTAAGATAATCTGTAAAATTTTAGCAAGACGAATACAAGAAATTTTACCAAATATTATTAATCGAGATCAGAATGGCTTTATAAAGGGAAGACAAGGCTTCCATAATGTAAGAAGACTATTTAATATTATTTATTTTAATAAAGAAGCACCGGATACAGCTCTCCTATCACTGGACACCGAAAAGGCCTTTGATAGAGTCGAATGGCCCTTTTTGAAGTCTTACAAAGGTTTGGACTTGGAAATAATTTCATAAAATGGGTTCAGATAATATACAATAATGCTACAGCAGAAATCCTAACAAATAACAATATTTCAAAATCAATAAAAATCAATAGAGGATGTCGACAAGGCTGTCCACTTTCACCTTTACTGTTTACTATGGCAATTGAACCTTTAGCGATGGCGATACGTTTACATTCACAAATATATGGAATTAAAGTTGGACCAACAGAACATAAAATCTCCCTGTACGCCGATGACATAATTTTGTTTATGTCGAATGTAAAAAAATCAATTCCGACCTTGTTGAATTTAATAAAGAATTTTGGGGAAATATCAGGATATAAAATAAATAAAACTAAATCTTCAATATTAATGCTAAATGAGACCCAGAGAAATTACCCAGACCCTGAGGTAAATCAATTCAACGTTGTAAATCAGTTTAAATATTTAGGAATCCAAATTGTGCCTAAGCTAGAATCAGTCGCCAGTGTCAACTATGAAGCCTTAATGACAGATATCAATGAGTCAGTTCAGAGATGGATGTCACTACCAATGTCGATGATCGGGAGAATCAATATACTTAAAAGTAATATTTTACCTAAAATACTTTATTTCAATACATTCCCTTACCACCACCTTTAGATTTAATCTCAAGAATTAAAAAAAAGTTAGTGGAATTTATATGGAACAACAGGAGGGCTAGATTACGTCTGTCTTTATTATATTTACCATTTGATCGTGGAGGTCTGAAATGTCCAAATTTTATGTTGTATTATTGGTCGGCACAACTGAGGTCTATGACATATTATTTTTCATTAAATGATCTCCCTCACTGGACTGAAATGGAATCATACAATTTACCTTTACCTCTTCCCATATTCATATACTCAGATTCGGCAAAAAAATTACAAAAACAAGTTAAAAATCCATTTGTAAAGCATATGATCAAAATATGGTGTGAAGCTAAAAAATTATTTAAAAGAACCACAGTTATTGTCACCATTTAGCCCAATATGGGGTAATCAATATTTTAAACCAGGAAGAGCGGACGCTGTATTTAAAGTATGGAATTTAAAAGGGATTCAAAAGATTCAAGATTTATATTTGCCATGTGCAGATAACAATGTCTTTTGAAGAGCTGAGGGTCAAATTTAATCTTAATAGAACACATTTTTTTAAATATCTTCAACTTAGAAACTTTATTCCATCAAATCAAAATAAAGCTCTCACTCGACCTATTTATTCATCCTTGGAAAAAAGGTTGATGAAAGATAGTAAAAGAAAGGGTATTATTTCAGAGTTTTATAACTCATTGACACTATCCTCAAGTGAAAATTCACAGAAAAGATTAAACTACTGGAAAGAAGATCTGCAAATTGAAATTTCAGAGGAACAATGGGAATTGGCTTGTACAGAAGCCCAAACCAAATCAATAAATGTACGTCTTAAATTGATACATTTCAAATGGTTAATGCGGATGTATGTTACACCGGAGCAGTTAAATAGATATAACAAAAATATACCAGATACATGCACAAAATGCATGGAAAGTAAAGGAACCCTATTTCATTGTGTATGGGAATGTAGAATAATAAGAATGTTTTGGGAAGAGGTGAGGGTAACAATTGAAAAAATAATCTCAAAACAAATCATTTTGAATCCTAAACTGTTTTTGTTGGGTCTGTACCCAGAAAAGCATAACTTTAATAAAAGTGAAAGAACATTCATAGACCTCAGTTTGCTTAATGCCAAAAAATGTATTGCACTACTGTGGAAAAAGACTCATAGACCAGATGTGACTCAGTGGTTAAGACAGATGTTAACAAACCTTCCATTAGAAAGAATAACATATATACTGAAATCAAAGGAAATTGTGTTTGAGAATATATGGAGACCTTTTATTGATCATGTAAAAAATTTAAACATAACTCTTGAAGAAGAAGGTGAATGATGTGTGTGGACCTTGTAAATTCCAAACTGGTGAACATAATATGTATACTTATGTAATGGATTGTCTAGACTAAACAGAGGAGCATTGTTGAAGACTTGATTTTGTTGGTGGTTGTTGGTGTTTTTAGTGCATTTTTTTTTTGTAGTACTTTAGTGTTAGTGTTTGATTGTTTGTGTCATGTTTGTTTAAAAAAAAAAGGTTCAATAAAGATATTGTGGAAAAAAAAGATGGCTCAACCAGAACTTGTTGAGCAGTTTGCCTCCACCTTTGAGAAGGAACTTGGTGTACCACAAGAAGGAGAATCTGCAAAGCAGAAGTGGGAAGTGCTGCAAAACACCATCCACCGCACAGCCTTGGCTACCTTTGGGAGGAAGACCTCGAAGTCACAGGATTGGTTTGATGCCAAGTTGACCGAGATGACCCCCGTCATTGAAGCCAAGCGCTCAGCACTTGCTGAGTACAAGAAGTAGCCAAACGAGAAGATTCTCCAGATTCTCAGGGCTGCGAGAAGCAAAGTTCAGCAGACTGCTCGGCGCTGTGCCAACGAGTACTGGACTCAGCTCAGCCAAGACATTCAAACCGCTGCCATAACAGAGAACATCCGTGGTATGTACGATGGCATCAAGAAAGCACTTGGTCCGGCTCAGAGCAAGACGGCCCCCCTCAAATCCTCCACTGGGGTGATGATCACAGAAAAGAACAAGCAGATGGAGAGATGGGTGGAACACTACTCCGACCTCTACTCCAGACAGAACACCGTGACACAGTCAGCCCTTGATGCCATCGACTGCCTGCCATCCATGGACGAACTTGACGCCGAGCCAACCATCGACGAACTCAGCAAGGCCATTGATAGCTTGGCCGCTGGCAAGGCACCCGGCAACGACGGCATACCCCCTGACCTGATCAAGCACTGCAAGACCGCCCTACTGCTGCCATTGCATGACGTCCTCTGCCAGTGTTGGAAAGAAGGTGCCGTACCACAGGACATGAGGGACGCCAAGATCATCACCCTCTACAAAAACAAAGGGGAGAGAAGCGACTGCAACAACTACAGGGGCATCTCCCTCCTCAGCGTTGTTGGCAAAGTCTACGCACGAGTTGTTCTCGTTCGTCTACAGAAGCTTGCCGAACGTGTCTACCCCGAGTCTCAGTGTGGCTTCCGCGCTGCGCGATCGACGGTAGACATGATATTCTCCATCCGCCAACTCCAGGAGAAATGCAGAGAACAGAACATGCCCCTGTACGTCGCCTTCATCGACCTCACCAAAGCGTTCGATCTGGTCAGCAGAGAGGGCCTTTTCAAGATCCTGCCAAAGATAGGATGCCCACCAAAGTTGCAAAGCCTCATCGAATCGTTTCACACCAACATGCAGGGGATAGTGCAGCACGATGGCAACGTCTCAGAGCCATTCAACATACGCAGCGGAGTGAAACGGGGCTGTGTACTTGCGCCAACCCTCTTTGGGATTTTCTTTGCTATGCTCCTGAGGCATGCCTTCAGCACAGCAACAGAGGGAATCTACCTGCACACAAGATCTGACGGCAGGCTTTTCAACCTCGCCCGCCTGAAAGCCAGAACCAAAGTACGCGAGGCTCTAATCAGAGACATGCTGTTCGCAGACGACGCTGCAGTCGCAACCCACACACAGCAGGAGCTTCAGACCCTGATGGACCGCTTCTCTCAGGCATGCAAGGACTTCGGGCTTACCATCAGCCTGAAGAAGACTAACGTCTTGGCGCAAGGCACGGAAGCACCACCAACCATCACCATCGATGACTACGAGCTGGAGGTCGTGAATCAGTTCACGTACCTGGGGTCCACGATCAGCAACAACCTCTCCCTTGATACAGAGATCAACAAGAGGATTGGAAAATCAGCCTTCACACTCGCTCGCCTCACCACACGAGTGTGGGAGAATCCCAAACTCTCTGTCAAGACGAAGATGGCAGTGTACAACGCCTGCGTCATCAGCACACTGCTCTATGGGAGTGAGACGTGGACAACATACACCCGGCAGGAAAAGAGACTGAACTCCTTCCACTTGCGCTGCATTCGCCACATCCTGGACATATCCTGGCAGGACAAAGTGCCCAACACAGAAGTTCTGTCCCGCGCCGGCCTTCCCTCCATGTTCACTCTACTCAGGCAGCGCAGGCTCCGCTGGCTAGGCCACGTTCACCGTATGGAGGATGGCAGAATCCCAAAAGACGTCCTCTACGGAGAACTGGCAACTGGCAGGAGAGACGTTGGCCGCCCACAGCTGCGCTTTAGAGACGTCTGCAAGAGAGACATGAAGGCCCTGGAGATCAACACAGATCGCTGGGAGGACCTTGCAACGGACCTCTCCAAATGGAGAGGCACCCTGACCAGACAGCTCAAGGTGGGTGAAGAGAGACTGACTGCTGCAGCAGATGAAAAAAGGACCCGCAGGAAGAACCGCCACAGACCCAGCAGCACGGAGACCACCCACAAGTGCGACCTGTGTGACAGGGACTGTCATTCGCGCATCGGCCTGTTCAGCCACAGGTGGTGCTGTTCCAGCAGAGTAGACGTTTAGGATTCTCTTCCATGGTCATCATAGACCGACGGAGGCCGACGATGGTGGTAACCTTCACATATATAAAAACGAGACATCTGCAAAAACTTCACAGGTTTAATGTCAGTGCAATTCCCAGTGCAATACTACATGAATGCATGTATAGTACATTGTTGATGCAGAGAATATATATTTCTACAGTACATGTATCTAGTAAATCAATTATTTTCCATGTAACCTTATGACTGCATTATTTTAATTGCCTTTTTGTAATTAAAGTTTTTATTGACTTTATACAAGATGGTACTACACATACTGATCTTCCAAGTATCACATCAGTCTCCAAAAAGGGTAAATAAATAGGGAAAAAAAAATATATATATATATGTATACATATACTGTATATGTGGGTGATTACAAAGCAAGGATATCAGTGAGGGAAGGCAATAACCATACCTATTTTAATTTCCTTTAATCCTAGATCAAGTTTGTTTTGGCCCAAAATACATCATGACTATAAAATAGATCTTATTATACGTAACTCAGTACTGTTTACTTTTTGAATACATATTTTGTGCCTAATATAGTTATTAAACTGGCGATCAAGTTGTGTCAGCTGATCATTTTTTTCTATGACCACACCTCAGACTGCTGCAGAAGCAGGTACGTCCATGATGTCTGAACAGTCTCTCCATGATTTTCACGCAGATCAGAGCAATCTGTTGTACAGGAAATACACGTTTCTACAGACATTCTTAAGCTCTATAACCACTGATCGTTGGTGAAGCTGTGCTGACAGTGACAGGCTGATGACATCAGTGACAGGCTGATGACAGTGAGAGGCTGCGCTGAGCCAGACCGACCGTTTGAAGAGGTAATTTCTCAACAACAGAGCCATCTGAAACACACACACACACACACAGCATACATATTTTAGTACCTAAATTGCAGACATTACAGTGTAGCACGACGTACTTACAGCAAACTAGCATTAGCAACCATTAGCTTACCGTCATATATGACCTAGTTTGTATCCTCATGTCTTCGGCTCTCCAAGAAGCTGCAGAACTATTCCAGAGTGTTTCGTCTCGCTGCCTGTACCCTTATCTGGCAGTCCTTTTTGGTATTTACGGCGAAAAAAGGCACAGACAGAGGAGTCGCCTTGTAGAGCAGCCATGCAATGTTTGCTTGGGTCGCGCACTTCACGTCACGAGAGTGTGGCGCCGCCTTGCTGTTAAGAAATCCCACCCACCCGCGGCCTGTCTGCAGTAATGTTGAAAAGCAATCAAGGGACAATGGAGTCGCGCCGACCCGAGTCGTGTTCTCACATCGAGGCTGAGTGGGGCTCATGGAAAAGAGCCTTATGTGTGTGTGTGTGTGTGTGTGTGTGTGTGTGTGTGTGTGTGTGTGTGTGTGTGTGTGTGTGCGTGAGTGTGAAAGTGAGTGTGTGTGTATGTGTGCATGCGTACATGAGTGTGTGTGCGTGTATATGGTGAACCAGACTGCTGGTGAATGCCTGGTGAGGAGGAGGCATGGCTGTGGGGCAGGTGGAGAGCAAAGCTCCATCCATCAGCTGGAATTAATAATCAATAATTAAACCCAACAGCCACAAGTCATGCTCGGGGTGATGACCCCGAACATGACAGTACCCCCCCCCAAAGGGTGGAAACCAGACACCCACCGTACCATCAAAGCAAAGAACAAACCCCCACCCCCACCCAAAAACCCAACACACCAAACCAGGGCGGGAGGTGGGGGGAAACAGGTTAGGAGGGCTCAAACAAAGATCAGAATCAGAATCAGAAAAAGATTTATTGCCAAGTACATTAACAGATCACTGATAACATACGAGAGAATTTGACTTGACACAGTAATGAACCTGCATTTCCGTGCCGCGGCGCATCTGAAACGCGCCTATCAGCAGGAGGGTACAGGTAGCATAAGGATAATACAATAGGAAGGAGCAAAAAAATCATTGATTCAGAATACTGGTTGCATAATCAATCAATATTGTGATTACAAGGAAAAAAAAAGCTCTTAATGCACATTCGCGGACAAGATTTCACAGGACACAAGAGAGCAGTGTGTGGATCTTTATTTCAGTTCGTGGATCAATATGTGTGCACTGTTGAAGCAAGTGTTGTAATAGAAGAACAACAAGGGCACTTGGCAGGAGATGTTTTGTCTGGCTGCTCGCCATCGTCCTTGCGATTATCTGAGCAGGTGCTGTCCAAGGCCTTGTGCTCGATGTTTTGAAAACACAGACTGCAGACAGCCAGGAGGAATTTTCATGGGGAAATTGGGCCAAATAGGACTGATCACAGAGAAGGAGCTTTTTATTTCTTCTGTAGATTCAGTACTTAATCCTTCATTGCGGGGCTTTGAGTCCGTCGTGGATAGACCTAAGCGTAACCATGATGTAATCCACCTTCCGAGACAGTTCTCCATTTGTCGCTATCAGGGTCTTCTCCAATTTTTCAATTTGATAGATGCACCTCACCTGGCCAGCATTTTGATAGGTTGTATCCATCTTCAGCAATTTGCGGTACACCAGGACAATCCCAGTTCCAATCAGAAAGATCCCGATCACCATTATTTCATTATTACGAAGACATACAAATCTTCAATATCTTCGATAGAGAGATTAGTTAGACACAAGATCCTCCAATTACTTGTGTTCCTTAAATAGCCCGCTGGAGCCGTTCCTGCGGGGCAGACAGCTTCCCCCGGAGCACTTTTCCTTGTTGAAAAAATAGTGTCAATTGTGTTCAAAGCCCAGCTTATTAACTCCATAATTTCTTTCGACGGTCGCAGTTAGACGCAGACAGACAACAGCAAGCTGGGATCCAGTAGTTGGGGGGGAAGGAAAAAAAGGTCAGAGCAAGAGAGAAGGAAAAAGCGTCTGCTCTCTTGGGAGGGCGGAAGTGAAGAAGTGAAGATGGGGAACACCACAAACAACACAATAGCACTACACTCCCCAACCCCAAAACTAACTAACCCACCCCCAAGAGTCCCACAGTTCAGGGGGCCGGCCAGAGTCCAAGGCCCAGCAGGTTGCCATAAGTTCAGGGGGCTGGCCAAAATCCCAGGGCCAGCGGACAGCCCGCAGAGCAGCATCCAGCGGCCTGCCAGGGCAAACGGGCCACCCAGCAAGGGAACCCTGTGTTTTGGGCGGCCTGCCCACACGATTGGGCCACCAGGACCGGAAGGGCAGACGAGGCGGTAGCCTACCCACCAGAAGGCTGAGAGGTGGGTGGCCAGACAGGGGAAGAGGAACCCCTGTGGTCACTGGCAACGAAGGGTGAAAGACCCCAACGGTGCCCGACAGAAGGAGGAGGAACACCCACAGGGCCTCCAAAAGGGAAAGGAAGGCCCCAGCATCCCCAAACTGTTCTGTGGCACCCCCGGTGGTCCCGACGAAGGGCTGGGACTCTGTTGACCCTGCGGTGGGCCCGGGCTGGGCCATGGCTGTGTCTGTGGTGGTCCTGGCCTGGGACAACATTGCACCAGCGGTGGCCCCTTCCCGGGACCTCACTGCTCCCACGGTGAGCCCTGATTGGGCCTGCGTTGCACCCACGATGGACCCCGACCGAGCCATGGTTGCACCCATGATGGAGTCCAGCTGGACCCCTGCTGCACTCACGGTGGGATCCGGCTGGGCCACTGCTGACCCCAACGCCATCTTGGCCATGGGCCAGCCAACCCATATGAGCACCCAAGCAAGGAGGTGGTTGATCACAGGCACCCTGGACTGGGACCGGGTGCCCCAACAACCGCCTCGACAGGAACCTCAATGGCCTCTGGTTGTGGACCTGGATCCACACACTCATTCAGCAATGGAGGACTCTCTCCGGCAACTCTGGAAGAGGACTCAGAAAGAGAGGGGGAAGGGTCAGAGTCGCCGGCAGCGGCAGAGCCCGGCGAGGTGAGCTCAGGTGCAGCGTTTGGCTGCAGCTGGCTCTCCTCACCTAAAGCTAAGCAAAAATTCTCAATTATGGAAAGGAGAAAGACAAAAGGGAGCACTTGCCTTAGCTCAAGCTCTACCGCCGTCCAGGACTTCGGCAAGCTGGGCGATGTCTCCTCAGGCTCAGCCTCCAAGAGGTTCCGCTTGGGCGCTGACTCTGCTCTGGCGGCCTCCACAGCAGGCATGATGGCCACTGCAGTCTTAGCTCTCCCAGCTGCCATGATCCACGCTGGTGACTCCTCCAGCGTGGCGGTTAGGATTTGGTTGACCATAGCTGAGGGTGGACACCCCACCTGGACCTCTGGCTCCTCCTGATCCTGGCTGCTCGGCTCCGGTTCCAGCAGGCACATCAAGGGAATAGGAGAGAGTGCTGGTGAACAGTTATTAACAGCAGGCAGGTGGGAAGAGCTCAGGGGACTGCTTTCCCTGAGCCTCTCTACCAGGAATCAGGCAAGACATTTCATTATTAATGTGAGTCAAATGAAAAATGACTTGCCTGCTTTCCCGGATTAAGATGTTGGTAGCTGCTGTTTGGACGTCATCACCCGTCTGTCCGGGAAAGGTTGTGCTAGGCTCCTCTGTAGGGGATATGGGAGCTGCCCCTCTCGCCACAGGAACGGGAGACCCTGGTGAAGCAAGCAAGCACCCCACTGCTGCCGATGAACAAACCGAAGAGGAAGACCTCGCAGTGGATGCAGAGGGAGATCCTGGAGATGGGACTGCTCGGGACTGATGATCTGCTACGGAGGTGACTGGGCTCGGTGTCGGAACTGGGGCAGTTAGCGGGGCTGAATCGTTCCTCTAGGATTCCGGATGATGCTGATGTCGCAGACCTGGTGGCTGCCATCTTGGAATGGTGGACAGAGGAGAGGAGAAGATGGGCACCGGCGGAGAAGAGCATCTTTGTTTGGGCTTCGTCCGGGAAGCCCTTCTCTTCAGGTCAGGGAAAGCCTGCTCAAGCGTGAAGACTCTGGACAGCAGCTCGGAGTACTCGGGATAATTCCAGAGGCCCCAGTGAGTCCTCAGGATCTGGATTACTCCGTCGAGGCAGGCTAAGCGATCTCCGGGTCCGAAGAAGTCGTGTGCTTCCTCCAGTAGCTCCCAGATTCGCCAGACCGCCCGCTGCTCCTCCGTACTAGGCTGTCCTGCTGCCCATGCACTAAATCCAGTGTGGGAATGACTAGACCAGGACATGACGCTCCGAGCAGGTGGGTGAAAAAAAACACAAAAAAATGAGTAACATGTTACTTACTGCTTGGGCTCCTTTTTGGTGGAAGCTTACTGTCATGTTACTGTCATGTTCACTGTGCAAACTGCACAGCAAACATAGGGAATGGCAGCGAGCCCAAAATACAGAGTAAGTAACGTGTTTATTTACAATGGGTGAATGAGTAGGAAGTCCAAATGCAATCACAGCAAAGGAAAAACACCCAGCTACAAACTTAGGAAATGCCTAACGTGCTCCAATGAGGCAGGAGCGGAGAAAAAAGGCACAAAAGGAAGACTTACAATAGTGTCGGAAAGACTCTAAGGGAACAACACATTTCAGTCCAGGGTTGACCAACAAAAGTGAGTCTGGATGTCCACGGTTGACACAACTAAGCTGCCACACCGGCTGGTCGTACTGCACAGCTATTTGTACAAAGCCTTAATGACAGCAAGTAGGGGCAGGTGGAGAGCAAAGCTCCATCCATCAGCTGGAATTAATAATCAATAATTAAACCCAACAGCCACAAGTCATGTTCGGAGTGACGACCCCAAACATGACAATAGTTTCCTCAGAAGCTAACAGAGTCCTACTGGACACTCAACAGTCTACAGGGGAAAGACACCGGGGAAAAACACACACAGTAATTACTCACTGAGCTGGAGCAGTCCAGTAGTCCAAATAAGCCCTGAGGGAAACAGTCCTTAGTTGACGTGGCTCCATACGAACCGTCAATGAAGTACGATGACCCAGCAATGCATGACTGGAGACAGGCTCCTTAAGAACATGCATCGCTGGTTTCACAAATTGGTTACACCTGGGTGAGGAGTGGGAAGATGGCAAACGGGAGTGGGAACAGCTGGTAGCAATAGAGAGAGGGTGTGGTCCGACCGGCAGACAGTCGGTCAGACACAAGAGGCTGCCTCCCCGCTGTCGGCCAGAAGGCAGTGGCTATGGGTCTGGCAAAGCACACAGAAATACATACTAACATACATATAATGTGGCAGGTACCCATAGAGCGGCCAGGACCGAGCCAGGGGAAACCAAGCCGGCTCGGTTCCTGACAATTCACTACTCAAGTATCTTTTTAGTACATATTTTTTACTTTTATTTACTTTTATTCTAAAGTTATTTTTGGTGACTACACTTGTACTTGAGTAATTCATATTTTAAGATAACTTTTTCTGGAATACAATTTCTGGATACGTTATATCTGAAAACATACTCTGGGTCTGAACACAGCAAAGCAATATATAATTGCAGGACTAATTGTTGCGTTTGCTAAAAGTCACTCATATGGCAAACTTTTTTTTTAAATTACAAAAAGTTTTGCTGTCAGAATGGAGGTTTCTCTGGGATGGACTGTGGTCTTCTGCCTCTGCGTCAAAAGGTTTTCCTTCCCAGCCTTCAAACATTTGTGATAATAGATTTCAAAGGCTGCTTGGGTGTGCCTGGCTGATGTCTCCTTAGGTTTTGCACAGCTTCTCTTAACTTTAACGTGCTATTTTTATTGTAGAAAACCCTTTGTCTTAACATCACATCTAACATTGTTTTATTCTGACCATGAATACTCCTGCAGAGTTTGCCCAAGTCCTTCATCAGACCAAAAATCTTGCAGACTCTCAGCTCCAGTGGCAGGATGCAAGACTTCTTGTCTTGACCGAGCTGTACCACCCAGAACTTAGCCAGCTCACTGGTGCTCTTTGCATGGCTGGCCACCATGTTGAGGATCATAGGGTACAGGTCATGGGCTGCAGCAGGGATGGAGGGTTCTGGGAGGTTGGGGTATAAAGGATGGAAATTCAGCTGCGAAAGGGGAGAGGACAAGGTCATCAATTAGGACAGTAAATCATGCAAAAGTTAAATATTTTAACAGATTCTCGATCAGCAGTTGCTTTTGTGAATATATGTCAAATGTTGTGCATGTGCTTGTTTTCACCAGGGACACATCATCACATTCTGAAAGTTTGGGCCAATGTTAAATGTTAAAAATAACAATTTTTCTTCCGTTTTTGTTTTGCTTTGTTTTCGTCTATTCCATCTTTGATGTTGAGGATACAAAGAAATATGCTTTATAAAAACTAACTGAAGTGAAATACTATAAGATGGTTTAGTCCTAGATGTTTTCTGAATTTGCAGCTGTAGTCTGTTGCTGTCCTTGTAGGGCAAAAGGAATGCCACACTACTGGGACACATCAAATAAATATAGGCCATTGCCATCTGTGAATCTTATCTTATTCGACAAGAGGCCGATATTGGTAAACAAGGTGAATGAAAAAACTTCATTAAGCAATTAAACATATTCAGTTTAGATTAGTTTATATTCAGAGTTGTAAGCATTAACTAATCCTCTTTAATGTACATTTCTCTCATAAATTTGCAATTTTTTCTCTTAAATTTTCTTTTTTTGCTAATGAGTTTTGCAACTTTTTCCTTTTGTGTGGCCCTTAATGTTCAGCTTTGCTTGCAAAATTTATACTTTTTATCTTGTAAATTAGCAACATTTTTCTCTAAATTTGCAATGGAACATTTCATGTAAATTTAAGACATTTTTCCTTATAAATCTGTGACCTTATTTCATCAGTTTGCAACATTTTACTTAAAATAAATGTGACTTTCTTCCCCTCTCAAATTACAGACATTTTTTCTTGTAAATTTAAAACTTCCTCCTAGTAAGTCTGTGGGGTTTTTTTGTTATAGAATGGATATAAAAAGCATTTCAGCCTCCAGGATGCACAAGCCCCTGAGAGGAGGTAGGTGAGCCTTTTGTCTGACTAGTTTTCCATAAACAGGTGAACAAGTTTACCATGATTACACAATCAATCAACAAAAATATAAAAACAACCACTGATTCATTCATGGCTGCTACAAAAAGTGTACACACCACTGATAAAAAAAAAGCCAGGTTTTTGTGATTTAAATAAAGGAAGTCGCAATAAATCATTTAAAAAAAATTCCCATGTACAATTCAATTGAAAAATTAACAAGTTTGTTTGGGAGAACTGTATAAAAACAAAGACAAGCATTAAGCTGGTTGCCAGTGTCATGCACAGACATTTTGGGGGCAGGTGCTCAATATTCAATAGCCCATAGATTTCTATAAATTTATCAACTCACACATTAATTAAAATACATAATTACAAATGCAAATTAATGAATTCACATTTATGAATTATGTATTTACATGACCAAAGGTCAATGACAAAAAATGGGCAGCTTCCACTGAAAAATAAATCTCTCTTCAAAATAAATTAATCTTTGCACAAATCTAAAAAAATGCTTTGTTTCGAGACATAAAATGTTAAAGCTCCATTCCAATGAATAAATCTTGGCAAAAAATGTAAAAGGCCATTCCTCTTGTCAACAAAATGACCCAAATGCACCCCCTCTTGTTAACCCACCACCATCCTTCCTCAAAAAGTCCAAGAATAGTTTGTACAGGGCAACTTGATATAACATTGAGAGTATAGTAGCAAATGTACAAGAAAATTTGACAAAAAAATTGCAAATTTTTATAGAAAAAGTTGCAAATTTATGAATATATTGTAAATTTTTTTGTGGGGGGGCCCCTCATGGATCATCACCTTATCGTGATGGGGGGTTTGCGTGCCCTAGTGATCCCAGGAATTATGTTGTCCGGGGCAGTTTGCCTCTGGTAGGGTCACCCAAGACAAACTGGTCCTGGGTGAAGGGCCAGACTAAGAACGATCCAACAGACTCTCATAATGAATGCTAGAACAAGGATTCGGTGTACCCCACCTGATATGGGGTTACCGGGGCCCCGCCCTGGAGCCAGGCCTGGGGGAGGGGCTCGATGGCTAGCATCTGTTGGCCTGGTTTCTGCCCATGTGACCCGGCCCAAAGGAGTTACATGAGTCCGCCCTCCAGTGGGTTCACCACCTGCAGGAGGGACCATGGGAGTCCGGTGCTATGTGGATCAGGTGCCAGTCAAAGATGGAGACTTTGGCAGTCTGATCCCAAGCTTCCTAAACTGGCTTTCGGGGCATGGAATGTCACCTCTCTGGTGGGGAAGGAGCCTGAGCTGGTGCATGAGGTTGAGAGATACCGGCTAGATATAGTCGGCCTCACCCCAACACACAGCTCCGGTTCCGGAACCAGTCTCCTGGAGAGGGGCTGGAGCTTGGCCTACTCTGGAGTTGCCCCAGGCGAGAGGCGATGAGCAGGGGTGGGTATTCTTGTATCCCGTCTCGAAACGGGTCCTGACCATCATTTGTGCCTATGCACCAAATGATGGTTCAGAGTGCCCACCCTTTTTGGAGTCTCTGACTGGGGTGCTGGAGTGCTCCTCTTGGAGATGCCATTGTCCTACTGGGGAATTTCAATGTGCACATGGGCAACAACAGTAAAACCTGGAGGGGGGTGATCGGGAGGAATGGCCTGCCCAATCTAAACCCGAGTGGTGTTCAGTTATTGGACTTCTGTGCTAACCACAGTTTGTCCGTAACAAACACCATGTTCAATCATAAGGGTGTCCATATGTGCACCTGGCACCAGGACACCCTAGGTCGCAGATCGATGATTGATTTTGTTATTGTGTCATCAGACCTGCAACCGTATGTCTTGGACACTCAGGTAAAGAGAGGTGCAGAGCTGTCAACTGATTACTACCTGGTGGTGAGTTGGATCCGATGGCAGGGGAGGATGCCATTCAGACCTGGTAGACCCAAACGTATAGTGAGGGTGTGCTGAAAATGTCTGGCTGAGGCCCCTGTCCGGAAGGTCTTCAACTCCCATCTCCAGAAGAACTTCAACCACATTCCGAGGGAGTCTGGAGACATGGAGTCTGAATGGGCCATGTTCTCCACCTCCATTGTTGAAGCAGCTGCCCAGAGCTGCGGCCATAAGGTCGTCGGGGCATCTTGTGGTGGAAACCCCCAAACCAAGTGGTGGACACCAGTGATGAGGGGGGCCATTAAGCTGAAAAAGGAGTCCTATCAAGCTTGGTTGGCTTGTGGGACAACCGAAGCAGCTGAGGTGTACTGGCAGGCCAAGCGGAGTGCAGCTCGGGTGGTTGCTGAAGCAAAAACTCGGGTATGGGAGGAGTCCGGTGAGGCCATGGAACAAGACTTTCGGTTGGCCTTGAAGAGATCGCCAAGGTGGTTAAAAATCTCTTTGGTGGCCGGGCCCTGGGGGTGGATGAGATTCATCCTGAGCACCTCAAGGCCCTGGATGTTAGAGGGCTGTCATGGTTGACACGCCTCTGCAACACTGTGTGGAGGTCGGGGGCAGTGCCTTTGGTATGGCAAACTGGGGTGGTGGTTCCTCCCTTCAAAAAAGGGGACCGGAGGGTGTGCTCCAACTTTAGAGGGATCACACTCCTCAGCCTCCCTGGGAAGGTCTATGCCAAGGTATTGGAGAGGAGAGTCTGGCAGTTGGTCGAACCTCAGATTCAGGAGGAGCAATGTGGTTTTCATCCTGGCCGTGGCACATCGGACCAGCTCTTCACCCTCTCGAGAATCCTCAAGGGTTTGTGGGAGTTTGCCCAACCAGTTTACATGTGTTTTGTGGACTTGGAGAAGCATTCGACCATGTCCCTCGTGGTTTTTTTGTGGGGGGTGCTTCAGGAGTATGGAGTATCGGGCTTGTTGTTATGAGCTATTTGGTCTATGTACAACCGTTACTGACAAACTCTCCGTGCGCTGTGGAAAAGCAGACGGAGGGGGAGAAGGATGGACGGATTTACGCGGTGGGTTTCATCAAACACACATTTATTGATGTGACACAGTTCAAAAATAAAGACTTACAAGAAGGTAACTATGTACACAAAAAGGCTGATGCAGAAGCGATCAGCAGGCAGACCACTGTGTACCGTGGCCACAGAAAAACACAATTAACACACATGCACTCGGGAGAGCAAGGAAGACTTCAGGACGCTCTACTGGTACAGGGAAGCAAACTGGGCAAAGGCCTGAGTGTAGCAGTAAAGCTGCAGGGAGAATGCTATCAGCGTAGCAGCTGACTGCACAGAGAAACACTCAACAAATTACTCACGGGCAGGAGCAGTCCAAAAAAGTCCAATTTCTCCCATGGCACGAACAATAAATCCTTCGAGACGTGATGAGCACACAACGGCAAAAGATTGTGTAACCCGTATAATGACCCGGCAGCGTTTGTCTAGCGAAGAGCCGCTTAAATACAAATGCCGCTGGCCACACAAATTGGGCACACCTGGGCGAGGTGCGGGAAAGATAATTACCGGGGCTGGGAACAGCTGATGGAACTAAGGAGAGCGAAGGGGCATGGTTGGACCGGCAGACTGTCAGCAGCATGTGAGAAAATAGATCACAGAGGCTGTCTAACAACTGCCAGTCAGGCAGTGACTGTGGATAAGGGGATAAGTCCAAAAATACACAAAGTGCACATAAACAGTAGAACCAAAACCTATAGAGAGATCAGGGCCTAGCTGGGGAAAGCCAAGCCGGCTCAGCTCATGACAGTTATGAGTTTGGTTCATATTGCCAACACTCGGTCAGACTCATTCCCAGTGAGAGTTGGACTTCGCCAGGGCTGCCCTTGTCACCAATCCTGTTCATAATTTTTATGGACAGGATTTCTAGGCACAGCCAGGGAAGGGAGGGTGTCATGCTTGGTGACCACAGGATTTCATCTCTGTTGTTTGCAGATGATGTTGTCCAGTTATATGTTGTTATATGTTGTCCTGTTATATGTCCTATTGTTCTGTCATGTTATATGTGTGTAAGAGAAGG
Source organism: Pholidichthys leucotaenia (assembly GCA_020510985.1). Lineage (NCBI taxonomy): Eukaryota > Metazoa > Chordata > Actinopteri > Cichliformes > Pholidichthyidae > Pholidichthys > Pholidichthys leucotaenia. The sequence goes on along the minus strand of CM035843.1, from coordinate 357,126,433 downwards.
AGGGGGTGATGTATGTGCCTGTGTGTGTGTGTGTGTGTGTTTGTGGGTATGTTTATGGGAGGGTTGGAAGGGGTGGGGATGTATCGTGTAAAATATGTAACTAAATGTGTGTACTGTTTCTATCTATGTAAAGCACTTTGCACAGCATCTCATGTTTAAAAAGTGCTATACAAATAAAGTTTGACTGATTGATTGATTGCTGGCTTCATCCAGCAATGACCTACAGGTCTTACTGGGACGGTTTGCCGCTGAGTGTGAAGTAGCTGGGATGAGAATCAATACCTCCAAGTCCGAGTCCATGGTCCTCAGCCGGACAAAGGTGGATTGTCCTCTCCGGGTTGGGGACAAGCTCCTGCCCCAAGTTTAAGTATCTTGGGGTCTGTAGCATCAATTCATTTGGCTCCAATCTATAAAATTACTCTTTACCTTAAAGAAATTGTTTCACCTAAAAGTCTGGTCAAGAATTGTTTCCTTCACCTAAGGACCACCGTTTGAAAAAACATTCCATGGTAAAAGGGGCGATAAGGATCCCATTTCGTGCCAGGAACAGATTAGTTTGCAAGCATAAATCCCGGCGCTTCCTCCCCAACAAGGCAGTTTCATGCTTTGAGCACTGTTTGAAATATCCCAGATCCCTTGACTGCATTCCACAGGTCGCTAGGAATTATCCACAGCTCAACATTGCCCCCTTCTGTTCAACTCAGGAACGTGTTAGATTTAATCAACATTGGAATTTTTGTTTTATCTGCTGAAATAATCCTTTTGCCTCAAGACTTTCTTTTCCCAGGAAATACTAGTCAGAACACTGTTGAAGATGACCACCTCAGTGTTGGACAATGATGGGTTTGAAATGTTTCATTAATCATTGATTTTAAATGTGTTGCATGTTTGAAAAATTCTTAAATGAACCTTATTCTAATGCATGTTAATTATAGAAGGACAAGTTTATAAAAGTGCAGGCTCACTGAAAGTTAGTCATGAATCACTGAAATTAGCTTAGATTTTATATTAAGTTTATAATGAATTTCATAGTTAAAATGTATATGTGCCTTCTGAAGACTTATGCCAGTCATCTGACTGGTATCAGCCAATCACCAGGCCGTCTCTGTTGGACGACGCCCCTTTCATTCTATTGGTCGGTTACAGACAAAGGTCTGCTTTCTTATTGGACCATAGCCCATTCAAATCTCCCACGATAGCCGATAATTGGTTCTTCCTGCTGCCAGTCATATTTTATGACCCAAGAAGCACACTGTTAAATAGAGAGGAACGCCCTAGTTTTTCAGAAGTTGTTTTTGTCGGTTTCAGAAGTCTTGTGTTTTTTTTAAGTTGTCTTTCATTGTCTTGAAGTTAAGTCTTTTTCTGTTTTCCCTGGTATCTGAGGAGAGATCACCCTTTCCTGTTGAGCTCAACCTTGCTTACTTGAAGTGAAACTCCAAAACACCATTTTTCCCTCTCCTCAGATGCCGTGTTTATTCTGCTGAACTTTTTCTATTGATTTCCCTTAACTCACTGTTAAAGTGGACTGATAGTGATTTTTGAACTTTTTTCCCTCGAGACTGCCTCACCCATGTACCACGACATCAGAAGAACTAGGATTTCCTGGGTGGAACTGTTTAAATACATTTTTTCCTTCAGCCTGTAGTTCTGGTCGGCTGGTGGACATCCTAAAGTTGCGGGCCAGGAAAGGATCTGTTGCCCAAGATAAGATGTCACACCTGCCCAGGGGGGCTATCCGTTTACTCTCCTGCCGGCTCCACTCTACTGTCGCCCCACTGCTGAGTCTGTGCTGGAACTGCTGGCATGATTGTAAAGGACTGCGGGCAGTCTTTTACCCTTTTTGCCATCTGCTGGCGTTCAAGCTCATTGCTGGACTCTGAAGACACAGGTGTCCGTAAGCCAGACTCCCACTTTCTATCTGCAGGGCTAAATGTGATGTCTTATTGTAATTGAATATGACCAATTTTTCATGTTAAAAGTTAGTCCATAAGCTACGATAGAAGCTATATAGCTGAAGGAAAATTAATATTCCTCTTTTCAATAACCATTTTTTTTTTAGAGTAACTCAGAAGTGCCTTTTTCATATAATCAGCTTTTATCATTTTCCCATAAAATTGCATCCAATTTTATGCATTTTTTTTGTTACAGTTATTCCATAGTCTCCCATTGCATTACAGTTACAAATTCAAAATCTGGTTTCTCTTGTTTCCACAAAAGTTCAACTACAGACTTTATGTTCAGGAATCTGTTTTCAGTGAATATGATATTTGATACTTGTTGATCATTTCACCTGCTTACAAATCAATTGAATGTAATGTCATTTAAGCTGAGTTTGATTATTAAAACTGTTCAAGGTATAGAGAAGTTTCTGCTTGATTTCTTTTGTGTGTGCGCTTTTCTGGGTCATGACAGAAGAATTCACAAATATTGAAACTGGTTAATGAAAGGTTCAAGGATTAGTTATTAATAAATTGTCCAGACTTGGACTGGTGCCCCTACGAGTGTTTCTTTATTGTTTGTGAGTGTTTGTGGTGACGAAGTAAACCTCTGTCTCCACACACACCTCTAAATTTAAATTAACTAATACTTGTACCTTATCACACTTATAATCAATTGTTACTACAGGGTCTTGTTCACGAGTGAGGGGAGAATGGAGTGAAAGATTGACAGACGGATTGAAGCAGCATCTGCAGTGATGCGGACATTGTACTGGTCTGTTGTGGTGAAGAGGGAGCTAAGCTTTAAGGCAAAGCTGTCGATTTATCAGTCAGTCTACGTTCCTACCCTCACCTATGGTCACAAGCTTTGGATAATGACCAAAAGAACAAGATTGTGGATGCAAGTGGCTGAAATGAGCTTTCTTTGTAGGATTGATGGACTCACCCTCAGAGATAGAGTGGGGAGCTCAGTCATCCGGGAGAGGTTCAGAGTAGAACCACTGCTCCTCCACATTGAAAGGAGCCAGTTGAGGTGGTATGGGCACCTGATCAGGATGCCTCCGGACGCCTCCCACTTGAGGTGTTTCAGGCACGTCCCTCTGGGAGGAGACCCCGGGGTAGACCCAGGACTTGCTGGAGAGATTATGTCTCCCAGCTGGTCTGGGAACGCCTTGGTATCTTCTCTGAAGAGCTGGAGCAGGTGGCTGGGGAGAGGGAAGTCTGGGCTTCTCTGCTTGAACTGCTGCCTCCGTGACCCGGACCTCCGGAAAAGCGGTAGAAGATGGATGGATGGATGGATGGGGGGGGGGTAACAATTTTATCACAAAAATTTATAAGGAAAAATACAAAATTATAAAAGTAATAAATTTGCCAGGAAAGAGTTGCAAATTTATAAAAAAAAAAAAAAAAATTCCAAGAACAATGTTCCAAGTCTACAAGAAAAACCTCAGTAATGGTGAGAAAACTGGACATTTATGAGACAGAAAAGTCAAAAATCTTCTCGAAAACTGGCAATTTTTTTTCTTTAAATTTGTGACTTTGTCGTAAATTTAAAACATTTTTCTTGGAAATTGTGTTTTTTTCCCTGACAAAAATGCAAATTTTGTAAATTTGGGACTTACAGTACCTATTTGTTACATTTTAAACTTTAAATTCACATCTTTTATCATATTTCTGTACATTTATTCTTACAAATTTGTACTGAAATAACATCTGTATGCTAAACTTATAAATATCCCCTACAGCCAACATCTCCCTTGTTAAAAAAATAAATCATCTACTGTGTGTATTTTCACAATTCTCTCTCTTTCTCTCAGTGCCTTATCCATTTTGGACATTGGCATACATGTTCCTTCACAGACACCCGTCTCTAGCAAGTTGTGTAATTCTGCAAGGATTTTCATGCAGCTCTTCACTGATGATGATGGGATAAGTTTTTCTCTGTCGGTCTCTGCTCTTTCCATTGATCTTTCGCGTCAATATGACATTCTCCAGGCTATCTGGAGAATTGTGCGTATTTTCACAACAGTAACAAAAGAGGCAGATGCTCAGGGCAATTAAAACACTAACATGGCTATCAGCACTGTAAGGACAGGAGATGAAGAAACATATGTAGCTGCTGTGTGTGGAGTGCACAGGTGGAGTGGAGCAGGGGAGAGGAGAGGGAGAGGGCATTAGGGAGTCACGTGCTGGTGACAGGATTAATTGGACATCAACATATAGCTAGAGGACATTAAAACACTTTTGATTAGCAATTGGAGTCTAAAATCTGTAATACCTTTTTTTTTTTTTTTTTTTTTTTTTTAAAAAAAAGCTCTCCAGACGGGCACTTTAGAGGGCCGGGTAGTTCTTAAGCATTATCATGACTCTTTTTGTGCATGTGACTGCTGGTTGCATAAGTGTGCACACCCTTAAACCAATATTTTGTTGAAGCACCTCTTGATTTAATTACAAAACATTCAGTCTTTGTACATCTTAGGTCTTAAATGCTGTTGCTAGACAAGACAATACAAGACTTTAAGTGTGCATCTGCTTGGAACCCAATGATCATCGCTTGTGGCTATATTCCTCTTGAAATTCTAACTTTTACTGTAAAATTGTCGCTTTTTTTTTTGCAATACGCATGCGCTGGCATTTGAACGAGAACTCTGATGAGCCACAAATTCTCTATCAACTTGTGTTCCTTTTGTGCTCATTTTATTCTCACCATTTTAAACCTTGGATATTTTTAACTTTACTTTCATCCTTTAAATTAGAGCTGGTGTCTTAACTGTTTCTAACTACAGAGTTTCACGTCTGTCATGGTGCCACTTACCCTGTCAGTTGGCTGCCAAAACTGTGCCACCTTCACAAAGAAAATTGCTGAACTGGAACTGGAGCAGCGTATTGCAAATCTTTACAGAACTGAGGAAGCAGAGAGACATTTGGACACTATAATTCTTGGCCGACCCCAGGGTCTGTCCTCCAGTAAAGATTTTGATGACACTGTCCCTTACCGGCCTGTTTGCTCCTCTCCAGCTATAAACTCTCCTCCTAATCCTGTTCATCTGGGATCTGGGTTAAATGGTCCCATTGTTTCTGGCCCTGGATCATCTTTGCCTGCCGCTGCAGTCACCTGTGTCGCTCTAGTTATCACCCCCTTTCCAGGTGCTTCTCAGGAGCACCTCTGGGTCAAGACTGTAGCTAAACCGGAGGCACCATTAAGCTCCACACCATACCATCCAGAGCTGTGGGTTGTTACCGGTGACCGTGGAAAAAAGGGAAAGAGGCCATCCTGCTATGCTATGCTATGCCATCCCACTATGCTATGCACCGAGAACCTTGACCTCCATCTGAAGAACCATTTTAACATCCTGAATCTACATGAGTTTCCTTCACTGCCCGGGGACTCAGAACCTCCAACTTCACTCTTCAAATCTCCGAGGGTGCCTTGGGGCGTTCTGCTTTCTCTCCCCTCAACAAGTGATCTGGAGCAGCTCCCCTGTTCAAGAGCCCACCTTTTATTATTAATAATTTGATTTTAGATTATAAACTGGACTGTTTGTTTTTAACCAAGATGTGGCTGGATGTCATGGTTCAGAACAGGGTTAGACTCAAACGCAGAGCTGCCAGAACAATCACTCAGACTCGGATGAAAAGTTTCACAAATATATGAAAAACAACACACGGAAAATAAAAGTTAAAAGTTAACTAAAGAAAAGCAAAACACAAAAACGCCAACTTAAATTTCCAACAAAACAGGTGCCCCCTGGAGCGCACGTAGCCTACAGGAGAGAGCAGACGGAGGTTATTGTCATGAACGCCCCTCCGGGGCAGAAAGACAAACCCACACACTGAACTACAGTAGTGACATTTATTAACAGAAAAAACATAAAAGTCCCAAAAATAGTGCTGACAAATACAAAAAAATGCAAACAAGAATAACTTACACAGATATGACTGTCTAGAGCTGAGGACACTCTGGAGGAGAGGAAGAGGAGACTGTCCGTAGAAGAGTAGTCCAGTCTAAACACAATTGAGATTGCCACACTAATGGAGGGAAATGGCAGTTTTTAAATAGTGGGGGAAATAACGAGTGGCAGGTGCGAGCGGGCAGGTGACCTAATTTCCAACTGCTAGCATCTGGGATGGCTGGAAGGCAGACAGCGAGCAGCTGGTGGGTGTGCCTGGGAGATGAGGAGGGAGCTCGTGCCACAGAACAGAAAATAGACCAACCTACATATACAGAAAACTAACAAAATCAGACTCACAGATAAACAATACTAGAAAAAAAGTGAGGGTCTGAGCTCAGTAACAAACAAGAGCTCAGACACATGACAGAGCCCCCCTTCAAGGGCTGGAACCCAGACACTCCAAGGCAGCACCTAAGTAGAACCCCCCTCCATAGAAAAGGGTTCACCAAACAACCACCCCGGGAGGGAGGTGGGGGGAACAGGACAGGAGGGAAAAAATACGAAGCCTGCTCAGGACCCGCACCCACGCTACGCCAAGCCCCTGGGCCCCCCTAGGCCAAAGAACTGGGCAGCTCGGGTGGGCCAGCCAGACAGCAAGGTGGTATGCGTCAGGTGACCTGCCGGAAAACATGGGCCACCCAACCCAGCGGCTCAGTCTATCGAGCAGCCAGCCAGAGTTCTTCAGCCACCAAGACCGGAGGGGCGACCCAGGAGGTAGATCCCCATGGGGAGGCTCAATGAGAGGATAAAGGGCTGAAAGGGGGGTACCACGACAGTATCTGGTGGCGGAGGAAGGGGGACTATGACGGCATTGGTAGTCTTGGGTTGAGACAATGCAGCACCCGCGGTGGCTCCGGGCTGGAGCACTGCAGCACACGCGGTGGCTCCGGACTGGAGCTCTGCAGCACACGCGGTGGCTCCGGACTGGAGCTCTGCAGCACAGGCGGTGGCTCCGGACTGGAGCTCTGCAGCACAGGCGGTGGCTCCGGACTGGAGCTCTGCAGCACAGGCGGTGGCTCCGGACTGGAGCTCTGCAGCACAGGCGGTGGCTCCGGGCCGGAGCTCTGCAGCACACGCGGTGGCTCCGGGCCGGAGCTCTGCAGCACACGCGGTGGCTCCGGGCCGGAGCTCTGCAGCACCCGCGGTGGCTCCGGGCCGGAGCTCTGCAGCACCCGCGGTGGCTCCGGACTGGAGCTCTGCAGCACACGCGGTGGCTCCGGACTGGAGCTCTGCAGCACACGCGGTGGCTCCGGACTGGAGCTCTGCAGCACAGGCGGTGGCTCCGGACTGGAGCTCTGCAGCACAGGCGGTGGCTCCGGGCCGGAGCTCTGCAGCACACGCGGTGGCTCCGGGCCGGAGCTCTGCAGCACACGCGGTGGCTCCGGGCTGAAGCACTGCAGCACCCTCAGTGGGCCCGGACTGGGCCATGGCTGCACCCCCGGTGGGCTCGGACTGGGCCATGGCTGCACCCACAGTGGACCCGAGCTGGGCCAGAGTTGCACCCACGGTGGACCTGGATTGGGCCAGAGCTGCACCCACGGTGAACAGACCGACCTGTGAGAGCACCAGGCCGAGAAGGCGGTCCACCAGTGGAACACCAGGCGAGGGTGAAGGAGGAAGATCCACGATGACCTTAGTGGGGGGAGCTGGACCCATGACATCATCAGGTGGTGAGCCTGGATCCACGGAGGCATCTGGCAGTGGTGGATCTCCTCTGGTGACCCTGGGAGAAGGCTCAGGAAAGACGGAGAAAAACATGGTTAGGGTTGCCGGCAGTGGCGGAGACCGGCGAGGTGAGCTCGGGTGCAGCCATCAGGTGCAGCTGATGGCTGCACTCGACTCTCCTCACCAAGAGCCAGGCAAGATTTCTCCAACACAGACATGAGAAAAACAAAGGAGATCACTTGCCCGAGCTCGAGCTCCACTGCTGTCCAGGACTCCGTTGATCCAAATGACGATGACGCTTCGGGCTTGGTCTCTAGGAGGTCCAGCTCCAGTTCCCACTCTGCTGCGGTGGCCTCTGCAGCAGGCATGATGGTAATAGCAGTCTCGGGGCACCCTGATGAAGTGACCCACGCTGGTGACTCATCCAGCATGGCGGTAGGGGGTCAGCTCTCTGCTGGCCCTGGAACAGGATCCTCCAGGGCCTCAGGCTCCTCCATTGTCCAACGGTTCCGTTCTGGAGTCGACGGACACTCAGGGAAAAGTAGAGGAGACACAGAGATGGCAGGTAAGTAGTTAATTGCTGCAACAGGTGGGGAGAGCTCAGAGGACTGCAAATCCTGAGCCTCCCTACCGGGAATCAGGCAAGGCATATCATCATAAATAGAAGAGGGAAAAAATGACACTTGCCTGTTTTCCCGGTGTAGGATGTTGCCTGCTGCTGCTGGTGGAGCGTCATCTCTCTCCGTGGCTATGGTTAATGTGGGCCCCTCTGAGGATTGTTGAGGAGCTGCCCCTGTAGTCACAGAAGTGGGCGTCACCGGAGAGAACCTGGAGGACCTCTCGGCAATGGAGGAGGGCACACAAGTTGAGCTGGAGACAGCGGCTACAGGCCCAGGGAAAGCTGGAGAAGACAGGAGGGAGGTCTGCACCGCTGAGGAGGGTTTCTGCTTCAGTGTAGGAGAGTTGGCTGTTGGAGAGGCAGGGTTTTTCCTCCGGTGATCCGGCACGGGATGACGGCATTGTCGTGGAGCTGGAGGAGCAGGAATGGGCACCAGAGAATGGTGAAGAGTGGAAGCTATGGAGCCCTGGAAGCGCCTTCCCTTCGGAGCGAGCCCAAGCTTCTCCGGGGAATTCGTCACCCCTCCGCCGTTCTCACATTGAAGCACTGCCACCAGGGAGATCCTCTCCTTTCCCTCAACATGCTCCAGGAGCTGAGGGCACCGGTGAGCCTCTGCCTCTGTGAGTTCCAAATACCACAATGTGTCTTTCGGGGTGGAATATGTGCGTGCCACGGAGATTAACCCATCTATCTCCATGAGCACATAGCAGCACTCCCACCCAAGACGCATTGGGTAGCTGTGTCCACCTGCTGTATCCATCATGAGCTCCAAGACAGGTGAGTAAAAAACACAAAAAGGTGAAAAAAAATGCCCTACTGCAGAAACTGGGTTCTAATCTGGTGGCAGTCTATTGTCATGAACGCCCCTCCGGGGCAGAAAGACAAACCCACACATTTAACTGCAGTAGTGACATTTCTTCACAGAAAAAAAAACATAAAAGTTATACAATACTAGAAATGAAGTGAGGGTCTGAGCTCAGTAGCAAACAAGAGCTCAGACACATGACAGTTATAAGGGACAGATAAGATAAGATAAGATAAGATAAGCCTTTATTAGTCCCACAACGGGGAAATTCCAGGATTGCAACAGCACAGGGATAGCAACACTCAGAGCAACAATCAGAAGGCAAGAAAAAAAAACAAGCAAGCAAGAGCAGCTAATAAACATATGTACGTATTACTATAAAATATATATATATACACACACACACAGACACACAGTGCAGAGCATTGTAGCTGGATGGAATAAATATATGAATATATGAACACACAGTGCAGAGCATTGTAGCTAGATGGAATAAATATGTAAATATATAAACACCCACAGTACGGAGCATTGCAGCTAGGTGGAATAAATATGCAAGTATATAAACACACACAGTGCGGAGCAATGTAGCTAGATGGAATAATATGTAGATATATAAATATATAAACACCCACAGTACGGAGCATTGTAGCTAGATGGAATAAATATGCAAATATATAAACACACACAGTGCAGAGCATTGTTGCTAGATGGAATGAAACAGCATAACCGTCTACTTAGTTATCCTACATGGTATGATTATGTGCCCATACATATTCTCACCCTCCATAGCGACCGGTATGTTCCTAGTTGTATGCCGGAGAGGACCATTGTGTAAGTCTATTGCATCTTTTGCATTCAAAAAACTATTAGTTTGTTACGTCTTTTTGCTATCTCTGCGAGCAGCCCTGCTTAGGTTGTACAGTCTGACAGCCGTTGGTAGGAAGGACCTACGAAACCTCTCGGTTGTGCACCTGGGATGATGTAGTCTGCTGCTAAATGAGCTCCTCAGTGCATTCAGTATGTCCTGCATAGGGTGGAACTCGGACTCCAGCAGAGATGACAGTTTAGCCACCGTCCTTCTCTCTCCTATCTCCTCCATCGGATCAAGGCGCTGCCCCAGGACAGAGCTAGCTTTCTTAATCAGTTTGTTCAGTCTCTTCCTATCGGCTGCAGTAATGCCACTGCCCCAGCAGACCACTCCAAAAGTGATGGCTGATGCCACCACCGTGTCATAGAATGACTTCAGCAGCGCCCCTTGTACACCAAAAGACCTGAGTCTCCTCAGCAGGAACAGCCTGCGCTGTCCCTTCTTGTAGAGTGCATCAGTATTGTGTGACCAGTCTAGTTTATTGTTCAGATGAATACCCAGGTACTTATAGGATGTCACCATCTCGATGTCTGTTCCCTGTATATTTACTGGTACTGTGAGGGGCTGCCCATGCCTGCGGCAGTCCACCACCAGCTCCTTAGTTTTCCTCGCGTTGATCTGGAGGCAGTTCCGATGGCACCAGTCCACGAAGTCCTGGATAAGCCCTCTGTACTCAGCTTCATCTCCATTGGAGATGAGGCCAACGATCGCAGAGTCATCAGAGAACTTCTGTAGATGGCAGTGTGTTGTGTTGTGTGAGAAGTCCGCAGTATAAAGAGTGAACAGGAAGGGAGCCAGCACCGTTCCCTGGGGGGCCCCCGTGCTACTGATGATCGTGTCGGACACACAGTCCCGGGTTCTCACAAACTGAGGCCGGTTCGTGAGGTAGTCCAGGATCCATGATGACAGGTGCTGGTCCACCCCTGCGCGCAGCAGCTTGTCCTTCAGGATCATCGGTTGGATGGTGTTGAAAGCACTGGAGAAGTCAAAGAACATGATCCTCACCATATTCCCGGGCTTCTCCAGGTGGGACAGAGAACGGTGAAGGAGGAAGATCACCGCATCCTCCACCCCAATGCCATGCTGGTAGGCGAACTGGAGTGGATCCATCGCTGGTTCCACCAGGGGGCGGAGGTGAGCAAGGAGCAGTCTCTCCAGGGTCTTCATCAAGTGGGACGTCAAGGCCACCGGTCTGTAGCTGTTCAGGTCTTTGGGGTGGGAAGTTTTTGGTACAGGTACCACACAAGATGTTTTCCACAGCTGTGGTACCCTCCCCAGTTTCAGGCTCATGTTGAAGATATACGTCACAATCCCACACAGCTGGTCTGCACAGGACTTGAGGAGCTTTGCGCTGATGCCGTCCGGTCCCGGCGCCTTCCTCGCCTTGATCTTCCTCAGCTCCGTCCTCACCTGGGTCCTGGTCAGGGTCAGGATGGGGGGCTGTGTGTTGGGAGTGGGGGGGTGTTGGTAGAGTGGGGAGTGGGCAGCAGGACTTGATTTCTTTAGAGGCAGCAGTGGTTGTTGTGCAGTCAGGGGGGAGGGCGGTTGGTCAAATCTATTGAAAAACAGATTCAGGTTGTTCGCCCACTCCCTGCCCCCTGTGGCCTGGGGGGAGGTATTCTGGAGCCCCGAGATGGTTTTGAGGTTTCTCCAGACCCCGCTGATGTCGCTCTGTTGCAGCTTGTCCTCCATCTTCTTCCTGAAGCTGTCCTTGCCTTCTCTGATCTTTCTCCTCAGCTCCCTCTGTACGGACTTCAGCATCTCCCTGTTCCCCGACCTGAAGATCCTCTTCTTCTCTCTCAGAAGTGTTTTTATCTCAGGGTTGATCCAGGGTTTGTTGTTTGAGTGACGCCGTATGGTCTTGGTGGGAACGGATTTGTCCACACAGAAGCTGAGGTAGCCCGTGAAGGTGTGAATGAGGCCATCGATGTCCTCACCATGTGGATCGCAGAGCTGCTTCCAGGCGGTGGCTTCAAAACAGCCCTTTAGGGTGTCCATTGTCTCCTCAGACCATAACTCCACAGTGTGCATGGCCGGAGGTTGTCTGTGCACTAGGGGTTTGTACACCGGCCGGAGATGAACCAAGTTGTGATCCGATCTCCCGAGTGGGGGTAGTTGTGATGAGGTGTACGCCTCCTTAGTGTTTGCGTAGAATAAATCCAGTGTTTTATTGTCTCTAGTGTGGCATGTGACATACTGGGTGAACGTGGGTAGAATGGGAGACAGTGAAACATGGTTGAAATCGCCTGAGATGAGGAGAAGAGCATCTGGGTGTTCTGTCTGCAGCCTGCTGGTTACTGAATGGATGACGTCACGTGCTGTCCCAGCGTTCGCCGTCGGATTTGCATAAACAACAATGCAGATCACGTGTGAGTGTTCTCTCGGGAGATATGTAGGCCTCATGCTAACAGCTAGCAACTCAATGTCTTTGCTGCAGTGTCGTTGTTTAACAGTGATATGTCCCGGTCTGCACCAGTTGTTGTTAACATACATGATCACTCCACCGCCCCTAGCCTTGCCACTGTCTGGTGTTCGGTCAGCTCGTATCATGTGAAAACCCTCCAGCTCAATGTTAGCATCTGCTGCTAGTTCAGTTAGCCACGTCTCAGTAAACAAAAGGAGAGAGCACTCCCGGTATGTGCTATCATAACGGGAGATAGCCGCTAGCTCATCTAACTTTCCCAGTATCGACCGTACATTTCCCATGACAACAGATGGAAGGGAGGGTCTGTACCTTATATTTTTTGTCCTCCGCCTTACTCCAGCCCGGCAGCCGCGGCGTTTTCGCCTCAGTTCACTCGGTATGTCGAGTTTTTCCAATGGGACCGGGTGGCGGTTGAATGCTAGCAGCTGTTCTCTGCTGTATCGTATCCTGCTATAGACAGTGGCTCCGTCCACCGGCTCAGGAGACATTTAGGACGATCTGTGTGTCCGTGATATAAGTGGGGTGAAAAAAAAAGACGGATCAAAAGAGAGAGGAAGGGAAAAAGACTCGGAATCGAGCCGCTGTTGCAAAAGGCAGCCGACTCGTGTGGCGCCGAGAGAAAAAAAAAAAAAAAAAAAAAAAAAATTCTCCAAAGGGAGAATAATGAGGGAAAGCACGCTTACTACTAGAGCAGTGGAGTCCAGCAGGGAACTCCTGTGGGGACCAGGGAACGGGGGAAGGCAAAGACCTGGGTGGACGTCTTGCTTCTTCCTGGTCAGGCAGGCGTGATCAGCTCTGGAGACATGCCTGCGGGTGGCGGCAACCTGAAGAGCAGGAGAAACGAGGTGAGTGCACAGGTAACTTAATAACGAGAAAAAGCTTTGATTTAAATTGTGGCTGCAAACCCAGACGATCCAGCAATGAGCTCTCCACATGCTGGATCTTAAGTACGCAAGCTCATGAGATGCAGCAGGTGTGTAATCATGCAGGTGTGTCCAAGCTTCCGGAATGGGAAACCAGGAACAGGAGGGGAGGGGGAGCATGCTGGTCTCCCCCCCAAGGGACGCCTCCTGGAGTCCCACTGGGCTTGCGTCAATGGGTTTGATGGAATGCCCGAATCATGCGCTTGTCCAAAATGTATGACCCCAGGATCAAAGACCTCTCCTTTGGACCATATCCTATCCAATGAACAAGGTAGTGGCATCCCCGCCCCCGATGACACACGTCACGGATCTTCTCCACCGTGTACATGGTCTGTCTGTTGATGATCAAGGGGAGCAGAGGGGGGTCCACAGGGAGGCAGAGGGGACTGGCGGAGAGGGGCATGCGCATAGAGGGTGGCAAGTCCAACCGAACAGTGACATCGTTGATCAACCGCTTGATGGTGTAGGGGGCCAGATAGTGGGGTGAAAGCTTCTGGGACTCAGTCTTCAGCAGGATCTGATTGGAGGACAGCCATACCCTCTGTCCCACCGTGTACTTTGGTGCCGGTGCCCGTCTGCAATTAGTGTACTGTCTATTCCATTCCACAGAGCAAAGGAGGGCAGCCCTTGTGGCCCTCCACAGATGGCAGCAACGGCGCGCATGGGCCTCCACGGATGGGACGGTGAGGCCCCTCTCCGCCATGGGCAGCAAAGTTGGAGTATAACCCATCGACGCTTCAAATGGCGTGAGCCCAGTGGAGGAGATCGCCGAGTTGTGCGCATATTCCACCCAGGTCAAATGGGCGCTCCAGGTGATCGGGTTGGAGGATGCTACGCACCTTAAGGTGGCCTCCAGAGACTGATTAGCACACTGACCATTGCTTTGGGGATGGTATCCTGAAGTCAAGCTGGCGATCGCACCCAAGAAGCGACAGAATTCCTTCCACACCTGGGACATGAATTGGGGCCCCCGGTCCGAGACGATGTCAATGGGAATACTGTGCAGCCAGATGACGTGCTGCGTCAGCAGGTTGGCCGTCTCCATGGCAGATGGCAGCTTGTGGAGAAGGATAGCCTTGGAGAAGCGGTCGACTATTGTGAGAATAACGGTATTCCCCTGGGATGGAGGGAGTCCTGTGACAAAGTGCAGGGAAATGTGTGACCCCGGGCGACCCGGCACCAGGAGGGGATGGAGGAGACCTGCAGGAGGGGAGGAGTCAGTCTTGTTAGCAGAGCAGGTGTGACAGGCCTTGACATACTCCTGCACATCCCTCCCGAGTGTGAGCCACCAAAACACCCTTCGGAGCAAGTCGGTAGTTCTGGAAATACCGGGATGACAGGCGAAAAAGCTGGTATGCCCCCACTGAATCACATCTCCATGTAGTGCTGCGGGGACATACAGCCGGTCCAGTGGGCCTCCCTCCAGGACGGGTTCTGATGATTGTGCCCGTCAGACCCTCTGCTCAATCTCCCACTGGAGTGTCCCGAGAAAGCAGGAGTGGGGGAGAATAGTCTCCAGGGAAGATGCAGCACCTGCAGAGGAGGAGGAGTCAGGAGAAAACTGACGTGAGAGAGCATCAGCCTTGGCATCACGGGACCCTGGTCTGTACAAAATGGATAAATTAAACCTATTAAAGAACAGGGCCCACCGAGCCTGCCGAGAATTTAACTGTCTGGCCGACCAAAGGTATTCAAAATTTTTATACTCCGTCCAGACAATGATCGGTTGGCTAGCTCCCTCCAGCCAGTGTCTCCATCCCTCCAGCACCAGCTTAATGGCCAACAGTTCACGGTCCCCTACAGCGTAATTCCTCTCAGCTGGTGTTAGCTGCTGGGAGAAATACATGCACAGATGGAGCTTCTGATCAGAGGAGGAGCACTGGGAGAGGACAGTGCTCACCCCCAAAACAGAAGCATCCACCTCAACCACAAACTGCACCACGGGATCTACCTGCGCCAGAATATGCACGTTGGTGAAAAGGTCTTATAGGGTCACAAAAGCTCATTCAGCAGCCTCGGACCACTTAAATGGGCTTTTGGTCAACTCCATAAGCAGTTGTGCCACCCTGCTATAATCTCGGATTATAGGTCAAATCTCGTTGTGAACGCCGTATTGTATCAGAAGGGGGAAGGTACAGGGTCCAGGTCAGTTCTAATGTATTTCAGCTCAACATTAGATAATATTGAGGAAGGACACCCACCATGCACACGTTATGTTGCAGCAATAGCTAAAGCATTGGAAAAAAACTTCACACATCACAATGCAACATACTGTGATAGAACACACCACGCATGGGTTAGCTTCATACCTACAAAGTGTACCGTTCACACTTTCAGCCAAACAAACACAAAGGCTGAAAAGAATACTGCAAGCACCAAATGTCATTTACACAAGTGAGGGGACAAATATGGCAGAGGACATGCTTACAGGTGAACCTCACAACTGTCTAGCAGCTGTGGAGGTTGACATGAAAGCTGTCCCTAATCTTCAATCTGAACCAAACGATCATCCAGATTTGAACCTTTTTAGTGATCGATGTTGCTACAGGAAAACAGATGGGCCCTTGAGTGCTCTATATGCTGTCGTGAAATATGGAGTGGACACTGGTTCATTTCAAGCTGTAGATGCAGGAAAGGTAGCCCCTGCTAAAGTGTTGTTGTTATGCAAAGAGGCACATGAGAGACGTCACATATCAAAGGTTAATCTAGTGTGAAGCATGTCAAAAGGTCAACCCAAAGCACACACTGGAGGCCTCCCTTGGTGCATTCCCCGCCCCTACAGGGCCAAGGAAAGAAATAGTGATTGATTTCACAGATAATTTTTGATCAAGATCTGTTTTTTAATTCCCATATTAATCTTATTTCTGAGGCTGCCTTCTATCATTTGCGTAATACTGCCAAGATTAGGAGCAGGCTCCAGCTGATCCAAAATGCTGCAGCAAGAGTTTTAACGGGTACTAGAAAGAGAGACTGTCACGATCTGAGCACGGGGGGGGGGGGGGGGGGGGGTGTTTCACCATGCTTTGTCTCTTTGCTTTTTTGTTTTTCCTTATTTGTATAATATTGTATTTTGGAGTTCTTTGCCTGTGGTGTTATTTCTAGTTTGTTTTCACATATTCGGTATTCTTTCTTTGTATGATTTATTTTTCCTGGTTACGTTCAGTGTAATTTTGTTATTTTCAGATTTGGGTTTAGTTGACCTTATTTGTTTCCACTTTTTGCCATTTTATTATATTTTCATTCTGTTGTATTCTCCCTCTGGGTTGACAGGTGCCAGTAGCGCTTCCGGGGTTCTGTTCCATGTGGGCGGTGTCCTGTCAGCTGTCAGCCCCTTCTCTCCCCTCTCATTGCTCACAGCTGATTGTCATTTTCTCCCCAGCCCACTCATGTGATTCACACCTGTTACTCTTTGTGTTAATGGTTGTGATCCTATTTAAGGGCTGTTATTTTCATTTTCCTTTGCCGGAGTCTTAAGCTCTCTACCCTCGTCTCCACCAGAACCCAGCCCTTGTTCTGGTGCGGTATTTTGTAAGTTTATTTTGCTTGTCTTTTTGGATTTTGTGTTTGAGCACTGTTTTGGACTTTGTGTTTTGTTGTCTTTAATAAATTTCACAAACTAGCAGTTCAGGGCGTGGGTCTCTCTTCTCTGCCCTGTGGGGCAATTCATGATAGTTCGAGACCCAGCTGCTGCTAGTTTATGATTTTTCTTTGGTTACACTCACCTTTTTTTCTCCGGAGCTCTCGTCATGTCCCCTGCATGCCGACCTCCAACAAACAAAGGGAGATCGGCAGTGGGGGTTCTAAGTGTTGAGGAGCACTGGGCTGCTGAGTTCACCCAGAGCTTTGTGGATGAAGCTCTCGCCTCTCGCAGCCCAAAAAAGATCTGGGAGAGTGTGGATTCGGTGACCGTCATTGTCGAGGCACACCCAGGGTTGTGGAGGCATGCCCAGTTCACGGACTTGTTGGCCATGCTCTCCGTGCTGCAGCAATCCTTCCCCTGGCTGACGTGGGGTTCATCTCCAGCAAACCCGGAGCTTACACAGAAGCGCGCTCCATGGAAGATGCCCTGCTTCGACTCCAGTGCACCCACTTCTGTTCCCGCTTCGCTGGTATAGCGCGTAACAATTGATTATAAGTGTGATAAGGTACAAGGATTATTTAATTTATATTTAGAGTTGTGTGTATGGAGACGGAGGTTCACTTCAAGTCCACGCACACACCGGAAAAATTCATTTTTGGGGCACCAGTCCAACTTGGACAATTTATTAATAAATAATCCTTGAACCTGTCATTAACCAGTCTCAATATTGGTGAATTCTTCTGCCGTGACCCAGAAAAGCACACACATAAAAGAAATCAAGCAAAAACTTCTCTATACCGTTAACAGTTTTAATAATCAAACTCAGTTTAAATTACATTACATTCAATTGATTTGTAAGTAGGTGAAATGATCAACAAGTGTCTAATATCATATTAACTGGTAATGGATTCCTGAGCATAAGGTCTATAGTAAAACCTTTGTGGAAACAAGAGAAATCAGATTTTGAATTTGTGACTGTAATGCAGTGGGAGACTATGGAATAACTGTGACAAAAATATGCATAAAATTGGATGCAATTCTATGGGAAAATGATAAAAGCTGAGTATATGGAAAAGAAAATTCTAAGTTACTCTACAAAAAGAACGGAGGTTATTGAAGGGAATATTAATTTTCCTTCAGCTTATAGCCCTTATCGTAGCTTTTAACATGAAAAAATGGTCATATTCAATTATAATTAGACATCACATTTAGCCCAGCAGATAGAAAGTGGAAGTCTGGCTTACGAACAGCTGTGTCTTCAGAGTCCAGCGGTAATCTTGAACGCCAGCAGATGGCACAAAGAAGGGAAGATTGCCAGCAGTCCTTTCAGTTACAGTAGTGATGGCACAGACTTAGCAGCGGGGTGACCATAGAGTGTAGTCGGCAGGAGAGTGGACGGCTGGCCCTGGGGCAGGTGCACCATCTTTCTTGGGCTCAGATTCTTTCCTGGCCTGCAAATTTAGAATGTCCACCAGCCGATAAGAAAACACAGGCTGAAGGAAAATGGATATTAACAGTTCCACTCACGAAATCCTAGTTCTTCTGACGTCATGGTACGTGAGTGAGGCAGGGAAAAAGTCCAAAAATCACTATCAGTCCACTTTAACCGTGAATTAAGGTAAATCAATAGAAAAAGTTCAGCAGAATAAACACAGCTTCTGAGGAGAGGGAAAAAGGCGTTTTGGAGTTTTATTCCAAGTAAGAAGGTTTGAGCTCAACAAGAAAGGATGATCTCTTCTCAGATGCCAGAAAAACAGGAAAAGACTTAAAGACAACTTTAAGAACTTTAGAAAACTTGACAAAGACTGAACCGAAACAAAAACTTAACTGAACTGCTAGGACGTTTCCTCTATTTAACAGCGCGTGCTCCTTGGATCATAAAATATGACTGGCAGCAGGAAGAACCAATTATCGGCCATCGTGGGAGATTCAAATGGGCTATGGTCCAATAAGAAAGGAGTCCTTTGCCTGTAACCAACCAACAGAATGAAAGGGGCGTCATCCAACAGAGAAGGCCTGGGGATTGGCTGGTATCAATCAGATGGCTTTAACCTGTTGCACTTCTGTGTACCGCGGGCGGGCACGTCTCTGCGTCCTAGAGCTCACGAGGGCGCACGAGAGCGCTGCGTCCTAGAGCGCACTGAAAAAAAAAAGCTGCATTTCCGTTCTTCCACTACAGACACAGCCGCGAACAGATTAGATATGATTGACCTCTCATTCTACTAATAAGAGCCTTGAATTGGGTTTCTGAAACCTTGAAGAACCAATGACTGAAAACCTAGCAAGAAGGACCCGCCTACCAACGCTGCGAATGCAGCGAGCCAATTGAAGCACAGAAGTTCGAAAGCTGTTTTGTGTAAGGCTGGGTGAAGAGAGACTGCTGCAGCAGATGAAAAAAGGACCCGCAGGAAGAACCGCCACAGACCCAGCAGCACGGAGACCACCCACAAGTGCGACCTGTGTGACAGGGACTGCCATTCGCGCATCGGCCTGTTCAGCCATAGGCGGTGCTTTTTTTTTTTTTTATTCCAGCAGAATAGACGTTTAGGATTCTCTTCCATGGTCATCATAGACCGACGGAGGCCGACGACGAAGGCTGGGTGACACACACGCGTTTGCCAGTCTTTTTTAATTACTACTGTCATTTGTTTTGAAAAATCGTTCGCCAAAACCGCAATCATGGAAGCGCAAAACCGCAATAATGGAATTATGTTTTGACCAGGTCGCGAGACCAGAACCACGAGTCCGTAACAAGCGGACCAGCGTCGCGTTCGTCTGACAATGAGGAAGAGAAGTTCGCCAGCTACGCTGCTGCTGTGAACAGGTAAGTGTTATAAGCTACAGTGGGGTAAAAAAGTATTTAGTCAGCCACCAATTGTGCAAGTTCTCCCACTTAAAAGATGAGAGAGGTCTCCAATTTTCATCATAGGTATACCTCAACTATGAGAGACAAAATAAGAAAAAAAAAACAGAAAATCACATTGAAGGATTTTTAATGAATTAATTGGTAACTTCCTCGGTAAAATAAGTATTTGGTCAATAAAAGTTCATCTCAATACTTTGTTTTATACCCTTTGTTGGCAATGACAGAGGTCAAACATTTTCTGTAAGTTTTCACAAGGTTTTCACACACTGTTGCTGGTATTTTGGCCCATTCCTCCATGCAGATCTCCTCTAGAGCAATGATGTTTTGGGGCTGTCGCTGGGCAACACAGACTTTCAACTCTCTCCAAAGATTTTCTATGGGGTTGAGATCTGGAGACTGGCTAGGCCACTCCAGGACCTTGAAATGCTTCTTACGAAGCCACTCCTTCATTGCCCGGGCGGTGTGTTTGGGATCATTGTCATGCTGAAAGACCCAGCCACGTTTCATCTTCAATGCCCTTGCTGGTGGAAGGAGGTTTTCACTCAAAATTTCACTATACATGGCCCCATTCATTCTTTCCTTTACACGGATCAGTCGTCCTGGTCCCTTTGCAGAAAAACAGCCCCAAAGTATGAGGTTTCCACCCCCATGTTTCACAGTAGGTATGGTGTTCTTTCTCCTCCAAATATGACAAGTTGAGTTTTTACCAAAAAGTTCTATTTTGATTTCATCTGACCATATGACATTCTCCCAGTCCTCTTCTGGATCATCCAAATGCTCTCTAGCAAACTTCAGACGGGCCTGGACATGTACTGGCTTAAGCAGGGGGACACATCTGGCACTGCAGGATTTGAGTCCCTGGTGGCGTAGTGTGTTTCTGATGTTGCCTTTGTTACTTTGGTCCCAGCTCTCTGCAGGTCATTCACTAGGACCCCCCATGTGGTTCTGGAATTTTTGCTCACCGTTCTCATGATAATTTTGACCCCACGGGGTGAGATCTTGCGTGGAGCCCCAGATCGAGGGAGATTATCAGTGGTCTTGTAGGTCTTCCATTTTCTAATAATTGCTCCCACAGTTGATTTCTTCACACCAAGCTGCTTGCCTATTGCAGATTCAGTCTTCCCAGCCTGGTGCAGGTCTACAATTTTGTTTCTGGTGTCCTTTGACAGCTCTTTGGTCTTGGCCATAGCGGAGTTTGGAGTCTGACTGTTTGAGGTTGTGGACAGGTGTCTTTTATACTGATAACGAGTCCAAACAGGTGCCATTAATACAGGTAACGAGTGGAGGACAGAGGAACCTCTTAAAGAAGAAGTTACAGGTCTGTGAGAGCCAGAAATCTTGCTTGTTTGTATGTGACCAAATACTTATTTTACTGAGGAATTTACCAATTAATTCATTAAAAATCCTTCAATGTGATTTCCTGGATTTTTTTTCCCTCATTTTGTCTCTCATAGTTGAGGTATACCTATGATGAAAATTGGAGACCTCTCTCATCTTTTAAGTGGGAGAACATGCACAATTGGTGGCTGACTAAATACTTTTTTACCCCACTGTAAATTATTCTTTATCCCTGAAAATTGTAATCAAAAATGACTTTTGACCGATTGGTAAATTACAGCTGTGCGTCATCGCCACATGACGGACCGCGGCGCAACGGGTGCTGTCCGTCCTCTGTAGCGAGAGGGGGGGGGCACCCCCCCCCCACACACACACAGCCCTGAGTGTCACCTTTCATTAGAGCCCAAGATGAAGCTTGTATATTGAATCATTCAAAAGTTACAGACGTTTTTCCAAACTGTGCCATTTGGCACAATTTGGCACAGTTCAAAAACACCTGAGAACTATCTGAGAACAAAGCTGTGTAATATATTCATTTTTTGTGGTATTGTTACAAAATTTTGACCTCAGCTGGATAACACTTGGTTCTACATTTCTGTTGCATTTTCCAGCCCGGATCTGAAGCTGTGTGTTATTTGCAAGCATTTGTATCCAAAAAAACACCCAGGCGAAATTTATTTTCTTCAAGTTCAGTATGTTTAGATGACTGTTACTCAGTGGCCGGAGCACTTAGAGAGATTATGTCTATTTTGCCAAAAAATTCAAAGTGTTTTCTTTTAAATGAGACCAACCCCATGAAGATGCTGCAAAGGGTTGAAGAACAGCTTTTGATTTACTTTGGGCACATTATTTTTTGGCGTTTTTAGGGCAATTGACCGGAGTGCAAGGGGTTAACTGTAAAATTCATTATATACTTAATATGAAATCTAAGCTAATTTCAGTGATTCATGACTAACTTTCAGTGAGCATGCACTTTTATAAACTTGTCCTTTTATAACTAACATGCATTAGAATAAGGTTCATTTATCCATCCATCCATCCATCGTCTACCGCTTTTCCGGAGGTCCGGGTCGCGGAGGCAGCAGTTCAAGCAGAGAAGCCCAGACTTCCCTCTCCCCAGCCACCTGCTCCAGCTCTTCAGAGGGGATACCAAGGCGTTCCCAGACTAGCTGGGAGACATAGTCTCTCCACCGAGTCCTGGGTCTGCCCCGGGGTCTCCTCCCAGTGGGACGTGCCTGAAACACCTCAAGTGGGAGGCGTCCAGGAGGCATCCTAATCAGATGCCCATACCACCTCAACTGACTCCTTTCAATGTGGAGGAGCAGCGGTTCTACTCTGAGCCTCTCCCGGATGACTGAGCTCCTCACCCTATCTCTGAGGGTGAGTCCAGCAATCCTACGGAGAAAGCTCATTTCAGCCGCTTGTATCCGCGATCTCGTTCTTTCGGTCATTACCCAAAGCTCGTGACCATAGGTGAGAGTAGGAACGTAGATTGACTGGTAAATCGACAGCTTTGCCTTAGAACTAAGCTCCCTCTTCACCACAACAGACCGGTACAACGTCCGCATCACTGCAGATGCTGCTCCAATCCGTCTGTCGATCTCTCGCTCCATTTTCCCCTCACTCGTGAACAAGACCCCAAGATACTTAAACTCCTCCACTTGGGGCGGGAGCCTGTCCCCAACCCGGAGAGGACAATCCACCTTTTTCCGGCTGAGGACCATGGACTCGGACTTGGAGGTGCTGATTCTCATCCCAGCCACTTCACACTCAGCGGCAAACCGTCCCAGCAAGAGCTGTAGGTCATTGCTGGATGAAGCCAACAGGACAACATCATCTGCAAACAACAGAGATGAGATCCTGTGGTCACCAAGCATGACACCCTCCATTCCCTGGCTGCGCCTAGAAATCCTGTCCATAAAAATTATGAACAGGACCGGTGACAAAGGGCAGCCCTGGCGGAGTCCAACTCTCACTGGGAATGACTCCGACCGAGTGTTGGCAATGCGAACTAAACTCTCACAACGGTCGTACAGAGACCGAATAGCTCGTAACAACAAGCCCGATACCCCATACTCCCGAAGCACCCCCCACAAAAATCCACGAGGGACGCGGTCAAATGCCTTCTCCAAGTCCACAAAACACATGTAAACTGGTTGGGCAAACTCCCACGAACCCTCAAGAATTCTCGAGAGGGTAAAGAGCTGGTCCGATGTGCCACGGCCAGGACGAAAACCACATTGCTCCTCCTGAATCCGAGGTTCGACCAACGGCCGGACTCTCCTCTCCAATACCTTGGCATAGACCTTCCCAGGGAGGCTGAGGAGTGTGATCCCTCTAAAGTTGGAGCACACCCTCCGGTCCCCTTTTTTGAAGAGAGGAACCACCACCCCGGTTTGCCATGCCAAAGGCACTGCCCCCGACCTCCACGCAATGTTGCAGAGGCGTGTCAACCATGACAACCCAACAACATCCAGGGCCTTGAGGTACTCGGGGCGAATCTCGTCCACCCCCGGGGCCCGGCCACCAAGGAGATTTTTAACCACCTTGGCGACCTCAGCCCCTGTGATAGGCGAGTCATCCCCCTCGTCCCCAAACCCTGCTTCCTCTGTGGAAGGCGTATCAGTGGGATTGAGGAGATCCTCGAAGTATTCCTTCCACCGCCCGACGATATCCCCAGTTGAAGTCAACAGTGTCCCATCCGCACCATACACAGTGTGGACGGGGAGCTGCTTTCCCCTCCTGAGCCGCCGAACAGTTTGCCAGAATCTCTTTGAAGCCGACCGAAAGTCTTGTTCCATGGCCTCACCGAACTCCTCCCATACCCGGGTTTTTGCTTCAGCAACCACCCGAGCTGCACTCCGCTTGGCCTGCCGGTACACCTCAGCTGCTTCGGGAGTCCCACAAGCCAACCAAGCTTGATAGGACTCCTTCTTCAGCTTAATGGCCCCCCTCACCACTGGTGTCCACCACTTGGTTCGGGGGTTGCCACCACGAGATGCACCGACCACCTTGCGGCCGCAGCTCTGGGCTGCCGCTTCAACAACAGAGGTGGAGAACATGGCCCATTCAGACTCCATGTCTCCAGACTCCCTCGGAATGTGGTTGAAGTTCTTCCGGAGGTGGGAGTTGAAGACCTCCCGGACAGGGGCCTCAGCCAGACGCTCCCAGCACACCCTCACTATACGTTTGGGTCTACCAGGTCTGAATGGCTTCCTCCCCTGCCATCGGATCCAACTCACCACCAGGTGGTGATCAGTTGACAGCTCTGCACCTCTCTTTACTCGGGTGTCCAAGACATACGGTCGCAGGTCTGATGATACGATAACAAAATCGATCATCGACCTGCGGCCTAGGGTGTCCTGGTGCCAGGTGCACATATGGACACCCTTATGCTTGAACATGGTGTTCGTTATAGACAGACTGTGGTTAGCACAGAAGTCCAATAACTGAACACCACTCGGGTTCAGATCGGGCAGGCCGTTCCTCCCAATCACCCCCCTCCAGGTTTCACTGTCGTTGCCCACGTGCGCATTGAAGTCCCCCAGTAGGACAATGGAGTCTCCAGGAGGAGCACCCTCCAGCACCCCAGTCACAGACTCCAAAAAGGGTGGGTACTCTGAAACATCATTTGGTGCATAGGCACAAATGATGGTCAGGACCCGTTTCCCAACCCGAAGGCGCAGGGAAGCAACCCTTTCGTCCACCGGGGAAAACTCCAATATAGAGGCAGCAAGGTGGGGCGATACAAGAATACCTACCCCTGCTCGTCGCCTCTCGCCCGGGGCAACTCCAGAAAAGGCCAAGCTCCAGCCCCTCTCCAGGAGACTGGTTCCGGAACCGGAGCTGTGTGTTGAGGTGAGGCCAACTATATCTAGCCGGTATCGCTCAATCTCGTACACCAGCTCAGGCTCCTTCCCCACCAGAGAGGTGACATTCCACGTACCAAAAGCCAGTTTAGAAAGCTTGGGATCAGTCCGCCAAGGTCTCCGCCTTTGACTACCACCTAATCCACATAGCACCGGACTTCCATGATCCCTCCTGCAGGTGGTGAACCTACTGGAGGGCGGACCCATGTAACTCCTTCGGGCTGAGCCCGGCCGGGTCCCATGGGTGGAAACCCGGCCACCAGACGCTAGCCTTCGAGCCCCTCCCCCAGGCCTGGCTCCAGGGTGGGGCCCCGGTAACCCCATACCGGGCGGGGTACACTGAATCCTTGATATACAATTTATCATGAGAGTCTGTTGGATCGTTCTTCGTCTGGCCCTTCACCCAGGACCAGTTTGTCTTGGGAGACCCTATCAGAGGCAAATTGCCCCGGACAACATAGCTCCTGGGATCACTGGGGCACGCAAACCCCCCCACCACGATAAGGTGACGATCCATGAGGGGGAGGGAGAGAACATGAAGGTTCATTTAAGCATTTTCAAACATGCAACACATTTAAAATCAATGATTAATGAAACATTTCAAATCCATCATTATCCAACACAGATACGGTCATCTTCAACAGTGTTCTGAGCAGTATTTCCAGGAAAAATACAGTCTTGAGGCGAAAGGATTATTTCAGCAGGTAAAGCCCAAAATTCCGATGTTGATTAAATCTAACATGTCCCTGAGTTGACAGAAGAGGGCAATGTTGAGCTGTGGATAATTCCTAGTGACTTGTGGAATGCAATCAAGGGATCTGGGGTATCTCGCAGAGTGCTCTAAGCATAAACCTACCTGGTTGGGGAGAAAACTTTGGGATATATGACTTGTAAAAGAAGTCCCATCAGCTCTTCCCTCCGCTGCTGCTGCTGCTTCTTCCTCCTCCTCAGTGATTCCTCCTGCTGCTGAGGGATCGGCCGTTCCCTTCCCTGCTCCGCCCGTCACCATGTCTGCAGGGACAGCTCCTCCATGTTCCACTGAGGGGCACACATCCACGGAGAGGGCTGATTTCCCCCCAGCTGCAGCAGAAGACATTGCACCCATGGAACTCTGGCAAGTGTTTTTTCAACTCTCATTCAATTAAACAGGAATTATCTTGCCTGATTCCTGGCAGTGAGGCTCAGATTAAGCAGTCATCTGAGTCCTCACCATCTGCTGCAGCCATCGACTGTTCACCTGCTCCCTCCGTGTCTCCTCCTTTCCCCCTTGAGTGTCCACTGGCCCCAGGACTGAGCCACCAGGCTATGGAGGAGCCTGCGGCCCTGGAAGACCTGGTTCCAGCCCCGCAGCCACAGTTTGGATGTAGGGAGAGTGCTGCAACTGAGCCAAAGCCTGTGCCAATGATGGAGCATCCCCTGGCCTCAGCAGAACAGGGTCCAGCACCAGCAGGAAGCCGACCTCCTGTGTCCATGTCAGGCGAGCCACCTGAGTGGGTCACATCAATGGGGGGTCCCGGGACTGCTTTGACCACCTTGCCTGCTGCTGGGGCTGCCACAGCAGAGTTCGAGCTGGACCTCCAGAGGGTCAGGCCTGAGGCGTTGTCATCCGGATTGATGGAGTCCTGGATGGTGGTGGAGCTTGAGATCAGGCAAGTGCTCTCCTTTGTCTTTGTTTCTATTTTGGAGAGATCTTGCCTGGCTCTTGGTGGGGATAGCCAGGCACAGTCGTTGGCTGCGCCTAAGCTCACTTCGCCGGGCTCCACTGCCACCGGTGACCCTGACCCTGTTTCCCTGCATCTCCTGTCTGAGCTTTTCCCCAGGGTCACCGAAGATCGTCCAGCTTTTCCAGAAGTCTCTGTGGGTCCAGCCTCGCCACCCGAGATCACTGTGGGTCCAGTTCCTCCTGCCAAGGTCATCGCGGGTGCTCCGTCCCAGCCCGGGACCTCCGTGGGTGCTGCTCCCCCTCTGGTAGAGATCTTCACTAACATAAACTGGATTTTACCATTTAAAGAACATAGCCAGAGTCTGCCCACTTCTCTCGCAAGCAAACATGGAGATACTGATGCATGCTTTTATCACCAGCCGTATTGATTACTGTAATGCCTTGCTCTCTGGTCTTCTCAAAAAGACAATTTCAAATCTGCAGTTATTACAAAATTCCACTGCACGTGTTCTGACGAGGACCAGACGGCAGGCTCACATCACACCGGTTTTAAAGTCACTGCAGTGGCTCCCCATGTCCTTCAGGATCGATTTTAAGGTTCTTTTACTGGTTTATAAATGTCTGGATGGTCTCGGGCCTTCTTATTTATCAGAACTTCTTTTAACATTTGAGCTCCCACGGCCCCTGAGGTCCTCTGGCACTGGTCTTTTAATTATCCCTACTGTCAGAACACGCACCCATGATGAGGCAGCTTTTAGTTACTATGGCCCACATCTGTGGAATAGCCTGCTGGAGAACATCAGCGCTGTCGAAAATGTTCATGTTTTTAAAAGCAGGCTCAAGACCTACTATTTTAACCTTGTTTTTTAATAGTTTCCTATTTTAATTATCTTAATTACTAATTTTACATTAGTTTACATTTTAAAATGTAAACTAACAGTTTACATTTTAAACTGTTTGAGTTTAAATGGGGGTTTATGATTATCCTTTTATTAATGAATTGTGTATCTTTTTGTTATTATTATTTATTAGTGATAGTTTTATTCATTGTGTCCTGTCATAGCTCCAGTGTTTCCTCATCGGGAGCCCTCCCACAGGGGGTTGCCTGGTTCTAGCTGCAGGGCAGTGACCTGTGACTGCCCTCGCCCACCCTAGGACTGGTCTTGGGTGGGCGCAAAGGTGGTGTCCCTGTAGCTGCGGACCTGGCACTTTGCTCGTGTTGATGGCTTCCTAGGATGGTGTTTCTACACCTGGATACCTGGGCACCTTGGCGCTCGGTCATGTCTCACATAGATGAGTGTGTGTATAGAGGGTTGGGTGGGTGAAGGGGTGGAGGAATGTAATTGTGTCATATTTTTATTTCGTAAAGCACTTTCTGCTACAACCATTTGTATGAAAAGTGGTATATAAATAACGTTTTGATTGACTGACTGACTGACTGATTGTAAGAAAAGGCTTAACCTGGGATTTTAACAGGGGCGTGTACAATTTTTGTCTAGTGTAAATCTTACAAATTAAATTTGGTGTGTGCTAGCTTTCTGTCAAAGCTACGACCAGTGGTTATGGGAAAACATGTAGTAGAGGGATCTGCACTCTGATCACAATAATAATGAGGCAAAAGAAAAAACAAGAGGGGAAAATACAGAAACTTACATTGTCTTCTTTAGGGTGAACAATGAGCACTCGTTCTACTGTGTTAGCCTGCTCTGCCAGCCAGCGTATTGGACCCAGTTCTGCGATTTTACCCTGCTGCCACATGTCAATGGCCACGCTGCAGCCACCATGCCACTGCAGGAACTCAGCCAGTGCTAACACTGCCTGCTGGAAGGCTAAGTCCTTAGCAGGGTACACCACAAGGACTGGGACAGAACCTGGTGGAAGGCTTTTGAAACCCAGCCATTTGGAAATGTTGGAGCAAAAATTTCTGTCTGAGCAAGAAAAAACAGCAGAGAGCACAACTTTGTTACATTTGTCTTCAACCATTATTGATGCCATTTTATGCAGTTTAGAAGAGAGAGACTTGTTTAGTTTCTTTAATCCAACATTCAAGTCTAAGCAAGTTTTCAAGGCATTACAGCAGGAAAAGAGAATCTCCAATGCATTGTGGCAGTAATTTGTTTTACACTGAGCAAAAATGCAAACACAAACCTTCTGATTTCACTCCCATTTTGAAATAAAGTTGAAATAAAAGATCAGAATTATATGTTAACAAAGAAAAAAAAAGTGCTCAGAAAAAGTCTTACATCATATACTTCAACTTGTAAAAACATTGGAGTGAAAGCAAAAGTGCTGCATTTATATTTCTGTTGACTGCCAATGCTTCTGAGACTTTTTATGGAGTTGTGACATAATATAGATATTTATAGCCATGTTATTCAGTGACAAGGCGTTCTGTCAAGAGAGACTGAGCTTGTAGCTAGCTAAAACAGTCCCTCCAGGATTTTGCGATGTTGCGATCGCATCAATTCACGCAAAATCAGCCAATCAGCACGACTATTGTGCGACCTTGCAACTTTGTCCAATCACTGCAACTGTCCCGTGATTTTGTCCCATCCTCGTCAACTTCCGCCAATTTCACCAAATTTGTCCCAGAGTGGCGCTCAAATGCTCAGTCCAACCAATCAAATGTGTCACTACACCGCATTCACTTCCGTGTTTACAGTGAGTATTAACAGAACACATCAGCATAAACAGAGTGTGTGATTTAAAAAAAACACTCACTTGCGAGGTTGGACATCTCGCCACATTTCCGTCCTGACCGCATGTACGAAATTACGAAATGCTGGGTTTGTGTTGAAAAATGTCCGCCTGCTCCAAAAGCATCCTGTCACGGTAGTGCACGTGAGAAGAGATGCTGTGAAACCACAAACAAACGAGCAAATCTAACACTACAGCCAGTGTTTGAACATTTTATACATCTTTAGAGGTAAAATCATTAGTATATCTTGTCAGTGAGCTTTAAAGCTGTGACTCACCCCCCGCCCGTAAATGAAAGATTAGTGTCTGATGAGACAGGTGTGTGTCAAGACGCGCAGCAGACAGACAGGTAGGAGTTAGGCACAGAAAGAGAATATGGTTTGTAATTTTTTTTTTTTCAGAAAAACACAGACTTCAATAGAGAATACAGAGCAACAGAATAATTTTTTATTTTTTCCTCTCTACTCGGTACTGATTGGTTGAGGACCGTAGGGAGTTTTCAAATGAAGGTGCTGCCAATAGATAGCCTAAGTCACACCCCCTCTACTTCCGCATATGGGACCTTAAATCAAAAAAAAAATTTCTCCATTGAAATGAATGGCAAGACCAAAATTATCTTTTGATCTCGGTCAAATTTTGCCACGAGTTACACATATGATGTTTGTCAATTTAAAAGATAATTTTCCACATAATTAAAGTTGTTGGCTGTTGTATAATAACAGAGTAATATTTAGTTTTTGTTTTAACGATTAGTGGACAACATCTCCCATCATCCCACATCACCAAACACGAGCAGGGCGGGAGATTACTAAAACCTCACCTCCTGTTTCCTGACTGATGAAAAAAAGGATCTCAAGAGGAGAAAAACAACACAAAGTTATTGTTTTGTATTATGAGAGCTGAAGCTGATCCAGAGAATTGTTAGTTACTTCATCATGGGAGCACTTTGAAAAGAAGATGTAAGCTCCATCCATCTGTGTTTGCAGTTTTTTAATTGACGCATTTTCATAACCTTATACCTTAACAATTAGACAACAACCTACAGCGTTATTTACAAGGAAAATTATCTTTTAAATTGACAATCATCATATGTGTAACTCATGGCAAAATTTAATCGGGATCAAAAGATAATATCGCTCTTGCCATTCATTTCAGTGGAAATTTTTTTTTCAATTTAAGGTTCCATATGCAGAAGTAGAGGGGGCATGACTTCGGCTCTCTATGAGTTCCAAATCTATACTCTTTAATATACATTCAGTGCAATTTAACTGTTGTAATGGATATTGTGTTAAAGTCTGTACTTGCTGTTGCACAAGAGTTTTTCTGTATAGCAGAGGTTTCTGCTTAATTTACAAATCAGTGTTTAATAGGAAATTTTTTGACAGTCCTGTGCTCTTCTTGTATTGTTATATAGAATATCACTGCAGTAAACTAGAAAAAAACCTCTGCTTTAAAATTTGGAATTCTTCCCACAGCTTTTAGCAAAAAAAAAAAAAAAAAAAAAAAAAAACACCCTCTCAAAACATTGCAACTTTTATCGCAACTTTTTTTTTTTTTTTTTTTTTTTTTTTTTAAAAAGCTCCCATAAATTGACTTCCGGTTATGGCTGCCATGTAGGACGGACGTGTCTCGCTCTGCTCTGCTCCTGGAGAAAAAAAATCGGCAAATAACTCTCTCATTTGGGACAGAACGTATCCCAGCATTTGGGCGAGGATATGTCGGCGAAGCCTAAGGCTGGAAAACCAGGAAAAGGAAAAAGCGAGCCGCCGAAACAGTCCAAATTAACGGACTTTCAGGTCTGTGACGCAGCAAACAAAACTCCATATATGGCGGAGGAGGCTGGCAGCGGTGCGATAAATGCGGGGAATGGCGCAGATGCGCTGATGGCTGCCATGAGTTCAATGAGAGCGGACTTTTCCTCTAGATTTGATGGGATTATGACAGCGTTGGAAGGAATAAGAAAGGAATTGGGTGACTGTGTAGAACGAACGGCACAGATGGAGCTCCGTCTCGCTAGTGCTGAAGATGACGTCACCCGTCTTCAATTAAAGGTGCGCACTTTGGAAAAAAAAAATAAATCTCTGGAAGATAATATTTTGGATTTGGAATCTCGGTCGAGACAGAATAATTTGAGGCTGGTGGGTCTTCCAGAGGAATCAGAAGGTCGGGACGTATGTTCCTTTCTGGAAAAGTGGATTCCGGAGGTGCTGGGCAGCGAGGAGTTGCAATCAGCAGTGGTTCTGGAAAAAGCACATCGTATTGGCCCACGGAGAGATAAGGGACCGCCGAGGACCTTAATTATGAAGTTTCTTAGCAACAGAGACAGGATGAAGATCTTCAACGCTGCACGTGCTAAAGGAGAGATTAAACACCAGGACCAGCAGGTGCGGTTCTACCCAGATTTGGCCACAGGAATCCAGCAATTGAGGAAGCAGTTTGATCCCGTACGTAAGGAGCTGCGCAACCTTGGGATTCGTCATGGTGTAATCTATCCTGCGAGACTGCTGACCACGTATGAGGGCAGAACCCACATCTTCAAGACCCCAGAGGAGGCGCAGGAGTTCATCAAGAAGATCAAAGAAGAAGAAGAGACTGGTGGGAGCTAAGCATGAACAAAATATAAGGTAGAATAATTAAGCATTTGCACAGGCATCTGACTGACTTGAAGTAAATAGTAAGTTTACAAAATATAGATTGTATTATATATTAAAAAAACAAAACAAAAACAAAACAAACAACAACAAAAAAACTATGATGTACAAAGTTGTTAAAAAATTTTGGAGTTAAGTTGGAAAACTACAGAGGAGAGTTAATGTTACGTCATTAAAAGCAGTAGAGTTAGGGTGATTGGGAGGATGAAGAAGGAGTGGCTTAGGCTGTTCCCCGTGGGTGTGGAACGGTCGATGGCTATATCGGGAGACAGAATTTTTCTTTTGATTTTGGGGGGTTTGCCACAAGTGTGGGAAGGGGAAATTTGTTTGTGTGTAGTTTGTAGGATGAATGTTCAACCACTCATGTTTTTGCTTCTCTGTATGAGCATGTTTACACTGCAAGGTAATCCCAAACTCTCTATTGATCATGGACCAAAGTGTTAATCTTAATTTAACTTCATGGAATTGCAGAGGTCTACAAAATTTAAAAAAACTTAAACAAGTTATGAATAAAATAAAGGACATGGGTTCAAGAATTGTTTTTTTACAAGAAACTCATCTGATAGAGGAGGATGTTAAAAGAATTAGGAGTAGATGGCAGGGAAGTGTATTCACCTCTTCATTTTCATCCCGAGCCAGGGGAGTTATGACTCTCATACATAAATCAGTTCCTTTTCAAGTGAAAAATGTAATTGGAGACAAATTTGGAAGATATGTAATCATTCAAGGTTCTTTGCTATTAGAAAATATAAATCTTGTGAACTTATATGGTCCCAATATAGATGATCAGAAGTTCTTTGCTAATTTATTTCTCATCTTATCATCACTTACAGGGCAACATATAATAGCAGGGGATTTTAATTGTACATTGAATCCAGGTGTGGATAGATCAACAGGACTGGATTGTACGCACATTGGATGTAGGATGACTATTAATCATTTTATGAAAGAATTGAGATTGTTAGATATATGGAGAGAAATGAAACCACAAGTTAAAGCCTATTCTTGTTATTCCAGTACCTACAAGACATTCTCACGTATTGATTATTTTTTGATTTCCACAGAATTAAGGTCCAAGATTCAAAACTGCTTTTATGATAACATCGTGATCTCTGATCATGCACCCTGTTGTCTAATATATGTAGATAAAAAATTGACAAAGGAATCAGGTAGATGGCAATTTCAGCATAAATGGCTTCAGGATGAGGAATTTGTCAAGTATATAGAAAAACAGATAGACGAGTTCTTTGACATTAATACTACACAAACATCAGCATGTGTAAAGTGGGAGGCTTTCGAAGCTTTTATTAGGGGACATATTATTAGTTATACAGGATCAAAATCTAAGAAGACTTGAGAGGAGAGAGCTAAATTGGAACATAAAATAAAAAGTCTTCAGGAAAAAGTGTATGCAGGAAGTGACCCAAGGTTGGAGAATGAATTACTGATTTTGAGAGCTGAATACGACAAAAAATCAGCGAATAGAGCTGCCTCGAGTCTTCTAAGATTGAAACAATCTTTTTATGAACAAGGTGAAAAATCAGGAAAATTATTAGCATGGCAGATTAAACAATTGGAAATTAAAACACCAATTACCAGTATTATAAGTAAAGGACAGGTAGTTATAGATCCTTTAGAAATTAATAGAGCCTTTAGAGATTACTATGAAAAATTATATGATACCAAAAATGAACCTGATTTAACAAAACTAAATGGGTTTTTGAACGAACTATCTATACCGTGTATACCAAATGAAAACAGGGAGATATTGGAGTCTAAAATTAGTCAAGAAGAAGTTGGGCTAGCCATTGATAATATGAAATCAGGAAAAAGTGCAGGACCAGATGGTCTTCCAGTTGACCTTTATAAAAAATTTAAGAATAAATTAATAAAACCTTTTTTGGAAATGGTTTTAGAAGCATTTCAAAATAATAATTTACCATCATACATAAATAATGCCTTAATTATACTACTGCCAAAACCAGGTAAGCCCTCTAATAAATGTGAAAATATGAGACCAATAAGCCTATTAAACGCCGACCTTAAGATAATCTGTAAAATTTTAGCAAGACGAATACAAGAAATTTTACCAAATATTATTAATCGAGATCAGAATGGCTTTATAAAGGGTAGACAAGGCTTCCATAATGTAAGAAGACTATTTAATATTATTTATTTTAATAAAGAAGCACCGGATACAGCTCTCCTATCATTGGACACCGAAAAGGCCTTTGATAGAGTTGAATGGCCCTTTCTTTTTAAGATAAGATAAGATAAGATAAGATAAGCCTTTATTAGTCCCACAATGGGGAAATTCCAGGATTGCAACAGCACAGGGATAGCAACACTCAGAGCAACAATCAGAAGGCAAGAAAAAAAAACAAGCAAGCAAGAGCAGCTAATATACATATGTACGTATTACTATAATATATATATATATATACACACACACACACACAGACACACAGTGCAGAGCATTGTAGCTGGATGGAATAAATATATGAATATATGAACACACAGTGCAGAGCATTGTAGCTAGATGGAATAAATATGTAAATATATAAACACCCACAGTACGGAGCATTGCAGCTAGGTGGAATAAATATGCAAGTATATAAACACACACAGTGCGGAGCAATGTAGCTAGATGGAATAATATGTAGATATATAAATATATAAACACACCCAGTGCTGAGCATTGTAGCTAGATGGAATAAATATGTAAATATATAAACACACACAGTGCAGAGCATTGTTGCTAGATGGAATGAAACAGCATAACCGTCTACTTAGTTATCCTACATGGTATGATTATGTGCCCATACATATTCTCACCCTCCATAGCGACCGGTATGTTCCTAGTTGTATGCCGGAGGGGACCATTGTGTAAGTCTATTGCATCTTTTGCATTCAAAAAACTATTAGTTTGTTACGTCTTTTTGCTATCTCTGCGAGCAGCCCTGCTTAGGTTGTACAGTCTGACAGCCGTTGGTAGGAAGGACCTACGAAACCTCTCGGTTGTGCACCTGGGATGATGTAGTCTGCTGCTAAATGAGCTCCTCAGTGCATTCAGTATGTCCTGCATAGGGTGGAACTCGGACTCCAGCAGAGATGACAGTTTAGCCACCGTCCTTCTCTCTCCTATCTCCTCCATCGGATCAAGGCGCTGCCCCAGGACAGAGCTAGCTTTCTTAATCAGTTTGTTCAGTCTCTTCCTATCGGCTGCAGTAATGCCACTGCCCCAGCAGACCACTCCAAAAGTGATGGCTGATGCCACCACCGTGTCATAGAATGACTTCAGCAGCGCCCCTTGTACACCAAAAGACCTGAGTCTCCTCAGCAGGAACAGCCTGCGCTGTCCCTTCTTGTAGAGTGCATCAGTATTGTGTGACCAGTCTAGTTTATTGTTCAGATGAATACCCAGGTACTTATAGGATGTCACCATCTCGATGTCTGTTCCCTGTATATTTACTGGTACTGTGAGGGGCTGCCCATGCCTGCGGCAGTCCACCACCAGCTCCTTAGTTTTCCTCGCGTTGATCTGGAGGCAGTTCCGATGGCACCAGTCCACGAAGTCCTGGATAAGCCCTCTGTACTCAGCTTCATCTCCATTGGAGATGAGGCCAACGATCGCAGAGTCATCAGAGAACTTCTGTAGATGGCAGTGTGTTGTGTTGTGTGAGAAGTCCGCAGTATAAAGAGTGAACAGGAAGGGAGCCAGCACCGTTCCCTGGGGGGCCCCCGTGCTACTGATGATCGTGTCGGACACACAGTCCCGGGTTCTCACAAACTGAGGCCTTTGTAGGCTTTTGAAGTCCTACAAAGGTTTGGACTTGGAAATAATTTCATAAAATGGGTTCAAATAATATACAATAATGCTACAGCAGAAATCCTAACAAATAACAATATTTCAAAACCAATAAAAATCAATAGAGGATGTCGACAAGGCTGTCCACTTTCACCTTTACTGTTTACTATGGCAATTGAACCTTTAGCGATAGCGATACGTTTACATTCACAAATATATGGAATTAAAGTTGGACCAACAGAACATAAAATCTCCCTGTACGCCGATGATATAATTTTGTTTATGTCGAATCTAAAAAAATCAATTCCAACCTTGTTGAATTTAATAAAGAATTTTGGGGAAATATCAGGATATAAAATAAATAAAACTAAATCTTCAATATTAATGCTAAATGAGACCCAGAGAAATTACCCAGCCCCTGAGGTAAATCAATTCAATGTTGTAAATCAGTTTAAATATTTAGGAATCCAAATTATGCCTAAGCTAGAATCAGTCGCCAGTGTCAACTATGAAGCCTTAATGTCAGATATCAATGAGTTAACTCAGAGATGGATGTCACTACCATGTCGATGATCGGGAGAATCAATATACTTAAAAGTAATATTTTACCTAAAATA
Organism: Pholidichthys leucotaenia; assembly: GCA_020510985.1. Classification (NCBI taxonomy): domain Eukaryota; kingdom Metazoa; phylum Chordata; class Actinopteri; order Cichliformes; family Pholidichthyidae; genus Pholidichthys; species Pholidichthys leucotaenia. The sequence continues at coordinate 357,090,146 of CM035843.1, read as the reverse complement.
CTTTATTTATTTCAATACATTCCCTTATCACCACCTTTAGATCTATTCTCAAGAATAAACAAAAAGTTAGTGGAATTTATATGGAACAACAGGAGGGCTAGATTACGTTTGTCTTTATTATATTTACCATTTGATCGTGGAGGTCTGAAATGTCCAAATTTTATGTTGTATTATTGGTCGGCACAACTGAGGTCTATGACATATTATTTTTCATCAAATGATCTCCCTCACTGGACTGAAATGGAATCATACAATTTACCTTTACCTCTTCCCATATTCATATACTCAGATTCGGCAAAAAAATTACAAAAACAAGTTAAAAATCCATTTGTAAAGCATATGATCAAAATATGGTGTGAAGCTAAAAACTATTTAAAAGAACCACAGTTATTGTCACAATTTAGTCCAATATGGGGTAATCAATATTTTAAACCAGGGAGAGCGGACGCTGTATTTAAAGTATGGAATTTAAAAGGGATACAAAAGATTCAGGATTTATATTTGCCATGTGCAGACAACATAATGTCTTTTGAAGAGCTGAGGATCAAATTTAATCTCAATAGAACACATTTTTTTAAATATCTTCAACTTAGAAACTTTATTCGATCAAATCAAAATAAAGCTCTCACTCGACCTATTTATTCATCCTTGGAAAAAATGATGATGAAAGATAGTAAAAGAAAGGGTATTATTTCAGAGTTTTATAACTCATTGACACTATCTTCAAGTGAAAATTCACTGAAAAGATTAAACTACTGGAAAGAAGATCTGCAAATTGAAATTTCAGAGGAACAATGGGAATTGGCTTGTACAGAAGCTCAAACCAAATCAATAAATGCACGCCTTAAATTGATACATTTCAAATGGTTAATGCGGATGTATGTTACACCGGAGGAGTTAAATAGATATAACAAAAATATACCAGATACATGCACAAAATGCATGGAAAGTAAAGGAACCCTATTTCATTGTTTATGGGAATGTAGATTAATAAGAATGTTTTGGGAAGAGGTGAGGGTAACAATTGAAAAAATAATCTCAAAACAAATCATATTGAATCCTAAACTGTTTTTGTTGGGTCTGTACCCAGAAAAGCATAATTTTAATAAAAGTGAAAGAACATTCATAGACCTCAGTTTGCTTAATGCCAAAAAATGTATTGCACTATTATGGAAAAAGACTCATAGACCAGATGTGACTCAGTGGTTAAGACAGATGTTAACAAACCTTCCATTAGAAAGAATAACATATATACTGAAATCAAAGGAAATTGTGTTTGAGAATATATGGAGACCTTTTATTGATTATGTAAAAAATTTAAACATAACTCTTGAAGAAGAAGGTGAATGATGTGTGTGGACCTTGTAAATTCCAAACTGGTGAACATAATATGTATACTTATGTATTGGATAGTCTAGACTAAACAGAGGAGCATTGTTGAAGACTTGATTTTGTTGGTGGTTGTTGGTGTTTTTAGTGCATTTTTTTTTTTTTTTTGTAGTACTTTAGTGTTAGTGTTTGATTGTTTGTATCATGTTTGTTAAAAAAAAAAAAGGGTTCAATAAAGATATTGTGGAAAAAAAAAAGCTCCCATAAATTCAGGCTTTTTGGGCAGCAACAATCATAAAATCATTCCGTGAAATCCTGGAGGGACTGCTAAAAGGGAGGACTGCTGAGAGAAGGACTGCATTATATGTTGAAACACAGCACAGCATAAAAAATGCTTAATTTGTTTTTAAATCTGCTGCATCTGCTTAAAAACATGATATGTAATCAAATGTATTACTTCTGAAATGTAATCTGATTGAAATCTTTTTAAATGTATTATTGTGCAGTAGTATTGAATCCATCCATCCATCATCTAATGCTTATCTGGGGGTCTGGATCGTGGGGGCAGCATTAGTATTGAATGTTGGGAAAAAATTGTTTTGTGTGAGCACACAAGTAGACAGTATGTGTGTCATCAAGGCTGAGTGGGAGGAGGGAGAGAGCTGAAGTGCAGCAGACCAAGTTGGCAATTGGCAATTTAAGATGTGTGGTAACAGAACTTGTTCCAGTCTGGGCCGGGTAGGAAAGAAGACGGACCCCCCCACCCCATCTGGGGCTGGGAAAAAAAAAAAAAAAGAAACAAAGATAAGGATGAAGTGAGGCCACAAAGGCCCCCAATTGCTTGATTCATATGCTCATCCCACCCTCCCACGAAAGAAACGACCGGCATGACTGTGGGGCATGCCACTTTGGGAAGATAATATCAGCGACAAGGGAGAAGAAATGTGCCCAAGCCAAAAGTTTGTCTTTCCAGCAATAGAAATAATTCCAGTATTCATGACTGGAGTGGTTCCCTACCCCTAGAAGTCCGGCCGAGTTGTTTGTCAACTTTTCCCTTGAGTGGTGAATCAACATACAGTACATGAATGGAGGAATGCTTGGCTCTCCCTGATAACCGAGGAATGTGAGTGTCATGAAGCATGGTGGGGAGCACCGGGCGCACGCTTCTGGGTTTTCTATTATGTCTGTACTTTTTCATCTTGACCGGAGTGGTGGCTCAGTTGGTAGAGCATCCACCCCACACCCGGGAGGCAGGGGTTCAAATCCCAGCCGGGTCATACCAAAGACCATATAAAAATGGTACTTTCTGCCTTCTAGCGTGGTGCTCCGCATAATGGAACGGGGAAAGTAAAGTTACGCACAGAAGCTACCAGAGGACTGACCCCCCGCTGTAGCTTTCACTACTTACAGTAGCTGTGTGGCCTAGGGTCAGAGAAACGGAGATGGGCGCCGCCCTATGCGCCTTCATGGCGTGAAAGGAATTAACTAACTAACTACTACTTTTTCATCTTGGTTGTTTTGTGGAGTTTGCATGTTCTCCCTGTGTCTGTGTGGGTTTACTCCGGGATTTCTCCGGTTTCCTCCCACATGCCAAAAACATGCAAGTTAGGTTAATTGGCATCAAACTGGGCATTCTAAATTGTCCTTAAGTATGACTGTGAGAGTGAGTGGTTGTCTGTCTCTCTGTGTTGGCCCTGCGATGGACTGGCAATCTGTCCAGGGTGTCTCTCGCCCAAAGATGCTGGGATAGGCTCTAGCCCCCCCCGCAACCCGATAAAGATTAAGCGGAAGAAGATGGATGGTTGTTTTGTATTGGGTATGCTTTGGTGTAGTTTGTCATCTGAGTTTATCCTTTTGTTTCTGTTCTTAGTTTCCTATTTTATCTTAGTTCAGTTATTTCATGTATTCCTGTATTATCGTGTATCCTGATTTATTTTTCTGTGTTTATATTTGCCCTTGTCTTTAGATCTCCTTTTGTAGTCTCAGTATTATTCATTTTGTATTATTAGCTTACCTCAGTTTTCTCCTTAAGTGTATTTGTAGTTTGTCTCTTACTTCTATCCGGTCTGTGCTTGTCATGAGGCTGAGCACTAGTGGGGGCTGTGCTCAGCCTTCCTGGTTATCTTAGTTATTTTCTGCATTTCTGTATCTGTTCATTTTGTATTTAGCTTGGCTCTCACTTCTGTTTTTTCCTGTATTCTTGGTTGTTATTATTTTAGTTTTGAAATAGTTCTTATTTATTATCTGTTACTTTTTGTTTCTTCCCAGTCTATGTTTTTATGTTGTTAGCCACTTCCTCCTGTCAGCCCGGTTCACAGGCTGCTCAGCTGTTTAGGTTCACCTGATTTTTTCCTGCTTGCATTATTTAAGAACCGTTGCACCATTCATTTGTTGCTGCAGTTTCCCATGTTGTCAGACGTAAATTTGATATCTTGTTCTCTGTCCACATTCTTGGCTATCATGCCAGTCTGGCTAGCCTTTGGTTTTGTTTGTGCACTTAGTATCTTACGTTTTCAATAAACTTCACAACTCACAGTCCAGCGCCTGGGTCTCCTTGCTGCCCCGTGGGGCAATTCATGACAGTGCTTAGTTATTATTCTTAGTGTATTCTTGTTCATGCATTTGTTTCTTGATTTTCATTCGTCACGGTTGGCGCTTTTATTTTGACAGTCACCTTGTTTACTTCCTCCTGTCAAACCCTGTTCGCGGGTTGTCACACCTGTCATCAATTTGACCCCATTATTTTCACTCATGTACCCACACCTGATCCACATTTGGTCTCTCCCCACCTGCCTATTTAAGGACGCCTGCTTGGATCACTCCTTGCAGCTTCCTTCTCTATGTCCAGACACTAATCCTGCATCTCACTCTTCTCAGTTCTCAGATGTAAGTAATCTGACTGTAATCCTGATCATTTTGGTATCCTGACCGCCGTTTCCACGTGCCTCAGTCTCCGTGCTTTTTCCCCATTATTCCTGCCATTTCTAGTGTTGAGTTTTTGTGTTGTTTTGTATTTTTGTGTTTTGGTGCTTTTCGTTATTAAATGTGCAAACTCACAGCCAGCGTTTGGTGTTTTCAGTCTGCCCTTGCCAGGGCAATTTATGACACTGAGAGCCTTGTGCACAAACAGCTGGTCATTTGGCTTGGAAAACAAACCCTGGTAGGGAAGAAGTATAGCTCTTGCCAAGCTATTTTCTCTTCTCCTTATAAAAAATTATTTTGCCTACTCAGCTTCAGCTTGAATGGTAAGGTAATATCAAGTTATTTTACAAGTTTAGTATTTTTTTTTTTGTTAGAATTGGTTACTGATTTAATGCTGATTCTTTGCTGAAGCCATAACCTCTGCTAAGCTCCCAAATAAATTCCTATCCTGCAATTAAAGTACATTTTGTGTTTTATATCGCTGTGATTTTTCTATGATAGTAAAAAGATAAATTCTGCGTGCATACCACCTATATAGAGTTCTGAATGGTTAATTCTGACCCTGTCAAAAAAGTTATGTGTCCTTGGAACTTGAACAAGGCTGCTAATTCTTAATCTAGCAATGTATCAAAAGCAGCAGGTCAAACGGAGAATTTTCTGTTAGCAGGTGTGTCTGGGAAGGTATTAGGCTAGAGGGTCATGTGTAGAGCGCTTTTTCAGATTGAGCAAGGCAGGCACCTAGATGAAAATAATTTAGTAGCCAGAGCACATCCTCTTTAACACCAGCCTTGGAAGGCACGGCAGAGTTACAATGTTGTAAAAATTTATATCTTTGAATTGGGAATTTTAAATTAGTGAATCTCATGCTCAGATAATGGTCATATTGCCACAGCCTCAAAGGAGAATTGTGTGACTAAGAATGAATGTAAGCAATTTAATGATGACCTAGGGGAGCCTGGGGAAGAAGTACTGCTCTCAATAAACAGGAGCCAGTTTGCAAATTTGTGAACAGAAGCATATATTACCATTTTGCTGAATGCAAGTGAAATTTGGTTCTATACAGTGGTGGGGGGGGGGGGGGGTACCTGATCTGACAGTTCCAATATACTACCAGCAACTCTGGCATCTAAGTCGTGAAATTAAAAGCTGTTGTACTTACAGATCATGCAGCATGAACCCAGGATCATCAAACCAACCACTCCTCCAAAAATGATGGAAGTGATATCTCGAACTGTCAGGGCTGTATGGACAAGGATGGGGACACACACACACACACTCTATTTCTTACGAGTATTATACTATAATGATATTTTTCTGCTTCAGCATCACCACTGACATGTTTTAATCGATTGTGAGTCTTACCTGGGGCAGTGGGCTCTGTAATCGGTTGAACTAGAATAAAGAAACAAAGAGGTCCACTGAAAATCAAATAATGAGCATGTAACTAAGGAATGATACAATAGTAAGTGCTTTACATCAAACCATGAATAGACACTTTTGACCTTTTCTGTCATACTGGACGTTCCTCTGAGGTGTTTTTAAATGACTGCAAACTGGCCGCTGCCATAATTGAGCCACTGCTCTCTTATACAGTTGAAACAAGAAATTTACACACACACACACACACACACACACACACAGTATAAAAACACACATAACCTTTTTTTTCTCACTGTCTGACATTACATCAGACTAAACTTTTTGTCATGGTCCGAGCGCTGACTCTGTCCGCGCTTGGGTTGTCCGGTATTTCCCCGTTCTCTTCTCAGGTGTACCACATGGCCTCCGGGCTTTTATTGTGACAGCGTCTCGGCAGGGCTTCCGGCTGTCAGAGCCAAGCTCCGCAGGGACGGCCGGAATTCAATCAGCTGATGACATTCTCATCAGCTGATTAATCTGTTAGCCCTATTTAAGGGAGCAGCTCGAGTTACTTCGGGCTGCGACCTCGTCAATTATTCATCTATCCTTGGTCTAACATTCTTGTGACGTTCTTCCCACAGTAAGTGTATTTCCTTCAGAGTCTGTTTTCCTTCGTCCATGGTCTTAGTCATAGTTATAGTGTGTTTTGCCTCCTGTGGCTCTTTATTTTGCCATTTGTTCTTTTGTGAAAAAATTATGCAAACTCATCGGCTGGCATTCGGCATCTTATTGATGGCTCATGAGGGCCACTGTTGACAGTAGGTCGCAGCCAGAACGAGACACCGATCACCGAGAGTTTGCATCATTTGGCTTGTAGTTCTTTTCTTTTTCACGTACCAGTGTACTGGGAAATGGCGTAGCCGCCCAAGGGCTATGCGATAAGCTTGGGCTACGAGTTGGTTATGGCCCTCATTGACATTGATGGTATCCTCTCGAATGCTCGCAACAACTCCATTCTCAGTAGCGTACGCTGGTACCTGGACCTTGCCGAGGCAGCAATTAACCGCCATCCTCGCTACGCTGAGTACCTCAAGATCACAATGAGGATGGCGGAGATTTCGGCACTCCGGGAGAAGATCCGCGGACTGGAGGGAAACTCCGGCAGGAAGCCGAAGGTGAGGCATCCCCGCTCCTCGCCTCGGAATCCAGTTCCTGTCCCCTGTCCAGCCCAGGAGTCTACGTCGCTCGAGTGCCGTTCTCACCCACAGTGGAAGATGACGTCAGCCGGGATTCACTCAGAGAAGACGCAGTGGACTGCTGTGATCCTCCAGGACTGTGTGGCTGCAGCTCGCTCTACTTCCCATCCATCTGAAATCATAAGGCATGTGACGCGACAGTTAAACTGGTGGAGCTCAGTCCGGAGCTCCATAATTATCCCGAATACGCTGAATTGCTGGCTTCTGTCTCTGCGCAGCAGCAGCGGTTCCCTGACCTCACCTTCGCCTCGCCCTCTGCCAGTAAACGTCATCACAACGCCCATGGTCAGCCTCAGCGAGAACCCCATCCAAATCCAGTTCCGGGTCGCCGAAGGAACTCTGCTTCCCAGCCAGCTGTTGCTCCTGCGTCACGACAGGAGGAAAACACAGCAGCCTCCGCCTGCAGGTCATCTGTCCCTGCTGTTCTGTCAGCTCCTCGTTCCCAGATCGCCTCGGCTGTTTCTCCCTCCTCCTCGACACTCCTCCCAGCTGCTGTGAGCTCCGGCTGCCCCCATTCCTGATCCGGTGTGAGCGGCTCCTCTTTGTCTTCCCGGTGGGCCCTCCCTCTCCATCCAGCAGGGGAAGGGAAGAACCAAGTCCACTGCAGCAGGTTCCATCGGCCCTCAGCGGATCAGGCAAGTGTCTCTTCATTCTTTTCTTTCACTGGGTGAATTGCCTTGTTTGATTCCTGGGGGTGGAGTTTGGGGTTCACAGTCCCCCGAGCTCCCTCCACCTGCTGCAGTGATTAATTTTGAACCTGCCACCTTTGTGACTCCTTCCCCTGAGCGTTCCTCGGTGCCAGGACTACGCCATCAGACGAGGAGGGAGCCTGCGGGCCTGGAGAGCCTGGTTCCAGCCCCACAGCCACGTCATGGGCAGAGGAGGAGGGTGGACTGCAAATTGGAGCCTGCGCCGACGAGCAAGCATCCCCGGGTCTCCATGGAGGGACAGTCCGACCCGGCAGGTCATGGATCCCCTGGCACCACGCCATGCGGGCCCTTGGTGTGGATGTCAGCATCAGGGAATTCCCGGACTGTGGACACCATCATGCCAGCTGCGGAGCCCGCCGCAGCCGAGTGGGAAACAGAACTGGACCTTCAGCACACTGAACCTGGATCGACGGAGTCCTGGGCTGCGGTGGAGCCCGAGATCAGGCAAGTGCTCTATTTTGTCTTTCTTTCCTCTATCCTGGAGCATTTTTGCCTGTCTCTCGGGGAGACGAGCCGGGCGCTGCCGTCCCCCGACGTCCGAGCTCGTCTTGCTGGGCTCTGCCGCTGCCGGTGATTCTGATCCCGGTTTTCTTCTCTCCTCTGAGCCTTCTCCCAGGGTCACTGGTGACGAGTCCGTTCCGATCGTCGCCTTGGAGGTTCTGGGTTCGTGTCTAGAGGTCATCCCTGGTGCTGCGCCGGCCCAGTCGGGGCCAGTCGTGGGTGCTACATTGACCCAATCGGGGCCCATCGTGGGTGTGGTTCCGGCTCAGTCGGGGTCCGTCGTGGGTGCAGCACGGTCCTGCTTGGGATCCAATGAGAGCGCAGTGCCAGTCCGTGTGGAGTTCGGAGCAGGAGCTGTAGATCCTCCGCTGATCGACGCCGGACTGGTCACTTTTCCTTCTCCCGTTCCCTTTTCCCTTCCATCGGGGGCCGCTGGGATTCCCCATTATCGACTCGGCTCTCCCTCGCTATCCCTCTCAATAGGGAGGCCGTCTGAGTTCTCCCCTGCGGTCCTGGTGGCTGGATGATGCGGGTCGGCCGCCTGGGAGATTGCTTCGCCCGTTTGGCGGTCTGGGTCGGCCACCCGACAAACTGGACTTTTCGTTCGGCGACCTGGTCCGGCCGCCAGAGGTATTGTTTCTCCGGGCCTGGGATCAGGGTAGACTGCCTGAACTAATCCTTTTTTCCCTGCCAGCGTTTTGGACGCTGGATGCAGGAAGACCCCCCGAACTATTTGTTTTTGTGCTATTGTGCTCTGCCTGCCGTCATCTCTGTGTTTTTTTTCTCTGCCTGCTCTTCTGAAATATTAGGGATGCTCTTGTGTTTTGTTATCTGGACTATTTTTGAACTGTGCATATCGCAGCTCTGTGCGTGTTTTTTTTTTTCTCTCCCCTGTATTACTGGGTACTCTGTATTTGGTAATGTGCCCGTTTATTTATTCTTATTGAACTGTTTGTATGTCACCGCTCTTTAGTGTGTTTTTTTTCTTGGTTCCCGTTTTTTCCTGGTATTTTTAGGGTACGGTGTATGGTGCCTGTATTTCTGTTTGAGAGATGTTTTTGTTACTGTTTAAGAGAATCTCTTTTGTTGTCTTGCCTGTTTTTTTTTTGTTTTTTTTTTCTCTCAATTATGAGGTTTGGTTCTTGCCCTCCTGGCCTTTCCCCCTCCTCACTCCCTGGGGTGGTCCTGTTGACTTTCTGGGTGGGTGGGGGGGGCTTCGATGTTACATGGCGCCTGGAATTCGCCTCGTGAACGGGGGCTACTGTTATGGTCCGAGCGTGGACTCGGGTTCTCTTCTCAAGTGTACCCTATGGCCTCCGGGCTTTTATTGTGACAGCGTCTCGGCAGGGCTTCCGGCTGTCAGAGCCAAGCTCCACAGGGACGGCTGGAATTCAATCAGCTGATGACGTTCTCATAAGCTGATTAATCTGTTACCCCTATTTAAAGGAGCAGCTCGGGTTACTCCGGGCTGCAACCTTGTCAATTATTCGTCTATCCTCGGTCTAAGATTCTTGTGACGTTCTTCCCACAGTAAGTGTATTTCCTTCAGAGTCTGTTTTCCTTCATCCATGGTCTTAGTCATAGTTATAGTGTGTTTTGCCCCCCATGGCTCTTTATTTTGTCATTTGTTCTTTTGTGAACAAATTATGCAAACTAGGTCAAATAGGTTCATTTTGTCTTTTAATTATTTATCTTTTGTTCTAATAAAAGACAAATAAAATAGAAAGGAGAACTCACTGACCATCTGAACAGCACGGACAGCACTGGGAACATAAAATTCACACACAAAGAGGAGGAAAATGGCACCATAGCCTTTCTGGACATGAAAATCCACCACAACGATGACGGCAGCATAAAAATCACAGTCTACAGGAAACCAACCCACACAGATCAATACCTACTATGGACATCGGAACACCCCACAGCACACAAGCTGTCAGTTGTCAGTTGTCAGGACGTTATATGAACGAGCCACCATCATCACAGACCAAGAAGACAGACAGGAGGAGGAAAACCACATAAAACATGCACTTATGCGCTGCCAATATCCAGTATGGGCTATAAACAAAGGGAAACAGCAAGTCAAAAACAAAGAAAATAAACAGGAAATAAGACACAGAACAAAAGCCGAAATCAAAAACAAGGACACCATAACTATACCATACATACGAGGGATCACGGAACCAATTCAAAGGATCATGAAAAAATACAAAATAAACACAGCAGTCAAACCACACAAAAAATTAAGACAGTTATTAGTACACCCCAAGGACAGAATAGAACAAGACAAAAAATGCAATGTAATATATGAAATATCATGCAGAGCATGCAACAAAACCTACACTGGAGAAACTGGAAGACCATTCACCACAAGAAAAAAAGAACACCGGAAGGACTGTGAGAAGGAAACACAAGGACGACTCACAAGATCACAAAAAGAAAAGGCAGAACAAGAAACATTAAAATCAGCAATATCAGATCACTGCAAAAGAAATAATCACATCATGGACTGGGACAATGCAAAGATTATTGGATTGGAGAGCAACAGACACAAACGCTGGATCAAGGAGGCCATAGAGATCAGGAAGCGGGGAAAAGACACCATGAACCGAGATGAGGGGGCCTTTATGCTTTCCCATACCTGGGATCACATTCTCCAGAGACCATCTGACGGCGGGAGGCGGGGCCGGCTGGGTGGATCTGACAGATCTGCTGAGCTGGCCCCGCCTACGAAAATCAGCTGATAAATGTCACCTGGCAGCAATCAGCTGACTCTTCTGACGAAGGCTGCAGTGTACAGTCGAAACATGTTAAGAAGGTAAAGACATCTCCTTTCTATTTTATTTTGTCTTTTATAAGAACAAAAGATAAATAATTATGCAAACTCATTGGCTGGCATTCGGCATCTTATTGATGGCTGGTGAGGGCCATCGTTGACACTTTTCCTGTTTTAAGTCAATTAGGATTACCAAAATCATTTCTATTTGCTAAATAATTCTTATATTTGCTAAATAATTTTTTTGAAAATTTTTTAACTTCTTCAAAGTCCGAAGTTTACATATATTTAGATTATGATGCCTTTAAACAATTTGGGAAAGCCCAGATGATGATTTCATGGCTTTAGAAGCTTCTGACGGTTAATTAACATTTTAGTTAATTGGAGGCACACCTGTGGATGTATTTTAAGGCACACCTCGAACACACTGCTTCCTTGGGTGACATATGCAAATAAAAAGAAATCTGCCAAGATGTCAGGGAGAAAACTGTGGACCTCCACAAGTCTGGTTCATCCTTGGGTACAATTTCCAGATGCTTGAAGGTGCCACGTTCATCTGTTTAAACAATTATACGCAAGTATAAACACTATGAGAATATCCAGCCATCATACCGTAGCTGAGGAAGTAGATGGTTTCTGTGCTTAAAACAGGAAGAAGATAGAGGACAAGCTGCAACAGAGCGACATCGGCGGGGTCTGGAGAAACCTTAAAAACATCTCTGGGCTCCAGAATACCTCCTCCCAGGCCACGGGGAGCAGGGAGTGGGTGAACAATCTGAACCTGTTTTTTAATAGGTTTGACCAACCGCCCTCCCCCCGACTGCACAACAACCACTGCTGCCTCTAAAGTCATCGAGACCTGCTGTCTACACCCCACTCCACCAACACCCCCCAACTCCCAGCACACAGCCCCCTAACCTGACCCTCACTAAGACCCAGGTGAGGACGGCGCTGAGGAAGATCAAGGTGAGGAAAGCCTCTGGACCGGACGGCATCAGCGCGAAGCTCCTCAAGTCCTGTGCAGACCAGCTGTGTGGGATTGTGGAGCACATCTTCAACCTGAGCCTGAAGCTGGGGAGGGCACCACAGTTGTGGAAAACATCTTGTGTGGTACCTGTACCAAAGACTTCCCACCCCAAAGACCTGAACAGCTACAGACCAGTGGCCCTGACATCTCACATGATGAAGACCCTGGAGAGACTGCTCCTTGCTCACCTCCGCCCCCTGGTGGGAGCAGCGATGGATCCACTCCAGTTCGCCTACCAGCATGGCATTGGGGTGGAGGATGCAGTGATCTTCCTCCTTCACCGTTCCCTGTCCCACCTGGAGAAGCTGGGAACACGGTGAGGATCATGTTCTTTGACTTCTCCAGTGCTTTCAACACCATCCAACCGATGATCCTGAAGGACAAGCTGCTGTGCGCGGGGTGGACCAACACCTGTCATCATGGATCCTGGACTACCTCACTAACCGGCCACAGTTTGTGAGAACCCGAGAGTGTGTGTCCGACACGATCATCGGTAGCATGGGGCCCCCCCAGGGAACGGTTTTGGCTCCCTTCCTGTTCACCCTTTATACTGCGGACTTCTCACACAACACAACACACTGCCATCTACAGAAGTTCTCTGATGACTCTGCGATCGTCGGCCTCATCTCCAACGGAGATGAAGCTGAGTACAGAGGACTTATCCAGGACTTCGTGGACTGGTGCCATCGGAACTACCTCCAGATCAATGCGAGGAAAACTAAAGAGCTGGTGGTGGACTGCCGCAGGCAAGGACAACCCCTCACAGCACCAGTGAACATACAGGGAACAGACATTGAGATGGTGACATCCTACAAGTACCTGGGTGTTCTTCTGAACAATAAAACAATACCGACGCACTCTACAAGAAGGGACAGCACAGGCTGTTCCTACTGAGGAGGCTCAGGTCTTTTGGTGTACAAGGGGTGCTGCTGAAGACATTCTATGACATGGTGGTGGCATCAGCCATCACTTTTGGAGTGGTCTGCTGGGGCAGTGGCATTACAGCAGCCGATAGGAAGAGACTGAACAAACTAATCAAGAAACCTAGCTCTGTTCTGGGGCAACGCCTTGACCCAGTGGAGGAGATAGGAGAGAGAAGGATGGTGGCTAAACTGTCATCTCTGCTGGAGTCCAAGTCCCACCCTATGCAGGACATACTGAACGCACTGAGGAGCTCATTTAGCAGTAGACTACATCATCCTAGGTGCGCAACCGAGAGGTTTCGCAGATCCTTCCTACCTATGGCTGTCAGACTGTATAATCCAAGCTGGGCTGCTCGCAGAAATAGCAAAAAAAACAAAACAAAAACGTGACGACCTAATAGTATGGAATGCAAAAGACGCAATAGACTTACACAAATGGTCCCCTCCATTATACAACTAGGACAATATCAGTTGCTACGGAGGGTGACAATATGTATGGGTACATAATCATACCATGTAGGGTAACTAAATAGACGGTTATGCTGTTTATTCCATCTAGCTACAATGCTCCGCACTGTGTATATATGTATTTATACAGTATATTTATGTGTACATATGTATATTCACTGCTCTTATTTTCTTATCTTCTAAATTATTGCTCTGAGTGTTGCTATCCCTGTGCTGTTGCAATCCTGGAATTTCCCCATTGTGGGACTAATAAAGGCTTATCTTATCTTAAAAAAGCTAAATAAAAGCTTAATTCTAAGAAAACGCTAGCTGAAAGGCTAAAATGCCTAATCTTAAAAAATTTTAGCATAAAAGTAGAAGTACCTTAATGTTGCCGGAAGTTAGCTTAAAGATGCTAAGTATAAGCCTAAAATTTAAAAAATGCCAGCTGAAAGGCTAAAATAGCCTAATATTAAAAAAGTTACCATAAAAGTTGTTAAAGATGCTAAATATGATAAGATAAGCCTTTATTAGTCCCACAATGGGGGAATTCCAAATTCCAGATCTAGGCTTAAAACTTAAAAAATTTTTTTTAAAAAAATGCTAACTTACATGCTAAAACAGCCTAATTGTGAAAAATGCTAGCATTAAGCCAATAATACTTATAGTTGAAGAAATGTTGCTTTAAAAAAAAAAAAAAGAAATACAAGCTTAATTCTAAGAAAATGCTAGCTGAAAAGTTAAAATAGCCTCATCTTGAAAAATGTTAACATAAAACTAGAAATAGCTTAAAGTTGCAGAAAGCTGGCTTAAATATATTAAATCTATGCTTAAAACTTTAAAAAATGTTTGCTTATATGAAAAAGCCTAATCATGAAAAATATTACCATTAAGCCGATTAGGGTTGCCAACTTTCTCACAGAAAAATAAGAGACAGAGGGTTTTAACTATTGCTCGGTGCCACAATGTTGTGGACATTAGTGTTGTCATAATACTGGAATTTTTTTTACCGTGATAATACATTAAAAAATATTAATATTCAATGTCATGTTTAATACTATAAGGAAAAAAAAACCACACCGCATACCTAGAAATTTCAGATTTTATAGAATACAGAATCTCATTTTAAAAATATGTAATAGCTATGTTTTTAATAATGGATTGCATTTATATAGCAATTTTCATGACACCCAAAGACACTTTCCAATGAGTCCATTATTCATTCACTCCACAGACAATGATAGTGGTAAGCTACCTCTGTAACCACAGCTGCCCTGGGGCAGACTGACGGAAACATGGCTGCCAATCTATGCCAACGGCCTCTCCAATCACCACCAAAGATCTATTCACAGTCATACATCAGTGTCATGAGCCATGAACAGACTGGAGGCAAGCTGGGCAAAGTGTCTTGCCCAAGAACACAACAGCAACATGGGGGGAGTGGGATTCAAACTGCCAACTCTCTGGTTATTGGGCTACCTGCTCTTCCTCCTGAACCATTACAGCCTCATTTTTTATTTATTTATTTTTTTGTCTTTGAGAAATAATGCAACTGTGAGCTAGAAAACAACTACACTGCAAAAAGTCAAATATAAGTAAAATGAAATAAATTAAGGCTGTATATGCTCATTTTTTGTCTGACAAGATACTTATTCTTGCTGTGCAGTTTATGTGTAAGAAAATTTTAACTAAAGACATAGTTATTACACATTTTTAAACTGGGATTCTGTAAACTCTGAAGTTTCTAGGTATATGGTGTGGTATTGTCTTTCTTTGTAGTATTAAACATGACACTGAATATCAATATTTTTTAGCGTATTATCATGGTAAAAAAAATCCCAGTATTATGACAACACTAATGTCCACAACAATGTGGCACCAAGCAATAGTTAAAACCCTCTGTCGCTTATTTGGCTGTGTGAAAGTTAGCAACCCAACAGTGCATCCGGAAAGTGGGGTCACTTAGAAATTTCCTTATTTTTGAAAGAAAAGCACTTTTTTTTCCAATGAAGATAACTTTAAACTAATCAGAAATACACTCTATACATTGCTAATGTGGTAAATGACTATTATAGCCGCAAATGTCTGGTTTTTGGTGCAATATCTCCATAGGTGTATAGAGGCCCATGTCCAGCAACTATCACTCCAGTGTTCTAATGATACAAAGTGTTTGCTCATTGCGTCAGAAGGCTAATGGATGATTAGAAAACCCTTGTGCAATCATGTTAGGTCTGCAATGCTGTAATTGCTGCAAATGGAGGATTCTTTGACGAAAGCAAAGTTTAAAGGAAAAAATTATTTCAAATACAAATCATTATTTCTAACCTTGTCAATGTCTTGACTATATTTTCTATTCATTTTACAACTCATGGTGGTAAATAAGTGACTTTTCATGGAAAACACAAAATAATTGTCTGGGTGACCCCAAACTTTTGAACGGTAGTGTAAGTATTCACAGCCTTTGCTCAATACTGTGTTGATGCACCCCCTCCCTTCCTGTGGAGGTTCCCTGGCTCTGCAGGTAATCAATACATCTGCGTGAGTGGACACACCTGCTGTCTCTTCGCTGCTAGCGCTTAAAAGGACCAGTTTGTGAATGCTCCAGCGCTGGCCATCTCTGTGGTGTGTCCCCGGGGGTCATTGTGCAATCACCTGCTCCGTTATCATCGTCATCTCTCCAGATCGCCTACTACACTCAGACATTTCCCCAGCTCTACTTATCCACAGCTTCCTCTCCTAATCATCTTTGCCATACTGGGTTCGTCCGTTGGGCTCTCTGCTCCCATTTGTAAGAATATTCCTATTATTCATTATTCTCTGCCTCTCTCCTCGTACTAACCTGCTCTCGTCTCCCTCCTTACAGGCTGGGTTCTCCTCTGGTGAGTGAGGTGTTTTTCCCGCTAATCCTGCGTTCACTCTTTTCAATAAGATTTTATTAAACTTTGACTCTCTGCGTTGTGTGCATTCCCTGGTGTAGCATCTTGCATCTGAGCTGATATTTCTTGTAATCATGACACCTTTGGCAGCAATTACAGCCGCAAGTCTTTTTGAATATGATGCCACAAGCTTGGCACACCTATCTGTGGGCAGTTTTACCCATTGCTCTTTGCAGCACCTCTCAAGCTCCATCAGGTTGGATGGGAAGCGTCGGTGCACAACCATTTTCAGATCTCTCCAGAGATGTTCAATTGGATTCAAGTCTGGGCTCTGGCTGGGTTACTCAAGGACATTCAGAGTTGTCCTGAAGCTACTCCTTCGATATCTTGGCTGTGTGCTTAGGGTTGTTGTCCCGCTGAAAGATGAACCCCAGTCTGAGGTCAAGAGCGCTCTGGAGCAGGTTTTCATCTCTGTGGCGCAAGTACATGACATGTACAGAGACAATGTGTGCTGATTTCTAAGCACTTTTGATAAATGAGGGCTATTGTGTATTCAACTGTTTTTTGCTGGTTTCTGTTTGCTGAAGGGAGCAGCTCTTTTCAGTGTTGAAATCAGTTTCTGCATCTGATCATTTCAGCAGGAAATGTGTAAACGGCCCTCATTCTTTCTCTTGTAATTTTGACAGCCTACAACTGCACAGTTGTGGTCTGTGGTCTATAGTTGTAAATAATCCAGTGATAGCTTCCAATTAAGCCTTATTCTCCCAGAACGTGAGCAGGCAGACCTATCTCAGGATGGGTAAAGACCTAACCAAGTTCAAGTTCTCCCAGAAACATTATTGAAATATAGGCTACGTTTTCTACAACATAGCTCCATGTGTCTTCCTGCCGCTTTCACTCCAGTGAAGCCAAACCCTGGCTTCACATATACAGTGCATCACAGTATTCACAGCGCTTCACTTTTTCCGCATTTTATGTTACAACCTCATTCCAAAAGCGATTAAATTAATTTTTTTTCTCAAAATTCGACACACAATATCCCATAATGACAATGTGAAAAAGTTTTTTTTGAGATTTTTGCAAATTTAAAAATAAAAAAACTAAATCACATGTACATAAATATTCACAGCCATGAAGCTCAAAATTGAGCTCAGGTGTATCTTGTTTCCACTGATCATCCTTGAGCTTGTTTCTACAGCTTAACTGGAGTCCACCTGTGGTAAATTCAGTTGATTGGACATGATTTGGAAAGGCACACACCTGTCTATATAAGGTCCCACAGTTGACAGTGCATCTCAGAGCACAAATTAAGCGTGAAGTCAAAGGAATTGTCTGTAGATCGGGGAGAAGGGCCTTAGTCAGGGAGGTGACCAAGAACCTGATGGTCACGCTGTCAGAGCTCCAGTGTTCCTCTGTGGAGAGAGGAGAACCTTCTAGAAGGACAGCCATCTCTGCAGCAATCCACCATTCAGGCCTGTATGGTAGAGTGGCCAGATGGAAGCCACTCCTTAGTAGAAGACACATGGCAGCCTGCCTGGAGTTTGCCAAAAGGCACCTGAAGGACTCTCAGACCATGAGAAACAAAATTCTCTGGTCTGATGAGACAAAGATTGAACTCTCTGGCATAAATGCCAGGCATCATGTTTGGAGGAAACCAGGCATTGTTCATAACCACGCCAATGTTGGTAGCAGCATCATGCTGTGGGGATGTTTTTCAGTGGCAGGAACTGGGAGACTAGTCAGGATAGAGGGAAAGATGAATGCAGCAATGTACAGACACATCATGGATGAAAACCTGCTCCAGAGCGCTCTTGACCTCAGACTGGGGCGGTGGTTCATCTTTCAGCAGGACAACAACCCTAAGCACACAGGCAAGATATCAAAGGAGTGGCTTCAGGACAACTCTGTGAATATCCTTGAGTGGCCCAGCCAGAGCCCAGACTTGAATCCAATTGAACATCTCTGGAGAGATCTGAAAATGGCTGTGCAGCGATGTTTCCCATCCAACTTGATAGAGCTTGAGAGGTGCTGCAGAGAGGAATGGGCGAAACTGCCCACAGATAGGTGTGCCAAGCTTGTGGCATCATATTCAAAAAGACTTGCGGCTGTAATTGCTGCCAAAGGTGCATCAACAAAGTATTGCGCAAAGGCTGTGAATACTTGTGTACATGTGATTTCTTAAGGTGCCTTCACACCAAACACAAATGTTCGAATTTTTCGTGCAGCACAATTATATTATAACTTAATGTAAACACATAAATAGACATGAATTCACTGTGAGTGAGATGCAGACAGGCGAAGTTACCTTTATAACCTCTGCAGCAGTGTTCAACCTACTGTGGAAATCCCCAAAATATCATGCTTTAGGTTTACATTATCCGTCGGGAAGGGGGGGGGGGGGCTCACCTGAAAAAGCTGTCCCTGTCTCCAAAACTTTACAAGATGATGGATGTTTCCGTTGCTAGCTTGCTAGTCTTGTTAGCACGTCCGTGGCAGGAATCCATTGGTAAATAACTCTGACATCCTGATTCAGCAGAACACTTCCCGATGCTTCTGTCTCCAGGTGAGTGGCAGTCTCATTTTCAAACTAGTTTGCTCTCCAGTGTTGATACTTTTACTCTGGTGATGGCAGAATTTCAAAGCTTGCGCTATCCTTTGGACACAAATGCGCGATTTCGCCTGTGCCCGCCTCTTTCCATTGACTTTGTATGGATTTGCGCCGCCCGTTCGCGTTTGGTGTGAAGGAACCTTTAGTTTTTATTTTTAATAAATTTGCAAAAATATCAAAAAAAACATTTCACATTGTTATTACAGGGTATTGTGTGAAGAATTTTGTGGGAAAAAATTAATTTAATCCCTTTTGGAATAAGGCTGTAACATAAAATATTTAAAAAAGTGAAGCGCTATGAACACTTTCCGGATGCACTGTGTTGTGTCCAAATAAGGAGGAGGCAAGTGATATGATTCGAGACCCAGAAAGCAGACACGGACTCAGAAATAAACTCAATTATCTTTATTGTGTAGTGTATGTATGGGTGTGTGCGTGTATGTATGAATATAGCAGCCGGGACGAGCAGAGCACCGTACAGCCTGGCAACCCCATGGAAGAGCAGAGACAGGGGGAATTTCTGTCAACACTCTGGAGAGATGGTTCAGTTATGTTTAGTCTTGTGGTGGACACACAGACGTGACCTGTTTTGTGACTCACATTTTAGATCAGAACAAAAGCAGAGCTTCCTTGGTGATTACAGGAAGCTGCAAGAATCTTAGCTTTGGTATGCAAGGCTTGAGACTGTGGGGGGTATAATTAAAGGATTAAAGAAGGGATGCATGGGAGACAGTGGAAGTGATATCATGGAGTGAGAATGCATTGTTACTGTCACTATAATGCAACGTGGTCTGTGATACATGTGACCTGTGAACTGTAAGAATCCTGAGATTTAAGGACGAGAGTTTTCTGTGTGGCACTCTTTTCTGCTTTGAGATGATGGTGATGTGAATAAAGCTGACTTGAGAGAGAACTCTGCCTCGTCATTCTCACATCTCCCACACTGGCGACCTGAGACGTATCATGCAAGAGGAGAATTTCCCCGGGCCAGCCTCGTCAGGAGCCCCCAGCCAAGCGAATGCCGCCACAGTCCAGCTACCGGACTTCTGGCAGAACACTCCTGGTTCAACGCGGTTGAGGCGCAGTTCAACCTCCGGGGGATATCGGTAGATGCCACAAAATTCTACCATGTAGTCGCAAAGCTGGACAACAACACGGCCCAGCATGTGGAGAGCCTGATCAACCAGCTGCCGGACAGCGACAAATACGGCACGTTGAAGGCTGCACTCATCCAGCAATTCACCCCCTCGGCGGAGGAGCGAGCAGAGAGGCTCCTGGCGCTGACAGAGTTGGAAAATGACATGCCCGCGAACCTGATGGAGAAGTTGTTGAGGTTGAAGGACTCTGACAACGATCACTTCATTTTCACCCACCTTTTCCTCAGGACTCTACCGTCAGCAGCGAGAGCGACCCTGGCCAGTTCGCCACTGTTGGCCCAACGGGACTACTGCGCGCTGGGCCGAGAGGCACAGCGGATTGTCAACGCCACCAAGCGGCGCACAGCCACAGCCGCTGCAGCAGAACTCGGCGCGACAACCGGAGACGACAGGGGGCCAGAGGCAGCGGTACCAAACTCACCGACGGCGGCGGCGGCAGGGGCCAGGGAACGCGGATCGGACGTCCTTCGTTTCTACCATCGCCGTTTCGCAGAGAGGGCACGCAAATGTGTACCACCGTGCCAGTTCAGGTGTTCGGGAAACGCCAAGACCGGGGGTCGGTAGCAGCCGCAACCCTCGGGGAGGAGAACAAGCTGCTCTACTTGTCGGATGCACGCTCGGGGAGGCAGTTCCTCGTCGACACAGGCTCCCAGTTGAGTTTCATCACACCTTCCTACGCGGACAGACTAGCTGGTTCCAGAGGTCCCGGGTGACAGCAGCGAACGGCTCGGAGATTAAGACCTTTGGTGAGAAGACTCTGCTTCTGTCTCTACACGGCCGTACATTTGAGTGGACTTTTGTTGTAGCAGCAGTAAATTTCAATATGTTGGGGGCTGATTTTTTGTGCTCACATGGTTTGTTGGTTGATCTCGCTAACAGGCGCCTGGTTAATGCATTTTCTTTTGATTCTATCCCCTGTACAGCGCGAGTGGCCCCGCCAACAGCACAAGCCAACATCACAGCTGCAAGCGGTAAGTTCCACACACTGCTCATTCAGTTCCCAGCAATCACGGTCCTCACATTTTCGGCAACAGTCGCTAAACACAGGGTGGAGCATTTTATTACCACTACCGGACCGCCCGTTTTTGCAAAAGCTCGGCGCTTGGACGCAGTTAAGCTGGCCATAGCGCGCGAGGAGTTCACCAACCTGGAGAGGCTGGGCATTATCAGGCGTTCAAACAGTCCGTGGGCTTCCCCGCTACACATGGTCCCGAAAGCTGACGGATCATGGCGACCTTGTGGGGATTTCCGCAGGTTAAACAACGCTACAGCGCACGACCGCTACCCAATCCCGCATATCCAGGATTTTTCCGTTCATTTGGCAGGGGCGCGCGTTTTTTCTAAAATAGACTTGGTCCGCGGTTACCACCAAGTCCCAGTGCGCACTGAGGACATACCCAAAACAGCGGTAATAACTCCGTTTGGCCTATTCGAGTTTTTACGCATGCCATTTGGGCTTAAAGGCGCGGCGCAGACGTTCCAACGCATGATGGACGCAGTGCTTTGCGATCTCCCTTTCGTGTTCGTCTACTTAGACGATATTTTAGTAGCCAGCGCGTCCGAAGACGAACACGAAAAACACCTGGCCACAGTTTTCCGAAGGTTGGGAGATCACGGGTTAATAATCAATCCAGCGAAGTGTCAGTTCGGGGTGGCGCAGATCGATTTTTTAGGACACCGCGTCTCCCCCGAAGGAGCAGTTCCGCTTCCTGACAAAGTGCGTGCGGTGGCAGATTTTCCCCGGCCGCAGACTGTCAGGGTGTTGCAGGAGTTTTTGGGAATGGTGAATTTTTATAACCGTTTTCTTCCCCGCGCGGCGCAACTCATGCAGCCGCTGTATGCCGCGCTCAAAAAAAAGAAACCCGCGGATAAGGTCGAGTGGTCCTCGGAGCGGGACCAAGCATTCTCGGAGGTGAAAGCAGCCTTGGCAAAGGCTGCGTTGTTGGCACACCCAGACCCAACGGCCCGCATAGCGCTCACCACTGACGCGTCAGATGTGGCCATAGGGGTGGTCGTGGAGCAACATGTAGCCGGGGTTTGGCAGCCCCTCGCATTTTTCAGCAGGACCTTGCATGATAGCGAACGTAAATACAGCGCGTTCGACAGGGAGCTGCTGGCTCTCCATTTGGCCATCCGCCACTTTCAGTTCTGGCTAGAAGGACGCTCTTTCACCGCGTTCGTTGACCACAAACCACTAACATTCGCGATGGCCAAGGTTTCTGAACCATGGTAAGGCCGGCAGCAGAGACAGCTGGCCGCGATATCAGAGTTTACCACTGATATTCAGCATGTGGCGGGCAAACTCAATGTAGTGGCAGATTGCCTCTCGCGCGCCATGGCGGCCCCAGTCAGCGTAGGAGTAGATTACGCAGCCATGGCCGCGGAGCAGGTTGGTGATGCTGATGTGTGCGCACTTCAGTCTGGACCAACAGGGTTAAGGCTGGAGAGCAGGGTGCTGCAAGACGGTATGCCCCCCCTAATCTGCGATGTCTCCACTGGACGGCCGCGTCCAGTAGTACCAGCCGTGTGGCGCCGCCGCGTTTTTGACTCGGTTCATTCTTTGGCGCACCATGGAGTGCGCGCATTGGTCAAAATGGTAGGAGAGAAATTTGTGTGGCCGAGCCTCCGCAAACAAGTTAAAGAGTGGGCAGCAGCCTGCACGGCCTGTCAACGAGCCAAAGTACACAGGCACACGAGGGCTCCTTTGGAGCCGTTTCACATTCCGGCCAAGAGGTTCGATCACGTTCATGTGGACCTCGTGGGCCCCCTCCCGCCGTCACAAGGGTGCACACACCTTCTGACAATGGTGGACCGCACCACGCGCTGGCCTGAAGTGGTCCCGCTGGCATCAACCACGGCCGAGGAGGTGGCACGCGCGTTTTTAACAGCTTGGGTGGCGCGCTTTGGCGTTCCGTCGGACATTACGTCTGACAGAGGCCCTCAATTTGTGTCCGAACTTTGGTCGACAATGGCCCACAGCCTGGGTGTCACAATTCACCACACAACCGCGTACAATCCGCAGGCTAACGGGTTATGCAAACGTTTTCATAGGTCATTGAAAGCGGCTCTCAGAGCGTCACTGACGGTTGCAAATTAGGTAGACAAGTTACCGTGGGTGTTATTGGGGTTGCGTTCTGCGCCTAAAGAGGACTTAGAAGCCTCCCCAGCAGAGCTCATGTTTGCGCAGCCACTCCGGCTGCCCGGGGAGTTTCTCCCAGATAACCCTGCGCCAGACGCCTCCCCATCTCGGCTGTTGCGGAGTAACATAGAATCAAGCACGCTGCCCGGCCCCGCGCACCACAGTTTTCTGCGCGTTTTTGTGCCTAAAACCTTGAAGAACGCAGAGTTTGCTTGACACGATGCGCATCGAACCCCGCTGCGACCGCCTTATGACGGACCGTTCAGAGTGCTAGAAACAGAGGACAAGCAGTTTTTGCTAGATTTGGGGGGTAGGAAAGAGAAAGTTGTCATAAACAGACTCAAACCCACTTTTGTGGTGGCAGATGAGCAAATGCTGTTGGCGAGGGCCCTGCAGCGAGGTAGACCACCGCAGGGGGCTTCACAGAGTAATGTTTTCCCAGAACACCCACAGGTGCTGACAAAAGGTTTCCACCCCCAGACGGCAAACCCCCAGCGTGACAGCGCCGCAGAGACGTTGAATCCCAGCTACAGCAGATATGGCAGGAGACTGAAGCCTAGACAGCATGTGGACTGATGTGTATTGATACTATCACGGCATGCATGTTGTTATTCTCTTGTTTGTTCTAAAATGTTGGGGGGGCTTTGTGTGGTGGACACACAGACGTGACCCGTTTTGTGACTCACATTTTAGATCAGAACAAAAGCAGAGCTTCCTTGGTGATTACAGGAAGCTGCAAGAATCTTAGCTTTGGTATGCAAGGCTTGAGACTGTAGGGGGTATAATTAAAGGATTAAAGAAGGGATGCATGGGAGACAGTGGAAGTGATATCATGGAGTGAGGATGCATTGTTACTGTCATTATAATGCAACGTGGTCTGTGATACATGTGACCTGTGAACTGTAAGAGTCCTGAGATTTAAGGACGAGAGTTTCCTGTGTGGCACTCTTTTCTGCTTTGAGATGATGGTGATGTGAATAAAGCTGACTTGAGAGAGAACTCTGCCTCGTCATTCTCGCATCTCCCACAGTCTTACTGTTGGCGAGTTGGTGAACAGATCAGGCTTGGCCCCAAAGGCTCCTGCCAGGGAGACAGTGTCTTCAGGCCCAGTTGCAGAGGGAATCGAAGGAAGGTTTGGTGAAGTGCAGGGAGTGCTCGGTCCGCCACCAGAGCTCTCCACCTGTGCACAGGGGAGCAGAGCATAGAGTGGTGATAATGATGAGGGAGGCTTACTTGATGTTGGGGAGTGGGAACTCCCAGGAGAACGACAGAGCAGAGAAGGATTCTCTGGAGAACGACGAAGTAGAGAAGAATTCTCTGGAGAACGACAAAGTAGAGAAGGAATCTCTGGAGAACGACAAAGTAGAGAAGGAATCTCTGGAGAATGAAGAAGTGGTGTAACGGTCTCATCAGACCAGGGAGTTAGACGACTCCGTATAGACCAGAGGGCAGCACGGCATAAATAGTTAGGCTGATGAGGAGAGCAGGTGTGCGCGCAGCTGTGGCGGATAAGGCAACAGGCAGGCAGAACGGATCACCACAGTACTCCCCCCCCCCCCCCCCCCCCATGTAACGCCTCTCGGCGACCGATCTAACCTACCCGGATGCGTCCATTCGGGGCCGTAACCTTCCCAGTCCACCAGGTACTGGAGGCCACAACCCCAGCGACGGACGTCCAGAATGGCGTTGACCTTCCACGCCGGGTCGCTATCGATCACAACTGGTGGAGGTGGCGTCTTGGGAGGGGGGCACAGAGGGCTGGAGCAGAACGGCTTCACCTGTGAGACATGAAAGATGGGACAGATGCGGAGGGAGGAAGGGAGAGCTAGGTGCACAGCCACAGGATTCACAATATGGGTGATAGCAAATGGACCAATAAAACGCTGAGAGAGTTTTCTAGACTCAGCCTTGAGGTTGATATTTTTCATAGAAAGCCATAACTGTTGCCCAACCCGGTAGGGTGCAGCCGAGGTCCTGCAACGGCTGGCGATGGTGGAGTTGCGATCCGCCATGTGCCGCAGCACGACCCGGGTAGTCTTCTACAACCGGCGGCAGCGTCTCAGGTGGGCACGTACTGAAGGTACGACAATGTCTCCTTCCTCCTCGGGAAACAGCGGGGGATTGTAGCCCAGAGAGGACTCAAAAGGAGACATGCCTTTGGCAGACGACACGGTGGTGTTGTGAGCGTACTCAACCCATGGCAGGTAGGTGCTCCAGGATGCTGGGTTGGTGGTGGTGACGCATCGTAGCGCTGCCTCCAGTTCCTGATTGGCACGCTCACATTGGCCGTTGCTCTGAGGGTGGTACCCCGATGACAGGCTCACTGTAGCCCCAATGGCATTGCAAAAGGCCTTCCATACCTGTGAGACAAACTGGGGCCTACGGTCGGACACGATGTCTAGAGGAATGCCATACAGCCTCATCACATGGAGGACGAGCAGATCCGCCATTTCCTTCGCCGTGGACAGACCCTGCAGGGGGACGAAGCGGGCTGCCTTAGAGAATCTGTCCACAATGGTGAGGATGATGGTGTTGTTGGCAGAGGATGGGAGGTTGGTGACAAAATCCAAGGCCATGTGGGACCAGGGCCTGCCAGGGATAGGGAGAGGATGGAGCAGGCCAGCCGGAGGAGATGAGGACATTTGCCGGTGGCACACTGGGGACAGGCGCGGATATACTCCCCGATGTCCTTCCGGAGCGATGGCCACCAAAAGGTCCTCTGAAGAAGAGTCACTGTGGGTGTCATCCCCTGATGGCACAAGAGCTTGGAGGAGTGGGCCCAATTAATCACCTCGCCCCGGACAGCAGATAGCACATACAACCTCCCCGCTGGTCCCCCACCCAGGTCCTCCTCGGTCTCCTGCGCTCTCAGAACCCTCTCCTTAATACCCCATGAGAGGGCGCCAACGATGCACGATGGGGGAATGATAGGGTGCGCTGGTACTTCCGCAGCATCCGAGGTGAATTGCCTAGATAAAGCGTCAGCCTTGGTGTTCTTGGACCCCGGATGGTAGGTGATGGTATAGTCAAACCGGCCAAAAAACAGGGACCAACGGGCCTGGAACGCGTTCAGTCGCTTAGCCATCCTGAGGTATTCCAAGTTCTTATGGTCCGTCCAGACGATGTACGGCTGGGAGGCCCCCTCCAGCCAATGGCGCCACTCCTTCAGTGCCAGCTTGACCGCCAGGAGCTCCCTGTCCCCGATGTCATAGTTCCTCTCCACCGGGGAGAGACGGCAGGAGTGTGGTCAAACCCCTTGTTAAACTCACTCACAAACTGGTCATAAGTTAATGTTGCATAATCAGCCCTAGCCATAACTGCGTAAGCCTATGCGGCTGCGGCTGGTAGGAAAATCCCCAGGAACCCATTGCAACACTATCCCATATTGTAACAGGAACCCCCTAGCTTCCCCTAGCTTACCTTTGAAGCATGTGGGCGTGGGGACTGGTGTCAGCCGGGATGGTGGAGACGGAGAAGGGACGGAGCTAGCTGGAGCGGCCGTGCTACTCGAAGCCGGGGGAAAGGGCTGAGGACCTGACAAATGATCCAGGCGGGAGTTTATCTGGACCAGCTGAGTAAGTATGACCTGTTGTTGATGTGATAATTGGTCTACTCGAGCCTCTAAGATGTTAACTTTGTGTGCTAGCACACTGTCTGCTGGGTTGTTTTGACGGAGTTGTACTGACATGATTCAAGACCCAGAAAGCAGACATGGACTCAGAAATAAACTCAATTATCTTTATTGTATAGTGTATGTATGGGTGTGTGCGTGTATGTATGAATATAGCAGCCGGGGCAAGCAGAGCGCCGTACAGCCTGGCAACCCTATGGAAGAGCAGAGGCAGGGGGAATTAGTGTCAACACTCTGGAGAGATGGTTCAGTTATGTTTAGTCTTACTGTTGGCAAGTTGGTGAACAGCTCAAGCTTGGCCCCGAAGGCTCCGGCCAGGGAGACAGTGTCTTCAGGCCCGGTTGCAGAGGGAATGGAAGGAGGGTTTGGTGAAGTGCAGGGAGTGCTCGGTCCGCCACTAGGAGGAGGAGGTCCTCCGCCATGGATCTCCACCTGTGCACAGGGGAGCAGAGCGTAGAGTGGTGATAATGATGAGGGAGGCTTACTTGGCGTTGGGGAGTGGGAACTCCCAGGAGAACGACGAAGTAGAGAAGGATTCTCTGGAGAACGACGAAGTAGAGAAAAATTCTCTGGAGAATGATGAAGTGGTGTAACGGTCTCATCAGACCAGGGAGTTAGATGACTCTGTATAGACCAGAGGGCAGCACGGCTTAAATAGTTAGGCTGATGAGGAGAGCAGGTGTGTGCGCAGCTGTGGAGGATAAGGCAACAGGCAGGCAGAGCGGATCACCACAGCAATGTGATGTTTTATAAGTTGTAAGTGCCCTAGGCTAGGGAATCACCCCTCCCTAGCCTAGGGCACTGCCATAATAATATAATATATATAAAATACGATTCTACACCCCTCCCTTTGAAAAATGCAAGCACACAAATTCACCCAACCACGTAATTTGCACCCGATTCACACACTAATACAAAGAGGTATAGGCCTACACACTCACACACCACACTGGCCCAGCAGAGCTCTCCACTATGTAAATAAACAGTCAGTGAAAAGAAAAAGGGCCACACTACACTAAATTAATCCCGATAAAATAAACATATATATATACAAACAAGTAATTACAAAAATAAACAATGGCGGTACCCGACCCCCATAACTCGCAGGATATTCATAAGAAAACAGAGATTCCTGATAAAATACACAGTTACACAATATAGGGCAATGAACACATACAGACCTCACACAAACAATCACACTCAGGTGTTACTGCATTCCAGACACACACACAAACCATTCAGTCACCAGGCATACACACGCACAACGGTGGTCAAGTGCATGAAATCAAATAGTCAAACAGGCAATTACACAACATTTGCAGTGTCTCTCGTGCTTTTTTTTTTTTTTTTTCAAAACTAATGAACATAACTTGAACACGATAAATCAACAATAGCAGACACAATTTAAATGCACTAACTCAGACACACTGTAAACCCTCATTCACAATTTAACCCGGGTCTCCCGAAGGCCCCCCCCCCCGAAGTGTCCTTCCTGTGGCCCACTTCCCGAGCATCTCCTCTTACTCGTGACCGGAGATGGGCTGCATTGACGTCCTCTTTTGCTCAAACGTTGCAGCTCGTTGGGATGCCGTCTCGACCCATCAGTCAAACTTGGGTACCCGTCGCCGTCGGACTGGACCACCCACAGATTATCCTGTCCAACTCTCAGCTCTCTGGAACTGCACACCCGACCAAGCCGAGGCTCGACCCTAGGGCGGACGTCATCACCCTCACCCAGGGGAGCGCTCGCTGGTTTCTTCCATTGTCTGCGTCGCGATCTGGCACCCTTATGGCTCCTCAGCAGTTCGCCAAGTTGACTCGAGCCAAGTCCCTTGCTTTGATGTCGGCATGGCCAGGGTTCGTGCCATCTGATGTTACCCTGGTTGCTAGATGTTGTTGCATCGGAGCGGCACCAGCCACTGTTGGCTCAGCAGCCGTATCCAGTCGGCCACCGGAGCCCTGTAGCTCATGCTCTTTGGACCTTTCCACCACCACGGGGGTCAAACCATGCCGTCTGAGTCCACCATCCGCTGGACCACAAACATTGGCACGAGACCCTCGCCTTGTCAGCGTACTATGGTGCTGGCGGTGTCCCTCTTCACTTGAAATGGGCCGTCCAAAGTCCCACACTTCTTCGCCATTTCCCACATAACATGGCCAGTCCCACAGACCACCACCTGCCCACTCCTCCACATCTCCGCAGATGATGGAGAAACCAAGTCTGTAAAACAAGTTACAGCCCATCAGAACATTACCTTCTCAAGACACCATGAACCCGGCTGCACCCACAGAGGCCTCCTTATACCCCACCGAGCCACACCGAGCCCACGATGTCAAGGGGATCATTACCATATCCATAACAGGCCATGTTCATGTTACTCACCGTGTAGTGGGGAAAACACCGTCTTACTGTTTCCAAGTTAAAAATGGAGACCGCCAACCCCGTGTTGGGCAAGACACTGAACTACCGTAGATGCCTTCTTCTTAACATTGTCCTTAGTGGGCCTCCGTTCCTCCTTGTTGAAATTGCGGCAAACTCTGGTGAAGTGGTGGAGCAAACCACACCGTCCACAATGCTTGCCCTTCGCTGTGTACTCCCTCGCTCCAAAGCGGTGCCTGCTGGATCCGCAGACGTAGCAACTCGGCGTCTCCTGGGCAGACTTTATTTTTATGACAGTCGCACACTCAACATTGCCGTCATCGTCTGGCTCCAAGGCCAGAAACTTCCACCGTGCGTCGTTCCTGGGCAGGGCGTCGTCATCATCGAGAATTCTCGGTAGTCATTCCGCTGCCTCGTGTCGTTGTGCTAGCTCCATGGCTGCTAGTAGTGTTAGCTCATCAGCGTGAGTTAGCAGGCGAACTCTTGCCGAGGATTTGGCCACGTCCCGCTAACTGGTTGCAGACCATCTCCTCCTCTAAAGTCTTAAGCCTGCACTTACCCGCCAGCCGCCGAAGGTCTGCCACAAATTTTCGAACCGACTCTCCGGGTCACTGGCTTCGCTGCTTGAACTGCATGCGCCACGTAATGATGCCTCCAGGGGCGCGAAAGTAGCCTTCCATGAGCCTCACTACATCGCCGAATGAGTCACCTCCTCCAAGCGTGCTCAGGACCCTCTGGCTTTCCACATCCAGGTTATGGACCAGAATAGCCCTTGCACACAATTTGTCAAGGTCGCCGAGGTCTAACGCCAGCAGACAGTTTTCGAAGGCCGTGTACCATCTGGCCCAAGGGACCAGCGGCTCACCCGGAGCCTCCAAAATTGCACAAAGCGTGGTAGCAGTCCTCTCCATCTCCTTATATCCTCATCGCCAAATGTGTCCAAATAATGAGGAGGCGAGGTGATGTTTTACAAGTTTTATTATAACACGAACTATACCTATACACAGGAGTCCCTACTGCGAGTGTAGGAGCCACAGCGAAGAGACAATATGTCTCCCGCTACTGGCGTATATACTACAGGTGACGCCACCCCCCAGAGGCGGGGCATCACCCCTCCCTAGCCTAGGGCACTGCCATAATAAAATATATATAAATAATACGATTCTACACAGTGTACATGTGCAAAGTCTTTACACAAGCTCATTCACGTTCATTTCCATCCATGCAATGTTGCTAGGAGTGAGTTAACGTTTATTACGAGAATAACTAACACTAGCAACTGGAAGCTAACTAAGATAATATCAATAACAGTAATGGTAACATCAACAGCCAAGGGATTCTGCATACACAAAGTAATATTAAAAGAAGTCCGCTAACAATGGGAGGTGGACATAATGTATGTTTCAGTGAGTTTCACAGGTCTATTATAGCCCATGCAGTGGTATTTAGATGATCTATCTTGTCTTTAAATCATTTACCTAACGTGCTTAATTTCTAACATTTAACATTTCCCATCAGCCCCTATGGCTGCATTAATTGGAAGCCTACAATATTTCTGAGTCAATTAAGTGCACCTGTTTTAATTTGTAACAAGCTAAGCTCCTCATATGTTTAGTGAAATACTTAAAAGATTATGTAATATATTAAAAAAAAACTAAGATGTAGTGATAAGGAAGCTGTATGTGGGAATAATCAGTTCAAAAGGCTCTAGGAGGCTGTCAGAGGTGAGTGAAGTCATTGACAGGTACTGGCATAGCAGTTTCCTCAATAGGATGATATACACAAATGCTACGGGCCCCCAACAGCCACAGGGCCCCCCCAACAATGAGCTTCAACCATTTATCATTCTAAAGTGCAGTTTAAACAAACCTCAATCTTTCACCCCAGCATTATGCGTCTTGAAGGTGGACTCATGTTCTACCCCCCCGCACGGCTGCCCTAATGTGTGCGTATGTGTGTGTGTGTGTGTGTGTGTGGGGGGGGGGGGGGTCTTTCCCTGCCACAGTTTCTTATAGTGTCTCCGATTAAAATAATAAAACATAACTAAACTGAATTTAACTTAATTAAACTTAATGCTTACCTGTAGTTACTGTGGTAGACTTTGTTGTAGTGCCTGTTGTGAAAAGAAGATTTATCCATGTTGACATTTCAGTATGTTTTTTTACACATAGGTCTGTTACATTTGCACATCTTTGTGTTTTAATTAAAAATGTATTATTTTATTCTGATATTATGGACAATCAGTGAAAGCCCCCAGCTTCTTCTGGGTTTCGTGATTAACAAATTACAAAATGCTGAATGCAAATTGTATTTCAAATCAATTCATGGTAATAATTGCTGTTTTTAAGGACAGCGCAAGATAATGAACATTTGATATCAAATCAATGTAAACTTGCCAGACTGTAGCCAGTGGCTAATTTCCATCTGTAGTACATGGGTTAATAATGAGGAAGAAGAAGAAAAAAATGCACCTTTTCGACAAGGGATGATAACACTGACGTTCTTAAATCGTTTGTCTTTGCTCCCAAGTGGAGGTAAAGGTACATTGGCAGCTTCAATTAAGGTGTGACCACAGCTTGTAGGTACTAAATCATGAAACCATTTCTAGAATTAAAAAGATGACAGTTATTGCAGTGAACAGAATCTTTTCATTACAAACTTTTCCAACCACTAAAGGCAACTGATGCTTAAAAACCGAAAGATATACACAGTGATCAAGTCTGTTCATAATACCTGGTCTATTCCATCCAGATTTGTTTTATGCAAAGGTGGGTTGTATTCACAGAGGTACGGCATCTCCCCTTGCACTCTTATCTGAGTTCCTTTCAGGTCTTCAATACTTGCTGCAGAAAAACAATTAAAAAGGTAAAAAGTATTACAGTACCAGCTGCTTATTAATGGGCTTTAGACACCTTACTAACCCAATCACCCATCATGCCCAGACTATTATGAGGACTTAAGACAAGCATTTTTAATCTGTGTTGAAACAATATCCAGAAGTGGGTAGTAATAGTTACATTTACTCAAGTTTTTCATAAAACTTCTTTACTGAGAAGAGGCATAAAACACTAAAAATGCCTACAGGAGGAAGGTGGAGGGCTTCCTCATGGACAGTAGCCCCTGACAGATGTGGAGAGGAATCCATGCCTCAATGACTACAGAGGCTAGAGCCCCCCAACATTGGTCAGCAGCCTCACACTTGCAGGGGAGCTAAACAGCTTCTTTGCCAGGTTTGAGTACACCACACCACCGCACACACTGCCCCCCTTCCACCCAACTCGTCCCCCGCTCCTCCCCTCCCCTCCCTTTCTACAGGTGCATGAGGTGAGGAGGAAACAGCAGTGAACCCCCGCAGAACTGCTGGTCCTGACGACATTCCAGGAGCGGTGGTCAAAGCATGTGCTGACCAGCTGGCAGAGATCCTCACCAAGCTGTTCAACCTCTTCTTGACGCACTCCACCGTCCCCTCCTGCCTCAAGGCTTCCACCATCATCCCTATCCCCAAAAAGTCTGCAATAGACAGCTGAATGACTACAGACCCATAACACTCACATCTGTAGTCATGAAGTGTTTTGAGCGACTGGTGTCCCAGCACATCACGGACCGTCTTCCACCCCTCCTTTGATCCCCACCAGTTTGCCTATAGGGAGAACCGGTCCACGGAAGACATCATCGCCACCACACTCCACAGAGCGCTGAGTCACCTAGAGAACCCAAGGAGCTACCTGAGGATGCTCTTTGTGGACTACAGCTCAGCTTTCAACACCATCATCCCGAACATCCTGATCAACAAGCTTCACCTCCTCCAGATCACCCCTCCCCACATCTGCTCCTGAATAAAAAAAAAAAAAAAAAAAAAAAAAAACTTTCTCACCAACCACCCACAAGCAGTCAAACTTGGCCCACATCGCTCCTCCACACCGTCTCTCAGCACTGACTCCCCCCAGGGCTGCATGCTAAGCCCTCTACTGTGCACCCTGTACACCTGACTGCATTCCAACCCACCCAACCACCGTCATCATGAAGTACGTGGACAATCCCACCTTGGTTGAGCTCATCACTGATGATGACAAGAAGGCACACAGGGCAGAGGTAGAGAATCTGCTGCTGTGGTACCAAGCAAACAACCTGAAACTGAATGTCCATAAACTCAAAGAACTCATACTGGACTTCAGAAAGAATTGACAGGACCAACCCCCCTCCTCATAAATGGCAACCGCGTGGAAACGGTCCCCACCTTTAGGTTCCTGGGCACCCACATCTCCCCTGACCTCTCCTGGTCAATCAACACCAAGGTCTTGGTGAAGAAAGCCCAGCACTGGCTGCACTTCCTCTGTGTCCTGAGGAAGAACAACCTGGGCCAGAAGCTGCTGCTGGCCTTCTACCGCTGCTCAGTGGAGAGCGTGCTCACCTACTGTCTGGGTGTGTGGTACGCCGGCTCCACGGCTGAGAACAGGAAGGCTGTGCAGAGAGTCATCAACACCACCCAAAAAAAAATCATTGGCGGCCCTCTGCCCTCCCTGGAGGACATCTCCAGATCTTCCTGTCTCAGAAAGATCAAGGCCATCTCAGGAGACCCCTCACATCCCGCCCACCACCTGTTTGACCTGCTTCCCTCTGGACGATGGTTCAGATCAATCAGGTCCCACACCTCCAGACTGACAAACACTCTCTTCCCCTGGGTCATCCGAACTGCCAACAGTCAGAGCCCCCCCCCCCCCACCTCACCCCCCAAAAAACACACTCACATGCACAGAACTGAGGACCTTTTTAAATTATCACAATAACACACCTGTCTTTGCACTCCCCACTTGCATGCATATTGACCCATCCATGAAGCCACTACCAAACCTATATATATTTCCATAATCCTGGTCTATTTTATTCAGTTGTGTGTTCAATCGTTCGTTCTATAACTATGTTTTATTTATATCTTTCTCTCATATTTAATTGCGCAGTGGCCTGGTGGAACACCCACAATTTTATTGTACTGTACAACTGTACAATGACAATAAAAGCCTATTCCATTTCTATTCTATTTACTGAGTGGTTTATTGTGCGATGCTTTTTTGTTCTTACTTGAGTACATCTATAAAAAAAAAAATCTGTACTTTTATTCATGTACGTTTGCTCCTACCGAGTTGGGTTACTCTTGATTTTACTGATCTGAACACTGGTTGCACTCACTTTTATTGTACTGACTTCTTAATAATTTATAGTTCCATTTCACTACAAGTAATTTTTCTTCTATTCTGGCTAAGCAAATATTTAATTTATTACTTACCATTGCTTCCTTATATGATTTGGATCATAATAGAGGGTACATATTGGGCCATTTTACTCTATTATGTGTTCTGCACTCCGCACTCCTATATACATAGTTCCACATGCAAAGACACTACTGTACCTGTGTATATATCAACGGGCTATTTGTAATTTTTACTTTTACCTTTACCTCAGTTGTATGGTTAATCGTGTGTTCTGTAATTGTTTTATTTCAAATTCTTCTCACTTACTTTATTGCGCAGTAGCCTGGTGGAGCACCCACAATTTCGTTGTGTTGTACAACTGTACAATGACAATAAAGCCTATTCTGTTCTATTCTATATGACTAGTTTAAACTTTATTTACCTCAAACTAACACATTTAATAGAAAAACAAACTTCCATATTGGCAAGACTTCAGCCCTAAAATTAACAAGAAAAACATTGCAATTTTATGAACATACAATAATATGGTATGACTGATTTAGGTCTAATGGAGCCATGTCAGCTCGTCTTGTAAGATTTAATTGCAAATGTCTGGCAGAGCTGTTTACAGATGCATTCTCCTACCGTCAATTTTGACTGCCCAGCTGATGTTCAGCCAGTCCCCGTTGCCGTCTGTCAAAAGCTCCACCTTCAAGTCAGCCAGTATTGATGGAGGACTTGTACCACTACGAGGAAAACCTGTTATTTAAGCAGTTAATCAGAGTTAAATCTGTTGCCTTAAAATAGGAAAGGGAAGAGTCATCTAAAACAAATGTATTTACAATTCCTTTTAAAGTTGAAATCATGTAGTGAAATGTAGAGATGTAAAATTTGTGCTGTGTTTGATACTTTTAAAATTAAGTTTTTTTGTACTCCATTTTATGGTTAGCACCAAAATAAATAAACATGTGTTTTAACCAGAGAGTCAGCTTTACAAGTCTGACAACAATTCATATACATCACGTTTTGAGAAATTGTAAAATAATTTCAGCTGAGTTTAATGGGCACTGAAATAAATAGCCATTGATTGATTGATTGATTAATTAATAATGGACAATAAGTAAATATATATTTTTAAATCTTATAAAAGTTATTAAACTTGATATGAGAATGAGGTTGTAGTAATGAGTTGTTATGTTTGAGGTAGATCTACTAAAGTAACTTTTTCACTAAACTGTACTTGTGAGAGTAGTTCTTATTCTTACTTGAGTACATTTATGAAGAAAAAAAACCCTGTATTTTCTATCAAGTACATCTGGCCGTACTCTACAGGTTATTTTTGATTTTGATGATTTGAAGAGGTTGTGCCAGTTTTTGAAGCTTGTTTAATTAAGAGCATTAAAGTTTGCCTTGACCAGAATGTTGAGATATGCTCACCCTGCTTTCTCCAATAATTCAAAACTAAAATTAAAATTTGACCTTGGTCAATGTTGCACAAATAGGCAACTGGTTATATTGAAATCTATAATTTTATGCAATTGAAATTATTGTTAAAATACTAATTTTTCTATTCTAACTCAGTAAACATTTAACTTATTACCTCTGCCAAGGAGCTAATGTGATCGACCGGTTTCTTTGCCTGTTTGTCTTCAGTTGTCTGTTTGTTTGTGAGCAGGATTACACAAAAAAACTACTGGATTGATTTTTTTAAATTGAAATTTTAAAAATAGATGACCTTTGGGTTACAGATGAACCCATTACAGTTTGGAAGTGATCCAAGAGCGCATACCTCTGCCAAGATGGACAGAGGGCTGAACAGTGCTGAGAAAAAGTGTTTGCCCCCTTCCTGAATTCTTATATTTTGTTTATTTGTCACACTTAAATGTTTCGGATCAAACAAATTTTAATATTGGACAAAGATAATCCGAGTACATGGAAAATGCAGTTTTTAAATGATTTTATCATGCGATAACTGGCAATTAGTCTTTTATACCGCTGTTGAGGAATTTTGGCCCACTCATGTCATAGATTCCTCCTGTGGGCAGGTAAGAAGGACTCGCAATGCAGGCTGAATTCCAACGTAACATCAGTCCCTCCAGGATTTCGCGATCGTGTCAATTCATGCAAAATCAGCCAATCAGCACGACAATAGCACGACCTTGCAATTTTGGCCAATCCTCATCAACTTCCGCCAATTTCATCAATCAAATTTGTCTCCGAGTGGTGCTCAAACACTCAGTCAAACCAATCAAATGCATCACTGCACTGCGTTCACATCCATGTTTATAGTGAGTATTAATGGAACACATCAGCAAACAGAGTGTATGATTTAAAAAAAACAAAAACAACACTTACTCGTGAGATTTCCAACACCGTCCCTTCCTCCGTCTCCCCCAGCCTGCCAGTGGACATCTCGCCACGTCGCCGTCCTGTATGAAATGCTGACTTTGTGTTGAAAAACGTCCGCCTGCCCAAAAGCACCCCATCTTGGGAGTGCATGTGAGGACAGACGCCATAAAACCACAAACAAAATGAGCAAATCTAACACTATAGCCAGTGTTTGAACATTTTATACATCTTTAGAGGTAAAATCATTACTACAGCTTGTCAGTGAGCTTTGAAGTTGTGAATCTCCGGTCTGGACACGTACCGACCCCCCACCGTAAATAAAAGATGTGTGTCTGATGAGACAAGTGTGTGTGTCAAGACTCGCAGCAGATAGACAGGTAGGAGTTAGGCACGGAAAGAGAATATTGTCTGTAATTTTTTTTCAGAAAAATATAGACTCCAATAGGGGGACCGTAGGGAGTTTTCAAATGAAGGTGCTGCCAATAATTTCCAAATCTATACTCTAACATGCATTCAGTGTAATTTGGCAGTTGTAATGGATATTGTGTTAAAGTCTGTATTTGTTGTTGCACAAGAGTTTTTCTGTATAGCAAAAGTTTCTGCTTAACCCCACAGAGCGCATGCAGTACATATACATATATATATATACATATATACTGTATATATATATATATATATATATATATTGAATGTAATCTTTCTCTTTTTTCCACATATTGTTTTTTTAACATACATAGAACAACAAGGCTAGCCAGCTAAATAGGCACCTGGGTAGACTGCCAGGATACTCTCCCGTGTTGGGGTGGATTATTCTGCCGCCCATGCCCAACACGCTTCAGCTAAAGCTACTTTAACTACAAAGTCATTGAGGTATTTGGGCTTCTGACGCGTCCTAACCGAGAGCCTCACCAGAAGAGGACCTGCTCCAGGCTCCGTCAGCTGCACCTGAGAGTCCCCAACACCCCCATCAGATGAGTCCAAACCCTCGTCAGTCCAATCTGCCGCAGTCCCCGGACCCCAGGCTGGCAACGACTTCCTGAGTGGGCTGGCATGCCACCGTGACCCATCCGAGAGCTTGAACGTGTCCCGGCCCAGCCACCTCATGATCCGTAGGGGCACCGTCCAGAAAGGCTGCAGTTTATGTGTGCAGTTGGGATCCTTAATCCAGACCTGGTCCAACACATCAAGTCTGTGGGCCTTCGCCCTGTGCTTCCTGTCGAAACGTCATTTCATTTTCTGCTGTTGGGTGACGACCCGGTCTTGTGGGGGGTCTGAGTTCCCCGGAGGGGAAGTTGTGGGGGGGCCCCAGCCAGTCCAGGGGCAGGTGGAATTTGCGCCCCAGCATGACCTTCACCAGGGAGCACCCTGTTGTGGCATGGGCCATTGCCCTGTAGTGGAAGAGCGTGTTCTGGAGGATGTCAGGGAATGTGAACCACCAAATGGGCTCTCAGACCGTTTTTCAGAGTCTTGTCGAAACGTTCCACACCCCTATTGGCTTGGGGGTGATAGAACGCAATTTTAATGTGCTCCACGCCCCTAACACCCAAAAACTCCTCAACCCCCCCTGAGGTGAACTGTGGGCTATTGTCTGTAGTGATGGCATCCGGGACCCCCCATCTGGCAAACAGCGATGAGAGGAAACCCGTGACCACATCCGTCATCACCGAATTAGTGGGTAACACCTCCAGCCATTTGGAGAACAGACAATAGACCACTAGCAAAAAACAGCTGTTTGGGGGTGCCGTATGTAGTTCACTGCAAATGAACTGGATGTGCTTCCAAGGGCCCTCTGAGTATGGTAATGGTTGCAAGGGGGGGTTGTCTTTCAACTCTCCAAACACGGAATACAGTTCTTTACCATAGTTCCAATGTCCCTGGGTACATCAGCACATGTGTTGATACATCGTACCCACCATACAAGTCAGGATGTTCCCCAACCAGAAGCCC
Organism: Pholidichthys leucotaenia; assembly: GCA_020510985.1. Classification (NCBI taxonomy): domain Eukaryota; kingdom Metazoa; phylum Chordata; class Actinopteri; order Cichliformes; family Pholidichthyidae; genus Pholidichthys; species Pholidichthys leucotaenia. The sequence goes on along the minus strand of CM035843.1, from coordinate 357,051,620 downwards.
AGGTCAGGTACATCAGATGCTGCATGCTCGCTCCCTTACATTTAAATCAGGCAATGAGGTTGAGTACAAAGCTGCAAAGTATGGCCTGAGAAAGGCTATAACAACAGCCAAGAGGCAGTACAGAGAAAAGCTGGACAGCCTCTATTCAATTCAACTTTATTTATATAGTGCCATTTCACAACAACAGTCGTCTCATAGCACTTTCAACTGTAGGGGAAACCCCCACAATTGCAGACAGACCCCAGCAACAGGTGATCCCCTGTGAGCAAGCGCTTGGTGACAGTGGAGAAGAAAAAAACTCCCTTTTAACAGGAAGAAACCTCCAGCAGAATCAGGCTCAGGGAGGGGCAGTCATCTGCTGCGACTGGCTAGGGTGTGAGGGGATCGAGAAGACGAAAAGAACAGACGTAGAGAGCAAACAACACGACGGGGACTCAATCTATGGGAGAGAACAAACAGATGTTAATGACCAGCAAAAATATTTAACTGAGAGTGAAGAGAGGAGTGAAGCCCAGTGCATTATTGGAGGTCCCCCGGCTGACTAAACCTATTAGCAGCATAACTAAGGGAGGGTTCAGAGGCATATGATCCCTCCCTAATTATAGGCTGTATCAAAAAGGAAGGTTTTAACCCTATTCTTAAAAATAGAGATTGAGTCTGACTCCCGAACCCAGATTGGCAGCTGGTTCCACAGGAGAGAAGCTTGATAACTGAAGGCTCTGCCTCCCATTGTACTTTTGGAGAGTCTAGATATTACAAGTAATCCTGCATTTTGGGAGCATAGTGCTCTGTTAGGATAATAGGGTAGAATCAGAGCTTTTAAATAAAAAGGGGCCTGATTGTTTAGAGCTTTGTAAGTGAGAAGAAGGATTTTAAATTTAATTCTAAACTCTATGGGAAGCCAATGAAGGGAGGCCAGAACCGGAGAGATATGATCTCTCTTTCTAGTACCTGTTAAAACTCTTGCTGCAGCATTTTGGATCAGCTGAAGACTTTTTAGAGAGGTTTTAGGACAACCTGATAATAAAGAGTTACAATAATCTAATCTAGAGCTAACAAAAGCGTGGATCTGTTTCTCAGCATCACTCTGAGACAAGATGCTCCTAATCTTGGCAATATTACGCAAATGATAGAAGGCAGTCTCAGAAACAAATTTAATATGTGAATTGAAAAACAGATCTTGATCAAAAATAACTCCAAGGTTCCTCACAGAACTATTCAGAGTAAGAGGAACTGCATCCAAACTAAGAGTTTGATTTGGAAAGGTGTTTCTAAGGTTTTTTGGACCAACAAGAATGACGTCAGTCTTATCTGAATTTAATAGCAGGAAATTACAAGTCATCCAAGCTTTGATTTCCTTAAGACAGGCCTCTAACTTGGCTAACTGATTACCATCATCTGGCTTCATTGACAGGTATAATTGTGCGTCATCTGCATAACAGGCTGCACGGTGGCGCAGTGGTTTAGCACTGTGGCAGAACAGTTTACCCTCGGCCGGGGGACCGCGGGGATCATGAGATCGTGGGTTCGATCCCAGCCCCCGACCAACAGTGAGCTGTGTGGAGTTTGCATGTTCTCCCCGTGTTGCGTGGGTTTACTCCGGGATTTCTCCGGTTTCCTCCCGCATACCAAAAAACATGTAGGTTTAGGGCGCTCACGCACGCAGCGACTGGCAGCCGGTGGCTTGTCACCAGACTGCAAACCAAATCTACCTACGGGTACAAATAAGTAACAAAAAAAAACAAAAAAACAATGAAAATGTATACAGTGCTTTCTAATAATGTTGCCTAACGGAAGCATATATAAACTACAAAGAATAGGGCCTAGCACAGATCCCTGTGGAACTCCATGACTGAGCTTTGAGTTGGAAGAAAATTCATTGACATGAACAACCTGGAACCTATCATATAAATAAGATCTAAACCACTGCAACAAAGTTCCATTAAGTCCAACATAGTGTTCTAATCTATCAAGTAGAATATTATGATCGATAGTATCAAAAGCTGCACTAAGGTCTAAAAGAACAAGTACAGAAACAAGTCCATCATCAGATGCTATAAGGAGGTCATTAGTGACCTTCACTAAGGCTGTTTCAGTACTATGATGGATTCTAAACCCAGATTGAAACTCTTCAAATAAACCATTTCCCTGCAAGTGGTCAAATAATTGCCTAGCAACAACTAAGATTTTTGAAATGAAAGCCAGATTAGAGATTGGTCTATAGTTAGCTAAAACTCCTGGATCCAGCGTTGGCTTTTTGAGTAAGGGTTTAATTACAGCAGTTTTAAAAGCCTGTGGTATATGGCCTAATGTTAATGAAGAATTGATTATTTGAAGAATAGAGCTACCAATAAATGGGAAGACTTCTTTAAATAACCTGGTAGGAACAGGGTCTAAAAGACAAGTTGAAGACTTGGATAAGGAAATTATTTTCTCACTCTAAAAGGTCAGTTGGAGGAAACTCATCCAAACAGATATCAGTTGAAGGAGTTGTAGTAGTTACTGTATTTAAGTTAATGGTGGGGAGAACTTGACTGATTTTATCTCTGATAGATGAAATTTTATAATTGAAAAAGTTCATAAAGTCCTGACTCGTAAGCTCTAAGGGAATGCTAGGATTGACAGAGTCCTGACTCTGTCAGCCTGGCTACAGTGCTGAAAAGAAACCTGGGATTATTCTTGTTCTCTTCTAGTAATGCAGAATAATAACTTGTTCTAGGTTTTCTAAGAGATTTTTTATAAGTTAAAAAATGAGTTCTCCAAGTTAAATAGATTTCATCTAATTTAGTGGAGCACCATTTTCTTTGTAACTGACAAGTCTTCTGTTTTAAGCTATGAGTTTCTGTGTTGAACCAAGGAGTTAAAAATCTCTGGTTAGACTTTTTCTTTTTTAAAGGGGCCACCATGTCTAGAGTCTGATGCAGAGAAGCTGTAACACTATCTACAATGCTATCAATTACAGAAGGCGCAAGCTCTCCAAAACTTATTTCCATTGTATTGACACATGGCATAGAGGAAACAATCTGTATAAATTTGGTAACAACATCATCTGAGAGGCATCTACTGTAGTAATATTTTTCTTTAGGAGCCAATAGTCAGAAATAGTAAAATCAAAGGTTAACAGACAATGGTCTGACAGTACAGGGTTATGAGGAGACACTACCAGATTTTCCGTTTCTATGTCATATGTCAGAACAAGGTCCAACGTGTGGTGGAGATAATGGGTAGAATTTCCTACTTTCTGAGAAACCCCATTGAGTCTAATATTGAATTAAATGCCATATTAAAGCAATCACTATCTACATGTATATTAAAGTCCCCTACTATAATTATTCTGATTTCAGCACTAAATCAGCTAAGAATTCAGCAAATTCAGATAAAAACTCTGAGTAGGCTGAGGGAGGACGATAAACTATGGCAAATAAAATTGGGTTTAACCTAAAATTGCTAAAATGCCCAATACTGAAGACTAAGCTCTCAAAGGAATTCTAACATATTTTTTGTTTTGCATTAACTAATAATTTGGAATGGTAAGTTGTTGCTACTCCTCCTCCACGACCAGAACTTCTGGGATTTTGACAGTTTAAATAACCAGAGGGAGTTGATTCATTTAAACCAACATAATCCTCTTGCCCTAACCGTCTCTGTAAGGGATATTAAATCAATCTGACGATCAATTAACAGATCATGGACTAGCAGAGACTTGGGAGTTTGAGACCTAATATTTAACAAACCACATTTAATTTTTAAATTATGAGGAGGAACAGAGGCCAAATCATTAAATTTAGAGACTTCATGTTTAATTTGAGTTTTACCAACTTTTTGTTTAATCACTTTGGGATGCTTATACATTATATTTTTATTTACTTTGGAGGGAGCAGACAATGATTCTCTGATGGGGAAGACAGGGACTAAGATGAGGGGTGGCGGATGAAGAGGAGCTGCAGAGAGGCATGTAAGACTGCGACTCTGCTTCCTGGTCCCAACTCTGAGTTGTCAAGGTTTTGGTAATTTGGATAAAAATGATGCCAGATCGTTAGATAAAAGAGACGCACCATCCAAAGTGGGATGGACGCAGTCCCGTCTAATAAGACCAGGTTTTCCCAAAAATGAGTTTCAATTGTCTATGTAGCCCACATTGTTTGCAGGACACCACACAGATAGCCAGCGGTCGGAGGATGACAAGCGGCTAAACATGTCATCACCGGTCAGATTGGGGAGGGGCCCAGAGAATACTACAGAGGCAGACATTGTTTTGGCAAAGTCACACACCGATTCCACATTATGTTTTGTGAACTTCCGACTGCCGGAGTTAGATGTCATTAATGCCGGCGTGGATAACAATTGTGGAGTAGTTACAGTTACTTTTAGCCAGCATTTTCAAATTTGACTCGATGTCACCTTCCCTGGCCCCAGGAATACATTTGACTATGGCCGCTGGAGTCTCTAGGTTCACCTTTCTGACTACAGAGTCACCAATGATCAGTTTTTTCCTCAGTGGGTGTGTTGCTAAGCGGGGAAAAGCGATTAGAAACAATAACAGGTTGTTGGTGAACTAGGGGCTTGCGGCTATGCTTCCTTCTCACCGTCACCCACCCATTCTCTCCTGGCTGCTCAGGAGAGGTTGAAGCTGGGGGACCGCTAGCAGGCCGCCCTATGCTAGGATGCTCCGCTGCAGCTAAGGGGCATCCGTCATTAACTGGCGCAGACGGTGTTTCAATGCAGCGGAGCCGGGATTCCAAATCAGACAACCTCGCCTCGAACACCTCAAAAAGACAACATTTATCACATTTACCGTTATCTCTTAAAGAGGCAGAGGTGTAGCTAAACATCTAACACAGAGAGCACACCAGAGGAGAAGGGGAAGGAGAGCTAGTAACCATAGCTAGTGGCTAACCCGAAGCTAACACAAACACCGAAGAAAGGTGAACAGAAGGCAAAAGAGGGTGATTAGATGACACTGAGTGCGCACACAGGTGCAAGAGGCTTGATAAATGGAATAGAGAGGTGACGGTAGATGGAAAAAAGGGATTAAAATAGATTCAAGGCAATAATCCTCAGGAGATTGAGGAGAGCTAACCACAGACCAACGACACAACAGCCAGCAACACAGGAAGTGACAATACTCTATTCCACTCCTGACCCGGAGCGCATGTGGCAAGGCCTGCAACACATCACAGACTACAAGAGGACCAACAGCAGCACCACAAGCTCCACAGACAGCCTGCCGGACAATCTCAACATCTTTTACACCTGCTTTGAGACCACCAGCTACAGTGCAGAGAGGAGATACACACCCTCCCCCTCCACTAAGTCTCACCAGGCCAGGTAAACAAAGCACTGAGGAATATCAACCCCCGCAAGGCGGCAGGACCAGACAACATCCCTGGGCAGGCCCTCAGAGCATGCGCTGCCAAGCTAACTGACAATCTCACATCCATCTTCAACCTTTCCCTCAACCAGAACATAGTCCCCTCCTGCTTCAAAACCACAACCATCATCCCTCTCCCCAAAAGGAGCCTGCCGACCTGTCTGAATGATTACAGACCGGTAGCACTCACTCCCATCATCATGAAGTGCTTCAAGATAGTGGTGCTGCCCCTCATTCAGGGCAGCATACTGGATACCCTGGACCCCCTGCAGTATGTCTACCGGCCCAAGAGGTCAACCTCAGATGCCATTGCTGCAGCACTCCATTACGCTCTCTCCCACCTGGAAGATAAAGACACCTACATGAGGATGCTCTTTGTCGACTACAGCTCCGCCTTCAACACGGTCATCCCCCACAAACTGTCTTCACTTGGCCTGCACCCCGCCCTTTGTGACTAGGTAGTGGACTTTCTAACTGGCAGGCCCCAGACTGTCAGGATGGGTAACAGGACCTCAGCCAGCATCATCATGAATATAGGTGTCCTACAAGGTTGTGTTCTCAGCCCCATCCTCTATAGCCTCTTCACCCATGACTGTGTTGCTTCCCACAAGGACAATATCATCTTAAAGTTTGCAGATGACACAGCAGTGATATGACGCATCACTGGTGGTGATGAAGCATCCTACAGGAGGGAGGTGGCCAGCCTGGTGTCATGGTGTGAGGACAACAACCTCACCCTCAACACAAACAAGACAAAGGAGATGGTAGTGGACATGAGGAAGAGGAGACCCCATTGGCCGCTGTTCATCCGGGAGGCTGAGGTAGAGAGGGTGAGTACGATAGTACGATCCAAGATGGCGCCCACAGCGGTCGACATGGTGCTTCGCTGCGCTCTTTGTTTGTTTTTGTTTGTCAATTGTGTGTCTGCTTGCACTTATACCCGTGAAGAACTTTTAAATATCAGGACTTTCACCCCCACGGACCTCCTCCCAGTTTTTCTAGCCCCTGCCGCCGATCTGGTTTATTGTTTGGCTCGGAAAGTGAGACGGCGGAAGAGAGGAAGACGAGCGGGCGCTCTCGTGCGACTTCGCAGGAGAGGCTCGCGAACGGCGCTGCCTGGCATATTTCTGTCCAATACCAACTCTCTCTCTAACAAGGTGGATGAACTGAGACTGCTGATGCGTTTTAAGGACCTCGCCTCCTCAGCTGTCCTCTGCTTTACTGAGACCTGGCTCCGGGAAAATATACCGGACAGCGCGCTGCGCCTCGACGGCTTCCAGCTCTTCCGTGCTGATCGTGACACAGAGCTTTCCGGCAAGACCACAGGAGGCGGAGTCTGCTTCTACATCAACTGCATCTGGTGCTCTGATGTAACGGTAATTTCCAAACACTGTTCTCCTGCCTTGGAATTTCTTGTTATCAATTGCAAGCCCTTCTATTCCCCGCGGGAGTTTGCTTCTTTTATAATGATCGCTGTGTACGCCCCTCCCGACGCGGACACGCGCGAAGCTCAGCGCGTGCTCGCGGATCACATTCAACACACAGAGCGGAGTTTTCCAGACTCGCTGATTATTGTGGCTGGCGACTTTAATCAGTGCAATCTGAGCCACGATCTCCCCCGCTACAAACAGTTTATTAAATGCCCCACCAGAGGATTAAACACACTGGATCACTGTTACACCACAGTGAAAGACGCATATCGCGCTGTCCCTCGAGCTGCGCTGGGATTATCTGATCACGTGATGGTTCACCTCATTCCCACATACAGACAGAGATTGAAGCTCACTAAACCTGTTGTGAGCACTACGAAGATACGGACCAGTGATGCTGAGGAGAAGCTGGAAACGTGCATGGAAATATCTGACTGGGGCATGCTTAAAGGAGCCACGCATGATCTGGATGAGTACACGGACACTGTGAACTCATATATCCACTTTTGTGAAGAGAACATTCTTCCATCACGCACCAGGGTGAGTTACTCTAATGACAAACCCTGGTTCACAGCTAAGCTCAGACAGATCAGGAAGGAGAAGGAAGCAGCGCTGAAAAGTGGAGACAGGGACTGCTACAGGGAGGTTAAATACCGGTTTAACAGAGAGCTGAAGAGGGCTAAATCTGTGTACTCAGAGAGACTCCAGCAGCAGTTCACTGCTAATGATTCGGCTTCCGTGTGGAGAGGACTGAGGCAGATCACCAACTATCGGCCTCAGGCTCCTAAAGGTCAGGATGACAAAGCCCTTTGTCAGAGACTGTCCCAACACTATGCCCGTTTTGACACCTCGTCATCTGTGTCCAACTCCCCCCCTCCCTCCAGCTCCACAGCCTCCACATTCCCTACTTCATTTAAGGCACCCCCCCCTCCTCCCCCCCTCCCCTTATCATCAGTGAGCAGGATGTGCTCAAACAGTTCTCCAGACTGAACCCGCGCAAGGCCCCCGGCCCAGACGGCGTGTCTCCCTCCACCCTGAGACTCTGTGCGAAACAGCTGGCTCCTGTATTCACAGACATTTTTAACACCTCCCTTAAGTTATGCCACGTGCCATCCTGCCTCAAATCCTCCACCATCATCCCTGTCCCCAAGAAGCCACGGATCACTGGACTTAATGACTACAGACCTGTAGCGCTCACCTCTGTAGTCATGAAGTCCTTTGAGCGCCTGGTCCTGTCCCACCTCAAGTCCATCACCACCCCTCTCCTGGACCCGCTGCAGTTTGCCTACCGAGCCAACAGGTCTGTAGACGATGCAGTCAACCTGGCCCTCCACTTCATCCTGCAGCACCTGGACTCCCCGGGAACCTACGCCAGGATCCTGTTTGTGGACTTCAGCTCCGCATTCAACACCATCCGCCCCGCTCTGCTCCGGGACAAGCTGTCCCTGCTCAACGTGCCTGACTCCCTCTGCAGGTGGATCATCGACTTCCTGACGGACCGGAGGCAGCATGTGCGGCTGGGAAAGACTGTCTCAGACTATACTAGCATCAGCACCGGATCACCCCAGGGCTGTGTACTTTCCCCCCTACTCTTCTCCCTTTACACCAACTCCTGCACCTCCAGCCACCAGTCTGTCAAGTTGATCAAGTTTGCGGACGACACCACCCTCATCGGGCTCATCTCCAACGGCGACGAGTCCGCCTACAGGAGAGAGGTGGCCCAGCTGGCGTCCTGGTGCAGCAATAACAACCTGCAGCTGAACGCTCTGAAGACAGTGGAGATGATTGTAGACTTCAGGAAAGTCACTACTCCTCTGCCCCCCCTCACCCTCTCAGGCTCTCCCATCACCACTGCTGATTCCTTCCGCTTCCTAGGCACTACCATCACCAGGGACCTCAAACGGGAGCTGACCATCAGCTCACTCATCAAAAAAGCCCAGCAGAGGATGTTCTTCCTGCGGCAGCTGAGGAAGCTCAAGCTACCCACCAAGATGTTAGTGCAGTTCTACACAGCCATCATCGAGTCCATCCTCACCACCTCCATAACCGTGTGGTACGCAGGAGCCACTGCCAGGGACAGACTAAGGCTGCAGCGCGTCGTGCGCACTGCTGAGAAGGTGATCGGCTGCAAGCTCCCATCTCTCCAGGATCTGTACATCTCCAGGACCCGGAGGCGTGCTGGCCGGATCATAGCCGATCCCTCACACCCTGGTCACGTACTGTTTGCCCCCCTCCCCTCTGGTAGAAGACTTCGGTCCATCCAGACTAAAACCTCCCGTCACATGAACAGCTTCTTCCCCTCTGCCATTAGACTGCTGAACACTAAGTGACTCTCGTGCACCATGTACAGCAGCTCAACCAGACTCATGTCAATCATCACTGTTTTCTTCCTGCATTACCGACTGCACTATATAGTTCTCCACAGTATCTGCTGCTGGCTAATATATATTTTAACTGTTGACCAGTATCACTTAATCTTATCCTACACTTTATTACATGTATAGTTTATTTCTCTTATCTTATCATGTTTAATGTTGCAGCATTGTACCGAGACAAATTCCTAGTTTGTGTACTACATGAACAATGGCAATAAACCTGATTCTGATTCTGATTCTGATTCTGAGCAGCTTTAAATACCTGGGCATCCTCATCAGCGAAGGACCTTTTGTGGACACACAACACCACAGAGTTGGTTAAGAGCTCAACAGCGGTTGTACTTTCCGAAGAGGCTGAAGAAGTTTAGCATGTCCCCCAGGATCCTCAACAACTTCTACAGCTGCATCATCAAGAACATCCTGACCAACTACATCACTGCGTGGTACAGTAGCACTACTGCCCTGGACCGCAAACGCCTGCAGAGAATGGTGAAGACAGTGGAAAAGATCATCAGGACTCCACTCCCCTCTCTGCAGAGCATCTACCACCGCAGAGTCCAAAGGAGAGCTGACGCCATCCTCTGGGACACCACCCACCCCCAGCACAGAATGTTCACACTTCTACCCTCAGGCCGGAGGTACAGAAGTGTGAAATGCAGGACAACCAGACTGAAAAACTCCTTCTTTCCCACTGCCATCAGACTCTTGAACAAATAAACTCCCAAAACTCCACAACACAGCTTTGCAAATAGGAACTCACACACCGGTTGCTAAATATGCACATTGCTCATTTGTACAGTGTACACAGTCTCACCCCATCTGATGTCCATATCAACTGTGCTGCCAATTGTCATGTACAGTCTACTGGTATCATCATTACAGAGAAATTTGCACACTGGGTGCTAATTTGTAATTTGTATACTGCTCATTTGCACACTGTACATAGGCTTATGCCATTTCAGGTTCATAACACCTCTGATATCAGTACACCACTGTCCACTATAGTCACCCAGGGATTTCAAATTTCATTCTTGTTTCATCTAGTTATTCCGTGGTTTGGTTCTGTGTTATTACCTCATTAGTATTGTTGTGTGCCTATTACCTTGACATTCATTCGGAGAGCAGAGTAAGACTTTCATTGCTCAGGAAATGTTGCATTTCTTAACTGTGCACATGATAATAAAAGCCTTTGAATCTTGAATCTTATCGATACCAGGCCACCAAACTGAATCCCTGTAACGCTGCTTCACCCTGACCACACCCAGGTGACCCTCGTGGAGCACTGCCAGAACTTGCGATCTCAGAGACACCGGGATTAATGTGCAGTGTCCCCTTGCCACACACACCCTGTTCTAGCAACTCAGTTCGTCTCTGAACCGGTGAAAAGGCGCCAGATCGCCCTGTACTTTTGTGGGCCAACCCTCCCTGATGACCAAACATAGTTGTGACAACGTGGGGACCCGTTCCGACTCCGCCTGGAGCTCCTGGAGGGACACCATGTCATGGAGGGGTCCGTGCAGTGCGTTGACCAGATCCACCTCTGAGGGGTCATCGTCGTCGTTTGGTTCTGCGGTGTTGGCTGTGGCATGGTACAGGAGATCCGCCACTATATTCTCTTCCTCCAGGGGTGATCTGGGTGGTGAAATTGTAGGCCCACACCCGCTCAGTCCACCCATGGATCCGTAGGGGCCTGTGTCCTGAGCCTGTCATCTCCAGCAGTGTCGTCAGCGCCTGGTGGGCCATTCACAGGGTGAAATGGTGTCCACAGAGGTCAGTGTGCCACAGTTCACACACCCAAACACAAGCGAACACCTCCCTCTCATCCACGGTGTATTTCTATTCAGCCGCTGAAAGGGACCTCAACTTAAACGCCACTGAGCGCTCGGTGCTGTTTTGCACTTGAGACATAACCACCCCCGCTGAGCCAGACAAGTCACAAAAGTCGGCCATTTTGGATCAAAGTGGGCCAACACTGGAGGGGAGGTGAGTTGGGACTTCAGCCTAGTGACCGCCGCTGAGCAGGCCAGAGTCCACTGCCACGGCACGTCCTGCTTCAGAAGGGCCCGGAGGGGTTCGATAGTCTCTGAATAATGGGGAACAAAACACCCACAGAAGTTCACCATGCCCAGGAATGAGGAGATTTGTGTGGGTGTCGTAGGATTAACGCAGGACCCCCTCCACGTTCGAGTGCAGGGGGCTCAGGTCCTCGGCCGCCAGCCAGAATCCCACAAACTCAATGGAATCTGCCGCGAAAATGCACTTTTCCCCCATTCAACGTGACTCCGTGGTCCAGCAGTACTTCCATCATTTGTCTCAAATGACTGTCATGTTCTTCCCGCGACACGCTGTGGACCACGATGTTGGTACACCACTACAGGTACACCAGGTGCACCACTACACCCCTGAGGCTGGACAGAATTGTGGATATAATCTTCTGAAAGCAACTTGGTGCTGAGCTCAGACCAAAAGGCATGCAGGTGTACCTGAAAACGTCCTTGTGGATCACGAACACCGTCAGGTCCCTGCTGGCTGGGTGGAGGGGCACCTGCAGATAACCCTAGCGGAGATCCAGATTCATGAATACCCTTGAGCCGCTGAACATTGTGGTGAGTTCTTTCATCGTGGGGAGCGGGTATTTGTCCGGGATGATCGCTTTATTAACCATCCTGAGGTCAATGCATGGCCGAATGCTGCCCGTCTTCTTCTTGGCCACCACGATGTTCGAAATCCACGGCGAGGCATCCACTTTCTCAACGATGCCGGCTTTAAATAGTTTATTTAGTTCCACCGTGACGTCGTCCCACAGGGCGAGGGGAAGCCACCAGCCACTGGTTGGATTTTGGGTGTCATGCCTGGGTCGATGGGCAGAGCGGTGGTTGAATGCTTTAATACATCCCTGGCCCACGAACAATGCCGGCCAGCGGGCATGCCACTCAGGGGACACTGTCAGCACCATTGAGCCCGCTGGGTCGGCAATGGAGAATCCTAATGCGCCCAGCAGATCAATTCCCAACAGGTTGGCCCCCTGGCGTGAAACCTGGAAGGTAAATGCGGGAATAGTCCTTGACCCACATGTTACCGAGAAGCTGACTGTGCCCACCATGTCAATTTTAGCATGACCAGATCCAAATATTTTCACCACCCCTGCTTTAATGGCTTTGCCCAGGAAAAGTCTTGTCAATGTTGCCATGCTCAGTATGGATTTACCAGCGCCCGAGTCCACCTTAAGCAGCACATCGATCCCATCAAGCTGCAAGACGTACCACTTTAAAGGCCCCTTCTCAGTAACCGCCACACACACACACACACACACACACACACAGACATCATGCTTTCGAACACCGAAGCTGTTGGTTTACTAGCGGTGGTGCAGACTCCGGCCCAGTGATTAGAACAGCCGCAGCTGTGGCACTTATTTCCTCTGGCAGGGCAAGTGGACGTGCCTGCCTGGTGACAAGGATAGCCACACCCACCACATAGACCCTCCAGCTCCCGCTCCTGCCCGTGCTACAGTCCACCGCCTTTTGGGGGTCTGCCCTGAGGAATTAGCTGCGTTGCTAGCGGCCTGGCGTGGAGGGGAAGCTTGGGTGGCTAGGTTCTCTTTGGCTAGCACTTGTAAATCTAGCTGGGTAGCGGACTTAATCTGGCTGGCCAATTCAAACACTTGCTTCAGCATGAAGATGTCCGTAGTTAGCATTAGCTTTTCTTTGAGCCACTTGTTGCTCATATTGTGTGCTAGCTTGTCACGGACTAGCTCCTCCTCAATTGGCCCGAAGGTGCACTTGCTTGCTAAGCTACGGAGTTCCATTAAGAAACGTTGGGTGGACTCACCAGCTTGTTGTCGGCGGTCAACGAACTTATGTCTTTGCGCTGTAATGTTGTACTGGTCCATAAAGAAATTGTCCATTATGTCCAAACACTCCTTTAACTAGCCTTTGCCACCCAGCGCGTGAAACACTAGTTGGCCTTCCTCACCGAGGCAGTGAACAAGCAGGCTCCTCCGTCTCTCTTCATCGGTACTGCCCATGCCAGCCGCGGCAATGTACTCCTCGAACACCTCCAGCCAGCGGCACCATGGTGTGGTTGGTACACCCGGAGACTGTAAGAACGGGGGTGGCAGTTTTATGCACACTCCCATGGTTTAATCCGACGTCGCCAAATGTTACGTTTTAATAACATGAGGCAGGCACCATGTTGTGTCGGGCAACAAACTGAACTTTATTAAGACAGGCACAGATTCTACATACCGGCCGTAGCCCTCCTGACATCACCACGTCCACACCCCGGCAATCCCACAGCAAGCCCCGAGGGCAAAATACCCACATCACACTGGGGCCTGTGGTGGAGCGGACTGGGAAGCCCAGAGCACCTGATTGAAGCCAGCCACAGGTACCAGGCAGGCATCAATGGGATCCAGGGAGCACCGAGATGCCAACAGATGAGAAAATAATCCATACTCTGTTTGAGAAACAGCAGCGCATGCCAGGGAGAGCTTTAGTTTCACCAGCCGACCACCACGTTTACCTCGGTTACGCTTCCGCCGGGAGGGTGGTGCAGCCGGGACCCAGTAAAGGTGAGCTGGGATTCCTGACAGGAACAGGAGCAAGGCTTTCTGTCCACCATACTCAAATATAATGAGGTTTTCAGCAGAGCTCCGGAGATCCAGAAGAGCTTAGTGATCATAAATCAACAGTACTTTTATTTGTAGTGTGCCATAGATTAAAAAACAACAAACAATACACACACGTGTCAGTGACAGACGAGCGGCCACACACACTGGCGCCATCTTGTTCAGTCCATGGCGTATGGCTAAAATAAGTCGCAGGACAGGCCAACATTTCTAAAAAGAAAAAACATTACACGTAAATCTGGATGGTGACAAATGTCACTTTCAAAAAGCATACATGAAAACCTGAAAGACCCTGCCTCATATGAAATGTGCACTTCACAGTCTGGTTTTGGCTGAGGGCTTCCAATCTTTGCGGTTGACAGTTGTCAACCACTGTTGCCTTCGCTCTTCATCTGATAGGAAACGGTAGAAAGATATAAGATAAGATAAGATAAGCCTTTATTAGTCCCACAACGGGGAAATTCCAGGATTGCAACAGCACAGGGATAGCAACACTCAGAGCAACAATCAGAAGGCAAGAAAAAAAACAAAAACAAACAAGCAAGCAAGAGCAGCTAATATACATATGTACATACTACTATAAAATACATATATACACACACACACACACAGACACACAGTGCAGAGCATTGTAGCTGGATGGAATAAATATATGAATATATAAACACACAGTGCGGAGCATTGTAGCTAGATGGAATAAATATGTAAATATATAAACACCCACAGTATGGAGCATTGCAGCTGGATGGAATAAATATATGAATATATAAACACACAGTGCGGCGCAATGTAGCTAGATGGAATAATATGTAGATATATAAACACACAGTGCGGAGCATTGTAGCTAGATGGAATAAATATATAGATATATAAATATAAACACACCCAGTGCGGAGCATTGTAGCTAGATGGAATAAATATGTAAATATATAAACACACACAGTGCAGAGCATTGTTGCTGGATGGGATGAAACAGCACAACCGTCTACTTAGTTATCCTACATGGTATGATTATGTGCCCATACATATTCTCACTCTCCATAGCGACCGGTATTTTCCTAGTTGTATGCCGGAGGGGACCATTGTGTAAGTCTATTGCATCTTTTGCATTCAAAAAACTATTAGTTTGTTACGTCTTTTTGCTATCTCTGCGAGCAGCCCTGCTTAGGTTGTACAGTCTGACAGCCGTTGGTAGGAAGGACCTGCGAAACCTCTCGGTTGTGCACCTGGGATGATGTAGTCTGCTGCTAAATGAGCTCCTCAGTGCATTCAGTATGTCCTGCATAGGGTGGAACTCGGACTCCAGCAGAGATGACAGTTTAGCCACCATCCTTCTCTCTCCTATCTCCTCCACCGGATCAAGGCGCTGCCCCAGGACAGAGCTAGCTTTCTTGATCAGTTTGTTCAGTCTCTTCTTATCGGCTGCAGTAATGCCACTGCCCCAGCAGACCACTCCAAAAGTGATGGCTGATGCCACCACCGTGTCATAGAATGTCTTCAGCAGCGCCCCTTGTACACCAAAAGACCTGAGTCTCCTCAGCAGGAACAGCCTGCGCTGTCCCTTCTTGTAGAGTGTGTCAGTATTGTGTGACCAGTCTAGTTTATTGTTCAGATGAACACCCAGGTACTTATAGGATGTCACCATCTCAATGTCTGTTCCCTGTATATTTACTGGTGCTGTGAGGGGTTGTCCTTGCCTGCGGCAGTCCGCCACCAGCTCCTTAGTTTTCCTCGCTTTGATCTGGAGGCAGTTCCGATGGCACCAGTCCACGAAGTCCTGGATAAGCCCTCTGTACTCAGCTTCATCTCCATTGGAGATGAGGCCAACGATCGCAGAGTCAGAGAACTTCTGTAGATGGCAGTGTGTTGTGTTGTGTGAGAAGTCCGCAGTATAAAGAGTGAACAGGAAGGGAGCCAGCACCGTTCCCTGGGGGGCCCCCGTGCTACTGATGATCGTGTCGGACACACAGTCCCGGGTTCTCACAAACTGAGGCCGGTTTGTGAGGTAGTCCAGGATCCATGATGACAGGTGCTGGTCCACCCCTGCGCGCAGCAGCTTGTCCTTCAGGATCATCGGTTGGATGGTGTTGAAAGCACTGGAGAAGTCAAAGAACATGATCCTCACCATATTCCCGGGCTTCTCCAGGTGGGACAGAGAACGGTGAAGGAGGAAGATCACCGCATCCTCCACCCCAATGCCATGCTGGTAGGCGAACTGGAGTGGATCCATCGCTGGTTCCACCAGGGGGCGGAGGTGAGCAAGGAGCAGTCTCTCCAGGGTCTTCATCAAGTGGGACGTCAAGGCCACCGGTCTGTAGCTGTTCAGGTCTTTGGGGTGGGAAGTTTTTGGTACAGGTACCACACAAGATGTTTTCCACAGCTGTGGTACCCTCCCCAGTTTCAGGCTCAGGTTGAAGATATACGTCACAATCTCACACAGCTGGTCTGCACAGGACTACCCTCCATCTTGCCCTGTCTATTACAACCAACTGCACAGCAGTGGAACACCATTTAGGATAGTTTGTTCTCAACACAGGGCCCACGTAATGTGCCGTCCCAGAAGCCGTCCAATATGGCAGACAAACAATGTGGCACGTGACCACTGATGTCACGTGCAACCCATCTATATAGAATATTGCAGTAAACTATGGAGAAAAAACATCTGCTTTAAAATTTGTAATTCTTCCCATAACTTTTAGTGCAAAAAAACAAACAATAAAACATCGCAACTTTTTAAAAAAGCTCCCGCAAATTCAGGCTTTTTGGGCCGCAACAGTCATAAAAACATCCCATGAAATCCTGGAGGGACTGAAAAATGCTGAAAAGCACATACAGGTCTTGGACCAACATGTTTCCATCCAAGCAATGTCTTTTTCAGGGACATCCCTGCTTATTTCAGCAAGACAATGCCAAGCCATATTCTGCATGTTACAACAGTGTGCCTTAGTACTAAAAGAGTGCCAGTACTAGACTGGCCTGCCTGCAGTCCAGACCTGTCTCCCATTGAGAATATGTAGTGCATTACAATGACATGCACAGACATTTTGGTGGGCAGGTGCTTAACCCCCCCCCCAAAAAAGAAGAAAATCAGATTCCCGTTTCCCAGTGACATGTTAAATGCAAATGTTGAAAAATAAGCCACATCACCATAATAAGATTGCAAGTCTTATTTGTGGTACAGTTGTATTATATCCAAAGTGTGGATGCTGTGATATTTAAGTTGCAACTATTATGCTTTATTATGTTTATTTTTATTTATTTATTTATTATTTTTATTTATTCATGTATGTATTTATTTTTTAAATTTACATTTATTATGATTTTTTTTTTTTGCTTTGCTGCACTGTGAGTATAGGGGCTATGGTAGTGATACCTCCCCCCCCTCCCCCCGGGTCCCAGTTTTTATTTTCAGATCACTTTCTACTCAGTTTGGGGCATGAAGCTTAAGGAAACAGTTCCGTCAGAAGGGCACTTCAGAGGACAAAGGGAAAAGGGGCAGTCCTTCGGGCACCCTTCATGTCAATCTCTGCTATGCCTGGTGCAATATGAAGCGCAAAATACAGCAACTGAGACCCTGGCCTGTTGAGCAACTGAAGTCGTACGTCAAGCAAGAATGGGAAAGAATTCCACCTACAAAGCTTCAACAATTAGTGTCCTCAGTTCTTAAATGCTTATTGAATGTTGTTAAAAGGAAAGGTAATGTAACACAGTGGTAAACATGCCCCTGTCCCAGCTTTTTTGGAACGTGTTGTAGGCATCAAATTCAAAAGGAGTGAATATTTGAAAAAAAAAAAAAGTTTATCAATTGGAACATTAAATATCTTGTCTTTGTAGTGTATTCAGTTGAATATAGGTTGAAAAAGATTTGCAAATCATTGTATTTTGTTTCATTTACGTTTTACACAACATCCCATCTTCCCTGGAAATGGGGTTGTATGTACGAACAGAGGGATGGACAGAGGGAGAGACAAACAGACAAAGCCTTGGCGGAGGTATGCGCTCTCTAAATTCCCTCTAATAATCTATTGTTTCTTTATATGTCATAATTTGGATTATACAGGATGTAAATGATTGCTTGCCTGTATAATTTGCTCCTTATTCTGAAGACTAACCTCAAAGTTACTCACTACTTGAGTGACTTTTTTAGTAAATACTTTCTGATAGTCAAGTAATTTTTGGTGACTACTCTTACTTGTACTTGAGTAAATTACCCACCTCTGACATCCCCATCCTTATATAATAGCAAAGATAGGTTGAGTATGAAGAAATTTTACTCAAGTAAAAGTAGTGTTACCTTATGATATTAGTTACTCAAATAGTGTAGTCACCGAAAAATGCTTGAGTACCAGTAAGAAAATGTCAACTAAAAAAAGTTAGTAGTGAGTAATGACTTTTTCTTACTAATTTGTGATATTTTTCTCTTGAATTTTTACTTTTTGACCATAAATTTGGAACGTTTTCTGAATTTTAAACTTTTTGCAATAATGTGCAATTTATATAAACATTAGTTTTAAATTAATGTTAATTAACATTTTTATTAATAAATCTTCAACTTTTTTCTCATGACTTTTAAATGTTATCATGTAATGCTGTGATTTATTGCTTGTATACAGTGCATCCGGAAAGTATTCACAGCACTTTAATTTTTCCACATTTTGTTATGTTACAGCCTTATTCCAAAATGGAATAAATTCATTTTTTTCCTAAAAATTCTACAAATACCCCATAATAACAATGTGAAAAAAGTTTGTTTTTTCTGAGATTTTTGAAAATTTAATATAAATCAAAATCTAAGAAATCACATGTACATACTCTAAGTATTCACAACCTTTGCTCAGTACTTTGCTGGTGCACCTTTGGCAGCAATTACAACTTCAAGTCTTTTTGAATATCATGCTACAAGCTTGCCACACCTATCTTTTGGCAGTTTGACCCATTCTTCTTTGCAGCACTTCTCAAGCTCCATCAGGTTTGATGGGAAGCGTTGGTGCACAGCCATTTTCAGACCTCTCCAGTGATTTTCAATTGGATTCAAGTCTGGGCTCTGCCTGGGCCACTCAAGGACATTCACAGAGTTGTCCTGAAGCCACTCCTTTGATATCTTGGCTGTGTGCTTAGGGTTGTTGTCCTACTGAAAGATGAACCGCCGCCCCAGTCTAAAATCAAGAGCGCTCTGGAGCAGGTTTTCATCCAGAATGTCTCTGTACATTGTTACATTCATCTATCCCTGCATCCTGACTGGTCTCAAAGTTCCTGCCACTGAAAAACATTCACACAGCATGATGCTGCCACCACCATGCTTCACTGTAGGGATGGTATTGTCATGGTGATGAGCAGTGCCTGATTTCCTCCAAACATGACGCCTGGCATTCACGCCAAAGAGTTCAATCTTTGTCTCATCAGACCAAAGAATTTTGTTTCTCATGGTCTGAGAGTCCTTCAGGTGCCTTTTGGCAAACTCCAGGCAGGCTGCCACGTGCCTTTTACTAAGAAGTGGCTTCTGTCTGGCCACTCTACCATACAGGCCTGATTGGTGGATTGCTGCAGAGATGGTTGTCCTCCTGGAAGGTTCTCCTCTTTCCACAGAGGAATGCTGGAGCTCTGACAGAGTGACCACTGGGTTCTTGGTCACCTCCCTGACTAAGGCCCTTCTCCCAGATCGCTCAGTTTAGACGGCCGGCCAGCTCTGGAAAGAGTCCTGGTGGTTCCAAACTTCTTCTATTTATGGATGATGGAGGCCACTGCACTCAATGGGACCTTCAGAGTCACAGAAATTTTTCTGTACACTTCCCCACATTTGTGGCTCAAGACAATCCTGTCTCAGAGGTCTACAGACAATTCCTTTGACTTCACTCTTGGTTTGTGCTCTGACATGCACTGTCAACTGTGGGACCTTATATAGACAGGTGTGTGCCTTTCCAAATCATGTCCAATCAACTGAATTTACCACAGGTGGACTCCAATTAAGCATCAGAAACATCAAGGATGATCAGTGGAAACAGGATGCAGTTGAGCTTAATTTTGAGCTTCATGGCAAAGGCTGTGAATGCTTATGTACATGTGATTTCTTAGTTTTTTATTTTTAATAAACTTCCAAAAATCTCAAACAAATCTTTTTCACATTGTCATTATGGGGTATTGTATGCAGAATTTTGAAGAAAAAAATGAGCTGAATCCATTTTGGAATAAGGCTGTATCATAAAAAAAATATGGAACAAGTGAAGCACTGAAAACTTTCCGGATACACTGCACCTGAGACAATAAATGCGGGAGGTTTATTTTTTCATAAATTTTAAAAATGCTTACAAATTTACAGACACGTTTTATTTACTTTATAACGTCTGAGCTTTCTGTGATAAAATTATTTTTTTTCACATAATTTGCAACTTTTTTCTTGTTCTTCCAGAACTCAGCTAGAAATAAAATGACAAAACTAAAACAATAAAATGAAGTAATTTCTGTTAAAAAAAAAAAAGAGTTATCACAGTACTAACAAGAAAATTTTGAACCACTTCTCAAAATAAATTAAATCAAAAGTAGCAAACGGTACACCTAAAATTATTTGAGTAAAGGTATTTTTTCCTCAAAAAAGCACTCAAGAATAAAAAGTATCGTGCACCAAAACTCCTCTGTAAAGTATGTCTCCAACATTTGAAAAGTTACTTGAATAGGCCTCCATGTATAAATGCGTAAACTGTAACCACCGAGTACCACACATCCTGCTGGTATAACGTAGACAAAGACTTACCATCATCCTCTTCACACTTCACTTCCTGCAGGGACAGGGACAGAGAGCCAAACTGTTTCAGCATCTTGAGCTAAAATAATTCATAGCTTTCATTTAAATTCAATACTTTGTAGTTTTATGTGAATCCACCTGCGCTGCCGCACTGTAGGAGAAAAAAATCAGCTGGAGTCCCCACATCACCATTTCCTTCGTCATCTTCATTGTACCTGGCAAACTGAATTAACCTAAATTGATATATCAATAATTATTATTGTATGTATGTGATCCGCGGTCTGTTTAAAGGTGAACATCCGACCTTCGTTTACTTGAACTCCTGAGTTCCGTTAACTTTAATAGGGTCTTAAAGCCCCGCCCACTCCACGTCTCCGCAGTTGGACCATCTCGCTCAGTTCTGTGTCCCGTTTCAGTCCAAAAGAACACGGTAAGGTCTGATTTATTCTGGTTAAATCCACTGTTCATGGTGTTCCTGAGTCTGCGTCGATGTTTGCATTCTCCAACACCACCTCGGCCTAAAAAAGAATATGAAGTGAACGTTCAGTTGTTATTAAACGGGGTTGACTGTAAGCTAACAACAGGGGTTAGCCGCTATAAAGTATGTTTGTAAAGTAACGGAGACTCGAACATGAGTAAGACGGAGCTGCATTCAGCATATTTATCTCTTTTAAAAATGAGCACAATTTAAACGTCTTGAATTGTATTTATATTAGTGTTGACAAATGCGGTTAGACCTGCGCAGATGTGAACCTCTACACTGGAAAGAGTCATTATGGGCAAAACTTTGGACAAACTATTGGGGAGTTTCTGTTGGTACGGAAGCTGTGCGAAGTGTCAACACCTACGGAAGATTTGACCAGTCGACATTTCATATCAATTCGCGTTCAGCTGCTGCTGCGGTGTGTGGGATACAGGTCAAGTGGACCCTGGCCAAGTGGGCACCCCAAGTGGACCTCATCCAATATGTACATATACAAGTGAATTTTCAATCCAGTGATTTATAAAGTGATTCATAATTTCCTAAAACCTCATTCAGAACATTATAGTCTCACATACAGTGGTGTGGAAAAAGTGTTGGCCCCGTTCCTGAGTTCTCGTTTTTTTGTATGTTTGTCACACTTAAATGTTTCAGATCATCAAACAAATTTAAATATTAGACAAAGATAACACAAGTAAACACACGCTGTGTTACTTTTACGCCAGATGTAATGGGACAACACCTTCCAAAACGATCGGCTTTTGTCTCATCAGTCCACAGGGCATTTTCCCAAAAGTCTTGGGGATCATCAAGATGTTTTCTGGCAAAACTGAGACAGGCCTTTATGTTCTTTTTGCCCAGCAGTAGTTTTCATCTTGGAACTCTGCCATGCAGGCCATTTTTGCCCAGTTTCTTTCTTATGGATGGAGTCATGAACACTGACCTTAACAGAGGCAAGTGAGGCCTGTATTTCTTTGAATGTTGTTGTGGGGTCTTTTGTGACCTCTTGGATGAGTCGTCGCTGCGCTCTTGGGGTAATTTGGATCGGCCGGCCACTCCTGGGAAGGGTCACCATTGTTCCATGTTTTCGCCATTTGTGGATAATGGCTCTCACTGTGGTTTGCTGGAGTTCCAAAGCTTTAGAAATGGCTTTATAACCTTTTCCAGACTGATAGATCTCAATTACGTTGTTTCTCATTTGTTCCTGAATTTCTTTGGATCGTAGCATGACGTCTGGCTTTTGAGGATCTTTTCATCTACTTCACTTCTTCTTCTATTTTTTTAATTTTTTTTTTTTTGGCAGGGGCAGCCAGCGTAAAGGCGCATTACCACCATCCAGCGTTGGAGTGTGGGTCAGACATTGTTACCCTGATAACCTCAAATAATAAAATAAAAAAAAAAAACCCACAAAAAAACCTACATCCTATTAATTAACCCTGCATCTTTAAGGTAAACAAATAACTTCCTTAACCCAATCCCCAATATCATGCATAAATTAACATCTCCCACCCCTAGTTTCCTAATTTCCTCCACTAGTATGTCTCTCTCCTGAATGTATTTCTGGCAGTGCAGAATGACACGCTCAACAGTTTCTTCCTCTCCCTCACAATAATCACACATCCCTGTCTGGTGCTTATTTATTAAATGTATAGTTTTATTTAATCTAGTATAACCCAACCTTAGCCTTGATAAAATATTCTCTTCTTTCGTTGTTCTCTTTCCCACCCTGCCCTTTATTCCAACTGTGTTCTGGATAGCATACAGGTGACGTCATGTACCTCCTGTGTCCCACCTATGCTGCCATTCCTGATTACTATACTTTTTAATCAGTGCTTTTGCCTCAGACTTAATAAATGAAATATTCCAAACCTCCTGGTGCCCCAGAGCCTGCTTAGCCAATTTATCTGCAGTTTCATTACCCCTTATCCACTTGTGAGCTGGTATCCACATAAATGATACAGCCACCTCTTTGTTAGATGACCCTGATTGTATTGACATTAAAGCTGCACTGGAGTCCGAACAAAGGATAACATTTTTGATCAACAACTCCTCAATCCACTGTAATGCAGTTACCAATGCTAGCATTTCAACTGTGTGTACAGACAAATGAGAGGATGTTCTTCTGTTAACAGACATTTCCAAGGCAGGAATACAGAAAGCAAAGCCAGTGCAACCTGTCTCAGGATCTTTTGATCCATCAGTGAATACTGGGGTAAAGGAATGAAACATTGTTTCCAAACGATCCTCTACTAAACCTGCAATGTTTCCAAATTCTCTATAACCTTGCATCTTTTCCAAAAAAATGCAAATCAACAGAAACTGAACAGAAAAACCAGGGAGGTGTGACTGGCAAAGGAACTGATGGAATATATGTTCTGTCACATAATTTCATGTCTCTGGCTATCCTCCCAGCATAAAATGCAAAACTCTCCTTTTTGACCCTTTCTCCTTCCCAACAAGGTATCAAAACTCTAGCTGTAGGATGTTGATCTTGAGTGTGCCCTTGCAGATTGACCCAGTAATTCATCATTATCTGTTTACGCCTGACATTTAATGGCATTTCCCCCATTTCCACTTGAAGTGCAGTAACAGGGGTTGTTTTAAGTGCACCACAACAGATCCTCAATGCTTGGGCCTGGATGACATCTAACTTGTTCAAAATGGTTTTGGAAGCAGATCCATGTACAATACACCCATAGTCCAATACAGACCTAATTAACGCAACATAAATGTTTTTAATAGCAGCTCTACTAGCGCCCCACTCTGCCCCTATCAAGCACCTCATTACATTCAACACCTTTTTGCATTTTATTGTCATATTTTGAATATGTTCCCTCCAAGTTAGATTTACATCAAACCAGACACCCAAAAATCTGAAAACTTTGACTTGCCCTATTTCCTGAGCATACATTGTTAACTGGGCATCAGCTACCCTTTTCCTTGTGAAATACAACAACCTTTGTTTTTTCCACAGAAAATTTAAATCCCCAAGAGTATAACCACTCTTCCACAGCACATATTGCCTCTTGTATTTGCCCTCTTATATAATTAAAATTACTCCCTCTTTTCCATAATGCCCCATCATCAGCAAATAAAGAAGGGCCAATGCCACTATTCACACCAGAAAAAACATCATTTATCATAATAGAAAAAAGTACTGGGCTTATAACACCACCCTGGGGGGTGCCATTTTCCACCAAGTACCTATCTGATAAGGCTCTGCCCACTCTAACTTGAATGTACCTATTAAACAAAAAATCTTTGATCCAGTTGAGTGTTCTCCCAGAAATTCCTATCATACTTAGCTTAATCATTAGCCCCTCCTTCCACAACATGTCATACGCCTTTTCCACGTCAAAAAACACTGTAATTACTGATTCTCTATTAACTTGAGCTTTCCGTATCTCTGTCTCCAAACACACATCAGGATCCATAGTTCCCCTTCCTTTCCTAAATCCGCTCTGATGTGGTGACAAAATTCCTCTACTTTCAAGATAAAAGGAAACCCTTTCTGTAATCATTCTTTCCATTACTTTTCCCAGATGTGATGTTAGAGCTATAGGTCTGTAGCTCGTTGGGTCTGAGGGATCCTTTCCTGGTTTTCTTACAGGAACAATCACAGCCTCTTTCCATGCAGTTGGGAGCTTTCCCTTTTCCCACACTTTGTTGTAGACCTCCAATAGCTTCCTCATCGCCAAAGTCCCTAAATGTTTCAGCATGATGTAACAGACATTGTCTTTCCCAGGGGATATTAATCCTGATTTCTTTATTGCTTTTTCCATTTCATCTAGAGTGAAAGGAGAATCCAAGGAACTACTAAAGTCTAACCTTTCCTCCAGGGCCCCAGGATGTGCTAAACTCATCCTATTTCTTCCTCTTTTACCTTCTTCAGTCAAATTGTTTGAGCTATGAATTTGAGTCAGAGTCTTGCTATCATTGTCGCTTTTTCCTCATCAGTTACTGCAGTCACTCCCCCACTTTTTAGTATTGGGTATTGCCATTCCCTCCTAACTCCCCTCATAGCCTTGATCATACTCCATACATCCCCCACAGCTGTTGATCTCCCTATAGTGCTACAGTATCTCTGCCAGCTTTCTCTCTTAGCCCTCCGGATAGTTTTCCTGGCTTTTGCTAGTGCCCTCTTATAATTAACCAAGTTTTGCAAATTATGAGTTCTTCTTAAGACCCTAAGTGTCTTATTTAATAGTTTTAGTGCACTCATCTGTCCACCAAGGCACTGCTTTCTTTAACATTGTACCTTTACTTTTAGAGATGGATTGATTAGCTGCTTCAAGAGAAATAGCTTTAATATTATTCTCCATACTCTCAATGTCTTCATTAACATCTACTTGGGGAACGTCTCTTTCACAGATAAATTTAAATAGTTTCCAATTAGCAGTGCTAAAAACCCATCTCCCTTTTTTATGACCACTTACCCTATTCACTGAAATGAAAATATTACAACACACTGGGAAATGGTCACTTCCCACCAAGAACTCCTCTAAAACCTCCCATTCACACACACCTGCAATATTATTCGTCACCAAAGTTAAGTCAAGAACTGAACCACCCCCTGTATGTACATCAACTCTAGTTGCTCTACTATCATTTAAACATGCCAGATTCTTCTCTTCCAAAAGTTCTTCAATAGTCTCACCATGTATGTCTGTATGATTTTCCCCCCATAATACATTATGGGCATTAAAGTCCCCCCATATTACCACCCTGCTTCCATCTATCCCCTCCATCTGAGATAATTGATTCAATATCAACTTCTTTCAAGGATTATAAAAATTTACAACTACTAATTCTCCCTCTTTTGTCCAAATTTCAACTACCACATACTCCAGTTCAGCACCTTTACCCGTCTCTCTGAATTGAATTCCCTCCCTCACAAATGTTGCACATCCACCTCCCATTCCCTCCCTTCTGTCATTCCGAATTGAGACATACTATATCCCACTATTTTAAAATCCAGATTGGGTTTCAACCACGTCTTCTGGACACAGATAATCTCTGGTTTGTCTGAAAGCTCCTCATTATACCTTTTGAATTTCTGTCCATTAGCCAGCAAGCTTCTCGCATTCCATTGAACCAAAATGACTATTAGTTGTGTCCTTACAGACACAACATGTGCCTAAGATCTGGAAAGAAGCCGTGGTTGTTCCCGTTCCAAAATCCAGCTGTCCTAAAACGGTAAACGACTTTAGACCAGTTGCTTTGACTTCAATTTTAATGACAATTTTTGAAAAACTGGTCAGATCTGAGGTCCTAAAGCAGACTGAACATGCATTGGATCCTTTGCGGTTTGCATATAGGCCTCACAAAGGAGTGGAGGATGCCACTGTCACTCTGTTTAACATGCTTTTTAAACACCTGGATTTTAATGGGACACACGCCAGGTTTTTATTTGTGGACTTTTCCTCCGCCTTTAATACAATCCAACCTCATATTTTAGTTGAAAGGCTCCTGCAACAATTTGATTTGAGCAATAATCTTGTGGGTTGGATTCTGGATTTCTTAACCAACAGGACACAGAGAGTAAGGGTCAATGGTACATTGTCTGACCAAAAGTGCTCTTCTACTGGCTCTCCTCACGGGTGTGTGTTGTCACCACTACTCTTCATCCTGTACACAAATATGTGTCGGAGCAGACATGACAACAGACACATTATAAAGTATGCTGATGATTCAGTTATTGTCAGTCTCCTCCAGGATGGTGAGAGTGGCCACGGCCCAGTAGTTGATGATTTTGTTCACTGGTGTGAGGATTCCTACCTGCAGCTGAATACGACAAAAACTAAAGATATGATTATTGACTTTGGGAGGAAAACTCCCAGGCACAAAGTCACTGTACTAAAAGGCCCGACCACTGAATGTGGACAATCCTACAAATATCTTGGGACGATTATTGATTGTAATTTAAACTTTGAAGAGAACTGTGAAAGGGTGTGCAAAAAGGGTCAGCAACATTTGCGTTGTTTAAGGAAACTTGCACGCTTCCAAATTGACCGAACCATAATGACAATGTTTTATCGGGCTTTTATTGAATCTGTTTTATCCTTTTCTTTAGTGTCATGGTTTGGTCAGATAAAACTGAAACAGAGGAAATCCTTGAATCAGGTAGTTAGATGGTCCAGTCGTTTGCTTGGTGAGTCACAGCTGAGCCTGACATCCTTGTACACTAGATAGGTACAGAGGATGGCTACCTCCATTTTAAATGATGACTCCCACCCTTTGCACTGCAACTTTCAGCTTCTTCCCTCAAGATGGAGGTTTGCTGTCCCAAAAAGTAAAACCCAGCGCTACAAAAACAGCTTTGTTCCTGCTGCTGTCAAAGAGCTGAACAAGTTGTAACAATATATTGCACATAATTTAGTTACCTATTTATTAACTCCATTTTATATTTACTTATTTTTGTAGGATTTTTATTTGGGTTCTAAATCTTTTATTGGGTTTTAGACCTTTGAGTTTTTAACCTTTTTGACTAGTCTTTAACTTTTTAATATGACCCTTCTCTCTTATCTCTGGTTTTTCTCTCATCTCTTTGTCTTTATATCCTGATTGATGGAGCCTTGAGTATTTTTATCTTTTCTTTTTTCTTTTATTTATTTATTTATGCAGGGACATGCACAATATACATTGACCTTAAAAAGGAAAGATGCATTGTACCAGGTTATAGCACAAGTGCTAATTTCCACCTGTAGTCCCTGGCCAGGCTGGTGTTAGCATTAATAAAAGCAGACATTTGCTAAAACTACAAGTAAGCATTGATAAAAAACTAAAACCAAACATTGATTAAAAAAAGTAAAACCAAGCATTGCTAAAAACTAAAACAGACATTAATAACATTGATAAGAAACCATAACACTGATAAAAACTAAAACATACAATAATACATTTTTATAACTCCATCCATATAAACAATTTTTCACATCCAACCACTGACTGTTATTAGTCCCACTGGCGTCATCACACACTGTAACACCTTTACATCACAGTACATTATGGACACAGGTTTGCTTAGAGATTAACTGTTTTTTCACCAAACGTGAAAATGTGTGATAATCTGCTACCGCAAGTAACTCCGTTGGTAACATGTTCCACTGTTGCATAGCCACACATGAAAATGTTGAATTTGCTAATGTTGTCTTGTGCTTAGGAATCCTGCACTCGCTGCATGCTGTTGATCGAGTTGTCCGAGATGTATTTACAGAACTTAATGAAACAAACCTTTTTAAGGGAGGAGCAACAGAGTTGTGGATTACCTTAAACAAAAGACACACATTTGTATACATGATTAAATTGTCAAAGCTCAACAGGTTATATTTAGACAGGATTGGGCAGTGATGGAATGTTCGTCTTTTCTTGTCATGAATCTTGATAGAATATTTGTATAATGATTCCAGAGGCCTCAGGGCAGATTTACACGCCTGTGACCAACTGGTCATACAGTAAAGAAAATGTGGAATTATCATAGCATTTAGATACATACTTGATGCTTCAGTAGATAGTGAATTTCTGATATGTTTGAAATTAGCACAATTAAATTTGACCATGTTTGTCATCTTTTTAATATGTTTTTAAAGCTTAAATTTGAGTCAAGTGTAACATCTAAATATTTAAATTCAGTCACATTCTTAATTTTTTGTCCTTCTATCAAGATATGACAAGAATTCTTGGATTTGTAGCGATTAGTAAAAAACATTGACACAGTTTTATCGACGTTTAAGGTTAAACAAGAATTCCTCAACAAATGTGAGACTTTCTCCATTTCCTGTGTTAATTTTTCAGTCACCTCTTCAGTCTTTTTACCGTGAGTATATACCACAGTGTCGTCAGCATACATAATTATATATCATGTTTATAGTCAGCGTCATGTGTGCCTGTGTTTGTGTTTATGTTAAATGTAATTGTGGTTTGTAAATATGGATGTCACCTGACTGAAAAACAAATCTACCTACGGGTACAAATAAAGTAACATGAACCCCTGAACCTGAATTCCTAGCCAAGCCATTCTTGATCCTGACTCGTGTGACTACTAAGATCATTCCTCACCTCCTCCCAAGTTAATCCACTGAAACCAAGATGATTAGCTGCTGCTTTCACTATTATTTGAATCCTCTCAGTTTTAGACTTGACTTCCATAGTGGCATTCATAGCTCTTGCTATAAAAATAACCAGTTTCTTCAGATCAACCTGGATTTCCCCATTCCGTGCCAGTTCTCTTTCCCTTACAAGCAACCTCCCCCCAGCCCTTTGCCCATTCCCTCCTCTCTGGCTCATCATTTTCACTGCTTCAGCATAGGAGATTTTATTCTGCACTCTGACCTGCTGAATTTCCCTTTCTTTCATCATCTTTTCACAGCCTCCGTAGGCCACACTATGGCTACCGCCACAGTTACAACATTTTGGCATCTCTTGGTTACAGTCTCCATACTGGTGGTCGTCCCCACATCTTGCACACCTTCTTCTCCATCTACAAGTTTTAGCTGTGTGTCCAAATCTTTGGCAGTTATAACACCGGACTGGATTAGGGACAAATTCCCTTACTCCGTAGCTCAAATAACCCAGAGTTACATTTTTGGGGAGCACATCCCCTTCAAACTCAATCACCACACCCTCAGTGTCTCTCCTCTGTCCCTCCCAAGTGGCCTGTAGTCTACGAGCTCCTTTTACAATCCCCCCTTTTAAATTGGCTTTGATTTCTTCTATTGAGACCCCTATTGGCACCCCCTAAATTACACCCTTGCTCCACTTAGACCCGTTATCAATAAAGCTTGTACTTTTCACTTTGAACCGCCCAAACTCCCTCATTTTGTCAGTTTTCTCCCTTTGCTCCTCACTCCTACACACAATCAGTAGATTTCCATCCCTCAGCACCTTTGCCATATGTATTTCTCCAACTTGATTTTTCAGTATTGTCAGTTTAACTGGGCTCGTTGTGGATATTCCCTTTTCTTCCTCAAACCTCACGATAATTTTGAATTCGGCTCGTTTCTGCACTCCTCCCTCAGCACCACCACCACTTCCACTACTCCAGGCTTTCTTAGCATTACTTCCAGGAAAGTTATCCTCTCTTTTTCCTTTCCCTTTTCCACTTCCCTGCCCAGTATCCATACTGTCTTCGCTATCCCATCAATCAGAATCTCCCCAGTCTGGCCCATTCACAACGCTGTTGTGCCGACCCGCCACACCTTCTTTCACAACGTTTCTCCTCCTCATTCTTCCGTGCTTACAAACTCCAGTCACGTCACCTGACTTCTTTGCCAAATTGTGTGACAAATTTCTCTGGTCTTCTTTCGGAGATCTAACCATAAATCAGTCAGATTAGCCAAAAACGAGCTTTCCAATTTGCCTCCCAGCTCAAACTTCCCTCCGTTTGTGTAAGTCGGCCTCCTTATCTACTTCACTTTGTCAGGCAGGTCCTGTTTAAGTGATTTCTTGATTGAGAACAGGTGTGGCAGTAATCAGGCCTGGGTGGGGCTAGAGAAATTGAACTCAGCTAGCTTTCCAAAGATGTGATAAACCACAGTTAATTTATGTTTTAACAGGGGTGGGCAATCACTTGGCCCTTTTCCACTAGTCCCCACTCAGCCCTACATGCCTCTACATGGCTTTACACGGCTCAGTACGCTTTTGTTTCCATTACAGCAGAGTACCACTTTGGGTGGGTGGGATTTTTTTACAACAAGGCAGCATCACACTCCCGTGACGTAAAACAAGGCAAAAACGAGGCAAAGCACAACATGGCGACTGCTCGGTGTCTGGCTTTTTGTTAGACAAGGGGACAGGCAGCGAGACAAAACACTCTGGAAAAGTACTGGAGTGTTTAGGAAGCCATAGAGCCGAAGATGTGAGGATTCGAACTAGATCACATATGAAGGTAAGCTAATGATTGCTAATGCTAGTTTGCTTGAAGTCCACCATACTACATTGTAATGTCTGCAAGTTATCGCTATTAGGTACTAAAATATGTTTGTTGTGTGTGTGTTTCAGATGGCTCTCTTGTGGCAAAATTGCCGCTTCAAACTGTGGGTCTGAGCGTTCAACACAGCCTCTCACTGATGTCACCCCAGCTTTACAAACAAACGCTCAGTGGCTACAGAACTTCAGAATGTCTGTAGAAACGTGTAGCTTCCTGTGCAACAAATTGCTCTGATCTGTGTGAAAATCATGGAGAGACTGTTGAAACATCATGTCATTTACCTGCTTCAGCATCACTGAGTCTGTGGTGGTGTCATGGCAAAAACTGTTCAGCTGCCAAAACTTGATCACCAGGTTGTAGTTATGGGGTTATATTAGCCATAAAATATATATTTCAACAGGTAAACAGTACTGAGTTATGTATAATAAGATATATTTAACAATTATGATGCATTTTAGGCCAAAACAAACTTGATCTAGGATTAAAAGCAACTAAAACAATGCAGTCACAAGGTTACATTAAAAATACTTGATTTACTGGATAGATACAGGTACTGTAGAAATATATATTCTCTGCATCAGCATTGTACTATACATGTATTCATGCAGTATTGCACTGGGAATTTTGACAATAAACCTTTGTACTTTTTGCAGACGTGTCTCCACTTTTGTTTTATGTGTGAAGGTTACCACCAAGTGACATAAATTAAATACTGAAAGATTGGAAAAGCTGTCTAAGAACAATCCAGCAGTTTGAGAAGTCACTTTTGGTTTGGTGTAAGTCTGTCAACAGAATTATGAACCATAAAGCACTTTGTGTTAAAATGTTAAATCCCATTAAACCCTAACCCAGGGGTGTCCAATCATGTGCCATGGAGGGCCAAGACCCTGCAGGTTCTCTCTCCTACCGTCTCTTCAGCAGGTATTTTCACTGATCAGCAGTCAGTGGAAAAAATTTGGTGGAATCTGCTGTTGAAGACACTGGTTGCAGGTAAAGCCTGCAGGGTCTTGGCCCTCCATGGCACATGATTGGACACCCCTGCACTAACCCATTATTAGAAAATACAGATGCTAATATGGCACAGAATTCCTCCATATACTGGTACTATCACTAAAGTGTGCAGTGTCTTCTGCACTGGCACATCCAGCAATACAGTCTTCAGTAAATAAAATAATCCTTTTTGGTTACTTTTTCTTAAAAATGAGCCATTATTTTCAACGTCACTGATAAATGATTTGTACTGTTGACTCTTTTCATACCAGTGTCTTAACAGACATATTTTGGATTACCAAAATGTGTCTAAATATTTTTTAACTACAATGTCATGATTCACTGCATCACAAGATTTTGTTGGTCCAAAACTGCTCCCACAACCTACAACCAGACCTTGATCTATAGACTTTTATAGGATGTTTAAGTAATTAGACTCCATAATATACTCCAATAAAATTGTCTAGCAACCCTTTTTTTCTAAAACTTTGGAGAAAGTTGGTAATGTTCTAGACACATAATCTGATTTACAGCTGAATTTGGTCAGAAGAAAGGATGTGTATGTAATTGACTCTTTTCCTACCAGTGTCATAATAGACAAAACACAATCATGATGCAAACACAGTCACTGGTTTATTATAAGTAGCAGCACAATTACAGACCGTTTTGTTTCATATATACACAAGTTAAAAAAATCACTGGGGATGGGGAGCCGGCCACTCATTGCGTTCACAAGCTTGTCCAGTTCAGCCAGAAAAGCTTGATTGAAGGCAGCAGTTTGTGTCATCTCCTCCCTTTGGAAGGCGACTTCTTGCTTCACGTGCGTCATCGGCAAGCCGGTTGATGACCTGCATGTGCTGGGCAAGTGCATCACGGTGCTGTTCAAGCTGCCGTTCATGGAGCTGCATCTTGTCACCATGTACTGTATCTGGGGAAACTCAGTGGCAAGGTCTGTTGTGGGGTGGCTCCTTTTCTTCTTGCCTAGACGAAAGACAGAAATGCACGGTGGTTAGTTAACCCCTTGCGCTCTGGTCAATTTCCCTAAAAACGCCTAAAAATAATGTACCCAAAGTAAATCAAAAGCTGTTCTTCAACCCTTTGCAGCATCTTCATGGGGTTGGTCTCATTTAAAAGAAAACACTTTGAAGTTTTTGGTAAAACAGTCATAATCTCTCTAAGTGCTCCTGCCACTGAGTAACAGTCATCTAAACATACTGAACTTGAAGAAAATAAAGTTTGCCTGGGTGTTTTTTTTAGATACAAATGCAAAAATGCAACAGAAATGTAGAACCAAGTGTTATCCAGCTGAGGTCAAAATTTTGTAACAATACCACAAAAAATGAATATATTACACAGCTTTTTTCTCAGGTTGTTCCCAGGTGTTTTTGAACTGTGCCAAATTGTGCCAAATGGCAACAGTTTGGAAAAACGTCTAACTTTTGAATGATTCAACAAAGAAGCTTCATCTTGGGCTCTAATGAAAGGTGACACTCAGGGCTCTGTGTGTGTGTGTGTGTGTGTGTGTGTGTGTGTGTGTGTGTGTGTGTGTGTGTGTGTGTGTGGAGGGGGTTGTTTATTCATTCATGAATGAATGAATGAACAAACAAGCCCCCCACACACAAAGAAGCATGCCACGTAAAAAATGTGTGGCCTTTTTTTACAAGAAAAAATGACCTACAGTGCAATAAAAATGATACTAAAATATCTGCAATGTAGAGGATAACAACCCCCCCCCCCCCCGCTACAGAGAAGCGCGGCGCACAAAAAAAGGGTCCGTCAACGGTCCGTCATGTGGCGATGACGCACAGTTGTAATTACCGATCGGTCAAAAGTCATTTTTATTACTATTTTCAGTGATAAAGAATAATTTAGCTTATAACACTTACCTGTCCACAACAGCAGTGTCGTTGGCGAACATCTCTTCCTCATTGTCAGACGAACATGAAGCTGGTCCGCTTGTTACGACTCGTGGTTCTGGTCACGCGACCCGGTCAAACCATGATTCCATTATTGCGGTTTTGGCGATCGATTTTTCAAAACAAATAAGAACAGTAGTAAGAAAAAAAGACTGGCGAACGCTACCGTTACACACAGTGGATTACACAAAACAGATTTTACGCACAGGATGCACGCTTTCAGTCGTCGAACTTCTCTGCTTCAATTGGCTTGTTGTATTCGCAGTCGTTGGTAGGTGGGTCCTTCTTGCTAGGTTTTCAGTCATTGGTTCTTCAAGGTTTCAGAAACCCAATTGAAGGCTCTTATTAGTCGAATGAGAGGTCAATCAAATCTAAACCAATCAAAGCACTCCTTTGGCTTTCTGTTCGCGGCTGTGTCTGTAGTGGAAGAACGGAAATGCAGCTTTTTTTTTTTTCAGTGTGCCCTGAGACGCACAGTGCGCACAAGGACGCACTAGGACACAGAGACGTGACCGCCCGCGGTATCCCGGAGTGCAAGAGGTTAAAGCAAGTTGAAAGCATATATTAGGGAAATACACTTGTGAAAGCCGGTGGTGGGATGTGACAAAAATGCTTCGTTGATGTTGCTGTGCCTCAGTAGAGCAGATTTTGCAGGCACCAGGTTTTGTTTAAAATAATTTTTTCTTATTGTGGCCTCAGAAATCTGAATGAGTTAATACAGTCAGCTGACTTAAATCATTTCAATGAAACACGTTGACTGCAAGTACGTTCGAAAGCGAGTTCATGTGCTACATCAGTTTTTCAAAAACAAGAATTATATCAGTACTTCCTCCACCACAGCTAAAAATGGGACCAGGCTGTGGACCCCTGACAAGTGATCACCCCAGGGTCCACTCTGTACATGTACAAGTACATTTTCAATCCAGGGATTTATGGTGGAAAAGAAACAGCACGACAACACTGTTCCAACACTGTTTTTGGAAAATCCACAGAATAGGTATGTGGGTCTATTATGAGGCTTTAGGAAATTATATTTATTTATTTTTATTTATTTTGTATACTTTATTGATCCTCAGAGGGGAAATTGAGGGCATCCACCTGGATGGATGAAGCAGCCACGGTACGAATCACTTTATAAATCACTGGTTTGAAAATGCACTTGTATATGTTGAGATTTTGGATCCTGGGGTCCACTTGATCTGTATCCATATAAACACAACATGCTGAGGGAGGCGGACCCCTGGAATATGGAAACAGATTCTAGAGAGAAAATGCGCACAACTTAATGCACAGCACCAAAGTGCAACACATACACAAACCAGGATTTTAACCAGGATTAATATATTTCATTGTTTTACTCTCACAAATACTTAAGACAAAGCAAGCGTGAATCAGCAGAGTTGGCTATTAGCTAGCTAGCGCTCCTCGCTAACACTCGTTAGCCAGGACAGAACCGCGTTGTTATTGCTCAAAAAAAGTGAGCTTGCCACCAGTAGGATAAATAAGCGAAAAGATGCACAATATCACAAAACACTCACCATCCATGGTTCTCTCACCTTCACCTTCAGCTTCTCCCTACATTGTTTTAATGTCCGGTTGTATCCTGGGCTGCCATCTGTTTAGCTGCGGGTCGCTCCATCTCGCTCTGGATACTATTGTCAGCCACCAAGCACAAAAAAGTCTGCACCTCTTCGTTGGACCACGATGTACATTTCCGTGAAACCTGCGAAGCCATCTTTATTAATATCGTGTTTACTTACTGACCGTGTTTACTCGCTGAACAATTTTTTGCAAATAGCGGTTGTAGATTCTGCAGAAGACGGCGCTCTCATGACGTTACACCCTGACCAATCAGTGGCCTGCAGTCTGTTGACGTCACATTTTCAGCCCGACTCAGCACGGTTAGAACCCCAATGGAATAGGTATGAAAAAAATACTTGGTACCAGGTACTAATGGAAAAGCCTACAAAGCGCGCCAAGTCAAAGTGAGTAGGGCTGAGTGGGTACTACTGGAAAAGGGGCTACTTTTTTCACACAGGGCCTTGTAGATTTGGATTTTTTTTTTTTACCCTTAATAACACTTTCATTTAAAAACGGCATTTTGTGTTTACGTGTATTATCTTTGTCTAATATTTAAATATGTTTGATGATCTGAAACATTTAAGTGTGACAAATATGCAAACAAAGGAGAAATCAGGAAGGGGGCAAACACTTTTTTACACCACTCTGTGTGTGTGTGTGTGTGTGTGTGTGTGTGTGTGTGTGTGTGTGTGTGTGTGTGTGTTTCAAGATTCAAAGATTTTTATTTGTCAATACTTCTATACGTGTAGGACATACAGGAGAATTGAAATTCCGTTTCTCTCTCTCTTAGTGGTGTGCGCAATATATACAGCCGTGGACAAAATTGTTGGTACCCCTCTTTTAATGAAAGAAAAACCCACAATGGTCACAGAAATAACTTGAATCTGACAAAAGTGGTAGTAAATAAAAATTCTATGAAAATTAACCAGTGAAAATCAGACAACGCTTTTGAATTGTGGTTCAACAGAATTATTTTAAAAAACAAACTCATGAAACAGGCCTGGACAAAAATGATGGTACCCTTAACTTAATATTTTGTTGCACAACCTTTTGAGGCAATCATTGCAATCAAACGATTTCTGTAACTGTCAGTGAGACTTCTGCGCCTCTCAGCAGGTATTTTGGCCCACTCCTCATGAGCAAACTGCTCCAGTTGTCTCAGGTTTGAAGGGTGCCTTCTCCAGATAGCATGTTTCAGCTCCTTCCACAGATGTTCAATAGGATTTAGATCAGGGCTCATAGAAGGCCGCTTTAGAATAGTCCAATGTTTGGCTCTTAGCTATTCTTGGGTGTTTTTAGCTGTGTGTTTTGGGTCATTATCCTGTTGCAAGACCCATGACCTGCGACTGAGACCAAGCTGTCTGACACTAGGCAGCACATTTCTCTCTAGAATAACTTGATAGTCTTGAGATTTCATTGTACCCTGCACAGATTCAAGACACCCTGTGCCAGATGCAGCAAAGCAGCCCCACAACATAACAGAACCTCCTCCATGTTTCACAGTAGGGACAGTGTTCTTTTCTTGATATGCTTCATTTTTGCGTCTGTGAACATAGATCTGATGTGCCTTGCCAAAAAGTTCCAGTTTTGTCTCGTCTGTCCATAGGACATTCTCCCAGAAGCTTTGTGGCTTGTCAACATGCAGTTTGGCAAATTCCACTCTTGGCTTTTTTATGATTTGTTTTCAATAGTGGTATCCTCCTTGGTTGTCTCCCATGAAGTCCACTTTGGCTCAAACAACGACGGATGGTGCGATCAGACACTGATGTACCTTGACCTTGCAGTTCACCTTGAATGTGTTTAGTTTACCATTTGTATTATCCGTCTCTTCCATTTTTCATCAAGTTTCCTCCTGCGGCCATGTCCAGGGAGGTTGGCTACAGTCCTGTGGATCTTAAATTTCTGAATAGTATGTGCAACTGTAGTCAGAGGAACATCAAGCTGCTTGCAGATGGTCTTATAGCCTTTACCTTTAACATGCTTGTCTATAATTTTCTTTCTAATCTCCTGAGACAACTCTCTCCTTTGCTTCCTCTGGTCCATGTTTAGTGTAGTACACACCATGTCACCAAACAGTACAGTGACTACTTGTCACCCTTTAAATAGGCCGACTGACTGATTACAAGTTTGTAGACACCTGTGATGTTAATTAGAGGACACATCTTGGTTGACCTATGGTCACATTATTTTCAGTCTTTTCTAGGGTTACCATCATTTTTGTCCAGGCCCGTTTCATGAGTTTGTTTTTTTTAAAGTAATTCTGTTGAACCACAATTCAAAAGCAATGTGTGATTTTCATTGGTTAATTTTCATAGAATTTTTATTTATTACCACTTTTGTCAGATTCAAGTTATTTCTGTGACCATTGTGGGTTTTTCTTTCATTAACAGAGGGGTACCAACAATTTTGTCCACGTGTGTAAGAAAAGAAGGAATAAGGATGAAAAACAACAACAGCAGTCTGTGTACAGTAATGCTACCCATAGTACAAATACAGATAAAAGATAAAACCCAGCAATCCTAGATACAGAAAAAGTAGAGCTGTAATGCCCGTAATTGCATGTTCAATATGGCAGTGGAGGTGCAGACAGTAACAGATTGGACTGCACATGATCAATATTGCAATACAGACAGACAGCAGCAGGTATGGTAGTTGTGCAAATAGTTGCAGTAGGGTAAGGTGCAGAAGCATACAGCAGCAGATGTAATTACTGTTGGTCTGCCAAGTCTTTCTGTGCAAACGGCTGAGGTAGTTATTGTGTGGGTGAGTGTGTTACGGTCCAGGGGTGGGGGGAAGGTGGGAGTGGGCAGAGTTCAGGGTCCTGATGGCCTGGTGAACAAAGCTGTTTGGCAGTCTTGTGGAGTGGGCCCGGAGGCTCTGGTACGTTTTCCCCGAGGGCAGGGGGCTGAAGAGGGAGTGTGAGGGGTGGGAGGTGTCACCTACAATGTTGATGGCTCTGCGGGTGAGGCGGGTGTGGTAGATGTCTGGGGGGGCAGAGGGGCACCGATGATCTTGTCGGCTGCTTTCACTGTGCGTTGTAGTGTCTTTTGGCAGGAGGTAGTGCAGCTTCCATACCACACTGTGATGCAGCTGGTGAGGATACTCTCAGTGGTACCCCAGCAGAGTGAGCACATGATGGGGGGTGGGACTCGTGCTCGCCTCAGTTTGCGGAGGAAATAGAGGTGAGTCTGAGCCTTCTTGGCCAGTGATGTGGTGTTGTTAGACCAGGAGAGGTCCTTAGAGATGCGCACCCCCAGGAATTTGATGCTGCTCACCCTCTCCACGGATGCTGTGTGTGTCCTCTCCTGAAGTCGACCACAATCTCCTTGGTTTTTCCCACATTCAGGAAGAGATTATTGTCTTTACACGACCGGACCAGTTGGCTCACCTCATTTCTGTAGTTAAGATAAGATAAGCCTTTATTAGTCCCACAATGGGGAAATTCCAGAATTGGCCTCTTCATTGTTGGTGATGAGGCCCACCACTGTCATGTCGTCCACAAACTTAATGATGTGGGTGGTGCTGTAGGCTGGTACGCAGTCATGGGTCAGCAGGGTGAAGAACAGCTGGCTGAGCACTCACCCTTGTGGGGCCCCTGTGCACAGTGTAATGGTCTTGGAGGTGTTGCTGCCGACCCGCACATTCTATGGCCTCCCTGTGAGAAAGTCCAGCACCCAGTTACAGAGAGAGGTTTTGAAGTGTCTGAGTTTTTGTATTAGGTGCTGGGGGATGATTGTGTGGAATGCTGAACTGAAGTCCAAAAACAGCATTCGCACATAGGTGTTCTTTGAGTCCAGGTGGGTGAGGGCTGGATGGAGAGCAACAGCAATGGCATCTTCTGTGGATCAGTTTGACCTGTATGCAAACTGAGATGAGTTGTGGGAGGGAGGGTGGACTTGATGTTCTGCATGACCAGCTGCTCGAAGCACTTCATTATGATGGAGGCAAGTGCTACTGGCTGGTAATCGTTATCGTTGTAGCTGGATGGGACGGTCTTCTTTGGGACTGGTTGGTTGGTTACCAACATAACTCAAAAAGTTCTGAACGGATTTTGATGAAATTTTCAGAAAAGGTGTGTCATGGCATGGGGAACAGATGATTAGATTTTGGTGATGATCTGAGAGTGTATACCTCCACCAAGGGCTTCGTTTTTATTTGTGCAGCAGGATTACACTAAAACTATTGGATGGATTTGGATGAAATTTTCACCAGAGGTGGTTCTTGGGCTAGAGATGATCTCATTACATTTTGGTGATGATCTATGAATGCATACCTCCACCAAGGCTCTTATCTTCTCACAGAGTGTTAGCGAGAATAGTCCAAAATTACTGGAAGAATTTGGATGAAATTTTCACCAGAGGTGGTTCTTGGGCTAGAGAGGAACCCATTACATTTTGATTTGGATCTGAAATGCATGCCTCCACCAAGGTTCTTATCTTCTCACAGAGTGTTCACAGCAATACTCCAAATCTAATTGATAGACTGTAATGCAGTTTTCACCACAAGTGGCTCTAGGCCTACACACAAACCCATTACATTTTGAAGGTGATCCATGAGAGACGGAAGGAGCCTTGGCAGAGGTATTCGCTCTCTGCATGCTTTTCTAGTTGTCAAATAAGATTACTTATATCGTGATATGAAATTTTGGTCATATCGCACAGCCCTAGCTCGTAACAACAAGCCTGATACCCCATACTCCTAAAGCACCCCCACAAGAGACCACGAGAGACACAATCGAATGCTTTCTTCAAGTCCACAAAACACATGTAGACTGGTTGGGCAAATTCCCACAAACCCTTGAGGATCCTCGAGAGGGTGAGGAGTTGGTCCGATGTGCCACGACCAGGACAAAAACCACATTGTTCCTTTTGAATCCTTGGTTCATTTGTAATGAACTAAGAAGTTAAAAAAGGATTGTAAATTTGGTGATTTATGGTGATTTAATTCTTGGTAGACCGTGGCCCTGATTGACGTTCATGCATTTATAGGAGTGACTACCCTGTACCAAGATGGCGGCTCCATTGACACATTTGCTCC
Organism: Pholidichthys leucotaenia; assembly: GCA_020510985.1. Taxonomy (NCBI): domain Eukaryota; kingdom Metazoa; phylum Chordata; class Actinopteri; order Cichliformes; family Pholidichthyidae; genus Pholidichthys; species Pholidichthys leucotaenia. The sequence continues at coordinate 357,011,142 of CM035843.1, read as the reverse complement.
AATGAACAGGAGTAGTCCAGGCGACATGTTTATATCTATGAGCCAGAGATGAGAAAGAAGCACCATTTTACTTGACATGAGGTGGAATTTAGAATCCTGAATTAAAACAAATTAGGAGTTGATATGAGAAATATGCTTTCTTCAGTTGTTGATTACTATTTACAGCTTTATCTGTTTCTGTTATAAAACAACAATAGTAGGCTAAAAGCCTGTTAATAGATTGGGTTGTTCCTCATATGACCTGTCATAGCTGTAACATTCATGTGGCGAAGTCTGACTATATTGATATTTATACCATAACATATCTAATCTATTTTAAAAAAACATTTACTGAAGGCACAGTAACAGTATGCTTAGAGATTCGATTCCAGGAATTAACTACCCTTATAGTCAGAAATTTTGTAGAACTCTGTGCCGCATAATTTCTTTAACAAGCCTCTTAGTGACCTCTAAGTTGGTTTTATTTCTCCAATTTTATGTACTTGGCATCCACTGTATAGCATCCCGATAAATATCTCAGATTTCTGTACCTGTAATCACTGCCACGTAAGAAATTGCATTAATAGAAAGTATTCTTAGATTTTTGTGAATGGGGTACCACTTGCAGAGTCTTGTGACACCAGCTTGCCAATCCGATTCGAGCCGTATTTTTAGAATGCATTCTGAGTACGGTTCTGTATCTATAGCCACTGCCAAAATATTATGCACTGAGCCACAAAACACAACTTCAGCTTTAAAAGGAAGGCAAAATGGTAAATTTTCTTATAATCTTTTGGAAATTGCAAGATAAATGTCTTGCAGTTTTGTTCTTTTTGTCATGGAGTTGTTCTTGTAAATTTGTGAGTGTTTTTCCTTTCACCCTTTATTGGGCGAAGAACCATATTTGGTAACTTCAGGAGACATAATATATTGTAACACTATTATAATAATAATAATAACAATCATTGAAACAGTCTTCTAATACCTGCCAATAATGGTCTAGGGTTGAAATTTTGAACTTTCGAGTATATTAATGAGTGCTCTATAAAGAGTTACATTTTTTTGGCTTTTGGCTGCCCCCTTTCGGGGTCACCACAGCATATCATCACTTTTTATCACGATGGTCTGCATGTTGATTTACCCAGGCTTGGGACCAGCATAGCAAGTACACTGGCTTGTGCTCCCCTGTAGCTGGGTAAACACCTTTTCTTCTCTCATTCCATTGTGCTGAGCACCAAGCCAGAAGGCAGAAAGTACCATTTTACCCGGCCAGGGCTTGAACCCATGACCTCCCAGTTGTGGGATGGCTGCTCTACCTTTAGGCTACTACTCCAATGTTTTTCTTTAAATGTAACGTTTTCTTTGTTTCATAACTTGAAACTTTTTTTGATTAAATTTGTTTTGTTCTCAATTTTTTTTTTTTTATAAATATATGACTTTATTCAAAATATTCTTGACTTTGGCAGTTTTACAAATGTAACTTTTGTGTGAATGTGCAAATAAAGTTTAAATGTTTTCCACATATATTTGCAGCTTTCCCTATTAAATTTGTATCTTAATTATGAGTTTTCTGGTGAAAGCTTCAGGGAGCCGGTGGTTATGGGCAAAATGTGGCTTTTAAACTGCAGGTTGCAGAGCTCTTTTGTCCAGTGGATGCAAACTGGTTTTCAGTGCAAAAATTTAATGCCAAATCAGTCTTAAAAAATTAACAAAACAAAGTTAGTAAATATTTCCTAAGCATGTTGTGCTATTGTATCTCACTTATTCAATTTGGCTTGGTTGCTCATATTTAAGACAGTTTGGTGGTTTCACACCATAGAGTGGGCAGTAAAGTCTAGTTTAATGATATGACCATCCTGACCGAGATATCACTCTCTCCCATTGCCTTGTTCTGAACACACCACTTTCCTGTATGTTAAAATTCAGCAGAGAATAGTTACTGAGTAAAATATCTGTCAGAGCAGATGGTTTATTGCATCCTCTTAATCTTTTACTTGGAATGAACCTGGTGCGTGCACATGTACACATGAATTATGGCTCCTGTATACACAATTCTCAGGTGGTTTTTTTTGTTTTCCTTTAATTTGACTTGTCACACACTTTGTGATTGCGTGCCACCCTGCAGCAGTTTTTCCATATTGATGCACACACTCAAACTAGTCGGTAGATTAAATTATCAACATGTGGTCTTTGATGAAGCCAAGACCAATAAATGGGTGCTTAAGGTTGCTCATTTATTTGATTTCTTGTTAATATTTAACAGTTTCTACTGTTTACAATTGCAGCTGGAGACATTCGGAAGGTCAAGGAGTGGCACTAGTTATATTTTAAAGATGCACTCCAGTGGATATAAATTCCCTATAAAAACAAATATAGTCTAAAATGATATTTTATGCCCCTTTTTCTACAAACAAAACCTTTCATTGTCTTACAGTTTTGTGTCAAAATCTTTTCACTTTCTCCCCTCCTTCAAATGCCAGGATCTGTGATTACTAGGCCAAACCCACATCCCACAAGGCTAATAGTGGCTAGCACTCCATTATCAGAATAAATCCTGTGATAAAAAGACTTAGTGGTTGAAGGATATACCCAGTTGTATGCACAGTGGTCCAGGATAATGACTAAAAAACTGTATTGGTCCTTAAAAGCAGTTTAATGGTAAAACCCATCTTTATTTTGGTCAAGTTTTCAAAGCATCTGGTTAAAAAATGCTAACTAGCCTGGAGGGTAACGTCAGTTAGGCCAGAGAATCCTGATTGGCTCAAAACTATGAATGTGCAGGCGCCATGCATTGCGATGTCACCAAAAACACACTGTCTAAACTTTTTCAGGGGGTGGGGCTTGAGTGAAACTTTAAAGCCAAAAAACAGAGACTTTGAGTGGTTTCACTCTTGATATATCTTGTAAGTCATAAAAAACATATTAAAGACATGTTAACGGGGGGGGGGACCTCACATTTTGACAGAGTGTCACTTTAAATATTCAGTTCAATTCAACTTTATTTATATAGCGCCATTTCACAACAACTGTCGTCTCATAGCACTTTCAACTGTAGGGGAAACCCCCACAATTGCAGAAAGACCCCAGCAATCAGGCGATCCCCTGTGAGCAAGAGCTTGGTGACGGTGGAGAGGAAAAACTCCCTTTTAACAGAAAGAAACCTCCAGTAGAACCAGGCTCAAGGAGGGGCAGTCATCTGCTGTGACTGGCTGGGGTGTGAGGGGATAGAGAAGATGAAAAGAACAGACATGTAGAGAGCAAACAGCACGATGGGGACTCAATCTATGGGAGAGAACAAACAGATGTTAATGACCAGCAAAAAAAAATATATTTCATTGAGAGTGAAGAAAGGAGTGAAGCCCAGTGCATTATTGGAGGTCCCCTGGCTGTCTAAACCTATTAGCAGCATAACTAAGGGAGGGTTCAGAGACACATGATCCCTCCCTAATTGTAGGCTACATCAAAAAGGAAGGTTTTAACCCTGTTCTTAAAAATAGAGATCGAGTCTGACTCCCGAATCCAGATTAGCAGCTGGTTCCACAGGAGAGGAGCTTGATAACTGAAGGCTCTGCCTCCCATTGTACTTTTGGAGAGTCTAGGTATTACAAGTAATCCAGCATTTTGGGAGCGTAGTGCTCTGTTAGGATAATAGGGTGGTATTAGATCTCTTAAATAAAAAGGGGCCTGATTGTTTAGAGCTTTGAAAGTGAGAAGAAGGATTTTAAACTTAATTCTAAACTCTATGGGAAGCCATTGAAGGGAGGCCAGAACCGGCGAGATGTGATCTCTCTTTCTAGTACCTGTTAAAACTCTTGCTGCAGCATTTTGGATCAACTGAAGACTTTTTAAAGATGTTTTACTCTAATCTTGAGCTAACAAAAGCGTGGATCAGTTTCTCAGCATCACTCTGAGACAAGATGCTCCTAATCTTGGCAATATTACGCAAATGATAGAAGGCAGTCTTAGAAATGATTTTAGTATGTGAATTGAAAAACAGATCTTGATCAAAAATAACTCCAAGGCTCCTCACAGAGCTATTAAGAGAAAGAGTAACCACATCCAAACTAAAAGTTTGATTTGGAAAGGAATTTCTAAGGTTTTTTGGACCAACTAGAATGACTTCAGTCTTATCTGAATTTAATAGCAGGAAATTACAAGTCATCCAAGCTTTGATTTCCTTAAAACAGGCTTCTATCTTGGCTAATTGATTACTATCATCTGGCTCCATTGACAGGTATAACTGTGTGTCATCTGCATAACAATGAAAATGTATAAGATAAGATAAGCCTTTATTAGTCCCACAACGGGGAAATTCCAGGATTGCAACAGCACAGGGATAGCAACACTCAGAGCAACAATCAGAAGGCAAGAAAAAAAAACAAGCAAGCAAGAGCAGCTAATAAACATATGTACGTATTACTATAAAATATATATATATACACACACACACAGACACACAGTGCAGAGCATTGTAGCTGGATGGAATAAATATATGAATATATGAACACACAGTGCAGAGCATTGTAGCTAGATGGAATAAATATGTAAATATATAAACACCCACAGTACGGAGCATTGCAGCTAGGTGGAATAAATATGCAAGTATATAAACACACACAGTGCGGAGCAATGTAGCTAGATGGAATAATATGTAGATATATAAATATATAAACACCCACAGTACGGAGCATTGTAGCTAGATGGAATAAATATGCAAATATATAAACACACACAGTGCAGAGCATTGTTGCTAGATGGAATGAAACAGCATAACCGTCTACTTAGTTATCCTACATGGTATGATTATGTGCCCATACATATTCTCACCCTCCATAGCGACCGGTATGTTCCTAGTTGTATGCCGGAGAGGACCATTGTGTAAGTCTATTGCATCTTTTGCATTCAAAAAACTATTAGTTTGTTACGTCTTTTTGCTATCTCTGCGAGCAGCCCTGCTTAGGTTGTACAGTCTGACAGCCGTTGGTAGGAAGGACCTACGAAACCTCTCGGTTGTGCACCTGGGATGATGTAGTCTGCTGCTAAATGAGCTCCTCAGTGCATTCAGTATGTCCTGCATAGGGTGGAACTCGGACTCCAGCAGAGATGACAGTTTAGCCACCGTCCTTCTCTCTCCTATCTCCTCCATCGGATCAAGGCGCTGCCCCAGGACAGAGCTAGCTTTCTTAATCAGTTTGTTCAGTCTCTTCCTATCGGCTGCAGTAATGCCACTGCCCCAGCAGACCACTCCAAAAGTGATGGCTGATGCCACCACCGTGTCATAGAATGACTTCAGCAGCGCCCCTTGTACACCAAAAGACCTGAGTCTCCTCAGCAGGAACAGCCTGCGCTGTCCCTTCTTGTAGAGTGCATCAGTATTGTGTGACCAGTCTAGTTTATTGTTCAGATGAATACCCAGGTACTTATAGGATGTCACCATCTCGATGTCTGTTCCCTGTATATTTACTGGTACTGTGAGGGGCTGCCCATGCCTGCGGCAGTCCACCACCAGCTCCTTAGTTTTCCTCGCGTTGATCTGGAGGCAGTTCCGATGGCACCAGTCCACGAAGTCCTGGATAAGCCCTCTGTACTCAGCTTCATCTCCATTGGAGATGAGGCCAACGATCGCAGAGTCATCAGAGAACTTCTGTAGATGGCAGTGTGTTGTGTTGTGTGAGAAGTCCGCAGTATAAAGAGTGAACAGGAAGGGAGCCAGCACCGTTCCCTGGGGGGCCCCCGTGCTACTGATGATCGTGTCGGACACACAGTCCCGGGTTCTCACAAACTGAGGCCGGTTCGTGAGGTAGTCCAGGATCCATGATGACAGGTGCTGGTCCACCCCTGCGCGCAGCAGCTTGTCCTTCAGGATCATCGGTTGGATGGTGTTGAAAGGAGAAGTCAAAGAACATGATCCTCACCATATTCCCGGGCTTCTCCAGGTGGGACAGAGAACGGTGAAGGAGGAAGATCACCGCATCCTCCACCCCAATGCCATGCTGGTAGGCGAACTGGAGTGGATCCATCGCTGGTTCCACCAGGGGGCGGAGGTGAGCAAGGAGCAGTCTCTCCAGGGTCTTCATCAAGTGGGACGTCAAGGCCACCGGTCTGTAGCTGTTCAGGTCTTTGGGGTGGGAAGTTTTTGGTACAGGTACCACACAAGATGTTTTCCACAGCTGTGGTACCCTCCCCAGTTTCAGGCTCATGTTGAAGATATACGTCACAATCCCACACAGCTGGTCTGCACAGGACTTGAGGAGCTTTGCGCTGATGCCGTCCGGTCCCGGCGCCTTCCTCGCCTTGATCTTCCTCAGCTCCGTCCTCACCTGGGTCCTGGTCAGGGTCAGGATGGGGGGCTGTGTGTTGGGAGTGGGGGGGTGTTGGTAGAGTGGGGAGTGGGCAGCAGGACTTGATTTCTTTAGAGGCAGCAGTGGTTGTTGTGCAGTCAGGGGGGAGGCGGTTGGTCAAATCTATTGAAAAACAGATTCAGGTTGTTCGCCCACTCCCTGCCCCCTGTGGCCTGGGGGGAGGTATTCTGGAGCCCCGAGATGGTTTTGAGGTTTCTCCAGACCCCGCTGATGTCGCTCTGTTGCAGCTTGTCCTCCATCTTCTTCCTGAAGCTGTCCTTGCCTTCTCTGATCTTTCTCCTCAGCTCCCTCTGTACGGACTTCAGCATCTTCCTGTTCCCCGACCTGAAGATCCTCTTCTTCTCTCTCAGAAGTGTTTTTATCTCAGGGTTGATCCAGGGTTTGTTGTTTGAGTGACGCCGTATGGTCTTGGTGGGAACGGATTTGTCCACACAGAAGCTGAGGTAGCCCGTGAAGGTGTGAATGAGGCCATCGATGTCCTCACCATGTGGATCGCAGAGCTGCTTCCAGGCGGTGGCTTCAAAACAGCCCTTTAGGGTGTCCATTGTCTCCTCAGACCATAACTCCACAGTGTGCATGGCCGGAGGTTGTCTGTGCACTAGGGGTTTGTACACCGGCCGGAGATGAACCAAGTTGTGATCCGATCTCCCGAGTGGGGGTAGTTGTGATGAGGTGTACGCCTCCTTAGTGTTTGCGTAGAATAAATCCAGTGTTTTATTGTCTCTAGTGTGGCATGTGACATACTGGGTGAACGTGGGTAGAATGGGAGACAGTGAAACATGGTTGAAATCGCCTGAGATGAGGAGAAGAGCATCTGGGTGTTCTGTCTGCAGCCTGCTGGTTACTGAATGGATGACGTCACGTGCTGTCCCAGCGTTCGCCGTCGGATTTGCATAAACAACAATGCAGATCACGTGTGAGTGTTCTCTCGGGAGATATGTAGGCCTCATGCTAACAGCTAGCAACTCAATGTCTTTGCTGCAGTGTCGTTGTTTAACAGTGATATGTCCCGGTCTGCACCAGTTGTTGTTAACATACATGATCACTCCACCGCCCCTAGCCTTGCCACTGTCTGGTGTTCGGTCAGCTCGTATCATGTGAAAACCCTCCAGCTCAATGTTAGCATCTGCTGCTAGTTCAGTTAGCCACGTCTCAGTAAACAAAAGGAGAGAGCACTCCCGGTATGTGCTATCATAACGGGAGATAGCCGCTAGCTCATCTAACTTTCCCAGTATCGACCGTACATTTCCCATGACAACAGATGGAAGGGAGGGTCTGTACCTTATATTTTTTGTCCTCCGCCTTACTCCAGCCCGGCAGCCGCGGCGTTTTCGCCTCAGTTCACTCGGTATGTCGAGTTTTTCCAATGGGACCGGGTGGCGGTTGAATGCTAGCAGCTGTTCTCTGCTGTATCGTATCCTGCTATAGACAGTGGCTCCGTCCACCGGCTCAGGAGACATTTAGGACGATCTGTGTGTCCGTGATATAAGTGGGGTGAAAAAAAAAGACGGATCAAAAGAGAGAGGAAGGGAAAAAGACTCGGAATCGAGCCGCTGTTGCAAAAGGCAGCCGACTCGTGTGGCGCCGAGAGAAAAAAAAAAAAAAAAAAAAAAAAAAAAAAATACAGTGCTTTCTAATAATGTTGCCTAACGGAAGCATATATATAAACTAAAAAGAGTAGGGCCTAGCACAGATCCTTGTGGAACTCCATGACTGAGCTTTGACTTGAAAGAAAACTCATTATTGACATGAACAAACTGGAATCTATAAGATAAATAAGATTTGATGCGATAAGGAGGTCATTGGTGACCTTCACTAAGGCTGTTTCAGTACTATGATGGATTCTAAAACCAGATTGAAACTCCTCAAATAAACCATTTCCCTTCAAGTGGTCAAATAATTGCCGAGCAACAACTCTTTCTAAGATTTTTGAAATGAAAGGGAGACTAGAGATTGGTCTATAGTTAGCTAAAACTCCTGGATCCAGCATTGGCTTTTTGAGTAAGGGTTTAATTAAAGCAGTTTTAAAAGCCTGCGGTACATGACCTAAAGTTAATGAAGAATTGATTATTTGAAGAATAGAGCTACCAATAAATGGGAAGACTTCTTTAAATAACCTGGTAGGAATAGGGTCTAAAAGACAAGTTGAAGGCTTGGATGAGGAAATTATTTTGTCTAACTCTAAAAGGTCAATTGGAGTAAACTCATCCAAACAGATATCAATTGAACGAGTTGTAGTAGTTACTGTATTTAAGTTAACAGTGGGAAGAATCTGAGTGATTTCATCTCTGATAGATTTTATTAATGAAAAAGTTCATAAAGTCCTGACTTTCCTGACTCGTAAGCTCTAAGGGAATGCTAGGATTGACAGAGTCCTGACTCTTTGTCAGCCTGGCTACAGTGCTGAAAAGAAACCTGGGATTATTCTTGTTCTCGTCTATTAACGCAGAATAATAACTCGTTCTAGCTCTTCTAAGAGATTTTTTTATAAATTAAAAGATGATTTCTCCAAGCTAAATAGATTTCATCTAAATTAGTGGAGCGTCATTTTCTTTCTAATTGACGAGTCTTCTGTTTTAAGCAACGAGTAACGAAATATGCACATGGTAACATGTTGCTTTGTTTAACAGTACATGCACAAAGGAACTGGTACTGCTATGTGACACATCAGATGCTATAATTCAAAATCCTGCATGATCTCTCCATTTAAATGTTTTTTTTGTTGTTGTTTTTTTGTGTCTCCTAGTAAATAAGAGCATTTCCAGAATGTCACCTTTGGCACTCTTTCGCCAAATTGGAGCTCGAAGAGTTGTGACACAGACTCCGGGGAGATTTACGAGAAATCTCAGGTGCTTTTTTACCTGTTTGCCAGAAGAAGCCAGACAGGAGGGCTCCTTCTATTCCTCCTACCACTACAGACATTTCACATCATCAGCCTCTCACTGGACCAACTCCTCATCACCTACAGTAAATCAGAAGACACCATCTTACAGCTACATTGTTGTTGGGGCTGGGTCAGCAGGCTGCGTTCTTGCCAACCGCCTCACTGAGGATGCCCATGAGTCTGTGTTGCTGCTGGAGGCTGGGCCTAAGGACTTGTGGCTCGGCAGCATCCGACTCACCTGGAAGATCCACATGCCTGCTGCACTGACTTACAACCTCTGTGATGACAAGTACAGTAATCAGATGAACTCTTCTGCCCTTCATGGGTTTTCAGATATTTTTGTGAAGAAGCATAGTACTGTGCAAACATTGGTCATGTTTTCATATTTTGCTTCTAGGTAGACAAGACTAGCTAGAAAATTTATTAAGTGCTCCTGAGCAATAGTTCTCCAGACTTCCTGAAAGTCTTTCAAAGTATTTTTTTTTTTTTTTTTGACATTGCTGCTTTTCCTTCCATTTTCAGTCTAGTACAGTTTGTGACCATTGGCCAGTTTTCTTCCCCCAAAATTGGGGGAAAAAAAAAACCCTGACAAGTTGAGGAAAAATAAAGTTCTAAGTCTAAAAGAAAAAGGTCTGCAGCAGATGAACGGTGGGCGGTGTGGTGGAGCAGTGGTTATCACTGCACCAGCACAGCAACACACCCTTGGCCATGGGATCCCTGGTTCGATCCCAGCCCCTGACCAACAGTGATCTGTGTGGAGTTTGCATGCTGTCCCCGTATCTGCGTGGGTTTACTCCGGGAGTTCTCCGGTTTCCTCCCACAGGCCAAAAACATGCAGGTTAGGTTAATTGGAGACTCTAAAGTGGCTCTAGATGTGAATGTGTGTGTGAATGGTTAAGGGATAGCGCCGTACCGTGGCTGCTTCATCCATCCAGGTGGATGCCCTCAATTTCCCCTCTGGGGATCAATAAAGTATACAAAATTAAAAAAAAAAAATGAACGATACCTGAAAGTCATGTCCTTAAGAAACATTAAAAAATCCAGCAAAGTTTCAGGCACGGCACCTGAGAGATGCATCTGACACTTCAGTTGATCCTTCCACTGTTCATTGAAATCCCAGAATAGTCTAATGGAAGGATGGCTGTTAAGAAGCTATTGTTTTGGAAGGGAAACTGGTAGAAAATATCCAAGTATGAAAAATTACCCAAGAAAGGTGCTAAAAATTAATGGCAATGGGTCTTGGGGAGTGCTGAATTGAAACTTTTTGACAGAGAATGGAACAGAAATAGATGACAGAGCTTTGAATATCCTTCTAGAAACCTGGAGAGCTATTTCTGAAAATTTACAGGAAAGCTTGTCGAAGAGAGTTCAGGCTGTGTTGAAGAATAAAGACTTAAACAGGTGCCGTGATTTATTGTTTCACAAATCACTGCACCTGTTTGCCATTTTCTCATGAAATATAAAGAAATGGTAGTTGGTTCAAGACTTTTGCACAGTGTTGTACAGGTACGTCTCAAAAAATTAGAATATCATGGAAAAGTTCATTTTTTTTGTCACGCATTTCAGAAAGTGAAACCCATATATTACTGTATATACATTCATTACACAGAGAGTGATATATTTCAAGTGCTTATTTATTTTAATTTTGATGATTATGGCTTATAGCCCATGAAAACCCCAATTCAGTTTCTCAAAAAATTAGAATATTACATAAAATTAATTGTAAAAAATAGTTTTTTAATAGAAATGTTGGCCGACTGAAAAGTATGTCCATGTACACACTCGGTGCTTGACTGGGGCTCCTTTTGGATTAATTACAGTATCAATGTGGCGTGGCATGGAAGTGATCAGCCTGTGGCACTGCTGAGGTGTTATGTAGGTCCAGGTTGCTTTGATCGTGACCTTCAGCTCGTCTGCATTGTTGGATCTGGTGTCTCTCATCTTCCTCTTGACAATACTCCATAGATTCTGTATGGGGTTTAGGTCAGGAGAGTTTGCTGGCCAATCAAACACAGTGATGTCATGGTCATTAAACCAGGTTTTGATACTTTTGGCAGTGTGGGGGATGCCAAGTCCTGCTGGAAAGTGAAAGCAGCTTTTCCGTAAAGCTTGTCAGCAGAGGGAAGCATGAAGTGCTCTAAAATTTCCTGGTAGACGACTGCGCTGTCTTTGGTCTTGATAAAACACAGTGGACAAACACCAGCAGATGACCTCTGCTCAGATAAAAGTAAATTTTGCATTTCATTTGGAAATCAAAGTCCCAGAGTCTGGAGAAAGAGTGGAGAGGCACAGAATCTAAGTTGCTTGAGGTTTAGTGTGAAGTTTCCACAGTCAGTGATGATTTGAGGAACCATGTGATCTGCTGGTGTTTGTCCACTGTGTTTTATCAAGACCAAAGTCAGCGCAGTCATCTGCCAGGAAATTTTAGAGCACTTCATGCTTCCCTCTGCTGACGAGCTTTATGGAGAAGCTGATTTCATTTTCCAACAGGACTTGGCACCCTGTCCGCACTGTCAAAAGTACCAATACCTGGTTTAATGACCATGGCATCACTGTGCTTGATTGGCCAGCAAACTCTCCTGACCTAAACCCCGTAGAGAATCTATGGAGTATTGTCAAGAGGAAGATGAGAGACACCAGACCCAACAATGCAGACGAGCTGAAGGCCGCTATCAAAGCAACCTGGACCTTCATAACACCTCAGCAGAACCACAGGCTGATCACCTCCATGCCACACCACACTGATACAGTAATTAATCCAAAACACGATGATCACGATACGATCATCGGTAGCACGGGGGCCCCCCAGGGAACGGTTTTGGCTCCCTTCCTGTTCACCCTTTATACTGCGGACTTCTCACACAACACAACACACTGCCATCTGACGACTCTGCGATCGTCGGCCTCATCTCCAATGGAGATGAAGCTGAGTACAGAGGACTTATCCAGGATTTCGTGGACTGGTGCCGTAGGAGCTGCCTCCAGATCAACGCGAGGAAAACTAAGGAGCTGGTGGTGGACTGCCGCAGGCAAGGACAATCCCTCACAGCACCAGTAAACATACAGGGAACAGACATTGAGATGGTGACATCCTACAAGTACCTGGGTGTTCACCAGAACAATAAACTAGACTGGTCAGACAATACCGACACACTCCACAAGAGGGGACAGCACAGGCTGTTCCTACTGAGGAGACTCGGGTCTTTTGGTGTACAAGGGGCGCTGCTGAAGACATTCTACAACACGGTGGTGGCATCAGCCATCACTTTTGGAGTGGTCTGCTGGGGCAGTGGCATTACAGCAATCGATAGGAAGTGACTGAACAAACTGATCAAGAAAGCTAGCTCTGTCCTGGGGCAGCACCCTGACCCAGTGGAGGAGATAGGAGAGAGAAAGATGGTGGCTAAACTGTCATCTCTGCTGGAGTCCGAGTTCCACCCTATGCAGGACATACTGAACTCGCCGAGGAGCTCATTTAGCAGCAGACTACATCATCCTAGGTGCGCAACCGAGAGGTTTCGCAGGTCCTTCCTACCTACGGCAGTCAGACTGTATAACCTAAGCAGGGCTGCTCGCAGAGATAGCAAAAAAATCGTGACAACCTAATAGTATTGAATGCAAAAGACGCAATAGACTTACACAATGGTCCCCTCCGGTATACAACTAGGACAGTATCGTCGCTACGGAGGGTGACAATATGTATGGGTACATATTCATACTATGTAGGATAACTAAGTAGACGGTTATGCTGTTTATTCCATCTTGCTACAATGCTCCACACTTTGTATATATATTTATATATTGATGTGTATGTACAGTATGTATATCCACTGCTCTTATTTATATCTTCCGTATCTTCTTAATTATTGCTCTGAGTGTTGCTATCCCTGTGCTGTTGCAGTCCTGGAATTTCCCCATTGTGGGACTAATAAAGGCTTATCTTGTCTTATCTTATCTTAAAAGGAGCCCTGACCAAGTACTTAGTGTGTACATGGACATACTTCTCAGTCAGCCAACATTTCTATTAAAAAACTATTTTTTACAATTAATTTTATGCAATATTCTAATTTTTTGAGAAACTGAATTTGGGGTTTTCATGGGCTGTAAGCCATAATCATCAAAATTAAAATACATAAACACTTGAAATATATCACTCTCTGTGTAATGAATGTATATAATATATGGGTTTCACTTTCTGAAATGAGTGACAAAAAATATTGAACTTTTTCATGATATTCTAATTTTTTGAAATGTACCTGTAAATGAATGACTTTATTGCCTTAGTGTCTGTAGTTTATTCTTCCAGTACTTCCAGTTTACAAATATGCTGTTTTGTTTTGGTTAGGTCTTTTGAACAATATGACACTTCTAAAAATGATAATAAAAAGTCCAATGTAGATATCTTTTTTCTAGTTGTTAACTATAATTAGTTAGATTAAAGGAAACTGTGCCTAAATAAAATAGATAATAATAATAATAATAATAGATAATAATAGACCCTTTATTAATGTTATCTCTACAGTACCACCAAAGTCCTTTTAGTCAAACATTGAGGACAGGAGACGGGGGGGGGGGGGGGGGTGTTTGGAGGCAGAGAGAGAAGAGGAAAGCCAGAAGTGTGGAGGTGAGAGTAGGGACTTTAAATGTAGGGACTTTTGACTGGCAAAAGCAGAGAGTTGGCTGATATGATGAAGAGAAGAAAGCTAGAAATACTCTGTGTGCAAAAAAGCAGATGGGAGGGAAGCAAGGCTAGGAGCATTGGAGGTGGATTAAATGGAGTGGGGTAATCTTGAAGGAAAAGTATGTGAAGAGTGTCCAGGAGGTAAAGAGGGAGTCAGACAGGATCATGAGCTTAAAGCTAGAAATCGAAGGTGTGATGTTGAAAGTTTTTCATGTGTATCCCCACAAGTTGCATGCCCAGTAGAAGAGAAGGAGGAATTATGGAGTAAGTTGGTTGAAGTGGTAGTGAGTATTCCTAGGGGAAAGAGAGCGGTGATTGACGTGGATTTTACTGGGCATGTAGGTAAAGGGAACAGAGGTGATGAGGAGGTGCTGGGTAGGTATGGTCTTAATGAGAGAAATGTTGAGGACAAATGGTTGTGGATTTTGCTAAAAGGATGGAAATGGCTGTGGTGAAGAAATATTTCAAGAAGAGAGAGGAACATTGGGTGACTTACAAGAGTGGAGAAAGGTGCACACAAATAGACTACATCTTATGCAGAAGGAGAAATCTGAAAGAGACAGGAGACTGCAAGGTGGTGGCAGGGGAGAATGTAGCTAGACATCATCGGATGGTAGTCTGAGGCATGACTTTGGAAAGCAAGAAGAGGAAGAGAGTGAAGGTAGAGCCAGAGATTAAGTGGGGGAAGTTGCATAAGGAAGAAGGTTGCAGGATGAAGTTGATACAGGTTCTGGGTGGGAGAGAAGACTTACCAGAGGACTGGGAAAGTGCAGCACAAGTATTGAGGGAAATGGGTAGAAAGGTATGCGGTGTATCCTCTGGACAGAGGAAGGAAAAGAAGGAGATTTAGTGGTGGAAGGAGGAGGTACAGGAAAGTATTCAAAGGAAGAGGTTGGCAAAAAAAGTGGGATAATTAGAGAGATGAAGAAACTAGACAGGAATATTTGGAATCTAGGTAGATGGCAAAGAGAAGTCGCAAAGGAAAAGGCATCTAGTGAGTTATATGAGAGGCTAGACACTAAGGAAAGAGAAAAGGACTTGTTTTGATTGGCAAGACAAAGATCGAGCTAGAAAGGATGTGCAACAAGTTAGCAAGTTAGATTGATTAAGGACAGAAATGGTAATGTACTAACAAGTGACGAGAAGGTGGAAGGAGTACTTTGAAGAGCTGATGAATGAAGAAAATGAGAGGGAGAGGAGGATGGATGAAGGAAAGATAGTGAACAAGGAAGTCCCGAGGATTAGCAAGGCGGAAGTGAGGGCAGCTTTGAAGAGGATGAAGAATAGAAAGGCGGTTGGTCCAGATAACATACCTGTGGAGGTTTGGAGATGTTTAGGAGAGATAGCAGTGGACTTTTTAACCAGATTGTTTAACACAATCTTGGAGAGGGAGAGGATGCCTGAGGAGTGGAGAAGAAGTGTTGTGGTACCAAATTTCAAGAACAAGGGTGATGATGTCAGAGCTGTAGTAACTACAGAGGCATAAAGTTTATCAGTCACACTATGAAGCTATGGGAGAGAGTTGTTGAAGCCAGGTTAAGAAAAGAGGTGACAATCCGTGAGCAGCAGTATGGTTTCATGCCAAGAAAGAGTACTACAGATGCAATGGTTACTTTAAGAGTATTGATGGAGAAGTATAGAGAAGGTCAGAAGGAGTTGCACTGTCTTTGTGCCTCTAGAGAAACATATGATAGGGTGCCAGGAGAAGAAGTATGGTACTGAATAAGAAAGTCAGGAGTGGTAGAGAAGTATGTGTAGGTGGTGCAGGACATGTATGAGGACAGTGAGACGGTGGTGAAGTGTGCTGTGGAGTGACGGATGGATTCAAGGTGGGGGTGGGATTACATCAGGGATTAACTCTGAGCCCCTTCTTGTTTGCCATGGTGATGGACAGGCTGACAGATGAGGTCAGGCAGGAGTCTCCATGGACCATGATGTTTGCAGACGACATTGTGATCTGTAGTGAGAGTAGGGAGCAGGTGGAAGAGAACCTGGAGAGGTGGGGATAGCCTCTGGAGAGAAGCGGAATGAAAGTCAGTAGAAGCAAGGCAGAATACATGAGTGTGAATGAGAGAGAGGAATGTTGAAGATGCAAGGAGTAGAGGTAGTAAAGGGAGATGAGTTTAAATGCCTGGGGTCAGCCATCCAAAGCAATGGAAAATGTACAAGAGAGGTGAAGAAGAGAGTGCAGGCAGGGTGAAGATGAGTGTCAGGGGTGATTTGTGACAGAAGGGTAGCAGCAAGAGTGAAAGGGAAGATTTACAAGACAGTAGTGAGACCTGCTGTGTTGTATGGTCTGGAGACAGTGGCACTGACAAAAAGACATGAGGCAGAGCTGAAGATGGCAGAATTGAAGATGCTAAGATTTTCTTTGGGAGTGACTAGGAGGGACAAGATTAGAAATGAGTACATCAGAGAGACAGCTCAGGTTGAGCGATTTGGAGACAAAGTTAAGAGGCAAAGATGAGATGGTTTGGACATGTGCAGAGGAGGGATAGAGGGTATATTGGACAAAGGATGTTTAAGATGGAGCTAGCTGCCAGGCAGGAGGAAAATGGGAAGCCCACAGAAGATTCATGGATGTAGTGAATGATAACATGGAGAGGGTTGCTGTTACAGAGGAAGATGCAAGGGATAGGGTGAGATGGAGACAGATGATCTGCTGTGGCGACCCCTGAAGGGAACAGCTGAAAGAAGAAGAAGAAGACTGAAGTCCTTTTAGAATCAAATTGTGGCAGGAAATGCAGTTGATAATGGCTCTTGGGAATAATTCAGGTTATATTGTAGCCTAAATATGAATTCTGCAGTCAAACCAGATTAAGACAAATAAAGTTTGTTAACTTTGCCAAGAATAATTTTAATTTCTAATTAACTCTCCAATAAATTAAACAATCAGGATTTTCTTTCAATAATACAGCTCCGGGGGGAAAAAAAATTAAGAGACCAGAAAGACCACTGCAAAATTATTGCTTTATCTGGTTTTACTTTTTATATGTATGCTCAGTCATTAATCTTCAACTGCTTAAGCCTTTTCAGGTTGTGGGGGCGCTGGAGCTTATCCCAGTGTCTTTGGGCGAGAGGCAGGGTCCACCCTGGACAGATCGCCAGTCCATCACAGGGCCAACACAGAGAGACAGACAACCATTCATTCTCACAGTCACACCTAAGGACAATTTAGAATCCCCAGTTGATGCCGGTTAACCTAATGTGCATATTTTTGGCCTGTGGGAGGAAACTGGAGTATCCGGAGAAGACCCACACAGACACAGGGAGAATATGAAAGCTCCATACAGAAAGGTCACCACTGGCAAGGGGGTGGGAGCGAACCCCCAACCTTCTTTCTGTGTGCCACAATGCTAACCACTGTGACACCAAGCTGCCCTTATATGTATGTGTTTGAGTAAAATGAACAATTTTGTTTTGTTTTCTAACCTAGTGATAACAGCTCACCCAAATTCTAAGTCAAATAGCGTCATTTAAAGGATTTATTTACAGAAAAATGACAACTGGACAAAACAGCAAAAAAAAAAAAAAAAATCTTGCTTTTAGATATCTTTTGATGTATCTTTAGATCAAACAATGCAGAAAAAACAAGTTCATGCTCATTCTTAAACAATACTTAAGTTTTAACTTTAAAAGAACTCGGAAATCTGAATTTGTGGAATAACTGATTTTTATTCACAGCTTTCATGCATCTTAGCATGCTTAGACCATCACTTATTCAGTACCTTAATAATGAAATTGATGTCCTTGTGTTGGAATTCAAGAGATACTCAACTTGAATAGCTGCCATGCATGTAGAGATGCTAATTTAGGAAAGATTTTGCAGTGATCTCTTCTTTTTTTTCCAGAGTTGTATGTTTAGAAAAAGTGGTTTTCATGGGGAGTTTCATGTCAAAATGGCTAAAGTAATGAGTGGCATTTTTATTCTTTTATTCAGGTTTAACTGGTACTACCACACTTTACCTCAGGCCCACATGGACAACCGGGTACTGTACTGGCCGAGGGGCCGTGTTTGGGGAGGGTCCTCTTCACTCAACGCCATGGTGTACATCCGGGGGCACGCTGAAGATTACAACCGGTGGCAAAGAGAAGGCGCAGATGGCTGGGATTACAAACACTGTCTGCCTTACTTTAGAAAAGCCCAGTCTCACGAGCTGGGAGAAAACAGGTAACAGAAATATACGACGCATTCAGCCTACCTTAATTACATTTGCCAGCGTAATTTTTATATGTTCCAAAAGTGTTTGAAGGAAATCATAATGTCAACAAAGGTTGTTTGTTTACAGTTGCTGTGATTACGGGTGGCGGAGTAATTTCAGAATGGTGATTAAACTCTAGCTGGTCTACATGGTTTTTTTTTGTTTTGTTTTTTTTCCCCAAGAGGCAGTGAGGCACTTTCATTTATTTTACAAAAGGTAAGATGAGCTTGCACTTTGTGTATTCAACTTAGATGATAGAGCAACCATTTAGTTTTTATAAGTTAATTTTATAAAAGGTTGACACTTCATTTAAATTTGTGGGTTCAGGTTCAGGTTACTTTATTTGTACCCGTAGGTAGATTTGTTTTGCAGTCTGGTGACATCCATATTTACAAGCCACAAATTACATTCAACATAGACACAAACACAGGCACATATGAAGCTGACTATAAACATGATAAAAATACTCAAGGCTCCATCAATCAGGGTATAAAAAGACAAAGAGATGAGAGAAAAACCAGAGGTAAGAGAGAAGGGTCATATTAAAAGTTAAAAACTAGTCAAAGTGGTTAAAAACTCAAGGGTCTAAAACCCAATAAAATGTTTAGAACCCAAGTAACATCCTACAAAAATAAGTAAATATAAAATGGAGTTAATAAATAGGTACCTAAATTATGTGCAATATATTGTTACAGTTTGTTCAACTCTTTGACAAGCAGCAGGAACAAAGCTGTTTTTGTAGTGCTGGGTTCTACTTTTTGGGACAGCAAACCTCCGTCTTGAGGGAAGAAGCTGAAAGTTGCAGTGCAAAGGGTGGGAGTCATCATTTAAAATGGAGGTAGCCATCCTCTGTACCTGTCTGGTGTACAGGGATGTCAGGCTCAGCTGTGGCTCACCAAGCAAACGACTGGACCATCTAACTACTTGATCCAAGGATTTCCTCTGTTTCAGTTTTATCTGACCAAACCATGACACTAAAGAAAAGGATAAAACAGATTCAATAAAAGCCCAATAAAACATTGTCACTATGGGTCGGTCAATTTGGAAGCGTGCAAGTTTTGTCAAGCAATGCAAATGTTGCTGACCCTTTTTGCACACCCTTTCACAGTTCTCTTCAAAGTTTAAATTACTATCAATAATCGTCCCAAGATATTTGTAGGATTGTACACATTCGGTGGTCGGGCCTTTTAGTACAGTGACTTTGTGCCTGGGAGTTTTCCTCCTAAAGTCAGTAGTCATGTCTTTAGTTTTTGTCGTATTCAGCTGCAGGTAGGAATCCTCACACCAGTGAACAAAATCATCAACTACTGGGCCGTGGCCACTCTCACCATCCTGGAGGAGACTGACAATAACTGAATCATCAGCATACTTTATAATGTGTCTGTTGTCATGTCTGCTCCGACACATGTTTGTGTACAGGATGAAGAGTAGTGGTGACAACACACACCCGTGAGGAGAGCCAGTAGAAGAGCACTTTAGGTCAGACAATGTACCATTGACCCTTACTCTCTGCATCCTGTTGGTTAAGAAATCCAGAATCCAACCCACAAGATTATTGCTCAAATCAAATTGCTGCAGGAGCCTTTCAACTAAGATATGAGGTTGGATTGTATTAAAGGCGGAGGAAAAGTCCACAAATAAAAGTCTGGTGTGTGTCCCATTAAAATCCAGATGTTTAAAAAGCATGTTAAACAGAGTGACAGTGGCATCCTCCACTCCTCTCTGAGGCCTATAGGCAAACTGCAGAGGATCCAATGCATGCCTAGTCTGCTTTAGGACCTCACATCTGACCAGTTTTTCAAAAATTTTCATTATTGAAGTCAAATTGAAGTCAAAGCAACTGGTCTAAAGTCGTTTACCGTTTTAGGACAGCTGGATTTTGGAACGGGAACAACCACAGCTTCTTTCCAGATCTTAAGCACATGTTGTGTCTGTAAGGACTTATTGAAAATGTAATGAAATATAGGACTCAGTTCATGTGCACAGGACTTTACCAAGCGCCCACATATATTACCAGGGCCCTGACTTTTGTTCACTTTTACAGCGCAGAACTCCCTTTTAACATCCTGCACCTCAATATTAAAGTGCTGATTGTCTTTGAGTTTCTGTTTCAAATCTTGGGTTTCTGTGCTAAAATCAAAGGAGTCGGCGACCATAAAAACAATTAAGAACATTAGCCAGTGTATAATATTGTGTGGTTGGGTAGTCTTTATAAGAAGTGGACATCGACACCAGCGTGGATCTCAGAACAAGCCTCATTTTATTCTGTTGTCTTCCAACATCATTCAACACGTATATCTTCTACTAGTGCCACCGTGTGGCAAGGCATTACATTACATCCCCCCCTTTTAGATATTTACCATATCCCTTTATATATCTTATTTACTTAAATTCTAATAATAAAGAATATGGTCAACCACAAGATAACACAAAGCTACACTGTCACTACTGTGCGCTTACATTTTCAGAACATAACTTTTTCTTTTCATTTTCTTTTCTAACTAGAAGGACAGGGTAGACTACCTGACCCTTCAGGCTCTGCCATAGGGAATTATTCTGCCCTGTTCACTGCAGGCCTCTATACTAGGTTTTACCAGTTCAGTCTTTCTGGTGGACGAGATACTCGCCCCGATCTGGTCACAGTCACATCCGAGCTGGGCTGATCTGGCTCTGGATCAGGCTGATCTGGTTCTGGAAGAGCAGTGAGCTGAGCTCTGTTTCTTCTCAGTGTGCCCGACTCTGTCTCCACGTTGTACGACCTTGGAGTTGATGACGTCGACTGGACTGTCCCGGTGGTCTTTGCTGAGCGGATCCACACTCTCTGACCTGGTTCGAGAACCGGCAGCTCTCTTGCTCTGTGTCTCGCTCCATATGCTTTCTTCTGATTCTCTTTCAATCTTGCATCTTTCTTTTTAAAAGCATGAAGGTCTGGCCACTTTGGTCTGAGAGTCTGTGGAGGGACCGGAACTGTCGATCGCAATCTTCTCCCCATCAGAAGTTCTGCTGGTGAGGCTCCATGAGCCAATGGGGTTGTCCTGTAAGTCAGGAGAGCTCTTTGGTGATCTTGGTTCTTGCTGAGTATCTGCTTTACTGTTCTCACCGCCCTCTCTGCTTCCCCATTGCTTTGCGGATACCTGGGGCTACTGGTGACATGTTCAAAGTCGTATTCCTGAGCAAATACTTTAAACTCTGAAGAGGCGAACTGTGGCCCGTTGTCCGTCACTAGTACCTCAGGGATACCGAATCTTGCAAAGATGACTTTCAGCCTCTCGACTGTGGTTGCTGTAGTAAGCGTTGGAATGTTGGCTATTTCAATGTATCTGGAGAAATAGTCAACTACGACCAGGTAGTGGCTCTTCCCCCACTCGAAGAGGTCCGCCGCTAGCCTTTGCCACGGCCTTGCAGGTAAGGGGTCGTGAGCAGTGGCTCTGTGCGATAGCTGGAGTACTGGCTGCATACTTCACACCTCTCCACAAGCTCTTTGATGTCCCTTGTCAAGCCTGGCCACCACACAGACTGTTGGGCTCTTGAAATGCACTTTGTCATGCCCAGGTGCCCATGGTGGATTCTCTCCAGCATGTCTCTTCGCATTGGCGCTGGAATGACAAGCCTTTCTCCCTTTAGGAGGATACCGTCAGCCACATGGATGTCAGCTCTGTGCGGCCAGTACTTTAGCAGCCTCTCTGGAACTGCTTGTCTGCGCGAAGGCCATCCTTTGTCTGTGTATGCCCTCAGCTGTTTCATTGTTGTGTCGTTGTTCTGCATGTTTTTAATTTCATCCAATTTTGTTTTTGTTGCAGGTATGTGTTCCATCACAAAGTCGATGTACACCTGACACTCTCTTTCCAGGCTGGCACTCTCCGTGCTGCTCTCTGGTCCCAGTGGCGCTCGTGACAATGCGTCAGCAGCCACCAACTGTTTCCCTGGTACATGAATTATCTTGTAGTTGAATCTCATCATTCTCAGTCTGAATCTGAGTATTCTTGGAGGTAAATCATCCAGTGGCCGGGTACCTAACAGTGATATGAGAGGTTTGTGATCTGTACGCACCGTGAAGTCCATTCCCAGGAGATAGGTGCTCAGGCGCTCGCACGCCCATGTCACGGCGAGAGCTTCTTTCTCAATTTGAGCGTACCGAGACTCTGTGGGTGACAGACTTCTAGATATGTACACCACTGGCCTGAATTCTCCACCTGGCTGTCGCTGCATCAGTACTCCTCCCAGGACATATGATGAAGCGTCAGCCGACACGAGAGTTTCTCTTTTTGTACTGTACTGAGCCAGTACAGCTGGAGAGCTAAGCTCTTTCTTCACAGCTTCAAAAGCTGTCTTTTGCTGCGCGTCCCATGTCCACTCGCTGTCGCTGCGCAGCAAGTCTCTCAGGGGCTTTGTGAGATTGGGGAGGCGCGAGGAGAACTTGCAGACATAGTTCACCATCCCCATGAAGCGTCTCACCGCTTCAACGTTCTCGGGTTCGGGCATGTTCAAGATTGCTTTAATTTTGCTTGGGTCAGCCTCGATCCCGTCGGCACTGACCATATGCCCTAGGAATTTCACGTCCTTCACACTGAACTCACATTTTTCGTTTAAGGTCAGACCTGCCTCTTCAAGCTTCTTGAGAAGTTCGCACAGCCTGTTGTCATGCTCAGTCTGATCTTTGCCAAACACCAATATGTCGTCGGCATGGCAGAGTGCGCCTGGGGTGCCGTCGACAAGCTGGGAAAGTCTTAGCTGGAAATGTTCCGGCGCAGAAGAAATCCCGAATGGGAGTCTCCTGTAACAATACCTCCCAAATGGTGTAATGAAGGTTGTCAATGGCTCTGATTCCTCATGCAGGGGAACTTGCCAAAACCCTGCTGTGGCATCCAATTTTGAGAAGATGACGGCTCCGTCTAGCTTTGCTAGAGTCTCATCCACAGCTGGGAGTATGTGTCTTTCTCGACGCACGCTCTCATTCAGCCTTGTCAGGTCTGAGCAGATCCGGATTTTTCCATTGGGTTTGGGTGCAACCACCATTCCTGAACACCACTCGGTTGGTTCTTGGATCTTTCGAATCACGCCCATCTCTTCCATCCTCTGGAGCTCTGATTTGACTCTGTCCATTAATGGTAGGGCTACATGTCTAGGGGCTGACAAGGCGTATGGCACAACTCCCTGAGCTAACTCAATTTTATAGCTACCCTGCAGCTTCCCTAAGCCTGAGAATACTTTCGGGAACATTTTCTTGAATTTTTCATCAGATGCTAGCACTGCAGCTATCTGCTGCAACAGAGGTAGGCTCTGTATAGCTGGGAGCCCTAATAGTGGCATCACTAAATCCTTCACAACAAATACATCCTGCTCTGTTTTCTTTATGCCCTTTTTCAGGCAGGCTGTGAATGTGCCTAGCACCGTCAGTGGCTGGTTGTTGGGGCCACATAACATTCTCTGTGACTTCTTTAGGTCACCATCTCTTGTTTTGCAGTACATGGAGTCTGGTATGGCGGTGACAGCCGCTCCTGTATCCAACTTGAAGTTAATCATTTTTCCATTCATTTCTATGTCATTTCTCCAGACATCCTGTTTATCAGTCTCTATTGCTCCCAAGAAAGCGCTCTCTTCAGTCTCATACACCTCTTCAATAGCCTCGACACGTTGCTCTGTCCTACACACTGCAGCATAATGTCCTTTTCTTTTACATTTGCGGCACTCTGCCTCTCTCGCTGGGCATTGTTTCCATGCGTGTTGAGGACTGTGGCCACACCTTTTGCACGTGCCTGTACTCTGCGTCGCGTTGGTTTGAGTTCGTTTCGCCATATTGGGTTTCGCAGGTTTTTTTCTCACAATAGCATCAACATTGCTTTCCCTAATTTCAGTCTTCTCGCGCCGTATCAATGGCTGTTGCTTTTTTACTTCTTCTCTTTGCCTGACTTGTGTTATTGTACTTTCCAGCGTGAGCTTTGGGTCTAACTGTAATTTCTCTGACAATTTAGCGTCTCTGATCCCAACTACTATCCGATCTCTTATCATCTCTTCAAGTAGAACGCCATATTGGCAATGCTCAGCCAGCTTGTACACGTCTGTGATAAAGTTCTCTGCCGTTTCACCAGGCTGTTGATATCGGCTGTTAAATCTGGCTCTCTCATAGATAACGTTATGTTTGCCAATAAAATGCTCACCTAAGGCTTTGCACACTTCATCGTATTTCTTCCGTTTGGCTTCCTCCAAAGTTATTGTTGTCATAACGTCGTCACTTTTCTCCCCCATTATGTAGAGCAGTGAGTTGATTTGGTATTCCTCATTCTTCTCTGCTAATCCAGATGCTATTCTGAATCGCTCGAAGCGTCGTAGCCACTGAGTCCAGCTACTGGGCTCATCGAAGTTAAAACTTCCTGGCGGTGGTATCTCGAATATTTGATCCATTTTGTCGTTCCTCCCTTCCTTTTCTTAGCGAGTAAACGAGCTAGCAACTTACTTGCTTCTCCGCCGGCGCAGTCACTGACGAGGGAAAAACTTTTTTTTTTTTCCTCTCTCTCCCAACTTTCACACAGGCGACCCTCTGTCCTGTCGGATTCTTGTCACCAACTTCTGACACCATGTATAATATTGTGTGGTTGGGTAGTCTTTATAAGAAGTGGACATCGACACCAGCGTGGATCTCAGAACAAGCCTCATTTTATTCTGTTGTCTTCCAACATCATTCAACACGTATATCTTCTACTAGTGCCACCGTGTGGCAAGGCATTACATTACAGCCAGCTCTGTGTCTGAATTAAAACCATCTAAAAACACACGATTACTGCGCTCTGTGCTCTGAAGGCCTGCAATAGTTTTCATACTGGCCCAGGCTGAACCAAGTTTCTTTGTTGCCATCTTGCTTTCCAATTCTGATTTATAATACTGTTTTGCTCTTAAAACGGACTTCAGCTCTTTTGTGGCAACCTGTAGCTCAGAAACAGACCCCTGTTTAAAGGCAAGTGCTTTCCTCTGTAAGCAGGATTTAACTGATTTTGTAACCCATAGTTTGTTGTTGGGATATATTTTGACACGTTTACGTGGAACGATCTTATTTTTACAGAAAGCCATGTATGAGCATGTGACGTCCACCAAAGAGTCCAAATCATCCCCGCAGGCCAGTGTGAACATCTCCCAGTCTGTACAGTTAAAGCATTCCTGGAGGCTGTTCACTGAATCTTCTGTCCACACATCAATGTCTCTCGTCTCCACCTTGCCTCTTCTGAGAGCAGTTTTATATGTGGGCAGCAAATGTACACAGTTGTGATCTGAGGATCCTACAGGAGGAAGGGGGAGTGATTTATAGGCCCTCTCAGTGGATCCATAGCACAGGTCCAATGTCTTTTTTCGCCTGGTTGGGCAGGAGACATACTGATAAAAGTTTTTAAGTGTCTTCTTTAAAGAAACATGGTTAAAATCCCCAAGAATGAAGTTTGGCGCCTCTGGAGAAATTGATTGCAGCCGCTGGATCACATCAAAGATGGTGCTGGGGGCGGAGTCAGTGTCTGCCCTCGGGTGAATGTACACAGTTGTGATGAAAAGCTGGGGGAACTCGCGAGGCAAATAAAAGGGGCGTAGTGACACAGACAGCAGCTCCACATCGGATGTACAGATGCGCTCTCTGACCGTGACAGATATGCAGTACTGCTTATTAATGTATAAACATACGCCGCCCCCCTGACGTTTCCCCGTTACCTCTTCCTGCCGATCCGAGCGCAGTGGGGCTCCAAAGCCGTCAGTCCACAGGTCTGCGTCTCGGTCATGCTCATTAAGCCAAGATTCGGTGAAAGCCATGGCACAGCAGTTCTTAAAGTCCTTCTGGTAGCGTACATTCCCTTGAATTTCATCCACCTTGTTTCTCAGAGGCTGTACGTTCCCAAAAATCATAGAAGGAAGAGGAATGTTACCAAACTGACGTCTTCTCAGGCACAATTTCACACCTCCACGCTTTCCGCGTTTCCTTCTCCCGTCTCTCTTTTCACCGCTGTGTCTGTCTCTCAAAATAAAGTCCGGCAGTTGCGGCTTAGGCTCAATCACAGCCGCTGCATTAACCGTGTTTAAATGCAGCAACATGTCCCTGGAATAATGTATTCTGCCCGCCATGATGCCGGTCGCGTTTACCTCATAGACAAAGAGCCGGAGGAGAAGTAGCAGCAGTGCAAAAAAAGGGGAGGAAGTCCATGTTGTTGGAACCAGGGAGCTCTTTGCCATACAGTCCACAAACATTCCAGGACAGAAACGACACAGAGGATTTCGTAAAAACACATTAAAGTACATAAAAACAAGACACAAAGACGACAGACTTTTTCACCTGCTGCCGGTCGCTGCGAGCGCATGCGCCCATTCATCTTTGATCAAAGCTTTATTTAAAAAAATAAAAGCTCTTGTTTGGTTTACACTTGATTCCCAATACGGGAAAAATGGTTTCGTTTGAAATAAAAATCAAATATAGCATGAAAAAAATCTGGGATTTTTTTGGAAGGCCATATCACCCAGTCCTACATTACACTGAAAAACATACCTGCAAATGCCTCTTCTAACATACACCGCAAGATAATTATATTCAGTCTACTCCCTCCTACTGTCCTGAATCACAGCCACATTTTACTGTTTGTGTTTCAACATTCTTTCTACTGCACGTTTGTCTGTTTATGTTGCTCACTGCCTTTGTTTGTTGCCCATGATCCTGACCCTCTGCCTTGCGGTATTATGCTCGTTCTATGTTCTATGCTATGTTCTCCCTTTGTGGTTTACTAGGTCTGTCTGCTGTTACTTGTGCTTTTTTGTTTTGTTTTGTTTTTTAAATTTCTCCCTGTTCCCATCTCTTAGGAGGCCTTTGCCTCCTACCAGGCTGTTGCCTTCAATAAGAATATGTTCTTTGCCAACTTGCCTGGTTAAATAAAGGTTGATGATGATGATGAAAAAGTTGTCCCTAATTGTGATGTGCTTTAAAATTAAAGCTAATCACAGTCCAGCTGCCATAAAGAGCAAAACATTTACATCCATTAATAAAACCCACAACTTACTATAAGGCTCCTGCAACTGCAATGCTGAATATGTGCATATAAGAGGTGAATTATTAGACATTATGGGCCCTATTACCACCAGCTAACAGTGCGTTTTTGTGCCACACTTCCCACATTACGCCAGTGCTTTTATTAGTTTACTGTCTACGAGATAGTCTTCTAAAGATTTTAAACTACAAACCTCTTCTCTGACAATGTATTCTGTCCACTAATCTATCGTGTGTTGAGTCATCATATCACATCATCATATCTCATGTCTGTTTGTGCTGAAAAAAACACAGTCAGTGTTTTCTGTTAAATGAGGACAGTTGAATACAAACTGTACGTGGGTTTACGATTCAGTCCTGTTTTTAATTTAACTGCCAGACCACACCAGGACCAGTCTGTCCTATAGCTGGCCTCACGGCCAGAGAAAAGCCAACAGGTGCGCACAAAACCGACATTCATTATTTTCCTGATGATGACAGTTTTTATTATTGTGTTATTCAGAATGGAAATATTCCGACAGTTGTTTTGAATTCAAACAACAATTTTGCATTCAGCAGAGCACATTAATAGATCTTGGACGAGATGAGCTGGCTCCTCTTTCTCAGTTTAAAAGAGAAGTTTGGATGAATGATAATATTACAGAAGGAAATTTTAGAACTGTGTCAAAATCATGGACAAAGAGAAAGACTGGCATAATCTCTGAATTGTAGCCGACAGCCCTCATCTGTGCGAGAGGAAGGCTGTGGATTTAAAAAGGTTGTTGCACTTAAATGCATTTTCGCTTTGTCCTTAGCGCAAAATGGATTTATCCTCCCATTTAGCCCTTTAACTGCCCAGATTAAATGGACGGGTCGTGTGCCCCCAGTGGCACAGTGCAGCAACTGCACCGGTCAACTTATTGACGTCCCCCAGCTATACTGAGAATTTGTACTAATCTGTATTGATCTGACAGTTTAGAAGGTGGCAGACACGTGCCGAAGGAATCATGGCTGACATGGAATACAGCAAAGAAGAAGAAATCCTCATTATTATTCTTCCTTTTTCCGCTTTGAACTCACAGCACCAATGTGGATGCCTTCACAATTGGTCATCACGGCAGCGATGATGACTGAAACTGCATGAAACGGGGAAAATAGCCACGTAATACAAACGAAATTCAGGTGGGATAATAATAAGAGTTTGTAGATGTGGAAGCGGGTGTAAATGACTAAGTAAACGCGATACATTGACCACGATGGACGAAAAACTGAGCTACCAGTACCAAGATGGCAGCGCTCGCGATCGTCGCATTCTCACAGGAAAACTGCATTTTACAGGAAAAATAGCCGCGTAATACAAACAAAATTCATGTGGGATAATCATAAGGGTTTGTAGATGTGTAAGCGGGTGTAAATTACTAAGTAAATGCGAAACATTGGCAACGATGGACGAAAACGGACCGGTCACTTGGGTGAGCGAGCCCCCCCACCTGGCAACAGGTAAGAGAAATATGTTTTTTTTGACATTTTATTGATTTTCTGGTTCATATACTTTGAAGATTAGATAAAAACATATCCCTGTAGACAAATCGGTGTCAAAAAAACAGACCATTTTTTTGTGTAAATGTGTCCAAAGTCCACTTTTGACTGAGTTCTGTAATTTATATAGCTGCCGCGACATTATGCAAATTAGATGCGTAAATTTATTCCTCTCTGAAATTTTGGATCGTATTCTGCATCTTTCTAATTGACAGTGAGCCATTATCTCTTGGAACTTTCACGTTATAGCCTTGGAAATCTGAACTATTTTATTGACAATTTTTTTTTTTTTTTTTTTTTACCACTTTTGACCACTGGGTGGGGGGGGGGCTTGACCACCCTTTAAGCATTCCTGTCGCCATACAGCACCTGGGACATCTAAAGAGTTAAATGCTTTCATATTAGTAGTATGCTTTTGATCTCATGCCCCTGTTTATTAAAGGGAATGAGAGCAAAGGCAGCGATTGGTTTATTTCACATTACGCCCCAAACACTTCTGAACAATTAAGGGCATTCGGACAACCTTTGCGCCCTTCACAAAATTTGGTTTTGTGCGGCTGCAATAGCAAAATGAACTTGGAAATGCCCATAAACTCATCCCGTGCCCTAGAGAACTTATTATGGACTGTGTCCTTGTAATATGACCCTATGTTTTTAAGAGGCTTAAAGCTCTAAGATGGCTAAATAAAGACCCAATCAAATCAAATACCATAAGTCAAACACTGGATAGATTTTGGCAGTTTAGTAAAATTGTTTTCATATAAATTTAGTGCTTCTCCTACTATTTGAATGCGACACCCACCTTCTGGCCAACAACGGGTGCAAAAACCATCCATCCATCCATCCACTACTGCTCACCCGGGGGTCTGGGTCACGGGATTTCAGCTGCTCTTTTGGCCATTACCCAGATTTCTGACCATTAGTGAGGGTAGAAACGAGTGAAGGAAATCGACAGCTTTGCTTTGGAGCTCAGCTCCCTCTTCACTACGACAGACCGGTACATCTGCATCACTGCAGATGTTGTTCCAATGTGTCAATCTCCTGGTCCTTTCTCCCCTCACTCATAAATAAAACCCTGAGATACTTGAACTCCTCCACTTGTGGCAGGAGCTCATCCACCCTGCAGAGGACAATCCATCCTTTCCCTGCTGAGGACCATGGGCTCAGACTTGGGGGTGGTGATTGTCATCCTGGCTTCTTCACACTCAGTAGCAAACTGCCCCAAGTATGACCTATAGGTCATTGCTTGCCACCCAAGCACACTTTGTTCATAATAAAAGGAGTTTGAATCAATTTTAGAAAGCTTGGGATCAGTCTTTTTGGAAGCCATTCAGACCTGGTAGACCCAAACGTATAGTGAGGGTGTGCTGGGAACGTCTGGCTGAGGCCCCTGTCCGGGAGGTCTTCAACTCCCACCTCCGGAAGAACTTCAACCACATTCCGAGGGAGTCTGGAGACATGGAGTCTGAATGGGCCATGTTCTTCACCTCTGTTGTTGAAGCGGCGGCCCAGAGCTGCGGCCGCAAGGTGGTCAGTGCATCTCGTGGTGACAATCCCCGAACCAAGTGGTGGACACCAGTGGTGAGGGGGGCCATTAAGCTGAAGGAGTCCTATCAAGCTTGGTTGGCTTGTGGGACTCCCAAAGCAGCTGAGGTGTACCGGCAGGCCAAGTGGAGTGCAGCTCGGGTGGTTGCTGAAGCAAAAACCCGGGTATGGGAGGAGTTCGGTGAGGCCATGGAGCAAGACTTTCAGTCGGCCTCAAAGAGATTCTGGCAAACTGTCCGGCGGCTCAGGAGGGGAAAGCAGCTCCCTGTCCACACTGTATATGGTGCGGATGAGGCGCTGTTGACTTCGACTGGGGATATCGTCGGGCGGTGGAAGGAATACTTCGAGGATCTCCTCAATCCCACTGATACGCCTTCCACAGAGGAAGCAGGGTTTGTGGACGAGGGGGATGACTCGCCTATCACAGGGGCTGAGGTCGCCAAGGTGGTTAAAAATCTACTTGGTGGCCGGGCCCCGGGGATGGACGAGATTCACCCTGAGTACCTCAAGGCCCTGGATGTTGTAGGGCTGTCATGGTTGACACGCCTCTGCAACATTGCGTGGAGGTCGGGGGCAGTGCCTTTGGCATGGTGGTGGTTCCTCTCTTCAGAAAAGGAGACCGGAGGGTGTGCTCCAACTTTAGAGGGATCACACTCCTCAGCCTCCCTGGGAAGGTCTATGCCAAGGTACTGGAGATGAGTCTGGCCGTTGGTCCAACCTTGGATTCAGGAGGAGCAATGTGGTTTTCGTCCTGGCCGTGGCACATCAGACCAGCTCTTTACCCTCTCGAGAATTCTCGAGGGTTTGTGGGAGTTTGCCCAACCAGTTTACATGTGTTTTGTGGACTTGGAGAAGGCATTTGACCGCGTCCCTCGTGGTTTTTTGTGGGGGGTGCTTCGGGAGTATGGGGTATCGGGCTTGTTGTTATGAGCTATTCGGTCTCTGTATGACCGTTGTGAGAGTTTGGTTCGTATTGCCAACACTCGGTCGGACTCATTCCCAGTGACAGTTGGACTCCGCCAGGGCTGCCCTTTGTCACCGATCCTGTTCATAATTTTTATGGACAGGATTTCTAGGCGCAGCCAGGGAATGGAGGGTGTCATGCTTGGTGACCACAGGATCTCATCTCTGTTGTTTGCAGATGATGTTGTCCTGTTGGCTTCATCCAGCAATGACCTACAGCTCTTGCTGGGACGGTTTGCCGCTGAGTGTGAAGTGGCTGGGATGAGAATCAGCACCTCCAAGTCCGAGTCCATGGTCCTCAGCTGGAAAAAGGTGGATTGTCCTCTCTGGGTTGGGGACAGGCTCCTGCCCCAAGTAGAGGAGTTTAAGTATCTTGGGGTCTTATTCACGAGTGAGGGGAAAATGGAGCGAGAGAGTGACAGACAGATTGGAGCAGCACCTGCAGTGATGCGGACGTTGTACTGGTCTGTTGTGGTGAAGGGGGAGCTTAGTTCTAAGTCAAAGCTGTCGATTTACCAGTCAATCTACGTTTCTACTCTCATCTATGGTCACGAGCTTTGAGTAATGACCGAAAGAACGAGATTGCGGATACAAGTGGCTGAAATGAGCTTTCTCTGTAGGATTGCTGGACTCACCCTCAGAGACAGGATGAGGAGCTCAGTCATCTGGGAGAGGCTCAGAGTAGAACCGCTGCTCCTCCACATTGAAAGGAGTCAGTTGAGGTGGTATGGGCATCTGATTAGGATGCCTCCTGGACGCCTCCCACTTGAGGTTTTTCGGGCACGTCCCACTGGGAGGAGACCCCGGGGCAGACCCAGGACTTGCTGGAGAGACTATGTCTCCCAGCTGGTCTGGGAACGCCTTGGTATCCTCTCTGAAGAGCTGGAGCAGGTGGCTGAGGAGAGGGAAGTCTGGGCTTCTGTGTTTGAACTGCTGCCTCCGCAACCCGGACCTCCGGAAAAATGGTAGAAGATGGATGGATGGATGAATCAGTTTTACCTTGTGACTACTTTATTACCTTTATTACTTCTGCCAAAGGAGGAGGTAATGTTTTTGCTGGCGTTGGTTGGTTTGTTTGTTGGGTGGTGTGCCTGTTAGCAACATTACTCCTAAAGTTATGAACAGATTTTGATAAATTTTCAGGAAAGGTGTGTAATGGCACAGGGAACAGATGATTCAAGTTTGGTGGTGATCTGGATCACGATCAGGATTTTTTTGAAAATTATCTTATATATTAATATTGTGCTTTTCATGTACTGCTCCTTTAAGACGTGCCGCGGCGTTACGTGTGGAGTTACATGTGTGGCCATGCACCTCCGCAACCCGGAAGTAGTACTCTCTTACCAACTGTTGTGTCGTATGGCTTAATAATTATGACCCTTGTCAATAAACTGTAAGGGAGAAGAAAGGAGGGAACAAAAAAAAAAAAAATCTGACCTGAAAGATTCAACAAACCATGATGCTGATTTAAAATAGAACTGACCAGCCCCAATGTAGAATTATGACAGTTTTGTTATTATAATGTTGTTATATAATGTAGTCAGATTGTTTTTGCTGCCGTTTCTCTGTGTGTTAGTAGGATCACGCAGAAACTCCTAGTTGGATTTGGATGACATTTTCACCAGAGGTGGCTCTTGGCCCAGAGATGAACTCATTAGATGTTGGCGGTGATCCATGAGTGCATACCTCTGCCAAGGCCCTATCTCGCAATGTACAGATGGATGGCGATATGGATCGACAGAAAGACAGAGGGGAGGACTCAGGGAGGGAGGGATGGAGCCTTAGTGGAGGTGTGCGCTCTCTTGAGTGCCCTCTAGTTTATAAGTGTTTTACATGGAAATGACCAACCAGACATCTTGCATCATGTGATGAATAGCTTAGAATTTGGTATGCGTGAGAAATAGTGAAAGTGATATATTGTCACACAAGGAATAAAAACATTTAACTGCAGTTAGACTTTTTTAAATATAATTACTGAATAATAAAGGAACCTATATATAATTTTGCAAGGCAACAAAAAAACAACAACAATGGTGCAGTGTAGACAAGACAAACAATGGCAGTTCAAGTCAGTCAGTTTAAACACATTTTAATATACATACAGATGCAGCAAAAGATGTAAAATGTGAATACATTTTTTTCATAAATCAAAAAGTTAAAACTTTAGTCTATTCATTACATGTAAAGTTAAATATTTTAAGCCTTTTTGTTTTAAATGTGTATATAAACTTGTATAGAAAATTGTAACTTGGGGGTACTCATTTTTTTTTTTTTTTTTTTTTTTTACAAAAGGTCCACATTTATTTTTTGCAGTTGAATAGAGGTTCGGAACAATGCCAACATGCTGGTTGACACCCCCCACCATCCCTCAATAGAGTCAGTCTTGAGGGGACACTACAAGTATAGTCAGTCACAAATTTACGAGAAAATAATGTACATTTATGGGGAAAAAGCTTCACATTTCAAGAAAAAAAGTTAAGTTTTTTAGGAACAAAATTGCAAATTTACAAGAAAAAGGTAACAAATTCATGGAAAGAAAGTTGCAAATTTACAAGAAAATTTTTTAAAATTTACAAAAAAAATCAGAAAAAAGTTTCAAATTTAAGATGCAAAAAGTAGTCAATTTACAAGAAAAAAGTTGTAGATTTAAAAATGTAGTGAATTGATGACAAAAAGTTGCAAATTTATGAGAAAAAAACATTTTCAAGAAAAAAATGCATTTAGGCTTAGCATTCGCACTTCAACTGCATTTCATTCAGTTATGTTACATGATATAGAAAAGTTTATGATAATTTGGGGAGGACAATTCTTTCTTTTTTGCCCCCCCTCCCTTACACTACACCTGCGGCTGTAGTGCAGGTGTAGTGTGGCTGACTACTGATCGGAGGGTCAGGGGTTCACTCCCGCTCTGTCTGCAGTCTGCATGTCAAAGTGTCACTGAACTCCCGGTTGCTCCTGGTGGGTCAGGCCAGCTCTGGTGCCATCAGTGTGTGAGTGTGTGTGTGAATGAGTGGACAGCAGGATCTGTAAAGCACTTTGGTCGTCTAGAAATGAGAAAAGGCGCTATATAAGTGAACGCCATTTACCATTTGATTTACACCTACGACATGCTGAAAAAAGACAAGTCGCTAAGGCATCTTGTGCCTGGTATTAACTTGCTTGACACTGGTAGTTTGCAAACATTATTGCACATAATTGCACCACCCATGATGATGGGCGCACACACGGCAGTGATGGGTACTCTCATAAGTGATGAGCATGCTCACACAGAGCGACGGTGGCAGCATGGCGAAGGTTGTAGTGGCAGTCAGGTGGGTGTGTTTGGAACACGGAGTGGACGCACACATACACAGGTGAAGGGTGTGCTCACCCACAAGCGATGGTGTCGCTCAGTGTACGTACGCAGCACTGAGCTATTCAGTCACTTTGGCAGTGTTAAGATCTGTTGTTAAGTTGTTAAGATCAGTGGAGCGTACATAATGTGACATACATTCAGGTCTGGAGTGATTTGTGGTTGGGTCCAGATGTGGACCATGGTCTGGACTTTGAGGAGCCCTGTTATAGCTTATGCATAGCTTTTTGATTTAAGTTACAAATCAAAACATCTGAATTTTTGAGACGCCTATATGTGAAATTGTCTTGTGAATGTACTACAGAATCCACTTAAATACAACTGGGCACCTCACCTCATGCAGTCTATTGCAGCCCATCGCAGCCATTATTCAGTTCAGCCCAATTCTCCAGGCTTCTTGTGAAGTTTGTGATTATGTTAAAATTTCAGTTCCTCTTGAAGTTCAAAACCTAAATCAAGGTCATTGGTACCATCTGTCATTTTTTTTTTTTTTATATATAACATTTTTAGTGCTACAACTTTGACTTTTAACATTCTAGCCCTCATAGATCAGCACATTCTTTGGAAGAACTCCCCTTTAAATATTTCTTCATGACCTCTAGTTGGTCATGAAGATAGCTGGAGCAGGTGGCTGGGGAGAGGGAAGTCTGGGCTTCTCTACTTGAACTGCTGCCTCCGCAACCCGGACCGCCAGAAAAGCGGTAGAAGATGGATGGATGGACCTCTAGTTGGATGGCTGGTGGCATAAAATGTAACATTAACAAATTCTTCAATTCAGGAGGATACCACCACCACTCTTTTTTTATGGTGAAAATTGTCACCTGCACAAATCACGCTGACAGAGATGTTCAAAATTTGTATTCGTAACTCCACAAAACCCTTCAGTGATAGCTGTGGTCAAGAGGGAAGCTCAATTCAGGGGACTTCAATGGGAAATTTGACCAACAATTCTTTTTACCCTCTCTTCAATTGTCCTGATTTTAAGATACAATTATCAGGCTGAGCCACAAAAATTTTTTTAAAAAAGAGCATTGTCAAATCTTCATAAATGTTAATTTTGCGTGTCTTTTTTGTCATGCAGGTACAGGGGTGGCAGTGGGCCCCTTCATGTGTCGCGAGGAAAGACCAACCATCCCCTTCATAAGGCTTTTATAGAGGCTGGGAAGCAGGCAGGATACCCCTTCACTGAGGACATGAATGGATACCAGCAGGAAGGGGTGGGCTGGATGGACATGACTATTCATAAAGGTCTGTGTCAATGTGAAACTATACGTGTCTGCTTTATGAAAAAGTGCCAAAGGGGTGCACTGCAAAGCATGTTTCCAAGCCTACTTTGTGTCACATTTGTCTGGCTTTGCAATACACATCTCTTGTCTAGCTTTAGCTTGAGTTGGTTTACATGAATTTCAAAAGGATTCTTTGAGTGATATGACTGTTTTATCATCTCTCATATATTAGGGTCAAGTCTCAATCCCTTGCAGAGGTGGGTAGATTACTAAATGTAAAAATTGTACTTAAGTAAATGTGGCACCACCTTTTTGATACTAATTACTCAAATGTGAGTAAAATCACCAAAAATACTTGAGTCATAGTATATACTAAAAGTTACTTGAGTAGTGAGTAACAGCTGTTGGCGTTTGAGGTTTTTCTCGTCAATTTGTGACTCTCTTCTCATTAAATGGTGACTTTTTTGGTACATTTGAGACTTTATCACAAATCTGCAAGTTTTTTTCTCTTACTTTTTATATGTTTTTCATTCAGCTACATTTTCTCATAAATTTGACTGTTTTGTGATAACATGATTTTTGTGCAACTATTTACTCATAAATTTGCATTTTTTTCATAAATCAAAGTGACACTCTGGAAAAAAAAACTATTTTTTTCTGTTGTTAACATGTCTGCAATATGTTTTTTGTGACTTAAGGCATATTCAGAGCAAAATCTGACCACAGTCCCAAGTCTATGTTTTTCTGCTGTGAATTTCCAGTTAAGCCCCCTCCCCCCACCAAAAAAAACAAAACAAAAAAAAGGGCGATTTTTGACAGAGCGTTTCTAGCTACATAAGCAATCTTGCTTAGCCTGATTGGTTATAACATTAACCAGTCACGGTAAGCACTGGGCATGGCTACAGACCTGAGTTCACTGCCTCGGGGGAAGAGAGAGGAGCCGAGGAGCAGTAGGAGCTTTTACAACTTGGGAAAGATGGCAGATTATACGTGTTCAGTTTCTGGCTGTGTGAGAAAGAAATCCTCTTCTTTTAAATTACATGTCTTACCCACAGACATGAAAATACCACAGTAATGATTAATTTTATTTGGAAAAACCTCAGTGTCCCTGCTAAAATACCAGAGAGGACATGGGTTTGCAGCCTGCATTTTACCCTGCATGCCGGGGGAGACAACCCTGGTGTGTGTGGCACAGTAACTGGGGCGAGTATCGTCACTGGTGAACCTGCAGTAGGATCATTCTTGGTGGAGCAAAGAGTTGCTGCCTGGCTGAAGGGCTTCCATCGTCTCACTGGGAGCACCCGCCGGTGTGCCCCACCAGCTGGTATGCCTCCTTCGGAGGCTCTGCCCAACTCACTCCAAAGGAGGCTGGGAAGAGCACTCCGAAAGAGCCGAATGCTCCTCGACGACTCCCTCTTCTCCCGAAGGAGTGGTCTCTGCTTACCCCCTCACTGCAGATTGCCTTGCTGAGGGCCGGTGAGCAATTTGTCTCAGAGCAGCTTGAAGCGAGGCAAGCTGCTCGCCTTGGTCCGGTGCGTCCGGCCTCCTTCCTTCGGAGCGAGCTGGCTGTCAGGTGCACTGGACGGAGGCGAACTGCTTGCCAGCCCCCAGCAAGGTGATCTGCAGTGAGTGGAACCGACAGGGAGCCCTCTAGCCTCCACGCAGAACCGGACAGCAACTCTCCACTCCACCGAGAATGATCCTTCTGCAGGTTCACCTATGGAAACCTTGCTACGACTTTTACTTCCTCAAGTTGGATCGCCTTCTGGGAGTCCCCGTCTTCTTCCAGCTGCTGGTGGGTGGGAGTATGGGTGGTGCTAATTAGAATATTCATAGATCCATGCATACTTAAGTAGGTGGAAGATGTAAAAGCTCTTTCCAAGCCATTCTAAGGCAATGAAAGTTTTTTTTTGTGTGTATAAAAAAACATAATGTACTATTTTTGGGCAAAACACATTGGTTTTTGAGGTGGTTTTAGAGCTGCCGGAGTGCATCTTTAATAACATTTTTCCTCACTCCTTTGCAACTGAGCCCAGATAGATGAATATTGATATCAACACTGATCGCAGTGAAATAAGATTTTAAATTTATAAAAGTAACTAAAGGTGCAGTAATTTCTGGTGAGAATAGATTATTGTAATACAAGCAAGCACATTTTTAAGCAGCTTTTAAATCAGTAAGATAAAAAGTTATAAAAGAGTACAAATGTAACAAGTTACTACCAACCTCTGACCACTTTGCAGCCATCTTGGAAACAGTTGCTGTTTTGTTTTGTAAAAAGTTCTGTTTTTAAATATGAATAGTATTTAGGATGTTTGTGCTTTCTGATTTAAAGTTTTAGATAATAACTGTAGTGCTGAGTCATGTTTGAGCAACCTTTTATTTCATTCATGTCACATTTTTGTTGTTTGACTAAATACATTTGATAAGCACAACTATTTTTGCACCACATTTGATTTTAATGAGATTATTAGTTTGTTTTTCTGTGTTTGTAAAGAATGACAGTTAGATGGAAACTGATGTCATAGCCTGGTTGTCTACTGGCAACGCCCCCAAAACTGTCTTTTATCTTCAGAGATAAAGACATAAGACTAGCCAATCCTTTCTGAGACTGAGCATGGGGACGCATGGCCAAGGCAGATATGGACGCATCTCCCGTTTCTCTGGGGAGTTAAAGTAAAACGTGGCACACTCCTTGTTCATTCATTTATTTCCCTAGAAAAAAAATCCTACATTAATGCCTAATGTATAGACTCCAGCGGTAAGTCCGTAATTAAAATGAGAGTGTGGATGGAATTAAAAAAAAAAAACTTATTTAGTGTGTGATTATATAAATAAAATGGCGTGCAATTATATAAATAGCATTAAACAATGCGCTTCTAATGATAGACCTCCTTTTACCTGATCAAAAGCAGATTGTCATTAAATGCCATTCATACAGTGACATGCAGTCAGGGGAGGCAGGTGAGACTTATCATGAAAAAATAAAAGAAGAAAGAATTATAAATATATTATTATTTTTCACTAATTTGTCTTGTAGGTCTAAATGTAATTTCTTAATGATTCCAATCATTTCAACAGTATTTATATATTTAAAT
Source organism: Pholidichthys leucotaenia (assembly GCA_020510985.1). Taxonomy (NCBI): domain Eukaryota; kingdom Metazoa; phylum Chordata; class Actinopteri; order Cichliformes; family Pholidichthyidae; genus Pholidichthys; species Pholidichthys leucotaenia. Next base: position 356,972,325 of record CM035843.1, on the reverse strand, counting down.
CTGACTTTGAAAGAGTCAGTGCCTCACCACCCACAAACCTCACTGCATGTCACTGCATCCATAATTGTGACGCGCATGAGATTGTGCACTGCAACAATTCTTTGAAATGAGCCTCCTCCCAGCGCAAAGTGGGCGCACTGACTACTGGTAATTAGATGGCATGACACAAAGCATAAAAAACAGACAATGCTTTGACAGAAACTAACAAAATCACTGGTGTATGGCAGGAAGCCTGACAAAAAAGTCCACTGATGACCATCAAAATAGGGCCCTGAGTGTTAACAGGACTGGGCCCTTATCTAAATTATTGATAATGACAAAATAACTGCAATTTGGCATCATGACATCAAAACTGCGTTTGAGCTGTGTGCCATCAAAACTTCAAGGTTATTCTTTCGTTTTCGGAGAAGATAAAATTACTGCAAAAGCACACATTTTTAGCTTTTAAGTTTGAGTAAAAAGGTTTTTCATATTAATGATGAATCTATTTAAGTACACTGACATAATTTTGAGCCATTCATGTCAACAATGACGAGGAATGCAAAAAAAAATTTGAAAAAAAAACATTTTTAGTTTTCACATGGATTCTACGAGGGGAGGCTGAAAAGTTCATAGTAATTTGACCAAATGTGGTTTATTTTTCAACATAGTCTCCCCTTCGCTCCACACACTTCTTCCATCGGTGTTGCAGTGCTTGGATCCCTGCGATTGAAAAATAAACCACATTTGGTCAAACTTGACTACTATGAACTTTTCAGCCTATAAACTTGTCAGCTCTCCCTTGTATAGGTAATTATAGTGCTGCTTGATGCTTAAGGGTAGGATTTGTTGAGAGACTGTGGTAATATATCGTCACTTCTTGTTTCTGCCTTTTGTCTTTGTGGTGTAGCTATGCTTAGCTCTCCTTGTTCTCCTGAGGATTATTGCTTTTCACTACTTTCTAATCGGTTTTTACATCAACCAGCATCTCTCACTGTTGTTTATCAAGACTCTCACACTTGTGTACCCACTCACTGTCTCTGGATCACCCTCTTTAGCTTTCTGTTGACCTTTTGTTGGAAAAATTCTTCTTAACCTTCAGTCAGGAATCAGGCAGGATCAAAGTTTCAGCAAATTTAATTACACTGCCCAGTGGAGAACAATACAAAAACAGTGTCAGAGCCTATTCATGCATCATTCTGACTCAAACACAGATCGCTCAGTCCTTTAAGCCCTCTGTTATCTGAGAGGTGGAGGAGAAAATGTCCATGGTGATTGGTTCAGTACATCTGGTCAAAACTTGGTGTACAGATTATCTCTTTCTCAGGAACTGTCACACTCACTCAGCACCAGTCACACCAGAACAGTACATGCAAATTAAAACAAAGTGATAACACAATACAGCCGCGTCAGCTTCTTCAGCACTTTCACACAGACTCTGAGACAAAGCAAATTATAAATATGAAACTTTTCTATCACCTTTCATCGGTGTTTGTGTTAGCTTCAGGTTCGCCTTTAGCTGTGATCCCCTCCCGTGTGAGCATCTAAAAATTAAAAACTTAATACTGCCATGATGGTGGAGCGGAATTACTTAACGACCAAACGCAGGACACAAAAACACCTAAATAATGAAATGAGTCATTTTTAAATATTTACTGCCAAATGGGCAACACTGATGCAACAGTTGTAGTCAAACAGGTCCTTCAGCTGTGTATAATAATAGGTAGAGAGATGTACTTTATTGATGTTGGATGTTTTGTAGTTAATTCAAGATTCAGAGATCTTGAATTAGGTTGATTAGAGTTTTAAAAAACCTTTTAATAACAAAATATTGCTAAAATATAAACTGATGCACTGCAATGAGTCAAATATTTGTAAACGTGTCCTGTTATAGTACTGCATGAGTTTATTGATGATACACTGAAGAAATTCAATATTACACTGAACTCCATCACTGAACAGTGATATAAACTAAAATAATTATAATGATGACTGAACAACTCCCATTCCCCAAAGTGCGAGATACACTATTATTAATAGAAGTGATAAACGATCACACAAGTAAGTGATCTGACAAACAAATAAACAAGGGATCTGAAACAGTTGCTAATATTGGATGTCCCATTCATTTTCAATAATTAGGTATTCTGTAATTAATATTCACACAGTCAAATAAATCTAAGTGCTGTTTAGTCCCTTTTATACGTATTTGTCAAAGTCTAATGTGTGATTGCCGATGTATAGCCTACACGTCGTGGAGGTCGTGAATCAGTTCACGTACCTGGGGTCCACGATCAGCAACAACGTCTCCCTTGATACAGAGATCAACAAGAGGATTGGAAAATCAGCCTTCACACTCGCTCGCCTCACCACACGAGTGTCGGAGAATCCCAAACTCTCTGTCAAGACGAAGATGGCAGTGTACAACGCCTGCGTCATCAGCACACTGCTCTATGGGAGTGAGACGTGGACAACATACGCCCGGCAGGAAAAGAGACTGAACTCCTTCCACTTGCGCTGCATTCTCCACATCCTGGCAGGACAAAGCGCCGAACACAGAAGTTCTGTCCCGCGCCGGCCTTCCCTCCATGTTCACTCTACTCAGACAGCGCAGGCTCCGCTGGCTAGGCCACGTTCACCGTATGGAGGATGGCAGAATCCCCAAAGACGTCCTCTATGGAGAACTGGCAACTGGCAAGAGAGACATTGGCCGCCCACAGCTGCGTTTTAGAGACGTCTGCAAGAGAGACATGAAGGCCCTGGAGATCAACACAGAGCGCTGGGAGGACCTTGCAACGGACCGCTCCAAATGGAGAGGCACCCTGACCAGACAGCTCAAGGCGGGTGAAGAGAGACTGACTGCTGCAGCAGATGAAAAAAGGACCCGCAGGAAGAACCGCCACAGACCCAGCAGCACGGAGACCATTCACAAGTGCGACCTGTGTGACAGGGACTGCCATTCGCGCATCGGCCTTTTCAGCCACAGGTGGTGCTGTTCCAGCAGAGTAGACGTTTAGGATTCTCTTCCATGGTCATCATAGACCGACGGAGGCCGACGACGACGGAGGCTACACCTTTTTGTATTCCACTTTCAAACACAGCCTACATTTGGGCCTGTAAAGCCTGATTGGGATACCTGTTTCAGACAGAAATACTTGCATTCTACGGGCAATGCACTAGTTACTGTGACAAAAAGAGGGACGAGAGTAAGCCATTCCTGCAGTTAATGTTAGCCAGCAGAACTGAAACAGCTCAGGCATCGGCAACCATCATCCAAGAGAGATTAAAGTTTGCCTGGACTTCACATACATGTCATGTGAGTGTTGCAGGACATTCTTGTCACGTGTGAGACAAAATGTAGATTTTTTTTTTTTTTTTTTGCACTAACAACAGTCCCGCAATGACTGCCCACAGATATCTGTGCCAATTGCGCAGTCGGGACGTTAGTATGCATCTGTCCCCCAGGTGAATTGTACAGAAGGGTACGTGTAAAATAACTTACAAACAGTGCAGTTACACATGCCTGAGAACCACAATAAACAGTAGAATAATGGCATTTTCACTTGTTGCCCACTACAGCTTCTTTCCCATCAGAGTATTGTACAGAGGGGAACACGTAAAATGACTTCAACACAGGACAAACTCATGTGTACAATAAAATTACACATAACTGGCACAATAATAAAACCACATTTTCACTGCTTGCCCACTGCAGCTCCTATACAGACAGGAAAAAGACCAGGAACTAGCCTGATCTTCAGCTAGCAAAGAAACTCATAATATCGCCTCTACATTTTCCACAACATCAGTAAATGACAAGCAGATATATAAATGACACGAGGATTATATTATAAACCAAAATTATGCTACAAGAATTCACAATTTCTACTCACCAGTTGACAGGGAGCCGTGCCTCTCCTTTCAGTGCTCATGGTTTTGCTGAATCAAGCCTTGCATAAGTTTTATCGTAATTTTTTTATTCGTGTAATGCTGGATGTGGACCAGGCTGATATGCTGAAGGGTGATGCATGTCTCCTTGCTGCTGCTGCGCTCAAACACCATCCTGACCACTCTGCTGCTGACAGTACCAGGCTTCTGCGACATTTGAGGCTACTGTTGCTGCCGCAAAGTACCACTCTGGTGCTGGAATATCCATTCCTGCTGCAGCTGCTTTTTGTGTCCAATCAGTCACAATTTAGTTTCATTGGTCCCCATCCCCTTGCAAAGTTGTCTCACTTTTCTTGCACTTTCTGATGCATGGAAACGAAACTGAGAAGGTTCGAGACAAATTTGAGACACCTGCGATGACTCAGAGTATTTTGAGAGAAAATGTTTTTTGAACATGTTCAAAATTTGTGCGACCAGAGAACAAGGCCCTGCAGCTCACAAGAGGAACTTGTGAACCCCCACGAACATTTGGGGAGATTTTGGAAATGCCGTCATGAATGCATACTCCAGCTAGTCGGAAGCTGTGCCTAGTGAAATACTACCCTAAAGATTTCAGGCAGTCTATACTTAATCTGTCCTTTTGCTTATGAAATCCTAACCATTTAGTACATGGTCACTGCATCTGACATGGTGGCTCTTGTTGTTTATTAATATAAAAGCATTCAAAGTTTAAAGTCATTGTATTGACATAAAAAACACTCAGGTTATGCATTGGCAATAATGGATTTGGAGCACTGAATCCGTAAGAGCACTGAATCCGTAAGAGAATGGAAAGTTTTTTCTCTGAAGTCAGTGCTATTCGACCTGTTTTTCGGCGCCCTCAGCACTCAGTCCTCCTGATGATGATATCAGTATAAATGTTGACTTTCCTCTTCACAAACATTGGCGAACAGTATCTCATCTCCCAAGGACAGCCAAATGTCTCACTCACAGAGAAATCCCATCTGCCGTGCCAAGGACATGTTGCCTCTGACTTTCAGACACTAGTCATAACATCTGCTGAGAGAGAGACCTCTGCTGTTTCACCAGCAACTGATAACACCTCTGCATCCAACACACACACATGACTGATTCATTATACTGACGAAAACAATCATTCACTGCTCTCTACTGCTTCTGTATGTTAAGTGTGATACATTGTCTGCTAATTGTGCATCGAGGGTTTTTTTTTCTGGTGATCATAATTCGGCTCACTTATGAGCAGTATTTTGATTAACTATGTTTTTTTCTCTCTACCTATTGTTTTGTTCCTGACCTTTGCCCTCTATTCTCCTCTGTTGACAGGCGCCTTCATGGCTTGCCGCGTCATTGGGATTCGCCTATCAGGCGTTTTCCAATGTCAAGTCAAATTCCTCGTATGTTTACCTGTTGTTTACTTGTAAATGTACTTGGCAATAAACTTTATAAACTTTATTCTGATTCTACACTGTATATCTTTCATGTGCTGACCTGTTAAGATTATGTGCTCCTCACTGCCCAAAATTGTTCCAGGGAAGAGGTGGAGCACTGCCAGCGCCTACCTGCGACCTGCCCTGGGTCGGGCCAATCTGAAGACGGAGGTGCGCTGCCTGACCACAAAGATTCTTTTTGATGGACATCGTGCTGTGGGGGTGGAATACACTCAAAATGGGCAAACGAAAAAGGTTAGAAGGATGAACAATGATGGGGAAAAATTATTTCATGTATATTAATTAAGCAGACTTTCAATGATGTACAGACCCATTCAGTTCTTTTTTTTTCCCTGTATTCTGTTAAGGTGTTTGCCGAAAAAGAAGTGATACTGAGCGGAGGAGCCATCAATTCCCCTCAGCTTCTCATGTTGTCTGGGGTGGGAAATGCCGATGACCTGAAAAAACTTGGCATCCCCGTGGTTCAGCACTTGCCAGGTGTATTTTTGTGGGAGCTAACTGATGCTTGTGTTTGTCTGGCTTTTACTTAAACATGTAGATGTAAAGGAAAACGTGTGCATATTGATACATATTTATATAAGCACATAAAGATATTGATCACAGCAATCACATTTCTGTTCATATTTTATTTACTTATCAGATCATCGTTGTATTTTCAATGTATGTCTTCTTTTTCTTGTCCTCTGTGTGTTATTTCTCAGGTGTTGGTAGTAACTTGCAGGATCATTTAGAACTGTATGTTCAACAGCAGTGTACTCAGCCCATCACCCTGTACAAGGCCCAGAAACCTTTCCAAATGATCAGGATAGGCCTGGAGTGGCTCAGCATGTTCACAGGTAACCAGTATATCTATACAGTACTTCCATAATGGAACAAACTGCTGTGAAGTTATTACCAGTGTGCATTTGTGGTTAAAATGGTTTCCATTTCACCTAATATTCAGCTAACTGGTTAGCCTTCCAGTGCATTAGTGGTAGGCCTGTAACAATAACAACTAACACGATTAATCATACAATAAGAAAAAATAATCTCCGTAAGTTTTCTGGCCTTGATATATCGCCTGTTTACATGTGTGGTTGTTTACATAATCTGCCAACACTTAAGCCATTCACACTGCTGTCTTGTTGCTGCGCAGGAATCACACTGCTAGTTTTAGGAGGACCAACAGCACTTGCTTGGGTCTGCGACCGTAAAGTCTTGCATTCTGTGTGCTCAACAGGATGGCACTGCTTCAGATGATAAAAAAGATTTGTAGTGTTTCCCGATTTTGTGGGAACCTGCTTGCGACACAGTTTGCAGTGCATGCTAAGCTGCTTCTGGTCAGACTTTAAATGGCCAAAATATCTCCACACTACTGAATTCCTCGGGCCGTTCTTTTCAACAGTCTCCTTGTCTATTGAGCATTGGGCGACGTCTGTTTTGGTGTCTTCTTTTGCAGTGCTGTTGCTCAACTTTTCATGAGCATTTTCTGTCATCATTTTCTTTTTAATCACACTCCAGCTCCTACATGGCTGCACTAGCCCAAACATTAGCAGGTGCGCTGTTCCGGCTGCTACTTCTACACATGCTACTGTGTGCATAAATCAAATGTGACTAACTGTATTCCAGCCACATGATTGGTTTGGTGCGGTGTATTCTGATTATCATTGGCATTTCGTGTTGTCTGTCAAAACACAGATTGAATGACTTCTATCAATGTTCTATCAATCATGTCTTGTGTGTGTATCGAGGAAAAGGTCTTTCACGATAATTATCGTTATTGTTTTATCGCCCAGCCCTACCTCTGATATACTCATTTCTATTCCTGTTCCTCCTAGTCACTCCTAATGACATTCTTAGCTTCAACTCTGCCACCTCCAGCTCCACCTCCTGTCTTTTTGTCAGTGCCACCGTCTCCAAACCATACATCATAGAAAGTGTCACTACTGCCTTGTACGTACTTGTACTATGTCAAAAATAATATTGTTTATCATGAAATTTCTGGAAAAATTTATCATCTGCCAAAATTTGTTATTGTAACAGGCCTAGTTAGTGGTTCCTTTTTCAATTACATGGAAACCATTATTGTGAAAATGTTGCAACATTTCCCTGTCCTGCTTGTCGCCATTAGTTGATTGGGTGGCTAGAAGGACCTATACACTACTAAGATATTGCACTTGACATTCTGAAAAAATATCTGCAGAAGAAGGACTGATGAGTCTCATTAAAGTGATTCACCTTTGAAACATCTGCAGCCAACTCTAGCTGTAATTTGGAACAAGATTTTAAAACTTGCTTGGAAGAGCTGTTATCAGTATCAGTCTGATATGCAGCCAAATAAAGTCAAAACACTCAGTTTGGCGGGCAGAACTATTCATACCCTCTGGATTGTACAGCCAATACAACATTTGCTTGCACATTCTAAAGGGGTGCTTTTTACCCCTCAGCCTCTAAAGGCTGAAGGGGTATTGCTGTCATGCTGCCAGGTGCATGGGTGGCAGCATCAGCACCTACCTTGTGAAAATGGTAACTAGAGAAAGAAATGATGTGGGCTTTTCAATTTGATACCATGGGTGTATTTATGAAAAATCTTGGACAAGTTTGAATTTGGGTGACCTTAGGCCAAGGTCAGAGGTCAGTTTTCCCTAAACCTTGTAATGCAATAACTACACCAATTAATGATGTAACTTTTCAAATATATATCATCACATCTAAGACAAGTCTGGGATGGCTCAGATCCTGCCCTCTGACTATGGGTTTGAAGTCTAAAGGTCAAAGTTCAATGCTTACATTCCCTTTGCACCATTACTATAGAACAAGTAAAGCTAGGGTAACCAAACTTTGGTACTCATGTTCACCTTGGGACCCGATCCACAACTATGAGTTTGGGGTCAAAGGTCAAGGTCAAGGTCAAAATACCATAAAAACTATACATCAACAACAATGAAACCCAGGGTCACCAACTTTGTACACAGGTTCACCCTGTGACCCTGATCTCTGACTATGGTTTTGGGGTTGCAACGTCAAAATGCCATATTAACTACATTTCAACAACAAACAGAGGCTGAGGGGTACCATTGGCAGCCGCCAGTATTTTTTTTAATAGGTTTCATTTCTGTAACCTTGTTTTGTACAATTATATTGTTCAGAGTAAGTGTTAATCATTAGGATAATTTCTTTTAATATTAAGAGTAAGCAAATTGTATTTGTGTTTACTCCGGGATTTCTCCGGTTTCCTCCCACATGCCAAAAACATGCAAGTTAGGTTAATTGGCATCAAAACTGGGGATTCTAAATTGTCCTTAGGTATGGCTGTGAGAATGAATGGTTGTCTGTCTCTCTGTGTTGGCCCCGTGATGGACTGGCGATCTGTCCAGGGTGTACCCTGCCTGTCGCCCAAAAGATGCTGGGATAGGCTCCAGCCCCCCCCCCCCCCCCCCCGCGACCCAAAAAGGATTAGGCGGAAGAAGATGAATGAATGTATTGGTCTATACAGGGTGTTCCAGGGGTATTTTGTAGTACAGTATAGTATATGGGGGTAAGAGATTAAAATGGACATATAAATCTAAATCTAAAGAACATTTCACTTTTTCAGTGCTTTTATGTCTGTTTTGGGTATCTGGAGTGGCTACCAACAGAAAAAGTCTGGAAAAAAATGCACAGTCTTTTCACTTTTCACTTTGTTGGGCTCTGCCTTGGCCTCACTACCTCTCACTAAAAGAATGGTTTTGCTTTGGCTCCAGTTATGACTCAAGAACTTGAACTCACTATAATAATACCATCCTCCCACCTTCATCCCCACTCATTCTAATGACGGTGCGAGATTGCCCATGAGTGTCTAAATCCACACACTGACAGTGCCACTGTGGAGGTAACTTAGCAGGGATGCTTTATATTCTTTTGTTTTTTTTATTCCAGTCATCACACTAGACATCCTGTGTTCCCACCTGGTCCACCAATTCACAGTTAATATTACATTTGGTGCCATTCTGGCTTATTTTATTATTTTTTCACTAATCAGATAGCTAGCATTAGCTTGGCTAGGTGGCTGGAGTCGGTCTATCTGCCACATTAAGAGCTCACGTTGACCGGTAGGGGCTTACCTGTTGGGTTGAGGTGTGGTCTTGTTATTTTGCCTATATTCTGTCTATTCTCACAAGACGTAGTGGTTCATCTACCAACACTTGACCATATATGGCGATCTTAGAAGTTATTTTAGCTTATTTTACTATGGTTTATCATACTCTGACCGGGACCAAAGGCGGTTAGATGTTGTTAGTAGTACACCAGGCACTGGCTGTTTCATATCAATCATTGAAACCACAGACAGCCCTGTCCCCCAGCGGTGCTTTAGTTCATAAATTTTTTCAGCCAATTTTTATCCAGCGCCGGTCAAGACCAAGAGGGACCCAAGATCACTAAACTTGGTACACAGGTTCACCCTGAGACTATGACCTCTGACGATGGGTTTGGGGTAAAAAGGTCAAGGTTAGCATTCCCTATGCCCTATTACTATAGAATGAGTAAAGCTGGGGTCACCAAACTTGCTACACAGGTTCACCTTGGGATCCTGACCTACAGCTATGGGTTGTATACATCTATTTTGCTGTATATTCATGTATGATAGGCTTATCACAATTTGGTTCTGCCCCAATAATTATATGGAAAAGTTGAAAACTGCTTTCCTTCAGTGACATATTGGGATCTTCAAAGGGGGGAGGGTATTGCACTTCACCACTTGCTCGCCTCAGAGTGCTCTTGTATGTTCATTAGCTCAGGCTGTGCTCACTACAGGAGCTAGGAGCTAGCCAGCTAATGTTAGCAACATAGCATCAACAACAGACCTGAGCAGTAACAACAGGGAGGGTGGGGTGACCTAGGGCTTATGAACATTCAGAGACATGCACTGAAATGAGCCTTTTTGAAGAACGAATGCAAAAAAATGAGTCTAAATAGTAAATTACTCTGAGGTATTTTGACCAAAGCATGTCACAGACATTTCACTATGACCTGTGGGAAGGTGTCAGCATATGGAAAAAGTGATATAATATGGCCTTTATTATTTGTTTATATATTTAATTGTTTTCCCTCATGCACTTGTCTGGCAGGTCTATAACCTCTCATCACTAATTATGATCATTATCCCAAGGTTATGGAGCAACGACCCACATGGAGAGTGGAGGGTTCATTCGCAGTCGGCCAAAAGTACCACACCCTGATATACAGTTTCACTTCCTTCCCTCTCAAGTCATTGACCACGGTCGTGTTGCCCCCAAGACAGAAGCTTATCAGGTAGGTGAAGTGTGCGTTTATGAAATGGTGCCTGTTCTTTTTTTAACTCCATGGTAGATTACCATTTAATTGTACTCTCTAGTGCACGGGTGTCAAACTCATTCCAGGGAGGGCCAAGACCATGCAGGTTTTACCACCACCCAGTGTCTTCAACAGGTGATTTCACTGAATTTCTTCCCACTGATTGCTGATCAGTGAAAACACCTGCTGAAGACACTGGGTGGAAGTAAAACTTGCAGGGTCTTGGCCCTCCATGGAATGAGTTTGACACCCCTGCTCTACTGGGTGTTTTTTTCACACTGACCATGAGTAAATGAAAACTTAAAGGTACTAATTACATGTAGACGGATTCAGACTTTTCCAACCACAGTATTAAATTGCAAAGCTTAATAAGAAACTTAAGTAATGCTCACTGTGTAGCGATATGTTTACACAATCATGCACACCTTTCCACTGAACTTGTGATTACCTCAGGCAGACAGGAGCTTTCCTTGGAATTACCTGAGAGTTGTCCTTTCAATCTTATGCAACTGTCAACCTCATAAAACACATCCTAATATCACTGGCCTTACTCAGAAAGGAAAAAAAAATCCTCCTGTACAACAACTTGTACAGGAGGATTTAAACAGACTCTTTAAACAGGATTTAAACAGATTCTTCGTGTGGAGAATCTGTTTAAATTAAACACGGTACTTACAGTGGATAGAAAAAGTGTACACATCCCTGTTAAAATTCCATTTTTTGTGATTTAATTTGTGATGTAAGTTTGTGAACCCTTTAGAATTTTCTACATTTCTGCATAAATGTGACTCAAACCATCATCAGCTTTTCACACAAGTCCTAAAAGTAGATGAAGAGAACCCAGTTAAATAAATGAGACAAAAATATTTTACTTTTTCATTTATTGAGGAAAATGATCAAATATTGCATATCTGTGAGTGGCAAAAGTTTGTGAACCTCTAGGATTAGCAGGTAACTTGAAGGTGAAATTAGAGTCAGGTGTTTTCAATCAAGGGATGACAATCGGGTGTGAGTGGGCACCCTGTTTTATTTAAAGAATCTTTTGTTTAAAGATCTATCAAAGTGCCAGTGCATGTTTGTGGAAGTGTATCATAGCACGAAGAAAGGAGATTTCTGAGGACCTCAGAAGAAGGGTTGTTGATGCTCATCAGGCTGGAAAAGGTTACAAGACCATCTCTCAGGAGTTTGGACTCTACCAATCCACAGGAAGACACAAATGGAGGAAATTCAAAACCATTGTTACCTTCCCCAGGAGTGGGCAACCAAGAGCAAGGCATGTAATAGTCGGCGAGGTCACAAAGAACCCCAGGGTAACTTCTAAACAACCAAAGGCCTCTCTCGCATTGGCTAATATGAATGTTCATGAGTCCACCATCAGCAGAACACTGAACAACAATTCTGTGCATGGCAGGGCTGCAAGGAGAAAGCCACTGCTCTCCAAAAAGAACACTGCTGCTTATCTGCAGTTTGCTAAAGGTCACATGGACAGATGAGACCAAAATCAAACTTTTTGGTTTGAATGACAAGTCTTATGTTTGGAGAAAGGAAAGGAAAACACAGAATTTTTGCATAAGAACCTCATCCCATCTGTGAAACATGGTAGTGGTAGCATCATGGTTTGGGCCTGTTTTGATGCATCCTGGCCAGGACTGCTTGCCATCATTGATGGAACAATGAGCTCTGAATTTTACCAGAAAATACTAAAGGAAAATGTCAGGACATCTGTCCATGAACTGAATCTCAAGAGAAAGCGGATCATGCCACAAGACAACCATCCTAAGCACACGAGTCGTTCTACCAAAGAATGGCTAAATAAGAACAGAGTTAATGTTTTGGAATGAAAGTCAAACTCCTGACCTTAATCCAATTGAGATGTTGTGGAAGGACCTGAAGCGAGCAGTTCATGGGCAAAAACCCACCAGCATCCCAGAGCTGAAGCTGTTCTGTACAGAGGAATGGGCTAAAATTCCTCTAAGCTGATGTGCAGGACTGATCATCAGTTACTGGGAATGTTTAGTTGCAGTTATTGCTGCAGCAAGCGGGGGGTACCACATACTGAAATCAAAGGTTCACAAACTTTTGCCACTCAGATATGTAATATTGGATCATTTTCCTCAATAAATAAATGACAAAGTAACATTTTTTTTGTCTCCTTTATTTAACTGGGTTCTCTTTATCTACTTTTAGGATTTGTGTGAAAATCTGATGATGTTTCAGATCATATTTATGCAGAAATGTAGAAAATTCTAAAGGGTTCACAAACTTTCAAGCACCACTGTACACTTGGTGAACTCAGTCATCAAGAAGTGGAGAAAACAATGGGCAGCTGTGACTTTACCTAGAGCTGGACATTCCTCCAAAATTGATGAAAAAAAAAAAAGGTAAGACAAACAGTTGTCAGGGAGTATCTCAAACAGGTTAATTTTGTCTTCTTAATGGTAAAACTGATATTGTTCTTCTATTAAGACGAGGCAAAGGGAGGCTGCCAAGAGTCCTACATTAACACTGAAGGAGATGTAGATCTGTGTATCAGTGTCGGCACATTTCCCTACAGAAGTATTTGTTGGATTTAATTTTAAATTCACATGTCCATTTTCCATCTGCATGGACTCCCAGCCTCAACAGTGGGGCCCTGCCATAGTTTGAGAACTTCTGTTTTGAGGCCGCCTTTGTCACTATACATGAGATAACAATGTGCACTTGTATTTCTTTTGAAGTCATAAAGATTGAAGAGCAGTTAACTGCCTGGTACCAAGAATTTCATAAGTCCAAGCTCTCGACTCCTAGATATTACGGCATGTACTGCGGTCTGTCAGAAGATCAGATTTATGGAGGAAGAAATTTATGATCGGATGAGTCAAACAGAAGGGAAAGATGGAGTTGTGGGCACCCAGCACAATGCAGACTGATACTATTCACTCTCAGCAGGGATTGCATACGGACAGAGAACCCCTGGGGGGACAACCAGAACAATGGACTATTGTTATACATCCCCGGATTAAGAAGAAGACATCCGGGCGCCAGCTGGTCACGCGATTGATATGTATTGACTGATATGTATATCAATATGCAAATGTGCCATGCATTCTCTCTCTGTTGGTATAACGTGTAAAAGAGCTCACTATACATGCCTCGACACAGGCAACACACACGACACACACAGCACAGACACACCGCACAACACAGCGCTACAGTGTGTCTCATGATGATGGAGGAAATAAAACTCTGAAACCTTCCAGCTCGTCGCATCTCGCCTGAACTTATTTGTTCTTCCACAGAGTCCTTAAAATAAGAAGCTGAAAAAGCACTGCTGATGGATCTGTATGATATGAGGATCACATTACTAGAAAAGCTAACAATGCTACCATTAATAAAGCAGAAGCATAACTCCCCTTCAGACCATGTCATTTAACACATGTTTAAGGATTATCATGCCAGCGTATGTCCAAATTACAAAATCTCTTTTATGATTCAGTCACTGTAGAAAGGTGTCTCTACTGCAGACCCGCAGAAGAGTCAGGAGGCCAGTGACAGGACAATAGTGAACTGACCTGTAGTGGTGTTACAGGTACACGTTGGACCAGTAAGGAGTACCAGCATTGGGTGGTTGAAGCTGAAGAGTGCCAACCCTCTTGACTATCCATTTCTTCAACCAAACTATCTCTCCACTGGTAGGACCGCCCACTTCTCTGGCAGTATTCCATATACAGTATATTATGTATGCATGTTAGGTTTATGCCTATTTTACTCTGTATATTCCCATTCTTTTCTTTTAAGGACTTTTATATTTATAATGACACTGTGTCCATTTGTAGCATTTTTTGCAATATAGTATTAACAGAGGTGGCTACAGTATTTAGAGTAAATGTAGTGTAATGATCTTAATTACTCAAGTACAAGTAAGCGTAGTCACTTACTTGAGTAAGAGTAAGAAAGTACCTCCGAAAACAGTTACATGAGTAATGAATATCAACTTTGTTCTTCTAATAAATACGTTTTTTTTTTTTATTATCATCCTGAGTATGATATCAGAGGTTTGATGTACACAGTGATGATGCACATATTGCAGTTAGGCTCCAATCAGATCTTATAGCCTCTGACTTGTGATGTCCTGTTTTACCTCAGTTAATACAGTAGATGGTAACTGTCTTGGAAGAAAACTGTAGGAGGAGTTGATTTCACAAGTGTTTTGAAGCTTGTTGCAAGGGTTTTCTATACACTGATAATGCACATATTGCAGGTGGGTCTGCATCCAGTTTTGTGGTCAGGGTCAAAGGTCAGGAGATCTGGGCACTTATGTGATTTAATAAAAATCGCTACTCCTACAGAATTGCCTGGATACTAGCCAGACTCACTCATAATGATCCTCAGGTGGGTCTGCATCCAAGTTGTGCTCGAGGTCAAAGTTCAAGAGATCTGGGCACTTTTATGACTTTAGAAAATCTACTCCTCTTCCTAGGTAATTACCTCGATTCTCAAGAAACTCACTCACAAGGATCCTCAAGTAGGTCTGTATCCATTTTGAGCTCAAGGTCATTTTCATAGGTCAGAAGACCTGGGTATTTATGAGTTCACAAAAAGCGCTAGCTCTCCTAGGCTATTGACCTTGACTTTAAACACGTCCTAGATGGATCTGTATCTAGGCTGTGCTTAAGGTCAACGGTCAGCGGTCAGGAGGTCTGAGCACACCCAGGGTGACTTCATCGGGCTGGAATGAGCTGCTCCATCACTGACGGTCTGTTTTTACAAATTTTCTCCAAGTTTTGATTTCGTAAGATTTTTACTTTTCTAATCAGTGTATTTTCTTATAAATTTGTAGCCTTTTGTGAATATTACGATTTTTTTTTAAACAAATGTACCATGTGTTTGTTTTTTCTGATAAATTTCTGACTTTTCTGACTCTTGTACATTCACCGTTTTATTTTGCCACAGTAGAAAGAAAAATCTGATGGGGAAAAATGGTGACACTCATTCAGTTTTAAATCAGTGAATTTAAAAGTTATTCAGAGATTATGACCAAATATACTTGAGTAAAAGTGCAGGCTTTTCTTCATAAATGTAATTTAGAGTAAAGAATACCCTACCAGAGTGGTGGCCTAGTTGATAGAGCATCCGCCCCACAACCGGGAGGTTGGGGGTTCAAATCCCGGTCAGGTCATACCAAAGACCATATAAAAATGGTGCTTCCCACCTTCTAGCTTGGTGCTCAGCGTAATAGAATGGGGGAAGGAGAAGTTGTTTATGGCGGTGTCTTGCATGGCAGCGATCCCTCTGATTCTACATGTGATTAACATTGTAGATAGGAGAAATGTAATTTTGTTCTACTGTATATGATTGGCTGAATGGACTGAATGACAACAGAGATGGCTTCTTCTTCTACAGTAACAGTATTCCCAAAAGTACAATTTTGTGAAAAAGCCAGTTGACTACATGTACTTGAATAAAGTACATTCACTCTGAATATTAACTTGTTAAAACACTGAGCTCAGCTGGCACTTTGCTTGTTTCTCCCCATCTTAGACATCGACGTGTGGGAGTTCAGGGAGTGTGTCAAACTCTCCAGAGAGATTTTTGCCCAGAAAGCCTTTGACCCATTCCGTGGCCCTGAAGTCCAGCCCGGTCCTCAGATCCAGTCTGATGACGACATTGATGCTTTTGTTCGCCGAAAGGCTGACAGTGCCTACCACCCATCCTGCAGCTGCAAGATGGGCTCCCCTTCTGATCCAATGGCGGTCGTGGATTCAAACACACGCGTTATGGGCCTGGAGCGCCTTCGTGTGGTCGACGCCTCCATCATGCCGAGTATCGTCAGTGGAAACCTGAATGCTCCAACCATCATGATGGCAGAGAAAGCTGCTGATATCATCAGAGGGCACCCTCCTCTGGTTGATTCAGGGGTCCCCGTATACCAACCTCCGACCCTTGAGACGCAGAGATGAATGAGGGAGGAAAAAAGCACAAGAGTCAGTACCACTCAGCCCATATGTGAGTCAGAAAAAGGACTCCAAAAAAATTATTAAATTTTTGTTTGAAAATGTATTACTTTATGTATCATCTGTTAATGTACACACATTCACACACAATATCTGTTTTCAAGGGACATCAAAGATTAATTGCCAAGTGTAGCACTTTATATTTGTTAGACCATAGATAGCATAAGAATGTTATCAGCCATCCTGCTAGATTTGAATGTTTTCCAAACATAATGAAATTGGTAAGAGAAGATTTCAAAATCCTGAACAAAAGTACAACCACGGAGACACGTGTCAGCTGTGGCTGTTGACTGACAGCCCTCACACCAGCTCAGAGGGACTGCTCACAACAGCTAGCTGCTCTGAGCAGCCCCTCAGCTGTGCCTGGGCCCCGAACCACAACAGATTTTGTTAGAATAATAAACTGTCCCAGACATTACTGCGATAAATGATAGTATTCTTGATGTCATAAAACCATTTTATGCCACTGATATAATGATAATAATTAGTGTACATCCTTTCAAAGAACATTGAACTCTTGTTTATGAACAATAGTAGATGCTCCAGAAAATGGATTTGTACACCCAGAGGAAAAAGAGGAGGAATAACTTGAATGCAGCTAAAATAAGTATAAACAATAGTCTGAAATAAGTATAAAAATGAGCCTGATAAATAATTTCTATACAATAAAAAGTCAATATAGTCTTAACAGGCTTGCCTGTGTTTGTGGAGCATGCAGGTGGAGTGGAACAACAGGCTGTTAGTCAGGGGGCCAATTTTGAAAAGTGTTTCTATTAACACTTTTGTGGACATGTTTGAGTGCAAACTGACAGCCTATTTTTTTTTTTTTAGTTAGAAGGGACCCATAGGTGAAGTTCTAAGGTGGTTGTCAAATTTAGAATTTTTTTTTGTGATTTTTATAAGCAATTTTAGGTCAATTTGTAGGTTTTCTGCTTAACGTGATGCGTGCACAATAAATGTTGATTACCTCCACAACCTCAAGAGCCATATACATAAAAATAGTGTCAAATGAAAGCTAATGACTGTGGGCTGTCTGTAGAAGTGTCAGAAACAAAATATATTTTACAGTATAGGAGAAAATAGAGGTAGAACATGGAAAAATCAATCTTTGCCTTAAGAAAACCACTTTTCAAAGTGCGTATCAGCTTAAAAACATAAGACAGTGGCCCAAAACCTCTGTCAATTAGTGCTCCAATGTAGGGGTATGAGTCATAACCAAGTTATGAGTTCATTAAAGTTTTAGTACTTCAATGTCCAGGCGAAAATCTAGAGTTCCAGGTGGATGCCTTCAGTGCTATTTGACTCTCCATGTACCATATTGTGAAAGAAACGATATTTAATTAACATATCACTACACTATACGGTATAATAACTACACAATTACAGTATCTTCATTTGACACTTAATGGATAATTTTCATTCTCAAATGCAAACATTTTCAACAGTTACTAGAATTTGCTTTTCCCCATCCAAGCTGACATACTCCAGAGGAAACAGGAAAGTAAACAGTCATCAGAAGGAACCAAGGGACCATGTCTTAGTGCTTAGTCTGAGTCGTGGTCAGGGACACAATCAGAGTTTACTCTTTTGATTTAACAAGGCATTTATGTTCACAAAACAGAAATAAATGAGCATTCTGAACAATGCTGTACTAAACATTACAATTGCACAATCCCACATAGTGTGGCAACACTCAATTGTAATGATATTGGTACCTGAGTATTTTTGCACCAAGCAGCACAGGTACACCCACATGCCTCACACCAGTAGATTCCACTCTTCCGACATCGACACTGCCTGGTACTGCACTGACTACCTCTTTTCTTGCATCCACAGATTGTCAGCTCCAAGCATCTTGCCTGTGTACAGGTTTTTTGGTGAAAAGTTGAGGGACCTGCACACCATCCTTCATGAGCCAACCACAGCTGGTTGGTGAGGGCAACTGTGGATGGGTCACTATCGACTGTTTCCATGTTTTTGTTTGATAGTGGGCCCTCATTAAGTGCAGTCAAGGCATCCTTTGTTGGTTGTAAAGTATCCACATTGGCTTTCGCCTTCTGAAACAGGGCACAACGAACTTCATAGATTGAGTTGCTGCTTGATTTGGGTCATACAGTTTGGATACAAACTGTTCGGCCAAGGATAGAGTAACTGGACTTGGTACCTCATCCTCACTAAAGTTGGGGAGAAGATGAGGGCACTGCTGAAACACTTTCTATGCTGTACTTTTTCCTATTCCAGTGAACTGGCTAGTAGTGTCACATCCAGTAATGGCATGAAATGCCAATAGACCATTAAGAATCTCATTTGGCATGCTGATATCATGAACTCTGATGTAGCATGGTTTCTTGGCTGTTCCTGCTTTCATCCAAATTTCTGGACTCAATTGATGGGCAAAGACAAGAAGCAACACCAGTACATCTGTGTCCCTGCTTTGAATGATGAGCCTCTGATACCCTTTGGCTGTTGCATCAACTGCATGTAGCAATATGCGGGTGTCTGTTTCTTCTTGTGTAGCCTGCAGTGTAGTGTTGGGAGTAACGCGTTACAAAGTAACGCATTACTGTAATGCCACTACTTTTGCAGTAACATGCAAACATGGACCAATGGTTTCTAGCCATCTCATTTTGTGTGATGCCTACCAGTCCTCCAGTAATCTTTCCAATTTTGTTGATGTGCTCAAGGCACAGATCAAAAGGCACCCCGTTAAAGCTGTGTTTGGTCTCTTTGGCCACAAATTCACCCTCCAAGAAGCACTGGTAGACTTGTGGTGCCTTCTGTGCAAAATGTTCCATGTCTGCTATAAATACAGCACCCCATCTTGTGTAGTGTGTGAGATCATATGCAGCAAACCAGGGCATCATGTTCTTGAGTGCTGTCATGTACAGCTTCCAATCACCACATCTCAGTGTCCATGTGAATGCTAGGAGAATAGACACAAGGTCCATGTATTGTTGCCAGAAAGTAAAGGCTGGTTTGTCTTCATTAGTCTTGTCAAACTCTGAAAGGAGATCCTGAACCTCTTCAACTTTCAGCACAAGATCTTCATAGCATGCTGCAGCCGCTTCAATTTCTCCACATCGTATGTGTTCCAAGAGTGCCTCTGCCAACTCAAAGCAACTGTTGTCTATTGTGCTATCATTGTCATTCGCCCATTGCAGAAAGGTTGGCCACAATATTCTCCAAAGTGCTTCAAAGGCAAGTCTGTGTGCACGGGGCACACGGTTCCACCCCTTTCCTTTCATGATGTTTTCAGCTGTGTTCTTTCCAAACACACCACTTTGTTCAAGAATGTCCCTTAGTCCAAAATCAGCGAGATACTGTCCAACCGTTAGTCCAAAATCAGCGAGATACTGTCCAGTGACCTTGGAAAAGTTCATCTACACATTAAAGTCACCTAAGAGAATAACTGTATCCTCACACTTTTTTTGATGGTGCACTGAAGCATCTTTGCTTTGCAGTAGAGCTCCTTATCAAAGGTTATCACTGTGTACTTTTGTCCCAGTTTTGTAGTCATTTTGTGGCAATTCTGTAAGACTGCCCATATTGTATCATAATCATGTGCTGGAGAATTTAAGATAGGCATCATTCCAGCCACTGTCTTTGGATCATCTGTTCTTGTCATTAGGTGGTTGAAGCCACCCCGAGATGGAACAACAGGATCTTGTGTGTTTTGCAGTCTACAGATAACCTATGCAAGGTCTTGGTTTTTGGACTGTTGGGTTAGTTGTGTGCCAGGATCATACATGAATGATACAACTAATCCATGAAATACTGGACAGGGCTTCTGTGATTCCATTCTGGCATCCTTCAGCTCAAATATTCCTGGTGGAACCAAGACTGACTCTGACCTTTCAGTTTTTAGTTTTATTTTTGGGTTCTCTTCTTGAGGTGTGCTTTTTCTGAAAGCAGCAGTCTGTCAGGCATGAAAGGTTCCTTTTCCATCAAGGGTCTCCTCAGTAATGTCGATGTTGTCATTTGCATATGCGATATAACCAGAGAGGCTTGCATTGACAAAATTCAAAGGAATATATACTTCACCATTGTCAAAGTATCGCTTCAGACCCTCATTTGCCATTGCAGTATCTATCCTTAATACTGATTCATAGCTTAGGCTGTGCCCTGCAGCATTAAGCAACTGCACCATATCCTTTGAACGAGCCGCTTGATGTATGGCAACACCAATGCTAACGTGTTTAGGTGTTGGTTTCCATCCATCAGATGCCAGGAAAACTAATATCCTGGGCAATGCTGAATAGCTTTGTGTGAAGTGTTTATTCATTCTCATATTTTATGTCAGCATCACCAATGCAAAGGAGTCTTAACAGCATGTACAAACTGTCTGGCACAATTTCTTCTGCATGATGCTGATCTATTCCTATGAAGTCATGTCTTGGGGACTCTCTGATGTCTTTGTTGATCTTTAATGACACCCAATACAGCCAACTCAGTATCTCAGTGTTCTTGCCAGGTCCACAGCTTTCCATAGTCCTCCCTATAGTGCCATCTTGTTTATCATCCATTATTGTCCTCATTTTAAGGAGAGCAGTCTCAGCCGTCATTTCAGGAAATATCATAATAGGATTGGTTGGTCTGAGTGAATGTACAAACGGTGTTTTCCCCTGAAGCAACCTGTTGAGCTTTGTCTTGAAACGCTCACTTTTATATATACCCGGCTCAGAGTCAAAGTCTGCAAGAAGTTCACAGTATCTTTTCCAAACTGTTTTCAAAGAGTATATTTCACTTCTGGCAAGTCCTTCTCTGAGCTCATCTGCCACATTCTGTAAGCATATGGAGTATGGATCATTTGTTCCTGATGCTGTGCTCTGATGCTTCCTGAGGAATGCCGTATAGCAGATAAGATGATATTTGTCTTCTGCAGCAATCAAGTCATTGACTCCTGCAAGCCTTGGTCACAATTCTGTGTTTTGCTGAGCTAGGTAAAGAATCTTTTCAGATGTACTCAAGACTTGGATGTTGCGAAGTTTGTCCCCAAGCTTATCTTTCTGACAAAAAATGCATTTTCCCCAAGTGACTGGAGGCATTGAACTTCTAGAGGAGCGTGGGTAGCAGGTGCTTGCAGGTTCCAGTGATTTCTTTGCACTTTCAGAGGTCTTCTTAAGACGGGCAATGAAAGAGACATTGGTAAAAGCAGCATAGCATGTTTTGTCCCATCTGATCTTGTCTGTTTCTGTGTCTAGAAACTCCTGAATCCTGAGTGTCAGCATATTCTGTATCTTTGTATTTCACCCATTCACTTGCTCTCAGTTTAATACACTTCAGCTCATCCTCTGATGGTTTTCTTAGCTGTTTTTCTTGGCTGTATTTCCCATAGTCATCTTGACAAAACATTTTTGCCAATTTACATTGCTTGCTAGTTGTCTTTTTTTACACTCTAGGTTTACAACTCTCTCTGGCCCCATGCTGACTCATCTGAAAGGTAGATTAGACAGATTATGTAATTTGCCGCTATGCAGAAAACGCATTATTAAGATGTATTCCCTAATGGTAAGTAGGCTAGGCTAGTTTATGAAAGTATAGTAACCTAGCTATCTAGCTGAGAGTTTAGCTAGTTATGATGTAAAACAGTTTAGCCTACCGTTTTCTGGCAACATTTGGTGGTAGATGCCTGAGGTAAATGTTTTTGTTTGAAATTCAACACTATGAAGTTTTGTTCAGACTGTTGACACCTGCAGTGATCATCTTCATTGGACCTGCTGCCTAATGCCAAATCACATTTGTGCTGACACAACAGTGCCTCCTGTGGTGTGATATGCTTTGGGTATTTATTGATTATTATTTTTTTAAGATGATGCTTGCACATAAATTGGATTACACTGCACATTTGCTTATAATTACAGGAGGAGGTTTAGAAGTTTAAGGAAACACTTTGGAAAAAAAAATCTAATTTTACGACTTTTAAAAATACGGCGATAAAATGACCAAAAAATCTTTTTCTCAGCTGACATCCTGGCTA
The DNA here is from genome assembly GCA_020510985.1 of Pholidichthys leucotaenia. Taxonomy (NCBI): domain Eukaryota; kingdom Metazoa; phylum Chordata; class Actinopteri; order Cichliformes; family Pholidichthyidae; genus Pholidichthys; species Pholidichthys leucotaenia. The sequence goes on along the minus strand of CM035843.1, from coordinate 356,949,727 downwards.
GAACACATGTTAAGAGGTCAAATATTAATACTGGATAGGTTGTCAACTTGTACTCAGAGGTGTCACCCAAAGTTGCAATATCAGATTTGGCCCCCTGACTATCTGGCGACTAAATTGTTTTTGTGAGGAGGACGGCTGAAACTCCAGTAATGGGGGATTTTTAACCAATCCCTGCTTGCTTGAGAATGAAATGGCCTAAAATAGTCACCGTTAGAGTAATCATGAGTTCATCTGTGTGACTTAACACAAAATCAGCTCAGCTTTTCCTCAACTCTGTACACTAAGCAAATTGCAACAATAACACTAAGCTTTTTGTCCAGCTGTGTCCCCCAGGATAAAGAAACTCTGCTTGGTTAGGTAATTAACTGGTGGCTGCAATAGCACTAAATCCACAGCTGGAGGACAGATGTTGATGTGCTAACTTAAGGAAGGAACCATGCAAAAAAACCTGACCAAAAACTTTTTTCTTTTTCGTCATTATAACTTTCATAGAATAGAATAGGCTTTATTGTCATTGTACAGATGTACTGTATTACTGTACAATGACAATAAAGCCTATTCTATTGTATTCTAGTCTATGAAAGTTATGAGGAAAAAAGTTTTCACTACATTTTGCCAACACAATCAATGTGCTGTAACTGGAGAACATATTCTCAGACTATTGACCAACTTAAGAGTTAAACTGGACTACTTTAGCCCTGCTCTAAATTTAGACAGTTGTACAAATTAGAAAGCCACTTCGGGTGTGATGAAAACTGTTTCTCAGAAAATGTCAGTGTCTGATGTCACTTTGCTTACATAACACAACATAACAAAAATATTTTTTTTGTAAGTTGTCTGGTTTTTTTCAACTAATTTAAGACAATTTTGCACCGCTGAATCCGGAAATGACGTCCGTTTCTCTCAATCAGGTCAGGATTTTATGCTAAGTTATAAACAGTTGTACTATAAATTGAATAGTAGACATTGATAAAGGTAAGTACATGTAAATTGAATGTTACGTCGTCATTGTTCAAAATTCAAGAGAATTTCAAGAAATGAAAAAGAATTTTGCATCTTTTAAAGCGAAAATACCCGTACATGTAAACAGAAACATAAAAAACGTGGCCATAGTTCAAAAAGTTGACCTGATTGAGCAAAACCAATGTGGTTTTTGGATTCAGCACATCAAAATTGTCCTAAATGAGCTTAAAAAAACAAACAAACTTGAATTCTGCCATAAAAAGCGCCAAAACCACACAGTGATGAAGTTTAGGCACATTAACAGTCCGTTTAAAGCCTTTGACCTCAGAATTGATGGATAAAGATGTTTTAACTCCTCAGGCAAGTTTCACATGTAGCACCACATTTTTTGAAACATTTCGAGAACACATGCTGGTAAACCACTCTTCCTGTCAGGACATCGTTGTTCTGAGCTGCAGCCAGCCACCTGTACACGGTTATCATCTCATCAATCTGCTGAGTGCGCATAGACACTGCATATTGTCTGTTCGGATCAGTCATCACCATGGTCTTCCTTCCTGAAAACCTGCTGGTTTAGCAGTTTTTGATATAAAAACATTTAACTGTCTGTTTGAGATAAGGTCATCCAGATTGGTTTTGAATTCTCTTGATTTGTCCTGCTTGGTAATTCAGTTCATTAAATCTTTACTGAGTCAGTAATCATAGCATGTTTTTGTGTCACAGTGACCTCTTTAATGTTCTTGCATCGTTGGCAAGACAAGAGAAAATAGAATGATCACAGATGGAGGAAACAAAGGAACTTTTTTTTTTAACCTGGACCTGTCGTCTTGTTTGCCGACAGTGGTGCTGATAGTCATACGTTGTTGACAGAGTATAAACAGGGCAGCTGAACTCGGCAAACAATTTATGCCACAGGTGTTATAATAAAATCATGCAACCACACCATTTTTTTCTAGATTCAATAGTGGACATGTTTAAAAAGAGTCATCATGTGTATTTCTGCCTTAATAAATGTATTAACGTGTGATTTAAAGGTTAAATAAGCAGCTATAGTGGTGCGCTAAAGTTAATAAGTTGTCATGAAAGTTTTCCCTCCCTTTAAGACAGTCTTGATTTCCCTTGAGACAGTCCTGGTATTTGTGAGTAAAAACTGTTGGTACTTTTAGATGAGTCTGAGCTTGTAGAGAGATTGTGTACATGTACTGACCTCATTGTCTGGCATGTAATATAAACGCACAGCATTATAACAATAAATGAATGAAAATGTGGATCATCTCGGGGGTAAAAACAGTCACATGAATTATCCTTTATGTTATCTATTATGTTTGTCTTTCTAAAAAAAAAAGATTCAAACTTAAACTTTATTTTTTTCAAATTTTCTAAATCTTATCCAAGCAATAACTGAAACACTTTGTTTAAATGAACCTGTAGGTGCACTACAATAGCACACACAAAAAGCTAGAACAACTCTATCAGGAAACACTAAGCATTAATGTTGGGTGCCTTTTTTCTGTATGTACTGTGAATGTTTACACATGCTTTTGAAGATAATTGTTCATGTAATGAAATTCTTGCATACCGTTGATGCCTTCAAGTCCTTCTGTATGAAGCCACTACTTAATGTGAGGAGTGACACCCTGCAGTGTTAGCTTATCTTAAAACCATCAGTCTTACCATTATCACAGTGTTACGATGAAAATGCTGATTATTAATTGTAATTTTTAGGCTTTGCACTACACTGTAAAGTCTTAGCTTCATGGCTGTAAGAGTTAGTTTGCTTTATAATGTATGTTGTACAAAATGACATTTTGGAATAAACTTTCCAAACTTTTGAATAATGAAGGGAAGATTTACTGTGAACATTGTGTAACATTGTTTTTGTTTTGATTTTTTTTTTGATTTGTTATTGATTGTAACCAAACCGTCCTGACTTTGTCCTCTTGACTTTATTCAATGATCATTACAAAAATCAGCAGGTTTAATGTTGTTTCAGGTAAAAGTTCAAATGTACAAAATGGGACTTTTTTCATCGGTACAAAATCTATAAGGTACTAGTACTCACGCTACAAAGTAGATATTTTTTATTTCATACAACATTTGGGTAGAAAGCAGAAATTTTCACTTTTTACAAACTGTACAGATTGTTTTTACATCGTGTCATAGACATCTGTAAAGCAGTGGAACAGTACAAAAAATAAAGCTGAATTGCACAACAAAGTTGTGTACTCCGTTTGTCTGATGACTGTTGGTGTGGAGAGGTTAAACGGGAGTCATCATGACTGTGTGTCTCTGACGCGAGTGACAGGAAAGCTGAACTGATTGACGTCATGAAGTGTTGGCTCCATTTAAGATGCAGAGGCTGTAAAACCAAACACTGATACTTAAAACATAGTTCATATGGAAGAGAAGAGTATTTTTCTCTTCTTCCATGGCCTCTGGTGCTCAAAACTGACTCATCCTTAACGGTATGAGACACCGCTGTTGTGTTCCTAATGTGGATTTATGCCCACCGTCAGTCCTGACATTCGCAGCACAGGCTTCATATGGCTTCTGAAATCTGCATTTACACAAAGTTACAATTCAGAATGATTTTCTGAGAATTTGACCATTCCAGTTTCTGCTTTAAGATTGCTTCACAGACGGTACTTATAATTGGATTTCAAAAGTGTTAAATTTTGATGCCCGTCACCTTCACTAAGGCCAACAATGAGGACACGATGCAGTCGGGCGAGGCTGGACTTCAGTCTCTGCTAGCTAGATTTAGGCAACATTTAGATACAGTGACAAGTAATTTAGGGTATAAGGTACTGTATATGGCTAGTTGTTAGGGTTCATCTGTGTATTGCAAGTCAGTATTGTGTGAAGTTCTTTAACCTTAATAATCCCGCTGAAACTCTCTTTTGATCTGACAGTATATTTGTCATTGATGATGTGCTGTCAGTTTTCTTCTGCTGTTGTCAAATGTTGACTTTACACCCAAAAAGGTGCTTCTCAAATCACTTTCTCATGAAGCAAAATTAAATGTAAATATTTTCCTGTCATTTGTATTTTTGTGCAAAAGTTGCAGAGTCGGCAAAAATTTCACGGACCAGCAGACCTGGATGTGTTCAGAGGTAACGGGAATGTTTGCTAATAAATGCTGAATTAAATGCAGTTTACAGGCAGTCAGCCTGGAAGGAGGAGTGGAGGTCCAAGGTGTCAGACCCCACTCAACAGGTCCTTGGTGACAACCTCCCAAGAAGACTGTGGTCAACCCTGAATAGATTCAGAACTGGACAGGGCCTTTACAAATGGGGCAGCAGCCCAAACCTGTGTGCTTGTGGAGAGGAGCAAACAATAGAGCATATCATTGAAGCGTGCCGCTCCACAGACTGAAAGGAGGGCTGGCTGGCCTCCAAACCGTAGATCAGGAAGTAATTGTTTGACATGAAAACTTTGCATTTGCTAAATAAATAATGAAACCATTTGCGTGTGGGAGTGCACCCAGTGATTCCTGGTTTTGGCTTTGTGTTTGAAGGAGCCCTTTGTTTGCACAGACCTGACAGCAGGATCTAGACTGTGGTTAACAGAAAGAAATCTGTGTTCAGACCAAACACGAGTAAATTTGGTCATACCTCTAAATTTACTCGCGTTTGGTCTGAACACACCTTTACCCTGGACCTGAAGTCATTGTTGGAGTTGGCAGTGGTAGATAAACACCAGTGAGTGGTGGGCCAAATGTGCATAAGTAAGGTTTTTCCTACTGATTATGAGCTTTGGAAAAAGGAAAGTAGAGTTTAATTTAAAAAAAAAAAAATCCTACAAATGAAAGGCAACAGAATTGATCACTAAAAAGGTTTATAAGACTGAGCAGCAGCCTGTGTTCTAACTTGTGTAGATGACATTGTGGGGGTTTCTCCACCCAACAAGGGACCGAAGGAGGAGGTGTCACCGGGAGGTATCAGACGGGACTGTTGGATCTATGCACCCCCCGGGGAGAGTAAGAGCTGCCGGTGCCGCTGAGAGAAGAAAGGTGTTGGAGTGCCGCCGGCGTTATGTTAATGTGCCACACATTTCTTTGTTCAGACAACAATGTGTTATGGTTGGAAGTTCCGGGTCTCAATGTATGAAAATAAAGATATAAAACAGGAATGCACAGAGACCCGGCATTCTTTTTTGCTATACTGGGGCGCGAGTTCACCGCGTTTGTAGACCAAAAGCCACTGACGTACACCATGTCCAAGGTCTCAGAACCGTGGTCGGCTCGGCAGCAACGGCAGTTGGCCGCAATTTCAGAGTTTACTACCGACATTCAATATGTTGCCGGTAAGCTCAGCGTTGTGTCCGATTGCCTGTCACGTGCGTTATTCACTCCGGTCTACATGGGAATAGATTTCCCCGCCATGGTCGTGGACCAAGCCGGGGGCGCGGACATTTGCGCACTGCAGTCTGCGCCAGCTGGGTTAAGGCTGGAGAGCAGGGTGGTGCAAGAAGGGTGCCCTCCCTTGCTCTGTGTGTTGTTCCGAGCTCTTTGGCGCCGTCGCGTTTTTGAGTCGGTCCACTCCCTTTCGCATCCAGGAGTGTGCGCTTCAGTGAAGCTAGTGGGGCGAAATTCGTTTGGCCACACTTGCACAAGGACGTAAAAGAGTGGGCTGCAGCTTGCATCACGTGCCAGCGGGCCAATGTGCACTAGCACACCAGAGCCCCCCTCAAGCCATTCCAAATCCCGGCTAGGAGTTTCGACCACATCCACGTGGATTTGGTGGGACCCCTCCCACCATGACAAGGTTTCACGCACCTTTTTACAGTCGTGGACTGCACCACGTGCTGACCTGAAGTGGTCCCGCTGGCTTCTACCACGTCCGCGGAAGTAGCGCACGCTTTTTTGTCGGCTTGGGTTGCACGTTTCAGATCTCCATCGGACATCATGTCCAACAGGGGTCCACAATTCGTTTCAGAACTCTGGTCCATGATGGCCCAGAGCCTGGGGGTCAAAATTCACCGCACTACTGCGTACAACCCCCAGGCTAACGGGTTATGCAAGCGTTTTCATAGGTCGCTTAAAGCAGTGCTCAGAGCTTCGCTCACGGACATAAATTGGGTTGACTGCCTGCCCTGGGTTCTTTTAGGGTTGCGCTCCTCACCTAAGGAGGATTTTTTTTTTTTTTTTTTTTTGTTACTTATTTGTACCCATAGGTAGACTTGGTTTGCAGTCTGGTGACAAGCCACCGGTTGCTGGTCGCTGCGTGCGCGAGCGCCCTAAACCTACATGTTTTTGGTGTGCGGGAGGAAACCGGAGAAATCCCGGAGTAAACCCGCGCAACACGGGGAGAACATGCAAACTCCACACAGCTCACTGTTGGTCGGGGGCTGGGATCGAACCCACGATCTCATGATCCCCGCGATCCCCCGGCCGAGGGTAAAACTGTGCTGCCACAGTGCTAAACCACTGCGCCACCGTGCAGCCCCCGGATTTGGCAGCCTCCCCGGCAGAACTCGTTTTTTCTCAGCCGCTGCAGATCCCTGGGGAGTTTTTACCATTAAGCCCCGCGCCCGAGGCTGATCTGCCGATGTAATTTTTACATAGTGCGGAGGCTGCAAGTGTACCAGGCCTGGCCCACCATTGTTTTACCCGCACATTCGTCCCAAAAAGTTTGCAAAACGCCAGTTTTGTGTTTGTCAGGCACGATGTGCACCGGACCCCGCTGCACCCACCGTACGACGGACCATTCAGGGTGTCGGAACCTGGGGCAAAGCATTTTGTGTTAGACTGGGGAAGGGGGGGCATAGGGAGACCGTCTGCATCGACAGGCTGAAGCCCGCTTTTGTGTTGGCAGACGAGCAGGTGGTGTTGGCCCAAGCTCCCCAGCGCAGACGCCCACTGTTGGTAGCTCCGCAAGGTGGTGATCCCTCAGCAGGGACCTGTGCTCACGAAGCTAATGTGTTTCCCCCCGCCCTCTTTCCCTCCACAGACTGACGCGCCCTCACCAGCAGGGCGGTTTAACTGGATCGGCAACTCCCTGCTACAGCTGCTATGGGTGCCGGCTCAAGCCCAAAGGATGGGATGGGGGGGGGGGGGTAGTGCCCCTTCTGGGTGTTTGGGGGGGGGGGCTGTGTGGGGGCATGGTGTGGGGGTTTTCTCCATCCAGAGAAGGCAGGAGGAAGGGGAGAACAAGGGACCGAAGGAGGAGGTGTCACCGGGGGGTATCAGATGGGACTGTTGGGTCTATGCGCCCCCCGGGGAGAGTAAGAGCTGCTGGTGCTGCTGTCAGAAGAAAGGTGTTGGAGCGGCGGCAGCGTTATGTTAATGTGCCACACATTTCTTTGTTCAGACAACAATGTGTTATGGTCGGAAGTTCCGGGTCTCGATGCATGGAAATAAAGATATAAAAGAGGAATGCACAGAGACCCGGGATTCTCTTTTGCTGTACTGTTTGTTGGAGAAAGAAAAAGTTCTTGCGTCGTTCATCTCGTTGCCTCGCCTGCATCCTTTCTCCACAACGTGACATATTGGAACAAGCAGTCCTCCGCCTGAGAGAAATTCCACTTAATTTAGCTGCAGCTGCTGAGCCAGTAAAACGCTCAGCCCAACATGACGTAGACGGACGGTAGTCATCAGTTAAACCTCACTCAGTTTATTCTGTAATGTGTATATGATCAGAGGTGGGTAGAAGTTGTACTCAAGTAAGCAGTGTTACCTTATAATTACTCAAGTACAAGGAAGAGTATTCTCCTAAAAAGTTACTTAAGTAAGAGTAAGAAAGTGTTGCCAAAAAAAAGTTACTTGAGTAGTAACATTTTTACCCTCGCCGATTTATGAGGTTTCCTCTTGAATTTTTAACACTTTTCCTCATACTATGACTTTTTAACTTAAATATTTTTTTGCATAAATGTGCAGCTTTTTAAACTAATTTGCAATTTGTTTTCAAATAAATCTGAAGTTTTATCTAAATCTGTTTATTTGTTTTTTTTCCTTGAATTATGAGATTTCATGAGAATTTTTTTTAACAAATTTAAAACTATTCTTTTTCAAACTTGTGACCTTTGTGTGATTTCCCCCCTCCCAATATATTTGTATGTTTTACTTATACCTTGATGGCAGGGGGCTGTGCATTAATAAGAATACAGGTTTTAAAAAAGCTCACATTTTATCAGTTGTCATCCTTGAAAAGACATGGAGAATGATCATCTTCCTGTGAATAAAAACCTTAAAGTACAGAAAATGCAGCAACTTTTCCTTAAGCGTGATTATATAGAAATGAAAACAAGATTTTGTGGTGCAACAAATTTTAGAATTCGGATTCACCCCCAAAAGTTCCACATTGTGTCTGTAATATGGCACAGTATTAATCCATTACATCTTAGCTCGTTTAGTCAAACTGTAGAACAGAATATTCCATGATTAAATGATACTGGCAACTCATCGATTTTCTGGCGTTTCCTGCATAGCTCGGGCAGGGGCCTGCAACCTGGGGCTCTTCTGCACATAACCAATGGCTTCCTGTGACTTTGACATTTAACTCAATGTTACAAAAACAAACTGCAAGATTACAAAGAAAAAGATTTTATGAGGAGAAAGGACAAAATTTACATGAAGAAGGTATGGGGGTGTGTTAGTGCCCGTGGCATGGGTAACTTGCACATCTGTGAAGGCGCCATCAATGCTGAACGGTACATCCAGGTTTTGGAGCCACATATGCTGCCATCCAAGCAAAGTCTTTTTCAGGGACGTCCCCGCTTATTTCAGCAAGACAATGCCAAGCCACATTCTGCACGGGTTAACAGCATGGCTTCGTAGTAAAAGAGTGCAGGTTCTAGACTGGCCTGACTGCAGTCCAGTCCTGTCTCCCGTATAAAATGTGTGGCGCATTATGAAGCACAAAATACACCAACAGAGACCCTGGACTGTTGAGCAACTAAAGTCATACATCAAGCAAGAATGGGAAATAACTAAATAACATGGCCCTGCTGCAGCATTTTTTTGGAACATGTTGCAGGTATCAAATTCAAAACGAGTGAATATTTGCAAAAAACCCCCACATCTCTTGTCTTTGTAGTGTCAACCTACAGTATGTTCAACTGAATATAGGTTGAAAATCACTGTAGAATACAAGTCATTGTATTCTGTATTTGTTTTGCACAACGTCCCAACTTCATTGGAATTGGAGATTGTAATTTGTACAGTTGAGTATTTTTTTTTTTAAGAACAATTTACATTTGGTTGTACTCTCGAGTTACTTTTGATTTTTCCTACTTAAAATGAGTGTGAGTCAAGTTTTTCTTAATTTTTCTTATCAGATTTGGAACCACTCATCTTTGATTCTGTCTCGGGACACATTTGATTTATTGCTGTTTCTATGAATAATTCCTGTTACATTAGAGGGCACATGTGACTAATTAATATTTGAGGCTAACGCGTCAGAGAAAAACCTCGCAAACTGCAAAAATGCAACTTTACCAGAAGGGAGCTGGAAATTTAAGATTAAGTTTCATCAAACTGCGTCTTCATGGCTGACATCTCTGACGTGGAGCCATATTCTGAGAGGGAACAGCAATGACTTCGTTGGGGTTTCATGAAAGTTTTTCATGAATACGGACAAGTAGTATTAGAAGTAGTAGAATAGAATTCATTGTAGGTTTTGTGTCTGTGAGCACACACTGATGCAGATATGCTTTAGGACTTTGATATGCGATTTCCTTTTCAAGTCAAAAACAGAGACAAGTTAATCCCTGAAATCCTGACCGGTGAAGCCAGAACAGCTCGGTCCAAACAGACCAACTGTCACGGCTTTGGAGTGGCCTCGTCCAGAGTAGCTAAAATAAACTGGTAATAAATAAATAAATACACATGTATAGGGTTTTGTTTTAGGCTTTGTGATTTGACTCATGAAAGCTGGAAAAAACACATCATGGAAGTGAAGTGGACATGATGCAGCGGGACAACTAGAGCTTCGTTTCCTTCTCTGGCGTGCTACTTCTGAAATTTAAACTGGAAAACAACGAACCCACCTGGAAATCTGAAGGTGCACATTTCTAGGCAGCATCTGTGTTCTAAAGAGACCTTCTGTTCATTGTGTTTGCTGCATATAAGCCAACCTTTTTTAGAACACTGACCTGAGACAAGGACAGGCTCATCATCCCACCATCATTCAAGGGAGTATATATATATATTTATGAAACTGCAATAAAAAGTGATTTAGTTGAGCTGATCCTCCTGGGGTGAAGAGACTAAATTCCTGAGCTTTTTCTTTTTTGCTGTATCAAACCTCTGGTAAAAACACAGAAAATGGAGATAACCTTGGTGACGTGGATTCTTGCTGAACGACAGCTGGCCGGCAGGTAGGTTGATTTCCCATGTTTGCTGAATTTATCAACGTTTTTCACAAAACACACACGTTTCTCAGTCATTTCAGGTCTACACTCAACAGAAAAGAGAAAACAAGGCACGTTGTCCTGTTTTAAATGTGATGCACGCTGAGGTCCCTTAACTGTGGGCGAGTAGTAAAAGGTTCAATTGAAAAAACCTAAATATAATCCAGTGGGAGCTGATGCTATAGTGAAGTGATGCATATCATCTCGTCTGTTAAGTCCTCCTCACACTTCACAGCCACATACGGCTCCTCATCGCTGTAGTCACGGATGCAGTGGTCCCTAAGGTGCTCGGTGGCCTGAGGGTCCGAACCGACGTCCGTGCTCCCCCCGGTGCTGCCGTTGCCCACACTCCCGTTCAGCAGGTTACTGGCAGCGCTCTCCATCTCGTCGATGGTCATCTCGCATGCGTCTGCAATCTCGTGTTTGGTCGCCGACACAAACTTGGGGTCCTTGGCGTATTTGCCCAAACCCTCAGAAATCAGCACCTGAGGACAAGAAAAGGAAAACTTGTGTAAAGGTGGATGTGGCCTCGTTGAAGGAGTGTGAGGAATAGTGCATGTCCCCAGGATTAACTCGCCACCCCCCCCATTCATAATCTGTGTGGACCAGGGGTGTCAAATTCAGTCATACTGAGAGTGAACAAGAATGTAATGAATAAAGTGACTGGGAATTAATTTTTTTAATTAAAAAAAACACTTAGAATGCAGAAAGTTTGTTTTAATATCCCATAACTATACTTTGTCTAGGGGTGGGACGATAGATGCTCTTATCTTTTATCACAATAAAAAAACCCAATAATTCATCGCAGAGAATTTCGATTATCTCGATTATCATTTGTGGCGACGATCACCCGTATCCTCACATAACAGAGCTCAGAAAGCTGCTCCTCTCCTGCAGTCCTGGTTTCCTCAAGCATTCTGAGCTGGCACCACCAGGGGGAGCCTGTTTGATATCAAGTCTTCCAAAGGTCGTCTTCCGTCAGGCTGTCACCTTTGAACTGGGTTTGTGCTGCAACTCCACTTTACCCGTCTGCTTCACCACGATGCTTGTGTGACAAAAATTACGTCATCATCTCCACTCCGCTAGGTTCCGCGGGCCCCCTTCACAGCCGAGTGTGTGCAGCCAAATTTTGACTGCGTTGCCTGGGCACGTTGACTACGCATGCGCAAGATTCAACCTTCCATTCAAGACAACATACAAAGTCAAAGTAGACGAAGGGGAAGATGAGACTAAACATACACAAATCATTTCGCAGCAGCAGCTTGAGGGGAGAAGAGCATTGAAAAATGGTAATTTGAGCAGCTTAACAGAAAATGGAATCAATATTTGAGAGTTGCGACGGCATGCAGAAATGCACAGTCCAAGGACGGATAATTTTTTCACACGAGTTGTTCAGAACTCCTTATAAGAACTCCTTATACAAAGATATAGAGTGATGATAATCAAGTCAGTGGCGGTAATGCACCTGTAAGCTGGTTGCCAACCGCCAATCAAATCTAAAAGAAGAAGAAACTGTGTGAAGAAGTCCGCCGTTACCCGGACTTGTACAATTCGCCCTTAAAACAATACAATAATGACTCGGCGCACTGGTGCTACCTACAGCTGAAACTACAAATGACGGTTATGCACATGCATCAAACCGTTGGCCTAGTAGATGAAAAAAAATGAAGTGTGTGTGCGTGTGTGTGTGTGTGTACATATACACACACACTACTCACAAAAAGTTAGGGATATTTGGCTTTTGGGTGAAATTTCAGGATGCACCTAAAATGCACTATAACCTTTACAGGTGAACTTAATTTGACCTTCTCTAACCTTTTCATTATTTCCAACTGCTCAGTGTTTCAGTGCTTTTTGCATAACTTGCTGTTCTCTAACAAGGTGCTTAACAGCAAAATTCACAACAGGTGACCACACCACCAGGCACAGGCGTCATTGTCTTGCATGGACCAGGGAGCATTTACGCTGGACAAGGGACCAGTGGGCCTCAGTGCTGTTCTCTGATGAAAGTTGATTCACACTAAGAAAAGATGGCCACCAATGATGTTGGAGATGTCAAGGAGAGTGCTATGCATCAGTCACTGTTGTCACCAGATGAGCCTTCGGTGGTGGTGGTGTTACAATCTGGGCAGGTGTGTCTAGTCAATACAGAACTGCCCTACACCTTGTGAATAGTACAGTGACAAGTCGATACTACCCGAATAACATCATTAATCCAGTCATTGTGCCCCTGCATGAACAACACAGGCCTAATTTCATCTTCATGGACGACAATGCTCCAGCTCATCAAGGTCACATCATTAGGGAATGGCTGCTGGAGGCTGGGGTACCTCAAATGGAGTGGCCTGCACTTTCTCCAGACCTGAATTCCATAGAAAACGTATGGGATCAGCTGAGTCGCCATGTAGAGAGAGGCTCAAAACCCTGCATTCCACAACCTCAATGACCTGAGGGCCCCCCTTCAAGAAGAGTGGAGTGCCATGCCTCAGCACACAATAAGTCAACTTGTGAACAACATGAGATGTCGCTGTCAAGCTGTAATTGATGCTCAAGGGCACATGACAAGTTACTGAGACATTGACATTTTTTGTTGTGATATACCCACCACTGTTGTTGGCTTTTGTGTCAATAAATTGTTTGAGATGAGGAAATCACCATTGCATGCTTCTACTTAAATGCCCTTCTTTCATGATATAACATCACTGTAGCGTGAACTTTTTATATTTTCCATAAATTTCACCCGAAAGCCAAGTATCCCTTTTTGTGAGTAGTGTGTATGCATGTATGTGTATATATACAGTATATATATCTCAGCTGGAGCAAATGCATGCGTGGTGGCATCTTTCCATTGATTTTGTACCACATTTCACACAGAGTATAAACAAATTACAAGACTAAATTGTCATTAGATACTGTATGTCACAACAGGCTACAATGTGTCATTTTCAAATTTTTTAGAAAACATTTTAGATTTTTTTTTCAATGTAAAAAGGGTTCTGTAGCATGAAAAAGGTTGAAAAACACTGGCATAGAGGTTGTAGTGTATTGGCTGTGTAGTGACTAACTGTAAAACTACTAGCCTGAATAGCTGGTGAGCCCAAATGTTAATGTCCAGCCCAGTACAGGATATCTGGAATATAAATATAGACTATATCTCCCATTAGTAAATATGACATGTGGTGCAAGATCTTTTCCACTCACAGCTTCCACCAGACTGCTGGCGCTGCCTCTCTTCTGCAGACAGTGGGAGCATCCTTCAGCAGGTAACTGCAGACGAGATGGAGAGCGGCTGCGGCTGGGGGGTCTGTCCCTGCCGTCTGTGTACCAGGAGCTCCTCTTCACTGCTCTGGGGATGCTGCCCACGCTGCCAGAACTGCGCCAGTCCACCTGAGCACATATACAGACACACACACATATACAAAGGAGCAGAGACATCAGACACAAATAACAATTAGACATTGAAGACTATATTGTACAACCAACAACAGATTCACGATGACATAACCAGTGTTTTTCAACCAGGGTGCCCTGGTATGTTTAGGTTTTTGTGGGAAATAATAATTTGCACCAATTCGGACCAATTAAGAAGTGAAATTAGATAATTTCCCACAGAAACTTGAATGTACCAGGACACCCAGTTTGAAGAACACTGGCATAAATTAACTGCATGTAGTCATGGTTCTATGACACAACAGATAGTTGATACAATTATTATTGAAGGTGGCAACTGCTCTGAGTGCTGCTATTTGCTGCTGCAATACTGTAAATTTCCCCATTGTGGGAATAATGAAGGATTATCTTATCTTAATCACTGAACACTTTTTCTATTCTTTTCATTTTAAAGGTCCCATTCACTAAAAGATTGTGTGCTTTAAGGCCCTGTCACACCTTCATGATTTAGGCAGCGTATGCCGACATAAAATGCTGGCATATGGCCAAAATTTTCAATTTTGGGCATTTGCATCATGTATCCATAACAAGTTGGACATATACATAACGTATTGGTAACTTATATAGAATGTTTCAATAACTTATAGATAACTTATACCAACCAATGCTTAACGTGTTGCCAGCGTTCACAACTTATGCCCAACGATAATCTAACTTATGCATAGCTCATCCTAACTTACGCATAATGCAGTCATGCCAAACTGCCGTCGCTTCTCCATCCATGAATCCTATGTGTCCAAGAGCATGAAGGCTCTATCATCTCAGCTCAACCAAGATGATTCTCTCTTCCAAAGACCATCACACAGCAGGGGGTGTGACCGACCTGACAGATTTGACAAATCTGTCAGGTCAGTCACGCCTACGGAAAGGATAAAACAGCTGACATGACACGTCATGAATGTCAGACGACAGTCGAAACATGTCAAGGTATGAAACATCTCTTTACTTTGTCTGAACAGAAGAACAAGACCAGCCTGACAAGGACATCTGCTCACCATGGAGTACTGACGGGTTCCTCCCTGCCAATACGCCATAATATGGTAGCTGTAAGTTAGAAACACGTTCAGTAAGTTACACATAGGCTCAAAGCACGTTACTCATGGGTTAGAACTAAGTTTTGGGTAAGCTAAACATTATCTCAGCGTATTTCGACTTATGAGTAACTTACAAGTAACATGTATTACAGTTACAGTAACGATCGCATAATTTACCTACAACTTATGGCCCGTGTATGCGGGACATATGATCCATATACTGGATACGTCAAAAAATTTTGTGCATGCACAAAATTTTTAGAAGACCTCGCTGTACCACGACATATACCAGCATGCTTCAGCGTGCTCTTAACTTATACAAAACTTACCCATAACTTATTCGACGTACGCCACTGTATTCGCCAAATTTTTTTAAACATCGGCATACATTGCTTAAATCATCAAGGTGTGACAGGCTTTAGAGTTTTAACCTTCTAAAATGCTTTCTTGGGTCATATGATTATAGTATAAAATGCATATTTTTTTCATTTTAGCCAAATGGACAGAAGCTGGTATAGCTTTTCATATTACATTTCCATCCATCCATTCATCCATCCATCTTCTACCACTTATCCGGCGGTCTGAGTTGCAGAAGCAGCAGTTCAGAGTAGCCCAGACTGCTTTCTGGTTCACATTAGTACTGTAATGTTCGTAAAAGAATTGTTTGAATGTACTAGTTTTTATGGGTGAGCATACTGTACTGAATCACCTAGTACTGGAAGCCAGGGATCACCAGCGGACTGAACCGCCTAGCCAGCAAACAAGCCTTGCTTGCTCCGTTCAGCTGACTCTCAGTTCAGTGAGTGGTAGGCAGTTGGAGCTTCAGTACAGCACTGAGTGATTCGGTGTACGACTATTTTGAACTGATCTTTTTAGCGAATGAACTGGAAGTGACGTGAAGTGCGTTTTCGTGGAGTGAAGTGCGTTTTCGTGAACTACGGAATGCATCACTAGTTCACATAGCACCATGGTCCCCACGATCCCCCTGCAGGTGGTGAGCCCACTGGAGGGCGGACCCATGTGGTGTTACATTTCTTTATGCCACATAATACACATAATCTGGTCTTCATTTACTACCCACATCACTGACTACTGGTTGTGATAGTGATCCAGTCCTCAGCCAAAGTTTTTGAGCCCAAGTGCTTGCTAAACCAAATCCCTAATACCACTTTCAGTTCTGAAACTATTTTCTTTACATTCCAGTCACCTTACTAGAAATCCCTGTTCCCATCTGGTTCAAGTCGATAATGTATCTTGTTTTATTTTGGTTTATTGTAGGTTGGACTGTTAGCACTATCTTGGCTAGTTGGTTGGAATCAGTCTGTCTAGCTACATTAGAGCTTGCTTTGGTGGGGAGAGGCTGATAGGGCAGGCCACTTAGTGCTAGCTTAGGTGTCAGATCACAGTCAGGTCTTATTGTTATTTCCTAAATATTCTGTCTACCCTGAGAAGACATCCTCATTCATCTAATAACACCTGACACATTAGAGTGCCATTCTTAGACACTGTGTTAGCTTGTTTAACTATAATTCATTATACTCTGACAGTGACCAAAGGCTTTTAGCTGCCATCTGCAGTTCATCACTCACTCATTCAAGGTTATTTCGGTGCTTATTGTACCCCATAGACAGGTACTATCATTGGACCCACACCCACCTGGCCACTACTGATGCTTTATTTCATCCTTTCAGATGATTTTGCTAGCTCAGGCTATATTTGCTAAAGGAGCTAGGAGCTACCCTGCTTACATTAGCAGCATGGCATTAAGAACTGACCTCATGAGCAATCAAAGAGGAAGGGTGGGGTGAATTAGGGCTCATGAGCATTTAGATGCACTAAAATGAGCTGTTCCGAGGAAGGCTGCAAGATATGGGTCAAACTGGTGCTGCGATATCCATCCATGCATCCATCCATCTTCTACCGCTTTTACGGAGGTCCGGGTCATGGAGACAGCTCAAGCAGAGAAGCCCAGACTTGCCTCTTCATGGCCACATGCTCCAGCTCTTCAGAGAGGATATCAAGAAGTTCCCAGGCCAGCTGGGAGACACAGGTTCAGGTTCAGGTTACTTTATTTGTACCCGTAGGTAGATTTGTTTCTCTCCAGCAAGTCCTAGGTCTGCCCTGTGGTCTCCTTCCAGGGGGACATGGCCGAAACACCTCAAATGAGAGGCGTCCAGGAGGCATCCTGATCAGATGTCCAAACTACCTCAACTGGTTCCTTTCAATGTGGAGGAGCAGCAGTTCTACTCTGAGCCTCTCCTGGATGACTGAGCTCCTCACCCTATCTTGAAGGGTGAGTCCAGCAATCCTACGGAGAAAACTCATTTCAGCCACTTGTATCTGCAATCTCATTCTTTCGGTCATTACCCAAAGCTCATGACCATAGGTGAGGGTAGGAATGTAGATTGACTGGTAAATTGACAGCTTTGCTTTAGAGCTCTGCTCCCTCTTCACCAAAACCAACCGGTACAACATCCACATCACTGCAGATGCTGCTCTGATCCATCTGTCAATCTCTCACTCCATTCTCCCCTCACTTGTGAATGAGACCCCGAGATACTTAAACTCCTCCACTTGGGGCAGGAGCTTGTCCCCAACTCAGAAAGGACAATCCACCCTTTTCCAGCTGAGGACCATGGACTCGGACTTGGAGGTGCTAATTCTCATCAGAGCCACTTCACACTCAGTAGCAAACATCCCAGTAAGAACTGTAGGTCATTTCTCTATGAAGACAACAGGACATTATCTACAAACAGCAGAGATAAAATCCTGTGGTCACCGAACATGACACCCTCCGTTCCTTGGCTGCGCCTAGAAATCCTGTCCATAAAAATTATGAACAGGATCGTGACTATGTAATATGTAATATGAGGCTGAATGTCAACAACACCAGAGAGATGGTGATTGACTGCAGGGGGGAGGATGTGGGGGTAGTTGAAGGCTACAAATGCAGTGATGTGAAAAAGTGTTTGCCCCCTCCCGATTTCTCATTTTTTTGTATGTTTGTCACACTTAAATGTTTCAGATCATCAAACAAACTTAAATATTAGACAAAGATAACACAAGTAAACACAAAATGCAGTTTTTAAATGAAGGTGTTTATTATTAAGGGGAAAAAATCCAACCCTACATGGCCCTGTGTGAAAAAGTGATTGCCCCCTAAACCTAATAACTGGTTGGGCCACTCTGAGCAGCAACAACTGCAATCAAGCATTTGCGATAACTGGCAATGAGTCTTTTACAGCACTGTGGAGGAATTTTGGCCAACTCATCTTTGCAGAATTGTTGTAATTCAGCCACATTGGAGGGTTTTCGAGCATGAACTGCCTTTCATGCTCGAAAGAGAGGACCTCGAGAGAGAGGACTTCAAGATGGCGACCGGGATGGTCACACTTTTTCAGTGCTGAGACAAAGTCACTGATTTTGCCATTAAAAGTGGCTGGCCTGCAGCGATCGGCGCTCGTGGCGAACACGCACGGGCTGAATTGCCACCTCCGTTGGATTGCCCTTTAATCGCCTTTCTCCAGCGACCAGCATTTCTTTGTGGTTCACTGATGCGCCTTCCTGAAGCGATTGCTAAGCTAACACTAGTTAGCTTAATGCTACCTGAAGCGATTGCTAAGCTAACACTAGTTAGCTTAATGCTGGTGCCAGTCTCTAAATAACTAACCTACAGCGATCGGATATACCTCCGGTGGATTACCCCTTTGATCGCTTTTATCCGGCCACTGTGAGTAAACTGACCAGCGATTCCAGCGCTTCCTTGTGATTCACTGATGTGCCCTACCTGAAGCGATTGCTAAGCTAACGCTAGTTAGCTTAATGCTGGCGCCAGCCATTCCACCTAACACCAGCCTGAATCAAAGCCCAGCTGCGAGGCCCAGCGGAGATACTACCAGGCAGGCGGCTATTTGTTGACGGGGCTCAGCAGAGTTTTCACCCAGGCAGACGGCGGTAGGCGGCGGTGCCCAGCGGAGGACTTACCGTGACTGCAGCGGCGGTGTGCGACGAGACTACCCGAAGCGATTGCTAAGCTAACGCTAGTTAGCTTAATGCTGGCGCCAGTCATTCCACCTTACACCAGCCTGAATCGAAGCCCAGCTGCGAGGCCCAGCGGAGATACTACCAGGCAAGCGGCTATTTGTTGACGGGGCTCAGCAGAGATTTCACCCAGGCAGACGACGGTAGGTGGCGGTGCCTAGCGGAGGACTTACCGTAACCTCAGCGGAGCTCGGTGGCAGCGGCGGTGTGCGACGAGACTCGGTTGGAGGAGCGGGACGGGAGACCAGTTACGGCGGTTATGAGCAACGAGACCAGCAACGGAAGGGGCTAGTTGGCTAGCTGAGACCCAGCTGGATTCGAGGACGATCGGATCAGATTCTGGCGATATAAGCAGAATTTATTTTACTATCCACAGATTTTCTTTTTCCTTCTTTCCAAGAAAGACTGAAGATGGCTGCCACCGGATTAAAAAGTGGGCTGATGGGCACCACTAATAAGCCTTCTCTACTTATCTACTTCCTCTTCGTTTTGTCTTTGTGTCTGGACCTGCAACAAGAAGGATTTTCCGACAAACTCAACCAAAGGTGAAGTTAAAAAGTTTTATCTGTTTGGATTTGGGCTTGGACATCTCACCCTACACTCTATGTGGTCTTTAAAAGCCCTGAGCAAAAACTTCCAAATTAAGGCAAACATGGCTGTTAAGCAAAAATCACAATATGGCAGAGGATATACAATTAAAGTTCTGTTAGTTCTGCTACTTCTGGCAGGAGATATTCACCTTAACCCTGGACCTGCCACTATTAAACAGCAGACCACTGGGTTAGCACAAAACCGAGCTGTACAAAAGCAAAAACAACATTTATTTTTCCAAACTGTTAATCATGCACGAGTTCTTTGGGACACCAAGGCTAAACCAAAGGGGATCCTCGGTGGTCATTTAAACATACGGAGCATAATCCCCAAAAGAGATGAGATTTCGGTGTTGCTGTTGGACTCAAATCTGGACTACCTTTGTCTCTCAGAAAGCTGGCTACACAGGAACATAGACACTAATATGATCGATATTGTGGGCTACCAGTGTTTTAGAAAAGACAGGCAGGTAGGGAGGGGAGGAGGTGTTTTAATTTACATCAAAGAGAAATATAAATGTCAACTGGTTGATTTGAATACTTCACTTGAATGTTTAGCTGTTAATGTATGTCTCTCTCCGGTAATGAATTTCAACATTGCAGTAGTGTACAACCCACCGTCACACAACTCTTCCTTTTATAATGAATTAAGTGATCTGGTTAAACAACTTGAGAAGAACAGAGAAACAATAATTCATGGTGACTTTAATATCAACTGGTCTGATAAAAAAGACAAACAAAAACTGAAAAGCCTCATGACTAAATTTAATTACCAGCAAATCATCAAAGGACCCACCAGGATAACCAAACAATCCAGAACACTTATTGACATGGTATTTACTAATAAACCAGAACGAATAACCAGAACCTATAATCTTGTAACTGGTCTCTCAGATCATAACATGGTTCTTGCTGTCAGGAAACTTACTAAAAAGCGACTACAGTATTTTGGGGGAGTCGATATTGACAAATCAAATTTTATTATCCCCAAATCAAAAAATGAGGAGTTTGAACATTACTTAGAGAATCAAAATTGGGAGCAGCTCATGTCAACATGTGAAGTAGATGATTGTTGTAATTTTATAACTGCAACAATCACAAAGTCTATAGAAAAATTTTCAAAGCAAATTAAAAGTAGACAACAGAAGATTAGCCTACCATGGTTAAATAATGAAATAAGAAAACTTATGAAGAGACGAGACTATGCACTGAAAACATCACTAACCTCCAAACTACAAAATGATCACCTTGTGTATAAAAGTTTAAGAAATAAAGTGGTACATGAGCTGCGAAAATCAAAAATATCTTATTACAATAAACTGATAGATCATGCAAAGGGTAACAACAGTTCCCTATGGAGGCATTTAAATAACTTAACTAATAAAAAAAAACGATCAGAAGGGGGTAAAGGAACTTAGAATCAATGGCAATACCGTCAGTGACAAGGCTACTTTGGCAAATGAATTTAATTCACACTTTGTGGGCTCTGTGGAAGACTTAACAAAAATTTTTGTGCTGCCAAATGTGCTCAACAACACAAATTCCATACTTCCAACAGATACTTTTCACATCAATGAGGTAAATGAGAAGTTAATTGCTGGTATTGTTAAAACACTGTCAAACTCAAAAACTAATGATATCTACAATATGAGCACCTCCTTTCTCAAAATGCACAGCAAAATATTAATCAAACCACTGACCCATCTCATTAATCTCTCCATTAGGTCTAGTACATTTCCATCTGGCTGGAAAAAAGCTGTCGTCATACCAGTTCATAAATCAGGCAGTAAAGACGATATATGCAATTACCGCCCAATCTCTATCTTACCAGTCCTATCTAAGGTTCTTGAAAAAGTTGTAGCTACACAGCTGATAGACTACTTACAAGACAGTCAACTTCTTCATCCACATCAATTTGGTTTTAGACCAGGATACTCAACAGAAACAGCAAATTGTTGCCTTATTGAAAACGTCAAACAGTCCTTGGACAGGGGTAATGTGGTAGGAGCTGTTTTTCTAGATCTCAAAAAGGCTTTCGATACTGTAAACCACAGTTTGCTTTTATCCAAAATGGTATCTTTTAACTTCTCCCCAAATACATTAGAATGGTTTGCATCTTATCTCCAGAATAGAGAACAGTGTGTAAAAGTTCACCAGGATAAATCCTCATTTTTAAACAACCGCATGGGTATCCCACAAGGGTCCATTCTTGGTCCTTTACTTTTCAGCATTTTTATTAATGACTTGCCGTTACACTGCTCAGCTGCAACATGCCAACTTTATGCAGATGATGCAGTTATTTACACAGCTGCCAAGACTCCAGCACAGGCTGCAGATGTACTGTCTACAAGTATGGTTGATGTCCAAGAGTGGCTCCTCCAGAACCATCTATTGCTGAACCTTCAGAAAACAGTCTCAATGTGCTTTTCAATCAAAAAATGTAACCTGCAACATTTTAAAGTTAATATACATGATCATGACATCAGTTTAGCTACAGAATTCAAATACCTTGGCACTGTACTAGATCCTCAACTCAAATTTAATCTTCATATAAAGAAAATTTCAAAAACAGTAAAAAAAAATCTGAACTGCTTTAAATTAATTAGATATTACATACCTTACAAAGCAGCTGCACTGTATATGCATTCTATGGTTTTTTCTCATATATCATACTGTTTGACAGTCTGGGCTCAAGCAGCCCCTTCTACAATAAGACATATAGGTTCATTATATAATCAAACCCTAAAAATCTTGGACAAAAAGCCCATTAGGTGGCATCACTGTAATGTTTTAAAAAAATACAACCTATTGAGTTTTGAGAGCTTCATTGACCTCTGTCTTCTGAAATTAACGTTCAAATGTTTCCATAAATCAGCACCCGAGCCACTTGCTGGTTTCGTCCAAAGACAGGACAGCAGCAGAGCCACCAGGAGTTCTGTTAACAATAACTGTAAAATATTCCACCGCAGAACCACATTTGGACAAACAGCATTCTCTATAAAGGGCAGTCACATCTGGAACACAATGCCAAATGAAATTAAAATAATAACGGACTTTAAAACATTCACTAAAAATGTTAAAAACTGGCTGAAAAATAAACAAGAATGTACTCATGTATGAATTAATTGTCTGCAAAGTGAGAGTGAATGAAGGGAAGGAATAAATGTGTTTGTTTATAGTGAGTGACGGAGGGAGGAAGGCCTGAAATAGGCAAATGTGAGTTATGTTATATGTGTTAAATGTGAGTCAGGCTGTTATATTTGTGTATTTATAATATTTATAATATTTATGTTAAGTGTGAGTCAGGCTGTTATATTTGTGTATTTATAATATTTATAATATTTATAATTGTGTATTTATAATTTTTCTGCATTGATGTATGTGGTTATTGTGTATATTTTTTTTTTTTTCCCATCTTTACTTGATTCTTTTTTCTAAAGCCCATCCAGGGACAAGAGTTGCAAATTAGCTAATAGCTATACAGTACACTCTATGTGCAACACATCAGATTGATTGTCTTTGATTAATTGTCTATGTTTATTGCACTGTCCCTGTCAAATAAACTAATCTACTACTACATTCTAAGGTCATGCCACAGCATTTCAATCGGATTCAGGTCAGGACTTTGACTAGGCCACTCCAAAGTCTTCATTTTGTTTTTTTTTAAGCCATTCAGAGGTGGACTTGCTGTTGTGTTTTGGATCATTGTCCTGCTGCAGAACCCAAGTGCGCTTCAGCTTGAGGTCACGAACAGATGACCGGACATTCTCCTTCAGGACTTCTTGGTAGACAGAAGAATTCATGGTTTCATTTACCACAGCAAATCTTCTAGGTCCTGAAGCAGCAAAACAGCCCCAGACCATCACACTACCACCACCATATTTTACTGTTGGTATGATGTTCTTTTTCTGAAATGCTGCGTTACTTTTACACCAGATGTAACGGGACACACACCTTCCAAAAAGTTCAACTTTTGTCTTGTCAGTCCACAGAGTATTTTCCCAAAAGTCTTGGGGATCATCAAGATGTTTTTTGGCAAAACTGAGATGAGCCTTTATGTTCTTTTTGCTTAGTAGTGTTTTTTGTCTTGGAACTCTGCCATGCAGGCCATTTTTGCCCAGTCTCTTTATATGGTGGAGTCATGAACACTGACCTTTACTGAGGCAAGTGAGGCCTGCAGTTCTTTGGATGTTGTTGTGGGGTCTTTTGTGACCCCTTGGATGAGTCGTCGCTGCGCTCTTGGGGTAATTTTGATCGGCTGGCCACTCCTGGGAAGGTTCACCACTGTTCCATGTTTCTGCCATTTGTGAATAATGGCTCTCACTGTGGTTCACTGGAGTCCCAAAGCTTTAGAAATGGCTTTATAACCTTTTCCAGACTGACAGATCTCAATTACTTTGTTTCTTATTTGTTCCTGAATTTCTTTGGATCGCAGCATGATGTCTAGCTTTTGAGGATCTTTTGGTCTACTTCACTTTATCAGGTCCTATTTAAGTGATTTCTTGATTGAGAACAGGTGTGGCAGTAATCAGGCCTGGATGTGGCTAGAGAAATTGAACTCAGCTTTCCAAAGATGTGATAAACCACAGTTAATTTTTGATTTGATTAATATTCGATTCAATTTTAAGTTTTAACCGGGGGGGGATGACTTTTTCACACAATATTTAAATTTGTCTGATGATCTGAAACATTTAAGTGTGACAAACGTACAAAAAAAAAAGAGAAATCAGAAAGAGGGCAAACACTTTTTCACACCACTGTACCTGGGTGTCAAGATTAGCAGTGGACTGGAAATCTAACACCGATGCTGTGTACAAGAAGGGGATGAGCAGACTCTACTTTCTGAGGAAGCTGAGATCCTTCAATGTGTGCAGCGAGACGCTGAAGCTTTTCTATCAGGCCGCTGTTGCCAGCGCCATCTCCTTTGCTGCTGTCGGTTGGGGTAGCAGTATCAGAGCCAGCGACACCAACAGACTTGACAAGATTATCAAGAAGGCTGGCTCTGTAATTGGTCTCAGGCTGGAGA
This sequence comes from Pholidichthys leucotaenia, assembly GCA_020510985.1. NCBI lineage: Eukaryota > Metazoa > Chordata > Actinopteri > Cichliformes > Pholidichthyidae > Pholidichthys > Pholidichthys leucotaenia. The sequence continues at coordinate 356,925,272 of CM035843.1, read as the reverse complement.
CCTTTGAGACTGTGGTGGAGAGGAGGACACTGAACAAACTGCAATCCATCATAGACAATGCCAATCACCCCCTCTACCACACATTGGACAGACAGCGAAGCACTTTCTCCAGCAGACTGCTACAGCTCCGCTGTCGAACAGTTAGGTACAGGAAATCTTTCTTGCCGCATGCCATTTCACTGTACAATAACTCACTCTGATGTTGAATTCTGATCATAACTATGCTGCCACACTGCACCTTACAGTCTAATTGGTACCTCACATTGCACCCTGAACCTTATAATCCTCCTTTGTACAGTCAGTACTATCCATAGACTCATAAGGATCATCCTCTATTTAACCTAGTAGTAGCATACACTACCGTTCAAAAGTTTGGGGTCACTTAGAAATTTCCTTATTTTTGAAAGAAAAGCACTTTTTTTCAATGAAGATAACTTTAAACTAATCAGAAATACACTCTATACATTGCTAATGTGGTAAATGACTATTTTAGCTGCAAATGTCTGTTTTTTTTCCACAATATCTTTATTGAACCTTTTTTTTTAACAAACATGATACAAACAATCAAACACTAACACTAAAGTACTACAAAAAAAAAAAAAAAAAAAAAAAAGATGCACTAAAAACACCAACAACCACCAGCAAAATCAAATCTTCAACAATGCTCCTCTGTTTAGTCTAGACAATCCAATACATAAGTGTACATATTATGTTCACCAGTATAAAACATAAAATTTGGACATTTCAGACCTCCACGATCAAATGGTAAATATAATAAAGACAGACGTAATCTAGCCCTCCTGTTGTTCCATATAAATTCCACTAACTTTTTTTTTATTCTTGAGAATAAATCTAAAGGTGGTGATAAGGGAATGTATTGAAATAAATAAAGTATTTTAGGTAAAATATTACTTTTAAGTATATTGATTCTCCCGATCATCGACATTGGTAGTGACATCCATCTCTGAGTTAACTCATTGATATCTGACATTAAGGCTTCATAGTTGACACTGGCGACTGATTCTAGCTTCGGCACAATTTGGATTCCTAAATATTTAAACTGATTTACAACATTGAATTGATTTACCTCAGGGGCTGGGTAATTTCTCTGGGTCTCATTTAGCATTAATATTGAAGATTTAGTTTTATTTATTTTATATCCTGATATTTCCCCAAAATTCTTTATTAAATTCAACAAGGTTGGAATTGATTTTTTTAGATTCGACATAAACAAAATTATGTCATCGGCGTACAGGGAGATTTTATGTTCTGTTGGTCCAACTTTAATTCCATATATTTGTGAATGTAAACGTATCGCTATCGCTAAAGGTTCAATTGCCATAGTAAACAGTAAAGGTGAAAGTGGACAGCCTTGTCGACATCCTCTATTGATTTTTATTGGTTTTGAAATATTGTTATTTGTTAGGATTTCTGCTGTAGCATTATTGTATATTATTTGAACCCATTTTATGAAATTATTTCCAAGTCCAAACCTTTGTAGGACTTCAAAAAGAAAGAGCCATTCAACTCTATCAAAGGCCTTTTCGGCGTCCAGTGATAGGAGAGCTGTATCCGGTGCTTCTTTATTAAAATAAATAATATTAAATAGTCTTCTTACATTATGGAAGCCTTGTCTTCCCTTTATAAAGCCATTCTGATCTCGATTAATAATATTTGGTAAAATTTCTTGTATTCGTCTTGCTAAAATTTTACAGATTATCTTAAGGTCGGCGTTTAATAGGCTTATTGGTCTCATATTTTCACATTTATTAGAGGGCTTACCTGGTTTTGGCAGCAGTATAATTAAGGCATTATTTATGTATGATGGTAAATTATTATTTTGAAATGCTTCTAAAACCATTTCCAAAAAAGGTTTTATTAATTTATTCTTAAATTTTTTATAAAGGTCAACTGGAAGACCATCTGGTCCTGCACTTTTTCCTGATTTCATATTATCAATGGCTAGCCCAACTTCTTCTTGACTAATTTTAGACTCCAATATCTCCCTGTTTTCATTTGGAATACACGGTATAGATAGTTCGTTCAAAAACCCATTTAGTTTTGTTAAATCAAATTCATTTTTAGTATCATATAATTTTTCATAGTAATCTCTAAAGGCTCTGTTAATTTCTAAAGGGTCTATAACTACCTGTCCGTTACTTATAATACTAGTAATTGGTGTTTTAATTTCTAATTGTTTAATCTGCCATGCCAATAATTTTCCTGATTTTTCACCTTGTTCATAAAAAGATTGTTTCAATCTTAGAAGACTCGAGGCAGCTCTATTCGCTGATTTTTTGTCGTATTCAGCTCTCAAAATCAGTAATTCATTCTCCAACCTTGGATCACTTCCTGCATACACTTTTTCCTGAAGACTTTTCATTTTATGTTCCAATTTAGCTCTCTCCTCTCGAGTCTTCTTAGATTTTGAACCTGTATAACTAATAATATGTCCCCTAATAAAAGCTTTGAAAGCCTCCCACTTTACACATGCTGATGTTTGTGTAGTATTGATGTCAAAGTACTCGTCTATCTGTTTTTCTATATACTTGACAAATTCCTCATCCTGAAGCCATTTATGCTGAAATTGCCATCTACCTGATTCCTTTGTCAATTTTTTATCTACATATATTAGACAACAGGGTGCATGATCAGAGATCATGATGAAAAGCAGTTTTGAATCTTGGATCTTAATTCTGTGGAAATCAAAAAATAATCAATACGTGAGAATGTCTTGTAGGTACTGGAATAACAAGAATAGGCTTTAACTTGTGGTTTCATTTCTCTCCATATATCTAACAATCTCAATTCTTTCATAAAATGATTAATAGTCATCCTACATCCATTGTGCGTACAATCCAGTCCTGTTGATCTATCTATACCTGGATTCAATGTACAATTAAAATCCCCTGCTATTATATGTTGCCCTGTAAGTGATGATAAAATAAGAAATAAATTGGCAAAGAACTTTTGGTCATCTATATTGGGACCATATAAGTTCACAAGATTTATATTTTCTAATAGCAAAGAACCTTGAATGATTACATATCTTCCAAGTTTGTCTCCAATTACATTTTTCACTTGAAAAGGGACTGATTTATGTATGAGAGTCATAACTCCCCTGGCCCGGGATGAGAATGATGAGGTGAAGACACTTCCTTGCCATCTACTCCTAATTCTTTTTATATCCTCCTCTATTAGATGAGTTTCTTGTAAAAACACAATTTTTGAACCCATGTCTTTTATTTTATTCATAACTTGTTTAAGTTTTTTTAAATTTTGTAGACCTCTGCAATTCCATGAAGTTAAATTAAGATTAACACTTTGGTTTATGATCAATAGAGAGTTTGGGATTACCTTGCAGTGTAAACATGCTCATACAGAGAAGCAAAAACATGAGTGGTTGAACATTCATCCTACAAACTACACACAAACAAATTCCCCCTTCCCACACTTGTGGCGAACCCCCCAAAATCAAAAGAAAAATTCCTTCTCCCGATATAGCCATCGACCGCTCCACACCCACGGGGAACAGCCTAAGCCACTCCTTCTTCATCCTCCCAATCACCCTAACTCTACTGCTTTTAATGACGTAACATTAACTCTCCTCTGTAGTTTTCCAACTTAACTCCAAAATTTTTATCAACTTTGTACATCATAGTTTTTTTTTGTTTGTTTTGTTTTTGTTTTTTTTTAATATATAATACAATCTATATTTTGTAAACTTGCTATTTACTTCAAGTCAGTCAGATGCCTGTGCAAATGCTTAATTATTCTACCTTATATTTTGTTCATGCTTAGCTCCCACCAGTCTCTTCTTCTTCTTTGATCTTCTTGATGAACTCCTGCGCCTCCTCTGGGGTCTTGAAGATGTGGGTTCTGCCCTCATACGTGGTCAGCAGTCTCGCAGGATAGATTACACCATGATGAATCCCAAGGTTGCGCAGCTCCTTACGTATGGGATCAAACTGCTTCCTCAGTTGTTGGATTCCTGTGGCCAAATCTGGGTAGAACCGCACCTGCTGATCCTGGTGTTTAATCTCTCCTTTAGCTTGTGCAGCGTTGAAGATCTTCATCCTGTCTCTGTTGCTAAGAAACTTCATAATTAAGGTCCTCGGCGGTCCCTTATCTCTCCGTGGGCCAATACGATGTGCTTTTTCCAGAACCACTGCTGATTGCAACTCCTCGCTGCCCAGCACCTCCGGAATCCACTTTTCCAGAAAGGAATATACGTCCCGACCTTCTGATTCCTCTGGAAGACCCACCAGCCTCAAGTTATTCTGTCTCGACCGAGATTCCAAATCCAAAATATTATCTTCTAGACATTTATTTTTTTTTTTCCAACGTGCGCACCTTTAATTGAAGACGGGTGACGTCATCTTCAGCACTAGCGAGACGGAGCTCCATCTGCGCCGTTCGTTCTACACAGTCACCCAATTCCTTTCTTATTCCTTCCAACGCTGTCACAATCCCATCAAATCTAGAGGAAAAGTCCGCTCTCATTGAACTCATGGCAGCCATCAGCGCATCTGCGCCACTCCCCGCAGATATCGCACTGTTGCCAGCCTCCTCCGCCATATATGGAGTTTTGTTTGCTGCGTCACAGACCTGAAAGTCCGTTAATTTGGACTGTTTTGGCGGCTCGCTTTTTCCTTTACCTGGTTTTCCAGCCTTAGGCTTCGCCGACATATCCTCGCCCAAACGCTGGGATACGTTCTGTCCCAAATGAGAGAGTTATTTGCCGATTTTTTTCTCCAGGAGCAGAGCAGAGTGAGACACGTCCGTCTTACGTGGCAGCCATAACCGGAAGTCCAAATGTCTGGTTTTTGGTGCAATATCTACATAGGTGTATAGAGGCCCATTTCCAGCAACTATCTCTCCAGTGTTCTAATGGTACAATGTGTTTTCTCATTGCGTCAGAAGGCTAATGGATGATTAGAAAACCCTTGTGCAATCATGTTAGGTCTGCAATGCTGTAATTGCTGCAAATGGAGGATTCTTTGACGAAAGCAAAGTTTGAAGGAAAAAATTATTATTTCAAATACAAATCATTATTTCTATCCTTGTCAATGTCTTGACTATATTTTCTATTCATTTTACAACTCATGGTGGTAAATAAGTGTGACTTTTCATGGAAAACACAAAATAATTGTCTGGGTGACCCCAAACTTTTGAACGGTAGTGTATGTAGTATATAAAGTTATCTAAGCATTTTTTAACTTCCCTGGGTAAGTCCTTTTTCTATCATGCTATGTGTATTTCTGTTAGTTTTGGGTTGTCTACTGTGTCATGCTGCTGTTACGCTGTCATTTCCCAGTTTGGGATTAATAAAATACATCTATCTAGCCATCTAAATAGTAACTGCGGTCATGTCTTCGGCCCTCCACTTTGCGTCGGACCTATGACGAATCACCTGCAGTTTCTATGTTCATTGATACCGCACTCCCTCTTGTGTAATATTGCTTAATTTTACAATATGCATATAGCACACATTGATACTGCGATAACAATAAAATTTTGCTATATTATATGCAGTCCTAATCTGTATATCGTACTGTATATATCTTTCTGAGTGAGACCTGTATGAGAGGTGTGTAGCTCGCCGAACAATCATGGCTGATAGGGGAGGGGGGTGGCGTGGCCCAGGAGCGCAGGGACCTGGTTGGAGAGAGCCGATGGATTCTGGTGGTGTCGAGGCCGGCAACCGCCATCACCTGAAAGAGAGAGTGAAGATAAAACACATCTCTAACCGTCAGACCTGAATATAAAAAGCACTCTGAAAGACTCTTCAGATCTTAAAAAACAGATATTTAGCATCAAAACCCTTTGTATCTGAAGTTTTAAACTGATCATGGTCAGAATGAATAAATAAATTAAGTTTTTGCTATTACAGTTATATTTTGAAAATTTTATAGACAGGTGTTTAGTTTGTTATTTGTTTTTATTCTTTAATTCTTCTTCTATGGGTACCTGTTGCTGCACCAGGTGTAGTGGAAGAGCTGTGCATGGTGGAGAAGGAGGAGCGTCATCCTGACTACTTCTTCTGCGAAGACACTCAAAACTGAATGTTGGTCCTTTGGTGGCTGGATTGACAAAAAAAAAGAAAAAAAAAGAAAACATAAATGATGTCAGGACTCTGGTTATCTTCAGAGCAATGGAACAATTTCAGATAAGACATGGGAATTTAATCAAATGCTTTTACCATGCAATTAAAATAACACATACGTATACAGCTGTGGACAAAATTGTTGGTACCCCTCTATTAATGAAAGAAAAACCCACAATGGTCACAGAAATAACTTCAATCTGACAAAAGTGGTAATAAATAAAAATTCTATGAAAATTAACCAATGAAAATCAGACAATGCTTTTGAATTGTGGTTCAGCAGAATTACTTTAAAAAACAAACTCATGAAACAGGCCTGGACAAAAATGATGGTACCCCTAGAAAAGATTGAAAATAATGTGACCATAGGGACATGTTCAACCAAGATGTGTCCTCTAATTAACATCACAGGTGTCTACAAACTTGTAATCAGTCAGTCGGCCTATTTAAAGGGTGACAAGTAGTCATTGTGCTGTTTGGTGACATGGTGCATACCACACTAAACATGGACCAGAGGAAGCAAAGGAGAGAGTTGTCTCAGGAGATTAGAAAGAAAATTATAGACAAGCATGTTAGAGGTAAAGGCTATAAGACCATCTCCAAGCAGCTTGATGTTCCTGTAACTACAGTTGCACATATTATTCAGAAATTTAAGATCCACGGGACTGTAGCCAACCTCCCTGGATGTGGCCGCAGGAGGAGACGGATAATACGAATGGTACCAAAAGAGCCCAGAACAACCTCTAAACACATTCATGGTGAACTCCAAGGTCAAGGTACATCAGTGTCAGATCGCACCATCTGTCATTGTTTGAGCCAAAGTGGACTTCATGGGAGACGACCAAGGAGGACGCCACTGTTGAAAACAAATCATAAAAAAGCCAGACTGGAATTTGCCAAACTGCATGTTGACAAGCCACAAAGCTTCTGGGAGAATGTCCTATGGACAGACGAGACAAAACTGGAACTTTTTGGCAAGGCGCATCAGCTCTATGTTCACAGACGCAAAAATGAAGCATACCAAGAAAAGAACACTGTCCCTACTGTGAAACATGGAGGAGGTTCTGTTATGTTCTGGGGCTGCTTTGCTGCATCTGGCACAGGGTGTCTTGAATCTGTGCAGGGTACAATGAAATCTCAAGACTATCAAGGTATTCTAGAGAGAAATGTGCTGCCCAGTGTCAGACAGCTTGGACTCAGTCGCAGGTCATGGGTCTTGCAACAGGATAATGACCCAAAATACACAGCTAAAAACACCCAAGAATGGCTAAGAGCCAAACATTGGACTATGCTAAAGTGGCCTTCTATGAGCCCTGATCTAAATCCTATTGAACATCTGTGGAAGGAGCTGAAACATGGTGTCTGGAGAAGGCACCCTTCAAACCTGAGACAACTGGAGCAGTTTGCTCATGAAGAGTGGGCCAGAGTACCTGCTGAGAGGTGCAGAAGTCTCACTGACAGTTACAGAAATCGTTTGATTGCAGTGATTGCCTCAAAAGGTTGTGCAACAAAATATTAAGTTAAGGGTACCATCATTTTTGTCCAGGCCTGTTTCATGAGTTTGTTTTGTAAAATAATTCTGTTGAACCACAATTCAAAAGCATTGTCTGATTTTCATTGGTTAATTTTCATAGAATTTTTATTTATTACCACTTTTGTCAGATTCAAGTTATTTCTGTGACCACTGTGGGTTTTTCTTTCATTGACAGAGGGGTACCAACAATTTTGTCCACGTGTGTACCGGTTAGTCCAGTATTTCACATTTCTACTGAATCTGCCCATTTTATCAAGGTCATCACAGAAATACAACTTCAGATTTCCGTGTTTGCCATAGTAAAAAAAAAAACCTGATGAATAAAAATGTTTCAGCTCCAGTTCACCTTGAGGTGAGGGTAAAAACCATCGTCTAGGAGACCGCCTGCTCTCCTGGTAGATGGGCCGTTGGTCGTCGTCATAGGAACCATCAGACTGCTGGTCATCCCTGTATGCTTCAAGGTCAGTATCTCCCTCTGCATCAGCGAGGCAGTTGTTGTTTGACAACCTTACAGCCAGAAAGATAAAAAAGTTAAAAACATCAAAAGTGCTGCATGCTGGTACCACCAGCACCAACGGCATATTTACTGTGTAAACGCAATCTCTGTTTCATTAAGGAAAAATACCATATTGCCAGCAAAAAATAATGCATAGCCAGTTTTTTTATTTCATAACTTGATCAGTTGATCACTACACAAGTGTGGCATGTGAGAAAAAGCCTGGGCTGCCTACCCGCTTAACAAACCAATTTTAAAAAAAAACCCAAAAAGATGCTACTGGTGAAGGGGTGGCTAAATTTTTGCATACGACTGTATGAATAACAGAAGTATAAAATACAGATGACATCAGTGGAACAATAGTACAACAGTTCCACCAGCATTTATGTAGTTAGTGCAACCTGTGGCTGTTTTGGTCAAATTTTACTGGCTCCCTGCAGCTTTTTTAAAGCAAAAAAAAAAAAAAAAACACCTCACAAATTTACAAAACCAGACTGGCACTGAGTAGCTCATTCTGGTTTGATACAACCACCCCGAGAGTGGTCAGATCAAATGACTCTTGACCTTGAGCACAGCCTACCCTCCCAGTACAAAATGGTTGAAAAAATGTTGAAAAGAAGGCTTTGCCAACTGTCTAAAAAATGTCCGGATGTGGTTGAAAAATGAAAGATGAACAGCAGTCTTTTTCAGGTTGTTGAAAAGACACCGTCTTATCGACGTCTCTGTATGGTCTAAATTTCTTTGAAAAGTGAAGATGAAAAGCTGCCTTTTTAAGGTTGTCAAAAAAATGTGGTGGGGGGGGAGCAGAGTCTGTCCGAGCATCTTTGGGTGACAAGCACTATACATCCTGGACAGATCACCAGTCCATCACGACACCTGGTATTCCCAGATGGCCTCCCATCCTGTATGCCAATGTCAGAGATGCATACAGCGCCACAGCTCTACCCTTTCTTGGCAGATCAGATCACAACCTGGTTCTGTTATTCCCGAAGTACGTTCCCCTTGTGCAAAGGCTGCCTGCTTACACATGGACTGTGAGGAGGTGGACCAGGAAGCTGCTGATGCACGATAGGACTGCTTCGAGATGATGGACTAGGACGTACTCTGTGAACCACATGGGCTGGACATAGACAATATGAACGACTGCATCACAGAATACATCAGATTCTGTGAAAATACATCCATGCCAGCTCAGACCATGTGCTGTTTCCCTCACAACAAACCATGGATCACCAATGACCTGAAAGCACTTCTTAACAAGAAGAAGAGGGCTTTTAGGTCTGCAGACAGGGAGAAACCAAGGAGAGTGCAGCGTGAACGGATAGAGATGCTGAGGAGGTCTAAGGACAGTTACAGGAGGAAGTTGGAGGATAAACTCCAGCAAAGCAATATGAAGAATTTGTGTAAGGGGAGGGACAGACAGACATCAGGGAGCCTCGAGAGAGCTGATGAGCTGAATCTGTTTTTTGACAGGTTCATCTCACTGTCTGTCACCCTCACAACACAGCCAGCCCCCTCACCTTCCTGTGCAGCACCTCTCTCTTTCTACCCCTCACCCCTCCCCCTCCTCTGAGGACATTAGCACCCCCCCATCACACTACTATGACTACAGACCAGGTTAAGAAACAGCTGGAGAGACTCTGTCAGCGTAATGCTGCAGGCCCTGATGGCATCTCCGCCAGAATCTTCAGGACCTGTGCCAACCAGCTAGCTCCGGTATTGAAACACCTGTACAATCTGAGCCTGAGTCTGGAGAGAGTACCGGTGCTGTGGAAGACATCCTTCCTGGTTCTTGTCCTCAAGAAGCCATTTCCATCTCACCTGAATGACTATCGACCAGTTGCCCTCACAGCTCATGTGATGAAGGTCCTGGAGAGACTGGTCTTTGCCCACCTGAGGCCGCAGGTGAAGACGTGGTTGGATCCTCTGCAGTTTGCATATCAGCCCCATTTAGGAGTTGAAGACGCTGCCATCTACCTGCTGCAATGAGCCCATTTGCACCTGGATGGCGGAGGAGACACTGTGAGAATCACGTTCTTTGATTTATCCAGTGCATTTAACACCATCCAACCACTGCTGCTGGGTGAGAAGATGAGGGAGATGGGAGTCAGCAGCTCTGTGATCTCCTGGATTACTGACTACCTGACAGGCAGGCCACAGTTTGTCCAGCTGGGCAGTGTCTTGTCTGATGTGGTGGTTAGTGCAGGAGCTCCACAGGGGACTGTGCTTTCTCCTTTTCCCTTCACCTACACCGAATCATGCCACCTGCAGAAATTCTCTGACGACTTGGCTGTTGTTAGTTGTATAAAAGGGGGAGAAGAGGAGGAGTACAGGGCACTGGTGGACAGATTTGTGGAGTGGACGGAGCAGAATCACCTGAGGCTGAACATCAGCAAGACCAGAGAGATGGTGATTGACTTCAGGAAGAAGAGGATACCTTCACAGCTACTGCGGATTGGGGGGAGGATATGGAGGTAGTGGAAGACTACAAATACCTGGGTGTCATGATCAGCAATGGACTGAACTGGAAATCTAACAGCGATGCTGTGTACAAGAAGGGGATGAGGAGACTCTACTTTCTGAAGAAGCTGAGATATTTCAATGTGTGCAACAAGATGTTGGAGTTTTTCTACCAGACCGTTGTCGCCAGTGCCATCTTCTTTGCTGTTGTCTGTTGGGGTAGCAGTATCAGTTGCCAGCGACACCAACAGACTTAAGAAGATTATCAAGAAGCCTGGCTCTGTAATTGGTCTCAAGGCAGAAATAGGGCTGAAATGACAATAAAAATTTGTCGACAAATCATTTAATTATAAACTTTATATGCATGCTGCGGTTCAGCTGTAACCAGCAGGAGCAAGCTCCATTTAACCAGAACTGCAATGCACGACCGGAACTGCTGAGGGCAGTAGCACCTCTGTTGTCCGGCATGCGTGAACAATTTCCAGCCAATCAGAAGAGGAGCACAGCATGGCAAAGTGTGTGTTGTGTTTTGTTTTCACGGTTGTTACAGAGTTTAAGCGCGAAGCAGCTGTATGTGTCTCTCCAACGCAGAGAAAGGAGGGTAAAGACCCACTGTTGTGAAGGTATTAACATGTGCTCCGTGTCTAACTGTCTGCAGAACCTACCTAGAGCAAAGCCTGTTACCAACTAATGAGCCAGGCTAAAATATGGACATTTTAGCTTTAACTTACAGGGAGTCCCGGGAGCCACATTACCGTCTACAAGGGTAAGTTTTAGCGAGTAAAGAAAGTTAGCGCCGCTTATTTTCAATGGCCAACTGTTTCAAGCTTGAGAAAAATGACAATACTGTTAGTATGTGCTGTTAATGTTAGTTTACCTGTTTGACAATAAGCTCTCTGGTTGCTGAGGGTTGAGCTGTCATGGCTAACATGTTGACTGCAGTGACTGAATTGCAGGAGTCGCTATTGCTTTTTCATCTTTGTTAATATTAGCCCTCATTCCGAATATTAGCTACACTGTGTTACACTGTGTCCAGCTCAGACAAAATGGCATTTAAATGCCTCCCGCCCACAGGAGACGGAACATTTAGAGGTACTAAACAGCGGCTGAGGTAAAATATGCAGCCCCAACAAGAAGCAGAGATGGTGGACATGAGAAAAAAAAATGCGACTAGTTGACTAGTTGAAAAAAAATAGTCGTTAGATTAGTCTAACTAACTAACTAACTAACTAACCTGCACTTATATAGCGCTTTTCTAGTCACAAAGACCACTCAAAGCGCTTTCATTAATACTAACCCTCCATTCTAAGGGCCTATAGGAAACAGATATCTAGGGACAATTTAGAACAACCAATTAACCTAACATGCATGTTTTTGGCATGTGGGAGGAAACCGGAGAAATCCCGGAGTAAACCCACGCAACACGGGGAGAACATGCAAACTCCACACAGATCACTGTTGGTCGGGGGCTGGGATCGAACCCACGATCCCACGATTCCCACAATCCCCCAGCCAAGGGTAAACTGTGCTGCCGCAGTGCTAACCACTGCGCCACCGTGCAGCCCACCGTGCAGCCCTATTTTAGTCGACAACTAAAATAATCTTTAGTTGCAGCCCTAGCTGGAAACCTTTGAGACTGTGGTGAAGAGGAGGACACTGAACAAACTGTTATCCATCATGGACAATCCCGATCACCCCCTCCACCACACCCTGGACAGACAGCGGAGCACATTCTCCAGCAGACTGCTACAGCTTTGCGGTCGAACGGTTAGGTACAGGAAATCTTTCCTGCTGCATGCCATTTCACTGTACAATAACTCACTTTGATATTGAATTCTAATCATGACTATGCTGCCATATTACACCTTGTGGTCTAATTGGTACCTCACATTTCATCCTGTGCCCAATAGTCCTGCATTGTACAGCGGGTTTAATTCATGTATCTATACGGGTCACCATCTGTGATGTATATAAAGTTATCTAGGCAGTTTTTTTTTTCCACAATATCTTTATTGAACCTTTTTTTTTTAACAAACATGATACAAACAATCAAACACTAACACTAAAGTACTACAAAAAAAAAAAAAAATGCACTAAAAACACCAACAACCACCAACAAAATCAAGTCTTCAACAATGCTCCTCTGTTTAGTCTAGACAATCCAGTACATAAGTATACATATTATGTTCACCAGTTTGGAATTTACAAGGTCCACACACATCATTCACCTTCTTCTTCAAGAGTTATGTTTAAATTTTTTACATAATCAATAAAAGGTCTCCATATATTCTCAAACACAATTTCCTTTGATTTCAGTATATATGTTATTCTTTCTAATGGAAGGTTTGTTAACATCTGTCTTAACCACTGAGTCACATCTGGTCTATGAGTCTTTTTCCATAATAGTGCAATACATTTTTTGGCATTAAGCAAACTGAGGTCTATGAATGTTCTTTCACTTTTATTAAAATTATGCTTTTCTGGGTACAGACCCAACAAAAACAGTTTAGGATTCAATATGATTTGTTTTGAGATTATTTTTTCAATTGTTACCCTCACCTCTTCCCAAAACATTCTTATTAATCTACATTCCCATAAACAATGAAATAGGGTTCCTTTACTTTCCATGCATTTTGTGCATGTATCTGGTATATTTTTGTTATATCTATTTAACTCCTCCGGTGTAACATACATCCGCATTAACCATTTGAAATGTATCAATTTAAGGCGTGCATTTATTGATTTGGTTTGAGCTTCTGTACAAGCCAATTCCCATTGTTCCTCTGAAATTTCAATTTGCAGATCTTCTTTCCAGTAGTTTAATCTTTTCAGTGAATTTTCACTTGAAGATAGTGTCAATGAGTTATAAAACTCTGAAATAATACCCTTTCTTTTACTATCTTTCATCATCATTTTTTCCAAGGATGAATAAATAGGTTGAGTGAGAGCTTTATTTTGATTTGATCGAATAAAGTTTCTAAGTTGAAGATATTTAAAAAAATGTGTTCTATTGAGATTAAATTTGATCCTCAGCTCTTCAAAAGACATTATGTTGTCTGCACATGGCAAATATAAATCCTGAATCTTTTGTATCCCTTTTAAATTCCATACTTTAAATACAGCGTCCGCTCTCCCTGGTTTAAAATATTGATTACCCCATATTGGACTAAATTGTGACAATAACTGTGGTTCTTTTAAATAGTTTTTAGCTTCACACCATATTTTGATCATATGCTTTACAAATGGATTTTTAACTTGTTTTTGTAATTTTTTTGCCGAATCTGAGTATATGAATATGGGAAGAGGTAAAGGTAAATTGTATGATTCCATTTCAGTCCAGTGAGGGAGATCATTTGATGAAAAATAATATGTCATAGACCTCAGTTGTGCCGACCAATAATACAACATAAAATTTGGACATTTCAGACCTCCACGATCAAATGGTAAATATAATAAAGACAAACGTAATCTAGCCCTCCTGTTGTTCCATATAAATTCCACTAACTTTTTTTTTATTCTTGAGAATAGATCTAAAGGTGGTGATAAGGGAATGTATTGAAATAAATAAAGTATTTTAGGTAAAATATTACTTTTAAGTATATTGATTCTCCCGATCATCGACATTGGTAGTGACATCCATCTCTGAGTTAACTCATTGATATCTGACATTAAGGCTTCATAGTTGACGCTGGCGACTGATTCTAGCTTAGGCATAATTTGGATTCCTAAATATTTAAACTGATTTACAACATTGAATTGATTTACCTCAGGGGCTGGGTAATTTCTCTGGGTCTCATTTAGCATTAATATTGAAGATTTAGTTTTATTTATTTTATATCCTGATATTTCCCCAAAATTCTTTATTAAATTCAACAAGGTTGGAATTGATTTTTTTAGATTCGACATAAACAAAATTATATCATCGGCGTACAGGGAGATTTTATGTTCTGTTGGTCCAACTTTAATTCCATATATTTGTGAATGTAAACGTATCGCTATCGCTAAAGGTTCAATTGCCATAGTAAACAGTAAAGGTGAAAGTGGACAGCCTTGTCGACATCCTCTATTGATTTTTATTGGTTTTGTAATATTGTTATTTGTTAGGATTTCTGCTGTAGCATTATTGTATATTATTTGAACCCATTTTATGAAATTATTTCCAAGTCCAAACCTTTGTAGGACTTCAAAAAGAAAGGGCCATTCAACTCTATCAAAGGCCTTTTCGGCGTCCAATGATAGGAGAGCTGTATCCGGTGCTTCTTTATTAAAATAAATAATATTAAATAGTCTTCTTACATTATGGAAGCCTTGTCTACCCTTTATAAAGCCATTCTGATCTCGATTAATAATATTTGGTAAAATTTCTTGTATTCGTCTTGCTAAAATTTTACAGATTATCTTAAGGTCGGCGTTTAATAGGCTTATTGGTCTCATATTTTCACATTTATTAGAGGGCTTACCTGGTTTTGGCAGCAGTATAATTAAGGCATTATTTATGTATGATGGTAAATTATTATTTTGAAATGCTTCTAAAACCATTTCCAAAAAAGGTTTTATTAATTTATTCTTAAATTTTTTATAAAGGTCAACTGGAAGACCATCTGGTCCTGCACTTTTTTCCTGATTTCATATTATCAATGGCTAGCCCAACTTCTTCTTGACTAATTTTAGACTCCAATATCTCCCTGTTTTCATTTGGTATACACGGTATAGATAGTTCGTTCAAAAACCCATTTAGTTTTGTTAAATCAGGTTCATTTTTGGTATCATATAATTTTTCATAGTAATCTCTAAAGGCTCTATTAATTTCTAAAGGATCTATAACTACCTGTCCTTTACTTATAATACTGGTAATTGGTGTTTTAATTTCCAATTGTTTAATCTGCCATGCTAATAATTTTCCTGATTTTTCACCTTGTTCATAAAAAGATTGTTTCAATCTTAGAAGACTCGAGGCAGCTCTATTCGCTGATTTTTTGTCGTATTCAGCTCTCAAAATCAGTAATTCATTCTCCAACCTTGGGTCACTTCCTGCATACACTTTTTCCTGAAGACTTTTTATTTTATGTTCCAATTTAGCTCTCTCCTCTCGAGTCTTCTTAGATTTTGATCCTGTATAACTAATAATATGTCCCCTAATAAAAGCTTTGAAAGCCTCCCACTTTACACATGCTGATGTTTGTGTAGTATTGATGTCAAAGAACTCGTCTATCTGTTTTTCTATATACTTGACAAATTCCTCATCCTGAAGCCATTTATGCTGAAATTGCCATCTACCTGATTCCTTTGTCAATTTTTTATCTACATATATTAGACAACAGGGTGCATGATCAGAGATCACGATGTTATCATAAAAGCAGTTTTGAATCTTGGACCTTAATTCTGTGGAAATCAAAAAATAATCAATACGTGAGAATGTCTTGTAGGTACTGGAATAACAAGAATAGGCTTTAACTTGTGGTTTCATTTCTCTCCATATATCTAACAATCTCAATTCTTTCATAAAATGATTAATAGTCATCCTACATCCAATGTGCGTACAATCCAGTCCTGTTGATCTATCCACACCTGGATTCAATGTACAATTAAAATCCCCTGCTATTATATGTTGCCCTGTAAGTGATGATAAGATGAGAAATAAATTAGCAAAGAACTTCTGATCATCTATATTGGGACCATATAAGTTCACAAGATTTATATTTTCTAATAGCAAAGAACCTTGAATGATTACATATCTTCCAAATTTGTCTCCAATTACATTTTTCACTTGAAAAGGAACTGATTTATGTATGAGAGTCATAACTCCCCTGGCTCGGGATGAAAATGAAGAGGTGAATACACTTCCCTGCCATCTACTCCTAATTCTTTTAACATCCTCCTCTATCAGATGAGTTTCTTGTAAAAACACAATTCTTGAACCCATGTCCTTTATTTTATTCATAACTTGTTTAAGTTTTTTTAAATCTAGGCAGTTTTACTTTCCCTGGATAAATCCTTTTTCTATTATGCTGTGTGTGTTTCTGTCGTTTTGGTCGTCTACGCTCATGTTGCTGTTACACTGTAATTTCCCAATCTGGGATCAATAAAGTTCATCCATCCATCCATCCATCTGAATGCTAACCAAGCCAGACCCTGCTTAGTTTTCAAGATCAGATGAGACCAGGAGTGTCTGGAGATACCTAGAGCTTGAGATATGAACATCAATAAAAATACACAATACAAAGAGAAATTTGCAAACCACACAGTGCTTTTTCAGTATACAGTACAATAGCACTAGCACTGTTTTCATATTGTTCCAGATATTATTTAACAACCACTATGCCAAATGTCAACCTTAAAAAATAGCTGTTCAAAAGGTGTAAAGGTATACTTGACTTTAGAGAGACAGACCCTCACCACTATCACCAAATATCAAACTATTTTGAGGATAAATTTGGGCCAAATCATGTGGACTAAACAGCCCTATTATTGGGCTATCATTGGGCTTTTGTTTTGGTTATTATGGTTAGGCACAGCCTAATTCTCAACAACTATATTTAGGTTAAATATTAGGAGGGCTACATACAGGCCAGTTTTCAACGTCTATTTTTGGGTTAAATTAAGACTTGGACTGATGGAGCTGATTTAGCCCAAAACAGAATGTCTAAATTACAGTTTGTGTTTGGAGAAGGGGCTATGCAGACCCACTTGAGGATCACTGAGCTTGAGTTTAACAAACATTGGGCCAATTGTCTAGGAGGAGTAATGATTTCTGTGAAATCATAAATGCTCAAATATCCTGACCTTTGACCCTGACCTTGAGCACAACTTTGTTGCAGACCCACATGATGATCATTGTGCATGAATTTACTGAGAATTAGGGAAATCGCCTAGTATAGATTTTTTTTTTTTAAATCACATAAGTGGCCAGATCTCCTGACCTTCGACCTTGAGTACAAGTTGGATGCACACCTATCTGAGGATCATGGTGAGTGAGATTGGTGACCATTGAGGCAGCTGCCAAGGAGGAGGAGTGATTTTTCTGAAATTACATTTGTGTCCAGACCAGGAGGGTTTAAAACATTAAACCTAAACAGTTAGGTCTCTTGCAGACTTCCCACACACCAGCTTCTACCTTCCTCACTTACCAGGAGAGCTGACAATCAGCTGATCAGTAACAGGCAGGTTTGACAGTTGCAAAATTAATCAATAAATGAGGAGTGCTTATAATGGATACAGACACTGAAATACAGTGTACCTGAATTATGCGTTACTATTTTAAATCATTGTGCATAATTTCTTTATTTTAATAAATTGTAAATATGTGACAGTGCTACCAATTTACTGCTCTCTCTATATGTTAATATTATTATATTCTCTCATAAAAATGCCAGTTATGAAGAAAATAAAACTATATTACAGCAACACACCAGAACGTCAGAGGTTACTGCAGCCTTTTTCATTTTTCTCTTTCTTTGTACACAACAGCGATAATAATACTATTATTATAAAGGATTATCTTATCTTGTGATGTCTAGTGGGATGAGTAGAACATATAATAACTAGCCACCCCCCCACCCCACCCCGTTCCCCACCAACTGTCACACCTCTGAGTTAACTTTGCTAACAGCCCAAGTTCTCGTTCCATCGTGACCCAAAAATCACAAAACAGGCCAGAATGTGAGATATATAATCAACTGCTGATTGATGAACCAGCAGAATATATAGATTATTCATAAAACTGGTCAAACTGCTAAGCTAACTCGCTAGCAGCGCTGTAGATGTATAGATTCTGATGTACTCTGGGAAACGAGGGAGAAGATAACAAGGGTGAAGATAAACTGGAGACAAATTAGAACGGCTCTTTGAATGAGAGGTATGGCGATCAAGGTGGACCCTACCAAAGAGAAAGGGTTGTGTTATTTTAGATTTTTTTTTGACAGCCACTCGAGATACCCGAACTGATGTGTAAAAGCACGGAAAAGGGGAGATTTTCATCCTATGTCACCTTTAAGGATAACCAAGGCCTAAATTTGTGAAAATTGAAGACTTAAAGATCTTTTAAGGAACTACAGACACCCCAGATGAAGATCACCAATTCAAGAAAAAAAATGTACAAATTTAAGAGAAAACTCCCCTCCGTGGATCGCCACCTTATCATGGTGGAGGGATTTGCCTGCCCTAATGATCCCAGCTGCTAGGCTGTCGGGTGCAACTTCCCCCTGGTCGGGTCTCTGAAGGCAAATTGGTCCTGGGTGAAGGGCCAGACCAAGACTGGTCCAGTGATGATCCTATGAAAAAAGTTACAAGGTCCCAATATATGAAAAGGAGCCATGTGATCTGCCCACGAATGGACTCACCACCTGCAAGAGGGATGATGGGGAACATGGAGCCATGTGAATTGAGTGGCAGTCTGGACTTGGACTGCTGCCCCATATAACCCGGACCCCCAGATAAGCAATAGATGATGGATGGATGGGTGGATGGATGGATGGAGTAAGAGAAAACTTATATATTAAAATAAAATTATCTTAAATATATTTTTAAAAGCAACAAATTCCCAAATTACTGAGAAAAAAGCAATGATTCTGTGGAAATTAAAGAACCTAGAGAACAAGCTCACATACCCCACGCATTATGGCTCCCTAGTGAGAACAGTGATCAACAAAAAATGGCTGGGGAAAAATAAGTCGCCCTCCCCAAAAGTAGAACCCCTCATTTGAGTCAGAGCTTCTGTATAAATAGGAAGTCAGTCCAATCAAAAATGTAGAAGCTATACTGGTGACAACACAAAATGGAGCAGAAAAAGTACAAGCTCCCCTCCCCAAAATACATACACAGATAAATTTGAAGTGAATCTGATCAGAAATGTAGACGCTGTAGTGCCAACAACATAAAAGAACCCCTCCCCAAAATAAATGGAACCTCTCATTAGATGTGTCTGAAAATCAAATACGTCCAAGGTATTGATGAGTTAAAGTTTCTGTATAAATCTGAAGCCAATCTGATCAGAAGTGTTGAAGGTACAGTGGCAACAACAAGATGTCAAACGGACGGCCATACGAGCGAGTCAGAAACATCATACCCTCCGCAACTTTGTTGTAAGATGCAAGCTTTTTAAGAAAAAAAAAATAGCATATTCAAAAGAAAAAAAACTCTCCTAATTACTAATACTCACACGCCAGTTAATACTTATAGCTTACCTTTTTATGGTTCAAACATGGAGAATTTAAAAAATATGACTTAAAATTGCTCTCTGTGGCAGAGGTTGCTAACCTTTGTATTAGTGTGTCAGGTGTGATGTTTTTCACACATTAAATCCCATTACCTTTCCTTTGTGAACATGATGTCGTCCTCATTAAACTCTTCCTCGCTGTAGTACTCTCCTGAACCCTGCTCCTCATCATTGTCTCCGCCTGCTGGATCCTCTCGACGAATAGTTGGGTAAAATCCTCCACCGCTTTCTGATCTGACATCAAAGATTATACTTATCAATTATAGTTTATATACTGTACAGCGGAGAAAATAAGTATTGAACACGTCAACATTTTCTCATCAAACATATTTCTGGTTTTAATCTGTTTATTAAAATGGCACACATGAAAAATCTCATATACTTTACAGCTTTTTTTTTTATAAACACTCAGAACACTCTGCTATGTCCCTGTAGCAGTGCAATTAAAACAAATCAAAAGTTCACCTTAGACTTAAAGTTAACTGTATTGAAGTAATTTGAAAATAATCATTGCAAAGTTGCACTGTTGCACTAATATGACATTAATTGGAAAAAAAAAACCTGGGAAGGAATTATAAATATATGAAAAGAGTGAAGATAATTTTGCAAAGAGGTGAAATAGTCAATAAAGTTGTTCCATTTTTGGAAAAAAAAAGTTCTGAATTGCCTCTAATAGTGGAATTGATCTTATCTGTCTTGATAAATGACACAATATTTTTGAGCCACATAGAGATAGATGGAGGTTTAGGAGATTTCCAGAGGAGCAGGATACAGCGCCTCGCTAACAGAGAAGCAAAGGCCAATTGCCAGGAATCTGATCAGACCTAAATGAAACGGTCATTGTCGCCCCCGACAGACTGCTATGATGATGATGATGATGATGTGGGAGTTATTGGGAGGGGGACACGAGGGATCTCAAAGACAGCAATGTGAGGGTCCATTTGTTTCTGGGTTCTCAGAACTGTGGACAAGGTAATGAAAAAGTCCGTCCAAAACTTCTGCAGCCGACTACAGGAATAAAATGTGTGTGTAAGGTTACAGGATGAAGCATGACATCTGTCATACTAGTCCACTATGTTGGGACAGATTTTTGACAATCTAGACTTTGAGAAATAAATTCTGTTGAGAACCTTAAACTGTATGCAGAGGGAACAGCATTATCCCACCATTTATCGCTTATTTCCCAGCTCCTGCTCCCAGGCCTGTTTATTTTTCACTACAGTACAAGAATCTAGTGCCATGAGAGAATTATAAATTTTGGAGACAACAGATTTTTGACCAAGTCCAAATGTGAAAAGGTTGTCCCATGGTTGATCAGAAGGGAGTGAAGGAAAGCAAGGAAAAAGGGACGAGACAAAGTGTCTAAGCTGAAAGTAAAGAAATAGGCGGGAAGCAGGGAGATTAAAGTCAGATCAGAAAAATTTGCAAAGATGCTATCTTTATAAAGATCGCTAACTAATCCCTCTGTTGTGCCACAGAAGATATGAAGCATTATTAAGAGAAGGAGGAAATAAATGGTTTTTGAATAGTGGCATCTTCACAGATGGAGACAGGAACTTAAAATGATGTCTAAACTGTGACCAAATCTTAAGAGTGGATGAAACCACCGGGTTCTTTGTAAACTTAGCTGGGTTAAAAGGTAATGGAGAGATTAGCAGTGCTGCAGGTGAAGAAGATAGAAAAGACTGAATTTCAAGTCTACACCACAACTGTTCAGGAAGATGAAGCCAATATAGCAATTTATGAATACGTGAAGACCAATAATACAAAAGAAGATAAGGGAGGGAAAGACCCCATCAGAAGTGGATTTTTGTAAAAAGGATAAGCTTAGTCTAGGGGTCCTCCCTCTCCATAAAAATGAGGAAATAATCTGCTCTAAAGATTTAAAGAAGTGCTTGGGTAGGAAAAGAGGAATACACTGAAATAGGTAGAGACACCGCAGCAAGGCATTCATTTTAATGGTATTAATTCTACCTATCAATGATAGAGGAAGAGAGTTCCACCTCTGACAGTCTGCCTTAATCTGTGCAATCAAGGGGCAAAATTGGCCGAATAAAGTGATGATGAAGAGCGGGTGATGTTGACTCCCAAATATTTAAACCCCAATGGGCAAATTTTGAAAGGAATGTCAAACTGGGTAAGCTTTAAGGCCAAAGAATTTACAGGAAAGCATACACTCTTGTCAAAATTTACCTTACAGCCGGAAAAAGAACCAAACTTCTCTAATAAGGACAAAATTGGTGGCACACTAATCAATGGCCTGGACACATACAAAAGAAGATCATCCACATAAAGCGATAGCTTAAGTTCAATGCCAGAGCAAAAAAAAACCATGAAATGAAGAAAGAGATTTTAAAGCCACTGAAAGTGGCTCTATGGCTAAAGTAAACAAGAGAGGAGACAAGGGGCACCCCTGTCTTGTGCCACGAGATAAGCTAAAATAATCAGAATGTGTGTTGTTTGTAACAATGTTAGCCTGGGCAGAAGTGTATAAAAGCTTAATCCATGACACAAACTTCCTCCCAAAGTCAAACTTGTTCAACACCGCAAAAAGATAATTCCACTCGACACGATCAAACACTTTCTCTGCATCCAACAAGATAACTTCAGAATCTAGAGAAGAGTGATCAGAGAAGATGGTGTTAATGAGCATGCGAACATTAAAAAACAGCTGATGCCCCTTAATGAAACCATTCTGGTCCTGAGATAGAACTTCAGAAAGGACTTTTTCCAGCTGGGTTGCTAATACTTTGGCAAGAATCTTCACATCCACACTGAGAAGCGAAACAGGCCTGTAGGAAGTACAAGTTGTGGGATCCTTATCTTTTTTCAAAAGGAGAGACATACTGTAGATGCCTGTGACAGCGTAGGTGGCCAAACACCTCGTTCTAAAGATTCATTATAAACAGCACAAAGAAGAGGAGACAGCTTAATAATAAATATTTTTAAAAAATTCAACAGGAAACCCATCTATTTTCACATAAATTTAGCTAATTTATGTGAAAACATATTTGTCTGATCGGACTACAATTAGATCAGACTACAGTATTCAGTAAATTTGGCCACTCTTTAGTGCACACGGACCTGTCACAACATAAATATAAATGGCTCATTCTAAGAGAATAAAAGCAACAATTAATTTTGCAAAGTGATGGGATCATAATAGAAACAGTGTTTTTCATAATATGTTCAATTTTTCTCTAAGACTCATCTTTTTCACACTGCACCTTTAAAGGAAAAAGCAAAAACAGTCGACTCTACAGGTCTGCTAATGGGTGAGATCATGCACATACCTAATATAGGCTTCATAGTAGCGTGTCCTGCTCCGAGGGCAGGAAGAGGTTCAGTCACAGGGTTTTTGTGGAACGGAAGAGTGGGTCAGGAAGGAAAGAGAGGTGCAATGAAAAAAAAAACAGGACACAATTTTAAAAAATGCTTAAGTTTTACACTGATGGGAAAGGCAAATTTCATTCAAAATACAGAGATTACGATAAATCATTTCCAAATTTTTTCCTGCCTTTAATGTCATCTATACAGGTGCATCTCAGTGAATTAGAATGTCAAAAAGTTGATTTATTTCAGTAATTCAATTCAAAAAATGAAACTCCTATATTATATAGATTCATTACACACAGACTGATATACTTCATGTTTATTTCTTTTTGATTTTGATGGTTATGGCTTATAGCTTGTGAAAATGCCAAATTTATCGCATAAAATTAATTTAAAAATTGATTTTTTAATAGAAATGTTGGCCGACAAAAGTATGTCCATGTACACACTCAGTACTTGGTCAGGGCTGCTTTTGCATGAATTACTGCATCAGTGTGACATGGCGTGAAAGTGATCAGCCTGTGGCACTGCTGAGGTGTTATGGAGGCCCAGGTTGCTTTGATAGCAGTCTTCAGCTCGTCTGCATTGTTGGGTCTGGTGTCTCTCATCTTCCTCTTGACAATACTCCATAGATTATGGGGTTTAGGTCAGGAGAGTTTGCTGACTAATCAAGCTCAGTGATACCGTGGTCATTAAACTGGGCTTTGGTACGTTTCGCAGTATGGTCAGGTGCCAAGTCCTGCTGGAAAATGATATCAGCATCTCCATAAAGCTTGTCAGCAGACAGAAGAATGAACTCCTCTAAAATTTCCTGGTCGATGTCTGCACTGACTTTGGACTTGGAAACACACAGTGGACCAACACCAGCAGATGACATGGCTCCCCAAATCATCACTGACTGTGGAAACTTCTCACTGGACCTCAAGCCACTTGGATTCTGTGCTTCTCCACTCCTCAGCCAGACTCTGGGGCATTGATTTCCAAATAAAATGCAAAATTTACTGTCATCTGAAAAGAGCTCAGCGCAGTCATCTACCAGGAATTTTTTAGAGCACTTCATGCTTCCCTCTACTGACAAATTTTATGGAGATGCTGATTTCATTTTTCAACAGCACTTGGCACCTGCCCACACTGCCAAAAGTACCAAAACCTGGTTTAATGACCATGGTATCACTGTACTTGATTGGCCAGCAAACTTCTGTGTGTAATGAATCTATAAACAAGTTTCACTTTTTGAATTACTGAAATAAATTAACTTTCCGATGATATTCTAATTTATTGAGATGCACCTGTATGTCACAATCTCAAAGGTGTGGTCAATTTTGTCCATGTTTTAGAATGAAACCAATGTGAAACACTCAGAAATTAATGTTTAGTTATCTGATTCCCCAGTTTGCTTCCTCTAACAAGGCTCCCTTGTCTAATTATCCTAGCTCACTTGTCCATCTCTCATTCTCGCTAATGCAGGGATGTGTCAAATTCAGTTAAAGAGAGGGCCAAAATTAAAAACTGGATCCAGATTTAGGGTCAAACAGAT
This sequence comes from Pholidichthys leucotaenia, assembly GCA_020510985.1. NCBI lineage: Eukaryota > Metazoa > Chordata > Actinopteri > Cichliformes > Pholidichthyidae > Pholidichthys > Pholidichthys leucotaenia. The sequence continues at coordinate 356,900,592 of CM035843.1, read as the reverse complement.
TAACATTTATCAAAAAGACACACTTTAAAGCAACACTGTAGGATTTTCACCCTAACATGATGTTTCCAAACTCATAGTACATCAGCCTTTGATATTTGATATGATGAATATCACTTCTATGATAGCCTGAGTGGGCCTACAACACCTGCAACAGCACTATGTAACTTTCCTGTTCCTAGTAGAAAAACTGAAAAGGCAACTGGCACATTTGATGGCCCAAGTCCAATAGTAATCATAGCACATGATTTTTGCCATCAACTAACAAATGACCGTGATTGGCTTTTGGAATTCAGGCCATAAAACATGCCAGCTGTAGACCTTTCAGTGTTCCTACCAGGAATAGGAAAGTTGCAGTGTTGCTCTAAATTTCTACCTAAGCAAAACTGCCCCATGACATCTTACAGAATGCAAACCAAACCCTGTCTTTAAACCTTTGTTTTATAAGTTCACTTATCGTTTAGTCTTTTTTCAACAGACTACCTTAAGTTAATTAACAGTATCTAATGTATCATTATAACAGGTAGCAAGGTACTATACAATAGAACTTATTTTATATTTCTTAGATTCTGGTTTCCAAAGCTAACTATATTTAAAAGCATAATTCCCGCCTCTTATTCCCAGAGAGGGAAGTTTATGAATTTAATACATTTTATAGATCAGATTAGTTGGTACTTCAAAACCAAAATATGAATATCATATCACTAAAGATGCTTTTAGACCAAAGCGAAGCATGAATTTCTCGCGTGGCACGATTTCATGTAAAGTCAATGTAGAGGCCCGAACAGATGCAAATCCACATCAGAGCAAGTTGCAGAGGGGCAGGGTTGTCTTCATATCTTCTACAGGTGCTTTCTACAAACAGTGGAAATCTCAAAAATGCCATCATGTTAAGGTTTACAACATTATCCAGCAGGGCACACAGCTGGGAAAATGTCACTGCCTCCTCCAGAAAATGAACCTGGATTATGGTTGTTTACAGCGCTAGCCTGCCAGTCCTGATGTACACATCTGTAGCAGAAGTATGTGGGGTAGATAAACTTGTGCTGCAGAGCTCCCATTCCATCTGTCTATAGGTGAGTGGTAGTCTCATTTTCAAACTAGTTTACTCACCAGTGTTGATACCTTTACTCTGGTGAGGGCAGAATGTCAAGGCTAATTAGCTATCACGACCATCTTGCTCGGACATGACTGCATATGTATTTACATGTTTACCTTGATTTTACATGTAACCAACAGCGCAAAAAATTCCCTTCACAATTGATCTGAACGCACCTTGAAACCAGACCATCAATAATGGTGTAACTCATTTTGGCCAGATGAAATCACCTCAAGAGTGTTCAGATCTCCTGACCGTTAACGTTAACCTTGAGCACAGCCTAGATGCAGACCCACTGGAGGATCATTGTACATGAATTTGCCAAATATTGGCACAATTTTGTGAAATCATGAATGCCCAGATCTCCTGACCTTTGACAATGACCTTTGACTTTGAGCACAACCTGGATGCAGATCCACCTGAGGATCATTGTGAGTTATTTTCATGACCATTAGGGAAAATGCTTAGGAGGAGTAGTGATTCCAATGAAATGTGGATGGACGGACAGATGGACGGACAGACGCGGATGCTGCATCATTGCATTACTGTAGCTACTTTTGGCTTCACCTGAATGATCTAAAAATTGCTCAGTGCACAAGAGTTTAACTATAAATCAAACAGTTTCACAATTTTTGATCAGTGGTTCACATGAATCTGTAGCTATTATACAAAGTTTTTTTTTTTTTACCAGAATTTGACTAATTTTAATACTACTTTTTAGTATCTATCAACCAACCTTGTGGAGTAAGACTTCCAAGTCTTGCCGTGGACTCCTTTGCTGTATGTTGTCTTTGAGGATCCATTATTGGTGGAGGATGGGCGGCTTCTCCTCAAACACTTCTGCTGCCTCCCAATGGTCACGGAGAGGAACAAGGGCACATTGGCATTGTTGAGGTTGGCGTTTGAAGGTATTGCCGATTGAAGACAAGTGGAATTGCAGTGAGGGTAGTTGAAAGGATGAGAAGTGTAATGATGCTGATTGCAATGGACAGGTGAAGAGTCCATTACTGTCCCTCCGTCCCCATCATTTCCACTGCCTCTCTGGGTGGGCTCAGTGGAGACGCTGCAGGGGAAGGGCAGGATCTGGAGGGGTCGCTGTGTGACAGTAGTGGGGTGGAAAGTGCCTTGCTGGTCCCTACCGACATGGTTGACATGGTTCCCAAAAAGGCTGCCATTACGCTGCAAATGACACCACAAACCACTGAGAACTGAGACAATTTAGAATTACAAAACAACATAAATAAATTAAACTGCATACCAGTGATAACCTGCATTGTGAAATTATTTTTAATGGAACATGTGATGAAAATTTTAGATTTAGATTTTAGATGTAGATTTTTAAGACTTTTGGCTTTATATAATAATGATTTAGACATTTTAGCTATAGCATATTTTATACAACAGTTCCAACCCAACAATTTGATTAGACAATAGGGATTCCAGGAGTTACTAAAATCCACAATAACTGCACTCCGTTTCACTGAATATGTATCACTCCACTTCAAAGGTGTTCATGTAACCGTTAATTTCTAACACTAATTGACTGTCAACTAACTCAAGGTGCATTCTGATCACCCAATAGTGTACTCCAAAGTGGACTGCACAGGGTATTCCACCATATTAACTGAGATTCCAAACTGAAGGGAGCGAACAGTCTTCATTTCAAAGGGAGCAGAGAACTGAGCAGGGAAGAAGTGAACAACTGTACATCTCTTCACCGGACGTTGCACCTCAAATATGAGTAAAACAAACTGTTGTTGCTAAGGTTATTAACAAGCTAAACTGATGTTGGTTACTGTTTATATCAACTGATAGTAATAAAAATATTTGTATAAATATTTTATTTAAGAAATATAAATTATCCACCGTTATCTAATTATCCACAGCGCGGTGGCGGAGTGGTTAGCACTGTGGCAGCACAGCAACTCACCCTTGGGTGGGGGATCCTGGGTTTGATCCCAGCCCCCGACCAACAGTGATCTGTGTGGAGTTTGCATGTTCTCCCCGTGTCTGCGTGGGTTTACTCCGGGATTTCTCCGGTTTCCTCCCACGTGCCAAAAACATGCAAGCTAGGTTAATTGGCATCAAACTGGGGATTCTAAATTGTCCTTAGGTATGACTGTGAGAGTGAATGGTTGTCTGTCTCTCTGTGTTGGCCCTGCGATGAACTGGCGATCTGTCCAGGGTGTACCCTGCCTCTTGCCCAAAGATGTTGGGATAGGCTCCAGCCCCCCTGCGACCCGAAAAGGATTAAGCGGAAGAAGATGGATAGATGGATGGAAATTATCCACCGTAGCATCAGTACGTGTCCATGGTTATTGTGGTAAAACACGGGGGGGGGGGGGGATGCTTGCAGGGTATTTCAAATGCAGAAATTTTGTGAAGGGCAGTTAGTTTATCTGATATTCCCTGAGAACAGAGCAGAGAGTAGGGAATACAGTTGCAAGTACACCGTAGATTAGAATGTAACTTCAGTGACAATACAGTACTGTGTTGAATACCTTAATTTCCATAATGAGGTGCTGTTTGAAAAGATTTCTTACCAGACCTGGAAGTCCCACCCTTTCGAAAAAAGCTTTATAAAGCTATAAAGAGCTTTATAGAGAGCCTAAGTTACATCCCCTCCACTTCCGGAACCTTAAATTGGAAAAATTCTCCACTGAAGTAAATGGCAAGAGCAAAATTATCTTTTGATCCTGATCAAATTTTGCCACGAGTTACACATATGATGTTTGTCAATTTAAAAGATAATTTTCCACCTAATTAAAGTTGTCAGTTAAGAATAATATTTAGCTTTGGTGAAAACAATTAGAGGACAACATCTCCCATCATCCCACATCACAAAACATGATCATGGCGGGAGATTACTAAAACCTCACCTCTTGTTTCCTGACCTATAAAAGAAGGCTCCATATATGAGAAAAACAACACAAATGTATTGTTTTGTATTTTGAGAGCTGGAGCTGATCCAGAAAACTGTTAGTTACTTCATCCTGAAAACACTTTAAACATGTGACGTCAGGTACGTGCCTCTGTGTTTGTAGCCTTTTAATTTACATATTTTCATAACCTTATACCTTAACAGTTGGACAACAACCTACATTGATATTTATGTGGAAAATTATCTTTTAAATTGACAAACATCATGTGTGTAACTTAGGATCAAAGGATAATTTCACTCTTGCCATTCATTTCAACTGAGATTTTTTCCGATTTAAGGTCCCATCAATGTTATGGGATTCCAAAAATCCCATATTGTACAATAATTTGACCCCTTCATTAGGTAGCTAAGTTAATATATTAGCAAACACAATCAGAATATGGATCCTGCGCATACATACTATGCTTGTTTTTATGCATTGTCTCACGTGCATGGGCTGCTTGGAAAAGAAGACGCGTCGCAGTAGTAGAGCAGAGAGGCAGCCTTGGATGGAGGCTAGTGATGGGATCCACAGTTCACTGAAATGTACTGAGTCAAGCTAAAAAGATCCATGGTACACCAAACCCCTCAGTGCTGTACTGGAGCTCTAACTGTCTACCACTCACTGAACTGAGAATCAGACGAGCCGAGTGGGCGGGGCTCAGGCAGGTGATTCAGCCGGTGATCCTTGGCTTCCACTGCAATTCTGGTGAGTAATTCATACAATACGTTCACCCATAAAAACTAGTACACTCGATTGAATCATTCACATACGTTACACCACTAATGCAGGAACGGCAGACTCAGCAAGTAAGCAACATCACCAGCAGGTTGAGAAATGAAAGAGGGGGCAGACCCCAGTTTTACTGTGTGGCTCAAACCTGTTGCTGGCATTAGCACTAAAGTTTTCTGTTGCTGCTGCAACGTGCAAATGTCTGCAAAAATTCCACTGGATTGTGTGTTCTCAATAAAATTACAACCAGTTTCTGCTTAATTATCAGAGGCATTTTAGCAGCAGTTATGGTGGATTGATTTTGATGTTTGTTCCTAATGTAAAAACAGAGTACTTCTCAAAATATTTATGAGGCAAGACCTTGATACATGGCAATTCAACAGAAGACATATAGAAGATAGTTAATTATGACTGATATTTTGGGCTGTTCAGTGCTGGCCAGGTGCTCATCCTGTACTCCACACAGGTTGAGGTGCTGGTCCGCAAGAGGCGCTTTGTTTCAACTGATCTGTTATTTAAAGGTAAAACTGCGTTATAGGCCATAATATGCACGATCTGTGAAAATATGTTACTGAAGCAGATGGTCCTGAGCCACATCAGAATGAATACTGGGTGTGTACGATAATTTTCCTCAAAATACGATAATTTTAAGCCGCTGGTACGATACTTTAGCATTGTGCATCTGGCAACACTGGGTCCTATGTGCGGGAGTAGAGGGGACGTGACTTAAGCTCTCTATAAAGCTTACAGGCTGCCCTTGTATAAACATTGTTAAGCTATTTCACGTCTGTTTAAAAAAATAGGCAGTGCTAGCGTTGGATTTATTCTTTCGATTAACAAACCACAATGTTTTTGTGGTGATGGACTCTGTTTCATCTGAAAATGCAAAGAAAAGCAAAAAAAAAGTGTGCTAAATGGCTAGCATGCTAGCTACTAGCTACCGGCTAGCTACCGGCATTGACTACGTTTTGATCTTGGGTCTTCTACAGTACCGACTCAACAGGTATATGTTTTATAAACACTTATTACTTTTGCATTTGACAATATTTAATTTGTTTACATGTATGCGAAATGACAATAGACGTCTTCATGCTGATTGAGATGTTTGGCAACAGTTACTGGCTACATTTAGAATGGACAATTATTTTCTCAGCTGTGCAAAACAACTGGTTAAACAAACCATAATATTTTGTCCAGTATTGCTGTCATTTAATAAATTGTGCTTGCCATACTCTAATGCCCTCCACGTAGGGCATTAGAGTATCACACCCGCAGTTACTATATTCATTGATACCATACTCCCTCTCATGTAATATTGTTTAATTATATGAGGTTTCCAACCTATTTTATCATCTATAAGAGCACTCTGAGGTGAGTGCAATATCCCCCACCTCTGTTTTCTTTGAAGATCTTGTTATCTTACTGAATGAAAGCAGTTTTCAACTTTTCCATATCATTACTAGGGCAGAACCAAATTATGATAAGCTTATAAGCCATGAATATACAACAAAAAGAGTTGTTTACAGCCCATAGTTGTAGGTCAGGATCCCAAGGTGAATCTGTGTAGCAAGTTTGGTGACTCTAGCTTTGACTCTAGCTTTATTTGTTCTATAGCAACACTGCAAAGGGAATGTTAACATTTTCCTATGACCTTTTGACCCCAAATCCATAGATATAAGTTGAGGTCCCAAGGTGAACCTGTGTAGCAAATTTGGTGACCCTTGGTTTACTTGTTCTATAGTAATAGGGCATAGGGAATGTCAACCTTGACATTTAACCTTTTGCCCCAAAATTCATGCAAAAATCATCCAATCTGAGCCAAATTGCAATCTGCGTATTATCAGTGTATATCAAACCCTGGTACAAAACTGCACAAAACAGTAGGAGGAGTTAATTTCACAAAAGTGGGACAGACGGACAGATGGACAGGCCACCCAATGACATGATCCCCCTTTGTTTTTTTGCCCAAAGCGATCTTAAAATAAATAAAAGTCACACCTATGAATTTGGTTTCAGATACTGCATCAATTTCCATATTGTTTAGCATGAGTTTTCTGCTTAAAATTTCTGTGCAGTATCCAAATATTAAGTACTTAACTTTACTCATATTCAAAGATTAATTAACATTAACCCATTTCTTTACAGTTTGTAGCTCTTTCTACACCATATCCAAAGTTGTTCCAAATTTTCTTCACTGCTGAACATTGTTGTAACATCTGCAAATAACATGCATTTTAAACTCTTAAATGCTTTGCACAAATCATTTATATACAATATAAACAATAACTGGCCGAGCACTGAACCATGTGGAACCCTACATAAACTCACTCTCAATAATATAAGCTCACAACAGTAAACTGTTGTGAGCTTATATTATTGTGTACGTACTTTAACGGATTTTCTAAGTAGATAACCAACAATCCCACAAATTCTGTACATTTCTATTTTTTAATAATAACATACAGTCAACTGTATCAAAAGCTTTTTGAAAATCAAGCAATGTCCCAACTGTATATTCATTTTTCTCTCTGATTTCCACTATATTGTCAACAAAATCCAAAAATGGTCATGTAGTGTCTCTAAAATCATCTCATCCACACAAACCTGAATCCTTAGCTATGATTTCATATTGCCTTTTAATTTTTTTTAAAAACATTTTTGAGAAACAGGAGAGCAATAAAACCGGTCTGAAACTTGAAAACAAGTGTCTGTCTCCAGCTTTATATAATGGGATAACTTTGGCTGTTTTAATTTTATTCGGAAATTTTCCATTGTACAAAGACTGATTATAAATATGCGCCAGTGGTTTTGATATAGACAGTGCATTGGGAAAGTATTCACAGCACATCACTTTTTCCACATTTTGTTACGCTACAGCCTTTTTCCAAAATGGATTAAATTAATTTTTTCCTCAAAATTCTACACACAATACCCCATAATGACAAAGTGAAAAAAACTTTTTTTTGAGATTTCTGCAAATTTATTAAAAAACTAAGAAATCGCATGTACATAAGTATTCACAGCCTTTGCCATGAAGCTCACAATTGAGCTCAGGTGCATCCTGTTTCCACTGATCATCCTTGAGATGTTTCTACAGCTTAATTGGAGTCCACCTTTGGTAAATTCAGTTGACTAGACATGATTTGGAAAGGCACACACCTGTCTATATAAGATCCCACAGTCGACAGTGCATGTCAGAGCACAAACCAAGCATGAAGCCAAGGGAATTGTCTGTAGACCTCTGAGACAGGATTGTCTCGAGGCACAAATCTGGGGAAGGGTACAGAAAAATTTCTGCTGCTTTGAAGGTCCCAATGAGCACAGTGGCCTCCATCATCCATAAATGGAAAAAGTTCGGAGCCACCAGGACTCTTCCTAGAGCGAGCCAGCCATCTAAACTGAGAGATAGGGGGAGAAGGGCCTTAGTCAGGGAAGTGACCAAGAACCCGATGGTCACTCTGTCAGAGCTCCAGCATTCCTCTGCGGAGAGAGGAGAACCTTCCAGAAGGACAACCATCTCTGCAGCAATCCACCAATCAGGTCTGTATGGTAGAGTGGCCAGACGGAAGCCACTCCTTAGTAAAATGCACATGACAGCCTACCTAGAGTTTGCCAAAAGGCACCTGAAGGACTCTCAGACCATAAGAAACAAAATTCTCTGGTCTGATGAGACAAAGACTGAACTCTTTGGCATGAATGCCAGGCGTCATGTTTGGAGGAAACCAGGCACTGCTTATCACCAGGCCAATACTATCCCTACAGTGAAGCATGGTGGTGGCAGCATCATGCTGTGGGGGATCTTTTTCAGTGGCAGGAACTGGGAGACTGGTCAGGATAGAGGGAAAGATGAATGCAGCAATATACAGAGACATCCTAGATGAAAACCTGCTCCAGAGTGCTCTTGACCTCAAACTGGGGCGACGGTTCATCTTTCAACAGGACAACGACCCTAAACACACAGCCAAGATATCAAAGGAGTGGCTTCAGGACCACTCTGTGAATGTACTTGAGTGGCCCAGCCAGAGCCCAGACTTGAATCCAATTGAACATCTCTAGAGAGATCTGAAAATGGCTGTGAACCAACGGTTCCCATCCAACCTGATGGAGTTTGAGAGGTACTGCAAAGAGGAATGGGAGAAACTGTCCAAAGATAAGTGTGCCATAGATGCATTAACAAAGTATTGACCAAAGGCTGTGAATACTTATGTACATGTTCTTGGGGTGCATGGGGTGCCAGGGAGGGGTAGTACCTCTGACGGGAGGACATGTGGTACTCTTCGGAGTAGTCAACCCGCTCTGGTCCCCACCTGACACTCAGCTCTCACCAGTGGCGCCTTGTAGCTGTTTGCATGCAACAGTGGCCACATCCCAGGTAACGGCTTCCATTGGCAGGCTAAACCTGGTGAGGGTAGCCAACAGGTCTGAAACCCTCGTGAGTTAGGGCTTGTCTATCTATGCATGCAAAGACTAGACCCGGCAGACTGCGTGGAAGAAATCACCAGACTGGTTCAACGGGCAGGAAGGCAGACCAGCAAAGTGTTATGGAACGTGATTAGGGCACAGCAAGACAAAGATGATGCTGGCCATCCACTGCATCCTGACCTATCTCTAGTCTACGTCTTGCCACTGGATCCAAATAGGAAGGGATGAGAGAGTGAGGCAGATGACATTGCGCAACTCTCCCTCACTATAAACCTATTCACGTGCAAGTCATGACTTCATCCATCTCTTATCCTTAATTCGAGGTTGTATTCAACATGTCCTACTTTTAACATTGGTTTTATAGACATTTTCAACCTGTTGTGGATCCACCCATCATTTATGAGACCAGATGGCATTTATCCAAATAGACTCGGTGCATGTGTTCTAAGGGACAATCTGTTTTACTCCATTCAGCATTTTTCAGTACAGTGACTGAAAGCTGGTGTGTCACCACACCCCAAAGTACCTGGGTCCGCCAACCAGCCCTTTTTTGCTTCCACTTCTCATATTACCCCTATTAATCCAAATAATTCTCGCTGTTTAGTTCAGGCTTCAATTCATAACCCCCATAGAGATTGTGTCTGTCTCCCGTTACCCAAAACATTATAACCCAAGACAAATACCACATAACTTAATAAAGATTAAAACCACTAATTTACCACAGTTAAATAAAATAATTAAATGCAGACTGCTGAATATAAGATCTCTGTCCGATAAAGCAACCTTAATTAATGATATGATCACGGATTACAATATAAATATATTCTGTCTCACAGAAACATGGCTACGGCCCGATAACTTTGTTAGTATCAATGAGGCCACCCCTCCCTGCTATGGTAATATTCATATTCCTAGAAACACTGGCCGAGGTGTTGGTGTTGGGGTAATATATGAATCCACGTTACCAATGAACCCTCAGCCTAAGCTAAACTCAAATTGTAACTCTTCTGAATGCTTAATTTTTAGCTTAGCATATCCATCCTGGAGATCAGAGCAGCCTATTTTATTTACCACAGTATATCGCCCTCCCAGTGCTTCTTTTGCTGAATTTATGTCTGAATTCTCTGAGTTCTTAACAACCTTAATTCTTAGTTCAGAGAAGATTATCATAGCTGGTGATTTTAATATTCATATAGACGTTGATAATGATAGTCATAGTGTAGCATTTCTCTCCCTCTTAAATTCAACTGGTTTTTCTCAGTATGTTAGTAAACCAACCCATCATCATAATCACACCCTTGACCTGGTCTTGGCCTACGGTGTAGAAATTGATGAGCTGCTTGTCATCCCTCAAAATCCTACACTGACTGACCACTATTTGAAAACGTTCAAATTTGTGCTATCCGATTTCACAGCATCAAGCAGAAATATAGTTACCAGCTACTTATCTGATAGTGCTGTGGCTCGCTTTAAAGAATTAATCCCTTCAGCACTTATTCTATTACCATGTCTCAATATAGCAGACAGCACTGACTACTTGAATCCATTAGAATTAGACCTTTTAGTTGGTAGTACTGCAACCTCACTGCAGTCAACACTCGACTCCATAGCCCCTCTCAAAAGAAAACTATTAAAAATAGGAGACTAGCTCCATGATACAACTCCCACACCTGTAAGTTAAAACAGAAAGTTACATCCTGTGAAAGGCTCTGGCGTGCAAATAAGACAGAAGAATCTTGTTAGGCCTGGAATGCCAGCCTTACCACCTATAAGAAATCTCTTCGTAGTGCTAGGCGACAGTATTATTCATCCTTGATAGAAGAAAATAAAAACAACCACAGATTTCTCTTTAACACTGGTGCTCAGCTAATCAAAAGTCAAAATGCCATAGATCCCTACATCCCTCCAACTCTTAGTACTGATGACTTTTTTGATTTTTTAATGATAAAATTGCCAGTATTAGGAATAATATTCCACAAAATACCCCCCCCCCCCTAAAAATACCAAGCCTCTACCTAACATTGTTGTGCCTACAGGCTCAGAACTCCACTTTTCTAAATTTTCTCATATTAATCATTCTGATCTAGCCCTAATAGTGTCAGCCTCTAAACCAACTACCTGTCTTTTAGACCCAATCCCCGCTAGACTACTGAAGGAATTGTTATCTCTGATTAGTTCATCTCTTTTGAACATAATTAATATGTCCCTATTGACAGGACATGTACCGCAGTCATTTAAAGTGGCAGTAATTAAACCTCTACTTAAAAAAAAAGCCTTTGCTTGATCCTGGGATTTTGGCCAATTATAGACCAATATCTAACCTCCCCTACTTTTCCAAGATCCTCGAAAAAGTAGTCGCCAATCAACTATGCACCTTTTAAGAAAAAAATTCTATATTTGAGAAATTTCAGTCAGGGTTTAGGAAACATTACAGCACAGAGACAGCCTTAGTGAAAGTTACTGATGACATCTGTATGGCATTTGACAAAGGACTTGTCTCCATCCTTGTTTTATTGGACCTCAGCGCTGGCTTTGATACTATTGACCACCATATTCTGCGAGAGAAACTTGAACAGCAAATTGGCTTGAATGGAACAACGCTCCTTCATCCTTCAACCGCTGGCTCTCTGTGTGGTGTCCTACAAACAACGTGGGCTACATTGACAATTGGAGCTCATTTTGGGGAAAACCTGGTCTTATGAGACAAGACCAAGTCCATCCCACTTTGGATGGTGCATCTCATTTATCTAACAATCTGGCATCTTTTTTATCCAAATTTCCAAAATCTTGACAACTCAGAGTTGGGACCAGGAAGCAGAGTTGCAGTCTTACATGCCTCTCTGCAGCTCCTCTTCACCTGCCACCCCTCAACTTAGCCCCTGTCTTCCCCATCAGAGAATCATTGTCTGCTCCCTCCAAAGTAAATAAAAATATAATGCATAAATATCCCAAAGTGATTAAACAAAAGTTGGTAAAACTCAAATTAAACATGAAGCCTCTAAATTGAATGATTTGGCCTCTGTTCCTCCTCATAATTTAAAAATTAAATGCGGTTTGTTAAATATTAGGTCTCTAACTCCCAAGTCTCTGCTAGTCCATGATCTGTTAATTGATCATCAGATTGATTTAATATCCCTTACAGAGACTTGGTTAGGCCAAGAGGATTATGTTGGTTTAAATGAATCAACTCCCTCTGGTTATTTAAACTGTCAAAATCCCAGAAGTTCTAGTCATGGAGGAGGAATAGCAACAATTTACCATTCCAAATTACTAGTTAATGTAAAGCAAAAGACATGTTATAATTCCTTTGAGGGCCTGGTCCTCAGTATTGGGCACTTTAGCAATTTTAGCTGACCCCAATTTTATTTGCCATAGTTTATCGTCCTCCATCAACCTACTCAGAATTTTTATCCGAATTTGCTGAATTCTTAGCTGATTTAGTGCTGAAATCAGAGAATAATTATAGTAGGGGACTTTAATATACATGTAGATGTAGATAGTGACTGCCTTAATGTGGCATTTAATTCAATATTAGACTCGATTGGGTTTTCTCAGAAAGTAGGAAATTCTACCCATTATCTCCACCATACATTGGACCTTGTTCTGACATATGGCATAGAAATAGAAAATCTAGTAGTGTCTCCTCATAACCCTGTACTGTCAGACCATTGTCTGTTAACCTTTGATTTTACTATTTCTGACTATTTGGCTCATAAAGAAAAATATTACTACAGTAGATGCCTCTCAGATGATGCTGTTACCAAATTTATGCAGATTGTTTCCTCTATGCCATGTGTCAACACAACGGAAATAAGCTATAGACAGCTTGCTCCTTCTGTAATTGATAGTATGGTAGATAGTGTTACAGCTTCTCTGCATCAGACTCTAGACTTGGTGGCCCCCTTAAAAAAGAAAAAGTCTAATCAGAAATTTCTAACTCCTTGGTTCAACACAGAAACTCGCAGCTTAAAACAGAAGACTCATCAATTAGAAAGAAAATGGCGTTCCACTAATTTAGATGAAATCTATTTAACTTGGAGAAATCATCTTTTAATTTATAAAAAATCTCTTAGAAAAGCTAGAACGAGTTATTATTCTGCATTAATAGAAGAGAACAAGAATAATCCCAAGTTTCTTTTCAGTACTGTAGCCAGGTTGACAAAGAGTCAGGACTCTGTCAATCCTAGCATTCCCTTAGAGCTTACTAGTCAGGACTTTATGAACTTTTTCAATAATAAAATTTCATCCATCAGAGATAAAATCAATCAGATTCTTCCACCGTTAACTTAAATACAATAACTACTACAACTCCTTCAACTGATATCTGTCTTGATGAGTTTACTCCAATTGACCTTTTAGAGTTAGATAAAATAGTTTCCTCATCCAAGCCTTCAACTTGTCTTTTAGACCCTATTCCTACCAGGTTATTTAAAGAAGTCTTCTCATTTATTGGTAGCTTTATTCTTCATATAATCAATTCTTCATTAACTTTAGGCCATGTACTGCAGGCTTTTAAAACCGCTGTGATTAAACCCTTACTCAAAAAGCCAACGCTAGATCCAGGAGCTTTAGCTAACTATAGACCAATCTCTAATCTCTCTTTCATTTCAAAAATCTTAGAAAGAGTTGTTGCTACGCAATTATTTGACCACCTGCAGGGAAATCGTTTACTTGAAGAGTTTCAATCTGGGTTTAGAATCCATCATAGTACTGAAACAGCCTTAGCGAAGGTCACTAACAACCTCCTCATCGCATCTGATAATGGACTGGTTTCTGTACTTGTCCTTTTAGACCTTAGTGCAGCTTTTGATACTATTGATCATAATATTCTACTTGATAGATTAGAACACTATGTTGGAGTTAATGGAACTTCGTTGCAGTGGTTTAGATCTTATTTATCTGATAGGTTCCAGTTTGTTCATGTCAATAATGAGTTTTCTTTCAACTCAAAGCTCAGTCATGGAGTTCCACAGGGATCTGTGCTAGGCCCTACTCTCTTTTTAGTTTATATATGCTTCCGTTAGGCAACATTATTAGAAAGTACTTTATACATTTTCATTGTTATGCAGATGACACACAATTATACCTGTCAATGAAGCCGGATGATAGTAATCAATTAGCCAAGTTGGAAGCCTGTCTTAAGGAAATCAAAGCTTGGATGACTTGTAATTTCCTGCTATTAAATTCAGATAAGACTGAAGTCATTCTTGTTGGTCCAAAAAACCTTAGAAATACCTTTCCAAATCAAACTTTCAGTTTGGATGTGGTTACTCTTTCTCTTAATAGCTCTGTGAGGAACCTTGGAATTATTTTTGATCAAGATCTGTCTTTCAATTCACATATTAAATTTGTTTCTAAGACTGCCTTCTATCATTTGAGTAATATTGCCAAGATTAGGAGCATCTTGTCTCAGAGTGATGCTGAGAAACTGATCCACGCTTTTGTTAGCTCGAGATTAGATTACTGTAATTCTTTATTATCAGGTTGTCCTAAAACATCTTATTTGGGTTTACTACCGGACTCACTGGAAAGACGAGGAGATAAATACTTATTCAATGTTTTAATATTGGCAAGTAAAAAAGCCCTAACTAAAAAATGGATGCTGAAGGACTGTCCTACACCTGAAGATTGGATTAACGTGATTCAAGACATTTACTCGATGGAAAAGTTGACATTCGCACTGAGACAGGACATGGATGGGTTCAAGAACTTTTGGCAACCCTGGATCGCATATGTGTCTTCCATTAGATCTAATCTTAGACAAATACCATTTCAATAATGGTCCCGCTCTTTGTTCCAATGCTACTCAGATGCTCTTTTACTTTTAATTACTTAATTTTCTGTTTGTTTGTTTTTTGCTGTTCTGTTTGTTTGTTTGCTTTTTTTTATTTTATTCTCTTTAATTTCACTTTTTCTTTCACTTAAAAAAAAGGGGTGTTGTAATAATTATCCTACCAATGTTGTCAAATAGCAAAAAATAAGGGAACATGTGATGAAAATGTAAACAATGCAATGCTGTAATGACCTGTATACCCTTTACAAAAACTTAAATTAAAAAAAAAAAAAAGTCTTCAGCTGATCCAAAATGCTGCAGCAAGAGTTTTAACAGGTACTAGAAAGAGAGATCATATCTCTCCGGTTCTGGCCTCCCTTCATTGGCTTCCCATAGAGTTTAGAATTAAGTTTAAAATCCTTCTTCTTACTTACAAAGCTCTAAACAATCAGGCCCCTTTTTATTTAAAAGATCTGATACTACCGTATTATCCTAACAGAGCACTACACTCCCAAAATGCAGGATTACTTGTAATACCTAGAATCTCCAAAAGTACAATGGGAGGCAGAGCCTTCAGTTATCAAGCTCCTCTCCTGTGGAACCAGCTGCCAATCTGGATTCGGAAGTCAGACTCAATCTCTGTCTTTAAGAATAGGGTTAAAACCTTCCTTTTTGATACAGCCTATAATTAGGGAGGGATCATATGCCTCTGAACCCTCCCTTAGTTATGCTGCTAATAGGTTTAGTCAGCCGGGGGACCTCCAATAATGCACTGGGCCTCACTCCTTTCTTCACTCTCAATGAATTTTTTTTTTTGCTGGTCATTAACATCTGTTTGTTCTCTCCCATAGATTGAGTCCCCATTGTGCTGTTTGCTCTCTACATGTCTGTTCTTTTCATCTTCTCTGTCCCCTCACCCCCCAGCCAGTCGCAGCAGATGACTGCCCCTCCCTGAGCCTGGTTCTGCTGGAGGTTTCTTCCTGTTAAAAGGGAGTTTTTCCTCTCCACCGTCGCCAAGTGCTTGCTCACAGGGGATCACCTGATTGCTGGGGTCTTTCTGCAACTGTGGGGGTTCCCCCTACAGTTGAAAGTGCTATGAGATGACTGTTGTTGTGAAATGGCGCTATATAAATAAAGTTGAATCGAAAATTGAATTAAGATGGTTCCAGTCTCATCTATCAGACCGTTCCCAGTTTGTTCATGTCCATAACAAGTCCTCTACTCAGACCACGGTTAGCTGTGGAGTTCCACAGGGATCAGTACTTGGACCAGTATTTTTATATTATACAGTGGTACCTCTACTTACGAAATTAATTCGTTCCGGAAGTATTTCCGTAACGTGAAAATTTCATAAGTAGAGACGCGTTTTACATGTAAATGCCCTAATCCGTTCCAAGCCCCCCAAAATTCGGGCATAAATTTTTTATAAATCATAAAAACGCATCAAAACATGTAACAAATACATGTTACAATTAGATTACTGCACAATAAACATAAAATGAGAGTTGTAATTTAAAAAAACTAAAAATAAAGTATAAAGTAAAGAATAATAAAAAATTATGTTCATTTACCTTTTAACTGCTATCGTCGTCGTCGTCACCTTTTGCCTTCTTTGGTTCATGTTCTCTCTCATCAGTGGTTTTTGCCTGACGTTTTGTGAAGAACCGATCCAAGGACGTTTGCTTTTAGGGCTTCCTTTTGTTTTAATACCGTGCCGATCGTAGCTGTATTACGGCCATATTCTTTGGCGAGATCAACCAAACGCATCCCCTTTTCATACCTTTCTATTATCTCTTTCTTTGTTTGTATGGACAAAAAAACTCTCTTCTTCTTCTTTTCTCCTTTTCCACTTATCTCCATCACTTTCTTGGGGCCCATAGTGAATAAATGTTAATACTGTACTGTACACACACGTAAAACTGCCCGAACACTTCGTGGCCAATGGGATACCAGGAAGATGCTAGGCGATAGCCAATGGCAGAGCAGCTACAGATATGTTTACGTTCGGTAAACTACGGGAGCTGCGAGGAGCGCGTACTTTTTTGCCTTTCGTACCCTGAAATTTCTTTCGTAACAAGAGGCAATATTTTCCCGTTGAGGCGTCTCGTAACCTGAAAATTCTGTATGTAGAGACGTTCGTAAGGAGAGGTACCACTGTACATGCTGCATTTGGGAGACATTTTATGAGGAAGCATTCTGTTCATTTTCAATGTTACGCTGACGACACTCAATTGTATTTATCCATCAATCCAGATGATCCCAGCCAGTTGGGTTTACTCCAGGAGTGTCTTAAGGATATCAAAACCTGGATGAACTACAACTTTCTATTGCTGGGTACGCTGGCAGTCATAGTCACAAATCTACATGTAGGCGGCTCAGGCCATAGGGTCACTTTCCAACAATGAAGCAGTGCTGGAATTCGGCAGCCACTTGAGTGACAGAGCAGTCCTCCTCAGGAACACACTGCCCCCCCACAGCCTGGGGAAGGGGCTAAAAAAGGGCCCCTAAACATTGCCTGCTTCACTTCTACCCTGGCCAGCACGCCATGGCTGGCGGAGATCCCATCATCAGCGATAAGAAGAAAGCAAGAAAATCTACAAAGGTGACACCACTCACACTAGGCACATGGAATGTGCGCACACTGCTGGACCGTGCTGGAGCAGACAGCCCAGAGAGGAGGACTGCTCTTATCGCCAGAGAGCTGGCGAGATAAAAAGTGCAGATCACAGCCCTCAGTGAAACTCGGCTAGGAGAGGAAGGCCAACTATCTGAGAAACATGCCAGGTACACATTCTTCTGGATTGGACGCAGACAGGACGAGTGCCGGGAGGCAGGGGTTGGTTTTGCCATCAAGGCCAACCTGTTCAACAAGCTGGCTGTTCCCCCAAAGGATATCAACGATCGCCTGATGACAGTCCAACTACCACTGCCAGGGAAGCGGTTCGCCACGCTAGTCAGCGCCTATGCTCCCACTATGACCTACCCTGATGAGGTCAAATTGAGATTCCACAAGGATCTGAAAGCTACCATCTCTGCTGTGCCTAGAGCAGACAAACTCATCATTCTTGGTGATTTCAATGCTAGAGTTGGTACAGATCACGCTACATGGGAAGGAGTCTTGGGGAAAAACAGCATAGACAACTGTAACAGCAATGGCCTGCTACTGCTGGAAATCTGCACTGCACATGAGCTTCTCATCACAAACTCCGTCTTTCACCTCCCAAACCATAACAAGACATCGTGGATGCATCCTCGCTGCAAGTATTGGCATCTGCTGGATTACATCATCATCAGGCAAAGGGACAAGCAAGACGTCAGAGTAACCAAGGCCATGTGTAGTGCAGAGTGTTGGATCTCCAAGCTCAACATCAGAATACAAACTCCCAGAAGGCCGCAGGGAAAGAAGGTTTCAAGACGTCTGAACGTCTCCAAACTCAAGTGCGATCACATCATTACCGGAGTGGTGGCTCAGTTGGTAGAGCATCCGCCCTACACCCGGGAGGCAGGGGTTCAAATCCCGGCCGGGTCATGCCGAAGACCATATAAAAGTGGAACTTCCTGCCGTCCAGCTTGGTGCTCAGCAATAATGGAATGGAGGAGGGAAATCTGTGGCGGCGCCTTGCATGGCAGTGGCCCTCTGATTCTGCACTTGGGGTGTGTGTGATTGACACTGTAGATAGGTAAAGCACAATCTCGTTCTACTGTACATGATTGGTTGTACGGTTGAATGACAGTAAAGGTGATTTAATTTAATCAAGCAGTCACTGACAAAAGAACTAGACAGCAAGCTGGAACCCTTAAGTCTTGATTCACAGGATGTTGAGTCAAACTGGGACAATCTTTCGAGATACCATCTACACTGCTGCTACTGACATGGTGGGTCCCAACATGTGCAAACACCAAGACTTGTCTGATGAAAACAATGACAGCATCAGCTCACTGCTGAAAAAGAGACACAGCCTTCACAGAGTGCACCTTAACAATCCTTTGTCTGCATTGAAGACAGTTGCATTTTGCAACATCAGAAGGACTGAACAGCTGGAACTACACCACAAGCAGGATATATGGCTGAGTGATAAGGCTGGTGAGATTCAGTCTTTTACGGACCACAATAACATAAGGAACTTCTATAGCGCTCTCAAGGCTGTTTATGGCCCCACTTTATCAGGATCATCCTCTCTTCTCAGCACAGATGGGAACAATCTGATCTTCATTAATTTAGTAGTGTGTGCAATGACAGACAGACAGACAGACAGACAGACAGACAGACAGACAGACAGACAGACAGACAGACAGACAGATAGACAGATAGATAGATAGATGTACTTTACTGATCCCAAACTGGGAAATTGCAGGGTAACAGCAGCATGATAGTTGACAACCAAACAACAGAAACACGCATGACAGACAAAGGGATTACCCATGGAAAGTAAAACTAACACTACTATAAAAAAAGTCTATCTCCATCATAGCTGAATAGATGGTGACCTGTATAAACACATGAATCATACCCGCTGTACAATGCAGGACTATCAGGAGCAGAGTGAGACGTGAGGTCCCAGTTAGACTGTAAGGTGCAGTATGGCAGTATAGTTATGATCAGAATACAACATCAGAGTGAGTTATTGTACAGTGAAATGGCATGCAGCAAGAAAGAGTTCCTGTACCTAACCGTTCGACAGCGAAGCTGTAGCAGTCTGCTGGAGAAAGTGCTCCACTGTCTGTCCAGTATGTGGTTGAGGATAAGGGATGAGATTTGAATTCTGGACATAAACTATGTACTTGTTGAGCCTAATATGATCTGCTTCAAATGACAGGTGACTGTGGCTACCCACTAAATAGGTTCATATTGTCTTCTTTTTCATTAAAAAGAAAGCGCTTTGAGTGGTCTTTGTGACTAGAAAAGCACTATATAAGTGTAGGTTAGTTAGTTAGTTAGTTAGTAGTAATTACTGTTTTCATTACTTTTGAGCTGATCCACCTGGCTGATCACAAATCATAGCGATCAGCTGACGCTTCTGAGGACGACTGCAGACATCAGTGGAAACATGTCAAGGTTAAATAAAGATCTCCTTCTCATCCCTGTCTGAATGAAGGAAAACAGTAAACTAATCGTATAGGGCTGTGAGCAGGCTATTGAATTACCTGTATCTGGTGCCAATGCCGGAGGACAGCATGCCAAACAAAAGTTTTTACACACTTCTACCTCATTCAGGATCGCCTCCAACTTACAGTCCGTGAAATTTCATTAAATTCATTATTTTTGATCGTGGATACAGGAGAATCAAACGTACAGCGCTTATATATATCTATTTGCATCTAATTGTCAATGGAGGTGTGTCAAGGGAGGAGTCTGGTATTTCCTCATGTGCGTTCAATTTCAAGTAAATTGGGATAAGATAAGATAAGATAAGATAAGATAAGCCTTTATTAGTCCCACAACGGGGAAATTCCAGGATTGCAACAGCACAGGGATAGCAACACTCAGAGCAACAATCAGAAGGCAAGAAAAAAAAACAAGCAAGCAAGAGCAGCTAATAAACATATGTACGTATTACTATAAAATATATATATATACACACACACACACACAGACACACAGTGCAGAGCATTGTAGCTGGATGGAATAAATATATGAATATATGAACACACAGTGCAGAGCATTGTAGCTAGATGGAATAAATATGTAAATATATAAACACCCACAGTACGGAGCATTGCAGCTAGGTGGAATAAATATGCAAGTATATAAACACACACAGTGCGGAGCAATGTAGCTAGATGGAATAATATGTAGATATATAAATATATAAACACACCCAGTGCTGAGCATTGTAGCTAGATGGAATAAATATGCAAATATATAAACACACACAGTGCAGAGCATTGTTGCTAGGTGGGATGAAACAGCATAACCGTCTACTTAGTTATCCTACATGGTATGATTATGTGCCCATACATATTCTCACCCTCCATAGCGACCGGTATGTTCCTAGTTGTATGCCGGAGGGGACCATTGTGTAAGTCTATTGCATCTTTTGCATTCAAAAAAACTATTAGTTTGTTACGTCTTTTTGCTATCTCTGCGAGCAGCCCTGCTTAGGTTGTACAGTCTGACAGCCGTTGGTAGGAAGGACTACGAAACCTCTCGGTTGTGCACCTGGGATGATGTAGTCTGCTGCTAAATGAGCTCCTCAGTGCATTCAGTATGTCCTGCATAGGGTGGAACTCGGACTCCAGCAGAGATGACAGTTTAGCCACCGTCCTTCTCTCTCCTATCTCCTCCATCGGATCAAGGCGCTGCCCAGGACAGAGCTAGCTTTCTTAATCAGTTTGTTCAGTCTCTTCCTATCGGCTGCAGTAATGCCACTGCCCAGCAGACCACTCCAAAAGTGATGGCTGATGCCACCACCGTGTCATAGAATGACTTCAGCAGCGCCCCTTGTACACCAAAAGACCTGAGTCTCCTCAGCAGGAACAGCCTGCGCTGTCCCCTTCTTGTAGAGTGCATCAGTATTGTGTGACCAGTCTAGTTTATTGTTCAGATGAATACCCAGGTACTTATAGGATGTCACCATCTCGATGTCTGTTCCCTGTATATTTACTGGTACTGTGAGGGGCTGCCCATGCCTGCGGCAGTCCACCACCAGCTCCTTAGTTTTCCTCGCGTTGATCTGGAGGCAGTTCCGATGGCACCAGTCCACGAAGTCCTGGATAAGCCCTCTGTACTCAGCTTCATCTCCATTGGAGATGAGGCCAACGATCGCAGAGTCATCAGAGAACTTCTGTAGATGGCAGTGTGTTGTGTTGTGTGAGAAGTCCGCAGTATAAAGAGTGAACAGGAAGGGAGCCAGCACCGTTCCCTGGGGGGCCCCCGTGCTACTGATGATCGTGTCGGACACACAGTCCCGGGTTCTCACAAACTGAGGCCGGTTCGTGAGGTAGTCCAGGATCCATGATGACAGGTGCTGGTCCACCCCTGCGCGCAGCAGCTTGTCCTTCAGGATCATCGGTTGGATGGTGTTGAAAGCACTGGAGAAGTCAAAGAACATGATCCTCACCATATTCCCGGGCTTCTCCAGGTGGGACAGAGAACGGTGAAGGAGGAAGATCACCGCATCCTCCACCCCAATGCCATGCTGGTAGGCGAACTGGAGTGGATATATATACAAAGGAAATGTGCCTGGATTCCTGCATATGCACTGTTTCATACATCTGGATTTTTTTTTTTTTTGCTTACGGCATTTTCTTGATTTAAACGTATGTCACCTTTCAGTAGGAAATCCATGCAAGTCTTTGTACATGAGGCCCCTGGTCTATCAATGCTCAGAATGAAGGAGGATTGAAGCATTTGAAATGTGGTGTTGGAGAAAGCTTCTGTGCATTCCTTGGACAGCCAAAAGAACCACTGAGAGTGTTCTTCATGAAACTGGTGGAGGGATCAATCTCTTCAGTGCAATCCCAAAACAAAAGTTGCAATATTTTGGACACATTGCCAGACGAGAAGGAGAAAATCTGGAGAAACTAATTATGTTTGGTATAGTTGAAGGGAAAAGGAGCAGAGGGAGGCAGAAACTGCGGTGGATAGATGGAATTGTATCACTTTCCAAGAAGTTTATCTACACCTGTTACAACATGGCCCAAAACTGATACTGCTGGAGAAACTTTATTATTGAGGTCACGAATGCTCAGACATGAGTAGAACAATGACGACAAAGATACCTAGTGTCATGGACACTGGAGGCAAGGTAGGTCAAGTGTCTTGCCCAGGGACACAACGGCAGGATGACTGGGGAGAGCGTGATTCGAACCACCAACCCTCTGGTTATTGGACGACCCGCTTTACCTCCTGAGGCACTGCTGCCCACATTTCCCTCCTCCGTTCCATTTTTGCTGAGCACCAAGCTGGATGGTAGGAAGTTCCATTTTTATATGGTCTTTGGCATGACCCGGCCAGGACTTGAACCCCGACCTTCTGGTTGTGGGGCGGATGCTCTACCTCTAATCCACCACTCCGGTAATACATAATAAATACAAAGAAGCCGAAGTGATGCATCAGCAAGTCCCTTCTATGCCATACACTGAACCAACCACCTCAGTCAATGGCCAAAAGCTTGCTGCAGTAGACAAGTTTGTCTACCTTGGAAGCACACTGTCACGCTCCACCAACATTGATGAAGAAGTCTCCTATAGGATAGTCAGGGTTAGTTCAGACTTTAGCAGACTCTGAGACAGAGTTTGGGAGAGAAGAGGAATCAGCCTACAGACCAAGCTCAAGGTGTATCATGCAGTTGTACTGCCCTCTCTGCTCTATGCCAGCAAAATTTGGACTGTGTACACCAGGCAGCTGAACTCATTTCATATGAGATGTCTCAGAAAGCTGATAAACATCAAATGGCAGGACAAAGTGTCACACACCGAGGTACTCCAGAGAGTGAACGTGGAGAGCGTGCATGCCATGCTGAAACACCCCCAACTCAGATGGGCAGGTCACGTGTGCCGCATGGACGATGAGCGCCTTCCAGAACGCCTGCTGTATGGCGAGCTGAAAGAAGGCAAGTGCTCTCAAGGAGGCCAAAAGAAGCGGTACAAAGACACTCTGAAAGCCTTTATGAAGTCTTGTGGCATCTGTACCGACTCCTGGGAAGCAGCTGCACAAGACCACTCCACCTGGAGCTCCCTGACACACGCAGGTATGGCACCGTATGAATCAAGGCACGTGGAGGAGCAGAAGCAGAAACACCAGCAATGGAAAAGCAGAGCAAGGACCAACTCATCTCTGGCGATTTCATGTCCACATTACAACAGACAGTTCAGAGCGAGGATTGAACTTGTCACTTGTCATTCATGACAGAGCTGTACAGCCACCTTCACACCCAAAAAAACAGTGATAGAAGACATGGACGTCTTCTAACATCAACCATCGAAGGACGAACATTATCACATGTGATTTCTTAGTTTTCTATTTTTTTCACATTGTCATTATGTGGTATTGTGTGCAGAATGTTGAGGAAAAAAATGAATTTAGTCCATTTTGGAATAAGGCTGTAACATAACAAAATGTGGAAAAAGTGAAGCGCTGTGAATACTTTCCAGATGCACTGTATTGTATTACTTTTTTGATTAGAGACATGTTGAATGAATCCGTTCCAATCTCAAGATTTGTTAATGAAGTACTATAATATTTTTTTTCTATTTCATCTGTGCCTCTAAGAAATACAGTATGACTACTTATGCTTATTATTTTCATGACTACATTTTTACTGCTAGTTTCTGAAATGGCCTTTGCTAAATTAGGTCCTATACTGAAGTCAATAAGCTTGTCTGCAACCACATGAGTTTCCTAATAACTGTATTACTGGTGGAATAAAAATATAGTGGATAGCCTGTTTTACCTTTGCCTTTTTAAATCATAGTGTTTTAAAATCTCCAAGCATTTTCCATATCTCTATTAATATCCACCTTGGCTAGCTGGCTGGGGTTGGTGTCTCTACTGCCTTGGCAGAGAGAAGCCAATAGAAAAGCCTGTGTTAGCAGAGTTAGCCATTCACTCATTAAGGATTGTTTTAGTGCTTTTTGTACCTCAGGGACCAGTCTCCTTTCGGTTTTGCCGGAATGAGCTAAAAAAAAATCTTAAAAATGAATGCCTGGCTGGCACTTGGCCTTTACTCATTACCCTCAGTAAGACTGAATTTGACACCTCTTACTTAAACCATGTCTTAAGGGAGTCTTTAAAGATATTTACCCTGTAGATTTCTTCCTCCTCCTCCCCATTTTCATCCACTAATCCGTCCTCCTGTAGGTCACATGATATGGCTCTACGGATCTCTGGTCCAATGTCATGCAGCGTGCGCAGCCCAGCCTGAAAAAGAGAGGAACTTGTGACACAGTGTGTTCATACCACAGCACATTTTAGGGTTTTCAGGAGTGAAAATGAAAAGAGTTAAAAGTATCAACGCAGTGCAAAAAGTAGTCCAGGTCTCTCATTAAGGGAGAGTTTTTCTAGTTTTACAGAAAACAGTTTTTCTATAACTATATTTTAAAAGGTCAGTTCTCCAAATAATAAAGGAATGTACTGTGCTATTAACACTTTGTATTTATACTGTATATCTGAAGTTCTTGGGTAATAATTTGGGTTTTATTGTTTCAGTTTAATATTTAGCTCTGGATATTTCATACTCCGCTAAAACGTCATACAAAAATAATTCCACAGAAAACGTGACCCAATAATCTGCAACTTACTAGCAGAAAACATGTTGGATTCAGCAGATTTGTGGACTTCATTGAGCCTCGCTACATGATGCCCAGTCGCAGGTAATTTTCAGATGTGGCCTTACCTGAGTTGCAAGCTGTAATTTTTAACATTGCATATTGAGGTGTTTCTAAAATACTGTTTGAAAACGTTGAGATGCTGCTCAGTAGGCTTCTATTTTGAAGCTATTTATTTGATTCCGTTTATGTGATGCTGAGGTTAAATAAATCTGTAAAACACATGCAGAATTATTTGTGCTTCTTTATTCAGTAGTGTAAAAATATGTTACACTATTTATGTTGGTGCAAACTGTTTTAGTTACTGTACTGTTAATTTCCTTTATTGTATGTTTTGGTAAAGACTGCAACTGTACAAAAGTGGACAAAAACAATTGTTTTTTGCATAAAACTTTCCCTTTGACCATGACTGAAATTTATGCAGATGCATTTTTCTCCTTGGCTCCCAACTTTATTTAATAGCTCTGTATTCATAGTATTGTTTTAAGTTTCACTTCTACATACTGGGTTGCCAGATTGTGCATGATAAACAAACAAGTCTATCCCTGAAAACTAGTGTAAGAGGCTTCAACAGAAAAAAAAAAAATCATGGGCCCTAAATCAGGTGCCAAGTTCTGTCATTTGGAAATCAAGGTCCCACAGTCTGGAGGAAGAGTGGAGGGGCACTGAATCCAAGTTGCTTGAGGTCCAGTGTGACGTCTCTACAGTCAGTGATGATTTGGGGAGCCATGTCATCTGCTGGTGTTTGTCCACTGTGTTTTAAGAAGAGTTTGCGTGCCCTCATGAAGAAGAAGAGTTTGCGTGCCCTCATGATCCCAGCAGCTATGTTGTCAGGGGCAATCTGCCCCTGATAGAGTCTCCCAAGACAAATTAGTCCTGGCGGAAGGGTCAGACCAAGAGTGGTCTAGTGGATCCTCATGAAAAAAGTTACAACTAGGACTCTGTGTACCCAAAAGAGCCACATATGCCTGTCTTCCAGTGGGAAGGCTGCAGGAGGGATCAAGGGGATCATGGTGCTATGTGAACCGGACAGCAGTCCTGTACCCCTGGATAAGGGGTAGAAGATGGATGGATGGATGGATGGATGCAATATACTTCCATAAATTTTTAATTGACCAATACATCAATTTATTTTGTAGGCAAAACGAGTTAGTGTGCCTAATGAGTTGTTGTAAATGTGCATGCACTAGAGCACTGAACTTTTCCAAATGTTGTGCGGAGGAAGTGCAGGTTTGCTGGTATAACCTGTGATGTTTTATTGTGGCAATGTAAAAAATACTAACAGGTAATTGTCCAATTAATTCACAGGGCATCATATACAGTAGTGGCTCCGTCATATCAACCATATGAAGAGACAGGAGTATTTCTAGCTGTGTGCTTTGTGAGAAACAGCAACCTCAGACACTGTGCTGGTTTGACTCTCCCAAAACTGCCTGAAGATTTACTCATGAAAATGGCTTTGATGATGCTCTCACACTCATCACCTCCCTTACCTGCAGAGCCAGCGTGGTGTTCTCCCATGAGCGCCTTCCCACAAGTCCTTGCTCCTTGCGCCTCTTGAACTTTCTGAAGTAGTCCTGTATCAGGAAGGTGGCATAGAACTTCCCCACTGTTACCTCATCATCTGAGTGAACAGACCAGACACACCAAAGCCTCCCAGATCAACACCAAAATACCACAATGACTCCACACTGCAGCTGTTTAGTAATCTCACCCACTATGTCACCATCTGAGAGAACATTAAAGAATACCACTGCCTCTATGATCCAATTCTATATACAGCTCTGGAAAAAATTTAACAGTCCAAAGAGACCACTGCAAAATTATCACTTTATCTGGTTTTACTATTATACAGTGGTGTGAAAAAGTGTTTGCCCCCTTCCTGATTTCTCATTTTTTTGTATGTTTGTCACATTTAAATGTTTCAGATCATCAAACAAATTTAAATATTAGACAAAGATAACACAAGTAAACACAAAATGCAGTTTTTAAATGAAGGTTTATTATTAAGGGGAAAAAAAATCCAAACCAACATCGCCCTGTGTGAAAAAGTGATTGCCCACCTCTGTTAAAACATAAATTAACTGTGGTTTATCACATCTTTGGAAAGCTCAGTTCAATTTCTCTAGCCACACCCAGGCCTGATTACTGCCACACCTGTTCTCAGTCAAAAAAAATCACTTAAATAGGACCTGCCTGTCAAAGTGAAGTAGACCAAAAGATCCTCAAAAGCTAGACATCATGTTGCAATCCAAAGAAATTCAGGAACAAATGAGAAACAAAGTAACTGAAATCTATCAGTCTGGAAAAGGTTATAAAGCCATTTCTAAAGCTTTGGGACTCCAGCAAACCACAGCGAGAGCCATTATCCACAAATGGTGAAAACATGGAACAATGGTGAACCTTCCCAGGAGTGGCCAGCAGACCAAAATTACCCCAAGAGCACAGCGATGACTCATCCAAGAGGTCACAAAAGACCCCACAACAACATCCAAAGTACTGCAGGCCTCACTTGCCTCAGTTAAGGTCAGTGTTCATAACTCCACCATAAGAACGAGACTGGGCAAAAAATGGCCTGCATGGCAGAGTTCCAAAATGAAAACCACTGTTAAGCAAAAAGAACATAAAGGCTCGTCTCAGTTTTGCCAGAAAATATCTTGATGATCCCCAAGACTTTTGGGAAAATACTCTGTGGACTGATGAGACAAAAGTTGAAGTTTTTGGAAGGTGTGTCCCCCATTACATCCGGCATAAAAGTAACACAGCATTTCAGAAAAGGAACATCATACCAACAGTAAAATATGGTGGTGGTAGTGTGATGGTCTGGGGCTGTTTTGCTGCTTCAGGACTTGGAAAATTTGCTGTGGTAAATGGAACCATGAATTCTGCTGTCTACTAAAAAATCCTGAAGGAGAATGTCCGGCCATCTGTTCATGACCTCAAGCTGAAGCACATTTGGGGTCTGCAGCAGGCCAAAACACACCAGCAAGCCCACCTCTGAATGACTGAAGAAAAACAAAATAAAGTGGCCTAGTCAAAGTCCTGACCTGAATCCGATTGAGATGCTGTGGCATGACCTTAAAAAGGTGGTTCATGTTCGAAAACCCTCCAGTGTGGCTGAATTACAACAATTCTGCAAAGACGAGTGGGCCAAAATTCCTGCATAGCGCTGTAAAAGACTCGTTGCCAGTTATCGCAAATGCTTGATTGCAGTTGTTGCTACTAAGGGTGGCCCAACCAGTTATTAGGTTAGGGGGCAATCACTTTTTCACACAGGGCTGTGTAGGTTTGGATTTTTTTCCCCTTAATAATAAACACCTTCATTTAAAAACTGCATTTTGTGTTTACTTGTGTAAAGGTCATTTAAAGCATTTATTTATAGAAAATGACAACTGGCCGAAACAACAAAAAAGCTGCTTCTTTTAGAAGTGATTTTTGATGTGCTTTTCGATAAAATAATACAAGGAAAACAAGTCCATGTTCATTCTTAAACACAACAATACTTAAGTTTTAACTTAGGAAGAACTCTGATTTTTATTCACAGCCTTCATGCATCTTACCACGCTTAGCTGATCTCCTAGTTAGTTCCTCCTTTAGTAGACTGACGTGTCCTTGTGTGGGGATTCAACAGACAATCAACCTCAATGGCTGCCATACATGTAGAAATGCTAATTTATGAAAGATTTTATAGTGGTCTCTTATTTTTTTTTTCCCAGAGCTGTATATTTAATGTTTGAGAATGATACTGCTCAGTCTAAGAAACCATTTTTAAAAGGCTCATAAATTTACTCTGTAAGAAAACTCAAAAGGGACACAGCCTTTACGACAACCCAAACAAACAAGGACATACTATCTGCAGTTCTAAGAACTTGATCCTTGTAACAAACGTGGGAAACCTGCAGTCAGATAATACTGATTTCCATGCAGTCACAGGCAGCACATTACAATGAATAGATAACATCTGTACATGCAGCTGCTACCTTGTGTCCTCTCTGAAAGTGTGCATAGCTGTTAAAAAAAACCCTCCTCATGATGAAAAGGCTCATCCAGTGAGTAACAGAAATAAATCAATGTCAGCAGTCAGTCCTACCAAGTATATTGCTATTTATACAGCTGCTCCACAGTTTATCACAGACAGCAACCACTATCCAAGACACGGAAGAGCAGAAGTGTTTCATAGCTTTATGTTTCTCTGAACAACACAACCTGCGGTGGGAAGCACATGCAAGCAGGCAGCCGAGTAAGCAAAAAAAAAAGCTGAGAGAAGTGGGGGCGTCAGCTCTACAGACTCACTATCGACTATCAAGGCAGAACACAGAAACTTTGCTCAGCCGGATGGGAAACTGTGGCAACAAAAACACAGGGAGGCTGATCCAGCGTGGGTCTGATTCCCCCAGATAAGCGGTAGCTGAAGCAGACAGGGGACAGAGGCTGAATAGCAAAAAGGAAGCTGAATGTCAGCGTGTAGGAAATGTGCACTCATTTGTTCAGTGGCCGCCTCTACTTGACTCCACAGCAGCTGCAACAGAGTTGAGTAAAGGTGGCAAATGTCAGTGAGATAAATGCAGTAAAAAAAAAAAGGCATTGTCTCACTGATGATTCAACAGTAGAGATGACCTTCATCTGACTGGGACACATTTCTCTGCATCGCCTGACACAGCTGAAGAGAAACTGCAAAAGGCTCTGTCCACACTGAAATCCACAGAAACCGACTGACACTGGTGAAACCCCAACACTGTTTTGGGGTTTAATAATTTCAAACATTAGCCTCACTTTGGTACAATTTCACATGAAAATCGTTAACGCCACTTCCACAGGGGGGTGAGGTTTACACAAATACCTGTACTCAAGTTCTGCTTTGCTCTTTCATCACAAAATTCTACTTTGCTGAGTAGTTTCATCGTACGATACTTTTTTCTATTACTTGGAACATTTATATGGGAAAAAAATACTTTTGCTCAAGTGCATTTTGTTATACTCTGAGTTACTTTTGATTAAACAGATTTATAAACTGGTTAGAAATGTGCATATTTATAATAATAATAATAATAATAATAATGGATTAGATTTATATTGTAATAAACAAAAAAATACAGCATACTTAACCATTTTAGTAAAACTATATTTTTATATTATTTGGAATATATTAGCGGTCACATGACAAGAGTGGTGGCCTAGTGGTAGAGCAAAAATAAAAATCCTTAATTGCAAGGGGAAGAACAGCATTTATTTTAAAGAAAAATCAAATTTCATGGAAACAGATATGCTGCTTCACACAGGTCATAATTTTAAGTGTTCAGTGAGCATTTTAAGGGCTGCTTTCATTGGTGTGGTTGAAGGTTTTATGCCTTGGACTTTAAACCAGTTTGGGATTTGGCATTTTCTCTTCTGTGTCGTATATTTCAGTGATTTAATGTTTTACATATTTGAATCTTTATTAAATGTTTTGTCCCAACTGCAAAGTCTGTTTTTATGATTTTACTTTTTGAAGCACTTAGGTCAACACTGGTTGTTATACAATATTTATCTATGAGCACGCACTATGCACCAGGTAGATTAGATTGGATTAAATATGATAAAGTATTCTGACCTTGACCACTAATTCTCAACACTGTCTATAGAACGTCTTACTTTTAGTTTTTGAAAAACTTTCTTCCAATTCTTTGCAATCAATGCAAAAGAAAAACAGTTTAAGTAGCATTTTTTCCTCTTTTTTTAAACTGATTTTTCCCCCTATATTCACACATTGTACACAACAGTGGAGGGTAGTAACTGGTTACATTTACTCAAGTACATGTACTGAAGTAACTTATTCACAGAACTGTACTTTGGCGAATAGTTACATTGCACTTTACTCTTACTTGAGGAAATTTTGGAAGAAAAACCTGTATTTTATTCAAGCACGTTTGGTTGTACTCTTTGAGTAACTTGAGTCCAGTGATTTGAAATGAGCGCAAGTCAAGTTTTTCGCATCAATGTTTCTTCCTTTCTTCAGATTCGAAATAACTGTTTTTCTATTCTGGCTCAGTAAATACTCAATTTATTTGAAAAAGTTGCAAATCTACAAAAAACATAAATTTGTGAGGAAAAAGTTACAAATTTACAAGAAAAAGTATGCAAAATTATGAGTAATAAGTTGGAACTTTGCATGAAAAATGTCGTTTTTCATAAAATGTTGCAGATTTATCACAAAAATTAAAAAAACACAAATTTGTACAAAAAAAAATTATTAGAAAATTTTCCTAAAAGTTAAAAAAAAGTCACATATTTACAAGAAAAACCTCACTAGTAGTGAGAGTAAAGCTGTTACTCACTGCACAATTTACTTTTTTAATAGATATTTTCTTACTCACATAAATTTTTTTGCTGACTACCCTTACTTGTGCTTGAGTATACAAAATCATGAGGTAATGATACTTTTACTTAAATACAATTTCTGACAACCAGATGGCAGTAATGAACCGTGCCGCCCCCTTCATCCACTAGTCCTGAGTGAATTTGAAAAGTTTATTTACTGGTAGACCCATGATGACCTCTAGTTTGTCTAAGCCTATTGTATACTGCTAATCACGCTGTTGATAATCACACTGTTGATAATCATGCTGTTGATAACTCATATTGTAATTCATTCATGCTGTTGATAATGTGTGATGTGCGTGTGTGTGAATAAACTACTCCAAGGGAACTGTAATTAACCGGTATCATTACTTGTTCTGCCCGACATCAGAATATTCACATAATTAAGTTACAACACGGGATTTTTGACTCTGAGCTGAAAACTGGTTTATACGCACCCTGCTGGTGTAAGATGGTATTTATCACTTTATCAGCCCGGTAAACACCATGGGCCATATTA
The DNA here is from genome assembly GCA_020510985.1 of Pholidichthys leucotaenia. NCBI lineage: Eukaryota > Metazoa > Chordata > Actinopteri > Cichliformes > Pholidichthyidae > Pholidichthys > Pholidichthys leucotaenia. Next base: position 356,868,523 of record CM035843.1, on the reverse strand, counting down.
CAGCGACTGAGATGGTTTATCAGTTGTCACTGACACAGAACACGTTTATGGGCATGTCCAAGTTCATTTCCTTATCACAACAGCATAAAAACTAACCTTCCACCGGTGTTATGCTGGGAATTGCTCGCTTGCTGAGAATTGCATCCCATCATCGCAAGCAGGTGTTTAGTGTAAGTCAAAGTCAATACAACTATATACTTTGAAAATACTTTGATGACCCTTTTTACCAACAATGCATAAACGTAAAATCTCAACTTTGAATGTTGTAAAACGTGGAGTTGGATCACTATGATTTCCAACCCTCTTTGAAACACTAAAACGTCTGGTGAACATAATTTAAAGAAAATTTACAAGCGGTAATAACAATTTTTACTTCTAAAAGTGTATAATGGGTACCTCTAAAAATGCACAAATGTTTACAAGCCTGGCTGTAGTGTTATATTTTATAGTTTTGGCAGATGGGATCCAATTCTCGGCAAGTGAACAATTCTCGGCACAACACCAGTCTCTTTGCGTCATGTGCTGGTGGAAAGTTCGTTTTTACGCTGTTGTGATAAGGGAATGAACTTGGAAACGCTCATAAACGCATTCTGCATCAGACAACCGACCCCTTCGTTGTAACACAGCCCCATGACTGTCCCAGCGCATGCTGTTTCCTGAGCTCCGGAGCTGCACGATGTCAAAACACACCACTGAAATATCATTAAACAATGCACTTCTGACAAAACACCTCAGTTTTCCTGATAAAAAGTGCACTCTTATCAAATGCTCTATAATAGCGTAATGCGCATTAGATGGTGCGCCGCTACACCTCTTTGACATGAGGCACCTCCTCTGAATGCATGGCGGGCGCATCGTCTACGGGTAATTTGATGGCGTGACGTAAGGCATAAAAAATAGACAACACGCTGACAGAAAATAACAAAAACACTGGAGTACGGCGGAAAGTCTGTAAACAAAGTGCGCAAATGACCGTCAAAATAGGGCCCCATAAATGAATTCATAACTCTGCAATATCATAAATTATCATATTTGGCATGGCAGCAAAAGAGATGCTGCTTCACACTCTAATTATATATTTAGGTATTCCTGAAATAGAAAGTTGAAAATACTGCATATTCTAGCTTTAATGTATGCATCTTCATGTTTCAGCAGCTTTCTTTTTGATTGCATCAGTGTTAGACTTTGCCTATTTGGTTAGATTTTACTGTAAGACTACATTCATAATGTATTTATCAATAATTTATAAAGTTTAGCTGTTAATTACACTATGAGCACCATAATAAATAAATAATCTCATTACAATACATGAGATTAAAAGGGAAATTGTGACTTCTTTTTTGTCAAATAGTGAAGTCTAAAAATTTCTACAAATGAATCTTAACACTTTACACCTTCCTAAATCAAATCTTTCTGCATAGATGAAACAAGGATTTCTTTCTGGACAGAGCCACATGAAGTTCTTCTTTTTAATATCAGAGGTATCAGTTGATTCATGCCACCCAACTAAAACAGAACTGCTCCAAAGAGCTTAGGACGGCAGAAAGAGAAGAAAAGAAGGCAACAACTGAAAGCAAAAGAAGCTGTGGACGAGAGAAGCTTGGCAGAAAAGATGAACTAGAACGAGAGAGAAGCGGGTTAGCAAAGCAGAGCACAGGACGACATGCAGCAGCAGAAGCAGTGTAGTAAAGCAAGAATGGAAACTAGAAAAGCTACATGGACACAGCTAGAGCAACGTGCTGGATTTATATTTATACAATGCAGACAAATCATGTTTGAGATCAGTTTAGCAAAAATACTTTAGAGAAAAGTCTGGACACTGCAAAAACTGAAGTCTGAATACAACGAAATACCTTAAATTAAGGCTACATATGCTGCAATAGGTTTTATATTAGTGCATTTCAATTCCTACAAGCACTGTGGTCCATAATCAAAGTCAAATTCTCTTGTTCTGTTGGCAAATAGTTTTGCTTGTAATACATGAACAATTTTATGAGCATTTTCTTGTTTTTAAAATTTGAGTTTTTGCAGTGTACAAAGCAGCTTATTAAACTGTGATGCATTTCACATTTTAAACCAGTGGAACTCAGACAAGTTTTGAAAAAAAAAAATAGCATGAATAGATACTTAAAGCTGCTTGTTGTTGAGGCTGAATATGATTTTTTTGTAATTATACATCTATAAGTCTATGTATTTGGCATATATGTATTGCATTTAACTATATGAAGCAAGTGTTTCACACAAACACAAACTGGCATTCTTATCATTTTGATATTTGCAATTTCAAAAGAAACCAGCTGAAAATATTCACTACACATAGTTTGAAAAGTCTTTGATGGAACAAAAAAGCATTTGATGATAAGATTGAACATCTTCTGGCCCTTGGATATTCTGTAGGTTGTTGTCAAAAATTAATTTAAAGAATGAACAAAGGAAAAACCTCCTAACCAATGATTATATTAGTGGGAAAACAAAAAGCAAACAACATATACAAACAAGCAATAATTTCACTGACACTACTCTGTGAGGTTTGCAGAAGAGAACCGGGAAACGTAAAGAAGCAGAGATATCAGATTATGTCAGAAACAGAAGATAAAATGTGACTGGCTGGCATGATAAGCATTTCTGGAAATGAAAACACATCTAACACTCGTGACGTTTTTCCCATTTATCTTGCTTTGCTGGCTGTGGTCGAAAAATTGGTCTTGCTGCTTAAGAGAGGCAGAAACAGGAAACTGAAGACTTGAATGGTTTAATCTTTTTTCTTTTTTTTTTAAGTGACACCTTCACTGAATTTTACTTTTCTAGTCTATTAACTGCACCTAGTAAATCAGAAAGTGAGCTGTTTGTAATAAGCTCTGTGGCAGTGGACAACTGTGGTCTGCTGAGTTTGGAAGAGAGTTTGATAGGCCCCGTTCAAACTACCCAGCAATCAAGGCAAACCCAGTAAGATCTGGGTTGTCAACTAGGCTAACTGACCCTGAAGCGAGGTGGGTTATTGCCCACCTCACCTCACCTTGGCTGGCATTTGAATGGGACAACGCATATAAACGCTTGATGAAATAGGTGTCACCGTCATCGCGTCACAGGGAGTGGAAAGGAATCTGACCGTCGTCAGGTGCTGCTGGAACAAAAACTGTGGGAGACACATCAGTTCAGCCCGAGACAGTCTCACTTCTCAGCCTGCATGGATATATATGCTCTGTGTGATCCTTCTTTCTGTGCTCGTTCGTATATACCAGTTTGTCCCACATTAGCATGCACTGTGTGATTTTTTTTTTTTTTAATGTGACAGCCCCCTCCTAAAATAAAAAGCGTATCCTGCTACAGTATGTCTGCTGGGCTTGAAAGCAACATACGGCCCCACATGTGTCTCTTACTGAAAAAATGAATTCATGCATAATCTATATGCTCATCCTGTATTAATTAAAAATAAAAATGTAAATATAAAAGATACTCAGGGCCGATATGAAAAAAAATGATGGTACTTACGTAAAATGTCCTTGCATTTTATAATCCTGTCCGTTAAAACGGAGAACAATGAGCAGCAACCACTGAACAGATCAGTGTATTTGAGTTTGTCAGAACAGCAAAATAAAGGACCTGTAAAAACGCCAGTGAAACTCAACTACAGCTCAAGGGAAAAAGTAAGAGACCACTGCAAAATCTTTTCTAAATTAGCAGCACTACGTGTATGGCAGCCATTCAATTTGAGTATCTGTTGAATTCCTACACAAGGACTCCTCACTTTCATTAAGTAGGTACTGATTAGGTGATCATCTAAGCATGGAAAGCTGTGAATAATAATCAGAGTTATTACACAAATACAGATTTGAGTTCTTCCTATGTTAAAAGTTAAGTACTGTAGTGTTTAAGAATGAACATGTTTTCTCTGCATTATTTGATGTAGAAGCACATCTAAAAGCGCTTGTGTTGTTTTGGCCAGTTGTCAGTTTCTGTAAATAGATGCTCTAAATGACGATCTTTTGATTTGGAATTTGGCTGAGTTGTTTTCAGTAAATTAGACAATAAAAAAATGTTAATTTTACTCAAACACATGCACATACACACAGATCACTCACTCAAGCCCATTATGCTTCCTGGCATGTAGGGCGGCAACAAAAAATCTCTACTCCTGCTTGTTCTGGGCTAGCTGCTGCACTGTCAACCCAGGTGAGGTTCAAAGTCATGAGGTCGTTCTCCACGGTCAGTTGCCAGGTGCTCTTGGGCCATCCCCTTTTGCGTTTCCCTTTGGGCATCCAGTATAGGGCTATTCAGGTGATGCTTCCCTGTTCTCTTCTTATGACGTGATCAATCCATCTTCATCTCCTCCTCATTATGATGTTGTCCATGCTTTCCTGGTTACACCTTTCAAGCAGATGTTTGTTGGAGATGGTATTAAGCCACTGAATGCATAGAATTCGTCTGAGGTTCTTTGTGTGGAATGTGGATAATTTGTTGATGTTGCACTCTGTCATCTTCCAGCATTCTGAGCTATAGAGTAGTGTGGACAACACACAGCTCTGGTGCAGTCTTAGCTTGGCCTTGGTGTTGTATTGAGATGACTTCCACACACTATTCAGCATTCTGAAGGTGTTTCTAGCCTTTCCAACACGGGATTTGATATCACAGCCTGTTTCTTGATCATGTCTTCCAATGCTGCCAAGATAGCTGAATTCTTCTGTGGTTGGTAAGTTCTCTCCATTGACTTGGATTGGCTCAGGGTTGGAACTGTTCAGTGTCATTACTTTGGTTTTTTTCTGGCTGATCTTCAAGCCCACTTGCTGTGCAAACTTGCTGAGTCAAGATGTTTTCTCTTGCATATGACGATGTGTATGTGAGACCAAGGCTAGATCATCTGCAAAGTCAAGATCTTCTAAGTTTGAGAAGAGTGTCCATCCGATGCCCCTTGCCTGGTCTTCCGTTGTTCTTCTCAACACCCAGTCAATGGTGATGTTGAAGAGTAGCGCCAATATAACACGTCCTTGTCTCAAGCCAGTCTTCACTTCAAAGCTGGTGCCGCTGTGTCCCACTCTGCAGGTGAAGTTGTCACAGAAGCTCCTGAAGACACCGACAAGCTCTTCTGGTATTCCATAAGCACATAGTATTCGCCAAAGACTGTCATGGTGGATGCTCTCAAAAGCTTTCTCAAAGTCCACAAAGTTGATGTAAAGTTGTCTCTGTCATTCTGTACACTGCTCAATGATGTTCCGCAAGGTGAAGATCTGGTCAATGCATCCCCTTCCTTTCCTAAAACCTGCCTGCTCTTTTCTGAGTTGTTGAGTTGTTCCACTGCCTCAGAAATTCTCTGCAAGATGATCTTGGACAGGATCTTACTAGAGATAGACAGGAGGGTGATACCACGCCAGTTGTTGCAGTTACTCAGGGCACCTTTTTTGGGGATCTTGATGATGATACCTTCTGTACAGTCATCCAGCAGTTTCTTTCCTTCCCAAATTTTAGTCAAGACTGGTTGAAGTATCTCAGTTGCAAGCTCTGGGTCTGCACTGATGTTGTCCTGTCCCAGAGTTTCTCCATTCTTCAGGGATCTGATGGCAGCCATGATTTCTTCCTTCTCCAGTGGTGCTGTATTGACTTCCAGGTCAGTCTCTGCTACCTGAATATCTACCTCTAATGCCGATGCTGGTCTGTTCAGAACCTCACTGAAGTGCTCGGCCCACTGGGCTTCTTGCTCTGCTTCTGATGCGAGTCGTCGGCCTTGTTTGTCCATAATTGGAATGTCATATGTTCCTTGGTACTTGCCAGCCACAATTTTGGTGATTTTATACACCTTTCCCTGTTCACCTCTATTGGCTGCCTCTTCTGCCTCTCTGGCAAGGTCCTTCAGAAAGGCCCGCTTGTCTGCTCTTGTCATTCGCTTGACCATCTTGTTAGTTTATCTGTATTGTTCTCTGAATCTCTCTTTCAGACACACACACACACACACACACAAATAGTAAAATCAGATAAAGTGTTTATTTTGCAGTGGTCTCTCAGGTCTCTTAATTTTTTCCAGAGCTGTATACTGTAACATAGATCTGTGGCCAGTGACCATGCACATTGCCATCTTCCAGGCTGACCGATGCATTTGTGTGCCATTAGCAATGTGAGGACATGAAACTTGATACACTGGAGAAATGCACTGCTATCTGCAGGGGATCAGACCCTGGTTTGCTGGTAGTCTGAAAAAGCCATCTATGGTTGCCTAGGTCTTGATTTAAGCTGTGATTTCAGCTTGCCAGTTTTAGTTTGAAAGGGGCTATAGAAGCTAACCTTCTAATCTCAGAAAGTATCCAGCTGATGGTGTGTCCTGATTTGTTTTGTTTTAGACTGCTTCTCTGATAATGAATATTTTCGTTGAAAGCATTCTGAAAGGTATGTTTCAATATTTTTTCTAAAAGCTATATCTCTTTTCACAGTTTGAACATGATTCTTTGACATTTTCTTGTTTGTTTCATTAAATTTGAAGATACCTATATACAGCTTTAACACTCTTAGCAGTCATTTGGATTTCTGTTAACTGAATTTCCCTCTGAAGATTAATAAAGTGAATGAATCAGAATTTGAATCTGGCTATGATAAATGCACATTTCCTGTGAATCTCGATTGTGATAGCTCAATTCAAATTACTGACTTTTCATCTTTGATTTTGGACAGATTAGTGGCAACATTGTGACCGGAACTAACTTATCAATGGATGCTCACTATTTTGTAAAATCATGTTCCATCAGTGATTCAGTGGCTCCTTCTGGCCTGATAAAACTACCCCCAAGATCATGAAGGGCATTCACAGGTAGGCAATTTGCTCTGTTTTAACAAGGAGGATTGTCCAATAGGGCAGTTATAAAATTCTAAGGAAAAAATGTGAGAAAAAGAGCAAATTTATGTTTATAAATGTTAGTAAAAAAAAATCAGGACCCAGACTCTTGAAGTGTGTGTGTGACCTGTGTTTAGTGAGCACTGACCGCCTGCAGGGGGCACCACTTGGTCCAGCAACTTCATGCTGGTCCTCTTCCAGATCTTCTTGATCACAGCTCTAAGTTCTTCATTGGCTTGCTCCAGGTTACCTGAAGAATGGGACAAAGGACTTTAATGTAGCATTTAAGCAAGGTAAAGAGATAGCTTTATTTTAACGCAACAGACTTGAAAGTCATCAGACTGGATGTTCAGTTCAAACTACATGATTGACTACATCTGACGTGATCAGGACTCTTGATGTTGTAATAAGCAGAAACAGGGGGCTCACACACACTGCATGATCTCTCAGTCTAACTAGTCCACATCTCCAAAGCAACATTCTGTCAGAAAAACTTATGTGAGAGGTGACACGGGCAATGATGTGGCCCTCACACGAAAGAGGAGTTTCAAAGTTAACATTGCTACAAGTTATTTCTTCAGTGACTACTTCTTCTCTCCATTCAGGTGCTGCCTTTAGGGGTCGCCACAACGGATCATCCGACTCCATCTCACTATATCCTTAGCATCCTCTTCTGTCATACTAACCTTCTCCGTGTCCTCCTTCACTACATCCATGAATCTTCTCTGTTGTCTTCCTCTTTTCCTCCTGCCTGGCAGCTCCATCTTCAGCATCCTTTGTCCAATATTTCCACTATCCCTCCTCTGCACATGTCCAAACCATCTCAGTCTTGTCTCCGTCAACCTGAGCTGTCCCGCTGATACTGTATAGTCATTTCTAATCCTGTCCCTCCTAGTCACTCCCAATCACAATCTTAGCATCTTCAACTCTGCCACCTCCACCGCCGCCTCCTGCCTTATCAGTGCCACTGTCTCCAATCCATACATGATAGCAGGTCTTACTGCCATATTGTACAGCTTCCCTTTCACTTTAAATGCTCTCTCTGTAACAAACTGCCCCAACACTCATCTTCACCCAGCCCATCCTGCCTGCACTCTCTTCTTTACCTCTCTTGTGCACTGTCCATAAGTTTGGACAGTTGACCCCAGGTATTTCAACTCAAGCTTTATTTATATAGCACTTTTCATACAATTATGTAGCACAAAGTGCTTAACAGACAAAGAATACATGTCAGAAGGACCGAACAGAGACAAACACACATCATCATCATAGCAGTCTGTCAGGACAACAATGACTGTTTCATTTAGGTCTGATCAGATTCCTCCACGCAGCTCTGTCCTTCACCCTCTGCTGCAAGGAACTCCTGACCTTGTTAACCCGGGTGACGTCCAAGCCGGTATGAGTTGCTTTCTGACTGGCCATTTCACGAAACTATTCTAAAGTGGCCTTCTATGAGCCCTGATCTAAATCCTATTGAACATCTGTGGAAGGAGCTGAAACATGCCGTCTGGAGAAGGCACCCTTCAAACCTGAGACAACTGGAGCAGTTTGCCCATGAGGAGTGGGCCAAAATACCTGCTGAGAGGTGCAGAAGTCTCATCGACAGTTACAGAAATCGTTTGATTGCAGTGATTGCCTCAAAATGTTGTGCAACAAAATATTAAGTTAAGGGTACCATCATTTTTGTCCAGGCCTGTTTCATGAGTTTGTTTTTTAAAGTAATTCTGTTGAACCACAATTCAAAAGCATTGTCTGATTTTCATTGGTTAATTTTCATAGAATTTTTATGTATTACCACTTTTGTCAGATTCAAGTTATTTCTGTGACCACTCTGGGTTTTTCTTTCATTAACAGAGGGGTACCAACAATTTTGTCCACGGCTGTACATCAATAGGAGAAACGAGTTCAAGTGTTTTTGGTGTTGGCTCCATCTGAAAATTGGCTGTGACAAATCCCTTACACAGTCAAACATGACAAAACAAATCGTGGGGGACGGGGAGTTCCACTGGGTAGCACTGCTCAGTTTATTTCTCCTGACCCAGCCACGTGGTCCAGCGTCAACACATATGTCACAAGTCACTCCTTGAAATATGCCTTGCCAAATATTTCCTGGAAAGATCGGATCACCGTTAGGAGCACCAGTGCCTGCCTGCCCATCACTACTTCTCAAAGTACTACTGCAAGAAATTTAGGGATTCAGGGATTTCATCATCTACAGTCCATTATGTCATCAAAGCATTCAAAGAATTGGGAGAAATTTCTGCAGGTAAGCGGCAAGGCAAAAAACCAGTACTGAATTTTTTTTATTTTACTTTTATTTAACCAGGAGGTCCCACTGAGATCAGATATCTCTTTTGCAAGGGAAACCTGGCCAAGGTAGGAGCCTTACAGAATCAAAACCATGTGAAACCTGAATGCCAGTGACCTTCAATCTCTCAGGCAGCAATACTTTAAAAACCAACCATGTGAGCTCAGGAAGACTTCAGAAAACCATTGTTAGTTAACACAGTTTGCTGCTACATCTACAAGTGCAAGTTAAAATTCTATCTTGCAGTAGAAAAGTGTGCTGTGGTCTGACAAGTCCACATTTCAAATTGTTTTTGGAAATCATGGATGTCGTGTCCTCCGGGCTAAAGAGGGAAAAGGACCATCCAGATTGTTATCAGTGTTAAACTCAAAATTCAGTATCTGTATGGGGTCTGTTAGCGCCCATGGCATGGGTAACTTGCCATGGGCACTAACACACCAAGTATTAGGATTTCCTGATACTTGATTGAATCCATCTTACCCACCACACGCTGCACATTTCCAAGGCCAGAGGAAGCCAAGCAGCCCCAGACCATCACAGAGCCACCATCACGCTTCACTTTAGGCATGGTGTTCTTTTCAGCGTATGCTTCATTCTTCTCCTCCAGACATATTGCTGACCCATAGACCCGAAAGGGAAGTATGGGGGTGGCAGCATCATGTCGTGGGGGTGTTTTGTTGCATACTGCCAAATAAGTTACAAAGTGGCTTAAGGACAACAAAATCAATGTTTTGGAGTGGCCATTACAAAGCCCTAATCTCAATCCCACAGAAAATTTGTGGGCAGAGCTGAAAACACATGTGCCAGCAAAGTGGTCTATAAACGTAACTCAGTTTCACCAGTTCTGTCAGGAGGAATGGGTCAAAATTCCAGCAAACTATTGTGAGAAGCTTGTGAAAGGATACCCGCAATGTTTGACCCAAGTCATACAGTTTAAAGGTAATGCTGCCAAATACTGAGGAAATATATTTAAACTTCTGACTTTGAAGGAAGTAATAAAAATTCTCTAAAAAATTATTTAGCAAATACAATCCATCTTATTCCTGGGAGTGCCGCTGTAGGAACGATTATGGACGGAGCTCCTGGTTTCGGCTGACCTAGTGTTAAATCAGTCAGCAAGAGTGGAGTAGCAGGGGCATTTAAAATAGTGTTTTTAAAAGTTTTTCAAATTCATTTTAATGTATAGTCCACATACGTGTTTTGCACTCAAGTGGCAGCTAATTTCAGCTCTTCTAGTTTATGTATTTTTTGAATGTTTTTGCGTAGTTTTGGTACTTGCTGGTGTTTGTGGTTGTGCCAGACTGGATAAATGGAGGCTTTGGGGCGGCAGTGGCTCAGGAGGTAGAGCAGGTCGTATAATAACCCGATGGTTGGCGGTTCAAATCCCGCTCTCCCCAGATATCCTGCCGTTGTGTCCCTGGGCAAGACACTTCACCCGCATTGCCTCCAGTGCCCATAACACTGGGTATGAATGTGTATAAATGTATAAAAAGTTCGGTGGTGGCTGGAAAGGCCGTTGGCGCAGATTGGCTGCCACATTTCCGTCAGCCTGCCCCAGGGCAGTTGTGACTGCAGAAGTAGCTTGCCACTACCACTGCTTGTCTGGAGTGAATGAATAATGTACCTATTTGTAAAGCGTCTTTGAGTATACCTATATGATAAAGCGCTATATAAAACCGATGCATTATTATTATTCTCACCACACAGTGACAGGCGACATCCAAGCACGGTGTTGTGACATACGTCTGCTCTGAGGTAAATTTGATTATGTCCAACATATTTTAACAAAATGCAGCCGACTTTACTGTGGTGGAGACGTGCTGGTCGGAATGCGCACCACGTCATTATGAGTACAGGCAACGAGAAGTCATAAATCATGACTCTCTTTGTTTGGTAGCGCAAGTCCCAGGAAAACTCCATGAGTGCCTGGCATCACTGAAAAGCTTAGAATTCGTACTTTCTAAAAATACCTATGTTTTTGCGGAATATGTAACTCCCGACCGATCAAACGCGAGTTTTCAACCTAGCTAAGATATAAACAAATCGTCTTTTTCTGGGTCAATTTTTGGCACTATCTACAAACTGAAGATCATTTTGAAGATCTTTCATTACAGAATATGGAAATAACATTACATCAGTTTTGAAAATGTCCACAAAGTGACTCATAATGCCAGCACGGGTCATTTGTTTACACTGTTACCATCTTAGCAGCGGTGCTAACTAACAGAGCTACTCTCTACGAGGCCACTTTTTAAGGTCATCTTTCCATCCCTCGATAGTCGTGGGAAGTGGTATGATTATATTACCGTTTTGAGGTGCAAGAGGCCATGTTCCCGCATTTCTTTTTTTCCACAATATTTTTTTATTGAACCTTTTACTTTAACACTAAAGTAATTAAAAAAAAAAGTACTAAAAACATCGACAACCACTAACAAGAACAGGTCTTCAACAATGCTCCTCTGTTTAGTCTAGGCAATCCATTACATAAGTATACATATTATACATTCACCAGTTTGGAATTTACAAGGTCCACACACATCATTCACCTTCTTCTTCAAAAGTTATGTTCAAATTCTTTACATAATCAATGAAAGGTCTCCATATATTCTCAAACACAATTTCCTTTGATTTCAGTATGTATGTTATTCTTTCTAGTGGAAGGTTTGTTAACATCTGTCTTAACCACTGAGTCACATCTGGTCTATGAGTCAGAATCAGAATCAGAATCAGAATCAGAATCAGGTTTATTGCCATTGTTCATGTAGTACACAAACTAGGAATTTGTCTCGGTGCAATGCTGCAACATTAAACATGATAAGATAAAAGAAATAAACTATACATGCAATAAAGTGTAGAATAAGAGTAAGTGATACTGGTCAGCAGTTAAAATATATTAGCGAGCAGCAGATACTGTGGAGAACTATATAGTGCAGTCGGTAATGCAGGAAGAAAACAGTGATGATTGACATGAGTCTGGTTGAGCTGCTGTACATAGTGCACGAGAGTCAATAAGTCACTTAGTGTTCAGCAGTCTGATGGCAGAGGGGAAGAAGCTGTTCATGTGACGGGAGGTTTTAGTCTGGATGGACCGAAGTCTTCTACCAGAGGGGAGGGGGGCAAACAGTACGTGACCAGGGTGTGAGGGATCGGCTATGATCCGGCCAGCACGCCTCCGGGTCCTGGAGATGTACAGATCCTGGAGAGATGGGAGCTTGCAGCCGATCACCTTCTCAGCAGTGCGCACGACGCGCTGCAGCCTTAGTCTGTCCCTGGCAGTGGCTCCTGCGTACCACACGGTTATGGAGGTGGTGAGGATGGACTCGATGATGGCTGTGTAGAACTGCACTAACACTAACTAACTGAGTCTTTTTCCACAATAGTGCAATACATTTTTTGGCGTTAAGCAAACTGAGGTCTATGAATGCTCTTTCACTTTTATTAAAGTTGTGCTTTTCTGGATGCAGACCCAACAAAAACAATTTAGGATTCAATATGATTTGTTTTGAAATTATTTTTTCAATTGTTACCCTCACCTCTTCCCAAAACATTCTAATTTTTCTACATTCCCATAAACAATGAAATAAGGTTCCTTTACTTTCCATACATTTTGTGCACGTATCTGGTATGTTTTTGTTATATCTATTTAACTCCACCGGTGTAACATACATCCGCATTAACCATTTAAAATGTATCAATTTAAGACATACATTTATTGATTTGGTTTGAGCTTCTGTACAAGCCAATTCCCATTGTTCCTCTGAAATTTCAGTTTGCAGGTCTTCTTTCCAATAATTCAATCTTTTCTGTGAATTTTCACTTGAGGATAGTGTCAATGAGTTATAAAACTCTGAAATAATACCCTTTCTCTTACTATCTTTTGTCAAAATTTTTTCCAGGGATGAATAGATAGGTCGGGTGAGAGCATTATTTTGATTTGATCGAATAAAGTTCCTAAGCTGAAGATATTTTAAAAAAATGTGTTCTATTAAGATTAAATTTGATCCTCAGCTCTTCAAAAGACATTATGTTATCTGAACATGACAAATATAAGTCTTGAATCTTTTGAATCCCTTTTAAATTCCATACTTTAAATACAGCATCCGCTCTCCCTGGTTTAAAATATTGATTACCCCATATTGGGCTAAACTGTGACAATAAGTGTGGTTCTTTTAAATATTTTTTGGTTTCACACGATATTTTGATCATATGCTTTACAAATGGATTTTTAACTTGTTTCTGTAATTTTTTAGCCGAGTCTGAGTATATGAATAAGGGAAGAGGTAAAGGTAAATTGTATGATACCATTTCAGTCCAGTGAGGGAGATCATTTGATGAAAAATAATATGTCATAGACTTCAGTTGTGCTGACCAGTAATACAACATAAAGTTTGGACATTTCAGACCTCCACGATCAAATGGTAAATATAGTAAGGACAGACATAATCTAGCCTTCCTATTGTTCCATATAAATTCCACTAACTTTTTTTTAATTCTTGAGAATAGATCTGAAGGTGGTGGTAAAGGAATGTATTGAAATAAATAAAGTATCTTGGGTAAGATATTACTTTTAAGTATATTGATTCTCCCTATCATCGACATTGGTAGTGACATCCATCTCTGAAGTAACTCATTAATGTCTGTCATTAAGGCTTCATAGTTGGCACTGGCGACTAATTCTAGCTTAGGCACAATTTGAATTTCTAAATATTTAAACTGATTTACAACATTGAATTGATTTACCTCAGGCGCTGGGTGATTTCTCTGGGTTTCATTTAGCATTAATATTGAAGATTTAGTTTTATTTATTTTATATCCTGATATTTCCCCAAAATTCTTTATTAAATTCAACAAGGTTGGAATTGGTTTTTTAAGATTAGACATAAACAAAATTATGTCATCGGCATACAGGGAGATTTTAAGTTCTGTTGGTCCTACTTTAATTCCATATATTTGTGGATGTAAACGTACTGCCATCGCTAAAGGTTCAATTGCCATAGTAAACAGTAAAGGTGAAAGTGGACAGCCTTGTCGACATCCTCTATTGATATTTATTGATTTTGAAATATTGCTGTTTGTTAGGATTTCTGCTGTAGCATTATTGTATATTATCTGAACCCATTTTATGAAATTATTTCCAAGTCCAAACCTTTGTAAGACTTCAAAAAGAAAGGGCCATTCGACCCTATCAAAGGCCTTTTCGGCGTCCAATGATAGGAGAGCTGTATCCGGTGCTTCTTTATTAGAATAGATAATATTAAATAGTCTTCTTACATTATGGAAGCCTTGTCTTCCCTTTATAAAGCCATTCTGATCTCGGTTAGTAATGTTTGGTAATATTTCTTGTAGTCGTCTTGCTAAAATTTTACAGATTATCTTAAGGTCAGCATTTAATAGGCTTATTGGTCTCACATTTTCACATTTATTAGAGGGTTTACCTGGTTTTGGCAACAGTATAATTAAGGCATTATTCATGTATGGTGGTAAATTACTATTTTGAAATGCTTCTAAAATCATTTCCAAAAATGGTTTTATTAATTTATTCTTAAATTTTTTATAGAGGTCAACTGGAAGACCATCTGGTCCTGCACTTTTTCCTGATTTCATATTATCAATGGCTAGCCCAACTTCTTCTTGACTAATTTTAGACTCCAGTATCTCCCTGTTTTCATTTGGAATACACGGTATAGATAATCCGTCCAAAAACCCATTTAGTTTTGTTATGTCAGTTTCATTTTTTGTATCATATAATTTTTCATAGTAATCTCTAAAGGCACTATTAATTTCCAAAGGGTCAACAACTGCCTGTCCGTTACTTATAATACTGGTAATTGGTGTTTTAAATTCTAATTGTTTAATCTGCCATGCCAATAATTTTCCTGATTTTTCACCTTGTTCATAAAAAGATTGCTTCAATCTTAGAAGACTTGAGGCAGCTCTATTCGCTGATTTTTTGTCATATTCAGCTCTCAGAATCAGTAATTCATTCTCTAACTTTGGGTCACTTCCTGCATACACTTTTTCTTGAAGAATTTTTATTTTATGTTCCAATTGGACTCTCTCCTCTCGAGTCTTCTTAGATTTTGAACCTGTATAACTAATAATATGCCCCCTAATAAAAGCTTTGAAAGCCTCCCACTTTATACATGCTGATGTTTGTGTAGTATTGATATCAAAGAACTCATCTATCTGTTTTTCAGTGTACTTAAATTCCTCATCCTGAAGCCATTTATGCTAAAATTGCCACCTACCTGGTTCCTTTGTCAATTTCTTATCTACATATATTAGACAGCAGGGTGCATGATCAGAGATCACAATATTATCATAAAAGCAGTTTTGAATCTTGGACCTTAATTCTGTGGAGATCAAAAAAATAGTCAATACGTGAGAATGTCTTGTAGGTATTAGAATAACAAGAGTAGGCTTTAACTTGTGGTTTCATTTCTCTCCATATATCTAGCAATCTCAATTCTTTCATAAAATGATTAATGATCATCCTACATCCATTGTGCATACAGTCCAGTCCTGTTGATCTATCTATACTGGGATTCAATGTACAATTAAAATCCCCTGCTATTATATGTTGCCCTGTAAGTGATGATAAAATTAGAAATAAATTAGCAAAGAACTTTTGATCATCTATATTGGGACCGTATAAGTTCACCAGATTTATATTTTCTAATAACAAAGATCCTTGAATGATTAGATATCTTCCAAATTTGTCTCCAATTACATTTTTCACTTGAAATGGGACTGATTTATGTATGAGAGTCATAACTTCCCTGGCTCGGGATGAAAATGATGAGGTGAATACACTTCCTTGCCATCTTCTCCTAATTCTTTTTACATCCTCCTCTATTAGATGAGTTTCTTGTAAAAACACAATTTTTGAACCTATGTCTTTTATTTTATTCATAACTTGTTTAAGTTTTTTTAAATTTTGTAGACCTCTGCAATTCCATGAAGTTAAATTAAGATTAACGCTTTGGTCTATGATCAATAAGGAGTTTGAGATTACCTCACAATGTAAACATGCTCACACAGAGAAGCAAAAACATGAGTGGTTGAACATTCATCCTACAAACTACACACAAACAAATTCCCCCTTCCCACATTCGTGGTAATCCCCCCAAAATCAAAAAAAAAAAAAATTCCGTCTCCCGCTATAGCCATTGACTGCTCCACACCCACGAGGACCAGCCAAAGCCACTCCTTCTTCATCCTCCCAATCACCCTAACTCTACTGCTTTTAATGACGTAACATTAACTCTCTTCTGTAGTTTTCCAACTTAACTCCAAAATTTTATAGCAACTTTGTACATCATAGGTTTTTTTTTTTAATATATAATACAATCTATATTTTGTAAACTTACTATATGCTTCAGATCAGTCAGATGCCTGTGCGAATGCTTAAATATTCTACCTTATATTTTGTTCATGCTTAGCTCCCACCAGTCTCTTCTTGGATCTGCTTGATGAGCTCCTGCGCCTCCTGAGGGGTCTTGAAGGTGTGGGTTCTCCCTTTATATGTAACCAGCAGTCTTGCAGGATGAATCACTCCATGACGAATCCCAAGGTTGCGCAGCTCTTTACGGGCAGGTCAAACTGTTTCCTTAATTGTTGGATTCCTGTGGCCAAATCTGGGTAGATCCGCACCTGTTGATCCTGGTATTTAATCTCTCCTTTAGCTCGCGCCGCGTTGGAGATCGTCATCTTGTCTCTGTGGTTGAGGAACTTCATAATCAGCGTCCTCGGTGGTGTCTTATTATTTCTCGGTGGGCCGATTCGGTGGGCGCTTTCTAAGACGACCGATGACTGCAGCTCCGCGTTGCTCAGCGTTTCTGGAATCCACCTTTCCAAAAAGGAACGTGGGTCCCGACCCTCCGCTTCCTCCGGGAGACCCACCAGCCTCAGGTTGTTCCGTCTCGACCGGGATTCTAAATCCAGGATATTATCTTCCAGACGTTTATTTTTTAATTCCAATGTGCGCACCTTTAATTGTAGGCTGGTGACGTCATCCTCAGCGCTGGAGACTCAGAGCTCCACCTGAGACACTCGTTCCATACAGTCACTTAATTCCTTTCTCATTCCTTCTATCGCTGCTATAATCCCATCAAATTTAGTGGAAAAATCTGCTCTCATTGAGCTAATGGCAGCGAGCACCGCACCTGTGCCATCGCCAGCAGTCACCACTCCACCGCTAGCTTGCTCCGCCATATCTGAAGATTTTTCTGCTTCGTCACGAATGTGAAAGTCCGTTAACTTCGACTGTTTCGGCGGTTCAGTTTTTCCTCCACCTGATTTCCCAGCCTTAGGCTTTACCGGCATATCCGCGCCCTAACGCTGGGATAGGTTTTGTTCCAAATGAGAGAGTTATTTGCTGACTTTTTATTTTTAGGAGCAGAGTAGAGTGAAAAGCGTCTTCCTACGTGGCCGCCATAACCGGAAGTCATGTTCCCGCATTTCTGATACTGAAGTCATTGTTTTTTATCAAGGAAAAGTGTCCCGTTTCAGTGACAACCATATGTTCTAAACTAGTACCAGAAGTTGCTACCATAATTCAAGCAAGGCATCATGGGGCCTAGGAATAAGGTGGATAAAAAATTACTTAGCTACTAGAAATAATTTAGGTAACCCTAACTAAATCATAACAGAAAAAGTTTAGTCTGATTTAATATCAGACAGTGAGGAAAAAAAAGCTATGTGTTTTTGTCTTATGTTTTATACAGTGTATGTGAACTTCTGGTTTCAACTGTATATTGTTAAATCTTGTTCCATGTGCCCCTGTTTTGAAATTTCACCCCCTGCCCCTCAAATGGTCTCTGCACGGCCCTGCTGCTGCACATCTTTAAAGCTTATTCTCTCTTGTCTAACCCAGTGATTTATTTTCTGTATCCAACCCCGCCAGACATTATTTTGACAATCTACCAACCCTTGACAATATATTTCATTTATAGCTGTTATTTCAGCTTACTTTGTATAGTTAATTACACTAGAGACTAGAAATCTCCATGATTAGGAAAGATTAGCTACCGTTAGCCATTCACTCATTCATGTTTTTTTTCCCCTGTGGTTATTATACCCCAGGCACACACACACACACACACACACACACACACACACACACACACACACACACACACACACACACACACACACACACACACACACACACACACACACACACAGAGTCTCAGATAATGCTTTATTTAGGCTTTTAAACTCGAGCCATTCAACCAGCATTTGTTAGTATTTTACTTAGTGGGGCAACTGTGGGGCAGGTGTAGAATGTGGGCGGTGGTTCTACTCATGCCCTGTCTGCAGTCTGCATGTCGAAGTGTCCTTGAGCAAGACACTGAACCCCGACTTACTCCTGGTGGGTCACACCAGCTTCGCCAGCAGCTGAGCAATATGTCACAAAACAATACGTTTTAAGGGGAAGGAGAACTCCTTCCCTGTGTGTGAAATTGTACTGCAATAACTAAATCCTGCAGTAGTTTGGATGAAAGCATGTCACAGCAGCTGAAGTTGTGTAAATATGTGGAAAAAGAACATAAGAGGGGTTCTTTAAAATCTAGTAGTCTTGTAGTCTGAACTACTTACTTTATTTTAACCACCAAATATATTTTGTAAAAAATGTGTCACATATTTTTGCAGAAACTGCTCTGCCTGCATGACTCTACCTGCATGACACAAGACCTTAGTGCGACCATAGCCTTTGCTATTATATTGGGATATCACTGTAAATGTCATCAATTGTTTGGACCCAATTTTAGACCTCAAATATTTTCTGTGGCTCCTTTCACATTTTTTTTCTCTTCACAGCTTACCTATGAAGGTAACAAAGTCATCTGTCATAATAGCTGAGGATGAAGCCGCTACAGAGGCTTTTCACAGCAGACTGCTCTTGCCCCGTTATCTTCACTGACTCTTCCATCTTTTTTAGCTTTAATACTTCAGTAAATCACAGTCATACTTTAGAGTCGATATTCATAGCCCACAACCAACCAACTAACCAAACTAAACTAAATGGTAAGTTTGCCTCTCCAAATACCTGAGCTGCACACTCACCCTCAGTCTTAATCTTGAGAGCAGTGCGGACCAAAGCAAACAGCGTGGCGTTAAACATCACCGTCCCGTCACTGTTCAGAGGCATGTTCATCGCCACCAGACGCTGCAAAATAGTTCAAACTGGAGATTAACAAAGACCCGCAAAATGTGAAACGACATGCGTTATTAATTTAAACGACAATGATGTATGACAGTTTTTTTGATTTTTTTGCTACAGACTCACCTTACAGGCCACTCTGTGAGGGCAGAGTTTGCCAAAACCGAGCGGAGGCTGGATCCTCCTCAGCAGAGTGACCACATCAAGATGCTTTATCCTCCCTCTGAAAACAGGTAAGGTATTATAAGAAACATTAATAAAAACTATAGCATTTACTCTGACCACACCTCTGGATAACACGGTATCTGCAGGTATGAAGAAATTAAATTTAAGACTTTCAGGGCTCCTTAAATAAATACAAGACCTCACTTTCACACAAGCACACATTACAACAGGAAATAAAAGAACCTTGGTGAGTAAATTCACATACCCCATGCATCCCCACATCAGAGTTCTTGCTGAACAATGTAATACATGCCCGCATCTGATGCAAATATAAAGCTGGCATGTAGCTAAATGAATTAGTGTCTTTTTTCCAACAGAAAAAAGTTCATATTCAAATCCTTTTAGTAGTTGGTCAGTCTGATCGGAAATGTAGAAGCTATACTGGCGTCAACAGATAATGTCAAATGGACGGACAGACGGATCAAAAATGTTATACCCTCCCCCACTTCGCTGTATGGGGCAGAGGTTGCGCTAGACTTTGTTATCTATCATTTTGACAGGCAGGGTGACATGGTTATAGTGTACAGGACCAATGGCAGGAGCAACAACAAAAAAACAGAAACTATTTACAAGGTTTTGTATTTTTATTGAAAGGCTTTTGAGAGTCTGGATGGGGATTGGACCTGAGGAGAGGATGTGGGTAACAGGTGAGGGAATATACTGTGACGGAGGCAAAGTTCACACAAAGAAGAGGAGCAGATGGTTACAACACAACAGGCTTTATTAAAACACCCCCCCCCCCCCGAGCACAGACAGGAGGGGAGGTCATCCTACCAGACCTCCGTTTCAATCATGGTTACACACACACGATACATCTTGCCCTAATCCTACCTATAAACACTGCTGTGTCATTATAACGCAGTTATAATGACACAGCAGTATAATAACTCAGTAATCACATTAAATACACACACAAAGTAACGTTCTCTGCTGGCAAAGCATGCTGGGGAAATCCCTGCCCCCCTTAACACGGCTCCGACATTACAATACTGTGGATAACAGTTCTTACTGTAGTTGAAGAGGGGACGAGCAGCCACCTCTTCGGGATAGTTGACAGCTGGCGGCTGGCAATTTGGTTATAATGAGATCAAACGTGGAGGCGGAACGTGTTGACTGGAGGGATGAGCGGACTTCTTGATGGGGAGTTGTGTCTTCAGGTGGAGATGGGGGTGAATCTGGGACTTACAGACAGGGGCGTAGCGCCAAATTTTGGGCCCCTCAAACAAAAACCAAATTCTGAATTTTACATTCCAAGGTTTAAGATGGGGCCATGAGTCCAAGTCTCACCCCATGCGGGACACGCTGAAAGCACTGAAGAGCTCATTTAGCAGCAAGCTGTGCCATCCTAGAGGCACAGAGACCGTATACAGTACTTTTTTGGCCTGAACTACGCTCCGTACGGAACTACGGAAGCCACGCTGGGTAGTGACAGACACCGTGTGTGCCATGCAGAAATTGCGAAGTCAAACAAGCTGCATCTGTCATAAATGCCCTTCAGGGCAGGATAAAAGGCACCATGCGCCGGCTGTGAGTTTGCAAATTTATTGGACAAGCAGAAATACAAAAACAGAAGAACACAGGTAGCAAGATAGCAATTGGCTAATTGCCGGCTAACCTGGGGATAACTAGCTGTGGGATGCACGCTAGAGGCAAATAAAGAAGCAAGCAAAGAAACACTTACATCTTGTGGATGAGAATAGCAAGTAGAGTGCCGCGCCCAACAATGGAGCGCGGCTCCTTAAATAAGGCCACCATCCATCCATCCATCCATCTTCTACCGCTTTTCCGGAGGTCCGGGTCGCGGAGGCAGCAGCTCAAGCAGAGAAGCCCAGACTTCCCTCTCCCCAGCCACCTGCTCCAGCTCTTCAGAGGGGATACCAAGGCGTTCCCAGACCAGCTGGGAGACATAGCCTCTCCACCGAGTCCTGGGTCTGCCCCGGGGTCTCCTCCCAGTGGGACGTGCCTGAAACACCTCAAGTGGGAGGCGTCCAGGAGGCATCCTAATCAGATGCCCATACCACCTCAACTGACTCCTTTCAATGTGGAGGAGCAGCGGTTCTACTCTGAGCCTCTCCTGGATGACTGAGCTCCTCACCCTATCTCTGAGGGTGAGTCCAGCAATCCTACAGAGAAAGCTCATTTCAGCCGCTTGTATCCGCGATCTCGTTCTTTCGGTCATTACCCAAAGCTGTGTGTTACCCAAAGGTGTTTGTGGCCTTATTTAGCCAGTTTTTTCTAAACTGGCTAAATAAGGCCACAAACACCCTAAAATAAGGAGTACAGGTGTGAGCAATCTGAGCGAGCAAAATAAAAGCAAAGAGGCAATTTAGGTCAGCTGGAGAAGATGAAGGATCAGTCGGAGCTGGCAGCTGATAGAGCCACGCCACTGCAGGGCGAGACCCATGAGGCCATTGACAGCTGTCAACCCCGAGAGAAAAGAAAAAAAGGCAACAGCAAGATACAAATAAGTGATGATGATAAATAAGGACAAGTAAATCCCAAACATGTAAGTAACAAAACTACAGTGACTGAAAACAGGAAAACCAGTCATACCACGAAACGATACAGAATATGTGAAAACCAACTAAAGATAAAATAACAAGAATTAGAACTCAAAAGTACACATTATACAATTAAGGGAAAAAAAGATAAGGCGACAGAGCATGGTGGAATCCCCCCCGTGCTCAGATTGTGACACCACCACAGCCATGAAAATCCCCAAAATGCTGTCATGTTCAAGTTTACAAGGTTATCTGTCGGAGCTCTCACCTGGATAATTGTCACAGCTCCTCCAAAACTTCGCCTGGAGGTCAGATGTTTTTCTTTGGAAGCTGGCTGGTCAGCTAGCAGTAAACAGCTACATGTTACGGGTGTAGCGGCGGCCAGCAGCTGAGGACAGACGCTCGCCTCTTTCATCCTCATAGCTTTGGGACCAACTGTCGGCAGGTGAGTAGCAGTCTAAAATTCTCAAGCTGTGTTCGTAATGTCCACTCCCTCCCACGCCCTGTTTTTGCTGTGTGGTTGGTGATGTCACGGGTGAAATAGTTGTTTGTTTATGTTTACAATTTTTCTATTAAAAGATTGATTTGTGTTTGGCCTGTGGATGTTTGCTATGGGAGTGTAGTTGTGTAGCAGTGACATTACTGAGCCCTGGCATTCTGTTGTTTTTTGCACATGTGGTAGTACTTTTGAGGATTTTCTGGAGAATATTCTGGATAGTTTTGTCATTTTGGATATGGTGAGAGCTTTAATAAAGCTGCAGATGAAGAAAGCAAGCATATTTGTTCACTCCCATGTTTATAACAGTATGAGAAACTTTAAAAATTAACAACTTAGGGTACACTGTATCTGAATGGAAAAACACACAATGAACACATTATTAATCAGGATTAACTCAACGTTCCAAAAGATTAATTGCGATTAGAAATTTTAGTCATCCAACACCACTAATATTTATATATTGCCAGGTAATTTATCTTAACTGTAATGCTGTAAATACCATTTGACTGTAATGCTCCTGCACTGTGTTTATACACTGTGTATACTGCATATGTATACTGACTGTTTTGCCACCCAATTATCTTATTATTTATTATTGCTCTGAGTGCTGTTATCCCTTTCTCCATTGTGGGACTAATAAAGGTTTATCTTATCTTCCATCCATCCATCCATCCATCCATCTTCTACCGCTTTTCCGGAGGTCCAGGTCACAGAGGCAGCTGCTCAAGCAGAGAAGTCCAAACTTCTCTCTCTCCAGCCACCTGCTCCAGCTCTTCAGAGAGGACACCAAGACATTCCCAGGCCCAGCGTGTCCTGGGTCTGCCCCAGGGTCTCCTCCCAGTCTTATCTTGTCTTTCCATTAAAAGCTTTGGTTAGTAAGGTCCACTCTTATGGACACTTTGATTGAAGTATATGATTTGTTTATCTGTCTTATCCGCAAGATGCTAAAGGAAGTCCAAAAACCCTAAAATGTCCTCACAAGACCTACAGCAGGGTCTTGCTACTGTTGATGTGAAAGTGCATGCCTCTACAATCAGAAAGCAACTGCACAAGTTTAACTTACATAGGAGGCGTGCAAGGAGGAAACCTTTGCTCTCCAAGAAAAACATGAAGGCCAGACTGAAGTTTGCCAGAGAGAATGTAGACAAAGACCAGGACTTCTGGAATAATGTTCTTTGGACAGATGAGTCTAAAATTGAATTATTTGGACACCAGAACAGAGGACGTGTTTGACGTAGACCAAATACAGCATTCCAGCAAAAGAATCTCATACCAACTGTGAAGCATGGAGGTGGAAGTGTCATGGTTTGGGGATGCTTTGCTGCAGCAGGACCTAGCTGTCATGACTCACTCTGGGCCGTCACCTGCTTCAGCTGCGCGCACACCTGCGGCCAATCACTCACGGGCTTTATAGCCTGCTCTGCCTGGAGCCTCGGCACGGAGCCGTCTGCCATTTCTCCCTGACCTTTGTCTTCCTCACGACTGTCTCCGCACAGATCGCCACTTCGTCTTTGGAAGACCTCTCATCTCCAAGTAAGCATCACGCTACTCACCTTTCTCTCAGACTCTCCCCTGTGCACAGGTGGATTCCTCTGGCGGCGGAACCAATTCCCCGAGGCAGCAGAACGTTTCCTCTCGCCTCTCCAAACCTCATCGCTCATCATCGGGAGTGCCCCGCAGACGGTGTCTTCCTGGCTGGAGCCCTCGGGCCGAACCTGCGCTCGCATCGTTCCACCTGCAAGGTTGCCAGGCTGTACGGCGCTCTGTCTCACCCCCGGCTGCAGCATATCCATAGTCATCGCATTCACACAACGCATACACGCACCCACACACCCTCTGTTGGTCACAATAAAGATTATTGAATTTCACTCGAGCCTGTGTGTGTGTTCCCTGGGTCCAGCAATATGTCAGTACGACTCCGTCAGAGCGACCCAGCGAACAGCGGGCTTGCACACCAGCTTAACAACTTAGAGGCTCGAGTGGACCAATTAACTCACCAACAGCAGGTTATTCTCAATCACCTAGTCCAGATCAACAGCCGGTTGGATTGCCTGGAAGGACAGCGGGCATTCCCTCCGGCTCCCAGTAGTAGGCCAGCTCCAGTTAGCTCTTCACCTAGCCTGGCTAGCCTGGGGCCGCTAACCTGTCTCACTCCGGTTCCCACACCCACGCGCTTTAGCGGAAAGCTCGGGGAGGCACGGGGCTTTATCCTTCAGTGTGAGACGGTGTTTCAGCGGGTCCCGGGAGATTTTCCCACCAACCACAGCCGCATAGGATATGTGGCTAATCTGTTGGAGGGACAGATGCTAGCATGGGCGTACGCCATCATGGCGAAACCCAGTTATGCTAATTTAACCTATGCCCAGTTCGTCAATGATTTCCACGAGGTTTTTGACCACTTCGACCGTGATAGCGTGCTCACCACTATTAAATCTTCGGCAGGGTGGCCGGTCAGTCGCCAACTACGCTGTCGACTTCCGGGTGGTGGCAGTGGAAGTTGGGTGGGAGGATGCCTCGCTATGCAGCATATTCATTAGGAGTCTGAGCCCTAGTCTACAGGATGAGCTGGCCCACTTAGAGAAGCCTGAGCGTCTCACGGAGCTCATTTCGTTAACTATTAGTCTTGACAACAGACTGAGGGAGTGGGCTGCTGAGCAGAGGTCTTCCGGCCGCTCGGGCAGTCAGTTTCCGCACTCCTCTAAGTCTTCACTTTTGGCGTTGCCCGCGCTTGAGGCCGCAGACGATCCCGAGGCCATGACAGTGGGGCGGACTAAACTCTCACTAGCCGAGAGACAGCGCCGCAGGGAGTTAGGTCTGTGTATGTATTGTGGGGATAATCAGCATGAGATCGAGACCTGCCCTGTTCAGCCAAAAGAGGGGGTCCGTGCGTCGCAGTAGGGGGACTCGCGGACTCATCTCCTGAGAACGGCTAAACACCTGAATGCCCGCCAGGTTCGTTGGTCCTTGTTCTTTGGGCGCTTCAGGTTCACCATCACCTACCGCCCCGGGACGAAGAACGCCAAACCTGACGCCCTGTCCAGACAGTTCGCCTCGGAGGTCTCTGAGGGGCATGAGCACACCATCCTCCCTGCTTCATGCGTCGCGGGCGCCCTCTCATGGGGCATCAGGGACAAAGTCCTGAGGGCGCAGGAGACTGAGCCGGATCCAGGCGGAGGGCCTGCAGGGAGACTATTCGTCCCATCATTTGTCCGGGATGACGTGATCCACTGGGCCCACTCGTTCAAGCTCGCCTGCCATCCTGGGATTACCCGCTCGGTGGAGCTGCTCCAGAGATCGCTCTGGTGGCCAGGTCTCCGGAATGACGTCATCAATTATGTCCGTGCCTGTCCCCAGTGCGCCACCGGGAAGACATCGTCATCACCACCGGCGGGTTTCCTCCATCCGTTGCCGGTCCCTGGAAGACCATGGTCCCACATCGCCCTGGACTTTGTAACCAGCCTCCAGGCATCCAACCATTTTGACACCGTCCTCACCATCGTGGACCACTTTTCTAAAGCCGCCCATTTCATCCCTTTACATGGGCTCCCCACAGCACGAGAGACGGCGGACCTGTTGGTGCAGCACGTCGTGCGTCTTCACGGGATTCCCAGGGATATTGTCTCCGATCGGGGCCCTCAGTTTGTGTCCCGCATATGGAGGAGTTTCTGCAATGCGCTGGGGGCGACGGTGAGCCTGTCCTCTGGTCATCACCCGCAGAGCAACAGGCAGTGCAAGCAGGCCAATCAGGAGTTGGAGGTAGCTCTGTGCTGCGTCATCGCCTCCAGTCCATTGTCTTGGAGCGGCCATCTTCCATGGATCGAATAAGCCCATAATTCAACCTTATCCTCAGCAATCGGCATGTCGCCCTTCAAGGCTTCGCTGGGTTACGATCCTCCGCTTTTTCCCCGAGGAGGAGGGGGCGGTGGCCGTGCCTTCCATCCATGCCCACCTGAGGCACTGTCGTCGGCTCTGGACTGCTACGCGCCGGGCCCTTTTACACATGGCAGAGCGCAACTCGAGGACAGCAAACCGGTGCAGAAGACCTGCTCCTCAGTATCAGGTAGGTCAGCAGGTATGGTTGTCAACCCAGCACATTGCTTTGAAGGCTGAGAAGAGGAAGCTGGCTCAGCGTTTTATTGGGCCCTTCCCTATTGTTCGTGTGGTGAATCCTGTGGCTGTGCGCCTGCCCCCCCCCCCCCCTGCATGTTTGTCCTACATTCCACGTCTCACAGGTCAAGCCCGTCATCTCCAGCCCTCTCTGCCTCCCTCCCAGGGCTCCACCCCTGCCAGTGTTGATCGACGGCGACCCGGCATGGAGAGTCAACTCCATCTTGGGCGTCCACCGCCGGGGTCACGGCCTGCAGTACCTGGTGGACTGGGAGGGGTATGGCCCCGAGTGGAGGTCCTGGGTGCGTCCATCATTCGTGCTGGACAAGCGCCTCATCAGGGACTTCCATCAGACGCACCAAGGTAGGCCAGCGCCGGGAGGTGCTGCTCGGGGGGGGGGGGTGCTGTCATGCTCACTCTGGGCCGTCACCTGCTTCAGCTGCGCGCACACCTGCGGCCAATCACTCACGGGCTTTATAGCCTGCTCTGCCTGGAGCCTCAGCACGGAGTCGTCTGTCATTTCTCCCTGACCTTTGTTTCCCTTACGACTGTCTCCGCACAGATCGCCACTTCGTCTTTGGAACACCTCTCATCTCCAAGTAAGCATCACGCTACTCACCTTTCTCTCAGACTTTCCCCTGTGCACAGGTGGATTCCTCTGGCGGCGGAACCAATTCCCCACAGCGGCAGAACGTTTCCTCTTGCCTTTCCAAACCTCATTGCTCATCACCGGGAGTGCCCCGCAGATGGTGTCTTCCTAGCTGAAGCCCTCGGGCCGAACCTGCGCTCGCATCGTTCCACCTGCAAGGTTGCCAGGCTGTACGGCGCTCTGTCTCACCCCCAGCTGCAGCATATCCATCGTCATCACATTCACACAACGCATACACGCACCCACACACCCTCTGTTGGTCACAATAAAGATTATTGAATTTCACTTGAGCCTGTGTGTGTGTTCCCTGGGTCCAGCAATATGTCACTAGCCAGCTCACCATCATAGAATCCACCATTAATTCTACCATGTATCAGAGGGTGCTTGAGGACCATATGAGACTATCTGTAAAAAAATTAAGGCTGAAGTAGAACTGGACCCTGCAACATGACAATGACCCAAAACATACCAGTAAATCCATCAAGAACTGGCTAAAAATTAAGAAATGAAGAGTCCTGGAATGGCCGAGTCAAAGCCCAGATCTTAATCCCATTGAGATGCTGTGGGGTGACTTGAAACAGGCTGTACATGCAAGAAACCCCTCAAACATCTCACAGCTGAAAGAATTCTGTGTTGAGGAGTGGGGCAAACTTTCCTTAGACCGATGTCAGTGACTGATAGATGGCTACAAGAAGCGTCTCACTGAAGTTATTTCAGCCAAAGGGGGTAACACTAGCTATTAGGTGGTAGGGTGTCCTGACTTTTTCCTCAGTTAGAATATGTATTTATGTTGATATATTTTGTTTAATGAGTAAAACAAGGTTATTTTTTGTTATTTACCTGCAAGTAAATCACCTTCTTTTCGAGCGATAAATAAAAACAAGATAAGACATCAATATGTGAACATTTCTTAATAAAAAAACTGAATATTTAATGGGGAGTCCAAATTTTTTCACATGACTGTATTTACTATCATCAGTATTACCAAACCTATTTGTCTAAAATGCACTTTTGACGAATGGACCTGTAGTATTTTTCATTTACACATTTATTTATTTACATTCTATTTTCTATTCCATTGATCTTAGTCTTTTGTACACTTCCAATTTCTGGCTTGTAGAGCATCTTTAATGACTAATCTAGAGGCTATACTCTACCTGTAAGTCCATAATTAAAATGAAAATGTGGATGGAATAAAAAACTATTAAGTGTAACACAGTTGATTAGTTTATAACTGTTACAACTTTGTTAATTAAAATAATTGAAAATCCCAGCGCATGCTGTGTTTCTTCGTGTCCTGTCAGTAGGAGGCACATGATTTCAAAACATGCTGCTGAAATAGCATTAACAATGTGCTTCTGATGACAGCTTTTTCCTGATCTTAAGTGCATGGTCATAGAATACACCAAAATACCAATGAGCTTAGATGACACCAGTGCCACACATCTTTTAAATTATTTCATTTGCAGCTATGTTAAAAATGCTAAAACAATGACTAAAAAAATGTACAGAATACAAGGATTTCACCCCACAGTGTGACCTCTGCTTTTAAGAACAGGGTTAAAACCTTCCTTTTAGACATTGCCTATAGTTAGGGTAGGATCAGGCGACCCTGAACCCTTCCATAGTTATGCTGCTAATAGGTTTAGACAGCTGGGGGACCTCCAACAATGCACTGGGCTCCACTCCTTTCTTCACTCTCAATTAAATATTTTTGCTGGTCATTAACTCACCCTTGGCTGGGGGATCCTGGGGTTCGATCCCAGCCCCCGACAAACAATGATCTGTGTGGAGTTTGCATGTTCTCCCCGTGTCTGCATGGGTTTGCTCTGGGATTTCTCCGGTTTCCTCCCACATGTGAAAAACATGTAGGTTAGGTTAATTGGCATCAAACTGGGGATTCTAAATTGTCCTTAGGTATGACTGTGAGAGTGAATGGTTGTCTGTCTCTCAGTGTTGGCCCTGCGATGGACTGGCGATCTGTCCAGGGTGTACCCTGCCTCTCGCCCAAAGATGCTGGGATAGGCTCCAGCCCCCTGCGACCCGAAAAGGATTAAGCGGAAGAAGATGGATGGATGGAAGAACATCTGTTTGTTCTCTCCCATAGATTGAGTCCCTGGCCTGCTGTTTGCTCTCTACATGTCTGTTCATTTCTTCATCTTCTCTATCCCCTCACCACCCAGCCAGATGCAACAGATGACTGCTCCTCCCTGAGCCTGGTTCTGCTGGAGGTTTCTTCCTGCTAAAAGGGAGTTTTCCTCTCCACCGTCACCAAGTGCTTGCTCACAGGGGATCACCAGATTGCTGGGATCTTGCTGCAGTTGTGGGGTTTTCCCCTACAGTTTGAAAGTGCTACGAGATGACTGTTGTTGTGTAAAGGTGCTATATAAATAAAGTCGAATTGAAATGAATAAAACACAGCTATCATGTTCATCATGTGCTGGTATGTGCTACTTTTAAAACTTTGAAAAGGCATTTTAAGGAAAATTAAGGCCTTAATTTTTTTATTTTAAAAAAATGAAAGACTTTTCAAAGCTACTTAGCCACCTTGGATAAAAAGCAATTCATCAGTGCTTGTCAGAGCTCCGTCAAAGTGGATCATGTAAAACAACCACAGTCCTGTGTGGTGTGGAGTAATTGTTTCTTCTTCTTTTTTCTTGTACAGCATAAGTAATAGAACGCCTGAATCCTAGGTACTCACTTGGCTTCAGGGTCATATTCTGACCAGATCCTTTTAAACTCATCCAGGTGATGTGGTCCAAGGATGGACCAATCTCGGGTCAGATAGTCAAAGTTATCCATGATAACAGCTACGAACAGGTTGATGATCTGAAACCAGAACATGCAGCATTTATTGAGTGAAACCGTGTCTGTTTTCAGTCATTACTGACAACAGACACAGAGAAACATCAGGGAAAGAGTACCAGGAAAGCACAGAGCATGTAGAAGCTGATGAAGTAAATGATAGCAAAGCCACTGCCGCAGGTCCTCTCCTCTCCAGGGTTATAGTCCGACTCAGAATCGCAGAGCTTCCCTGGCATACACGCCAGCATGATCTCCTGCCAGGCCTCCCCTGTAGCACACCTAACGTCGGACACACAGGAACAGTTCAAAGTTAAAACAGCTGCATGGTGACTTTTTTTTGGTCATTATTATGTACTGTTTAATGGCCAGTAAAAGCAAAACAAAATAAACAAAAAAACACACAGACCTGAAGAGCACCAGCACAGCTTGTGGAAAAGTTTGAAAGTTGTTGTTGCGGTTGATTTGTGTTCCATCAACCATTGCTATTTTGCCAAACACCTAAAAGTGGATGAGAAAATTCACCATGAAAACCAGCACATACAGTACCTTAAAAAGGTAAAAATAAATAAATAAAGATGATGACAAGAAAATAAGAGATCTCAAGATCAGAAGAACAGGTGGGTAGGTTCCCATATTTACTCATCACATGTGATGCCGTTTTACCTGCATTCCTATTACAGCATAGATGAAGAACAGCATAGCGATCAGGAGCGCAACATAAGGAAGAGCCTGGGGAGAAGGAATCAGAAGTCTAACATGAGCAATGCACAGTTTCAAATGTAATTACACCCTTAGATTTACTGACAGAAAATTATCTTTCCTGTAAAGAAAGACACAACCTTTTGTGGCTCCAGCTGATGACCTTGCAGCTGACCTGAAGGGCACCGGAGGAGGTGTGGCAGGCTAAGAAGCCAAGCAGGAAAGTCATCACCTGTACATTTTGTTGACTAATCTGGAGAACCAGTGACGACTGTGAAAGGGCAGTTGGCATCCAGGGAAGACCAGTTGACAACGTGAAAGACTGCACTAGGAGTCGGGGTGGGGGGTGGGGGGTCGTTAGTCTCCTTATTCACTAGCTTTCTAACTGGAAGCACTTCTATCGACTACAGAAAGTAAAAAGAGAAAACAATCAGAGGGCTCGCCGAGAGGTGGGGTGGAAGATGAGCCTGCTAAGTATTGGTAATGATTGGAATGGACAAGGATAAAGACAAATCTCTCCAGACATGCACATGCCGGCGGCAGAAGGTAATGTGACTTTGGGGATTGCACATCCATCGGAGGAGGATGAAGTGTGGAGGAAAGATAGGCCAGCAGACTCGCACAGCTCCAGCAGGTCAGACGAGAGGGTCCCAAAGCCAGGGAGAGAACCACAGAGCAGTAGGACCCAATAGTGCTGAAAGGTTGGTACCAGAGCAAGGAGTAGAGGAGTTGAAGAGGGTCCCACAGAACAATGGTGATGTCAGCCCTCGTGTAGAAGAACAATGAGCGCATCAGCCAAAACCAGTGGAGAGGCGTAACAAACTAAAATGGCTGAAGTCCAAAAACCATGAAGAATGGCATAGACTTGATGAACATCTGAGAGGAGTCCTAGAGCACGCTTTGAGAGGCACCATAGACCGCAAGCCCAACATGATGGGCAGCATTATATATGAAGAGTGTAAGGAAAAGTTTGGAGAAATGTCATTGCAACAAGCATCAGCCCCTAGACAGAAAGGACGTAGAAAGAGGTACATCGATGAGTTGATACATGACAGACGCCTATTGCACAAGAGGTGGTAGAAGGCAGCCCCAGAGGAAAAGGCAGGTCTGAAGGTGTTGTGGGACAAACTTAGGCAAAAGCTCAGCAAGCTGCGCAGAGCAGACCGGATCAGGAGGAGGAGGGAGAGGAAGGAAAAGGAGAGGACCCGTTCAGGTATGCCCGTCAGTTGCTTGACAAAAAACAAAGTGGCACTCTGGATATTTCTAAGGAAGAACTGGAGAAACATGAAGATCCAATATTCGGATGAGGCCAGAGAAATGCCACTAGACTCACCAGGATATGCACCTCGTCCAGCACCACCAGATGTCTCGTTCGACACCTCCACACCAAGGTTACAGGAGGTCAAAGATGCCATCAGAAGTGCCAGAACAGCATCAGCACCAGGACCCAAAGGGATCCAATATAGGCTGTATAAGAACTGCCCCCAGGTAGTGCGGATGCTATGGAAGTTCATTAGAATGGTGTGGAAGAAGCAGGTTATCCCATCAGAGTGGCAGCAGGCGATTGGGGTCTTTGTACCCAAGGAATAAAATTCCACCTCCATCAACCAATTCAGGAGCATCACACTACTGAACATTGAAGGTAAAATCTTCTTCACAGTCCTGGCCAGAAGGATAACCAGCTTCCTTAGGAACAACAACTACATCAACACTACATGCCAGAAGCCTGGCCTTCCAAGCTTCCCAGGTTGCATTGAATATTCAACTATGATCTGGCAGCAGATACAGTGCACCAGAAGAGAAAAGAGTGACCTACATATGGTATGGCTTGACCTGGCGAATGCCTATGGGTCTGTGCCACATAGGCTGATGAAGTTTGCCCTGCAGTTCTTTCATATTCCAACATGCATTATCAACATCGTTGCTAATGCTAATGCAGTACTTTAGCAAATTCCATCTGTGCTTTGCAACTAAAATCTTCACAACGGGATGGCAACAGCTAGAAGTTGGCATTGCAATGGATTGTTCCATCTCACTAGTGTTGTTTGTCATCACATTCGAGGTCATCCTCGTTGGAGCAAGACAAGTAGCAAGAGGTCTGAAGTTACCAAATGGAGAACGACTCCCAGCTCTGAGGAGCTACATGGATGATATAACCATCATCTTGCAGACTGCCCTTGGACATCAAGACTACTGAAACGGCTTGATGAGCTGGTAGCATGAGCAAGGCTAAAGATCAAGTCCTCCGGAAAGGAGTGAGGATCAACAGTGTGGCAGGAGGGGAAGAGATTCCATGTCTGGCAGACAAACCGATCCGGGATCTGGGAAGAGAGTATACGGCAGAGCTCTCAGACAAACAAATGTGGAGACTGGCACAGACTGGGCACAGAAACAGCT
This sequence comes from Pholidichthys leucotaenia, assembly GCA_020510985.1. Lineage (NCBI taxonomy): Eukaryota > Metazoa > Chordata > Actinopteri > Cichliformes > Pholidichthyidae > Pholidichthys > Pholidichthys leucotaenia. The sequence goes on along the minus strand of CM035843.1, from coordinate 356,835,351 downwards.
GGTGGAAGGACTGACAAGGATAGATCGCAGTCAACTGCCAGGGAAATACAAGATGTGGTGCTACCAGTTCACTCTCTACCAGCGGATAATGTGGCCACTCAAAGTGTGTGAAATACCATCAAAGTGTATGAAACCAAAGTGTGTGAAATACCATGAGCAGCAGCCAGTAAGATGGACTGCATTTTCAACTCCTTCATCAAGACGTGGCTGGGGCTCCCTTGCTGCTTCTCAGACACTGGCCTCTTTGGCAACAACATATTGCAGCTTCCACTAAAGTCCATCAGCCTTGGGTACAGACAGGAGTAGACATGCCTAGTACTGGAGTTGCGGGAGTCAAGGGACAGGCTGGTGAGAGGAGAAGGGACAGAGGTACACACAGGACGAAGGTGGAGAGCAGAGACAGAGGTGGACCAAGCCACAAGCAGGTTGCAGCAGCAGGAGATCCTCGGCAGGGTGCAAAGCAACCGGGCAGGCTTGGGGTGGGGAGGGATGACACTGTTTTGGTTGAAAGCTACAAGGGAGCAGAGGAAACAAATGGTGGTGGAGGAGGTCATGCAGGCAGAACAAAGGCGCCTTTACAGTAAGGCGGTAGCCCAAGATCAGCAAGGGGCATGGATAAGGTGGGAGGCTGTAGCAACAAGAGCCATCAGCTGGGCAGACATCTGGCGAACTCCTCAGACATGGCTGAGCTTTGTGATAAGAGCAGCTTATGACACTTTACCATGCCCCCGCAACCTCTCCTGCTGGTACGGAAATGAGGACAAGTGCCCCTTGTGCAGTGTCGTCGGCACAGGACTTCAACACATCCTGTCAGGGTGTAAGGTGGCATTGACACACGGGCACTACAGGTGGAGACACAACCAGGTGCTGTCAAAGGTAGCGGAGTTCCTGGAGAAGAGCAGGGTTACTGCAAATGCCACACCAGCCCAGCCAAAAGCTTGTGCACTTTGTAAGAGCAGGAGAGGTCTATCAGAAGCCAGGAAAAGGAAGAACATCATGCTCACCCCTGGAAAGGCATGGGAGATGAAGGTTGAACTGGGAAGACAGCTGTTTTTTCCATCAGAGATTCCCGAGACTATGCTCAGATCAGACAGTGTCATGTGATCCTCAGCTATACGCAAGGTCGCCATCATTGAACTCACTGTCTCTTGGGAGGAGGGGATACCAGCAGCTAGCAAGAGTGAGAGGCTCAAATACATGGAGCTAGCAGCAGAGTGTAGGGAAGTAGGCTGGGCTGCAGCTATCCACCCAGTGGACGTTGGATATAGGGGCTTTGTGGGAAGGTCAATGATTCATCTTCTGTGGGAAGCTGGTCTCTCAGGGGAAAGGTTACGGAGAGCCATCAAATAACTGGCGGAAAAGGCTGAGAAGGCAAGTCACTGGCTGTGGCTTCGGAGGAGTGACAGCATGTGGGGTAAGGCACCTCAGTAGGGTCAGTTGCAGGTGGTGGTGGCAAGACGTCTCCATTCGACCACAGCCCCCCCTCCCCCCACCGGGAGATGGACTAGATAGAGGGCAAAACATCAGTGATCAGAGGCTCCAGCTGACGACCCTGCAGCTGACCCAAAGGGCACCGGAGGAGGTGCAGCAGGCTAAGAAGCCAAGCAGGAAAGTCATCACCTGTACATTTTGTTGGTTATAATTTCATAAGAAAAGTTAAGAAATAATTTGTGATCCTGTGTAATTCTGTGCTAGTCTGACCACAGCTCCTTCATAAATCACCTGTGGGGACTCCTGCCCCCTCCTTCACATCACTACCAGAACAGTTATTAATCAGGGTATGTTGTGTTTTAACTTCACCATCTGGGCTCACCTGAAAGGACTTGATGAAGGTCCACAGCAGAGTCCGGATCCCCTCGCCTCGACTCAGTAGCTTCACCAATCGCATCACCCTGAACAGGCGGAAGAAGGTGATGGAGATGCGAGCGCTGTCCTCTGTGTTCTAATGCAGAGAGGGCAAACCATGATTGTGAGACAGATTAATAAAAAAAAATTATAACATCCCAAAACACCACAAAATAAAGATTTATCACACGCTCTTTCATGCAATCAGTCATACATGCTTTCACATAAAAATCACACATGTATCTGCAATGCAGGCAACATTAAAACTGATTAAAATTCAGAGTCATGAACACATTTGTGATATCTTCGGACATCTTTACAGTGACAATGATAAACATGCGTGCAGAGTGATTGTCTTAAACGTCATGCCACCAACAAACCTCCATGAGTTACACACACATACACAGATTAGTCTGAAGACAAAGGAGCCAAAAGACAAAGTGTATTTTATTTTTTAACACTGAATACCAGAACTCTGTCTTTATTCTTAAAACGGCTTATGACCTTTACTAAAATATGTAAACTGTATGTATTATGATAGCTCAGTATGTACGTATACAGTGTTAGTAACTGGACAGCAACAACTCTGACAAGCTACACTAAAATGAAAAAAGCATGTCAACCCTGTGAGTCATGCCATGCACCCAGATGGGACGAAGATGTCAGCGGATAGAAACGGGTGCCAAGATGCAACAAACCAGGTGGTTTCAAAACAACACTGACAAACATTGTGAGGTCAAACACTCTTAAACTTTACAGAATAAGTGAGACCAGACATTCTGGTGAAAAAAAGCATCTCATTGTTTTCAACAGATCATCAGTGCAATAGTAATAATAATAATAATGATAATAAAAAGGTACAGATGCTTTGATTTGTGGATGATCACAGAAGGGTGGGGGTCTTAAATTAAAAAGAGAAGGGGCTTCTTACCCCTGGTTCCACTATCACCTTCACAACGGGAATGGCCGCCGACTTGAAACCAAAAGCTTAAGTTAATAATCCGAGAAACACACACCGACTGTGCAGCACCAAGTCATTGACATGCCAATGCTGCTGCAAACATCACATAATTACATCATGATCGGCTTAATTTAACATCTAAATACATAAAACACACTGAGATGCACCTACAGCACGAACAACACAGCTTTACAATTCACTAACAGATACACCAATGACAGCATAAAGCCTCTTATCGCTTGGCCCCATATTCTCAATACCAGATTTAAGATATATGTATTCAAAGCTGAAGAAAGACTGTTTTTGATGAAAGGCCACTAGAATTTGTCAGATGGGACTGAGCTTGTAGATAGCTACAAGGAAGGAATGCTGATTTAAGGACTCTATAATACGTGTTGAAACATAACACAGCATATTCCCCACTATGGACAGATCATTGGAACAGGAGGGCATACTACTCTGGGAAAATAATGTCAGCGACAAGGAAGAAGGAACGTGTCTGATCTGAAAGCTTGCGTTTTAAGCACTGGAGATAACCCCAGAATTCATGAACGGAGTGGTTTACTACCCCTAGAAGTGGTGATGGAGGAATGTTTGGTTCTCCCTGATAACTGAGGAATGTAAGCGGATAGGACCAAGAGCCTTGTGTGTAAACGGCTGGTCATCTGGATGCAAATAAATCTTGTAGGGAAGTAATGTAGCACTGGCTAAGCTATTTTCTCTTCTCTTTATAAAAATATCTCTCCATCTCAGTTTCAAACAAGAAGGTAATTTCAAGTTATTTTACAAGTTTAGCTTGATTTTGTTAAAATAGGTTATTGATTGATTCTTATTTATATTTATTTATTATTGATTGTTTGTTGAAGCTGCAACCCCTGCTAATTTTCCAAATACATCCCTATCCTCCAATCAAAGCAAATTTTGTGTTTTATTCCACTATCATTTTTTCTATGATAGTACAAAGTTTTAAGTGCATACTACCTTTATAAAGTTCTGAATGGTTATTTCTGGCCCCGTAAGAAATGTTATATGTGTTCTTAGAGCCTGAACAGTTTTTCAGTTACTTTTACTGACATGCAGTATCCCTTTCAGTAGGGATGGGCATGTCGATGAGTTGGAAGCTTTTTTTTTTTGTTCTTAATGACGAAGTCTAGTCTGTGGGCCTTTACAGTATCTTGCGGTCCGTCTATATGGGCATGTCCAACAAGATTGCGATGCCATTTATTATTTTTCATCAGTAGTAGTAGTAGTAGTATAGGAGACATGCAGGCCTACCCTAAAAACCATGACCTAGTTCAGGGGTGTCCAACCATGTGCCATGGAGACCCAAGACCCTGCAGGTTTTCTCTTCTACCCAGTCTCTTCAGCAGGTGTTTTCACTTATCAGCAATCAGTGGGAAGAAGTTCACAGAAATCTGCTGTTGAAGACACTGGTTGGAGGTAAAACCTGCAGGGTCTTGGCTCTCCATGGCACATGGTTGGACACCCCTGACCTAGTTCATCTCAGTCAATGCCAAAAAATTTAGATTGCCTTCGGATATGATTGTATTCAGGACAGTAAGTATTCAGACATTCTCAAAAAATGTAGTTGGAACTTGGGCTGGGTGATATACGGAATACAGTATATTTGTTGAATCGGTACATTTGGCCACCCACGATACATAAAAAGGTTGTATCATGCATATTCGAGTATTTGTCACCTTAATATGAGCTACTGCTGCTGAAGTCTGAGTGGAAGCTCAGTGCGGCTGCCCCGCCCCATGCATACTCACAGAGAAATCTACACTGCAGCGAGCAGAAATGAAAAAGAAGATAAAGTAAAAGCAGGCTCACCTTAAGTACAGGAAACGGGAGGGAGCCAGAAGAAGATAAACATTTTGTGTCTGAACTTTGCAGGTGTAAAATCATGCTCACTTAGCGAACAAACTTTCACAAATAAGAGCTCCTATCCGGTTTTGCAACCCTTCAAAATAAGAACGAGTGGCTCGCCAAATAAACAGCTGATAGAATGTAGACACACAAAAGATAAACAAAAATAAGCGACAAATTATACTTCTGTCACTTATTAGACCGCCAACTATTAACTATATGTGGTAAACTGAAACATGCCTACTCATGTGGATAAACTTGATTACTTGATAACGTGAGTTCTGTTAAGCAAAGGAAAAAAAGACACTTTGCTCAGTTACATATTGTGAAGAACTTTCTCTGACATAAGTTTTCATTTTATTTTATCATTCAGCTTTTTCATAAGTGAAATGTATATATTAGTGTAAAAAATTTCTTATAAAAATGTAAGTAAAAACAAATTTTAAAGGACATTCAGTACAAAAAAAATACATTCCACGATATGTACAGTATCGTGTATCACGATATAGAGAAATATTGTGATACATTTTTTGAGCTATATCACCCAGCCCTAGTTGGAACTATGTTACTTGAAAGGAATCTAATTCAAGCTCTCATATTCCAGTGCTGGTCCAGAAAGTTTTGGGAAGCAGTCATAAGTTGGTTAGCTAAAACAGACATCACACTATGTTGGTTCAATGCTAGCTGTCGTAAAGTTCGGGAAATGCACCCCAGCACTGGCAGCATTTCAAATAATTGTGCAGCATGTGAAGATGTTGCCAGTCTTTTAACGTTAGAGGGATTACGGAAACATTTATGATCTAATTTCTGTTAAATGCAGTAGGAGGGTGGAGCTTGGATCACTGAAGAACCAGTCTGACTTTGGAGTAGATCAGAATTAAAGGGCAGATATTCCCCCCCCCCATTTTCTTTTTTTACATTGCAAGATTGGTTAGGTTTTTGGACATTTTTATTAATTTATCTGAGAAATATGCAGGAAAATTGATGAAAAAAATGATCATCCATACATGTGAAGTGGTTATCTGCAAGGGATGCACTGGTTGTGAAAATTTTGGGCCAATACCAATATCGACATTTACAATAGTTAGAAAAAAGTTAGAATGACAAATAGCTGATATTGATGATTTCTTTTGTTTTTTGTTTTCATCTATGTCATCTGTCAGGAAGACAAAGAAATATGAATTACAAAAAATAACTGAAGTGTATTACTTTGTACTTTACAATGATTAAGTCCTGGATGTTTTTATTATTATTATTATTATTATTTACAGCTATAGTCTACTGTTTCTGTCTGTTTCAGGACAAAAATCAATGCCACACTGCTGGTACAGACCACTGGCCTTGGCCATCAATAAGCCTTGTCTTATTTAACAATTGGATTCCAAATTGTCCTTAGGTATGAATGTGAGAGTGAATGGCTGTCTGTCTCTCTGTGCTGGCCATGCAATGAACTGGCGATTTGTCCAGGGTGTACCCTGCCTTTTGCCCAAAAGATGCTGGGATAGGCTCCAGCCCCCCGGCAACCCGAAAAGGGGTTGAAGATGAAAGAATGACTGAATAATATCAGTAGACAAGGTGAATATCTGCCAATGCCCATAAATCAGTTGATACAGTATATCAGTGCATCCCAAGTGTCTATAGGGGTGTATCACCAAAATATTAATCAGGCTCTGCCATGGAACCACTATCCAGATACCGTGGAAGCAGTGGAAACTGGTGGACCATTTGACCGATTGTAAGGTATGCACTGAAAACTTTCTACTAATTCATGTGTTAATTCACTGGGAATATTAACGTGTTAATGCAATTAATTATGGTAGCCCAATTAACAGATTAAAAAATATTAGCACAAATTAACATCCCCATGGCACTTTGTGTTATAGCGGAACTTGAAATGCGCACCAACTGTTCCGCTCAGACAGTTTTCTCACGATATGCAATGTAGTCCGTGCGGTATTTATTAATCCTGGGTTTTCAAATCGGTTTGCTGGAGCATCACTGTGATACTATCTGGACATTTGGACTGTAGATAACATTTAATTATACACTGAAACGAGCTACCACAGGGAATGAATCTTAAGTGACCATGGTAAGCTAACCGGAAGTTAGCTGACCATAGTTAAAATGGCTTTTTGTCTGAATAAATGCTAATAAAATAAGGAAGGCATGAATAACATTTTTTCTTCTTTGCCCCCTCAGATAAAAGCGCCTTTTTGTTCTCAATGATGCAGTCACTGTAATAGCTCCTGCTTCCTCCAGCTGAGTGAACAAAAACACAGTGATTACTTCATAACTGGCATCCAGTTTGTTTTGCAGTGAGAAATCACTTTTCCAGTTTATCAGCCTTGGAGAACAATAAAGGACAAACGGCAAAATTTATAAACATCTAAATCCAGATGCTGCTTCTGTCATTATGTGCTTGAAAAATAGGTTTAAAAAACATAAGACTAATGTCTGTGATGCCTTACTTCACTCATTTAAAACAAATAAGACAAATACTCATCTTGACGTGGAAAAGCTTTGAGAAAAAAGCATGAAATCAGCAATAACACAAACTACAAAACAGGACAGAGTGGCCTTGCAGCAGCGGGACAACATGGAGATAAAGATTTGAATTAGGGCTGCAACGATTACTCGAATAATTCAAGTAATTCGATTACAAAAATTCCTTGATTCAAAAATCTATGATTCAAAGCCTCGTTTAATGTAGCACTTCCAGTCTATATGACCTTCGTCCAGTATCACCTTCTTCCATTCATGCTATGTAAGCAAGAGGCGGGTTTGTTTCGTGGTGCAATATCATGGATTGGGGGAGACGGGGAGAAACGTGACAGAGTGACGGCAAAAAGGAAGAAAGTCAGAGAAAACGACACAAAGCATCTGAAGACTGGGATCATTTCAAGCACAAATTGAAGGAAAACGTTGTGCAGTATGCACACTGTAAAACCAAGCAGTGAGCTAACATACCGCAACTACTCACAACAAGCTATGTGGATATTTTTTGAACAACCAGGTGAGAATTTCTACAAAGAGATTTTTGTGCATTTGTTTAGTTTTTTGGGGCATTTTGAGAACCACATGAAAAGAGACAATTCATCTCCACTGTGAGCAAAAGGAGATAGAGCTGCAGAGATGGATACATCAGGGGCCTGCAACCTTTGGTTCATGATCCATATACAAATATCCTGTCCATAATCAGTGGCTCTCTGTCAAAACAAAAACTAAACGCCCTTCTCAAAATTATGAGGAAAATAATTCACTACAATGGAGATTTTTTTCCCGAAGTTAGGTAACCCATGTGTGGAAGTAGAGGGGATGTGAGCTGCCCTGGTACATTCAGGTTTCTGTGGAAAATGATCTAATTTCACTTCTTAATTGGCCCAAAAAATGCAAGTAATAGTCCGATGTTGTGTATGGGGACATACAGAACCCATGTACAACAACGGCAAATTATTAGCAATTTTTTGGATAATAAAGCAAGTGAAAGTAGATAATTTCTCACAGAAACCTGAACATACCAGGGCACTCTGGTTGAAAAACACTGCTCTATTTGATGCCTGCAACATGTTCCAAAAATGGTGGGACAGGGCCATGTTTACCACTGTGTTCCATCACCTCTCCTTTTAACAACACTCAGTAAGTGTAACGGCAGCAGCTGTGTTCATTTGATCCATGCGAGAAACATGGCAATTCTTGTGACTGTTGTAATTTCCCCGCTATATATGTCAACAGTGACATCCTTTCTAGTATTTGACCTTTGGTTGTACAGCAATGCCTCCCAAAGATTTGTTTTGGCAGGTATATATATTCACAGCCTGGCTCTGTGTGCCAGTCAAAAGTTGTTTACTTTGTGTCTGGGGGAACCCCCAACATGGAAATGACCTTTGACCTCTGGGGAATCCCTTGGGAATTCCCTACTTTTTTTTTTTCCACAATATCTTTATTGAACCTTTTTTTTTTTTTAACAAACATGATACAAACAATCAAACACTAACACTAAAGTACTACAAAAAAAAAAATGCACTAAAAACACCAACAACCACCAACAAAATCAAGTCTTCAACAATGCTCCTCTGTTTAGTCTAGACAATCCAATACATAAGTATACATATTATGTTCACCAGTTTGGAATTTACAAGGTCCACACACATCATTCACCTTCTTCTTCAAGAGTTATGTTTAAATTTTTTACATAATCAATAGAAAGCTTGGGATCAGTCCGCCAAGGTCTCCGCCTTTGACTGCCACCTAATCCACATAGCATCGGACTTCCATGATCCCTCCTGCAGGTGGTGAACCTACTGGAGGGCGGACCCATGTAACTCCTTCGGGCTGAGCCCGGCCGGGTCCCATGGGTGGAAACCTGGCCACCAGACGCTAGCCTTCGAGCCCCTCCCCCAGGCCTGGCTCCAGGGTGGGGCCCCGGTAACCCCATACCGGGCGGGGTACACTGAATCCTTGATATACAATTTATCATGAGAGTCTGTTGGATCGTTCTTAGTCTGGCCCTTCACCCAGGACCAGTTTGTCTTGGGAGACCCTATCAGAGGCAAATTGCCCCGGACAACATAGCTCCTGGGATCACTGGGGCACGCAAACCCCCCCACCACGATAAGGTGACGATCCATGAGGGGGTGGCCCCGGGGGTGGACGAGATTCGCCCCGAGTACCTCAAGGCCCTGGATGTTGTTGGGTTGTCATGGTTGACACGCCTCTGCAACATTGCGTGGAGGTCGGGGGCAGTGCCTTTGGCATGGCAAACCGGGGTGGTGGTTCCTCTCTTCAAAAAAGGGGACCGGAGGGTGTGCTCCAACTTTAGAGGGATCACACTCCTCAGCCTCCCTGGGAAGGTCTATGCCAAGGTACTGGAGAGGAGAGTCCGGCCGTTGGTCGAACCTCGGATTCAGGAGGAGCAATGTGGTTTTCGTCCTGGCCGTGGCACATCGGACCAGCTCTTTACCCTCTCGAGAATTCTTGAGGGTTCGTGGGAGTTTGCCCAACCAGTTTACATGTGTTTTGTGGACTTGGAGAAGGCATTTGACCGCGTCCCTCGTGGATTTTTGTGGGGGGTGCTTCGGGAGTATGGGGTATCGGGCTTGTTGTTACGAGCTATTCGGTCTCTGTACGACCGTTGTGAGAGTTTAGTTCGTATTGCCAACACTCGGTCTGAGCCATTCCCAGTGAGAGTTGGACTCCGCCAGGGCTGCCCTTTGTCACCGGTCCTGTTCATAATTTTTATGGACAGGATTTCTAGGCGCAGCCAGGGAATGGAGGGTGTCATGCTTGGTGACCACAGGATCTCATCTCTGTTGTTTGCAGATGATGTTGTCCTGTTGGCTTCATCCAGCAATGACCTACAGCTCTTGCTGGGACGGTTTGCCGCTGAGTGTGAAGCGGCTGGGATGAGAATCAGCACCTCCAAGTCCGAGTCCATGGTCCTCAGCCGGAAAAAGGTGGATTGTCCTCTCCGGGTTGGGGACAGGCTCCTGCCCCAAGTGGAGGAGTTTAAGTATCTTGGGGTCTTGTTCACGAGTGAGGGGAAAATGGAGCGAGAGATCGACAGACGGATTGGAGCAGCATCTGCAGTGATGCGGACGTTGTACCGGTCTGTTGTGGTGAAGAGGGAGCTTAGTTCTAAGGCAAAGCTGTCGATTTACCAGTCAATCTACGTTCCTACTCTCACCTATGGTCACGAGCTTTGGGTAATGACCAAAAGAACGAGATCGCGGATACAAGCGGCTGAAATGAGCTTTCTCCGTAGGATTGCTGGACTCACCCTCAGAGATAGGGTGAGGAGCTCAGTCATCCGGGAGAGGCTCAGAGTAGAACCGCTGCTCCTCCACATTGAAAGGAGTCAGTTGAGGTGGTATGGGCATCTGATTAGGATGCCTCCTGGACGTCTCCCACTTGAGGTGTTTCAGGCACGTCCCACTGGGAGGAGACCCCGGGGCAGACCCAGGACTCGGTGGAGAGACTATGTCTCCCAGCTAGTCTGGGAACGCCTTGGTATCCCCTCTGAAGAGCTGGAGCAGGTGGCTGGGGAGAGGGAAGTCTGGGCTTCTCTGCTTGAACTGCTGCCTCCGCGACCCGGACCTCCGGAAAAGCGGTAGAAGATGGACATAATCAATAAAAGGTCTCCATATATTCTCAAACACAATTTCCTTTGATTTCAGTATATATGTTATTCTTTCTAATGGAAGGTTTGTTAACATCTGTCTTAACCACTGAGTCACATCTGGTCTATGAGTCTTTTTCCATAATAGTGCAATACATTTTTTGGCATTAAGCAAACTGAGGTCTATGAATATTCTTTCACTTTTATTAAAATTATGCTTTTCTGGGTACAGACCCAACAAAAACAGTTTAGGATTCAATATGATTTGTTTTGAGATTATTTTTTCAATTGTTACCCTCACCTCTTCCCAAAACATTCTTATTAATCTACATTCCCATAAACAATGAAATAGGGTTCCTTTACTTTCCATGCATTTTGTGCATGTATCTGGTATATTTTTGTTATATCTATTTAACTCCTCCGGTGTAACATACATCCGCATTAACCATTTGAAATGTATCAATTTAAGGCGTGCATTTATTGATTTGGTTTGAGCTTCTGTACAAGCCAATTCCCATTGTTCCTCTGAAATTTCAATTTGCAGATCTTCTTTCCAGTAGTTTAATCTTTTCAGTGAATTTTCACTTGAAGATAGTGTCAATGAGTTATAAAACTCTGAAATAATACCCTTTCTTTTACTATCTTTCATCATCATTTTTTCCAAGGATGAATAAATAGGTCGAGTGAGAGCTTTATTTTGATTTGATCGAATAAAGTTTCTAAGTTGAAGATATTTAAAAAAATGTGTTCTATTGAGATTAAATTTGATCCTCAGCTCTTCAAAAGACATTATGTTGTCTGCACATGGCAAATATAAATCCTGAATCTTTTGTATCCCTTTTAAATTCCATACTTTAAATACAGCGTCCGCTCTCCCTGGTTTAAAATATTGATTACCCCATATTGGACTAAATTGTGACAATAACTGTGGTTCTTTTAAATAGTTTTTAGCTTCACACCATATTTTGATCATATGCTTTACAAATGGATTTTTAACTTGTTTTTGTAATTTTTTTGCCGAATCTGAGTATATGAATATGGGAAGAGGTAAAGGTAAATTGTATGATTCCATTTCAGTCCAGTGAGGGAGATCATTTGATGAAAAATAATATGTCATAGACCTCAGTTGTGCCGACCAATAATACAACATAAAATTTGGACATTTCAGACCTCCACGATCAAATGGTAAATATAATAAAGACAAACGTAATCTAGCCCTCCTGTTGTTCCATATAAATTCCACTAACTTTTTTTTTATTCTTGAGAATAGATCTAAAGGTGGTGATAAGGGAATGTATTGAAATAAATAAAGTATTTTAGGTAAAATATTACTTTTAAGTATATTGATTCTCCCGATCATCGACATTGGTAGTGACATCCATCTCTGAGTTAACTCATTGATATCTGACATTAAGGCTTCATAGTTGACACTGGCGACTGATTCTAGCTTAGGCATAATTTGGATTCCTAAATATTTAAACTGATTTACAACATTGAATTGATTTACCTCAGGGGCTGGGTAATTTCTCTGGGTCTCATTTAGCATTAATATTGAAGATTTAGTTTTATTTATTTTATATCCTGATATTTCCCCAAAATTCTTTATTAAATTCAACAAGGTTGGAATTGATTTTTTTAGATTCGACATAAACAAAATTATATCATCGGCGTACAGGGAGATTTTATGTTCTGTTGGTCCAACTTTAATTCCATATATTTGTGAATGTAAACGTATCGCTATCGCTAAAGGTTCAATTGCCATAGTAAACAGTAAAGGTGAAAGTGGACAGCCTTGTCGACATCCTCTATTGATTTTTATTGGTTTTGAAATATTGTTATTTGTTAGGATTTCTGCTGTAGCATTATTGTATATTATTTGAACCCATTTTATGAAATTATTTCCAAGTCCAAACCTTTGTAGGACTTCAAAAAGAAAGGGCCATTCAACTCTATCAAAGGCCTTTTCGGCGTCCAATGATAGGAGAGCTGTATCCGGTGCTTCTTTATTAAAATAAATAATATTACATAGTCTTCTTACATTATGGAAGCCTTGTCTACCCTTTATAAAGCCATTCTGATCTCGATTAATAATATTTGGTAAAATTTCTTGTATTCGTCTTGCTAAAATTTTACAGATTATCTTAAGGTCGGCGTTTAATAGGCTTATTGATCTCATATTTTCACATTTATTAGAGGGCTTACCTGGTTTTGGCAGCAGTATAATTAAGGCATTATTTATGTATGATGGTAAATTATTATTTTGAAATGCTTCTAAAACCATTTCCAAAAAAGGTTTTATTAATTTATTCTTAAATTTTTTATAAAGGTCAACTGGAAGACCATCTGGTCCTGCACTTTTTCCTGATTTCATATTATCAATGGCTAGCCCAACTTCTTCTTGACTAATTTTAGACTCCAATATCTCCCTGTTTTCATTTGGAATACACGGTATAGATAGTTCGTTCAAAAACCCATTTAGTTTTGTTAAATCAAATTCATTTTTGGTATCATATAATTTTTCATAGTAATCTCTAAAGGCTCTATTAATTTCTAAAGGATCTATAACTACCTGTCCCTTACTTATAATACTGGTAATTGGTGTTTTAATTTCCAATTGTTTAATCTGCCATGCTAATAATTTTCCTGATTTTTCACCTTGTTCATAAAAAGATTGTTTCAATCTTAGAAGACTCGAGGCAGCTCTATTCGCTGATTTTTTGTCGTATTCAGCTCTCAAAATCAGTAATTCATTCTCCAACCTTGGGTCACTTCCTGCATACACTTTTTCCTGAAGACTTTTTATTTTATGTTCCAATTTAGCTCTCTCCTCTCGAGTCTTCTTAGATTTTGATCCTATATAACTAATAATATGTCCCCTAATAAAAGCTTTGAAAGCCTCCCACTTTACACATGCTGATGTTTGTGTAGTATTGATGTCAAAGAACTCGTCTATCTGTTTTTCTATATACTTGACAAATTCCTCATCCTGAAGCCATTTATGCTGAAATTGCCATCTACCTGATTCCTTTGTCAATTTTTTATCTACATATATTAGACAACAGGGTGCATGATCAGAGATCACGATGTTATCATAAAAGCAGTTTTGAATCTTGGACCTTAATTCTGTGGAAATCAAAAAATAATCAATACGTGAGAATGTCTTGTAGGTACTGGAATAACAAGAATAGGCTTTAACTTGTGGTTTCATTTCTCTCCATATATCTAACAATCTCAATTCTTTCATAAAATGATTAATAGTCATCCTACATCCAATGTGCGTACAATCCAGTCCTGTTGATCTATCTATACCGGGATTCAATGTACAATTAAAATCCCCTGCTATTATATGTTGCCCTGTAAGTGATGATAAGATGAGAAATAAATTAGCAAAGAACTTCTGATCATCTATATTGGGACCATATAAGTTCACAAGATTTATATTTTCTAATAGCAAAGAACCTTGAATGATTACATATCTTCCAAATTTGTCTCCAATTACATTTTTCACTTGAAAAGGAACTGATTTATGTATGAGAGTCATAACTCCCCTGGCTCGGGATGAAAATGAAGAGGTGAATACACTTCCCTGCCATCTACTCCTAATTCTTTTAACATCCTCCTCTATCAGATGAGTTTCTTGTAAAAACACAATTCTTGAACCCATGTCCTTTATTTTATTCATAACTTGTTTAAGTTTTTTTTAAATTTTGTAGACCTCTGCAATTCCATGAAGTTAAATTAAGATTAACACTTTGGTCCATGATCAATAGAGAGTTTGGGATTACCTTGCAGTGTAAACATGCTCATATAGAGAAGCAAAAACATGAGTGGTTGAACATTCATCCTACAAACTACACACAAACAAATTTCCCCTTCCCACACTTGTGGCAAACCCCCCAAAATCAAAAGAAAAATTCTGTCTCCCGATATAGCCATCGACCGTTCCACACCCACGGGGAACAGCCTAAGCCACTCCTTCTTCATCCTCCCAATCACCCTAACTCTACTGCTTTTAATGACGTAACATTAACTCTCCTCTGTAGTTTTCCAACTTAACTCCAAAATTTTTAACAACTTTGTACATCATAGTTTGTTTTTTTTTTTGTTTGTTTTGTTTTTGTTTTGTTTTTTTAATATATAATACAATCTATATTTTGTAAACTTACTATTTACTTCAAGTCAGTCAGATGCCTGTGCAAATGCTTAATTATTCTACCTTATATTTTGTACATGCTTAGCTCCCACCAGTCTCTTCTTCTTCTTTGATCTTCTTGATGAACTCCTGCGCCTCCTCTGGGGTCTTGAAGATGTGGGTTCTGCCCTCATACGTGGTCAGCAGTCTCGCAGGATAGATTACACCATGACGAATCCCAAGGTTGCGCAGCTCCTTACGTACGGGATCAAACTGCTTCCTCAATTGCTGGATTCCTGTGGCCAAATCTGGGTAGAACCGCACCTGCTGGTCCTGGTGTTTAATCTCTCCTTTAGCACGTGCAGCGTTGAAGATCTTCATCCTGTCTCTGTTGCTAAGAAACTTCATAATTAAGGTCCTCGGCGGTCCCTTATCTCTCCGTGGGCCAATACGATGTGCTTTTTCCAGAACCACTGCTGATTGCAACTCCTCGCTGCCCAGCACCTCCGGAATCCACTTTTCCAGAAAGGAACATACGTCCCGACCTTCTGATTCCTCTGGAAGACCCACCAGCCTCAAATTATTCTGTCTCGACCGAGATTCCAAATCCAAAATATTATCTTCCAGAGATTTATTTTTTTTTCCAAAGTGCGCACCTTTAATTGAAGACGGGTGACGTCATCTTCAGCACTAGCGAGACGGAGCTCCATCTGCGCCGTTCGTTCTACACAGTCACCCAATTCCTTTCTTATTCCTTCCAACGCTGTCATAATCCCATCAAATCTAGAGGAAAAGTCCGCTCTCATTGAACTCATGGCAGCCATCAGCGCATCTGCGCCTCCCCCCGCAGATATCGCACCGTTGCCAGCCTCCTCCGCCATATATGGAGTTTTGTTTGCTGCGTCACAGACCTGAAAGTCCGTTAATTTGGACTGTTTCGGCGGCTCGCTTTTTCCTTTTCCTGGTTTTCCAGCCTTAGGCTTCGCCGACATATCCTCGCCCAAATGCTGGGATACGTTCTGTCCCAAATGAGAGAGTTATTTGCCGATTTTTTTTCTCCAGGAGCAGAGCAGAGCGAGACACGTCCGTCCTACGTGGCAGCCATAACTGGAAGTCCCCTACCTTTTTTTATTTATTCCCTCCATATTTTCTTTTAAAAACCTAGGTTTGGAAATTTGTCCTTTGAGATTTAAAAATTATTGAAATAATTTGTCATCAAAAATACATGAGGTATAAGCATTATTCACAACAGGAAGTAGACGATTTGAGACTTCCTGCCCAGCAAAATATGACAACGGACGGATTGAGCATGGCTGGCTAAGACAAAGATCCAAAGCCATCCAGCTGCTTACCTCAGCCCAGGTAGGGTGAAACTGTCATAATGATGAAATAATCCCTCATATCCAATTATCTACCCGATATTTTGTAGGTTGTTTGAGAGATGATGATATTTTTGAAGTTTGTTGAAGTGTGACTAGACCATGTGACTGTCAGTGGTAATCCATGCCTATGTGACCTTTCACCTAGTCTCCATGCATGTGCAAAAAACTGTAATAGTTGTGAAAAGGTAATTTTTGAAGCTTCATTTTGTGAATAGGGATGTATTTTGACTTGAAGTAAATGCAGTATTATTCTGGTCAGTCACTGTTACAATTCCCGGCCTGTATGGCCTTGGTAGCTTTTAGAAGTGCAAATCTGGCAATCCTTCATTATTTACTGGATGCCTAGTTCTAGTCAATTTTATTGTTATGTTTTTGAATTGACATCTTGACTTTAAATTAGCTGAAATACCAATTTACAAGGTATTTATTCCGGGCTATTAATTGCAGACAAAATGTGAGAGCCTGCAAGGAATTTCTGCCCTCGGAAGGCTGCAACCCGGCAAAGTGGTTAGTGAAATGTTTAACTCTGTTGAAGTTTAATGATGGTTGTTTGAATATGCACATGTCCAAAGAATAGAAACTTTTGTGTGTGTTTCTAATATGAAAATCTGATGTGCACAAACCATACAATTTTAAATGTGGATTTGATAATCTGTTGTATTTGTTTACAGTAAATGCTGCATAATTTTTGCTGGTAGCTTTCTTGCAACAACTCAGTAAACCTAAAAAATCTATCAATTTGAGATCATAAATGTTTACATTTGTGTGTATGCAGTATGATTTAATTTCTGTAATACTAGAATTTTGTGTCCACAGCTAAAATAATGTTTCTTGTGTTTGATATGTTTCAGTCTTTACGGTGTTTGATGCATTAAAGTCAAAAGCAAGGACATTAAAGATGTGTCAAACATTAGTTATTGCACACCAAAATGCAGCTCATAATCCGGGGCCGGAACAGTAAGCATTTAGGAACTGAGGAAACTAACTGGTGAAGCTTTGTAGGTGGAATTCTTTCCCATTCTTGCTTGATGTACGACTTGATTTGCTCAGCAGTCCAGGGTCTCTGTTGGTGTACTTTGCACTTAATAATGTGCCGCACATTTTCAATGGGAGACAGGTCTGGACTGCAGACAAGCCAGTATAGTACCTGCACTCTTTTACGAAGCCATGTTGTTGTAATACATGTGGAATGTGGCTTGGCATTGTTTTGCTGAAATAAGCAGCAATGTCCCTAAAAAAGACATTGCTTGGATGGCAGCATATGTTGCTCCAAAAACCTCTATGTACCGCTCAACATTAATGGTGCCTTCACAGACGTGCAATTTACCCAGGCCATGGGCACTAACACACCCCCACACCATCACAGATACTGGCTTTTGAACTTTGCGCTGATAACAATCTGGATGGTCCTTTCCTCTTTAGCCTGGAGGACACGATGTCCATGATTTGGAAAAACAATCTGAAATGTGGACTCGTCAGCCCACAGCACACTTTTCCACTTTGCATCAGACCATCTCAGATGAGCTCAGGCCCAGAGTAAACAGGGGCACTTCTGGGTGTTGTTGATACAATGGTGTGAAAAAGTGTTTGCCCCCTTCCTGATTTCTCATTTTTTGTATGTTTGTCACACTTAAATGTTTGAGATCATCAAACAAATTTAAATATTAGACAAAGATAACACAAGTAAACACAAAATGCAGTTTTTAAATTAAGGTGCTTGTTATTAAGGGGACAAAAAAAATCCAAACCTACATGGCTCTGTGTGAAAAAGTGATTGCCCCCTAAACCTAATAACTGGTTGGGCCAACCTTAGTAGCAACAATTGGCATAACTGGAAATGAGTTCTTTACAGCGCTGTGGAGGAATTCTGGCCCCCTCATCTTTGCAGAATTGTTGTAATTCAGCCACACTGGAGGGTTTTTGAGCATGAACTGCCTTTTGAAGGTCATGCCACAGCATCTCAATCGGATTCAGGTCAGGACTTTGACTAGGCTACTCCAAAGTCTTCATTTTATTTTTCTTAAGCCATTCAGAGGTGGACTTGCTGGTGTGTTTTGGATCATTGTCCTGCTGCAGAACCCAAGTGCACTTCAGCTTGAGGTCACGAACAGATGGCTGGACATTCTCCTTCAGGATTTTTTGGTAGATAGCAGAATTCACAGTTCCATTTACCACAGCAAGTCTTCCAGGTCCTGAAGCAGCAAAACAGCCCCAGACCATCACACTACCACCACTATATTTTACTGCTGGTATGATGTTCCTTTTCTGAAATGCTGTGTTATTTTTACGCCAGGTGTAATGAGACACACACCTTCCAATAAGTTCAACTTTTGTCTCGTCAGTCCACAGAGTATTTTCCCAAAAGTCGTGGGGATCATCAATATGTTTTCTGGCAAAACTGAGATAAGCTTTTACAGTGGGGTAAAAAAGTATTTAGTCAGCCACCAATTGTGCAAGTTCTCCCACTTAAAAGATGAGAGAGGTCTCCAATTTTCATCATAGGTATACCTCAACTATGAGAGACAAAATGAGAAAAAAAAATCCAGAAAATCACATTATCTGATTTTTAAAGAATTTATTTGCAAATTATGGTAAAAAATAAGTATTTGGTCAATAACAAAAGTTCATCTCAATGCTTTGTTATATACCCTTTGTTGGCAATGACAGAGGTCAAACGTTTTCTGTAAGTCTTCACAAGGTTTTCACACACTGTTGCTGGTATTTTGGCCCATTCCTC
The DNA here is from genome assembly GCA_020510985.1 of Pholidichthys leucotaenia. Lineage (NCBI taxonomy): Eukaryota > Metazoa > Chordata > Actinopteri > Cichliformes > Pholidichthyidae > Pholidichthys > Pholidichthys leucotaenia. The sequence continues at coordinate 356,816,310 of CM035843.1, read as the reverse complement.
CATGCAGATCTCCTCTAGAGCAGTGATGATTTGGGGCTGTCGCTGGGCAACACGGACTTTCAACTCCCTCTAAAGATTTTCTATGGGGTTGAGATCTAGAGACTGGCTAAGCCACTCCAGGACCTTGAAATGCTTCTTACGAAGCCACTCCTTCGTTGCCCAGGCGGTATGATTGGGATCATTGTCATGCTGAAAGACCCAGCCACATTTCATCTTCAATGCCCTTGCTGATGGAAGGGGGTTTTCACTCAAAATCTCACGATACATGGCCCCATTCATTCTTTCCTTTACACGGATCAGTCGTCCTGGTCCCTTTGCAGAAAAACAGCCCCAAAGCACGATGTTTCCACCCCCATGCTTCACAGTAGGTATGGTGTTCGTTCTCCTCCAAACACGACAAGTTGAGTTTTTACCAAAAAGTTCTATTTTGGTTTCATCTGACCATATGACATTCTCCCAATCCTCTTCTGGATCATCCAAATGCTCTCTAGCAAACTTCAGACGGGCCTGGACATGTACTGGCTTAAGCAGGGGGACACGTCTGGCACTGCAGGATTTGAGTCCCTGGCGGCGTAGTGTATTACTGATGGTAGCCTTTGTTACTTTGCTCCCAGCTCTCTGCAGGTCATTCACTAGGTCCCCCCGTGTGGTTCTGGGATTTTTGCTCACCGTTCACGTGATCATTTTGACCCCACGGGGTGAGATCTTGCGTGGAGCCCTAGATCGAGGGAGATTATCAGTGGTACTGGTATTGTATGTCTTCCATTTTCTAATAATTGCTCCCACAGTTGATTTTTTTCACACCAAGCTGCTTACCTATTGCAGATTCAGTCTTCCCAGCCTGGTGCAGGTCTACAATTTTGTTTCTGGTGTCCTTTGACAGCTCTTTGGTCTTGGCCATAGTGGAGTTTGGAGTCTGACTGTTTGAGGTTGTGGACAGGTGTCTTTTATACTGATAATGAGTTCAAACAGGTGCCATTAATACAGGTAACGAGTGGAGGACAGAGGAGCCTCTTAAAGAAGAAGTTACAGGTCTGTGAGAGCCAGAAATCTTGTTTGTTTGTGGGTGACCAAATACTTATTTTCCACCATAATTTGCAAATAAATTCTTTAAAAATCAGACAATGTGATTTTCTGGATTTTTTTTTCTCATTTTGTCTCTCATAGCTGAGGTATACCTATGATAAAAATTGGAGACCTCTCTCATCTTTTAACTGGGAGAACTTGCACAATTGGTGGCTGACTAAATACTTTTTTGCCCCACTGTATGTTGTTTTTGCTCAGCAGTGGTTTTCGTCTTGGAACTCTGCCATGCAGGCCATTTTTGCTCAGTCTCTTTCTTATGGTGGAGTCATGAACACTGACCTTAACTGAAGCAAGTGAGGCCTGCAGTTCTTTGGATGTTGTTGTGGGGTCTTTTGTGACCTCATGGATGAGTTGTTGCTGCCTTCTTGGGGTAATTTTGGTCGGCTGGCCACTGCTGGGAAGGTTCACCACTGTTCCAATTTTTCGCCATTTGTGGATAATGGCTCTCACTGTGGTTCGCTGGAGTCCCAAAGCTTTAGAAATGGCTTTATAACCTTTTCCAGACTGATATATCTCAATTACTTTGTTTCTCATTTGTTCCTGAATTTCCTTGGATCGCAGCATGATGTCTAGCTTTTGAGGATTTTTTGGTCTACTTCACTTTGTCAGGCAGGTCCTATTTAAGTGATTTCTTGATTGAAAACAGGGGTGGCAGTAATCAGGTCTGGGTGTGGCTAGAGAAATTGAACTCACCATTCCAAAGATGTGATAAACCACAGTTAATTTATGTTTTAAGAGGGGGGGCAATCACTTTTCACACAGGGCCCTGTAGGTTTGGCTTTTTTAACCCTTAATAATAAACACCTTCATTTAAAAACTGCATTTTGTGTTTACTTGTGTTATTTTTGTCTAATATTTAAATTTGTTTGATGATCTGAAACAGTTAAGTGTGATAAACATACAAAAAAAATGAGAAATCAGGAAGGGGGCAAACACTTTTTCACACCACTGTATATGGCTTTCATTTTGCATGGTAGAGTTTTAACTTGCACTTGTAGATGTAGCAACAAACTGTATTAACTGGCAGTGGTGTTTCTAAGCCCACGTGGTAATATCATTTGCAGAATGTCAGTTTTTAATGCAGTGCCACGTGAGGGATCGAAGGTCATGCGCATTCAATGTTGATTTTTGGCCTTGCTGTTTACATGCAGAAATTTTTCCAGATTCTCTGAATCTTTTGATGATATTGTGGACTGTAGATGATGAAATCCCTAAATTCCTTGCAACTGTACATTGAGAAACATTGTTCTTAAACTGTTGGACTATTTGCCCACACAGTTGTTCACAAAGTGGTAAACCTCACCCATTATGCTTGTGAATGACTGAGCCTTTCGGGGATGCTCCATTAATACCCAATCATGACACTCACCTGTTTCCAAACATTCTTGTGGAATGTTCCAAAAGGTGTTTTTTTGTTTTTGTTTTGAGTATTTCACAACTTTCCCAGTCTTTTCTTTCCCCATCTCAGCTTTTTTGGAACGTGTTGCAGGTATCAAATTCAAAATGAGTTTCTCGCTTTTTTTGCTTTAAAGTTTCACTGAAGCTCCGCTCCCTGAAAAAAGGCAAATTTAGACAGAGTATTTTTGGTGACACTGCGCTGGCTCGTCTGTAGTGTTGAGCCAATCAGGACTCTCTGGCCTAACTGAAGTTAGCCTCCATGGCCAGTTAGCATTTCTGGGCTAGTTGCTTTCAAAACTTGACCCAAATTAAGATTTAAAGCTTTAAAGGACCGGTGAAGTTTCAGTCATTATCCTGGGCCGCCATGCATACAGCTGGGCATGTCTTTAAACCGGTAAGTCTTTTTATCACAACATTCATGCTGTTTAATGTAGCACTAGCCACTATTAGCCTTGTGATATGTGAGTTGGGTCAAGTCACCAATTCTGGCATGGGGGGGGGGGGGAGACAAGATTTTGACACAAAACTGTAAAACAATACCATTTTGAACAATGTAGATTTGTTTTTATAGGGGATTTATAGCTACCGGAGTGTGTCTTTAACCTTCAAGCGACCGTGTGGGGTCATTTACGACCCCAGCCATATAATTTAATGTGCCGTCTCTTTATTTTTTATCCGAATTTTCTTTCCTAGCATGAGTTTGTTAGTCTACTAATCCTACACACTTTCATAGTTTTTTTTGCAGGGATCAACCAATTGGTGTGGCGTAGACATCGCAAACTCTTGTGGGGTCATTTATGACCCCGAAGAGAAGCACTGGTTTTTAAACATTGGTTTTATAAATTTTATTCAAATGTTCCACTTCTAATCAGTACTTTATATTGTATTGCAGTGAACCATGGCTAACAGACCTAGGATAGCAAGATTTACAGCTGCTGAAGCATTGAGACTAATACTTCAAACCCAAAGTGATGATGAAAACAGTTCCATTGATGGAGACGAGTTGGCATCGGACAATGATGATCATATCTCTGAGATGTCAGACCATTCTGATATAGATTATATATATACAAGCCTCTCTTTGGTCTCTGGCAGATGGAAGACCAGTTTTCAAGGCCACGATGTCCAAAACTAGGTTCAGAGACATTTTAAAATACATGCGATTTGACAACAGAGCAACCAGGGCAGAGAGGCAGGCCATAGATAAGCTTGCTGCTTTCAGAGACATTTGGACAATGTTTGTGGCACAGTTACCCAAATACTACATCCCTGGTACTGATCTCTGTGTGGATGAACAGTTGGTAGCTTTCAGAGGCAGGTGCAGTTTCAGGCAATACATCCCTTCTAAACCATCCAAGTATGGCATAAAGATCTGGTGGAACTGCGATGCTGAAACATGTTACCCCTTGAAAGGAGACATATACCTAGGTAGGCAACCAGGTGAACAGCGAGAGGTTGGCCAAGGGGCGAGAGTTGTCAAAGATCTTACATCTCCATGGCGCAGAAGTGGAAGAAATGTCACTGCTGACAATTTCTTTACCTCAATCCCCCTTGCTGAAGAGCTCTTGAATGATGGGCTTACTTATGTGGGCACCATAAGGTCAAACAAACCACATGTCCCAGATGAAATGAAAGCTAACAACAGGAAAGAGGAGCACAGCTCAATGTTCGGATTCCATGACCAGCTTACCCTTGTTTCCTATGTACCAGCTAGAGGAAAGGCAGTTTTGGCACTCTCATTCATGCACCATGACAACAGTGTTAGTGGTGATCAGCGAAAGCCAGACATCATCGTGCATTATAATAACACAAAAAGCGGGGTAAACAACCTTGACCACTTGGCAACAATGCACACCTCTCGACGCAAGATCAACAGATGGCCAATGGTCTTATTCTTCAACATGGTAGACATTGCAGGAATCGCTGCCTTCATTATCTGGCTCGGAAACTTCCCTGATTGGAAATCTTCAGAGGGCACCCGTAGGTGTCGTGTCTTTCTCAGAGAGCTTGGGTATGAACTAGTGAAGCCACATGTAGAGAAAAGGTCACAGGTTCCAAACCTCCATAAAGCAACTAGGGAAGCAATAGCAAGCATTGGTGTTGGTCCTGCTAACCCTGTAGAGCAGCCCGCAGTTGCTGCGGTACCTGGCAGTCGCAAGCGCTGTTCGTTTTGCCCACGCAACACTGACAGGAAAGTGTCACGTGCATGTGCTTCATGCAACAAGCCAGTGTGCCCAGAACATAGCCACAAACAAGTGGTTTGTGAAGATTGTGCTTGAAATATTACCAATAGTACATCGCTGAACCTAATTTCAAAGCTTTGTGGGAACTTGTTTTCATACCTGGGATTCTCATTTTGACAGTTACCATTTTCAGTTATTTCAGTAACCTAAAGATTTTTTATATCATATTACACATATACAAACAAGAGGTTTGTGTGGTTTTTTGTTTTAAACACAGGCATGGTAGTTACATAGGTTGATCGAATGTGTTCTGAGTAGGACGACTTCCTTACCAGTTTTAGCATATTCCCTAGTCGGCAAGTCAGCTAGTTATTTTTATCGATGTTAGCAGGATGCTAGCTCAACATAAGTCAAAATATTTCTACTCAAACATATTTTTATAATGTACGTTTTCATTTAGTGTGGCAAAAATATATTTTTCCAAGAGTGAACTGACAAGGACTGTCTAAATAAATGTAATGTTGTTCTTACAGTCTGCGTTTTGGTTATTTCTTGCAATAAAAGTATTATTAGCAAACACATTTTACATTAGATCATTATAAAATACCTGTCTTAAATACAGGGAGTAGTTTTGGTATGATAAACCTCCAACCAGCCATTTATAATAAGGATCCCTGTACAGAGCACAATGGGGTCATAAATGACCCCACTTGGTCATTTCAGTCCGTAAAATAGCTTGGTCGCTTGAGGGTTAATCAGTCTGAACATTAAATACATTGTTTTTGTAGTTCAATTGAATATGTTGAAAATGATTTGTAAATCATTGCATTTTGTTTTTATTTACATTTTACACAACGTCCCAACTTCATTGGAATTGGGGTTTGTAATATATAATCACAAGCCCTGAGATCTCCTGACCTTTGACCCTGGCCTTGAGCACAACTGTCATGATTCTGAGCACGGGTGAGTGATGTGCTCAGCCTCTAGTTGATTTAAGTCTTTCTGTATTTCTGTATCTCTGTTTATTTTGCATTTAGTATGTGTTGTTGTATTTTTGGCATCTGAGTTTTCCCTTTTGTTTCTGTTTTTAGTTCCTGTTATTTTCTCTTAGTCTGGTTCTCAGGTATTTCTGTATTTTTCTTTCTGGGTTATCATTATCCGTCTATTTATGAGTTGTCCTGTATTCTTAGTTCAGTCATTTTAGTTCCATTTGTTATCATTATGTGTTTGGGATCATCGGGTATTTTACATTATATTTCCCTGTGTTTATTTTGGAGTTACTCTCATCTTTGCTTTCAGTCCTCCTTTTATATAGTGATATTAGTATTCCAGTTTTTGCATCTTTTGTTTTGTATTTATCCTGTCCTCGTTTTGATGGTTATGTTTCCCTTTTTATAAATGGTAAATGGTAAATGGCGTTCACTTATATAGAGCTTTTTCTCATCTCTGGATGACCAAAGCGCTTTACAGATCCTGCAATCCATCCATTCACACACACATTCACACACTGATGGCGGTAGAGCTGCCATGCACACACAGGCGCTAACCAGGCCACCAGAAGCAACTGGGGGTTCAGTGTCTTGCTCAAGGACACTTCGACAAGCGGACAGCAGACAAAGCGGGAATCGAACCCATGACCCTTCGATCAGTAGTCGGTCACACTACACCTGCGCCACCACCGCCCTCATCCTCGGGTCTGTTTCTTATTTTTGTAGTTATGTGACTGTACCCTCTCACCGTGCTTTTCCTTTGACAGCTGTCTGTGTACTTCCGGGTGTCATCTGTTCGCGGGCTGTCACAGCTGACAGCTGTCAGTAATTAGGTCAACTATCCTCACTCATGTACCCACACCGGTTCTCAATTTGTCTGTACATATTTAAGACCTGCTGTGAAACTTTCTCCTCGCAGCGGTCTCCTGGTATCAGACGTTATTCCTATGTCTGTCTGTTTATCATTATTAGTCCAGACAGGTATCCCCCGTCACTCCTGCTCTCCTACGGGTGTGCTCCATCTGGTTTGTTCCTCTTTTCCTCGGTGTGTCGGGACGCTGCAGCCTGGGTCCGGCCAGGCTGTTCTTCTGTTTTTCCCCGGTCGTGACCCCCGTACCTCTGGCGTGTCCGTACGCCATTCCTCCCGGTTCCTGCCTTTATTCCTGTAAGTGGTGTGTTTGGTTGTTAGTGTTTTTCTGTAATAAATGTGCAAACTCATAGCTCCAGCGTTTGGTGTCTTCTGCCTGCCCTAAAGGGCTATTTATGACAACAACCTTCACGCAGATCCACCCGATGATCACTTTGCATATATTTGTTGGGAATTAGGGCATTTGCCTTGGCGGAGTATTGATTTTTCTGAAATCACATAAGCCTCCAGATCTCCTGACCTTTGACCCTGACCTTGAGCACAACCTGGATGCAGACTTGCTGACAAACGGACACTCTGTCATCATATTAGTGAAATCACAAATTTACAAGATAACACTCAATTTATGACAATGACATTACAAATATATGGGGAAAACACAAAATTTAAGCAATAAAAAGCTGCAAATTTACCAGAAGAGTTGCAGATTTGTGAGAGAATAGTTGAATATTTAACAATTCATGTGTTAATACTGATAAGCCATTTCATACTTATGTATTTTCATTTTAAGGTTCAACTATGTCTTGCAGCTCGATTGATTTTTTTTTTTTTTTTTTTTTTGGAGGTGGGGGGTGGGGGGGTGAAAAAATTGCCCAAAATGCCAAAATGGCTGCTGTGAAAAAGACAACTTACTTCATTGTCACACACACTATTTTATAATTCTAAACATCACTCAAACACTATTTAAATATACTAATTTGACAAAGTCCAAAACAGCGATTCATTGCAACGAACGTCAATGCCTCTCTTTAACGCCATTTAGTCTTTATTCAGGAAATAATGATTACCTCAGTAAATTTCTTGCCCTTTTAGAGACTTGCTGCTTGGCTTTGGAAGGACAACTGTTAATGCATCAAAAATCTTGCAGCCAGGCTGTGATCCTGAATGCAACTTTGCAGCTAAAGCAAGGCACTCTTGTTGGCAAAGACACAGCAAGACAGATGTGATAAATGGTTACTTACATTGATCTCAGTGATGGCAATGTCAACCACGCTACCCACAACAATTAAGGCATCAAACGTGTTCCATGCATCAGCAAAATAGTTCTGCAAGCACAGGCGACAGAGACACACAGAGAAGAAGGAAGAGAGAACAAAGCAGGGAAGGAAAAGAGGATGCAGAAAAACAGAATTGTGAAAGGTAAAAAAGAGAAGAACATCAAGAAGTTGTGCTTCCATATAACAGAGGGAGATTGAAAGGTTTCCTGTCAAACTTTGTGAGAATACCAGCTTAATGTATAGAATTTGTTGATTAATTTCTATTTTAAAAACTTTGCAGTTACCTGATGTTTTTAGTTGCAAGAAACTAAGATTTTTCCAGCCTGTTATCAGTTATTTGGTCAGAAGTATTTACAGACACAAAATTAAGACAGGAATGAAAGGAAGGAGGAAAGGCGTGAAGGAGAGTGGCCACAGCGATGGGAGAGGGGTGGACAGAGATTAACACGGTGACTTCTCTCTACCTGGCTCAGTATGATGTCGACTACACTGCCAATCACCACCAGAGCATCGAAGACGTTCCAGGCGTCCCCGACATAGCCCTGGATATGGTGGTATTCCAGGACAGCGGGAAGAGGGGGGAATGGAGGAGGGGAGGGTGATGCAGGAAATTACAATTTAGGGAGGTTACAGTGAGGTCGGAGGTGGAAATAAAATATACACATTGAGGGACAGAGGTTTGGGGAGAATAAGATTTGACTTAGGAAAAGTGTCCTGAGCTAAGAGCTGGAAAAAAACATGAAGGGAAAACCCAGACAGTTCAAGGAACTCTGAGGTTTTTTTGTACACAACTGCCTTTATATCATTTTAAAACTCTGAAAGAGTAGCTTTGTACAGTTTAAGAAACATATATGTGCCTTGAAATATTGTTATTTCTTATAGTTGACCTTGTTGCAGGCTTTAAGTTTATACAATATCTGAAAAAAAATGCATTTCAACTCCTTCTTGTGATAAAGCAGCTGGCTGGTACCAAGGCTGGGTTTTTTTTGTTTTTTTTTTAAAATGATGTTCCATAGCAAACCCAGAAGAGTCAAAACAGGTCCTTAAAAAAGAAAAACGATATAAAGGCTGGGTGTTTATTAAGAGAAGTGTCATATGACCATAAGATGCATTTCAGAAGGTTAAAATGTACAAAAACACAATTTTTCAGTCAATGGCCCCTTTAAAGTGCTCAATAAAAACATGTATTTGCGACTCATTTTTATACATTATTTCTCAAAATTAAAATAAATTTCTATAACTGTGTAACAAGAGAGACCAAGGATGCTCGTTTATGCTACAAAACATCTCGTGGGCAATTCTCTATCAGATATCATGGCGTTAAGGGGATTTAAAAATGCTCTGCTGTCACGATACTTGAGCTGTAGGTGCTACAGATAGTGTGGATGGGTTATGGTTTTGAATCTATAATTTAATTTGTATTGTGTTTTGTACTGATGAATTTAATTATATGTGCTGATGTGATATAATTATTTCTATATTATTTTATACATTTCTTTTTTTCCCCTGTGTTAACTGTGCAAATAAATAAAACTAACTCTAAAGACTCTAAAATTACTTAAATGTTATGTTTATTTTAAATGTAGGTATGAAAAGAGTTCTGGCTTTCATTGTGTTGGTCTGCCCTCTTGTGGATATATTTGTGATTTGTAATTTAATTTCAAAAGCTTTAGATCATAAACATCAATATTAAAACAAAAAAAGGCTTATGAAAGGATATCGATATATGAAAGTTTACTTACTTGAAATAAATTGTGAAAAAGGTTTGTTTTTCATGATATTCTAATTTTTTGCACTTTTATACATATAGGCGCATCTCAATAAATTAGAACGTCATTGAAAGTTTATCTGTTTCAGTAATTCAATTCAAAAAGTGAAACCGTCATATTATATAGATTCATTACACACAGAGTGATATATTTTTTCAAGTGTTTATTACAAACAGCAGCAGATGACATGGCTCCCCAAATCATCACTGACTGTGGAAACTTCACACTGGACCTCAAGCAACTTGGATTCTGTGCTTCTCCACTCCTCCTCCACACTCTGGGACCTTGATTTCTAAATGAAATGCAAAATTTACTCTCATCTGAAAAGAGCTTATCTGCTGGTGTTAGTCCACTTTGTGTTATAAAGTCCAAAGTCAGTGCAACCGTCATCGACCAGGAAATTTTTAGAGCACTTCATGCTTCCCTCTGCTGACAAGCTTTATGGAGAAGCTGATTTCATTTTCCAGCAGGACTTGGCTCCTGCCCACACTGCAGAAAGCACCAAAACCTGGTTTAATGACCATGGTATCACTGTGCTTGATTGACCAGCAAACTCTCCTGGCCTAAACCCCACAGAGAATCTATGGAGTATTGTCAGGAGGAAGATGAGAGACACCAGACCCAACAATGCAGACGAGCTGAAGGTTACGATCAAAGCAACCTGGGCCTCCATAACACCTCAGCAGTGCCACAGGCTGATCGCCTCCATGCCACGCTGCACTGATGCAGTAATTCATGCAAAAGGAGGCCCAACAAGTATTGAGTGTGTACATGAACATACTTGTCAGTGGCCAACATTTCTATTACAAATCAATTTTGTAAAATTAATTTTATGTCCATCCATCCATCCATCTTCTACCGCTTAATCCTTTTTGGGTCACCGGGGGGGGGGGGGGGGGCTGGAGCCTATCCCAGCGTCTTTGGGTGAAAGGCAGGGTACAGTTTTATGTAATATTCTAATTTTTTGAGAAACTGAATTTAGGGTTTTCACGAGCTATAAGCCATAACCATCAAAATTAAAAGAAATAAACACTTGAAATATATCACACTGTGTGTAATGAATCTATATACAGAGCCTAAGTCACTCCCCCTCTACTTCCACATATAGGACCTTAAATCGAAAAAATTCTCCATTGAAATGAATGGCAAAAGTGAAATTACCTTTTGATCTCGATCGAATTTTGCCACGAGTCACACATATGATGTTTGTCAGTTTAAAAGATAATTTTCCATGTAAATACCGGTGTAGATTGTTGTCCAATTGTTAAGGTATAAGGTTAAGAAAATACGTAAATTAAAAAACTAACAAACACAGACGGATGGAGCTTACGTCATCTTTTCAAAACGCCCCCCAGGGTGAAGTAACTAACAGTCCTCTGGATCAGCTTCAGCTCTCACAATACAGAACAATCCCTTTGTGTTGTTTTTCTCCTCTTTGGACCCTTCTTTCATCGGTCAGAAAACAGGAGGTGAGGTTTTAGTAATCTCCCGCCATGCTCGTGTTTAGTGATGTGGGATGATGGGAGATGCTGTCCGCTAATCGTTGAAACAAAAACTAAATATTACTCTATTATTATACGACAGCAGACAACTTTAATTATGTGGAAAATTATCTTTTAAACTGACAAACATCATATGTGTAACTTGTGGCAAAATTTGATGGAGATCAAAAGGTAATTTCACTTTTGCCATTCATTACAATGGAGAATTTTTTCGATTTAAGGTCGAAGGAAGTAGAGGGGGCGTGACTTAGGCTCTCTATAATATGAGGGTTTCACTTTTTGAATTGAATTACTGAAGTAAATCAACTTTTCGATGGCATTCTAATTTACTGAGATGCACATGTATACTGTGTAATGGTCTGGCGAGCGTGCTCCCCCTCCCCTCTGCTCCTGGTTTCCCGCTCCGGTGATGAGCACACCTGCGTGATTATCCACCTGCTGCTCCCGATGAGCCGGCGTATTTAAAGCCCAGCGTGAGGGGAGCTCACCGCTGGATCGTCTGGGTTTGCAGCCTCAGTGTCTCGTTATCTTGTCTCCCCGGATTTACCTTTTGGGTGTTTCCTGTTCCTCAGGTTGCTGCCACCCGCAGGTGTGTGTCTCCTGGAGCTGATCACACTCGCCTGACCAGGAAGATCATCACGTCCACCCAGGTCCTGCCTTCCACCTGCCCCGGTCCATGTTGGAGCTCCCTGCCGGACTCCACTGCTCTGACTGTAAGTGTTCTTTCCTGCATTATCCTCCCATCGGAGAATCTCTCCCTTATCGTCTCTCTCTGCTCTCTCCTGTAGGCTACGTGCGCTCCAGGGGGCTGCTGTCTTGGCTGAAATTTTAAGTTGGCATTTTTGTGTTTCACTTTTCCTTTGGTTTTGCATTTTGGTTTTCTGTTTCTGTTCAATAAAATTGTGAAACTTTTTATTGGAGTCTGCGTGATCGTTCTGGCTGCTCTGCGTTTGAGTCTGATCCCGGTCTGAATCATGACATACTGGCATTATGGCTTCATAGTGAAATGAATCACAATCATAATGTCGGTCTGCAAATATACAGTTGCACAAAGTGCTATGACTTTTAATGATTATAGTAACTGTAAACAGTAATGTACAAACTTATGTCTTCATATTTTTTTTTGCAATTTAATATTTGGATTAAAAATATTTTACTTCACATTTTCCTAAACAACAAACCACTATTTTTTTCCCCCAAAACAATTCTTTAAAGAAAAAAAAACATTAAAATACAGTATAAATATTTGAAATCTCATCACAAATCAGTTTTTGGTGCCATAATTACACCAAATCATGCAGCCATTATATGCATATTCAACCTGATTAGTTGAGATTTATCAGCTCTGTGACATTTAGTATGACAGCACTAATGTTCCCCAGCCACAGCAGTGTTTAGCCAAGACTGAAGCTTCATTTTTCACATGAATCAACACGCAAGCTGAAATCATTATTTGAAACCTTGGCCATATTCGACCTTTTCATTCAGTTTTATAAGACAACAAAATTATAGGAAACAGGGCAAACTATATTTGGTGAACTAAATATATACGTTCTCTTAATGTGAACACTCCAAATGATAAAGTGAAGAAAAGAGACTTACTCTTGGTTTGAAGGCAATGAGCTTGAGGATCATCTCTACAGTGAAAACTCCAGTGAAGACCATATTGAGGATATCCATGGCGTAGTGAAACACATGAGACTGGCCATGGTGCTGAAAAAAGTGACGCGCAGGCAGGTTAAATTGCTCACTATTTCCAAAGAAGTGCTCTGAAGGTAAAGGCATGTCAAAGCTAATCTAATTTAATCTTCTAGTATCAAATTATAACTCTGTTGCATCCTGATGGTTTGTGTGTGTGTGGGGGGGGGGCACTTACCTGAATGGCCAGACACAAGGTGTTAAGGATGATCAGGACAAACATGACATACTCAAAGCCAGTGGAGTTGACCACATACCAGAACTTGTACTGGTAAGGGTTTTTGGGGATGTATCGGCGAAGAGGGCGAGCTTTAAGAGCATACTCCACACATTGACGCTACAGGGATGTTCAGGTGAGAAACACATTGGTCACGATTAACCAGGTGAGCTAATGTATATCAACTTTATAAAAGATCTGGACACTGAATACACAGTACTTTATCGCCGCTTCATTTTAGGATTCGACACATTATCGCTACACCAGTTTACACAAATGCACACACATCTTAATTAAGCTTTCTTACCTGGTTCTTGTCCAGCTCACAGTTTTTGTACTCCTTCTCTCCCTGTTCCTGGAAGGTAACGATGACGAAACCAACAAAAATGTTCATCATGAAGAAGGCGATGATGATGATGTAGATGATGAAGAAGATGGAGATCTCGATGCGGTAGTTGTAGATTGGGCCCATGTTCTCTCTGTTAGAGTCGATGGCCTTGTACAACAGACTGCAGGGACACAAAAACTGTAACTACTCCTATCAACTTTAAAAACATGATGTCCTTCAAGGGTGAGAATAAAATACAATTTTGAGATCCAAAGACGCACAGTCCTTAAAGGTACTGGGCCATATTACGATGGTCTAATCAACATTTGAACTATTGTCTAAGGTGCAGAGCATGTTTATGGGTGTGTCCAAGTCCATTCTGTTATCATGGCAGCCTAAAAATGTATTTTGCATCTGCCGAAAAGCAGGAAGAGGCTGGTGTAATTAGAAGTTAGATCAGAGGTGTGTTTTGGAGAATCCAATCCAAAGCTGTCCTGCCCTTCCCTTCAATGAACAGAGGTGCATGATCAAAGGCGAGCTGTGATGCCACAGCATCACTAATGCCAAGCAGTGGCATTAGTGATGAGCGTAGTGAATCACTTCCAGTTTGTAAGCAAAAAAAAAAAAAAAAATCAATTTGTAAGATTTGTACACTGAATCACTCAGTGCTGTACTGGAGTTCTAACTGCCTGCCACTCACTGAACTGAAAAATGTGCAGTTTGTTCGCTGCTCTTCAGTACGTTCACTGAGCGAGGCGGCTTTGATTCATGCTGTGCATTCAGACAGACACTTCTTATAAATCTGACATTTTAGAGGTTTGCTTGACAAACGTTAGATATGACCACGGGTTTTATTGTAATTTTTTAAAAGTCATTTTAACTGATCTGGATCAGCGTTGCTCTTAGGCTACAGTCACACTGCAGGTCTTAATGCTCAATTTTGATTCTTTTGCACAAGTGTGACTCATATCTGATTTTTAAAGACAGTCTGAACAGCACATATCTGATTTTTTTTCACACCAGACCCAGGCCACTTTCACATGTGGTCCTAATTCGGATACATATCTGATATCTTTTTTTTTTTTTTTTTTTTTTTTTTTTTTTCTCTCGGCGCCACACCAGTCGGCTGCCTTTTGCAACAGCGGCTCGATTCCGAGTCTTTTTCCCTTCCTCTCTCTTTTGATCCGTCTTTTTTTTTTTTTTTTTCACCCCACTTATATCACGGACACACAGATCGTCCTAAATGTCTCCTGAGCCGGTGGACGGAGCCACTGTTTTTAGCAGGATACGATACAGCAGAGAACAGCTGCTAGCATTCAACCGCCACCCGGTCCCATTGGAAAAACTCGACATACCGAGAGAACTGAGGCGAAAACGCCGCGGCTGCCGGGCTGGAGTAAGGCGGAGGACAAAAAATATAAGGTACAGACCCTCCCTTCCATCTGTTGTCATGGGAAATGTACGGTCGATACTGGGAAAGTTAGATGAGCTAGCGGCTATCTCCCGTTATGATAGCACATACCGGGAGTGCTCTCTCCTTTTGTTTACTGAGACGTGGCTAACTGAACTAGCAGCAGATGCTAACATTGAGCTGGAGGGTTTTCACATGATACGAGCTGACCGAACACCAGAGAGTGGCAAGGCTAGGGGCGGTGGAGTGATCATGTATGTTAACAACAACTGGTGCAGACCGGGACATATCACTGTTAAACAACGACACTGCAGCAAAGACATTGAGTTGCTAGCTGTTAGCATGAGGCCTACATATCTCCCGAGAGAACACTCACACGTGATCTGCATTGTTGTTTATGCAAATCCGACGGCGAACGCTGGGACAGCACGTGACGTCATCCATTCAGTAACCAGCAGGCTGCAGACAGAACACCCAGATGCTCTTCTCCTCATCTCAGGCGATTTCAACCATGTTTCACTGTCTCCCATTCTACCCACGTTCACCCAGTATGTCACATGCCACACTAGAGACAATAAAACACTGGATTTATTCTACGCAAACACTAAGGAGGCGTACACCTCATCACAACTCCCCCCACTCGGGAGATCGGATCACGACTTGGTTAATCTCCGGCCGGTGTACAAACCCCTAGTGCACAGACAACCTCCGGCCATGCACACTGTGGAGTTATGGTCTGAGGAGACAATGGACACCCTAAAGGGCTGTTTTGAAGCCACCGCCTGGAAGCAGCTCTGCGATCCACATGGTGAGGACATCGATGGCCTCATTCACACCTTCACGGGCTACCTCAGCTTCTGTGTGGACAAATCCGTTCCCACCAAGACCATACGGCGTCACTCAAACAACAAACCCTGGATCAACCCTGAGATAAAAACACTTCTGAGAGAGAAGAAGAGGATCTTCAGGTCAGGGAACAGGGAGATGCTGAAGTCCGTACAGAGGGAGCTGAGGAGAAAGATCAGAGAAGGCAAGGACAGCTTCAGGAAGAAGATGGAGGACAAGCTGCAACAGAGCGACATCAGCGGGGTCTGGAGAAACCTCAAAACCATCTCGGGGCTCCAGAATACCTCCCCCCAGGCCACAGGGGGCAGGGAGTGGGCGAACAACCTGAATCTGTTTTTCAATAGATTTGACCAACCGCCCGCCCCCCTGACTGCACAACAACCACTGCTGCCTCTAAAGAAATCAAGTCCTGCTGCCCACTCCCCACTCCACCAACACCCCCCCACTCCCAACACACAGCCCCCCATCCTGACCCTGACCAGGACCCAGGTGAGGACGGAGCTGAGGAAGATCAAGGCGAGGAAGGCGCCGGGACCGGACGGCATCAGCGCAAAGCTCCTCAAGTCCTGTGCAGACCAGCTGTGTGGGATTGTGACGTATATCTTCAACATGAGCCTGAAACTGGGGAGGGTACCACAGCTGTGGAAAACATCTTGTGTGGTACCTGTACCAAAAACTTCCCACCCCAAAGACCTGAACAGCTACAGACCGGTGGCCTTGACGTCCCACTTGATGAAGACCCTGGAGAGACTGCTCCTTGCTCACCTCCGCCCCCTGGTGGAACCAGCGATGGATCCATTCCAGTTCGCCTACCAGCATGGCATTGGGGTGGAGGATGCGGTGATCTTCCTCCTTCACCGTTCTCTGTCCCACCTGGAGAAGCCCGGGAATATGGTGAGGATCATGTTCTTTGACTTCTCCAGTGCTTTCAACACCATCCAACCGATGATCCTGAAGGACAAGCTGCTGCGCGCAGGGGTGGACCAGCACCTGTCATCATGGATCCTGGACTACCTCACGAACCGGCCTCAGTTTGTGAGAACCCGGGACTGTGTGTCCGACACGATCATCAGTAGCACGGGGGCCCCCCAGGGAACGGTGCTGGCTCCCTTCCTGTTCACTCTTTATACTGCGGACTTCTCACACAACACAACACACTGCCATCTACAGAAGTTCTCTGATGACTCTGCGATCGTTGGCCTCATCTCCAATGGAGATGAAGCTGAGTACAGAGGGCTTATCCAGGACTTCGTGGACTGGTGCCATCGGAACTGCCTCCAGATCAACGCGAGGAAAACTAAGGAGCTGGTGGTGGACTGCCGCAGGCATGGGCAGCCCCTCACAGTACCAGTAAATATACAGGGAACAGACATCGAGATGGTGACATCCTATAAGTACCTGGGTATTCATCTGAACAATAAACTAGACTGGTCACACAATACTGATGCACTCTACAAGAAGGGACAGCGCAGGCTGTTCCTGCTGAGGAGACTCAGGTCTTTTGGTGTACAAGGGGCGCTGCTGAAGTCATTCTATGACACGGTGGTGGCATCAGCCATCACTTTTGGAGTGGTCTGCTGGGGCAGTGGCATTACTGCAGCCGATAGGAAGAGACTGAACAAACTGATTAAGAAAGCTAGCTCTGTCCTGGGGCAGCGCCTTGATCCGATGGAGGAGATAGGAGAGAGAAGGACGGTGGCTAAACTGTCATCTCTGCTGGAGTCCGAGTTCCACCCTATGCAGGACATACTGAATGCACTGAGGAGCTCATTTAGCAGCAGACTACATCATCCCAGGTGCACAACCGAGAGGTTTCGTAGGTCCTTCCTACCAACGGCTGTCAGACTGTACAACCTAAGCAGGGCTGCTCGCAGAGATAGCAAAAAGACGTAACAAACTAATAGTTTTTTGAATGCAAAAGATGCAATAGACTTACACAATGGTCCCCTCCGGCATACAACTAGGAAAATACCGGTCGCTATGGAGGGTGAGAATATGTATGGGCACATAATCATACCATGTAGGATAACTAAGTAGACGGTTATGCTGTTTCATTCCATCTAGCAACAATGCTCTGCACTGTGTGTGTTTATATATTTACATATTTATTCCATCTAGCTACAATGCTCAGCACTGGGTGTGTTTATATATTTATATATCTACATATTATTCCATCTAGCTACATTGCTCCGCACTGTGTGTGTTTATATACTTGCATATTTATTCCACCTAGCTGCAATGCTCCGTACTGTGGGTGTTTATATATTTACATATTTATTCCATCTAGCTACAATGCTCTGCACTGTGTGTTCATATATTCATATATTTATTCCATCCAGCTACAATGCTCTGCACTGTGTGTCTGTGTGTGTGTGTATATATATATATTTTATAGTAATACGTACATATGTATATTAGCTGCTCTTGCTTGCTTGTTTTTTTTTTTTTTTTTTTTTTTTTTTTTTTTCTTGCCTTCTGATTGTTGCTCTGAGTGTTGCTATCCCTGTGCTGTTGCAATCCTGGAATTTCCCCGTTGTGGGACTAATAAAGGCTTATCTTATCTTATCTTATCTTATATTTTCTAAAGCGACCTCCGTCTGAACGGTCACATCGCATTTCATCCAACTTTTTCCTCAATGAAGTGAAACAGACGCTACAATTCTGCAGTCGAGGATGCGGCAAGCATGGCTGACACAGCTGATGTGTGCTCTCTTTTTAACCAGTCTTCTTCCCTTTATCACTGGATTGTAATTTTGTCTCCTCCGACTGCACAATAACTCCAACATTTCGGGGGGGGGGGGGGGTACAGTTCAGGGCTGAAGCCGTAAGGTGCACAGTAACAGCACATTTTTTTTAAAAAAAGTAACGGCACATTTACTGGACACTGCAAATTCCTTTTTCCCTGTAAACGGCACACCCGGCCGCTGTAATATCTAAAATGTAAAGTTAATACCGACATGACTGAGTGGAATGGCCAGTCACGGGGACACAGGAGAGGGGAGTCTGTGGCGATTTCTACTTCCTCTGCAGGACCGCTGGTACGAGCCGTTGACAACGTCAGTGGGTGAAAGCCTTATTGTAATTGCTAGGATTATTAACCTTATTTATACAGGTAATCCCATTGAGACACGGGGTCTCATTTTCTAGAGCTGTTGAATCGATCAGTTCTGTTAAAGCAGAGCTGATCACAGTGGTCATCTGGCGTGTAGAGGAATGAATGAGCTTAACATTTTATTTTGTTGTGCTGCATCAAAGTGAAGAAATTCTGTCCCCCTCAATCATTCTGGCCTCATATTTATTTCATTGGAATTCATGCGTCTGTGGAAACATTATTGGTTATGATCTCAGGACTTCTATTTTTGGCTGTGAAGTTCCCTGATGCATCAGAAATTGAAGGAAGGTGAGAGAGCTGATCAAAGCGGACCCGGCAAGCTCCTTCATCAAATTCGACCAGTTGGGGAGGGCACGAGTAGCGGCAAAGGTGAACTGAATGACAGTGATTCAGTGGAGGAATACATCTGGAGCCCTGTGCTCTCCATGGAAAAAAGCTTAAGCCTGCATGGAAATTATGAAGGCACAGAATTGCACGGATGAGGAAAAATTCTATTCTCTGAGTGCACTGTGCTGATTTGATTTGACCTTGTCTTTTGTGCCCCGTGTTTACATTCCTCCTGACGAAGATAAGCGGAACGAGCGGCTCTCTGCTAACCCAAACAAGACACAGTTGTTATTGTCTCAACAGATGAACGCTCAAGGACAGTGCACCATGTGACAATTTACCACCTGCAAGCAGAGCGAGAGACGTTAGACTGTTTAGATCACATGACTTTAACATCTATCCACTGCCAGGAGGCGCCCTCTGCTGTTCACTAGCAATTGACACACCTACACTTGCACTCAACATTACACTACTGACACAATTACTGATGTATATTCACAATACACTGACTCTCTCAACTACTGCTTTGTCATTGTGTGATCTATTGTCTGCTAATTATGCATTTGAGAGTTTTTTTTCTTGTAATCAAAATTTTGGTCACAAATGAGCTCTATTTTGATCAACAATGCGTTTTTTTCTCTCTCCTATTGTGTTTTTCCCTATCCTCCCCTCCTCCCCCCCTCTTCACCCCCCCCCATTCGACTGGCGCCTTCGGGCTGCCCCGGCTATGGGATGCGCTTACTGAGCACGCCCAATGTCAAGTCAAATTTCAATTCTCCTGTATGTATTACGTATGGTAGTATTGACAATAGACCTTATTCATTCATTCATTCATTTACTTCCGTAAACACAACGCTGTGTCTGACGTTACATTTTCTTCTGCGCATGCGGGTCACTTCATAGCTGGAGAGTGTTCATACTCATGTCTGATGGGGGGTCGCATTTAAATTATAATGTGAACGCCCACACAAAAAAATCCAATCTCGGCAAAAAATCGGAATTGAGCATTAAGACCTGCAGTGTGACCATAGCCTTAGACTTCCTAAGCCTGATTCCACCAGTTTAAGCAGCTGTCACACTCAGAGCTCACATATGCCATTTTCTCACAGTGAAAGGATGAGATGTTCTCAGCCATTTATTTGGTCATATTACAAATTTTACCACAGAGTGTAAACTGGGAATGCGGTGACATCAGAGAGTGCACACTTTTCCCTCTCTGATCGCTGCTGCAGAATCACACAAAGAGGCAGGGAGCCTCTGATTACAATACTCCTCTCATAAGGCAACGGGCCACTCTATTTATAGATTGTGGATTTAATCTCTTTCTTTTATTATAAAGCACTTTTCATTTGGATTTTGTGTATGAAAAGTGTTATACAAATAAAGTTTATCATTTAAAGTTTATGCTTTTGTCAGAAAGTTGATTAAAGCAACATTGTCAGTGTAACTATCCTATGTTAACTCCCTAATGTTAGATTTAAGCTCGGGATACAGGCAAACACGGTCAATGTCTGTGCTACGGATTCACTCTGTGTCAGGGAGATTCAGCACAGTTTCGGTTCGGGCAGCGAAGCAGTACATGTCTACTGATCGGTGTTTTTTTCTGCTCCACTTCCCATTCATTGTCTATGTGAAACGCTCTGTGGCGCATTCTGGGAGGGTCACACACGATTTTTGTCTGTTGTCGAACTGAGCCAGTATAAAAACAGATTCGGCAATAAACGATATATTTATTGCTTCAAAATCACTTTCGTTGCTTCAGTTTCAAGGTAATAGATTATTGTTGAGGCGGCGCCATGATGAATCCATTGCTTACATCCTGCAGGTGCAGCCTTTCATGGACAACTCATCCAATAAAAACAGGTCCTTCCGGAGCTTCAGTTTTGCGAGGCTGTAATAGGCTGTAGATGGCTAGGGCAGCTTTCAATCAATGACGTGTACGTGATTCGGAAACAGGGAATGAAATGGCCACTGTTTCGTGAGTGATTCGTTCAGTTACAGTAAGTGATTCAGTACAGTTCACTCCCCCAAAACAACTAGTACATTCGAACGAATCTTTCGCAAACGTTACAACTCTGCTTGGCATTAATCCAGGCACTAATTACAGTCTAAGCCCAGTCACTTATTTTACAAGGGAGAGGAGTATATGATTGAACATATGGGCTGAACAATCACGCTGAATTAGGTTTAACGCAGTGCGCACAGATGCAGGACTCATTGCGCTACACACACCATTTTTTTCTCTGTGCAGTGAAAAGCTCTAATGTTTCTTCAAAAGATTTGGGATAGGCTATATTACAGGGTATACAATTGAAACTATAAGTTTATATACACTGTATAAAAAGACACAACCTTTTTTCCCTCATTGTCTGACATTAAATCAGACTTAACTGTTTAGGTCAGTTAGGATTACCCAAATTATTTCTATCTGATAAATAATTTTTTTGAGAATTACTTTCTTCAAAGTCAGAAGTTTACATTCACTAAGATTACTGTGCCCTTAAACAATTTGGGAAAGCCCAAATGATGATGTCATGGCTTTGAACGCTTCTGATAGGTTAATTGACAACATTTGAGTTAATTGGAGGCACAGCTGTGGATGTATTTTAAGGCACACCTCAAACACACTGCTTCCTTGTGTGACATCATGGGAAAAATCAAAAGACCTCTCCAAGTCTGGTTCATCCTTGGGTAAAATTTCCAGATGCCTGAAGGTGCCACATTCATCTGTTCAAACAATTATATGCAAGTATAAACACCATGGGAATATCCAGCCATCATACTGCTCAGGAAGGAGATGGGTTCTGTGTCCCAGAGATTAACATATTTTGGTGCAAAATGTGTGTGTCAGCCCCAGAACAGAAGCAAAAAAAAAAAAAACTTGTGAAGATGTTGGCTGAAGCTGGTAAAAAAATAAATAAAATAAGTGTCATTATCCACAGTGAAATGAGTCCTTGACCGATATGGGCTGGAAGGCCACTCAGTGAAGGGAAGAAGACATAATTCCAAGAGCAATATAAAAAGCCAGAAAAAAACACCTGTTTTAGACAGTGCCTCCATTTACCGGATCCACAACAGCCACTGCAGCCATACAACCTCAGGTACCGGTCTGTCAGGACTGGTCACAGAGGCTACACAGCCGAGACTCAGTGGAGTGTGCCTTTGCACCTTTCATTATAGTCTGCAGTGAAAAAACACACCTCCTGCAAGTTTGTGTGAAAATGAAAATGTGGATGGAATTTAAAAAAATATTCAGTGTATCATCAAATATATTTAAACTGATGGGTAACAATGCTTTGATTAGATTATAACTGTTACAACTCTGTTTATTAAAAAAAAAAAAAAAATCCCAGTGCATGCCGTTTCCTCATATGCCCCTGTCAGAAGAATTGTGCCAAAACATGCAGCTGAAATAGCATTACCAATGCGCTTCTGATGACAGACCTGCTTTTTGCAGATCAAAGTACATTAATATGAAATGCGCTAAAATACCAATGCGCTGAGATTGTGCCGGTACCACACCTTGTTTACAGTAAATAAGTCTCCACCTATAGGCAATTAGATGGTGTGACGCAAAGGGTGAAAAACAGACTATGTGCTGACATACACAAACAAATCCACTGCTGCAAGACAAGAAATGTGGTGCAAATGCCTGCCTTAGACCATTGTAATAGGGCCCACTGTGTGGTGCTTTTGATGGCCTTGTGGCCTGACCACAAGGTGTCTTACTGAAACCTTGTGGTCAGCAACACAACCACAGCCCCATTCACTATTCACTAAAAAAAAAAAAAAAACCACTGTACTTACGTAGGCCATCCTTCAAAGGTGGAGACAGTAAAAAGAGCCATCATGGCCATGAGGACGTTGTCAAAGTTGAATTCACTGTTATACCAGATCCTCTCCTTGACCACTGGTAGAGCTGTGTCTCCATTGTTATACAGAATGTATGTACCCCTAGGGTTTAAAGACAATGTTAAAGATAGAACATGACTACATGTACAAGAACACACATAGAGACACCCATGACAGATAGCAGGCCAGACCCTTAAGCCAAGAAAGAATTGGACAGAACGTACTTGCACTCCTCTGGGCTGGACTTTGCATCATCAGTGCATCGATAAAATTTGCCCTTTAAAAATAAACAGGAGAAAAAAATACACAATACTGTCCATTTCTGTTCAATTATCTACCAATAATTAGATCTTAAGATGTGTCAGGAAAAGACAGACTACGATCAATTGGGAGTCTGATCATTTTAAAATTTTCTCTTCTGTTGTACCTTGAAGAGCTGCACTCCAATACAAGCAAACATGAACTGCAGCAGTGTGGTGACGATCATGATGTTGCCAATGGTCCTGATGGCCACAAATACGCACTGGACTACATGCTGCAAAACATACAGGTAAACGTTTTTAGGAGAAATGCCCAGCAATGCACCACAAACACCACTTTGTTTATGTCCACTTGAGACAGTATTCATGTACTGTAGAATAGCAGACACCTTCACATGCATAGACACACTGCACCATGTTGTATTACTGTCAGTCTGACCTTGAGTCCCTTGGCTCTGTTGATGGCCCTGAGCGGACGGAGAACTCTCAAAACTCGTAGAATCTTCACCACTGAGATGGCAGAGGACCTAAATAACATTACAACAGAGCTCCATGCATAAACTAAGAAATTTAATGGGCATGTTACCACAGAAATGCTACAGTTTGATATTGTCTTTTAAAAAACATTTTAATATACAGAAGCCATCTTCTGATTGCCTGGCAACGCCACAGACAAAATATACAAAGCTGAGAGATTACAAGAAAGACAGAGGCAAGGTACTAAAATAATGCTGAACTGAGATTTATGGTACAACAACAGTGAAAAATAACTTTGGGGGTGGGGGGCAACTTTAAAACCTTCACTTGGGGAAAAGGAGGTAATGTGATGGGGAGGTTTGTCTGTTAGCAGGATTACACAAAAACTACTGGACAGATTTTGATGAAATCTTCACCAGAAGTGGCCCATGGGCTACTAATGAAGCCATTAGATTTTGGAGGGAGGTGATCCACGAGCACATACCTCTGCCAAGGCCCTATCTCACCGTGTTAAAAATGGAAACTACTGGACAGATTTTGATTAAATTACACAAAAGGTGGCCCTTGGACTACGGAGGAATCCATTAGATTTTAGAGGTGATTTATGAGCGCATACTTCTGCCAAGGCCTTACCTTCTCACAATATGTTAGCATGATTACACAAAAACTACGGAATGGATTTTGATGAAATGTTCAACAGAGGTGGCCCATGGACTATGGAAGAAAGCATTAAATTTTGGAAGTGATCTGAGCCCACATGCCTCCACGAAGGCCTTATCTTCTCACAATATGTTAGCAGGATTACACAAAAACTACTGGATGGATTTTGATAAAATCTCATGAGAAGTGGCCCATGGACTATAGATAAATCCATTACATTTTGGAGGTGATCCATGTGCACATATAGTGCATCTGGAAAGTATTCACAGCACTTCACATTTTCCACATTTTGTTTTGTTACAATCTTATTCCAAAATGGATTAAATTCATTTTTTCCCCAAAATTCTACACACAATACCCCATAATGACAACATGAAAAAAAGTTTTTGTGAGATTTTTGCAAATTTATTAAAATAAAAAACTAAGAAATCACATGTACATAAGTATTCACAGCCTTTGCTCAGTACTTTGTTGATGCACCTTTGGCAGCAATTACAGCATCAAGTCTTTTTGAATATGATGCCACAAGCTTGGCACACCTATCTTTGGGCAGTTTCACCCATTCCTTTTTGTAGCACCTCTCAAGCTCCATCAGATTGGATGGGAAGCGTCGGTGCACAGCCATTTTCAGATCTCTCCAGAGATGTTCAGTTGGATTCAAGTCTGGGCTCTGGCTGGGCCACTCAAGGACATTCACAGAGTTGTCCTGAAGCCACTCCTTTGATATTTTGGCTGTGTGCTTGGGTCGTTGTCCTGCTGAAAGATGAACCGTCGCCCCAGTCTGAGGTCAAGAGCACTCTGGAGCAGGTTTTCATCCAGGATGTCTCTGTACATTGCTGCATTCATCTTCCCCTCTATCCTGACTAGTCTCCCAGTTCCTGCCACTGAAAAACATCCCCACAGCATGATGCTGCCACCACCATTGGCATGTTTATGAGCGGTGCCTGGTTTCCTCCAAACATGACACCTGGCATTCATGCCAAAGAGTTCAATCTTTGTCTCATAAGGCCAGAGAATTTTGTTTCTCATGGTCTGAGAGTCCTTCAGGTGCCTTTTGGCAAACTCCAGGCGGGCTGCCATGTGCCTTTTACTAAGGAGTGGCTTCCGTCTGGCCACTCTACCATACAGGCTGGATTGGTGGATTGCTCCAGAGATGGTTGTCCTTCTGGAAGGTTCTCCTCTCTCCACAGAGGAACGCTGGAGCTCTGACAGAGTGACCATCGGGTTCTTGGTCACCTCCCTGACTAAGGCCCTTCTCCCCTGATCACTCAGTTTAGACGGCCGGCCAGCTCTAGGAAGAGTCCTGGTGGTTCCGAAATTCTTCCATTTACGGATGATGGAGGCCACCGTGATCACTGGGACCTTCAAAGCAGCAGAAATTTTTCTGTACTCTTCCCCAGATTTGTGCCTCGAGACAATCCTGTCTTGGAGGTCTACAGACAGTTCCTTTGACTTCATGCTTGGTTTGTGCTCTGCCATGCACTGTCAACTATGGGACCTTATATAGACAGGTGTGTGCCTTTCCAAATCATGTCCAATGAACTGAATTTACCACAGGTGGACTCCAATTAAGCTGCAGAAACATCTCAAGGACGATCAGTGGAAACAGGATGCACCTGAGCTCAATTTTGAGCTTCATGGCAAAGGCTGTGAATACTTCTGGACATGTGATTTCTTAGTTTTTTATTTTTAATAAATTTGCAAAAATATTTAAAAAAAACTTTTTCATGTTGTCATTATGGGGTATTATGTGTAGAATTTTGAGGGGAAAAAATAATTTAATCCATTCTGGAATGAGGCTGTATTATAACAAAATGTGGAAAAATGAAGTGCTGTGAAGACTTTCTGGATGCACTGTATAGCAACTTTAAGATCTTTGCAAAATAAAATATTCTTCTAGAAGATATCAAAAATCCTTCACTGCAGAGTGACTGTGACAGTACTTACTGAATGCCAAAGGACACCAGAGACACACCGACAACAAGCAGGTCTAATAGGTTGAAGTAGTTCCTGCAGAAGGCTCCTTTATGAAGGAATGCTCCAAATGCCGTCATCTGGAACGAGGAGAGAAAACAGTCAGAAGGTCTGCCAACATCCACGCAAACACACCAGACACTTGACAGTATGAAGAGATTTAAACAACTGTGATAATTTAGATGATCTTTCTTAATTTCTTTCTTTTCTTTCTTTCTCTTTTCGTCTTTTTTATGATGGTACAGTACAGGTACATCTCAAAAAATTAGAATATCATGAAAAAGTTCAATATTTTGGAGGCACAATATTACCTCACAAACCGGCCTCAGTTTGTGAGAACCTGGGACTGTGTGTCCGACACGATCATCGGTAGCACGGGGGCCCCCCAGGGAACAGTTTTGGCTCCCTTCCTGTTCACCCTTTATACTGCGGACTTCTCACACAACACAACACACTGCCATCTACAGAAGTTCTCTGACGACTCTGCGATCGTCGGCCTCATCTCCAATGGAGATGAAGCTGAGTACAGAGGGCTTATCCAGGACTTCGTGGACTGGTGCCATCGGAACTGCCTCCAGATCAACGCGAGGAAAACTAAGGAGCTGGTGATGGACTGCCGCAGGCAAGGACAACCCCTCACAGCACCAGTAAATATACAGGGAACAGACATCGAGATGGTGACATCCTACAAGTACCTGGGTGTTCATCTGAACAATAAACTAGACTGGTCACACAATACCGACGCACTCTACAAGAAGGGACAGCGCAGGATGTTCCTACTGAGGAGACTCAGGTCTTTTGGTGTACAAGGGGCGCTGCTGAAGTCATTCTATGACACGGTGGTGGCATCAGCCATCACTTTTGGAGTGATCTGCTGGGGCAGTGGCATTACAGCAGCCAATAGGAAGAGACTGAACAAACTGATCAAGAAAGCTAGCTCTGTCCTGGGGCAGCGCCTTGATCCAGTGGAGGAGATAGGAGAGAGAAGGATGGTGGCTAAACTGTCATCTCTGCTGGAGTCCGAGTTCCACCCTATGCAGGACATACTGAATGCACTGAGGAGCTCATTTAGCAGCAGACTACATCATCCTAGGTGCACAACCGGGAGGTTTCGTAGGTCCTTCCTACCTACGGCTGTCAGACTGTACAACCTAAGCAGGGCTGCTCGCAGAGATAGCAAAAAGACGTAACAAACTAATAGTTTTTTGAATGCAAAAGATGCAATAGACTTACACAATGGTCCCCTCCAGTATACAACTAGGAAAATACCGGTCGCTATGGAGGGTGAGAATATGTATGGGTACATAATCATACCATGTAGGATAACTAAGTAGACGGTTGTGCTGTTTCATTCCATCTAGCTACAATGCTCCGCACTGTGTGTGTTTATATATTTATATATTTATTCCATCTAGCAACAATGCTCCGCACTGTGTGTTTATATATTTACATATTCATTCCATCTAGCTACAATGCTCCGCACTGTGTTTATATACTCATATATTTATTCCATCTAGCTACAATGCTCCGCACTGTGTGTCTATATATATATATTTATATCTATGTGTACATATGTATACTCGCTGCTCTTGTTTTTCTCTTGCCTTCTGATTGTTGCTCTGAGTGTTGCTATCCCTGTGCTGTTGCAATCCTGGAATTTCCCCATTTTGGGACTAATAAAGGCTTATCTTATCTTATCTTATTTTTTGTCACTTATTTCAGAAAGTGAAACCCATATATTATATAGATTCATTACACAGACAGTGATATATTTCAAGTGTTTATTTATTTTAATTTTCATGATTATGGCTTACAGCCCATGAAAACCCCAAATTCAGTTTCTCAAAAAATTAGAATATTACATAAAATTAATTTCAAAAAATAGTTTTTTAATAGAAATGTTGGCTGACTGAAAAGTATGTCCATGTACACACTCAATACTTGGTCGGGGCTCCTTTTGGATTAATTACTGTATCAATGTGGCGTGGCATGGAGGTGATCAGCCTGTGGCACTGCTGAGGTGTTATGAAGGTCCAGGTTGCTTTGATAGTGACCTTCAGCTTGTCTGCATTGTTGGGTCTGGTGTCTCTCATCTTCCTCTTGACAATACTCCATAGATTCTCTCTGGGGTTTAGGTCAGGAGAGTTTGCTGGTCAATCAAACACAGTGATGTCATAGTCATTAAACCAGGTTTTGATGCTTTTGGCAATGTGGGGGGGGGGGGGGGTGGAGTCCTGCTGGAAAAAGAAATCAGCTTCTCCATAAAGCTTGTCAGCAGAGGGAAGTATGAAGTGCTCTAAAATTTCCTGGTAGCTGACTTTGGTCTTGATAAAACACAGTGGACAAATACCAGCAGATGACCTCTGCTCAGATAAAAGTAAATTTTGCATTTCATTTGTAAATCAAAGTCCCAGAGTCTGGTGAAAGAGTGGAGAGGCACAGAATCTAAGTTGCTTGAGGTTTAGTGTGAAGTTTCCACAGTGATGATTTCAGGAACCATGTCATCTGCTGGTGTCAGTAGTGCCACAGGCACTACTGACACCAGCCACTACTGTGGCCTCAGTAGTGCCACAGGCTGATCACCTCCACGCCATGCCACACTGATACAGTAATTAATCCAAAAGAAGCCCCAACCAAGTATTGAGTGTGTACATGGAAAAAAATATTGAACTTTTTCATGATATTCAAATTTTTTAAGATGTACCTGTATCTATACTAAACTGGTTCAATGGTGTATTCTGCTCTTGTTTGTGATCTTACATTCAAAATAACTCCTTTATTAAAACATGAAAATACCAAAAATCATATTTTGACTGGCAGTTTCTGAGAGGTCTGTATTAAACATGTTAACTAGGGTACAGAGTGGATACACTCTTCTTAAAACAGAACCCCAATAACAAATTAACAGAATAGCATCTGATGTTGGTGGCCATGTTTAAATGCACACTAATAAAACTATTATATTTGGATTGCTGGATTTACCTGATTATTCAAGCAGTCATGGAAATAGCACAATCTAATGCTCTTTATCAGATAAAGGCCATTATCAGATTATGAGAAATCAGATAAACACAACTACTTTGCTGGCGAATAATTGCTTTATTTAGTGCATGTATACCTGTTAAGCTGATTTATTTATTTGTGTGTGTGTGTGTACTTGTGCCTGTGCAAATATGTCATTAAAATGCCAGCAGATGCAGACGTAAATATGACAAATGCGGGCAAATGTTTTTGGAGTGAGGGGGAAGCTTAGATAATGCTTAATAAAATGAAGGAACTGAAAATTCTTAATTTTCTAAACAGAAGCAAATACAGACATGCCAGTGCTCTAAAGACAGTGTCTGTGAAAACGCTGCAGGTTGGGGTTTAGTGGAATGACAACCCTGACCCATAAAGGACGTTTCATATTCAAAAGGAAGATTGAGTTTTACATCATATACTTGTGGGAAATAATCATCATGTATGAGTTTTTATCCCCAAAAACTTAATACTGAAGTGCATGTAAATGCTTCAGATTTCATGATTACCATTAGCTGATTATTCATTTATCTGTTTACTTTGCCCATGTAAATGAGCTCATTGCCACTTTCAATTAATAATTTGTTCAATTTTTAACAGTCAAATCAGTCAAAACTTACAGTCATGAATTTACATTCAAAATGAACCTTAGAATCTTATTCTGACTGATAGTAATGATGCACACGTGCAGTACAGTATGCATGCATATTCACGAGCACACACACATATACAGTATACAGTACACACACACACACACACACACACACACACACAAACACATTTATATATGATTAAACAGCATGAAATACACATAAAAACATGAAGACACCCATTTATATTACAGGTTAAACAACAAGCTGTAGCAAAAACAATGATAATCTCGCACATTTTCAATCTTAATCTATATTACATAGAATTTACCTGGTGGAGTCATGCAACGAGCATTAGGGCAAGGTAAAGGATTTAATTTCAATGCAAAAAAGTTTCAAATGTTTGGACATCTTTAATCACTTCCTTTTGAGGAAAATCAGCCAAAAAAATACATAAATAAATAAAATAAAGAATCTGATCTGTGTCCACAGTCAACCAGGCAGTAGTGTATGACGTAAGATCAACCTCATCCATCCATAGTCCAGAATCATTTATACTTAAATATGACTGCAATTGAAAAGTTAAAAAAGGGAATCTGGTATTGGTTATATTAGTGAAAATGTAAAAAAAACCCAAAACATTCTGACAAATTTTTGAAAAATATATACATTTTTTGTGAAATGCCACCAGAATCTCAGTGCCAATCAAGGGTTATACAGTGGCTATAAAAAGTCTACACACCCCTGTTCAAATGCCAGGTTTTTGTGATGTAAAAAATGAAACCAAGATAAATCATTTCAAAACTTTTTCCACCATTAATATGACCTATAACTTGTACGACTCAATTGAAAAACAAACTGAAATCTTTTAAGAGGAAAAATTAAAAAATAAAAAAAACTTACAATAACCTGGTTGCATAAATATGCACACCCTTAAACTAATACTTTGTTGCAACACCTTTGGCTTTTATTACAGCACTCAGTCTTTTTGCATAGGAGTCCATCAGCGTGGCACATCTTGATGGGGCAATATTTGCCCACTCTTCTTTGCAAAAACACTCCAAATCTGTCAGATTGTGAGGGCATCTCCCGTGCACAGCCCTCTTCAGATCACCTCACAGATGTTCGATCTGATTCAGGTCTGGACTCTGGCTGGGCCATTCCAAAACCTTAAACTTCTTCTGGTGACGCCATTCTTTTGTTGATTTGGATGTGTGCTTTGGGTCATTGTCGTGCTGAAAGATAAAGTTCTTCTTTATCGTCAGCTTTCTAGCAGAAGCATGAAGGTTTTGTGCCAACACTGACTGGTATTTTGAACTGTTCATAATTCCCTCCACCTTGACTAAGGCCCCAGTTCCAGCTGAAGAAAAACAGCCCCAAAGCATGATGCTGCCCCCACCATGCTTCACTGTAGGTATGGTGTTCTTTTGGTGATGAGCAGTGTTGTGTTTGCACCAAATATACCTTTTGGAATTATGGCCAAAAAGTTCAACCTTGGTTTCATCGGACCATAACACATTTTCCCACATGCATTTGGGAGATTTCAAATGTGTTTTTGCAAAATGTAGCAAGGCTTGGATGTTTTTCTTCATAAGATAAGACTTCCATCTTTCCACTCTAGACAGGAGATTGTTGTCACATGTACTAAATAGCCAGTACTTGCCAGAAATTCCTGCAGCTCCCTCAATGTTGCTATCGGCCTCTTGCCAGCCTCCCTGACCAGTTTTCTTCTTGTCTTTTCATCAACTTTGGAGGGATGTCCAGTTCTTGGTAATGTCACTGTTGTGCCATATTTTCTCCACTTGATGATGACTGTCTTCACTGTGTTCCATGGTATATTTAATGCCTTGGAAATTCTTTTATACCCTTCTCCTGACTGATACCTTTGAACGATGAGATCCCTCTGATGCTTTGGAAGCTCTCTGCAGACCATGGCTTGTGCTGTAAGATGTGACTACAAAAATGTCAGGAAAAGCCTACTAGAACAGCTGAACTTTATTTGGGGTTAATCAGAGGCATTTTAAATGGTGGCAGGTGTGTGCTGATTCCCATGTAACATGAGTTTGAATGTGATTGGTTAATTCTGAACACAGCCACATCCCCAGTTATAAGAGGGTGTGCATATTTATGCAACCAGGTTATTGTAAGTTTTTTTTATTTTTTCCCTTAAAAGATTTCAGTTTGTTTTTCAGTTGGGTTGTACAGGTTATAGGTCACATTAATGGTGGAATGATTTATCTTGGTCTCATTTTTTTACATCACAAAACCTGGCATTTGAACAGGGGTGTGTAGACTTTTTTATATCCACTGTACTTTTCAACAGTTAAAAAAGAAAGACATGTATTGAAAATACGAAAAGCTGCTGATCCATTTAATAGTGGAATATGAAAAGGTAAGGTCGACTGTGATGAAAATTGACTGACAGACCAAAAAAAAAAAACAATCTGACGTGGACAGACGATCATCATGTGGACAGATCGGCGCGCTATGACAACAAGACAAGCAAGTGGGTAATTTGGATCAAAAAAGTCATAGACAAAAAAAAAAATTATAAATGAGGAGAGGGATGGGTTTGTTGCTCAGGCAGCGCAACATTTTTAACGGTTTACCTTAATAAGGATCTCAAATGTAAACATACTAGTGAAGACATAGTCTGCATAGCCTAGGATCTGAGGAGGCAATCAGAGTGACATAAGCACGCAGGGTTACTGAAGCTCTACCCAGGAGAGCACCACACAGCACACACAGGACATTTACCTTCAACAGGATCTCAACAGTAAAGATTGCGGTGAAAGCATAGTCAAAATAACCAAGTATCTGAAAAAGGCAATGCACAAGTTCAGGTCATTCCAGGGTAACAGCACAGTGAGAGATCCATCACATACTTTCAACTGCAGATTTGTTGTAATATAGCAAAGCTGCACTAGGCAAAACACCAATATGGAAAAAAATGTGGGGGGGAAAAAACCCAAGCGTTTCTTAAATTTCACCCAATCAAAGAGAAGCAGTTTATAAATGAAATCATGACAATAAATGTTCATTTAAATTGCAATAAGAAGTGTCAGACTTAAAAAAAAAGAGTAGTTATAAAATCTGATTTTTCACTACATGAACATCTTGTCTATAACAATTTCTACTTTGTATCATTCAGAAAAACTCAAATGCCATGAATACACAACACTTGATTATTTACTATTAGCACATATCATGTTTATCATGAACAACTGCCAGGTTATCACTACTAGTATCGTGTTGGAGGAATGTACAGATACAGTAGATGTCAGAAGACAAACTGATCACACTGCACCATGCTTTGTTCTTGGTACTGACAGAGAAATCGTATTTCGAGTCGATTTTTGATTATGTTATTCTGATGACATGACATTTAATCATTATTCTGAATTTGCATTTAACCATATGCATCTGATCCTCTGTGAATTGAGTGTGTGCTGGTCTGTATAACTGATCTTGCGACCAGCATGTGCCTTCTGAGGTCAACACATGACCCTGTATCTCCTTAGTTAAGACTCGGTGCCGGTACTGTGTTCTTAAATTATCTGTACACTTGTGATGTCTTGTGATTCTGCTGACAAAGCAGACACCTCAAGTGTCTGTATCTTTCTTTAATCATGTGGCTCAGATTTAGATACAGTGAACAGTGTGTATACTGTAAGTTGGATGTCTCGGCAGAATGTTTATGCATTTTCCACTTGGTACTTCTGGGTGTGAAACTGTGTCACCGCACAGGAATAAACCCTTTTCCTTTTCTGACCGCAAACGCCGTTGCCTCAGCTCATTCTTCTAAGTTAGAATTCCTCTAACAGTGCAATGTTAGCTTTTTTTCTGCACTACACAGAAAAAAAACCCACTTAACATAAGGACTTTATTTTCATGTGCATGCCAAAGACCAGAACACACAACAGCAAGGCTAATTTACCAATAACAGACCATTTAAAAGAAGCTTTAAAGAGCCCAGTCTCACCAAAAACTAGTGCAAATATTACAATTTCCCACCTATTATTAACAGCATTTAAGCACAGTAGTTACATATCAGCACAAGAGTAGTAGAAGCAACGGCTCCCAGGGGTTGTGAAAATAAGTGCCTACAGAGAGAGTGCAGAGGAGTGAGATACAGTGGGGTAAAAAAGTATTTAGCCAGCCACCAATTGTGCAAGTTCTCCCGCTGGTGAAAAATAAGTATTTGGTCAATAACAAAAGTTCATCTCAATACTTTGTTATATACCCTTTGTTGGCAATGACAGAGGTCAAACGTTTTCTGTAAGTCTTCACAAGGTTTTCACGCACTGTTGCTGGTATTTTGGCCCATTCCTCCATGCAGATCTCCTCTAGAGCAGTGATGTTTTGGGGCTGTCGCTGGGCAACACAGACTTTCAACTCCCTCCAAAGATTTTCTATGGGGTTGAGATCTGGAGACTGGCTAGGCCACTCCAGGACCTTGAAATGCTTCTTACGAAGCCACTCCTTCGTTGCCCGGGCGGTATGTTTGGGATCATTGTCATGCTGAAAGACCCAGCCACGTTTCATCTTCAATGCCCTTGCTGATGGAAGGAGGTTTTCACTCAAAATCTCACAATACATGGCCCCATTCATTCTTTCCTTTACACGGATCAGTCGTCCTGGTCCCTTTGCAGAATAACAGCCCCAAAGCACGATGTTTCCACCCCCATGCTTCACAGTAGGTATGGTGTTCGTTCTCCTCCAAACACGACAAGTTGAGTTTTTACCAAAAAGTTCTATTTTGGTTTCATCTGACCATATGACATTCTCCTAATCCTCTTCTGGATCATCCAAATGCTCTCTAGCAAACTTCAGACGGGCCTGGACATGTACTGGCTTAAGCAGGGGGACACGTCTGGCACTGCAGGATTTGAGTCCCTGGTGGCGTAGTGTGTTACTGATGGTAGCCTTTGTTACTTTGCTCCTAGCTATCTGCAGGTCATTCACTAGGTCCCCCCGTGTGGTTCTGGGATTTTTGCTCACCGTTCTCGTGATCATTTTGATCCCACGGGGTGAGATCTTGCGTGGAGCCCCAGATCGAGGGAGATTATCAGTGGTCTTGTATGTCTTCCATTTTCTAATAATTGCTCCCACATTTGATTTTTTCATACCAAGCTGCTTACCTATTGCAGATTCAGTCTTCCCAGCCTGGTGCAGCTTTACAATTTTGTTTCTGGTGTCCTTTGACAGCTCTTTGGTCTTGGCCATAGTGGAGTTTGGAGTCTGACTGTTTGAGGTTGTGGACAGGTGTCTTTTGTACTGATAACGAGTTCAAACAGGTGCCATTAATACAGGTAACGAGTGGAGGACAGAGAAGCCTCTTAAAGAAGAAGTTACAGATCTGTGAGAGCCAGAAATCTTGCTTGTTTGTAGGTGACCAAATACTTATTTTCCACCATAATTTGCAAATAAATTCTTTAAAAATCAGACATTGTGATTTTCTGGATTTTTTTTCTCATTTTGTCTCTCATAGTTGAGGTATACCTATGATGAAAATTGGAGACCTCTCTCATCTTTTAAGTGGGAGAACTTGCACAATTGGAGGCTGACTAAATACTTTTTTGCCCCACTGTATGATGTTGAAATGTTAAAAATATTAAAATGTTGACGAGAGATCCTAACCGTTAGTGGAGTGAGCACCTAACCAGCATCAAAATAAGTATGTTAAAAAACTAGCAGCAGCTTGAAATAGTGAGAGGTATTACGCAAGTGCAGTAACAGCAGTGCATGTGAAAAAGGGTTTTGTAGTATAGAGTGTAGGTTTTTTTTAACTGGTGGGAAAGCGTGCAATTAATACTTATTTTGGTGAGATTGGGTTAGCTTAAAATACTAAGAGCCGAAGAAATTTCAAGTTAAAATTTGTGTGTAATTGTACTGAAAATTGCATAATGCAGCTTGTTTTTTTTTAACAATTCATCAGTAGAAGAGTTGAAATGAGCTTGAAAAAACTCAGCTTGATGGCAGTTACTGTATATAAACAGACGAGTTTGCAATGGAGTAATATGAGGGCGTCGTATATAACAGCTAGAAGGAAGCAGAAATACAGTTATAACAGCTACTGTTTCACATATAGAAATTAAGTGGTTTACCAATCTATAAATCTTGTCATTTCCATCAGCGTGTGAATGGGTGGATAACCGAATCTGTTAAGTGTTTTAGTCATCCAGGGATGAGAAAAAAGCGCTATAAGTGAATGCCATTTACCATTTTCAATGCTTTCTTTCATATATTATTTCACTGGTGACGTTTCAAACAAAATCAGCATGTGTACAAGTAGTACAGTACAGTATCTATGAGTCAAACATTCAGGCTACAGAATGCTGTAAAAGCTTTCTCCCTCCAGAGGTTTCTTTCTCCTCCTGGATCTGTTTGATGTGGAACAGTTATTTCCGTGAGAACAGCAGGTCTCACATCTACTGACTACTGCTGCCAGAGCAGCTTGTTTCAGACAACGGTTGAACTGAGTGGCTACAAAAACACTTAGCATGACGTACTAAGTAGGGTTTATTTCCAACTGTGAATATAAAGCTGAAAATTAATTAATTAGGGCCACTTTATTAACAGCTTAAAAAGGACTATCTTCTTAAGTTTACCTCATACTTAACATCTACTGTGACAAAGTTAAAAACAAAGCACAAACGATGATATTCAAAGCCTTTATGTAAGTGGAGGTATACATACGATATTGCGAGCAGAGAAGTTGCGTATGGGGTCCTCAGCAGCCAAAGAGACAGAGCTGAGCATGATGAAGACCAGGATGAGGTTGGTGAAGATCTGATGGTTGATCAGCTTATGGCAAAGTACACGAAACCTACAAAAGAGGGGAAGACAAATACAAAACCCTTAACACTAACATGACATATGACATGATAGTCCTATATAATATTTTTGTCATGCTTATTCAGTCCATCAGCAATGATGTTGTCAAGTATGAACTCACGGGTTAGTGCTGCTGAAAATGAAGAAGGCGCTGCCCTCTGGGATGGGTGGAGTCTTCTCTTTGATGCTGAGTTCAGAAAATCGCTGAGGGCGAGGTCCAAGGGGGACTTCTGGGAGTTCGTCATTTTCATCCCCATCGTCACACTCTGGAAAATACAGATTTCAACCCTGATGTTGTCTTTAAAAATGGGAAATTCAAACTGTCCTTTACAAGGAGTATTAGTGCCATATTTTTTTTTTTTTAAAAAGGGTTTTGCATTTCGAGAATAAAGTCAAAATTCAGAAAAGAAACCAAAAGGTGAATTAAAGGCAGACATTTCATGATCCATTTTGAGATTATACTGTGTCATGATCCTGAGCACGATGGGGGCCGTGCTCAGTCTCCAGTTTGAGTTTAGTCTTTTTCTGTTTCTTTGTTTCTTTGCTTATTACGGTCTGCTGTATTTGGTCTCTGTTCATTTATGAGTTGTTTGTACTCTTGGTTTTGTCTTTTTAGTCTTGTCTATAGTGTGCTGTTTTGTAGTAATTACATCTTTTGGGGTTCTGTTGTCTTATTCTTGTATTATTATTTAGTTTCCGGCTTTTGACAGTGCTGTGCAGCTTCTGGCTGTCAAACTGTTTCGCGGGCTGCACAGCTGTCACTGATTATGTTACTGCCGTAGTCATGTATCCACACCTGTCTTTTATCAATCATCCGTCCATTTTACCTATTTAAGAACACGGCAATGTCCCCTGTTGCCGTGTCCTACTGTTAGCCTCTCAGAAGATTCAGTCAAAACTCTGAGTGAGCGTGATTCTGCGCTGAGGTGAACGGGTGTGTTCCATCCAGGTATTTTTGCCTCTTTTCCTTTTTCCTCAGCCGTGAGCCACATTTCCTTTCGGGTGTGACTCCGGCTGATTTAATCTCTTTTCCCCCAGCATCCCCACACACCTTAACCTGTGTCCCTACCAGGTTATTCTCTCCTCCTGTGACGTGTAGCCCCGTTCTCCTCCTGCGCCTTCATCATTTCATTATATGTAAGTTTTAGTGTTGTATGTAGCGTTCGTGTTTTTGTTAATAAATGTGCAAACTCATAGCAAGCGCTTGGTGTCCTCTGTAGTATTTGGAAAGGACGATTTATGACAATACTCCATAAACTCATTGCATTATTTCATTTTATTTTAACTCAGCAAGAACACACCTACATATTTATTTTGAAGGCGTAGCTGTCCAAACGTTTGACTCACAGTGTGTGTAAATAGCATGCTGACAATTTTATTTGTCAATCATCTATGTTGCTGTAATAACATGTAATAACATGACATACAGTAAAGCACACATGGAGAGTAGTAGCACCGAACGGCACCAATTTAGAGCCAAATGAGTCAAATGAATCTGCAGCTGTCATTTCATTTCAAATCAAAATAACTTTGGCAGTGCACAAGCACCCGTCTGATATTCTTTTACAGAAAATGCTAATTATCTACAATTACATTGGTGTTATTTGTCCATTCACCATTTAGATTAACATGCACGCTGTGAAATGGTGTACACATAAAAGATAGCATCTAATTAAAACACTGAAGGCCTGTTTCATTGGCCATGTTGAAATTATTTTTCTATTCAGGCTCAGTTACAAAAGAAAAAGTGTTGCAAATTTAGAGGAAATTTTTGCAAATTTATGAGAAAAGTCTCAAATTTACAAGAAAAATGCCTCCAATTTATGAAAAAGAAAATTACAATTTTTTATAAGAAGAAAGTCTCACATGCACACGGAAAGAGTCTATCAGTAAAAACACGGAAATTTACAAGGAAAAAGTTCATTTATGTGGAAAAAAAATTGTAAATTTACAAGAAATTACAGAATTAAAACAAAAACTTCTAACTGGTGACAGTCAAGTTTTTACTATTCAAGTACCTTTTTACGTGATATTTTTCTACTCTGACTCTCATATTTGATGGCTGTTTATATATACTTCAGTAATTATTAATAAGGTAATACTTATTTAATTGAGCACAATTTCTCCTTCATCTGCCAACTTTTGTGTATAGGGATAACCTATCATTTTTTTTTAAATTCTGTACTGAGAAGATATTAACAGTACTGTAACTATTAAATAATGCTGGCTAGGTTTACTGCATAATCCATATAAGAGTGCAGTAACAAAATCGTAGTACTACCACAGAACATTTATCAGATAGAATGCATTTCAATCATTTGGCTTGCAAATTAACACACTAACATTAGCCATGTAGAAATTAGCATTAATGCTCCTTGAAACTTTTCTATTAAGACTTATTTTTCAGGTGATTCCAGAATGCAGACTCTCCCATTATGAAAAGCTGCAGCCCACAGCTTTTTCTGCAGACTTTGCAGACAGCCACTGGTAGAGTCGGTCCCTGCCTGAGCCATTGTTCGTACCGGCCAGTTTCTAGCCAAAGCTCATTACACCCACACAACAAGGCACTGCAGCGACGACACCCCACATCCACTGCATCTGTGGGCCTCCTGGGGCGGGTCACTGGTGAAAACTGACTCAATCAGGTGCAGAGCACACTTCACTTTAGGCTCTCCAATTTATTTTATTTTTCCATCTGATAAGCGAACTATAGCGAGCTATTTATTCAGTCAGGTAGCCATTTGTTGTGAAAGACATGTGCTTAAATTTTCAAGCACTTTCAAGCACCTTTTGCAAGACTTAACCACTTTCACAACCTTGAAAACACAATTAAAATTCAAGCACTTTCAAGCACCCGTGGGAACCCTGAGAATGGTATGCCATTGCTGAGCGCTGCGGCACTCCGAAGGTTGACATCTCTTCATCTTTAAGTGCCCTGAGTGCAGCAACATAAAGCGCCGACTGTCCAGCCAGTTTTCGTGGCTAGTACAGGGTGTTGAGCACATTGAGGCTAGACTGTGTAGAAAACGGACAGAAAATAGTCCCTCCTGGTGGGGAAAAAATGCCCCCTGTGAACAGACAGCCTCACTCCCCCCATTACACTGAGAAACTGAGGCATCAGAGCGCCGTCTGTCCACGTGGACAGGGATTTGTTTTAGGCAGTGCTTTGTGGACACTAGCTGTTTTTGATAAACGGCGGAGGGAAAACTTGTCACCATGGGTTGAGATGCCGTCTCGGCACTGAGCCCATGTTTTCCCTCATCCCTGCCTCCCATTGAGCAGCGTCTCAGCTGGCCCCCAGCTGGCAGCATTATGGACGGCTGGGGCCAATTAGTCTTCATCAGCTGGGGCGCTGCCAATGAGGATAAATAGGAGCAGCCTCGATGACTCGGGGCTGCGACATAAGCACTGCTAGGCTGAAGCCCCTTCGTCTGGTGTCAGCCTCAACTCCCCTTGCAGCATTCCTGTGTTTGTATCCCGCTGTGAGGATGTACGTCTTGCTACCCCCACGTCCGGTACGAGCTGCTTACCTCTGCGCTGTGCAACCTGTGAGTGTACCTCTGCATGAGTATCTGTGCTCTCCTCATCCCTTATCCCTTACCCAAAATAAACCATCTCGACTCACTGGCTTGTCCCTGGCTCTGATTGCCCGGCTCCCTAGAGCCGGATATGACAGTATGTCGCAGCCAGAAGAGTTGCCGGCGGCCGTGAGTCGCTGTGGAAATGTACCTTTCTGTCCGGGTGTCAGCGCTGCTAGCATGCCGTTTCCCAGGAGTCACTTCCGGCGCCAGGGCGACGAGCTAAGGTCCATCTCGGAGGCTGTCGACGGGACATTCTTCACCCTGCACGACGCCTCCAACGCGAGACGCTGGCATCCGGGCCGTGCTGAGGAACTCCTGGACTGTCACCCTCACTCTCTGTACCATCTGGAGGACAGTGCCAGGATAGACGTTGCAGGTACACAGCGAGAGAAGCTCCACGGGGTGGATGGAAATCCCGGCAGGGAGTCGAAGTGGGCGACGTCTTTCCCCGCTTCGGAGTCCCGTTCCTGCCGCTATTCCAGTCCGGGAGTTCGCGCCAACCAGAGGACTTCCCCCGACCTGCGCCACGTCACTCGGGATTCCCTTCTAGGAGCCGCAGCTGACAGCAGTTATGTCCGGGGTCGAGTGGCTGTCGCGAGCTCTACTGTGTTTCCTGTCACCACCTTCAGGCATGTGGCGGCGGCAGTGAGATTGATGGTGAGGACTTCAGGGCTACGAAGCTTTCCCGTGCTCGACGCCTTCCTCGTCTCGATCTCCGATCTGGAGCGGCGAATCCTGGGTTTCCCCCTCGCTTCGTCCCCTGGGAGTAGTCGTCATCACATCGCCGAGTCACCTCTGCACGAACCTCGTCCGGATCCAGTTCTGGGTCATCGTCAGGACCGTTCCTCCCACGCAGCTGTCATCCCTTCGCCTCGTCAGTGTGGAGATCCTACAGCCTCGTCCCCTGAGCCTCGTTCCCCCGCTGTCATTCCTGGACATTCGGGCTGGCTCACCCCGGCTGTTTCCCCCTCCTCCTCGACGCGCTTCCTGACCGCTGTGTGTGCCTGGAATCCCGGCCTGGTGAGCTCTCTGCTGGAGACAACGCGAGCGATCCTCAGACGAATTCCCGGGGGGTCCTCCGTTATCGCCGGGCGGGGAGAGGAAGAAGCAGATTCCACTACAGCAGGCGATACTCAACCTCCAGGGGGCAGGCAAGTCATTGTTTTTTCACACCTGCTTAATGATTTGCTCTGTCACATCCCTGGAGGAGAAGTTCAGGGTTCGCAGCTCCCTGAACTCTCCCCACCTGCTGTAACCTGTTTTCCTAATCCCGCATCCTCTGTGTCTCTCTCCGCCGAGCGGTCCCCGGCTCCGGGTCAACGTGGTGGGATATGGAGAGGGCCTGTGGTTCCGCAGCTACATTGCGGACGGAGGAGGGGGACTGACTGCTGCGTGGAGTCTACGCTGACGACTGAGCGTCCCTGGGTCTCCACGGAGGAGCGGTTCGGTCCAGCGGGACGAGATTCTTCTGGCTTCACGCCGAGTGGGTCGTCGGCGGGGTCACCTGAGCTGGAGGAATCTCAAGCTGCGCTGACCATCGTGCTGGCTGCGGGGCCCGACGCGGCTAGATGGGAGCCTGACGACGGATCCTGGATCTTCGCAGTCCTGGACGGCGTCAGAACCCGAGATCAGGCGAGTGCTCTCCTTTCTTTTCTCTCTTTTTATCTTTGAGCACTTCAGCCTATCTCCAGGGGAGACGAGCAGGGTGCAGCCGCCCGCTGCGTCTGAGCTCGTCTCGCCGGGTTCTGGCGCTGCCGGTGATCCTGATCCCGGTTCTGTTTTCTCTTCTGAGCCTTCTTCCAGGGTCACCGGCGAGGAGTTGCTGTTCCTCGTGGTGCTGGAGGGTCCGGGTTCAACGTTGGAGGTCGGTTCTGGTGCAGGGTCCAACGTGGGTTCGCCCGAGACCCAATCGGGGTCCAACGTGGGTTCGCCTGAGGCCCGATCGGGGTCCGACGTGGGTGCTGCCCCAGTGTTGTCCAGGTCCGGTGAGGAGGTGGCCGTTTCCCTGAGGCCCGCCGCCCTCGTCATCGGCTCTCCCCTGAGCCTCTTCCACCGGGATCCGCTCTGACCCTTCGTCCGTCTCAACGGTCCTGGTGGTTGAGTGATGCGGGTCGACGACCCGACCCGCAAAACTTTCGGTTCGGCGATCTGGTTTCCCCCCACTGGTCTGTGTTTGCCTTTGGGCGGCCTGGTTCGGCAGCCGTTGGACTGGATTCCTGGGATCTGGGTCCAGAGTTCGCCGTCCGAACATTTCTCTTCCCCTGATTCGCCAGCTGGACAATGGGCGGGGAGATCTCCGG
Organism: Pholidichthys leucotaenia; assembly: GCA_020510985.1. NCBI lineage: Eukaryota > Metazoa > Chordata > Actinopteri > Cichliformes > Pholidichthyidae > Pholidichthys > Pholidichthys leucotaenia. The sequence goes on along the minus strand of CM035843.1, from coordinate 356,773,750 downwards.
AGCCATCTCGGCTATTTTTGGACTCTGCCTGCCATACACCTCGGGTGTCACTTTTTCTTTTATCGTTATTAAGGTCACTTGGGTGTAATGTCTGTCCTGTTGGTGGATGTGTATTTATAGTGCTGTGCGTTTTCCTTCCCTCGTACCCAGCATTTTATTTTTTGTACCATGTTTTTAGTCTCGTTTTTGCATTGTAGAGTTATGTTTTGTTCCCTTTCAGACCATACTCTGCAGTTGCCCATTCATTCCAGTCACTTTCATTTCTTTAGGTGACTGTGGGTATTTATATATTCATGTGTGTGGGTTTTTCTTTGCCTGCACTCAGTATTTCTTTTTTATGCCCTGTTGGTTCATTATAGAGTCATGTGCCTTGTTTTCCGTAACACCATGCTCTGTAATTGTCCATTTGTTCCAGTCACCCTCACTTTTCTTGGTGACTGTGTGTATGTACTTATATTGGGCTGTGTATTGTGTTTTCCCTTTATTTGACCATACTCAGCATTTTTTGCCCTGTACCTTTTTGGTGGTTCTTTTTTTTTTTTTCTTGCTCTGGGTCACGCATGGTTGGTACTCTCTGGGTAGTATGTAACCGGCGTGCTGACCCAGTTCTTCTCCCCATCTGTACCTGGGTTAATTGTTCTGTTGTCAGTATTGTATTTGGGTTTTTCTTTCCCGCTACCCTACATTGCCCCATTGGTGTTGTCCTTCCCTTGGCTTCTTCCCCTCCGGTCCGCCTCCCTTCCTCCCACCCTAGGTGGGGGGGGGGGGGCTGGGATGTTCCTGGTCGTTCAGGAGCCCGACCTTGAGGGAGGGGCTCTGTCACCATGGGTTGAGATGCCGTCTCGGCACTGAGCCCATGTTTTCCCTCATCCCTGCCTCCCATTGAGCAGCGTCTCAGCTGGCCCCCAGCTGGCAGCATTATGGACGGCTGGGGCCAATTAGTCTTCATCAGCTGGGGCGCTGCCAATGAGGATAAATAGGAGCAGCCTCGATGACTCGGGGCTGCGACATAAGCACTGCTAGGCTGAAGCCCCTTCGTCTGGTGTCAGCCTCAACTCCCCTTGCAGCATTCCTGTGTTTGTATCCCGCTGTGAGGATGTACGTCTTGCTACCCCCACGTCCGGTACGAGCTGCTTACCTCTGCGCTGTGCAACCTGTGAGTGTACCTCTGCATGAGTATCTGTGCTCTCCTCATCCCTTATCCCTTACCCAAAATAAACCATCTCGACTCACTGGCTTGTCCCTGGCTCTGATTGCCCGGCTCCCTAGAGCCGGATATGACAAAACTCTGCTTGCAAAAATACCCGTGTACGTGTGGACTCGGCCTCAGAAGTAAAGACTGCCAGAAGTTCAACCTTTTTGGAATAAGGTGTACATGGCACTATTCAGACAGAAGTTAACAGTGCTTTACAACACAGAAAATACATAAAGACATTAAAAATGTGCAATAAAACAACGTGGCACAACAACAAAAACAAAAGCATGGAAAAATATGTTACTACCCAACTTGTGCAAGTCACTTTACCTGGAGAGTCAGTGGCCGGATACAACTCCTTGCTTTCCTCTGGCAGAGTCTCTGCTGGCACCTACACAAAGTGACGTAATTAAAGAGACACGTAAGAATAAAACACGTAGGCCACGATAACGCATGAATGGTAGCAGGTTGTCAGTAGCGTCTGGATTGTGCCACGCTCTGTCTATACCTTGGTCTCACAAGCCTTGGTTTCTGTTTTCTCCATGTTCTTTTTGATCTCCCTGTTGGGACAGAAAAAGAAGAATAAAATAAAATAACCCACAAGACAGAAGACCATGCTAAGTATCTGTAATAAAAGCCAGAGTGTGAAAATATCTCATTGTCTAAGCTGTACTTGACACTATTCTTCCTCTTCTTGGCCTCCTCCTCTTCCTTCTGTGCTGTGTTGAGGCTCTCGGCGTCTGCCAGGTTGTCAACAGCGATGGCCAAGAAGACATTTAGCAGGATGTCTGATTGTGTAAGTTAAAGAGAAACTGATTTTTTTTTTTTCAAAACCAACTGGTTCAGTTTCACGCCAAGTGCTGTAAGTACAGTATAAGGACATGTGTGCTTTGGTTTAACCAACAGGATACAGTTTCCGCAGATGAAGAGGATGATGAAGTAAATGCAGACCACCATTCCAGAAGAGGCCGGGCCACCGTATGCCATGATCCCGTCATACATGACTGTGTTCCAGTCCTCGCCAGTCAAGATCTACACAACACAAAACACAGGGGAGAATGGTGAAATGATATGGTCAGCTAAGCCGGGGGTCTGAAGCCAAACTGCAGCTTCAGTGTTACATATGACACACTGCCTTTAACCGGAAAAAAAAGAAGAAAAAAAATCACAAATTTACAAGAAAAAAAGGCAAATGGTTTCTTATATATTATGGGAAAAAAAAATCACAATTTTACAAGAAAAGCTGTTGCTTTAAGAGAAAAATTAAAAATGTAACGAGTAAAGTAGCACAAATTTATGAGAAAAGTCATATATACAGTAGTATACAAAAGAAGAAGGCCGCCCAGTTCACATAGCACCATGATCTTCCTGCAGGTGCTGGACCCACGTGCCTTCTGTGGGTGCACTGGGTCCTTGTTGTAATGGGCTGTTGTGGCGCCAGTGTAGTGTGGTCGACTACTGATCGGAGGGTGAGGGGTTCGATTCCTGCTCTCTCTACAGACTGCATGCTGAAGTGTCCTTGAGCAAGACACTAAACCCCCAGTTGCTCCTGGTGGGTCAGGCCAGCGCCTGTGTATGGCGGCTCCACCACCATCATTGCGTGAATGGGTGGATAGCAGGATCTGTAAAGTGCTTTGGTCATCTAGAGATGAGAAAAAGTGCTATATACAGTGGCTATAAAAAGGTTTTTGTGGATGTATGCCAAGTTTTTTTGATGGCATTTGAACAGGGGTGTGTAGACTTTTCATATCCTCTGTAAGCAACGCCATTTACCAGTTAATGTTAAACATAGAGACCCTGGGATCACCAGGATCATAGCTCAGACAACATAGCTCCTGGGATCACGACCAGGGCACACAAACCCCTCCACCACGATAAGGTGGCGATCCACGGAGGGTGAAAATTTGGCATTTCACATATTTCTAATTGAAAAGATGTAACTACAGTCCCTGCAGGAGATGGGAAAAATTACAATGTTATCAGCAAAGATTAATGCATAGTTACTTTTTACTAGACAGACAGACAGACAGACAGATAGATAGATAGATAGATCCTGTGATTGGCTGTTGGGATTGAGGTCATAGTTGCCATAGTTGTAGTCTTTTCAGTGTTCCTACCCAAAACAAGCAGGTTACATAGTGCTGCTTTTAGCCTCAAACGTGCTCCATGCAGATATTTTTCTCATGAAAAACTACACAAAATGTATCTTTCCTTCGTCAGGTTTGTTGACCACTGAACTAAACAGAGAATACAGGAGCATTCTGGTAATTTTTGTATGGGACAAAATATTTGGGGCCCTTGTTTTGTAATGGCGAGCCCTTAATTTTTTTTTTTTTTAAACTAATAACCAAAGAATCTATCTTGAATCTAAACACAAACCTACCTGGAACACAGTTAGTAGGGCCTGGGGGAAGTTATCGAACGTGCTCCTTTTGGTCACGGTCTCATCGAAGTTAAACTTTCCCCCAAACAGCTGCATACCAAGCAGGGAGAAAATGATGATGAAGAGGAAGAGCAGCAGCAAGAGCGAAGCGATGGATTTCATGGAGTTCAACAGAGAGGCCACCAAGTTACTGAGAGACGCCCAGTGACTGAAGAAAATGATCAGAACAAGTTATCAAGTTAACAAGTGTCTGACAGAAACAATATTTCTATCAAAACTGTTTAGCTTCCAGCAAACAGTTTTGGTAAAAGTGTTGCACTGAACAATTTGTACCACATTTTTGATGATACGCAGAGCTAAATGTGGCAAAAACCTTGCTCTCAAATTCAGCACGTATCAGTACCCATAGGTGAGGGCCTTTAACACGTTTATCTCATGTGGATGTGATGCCTTGACACAGAAAGGCATCTGTATTTGAATATAACTTTATCCTTTTTCTCTTGATGTCTAATGTCTGAGTACAGTATGTCCACACAGAAATATATAATCATTTATATTGCTGCTGAAGACATGGCTATTATTACTCACCGAGTGACTTTGAAGATTCTCAAGAGACGTACACAGCGGAACACTGAGATGCCCAGAGGTGACATAATTTCTAGTTCCACCAGGATGGTCTCTATGATGCCTCCACACACCACAAAACAGTCAAAGCGGTTAAACAATGACACAAAGTAGGCCTGTAGACCCAAGCTGTACATCTTCACCAGCATCTCCAAAGTGAACAAGGCCAGGAGGACTTTGTTGGCTACCTCTGAAAGGAGAAGAAGAAAATACTTCACATACGAACCACGGTGACCTTAAAGGTCTGATGACACGATTTTGACTGCATCTAATTTTGCAACACATAATTTCAATATGACGAAATAGGTGGGTCTGTGCAGTTCTAAGTCAAACATGCTTTTTTTCAAGTGAATATCCGACGTTTTCATGAGCGCCACATCACCAATTGTGTCAGTGGCTGGAAACCCCCTTGGCCATGTTGTGACGTCAGCGGGAGAACACAGCGCTTGGCTGCCCGTTGTACACGCAGGATGGAAGAGGTAGAAAACACTGACGATGGTTCCAGCATATGCAGTCTGGAATTGTTTTTTTGTTGTTCAATCTTCAGACGATTATAGTTCAGAAGAATGGGATGACAATGAAGAATCTGGGGGCATCAGACCTTATAGGTTTGAGCCGTGTCAAGTGGACATCGTGCCTAGCGAGTCAGACTCAGAGAGTGACGGTGGTGAGGCACACATGGCCACTGCAGCAGCAGCGGCAAACACACAGCAGGGGAACACCGAGTGTTATGCTTTTGTTACAGAATAAATATAATTTATATAAATTTATTTAAATAAATATAATTTATTTAAACCTGATTTTTCAATAAAATCATAGCAGTGTATTTATAATAAACTTGAAACATCTACCTGATACTTTCAATGCCCCCCCCCAAGTAAACAAATAAAAAGATACTCTTTTTTATTTTTGTAGGTGCCAGTGTGGTCTGTTTGTGAGCATGATAACAGAGGAGAAGAGTATTTGCTGTCAGGAGCAGGACAAGGTGAAGAAGAAAATTCCGGACGGTGCTATAAAGTGTATCACTGGTAATCACAACTTCCCCGCGGTGTGTTTGAATGAAGATGTGCTGGAAGTGGCCTACTTCACCTATAAACATTATGTGAATGTGGATTATGGGAACAACTGGAAGCGATATAGAGCTTACAGACAGTTCATCCGATGGTGCTACCACTACCTTGGTGAGAAAGTCCGAGTGCCAATACCTGCCTGTGTCGTTCACAAGATCAGACAGACCTTTCCACTACAAGATGGGCAATATGTTGGTTTTATTTATGCTGACTAACTACGTTTATGTTTTCAGGATATTGTTTTTCATTCAATAAATGTTTATCTGACCACAACTGTTGTCAATTATTCCAAGAAAATAAAATTACAAAATATTTATAGTGTGATACTTGAAAATCTCATAACTGTTGTCATCACTGGGACGTTTCATGCAATCCTGTATCAATCCTGGGTAATTGAACAAGAGATAGAATTTTTTTTTGTTTTGCAAATATAGTATAAATATTTGTTTTTAGTAAACTAGAGCATACCAGTGGCCATAACTTATCATTTTAAAGTTCAATTATCTGTAAAACCCCTTTAGAAATTAAAATTATTCTCTGTGTTACTGATGGCAATATCCTTAAAAATAATGTATTCCCTATTATTTATGCCTCATAAAAAATGCAGTTTTGTTTGTTATCATTGTTTATTAACTGCTTTTGTCGTGTATCAACTGGCATGTGATTTTCAACAATAATAAGAAAATAGAAGCAACTGATAGTCCTCATTTTTTTAAGCGTTTGGTCACAAGAAAAACAATACTCATAACTGGTATAGCACACGTACTATAACTATCAAAAATATTAAATTAATTATTATAACAGGAAAAAGTCCAAATTTGTGGCAATGAATACAATACAGTCAGTTGGTGTCACGAACCGAGCCCGTGTTGTCCTGTAGGCTCGGTTCTGACCGTTCTCTGTGGCTCAGGCATTGGGTTTAGTATGTGTTATCTTTTGAGTTCTTGTTGTTTTTATGTCTGTGTTCCTTTTCTTTTCCATGCCTGTAGCCACCGTTCTGGCCGGTGGTTGTTGGGCAGCCGTTTTGACCCACTTTCAGGTGGGCGCCGTACAACATTCGCCGGTCCGACCATGCTCCCTCTCCATTTGACAGTCAGCTGTTTCGCCCCGGTAATTATCTTTCCTGCGCCTTGCCCAGGTGTGTCCAATTTGTCACACCAGCAGTGTTTGTACTTAGGCAGCTCTTGCCAGTCAAACACTGCTGGACCATTGTGTATGTGGTGAATCCTGCACGTAAATCCATTCATTCTTCCCCTCCTCATGCGCTCCTTGTGTGTAAAAGCGCATAAGGCGCACACGAGGAGGCTTATGACAGTTGGAGCTGAAGCGTGTGATGTGGTCTTTCACGGCCTGCTGTTTAGCTAAGCCTGCAACACAACGCAAAGGCACAGCCGTAAAACTAAAACAAGAAAACAAAGAAACTGTGAGCTACGAAGCTGCAGGCATTCCAGTCAACAACACAGGCGTCTGTTCTCCTGCTTACGTCATTTCAGCCTCCTCCTTCATTCGGTGGGCGGCACCACAGTCCAGTCAGCAGCTGCAGTTTTTTGATGATAACTATGTTATGCAGGCGCGGTTGTAAATATTATATTGATCATCAACAATGGCTTTTGGGTTTACACAACATGCTAAAAAATGTCAAAATCGTGTCATCAGACCTTTAAAATGCCTTTTATAATGAGAAAATGTGTAACACGGCAGGATGAATACCCTGAACTTCAGTCAGCCAGCCTGGCTGGTTGTAGTGCTCGGAGGCGATGGTGAGGGTGTTGAGGAACACCAAGATGATGACCAGCCAATAAAACGTCACAGACTTCACAGCAGCACGACACTTCCTTCGACAGAAACGGTTCCAGCGCCGCCACTGCCGACTGACAAACAAATCAATCTTACATTTTCTGAAATGCAGATTTTCAGATTTTATTTTTTTTTATTCTTTACATTTATTTGATTAAAATATCTCATTTGTCACACATGCAAATTAACTCTGGATGAAACACAATGAAAACAAATTAATAATGAATATATCTGGACAAAAATGACAAAAAAGAGATTTAAGGTAAGGAAACTGTTGATGTGCAGAAAAAAAAAACAGATGAGGACATTATAGGGTTCTGAACTGGTGAGGTAAAAATGATCAGTGCCGGACGTGTTGAATCACATTACTTAGGATCATATCTACCATGCAGTCTCACAACAGGGTACCAACCTGCACTTTGATTTAGTAATCTTTTGACTGGGAAGAATAAGAGACAACAAAACCCTTAATAAAAGGCAAAACCATGTGCAATTGTACACTCAACATTTGAGACAAATGTATATGTAAAACAACCAATATGTCTACTGATTGTCAGTTACACAATGAAGATTAAAGGAGATCTATGTAATAATTCCAAAATTTATTACCTCCGCCAAGGAGGTTATGTGATCATCGGCGTTGATTTGTCTGTCTGTTTGTTTGTTTGTTTGTTTGTTAGCAAGATAACTCAAAAAGTTATGGACAGATTTTCATGAAATTTTCACAGATTGTCAGAAATGGGGTGTCCTACAGTTGATTACATTTTGGTGGTGATCCAGATCACCGTCCAGAAGAAAACCGCCATTACGGAAAATGCCATTTTCGTCAATAACTACTGAACCACTAATCCTATCATTGTGAATCCAATTGCTAGTCATATGTTTTCATGGTCAAGTAATCTGAAAACGTACACACAAATACTGTATGGGGGGAACTGTGGCCGCCATTATGGAAAATGCCATTTTCGTGAATAACTACTGAACCACTAATCCTATCATTGTCAATCCAATTGCTAGTCATATGTTTTCATGGTCAAGGAATCTGAAAACGTACACACAAACACTGTATGGGGGGAACTGTGGCGCTTGGCGGAGGTCTGCGCTCTCCGAGTGCTTTTCTAGTTAGATTATGTCATTTCCAGATCAAATAAGGAGAAAAACACTCAGTTTGACACAATAAGCACAACTATTTAAGGACAACAAACAAACAGACAGACAAACAAACAAACAGACAGACAAACCAATGCCGATGATCACATGACCTCCTTGGCGGAGGTAACAATCAGCAGCCTGGTAGCCAATAAGGGTAAGAAGAATGCGCAGACCTATTTCTTCTATCTTTCTGTCTATCTTTGTCTTGCCACAGGCCTCAACTACATCAAAAGCCACCTGGATACTGACTTGGATGATGCGTGCACAAACAGCAGTAACTCTGATGAAGATGACTTCTTTGCGTCAATGAACTCAGGGAAATCACAAGCAGGGGAGCTGGAGAGGTACCTTTCATGTCCATCCACTGGAGGTATGGACCTGTTGCATTCATTTCCTCAAATCAAAAAATTGTCCCTCAAAGTCAACACAGGTTTTCCAGCTTCTGCAGCCTGTGAAAGACTTTTTTGCAGGGCTACTTTTTATGGGTAAAAGATCACAGCTTCACTGCAAGAAACCTGAGGGCCAACTGCTGTTGAAGCTTAACAGTCACTCCACTGAGTGATTCTTTTGGGACAAAGCATGCAAAAAACACATATTTTCACCCAAACGTACCACATTGTCAGTGGAAACATTTGTATGTTCAGGCCTCTTTGTTTTTTTGCATTTCTGCATTTAGAGCCTACTGTGCCATTTAGAGGGCAATTGATTGAATAGTGTGTGATTTGATGGCAAACGGGAGTAACACACACACACACAAACTGTTAGTCAACAAAAGACATTCTCTTCTGCATACATATATAACTTGTCAATGCAAGTAAAGTTTCCAGAGCTCACATACACTATTGGTACCTAGACATTAGTTTTGAAATCTCTATTTTGTGAAAAAAAGAAACTGAATTTTTCATGACTGGTTATGAAATCTGGCATTCCAAGTCATGTCTGAAGAGTTCAAACACTGTGCTCATGTGTTCCTTACTAGGCTCCGATCTCAAAAGTTTTGTTATGAAAAACCATGACGGTCTGACAGACAAGAATGTATTGAAAAAGTATTTTATTTCATGTGGCAGACGCCTTAATTTGTGTTTTTCATTTATTTATTAAAATTTCATTTACTAATGTTCTATTTTTCAAGAACAATAAATATGACGTTATGAAGCAGTAACTCAGTACTTGAGTAGTTTTTTCATCAATTACGTTTTTACTTTTACTTGAGTAATTATTTAAATGACTACTCATTACTTCTACTTGAGTCATATTTTTTTAAAGTAACTGTACTCTTACTTGAGTACAATTTTGGCTATTCAACCCACCTCTGGTGCCCCGTAATATAGGGCGGTGTGATGACACAATAGGAAGGCAGCGTCATCACACCCCTCTTCACAATAAATGCCACCATAACAACTTGGCACTTAGGAGCTGTCTGCAAAAACGTCTGGGAGATGCTGTGCACTCCAGCAAAGTAAGGCAATGACAGGATCCTTACACAAACTCCCTAACGATGCATCGCTAAGAGAAAAGAGACTGAAATTTATTTTTACAGACGTTCCAGAGGATTTTAGTATATAAAGTATACTAACGTTACACTATACCAGAGGTGTCCAATCATGTGCCATGGAGGGCCAAGACCCTGCAGGCTTTACCTCCAACCAGTGTCTTCAGCAGCAGATTCCACTGAATTTCTTCCCACTGACTGCTGATTAGTGAAAACACCTGCTGAAGAGACTGGGTAGAAGAGAAAACCTGCAGGGTCTTGGCCCTCCATGGCACATGATTGGACACCCCTGCACTATACGTTATAAAGTACAATGTAGGTTTTGTCAGAAAATGTATTCTTAAGGTTCCTGCTGTCCCCATGTCAGACATGCTGTCTGACTCCCAACCTGTAAATATATTCAATAAATATGGATGCAAGTGTGAATGGTCTGTGTTTTTAGCCACTAAAACTTTTAGCTTAGCACTGAAAACATATTATTAAAAGAATAAAAAATGTATGATTTGTTTCTGTCACCAGTTTGGCTGGTTTTAATCATACTTCCTGTGGTAACACGGGCCATTACAACAGCGGTGGCTTGTCAGACAAGGCAAGGGAGGCAAAGCCTCCTCAGAAATTTAAGAAAAAAAGAAGAAATGACGCATAGATTCTGATAAACACATTATTTAGTGTTGCAGTTTTTCATTCCACGCATTGATATTTTACTGCAGTTGGCCTCTGGTGGTATTTAATGTGATATTATTGAGTAATATTTAGTCAGAAACCTGTGAGAAGTCCAGTGGAGGTAAAAGGAGGATTGGCACTGAGGGAATATTAATCAGCCAAAACAGAAATTACTTCATATTTGTTACTATGTAAAATGAAAGGAAGCAAGCCTCCGTCTGGCATTTATTTAGCTAATCAGAAAACAGTATTTGATGCTATGGAATATTCTCTAACTTCTTGTATTGAAGAAAAAAGGGAAAGGAGGCAAGCCTCTTACTTTTCAGCCAATCACCATTGGTCTTTTGCCAGCATCACTGTACTCCACTTTTCAACGTATTATTTAAACCTGTGAACACTAACAACATGGAGGGAGGATATCCTTCAGTATTTACTTGCTAACAAGTACAATTTGAACACATTTGAAAAAACAAGCCCTACTCCTAAACTGAACATTGTAAAGAAGTCGGGTGCAGCGGGAGGGCGCTCTTTTAACCAGGACTCCTATGGCCTCGTGGAGTGGTGAACCGGTTTAGCAAACGCTAGCTAAAGTATTTTTTTGGGCTTGAATTTTGTTTGATGAAGCAAACTTGAGTGACAACCCTTGGATTACAGCTGGATTTTTTTTGTATATTTCATTAATCCCAGAAGGAAACTCGGGGCATCCACGTGGATGGATGAGGCAGCCACGGCGCCAATCCCTTCACCATTCACACACACATTCACACCTCATTCCGCCACACTGGAGGGTCACCGATGGTCAGGGGGCGGGATCAAACCCACGATGGTCAGGGGGTGGGATCGGTCCCGTGACCTTCTTGCTGCGCTGCCACAGTGCTAACCACTGCCTCACCAATCTGCCCGGGATTTGATGACATGAAGAATAAATTCAAAGCCGTGGAACGACTCGGTAACAGATGAGTTAAATATATATGCATCTATGTCTGTCTGCGGTTTGATTTTCAAACCTTCATATGATTGTGAAAATATTTTTTATTGGTGCTGGGGTTATGATGTGTCATCGACTTTTCTTGGTCAGATTTTATCATGCTGACTGAGACCTGAGCAGGCTGGTGTAGTGGCCATTGCTTTCTTGGTGCCTTTGCAAGAGCTGGAAACTGTGTGTGTAGTTGTGTGTATTTAATGTCCGTGGAGCTACAGAATTGGGGTCCTCCAAGTACAGGTGTGTCTGTGCACGAGTAATTTGCTTCCTCAGTGGGATCACCCACAAGCTGCTACTGCATTACAGTATAACTTAGTGACAATAGGCATGGAGCCTTATAGCTGCTGCAAGCAACGATGCTATTCTTACAGCTTCTTACAGGGTTCCATTCAGAAACATCCTGTCACGTGCGTGCTTGAGGTGGTTGTGGGTTTTGTTTGGCATTATCTTTAGGGTCAGACTTTGCCTCCAAAAGGTGGGGTTGGTTTAAAAAAAAAAAGTTTAAAACACGTTGAAATCATACAGAATTTATGTACAAAATGAGTGGAGTGGAGTGCACGAGACCAACTTTCCACAGCTGTTGCTGAATGACTGCAGGAGGAACAGCATAGCAGCACCAGCGAAGACTCCATCTCCAGCTGGCCGATGGTCGATGGTTTGGGTCCACACTGTGGATACGAAAAATGCGACCAGCTGGTCTTGTGCCCTCCGCATTTTCATTGTGACCATGCTCACTCGATGCACATGTTGTGTCGCCACATACAATATATAACTGATCTGGCCGTTTCTCTTAGGCATTATATGGCATAGCTACAAGAGCACAGCAGGAGCGGGACCAGCGGGGACTCCGTCTCCGGTTAGCCGGCTATGCGGGCACGCATCCTACTTTGTGTCAATCTGCTGTGCTCGTGTGTCCTCCCGACAGCTGTGCTGCATGGCTACATATGCTGAATAATCGAACAGGCCTCCCATAATCCCGGCAGCATTGCATTTTAATTTTTATACGCATTATGCTCTCTATCTGGTCAAATTTCATTTCTTTATTTTGTTTACGCAGGCTACGCCTCCTCACTTATGACTGGCTTTGCCATGCGTGCCAATTGCAAAGTTTTCAACCAATCAGTTTAGGGGCTCATGAATAACACTGAGGAGGCCTGAAACAGGTTTTCTGAGAGAGTGCAAAGATTAGTTTTCTCCGTCAGCCTCTGTCGGTCTATGATGACCATGGAAGAGAATCCTAAACGTCTACTCTGCTGGAACAGCACCGCCTGTGGCTGAACAGGCCGATGCGCGAATGGCAGTCCCTGTCACACAGGTCGCACTTGTGGGTGGTCTCCGTGCTGCTGGAGCTGTGGCGGTTCTTCCTGCGGGTCCTTTTTTCATCTGCTGCAGCAGTCAGTCTCTCTTCACCCGCCTTGAGCTGTCTGGTCAGGGTGCCTCTCCATTTGGAGCGGTCCGTTGCAAGGTCCTCCCAGCGCTCTGTGTTGATCTCCAGGGCCTTCATGTCTCTCTTGCAGACGTCTCTAAAGCACAGCTGTGGGCGGCCAACGTCTCTCCTGCCAGTCGCCAGTTCTCCATAGAGGACGTCTTTGGGGATTCTGCCATCCTCCATACGGTGAGCGTGGCCTAGCCAGAGGAGCCTGTGCTGCCGGAGTAGAGTGAACATGGAGGGAAGGCCGGCGTGAGACAGAACTTCTGTGTTGGGCACTTTGTTCTGCCAGGATATGTCCAGGATGCGGCAAATGCAGCGCAAGTGGAAGGAGTTCAGTCTCTTTTCCTGCCGGGCGTATGTTGTCCACGTCTCACTCCCATAGAGCAGTGTGCTGATGACGCAGGCGTTGTACACTGCCATCTTCGTCTTGACAGAGAGTTTGGGATTCTCCCACACTCGTGTGGTGAGGCGAGCGAGTGTGGAGGCTGATTTTCCAATCCTCTTGTCGATCTCTGTATCAAGGGAGAGGTTGCTGCTGATCGTGGACCCCAGGTACATGAACTAATTCACGACCTCCAGCTCGTAGTCATCGATGGTGATGGTTGGTGGTGCTTTCGTGCCTTGCGCCAAGACGTTAGTCTTCTTCAGGCTGATGGTAAGCCCGAAGTCCTTGCATGCCTGGGAGAAGCGGTCCATCAGGGTCTGAAGCTCCTGCTGTGTGTGGGTCGCGACTGCAGCGTCGTCTGTGAACAGCATGTCTCTGATTAGAGCCTCGCGTACTTTGGATCTGGCTTTCAGGCGGGCGAGGTTGAAAAGCTTGCCGTCAGATCTTGTATGCAGGTAGATTCCCTCTGTTGCTGTGCTGAAGGCATGCCTCAGGAGCATAGCAAAGAAAATCCCAAAGAGGGTTGGTGCAAGTACACAGCCCTGTTTCACTCCGCTGCGTATGTTGAATGGCTCTGAGACGTTGCCGTTGTGCTGCACTATCCCCTGCATGTTGGTGTGAAACGATTCGATGAGGCTTTGCAACTTTGGTGGGCATCCTATCTTTGGAAGGATCTTGAAAAGGCCCTCTCTGTTGACCAGATCGAACGCTTTGGTGAGGTCGATGAAGGCGACGTACAGGGGCATGTTCTGTTCTCTGCATTTCTCCTGGAGTTGGCGGATGGAGAATATCATGTCTACCGTCGATCGCTCAGCACGGAAGCCACACTGAGACTCGGGGTAGACACGTTCGGCGAGCTTCTGTAGACGAACGAGAACAACTCGTGCGTAGACTTTGTCAACAACGCTGAGGAGGGAGATGCCCCTGTAGTTGTTGCAGTCGCTTCTCTCCCCTTTGTTTTTGTAGAGGGTGATGATCTTGGCGTCCCTCATGTCCTGTGGTACGGCACCTTCCTTCCAGCACTGGCAGAGGACGTCATGCAATGGCAGCAGTAGGGCGGTCTTGCAGTACTTGATCAGGTCGGGGGGTATGCCGTCGTTGCTGGGTGCCTTGCCAGCGGCCAAGCTATCAATGGCCTTGCTGAGTTCATCGATGGTTAGCTTGGCGTCAAGTTCGTCCATGGATGGCAGGCAATCGATGGCATCAAGGGCCGATGGTGTCACGGTGTTCTGTCTGGAGTAGAGGTCGGAGTAGTGCTCCACCCATCTCTCCATCTGCTTGTTCTTTTCTGTGATCATCTCCCAGTGGAGGAGTTGAGGGGGGCCGTCTTGCTCTGAGCCGGACCAAGTGCTTTGTTGATGCCATCGTACATACCACGGATGTTCCCTGTTATGGCAGCGGTTTGAATGTCTTGGCTGAGCTGAGTCCAGAACTCGCTGGCACAGCACCGAGCAGTCTGCTGAACTTTGCTTCTCGCAGTCCTGAGAATCTGGAGATTCTTCTCGTTTGGGTACTCCTTGTACTTGGCAAGAGCTGAGCGCTTGGCTTCAATGATGGGGGTCATCTCGGTCAACTTGGCATCAAACCAGTCCTGTGACTTCGAGGTCTTCCTCCCAAAGGTAGCCAAGGCTGGGCGGTGGATGGTGTTTCGCAGCTCTTCCTACTTCTGCTTTGCTGATTCTCCTTCTGGTGGTACACCAAGTTCCTTCTCAAAGGTGGAGGCAAACCACTCAACAAGTTCTGGTTGGGCCATCTTGCTGGTGTCAATCCGTGCCTTTCCAGGCTGTCTAGCACGGTGGAATTTCTTCAGCTGCAGCTTGACCTTGCAACACACCAATGAATGGTCTGTGTCGCAATCTGCACTCTGGAACAAACGGGTGATTAGCACGTTCTTCAGTGAGGTGCGCCTGGTCAGGATCAAGTCCAGCTGGTGCCAGTGCTTTGAGCGTGGATGTCGCCAGGAAACCTTGTGTTGGGGCTTGGTCTTGAAGAACGAGTTTGTGATGCACAGATCGTGATAAGCGCAGAACTCGAGCAGCCGCTGTCCGTTGTTGTTCATTCTGCCCATGCAAATGGTCCAAGACAGGAGGGCCAGGAGTCATGGTCAGCACCCACTCTGGCATTGAAGTCTCCAAGGAGAATGAGTTGTTCAGAGTTGGGGATGATCTTGACAGTTGTTGCGAGATTCTCGCAGAACTCAGTGAGGACCATCAAAGTGTGGCCAGAGGGGGTTGACTCTGTACTCCAGGAGAAGTTTAGGAACACAGACTGGAGTATGTTCACCTCTCAGGCAACCTGTGGCTCCCACATAAAGATCACCACGTACCCAAATCAGAAGCCAAGGATGAACGGAGAAGTGCGGCTTCTGCTAAAGGCACGTAACAATGCCTTTAGATCTGGTGATGCACAGGCCTACAGTTCATCCAGGGCAGATCTGAAGAGGGGCATCAAGAAGGCCAAGCACAGCTACAAGCTGAAGGTGGAGGAACATTTTGGGGACTCTGACCCCCGACGCATGTGGCAGGGCATTCAAGCTATCTCTGATTATAAGCCCAGCAACTCCATACCTATAGCCATGACTGTGCCCTTTCTCAATGAGCTAAATGACTTCTATGCTCGTTTTGACAAGGACAATAACGAAAAGAACATCAATTTCCCACCCTCTGACGACCTTCACCACCTCACACTCACCTACACCGACATCCGTAACGCACTGAGTCATGTCAGCGTACGCAAGGCTGCTGGCCCTGACGGCATTCCTGGGCGTGTGCTGAGGGCATGCGCTGAGCAGCTGGCAGGGGTCTTCACAGACATCTTCAACCTGTCCCTGGCCCAGGCCATGGTACCAGCGTGCTTCAAGACCACTTCAATAGTACCAGTGCCGAAACATTCAACACCATCGTGCCTAAATGACTATCGCCCTGTGGCACTGACGCCCATAGTCATGAAGTGCTTTGAGCGACTGGTCTTGGCACAGCTCAAAAAAATGCCTGCCCCCTACACTGGACCCTCACCAGTTTGCCTACCGGAGCAACAGGAGTACAGAGGATGCGGTTTCTACAGCGCTGCACTATGTACTCTCACACCTGGATGACAAGAACACCTACGCAAGAATGCTGTTTGTTGACTTCAGCTCAGCATTCAACACAGTTATCCCCTCCAAGTTGCTCACTAAACTTAGGGACCTGGGAATCAGTACCTCCACCTGCAACTGGATCATGGATTTTCTGACCAACAGACCCCAGCATGTTAGGTCAGGCCCCAACCGTTCTTCCGTCATCACACTCATCACTGGTGTACCACAGGGCTGTGTGCTCAGCCCATTCCTCTACTCCCTCTTCACCCATGACTGCAGGCCTATGTATGGATCCAATTCCATCATAAAGTTCGCAGATGACACCACGGTGATTGGACTCATCAGAGACAATGATGAGTCAGATTACAGGGCAGAGGTTGAGCACTTGGCTATTTGGTGCGCTGACAATAACCTGCTCCTTAACACCAGCAAAACCAAGGAGCTCATAGTGGACTACAGGAAGGAGAGGGGAGAGACACATGACCCCATCCATATCAATGGCATAGCTGTTGAACGTGTCCCCAGCTTCAAATTCCTGGGGACCCACATCTCGGAGGACCTGTCCTGGTCAGTTAACACCACCAGCCTGATCAAGAAGGCCCATCAGCGCCTCTTCTTCTTGAGGACACTGAAGAAGAACCATCTGTCAAATGACATCCTGGGCAACTTCTACCGCTGCGTGATAGAGAGTACCCTGACCAACTGTGTCACAGTCTGGTATAGGAGCTGCTCTGTCGCTGACCATAAGGCACTGCAGCGGGTGGTGAAAACCGCCCAACGCATCACAGGGACTCCACTTCCAGTTATAGAGGACGTCTACAGGAAAAGATGTCTGCGCCGGGCACGCAGCATTCTTAGGGACTCCAACCATCCTGCTCATGGACTGTTCCAGCTTCTCCCCTCCAGAAGGCCTTTCAGAAGCCTTCGGACTAGAACCAGCAGGTTTAGGAACAGTTTCTTTCCAACAGCTGTCACGTTATTGAACTTAGTTCCCCGCTGACTCTTTTACCATCATCTCTTACCATCCTCACCTGTACATAACTGCCCATCTAACTTATTGTACATTATTTGCACATAACAGTACTCTTAACTTTCTGCACTGCTGCATATATTTGCATATATTTGCTTAAATTGCACATACTGTTAATTACCGTATATACTGCACTGCTGTCCTTTGCACTTCTGATTGGATGCTAAACTGTGTTTCGTTACCTTGTATTCATACATGTGTAATGACAATAAAGTTGAATCTAATCTAAATCTAATCTAATCTAAACTCGTCTTTTGCCTCTGGTGTGGCTGTCAGTGTTGGGGCATACACACTGACGAGGGTGACTGGGCCTTGAGTGGTGTTCAGGCGGAGGGTGAGGACTCGTGCAGAGCCATTGCTGCCCGGTTCCACCATCTTCAGCAAGGTGTTCTTCACTGCGAAGCCCACTCCGTGTTCCCTGTGTTCGTCACTGCTCTTTCCCTGCCAGTAGAATGTGTAGTCCTTCTCTCTCAGTGTGCCTGCGTCAGCCAACCGTGTTTCCTGGAGAGTGGCGATATCCACTTCCAGTCTCTTCAGCTCATTATTGATGATGGCAGTCTTCCTGGTGTCGTTGATGTCCTTGAGGTTAGCAACGAGTCCTGTCATCATAGTGCGGACGTTCCAAGTTCCCAGTTTTAGAGTTGGTCTTTTTTGTTTTTTTTGTCTTGCCTGGTGCGAAAGTTCTCAGCCTGCCGTTCAGACTTCTCCTCATCCCCATGCACCCAATGAGGAAAGCAGGCTGTGGCGGGACAACACCTTATTGGCTGGGGGCTGCCCAGCTTGAGGCGGGCGGTAGCTGTCCAGCGAGATCCGATGATCCCTCCCACCATCGGGAACAACCCCTGGCGCTGCGCTCTACGCAATTGAGCGGTGGCTTATAACCGGTAACTGTCATTCCCCGTGTTTTGTCTACGCCAAAGGCGAAGCTGGAGTGTCCTCTCCAGTGATCTGGTGTTCTACCTTCCAGCGTTGGGCGTTGGTAGGATTCAAGCCTGGGCAGGAAGATATGGAGGACAAGATGTTGCCCATGCAGCATGTCCCCCCTCTCCACGTCACTGATGAATCCAAAGGAACAGCAGGGCTGCTACAGTTTGGCACCAGCACCGTCGCAGGAGCTGCCAGAACGATGTTGAGCACAACAGAGAACTGCCTTAGGGACTCCGACTCCGGATTTTTCCTCAGGGTTGACTCCCGAAGCCTTTCCCGTGACTGGGTGTGCCGCAAGGCAGCAGAGGTTTGAAATCAGGGTTTACCTTCCCCTAGATGGCTACCTTCCCAGGTTGACGAGCCACCATCTACCCAAAGCATCTGGTTTTAAGGCGCCAGAGATCCGCCCTCGCCCCTTCTCCTATTAGTAAAAGCAGTTCCGCCAGGCTTAGAGACTAAACCACACGGGCAGGCTAGGAGTTGGACTTAGTTGTCAGAGGCTTTTCGAGGCGCACGCCATAAGGAGCATTTTATAAGCACTGGGAGCTTAACCCCAGTGCCGCTCCTGGCTATGACAATCTTGGAACCAGTTTTCTAGATCTCATGTAAAAATGACAAATGATTATTTGCTCATCAAAATCAAAATGTTCTTGATGATGTTAGACTTTGAAATTAATGTGTGAAAAAGCCACTAAATGGGATCTTTAAAACACTTTGTAATGTTGTTATGAGCTGAAATGTTAAGCTGTGTTAGACTCCATCTCAAAGAAACCGTAACCTCTGTGTCAGTTCTATGCTGGGGCAGGAAGAGCCTTCATTCATTTTCACCAAAAATCAGCCCATGGGCTGCAAAGTAAAATAAGCCGTGATGGCTGATAGGCA
Organism: Pholidichthys leucotaenia; assembly: GCA_020510985.1. Classification (NCBI taxonomy): domain Eukaryota; kingdom Metazoa; phylum Chordata; class Actinopteri; order Cichliformes; family Pholidichthyidae; genus Pholidichthys; species Pholidichthys leucotaenia. Next base: position 356,754,660 of record CM035843.1, on the reverse strand, counting down.
ACAGAGGAAACTGCTTCCTCTTTATATTAGCAAACACATTTTTTTTTTTTTTACACAAAATGGTAGCTTTGATAAGATTAACAAAAATTGTTACGTAGATCTCCTTTAATGTGTGTGTTTTTTTACAGTATATTGCATTTCTTTTTGTACAGATATTTTTGATGACTTTCCATCTCTAGATAAATAAATCTTATTTTTATTCTTAGCAACATTTTTTTTTCTTTTCTGTAAGCTCATTAGATGATGTCTGGCTGTTGGCTATAACATGGCACACTCACCAAAGCGGCCCACAGCACGGCAGCTTGTCGTCCTCTCCATTGTGGTTGTCCATGGTTACCGATTCGGTCTCACTTGTGGGTATGCTCGCTGCAGCGTCACAGAGACACACATGCACAAATGAGTTCATGGAAACGTTTACAAGGCCAGCTTTCTCTAAACTGCAAGACAGATGATTTCTCATTAAGTCTGACTGCTTTGGTTACTGACCATGCGTTTTTGGTTTGGCTTGGTTCAGTGGTGAAAATAGAATGTTTAAGCATAAAATATCATTGAGAGAATCAACTGATTCAACAACTTATGGAAAATGATACAGGCTGGTTTTTTTCCAGCGGAGTCTCTAAATGTCATCGGGTTGAAAAACCAAGTCAAACCATCATCAGAGACAAAAATGAATAAATAAATGCAAAAAAATGCACATAATTAACAATAAAAACTGCAGGTGTCAGCTAGAAAGGACCAGGGTGAGTCCATTAAAAAGTTTGGTATTATTTAAAAATAAAAAGGCTGGCACTGTTTTACAATAACTGAAAAAAGAACACAGAAATAAAAATTATATTTTATGTACACCTTAATTTTTCTGCAAAGAGCAAATCACAGTGAGTGCATGCTGCCAGACCTAAGTCAAATTTAATTTCATATACTGTCAATGACACTGAAAAAAATCAATTGGAAACTTATTCAATAAATACTGCAATTACATTTGATCTAGCAATTAATTTGCCTCAGAGACTTTTTTAAAGGTCTGTGTGCTACAACAGCTCTGCGTTACAGTATGCAGTCATGAGATTATAACATACACATATGGGAAATCATGCATACAAAACATGCACAAAACTGTTTTTATGAATGACAAATGAACATGATTCAAAGTGATGGTGATACAGGATCTGGAGATGGAAATTACTGAATTCTGAAGATTAATATTGTATCTGCCTTTAAACATTACATATATGTCAATATATACATTTAATCTCCCAGTAAAATAAACAGGCATTAAATGAGTGTTGCTGGAGAAGGTTAGGGATACCCGACGTCACAAGCTGAAAACACCAAAAATAAAAATAACTTTTCTATTAAGCTTATTCAAATGTATTATACAGTATCTGACTGATTTATTAACATATATCTACTCTGTAATTGTACATCAGTCTCAATGTTTCTACGCTTAATAAACTGCTATGTAAATGTGGCCCACTTACACATGCACCCACTCACAGACATAAAATAATGTTAATGTTCAAAGTGGTGTGTGGGTGGGAGACCAGTTATTAGTGTTAATAATTCTTAGGTTAAAAGCAACATTTTGCATAAAGGTGGTTGCTTCTTCTTGTAAAAGCAGGGTTGCTCAGGGTCACATCTGTCCTCCATGGTAACACTTTTTTCCATTCATATTTCCTGCATTTCAAAATCTTAATTGCACTTACATTAGGCCATAATATAGCAGAACATTGATAAACGATGTTAATTTGGTTATAATGGAGATGAAAAGTGATCAGACACAGAGTAGTGAAACTCAGACTTGACATACTGGGACACAAAAAGAACACACACTTGCATAAGCAAAGCCCATGCAGGTGATGAACTGTCCTGCTGAAGATGTGCAGGGAAAAAAAAAAAGAAGAAAAGAACAAAACACGCACGTCCAGACACCCGCTCACACACATTTACCCTGTGTCTCTGTGGACTGGGTGAACCAGCCAAACTTTCCCTTCTTCTTCTCAGTGAGGTCAGCCAGCGTGACCCCTTGGTGTTATCAACATGCAGATCACACAGCCAGACAGCAGAGGAAGCAGTGAGTCAGTACACAGCAGGAAGGAGAGAGAGGTGCAGAGCAAGACACGGCTGCAATACAAACTGCTGACACAGCTACCTTGTCCAGAAAAGGTTACTAAGCAGGTGCACAGGACTTTCCATAATACACACATGTTCTCATAATACGTCTGCAGTCAGTTTTTACACAAAAAGCTGACAGAAAAACTACACCTTGTCCTATTAAGATAAAGTGGTGAGAAAAAGTGTTTGCCCCCTTCCTGATTTCTCATTTTTTTTGTATGTTTGTCACACTTAAATGTTTCAGATCATCAAACAAATTTACATATTAGACAAAGATAACACAAGTAAACACAAAATGCAGTTTTTAAATGAAGGTGTTTATTATTAAAGGTAAAAAAAAAATGCAAACCTGCAGGGCCCTTTGTGAAAAAGTGACACCCCCCCCCCCGATTAAAACATAAATTAACTGTGGTTTATCACATCTTTGGAAAGCTGAGTTCAATTTCTCTAGCCACACCCAGGCCTGATTACTGCCACACCTGTTCTCAATCAAGAAATCACTTAAATCACTTGAAATTAATTAATTAACTTAATTCACTTGAAAACCACCCAACGCATCACAGGGACTCCACTTCCAGTTATAGAGGACGTCTACAGGAAAAGATGTCTGTGCCGGGCACGCAGCATTCTTAGGGACTCCAACCATCCTGCTCATGGACTGTTCCAGCTTCTCCCCTCCAGAAGGCCTTTCAGAAGCCTTCGGACTAGAACCAGCAGGTTTAGGAACAGTTTCTTTCCAACAGCTGTCACGTTATTGAACTTAGTTCCCCGCTGACTCTCTTACCATCATCTCTTACCATCCTCACCTGTACATAACTGCCCATCTAACTTATTGTACATTATTTGCACATAACAGTACTCTTAACTTTCTGCACTGCTGCATATATTTGCATATATTTGCTTAAATTGCACATACTGTTAATTACCGTATATACTGCACTGCTGTCCTTTGCACTTCTGATTGGATGCTAAACTGTGTTTCGTTACCTTGTATTCATACATGTGTAATGACAATAAAGTTGAATCTAATCTAATCTAATCTAAATAGGACCTGCCTGACAAAGTGAAGTAGACCAAAAGATCCTCAAAAGCTAGACATCATGCTGTGATCCAAAGAAATTCAGGAACAAATGAGAACCAAAGTAATTGAGATCTATCAGTCTGGAAAAGGTTATAAAGCCATTTCTAAAGCTTTGGGACTCCAGCAAACCACAGTGACAGCCATTATCCACAAATGGCGAAAACATGGAACAGTGATGAACAGTGGCCGGCCGACCAAAATTACCCCAAGAATGCAGCGACAACTCATCCAAGAGGTCAAAGAAATTTAAATAATAGACAAAGATAACACAAGTAAACACAAGTAAAAGTAATGTCCCTGTGTGAAAAAGTGATTGCCCCCTAAACCTAATAACTGGTTGGGCCACTCTTAGCAGCAACAACTGCAATCAAGCGTTTGCGATAACTGGTAATGAGTCTTTTACAGCGCTGTGGAAGAATTTTCGCCAACTCATCTTTGCAGAATTGTTGTAATTCAGCCATATTGGAGGGTTTTCGAGTATGAACCGCCTTTTTAAGGTCATATCACAGCATCTCAATTGGATTCAGGTCAGGACTTTGACTAGGCCACTCCAAAGTCTTCATTTTGTTTTTCTTAAGCCATTCAGAGATGGAGTTGCTGGTGTGTTTTGGATCATTGTCCAGCTGCAGAACCCAACTGCGCTTCAGCTTGAGGTCACGAACAGATGGCCGGACAGTGTCCTTCAGGATTTTTTGACAGACAGCAGAATTCATGGTTCCATTTACCACAGCAAGTCTTCCAGGTCCTGAAGCAGCAAAACAGCCATATTTTACTGTTGGTATGATGTTCCTTTTCTGAAATGCTGTGTTACTTTTACGCTGGATGTAATGGGACACACACCTTCCAAAAAGTTCAACTTTTGTCTCGTCAGTCCACAGAGTCCCCCCCACAAAAGTCTTGGGGATCATCAAGATGTTTTCTGGCAAAACTGAGACAAGCCTTTATGTTCTTTTCCCTCAGCAGTGGTTTTTGTCTTGGAACTCTGCCATGTAGGCCATTTTTGCCCAGTCTCTTTCTTATGGTGGAGTCATGAACACTGACCTTAACTGAGGAAAGTGAGGCCTGCAGTTCTTTGGATGTTGTTGTGAGGTCTTTTGTGACCTCATGGATGAGTCATCGCTGCGCTCTTGGGTAATTTTGGTTGGCTGGCCACTCCTGGGAAGGTTCACTACTGTTCCATGTTTTCGCCATTTGTGCATAATGGCTCTCACTGTGGTTTGCTGGAGTCCCAAAGCTTTAGAAATGGCTTTATAACCTTTCCCAGACTGATAGATCTCAGTTACTTTGTTTCTCATTTGTTCCTTAATTTCCTTGGATCGCAGCACGATTTCTAACTTTTGAGGATCTTTTGGTCTACTTCACTTTGTCAGTCAGGTCCTATTTAAGTGATTTCTTGATTGAGAACAGGTGTGGCAGTAATCAGGCCTGAGTGTGGCTAGAGAAATTGAACTCAGCTTTCCAAAGATGTGATAAACCACAGTTAATTTATGTTTAAACGGGGGGGGGGGGGGTGTCACTTTTTCACACAGGGCTATGTAGGTTTGGATTTTTTTTTTACACTTAATAAGAAACACCTTCATTTAAAAACTTCATTTTGTGTTTAATTGTGTTATCTTTGTCTAATATTTAAATTTGTCTGTTCATCTAAAACATTTAAGTGTGACAAACATACAAAAAAATGAGAAATCAGGAAGGGGGCAAACACTTTTTCACACCACTGTAATTCCCATGGCTGACAGTGACCAGGTGGTCTGTAGTTGCCTCCGGTGATGTTACAGCCAGGCTGCTGTTTTTGAGGGGGAACTGGCATTCTGCTGGAAAAACAGCTTTAAAAGTTGTTCTTAGGTATAGATATTAGGGATGCACAGATTTTGTGAAATTTTGGCCAGATATTGATACCAATACTGACAGTTAAAACTAGACCACCAGTAACAGAGTTGCTCATTCTAGCCTGGATGAAATCACCCAGAGAGTGCTCAGATCTCCTGACCACTGACCTTGATATTAAGTACAGTCTAGATGCAGACCCATCTAGGATGTGCTTAAAGTCAAAGTCAATGGCCTAGAAGGAGTAACGTTTTTTTTTCATGAAATCATAAAAGCACAGATCTCCTGACCTTAGACAATGACTAGAGCACTATAGATATGAGAGAGTCACGTCAACTCTGCTGACTCCAATGGACCACTTTTTTTTTACAGCAATGGTGGATCATGGAGTGCAATATAGTTGATATTATCAGCTCATCAGAACCAAATGGGCATGAGCAGTTTAGTATGTTTTTTTAATAATAGCTGGATTAGTAAATTTAGGTAACATTAATAAATAAAATATTACACTAGGATACTGTGTACAGTGAGCAACAATATTAATCACCATCTCTTTATTTGTAATTCTGTTTCTTTTTCTGTTTCTTTCGTTTTGCAATTTCTTTCAAAAGTTGTGAAATTATTAAAAAGGGCTTTTAATTTTTGTCTTAGGGTAAGGTAGTTAAGTATTAATTACAAATAAAATCTATTATGGAGCTAGTATAATAAAGCCAAAGTTATAAAGGAAAACAGAAATAAAAACATAGTTTATGGAGTGGTGTTTGCAAATGCTGTGATTCTGTTGTTACTTAAATAGCATCAAATAAATTACTTTAATTAAGAGGTAATACTTGTGTTTTTGTCACTTTTATCGCAGTAGGCGTCATCAGCAGCCGTGTTCAGGTCCAGGGGAACATCACGGTGTGGGGCCTTTTGGACAACTGGATGATGTGTGAAGATGGTGGCAGAACATCTTTTCTTTCTGGACAAAGTGGACTACCTCAGAATGTGGCTGCAGAGGGACTGGAGTTTACTTCTGACACACGCCTCTATTAGTCCACCTCAAAACATCTGACTATTGAAGGAATAAATTATTTGCAATGATTCCACACTAAAAGTTAAATATTTTCTGTATTTATCACATGATGTGAGCATTTTCAAGCCTTTTTCATTCGTTTTAAAATGTGATGATTTTGACTTATTTCTTTGAAATAAATTATGAATAATGCCATTCTAATTTTTAATGGTATTAAAGCTAACCAAGAACAGATAATGTTGTGAAGTCATATCACATTAATAACTGATACTTGTAACTGTTAAATGCCTGTAACAAAAGCTGCTCATGATCACAACTAATGAAGACTCCCTTCAGTGAAACACCACGGACTGCTTCTCATCTCCATGGTATTAGAAGCCTTTCCCTGCCCCTCTTCTTAATAAATTAATCATTCAGCTGTCCTGCGGTGCGGTCTGTGTCAAAGAATGCAAAAGGAATGTTTTAATGTGATTACCTCATATCATTTTGGTGTTATTTTTTGCTACTGTAAAATTCTTTCTGACTTGTGCCAACCGCTTTATTCCTCCTCTGTCAGTGGTGAAACTGCACAGACTCTTCTCTGATTGGCGCATCCTCATGCAGCTCAGCAAACCATGGTGGAGACTACAGTGGTATGCACACATTCAGCCCCCCTTGACAAATATTATATTTTGGTGATTTTTTTTTTTAAATTGGTGTGTTTAAGTGTGTAGGGTGCCCAGACTTTTGCATAAGCCACAATTTTGCATTTTGTCTTTTGTTTTTTTTTTTCTGTTAACTGGTATTATTGTATGTTTCCATATTGTACAGAAATCTCCGTTTACATCTTTTCAATGAAAAAATACAGTTTTTCAAGAGGTGCCAGAATTTTTGCACACCACTGTATGGACAAGAACAACATGAATGAAAAAACAAACAAACTGCTATTTTCTCAGTTTATTAAAGTTTAGTTTATTGCAATAAATAAGCACTTAGTGAACAGGCAAAAAAAGACTATTTATATTTAAACATATTGGGGCAGATTTACTAACGTGCTGTGCCATCGCAAAACCCTGTTTTGGCATTAAAAAAACTACTGTTGAGATTTAATAAAGAGCGCAGGGCAAAATTTGCGGTGGAAGGGCGTGAACTATGTTAATTTTGCGCCTGGCCTCATTGCATATGTATTTGTGGGAGTTGTCATGTCAAAGTGCAAATCTGAGGGAGTGGAGTATTTAAATGACTGGCACAAGGTGATTTACTAAGGTTTGCGGTTGTCAGTCTCCTGCTAAATGCACCAGGATTTAATGCCCCAAAAAAGCTTGTCTTAATTCATCTGCACCTGACATGACAGCGATCATTGGTGCCAGGAGGAGACACTGGCGAAAACCGAGAGCATGTGGCAGAAGCTTCTCTCTGCTCGTGACTTTATTTGGCATGACAGAAGAACAGATTATATGAATATCAACGGTCTCACAAAGATCAGTGTTATGCTGAACTGGACATCAGCCGGCAGGTTTTTTTTGTTTTAATTTTCATTTGTTTATACTGTATATAGCCTACTAAATGAATTTGTACCCATAAAATAGGATATCGGAGCCCTTATACCTGCAGTGGACATACTGATGGTGTCAGCTAATAATGACTCTTTTTTCTTTTTTCTCCGGAGGTTCAGACTCGGATCTGGAGTTTTCCTCAGCTCCCCCTCGCTCTTAAAGCAAAATATTCCACATTGCCAATTTTATTCATTTTTTTCCTCTATCCATATTTCTATATTTACAGTATTTCTTTTTGCTGTGCATAAAATGTTAATTCAGTTCCCTCTTCTCTCTATTTCTCTCTCTCAGTTCAGGATACACAATATAGGAGGAAAGCAACAATGAGATTCTTAACAACAAGAGCGCACAGATGCATAGAAACGTCCCCCGAAATTGCAACACTCAATGGCATTTATAAAAAGTTGTGACCTGGGAGACCTGTAGATTTTGTTAAAACAAAGCTATTCACATAATAAAACCCCAGAGTCTCCATCAGACCATCTTGATAGTTCTAGTGTTAATAGAATAAACACGTTGGTTAAATAATCAATTTATTCTTGAATAGTCCTTTATTAAATTAGATACAAATGCTTCATTTGTACATATTAAACAAAAAAGTCTGCCATGTTAAATGGACGTCAAAATTTTGAAATATAATGAACAAACAAACTATTTTAGTAGGGTTTGCGCTTAAACAAAAACAAAAAAAAAGCTTTATATATTATGCTCTTTTGAACTGGCTGTGCCTGTACTAATGACCCGTTTCCTCATCAGCTGTGCCTGTGTACAATTTTGTGGTGCTCTTGGCGGATGAGTGGGCATTATTGAAATGAAGTGACTGTGTCGATGTTCATAATTTTGCCTGTTGTTAGTAGATCACTGGCAAAAATTGGCCACTCCCTGAGGCGCTCTGTCTAATTTGTGCACTTGCTAATTTGCACTGCCTTAGTAAATCTGCCCCTTAATGCATATGATCTGGATGTGATGTGTTTTAATGTATCTATCTTAATAGCTCATTTCTGCCCATAGAAACAAAGAGAAAATTATGTCTCTTACACCTAAGTGTGGACAGTAAAATAAATCTGAATATATTACACTTTTTATAGTAAAATGATTATTTCAATTTAACTGTTTGCAAAGAATTTAATGATACCTGATCCTACATGGATTAAACTAATGGTAGAAAATTATTTCAGTCTAGATTTTAAAATATTACTCCTCTTCCTCTCCCTGCATCAATAAACACTTTACTGTAATTGATCACGAATGTAAGGGTCACAACACAATAAAAAGGAATTTAAACTAAAAGAAAAGCAACAGTTATGTCCATTATAAAGATAACTTTAGGCCATCAACGAGGTAACTGGACCAAATAATCCCCCAATAGAAAAAATTTGACTTTTTAAAATGTATACATAACTATATAGCAACATACAGTATATATTGATCAAACAACACACATGTGACACTATACTACATAAATCTTGAAGGTCGATACATTTATTGACATCTAATTAGCAAAAATTGCTGTTCTTTCCCTCGGTTTCTATGTATGTGCAGTAAATAGCCAAGCACTTCCTGGAACTATCTGAGGTTACATGAACCATGTGACATTCTGGGCATCCTTTGATACAACTTACTCTCTCCAGCACTTTAACTTTGACCTTGACCTCAACCTGGATGCAGACCTACCTGAGGGTCATTGTGAGTGAGTTTGGTGAGAATCTAAGAAATTTCCTAGGAGGCGTAGTGATTTTTCTCAAATCATGTACAGTAAGTGGCCCAAATTTCTTGCCTTTGACCTAAACACTGACCATAAGCACAACTTTGGTGCAGACCCTCGTGCAGATCTTTGTGAATGCGTTTGGTGATCACTGGGGCAATTGCCTAGAAGGAGTAGCAATTTTCATGAAATAACATACTGTAAGTGCCCTGGGGCCTCATGTACAAAGGGTGCTTACGCACAAAAACACCCTTTTCCACGGAAAATTTCAGATGTATCAAGAATGAAATGACCATGGAAATATGCGCAGCCCCATGGCAACTTCATGGTTGGTGTACAGACGTTTCTACTGTTAATTGGTCAGTTGGTAACACTTAAGAGGTGATGTTGAGAGACTGATAATGACGTGAAAATTATTGTACACACCAGAGACACATGATGAACAAACATCCAAGTGTGCACAATTAGATGAGTGGATATAAAAACAAATGCAAACAAGTGCAGAAAATGCCTCTAACAACAATGGCGTTAGCATCATTAGAGGATATTGCAAACCACGCAGTGAGAAGAGAAAGGGTATTTAGAGACAGATGAGATTTCCTGGTTCAGGATGATGACTGGCGTGTCAGCCGGTTTAGGTTTCCACAGGCAGTCCTTGTGGAACTGTGCTCAGAGCTACGGCCGCTCTTGGAGTGCAACACGGTGAGAAGCCGTGCTGCCTGTCCCAGTGCTGGTGCTGACAACTCTGGGGTTCCTGGCAACAGGGGCATGCTCGAGGGAGGTGGCAGACCCATCGAGAATTTCCCAGTTGACCCTGAGCCGAGTTATGCCAGCTGTGTGGGATGGCATTATCCGGCTGTCACCCAGGTACATCATATTCCCATGCAATGCAGTTGAACAGGCCAACATCAAAGCGCAATTTGCAGCGACAGCCAGTTTTTCTAGTGAGTCTAATAAACAGCATTGTTGGGAACAAACTACAAGCTGGCACTGTGTGGATGGGTGGCTTCTCGTGAGTAAATTCATGTAATTGTCCTAATTCCTGTAATTGACCCACCTCATGCACAATGCGCCTGTGCGCCCCCAAATATCACCCTGTCTTCAAGGCTTCATTACAAGTCAGTGGTTTGAGTAAGTGGCTTCCTTTTTTTGGTGATTAAACTGCAGTTTCACAGCATTCTACCAATCCCGCAATCGCCTCTGTGTGTACAGTAGTTATGTCAATAAACACATGCGTAAAGTTTGAAATGCAACAGTCTCACCCTTTCCCCAGTGCACTTCATTCATTTAAAATAGTAGTGCGTGTAATCCATGTAAGTTATACACAACTATAAAGGATGAGATTTGCATTTTGGACATAAAATATGTTGAGTCTAATATGATCGGTTTTCAACTGACAGGTGACCGTGGCTACCCAATAAATAGGTTCATATTGTCTTCTTTTTCATGACTGTTTTCCTTTAATTCAACCAGCTGATCCACCCAGCTGGTCACAAATCACAGCGATCAGCTGACGCTCCTGAGGACAACTGCAGACATCAGTCGAAACATATCAAGGTTAAATAAACATCTCCTTCTCATCCTTGTCTGACTAAAGGAAAACGGTAAACTAATCTTATAGGGCTGTAAGCCAGCTATTGAATTACCTGTATCCGGCGCTAACGCCAGAGGACAGCGTGCCAAACAAAATGTTTTTACGTGCCTCTACCTCATTCAGGAGCACCTCCAACTCAGTCCGTGAAATTCCATTAAATCCATTATTTTTGATTGTGGAAACAGGACAATCAAACGTACAACGCTTATATATAACTATTTGCATCTAATTGCATATTCAAATGAAGGCGTGTCAAGGGAGAAGTCCGGTATTTCCTCACATGCATTCAATTACAAGTAGACTGGGACGTACAAAGGAAATGTGCTTGGATTCCTGCTTACACACTGTTTCATACATCTGGATTTTTTTATTTTTTTGCTTACGGTGGTCTTGATTTAAACGTACGTCATCTTTCAGTAGGAAATCCACACAAGTCTTTGTACATGAGGCCCCAGGCCTCCTGACCTTTGACCTTGACCATGAGCACAACTTGGATCCAGACCCACCTGAGGATCATTGTGAGAGAGTTTGGTGAGCACCGGGGCAAATGCCTAGGAGGAAAAGAGGAAAAGTCTGTCCATCCGCAGAGACGGATGGACAGAGGAATGGACAGACGGATGGCTCCGTGTCCTTCAGGATCAATTTAAAGGTTCTTTTACTGGTTTATAAATGTCTGCATGGTCTTGGGCCTTCTTATTTATCAGAACTACTTTTAACATATGAGTCCCCACGGCCCTTGAGGTCCTCTGGCACTGGTCTTTTAATTATTCCTACTGTCAGAACCCGTACCCACAGTGAGGTGGCTTTTAGTTACTACAGACCACATCTGTGGAACAGCCTGCCAGAGAACATCAGGGCTGCCGAGAGTGTTCATGTTTTCAAAAACAGGCTCAAGACCTACTATTTTAACTTAGCTTTTAATTAGTTTCCTATTTTAATTTTCTTAATTTCTGATTTTAAACTTATTTTATGTTAATCTTGTTATAATTATTTACTTTGTCATTAAATGCTGTTACATTTTAAACACTGAGTTTAAATGGGTGTGTGTGTATTTATTATTATCTTTTCATTAACAAATTATGTATCTTATTATTATTATTTATCATCGATGGCTTTATTCATCCTATCATCTTGTTCTAACTCCAGTGTTTCCTCATGGGGAGCCCTTGCACCGGGGGTTGCCTGGCTCTGGCTGCGGGGTGCTGGCCTGTGACTGCCCTGGCCCACCCAATGCCTGGTCTTGGGTGGTGGCAGAGGTGGCATCCCTGTAGCTGCAGACTTGGCGCTTCCCTCGTGTTGATGGCTCCCTAGGATAGGGCTTCTCCACCTGGATCCTCGACGCTCGACCATGTCTCACATTGATGAGAGTGTGTGTGTGTGTGTGTGTGTGTGTGTGTGCTTGTACGAGGTTGGGTGAATGAAGGGGTGGGGTGGGAAGGGGGTGTAATTTGTAAAGCACTTTGTGCTACAATTTTTTCTTGTATGAAAAGTGCTATATAAATTGAGTTTTGATTGATGATTGTGTAATAGGTGAACACACCTTTGCACTTCATATACAGTATTCATATACTGGTTATAAATATGTATATATTTTTACAGCTCTTCACTGCACTTCAGTATACTGGTCTTATTTATTTACCGGTGTCATTGCTGCTCCTTTAATTGCACAGTCCTCATTACATGTGACCACCTGTAGAAACCGTTATCATTTTAAGTTTCTTTATTCTCTATTTCATTTCAAATGCCGCTTAATTCATATTATACTGTATTGTCATCTGTGCCTTTGGAACTATTTGCTGCAGCAACAAAACAATTTCCCTCAGGGGATCAATAAAGGATCGATCGGTTGATCGAGCAATCCTGCAATCAATCGATCTATCTAATAAAAAATTTTTAAATTGTAAGTTAAACAAGAGACCTTATTAGTACATTTTTTTCAAGCAGAATTGAAAGTTTGTTTTGCTTCCATTAAACAATTTTTTAAAAATAATTTTAATAATACATCAGTCTATAGCTGGAACACAGTGCGCCTCCTCCCTTCCAGAGCGGTCTGCCTGAGACTGTTACTGAATGTAGGCTGCCATCTACTGGATATTTTGTGAACTGGCAGCTTTAGAGTGCAAGGGGGAAAAAAAACAATAACAACAGGTGTTTGGACCATCAGCAAGTACCATTGGTAAGGTTTTATTTTTTTACTGATAGGCCGATGGCAATCAAACACGTGGCTCTTGTCCGATCTGTGCATGACTAACAGACATCCATAATTCTTTTATATCTGTTTACTGAATCGTTTTTCATTCATTCATTCATCTTCTTCCGCTTAATCCTTTTCGGGTCGCGGGGGGGCTGGAGCCTATCCCAGCGTCTTTGGGCTAGAGGCAGGGTACACCCTGGACAGATCGCCAGTCCATCGCAAGGCCAACACAGAGAGACAGACAACCATTCACTCTCACAGTCATACCTAAGGACAATTTAGAATCCCCAGTTTGATGCCAATTAACCTAACTTGCATGTTTTTGGCATGTGGGAGGAAACCAGAGAAATCCCGGAGTAAACCCACGCAGACACGGGGAGAACATGCAAACTCCACACAGATCACTGTTGGTCGGGGGCTGGGATCAAACCCAGGATCCCCCGGCCAAGGGTGAGTTGCTGTGCTGCCGCAGTGCTAACCACTCCGCCACCGTGCCGCCCTGAATCGTTTTTCAACATGTTAATTAACAGTTTTGGTTAACCTGGGAAATGCTCTTAAAGAGCTATTCACATATAACCAATATTACCTGGGGACCATGTGTAATTTAGAAATTACACAACATGTACATGTTTTGCTAAGGGCATTCGCATGGGATGAGCAAAATCTATATATCACTACAACATATCACTATGGACTTTAATCCATGGATATGTTGTCAAAGCCTTGGGTAACATCCACTGCTGAAAACAGGTGAGAATTCTACATGTTGTTTGAATTTATTCCTGAAACACTCTGAATCATTGCATTAACTGCAGCCACCATAATTCCATCAGGAAGAAGACAGAAAAGGTGGCCAAAAGGAGAAATCAAACTTCTACCACTGAATCATTGAAATGTGCATTCAAATAATCAAACGACCTCAGGGTTTACTGAATTTTTTTTTTTGTTATTAATTTGTATATTTTTATTAATCCCAGAGGGAAATTCATCCACGTGGATGGATGAGGCAGCCACGGTGTGGTGCCAATCCCTTCACTATTCACACACACATTCACACCTAGGGCCACTTTAGAGTCTCCAATTAACCTAGCCTGCATGTTTTTGGCCCGTGGGAGGAAACCCACGCAGACACGGGGAGAACATGCAAACTCCACACAGAAGGGTCACCAATGGTCAGGGGGTGGAATGAAACCCACGACCTTCTCACTGTGCTACCACAGTGCTAACCACTGCGCCACAAGCTGCCTAAAATGTATTTGGTAATTTGCAGTGGAATTTTTGTTTTACAAAATACAGACAATAAATGCAACTCTAACACTGCCTATTTTTTTTTAAACAAACATGAAATAGCTTAAGGATGTTTATACAAGGGCAGACTTTGTAAACTGAATATGAAGTTTTTTTTCTAAAGGGTGGGCCTTTCGGGTCAGGTAAGAAATCTTTTCAAACAGCGCCTCACTGTGGAAATTAAGGTGTGCAACACAGTATTGCAATTCTCACTGAGAGTTGACAGTAAATTACTGTTAGTAATTAACTGCTACATGAACACTTTTGAAACAGAGTGATGCACATCCAGTGAAACTTTGGAGTGCAATTATTGTGGATTTTAGTAACTCCTGAATCCCTACTGTCCAATCAAATTGCTCGGTCAGAAATAACTGGTCTATAAATATATTTATATACATACAGTGCTATGTGTTTGTTGCTAGAAATACTTATTACATTGAGCAATATGAAAATGAAAAATGAAAAGATACAATTGTCATCAGATTATTTTATTGATAAAATGATTTAAAAATGTTTTGTTTTCTTCATTGCTTTTTTAAAGAGAAACTTTGCTGTTTAAATTAGGTGACTAATCTAGTTTGCACAGTTCATATTTAGTTTTCTTATCTGCATGTTTATTCATTATCACTTTTTGTCAAGACAAAAATGTATTTTATTTTAGTTTCTTCCTTTTTTGAAGTTGCTTGTTGTGCAACATCTGACAGCACCACTATACAACACTAGTTTATTTATTTATTTGGAATATGCTGAATATGTAAACAGGAATATTTCCATAGCTTCTGCACACGTACTTCAGAATATTGTCATTTGTCCCTTATGTCCTATTAGGAGAAATTTGTGTAGCTGTGAGTGCATTTTTTTAAGATAATTTTGGCTGTGATTGTTCCCAAGCCATGAAAATTGGTAAGGAAGTTTTTCAGTGAATTTTGGAAATTTTGAGTTTCATCCATATTCACTGCATTTTGACTGTAAGATGTCTTTGTTACGTTGGGACCGTTGACTACAAGATTTGCACCACAGATAATCCAAAAGGGTTCATACTGTCTTCTAAAATAATTATAAAGATGTTTTCTTTTTTATCAGACAGTGAAAAAGGTTGTTTTTACCTTAACGTGCTTTGGCCACTTCTTGCAGCCTTCATCAGAAGGGTCACGTGATGTTGTTGTGACAATCAGCTGTTTCATCAGCTGTTTTATCCATAGACTTCCATTATAATTCAGTTCAATTCAATTCAAAGGGTTTATTATCATGTGCACAGTTAAGAAATGCAACATTTCCTAAGGAATGAAATTCTTACTCTGCTCTCCGTACGAAAGCCAAGGTAATAGATACACATCAATACTAATAAGGTAATAACACACCTAATATTAATGAATACTAATAACACACACTAGGCAATTAGGACACCTTAAACACACTTTAATACTCAGTACTAATACTAATGAATACTAATAACACACATTTGGCAATTAGGACAGTTAAAACAGTTAAAGCAGTTAAACTAGAGGAAACAAGAAGATTGAAAATTGAAAATTCACTGGATGACTATAATCGACAATGGTATATTAATATTCTTCTTTTAGATTTGATTGGCAGCTGGCAACTAGCTTGCAGGTGCATTACCGCCACTGACTTGATTATCATCACTCTACTGTATATCTTTGTATAATGAGTTCTGAACAACTCAATAGTATATTAACACATTTGCACACTGTGCATAGGCTTATGCCATCTCAGGTTCATATCATCTCTGATATTAATGGTATATTAATATCAGAGATGATTTGAACCTGAGATTGCATAAGCCTATGTACAGTGTGCAAATGAGCAATGTGCAAATGACCAATGTACAACTTGGCACCCAGTGTGAGAATTTCTCTGTAATGATAATACCCAGTAGACTGTACAATGATAATTTAGCAACAGAGATGATATGGACATGAGACGAGGTGAGACTATGTACACTGTGCAAGTGAGCAATATTCAAATTTAGTAACCAGTGTGTGAATTCCTATTTGCAAAACTGTGCCGGAGTTTGTTATTTATTCAGGAGTCTGATGGCAGTGGGAAAGAAGGAGTTTTTTTATTCTGGATGTCCTGCCTTTCACACTTCTGTACCTCTGGCCTGAGGGTAGAAGTGTGAATATTCTGTGCTGGGGGTGGGTGGGGTCCTGAAGGATGGCGGCAGCTCTCATTTGGACTCTGCAGTGATAGATGCTCTGCAGAGAGGAGAGTGGAGCCCTGATGATCTTCTCTGCTGTCTTCACCACTCTCTGCAGGTGTTTGCGGTCCAGGGCAGTAGTGCTGCCATACCATGCAGTGATGCAGTTGGTCAAGATGCTCTCGATGATGCAGCTGTAGAAATTGCTGAGGATCTTGGGGGACATGCCAAACGTCTTCAGCCTTCTCAGAAAGTACAGCCGCAGTTGAGCTCTCTTAACCAGCTCTGTGGTGTTGAGTGCCCACGTAAGGTCCTCGCTGATGTGGACGCCCAGGTATTTAAAGCTGCTCTTAAGTAAGTAAGTACCGAAAATCTGAATTGTTTTAAAGGACTTGAAAACTCACCTCTAAGACAAGCATTTTTTATAACCCCACATTATGCAGTGTGTGTGTTTGTAAGAGTCCAATTATAAGTCTGTGAGCTTGTGTTTTTGGCTGCGTTTTTATGTCTGTCTCTTTTGATGTGCTCAGTGTTGAAAATATTTGTTATGTCCATAATTGTAGAAGCCAGTTTAGAAAGCATGGGATCCTTGGACCAGCTCTTTACCCTCTTGAGAATTCTCGAGGGTTCGTGGGAGTTTGCCCAACTAGTTTACATGTGTTTTGTGGACTTGGAGAAGGCATTCGACTGCGTCCCTTGTGGTTTTTTGTGGGGGGTGCTTCGGGAGTATGGGGTATCGGGCTTGTTGTTACGAGCTATTCGGTCTCTGTTCGACCGTTGTGAGAGTTTGGTTCGTATTGCCAACACTCGGTCAGACTCATTCCCACTGAGAGTTGGACTCCGCCAGGGCTGCCCTTTGTGATCAATCCTGTTCATAATTTTTATGGAAAGGATTTCTAGGCGCAGCCAGGGAATGGAGGGTGTCATGTTTGGTGACCACAGGATCTCATCTCTGTTGTTTGCAGATGATGTTGTCCTGTTGGCTTCATCCAGCAATGACCTACAGTTCTTGCTGGGACGGTTTGCTGCTGAGTGTGAAGCGGCTGGGATGAAAATCAGCACCTCCAAGTCCGAGTCCATGGTCCTCAGCCGGAAAAAGGTGGATTGTCCTCTCTGGGTTGGGGACAGGCTCCTGCCCCAAGTGGAGGAGTTTAAGTATCTTGGGGTCTTTTTCACGAGTGAGGGGAGAATGGAGCAAGAGATTGACAGACGGATCGGAGCAGCATCTGCAGTGATGCGGACGTTGTACCGGTCTGTTGTGGTGAAGAGGGAGCTGAGTTCTAAGGCAAAGTTGTCGATTTACCAGTCAATCTATGTTCCTACTCTCACCTATGGTCATGAGCTTTGGGTAATGACAGAAAGAACGAGATCGCGGATACAAGCGGCTGAAATGAGCTTTCTCCGTAGGATTGCTGGACTCACCCTCAGAGACAGGGTGAGGAGCTCAGTCATCTGGGAAAGGCTCAGAGTAGAACCACTGCTCCTCCACATTGAAAGGAGTCAGTTGAGGTGGTATGGGCATCTGATTAGGATGCCTCCTGGACGCCTCCCACTTGAGGTGTTTCAGGTACGTCCCACTGGGAGGAGACCCCGGGGCAGACCCAGGACTCGCTGGAGAGACTCTGTCTCCCAGCTGGTCTGGGAACGCCTTGGTATCCTCTCTGAAGAGCTGGAGCAGGTGGCTGGGGACAGGGAAGTCTGGGCTTCTCTGCTTGAACTGCTGCCTCCGCGACCCGAACCTCCGGAAAAGCGGTAGAAGATGGATGGATGGATGGATGGATGGATGGATAATTGTAGAAATGAAAAGCGAGTCTTAACTCAGTTAACAGGGTTTATTAAATATAACACTTAACTATAGACAGAGGCTTACGGCACTCTCCTGCTGGCCAGGTGGCTTCACGACGAAAGAGGCAGAGCCTCTTTCGCCCAATCTCTTATACCTAGGCGGCATCACCGCCGGAAACCAGTAGTGCCCACCCCAGTCTGTCCCATGACCAACCTGTCTGCCATCTTGCTAAAACCAGCCTGTTTCCATACATAACAATATTGTCTGGTTTTATTTTAAAATACTTAATTTTATGCTTGTGCAGCACTTTGTAACCTTGTGTTTTTTTTAAAAAAGTGTTATATAAATAAAGTTTTACTTACTTCCATTATGACCACATGTTTTTACCCCCCCACTACCAAATTGAAATGATGGAGTTTGCCTGTAATTTCCATTTTATCTGTAGCAAATTTCATGATGTATTGTAAACATAGAATAGAATAGAATAGAATAGGCTTTACTGTCATTGTACAGATGTGCAGCACAACAAAATTGTGGTTGCTCCACCAGACTACTGCACAATAAAGTAAGAGAGAAGGATTAGACTTCCGGTTATGGCGGCCGCCTAGAAGGACACGTATCACTCTGCTCTGCTTCTGGAAATAAAAATTCGGCAAATAACTCTCTCATTTGGAACAGAACTTTTCCCAGCGTTTGGGTGAGGATATGCCGGTGAAGACTAAGGCTGGGAAATCAGGAGGGGGAAAAATTGAATCGCCGAAGCAGTCCAAATTAACGGACTTTAAAGTTTGTGGCGCAGTAGAAAAAGCTGCGGATATGGCGGATGAAACTAGCGGTGATGCGGTAACTGCTGACGATGGCGGCACAGGTGCAGTGCTGGCTGCCATTAGCTCAATGAGAGCAGACTTTTCCGCTAAACTTGATGGGATTATGGCAGCGTTGGATGCAATGAGAAAGGAGTTGGGTGACTGCGTGGAGCGAGTGACGCAGGCGGAGCTTCGTGTTTCAAGTGCGGAGGATGAAATTAGCGGACTTCAAATAAAGGTGCGCACTTTGGAAAAAAAAAATAAAGATCTGGGAAATAGCGTTCTGGATTTGGAATCTCGGTCCAGACGGAACAACCTGAGGCTGGTGGGTTTACCGGAGGGAGCCGAAGGTCGTGATTCATGCTCCTTTTTGGAGGGGTGGATCCCGGAGGCGCTGAACAACGCGGAGCTAAAATCATCAGTCGTCTTGGAAAGCTCCCACCGAATTGGCCCACCGAGAGGTAACAAGGCAGCACCGAGGACGTTAATTATGAAGTTTCTCAGCTACAGAGACAGGATGACGATCTCCAACGCGGTGCGGGCCAAAGGAGAAATTAAATATCAAGATCAGCAGGTGCGGTTCTACCCAGATTTGGCCTCAGGAATCCAACAATTAAGGAAGCAGTTTGACCCCATCCGCAAAGAACTGCGCAACCTTGAGATTCGTCATGGAGTGATTCACCCTGCAAGACTTCTGGTCACATATGAGGGCAGAACACACATCTTCAAGACCCCCGAGGAGGCGCAGGAGCTCATCAAGAAGATCCAGGAAGAGACTGGTGGGAGCTAAGCATGAACAGAATATAGGGTAGAATATTTGAGCATTTAACTGATTAGAAGCATATAACAAGATTACAAAATATAGATTGTATTACATATTAAAAAAAAAAAAAATTTAAAAAAAAAGTACAAAATTGATAAAAAATTTTGAAGTTAAATTGGAAAATTACAGAAGAGAGTTAATGTTACGTTATTAAAAGCAGTAGAGTTAGGGTGATTGGGAGGATGAAGAAGGAGTGGCTTTGGCTGATCCTCGTGGGTGTGGAACGGTCGATGGCTATATCGGGAGACGGAATTTTTCTTTTGCTTTTGGGGGGATTGCCACAAATGTGGGAAGGGGGAATTTGTTTGTGTGGAGTTTGCAGGGTGAATGTTCAACCACTCATTTTTTTGCTTTTCTGTTTGAGCATGTTTACACTGCTAGGTAATCCCAAACTCTCTATTGATCATAAAGCGTTAATCTTAACTTAACTTCATGGAATTGCAGAGGTCTACAAAATTTAAAAAAACTTAAACAAGTTATGAATAAAATAAAAGACATGGGTTCAAAAATTGTGTTTTTACAAGAAACTCATCTAATAGAGCAAGATCTAAAAAGAATTAGGAGTAGATGGCAAGGAAGTGTTTTCACCTCATCATTTTCATCCCGAGCCAGGGGAGTTATGACTCTCATACATAAATCAGTCCCATTTCAAGTGAAAAATGTAATTGGAGACAAATTTGGAAGATATGTAATCATTCAAGGATCTTTGCTATTAGAAAACATAAATTTGGTGAACTTATATGGTCCCAATATAGATGATCAAAAGTTCTTTGCTAATTTATTTCTTATCTTATCATCACTTACAGGGCGACATATAATAGCAGGGGATTTTAATTGTACATTGAATCCCTGTATAGATAGATCAACAGGACTGGACTGTACGCACAATGGATGTAGGATGACCATTAATCATTTTATGAAAGAATTGAAATTGATAGATATATGGAGAGAAATGAAACCACAAGTTAAAGCCTACTCTTGTTATTCCAATACCTACAAGACATTCTCACGTATAAATTATTTTTTGATCTCCACAGAATTAAGGTCCAAGATTCAAAACTGTTTTTATGATAACATCGTGATCTCTGATCATGCACCCTGCTGTCTAATATATGTAGATAAGAAATTGACAAAGGAACCAGGTAGATGGCAATTTCAGCATAAATGGCTTCAGGATGAGGAATTTGTTAAATACATAGAAAAACAGATAGATGAGTTCTTTGACATCAATACTACACAAACATCAGCATGTGTAAAGTGGGAGGCTTTCAAAGCTTTTATTAGGGGACACATTATTAGTTATACAGGTTCAAAATCTAAGAAGACTCGAGAGGAGAGAGTCCAACTGGAACATAAAATAAAAATTCTTCAAGAAAGAGTATATGCAGGAAGAGATCCAAGGTTGGAGAACGAATTACTGATTTTGAGAGCTGAATATGACAAAAAATCAGCGAATAGAGCTGCCTCGAGTCTTCTAAGATTGAAACAATCTTTTTATGAACAAGGTGAAAAATCAGGAAAGTTATTGGCATGGCAGATTAAACAATTAGAATCTAAAACACCAATTACCAGTATTATAAGTAACGGACAGGTAGTTATAGATCCTTTAGAAATTAATAGAGCCTTTAGAGATTACTATGAAAAATTATATGATACCAAAAATGAATCTGACTTAACAAAACTACATGGGTTTCTGAACGAACTATTTATACCGTGTATTCCAAATGAAAATAGGGAGATACTGGAGTCTAAAATTAGTCAAGAAGAAGTTGGACTAGCTATTGATAATATGAAATCAGGAAAAAGTGCAGGACCAGATGGTCTTCCAGTTGACCTTTATAAAAAATTTAAAAATAAATTAACAAAACCTTTTTTGGAAATGGTTTTAGAAGCATTTCAAAATAGTAATTTACCATCATATATGAATAATGCCTTAATTATACTGTTGCCAAAACCAGGTAAGCCCTCTAATAAATGTGAAAATATGAGACCAATAAGCCTATTAAATGCCGACCTTAAGATAATCTGTAAAATTTTAGCAAGACGAATACAAGAAATTTTACCAAATATTATTAATCGAGATCAGAATGGCTTTATAAAGGGAAGACAAGGCTTCCATAATGTAAGAAGACTTTTTAATATTATTTATTCTAATAAAGAAGCACCGGATACAGCTCTCTTATCACTGGATGCCGAAAAAGCCTTTGATAGAGTTGAATGGCCCTTTCTTTTTGAAGTCTTACAAAGGTTTGGACTTGGAAATAATTTCATAAAATGGGTTCAGATAATATATAATAATGCTACTGCAGAAATCCTAACAAATAACAATATTTCAAAATCAATAAAAATCAATAGAGGATGTCGACAAGGCTGTCCACTTTCACCTTTACTGTTTACTATGGCAATTGAACCTTTAGCGATGGTGATACGTCTACAGTCACAAATATATGGAATTAAAGTTGGACCAACAGAACATAAAATCTCCCTGTATGCCGATGACATAATTTTGTTTATGTCGAATCTTAAAAAATCAATTCCGACCTTGTTGAATTTAATAAAGAATTTTGGGGAAATATCAGGATATAAAATAAATAAAACTAAATCTTCAATATTAATGCTAAATGAGACCCAGAGAAATTACCCAGCCCCTGAGATAAATCAATTCAATGTTGTAAATCAGTTTAAATATTTAGGAATCCAAATTGTGCCTAAGCTAGAATCAATCGCCAGTGTCAATTATGAAGCCTTAATGACAGATATTGATGAGTTACTTCAGAGATGGATGTCACTACCAATGTCGATGATCGGGAGAATTAATATACTTAAAAGTAATATCTTACCTAAAATACTTTATTTATTTCAATACATTCCCTTACCACCACCTTTAGATTTATTCTCAAGAATTAAAAAAAAGTTAGTGGAATTTATATGGAACAACAGGAGGGCTAGATTACGTCTGTCTTTATTATATTTACCATTTGATCGTGGAGGTCTGAAATGTCCAAATTTTATGTTGTATTATTGGTCGGCACAACTGAGGTCTATGACATATTATTTTTCATCAAATGATCTCCCTCACTGGACTGAAATGGAATCATACAATTTGCCTTTACCTCTTCCCATATTCATATACTCAGATTCGGCAAAAAAATTACAAAAACAAGTTAAAAATCCATTTGTAAAGCATATGATCAAAATATGGTGTGAAGCTAAAAACTATTTAAAAGAACCACAGTTATTGTCACAATTTAGTCCAATATGGGGTAATCAATATTTTAAACAGGGAGAGCGGACGCTGTATTTAAAGTATGGAATTTAAAAGGGATACAAAAGATTCAGGATTTATATTTGCCATGTGCAGAAAACATAATGTCTTTTGAAGAGCTGAGGATCAAATTTAATCTCAATAGAACACATTTTTTTAAATATCTTCAACTTAGAAACTTTATTCGATCAAATCAAAATAAAGCTCTCACTCGACCTATTTATTCATCCTTGGAAAAAATGATGATGAAAGATAGTAAAAGAAAGGGTATTATTTCAGAGTTTTATAACTCATTGACACTATTTTCAAGTGAAAATTCACTGAAAAGATTAAACTACTGGAAAGAAGATCTGCAAACTGAAATTTCAGAGGAACAATGGGAATTGGCTTGTACAGAAGCTCAAACCAAATCAATAAATGTACGCCTTAAATTGATACATTTCAAATGGTTAATGCGGATGTATGTTACACCGGAGGAGTTAAATAAATATAATAAAAATATACCAGATACATGCACAAAATGCATGGAAAGTAAAGGAACTCTATTTCATTGTGTATGGGAATGTAGATTAATAAGAATGTTTTGGGAAGAGGTGAGGGTAACAATTGAAAAAATAATCTCAAAACAAATCATATTGAATCCTAAACTGTTTTTGTTGGGTCTGTACCCAGAAAAGCATAATTTTAATAAAAGTGAAAGAACATTCATAGACCTCAGTTTGCTTAATGCCAAAAAATGTATTGCACTATTATGGAAAAAGACTCATAGACCAGATGTGACTCAGTGGTTAAGACAGATGTTAACAAACCTTCCATTAGAAAGAATAACATATATACTGAAATCAAAGGAAATTGTGTTTGAGAATATATGGAGACCTTTTATTGATTATGTAAAAAATTTAAACATAACTCTTGAAGAAGAAGGTGAATGATGTGTGTGGACCTTGTAAATTCCAAACTGGTGAACATAATATGTATACTTATGTATTGGATTGTCTAGACTAAACAGAGGAGCATTGTTGAAGATTTGATTTTGTTGGTGGTTGTTGGTGTTTTTTAGTGCATTTTTTTTTTTTTTGTAGTACTTTAGTGTTAGTGTTTGATTGTTTGTATCATGTTTGTTAAAAAAAAAAAGGTTCAATAAAGATATTGTGGAAAAAAAAAAGAGAGAAGGATTAGACAAAACACAGTTACAGAATAGACAACGCACGACTGAAATAAAAATAGCCCGGATTATGGAAATATACACAGGTATGGTTCCAAGGTTGTCATAGCCAGGAGCGGCACTGGGGTTAAGCTCCCAGTGCTCATAAAATGCTCCTTACGGCGTGCGTCTCGAAAAGCCTCTGACAACTAAGTCCAACTCCTAGCCTGCCCGTGTGGTTTAGTCTCTAAGCCCGGCGGAACTGCTTTTACTAATAGGAGAAGGGGCGAGGGCGGATCTCTGGCGCCTTAAAACCAGATGCTTCGGGTAGATGGTGGCTTGTCAACCTGGGAAGGTAGCCCATCTAGGGGAAGGTAAACCCTGATTTCAAACCGCCGCTGCCTTGCGGCACACCCGGTCACGGGAAAGGCTTCGGGAGTTAACCCTGAGGAAAAATCCGGAGTCGGAGCCCCTAAGGCAGTTCTCTGTTGTGCTCAACATCGTTCTGGCAGCTCCTGCGACGGCGCTGGTGCCAAACTATAGCAGCCCTGCTGTTCCTTTGGATCCATCAGTGACGTGGAGAGGGGGGACATGCTGCATGGGTAACATCTTGTCCTCCATATCTTCCTGCCCAGGCTTGAATCCTACCAACGCCCAACGCTGGAAGGTAGAACACCGGTGTGCATCGGCCTGTTCAGCCACAGGCGGTGCTGTTCCAGCAGAGTAGACGTTTAGGATTCTCTTCCATGGTCATCATAGACCGACGGAGGCCGATGACGACAGGTGTGGTAGTGACTTCACGGATGAAACAATGTACATAAGAGTGCAGAGTGCAAAACACACAAACACATGATTGAATAAAATGGCCCAAGGATTATGGAAAATATACATAGTAGTGGTTTCACAGATGGGTCAATATACATGAAAGTGCAGAGTGCAAAGACAGGTGAGTTACAGTGATAATTAAAAGGTTCTCAGTTCTGTGCATGTGAGCATTCAGAGGGAGGGGGTGGGGCCTCTGACTGTTTGCAGGTTGGATGGCCCAGGGGAAGAAACTGTTTGTCAGTCTGGAGATGTGGGACCTGATCGATCTGAACCGTTGCCCAGAGGGAAGCAGGTCAAACAGGTGGTGGGCAGGATGTGAGGGGTCCCCTGTGATGGCCTTGATCTTTCTGTGACAGGAGGATCTGGAGATGTCCTCCGGGGAGGGCAGAGGGCCACCGATGATTTTTTGGGTTGTGTTGATGACCTTCTGCACAGTCTTCCTGTTCTCAGCCATGGAGCCAGTGTACCACACACCCAGACAGTAGGTGAGCATGCTCTCCACTAAGCAGTGGTAGAAGGCCAGCTGCAACTTCTGGTCCAGGTTGTTCTTCCTCAGAACACGGAGGAAGTGCAGCCGCTGCTGGGCTTTCTTCACCAGGGCCTTGGTGTTGATTGACCAGGAGAGGTCAGAGGAGATGTGGGTGCCCAGGAACCTAAAGGTGGGGACGGTTTCCACACGGTCACCATTCATGAGGAGGGAGGTGTGGTCCTGTTTGCTCTTTCTGAAGTCCAGTATGAGTTCTTTGATTTTATGGACATTCAGTTTCAGGTTGTTTGCTTGGCACCACAGCAGCAGATTCGCTACCTCCACCCTGTATGCCTTTTCATCATCATCGGTGATGAGCCCAACTAAGGTGGTATTGTCTGCGTACTTCATGATGGCGGTGGTTGAGTGGGTTGGAATGCAGTCAAAGGTGTACAGGAAGTACAGTAGTGGGTTTAGCACACAGCCCTGGGGGGAGCCAGTGCTGAGAGACAGTGTGGAGGAGTGGTGGGGGCCAAGTCTGACTGTTTTGTGGATGGCTGGTGAGAAAGTTTTTTTATCCAGCAGCAGGTGTGTGTGTGTGGGGGGGGGGGGGAATCTGGACAAGGTGCAGTTTGTTGATCAGGATGTCCGGGATGATGGTGTTGAAAGCTGAGCTGTAGTCCACAAAGAGCATCCTCAGGTAGCTCCTTGGGTTCTCCAGGTGGCTCAGCACTCTGTGGAGTGTGGTGGCAATGGCGTCTTCTGTAGACCAGTTTTCCCTGTAAGCGAACTGGTGGGGGTCGAAGGAGGGGGGAAGACAGTCCCTGATGTGCTGGGACACCAGTTGCTGAAAACACTTCATGACTACAGACATGAGTACTATGGGTCTGTAGTTGTTCAGGCTGTCAATTGCGGACTTTTTGGCGATGGGGATGATGGTGGAGGTCTTGAGGCAGGAGGGGACGGTGGCATGCGTCAGGGAGAGGTTGAACAGCTTGGTAAAGTAAATTACAAAATTGCCCAATTTTAGCGCCCCCCCCCCCCCACACACACACACACACTGGCCTCTATGGTGGCCCTTTGCAACAAATTGGTATCCTTTGTAATTCATGACTGCAAACCAGCTCAATTTTTTTTTCAACTAAAATAGTCTTGATAGTAATATCCTCAAACCACAAAGCTCTCTTTTTCAGACAGTTGAGCGCAATGATAAATTTTCATTATCAGATTACTCCATCAACTGTGGTAAATCAACAGCTGTCATGGGCAGCGAGAGCGCGCCCCTCCCGTCCTGCTTCACATTCACTAACTCATCACGGCACCTGAGGCAGAAGACACAACTGCACCCGCTCATCAGCCAGCGTACTTAAGGAGGCTCTCTCCGCATAGTCAACGCTGGCTTGTCTGGGTATACTGCCCGCTAACAGGCAAGCAAATATAAGCTATAAGTGTGAACACGTTGTCTGACCTTATTTCTCCTCCTTCCTCAGGTTGCTGCCACCGTGTAGGTGTGTCTCTTGGACTGCGCGCGCTCTCCTGCCACATCTCACCGTCCTCAGCTCCTACTCCACCCGGTCAGGCACCATCAGCTCATCTTCCCCCCTTACCCTACTGGTTCGTCTATTCCTCGCTGGGTGCTGCCGGTCATCCCTGGATTTCCCAGGTAAGTGGCAATTTGGCTCGCCCATTTCCCCTTACTCCATTCCTCTGCTCACAGCTCTTGTCATCTCTCCACAGGGTCATTCCTCTGGCGAGTGACTGTTTCTGCAGCTGTGCGCTTTGGTTTTTGATATTTAATAAAACTTTCAAACGTGCCCCTCTGTGTGGTTCCTCCTGTGCTTTGGCATCGTGCACGTGTGCTGTCATGTACCAAAAAAGTACATTTCTAATCTGGCAGCCATGGACAAGGAGAGATTTTACAGCAAATCCTACACCCAGCTCAGCACTGACAACATCCGTGGCCATCGGGCCAACTTGGCAGGTCAAAGGTCAACAGCTCCAGCCCGAGGGAATGGCTTCTTCCTCCATAGCACCAGAGCTTACCTCCCATGACTCCAGCCCAGGCTACCATAGCCGTTTCCTCTGTAGGGCAGTGTATGCAAATGCTATGGGCCTGAAGTTACTGATGGGGCCCCAAGGTGAGATACTGGGATGGGTGGGGGGGAGACAGCTTATATCGCTGCCACAGCCCTTATACTCATGGTGCAGCAAAGCTACAATGGGGCATAGAAGTTAAAACTCAAAAATCGCAGCATCCATACCTTGGGCATACAGTATATACAACAGTAACACAGTCTAACTAAGGAGATGATGCTTATTTTCCAACATTTAACATGTTCCATCACCCGCAAGGGCTGCTGGAAAATGGGACGCCTGTTTTCTTGTTACCAGACTGATGCACTAGGGGTCCCCAAAGTGCAACCTTGCATAGGGCCCCCCAAAACCAGGAAACGGCCCTGCAGGCTACTCTTCCCCAGATGAGTGTCAATCTGCTGTGCCATGTGCGGGCGCCACATTTGCAGGCAGCACTGGTCTCCTGTGTGCACACCGTGCAGTGACGGACATTAGACACAGACACGCGCACAGACACACACACAGTTTGTTCGTCTGTTTTGATGAATGTTGCAATAAATGCTGCTACTGTGCAAGTTTTGGTGACTGATATCATCATAAAAACTCTGATTTATAAATAGAGGTGATATTGGGCAATTTTGTAATTCTCTTTAATTTTACAAAACTGCATGGATTTTGCTGCAGAAAAATAGGAAATCAATGGCAAAATCTTTTTTTCACTTTGATTTGGGGGAGGGGGCGGGGAGTTGAAAAATGTGGTTAGAATGGAAGTTTAATGTACAAATCTTGTAGTTAACAGGTCCAACGTAACATTTTTTTCCTCCAATCTGACATTCTACAAAAGGTAGCACCAAAACCTGTCTTCACACTTATTATAATCAAAGCCAAATTGGTTTTTAGAATATTGACTTATAGTGTATTTTTCAAAAAAGTGGCATGTAAAGGTGTAACCAAGTGGATGAGCAATCAAGCCCCAACTGGCGATGTCCAACCGGGGGGTTTGAACTCATGACCTCTGGCTTCAGAGTCCAGCACTCCACCTGTGTCGCCAAGATGGTCGACCCACTTGGCAAGCCGAGTAGGAATGCTTTTACTGACACTGCTATAAAGGGTTACTTTTTAATTCTGATTAATTAGATTATGAGATAAATTAAGCAAGAACCCCTTCATGAGAAAAATGAAGAAAAATTGGGAGAAATATTGATTTTTCATAATTTTTTTGCAGTATAAAGTTCAAAATACAGATCTTGTAGTTAACACTCCCAGCATAAGTAGTTAGCCAGAATACTGGACTATAATCTGAATGTGGTGTCAACATAGTCACTGTCACATGCAGTATCTGCACTGAAGAGCAACTCTTTACAGCAGAGGCATCAAATCACCGGGTCGTGACCCAGTGATTAAGCGGTTGTGGACCACTTGGTACTTGGCCGCTGACAGGCAGCTGCAGAGAAAAAATAATGTATTCAGTTCCTCTGTACTGACCATGTCTGCCAGGTGTTTTATTTTGAAAAATTACCAGATGTTCTCTCTCTTCCCGTACTGCATGTCTGTCTGTGCGGCCTTGGCGTATACCTGTCTCATGGTGGTGGTGCTTGGGAGTTAAACCTGGCAGGCTGGCCGGCCACTTTGGCTGGCCGGTTTGGGCCTTCCTTCTGCCGGCTGGTGTGTGATAGCCTCTTTGCTTTCAGGAGAGTTTGAGTTTTGTTTCCCAACCACCCGTTGGCCTACACGCTGACAGGAAGACCGGCGGATGCCTGGGACCACAAGTGACAACGGACCTGAAATTGCACTTGGGGGGACCGAAGCCACGGCGGAGCATCTCAAGACCCCCACTGAAGCACTGGAGGCCACGCTCACACGCACTGGTGAGATTTTGGGAAAACTGACCTCAACCTAAAAGTCAGAGGTCACTCAAATTCTAACTCGTCTGAGATTTTTCATAGATACACCCATAATATCAATTTGAAAAGCCCATGTCATTTATTTCTCTAGTTATTGCGTTCACAAGGAGGGTGTCGACGCGACCGCAGCCGCCCATCTGCCCGGCGGGGTGATGACAACATCCCTTCAGCCTTTAGAGGCTGAGGGGTAAAAAGGTAATACACCAGTGAATAACTTGTAATTTTACAAAAAGATCAATGATATCATTTTCTTTTAAAGGCCACATATTGTGCAAAATCATTTTTTCATGGGTTTTAATCTTACAAAATACAGACACGGGTCACATGTATAATGTCAAAATATTAAAATGCTCACATCACAGAGAAATATAGTACACTGCCTTTTATAAGTGAAATGATTAAAGAAATAAGTGGATTGCACTTCCTGGGTCTTATGACATCACAAACCAACAGATCCAGCCTTCAGTTTTCCGAGTTAGTCAAAGAACAAAAATCCCTGAGAACCTTCTTACATGGATTCACCCACTCAGAAAACCTTTATCCAATGAGGATATGGTCTCAATAATATTAACAAACGAATGTAAACTCACTGATTTAAACAGAATATTAAAGATAACTTTTTTGAGAAGCTGTAAAACAAAAACTACACACGGAAATCCTTGAAGAAGTCAAAACCTAAAATTAATCACTGCAAAAATGCACAGTATATATAGGGCAAAGGCTGGGTGAACTAATTTTACTAGTTAGTTAGAAATCAGCAATAATGATAAAAGAGTTGCTCATTTCCCAGTTCACTGTGGCTGATAAATGTGTAACATAACTTAAAGACAGAAAAGATTAAGGTTTTGTTACTGGTAGCTCTGGCTGCATTCACCCTTAGAGTCCCCCAGTTGCACTTGGCAATCACCGTAAAAATAGGCCTTGGATTCAAAGGGTTAACACAAATAGAGACAAATTTATTAAAAGCAGGTAACTTACGGTTACGCTTGCCCTCCTCATCTCCCTCTTCATCATTCTCAGGGTCGATGTCCTCGGCCTGGGTGATCCAGTCCAGGTAGCCCTTCAGGTCTTCTTCTAGTTGTTGCTTCTCACGCAGCTTCTGGAAATCACCTCGAGCCTTGGCCTTCTCTCGTTCTTTGGAAAACTCTCTGGATTGAAACGAGCGGGATGTCAAAGGATCTCTGCAGTTTATGTTAAATCACTTCATTCTTCATAGCATTCTGTGCACCAGACAATTACTAAAACTCAGTCATCTGATCCTTACCCTTAAGATTTAAAACATAATTTAAAAAAAAAAAGTTAACGTTAACTTGAAATGAAAGGGTTGCTCTCATTAACAGTAGCACCGTCTTCATGCCTCTCTTCCTCCGTATCTGTAAATTTATTTTCATATATTGTACATTTATACCTATACAAGTCTTCTTCTTCCAGGTGTGCTTAGCAATTAAAAACCAGACCATCAATTCCAGGCTGACAAAATCACCCTGGGAGTGCTCAGATCTCCTGACTGTCGACCTTGACCTTAAGCACAGCCTAGCTACAGACCCGTCTAAGATGTGCTAAAAATCAAGGTGGCCAAGGAAGAGTAATGGTTTTAATGAAATCACAAATACCTAAATCTTCTGACCTTTGACAATGACCTTGACCTTAACCTAGATGCAGACCTACCTGAGGGTCATAGTGAGTTTCGTGAGAATCGTGGTAATTGCCTAGGAGGAGGAGTGATTTTTCTGAAATCATGTCAGTGCCCAGATCTCCTGACCTTGATGACAACCTGGATGCAGACCCTCCTAAGGATCCTGGTGAGTGAGTTTGGTGACCGGTGGGGCAATTGCCTAGGAGTAGCAATTTTCAATAAAACACCTAAGTGCCCAGGTCTCCTGACCTTTGACCTTGACTTTGAGCCCAACTTGGATGCAGACCCACCTGAGGATCATTGTGAGTGAGTTTGGTGAGCATTGAGGCAATTTCCTAGGAGGAGGAGTGATTCCCATGAAATATGGATGGACAGATGGACGACAGGCGCCACGTCATCACAAGCTGAAAGTAACAAATGGTTCAAAGCAGAAATATAAAACCTACCCACTCAGCACACCCAAAACCAAGTTGAGAACAAAGAAGGATCCAAAGATGACCAGGCTGACAAAGTAGACCCATGGTAGCTCAAAGCCCATGGCATCATTCATCTACAAAGAAAGAGGGGGAAAAGGATCAGTGGTGTTTATTTATAACTAAATTTATATCTATAATCATTAATCTTTATGCCAATATTGTAGGTGTTTCCTCTCTTCAGTTGTATTCCAGTAAACAGACAGAACTACTATAGCGACTTACAAAAGGAAACAGTAAAACAAACTTAAACTTCACTCCATAAATTCAAGAATCGGGGCAAATTCATTATACTCTCTTTTTGCAGAAATTTCTAGTTTGCTTTGGCTGCAGCCTTGTAAGTGAGCCACTACCAATCATTTGAAAACAAATTCTTCAATTTGTCTAATGTGACAGTGCCAGAAAAATGACTCAAACTTCAAGCATTTTCTGCTTTTAGTGTTGCAGCTACAGTGGCTTAAATGATTTATTTACTCATTTATTTATTTATTTATTTTATTTAGGTACTGTATGGAAAATTAAGAAACTCTGGTTTAGGTGACACTTTCTGGCTGCTACCTGAACAACAAGCCCAGTCACTTCATTTCTGAGAAGGACTGTCCTCAAAGTCTTGCATCAACTATAGTACCTTTGCATAAAAAGAAGCAAAAAATGTTAATTTTCATTTATTGGACAATGGACCTTAAAAAATGTGGACTTAAATTGGTTCAAATTTCATAATACAGCGGGAACAATAAGTATTGAACATGTTGAAGCGGCATGAAAAAATAAGCAGCAGTGCTGTGGTTTTAAGCAGGTTTTATTAAATCATACCACCTTCACGGGATCCCCTCTCCGGTGCATAGTGGAGCAGCCCGGAGCGGGATCCCTAGGCTCTCAGAGAAGGAGAGGCGGACACGTGTGTGTCTACCAGTTGCAGGATCAGAGTGAGAGAAGAAGAGAGAGATTGCGTTACAGAGTTGCACCTTAAATACTTGATCATAACAATACATCAAAAAGACATACCCCACAGTCTAGAATGATCAAAGGGACAACAGAACAGGCAGGAGGTATTTGCATTTGTAAGCCATACATCACAATGGGCAGATTAGCTAGACCTCGCTCTAAGTGCAAGACAAAGAGGCTAACAAGCACATCTACATATTGATCTGAGTCTCTAGGTCACAGTAAGGACAGGACGCATGAGTACAAAGGATGAAAGGCATCGATTAACATCACATAGGTGAGACAGAAGAAACTCGTCTACCTGTAGACATTAATACACCAAAGCACATCTAAGATGCTCAGAAAAAGCACAGTAAGGACAAGCCATATGCACACTATACAGAATGGCGCATTACATCACAACACATGCATGTTTGCATCACAAATACATGAATGGCACATTGCTTCTCAGTAATGCAGCAGAAAAACAGAGAAAAGAGGGCTGAGTGTCCTTAGTCTGTTGTGGGGTTAAAACGAACCGCCACACACGCTCCCCCCCAGAGGACGCGGTAGGGGGCCGCGACCTCGATAATCCATCTGTGTGAGCGAGCTGTGGGAGAAGCTCGCTGCAGGCGGAGGGGGAGGGAGGGGAGGGGTAGTAAGTGCCGGCAGGAGCTGTGAAATCGTCCTGAGCCGTGCAAAAATTGCTTGCTGCTCCGTGACGTCGAGGGTTTGTCCCGTTGCACGTGCGGAGATGACAAGAAGAAAAATTAGTCTCTGACTCCTCTTGTGGCCATGAAGAAAAGCAGGAGCGGCTGTAAGAGAAAAAGTAAACAAAGCAGGGGGACTGTTGGCTTTGGGTGCTGAAGCAACCCCAAAGCTCCCGGGAACAGCTGACGGCTGAAATCCCGTTGTGCCGTGGCTAAGACCATTAAAAAATCCAGTGGCGAGCTGCGTGCTTGCTTCAGGTGAACGAGCAGCCCTGAAGGTTCTGTGGGCAGCGGCGGAGGACGATGGTGGTCTCTGGCGTGGCTGAGACTGTTAACAAATCCTTCGAGCGTGCTGCATGCGTGCTTCAGGTGAGCGGGCAGCCCTGAAAGGCAGCGGCGAAGGAGGAAGGCAGTCTGTGGAGCCGTTACTTGTCCCGTGCGTGATGCGCCGTCCTTGTAACTCCCCGATGCGTGCGCGGGGGTTCAGTGCGTGGGTGGGCCGCTGGAGTGGCGAGTCAGGGTGCAGAAACTTGGTGGAGAACGGCGCAGACGGCGCCGGTAAAATCCAGGTTGAGCTGTGGCTGTAGACTGGCCATGGTGCGTTGGAGCGGTGAGAGGAAATAGACGATCTTTAGTCCCTCAGGCCCGTACAGATACGTTGGAGCGGTGGGAGGGAATAGACGATCTTATGTTCCTCAGGCTCATGCAGCTGCGTTGCAGCGGTGTGAGGAAGTAGACGATCTCCGTCCCTCGGGCTCGTGGAGACGCGTTGGTGCGGTGCGAGGCAATAGACGATCTTTGTGCCCCGGGCTCGTGCAGCAGCGTTGGAGCGGTGAGAGGGAGGAGACGATCGTTGTCGCTCGTGCGGCCATGGTGCGTTCAGTTCCACGCGCTGCGCTCCCCGTCGGCCCTGGAGGTTGCCGTCGTGGAGAGAGGACGAGGTGCGTGCGCTCTCAGTGAGAGCAGCCGGTCCAGCGTGGTTGTGCAGATCTCAGGCGACGGAGCATTCATGCCCGGGTGTTGCGTTCGCTGGCCGCTCGTTTTTTTCAGCGTCGGTTCGCCAGCGTGGCCATCCAAAACAGAAGGCTGCGTTGCACAAAGCGTGTGCGTCTTCAAGGGGCCACCAACGCAGCTGTGTGGCTGTCCAGCTCGGAAGGTTGCTTTCGCACAAAACGTGTGCGTGTTCGAGGGGTCACCAGTGAAGCGGCATGAAAAAATAAGCAGCAGTGCTGTGGTTTTAAGCAGGTTTTATTAAATCATACCACCTTCACGGGATCCCCTCTCCGGTGCATAGTGGAGCAGCCCGGAGCGGGATCCCTAGGCTCTCAGAGAAGGAGAGGCAGACACGTGTGTGTCTACCAGTTGCAGGATCAGAGTGAGAGAAGAAGAGAGAGATTGCGTTACAGAGTTGCACCTTAAATACTTGATCATAACAATACATCAAAAAGACATACCCCACAGTCTAGAATGATCAAAGGGACAACAGAACAGGCAGGAGGTATTTGCATTTGTAAGCCATACATCACAATGGGCAGATTAGCTAGACCTCGCTCTAAGTGCAAGACAAAGAGGCTAACAAGCACATCTACATATTGATCTGAGTCTCTAGGTCACAGTAAGGACAGGACACATGAGTACAAAGGATGAAAGGCATCGATTAACATCACATAGGTGAGACAGAAGAAACTCGTCTACCTGTAGACATTAATACACCAAAGCACATCTAAGATGCTCAGAAAAAGCACAGTAAGGACAAGCCATATGCACACTATACAGAATGGCGCATTACATCACAACACATGCATGTTTGCATCACAAATACATGAATGGCACATTGCTTCTCAGTAATGCAGCAGAAAAACAGAGAAAAGAGGGCTGAGTGTCCTTAGTCTGTTGTGGGGTTAAAACGAACCGCCACAATGTCAGCATTTTTCTCATTAAACATATTTCTGATGGAGCCACTGACCTGAAATTTTCACCACATATCGGTAACAACCAGTGTTGGAAGTAATGCACTACAAAGTAACGCATTACTGTAATGCCACTACTTTTGAAGTAATGTGCTGTGTAATGAAATTACTGTTTAAAAAATTCAGTAATGCATTACAGTTACTGAAATTTGATCAGATGTGTTACTCACGTTACTCGTTTTATTAATATGGATAGATATTTTAGTGCAAATAGACGATCATATAACTTGCAATTGCTAGACACCCTCCTCATCAGCTGCCAATTGGGGATGAATACACAGTTTCGGTGGCTATGGGCGGGACTGCCATCCCCAGCGCCACCAGTGGCCTCAAGCCACTGGAGGTTGTCATGCCAAAGACAAAGGTAAGCAAATAAATAAGCAAATGAATATAAACTGACCCTACCGTAACTGACGCAGCCGTCACACAGTCTCCTCCGTGGGTCCGTTTCCTGTCCTGCCCCAGTTCACATCACAACCCAGTGAAGAAATGCCGTGGCGGTGGCAACTTCTCATATCGAGCCCTGATCACCTGTTGTCTGAGCAGTGAGTAGCCCCTAACAGCTCCTACCTCTGTGGTTAAACATGAGCATTTTTTGAGCAAGAAGCTTGCATTTAATGTCCGCATTAAATGCATTTAAAGTTTTCTTACGCACAGAGAAAAAGTGACTGATTTGTTGCAGTAAAGAACAGCTTCTAAGCGGTGAACTTTCATTTATCTGTGCCTTCTGTTTTATTTTATCTCATTCATTTACATGCTGCTGTGACATGCAACTATTTCATGGAAGTACGTAAATCCTCTAAATATGCATTTTTAATGGCCTGGTCCAGGGGTGTCAAACATATGGCTCGTGGGCCAAAAACGACCCACGAGGGGGTCCAAAATTTTCTCTGTGAATTCACAGCTTTATTTCTTGTAAATTTCTAACTTTCTACCAATTACAATAGTTTGTGTAAATCTGAGACATTCTTTCTCTGTAAGATGAGACTTTTTTTTCCTCATCAGTTTTCTTTTTCTTCTTTTTTCTGATGAGAACAATGTACCCTTGATCTTGCTGTGTGTGCAAGACGATTTAAGTATGCATTTAAAAGTAACGTGAAAGTTATTTTTCCAAGTAACTGGTTATTTTAATCATGCAGTAACTCAAAAGTAACTCAGTTACTTTTAAAAAGAAGTAACTAGTAACTGTAACTAGTTGCTATTTTTTAGTAACTTGCCCAACACTGGTAACAACCCAAGTAATCCATACATACAAAGAAATCAAGGCAACTGTGTTCACAAAACAAGTTATATTTAATAAAGTGGAATGATACAGGAAATACGTACTGAACACATGAAGAAAAAAGAAGTGCAAAAAGGCATAGAAAGCCAAGAAACAAGCTGAAATCCATCAGAATTTAGGAAGCCATCCCAGTCCCCGTCAGTGCAAATTAATTTCAGCTGGTTAAGTCCTGACTGACAGCCTTTAAAAAGGTCTGTGAATATAAGATTGTCACACCAAAAAGAACTCATGATGGGTAGAAGCAAAGACCTTGCTCGAGACCTTCACAATCTTATTGTTGCAAAACATAATGATGGCATTGGTTACGGGCACATTTCTAAATTGCTGAATGTTCCAGTGAGCACTGTTGGAGCCATCATTCGGAAGTGGAAGGAACATCATTTTACCATAAACCGGCCACGACCAGGAGCTCTTTGCAAGATTTCTGACAGAGGAGTCAAAAGAATGAATGAATGAATGATTTATTTGAACATGTTGCACCAGTACAAAATCAATTTAAATACAGTAGATAAACAATAAATAATAAATAAATGAAATGAAATTCATAATGATAATGGTGGTTGTCCATCAGATCCGATGATGACGTTTGCATTCTGCAGCTCATCGATGCACGCGAAGGTGGCTCTGCAGTCCTAGCCTGGTTGTGCAGAGTCTTGAACAGTGGGTGCATTGGAAGTCCGTTGTTGTAATCACTGCTGATGCAGCTCTGTGTCGCTTTTCTCTGGCATCAGTAAGTTTCTGGCGTCGTGCTTCTTCGTAGTTGGCAGCAGCTTTGTGGATTAAGGCTCTCCATTCTGGTCTGTCCATAGCATGCTCCTCCAGTTCCTTCGGCTTGACGTGACACCACTGGATGTTTGCTTTCACAGTATCTTTGTATCGCAGCTTTGGGCGGCCTCAGTTTCTCTTGCCGAGCTGGAGCTCACCATACATCAGGCGTCTTGGCATCCTAAACTCCTCCATTCGGATGACATGCCCCACCTATCGAAGTTGGGCCTTAATGAGCATGGCCTCAATGCTGGTGGAGTTGGCACGCTCCAGGACCTCCAGGTTGGTGATGTAGTCTTGCCAGCTGATTCCGAGTATGGAACGGAGAGCTCACATGTGGAAGTACTCCAGCTTTTTGACGTGTCTGCGATACAGCGTCCATGTTTCACAACCGTAGAGGAGGGAGGGGAGTACCACAGCATTGTAAACTTTCAGTTTCGTTGATAACCGGATACTGTGTTGGTTGAGCACTCGGGTGCGGAGTCTGCCCAGCGCCTGACTTGTCTTGCTGATTCTAGAGGCGATTTCTTTGTCCAGAGAGCCATCACAGGAAATGGTGCTTCCCAGGTACTTGAAATGTTCAACATTGGCAAGTGGTGTGTCGTTGATGACAATGTTGGGTGCAGGTGGATGAGTGTTTGGTGCAGGTTGGTGAAGCACCTCCGTCTTGCCGAGGCTAACGGTCAGGCCGAAGAGCTTTGAAGCCTCAGAGAAGTGGTCTAACATCATCTGCAGGTCGGATTCTGCGTGAGCCACAAGGGCGCAGTCATCAGCAAAGAGGACTTCTTGGAGGAAAGTTTGCAGACTCTTTGTCTTGGCAGTGAGACGACGCAGGTCAAGAGGGAGCCATCCAAACGGTAGCGAATGTAGACCCCCTTCACCAGGTCTCGGACGGCATGGGACAGCATGCAGGTGAAGAACACGTTAAATAGGACTGGAGCTAGGACACAGCCCTGCTTCACACTGTTGCTGATTGCAAAGGCTTCCGACACATTCCCGCTGGAGATGACCTGGCCAGTCATACCGTCGTGGAAAAGCCTGATCATCAATATAAACTTTGGGGGGCATCCGATACGCTCTAAGACTGTCCGGAGGGCCTCTCTATTGACCGTGTCAAAAGCCTTGGTCAGATTTATGAAGACAGAGAATAGGGGCATGTTTTGTTCAATGCACTTCTCTTGGAGTTGTCTCATGGCAAAAATCATATCAACAGTACTTTTGCCAGGCCTGAAGCCGCACTGTGCCTCTGGGAGATTCTGCTCTGATACTGTGATAAGTCTGTTGAGTATGACTCTGGCAAAGATCTTCCCTGCGATAGAGAGGAGGGAGATACCCCTGTAGTTGCCACAGTCGGATTTGCTTCCCTTGTTCTTGTAGATGGAGACAATCAGGGCATCACGGAAGTCATCAGGCATCTCCTCCTCTTCCCAGATACTCAGCAGGACATCATGAAAGGCTTCGAGGGCGTTGGGGCCTGCCGCCTTGTAGATCTCGGCAGGAATGCCATCCTTTCCCAACGCTCTGCCCGAGTTCGTCTGAAGGATCACCTTCTTAATTTCGTCTATGGACGGGGGTTCTGCGAGCGAGTCTTGCATTAGCTGCTGGGGGATCTGATTCAGTGCGTCTGCGTCAACTGATGAGGGTCAGTTAAGCAGATTACTGAAGTGCTCTTGCCAGCGCTTAATCAAGCCCTCTTGGTCTTTAATCAGGGTCGAACCATCCGAGGACAGCAACGGGGAGCAGCCTAATGCGGAGGGGCCAAAGACTGTCTTCAGAGCACTGAAGAATTTCTTGGAATTGTGGGTATCTGCGTAGTGCTGGACTTCAGCCGCTTTATCCTGCCACCACTGGTCCTGCATCAGTCGAAGGTTGGACTGGACTTTTGCCTGCAGAGTTTTGAATCTTTCACGCTTAGAGACGGAGGACGGGTCATTCTGCCACTCGATGTAAGCCTTGTTCTTAGTATGGAGGGCTTCTCTGATCTTGATATCGTTTTCGTCGAACCAGTCTTCATGGGTTCTAGTTTTGGCTCCGAACACTTCCTTTGCAGTCTCAGCGACGGTATCTTTGAAGGAGGACCATTTCTCGGAGCTGCTTTCAGAGGTCAGACTATCTTGGAGTTTTTCGTCAAGTGCTTCTTGGAACTCTGTCAGACAGATTGGATTCTTCAGTCTGGTGACATTGTAGGAGGCCCTGACAGTCTTGGGTCGATTTCTATGAGGCGGAGCGATGTGCAGTGTCACTACAGCCCTGACCAGTCTGTGATCAGTCTAACATTCAGCACCTCTCATGGCACGGGTCACTCGGACATCTCTGATGTCACGTTGGCGTACAATGACAAAATCGATCATGTGCCAGTGTTTTGACCTCGGGTGCATCCAGGTGGTCTTGTACTTGTCTGCCATCCTGAACAAGGTGTTAGTGATGCAAAGGCTGTGTTCTGCAACACTTGCTGAGGAGGAGCAGGCCGTTATCATTGATCTTGCCTACTCCGTGTCTGCCCAGTACGCCTTCCCAGTTGCTGGGGATCTTTCCTATCCTAGCGTTGAAATCGCCGAGCACAACAAGTTTGTCACTCTGTGAGGTTGACCTGATGACCTGGTCAAAGTGTTCATAGAACTGCTCTTTGTCTTCATCCGGGCAGGTGAGCATAGTAGCATATGCACTGATGACTGTGAGGTATCTGGACTTGCTGAGAGGAATGCGCAATTTCATAAGACGCTCGCTGATTCCAACTGGCAGGGCTGGTATGTTCTTCAGCAGTGCTGTTCTAATGGCAAATCCAACACCATGTATCCTGTCCTCAGCTTGCGGCTTTCCTTTCCAGAAGAAGGTGTACCCACCTCCCTCTTCTCTCAGGGACCCTTCATCAGCAAGGCGGGTTTCGCTGAGTGCGGCAATGTCTATCCGGTATCGCTGGAGCTCTTTTGCAACGAGCGCCGTTCTTCTCTCCGGTCTCAATGTACCGGCTCTATCCAAAAGTGTTCGGACATTCCAGGCTCCCAAAATGAACCTCTTGAGTTTTTCTTTCTTTTGTATTGTTCGACCGCTGTAAGGATGAGTCCGTCAGCCGCAGTAAGCTGACCAGATGCTAAAAGGGCAAGCATTTGTCTGGGGCACCTTTTCTAGCCCCCTCCCTCGTGTGAGGGTGGGCAGTGCTGTCCTAAAGAGGCTGCCCAGTCACCCACAGGTGCTGCCGAACTGTCCTGTTGCCCTTGGATTCAGGAGCAGA
The DNA here is from genome assembly GCA_020510985.1 of Pholidichthys leucotaenia. Lineage (NCBI taxonomy): Eukaryota > Metazoa > Chordata > Actinopteri > Cichliformes > Pholidichthyidae > Pholidichthys > Pholidichthys leucotaenia. The sequence goes on along the minus strand of CM035843.1, from coordinate 356,714,065 downwards.
GCGACCACTTGCCCATGGACCGCCTGCGTGCAGGTTTGTGACTACAACCGCCAGTGATCATCTCCACCTGTTGCTTCGCCACGCGCCCATCGCCGCAGGACTTAAAAATATAAAAATAGTGAAAATAGTGAAAAAAATAGTATTCACTTGTGGCCTTGAGGTGAAGCTCACAATTCTTCAAGACTGACCAAGAATGACTGCCATGACTACGTGACTGCCATGGACCTGTGACAAACAGGTCCATGGCAGTCACGTAGGTCCATGACTGTGGTTTTTATGGCTATTTGAATTCTAGTCACCCCACTGGATATCTGTGGTTCAATAATCCACAGTCAGTTATATAACTTATAATATAAGTTATATAACTTATAATACATAAACACAAAAAGTATCAGAAGAGTTATCCAAGAGCCAAAGACCACTCATGGAGAGCTCCAGAAAGAACGATCTGGAGTTAGCAGGTACTGCTGTTTCAAAGAAAACAATAAGTAATGCACTCAGCTGACATGGGCTCTATGTCCACTCACCTTGTAAGACTCTATTGCTGAAGAAAAAGCATGTTGAAGCTCATTAAAGTTTGCTGCATAACATTTGGGAAAGCCAGTAAAACACTGGGAGAATATAGTTTGGTCAGATGAGACCAAAACTGAACTTTTTGGATGCCACAACACAGCAAGTTTAGAGGAGAAATGGCACTGCACATCCCATCATGGTGTGGGGGTGTTTTTCAGAACATGGTACAGGCAAATTTCATATAATTAAAGGAACGATGAATGGACAAATGTACAGAGACATCCTCTGTAAAAACCTGTTGCCATCTGCCAAGATGCTGAAGATGAAACGACGGTGGATATTTCAGTAAGACAATGATCCCAAACACACATCCAAGGAAACTCTCAACTGGCTCCAGAGAAGGAAAATAAAGCTGCTAGAATGGCTCAGTCAGTAACCTGACCTGAATCCAATTGAAAATATATGGAACGAACAGAAGATCGGGGTTCATAGAAGACATCCACGAAACCTTCAAGATTTGAAGACAGTTTGTGTGGAAGAATGGGCTAAAATCACTCCTGAGCAATGCTTGCACCTACTTTCTCCATACAGGAGACGTCTAGAAGCTGTTATTACCAACAAAGGCTTTTCTACTAAATATTAAATGAATTTCACCAAGCATATTCAATACTTATTCCCTGTGTCATTCCATTTTATTAAATATAACTTGTATTGTGAACACAGTTGCCTTGATTTCTTTGTATGTATGGATTACTTGGGTTGTTACTTATATCTGGTGAAAATCTCAGGCCAATGGCTCCATCAGAAATATGTTTAATGACAAAAATGTTCAATACTTATTTTCCATGCAGTACCCTTCAATGGTTTCCTCACATGGGTCATTATAATCATTATTCTTCCTGCTCCAGTTTTGGCTGAAGTTTAAAGCTACACATCTCTTGAGAATTTTCTACAAGTCATTATTGGAGAGCATTACGTCTCAAAAATAGTGTTTGCCTTACCCAGCACAATGTCACTCCCTCTCATGTGATATTGCTTAAAGACTCCCCATTACGCCCTTTTCCTACATGTTAACACAACCCCCAGATGTGTTAATGAAATGTCTGTGACATGCTTTGGTCAAAAAACGCTGCGGGATTTAATTAGTACAGTACCATTTTTCAAACTGTTAAGGGGTTCGTCTCAAAATGGGCTGTTTTGTTATATTGCTTTAAATGCTAATGAGACCCAGCCCACCCATCCCTCCTTTCTTTGTCATTTTTCTGAGATCTCTGTATTGACAGTGATAACATGATTGGGGCTAACACTAGTCTCTAGCTTTAGTCATCAAACTAAGTAAAATACTAGCAAAGTGATGTCTAGCAGGAATAGATAGAATATATAGAAAAACACAAATAGACATCTAGTAGGTATGCCAGTAGACTTCTCTCTGTACCTGATATTTCAGGCTTGACATTTGTCAGAAATCCTGGCAACTAAGGTCAGCTAACATTTAGCAGCCCCATATCACAGCCAAATAATGTGATAACCTCATGAAAGAAAACAGCAACTCCAAACGAGGCGTTTCACGCCTATTTATACTGTTTGATTCTGTGGGAAAGAAGAACGGCTGTCCAGGAGGACTCTTGAGCTGCTTGGCTTTACAGACCATATAATGTCATAGAAATCCTACATAACCCACTAAAGTAAATGGAAAACCCCCAACAGTACAATAGGGGGCTCTTTAATAAAACATGAGCTTTAATAGATAACACAGTATCTCACAAAAGTGAGTACACCCCCTCACATTTTTGTAAATATTTTATTATATTTTTTCAAGGAACAACACTGAAGATATGACACTTTGATATAATGTAAAGTAGTCAGTGTACAGCTTGTATAACAATGTAAATTTGTTGTCCTCTCAAACTAACTCAACACACAGACATTAATGTCTAAACTGCTGGCAACAAAAGTGAGTTCCCCCCCAGGGAAAATGTCCAAATTGTGCCCAATAAGCCATTTTCCTTCTCCAGTGTCATGTCACTTATTAGTGTTACAAGGTCTCAGGTGTGAATGGGGAGCAGGTGTGTTAAATTTGGTGTTATTGCTCTCACATTCTCTCATACTGGTCACTGGAAGTTCAACATGGCACCGCTTGGCAAAGAACTCTCTGAGGATCTGAAAAAAAGAATTGTTGCTCTAACACAAAGATGGCCTAGGCTATAAGAATATTACCAACACCCTGAAACTGAGCTGCAGCACAGTGGCCAAGACCATACAGTGGTTTAACAGGACAGGTTCCACTCAGAACAGGCCTCGCCATGGTCGACCAAAGAAGTTGAGTGCACGCGCTCAGTGTCATATCCAGAGGTTGTCTTTTGAAAATAGACGTATGAGTGCTGCTAGCATTGCTGCAGAGGTTGAAGGGGTGGGGGGTGGGGGGGTCAGCCTGTCAGTGCTCAGACCATATGCCACACACTGCATCAAATTGGTCTGCATGGCTGTCATCCCAGAAGGAAGCCCCTTTTAAAGATGATGCACAAGAAAGCTCGTAAACAGTTTGCTGAAGACAACCAGACTAAGGACATGGATTACTGGAACCATGTCCTGTGGTCCGATGAGAACAAGATAAACGTATTTGATTCAGATGGTGTCAAGAGTGTGTGGCGACAACAAGGTGAGGAGTACAAAGACAAGTGTGCCTACAGTCAAGCATGGTGGTGGGAGTGTCATGGTTTGGGGCTGCACGAGTGCTGCCAGCACTGGGGAGCTACAGTTCATTGAGGGAACCATGTATGCCAACTTGTACTGTGGCATACTGATGCAGGGCAGTATTCCAACATGATAACCATTCCAAGCACACCTCCAAGACAACCACTGCCTTGCTGAAGAAACTGAGGGTAAAGGTGATGGACTGGCCAAGCATGTTTCCAGACCTAAACCCTATTGAGCATCTGTGGAGCATCCTCAAATGGAAGGTGGAGGAGCGCAAGGTCTCTAACACCATGATGTCGTCATGAAGTAGTGGAAGAGGATTCCAGTGGCAACCTGTGAAGCTCTAGTGAACTCCATGCCCAAGAGAGTTAAGGCCGTGCTTTAAAATAATGGTGGCCACACAAAATATTGACACTTTGGGCACAATTTGGACATTTTCACTAGGTGTGTACTCACTTTTGTTGCCAGCGGTTTTCAACATTAACGGCTGTGTGTTGAGTTATTTGGAGGGGACAGCAAATTTACAGTTATACAAGCTGTACACTGACTACATTGTATCAAAGTGTCATATCTTCAGAATTGTCCCATGAAAAGATATAATAAAATATTTACTAAAATGTGAGGGGTGTACTCACTTTTGTGAGATACTGTATGTGCAGATATTAATACCAAAGAAAAATATCCTTATTGTGTGAACTCGAACAAACAGTCTTAACTACAACTAGAACACAAGCTAAAAGAGTGACCATTAGAGGGAGCTATGTGGAAAAACAGCTGAGTTGGTATGAGCATCACCAAGTAACTGTATTATGGTGAAATGAATGAATGCGTAACAGTCACACCACAGACAAAATGTTTTTTAGTAGAGCTGCTTGAGACGAAGTCAAAAGGAACTTATAGCTGTACTGCTAAGTTCCTTTCATACTTGACTCTAATTCAGCCTTTACACGGCTTTATAACAGTTCTACAGCACTGCCTCAACCAGCCCTTCCCACAGAAACCTTAACATTAAAGGTCAAAGATCAAACTTAATTCATCCATCTCCCAATAATACTACTTCCATCGAGTTCTGCTTACTGATTCTCCTTCCTTTAACCAAGTTATATATTATGGAATCACCACAGTATCGCATACTGTGAATGCACAAGAGCGGTAAGGAGTGTGTGTGTGGGATGGAGAGAGAGTCTGATAAGACAAGAGAGAAGGAGGATGAGAGCCTCATTACAACATCGATGAGGATCTCCTTCAATAACAGCTGTGGGCTGATCGTGGTGAAAACTCATTGTCAATCCTGAGTGTTTTGGGTAATTAAAAGCTGTTGGTGATTTCGACCAATAAGAAGCTGAGGGTTTTGAAGTGAGCCTGGCCACTTGTTATCAATTGAAAGAAGGCTGATGCTTTCAATGAAAGCTAATCGGAAAAAAGCTGGAATTTGAACAAAAGGCATTTTAATAGAATAGTTTTGGGGGGAAATTGTAAGCATTAAAAACCATGTCTGAAACATAACAATTCTGTGTGTTACAGTAGTGGTTCTGTCCTAGTTTGCAATGAGGATATACAGTATACTTTTCAAAAACTACAATATCTTGAGGGGAAGTACAATTAAATATCTTATCTTGCTTTCTGTGTATCAGGGGTCTGATACTTGGAGCAATCTTTTTTTTCCACAAACAAAGGCTTTGACCCCAAATTTTTTTTCAGGAAAAAAAAGCAACTTTACAAGAAAAAAAGGAAAACATTTGCACATGTATGGAAAAGTTGCAAACTTGTGAGACAAAACCTCACCTGTTCATAATGTTGACACACTAGTTTATGTGTAATAAATTCCTTAAGTTCTAAATTCCTTTTAAGGCTCAAATGTATTGCTCCATTCAAATTTCTGGACAAAAAAACCCCAAAAACCTCAAAATAGTCCTTTTCATAGCCAAGGTTCCCAATCCTTGCTGCTTATAATACCATGATTTTGAGAAACACTGTTTAAAGTGACACACTGGCGAAAATCAAGCTTTTTTTCTTAACATGTCTAACATGTTTTTACAAGACATATCAAGAGCTAAATCACTCTTATGTGTCATGTCTGTTCTTCTGCTGTGAAAGTTCAGTTAAGCTCCTCCCCTTGGAAAAAGGCAAGTTTAGACAGACCATTTTTGTGATATCACTATAACAGGTGAACCAATCAGGACTAAGCACTGGCTATGACCTCGGAGAAGATGGTAGAACTAAAGAGTCAACTTAGCCTTCTGTGCCAGTTACCATTTGGACAGCTGCTTTGAAAATTTGACCCAAATTATGATGGGTTTTACCATTACACTGCTTTTAAGTACTAATGCAGTTTCAGCCATTATTCTGGGCCACCATGTATATAAGTGGACATGTCGTTCAACAAGTAAGTCTCCATTTTATCACAGGATTTATTCTGTGTAATGTAGCACTAGCCGCCATTAGCTTTTAATGTGCCTGATAAAGTAGCTTATTAACAGTTCAATTTTAGGTACAGTAAATGTCAAAGCCTTGTGTCAAATAGGTAATGTACTAGAGAGAAAATGATCCACAAATATCCAGATAAGCCTGGATATATTTAAATGTTACACGTGTTGATTTGTTTGTTCGAACTTTTTGGGAGAGACGCTGCTCCACGTTAAAGACAGGAGGAGAAAAGAGATGTAATCAGACAGGTCATCTGACAGTTTTGCCCTAATGTAGCACAGCAAAGTAAAATACTTTGAGTGTGTTGAGATTGTGCAGGGAATGAACGTGTAGTGGTTGGTGAATGCTGAGAGGAGCTTCGGCTCCGGCTGCCTCTCCGCTGTGTGCTGGTGCAGATGTTGTTAAACTTTTAAAATTTTGAATATTCTAGACACGTGAGCACCAGTGGGGACTTGCAGTGTGCTTTTGGGCGGCTGTATTATAGCTCGCATCCTGGCAGATTTTCACAAAACTGTAAGACAACGAAAGTTTTTTTTTGAGGGGGGCATAAAATAACATTTTAGACAATCAAAATGCAATTAAAATTATTCAACCCCCACTGTAAATTAGATTCCTCAGAATGGTGTCAGAAGGTGTCTGACTATGCATCACGTTTGCAGCAGGTCATAATAGCAAAAGGATGCTCTACTAAGCACTAAAGAAGCCTGTCATGAAGGGGTTGAATGATTTTGGGACTGCAGTAGTCATTGAAAGTGGCATTTTGAGTTGAATTTGGATGAACCACTTGTAATATCAACTGTGTTGCAAACAGCTGCTAGTTTGTACATTTTGCCAATAAATCTAATGTGCAGTGGGGGTTAAATGATTATGACTGCAACTGTAGACTTGTGGTCCACTGCAGTGCACCTTTAATAAACTCTGAATGTGGTGCTCTGTTTGGGTAGACTGAAAGCAGACTGATGGATTACCCAGTAGAGAACGTCGGTCCAGCCCTCCATAGTGATGCACTGGAAAACAGTGAGCATGGCAAACAAAAAATTGTCAAAGTTGGTGATGCCATTGTTGGGGCCTTGCCAGCCCTCTCGGCAAACAGTACCGTTGATCAGGCAATGACGGCCGTGCCCCGATACGGCACACGGCGTGGGTTCTTCTTCTGCCAGGGCACCTGGTGATTAGAGACAGACAGCAGACACTGTGTTTCCCATGTGTGCTAACTGCTAACATGTTAAAACTGAATAAACTTTGAAATATTGAGCACATGTGAGAAGTCTTGATGCTCCAGTGAAGGGTGTTCTAATCAAGAGTGTATATATAGTGTATATAACTAGGAAACAAAAAGTAAAACTAGGAACCAAAACTTGAAACTACTTTAGCTTTTTGGCAGTATTGAACTATTTAAACAATATTACACCTCAGTTAAATTATGATAAACGACTGATGAATGACTTTTAAATCTTACTCAATTTAAAAAAAAAATGTGGGCAACAATAGACATAAGGACAGTTTCAACCAATTTTTAACATCATAAAAGATCAAGTAATAAACATTTTTGAGTTCAACAGTTTAACTATTTGGATGTTTACTGTTTGACCAGCAAATGTAATGCAGGCCACACCACAAAACCTTCCAATTTAGAATCATCACCAGCAGTAGGCGATTTGATATTTTTTTAACAAGGGGGATGACGGCGGGGGGCATTCACAAATTCAGCATAAAGTATTATTGTGTAAACATAAATTAGGTACAATTTTGTAAGAATAAAGGTCCAAAGATATGATAAAAGCTGGTAATTCACAATAAAAAACAGCAAATTTATGACAGTTATGAGAAAAATGTCACAACTTTATGAGAAAAAGTTGCAAATTTAGAAGAAAAAGTAATATTTATGAGAAAAAAAAATGCAAATTTGTGAGAAAAAAATGTCGCTACAAGGAAAATGTCACAACTTTATAAAAAAGAAGTTGCAAATTTACATGAAAAGTTACAATTTTTATAAGTTTAAAATTTACAACAAAAGAGTTAAAAATGTACAAGAAAAACATCGTAAATTTGTGAGAAAGACGTTACGATTACTTGGAAAAAACTTGCAAATTCCCAAGAGAAAATTATATATATATGTAGTTCAAATTATGACAAGTTGCAAATTTGCATGAAAAAAGCCACATTTATAAGACAAAACCTGAAAATTTGCTGGAAAGCACTGCTAATTTACAAGAAAAAGTGGCAAATTTAAGAAAAAAAAAACTTGAAATTTTAAGATGTATTTATTAGGATAAACCCCTTGAGATGTAACATTTCATTTTCAAGGGATTCCAGACAAACAACACTTAACAAAATTCAAAACAGAATACAGAAAATACAAATATTAAATCAAAACAATACAACAAACAAAACACAAAACACCAGCTCATACACACACAAACACTTGGAATACTACAGGAAATGCATGTGTGTAGACATATATGTCCAACACACAAATATAAACGCACATTCTAAATAATGACTACAAAAACCTGTGTATAAATGCACAGGGACAGTCAGTTAAAACAGGCACAATCCATCTCTAGGTGAGTAGACAAGTATTTTTTAAACAAACCAAAATAAGTTATTGAACAAATATTTAATAAAACACACTGAGAATATCTGCAACAACTGAGTTGTTCAAAAGGTTCCTGCAATGAGAGCCCCTCCTCCCCCATTAGTGGTCCACTGATGCAGTGTTCTACATAACACTTGACAATTACATGATCTGCCACCATTTTATTAGAACTCGGCCACAAGATTCAAGCTAGTGACAGGTGAAGTCAGTAAGCACTGATCAGCTCGACAGTGCCATGTTCTGTTGGGAAAACTCACTGAATGGCATTCATATTGCTATGCACCTAACACAAGCACGTTCTCCACGACAAAGTGTTTCAGAAAGTCCACAATCCAATAAACACCCCCGTCTTCCAAACACCCCAGCTAGATTAAGCATGTGGATGGAATGTGGACATCTGGACTAACGCTCAAAACCCTCATGGTGTTCCTCAGACGGTTTTAATGCCGTGGCTGTTTAGTGTATGAGAAAGTAGAAATAGAGTGAACTAATTAATTTTTGTCTCACCCTCATACAAATACTGCACCGCCTTACTAAGATAACCAGCATGCAGGCAGACACGCCCCTCCATTCCCACAAAAAAAATACATTAGAAGTCGTGTGTCTTTCTCAGAGTGAGAGAAGAGATTCAGTTGTGATAAAGATTAAAGGGAGCCTGCATCTTGCTCCGTCGTGAACTTCTGACCTCAGCCCACAACGCTTCTCCTGACATCAACACTCAGCGGATCAAGACAGGAAAATGCATGGGATCAGGTGAAAGGTGTGAAAGAGACTAAAGCACACTCCACCAAACCCTGCGATTTGAGCTGCTCTGCCACTGTCAGTCTGCCATTTCAGAATATTATGTGGTTTTATGTATGCTTTTGTATTTCCATAACATTCTTGACAATGTCTATTATCCTTTCTGGTTCTTTCTGCTATAAGTAAGCAAAGGTAAAGTAAAGGTCAAGTATGTTTACATAATAGCCAGATATTAGTCATTCAATCAGCAGGTTTAATCCGCCATCTGCCATTCTGTGCTGTTTTTAGCAGCCTACCACCATTCACACACAAGGTGGATGTGTCCATTCATTCCTGGGGATTAAATCCTGGATCTGTTTAATCTGTGCTATATATGCTTGTATACATTCTACGTATGTTCAGTTTAAGAGAGTAAAGACAAAAACACGCTGTTAAACAGTCCTCACTGAGACTGTGAGAACACCCAAACTTCTCAGGCCACTTACCTGTTTGTATCACATAGCATGTAGCGTGCATTTTGCCAATGAAGAGCTCGAGGCCAATGATGGCGTAGATAATGATTACAAAGAGGACCAGCAGAGCAATGTGAAGCAGGGGGACCATGGCTTTAATGATGGAATTTAAAACAACCTGTAAACCTGCAAATACACACAGAAACCAAAGTTAGACTTGTACATTGACCTGGCTAATATGGGGGGGGGGAACTGAAAAGTTCATTGGTCAGATTTGACCAAATGTGGTTTATTTTTCAACTGCAGGGATCCAAGCTCTGCAACACCGATGGAAGACGTGTGTGGACCAAAGGGAGACTATGCTGAAAAATAAACCACATTTGGTCAAATTTGACCACTATAACCCCCCCCCCCCCACACACACACACACACACACACATATAGCACTGGAGTTATAACAAGCTAACCAACAAAACATGCTTTGAGACCCAGAAAAGGTCTATGGCAATTTATGTTTGGTTGTTTTTTTTCAGCTTTTTCCAGTATATCAACATCACCCAATGTGAGAAAACATCTAAAACCATTATTTCAAGAACACTTATTTATCTCTTTATTTATTTGTTTACTTAGTAAATGTTCTTTGCATTGAACAATGGGACCAAGTACTTGGTCAGTTCTCTTTCCATCCTTCTATCCCACATCTTTTCTACCATTTTTGCAAGGAGGAATGAATAAAATAGCCTCTAACAATTACAACCTTTTTGCCCAACTTTTGTCAGTATAGCAACCTCACCCAATGTGAGAAAACATCTAAAACCACACAAAGCTTTTTGTATTTCATAAGATTCAAGGTTCAAAGGCTTTATTATCATGTGCACAGTTAAGAAATGCTACATTTCCTGAGCAATGAAATTCTTACTTTGCTCTCTGAACAAATGCCAAGGTAATAGGTACAGAAACAACAATTCTAAGTCATTTGTTTGAACAATGCTACTCCACGAAACGTTTTTTCCTCTTTAAAGCACACAGATACATGTGACATTTCACGTATGTTTCCAATATTTTGCCATTGCAACTTGCATTTCTGCATCTCAATGTATTTGGAGCATCCAACAAGCAAATAAACTGAGCCAAAGTTTCTTACAATGCTGTGGAAATAAGGATGTACATCTTTTTTAAGTGGAGGAACCTTCTCTTCTTCTTGATTAGTGGTTTTTACATCACTTTTTGGCTTGCACAAGTTTGGCGCTGGACAATCAATTTCTTAGCTAACAGTTTTTTCAATTCAGTGTGCTGGAGGGAGTCCTTCCCTGGTTTCCCAGATGCCTGACTGCGTGACCTGTAATGGGCCCAGCTGTTAGTGGCAGAGAAATGAACAAAATAGAAAAAGCAAATCGACAAGTTGGTTTCCTTATTGTCTTACGTACAGCCAGAGCTTTTCAGTCTCAGTGAACAACTTTTTTGATCAGGTTCTCCTGTTTTATTCTGCATGTTCCTCAAGGATTTTTCTACTTTAAAATCGTGCTTTAGGCCAGATCTTCAGCAATTATCAGTTTATTTAATTTCACTGACTGTATATGCTGACGACATCAATACTTAAGCCCTATGAAATGGGAGTTATCAGTTTCATATGACTGTTTTTCAGTCACTACCTCTAAAATGAATGAGATATAATAGCATGGGGGGGTTGGCTCAAATAAAGTGCTTGCTTCGCATGTGCGAGGTAGCGGGATCAATACCCATGTCCGCTATAGTACGATGGATGTGTTTTGTCCGTGTGGGATTTTTGAGCCAAAACTATAGGCATTTTGCCTGAAAGGTCATACCACCACAAAGCCTCTCAGCTTTTTCAATGCCACTATTAAATGAATGGAATCAAAAGGGAAAAGGATATACAAGGTCAGCAGGATAAACTTGAATAATCATTCCCCCCCCCCCTCCTTTTTATGTCTTTCGGCTGCTCCCTTTCGGGGTCACCACAGCGTATCATTACCTTATATCACGATGATTCGCATGCTGATTTGGAAAGGATTTGTTTGTTTGTTTGTTTTGCCCTTCCTGACGCAACCCTGCCCATTTATCTGCCTTGGGACTGACACAGGTAGTACACTGGCGTATGCACCCCCTGTACCTGGGTAACCAACTTTCCTTCCCCCGTTCCGTTATGCTGAGCACCAAGCTAGAAGGTGGGAAGTACCATTTTTATATGGTCTTTGGTATGACCTAGCCAGCGCTTGAACGTGGATGCTCTACCCGTAGGCCACCACTCCACTATAAGCTTGAATAATGAATAACAAATAATAATAATGAATAATGAATGGTGCATGCTTTGTGTGCAAGAGAGTGGGGTTGATTTCCATAGAAACATGGATAGATCCTCCTTACCCAAGGGGTGAACTGTATTCATATTATCCCTCTGTCATGAGAAAATAAATCAGGAATGTCTCCTTTCAATAATTTTCTCAATTCCCTACTGAAAATTCCTGCTGCACAGACAAGAGATTTTTGTAGGGGCAAATCTTAACTAGCCACTGGGCTTGTAGTGCAGGGTCAATGAAGAAAATTAATGAAAGATAATTTTATAGAATTATAGTGAAGAATTGCTACAAAGAGGTATGTGCATTATACAACAGTTGGTTCTGACCGAGCAATTTGATTGGACAATAGGGATTCCAGGAGTTAGTATAATCCATGATAATTGCACTCCAATTTCACTGGATATGTATCACTCCGCTTTACAGGTGTTCTAATAACCGTTAATTACTAACAGTAATTTTCTATCAACTCTCTGACAATTGCAGTACTGTTATGGATACCTTAATTTCCACAGTGAAGAAATTATACATCCATAATCCGGAAGTTCCACCCTTTTGCAAAGGTCTACCCCCATCTATCCCGGTCATTTTAAGCTCATTAAGCGATTTTATGTCTGTTAAAAAAAAATAGGCAGTGCTAGAGTTTGATTTATTGTCTCGATTAACAAACCACAATACCTTTGTGGTGATGGACTCGTTTCATCTGAAAATGCAAAGAAAAACAAGAAAAATGTGCTAAATTGCTAGCATGTGCTAAATTGCTCACATGCTAACTACTAGCTACCGGCTGTCTACTGGTGGTTCTGGTGACCGGCATTGGATACTTTTGATCTTGAATTTTCTGAAGTACCGACTTAACAGGGGTGTTTTATAAACACATTACTTTTGCACTTGACAAAATTTAATTTGGTTACATATCTGTGAAATGACAATAAATGTCTTCATGCTGATTGAGATGTTTAGCAACAGTTACTGGACATTTAGAATGGACTATTTTTTTCTCAGTTGCACAAAATAGCTGGTTAAACAAACAAATCATATTTTCTTCAGTAGTGCTGTCATTTAATAAATTGTGCCTGCAGAACTGTTGTATAAAAGCTGGCCATGAACCGATAGATGTTCTGGTTCAATTAGGACACAGTCCAAGGACGGATTATTTTTTCACACGTAAGGAGTTGTTCAGAATTCCTTTTAAGAACTCCTTACACAAAGACATAGAGTGATGATAATCAAGTCAGTGGCGGTAACGCACCTGTAAGCTGGTTGCCAACCGCCAATCAAATCTAACAGAGGAAGAAGAAAAAGAATATTATTTACCGGGGTGGTGGCCTAGTTGGTAAAGCATCCGCCCCACACCCAGGAGGCATGGGTTCAAATCCCGGCTGGGTCATGCCAAAGACCATATAAAAGTGGAACTTCCTGCCGTCCAGCTTGGTGCTCAGCAATAATGGAACGGAGGAGGGAAGTTTGTGGCGGTGCCTTGCATGGCAGCGACCCCTCTGATTCTAGATGTGATTAACATTGTAGGTAAGAGAAACGTAATTTCGTTCTACTGTACATGATTGGCTGTATGGACTGAATGACAATAAAGTTGGCTTTACCTTTATATTATAGTTGAGTGAGTTACGGTATCATGAATATACTAATTCTGGGTGTGATACTCTTGTGCCCTCCGCATCACACCCGGAGTTAGTATAGTCACAACACCGTAACTCACTCTTGTGTAATATTGCTTAATTATAAGGAGGACTTTTTATCCCAATGGAATGCCAGTCATCTCTTTTAAATTTTAAATCCAAGTATATCTGATTACTTTTTAGCCCTTTTTGCTGCTGGAAAACCTTTTAACTAGTGTGAAAATGGTTTCAGCAGAAGTAAGAGTGCACAGCCATTTACTCTGATGATAACCACCATGTTATGAGGGCGGCTGTGGCGCAGGTGTAATGTGGCTGACTACTGATCGGAGGGTCAGGGGTTCGATTCCTGCTCTGTCTGCAGTCCGCATGTCGAAGTGTCCTTGAGCAAGACACTGAACCCCCAGTTGCTCCTGGTGGGTCAGGCCAGTGCATGCGCATGGCAACTCTGCCACCATCAGTGTGTGAATATGTGTGTGAACGGGTGGATAGCAGGATCTGTAAAGTGCTTTGGTCACCTAGAGATGGAAAAAAAGCACTAAATAAGTAAACACCATTTGTTATGTTGTAAAAACAGCCTATTAGCTCAACTGGTACACTGCTCACTTAGCATGTGACATGTAATCAGCTACCCCATCTTACTTGCTTAGCTTAAATGGTAGAGTGATAGCTTAGCATGCAAGAGATAAAATGACTGATATCCGCATTCTCCAAAGAAATGTGGAAAATTCCTCACAACTATACAGTAGATGTTTAAGGCAAGACTACTGTATAGATCATGGATGTCAAACTCATTCCATGGAGGGCCAAGACCCTGTCTTCAGCAGGTGTTTTCAGTGATCAGCAATCAGTGGGAAGAAATTCACTGAAATCACCTGTTGAAGACACTGGGTGGAGGTAAAACCTGCAGGGTCTTGGCCCTCCATGGAATGGGTTTGACACCCGTGGTATAGATACTCCAAAGATGCTCAAAGTTTCATCAATACCAGCATTAAAGGCAGGCCATGAAAATGAAGCATGCAAAGGCAGAGGGATTAGCTCAAATTGTGGAGTGCTCACTTTGCACATTGGAAGTAACAGGACTGACGCATGCACCCTCCAGAGTAGTCTGGATAGACCCTTTATGTCCAAGTGTTCAGTTATGTTTTGGCCATGACGTTACAGTATACCACATCTCAAGCTTTTCTCAAGATCAGCATTAAATTATGTAAAGAAAAAACAGGCCCAAACTATTCATACTGTGTCCTAACATTAATAGCAGGTTTTACTTGCATGTGGTTTGTTTCATCTGTCTTTAGAATCATTCTGCTAACATTTAAATATATTTAAATGGAGGCTACAATTCATTTCTATTTTTAATTAGGGAAAATCCTGCAAATATTATAAGTTGCATCAAATTAATGTAAAACATTGTACTGCAGACCATGAAAAATGTGTCTATAACATGATAATAATCAGAAAAATTGTTTGCAATAGCAGAAAAATGGTCAAAAATGAGAAAGAAAAGTAGAAGACCTGAAAATTCTTGCAGCTAGTAGGAAGCTGGAATATGTTTATTATTTTAGATTGAAAATGGCAACAATAAAAACAACCACTTTCTTTAGTGCATTAATTAATGGACTTGTTTAAGCTCAGGTAGACCAGAAGTGAGCCAATGGTTATTAATTAGCAGCTGACAACCCTCTCCATGCACTGCCATAAATCAGAGCAGAAGCACATTCACATCAGAGCAAACATTTATCCAGTGACTCATTTGGCATAATGGCATTATCTTTACTAAAGTCTCACAATACTACAGTCTAGTTATGAAAGCCATCAAACTGTCCTCTGTGGTATCAGCAAACAAGCCCAAATACCCCTGCTTAATTAAACTGCACATGGCATCCATCATAGACAAATGATGATATGGAACACAGCAGAAAGTGTAGTCGCAGCTCTGCTGAACTTCATTTTATTCCCACAGGTCCATTTCTTACTGAGACCATCAAATGCTATGTTGCTATGGCAACTCAGTGAATGCAGACATATTAGGGCATGTGTTGATGTAAGGTTCAATATGTGCTGAAAACAGAAATGGTGAAGAAAACGGTGAAGGCACGAACAAACGCTAAATATCACTGTCTGTCTGCAAAAGGAGTGAACCTATGGAATAACTGTACTGAAAATATTCAAATGTGTAATTCTTTAACACAACTTAAAAAACTGTACAGAAATTAGTTAATTATGCAATATTATGAAATACTGGTTTAAAGTATAATGTTGGGTTGTATCGACATGAACTGATTCAAGTACATTTCTAGCATGCTGATCATTGTCCACCTTATTCCTGGGGGTGCCGCTGTAGAAACGATTGTGGGCGGAGCTTCCGGTTTCGGATGAAGTAGTGTTAAATCAGTCAGTAAGAGTGGAGTAGCAGGGGCATTTAAAATAGTGTTTTTAAAAGTTTTTCAAATTCATTTTAATGTATAGTCCACATACGTGTTTTGCACTCAGGTGGCAGCTAATTTCAGCTCCTGTAGTTTTTGTACTTTTTGAATGTTTTGGCGTAGTTCTGGTACTTGTTGCTGGTGTTCGTGGTTGTGCCATAGACTGTATAAATGGAGGCTTCTCACATGCAATGCGTAGATCATGCACTGGAAACGAAAAAGGACTGTTGGTGTGATCGGCGGTACAGACACAACAGCACCAGGTATGTTTTCACTTGCATGAATGTCACAGATCTGATGTTTATATATGTCACCAGAATGAAGGCTGCATGAAGTAAAATAATAAATAAAAAAATAGTAACAGTTTGCTTCCTAAGGCTTAATGATTTAAGAAAGATTACTGCATCAAAGTCTGTCCATCAGTTTTGGAGTATTGTTGCTAACACTCTGTGAGAAGATAAGAGCCTTGGCAGAGGTATGCATGCTGGGATCATCACCAAAATGTAATGGGTTCCTCTCTAGCCCAAGAACCACCTCTGGTGAAAATTTCATCCAAATCCATCCAGTAGTTTTTCTGTAATCCTGCTGCACAAATACAAAGCCCTTGGTGGAGGTATGCACTCTCAGATCATCACCAAAATCTAATCATCTGCTCCCCGTGTCATTACACACCTTTCCTAAAAAAATTCATCAAAATCTATTCAAAACGTTTTGAATAATGTTGCTAACAGACAGACAAACCAATGCCAGCAAAAACATAACCTCCTTGGCGAAGGTAATAAAGAGGTGAAGGAAAACAGAGAGAATACTGTATGGGGACACCAACAAAGTGATTTTCCCACATAATACTGGGCTGGATTAAACATGAAAGGGTGAAAATATCATGTAATGTGGTAATGTAGAATGGATGCTCCCCTAAATAGCTGCATAATGCAGTAAAATAGTGTTTAGCAAAGGATAATGTAATTGAGACACTGTGCCAAAGCTGGGTTTCCAGCTAATGCTCCAGCTAATTAACAACTACATTGTTCTGAATAAATTATTGCTTGTGATACTGAACTTTTCTTTGTATTATTTTCTAGGTGTTATTTTCATTTAATAATGTCCTGAACTTTACACCTACACATGAATATTTTTTTCTGTTTAATATTAATGGCATAAAGTACAGAGGCCGCTATAGTAGGTGCATGGTAAATTGTGCCAACTTATACAGTAGATGTTTAATGTCCCTCTTTTTCTTTCAAGAATGCACATGCAACAATGTATATGGGAATGTGTAGTGTACATTTATAATTTTGTGTGTGTGTGTGTGTGTGTGTGTGTGTGTGTGTGTGTGTGTGTGAGAGGTGTGGAAATTCCTCCATCTTGGATGCACTGTGATTAGGGATGTTAATGATTAATTGACTTTCGATTAATTGTCGATAAGAATTTAGTCAACTAAATTAAATTAGTTGTCAATTAATTGATAACTCAGCAGTCCTGTTCAATGGGAGCTTATTCTATGAAATGTAGCGGTGTCGCCGTCCAGGCACGGGCACATGTGGTCACCCACTGCTACATTTCAAGCGAAAAAGCAGAAGAAGACACTAAGCCCCCAGAGCGCATGCATGTAACCCTTCCGGGTTACGTCAGAGAATCTCTACAAGTTCTAGTGACACTTTCCAATGTCCACCCGCCTACTTCAAATCAACAGGGCGGAGAAATTGACTGCAGCAAGTAAAAAGACTACACAAGCTCAAAAACCTTTCCCCACTGCCTTCAACCTGCCGCTAGACGGAAAAGCAGACCGGACTCAAGTTCCCACTGAGGTAACAGACAAAAGAGGGAGTCCAGATCGTACTGGGTTTGCCTGGATTGCGGGGTACTGTGATAATGTTTAACATGCAACAGATGAAGCAGCTCACAATTTATTTTCCTGTTAAAACAGTCAACCAGTGCATCTCAGTAAATTAAAATGTGAACTTTTTATTAATATAACTAAAAAAGAGAAATTTTATGGTATCGGTAATAGATTTTAAAATAAACAAAAAAATCATGACATTTGCAATTTACTGAGATGTACCAGCACATAGTACACACTACACAGGGCAAAATTTGTTAAACTACAAAAAATGCCATTGTCTGTAGTTAAAAAAAATGCAAATGGTACAATAAATCATTGAGGAATATGATGTTCATGTTTTATTCATCCATCCATCCATCCATCTTCTTCCGCTTAATCCTTTTCGGGTTATGTGAATCAATTATCAATTAATGAATTAATTGTTAACTTAAATCCCTAATTGTGATGCAGACCTCTGCATCGATGCAGAACATTAATGGTCAAGATCTCACCGCCTGTGCAAAAACCTGAAGCACTAATTCTGATTGGTGTTTGTCCAACCTATGCTTGTCAATAAACTTGTAAATTTAAGTTGTGACATTGAAAACTGTTGTCACGTGGGGTTGCATGTTTCATTGCTTGTTTATTGTATCACAGTAGACAGAGGGAGCCTGCAACAGCAACAGGTGATTAACAAGAGCACTCTGAGGCGACTGCAATATCCCCTGCCTCAGTTTTCTTTGACGATCCCAGTACTTGCTGATGGAGAGCAGTTTTCAACTTTTCAATATAATTATTGTGGCAGAACCAAATTATGATAAGCCCATCACCCACGAATATACAACAAAGTATACAACCCACAGTTGTAGGTCAGGATCCCAAGGTGAACCCGTGGACTAAGTTTGGTAACCCCAGCTTTCTTTGTTGTTGAGATATAAGTCATTTTGATGTTGACCTTTAACCTTGCAATCCCAAAACCATAGTCACGCTTCAGGGTCACAAGATGAACCTGGGTACCAAGTTTGGTGATCCTAACTTTACTTATTGTACAGTAATAAGGCATAGGGAGTGATAACCTTGACCTTTGACCTTTTGACCCCAAACCCATAGTCAGAGGTTAGGATTCCAAGATGAACCTGTGTGCCAGGTTTGATGGCCCTAGCTTTATATGTTGTACAGTAATAAGGCAAAAGGAATGTTAACCTTGACCTTAGGGGAAAAATTTGACCTCTGATCTTTGACCTCAAGGTCATCCAATGAGAATGAAATTGCAATATATGCATCATCAGAGTATATCAAACCATGGTACCAAGTTTCAAAACAATCGGAACAAAACTGTAGGAGAAGTTGATTTCACAAGACAGTTGTAGTGTCTTCCTGTTGGAAGACACTAGACACTGGAAGACACAGTGAAAACAGCCAGCAAGATCATCGGTGCCCCTCTGCCCCCCCCCCCCCCCCCCCGTCTCAGACATCTACCACACCCACCTCACCCACAGAGCCATCAACATTGTAGGCGACACCTCCCACCCCTTACACTCCCTCTTCAGCCTTCTGCCCTCGGGGAAAAAGTACCGGAGCCTCTGGGCCCGCTCAACAAGACTGCCAAACAGCTTTGTTTACCACGCCATCAGGACTCTGAACTCTGCCCACTCCCCCCACCCCTGGACCATAACACACTCACCCACACAATAACTACCTCAGCTGTTTGCACAGAAAGACTGGCACACCAACAGTAATACATCTGCTGCTGTATGTCTCTGCATCTTACTGCAACCATTTGCACAAATGCCATACCTGCTGCTGTCTGTCTGTTATTGAAATATCGATCATGTGCAGTCCAATCTGTCACTGTCTGCACCTACACTACTGCACTGCACTTGCAATTATGGGTATTACGGCTCCACTTTTTCTGTATATAGGATTGCTGGGTGTTATCGTTTGTCTTTATTTGCACTACAGGTAGCATTACTGTACATAGACTGCTGTTGTTTTCATCCTAATTCCTTCTTTTCTTATATATTGCGCACACCACTAAGAGAGAGAGAAACAGCATTTCAATTCTCCTGTATGTCCTGTACGTATAGAAGTATTGACAAATAAAAATCTTTGAATCTTTTAATCTTACTGTCTGTGAAGTGAGGTGAAACAGGAGGTCATAGGTAAGGGGCTACAAGTCCTGCAAAAATCACCCAATCAGAACCAAATTGCAATATGCACATCCTCAGTATATATCAAACCATGATACCACGTTTCAAAACAATCAGACCAAAACTGAAGTTGATTTCACAAAATTGGAACAGACTGACCCATAACATAATCCCCCTTTGGGCAGGGGATAAAAAACTGTACCCAGCATTTTGAAAGCAGATATTTGGGTGCAGTTTGGTTTTTAAGAAGTTGGTGGGAAGCATGAACTGGACAAGACACACACTGCCAACAAAGAAAATGCTTCACAAAAAAATCAGACACCCCAGCAACAAAAAAAAATGGATGGAACCACACCAGCCGTCCCCACTGGGAGCTAACAACAACCCTAAAGAACACACTGAGTCTGGGGAAGAAAAGAAAATAGCATAAATGCCACAAACTCTGCCAACAAATGTAGACCAAAAAGCTCCAACCACTCCATGGCAGCACCTGCAGTCAAAGATCTCCAGCACCACTTGGTGACAGAGACAGTTGGGTTCTGCCAACAGACCTCAGCCGCAGTATAAGCTCCCATTGGGAAGCTATTTTACTCACAAACACCTGGCCCTGCACTGCACAATGAAACCAACGCACAGGTCATGGAATCTCAGCATCGCACACGCATTACATTTGACTGAAGAGAAACTATTCTTTTTTTAGACTTGCTGTCTGATTCAGCACTATCTAAGGGAAAGAACCTTAGTGAGCAAGTCCACATACCCCACGCATCCTCATACCAGCAGCCTTTAATAAGAACTCTGATCAATATGAAATGGACTGGAAAAAAAGATAGTCCCTCTCCTCAAAACTGGAATCCCTCATTTGACTCAAAGTTTCTGTCTAAATAGGAAGTTAATCCGATCAAAAATATAGAAACTACACTGGTGAAGACATAAAAAGGACTGAAAAAGTACAAGTCCCCCTCCCCCCCCAAAATGGAAAACATACCCACCACAACTTCCTTGTATGGGAATCTGTGTACTCTTCATTCTTTCAATATTTCATTTCTGAAATGAAAACAGAATCAGAAATAGCCATTAGCAGTTTTGACAAAATAAAATTCAAATTGAGCCAAAATGGATCTGATGTTCATTTAACTTTTTTCATATTTAGACCAACCTATCCTTTTTAGTAAAGTATCAGATTTAGCTGTTGCTTTTGCCAGTAATGTTTGTTTTATAGAAATTATCACATTTACTTCAGTAAAATAACACACTTCCAGCTCTTACTTTTGGCTGTGGCCAAAACAATAATATGAAAAAAAAAAACAAAAAACAAAACAATGAAATCAGATCCATTACTACCCAATTCCAATTTTATTTTGACAAGGCCAAATCCATATAATGGCTATTTCCGGTTGTTATGTTTTCATTTCAGAAGCAAAATATTAAAAGAACAAAGAGTACATGGAGTATAATAACAAGTTCACATTTAGAAAGAGGCAAGAACACGCAAATCTCGCACATTCGCGCACTCACGTCTGGGGGTAGTGCTAGCTAATAATAGCCCTGAGAATCTACCATGACCAGAGTAAAAGTATTGTAGAGGTTGGGTTAATCATCTCAGACTGGATGCAGAGGGTAAACCGAGAAGGACAATATGGATGGAGATTATGGTGAGGTAGCAGGAAGAAGGAGTTGGGGGAGAAGGGGTGAATGTATTGTGATGCGAGATGTCATGTAGATGTGAGATGGGCGGTTGATATAAAGGAGAGCCCCTGGTGTATTGAGACATACTTTTTCTGTGTATGACTGATGTGAGAGTGAATAAAGTCGTCTGCTGCATAAATCTGTTTCCGTTATTTCCACTCTCCACACTGGTGACCCCTTGACGAATTATGAAACACGAGGCAAGAACCCCGGAGTCGGCCCGGACGGGAACTCCCAGCGACGCGGCAAGCATCCCAGAGACGGCCCGGACGGGAACCCCCAGCAACGCGTGCGCTGTTTCGGTCAAACTACCGGACTTTTGGCTGCACGGTTCCACCACACCGAGGCTCAGTTCGCCCTCCGGGGAATAACGGCAGACGACACCAAATATTACTACGTGGGTGCAGCGCTGGACACTCGCACGTCTCAGCAAGTAGCGAGCCTGTTCCAACAGCCTCCAGCCAACGACAAATACGAGGCTCTCAAGGCCGCGCTGACCCGGCGCTACACCGTCTTGGACTGTGAGAGAGCGGAGAGGCTCCTGAGGTGCTCCGAGTTAGGAGACGGGTCGGCAGTCGAACTGATGGAGAAGATGTTGGCGTTGATGGGCACGGACGACGGGCATTTTCTGTTTGCCCACCTTTACCTCTGGAACCTCCAAATAGAGGCAAGAGCGGTTTTTGCCAATTCGCCGTTGCTGGCCACGCATGACTATCGTGCGCTAGCCCAGGAGGCAGATCGGATCATCCTGACCACCAGAGCCCTCACAGTGAACACGGCGGTGTCGGAACCCAGCGAGACGACCAGCGGAGGCGAGGAGCCGCCGACGGTAGCGGCAGCGGGGGCCAGGAAGCGCCAGAGAGACACGCTCTGCTTCTACCACCACCGCTTTGGAGAGAACGCACGCAGATGTGCGCCACTGTGCCAATTCAAGCGTTCCGGAAACGCCAAGGCCGGCAATCGGTAGCAGCTGCGACCGCCGGTGAAGAGAACAAGCTGCTCTACGTGACGGACTCGCGCTCGGGGAGATGGTTCCTCGTAGACACCAGAGCCCAGAAGAGCATTATCCTGCCGTACTATGCCGACCGGCTAGCGGGAGCTAGCGGCTCCAAGCTGGTAGCAGTAAACGGCTCGGACATTAAGACTTTTGGTGAGAGAACACTGACTTTATCCCTACACGGCCGTATGTACGAGTGGACTTTTGTCATAGCGACATTGAGTTTCCCAATCCTGGGAGCTGAATTTCTGTGTGCACACGAGTTTCTAGTCAACGTTGCTAACAGACGCTTGGTTAATGCAATGTCTTTTGATTCTCTCCCCTGTACAGGTCGAGGGGCCGGGCCAATAACACAAGCCAACGTCACAGCTCACTCAGTTCCCAGCACTCACGGTCCCGACGTTTTCGGCGGCTATCGCTAAACACGGGATGGAACACTTTATCACCACCACCGGACCGCCTGTTTTCGCACGACCTCGGCGCTTGGACGCAGCTAAACTGGCCATAGCGCGCAAGGAGTTTGCCAACCTGGAAAGGGTGGGCATCATCAGGCGATCGAACAGCCCATGGGCATCCCCGCTACACATGGTCCCTAAGGCCGAGGGATCATGGCAACCATGCGGAGATTTCCGCAGATTGAATAACGCCACAGCGCACGACTGCTACCCAATTCCCCATATTCAGGATTTTTCCATTCACCTCGCCGGTGCACACATTTTTTCTAAAATAGACCTGGTCCGCGGTTACCACCAGGTCCCAGTGCACATGGAGGACATACCCAAAACAGCGGTAATAACTCCGTTTGGCTTGTTTGAATTTTACGCATGCCCTTCGGATTAAAAGGAGTGGCACATACATTCCAACGCATGATGGATGCGGTGTTGCGCAATCTCCCATTTGTGTTCGTCTACCTGGATGATATCCTGGTGGCCAGTGTGTCCGAGGACGAACAAGTAACCCACCTCAGGACGATTTTCCGGAGGTTGGAGGAGCACGGGTTAATAATCAAACCAGCGAAATGCCAGTTCGGCGTGACGGGGATTGATTTTTTGGGGCACCGCGTCTCACCGGAGGGAGCGATACCCTTGCCCGACAAAGTGCGCGCCGTGGCGAATTTTCCCCGACCTCAGACGGTCAGGGCGCTGCAGGAATTTTTGGGGATGGTTAACTTTTATAACTGGTTCCTACCCCGCACAGCTCAACTCATGCAGTCATTGTACGCCGCGCTCAAGAAACAGAAACCCGCGGACAGAGTCGAATGGACTCCGGAGCGGGAGCAGGCGTTCTCTGAGGTTAAAGCAGCCCTGGCAAACGCCGCACTGTTGGCGCACCCGGACCCGGTGGCCCGGATAGCGCTCACTACCGACACCTCGGACGTGGCCATAGGGGCCGTCGTGGAGCAACGTGTCGCCGGTTCTTGGCAGCCGCTCGCTTTTTTCAGCAGGGCTTTGCACAACAGTGAGGTAAATACAGCGCGTTCGACAGTGAGTTGCTGGCTCTCCACCTGGCCATACGCCACTTCCAGTTCTGGCTGGAAGGGCGCAGCTTCACCGCGTTCATGGACCACAAGCCGCTAACGTTTGCGATGGGCAAGGTTTCGGAACCATGGTCGGGCCGGCAGCAGAGACAGCTGGCCGCGATCTCGAAGTTTACGACCGATATTCAGCATGTGTCGGGTAAACTGAATGTGGTGGCAGACTGCCTCTCGCGCGCAGTAGTGGCCCCGGTCTGCGTGGGGATAGATTATACAGCACGGCTGCAGAGCAGATTGGCGATACGGACGTGTGCGCGCTCCAGTCTGGACCAACAGGGTTAAGGCTGGAGAGCAGAGTACTGCAAGACGGCAAGCCCCCCCCAATCTGCGACGTCTCCATGGGACGCCTGCGCCCCGGTGGTCCCAGTTGCTTGGCGCCGCCGCGTGTTTGAGTCAGTTCACACTCTGGCGCACCCAGGAGTGTGCGTGTCAGTCAAAATGGTGGGAGCGAAGTTCGTGTGGCCAGGCCTGCACAAACAAGTGAAAGAGTGGGCTGCAGCCTGCGTAGGGTGCCAACGAGCCAAAGTACACAGACACACGAAGGCTCCTTTGGAGCCGTTTCGTATACCGGCAAAGACGTTCAACCATGTTCACGTGGACCTCGTGGGCCCCCTCCTGCCATCGCAGGGGTGCATGCACCTTCTGACAGTGGTGGACCGCACCACACGCTGGCCAGAAGCAGTCCCGCTGGTGGCAACCACGTCCATGGACGTGGCGCGTGCTTTTTTGACGACATGGGTGGCACGTTTTGGAATCCCGTCGGACACCGCGTCCGATAGGGGTCCTCAGTTTGTTTCCGACCTCTGGTCCGAGATGGCCCGTAGCCTGGGTGTTGCAATTCATCGCATAACCGCGTACGACCCACAGGCCAATGGTTATGCGAGCGTTTTCATAGGTCACTGAAAGCAGCGTTCAGGGCTTCGCTGACGGATGCAAATTGGGTAGACCGGTTGCCGTGGGTTTTATTGGGGTTGCGTTCCGCACCAAAAGAGGATTTGGAGGCTTCCCCGGCGGAGCTTGTTTTTTCTCAGCCACTGCGGCTGCCCGGGGAATTTTTGCCAGATAATCCCGCGCCGGACAACTGTCTGTCTCAGCGTTTGCAGCATAGTGCAGACACAGGCACACTGCCGGGCCTGGCCCACCACTGTTTTCCACGCGCCTTTATGCCAAAAACTTTGAAGAACGCAGCGTTCGTGTTTGTCAGGCACGATGCCCACCGCTCTCTATTGCGCCCACCCTACGATGGCCCGTTCAGAGTGCTGGAAACAGGGGACAAACATTTTTTGTTAGACTTGGGGGGTCGTCGGGAGAAAATATGCATAGACAGACTTAAGCCCACCTTTGTGGTGGCGGACGAGCAAGTGATGTTGGCTCGGGCCCCTCGGCGTGGAAGACCCCCACTGAGAGCTCCCCAGGTAAACGATTCATCAGAGCAGCCACACGGGCAAGTCGACGGTTCCCCCCCCCCTCGCCATGGCCCAGGAGCCCCCTGCCAGCACAGCAGCGCTGCAGAGGTGGTAAACCCCCATTACAGCAGATATGGGAGGAGACTGAAGCCAAAAGGACGTGAGGACTGAAACTCGGTCTGAGATTCGGGGGGGAGCGGGCTTATGGTGAGGTAGCAGGAAGAAGGAGTTGGGGGAGAAGGGATGAATGTATTGTGATGCGAGATGTCATGTAGATGTGAGATGAGCGGTTGATATAAAAGGAGAACCCATGGTGTATTGAGACATGCTTTTTCTGTGTATGACTGATGTGAGAGTGAATAAAGTCGTCTGCTGCATAAATCTGTTTCCGTTATTTACACTCTCCACAGTATCAACATTGGAGAGTAAACTAGTTTGAAAATGAGACTGACACTCACCTGGAGACAGATGGACCAGGAGCCCAGCAGCTGAATCGGAGCATTGGAGTTTTTTAGCCAAGGACTCCTTCCACAGACATGCTAACAAGTCTAGTAGGCTAGCAATGTAAACAACCCATCATCCAGGTGAAATTTTGGAGGCAGGGACAATTTTCTCAGGTAAGACTCCCATCGGATAATGTAAATCTAAGCATGACTATGTTTTGGGAATTTCCACTGCAGGTTGAACACAGCTGCAGAAGTCATAAAAGCAACTTCGCCTGTCTGCAACTCACTCAGATGGTGAATTCATGTCTATTCACGTGTTTACATTAAGTTATAATGTAATCGCACCGTGCGAAAAACTCACCCATTCAGGTTTGGTCTGAACACACCTTTAGAGTTGGGTATACTGTTTTGATTACCAAACCACAATACCTTTGTGGTGATGGACTCTTTTATTTCATCTGAAAATGCCAAGAAAAAGCAAGCAAAGTATGCCAGAGCCAAATTGCTAGCATGCTAACTAGCCACCTGCGCGATCTCACAGGGACCACAAACCAACCCAACAGGTGACCATTATGTATTATAACCACTGACTAGAAAATATTTAATTTCCTTATATGTGTGTGAAATGACAATGGATGTATTCCTTTCCATATAATGCTGATGGAGATGCTTAGCAACAGTTAACTGGGTACATTTAGAAAGGACTATTTTTCTCCGCAAAGCAAAATAAGTGGTTAAACAAACAAATGATAATATTTTGTTCTTTGTTGCTGGCATTTAATAAATTGTGCTGGCAGAACTGTTGTATAAAAGCAATGTTACACTCAAGGTTGTGTGGTAACATGAATATATTCATTACTATATTCATTGCTACTGCACTCTCTCTTGTGAAATATTGCTTAAATACACACACACACACACACACACACACACACACACACACGAGGGGTGTGTGTGTGTGTTGGGGGGGGGGGGCTTAAAATTGCAACACCAACAGCAACACCATGATGTTTTGGATCCAAAAGCTGAAAAATTCATAGCGGACAGTAGGTAAAGCCATACTATTCTGATTAGAAGTGAATCAAATAATAAAATAGTAGGATTTATGACTTACATTATTATTGTTATTATTATTATTATTATGCAGGGCAGTGCGGTGGTTAGCACTGCGGCAGCACAGCAACTCACCCTTGGCTGAGGGATCCTGGGTTCGATCCCAGCCCCCAACCAACAGTGATCTGTGTGGAGTTTGCATGTTCTCCCCGTGTCTGCGTGGGTTTACTCGGGAATTTCTCCGGTTTCCTCCCACATGCCAAAAACATGCAAGTTAGGTTAATTGGCATCAAACTGGGGATTCTAAATTGTCCTTAGGTATGACTGTGAAAGTGAATGGTTGTCTGTCTCTGTGTTGGCCCTGCGATGGACTGGCGATCTGTCCAGAGTGTACCCTGCCTCTCACCCAAAGATACTGGGATAGCCCCCCCTCACCCCCCCACAACCCGAAAAGGATTAAGTGGAAGAAGATGGATGGATGGATGGATTATTATGCCTCGGTGAAATGGAGGCATACAGTAATCAGTTAGTGCGTCTGTTTGTAGCTGTGTGTATCTGTCCGTCTGTCTGTCCACCTTTCTGTTTCAGCTCGCCCGGTCAAAATTAAGTGGAACTAAAGGCTTGTATCACTGTATCATCATATTTTCTCGACTATTAATTTGCCAGAATTTCAAAATAACACTTTATTTGTGAAATAAACACAAATTTAACTTACCATTTCTGTCAATGTCACAGTGAAAAAAAAAAGGTTTTGTAATAACTATCCCGGACCAGTAGAGGTCGGAGTGCAACTTTTTTTTTTACAGCCACCCATGCTACCATGCCACAGGCACCGAGGCACAGCACCTTGGTGCTTTCATTATTATTAGTAGTAGTAGTGGTAATTATATTATCTGTGTTATTATTATTAGTAGTAGTATTTTTATTATCACCATTAGTATTGGTATTATTAACTATATTATTATTATTATTATTATTATTATTATTAAAAAGAAGTTCTCATGCTACCTACCCTGTGTGTTTGGACTTGCCATTCTCACAATTACAATTCTACGAATGAGCATCACTATAAAAAGCATATTCATATAAGAAAGAAAAACAAAAAAAAAACCACTTGCATACACAGGAGACAGTCTTGAAAAACTGATACTTGGGTACTGAAAACAGTCACGTAAGTGTTTAAATCAGCTAATAACATTGTTAGAACTGAACATTTCTTAACGCTTCCTTAATTTTTTTAACCATGCTCAAGCATTGTGCATGACAATGAGCGCTGTTAATTTCATATAATATTCAACTTCTTCAGCCAAAATGAAGAAAATGCAGTGCATGCCTATGGAGCACAATGGCTTGTTTGTGGTTCTTGTCAGCAGCAATATGGCGTCTGCCCTGCTGCCTGAGACTAGCCTGGTGGCTAGCGATGAGCTCTCCAGCCAAATGTGATCTCTATGCTTATAACACTTCTG
Organism: Pholidichthys leucotaenia; assembly: GCA_020510985.1. Classification (NCBI taxonomy): domain Eukaryota; kingdom Metazoa; phylum Chordata; class Actinopteri; order Cichliformes; family Pholidichthyidae; genus Pholidichthys; species Pholidichthys leucotaenia. The sequence goes on along the minus strand of CM035843.1, from coordinate 356,685,698 downwards.
CATCACTTACTGGGAACTCCAGAGACAAGGCGAAGTGGTCGAAGCACACGAAAGGCTCTGAGGGCCTTTACATCAAACCCTCCAGGTTTGCCTCCCGACTGGCCACCAGAGTCAGCATCTTTGGTTATCATCTCTAGGAGTACACTGAACAACCTGGAGATGAGAGGGGAGGATGGGCAGGGGGATGCACACAAAGGGAGAAAAAAGTGGGGATGAGAGGGAACAAAAATGAGCAAAGAAGGGAAAACAATGAGGGGAACGTCACAAAAAGAGCAAAGATGAAAGTGGAAAAAAGTAAGCAAAGAACAAAGCCATATATCCTCGTTGTTCTTGCCCGTGTGTCCATGCACATATATTGTAGGTGCTAGTGTGTGCAATTATGGATTCTGTGTTTGGTGTGTATGTGTGTAGGTGTTTGTGTGTTCTTACCTACTGTATGTCTATGCATATTTACCTTTAGTTTTTCACACCTCATCACAGTTTACATTGAAGTCCTGCAGGAGCCAGGTGGTCTACTAATAAACTCTATACAACTCCCTCTTGCTCCCTCTGTGTGTGTTTGCATATACATAAAACCTGTCTGCTGTTGAGGCTTGGATATGATCATCATTTTTAAGCTATGGTTTTTGATCAAGATAATGGCTAGTTACATGTTACGATGCTTATACCATGCCTGCATGAGTGTTAAAGTTTAACTTATAGGTAGTGAAAGTCAGTTTAAGAGATATACAGTACCATGGATGAGTTTAAGTTCCTTATGTAACACAAACAATCTGTGCTTGGGTGGTTGCACGCATATAGTGTATTACTATGTGTACTACACTATGAACTCACCCTACAATGACGATGACAAAGTCCAGCATGTTCCAGCCATTTCTGACATAGGAGTTTTGGTGCATGACCAGGCCATAGGCAATAATCTTCAGAAATGTCTCTATTGTGAAAATGATCAGGAAGGCATATTCTACTGTTTCCTGGAAAGAATGAAAAGACGGAAAGAAGAAAGACATAGGAAGTAAAGAAGAGAGGAGAAATAAAGATGTAATTATTAAGACTGCCTTAAGACTGAGGATGCATTTTCTCTGTTAAAAAAAAAATAAAAAATCAGGTTTTTCTGTTTAGAGAGCACAAATGTGTCTTGGATTTGACTGAGCTACAATTTCAGGACTCATGCTACTGCACTTAAAAAAGAATTACAAAAATAGATAATGTACTGGCAAAAAATTACTAATGTATTTTCTATATAGTGTTGGAAAATTTTGCAGGAAAATTCTGTAAATGTATGATTTTAAAACACATTACTAATAAAGAAGAAGCCAACTTTATTGTCATTCAATCCATACAGCCAGTCATGTACAGTAGAACAAAATTACATTTCTCCTATCTACAATGTTAATCACAACTAGAATCAGAGGGATCGCTGCCATGCAAGGCGCCACCACAAACTACTTTTCCTTCTCCCATTCCATTATGCTGAGCACCAAGCTAAAAGGCGGGAAGTACCATTTATGGCCTTTGGTATGACCCGGCCGGGGCTTGAACCCACAACCTCCCAAATGTGGGGCGGATGCTCTACCACTAGCCACCACTCCAGTGTAAACCCAGTTTAACTGAAATTAACATTTTGCACAAACTCACTTGTTGTATTTTGTTGGAAAGAAATCACAGCTGTGACACAAAACAATTTTTATTCAATTCAGTTTTATGTATATAGCGATAGATACATGAGGCACAAATCATATGTAATTCATAGAAAACCACAAAGGTCAAATGATCCCTTATGAGCAAGGACTAGGCGACAGTGGGAAGGAAAAACTCCCTTATAGGAAGAAACCTCTGGAAGAACGAGGCTCAGGGAAGGGCAGTCATCTGGCACAATTGGCTGGGGTAAGAGGGGAGAGAAGAAAAGAAGAGACATATTATTCATACAGATAACAACAACATACAGATAGAATAACATTTGTACAGATACAACATGTGCAATGTTGCATCAAAGCCTGATTACCCTGGGATTACAGCATTTTTTTTATAGTAGTGTAGAAATGCACATAGAAGATAGTAAAATTCATAACTATGACATGCAAAATCCAATCTAAACTTGTGAATAACATTCAATTAACATGCTATCACCTTCTAGCTAACCAGCTTGTTACATACCTTGAACACACAATCAAGCACCTGCATAGCCAGGACCTGATGAGGCGGTGCCTTCACACCATGCACATGACTAGTAACTGTAAGGGTTCCTGTCTGCTCCGTCTCCCTGCCTTCCTCTCTCCATGCTGACTGAGCACCTCTCCCTGGAGCTGCAAGCCCCACCTGCTGCCAATCAGTGGGAGATTATAAATAGGACACTCTCCCATTGCTCTGTCTGGTCGTGTCTGACCCACAACCAGCCTGTATCCTGCCTGTGCTTTTGAACTGTTTGACCTTGTGTTGTTGTCTTGTCGTGATCTGACCCTTGCCTGCTTCTAGACCCTGTGCCTTGATCTAGTCTGCCGTGCTCTGATCCCTGCCTGCCTTTGGACTCTGGAAACTGCCTAACAGATTGGATTTGGATATTTTTGGACTGTGCACATCATCATCTCCTCAAGTAAGTTGACTTACCACAGTATAGCTCCACTGTCACCATTCTCCTCTCCCAAGCACTCAGGCCTGGCCAGCCTTTCCCTCTAACCCGCTCACCTGCACTGAAGGACTCCTTCCCCGGTGTCCACCATCATAGGATCTGATGCCATTGCCCACTGTTTCCACTGGAAGAAACCTGTAAGAATAAGAACAATATTAATCTCCTTGTCACCATTACATATACTTACCGTTGTCTGTGCTCTCTTCTGCAGGGTTGCCAAATCCTTATCACTATTGCAATATTACAATATTATTCTCAATAAAGGTAATTGTTTCACTTACCTTAAACACTGTCTTCTGTGTCTGCTCCTAGGTCTAAGTGTTACACCATGTCAGCACGCGACCAGCATGCAGACCCAACAGGCACGGCCATCGCAACAGTCGTAGCCCGGCTCGGTGTTCTGGAGCAGCGTGTAGACCAAGTTGCTTACCAAAACCAGGTTACAAATATCAGATCGTATCACTCAGCTTAACCAAACTTTACAGGTGCTCATGGCGGCATCTTCCGCCGTCGGGGCCACTCCTCTCCAGTACCCTTGCCCTCCTGTTATTCAAGGAGGCTGGGAGAGGAAAGCGGTTTTCATTTTTACTGTCAGCTTATGTTCGACCGGATGCCGGAGGATTTCCCCTCAGGTCAGAGCCGCATTAGCTTCGTGGCGGGGCTCCTCGATGGGCAGGAGCTCATCTGGGCTCAGGCGTTAATCCAGGGGCCAGATTACCACCTTTACACCTACGCCCGGTTCTCTGAGGAATTTGCTTGGGTTTTTGATCACACCGACCAGGAGGGCAACGTGTCCACGCAGTTACTTAGCCTTTTCCAGGGGCTAAGCTCAGCAGCAGCATGCAGTCAGCTTCCGGGTATTAGTGGCCGAGACTGGGTGGGACGACACCGCGCTACGGTCCGTGTTCATCCGCAGCCTCAGTCCTTGCCTTCCCGATGAGCTCGTCTGCTTTTGGGATGAGCCGGAGTTGCTAGATGCCCATATTTCATTAGTCATCAATCTGGACAATAGACTGCGCGAACGCTCGATGGAGTGGCGACGCGTGTCTTGCGCTGCTTCACGCGTCAGTCCAACATGCCCACAGCTCCTCGCATTGCTGCCAGCCGCCGCTAAGCTTGATTCCTCAGAGCCCATGGCCACTGGACGGTCCAAGTTGATGCCGGCCGAAAAACAGCGGCAGCATGACAAAGGTCTATGTCTGTACTGCGGCGTACCTCACCATGTTGCCAATCGTGTTCAGAGAAAGTAAAAGGCTCAGCCCGTCAGTCAAAATAAGGGGACTGACAGGAAGAGACAATAATGTCCCTATAAATCGCCTTGTCTTGCCCGTGCGTATTATGCTCCAGACCACCGAATTTGTTAGCTCAGTTTTAATTGACTCAGGGGCCAACAAAATTTTATTTCTGAGAGTTTGACAACTGAGTTTAAAATCCCCTGCACTCAGCTACCTCAGCCCCAGGACCTAATTACTCTCTCTGGCCAGCCTCTCTGCCAGGGAGTAAAATGCATGGTCCCATTAGCACTGCTCACCTCTGGTAACCACTGGGAGAAGTTATCCTTTTTTGTTCTTCCTGCCTCCACTTCACCCATAGTTTTAGGATATCCCTGGTTACATACTCACAACCCTGTCATTGACTGGAGTCAGGCAGTCATCCACTCTTGGAGCACCTTTTGTATGTCTGCCTCCAGTCAGCAGCCTGCTCACCATCCATTTCACTCCAGCCCCCAGACCCAGAGCCCCCTGATCTCTCTAAGATTCCTCCTGTATATGATGACCTGGCCCATGTTTTCTGTAAGGTCAAGGCCATGTCATTCCCCCCACACTGGCCCTATAATTGCAACATAGAACTCCAGCAGGGAGCTAAATTACCCTCCAGCCAGCTGTACAGCCTGTCGGGCCCCGAAAAGGAGGCCATGGAAAAATATATTAAGGAGTTGCTAAGCACTGGCCTAACCCATCACTCCTCTTCAGCTCTTGGTGCAGGATTTTTCTTTGTGGGGAAAAAGGATGGTTCACTTCGCCCCTGCATAGACTTCAGAGAGCTGAATAATATCACTATTAAGGACAAATACCCATTAGGCCTTTGACCAACTTCAGGGAGCAACAGTTTTCTCTAAACTCGACCTTAGGAATGCCTACCACCTTTTCCGGATCAGGGAGGGTGACGAATGGAAAACAGCTTTTTCCACACATTTGGGTCAGTTTGAATACTGCGTCAAGCCATTCGGGCTCACCAATGCCCCCACGGTATTTCAAAGGCTTATAAATGACATACTTCAGGACTTCCTGAACAATTTTGTGTTTCTTTATCTTGATGACATCCTCATCTTCTCTTGGTTGATGGAGGAGCACCAAGTCCACATCCATGTGGTGCGCCAACGCCTAATAGAGAACCACCTGTAAGTCAAAGCTGAAAAGTGCAAATTCCACACCACCACCTTTCTGGGCTTTATAATCTCACCTGGTTGCATCAAGCCGGATCCGGTCAAGGTCCGAGCTGTCACTGATTGGCCCACTCATCCACTAGAAAACAGCTACAACAATTTTTAGTTTTGCCAATTTCTACTGGCGTTTCATCCGGAATTATAGCTTCATTGCCCACCCACTCACCGCCCTTACATCCACCAAAGTCCCCTTCTGATGGACCCAAAAGGTGCAGGAACCATTCACCCTCCTCAAGACCCATTTTTCTGAGGCCCCCCATCCTGCTCCAGACAGACCCTGAGCAACAATTTATTGTGGAGGTGGATGCTTCTGACACCGGGGTGGAAGCAGTTTTGTCACAGTGCTCGAGAACCAATGGGAAGATCCACCCATGTGGGTATTTCTCATGGTGACTGTCCTCAGCTGAGAGAAATTACGACATCGTGATTGAGAGTTGTTAGCCCTAAAATTGGCACTGGAGGAGTAGCGCCATTGGCTAGAGGGGTCGGCCTTGCCTCGTCTTGTGTTGACAGACCACAAGAATCTCGAGTATGTCCACTCCACCAAACGCCTGAACCCCTGCCAAGCCAGATGCATTTTATTCTTCACCCGCTTCCGGTTCTCCCTCACCTAGAGGCCAGGGTCGAAGAATACTAAACCTGACGCTCTCTCCTGCCCGTTTGCCGCCATTCCATCAACCACAGTGTCAGAGACCATCGTCCCGAAGGGGGTCATGATGGGGGCCCTCCCCTGGGATATAGAGCAGTGGACCCGGGAGGTGCAGTGCACTGAGCCTGACCCTGGGGGGGTCCCCTCGGGCCGGTCCCCCCGGACCAGCTGTTTGGCCCTACGGCAGTCAAGGGCAATGTCATCCACTCACTTCATACCACCAAACTCTCCTTCTACCCAGGGGTAGCGCGCACCCTGTCCTCCCTTAGGTGCTACTTCTAGTAGCCATGGAGAGAGACATTCAAGATTATATCAAGGCCTGCTCCCAGTACTCCACAGGGAAGACTCCTACTTCTCCAGCCCCTCCCTGTTCCTAACCACCCTTGGTCGAACATAGCACTGGACTGGTTACCCCCCTCCAATGGGCACACCGCCATCTGGACTATCACTGACAGATTCTCCAAGGCAGCACACTTCATTCCCCTGAAGAAGCTTCCGTCGGCCATGGAGACAGCACACCTCCTGTCTGTGCATGTGGTCAGGCTTCACGGCATCCCTACGGACATCATTTCTGACCGTGGCCCATTGTTTGTTTCGAAGGTCTGGTGAGCCTTCTGCAAGACCATCAGTGCCATGGTCAGCCTCTCCTCTGGCTATCACCCCCAGACCAATGGCCAGTGTAAGAGAGATAACCAGGAGATGGAAGCAAAGCTCCACTGTGTCACGGCCTCCATTCTGTCCTCCTGGAGTTCCCACCTTCAATGGATCGAGTACGCTCACAACTCTGCCACGTCCACCACCACTAGATTCTCCCCATTTGAGATATCATTAGGCTACCACCCACTTCTCCTCCCCATCACCGAAGAAAAGGTGGCAGTTCTATCTGTGGCAGCTCACATCACCAAATGCAGGCATTTTTGGAGGGACACAAGAGCAGTCTTGCTTCGAGCTGCAGGGGAGATCTCCAGGTGGGCTAACCGGAGGAGTCGCCCCGCTCCTGCTTACCAGGTTGGCCAGAAGGTCTGGCTCTCCACCCGGAACTTCCCCCTGAAGGCTGAGTGGGCCCATTCACCATTACGGAAATAATCAACCTCTCCTCAGTGAGACTGGACCTACCTGGCTCTCTATGGGTGCACCCTACATTCCATGTATCCCACATCAAACCAGTTTTCTCGAGTTCCCTGTGTCCACCATCCAAACCACTACCACCCCCGAAGATGGTCGATGGAGGACTGGTTTATGCTGTAACCTGGATCCTGAATGCTTGCCACAGGGGGCACGGTGTCCAGTTCCTCGTGGATTGGAAGGGGTATGGTCCCTAGGAGAGGTCCTGGATCCCAAGGTCATTTGTTATGGATGACCCCCTCATCAGGGACTTCTACCGCTGTCACCCGGAAAAACACCAAGTTGCGCCAGGAGGCATCCCTTGGGGAGGGAGTACTGTATGGGTTACCGACTGCTCTGTCTCCCTGCCTCCCTCTCTCCCCGCTGATTGAGCACCTCTCCCTGCACCTGCACTGAAGGACTCCTTCCCAGGCGTCCACCATCACAGGATCTGCTAAAGAAACCTGTAAGCATAAGAACAATATTAATCTCCCTGTCACCATTACATACAGTGAATCCGGAAAGTCCTCACAGCGCTTCACTTTTTCCACATTTTTTATGTTACAGCCTTATTCCAAAATGGATTAAATTCATTTTTCCTCAGAATTCTACACACAATACCCCATAATGACAACATGAAAAAAGTTTTGGAGATGGCGCCATCAGTATGTGATTGTGTGTGTGAATGGGTGGATAGCAGGATCTGTAAAGCGCTTTGGTCATCGAGAGATGAGAATAAAAGCGCTATATACTGTAAGTGAATGCCATTTACCATTTTACCATTTTGCACATTTATTAAAAATAAAAAACTATTTCTGTTCTTGTCCTTCACCCTGATCCCTGCTCCCCAACACACCACAGCAAAGAAAATGGTACTGGCCACTACTGAATGGTAAAACATGTGAAGCATTCTGTTGCAGACATTAACCTGAACCTTCTGAGGAAATGGAGTCGGCTCAAGCCCTTTTTGTAGAGATGGATGGATGGATGATCAAATTGGACTATGGCATGCTAAAATTTACCTGAAATAAATTTACAGCCTTTTTCAATTACCTTAATTATTATGGTAATTGAAAAAGGTTGTATATTGAGTTATTTTTATGTATGTATTAGGGCCTAATACATACATAAAAATAGCAAGAGAAACACTTTAATTATTTATGAAGCGCAGTACATACTGTAAAACGGGAGAGAAAAATATTTGCAATATGAGAGTGAAGTGCAGGTAGATTTGGGTCTGTCCCAGTTTTCATTTGTACCCCAACCCCTTTGCCTACCCCTATGAATTGGGACACCTCTTCATGGCTGCACAATATCATTAGTAGTTGCTGATGGATTTAACCAAAATGGACACTGTTTTCACCAGAAAAAAAGAAGAGAAAGAAAAAGAAAACTGATTACAAAAAAAAAAACCAGTCCTTGTGGGAGTTGTAGTTTCGTAGTCTCACATTGCAATAGGTTTATTATTTTAGATACCATTTGAGAAAACTACAGCTGGCCAAAGTGGCTAGTGGGTGTGGCTGTCTTACCGGACACTGCTGAAATCCACCAGCCATTAGCTGGTTGGCCGGTGTTAATGTCAAGCCCTGGGACCTTCCACTGAGTTCAGTTTGCGGCGAACAAACCGATTGGGTTATTCTGACCTTCAAGCAATATTTGATCAACTCTAACTCTCCCTTACGTCCCCGGCCAGGGCAAACTCATACAGATCCAGATCACCTTCCCTACCTTATCCAACTCTGCACAGCCCAAGAGGAGGAAGAGCAACAACCTGCAAAGATTCTCACCGTTTGGTCTTCAGCTCCACCTATAAGAGAAACAATCTAATATTACCCTGCAGTTGCTAAGCTGCATACTCACCATTTTCCTCTTCTCTCCTATTTCACCAGGGGTTGCCAGTTCCTCTCAGATCATGTCAATCTCACCTTGAAAATAAACTCATTGTTGGATCACCATACAAACTTGTCAGTGTCTGCTTCTGGGTCCATTATTGGCATAATGCTTGTTTAATATCTGGAACAATCTGAAACTAATGCTATGCACTCCAAAGACACTATTTGAATAAAAGTATGTTTAACAAATTTTTCTGTTCTTTTATTTACCTTGGGCTCCAGGTGTCCCCAGACAGCCCTGGCTAATCTGATCTTGGAAAAAAGAAAAGAAAACTAAGCAGGGTTTTCCTTGGTTAGTAATCAGATGGTAGACTGCCAGGGCATACCAGGTGCTGTGCTGGATGATGCTTGTATAGGTGCGCCCTATACACACGATCCAAAAGGATCAGATGATGAATGTTGGTTACTACCTAATGACGTCAACGACCTTAAAAAGGTGGGTTTTCATCTTTCACTCCTCAACCAAATTTAGACAAAATAGAGATGCTTATATAAAGACGTCTTTTCAATGACCATAAGATGGCTTTTCATCCTCATTTTTAACCACATTTAGACCATACAAAGACGTCAATACGAAGACGCCTTTTCAATGACCTGAAAAAGGCACCTTTTCATCTTTCACTTTCCAACCAAATCCGGAGGTTTTATAAACGGTTGGCAAAGCCGTTTTTTCAACCAAATTGTGCTGGGAGGGAACAAGGACAAGCTGTGAAAGTCCAACATGCCCCTCTCTGATTCTCCACAGATCATCTACAGGTTGAAGACATTCAAGTCACTGAAAATTATGGACTGTGGATCTAGATCAGGGCTGGACAACTACAGTATATGCCATGGAGGGCCATTCCACTGCAGGTTTTCCATTCCACCCAGTCTCTTCAGCAGTTGCTTTCTCTAATTAGCAATCCTTGAAGCTCATTAGTGCAAATACCTGCTGAAGAGACTGAATGGAACAGAAAATCTGTAGTGGAATGGCCCTCACTGCCCATCCCTGATCTAGATGAACTGCTGGGTTTGGGAATATTAGTTTTTTGTTTTTCTTATTTCAGACAGAGATAAGAAGGAGATGTTTTTACCTTTACATGTTTCGACTGGCATCTGCAGTCTTCCTCAGAAGCGTCAGCTAAGCGCTGTGATGTGTTTTATGATGTGAACTGTTTTTCCTAGTTAGTTAGTTAGTTAGTTAATTCCCTTCACACCATGTTGGTGTATGGGGCGGCGCCTATCTCTGTTTCTCTGACCCTAGGCCACACAGCTACTGTAAGTAGTGAAAGCTACAGTGGGGGGTCAGTCCTCTGGTAGCTCTGTGCGTAACTTTACTTTCCCCATTCCATTATGCGGAGCACCACGCCAGAAGGCAGAAAGTACCATTTTTATATGGTCTTTGGTATGACCCGGCCGGGATTTGAACCCCTGCCTCCCGGGTGTGGGGCAGATGCTCTACCAACTGAGCCACCACTCCAGTTACTGTTTTTCCTAGGCGTTTATTAATCCTTTGGTTTGATATGGTTTCTGTTTTTTATATATTACTACTAGGTATTAAAAAGGCATGTTGGCACCTTGAAGATAATCACTTTGTCCAGAAGTAGGAATGTTTTCCAGTTACTTAAGTATTAAGGAATTTAAGTTTTGAATATGTAGTATATGTTTGGTATGATCTCCCATTTTTCAGGTTAAATATCTTTTCTCCTTTTGGTTACCAAAACTCAGATTACAAAGGTTGTGACCTGACCAATCAGCTTCCAGCCTTAAAGCCATGCACTTATTGGCCAATTTTATGACTCTGCTTCAAACAAAGAAACTATGTGTGATTGGCAAGAAATCTATGTTAGTGTCCGGCCTTTGCCCTAATCCTCAAATGTACTTGACCATGTTCAGCTGTCCATCATAAACAGTGGCAGATCGAGCCCACACACGGCCATTTTGACTATATCCCCTGGATCCATGTGCTCCAGTCAACTATGCCTCTCCTTACCGAGTGAAACTTTCCTATAACTTTTCCTTCCTTTTTTTCCTTAAAATTCAACCCCCCCCCCCCCCACACACACACACATTTTTCTCTTAAGCTTACTCTGTGCCAAGAAGACTTCTTTGACTCTGCTAAGCTTATTCCAGTTTTTTTCTTGCCTTTTTCTTCACCACACCAAGCTGGAATATTAAACTGCATTTCTGATATTTTTATCAAGTTCTTTTCATGACTCTGATTGGACTTTGAACTATAGTTAAGACTCTACTGGGACTCTGTATCTTGACCATCTATCAAACCCCTTTCCTTTTACCAGCTGGGAAGATCAGCCCAGAATGCCAGTGTCCACCATCATGCACTGTGGCTGTGACTTAAGGCGCAACGGGTGTTGTTTGGATAATTTCTGTGGACAGAAATTTTACCTTTCCAAGTTAACAGGCCAACCCTGTATTTGGACTTGTTCAAATCTGTGCCTGGAACCCCTGTGACAAAGTAAGGTGCAACCTGATTCTATCTGCTGTGCTTTGAGTCTGACGTCCAGGTGAACCTTAATTATTCCAGAATATTACTTTTGTAAATTTCAAAAATCCAACATTTTCAGATTCCCATCAGAACTATAAAATTGCACTAATCTGAGTTTTCTTTTAGGATAATTCTGAAATTTTCTCTTTAGTAAACCATCCATCCATCTTCTACCACTTAATCTGGGAATCCAAGTCACAGGGGCAGCAGTCCAAACAGAGTTGCTCAGATTGCCACCTGGTTCACATTCAACTTTATTTATATAGCACCATTTCACAACACCAGTCATCTCATAGCACTTTCAACTGTAGGGGGAACCCCCACAATTGCAGAAAGACCCCAGCAATCAGGCGACCCCCTGTGAGCAAGCACTTGGTGACGGTGGAGAGGAAAAACTCCCTTTTAACAAGAAGAAACCTCCAGCAGAACCAGGCTCAGGGAGGGGCAGTCATCTGCTGCGATTGACTGGGGGGTGAGAGGATAGAGAAGAAGAAGAAAAGAACAGACATGTAGAGAGCAAACAGCGTGACAGGGACTCATTCTATGGGAGAGAACAAACAGATGTTAATGACCAGCAAAAATATTTCATTGAGAGCGAAGAAAGGAGTAAAGCCCAGTGCATTGTTGGAGGTCCACCGGCTGTCTAAACCTATTAGCAGCATAACTAAGGGAGGGTTCAGAGGCACATGATCCCTCCCTAATTATAGGCTATATCAAAAAGAAAGGTTTTAACCCTATTCTTAAAAACAGAGATGGAGTCTGACTCCTTCACATAGCCCCATGATCCCTCCTGCAGGTGGTGAGCCCACTGGAGGGCAGACCCATGTGGCTCATTTGGATACACTGGGTCCTTAATGTAACTTTTTCATAGGGATCTACTGGACTGCTCTTAAGGTGCTTTCACACCTACAGGCTTGAGTTCGTTTTCTCCATTAGAGCGGTTTGTTTTGTCTGGTGAGAACACAGTAATCGCACTCAGGTGTGCACCAAAACAATCGTACTGAGACCACCTGAAAGAGGTGGTCTCGATTCGAATCAACTGACAAACTGGTGCAGTCCACCAGGTGAGAAAGGAACTGCACTAAAACAGGACCAGCAGCAAAACATTTTATGCCACTGTACGTACCTGATGGATCTTCAAAAATATCTGTGGCTGAGCATGTTACGGTTCTGGAGGATTAATGAGCATTATGCTATTTTCCTTCCGTAGCCCCGCTTCATTTTCAAACTGTATGATTTGCCAAAAGTGGTATATACACGTAATGTAATAAACAATAACCAGGCCGATGAAAACCTCTTGTACATTACGCTACAATTTTTTCCCCAGAAATGCATAAATGCACAGTAGTCATTCTGCTTCCTGTATTTACCTTTCCTGTTCTCGCGGCAAAAAAAAAAAATCTGACCAATAAGAACAGAGAACATTCTGACACAAGTCTCGCAGGATTTAATGTAATGCAATTTGGTCCACTTGAATTTTTGCCTGTGTGAAAGGGAACCAAACCAAGGAGAAAATGATACAAAGTAACAAACTTATCAACTAATTCGGACCAAAGTCAACGAATGTAGGTGTGAAAGCATCCTTAGTCTAACCCTTCACCCAGGACCAATTTGTCTAGGGAGACCCTACCAGGGGCAAGTTGCCACTGACAATATAGCTCCTGAGATGATTACGGCACCCAAACCCCTCCACCATGATAAGGTGGCGATCCACGGAGGGAGTAAACCAATTTTCAATAATCACTTTACTTACAAACTGCGTTAGTTATTTTGTTTTACTGTTATTTTTTGTTTCATAGGTTTTCACAAGTTTATCATTTCAGAGGTCTGTTCATTCTGTGGTTCCACATGTCTGTTAATACATTTTTATGCTCAAGGATACAAGTTTGAATGTTCATGATATCTGATAATTTCACGCTACCTCTCAAATGCATATAAATGGATGTTATCAATGCTGATGATTCTATGAAAGTGTTAAACTAATTAAATTGGTGTGTTCATGTCTTTAAGAGAAAAGCCTTGAGATCTTACTATTGAGACTGATTTATTCATCGGATTAATCTTGTCTCTCTAATTCTGTGACCTTGATCAGACTGTGAACTATATCCAATTTATTTGGACCCGAGGAAGCTGCTGAAAAATTATCGTGTTGTCCGCATGGCATATTATGCAGCCAGCAGCCTCATTATCGCCGCCGGATCTCAGCTTCTGACTGCTTGTCCCTGGGAAGAAATATCTGCTGGCAGATATTCTCTGGTATAATCTTCAAATAAAGCTTCAGCTCCTGGATCCAGCTAGAAGCCAAATAGTAAAAGAAGAAGCAACTGCCGATGTAAACAAACCCTGCTTTGTGTCTTTCTCTTTTTGAAATGGACCTGTATTGTGTTATTCAGACTGTACTTTTGCTTCTGCTGGTCTCCGTAATGAAGCTACAAGTACAGTGGGGCAAAAAAGTATTTAGTCAGCCACCAATTGTGCGAGTTCTCCCACTTAAAAGATGAGAGAGGTCTCCAATTTTCATCATAGGTATACCTCAACTATGAGAGACGAAATGAGAAAAAAAATATCCAGAAAATCACATTGTCTGATTTTTAAAGAATTTATTTGCAAATCATGGTGGAAAATAAGTATTTGGTCACCTACAAACAAGCAAGATTTCTGGCTCTCACAGACCTGTAACTTCTTCTTTAAGTGGCTCCTCTGCCCTCCACTCGTTACCTGTATTAATGGCACCTGTTTGAACTCGTTATCAGTATAAAAGACACCTGTCCACAACCTCAAACAGTCAGACTCCAAACTCCACTATGGCCAAGACCAAAGAGCTGTCAAAGGACACCAGAAACAAAATTGTAGACCTGCACCAGGCTGGGAAGACTGAATCTGCAATAGGTAAGCAGCTTGGTGTGAAGAAATCAACTGTGGGAGCAATTATTAGAAAATGGAAGACATACAAGACCACTGATAATCTCCCTTGATCTGGGGCTCCACGCAAGAGCTCACCCCGTGGGGTCAAAATGATCACCAGAACGGTGAGCAAAAATCCCAGAACCACACGGGGGGACCTAGTGAATGACCTGCAGAGAGCTGGGACCAAAGTAACAAAGGCTACCATCAGTAACACACTACGCCGCCAGGGACTCAAATCCTGCAGTGCCAGACGTGTCCCCCTGCTTAAGCCAGTACATGTCCAGGCCCGTCTGAAGTTTGCTAGAGAGCATTTGGATGATCCAGAAGAGGATTGGAAGAGTGTCATATGGTCAGATGAAACCAAAATAGAACTTTTTGGTAAAAACTCAACTTGTCGAGTTTGGAGGAGAAAGAATGCTGAGTTGCATCCAAAGAACACCATACCTACTGTGAAACATGGGGGTGGAAACATCATGCTTTGGGGCTGTTTTTCTGCAAAGAGACCAGGACGACTGATCCGTGTAAAGGAAAGAATGAATGGGGCCATGTATCGTGAGATTTTGAGTGAAAACCTCCTTCCATCAGCAAGGGCATTGAAGATGAAACGTGGCTGGGTCTTTCAGCATGACAATGATCCCAAACACACCGCCCAGGCAACGAAGGAGTGGCTTCATAAGAAGCATTTTAAGGTCCTGGAGTGGCCTAGCCAGTCTCCAGATCTCAACCGCATAGAAAATCTTTGGAGGGAGTTGAAAGTCCGTGTTGCACAGCAACAGCCCCAAAACATCACTGCTCTAGAGGAGATCTGCATGGAGGAATGGACCAAAATACCAGCAACAGTGTGTGAAAACCTTGTGAAGACTTACATAAAATGTTTGACCTCTGTCATTGCCAACAAAGGGTATATAACAAAGTATTGAGATGAACTTTTGTTATTGACCAAATACTTATTTTCCACCATAATTTGCAAATAAATTCTTTAAAAATCAGACAATGTGATTTTCTGGATTTTTTTTTCTCATTTTGTCTCTCATAATTGAGGTGTACCTATGATGAAAATTGGAGACCTCTCTCATCTTTTAAGTGGGAGAACTTGCACAATTGGTGGCTGACTAAATACTTTTTTGCCCCACTGTACATACTTCTGCATATGATGAACAGAGGGAGACAGCAGGACGATACAGACCAGTTTTGTTTTACTCCTGCCATGTCTTCCGCTAGCTGCTGTAAATGCGGAAATACGTCACGTCGACATGTGGCTGATGTACAGACATGTGCAGTAAACATATTTACTACCCAAACATCGGAATAAGTGTTTATATGCGCACCAATCGGATTAACAATTGGCTTAACCCACCCGTTTTGATCCAAATGAGTATGATCGGATCAGAATATTCAGATTGACGTGTTTACATGAAGCATTTTTATTCCGATCATGCTTTTAGTCCGGTTACTTGTGCCCATGTAAACATGGCTACCATGAAACATACAACACTGTCATTTATGGATGGATGTGATGGTAGGTGGAAAAGACCCAATCCTCTTTATATGTCAAACCACATATGACAAATTCAGGTAACCCTCAACAACACAGTAGAGGAGGAGATGTAAATTACATCAAAAGATATTTACTAAAGTGATCAAAACAATGCGTGAGCTGTGAGAGACAAACTGCAACAGTTGTCAACTTTATTAATACAGTTTGCATGGAACACTAAAGCAGTGTTTGATGTGCACTGAGATATTTGACCTAAACCACCCCCAAAATATAAAAGTCTTTAGTCATACTGTATAATATTCTGCTGCATCATCAGCATGTTTCCATGGCAACTATGTGTCTGGTATTGGAAACAAGTCCAGAATTTGGATATTTCCACACAAATCTATTTATTCTGCTTACACATTATTTCACTTTCTCACCTCCACTTTTTCTCCCTCTGACAGAAACACATTTCCCTCTCCTACGTATCTCACTTCTCTCTGTCCGTCTCTCCCACACAGAAACTCTCGCTCCTTTCAGTCTCTCTCCCTCTGTCTTCCTCCAGTCTACCAAGCAAAAGGTTTGTGAGTTGGCAGGTTTTAAGGCCCATGCACCTAAGTGCTTCTCTTGCTAAATTAACAAGCACAAAACAAAACGCACTTGGGCAGTAATAACAAAAAAAGCTGAAAGACAAAATAAATGAGTGACACACACCAACACAAGCAGACAGAGCAACACGCAATTGAACCCAAACTCAAGGATCCTGAAATACTTCTGAATGGTACCATGCCAACCAAACAGAGCTATAACAGATTCTCCAGGCAAGGGTGACTTATTGAAGGGTCATATTGCTGAGCTGTAACAGCAACTTCTGTGCTACAGAATTATCTCACCGGCGGTAGCTAATACAGTTGTTCCCAAAATATATCCCTCCCAGCACAAAATGGTTGAAAAAAGTTGAAAAGACAGCTTTGCCAGCCGTCTAAAAAAAAGTATGGATTTGGTTGGAAAGTAAAAGATGAAAAGCCGTCGTTGAAAAGGCTGCTTCATATAGACGGCTGTTTAGCTTTCAAGATCAGACAAGACCAGGGGTGTCTGAGGACACCCGGAGCCTCAGGTATGGACATCAATAAAAAGGCACAACATAGAATTTGTGGAACGTACTTGTATTCAAATAGTGCTCACATTAGCACTGGTTTCAGATTGTTCCAGATATTATGTAACTGTGGTGACACCGGCTGCACCCACCTAGTACTTCGGGGTGTTGGGGGTGCTAGCCGGGGCGCCAGAGCACCGGGGGGTATGTAGTAAATAAAGATGTGCCTTTCGCCCCCGCTGTGCCAGGCTCACACCTCAGGACGCAGGGGTGCGAATGTGTTAATGTGTATATTGATGTGTGTTCGCACTTGGTAACAGGTATGTAAATGTGTTTACCCTGAGTGCCAGAGGCGGGAAGAAAATGTATAAAGCAGATTGCTTTGGCACTCAGAGTTAGTCTGTTCTGTGTTGGAGGAGAAATAAACTTCTGTGTCATCAGCTCGTGTCTTGTCTGATTCCATCCTCCACATTGGTGACCTAGAGACGTGAAATGGAAAACGGACTGAGCACCACCACGGAGACACTCCCGCTGTAGTCACCAACCGCTGCATGCGCCATTGCCGTCAGACTCCCGGATTTTTGGCTTCACAACCCGACCACTTGGTTTATTCAAGTGGAAGCCCGGTTCACCCTGTGGTGGCAGACAATACAAAGTACTATCATGTGGTAGCATCGCTGGACAAGCGCACCACGCAGCGCACCGAGTCTACTCCAAGCCCCGCTAGCCCAAGGAAAATATGGCTTTCTCAAACAACTGCTGCTGTGCCATTATACCCTTTCAGATGCAGACAGGGCAGAAAAGCTCCTCACCCGCTCGAAGCTAGGAGACAGATCGGCTGTGGACCTGATGGAGAGCATGCTTGCGTTGATGGGCACGGACGACAGATCTTTCCTTTTTGTCCACCTCTTCCTCAGAAACCTACCGGCTTCTGCGAGAGAGATCCTCGCTAACTCACTGCTGCTGGCAGCCAGGCACTACCGTGCACTGGCAGAGGAGGCAGACCGCATCATCCTGGCAAACCAGGCTTTCAGCGTTCAGACAGTGGGACCGGGATCTCCAGTGGAGCCCAGTGAGGTCAAGGAGCCGATCGTGGTGGCTGGGACTGCCACCCAGAGAAACAGGACCAGGACGGTGTGTTTTTATCACTGCCGTTTTGGCAAGGAAGTGCAACGTTGTCTGCCACCGTGCCACTTCAAGAAGCCAGGAAATGGGACAGCCAGTGGTCAATAGCAGCTGCGACCGCTGGCCACAGGGAGAAGCTGCTTTTCATCACGGACACATGTTCGGGGAGACATTTTCTGGTACACTCTGGCTCCCAGAAGAACCTCATTTTGCCAGTCAGCGCAGACAGGCTGGCAGAAGGTTGTGGGCCGTCTTTAACGGCCGCAAACACATCCCACATCAGGACGTTCGGAGAAAGGACGGTTACTGTATGTTTACATGGACGCAATTACCAGTGGGACTTTGTGGTAACGGCATGTTCGGTCCCCATCTTAGGTGCTGATTTGCTGTGTGCTCATGGACTACTTGTTGATGTTGCCAACAGACGTTTAGTGGATGCTGTATCCTTTTCCTCTTTGCCCTGCACAGCTCAGGGAGTTGGGCCACCAACACAAGCAAATATTCTAGCTCCAGGGGGTAAGTACCAGCATCTGCTTTCCGAGTTCCCAGCACTTACGGTGCCCACTTTTTCCGCTATGGTAACCTAGCACGGGGTCGAGCATTTTATCACCACGAAAGGTCCGCCCATGTTTGTGCACCTTCGCCACCTGGATGCATCTAAACTAGCCATCGCGCGAGGAGTTTGCTAACTTAGAATACTTAGGCATCGTTAGGCGCTCCAACTGCCCTTGGGCATCCCCGCTACACATGGTGCCCAAGTCGGATGGGTTGTGGCGGCCATGCGGCAATTTCCGATACTTAAACAACGCCATGGAACACGATCGTTACCCCATCCCACATATCCAGGATTTTTCTGTGCACCTGGCCGGGACACACATTTTTACAAAAGTGGATGTGGTCCGCGGTTACCACCAGGTCCCGGTGCGCACAGAGGACATCCCCAAAACGGTGGTAATAACTCCCTCCGGTCTTTTCGAGTTATTGCGCATGCCATTCGGGTTAAAGGGCGCAGAACAAACTTTCCAAAGGATGATGGACACGGAGCTCCGTGACTTGCTGTTCGTTTTCATCTACTTGGACAACATTTTGGTGGCTAGCACATCAGAGGAGGAGCACCTCGCCCATCTCAAACAAGTTTTCCAACGTTTGGAAACGCATGGGCTGATCGTTAACTCACCGAAGTGTCAGTTTGGGCTGCCGGTAATCAACTTTTTGGGCCGCCGCAACTTGCAAGATGGCATGATCCCGCTGCTGGATAAAGTACACACAGTGTCGGATTTTCTGCGTCCACAGACCGTGAGGGCACTGCAGGAATTTTTGGGGATGGTCAGTTTTTACAACCGCTTCTCCCCTGCGCAGCCCAGCTGCTGCAGCCGCTCTACAGCGCACTCAAAAAAAAGGAGCCCACGTATAGCATCGACTGGACCCCTGAGCAGGTTCAGGTGTTCACAAATGCCAAAACGATGCTCGTTAATGCAGCTTTGCTGGCCCACCCAGCCCAGTCAGCGCGGATAGCGCTCACCACAGACGCATCTGACGTCACGGTAGGAGCCATAGTGGAACAGTATGTCTCTGGTTCATGGCAGCCCCTCGCCTTTTTCAGCCGTACTTTGCACAACAACGAACATAAGTATAGCGCTTTTGACAGAGAGTTGTTGGCTCTCCGCCTCACTACGCGTCATTTTCAGTTCTGGCTTGAGGGTCGCGAGTTTACCGCATTTGTCGATCATAAACCACTGACCTACACGATGTCCAAAGTCTTGGAACCATGGTCAGCTCAGCAACAACGGCACTTGGCCACAATTTCGGAGTTCATGACCGACATCCATTATGTAGCCGGTAAATTGAATGTTGTGGCAGACTGGTTGTCACGTGCACTGGTCTCTCCGGTAAACATGGGCATCAATTTTTCCACAATGGCCACCGACCAAACTGGGGACGCAGACATTTGTGCGCTCCAGTCCACAGCTACTGGATTAAAACTTGAGAGCAGGGTGGTACAAGAAGGGTGCCCTCCCTTGTTCTGTGACATCTCCACCGGCCACACCTGCCCCATGGTTCTGAACTCCTGGCACCGCCGCTTTTTTGAGTCCATCCACTCCCTTTCACATCCCGGCGTGCGAGCCTCAGTTAAACTAGTGGGGTCCAAATTCATTTGGCCTCACTTACACAGGGATGTGAAAGAATGGCTTGCAGCGTGCGTTGCGTGCCAACGGGCTAAGGTGCACAAGTACATCAAAGCCCCCCTCGAGCTTTTTCAAATTCCATCCAGGAGGTTCCACCACATGCATGTGGACTTAGTGGGTCCCCTTCCGCCATCGCAGGGGTTCACACACCTTTTAATAATCGTGGACCACACTACGCATTTACCAGAGGTGGTTCTGCTGAGTTCCACCACCTCGGCCGAGGTAGCCCGCGTCTTTTTGTCATCTTGGTTCACATGTTTCGGATCCTCGTCGGACATCACTTCTGAGAGGGGTCCGCAATTTGTTTAAGAACTTTGGTCCGCGATGGCCGACAGCCTGGGGGTCAAAATCCACCTCGCCACCGCGTACAGCCCACAGGCTAACGGTTTGTGCGAGCGTTTTCACAGGTCGCTTGAAGCAGCGCTCAGAGCCTCGTTAACGGATGCAAATTGGGTCGACCGCCTGCCTTGGGTCCTATTGGGGTTGTGCTCTGCACCTAAAGAAGATTTGGCAGCTTCCTGGCAGAACTCGTGTTTTTCTCAGCCATTGCAGATCCAGGGGGAATTTTTGCCAGAGAGCCCTGCGCCCAATACCAATCTGCCCATGCACTTTTTTTTCGGTACAGGGGCTGCCAGTGTTCCAGGCCCGGCGCACCATTGTTTTCCCAGCACTTTTGTTCCAAAGTCCTTAGAGAACGCCAAATTTGTTTTCGTCAGGTACAACGCCCACAGAACCCCGCTGCATCTACCATACGACGGCCCGTTCAGAGTGCTGGAAACTGGGGAGAAACATTTTGTGTTAGACTTGGGGGGCATAAGTAAACTGTCTGCATAGACAGGCTAACGCCTGCTTATGTGTTGGCAGACGAGCAGGTGGTGTTGGCTCAAGCTCCCCGGTGCGGGTGCCCTCCTACAGTGGGTCCGCAGGTTAGTGTTCCCCCGGCAAAGGACTGTTTTCAGGAAACTAACTTTTTCCCCTCCCTACCCTTTCCCCCTCCAGAGACCAAGCCTTTCTCCTACCCACCTTGACAGGAAGGCGCTTTGACCAACCCATGTTACAGCCTCTACGGGTGCTTGCTCAAGCCCAAAGGTCCGGAGGGTTAGGACCCCTTCTGGGTGTTCCGGGGGGGGGGGGGGGGGGTGGCTGTGTGGTTGACACAAAGGAGATGACACTCCACCCAGTACTTCAGGGAGTTGGGGGTGCTAGCCAGGGGCGCCAGAGCACCGGGGGGTATGTAGTAAATAAAGATGTGCCTTTCGCCCCCGCCGTGCCAGGCTCACACCTGAGAACGCAGGGGTGCGAATGTGTTAATGTGTATATTGGTGTGTGTTCGCACTTGATAACTGGTATGTAAATGTGTTTACCCTGAGTGCCAGAGGCAGGAAGAAAATATGTAAAGCAGTTCGATTTGGCACTCAGAGTTAGTCTGTTTCTTTGTTGAAAGAGAAATAAACCTCTGTGTCGTCAGCTTGTGTCTCGTCTGCTTTCATCCTCCACATAACAATCATTATGCCAAATGTTGAACCACCATCATCAAATGCTAAAAACTATTTTAAGGATAAATTCGGGCCAAATCCTGTGGACTAAACAGCACAATTATTGGACTGTTTTTTGTCCAGTTTTCAACAACTTCTTTTTCTGATTAAATATGGTCTGTGGTGGAGAGACTAACACAGCCCAATATTCAACGTCTATTTCTGGTTCTGGTCCACATTAGATGGACTAACACAGCCCAATTTTCAGCATCTACTTGTGAGCTCAATTAAGGCTTGGACTGATGGACCTGATTTAGCCCAAAATACAATGTCTAAATTATGGTTTGTGCTGGGGGATCTCTTTTAGTTAGTGTTTTCATGATGGTGGTGGCCACTGTCTAACATGTCGGTCTAGAATTTTCTATATGCTTTTTGCCCTGTAGTTTGTAGCCCCTAACAAAATAAATATCTCAGATGATTCTATATGGAGTGGGCCCATTTACTGTAATTCAGTGTTTTTCAACCAGAGTTCTTTGGAATGTTCAAGTTTCTGTGGGAAATCTTCTAATTTCCCATGTTGATTGGTCCAAAAAAATTGCAAATAATTAGCTGTTGTTTTGTATGGGGCACCCATGGACCAATGCACAACAATGGCAAATCATTTGCCAATTAAGAAGTGAAATTAGGACATTTCCCACAGAAACCTGAACATTCTAGGGAATCCTGGTTGAAAAACACTGCTCTAATACAATAACACTGGGTAAGTTAGTTTCTCTAATTTAACCTCTATATTGCAGGGTGGTGAAAGCATTTTTTAGCGCCATCCTCCACCTCAACCTGGAGGGACAAGTCCCCCTCAACCTGAAAAGAGCCGAAAGAAATGCACGGAAAATGGGCCATTTTGAAAAAAGCTGCTTAAGCTGGGTGGAAAATGGTGCTGCAAAATTCAAGCCCGGACATTTTTCACCAAAGCACGCCACAGACATACAGCACTATCAAGATCTCTAGCAGCTGTGCCAACATGTGGGAAAGGGCACGTTGGTGGCTCTCTAAAATATTGGACCACCCCTCTCAGATGCCTCACATTGGGTTGGTCCACAACGCATCACCAGCGGGCCATGATTGAGAGTTGTTTCTCGCTGATTAAAGTGTCACAGCACACATGAACACACACCTGCCCCCATCCAGTTTGACTTTCTTGTTCTGTCCTCCTGTTGTTTACAGAGGTCTCAGATGTCCGCTATTCTGCTCAGTGAGCAGCAGACAAACAACTGTCCGTGTGTGTGTGTGTGTGTGTGTGTGTGTGTGTTCAGCTAGTGACCCGTAAGTAAAGCTGATAGCCAACAACACTGTGCTAAGAAACACAATTACTTAAAGATAATAGACATGATGGATGGAGTCACGTGACCCTATACAAAACGCCTGCACACAAAAAAACAGCAAATACACGCACAGCAATGATCGGCGAGAACGCATTAGAGAAAAATGCACATGGAACAGTGAGAAATTACAAAGCTGTTATGAATTCAAAAGCACAATCAATAGAAAGTTTTCATATAAAGCATATTCTGTACTTAATTTGCTGTCACTACACTGAGGCCGTGTGCTGGCCTGCATGTATGTTTACATAGAGCAGGGGCGTCAAACTCATCTTCAACCCGGGCCACATCAGCCTCATGGCTGCTTTCAAAGGGCCAGTCGGAGCTGTAAGACTAGGTATCAGGCCCGTTCCTCCAGGCTTTCTCCTCTAGGAATACCCCACACACGCACACACATTTTCCCCCCCCCCAGAACCAGACAAAAACTGCAGAAAGTGCAGTGTGTCATCTAATTCTACACTTTAAATGATTTCTGTTGACATCCTAATGTAACTGAATTCTTGAAACGCAATTCTTGAAACACATACAATTAAAAAAATACATGAAAATATGGAAACATGAATAATTCACAAGGCTTGAACTGTATTTTGTTTGTTTGTTCTTCTCTCGGCTGCTCCTGTTAGGGGTCGCCAAGGCGGATCACTTGCCTCCCGCTCACCCTATCCCTTTCCAGAGAGAAATTCAAGGATATCCACCTGGATGGCGGTGCCAATCCCTTCACCACTCACACTTTAAAGTCTCCAATGAACCTAACTTGCACATTTTTGGAATGTGAGAGTAGGGCTGTGTGATATGACGATATATATCAGTGACGCAATAAAAAAAACGGCTATCGTTTCATATAAAACTGGATCGTTTATATCGGGACTTAAAAGACTCCGGCCCACCTCTCTCCTGCAGTGCGACAGGTGTGTGCAATAGTGGGTTCTGGTGGTTAGCAGCTCACTGCAAGCTAATGTTTTGGTCATATAGCCGCTACTTCTGTTTGCCAGGGATGTGGGACTTTTTCCCACCGGGCTGCATCAGAGAGGATAGTCTTCTAACCTCGTTTTAATTGGAGGTAAGTAACATTAACACCATCGCTCTCCAATTATAAAACGGCAAATGCTAAATGACGATGCTAATATTCCCTATTCCAGCCTAATTCCTTTTCCTTTCAAGTTATGCACACCAATGAAGAGAGGGAGAAATGCCATTTCAGTTCTCCTGTATGTCTTGCACATATAGTAGTACTGACAATAAAATCTTTGAATCTAACTTGTCGCTAATAGGAAACATCATGGTGTATCAGACCATCGTTTCTTTGGTTTAAATTACTGCCGAGTTTCGAATTTTGTCTAAAAAAATATTACTAAAGCTGCAAAAGTGCGTGACAGTGGCCGCATACACACGAAATAAATTAATTAAAATGTGTCAGAGGAACAAACTGGCTCTTCATGTAGCTTGATTTCTAATAATTTTTAATTAGTCAAGTAGGGATAATGAATAAAGCTGAAGTCATCTCAAATGCACATTAAAAACTATTTTATAACAACACTGCAAAATTACGAGGGGAAAAGGGGTGCATAAAATTAGCGTTACATGAATTTGTACAATTTTTTTCACTGTGTAATTTAAAATGTAGAAAAAGAGATGGTCCTTTATGTACAGCAAGAAAAATAAGTATTGAACACGTCAACATTTTTGTCATTAAATATATTTGTGATGGAGCCACTGACCTGAGATTTTCACCATATATCAGTAACAACCCAAGTATCCATACACACAAAGAAATCAAGACAACTGTGTTCACAGAACAAGTTATATTTAATAAACTGGAATGACACAGGGAATAAGTATTGAACACATGAAGAAAAAGAGGTGCAAAAAGGCATAGAAAGCCAAGAAACCAGCTGAAATCCATCAGAATTTAGGAAGCCATTCCATCCCCCATCAGTACAAATTAATTTCAGCTAGTTAAGTCCTGACTGATAGCCTTTCAAAAGGTCTATGAATATCAGATTGTCACACCACAAAGAACTCATGATGGGTAGAAGCAAAAAGCTCTCTCTAGACCTTCGCAACCTTATTGTTCCAAAACATAATGATGGCATTGATTACAGGTGCATTTCTAAACTGCTGAATGCTCCAGTGAGCACGGTTTGAGCCATCATTCGGAAGTGGAAAGAACATCATTTTACCATAAACCGGCCACAACCAGGAGCTCCTCGCAAGATTTCTGACAGCGGAATCAAAAGAATTATCAGGAGAGTTATCAAAGAGCCAAAGACCACTCATGGAGAGCTACAGAAGCACCTGGAGTCAGCAGGTACTGCTGTTTCAAAGAAAACAATAAGTATTGCACTCAACTGACATGGGCTTGATGCCCGCTCACCTCGAAAGACTCCATTGCTCAAGAAAAAGGGTGTTGAAGCTCATTTAAAGTTTGCTTCACAACATTTGGGCAAGCCAGTAAAATACTGGAAGAATATTGTCTGGTCAGATGAAACCAAAATTGAACTTTTTGGATGCCACAACATGCCACAACACAGCATGTGTTTTGTGGCATCCAAAAAGAAATGGCACTGCACATCCTACCATGGTGTGGGGGTGTTTTCAGCACATGGTACAGGCAGACTTCATATAAATGGAGGAAAGATGAATGGACAAATGTACAGAGACATCCTTGATAAGAATCTGTTGCCATCTTCCTAGATGTTGAAGATGAAATGAGGGTGGACATTTCAGCAAGACAAAGATCCCAAACACACAGCCAAGGAAACTCTCAACTGGCTCCAGAGAAGGAAAATAAAGTTGCTAGAATGGCCCAGTCAGTAACCTGACTTGAATCCAACTGAAAATCTATAGAACAGATTAGAGTTCACAGAAGACACCCACAGAACCTTCAAGATTTGAAGACGGTTTGTGTGGAAGAATGGGCTAGAATCACTCCTGAGCAATGCCTGCACCTAGTTTCTCCATACAAGAGGCATCTGGAAGCTGTTATTACCAACAAAGGCCTTTCTACTAAATATTAAATGAATTTCACCAAGTGTGTTCAATACTTATCCCCTGTGTCATTCCACTTTATTAAATATAACTTGCTTTGTGAACACAGTTGCCTTGATTTCTTTGTATGTATGGATTACTTGGGTTGTTACTGATATCTGGTGAAAATCTCAGGTCAATGGCTCCATCAGAAATATGTTTAATGAGAAAAATGTTGACGTGTTCAATACTTTATTTCCCCACTGTATAAACTACAGCATTTACAAAAAATGTATATCATGATATATACTGTTATTGTCAAATAAGATTACTTATATCGTGATATGAAATTTTGGTCATATCACACAGTCCTATGTGGGAGAAACCGGAGCGCCTGGAGGAAACCTACGCATGCATGGGGACAACATGCAAGCTCTGCACAGATAGGTCCTGCTGGTTGGTGTAAAAAATATATAAAACAAAAAAATATATATATAAAACGATTGAGAAAGCTGAAAACATTTATACAATAAACATTAAAACAAATGTAGTTATGTCATTAGATTTGCCGCTAATTTCCTAAATCGGTCTGCAGTAGTAGTAGTGAGTGGTCTTTGAGACTAGAAAAAGCGCTATATAAGTACAGGTCCTTATTCCTCAGTGTGTCTTGATAGGCTGACGTTGAGTTTGTTTCTGATCTGGATACACCTGCTCACATACGTTTACCATACCTTGCTTTAAAAATGCACCTTCTGAAAAACACTTGGAAGCTTTCTTCAGCCACAATGAAGGTGGCCCTTACAGTGGTATCATGTTTGCTGCAACTTTTGCAAACATATTCTGCTAAAAATGAAGCCTGCTTTTTAATTCTTGGGCCTTTTGCTACTTTTCTTGGTGGGAAAAATAAAGAGACAAAGAGACCACTGCAAAATTATCACTTCATCTGGTTTTACTATTTATACGTATGTGTTTAAGAAAACTGAACAATTTTGTTTTATTCTCTAACGTCCTGAAAACAGCTCATCCAAATTCCAAGTCAAAATATTATCTTTTAGAGCATTTATTCACAGAACATGACAACTGGACAAAACAGCAAAAAAGATGTTGCTTTCAGATGTGCTTCTAGATCAAATAATGCAAGAAAACAAGTGCATGTTCATTCTTAAACACTACAATACTTAAGTTTTACAGTTTTCCTTAGTCACTTTGTGTGCATTTATCAGAAGTGAAGTTTGCACAACACGAAGTGAATTTCTCACAGAAAAAAGTGTGCAAACTGCAAAACGCAAAAGATGGCCTGCAATCGAGTGTAATTTGATGAAAATGTTTAGTCCGTGTCAAAATGTCAATAAAACCGTCATTACCATCAGAATGAAGAGTCCTTATGCCATCTTTATGAACGACACCATCACAATGTTCAGCCATATTGTCAATGAAACAGTTTATGCTGTAATTATTTTCTAATGAAAACTATCATGACTTTTGGTAACAGTGACAGAAAATGAACATGGCAACACTTTTCTCTGTGTTGCAGAGCAATTTCAAAACTATAAAGTCACATATTACTGTGCGAAGGGAATAGATTCAAAGACGATGGATATGCTTCAAAGTTTTTATTGCACTATTTTTTACAAAATTGTGAATTTTGACATTTAACACAGTAAGCATAAAATATTTCTGCGTATACAGTACAGTGCACATTTTCCTCCCTCTGACCAGCCTCAGCCATTGTAAGACCATGATTTAGAACATGGTCAACAACCCTAATTTCACTGGGAACAGACCCATTTACTTACTTGGCTGATCTTCCTCTTCTTCTAATTTGTCTCCTTATTCAGCCCAATTTTCAGTGTCTATTTGTGGGCTAAATTAAAGCTTGGACCAATGGACCTGATTTAGCCCAAAACACAACATCTAAATTACGGCTTGTGCTGGGGGGGTTGTGATTGGTCCGGGATGTACTCTGCCTCTCGTCCATAGATGGTGGGATAGACCCCCCGCAATCTAAAAAGGATCTGAAGATGAATGAATGATGTTTGTGTAACAAAACTTGGTTACAGATATGGCACTTTTTTCCCCCATCAACTTTAAAAAGATGCCTTTTCATCGCCACTCTTTAACCAACATTTTTTAGATGGTAGGCAAAGCTGTCTTTTCAACATTTTTTCAGCCAATTTGTGCTGGGAAGGAACTGCCTAGGAGAAGTGGGGTTTTTTTATAAAATCATGTAAGTGCCTAGATCTCCCAACCTTGAGCACAACCTGTGTGCAAAACCACCTGAGGATTATTGTGAGCGACTTTGTTGATCAACGAGGCAATTTTCTAGGAGGAGTAGTGATTTTTCTGAAATCACGGAAGTGCCTAGATCTCCTGACTTTTGACCTTGAGCACAACTTGGATGCAGATGCACCTGAGGATCTCTGTGAGTTAGTTTAGCGAATATCGAGCCAATTTCCTAGGAATAACAATTTTTCTGAAATCACAAAAGTGTCCAGATCTCTTGACCTTTGACCTTGAGCGCAACCTGGATCCAAACCCACCTGAGGATTATTGTGAGCGACTTTGTTGATCAACGAGGCAATTTTCTAGGAGGAGTAGTGATTTTTCTGAAATCACGGAAGTGCCTAGATCTCCTGACTTTTGACCTTGAGCACAACTTGGATGCAGATGCACCTGAGGATCTCTGTGAGTTAGTTTAGCGAATATCGAGCCAATTTCCTAGGAATAGCAATTTTTCTGAAATCACAAAAGTGTCCAGATCTCTTGACCTTTGACCTTGAGCGCAACCTGGATCCAAACCCACCTGAGGATCATTGTGGGGAAGTCTGGTGAGCATCAGGGCAGACACCTATGAGAAGTAGCAATTCCCGTGAAATATGCACTGACAGATGGATGGATGGAAAGACAACAGACACCAAGTCATCACATTTGCTCCTTTTGGCTTTGCTGGAATGAGAAAAATAAAAAGTATACCTATGTATGTCATTTATCTACAAATATGCACATTTCCTGCAGGCGCTTCACTTTAAAAGCTTTTTCAGTGAAAGGACTGGATTATGGCTTTTACTGTGAAGCAGCTGCAGGAAGAGATTTCACTACTGCTAGAAGCTGAAAACAGACCAAAAATTTTTTTTTTTAAAAATCTAGTGTACACATTTACCATTAAAATTCTTATTTGTGGGGGTGCTTTTCTAAATTATATGTTTGCATCATTTTATGTTAGAAATGTACAAAGTTTAAAAAAATCGTATTTGCCCTTATTCTCAAAAAATTAGTATATTTAACCCCTGTTATAATCATTTGTATATTAAAATGAGGTGGCATGTTGCTTTGATGGCAGTTTCCCTCTACTTCTGCATTTAATAAATAAAAGCCACCTTGACCTCTGCCCTTTTATATACCTCCTGGTAGCTTTAAACACACATGGCATGATAATGTTATATAACAAATACCAAATTCCTTTTCTTCTTGACATCCTCTGGGGATTCCTGGATAGAGTGACACGTGGAGCAGTTGCGTGAGAGAAATGGAGTGGTGCTGACTGCTGGCTGGCAGGAGGTGGAGAAGAAAGACAAGCACCCAAACATATTAACCCTCTTCTCTGCTTGACCTTCAATTCTTTTAAAGGGGACATATGATGAAAAAAACCAACATTTTTTCAGTGCCTTTACACATCAGTTTGGGTATATAGAGTAGCTACCAATGGCAAAATTCTGAAACAAACATATCTCTGTCACTTTGTCTCAGAAATTCTCTCAAAGTGAGAGGTTCTGAATCTGCTTTGGCTGTGATGTGAGAACCATGTGAACTTTTACATGATCACACTGAGCCATTAGTTATGAGAGTTAGCTCAAGTCTGTCCATCTTGAGATAACAGCTAGCCAACTAATATTAGTTTCAAAATGTTGTCCTCCCCACCTCAACCAACTTCTGGTAGAAACAACAGAGGGAGGGTGGGCTGAACTGGGCCTCATGAGCATTTAAAGAAACATGCATTCAAATGAGTTGTTCAGAGGAAGCCTGTTAAAAGTGTCAACAACTAGTGCATACCCGCACATGCCCATAGAAACCAAGTATAAGCAAGTATTTCTGCATGTCTGTAGAAAGTTACTGTTACCATGGCAACAGTAACCATGGTGATGACTGCCTTTGATCTTTGACATGGTTACCATGGCAACAGTAACCATGGTGAAACCTGCCTTTGATCTTTGACGTCACCACTCGTTAAGTGATGCCTGAATTTGATCTTTGATGATGTGTCTGCCTGGCAACAGTAACCATGGCAACATCCGTGTGTCTATGACGTCATAGCTATGAATGTCCATAGCTTCCCTATGGACGTTCATTAAAGATTTCCCCTCCTAAACTTCCACATATGTGTGCTATTGGGGAAGCTGAAATTCGGAGATGCACACCCTCGTAACCTCAGCGCAGCACGTATCAAATCTGAGGCCAGTCTGACGAACGGTTCGGGAGACATGTGCAGAACAGACAGACAGACAGACAGACAGAGATTTCTTGCATTATAATATGATAATTAAAGCCTGATGTATTTTGACCAAAGCATGTCACCAACATTTTACTAGGACGTCTGGGAACTGTGTCAACATGAGGAAAAAAGTGCATAATTTTTCCCCTTTGAAACTGGGATATAGACAGAAAAAACAATGCACACACTGGAAATCTGAAATGCTCAAGAGCTGAGGATGTGCTATAGTTTTATTGACAATCTTCCACAAAGGATGGAGTACCCTTGTAGCCCTGTTTCCTGTCCAAGTTCTGTGTGGGCCATTTATTTGGTGCTTGTAGTAGGGATAATGTTGCCATGGAAATCAGGCTTGTTTCACGTGTGGGCAGAGAAGACTACAAGCACTTCGAGTGAGTGATACTCAAGACAACTGCCTCTAGTAGAGAACACTGGTTCAACTGCAAAACAGATTCAACAGATTCAATGCTGCGAATGCTGTCCTTCTGATAATGATGCACTATAGGCCATTACAGCCAACAAAAACTGTTAAATCTTTAAAAGAGTACTGACGCTGGTAGAAGATAAATGTGTTATAAATGAAAGTTTTAGAGAAAGAAGAATGGGCCTCCTACATGAAAATTTTCAGTCATAACTGTCATACAGTGGGTCCAGCTCCTACTATACACAAATGCCTCTGCTGAATGGAGATCAAGAGCTGATTACCACAAGCAGAGCTGACAGACTAGCAAATGCAACCTTTAATTTATTACATTTCAATCAGACTAGTTTTGCTTGAGACAGGTTACTGACAGGCAATGGAGATATACTGTACATCTGCTTTGTCAGAAGTTCAAAGATTTAACATTAGCGCCTGCATTTCAAAAGTCTTTTATAGGCAATGTAGTGACAATTTTCCACTTGCTTCAACTATTTGATCGTACTTTCAAACTGTCACTTCAATTACCGGGGCATGCTTAGTTTGACGCGTGTCCACATTTAAAGTTTGAAAGTAAGCTCAAATAGTTGAAGCAAGTGGAAAATTGTCACTACAGTTAAGTCAAAAACTGTTTGGCGTGACGCCTCAGTAATCTCCTCAAACCACATGAATGCGACCCAGTGCACCTGTTTGATTGACCTGTATAATCTATGGCTCCGCCCACACAATAATCCACCCTTGAATGTCAGTTAACAAAAACTCAGCCATAACCAAAATTCATATTAACATTAACAAAGATGTGTAAGAACCATCAAAAACTCAAATTATAATTTGAAATATGTAAATTTAGAACTTAAATTCATTAGGCATAAATTATATCAGATTAGCCTCTACAGGCTATAATTGTCATTTCTGTTATAACATTTCCAGTGAAGACATTTTATAAAAATTATACATATACATATACAGTATATATATACACGTGTGTGTGTGTGTGTGCGCGCGTGCACACACATACATATACTGTATATAGTACAAATGCACTATATATACGTACACTACCGTTCAAAAGTTTGGGGTCACCCAGACAATTATTTTGTGTTTTCCATGAAAAGTCATACTTATTTAC
Organism: Pholidichthys leucotaenia; assembly: GCA_020510985.1. NCBI lineage: Eukaryota > Metazoa > Chordata > Actinopteri > Cichliformes > Pholidichthyidae > Pholidichthys > Pholidichthys leucotaenia. The sequence goes on along the minus strand of CM035843.1, from coordinate 356,653,845 downwards.
CACCATGAGTTGTAAAATGAATAGAAAATATAGTCAAGACATTGACAAGGCTAGAAATAATGATTTGTATTTGAAATAATAATTTTTTCCAGATACTCAACCTGCTCAAAGGAAGGTCAGTTTTATAGCTTCTCTAAACAGCTAAACTGTTTTCAGCTGTGCTAACATGATTGCACAAGGGTTTTCTAATCATCCATTAGCATTCTGACGCAATGAGCAAACACATTGTACCATTAGAACACTGGAGTGATAGTTGCTGGAAATGGGCCTCTATACACCTATGTAGATATTGCACCAAAAACCAGACATTTGCAGCTAGAATAGTCATTTTCCACATTAGCAATGTATATTAGATATTAGAGTGTATTTCTGATTAGTTTAAAGTTATCTTCATTGAAAAAAACAGTGCTTTTCTTTCAAAAATAAGGAAATTTCTAAGTGACCCCAAACTTTTGAACGGTAGTGTACAGTATATACTGTATATATAGTGCATCCGGAAAGTATTCACAGCTCTTCATTTTTTCCACATTTTGTTATGTTACAACCTTATTCCAAAATGGATTAAGTTAATTTTTTTCCTCAAAATTCTACACACAATACCCCATAATGACAACATGAAAAATTGTTTTTGAGATTTTTACAAATTTATTAAAAATAAAAAACTAAGAAATCACATGTAAGTATTCACAGCCTTTGCTCAATGCTTTGTTGATGTACCTTTGGCAGCAATTACAGCTTCAAGTCTTTTTGAATATGATGCCACAAGCTTGACACACCTATCTTTGGGCAGTTTTGCCCATTCCTCTTAGCAGCACCTCTCAAGCTCCATCAGATTGGATGGGAAGCGTCAGCGCACAGCCATTTTCAGATCTCTCCAGAGATGTTCAAATGGATTCAAGTCTGAGCTCTGGCTGGGCCATTCAAGGACATTCACAGAGTTGTCCTGAACCCACTCCTTTGATATCTTGGCTGTGTGTTTAGGGTCGTTGTCCTGCTGAAAGATGAACCATCACCCCAGTCTGAGGTCAAGAGCGTTCTGGAGCTGGTTTTCATCCAGGATGTCTCTGTACATTCCTGCATTCATCTTTCCCTCTATCCTCACTAGTCTCCCAGTTTCTGCCGCTGAAAAACATCCACACAGCATGATGCTGCCACCACCATGCTTCACTGTAGAGATGGTATTGGCCTGGTGATGAATGGTGCCTGTTTTCCTCCAAACATGACGCCTGGCATTCACACCAAAGAGTTCAATCTTTGTCTCATCAGACCAGAGAATTTTGTTTCTCATGGTATGAGAGTCCTTCAGGTGCCTTTTGGCAAACTCCAGGTGGGCTTCCATGTGCCTTTTACAAAAGAGTGGCTTCCGTCTAGCCACTCTGCCATACAGGCCTGATTAATGGATTGCTCCAGTCCTTCTGGAAGGTTCTCCTCTCTCCACTGAGGAGCGCTGGAGCTCTGACAGCGTGACCATCGGGTTCTTGGTCACCTCCCTGACTAAGGCCCTTCTCCCCGATCGCTCAGTTTATACAGCCGGCTCGCTCTAGGAAGAGTCCTGGTGGTTCTGAACTTCTTCCATTTATGGATGATGGAGGCCACTGTGCTCATTGGGACCTTCAAGACCGCAGAAATTTTTCTGTACCCTTCACCAGATTTGTGCCTCGAGACAACACTGTCTCGGAGGTGTACAGACAATTCCTTTGACTTCATGCTTGGATTGTCCTCTGACATGCACTGTCAACTGTGGGACCTGATATAGACAAGTGTGTGCCTTTCAAAATCATGTCCAATCAACTGAATTTACCACAGGTGGACTCCAATTAAGCTGTAGAAACATCTCAAGGATGATCAGTGGAAACAGGATGCACCTGAGCTCAATTTTGAGCTTCATGACAAAGGCTGTGAATACATTTCTTAGTTTTTTTTTATTTTTAACAAATTTGCAAAGATCTCTAAATAAAAAAAAAACTTTTTTCATTGTCATTATGGGGTATTGTGTGTAGAATTTTGAGGAAAAAATTAATTTAATCCATTTTGGAATAAGCCTGTAACATAAAGCCTTATTCACGTTGCATTTCCCCTCTAGTCCGCTTTGGTCCGCATGTGCTTTGAACGAGCTTGGCACGCACGCGGCACTGTACATGCTCAGTTTTTTCATCTACCCAGGCCAAGCGGTTGACGCATGCACACAAACATCACTTGTAGTTTCACTCTCGCCTGATAGGTAGCGTCAATGCGCTGGTGCGCCCGGATTTTCACCAACAAAGAAAAGCTGCTTGCTTTCTGCTGCTTGACTTCCTGGTTTTCACTCCTTTTCCACAAAGATGCTGCTGCTGCTTAAGTATTTATGTATGATTCATGTATATTTATTCTCCTCTTCCACTTCCTTGTTTTCTTCTTCGTCTTGGTATGCTGTGCCAATATCGCCACCTCGTGAATGGGACGTTCAGTCTTGCGCATGCGCTTTTCAACGAGTTCAGGTCACGGGCAGGTGGTGCAGTCACAAAATTTGGGCTGCACACGGTCATCTGCGGCTGAGCACTGTGGACATTAGCGGAGTGGAGATGATGACGTAAATTTCGTCACACAAGGTTTCCAGTTACACGTACGCGGACAGCAGAGGTGCAACATGAATCCAGCTTAACAAAATGTAGAAAAAGTGAAGCGTTGTGAACACTTTCCGGATGCACTGTGCTTGTAAGATGTCACCATCTCAATGTCTGTTCCCTGGATGTTTACCGGTGCTGTGGGGGGTTGTCCTCACCTATCGCCTATCAGCGAGACCGCTTCCTAGTTTCCACAGCTGATTTCCATATCCGGTTTGTTTGGCTATTCACATGTCTTTGTTATTCATTTTGACCAATCAGCAGCACGTTCAGGTAGAAGCACATGGCTACTCAAGCAGAGCTCCTTTGATAAGCACTGTAAGGGGGTTGGGTTCATGTTAAGTCATGCAAATGACCAGCTTTTGTTACCACCACCACCCCCACCTTGCTCCTCTGGAAAGTGACAATCCTCTGAAACTTTGAACCTGTTTTTCTCAGATAAGTAGTTTGAGAGGTCTAACAAATGGCCTTCTACAAATCTTTTTGGATTTCCATGTGTTAGACATCATTGGAAAGCTTAGATTCCACACTTTTAGAATCTGTAAATAACTCAAAATACCCTTCAGGGGACTTGTTCCTGGTTTTTCCATGGCTGGTCACATATTCACTCATTTTGAATTTGATGCCTGCAACATGCGCCAAAAAAAGCTGGGACGGGGCAAGAAAAGACTGAAAAAGTCGAGGAATGCTCAAAAACACATTTCTGAAACATTCCACAGGTGAACAGGTTAATTGAAAACAGGTGAGTGTCATGATTAGGTATGAAAGGAGCATCTCTGAAAGGCTCAGTCATTCAAAAGCATGGGGTGAGGTTCACCACTTTGTGAATAACTGTGTGGGGAAAATAGTCCAACAGTTTAAGAACAAGCTTCTCAACATACAGTTGCAAGGAATTTAGGGGTTTCATCATCTACAGTCCATAATATCATCAAAAGATTCAGAGACTCTGGAGAGATTTCTGCACATAAGCAATAAGGCTGAAAACCAATATTAAACCCCCGTGACCTTCAATCCTTCAGGCAGCACTGCTTTAAAAACCAGCCTCAATCTGTAAAGGATATTACCACGTGGACTCAGGAACACTTCAGACAAGTGCACTCCAAGGAGAGTGCAATATCTCCCGCCTCAGTTTTCTTTGAAGATCCCAATATGTTACTGAAGGAGAGCAGTTTTCAACTTTTCCATATAATTATTGGAGCAGAACCAAATTATGATAAGTTTATCATCCATGAATATACAACAAAAACTGTTGTATACAACCCATACTTGTAGGGCAGGATCCCAAGGTGAACCTGTCTAGCAAGTTTGGTGACCCTAAAGAGCTTCGATAGTAAGAGTGCATAGGGAATGCTAACCTTGACCTTTGACTTTATGACCCCAAACCCATAGTCAGAGGTAATGGTCTCAGGGTGAACCTGTGCACCAAGTTTGGTGATCCCAGTATTCTTTGTTGTTGAGATATAGTTTACATGCCATTTTGACCTTGATCTTTGACCTTGCGCCCAAAAAAACATAGTTACACTTCAGGGTGGGTCAAGGCAGGGTGTCGATCACCCAAGATTTGTCTTGCACAACTATGATATGGATTTGAAAAGCCTACAACATTTCTTTCAGTCATTATCACGTTTACAAGATTTAGGGAAAATATGACCTCTGACCTTGACCTCAAGGTCTATAATTTATGCAAAAATCATCTAATCAGAGCCAAACTGGAAAATGCACATCATCAATGCATATCAAACCCTGGTATCAAGTTACAAAACAACTGGAACAAAACTGTAGAAGTTGCTGATTCCACAAAAGTGGGACAGATGGACGGAGCGAAAGCCATATCAACAGCAACCAAAAACACTGCCAGTTGCTCTGGGCCCAAGCTCATCTGAGATTGACTGACACAAAGTGGAAAAGTGTGCTGTGGTCTAACGAGTCTGTATTTCAAATTGTTTTTGGAAATCATGGATGTGGTGTCCTGTGGACTAAAGAAGAAAACAACAATCCAGATTATTATCAGCGTTATCAGCCAGCATCTGTGATGGTATGGGGGTGTGTTAGTGTCCATGGCATGGGTAACTTGCAAACAACCTCTACAAGATGTATTCCCAATGCAAACTTGCTTACGTTGGCCCAACGTATGTGTGCTATTGGGTTTATTTCTAAAAAAAAAATGCTAAATTTTTTACAAAGGTCCACATTTTTTCCATATTTTTCACATATGTGTTTACTCTAAGAGAGCACAGAAAAACAGTGGCTGAAGCACTCAAAGCGAAGCAGCTTAATTGATTTAAGGAGGAGCAGTGCATCCTGTAAGCTCCAAAATCCCCTGTTTTGGGAGCTGGACAAGAAATTTGGGTTGCTTGAGCAACAGCCAAAAGAGCCAACAGTCTGTGAGCAGAGGATGAACAAAATGTTCTAGATGATGTTTTCAGACATACTCTCGCTGTAGACCACGTTTTTGGTTGGGGGACTAGATATCTGGCTGCAGAGGCAATTCTAGAGTCTCTTGGGGCCCTAGGCAAAAATTCACAGGGGGCCCCTCCAACCAATGTCCATCACCCTTATATAATAAATAATCTCGCACAAACAAAAAATGTAAACATTTTTTTTATTTCAAAAATGCACTCTCTTGTACTCAACATGGTCACATCTGGACCGGGGGCCCATACTACGAAGCAGGATTTAGGCTTACTGAGATGACTTTGGGGTTAACCTTGGGTTTTCAGTACAAAGATGGTTCATTTTTTACCGGGGTATCACCATGGTAACTGATGCTGTGAAGCTAACCTGCTTGGGAGCCGGTTACAACCCAGATGAAAGCTCAGTGGGTGTATCAGTGCAGCTCTCCAGTCAATTAAATCCTTTCTAAAATGACATCCACCTCCTCTACGGTTTGAGAAGACAGCCTCCATCCATCCATAAACACATTATTTTTTTAAGGTAAGCTCCTTTGCCGGGATCAGATTGTGGAATGGGGTCCTCTATTTTTTTAGGTCTTTTTTTTCTATGCTTCAGCCAATATAAAACACATTTACTGCCAGTGTTGGAAGTAACGCATTACAAAGTAACGCCACTACTTTTGCAGTTACATGCTGTAACATGCTGTAACTTACAATAGACTTACACAATGGTTCCCTCCAGCATACAACTAGGAAAATACCGGTCGCTATGGAGGGTGAGAATATGTATGGGCACATAATCATACCATGTAGGATAACTAAGTAGACGGTTGTGCTGTTTCATCCCATCTAGCAACAATGCTCTGCACTGTGTGTGTTTATATATTTACATATTTATTCCATCTAGCTACAATGCTCCGCACTGGGTGTGTTTATGTTTATATTTATTCCATCTAGCTACAATGCTCCGCACTGTGTGTTTATATATCTACATATTATTCCATCTAGCTACATTGCTCCGCACTGTGTGTGTTTATATATTTACATATTTATTCCACCTAGCTGCAATGCTCCGTACTGTGGGTGTTTATATATCTACATATTTATTCCATCTAGCTACAAAGCTCCGCACTGTGTGTCTATATATTCATATATTTATTCCATCCAGCTACAACGCTCTGCACTGTGTGTCTGTGTGTGTGTATATATATATTTTACAGTAATATGTACATATGTATATTAGCTGCTCTTGCTTGCTTGCTTTTTTTTTCTTGCCTTCTGATTGTTGCTCTGAGTGTTGCTATCCCTGTGCTGTTGCAATCCTGGAATTTCCCCGTTGTGGGACTAATAAAGGCTTATCTTATCTTATCTTATCTTATCTTAACATGCCAGATACATTGTTACAGACTGAAGATGTGATATAAACAGTGACTTTCCATCAGACAGTTGAAACTGTGAGCCACTGAAGTTAAAATACATTTACTTGCTACCTGGATAAAGATTATTAAAAAATGGATTTTGATCTCGAGAAAGGAATTTGAGGGACTGGATCATGTCTCTGTCACAGTAGACATTTGGACTGTGGATAATGGACATTTTCTTTGGATCACTGCACATTTCCTCACGGTCTGGTGTTCCTGGTGCATCAGGGTAACTTCCGCCGCACTCTTTGCTCTTTTGTCTGGAACTTCTTTTGTTGACTTGTCCTCATTTGCATGGACCCTTTTCCAGTACCCCTTAATGCCAGAGCAGTCCTTCTCCACCATAGACCCCACCTTCACTAGCTGTGCCACAGTCGACACCATGCCTCGCAAGCACCCTGCAATCTTTGGGTTAATGTTGTTCAGAATACACCTCACCATCTCCTCTTCAGGCATATCAGGTTTCCACTTGAGACAGAGGGAACAATAATCATAGGTAAAATCCCTCAGGCATTGCTCTGGTTTCTGCACCATGTCCCTCAATGTCTCTTCCACTTCAGCCATATAGTCCGTGGACAGGAAAGCACCCATGAACCCCCTCTTTGAAGGATGGCCAATCAGCAACTTGATCTTTTGCTGCCTTTCACCAACTGCACGCCGGGCCCTATAAAACTGTGGCCAGGGCACCCATTAATTCAGGATTGGAAAGGGGTCTGAGACTCAGAAAGTTCTCACATTGCTCAATGAAATTAAGGACATTTGCGAAGTCACTGGCGGTGCCAAATGTAAGAAATTCCAGGCACACGGGAGATTTGGGGTAGTAAGCGGGTACACCAGGCAGACCAAATGATGGAATGGGAGCTACAGGACTAGTATCAGTAGAGACTGAAACTGCTTTCTGTACCTTGGGAGTGCTAGGGAGTCTTAACTGGCTAAGCTGCCGTTTCCATTTTTCATCCCTCCGTAACAGGCAATTTACAATACTTTTTTCCAACGTTTCAAATTTATCATTAAATGTTTCAAAACTATGGTCAACATACTGCCGGAAATTTGTCTCTCTGTTAACAGTAAAATCTTTTACTTTAGTATCAAGCTGGATAAACTGCTGTGTCAAAATTACCACCTGATTTTTTTTAGCTCCTCATAATCATGCTGTGCAGGGTGTGCCACATCCTCCCTCATTTCACCATTTTCGTTATACTCTTGTTCGAAATCAGCACATACATTTTCATTGTCTCCGTGAACAGTATCAGACTCATTATCAGCATCTAGCTCTTTGCAGACCTCGTACCGCACGCTTCACTCTGCTCCTGATAGTCCTTCTTTGTGCAATGGGATGATTCATGTGTTTATATGGGTCATCATATATTAAGCTATGATGTATATAGGTTTTATAGTCGTGTTAGTTTTACTTTAGATGGGTAATCCCTTTGTCTGTCATGTGTGTGTTTCTGTTGTTTGGTTGTCTACTGTCATGCTGCTGTTACACTGTAATTTCCCAGTTTGGGATCAATAAAGTACATCTATCCATCTATCTATTTATCTATAATCATCATCATCCAAGTACAAAGCACTCAATAACAATGAAATTTCTACTGGAGGATTCCTCCTTGAAACAAAAGGCCCCGCAGTGAAATCTGGGTCATTAGGCCTACCATCTTGAGCAGCTGCAACATTATATTTTCTGGTTGGCATTCCTAATCAATTCACCACAACTAAATCATAAAGCAATAAATTATTTCCCCACACTGGCCACCATATGTAACACTCCACTATTAAATAGGGACTATTATCTAAAAACGGGTTTGAAATGATTTCACCATAGACAAGTTAATATGATTTTTAGTGTGTTGTTACTGAAACTCCAGGTGAAAAAATGATAACTGCACAACAAATAATTTACTTACAAATTATCCACACCCCAAACTGTTTTAAACCAAACAACTTTCCAATACAATATTCAGTCCTTTTTTATAACCAAATTACCAGCGCTAAACCATCCATGGCAATGTTCCAATCTTCACCGGCACCAAAAAAGAAAAAGAAAAGAGTCCAAATATCCCCCCAAAAAATAACAGGACGTCACTGTCTTTCAGTCACCACAAAAAAAAAAAAAAAAAACCCTCTGAGCTCAGGCAAAGTGCAGTTCGTAAATGAGAAGAGAAAAAAATAGGAACACTCTCACCGCCCTGCAGCCCCGTCGCCCCTCAGTCTGGGTACGCCGTGGGTTTCTGCTTCTCCCAGCATCCAGCTTCCTGTACAACGCCAACTCCCCGTTCACTGGAGTGGATAAGCCGACTCCCGCAGATCTCCCGTAGCCTCCCTGCGATCAGGCACTCCTCTGGCTGCTCCAGTCATCTCAGAAATGGCCTTCCTCCTTTCGTTCCCCGCCCGCGGCTTCCGCCTTCCTTTTAACCTGCAGCTAGCTGTTGGAAATCAGCTGATTGCCCGTCACGTGACCCGCTGATGTTTTGACAGCTTGTTTTTTTTTTTAAACATAAATTAATGCAACCACATTGTAAAACCTAGTCAGGTAAAGGGCACAAACAATGAATGGAGTTTTGAAGATTGCACCTCATCCTTTATGATAACTAGATACAGCCTTTATGTGTTTAACATTTTATCCATAAAGGTCGATGTAATAATATACTGTATGTGGCAGTGCTACAAGCTGCTGGGTCTCTGCCAGTATGGTTAGATTCGAAGATTTTTATTTGTCAATACTTCTATATATTCTACAGAACATACAGGAGAATTGAAATGTTGTTTCTGTCTCTCTTAGTGGTGTGCACAATAAACGAGAAAATAAGGAATAAGGATGAAAAACAACAACAGCAGTCAATGTACAGTAATGCTACCTGTAGTGCAAGCAAAGATAAAAGATAAAATCCAGCAATCCTATATACAGAAAAAGTGTGGCCGTAATACTCGTAGTTGCAAGTTCAATGCGGTAGTGTAGGTGCAGACAGTGACAGATTGGACTGCACGTGATCAATATTTCAATAACTGACAGCAGTAGGTGTGGCATTTGTTCAAATGGCTGCAGTAAGGTGCAGAGACATACAGCAGCAGATGTGGTACTGTTGGTGTGCAAACAGCTGAGATAGTTATTGTGTGGGTGAGTGTGTTACGGTCCTGGGGGGGGGGGGAGTTCAGGGTCCTGATGGCCTGGTGAACAAGACTGTTTAGCAGTCCTGTGGAGCAGGCCCAGAGGTTCTGGCACCTTTTCCCCGAGGGCAGGGGGCTGAAGATGGAGTGTGAGGGGTGGGAGGTGTCACTTGCAATGTTGATGGCTCTGCGGGTGAGGCGGGTGTGGTAGATAACGCTGAGTTATTATGTCATTGTAAACTGTAATGTGTGGACATGCATGTTAAGGTCATTTAGCGGTTTTAAGTTGCAATTGCTGTGTGACTGTGTTTTATGTAATTTGAAGTTCTTAAATTTTTTGTGAGGTGAAAGTGAGAACACACACACACGCGTGTGTGTTCTCAAGTGCCTTGGAGGGGAGTGCGTACCCTAAACCCACGTAGGGTGCCAAAACGAGCAGGGCAGGCCCTGGCTCATCTGCTGAGATCACCGCCTCTTTTATGTGACCATGCATGCAGCCGATAGATTAACCCAGGGTCTAATTAACAAGTTGATAACTGTATCCGTAGTACAGATAATGTTGATCCAGAATGTCTGGGTTAGTGAAGCCATGTAACTGAAAGATACCCGGGGTATGTTGAACCTGCTTCGTAGTACAGGCCTCAGCCGAGGCAGGAAAACACTAAGCTGCTCTGAGCTAAATTAACTACTGTATTATTTGCACTACTTACCACTGTCTTTCTTTCTTTTCTCCTCTTCCTCTTTTTTCTTCTGTCTTTTGTCACTGCCAGACAGATAACTTCACTTCATTGTGATGGGGCCACTCTCACTTGTTTGTTTACATCAGATGAGCACTGGTACTTGCAAAAGTGAGCAGTGAGGGTTGGCCCCCTTTAGGGAGTTCTGCGCCGGCCTACCACTGTCATTGCAAACTCCACATTATCACTGCTGTAGTGATTCAAAGGTCGAGCATTTGCCTGCCTTGCCTGCTGGCTGCAGTGCATTTAACTGCATGTACAGTACATTGTGTTAAGAATACTCAGGTCGAGCTATGCCATTGCTCATAAAAGATTTAAAATGTCTTGCTCTACTGTATGTCAAATCATCAACTCAAATGCAACAGCTGAATTGCTACTGGAGTTTTTACTGAGCAGCTTAACAGATGACGGATGGGTACTTTCTGCACTCAGGCACCATCAGTCCTCCATTAGACTCTATGTTGTTTTTTTGGTGAGTTCTACCTCCATGGTCTCTACAGCTATGAGACCCTTCAGTCATCCTGTGACAGACTGGCAGTTTCTCCATGGTGAACCCCTCCTCAGACCCTATATCAGCTGTGACGGTTACTGTGTGGCTACTCTAAACACTGCCATTAGGAGGCAAAAAAATGTTAAAATTAATTAATGTGTTCATCCACTGAATGGAATGCGGAAAAAAAAAAAAACTGGTGGCAGCAGTGGTGATTTGGCTGTACTCTGCAAGTGCCACATTATGTTGTGTGAATCTTTGCAGTTATACTAACAAGTAAATTTTTGTTGCACTCTCCCAGTACACATGACCACCAAATTAATTATTTGAAAAGGGTTTTATCTGTCTGGGTTTGGATCTCTTGCTCTGATCTCCTCCACAGATCTGTAGTAATTATATGAAACATAAAAAAATGAAAACTTGGGACAGACACTCTTAAAATACCTAATATGATGTATTATGTACAGTGATCACATTTATGTTTTTCTACAGAAATGGAGAGTACTGCAGTTTAAGCAGGAACCTTTGCCCAGCAACCAAAAAATAATAATCCAGGAATAATCACAGAACTGGATCTACTTTGAATTGAACACAAATCCTGTTGCCTATAGTTACATAAGAGAACAAATAATCTGGCCGAACAGCTCTCAGGAGAGAAAGGAGTGTGGGAATAAGTGACTGAATAGGAGAGGGGTGGGGGTGTTAACTACAATGTTGTGAAAAAGTGTTTGCCCCCTTCCTGATTTCTCATTTTTTTGTATGTTTGTCACTTTTAAATGTTTCAGGTCATCAAACAAATTTAAATATTAGACAAAGATAACACAAGTAAACAGAAAATGCAGTTTTTAAATGAAGGTGTTTATTATTAAGGGAAAAAAATCCAAACCTACACGGCCCTGTGTGAAAAAGTGATTGCCCCCTAAACCGAATACGTAACTGGTTGGGCCACCCTTAGCAGCAACAACTGCATTCAAGCATTTGCGATAACTGGCAATGAGTCTTTTACAGCGCTGTGGAGGAATTTTGGCTCACTCATCTTTGCAGAATTGTTGTAATTCAGCCACATTGGAGGGTTTTGGAGCATGAACCACCTTTTTAAGGTCATGCCACAGCATCTCAATCGCATTCAGGTCAGGACTTTGACTAGGCCACTCCAAAGTCTTCATTTTGTTTTTCTTAAGCCATTCAGAGGTGGACTTGCTGGTGTGTTTTGGATCATTGTCCTGCTGCAGAACCCAAGTGCGCTTCAGCTTGCGGTAATGAACAGATGGCCCGACATTCTCCTTCAGGATTTTTTGGTAGACAGCAGAATTCGTGGTTCCATTTACCATAGCAAGTCTTCCAGGTCCAGAAGCAGCAAAACAGCCCCAGACCATCACACTACCACCACCATATTTTACTGTTGGTATGATGTTCCTCTTCTGAAATGCTGTGTTATTTTTACACAGGATGCAATGGGACACACACCTTCCAAAAAGTTCAACTTTTGTCTCATCAGTCCACAGAGTATTTCCCCTAAAGTCTTGGAGATGTTCAAGATGTTTTCTGGCAAAACTGAGATGAGCCTTTATGTTCGTTTTGCTCAGCAGTGGTTTTTGTCTTGGAACTCAGCCATGCAGGCCATTTTTGCCCAGTCTCTTTCTTATGGTGGAGTCATGAACACTGACCTTAACTGAGACAAGTGAGGCCTGCAGTTCTTTGGATGTTGTTGTGAGGTTTTTTGTGACCTCTTGGATGAGTCGTTGCTGCACTCCTGGGCAATTTTGTTCGGCTGGCCACTCCTGGGAAGGTTCACCACTGTTCCATGTTTTCACCATTTGAGGATAATGGCTGTCACTGTGGTTCACTGACTCCCAAAGCTTTAGAAATGGCTTTATAACCTTTTCCAGACTGATAAAATGGTAAATGGTATTCACTTATATAGCGCTTTTTTTCCTCATCTCTAGATGACCAAAGCACTTTACAGATCCTGCTATCCACCCATTCACACACACACACTGATGGCAGCATAGCTGCCATACACCTGCGCTGGCCTGACCCACCGGGAGCAACTGTGGGTTCAGTGTCTTGCTGAAGGACACTTTGACATGCAGACTGCAGACAGAGCGGAAATTGAACCCCTTACCCTCGATCAGTAGTCGGCCACACTACACCTGCGCCACAGCCACCAATAGATCTCAATTACTTTGTTTCTCATTTGTTCCTGAATTTCTTTGGATCGCAGCATGATGTCTAGCTTTTGAGGATCTTTTGGTCTCCTTCACTTTGTCAGGCAGGTCCTATTTAAGTGATTTCTTGATTGAGAACAGGTGTGGCAGTAATCAGGCCTGGGTGTGGCTGGAGAAATTGAACTCAGCTTTCCAAATATGTGATAAACTACAGTTAATTTATGTTTTATGCCGCCATCAGTGTGTGAATGTGTGTATGAATGGGTGGATTGCAGGCTCTGTAAAGCGCTTTGGTTATCCTAGATGAGAAGAAAAGTGTTAAATAAGTGAACGCCATTTACCACTTACCATTTTTAAGAGGGTGGAGGGGGGCAATCACTTTTTCACACAGGGCCATGTAGGTTTGGATTTTTTTTTACCCTTAATAATAAACACCTTCATTTAAAAATTGCATTTTGTGTTTACTTGTGTTATCTTTGTCAAATATTTAAATTTGTTTGATGATCTGAAACATTTAAGTGTGACAAACATACAAAAAAATGAGAAATCAGGAAGGGGGCAAACACTTCTTCACACTACTGTATTTGAAAATATACAACTCTTTTCTTGTAAATTAACATGTTGCATCTTAAATTTGCAACTTTTTTCTTGTAAATTTCTGATTTTTGTAAATTTGCAAATTTTTCCTTGTAAATTGACATCTTTTTTCCTGAAATTTGCAACTTTTTCTTGTAAATTTGAAATTTTTTTCTTAGAAATTTGTGATTTTTGTGGGGGGCAAATTTGCAGTCCCCACCACCACCACCACCACCATAAATATTATAGTGTAAATTTGCATCTGACTACAATCAAGCAGAGTGACACCGTGGTCATTAAACCAGGTTTTAGTACTTTTTGCAGTGCGGGCAGTTGTCAAGTCCTGCTGGAAAATGAAATCAGCATCTCCATACAGCTTGTCAGCAGAGGAAAGCATGAAGTGCTTTAAAATTTCCAGGTAGCCAGCTGTGCTGATTGTGGACTTGATAAAACTCAGTGGACCAACACCTGCAGATGACAATACGACCCAAATCAGGTTCCAAATCCTGTCACTAGGAAATCAAGGTCCCAGAGTCTGGAGAAAGAGTGGAGAGGCACAAAATCCAAGTTGCTTGAGGTCCAGTGTGAAGTTTCCATAGTCACTGATGATATGGGGAGCCATGTCATCTGCTGATGTCCGTCGACTGTGTTTTATCAAGTCCAAAGTCAGTGCAGCCATCTACCAAGAAATTTTTAGTAACACTTTATGGTTCCCTCTGCTGACAAGCTTTATGGAGATGCTGATTTCATTTTCCAGCAGGACTTGGCACCCTGTCCACACTGTCAAAAGTACCAATACCTTGTTTAATGACCATGGTATCACTGTGCTTTAATGGCCAACAAACTCTCCTGACCTAACCTCCTTAGAGAATCTATGGAGTATTGTCAACAGGAAGATGAGAGACACCAGACCCAACAATGCAGACGAGCTGAAGGTCACTATCAAAGCAACCTGGGCTTCCATAACACCTCAGCAGTACCACAGGCTGATCACCTCCATGCCACACCGCATTGATGCAGTAATTCATGCAGAAGGAGCCCTGACCAAGTATGTGAGTGTGTACATGGACATACTTTTCAGTCGGCCAACATTTCTACTAAAGATACTTTTTTTTCTTAATCGTCATGATTTGAGCACGGGGGGATCCCCTGTCTCTTTGCCTTTTTTCTATATTTGTATGGTGTTGTATTTTTGAGTTCTAATTCCTGTTATTTTATCTTTGGTTGATTTTCGCATATTCTGTATTGTTTCTTAGTATGATTTATTTTCCTGTTTACATTCATTATAGTTTTGCTATTTACATATTTAAGGTTACTTGTCTTTATTTGCCATCTCATCATATTCGTATCCTGTTGTGTTTTCTCTCTCCCTCTCCGGGGTTGCAGCTGTCAGTGGCACTTCTGGGTTTTTTGCTCTGTTGTGGGTGGTGCTCCTGTCAGCTGTCAGTCCCGTCTTCTCCCTCTCATTACTCCCAGCTGATCTCCACTGCAATCACTGTTTCCCCCTTGCCCACTCATGTGGTCCACACCTGCATCCAGTTGTGTTCATCGGCTCCATGTCCTATTTAAGATCCTTGGTTCTGTCATTCACTGTTGGAGCCTCTGCTTTCTGTTGCCAAGCATCAGAACCCTTTCCCCATTCTGGTGCAATTTCATGAATAATCCTGCCTTCTCTGTTACCTTCTCAGCCTGTGAGTTATTTTTTGCACTGTTTGGATTTTTGTGTTTTGTGCAATGTTTAGACTTTTTGTTTCGTTCAATATCACAACTACAGTTCAGCGTTTGGGTCTTCGCTCCTGCCTTGACAGGTAATTCAGGTAATTCATTTTTTCGATCCAAGATGGCGCCCACAGCGGTCGACATGGTGCTTCGCTGCGCTCTTTGTTTGTTTTTGTTTGTCAATTGTGTGTCTGCTTGCACTTATACCCGTGAAGAACTTTTAAATATCAGGACTTTGACCCCCACGGACCTCCTCCCAGTTTTTCTAGCCCCTGCCGCCGATCTGGTTTATTGTTTGGCTCGGAAAGTGAGACGGCGGAAGAGAGGAAGACGAGCGGGCGCTCTCGTACGACTTCGCAGGAGAGGCTCGCGAACGGCGCTGCCTGGCATATTTCTGTCCAATACCAACTCTCTCTCTAACAAGGTGGATGAACTGAGACTGCTGATGCGTTTTAAGGACCTCGCCTCCTCAGCTGTCCTCTGCTTTACTGAGACCTGGCTCCGGGAAAATATACCGGACAGCGCGCTGCGCCTCGACGGCTTCCAGCTCTTCCGTGCTGATCGTGACACAGAGCTTTCCGGCAAGACCACAGGAGGCGGTGTCTGCTTCTACATCAACTGTAGCTGGTGCTCTGATGTAACGGTAATTTCCAAACACTGTTCTCCTGCCTTGGAATTTCTTGTTATCAATTGCAAGCCCTTCTATTCCCCGCGGGAGTTTGCTTCTTTCATAATGATCGCTGTGTACGCCCCTCCCGACGCGGACACGCGCGAAGCTCAGCGCGTGCTCGCGGATCACATTCAACACACAGAGCGGAGTTTTCCAGACTCGCTGATTATTGTGGCTGGCGACTTTAATCAGTGCAATCTGAGCCACGATCTCCCCCGCTACAAACAGTTTATTAAATGCCCCACCAGAGGATTAAACACACTGGATCACTGTTACACCACAGTGAAAGACGCATATCGCGCTGTCCCTCGAGCTGCGCTGGGATTAT
Source organism: Pholidichthys leucotaenia (assembly GCA_020510985.1). NCBI lineage: Eukaryota > Metazoa > Chordata > Actinopteri > Cichliformes > Pholidichthyidae > Pholidichthys > Pholidichthys leucotaenia. Next base: position 356,637,632 of record CM035843.1, on the reverse strand, counting down.
CTGATCACGTGATGGTTCACCTCATTCCCACATACAGACAGAGATTGAAGCTCACTAAACCTGTTGTGAGCACTACGAAGATACGGACCAGTGATGCTGAGGAGAAGCTGGAAACGTGCATGGAAATATCTGACTGGGGCATGCTTAAAGGAGCCACGCATGATCTGGATGAGTACACGGACACTGTGAACTCATATATCCACTTTTGTGAAGAGAACATTCTTCCATCACGCACCAGGGTGAGTTACTCTAATGACAAACCCTGGTTCACAGCTAAGCTCAGACAGATCAGGAAGGAGAAGGAAGCAGCGCTGAAAAGTGGAGACAGGGACTGCTACAGGGAGGTTAAATACCGGTTTAACAGAGAGCTGAAGAGGGCCAAATCTCTATACTCAGAGAGACTCCAGCAGCAGTTCACTGCTAATGATTCGGCTTCCGTGTGGAGAGGACTGAGGCAGATCACCAACTATCGGCCTCAGGCTCCTAAAGGTCAGGATGACAAAGCCCTTTGTCAGAGACTGTCCCAACACTATGCCCGTTTTGACACCTCGTCATCTGTGTCCAACTCCCCCCCTCCCTCCAGCTCCACAGCCTCCACATTCCCTACTTCATTTAAGGCACCCCCCCCCCCTCCTCCCCCCCTCCCCTTATCATCAGTGAGCAGGATGTGCTCAAACAGTTCTCCAGACTGAACCCGCGCAAGGCCCCCGGCCCAGACGGCGTGTCTCCCTCCACCCTGAGACTCTGTGCGAAACAGCTGGCTCCTGTATTCACAGACATTTTTAACACCTCCCTTAAGTTATGCCACGTGCCATCCTGCCTCAAATCCTCCACCATCATCCCTGTCCCCAAGAAGCCACGGATCACTGGACTTAATGACTACAGACCTGTAGCGCTCACCTCTGTAGTCATGAAGTCCTTTGAGCGCCTGGTCCTGTCCCACCTCAAGTCCATCACCACCCCTCTCCTGGACCCGCTGCAGTTTGCCTACCGAGCCAACAGGTCTGTAGACGATGCAGTCAACCTGGCCCTCCACTCCATCCTGCAGCACCTGGACTCCCCGGGAACCTACGCCAGGATCCTGTTTGTGGACTTCAGCTCCGCATTCAACACCATCCGCCCTGCTCTGCTCCAGGACAAGCTGTCCCTGCTCAACGTGCCTGACTCCCTCTGCAGGTGGATCATCGACTTCCTGACGGACCGGAGGCAGCATGTGCGGCTGGGAAAGACTGTCTCAGACTATACTAGCATCAGCACCGGATCACCCCAGGGCTGTGTACTTTCCCCCCTACTCTTCTCCCTTTACACCAACTCCTGCACCTCCAGCCACCAGTCTGTCAAGTTGATCAAGTTTGCGGACGACACCACCCTCATCGGGCTCATCTCCAACGGCGACGAGTCCGCCTACAGGAGAGAGGTGGCCCAGCTGGCGTCCTGGTGCAGCAATAACAACCTGCAGCTGAACGCTCTGAAGACAGTGGAGATGATTGTAGACTTCAGGAAAGTCACTACTCCTCTGCCCCCCCTCACCCTCTCAGGCTCTCCCATCACCACTGCTGATTCCTTCCGCTTCCTAGGCACTACCATCACCAGGGACCTCAAATGGGAGCTGACCATCAGCTCACTCATCAAAAAAGCCCAGCAGAGGATGTTCTTCCTGCGGCAGCTGAGGAAGCTCAAGCTACCCACCAAGATGTTAGTGCAGTTCTACACAGCCATCATCGAGTCCATCCTCACCACCTCCATAACCGTGTGGTACGCAGGAGCCACTGCCAGGGACAGACTAAGGCTGCAGCGCGTCGTGCGCACTGCTGAGAAGGTGATCGGCTGCAAGCTCCCATCTCTCCAGGATCTGTACATCTCCAGGACCCGGAGGCGTGCTGGCCGGATCATAGCCGATCCCTCACACCCTGGTCACGTACTGTTTGCCCCCCTCCCCTCTGGTAGAAGACTTCGGTCCATCCAGACTAAAACCTCCCGTCACATGAACAGCTTCTTCCCCTCTGCCATTAGACTGCTGAACACTAAGTGACTCTCGTGCACCATGTACAGCAGCTCAACCAGACTCATGTCAATCATCACTGTTTTCTTCCTGCATTACCGACTGCACTATATAGTTCTCCACAGTATCTGCTGCTGGCTAATATATATTTTAACTGTTGACCAGTATCACTTAATCTTATCCTACACTTTATTACATGTATAGTTTATTTCTCTTATCTTATCATGTTTAATGTTGCAGCATTGTACCGAGACAAATTCCTAGTTTGTGTACTACATGAACAATGGCAATAAACCTGATTCTGATTCTGATTCTGATTCTGACAGTCATCTTATGTAATATTCTAATTTTCTGAGAAACTGAATTTTGGGTTTTCAGTAGCTGTAAACCATAATCATCCAAATTAAAAGAAACAAATGCTTGAAATATATCACTCTGTGTCATGAATCTATATAACATGAGCTTAACTTTTTAAACTGAATTACTGAAATAAAATAACTTCAATGATATTCTAATTTCTTTTAGATGCAGCTGTATAATGTCCCATCAATATTTACTGTGGAGATAATGTTCTGTTTATTGTACCCCCATTAGTGAAATGAAATATCCACCCATGCAGCACGTTGGCATTGCTAGGGACCTCTGGACAACCGGAAATAATAAACACAGTCCCCTTGCAAAAAAGTTTGAGTATCCCTGCTTTATAGCCTATCCTAGCTCCCGAAAAAAGAAAAAAGCAACCATAATAAAATCACAGCTTTGGAAGCTCACTGACTGTAATGGTTCATGCTGTAACATCAGTGGCTGTTCTTTTGGTCCTAAATTTACTTTGCAATACCCCAAAAATTATCTTGGAAGACAATATGAAAATTATGTCAGAGTACAACACGCTCATTTCAACATTATGAAGTCAGTCTGGGCATTTGCATCACCACTAAATCAACAGATTCTTGAAACAACCTTTTTGATTAGAGCCACTGAAAACTACAAGCAGGAGTGCTACGAACTGGAGATGCACATCGAGTGTGTTTGTGTGACTACAGCTCTAAACAAAAAATGAAGAAACCACTGCAAAATTATCACTTCATCTGGTTTAACCATCTACAGTATATGTATGCATTTGAGTAAAATGAACAATTTTATTCTTTAACCCACTGAAAACAACTTACACAAATTCGAAATCACAATATTGTGACGTTTGCGGGATTCACACAAAGAAAGAGGAGCAAGATGGTTGTGATGAACAGGCTTTATTTACACACCCCTGACCCCCAACTTACTTCTGAGCACAGAGAGGAGGGGAGGTCATTCTTCCAGACCTCCGTTTCAATCATGGTTACACACACATGATACATCTTGCCCTAATCCTGCTAAACACTGCTGGGTCATTATAACGCAGTTATAATGACACAGCAGTACAACTCAGTAATACCACATTTAATACACACACACAGTAACGTTTTCAACTGGCAAAGCATGCTGGGAAATCCCTGCCCCTCTTAAAATGGCCCCGACGTTACACTGCCCTCCCCTGGACTGGTTTCTGTCACCAGAAAATTCAAAGTCCACTTTCAGAAATCCAACGCGAGTCAGCCCGGTGCCGGGGCGGCATGCACGGGCCATCCAGTGTCCATCTGAGTCTCGGTCGGAATATCTGGTTGGGGTAGGGTTTTGGTTTGGCCACCAGCGGGCGGATGGACACATCTGACAGCCTCTGTAGGACCACGCACAGTCCCTTCCCTGGCAGCGGGAGTCCCAAGCCCGCTCCGGCCCACTCCCACCGCTGCCAGGTCTCCCAGGCGGCCGCTGGCCAGCGTCCATGCGTCCAGCCCTTGCCGCGCCTGGAAAATGGCCGGATCTTCATCCTGCTCGCTCCGCTGCTGCACGTCTGCTGCGCTCCAAAGGCCTCTGTGACGTCACCGCCGGGGAAGCATCTATAGGAGGCGGCCTTTACCCGTCCATGCCACCTCGCTCTAATTTAATGTCGGCGAGGGGCCAGTTTGTCGTGCACTGTGTGCGGGGCAGTACCATGTGATGTACCCTGGCTCTGCGCAGCGGAAGCCCCCCTTCCTTGCGTCGCCGCCGCTGTCTCCTTCGCACTGCCGTGGTCTGCTGTAGCTCCTCCTCCCACTCGCTCTCAGCATGGTGGTTTCCTCCGATGACCAGTCATTCAGTGCGGCAGCCAACTCAACCTGGGCCAGGTGGTCATCCAACAGGTTCTCGCCGTTGTAGCGGGGAATCTTGGCCCGCTGCTGGACGGATGGGACGGTCATCTCCCGGTCGATCACCGCTCCTAATTGCTCTGGAATCGCCAGCCCGTCCTGCCCTGAAAAGGGCGGGAAACAGGGCTGGTTTGCTCTGCTCGGCCCGTTCTGCCTTGAAAAAGGCAGAGCAGTCCCATCGAGTCCGCTGCTCCGTCCATCGCTGCGATCCACTCCAGGGGCCGGCGTCTCAGCTCTACGCTCCGTTCCCAGCCGAGCGATGAACCGCTCTGGATCCTCATCTTGCTCCATCCCCACTCCTGACACCAGTGTGACGTTTGCGGGATTCACACAAAGAAAGAGGAGCAAGATGGTTGTGATGAACAGGCTTTATTTACACACCCCTGACCCCCAACTTACTTCTGAGCACAGAGAGGAGGGGAGGTCATTCTCCCAGACCTCCGTTTCAATCATGGTTACACACACATGATACATCTTGCCCTAATCCTGCTAAACACTGCTGGGTCATTATAACGCAGTTATAATGACACAGCAGTATAACTCAGTAATACCACATTTAATACACACACACAGTAACGTTTTCAACTGGCAAAGCATGCTGGGAAATCCCTGCCCCTCTTAAAATGGCCCCGACGTTACACTATTGTCATTTAGAGCATTTATTTACAGACATAGCAACAGGACAAAACAACAAAAATAAGTTGCTTTTAGATATGGTTTTTGATGTGCTTTTAGATCAAGTAATGCAAAGAAAATAAGTTCATTTTCATTCCTTAACACTTAATAGTTTCAATTTAAGAAGAACTCAAATCTGTATTTGTGTAATAACTGATTTTATTCACAGCTTTGATGCATCTTACCATCCGTAGATGATCACCTAATCAGTACCTCCTAAAGTAGACTGAGGTGTCCTTGTGTTGGAATTCAACAGATACTCATTTCTAATTTTCTACACTTCTAAGATTTTGAAGTGGTCTCTTATTTTTTTTCCCCAGAGCTATATATATGTTTATAATTGATCAGCCACTCTCATGCCTGAGTGGTCTAACAAGTCAGCTGGGAGCATTTCAGCGTGCACACACCAAGCTCACACAGATTCAGGCAACGTCACATCCCTCACTGATGATAACACGAGCTGACATTACACTCGCTGGCATGTGGCTCAGGCCGGTCTGTGGCTGTGGTCTGTGTTTTGCATTTTGCGTTGGTGGATCATAACCAATTTATAAGCAGAGCTTCAAAATGCAAAAAAGAAGAAACAGGAGCAAGAGACAAAAAACAGGGAGGAGGCAATTTATTGAAAATTGCTTTTAAACTCAAATAGGCTGATCATTAGCAGATCAAAACTTTAAAGACAGTCTCCACTAGATATACAGTATATCCCCTATTAAAAAAAACCTACATTGTCTAAAATGGTATCTTATACCCATTTTTTTAATAAAAAAAAAAAAATTTCATTGTCTTAGTTTTGCGTCAAAATCTTTTCACTTTTCCTCCTCCTTCAAACACCAGGATCTATGAATAATCCCACCCACATCCCATAAGGCTAATGGTGGCTAGCGTTACATTAAACAGAATAAATCCTTTGATAAAAAAGACTTACTGGTTGAAAGACATGCCCAATTGTATGCATGGTGGCCCAGGATAATGTCTGAAATTACATCAATCCTTAAAAGCAGTTTAATGGTAAAACCCATCTTAATTTGGGTCAAGTTTTCAAAGCAGCTAGCCCAAAAATGCTAACTGGCCCTGGAGGCTAACTCCAGTCTTTCATTCCACCCTCTTCAAAGCCCTGAGGACTGGCTCAACACTACGGATATGTTATAGTGATGTCATGAAAAACACTCCATCTAAACTTGCTTAACTGAAATTTCACAGAAAAAAAGACATTACATATTTGAGTGATTTTGCTCTTGATATGTCTTGTAAGTCATAAAAAAACATATTACAGGCATGTTAACAAGAAAAAAAAAACACCCAAGTTTTGTTAGAGTGTCATTTTAAGACAAGCCAAAAAAAAAAAAAAAAAAAAAAAACAGAACTAATGAAAGCACCAAGGTGCAGCTGCCTCGGTGCAACCTCTACTGGCCCGGCCTAGTTATTACAATACCTTTTTTTGCGGCTCCATTGAGGGTATAATGGTGAGTTACATTTGTGTTTATTTTGAAAACAAAGCCTTATCTCAAAATTCTGAAAAATTAAAAGTCGAGAAAATATGGCGATATAATGATACAAGCCTTTAGTTCCACTTGATTTTGACTGGGTGAACTCAAAAGCTGGTAACCAACAAACACACACACACACACACACACACACAATCACACACAGACACACTGAGTGATAACCATATGCACTGAGATATAAAAATATCAAAAAAGGACTCAGTAGTGAGTACCTCCATTGTTCTTGCTGATCACTTCAAAAATTAATTTAGGCATGCTTGATACAAGTGTGTCCAGGTGGCTGGTGGGAACGTTGCTCTGTGTGGTGAAGATGGTTTCATAAAGGGCATCCATGGTCTGAAACTGACGTCCATTTTTGTAAACTCCCTTTGCCATCACATCCCCAAATGTTCTCAATGGGATTTGGATCAGGAGAACATGCAGGTTAAAAAAGAGTGACATTATTTTCCTAGAAGAAATCCTTTGTCAGGTAGGCATTGTGAACTGCAGTGTTGTCCTGCTGAAAGACCCAGTCATTATCGCACAGACAAGGGCCCTCTGCCAAGAGGGATGCCTGCTGCAACATCTCCACATGGAGCCAGCTGCCATTTGACACCCCTGCACAACCTTCAGCACCATTGTTCCATTGAAGGAAAAAGCACCCCAGATCATGATGGAGCCTCCTCCACTGTGCTGTGTAGAAAACGCCTCCAGTGTGATCTCCTTGTCATGCCAGTAACACTGGAAACCATCAGGACTGTCCTGAATATCAGATTGTTACACCACAAAGAACTCATGATGGGTAAAAGCAAAGAGCTCCCTCTAGACCTTTGCAACCTTATTGTTGCAAAAACAATGATGGCATTGGTTACAGGCGCATTTCTAAACTGCTGAATGGGCCAGTGAGCACTGTTGGAGCCATAATTATGAAGTGGAAAGAACATAATTTTACCATAAACTGGCCACGACCAGGAGCTCTGTCAGATTTCTGACAGAGAAGTCAAAAGAATTATCAGAAGCATTATCCAAGAGCCAAAGACCACTTGTGAAGAGCTCCAGAAACACCTGGAGTTAGCAGGTACTGCTGTTTCAAAGTAAAACAATCAGTAATGCACTCAACTGACATGGGCTCTATACCCGCTCACCTCACAAGACTCCATTGCTGAAGAAAAAGCATGCTGAAGCTTGTTTAAAGTTTGCTGCACAACATGTGGACAAGCCAGTAAAATACTGGGAGAATATAGTCTGGTCAGATGAGACCAAAAGTGAACCTTTTGGATGCCACATCATACAGCATGCTTGGAGGAGAAATGGCACTGCACATCCCATCATGGTGTGGGGGTGTTTTTCAGCACATGGTACATACAGACTTCATATAATTGAAGGAAAGATCAATGGACAAATGTACAGAGACATCCTTGATAAGAACCTGTTACCATCTGCCAAGATGCTGAAGATGAAATGAGGGTGGATATTTCAGTAAGCCAATGATCCTAAACACACAGCCAATGAAACTCTCAACTCGCTCCAGAGAAGGAAAATAAAGCTGCTAGAATGGCCCAGTCACCTGATCTGAATCCAATTGAAAATCTACAGAACAAACTGAAGATCAGAGTTCATAGAAGACACCCAAGGAACCTTCAAGATTTGAAGACAGTCTGTATGGAAGAATGGGCTAAAATCACTCCTGAGCAATGCCTGCGCCTAGTTTCTCCATACCGGAGGCGTCCAGAAGCTGTTATTACCAACAAAGGCTTTTCTACGAAATATTAAATGAATTTCACCAAGCGTGTTCAATACTTATTCTGTGTCATTCCACTTTATGAAATATAACTTGTTTTGTGAACACAGTTGTCTTTGTATGGATGGATTCCTTGGGTTGTTACTGATATCTGGTGAAAATCTCAGGTCAGTGGCTCTATCAGAATTACGTTTAATGGCAAAAATGTTGACGTGTTAAATACTTATTTTCCCCGCTGTAAATCCGGTGCATTATAATTACTATTACTCACAGCAACAACCGCAAAAACAACAACACACACAGCATAATTGCGTAAAAATGTATACACAGTGAATTTGCAGTGACATCTACCTTCTTAAAAGGACAGGCAAAAATAGTAATAGATGTTATTTTTAGCCTTTTGTTTTCTTATTAAAGACAAAGACAGAAAGGAGATGTTTTTTTTTACCTTCTTTACATGTTTTGACTGTTCACTGCAGTCTTCATCAGAACTTCTGATGAAGACGGCTAATAATTAAAAGAAGACAAAATGAACCTACTCGAGGTAGATGTTATTTTTGTTAGACATTATTTTTGCTAGGCAGCTACCTATCGTCAGCTAGGTGCTTTGGGCCACCAATCACTCATTTGCAAATGTTTCTGTGCGTACTGTACTCCAGGGGCCAGTCACATCCTATAGACCACTGAAACCACTCACTCCTGTTCACGAGTGATGCTTTATTTCATTCATTCATTTTTATTTTTTTTTTGGCTCAGGCTGACTATCCATCTAGCCAGCTAGGATTAGCAATAGTGATATAAGACTGAGGGGGGGAGTTAACCGTGGTTCTCGGGCAATTAAAAAGACATGCACTGAAACAGGTTGTTCTGAGGAATGCTGCAAAAGAGGATTTACAATTAGGCTGCAACAATTAAATAATTAACGGAAATTTGACCAAAACATATCAAACATTTAATTAAGACCTGTTGGAGCTGTGCAATGGAAACCATAAGGGAAGCGTAAAAGAGGCAAACCAAGGCTTTCATGGGGAAGAGCTGTGGAAAAAGACATGAAGTCAATGAATGTGACCTGAACAGAAGTTAAGACCAAGGCAACTAGAAAAGACCACTGGTGTTTGTCCGTTCAAGGCCCTATGCTCCGAATGTGTGGGCAAAGAGGACTGATGATGATGATCACTCAATTAATATCAATGTTATTTTGTAAACAGTACTGTAAAAACATATTTTTGCAAATTTATGCAACTTGATATTTGAGTTGAGAAATAGTTTGGGTTTTTTTTCAAAATAATCAGTTTACTCTGCAATTTCCTTTATAAAAAAGCAAGGATACTTAGATAACCATCCATTTAAAAAAAACAAAACAAAAACAGTTCAAGTAATAAATGAAAGAACCTTAGTAAGCAAGCTCACATACCCCACACATCCCCATATCAGAGGCCCCAAAGAGAACTGTGAAAATGGACTGCAAAAGTACAAGTCCTCCTCACCGAAAAACAGAACCCCTCATTCGAGTTATGTGAAATCAAACTCATTCAAGGGATTGATGAGTTAAAGCTTCTATATAAATCTGAAGTCAGTCTAATCAGAACTGTAGAAGCTAATGTGGTGACAACATAAAAGGAACCTTCCCCAAAATACATGGAACCCATCATTACATGTGTCTGAAAATCAAATAAATCCCAGGTATTAATGAGACAAAGCTTCTGTATAAATTTGAAGTCCCATTAGAAATGTAGAAGTTATAGTAGCCACAACATAAAGTGGTGAACGAACAAATGAACAATAATTAATCAAGTAAATAAATAAAAGACCGCAAAGAATCAGATTTCCCAAAATTTTAACGTAAAAGGCACATCATAGCACAGTCTTTTTATATCTCTGAAGTGGTGTAGTAGCGGAGAGGTAAATGGTCCTCCAATGGTTTCAAAATCTATAAGGTTATAGTTTTGAAGTGTAATATTAGCCAGAGAGGCTTCAAAGTTCTCCACAGTGGCTCGGCCTGGTCAGGAACATTGTTTGCCCAATAATGAACAAACTCTGCACACTGAGTTTTTATGCATTAAACCGTTTCTGTGGGCATCTGTGTTTGCTGCTATTAGAGTGCAGGAGTGAGAGTGTGTTGTTGTGGCTCAGTCACTGTGCTAGTGTGTGAGGCGACGTGTATGTAGGTGAATCAGCCAGAAGCAGACTAATCAGCTCCGATTAGCCTGTGTTCCCGTTTGGTCTTAATGAGATTAATGCGGGCCAGAGAGACTGAGGGTAACCTGCTCATTGTTTTTAAACACAGCCACCAAAAGAGCTACTAACATCTCCATCGGAGCTTTCAGTGTTCACACAAAAAGGCAAATATTTTCTTCTAAATGCAAAAAACCTGTGATGTATTTGTTATATTTTTTTGGTAGGCAGAGAAAGGAGGACCCAAATGCAGGCAACAAACAGTCTACGATAATTTATTAAAGGACGAAAATAAAAAGCAGCACGAGGGCTGAAAACTGAATTTAAACACAAAGGAACAAACTAAACCTGCCACAGAGGGCTGAATGAAAACAAACCTCAGAATGAAGACCTGAGGCCCGTTCACCATACCCATGGTATCTTTCACTTATCTGGCTTCACTCACCCAAACATTCAGGATCAGGATTATCTGTACTACAACTTGATAAGTAGACCCTGGGTTAATCTGTCAGGCTGCATGCACGCTCACATAAAAGAGGCGGTGACCTCAGCAGATGACCAATAGGAAGAATGAACAGGGAAGAGTGGAGTACGTCATTGATGAAGAAAACAGTGTCTGATTAAATAAATATGAGGAGTACTGGCATGTAATATAAGGGGGAAAAACAGCTGCAGCATTCAAAGTAGGAAAAAAGCACAGCAAAAACAAAAAATAAAAAAAGCTGCATTGTGAATGCTTCAATTGACTGTCTGTTTTAAATATTACCCAAATCCTTGATATTACTGTCCATTGCTTGGATGGATATTGATCACATAGGCTACTTAATATTTTTTAAAATTTTCTCCAATTTCATTAATCAGTAAGTATACAGTTAATGAGATACCTTTTATACCTGCAGCAGCAGTGGTGTCAGTGCACGAGAGCAAATAATGACCTACAAATTACAGGCTAATTATAAATAATATACAGTAATTCAGAGTAATAAGCCTCATAAATATTTCCTGTCCCTATAAGGGGGTAGTCGGGGAAAACAAAGAATAGTCAGATCAAGGACACATCTGCTTTCTTTTATTTTTGGCTCCCCCGTCCTTCCCCACTACTTATGTTCCTCTAAAAGTATAGCTATGTATTATTTTTTTAAGTTAAACTGTTTATTTTACGCTACCCTAGTGTAATTTTAGTTTATTATTGCACTTATTTTTTAGTTTATTATTTTATCGTCTTTTATCCTGCACTGAACTACTGACCAGATGTGTGAAACATGATTTTTTTAAATGTTATTTTAAAACAACAAATAAATCATTTTTGAATTTTGAAGTGTCTGTGTGTGTGTGAGGGGGGGTAGCTTATTGTACAATCTGTGCTGACATAGTACAGATATTCAGAGAAATGTGCAGTAAAATTCATTTTATATTGGTTGCAGCAAGAAAAAAAGACCTATAAAACAGGAGACCCCCAGCAGGATCTGACCCTGGCAAAGAAGCTTACCTTAATAAATAACGTCAGTCTCCTGTTGATGGAGGGGAAGGGGTGCTTCTTCAAACTCCAGGGGAGCTGGATGTCATTTTCCAAAGGTTTAATTAGCTGGAGAGCAGCGCTGATACACCCACTGAGTTCTTATCTGGATTTTAACCTGCTCCCGAAGCCTCACAACATAAGTTAGCATGGTGATCTACTCTGGTAAGAAGTGGACCAGCTTCGTAGTACCGAAAACCCAGGGTTAACCCCGAAGTTACCCTGCTATACCAACATTCTGCTTTGTAGCACAGGCCCCAGATGAACAGAGAGAAACCACACATCAGTACAGGATAATAATCCTTAATGTCACCGTAAGGCAGGGACGGACCAAACTGTACTTATAGATGAGAGAGGGACTACAGATGCAAATTAGCAGTATTGCTAAATCTGGCATACTTACATTTGTATTAAAGGGCCTATATCATGCTATTTTAAGCCTTTCAGAGTAAACTATATGCATGTATGTGACAGTATATTACCTTTGGTACACTGGAGAATGAATTTCTTAAGAAATATGAGTTATTTTCGCGAGCTACTTTTCCAACCCGGAAGTAAGATGCTTCGATTTCTGAGGCTCCGCCTCTCCTTCTTGTGGCTGCCGCCCATTTCATGACGTAACCCCTGAGCTGGCTGCTGGCTGGTTTGACGCGTGCTCCCAAAAATAAACTCTAACCATTTCTGACGAGTAGGCTCTTCTTTAGGAAGGCTGAACAAACTCCTAAATCTCTCACAGCCAAAGACACATTTACGCCACCTAGAAGACATTGTCTTATGTAAAAAAGCAAACAGTTGTTGTCACTGAGCAGATTAGGTGCGAGAGGAACTACTTCTTCACAGCGTCAATGCTAAAGTGAAAGAGTTTTGCCGATCACCGCTCCGTTAGCTGCGTGGAGAAAGTGGGTGTGTGCGTTAGCCTGGGGGCGGTGCTGGCAGCACAGGCACTTCCTGGAGTGGGCGGCTCACCCACGTTCATACGTATGAACGTGGGGACCCAATCATTATCAGGGACAGGGCGGAGCAGCAGCTCAGAGAGCAGGGTTGAGGAGGAATACTCAGAGATGCGTGAATGGAGCAAAATACCACTTTGGGGGTGTTTTTGGTGAGGAATTAACATTATAACATGCTTAAAAGCTCAAAAAAGTCGATTTTGCATGATATAGGCCCTTTAATGTTCATTAGTATGTGATGTCCCCTTCAGATAAACTTTAAACTAAACAAACTATAGACATAGATAATCAACAATGAAAAACAGGTTAGGAACACAAGTGAGGGGAATCAACTAATCAATGAGGTTGCATAACCTAAAAAGTAAAGGACCATTAAGTCCAATTCATGGTAGCAAAAACACATTAGTATGCGAGCATGTGCAGTGGATGCATTCGTGCGGGGTGACGCTGAGTGTGTGCAGCCTCAAAAAAGTGAATGCACGTACAAGTATGCAAGTGGTGACAGTGAACTGCGCGTGTGCAAGGAAACTCTCTAGAGGGGGAAGTACTGAGCAATCTGTTATGTGTGAGATTTGACTCTCGGGGCTTGCTATAGCCTGGCCGAGGGGGTTGGGGTAGTGACGTCAGGCGGGCTACGGCTGGAGTGTATATTGTGTTGTTCTCGATAATAAAGTCAGTTCAGTGTCCATTTGAGAGCGGCTCCAGTCTCATGTTATTCTGACATAACATTTGGTGACGAGGATAAACCATGGGAGCGTGTATCAGACAACCATCTCCATTTTTACAATCTTCGGGCACACCAGTTATACCATGGGTCCACTGGAGGGAGACGTTCGGCGTGTATGTGGCTGCGGCCGGCCTGAGCAGCGTCGATGAAGAGAGACAGAGGAACCTAATGGTCCACTACCTCGGTGAGGTAGGCCAGCGGATATTTTTTGGGCTGTGTGGCAGCAGCTCACTGAAAGACGTTCTGGAATTAATGGACTGTGTTTTCGGAGACGATTCCACCATCACGGAGCAGAGATACAAGTTTTTTGGCCGCCAACAGCGAGTGGGTGAGTCTACTCAGTCCTTTATTACAGCGCTCCGTAGCGTAGCAAGAGAAAGCACCTTCGGGCCTATCGAGGAGGAGCTGGTCTGGGATAAGCTAGCCCACGGTACTAACAACATGTGGTTGAAGAGCAAGCTAAAGCTAACTAAAGATACTCTCTCGTTGGAAAAGGTGTTCGAACTGGTCAGGCAGATTGAGTCCACAGTTCAGCTGAGTCTGCCAGTGCTGGCTAAAGGGAGTGTAGCTACCTTGCATTAGCATAGTAAGGTAGCTAATTCTCCGGGGCGGATATCCAGGAGGTGGCGGACTGTGGCGGGGGATAGGGCCTACACTATCACTGCTGAGCTGGCGCGGCAGAGTCCAGAGACACGAAACGGGTGTGTGTGGCGAGGGGACACTGAACGCTAATCCCGGTGTCTCTGAGATCACGTGTCCTAGCGATGCTCCACGAGGGCCACTTGGGCATGGTCAGGGTAAAACAGCACTGCAGGGATTCAGTTTGGTGGCAGGGTATTGATAAGGACATTGAAGCTATGGTGCAAAACTGTGTTCCGTGCTTGGAGAGCGGGAAGACCGGCGGCCCACCCCCTCCACCCCTGCGACCGTTATCGTACCCGGAGGGCCCTTGGAAACACATCCAGTGTGTCATCTGTGGCAAACTACATATAGCACCCCTGAACAGCCGGTACCTGCTTGTGGTCTACAACCTGTTTTCAAAGTAGCCAGAGGTGTCATCCACTAATTCAGTCATGACGGATGTGGTTACAGGCTTCCTCTCATCACCGTTCGCCAGGTGGGGGGGGTCCCAAATGTTATCACGAATGACAATGGCCCGCAGTTCACCTCTGGTGCTTTTGAAGAGTTCTTGAGTGCTAGAGGCGCGGAATACATTAAAACTGTGTTCCACCATCCCCAGGCCAATGGGGGCGTTGAACGCTTTAACAAGACCCTGAAAAACGGACTGAGAGCCCACTTGGCAAATGGCTTCATATTTCCGGGTGCCCTCCAGAGCACACTCCTTCACTACAGGACAACAGCCCATGCTACGACAGGATGCTCCCCAATGGCTCTCATGCTGGGGCGCAAACTACATCTGCCTTTGGATCGAATGAGACCACCCACGACTCCTCCTCCAAGGAATATGGACTCTCCACGGGACCAGGTCGCTGCGCAACAGCATAAGATGAAGCGACGATTTGACAGGAAGCACAGGGCGAGAGCCCACAGACTGAAGGTGTCGGATCAAGTTTGGATCAAACACCCTAACTGCACGCATAAGCTGCAGCCGTTCTGGACGGGGCCCTTGCAGATCACAAGGCGACGGGACCAGGACGTGTTCGAGCTTGCGGATGGGTCGCGGTGGCACTCCAGTAGACTCAGGAAGTCACCACCGGAACAAAGGACTAGAGCTGCAGCGGGACAACCTGGTATGAGGTGGGACTTGTTGGAATGGGGTGGTGAGAACTCACAGGTGCGGCCGATGGTGCCTGGTGCAGAGTCCCCGCCTAGGGGACGCCCGGCTAGAATTCGTCAGAGGCCCAGGTACCTAAGATAGTACTAGCTAATGCATGTTGGGACTAAGCGGCAGAATAACCCGCTCCAACACGGTGGGGCGTTCTGGTAGTCTACCCAGACGCCCGTTTGTTTGGCTGAGTTTTACCTACTTAGTTTAAAAAAAAAGAGAGCGAGAGAGAGAGAGAGACAACACTGTTTTTGTTTTTCTGTTCTGGGGGAGGGGGTTCTTTGACTTTGTGTGGGGGGGAATGTTATGTGTGAGATTTGACTCTCGGTGTCATGTTCGGGGTTGTTTTCAACCCTGTCCTCAACCTGTGGCTGTAGGGTTTTGATCATTTGCTTATTAATTCCAGCTGGCAGACTGAGCCTTACTCTCTGCCAGTCCTACAGCCACACCTCCTCCTCTTGCCAGACATTCACCGGCTGTATTTCTTCACCACATGCACACACATGCATGCACACACCCACGCACACTCACACATGCACACATTCCAATTAATTATGCATGGGCTTGCCACACGGCTGTGTCCACTTGCCTTCATTAGTGTATTGTGTACTTATGGGGAGGCAGTGTGACCAGTCAGTGTGACAGCTTTAGTCAACATTTGACTTCCTGGTTCGCAACAGTTGGCTTTTTCCCTGGACTGAACTGTGTTGTTCCTCAGAGCCTTTCCGCTCCAGCATATTTGTAAGACTTCTCTCATTTATGCCTTTCCTCTCCGCTCCTACCCTGCCTGGAGCGCGTTTGGCATCTAATCCAAGCCAACGGAGTTTGTAGCCGGTTGTCTCATTTTCCCTCACCAGTGACTGTTATTTGGACATTTTGGATATTTTTTCCCCTCTGTTAATAAACACGCTACATAATTGCACCTTGGGCTCGTATTCCTTCATATGTTCGCTGTAAGTTACACAGCGAACATGACACTCGGGGCTTGCCGTAGCCTGGCCAAGGGGGTTGGGGTAGTGACATCAGGCAGCCTTCGGCTGGAGTGTATATTGTGTTGCTCTTGATAATAAAGTCAGTTCAGTATCCAGTTGAGGGCGGCTCCAGTCTCAATTTATTCAGACATAACACAACCCACTAAAACTGGGAGAACATGTTAGTCTTTTTGCCTGTTTTCTTCCTTTGCCACAAACACTAAGCTTCTGTTCGTCTTGATCGTCATTGTATTCACATACCTCCATCACATCAGCCATTTAAAATGTCTGCCATCGTGCTCTTCTTTTATGTTTGGATTGCAGCTGTTCAAATCAGTTTGATAGCTCTTAGCTGCCACTGACAGTACAGGCATGTGAACTGCAGATTTGGCGGCACGGTGGCACAGTGGTTAGCACTGTGGCAACACAGCAACTCACCCTTGGCCATGGGATCTCGGGTTCAATCCCACCCCCTGGCCAACAGTGATCTTTCTGTGTGGAGTCTGCATGTCATGTTCTCCCAGTGTTTGCGTGGGTTTACTCTGGGATTTCTCCGGTTTCCTCCCATGGGGGCCAAAAACATGGACGTTAGGTTAATTGGCATCAACTGGAGAGGTATGAATGTGAGATGTCCCTTGCCCCTTCCTCCTTCCCCCCAGGCCACAGTTGTAAATAAGACTGTGTTCTTAATCTGTCCTGCCTGCTTAAATAAAAATATTATACTAAATGTGCAAGTGTGAAACATGGCTGCTGAGTGGCAGCTGCAATGCCTCAAAAACCACTCTGAACACTGCTGTGTATGCAAACGCAGTCTATAGAACGCATATGTATTCCCCTTGCAGGGACTCTGATCAGGCGTTGACAGTGGACTAACAGGAAATAACCTATCATCAGTGTTGGCAGTAACGCGTTACTTTAACGCCACTACTTTTGCAGTAATGTGCTGTGTAACACAAATACTGTTTAAAAATTCAGAAATGCATTACAGTTACTGAAATTTGATCAGATGCGTTACTCATTTTATTAATATGAGTAGATATTTTTAGCACAAATAAATGAACTGACCCTACCATAGCTGATACAGCCTTCAGTCAACGTGACCTGTTGCAAAGAGCCTGAGTCTTCACTACTGAGCACAGGAAAAGATGAGAGCCACTTTGTATTTGTGAAAAAAGACAATTATTTTTCCTTTGTCGGGGTTAAAGACAAAAGCATAATGGTGGGTTGCAAACTAAGTGCCGGTTGAGGCCTACTACAGTTTTCAGAAGCGCTTGAAAAAAGCAACAAAGCTCTGACAAAGCTAGTGCTAAGTAACAGCTAGCTATGTTAATAACTAACACGGTGTTAGTAGAGCTACTGCATTCTGAACACCCACGGCTGGATTTCAAGCACTGCTATGCATCTGGACAGTTTGTGACCCAGCAAGAATCAAACAGACTAATTGCCAGATACGTCGTTAGAGACTGAAGACGTGATATAAACAGTGACTTTCCATCAGACAGCTGAGACTGTGATCCACTGAAGTTAAAACGCATTTACTTGCTACCTGGATAAAGGTTATTCAAAAATGGATTTTGAGCTCCAAAAGGAATTTGAGGGACTGGATCATGTCTCTGTCACAGCAGACATTTGGACTGTGGATAATGGACATTTTCTTTGGATCACTGCACATCAGATGAATCCATATCATAAAGGTAAGATAAACATGGACAGCTTTATGTAGTGTTGCCAGCTCTCACTCTTTTTCCCTCTCCCTCACTCCACAAGCCCTATTTCTCACTGCAAAATGAGGAAATTACTGGCAATTTCATGTTGATTTTCTTCATATTTTCCCACAATAAGAGCTCTCAAGGCAGGATGAAACAGACTGAACATGTTCTAAAAGCTCTGTCTGAAACAGTCTGTTTTCAGCCTGACATTAATAAGCCCATAATGTAATCCATTAATTAAATTATCTTGCTGTGTGCAAGATGATTTAAGTATGCATTTAAAAGTAACATGAACGTTACTTTTCCAAGTAACTAATTACTTTAATCATGCAGTAATTGGTAAAGTAACTTAATTACTTTTGAAAAGAAGTAACTAGTAACTGTAATCAGTTACTGTTTTTAGTAGCTTGCCCCACACCTCCTATCATAGAAGAAGGAAGAAAATTACAAGAACAAGAAAAACAGGAAGTACTTTCAAAATCAGAGATCAGACAAAAATAAATGCAAGGATAATACCAGAGATATTTACAAAATAAACTAAGAACAATAGAGACAAAGCTAAAGTAGAATAAGGCAAAAATACATTGAACACCAACTTGAGACTAAACCAGAGTAATAATAATAAGTCCAACAAAACAACTCAGGAGTACATTACAGTATTTCAGATTATAAGAAGCAGTGTTTCCCCTATGATTGTACAGGCCCAGTCTGTCACCAGGCCAAGAAGGGGCCAAAAAAGCAAAGATCAAGTGCATCAACTAGAAAATGCACACTTTGTTCAGAATAAAATTAGTTTGTTGAGTCACTCTTAGCTTGTACAAATTTCTTTATAAGGTTTTGCATGGAAATGACTGACAAATGACCTTGCACATGTGAAAAATGAGCAACCAAAAATCTGGTACTTGCACACTGTCGCTATCAGCTATTGCCACCAGGCCTAAAAAAATCAGTTATTATATTTTTTGCCTGCATGAAAAGGCCTGATTTAAAAGTAGATGTGATTACCAACATACATGCATACACTGCACTTTTTTTTTGCATGAATGTCAATCTCTCTTTATATGGTATACTAATATGAGAAACAAAATTGGCTGTATTATAGACTCTTTGATAAAAAAATTTTCATTTCTCATGTGTACATATGTATGTGAGTAATAGATTTGATAGCACACTCACACCGTCTCACCCATATTGACTGACAGTTGACTAGCATAATCGCCCCATACTGTGCTCAGTCATGGACCATTTCCTCAGCTCAGGTAAGACTGAAGAGGTATGTTTAGATACCTCTAAGATAAGAAAGAATGCAATTGCTTGAACCATTTAGCTGCTCATGTTGCATCCCTGAGCAACAACTGCAGCAAGTTGGTCCGATGCAGAAGTTGGCTCTTTATACTTGTGCAGATATGAATATACAGAGCCAATTGGATGACATCTGCCAGAACATGAAGGAATTAATAAACATCTGCTACTGTGCTTCAGTGGCAAGGAGAAGAGGGGCATCAACATGTTATGGAGCGAATGGGACAGTGTGAGTGCACCATTAAGTTCAGGTTTTAATGTTTGAAATCATTTTGTAAAGAAAACAAATTACAGTAAGAGTGTGATCTTGCAGCTAAAGTCATATACAGCTCTGGAAAAATTAAAGGGGTCACTGACTGCAATTTTTCCACATTCTAACAGCTCATACAGGTCTTAATGAAATGTTTGTGACATATTTTGGTCAAATTTTCTTTAATTATCTAATTACTGCAGCATCCTTGTAAATCTAATTTTGCAGCCTTTTAAAGAATATTTGGTTTCAGAGCATGTCTCTTTAAGGGTGCTTTCACACCTAAATTTTTTTAATTTGGTCCAAATCATTTGACAAGTTTGTTATTTTGTATCATTTTCTCCTCAGTTCGGTCCCCTTTCACACAGGCAAAAATTGAGGCAGACCATAAGCAGACCAAACTGCGTCACGTTAAATCTCGCGAGACTTACGTCAGAATGTTCTCTGTTCTTATAGGTCAGATTTTTTTTTTGCCGCAAGAACAGGAAAGGTAAATACAGGAAGTAGGATGACTACCGTGTATTTATGCATTTCTGGGAGAAAATAATACAAATTGTAATGTAATCTACGAGGGGTTTTCATCGCCCTGGATAACATTTATTACATACGTGCATAGGCCACTTTTGGCAAATCGTACAGATTGAAAATGAAGCACTGCTACAGATGGGAAATAACATGTTAACATTCATTAATCCTCCAGAACCGTGACGTGCTCAGCCACAGATATTTTCAAAGATCTATCAGGTATGTACAGTGACATAAAATGTTTTACCATTTGCCGCTGGTCCCATTTTAGTGCAGTCGCTTTCTCACCTGCAGGACCACACCAGAGTTCGCCATTTAATTCGAACCGAGACCACCTCTTTCAGGTGGTTTTGGTACAGTTGTTTTGGTACGCACTTGAGTGCGATTACTGTGTTCTCACCAGACAAAATGAAACGCACTAACGGAGAAAATGAACTTGAGTTCGATTGAAACGGCTAAACTACTAGCTTCTTCTAGCCACCTTGGATCCTGGTTTGAGAAAATAAAGCTTTAACTTCTTCTTCTTTAGGCTGCTGTCTTTAGGGATCACCACCCCGATCACACTATCTATCCCTTGCACCTTCCTCTGTAATGCCAACCCTCTCCATGTCCTCCTTCACTACATCCATGAATTCTCTCTCTTCTCTTGCCTGGCAGCTCCATCGTCAGCGGCCTTTGTCCTATGCAGGCTCATCTCAATAAATTAGATTGATTGAGATGAGATGAGATTCAACTTTATTGTCATTACACATGTATGAATACAAGGTAACGAAACGTGACTTGGCATTTGGGCACGCTCTGCAGAGCGCATCCAAGGCCGGGGCAGCCGCTAGGCGCCAGTCATAGAATATCTTTGAGAAGTCAATTCAAAAAATGAAACTCCTACATTATATATAGGAGTGGGAAAAAAGATCAATTCCATGACAAATCGTGATACTTGGCACTTGCGACAATGCATCGATCCATAAAAGCACGGATCGATCTTTTATTTAAAAAATGCACACTCAAACATATACTTCGGGTTATCAGTTAATTAATTGAGTTTTCAGTCCACTAGATGGCGCAAAGTCATCACAGCAAAGGTGTCTTACCAGATTTAACTTTAGTCCAGGCTACAATAAGATGGCGAAGGGAGCAGCAACACCAGGAAAAAACTGAGTAAAACAAAGTTTAAATCAAATGTCTGGACTTTTTTTTGATCTTAAAACAAAGACGGAACAGACAACCTGGACACATTCAGCTTGCAAAGAGTGTCACACGAAAGTAAAATACTGTGGGAGTACTACAAACATGAGGACTTGCCTCTCTCAGCACCATCCCGGGGCAGCAGCATTAGCAGATGACAGCGAAGCTAAACCAGTGCTGGGTAAAAATCAACCAACTCTGGAAACATATAGCTTGTTAAAGCTACCTCCAAATTCTGAGCGAGCTAAGAAGATAACGCAGTCAATTACCTATATGCAAAGATCTGCGTCCATATAGTGTTGTGGAAAACGAGGGTTTTTGTCACATGACTAAAACACTGGAACCCAAGTATGTGATTTCATCTCGCTGTTACTTCACTGATTATTATTTATTTTAGGACTATATGTTATTATCAGTGGAACATTTATTTTAAGAGTATTTGTTTTTGCATCTGCCGTCATCAGTGTGTGAATGTGTGTGTGAGAACAGCAGGATCTGTAAAGTGGTTTTGGTCATCCAGAGATGGGTAAAAAAGCACTATGTATGTGAACGCCATTTACCATTTAATTTAAAAATAATTTACTGCCCGTTTGGACTGAATACTTTATTATATGAAAGAGATGTCAGCAGTTTTACTATGGGACATGATTTGAGGTTGAATAAGGTGAAAAAATTAAAATATATGGCATTGTGATACTCGAGATTGCAATATTGTGATTATCATTGAATCGTGATAGAATCGAATCGAGACCCAAGTATCGCAATCCGAATCGAATCGTGAGGTCCCTCGCGATTCCCACCCCTCAGATTCATTACACACAGAGTGATATATTTCAAGCATTTATTTCTTTTAATTTTGATGGCTATGGCTTATAGCTCATGAAAACTCCAAACTCAGTTTCTCAAAACATTAAAATATTCCATAAAATTAATTTTTTTTTAAAAATTCACCTTATTCTTGGGGGTGGTGCTGTAGGAACGATTATGGGTGGAGCTCCCGGTTTCGGCTGACCCAGTGTTAAATCAGTCAGCAGGGGCATTTAAAATAGCGTTTTTAAGTTTTTCATTTTAATGTATAGTCCACATACGTGTTTTGCACTCAAGTGGCAGCTAATTTCAGCTCTTCTAGGTTTTGTATTTTTTGAATGTTTTGGCGTAGTTCTGGTACTTGCTGGTGTTCGTGGTTGTGCCAGTAGACTGGATAAATGGAGGCTTCTCGCCACACGGTGACAGACAACATCCAATCACGGTGTTGTGGCGTACGTCTGCTCTGAGGTAAATTTGATTATGTCCAACATATTTTAACAAAATGCAGCCGACTTTATGGTGGAGACATGCTGGTTGGAATGCCCACCGCGTCATTATGAGTACAGGCAACAAGAAGTCATGAATCATGACTCTTTTTGTTTGGTAGGGTAAGTCCCAGCAAAACCCCATGAGTGCCTGGTATTATTGGAAAGCTTAGAAATCGTACTTTCTAAAAATACCTATGTTTTTGCGGAAGACTTAACCCCTTAACGCCTGAATTTATTTCCAATTATGAAAAAAAAAAATTTCACTTGTGCTTTTGCTTTCAAGTAGATGCTAAATTAAGTTGAGAAAGTTAATTTGACTATAGCACATAAAATAGATATAATTTTAGGTATGATGCAAATTAGCGACAACAGGCATCTATGGTAAAAAAAAGGTAAAAAAGCACCTGTTCCCATCTCAAGTATGAAGAGTCTTTTATTTAGGCAACAAAGTTATTTTCAGTATTTTCAACTCTCATGACTGCCAAACTATAACCCTAACCCTAACCCTAACCCTAGCAATCAGGAAATGGATGGTGCTCCATCTCTGACCGTTCCTACGAGAAACTAATGCTTGCAAAAGGTTCCTAGGTATGTGTTGGAAGTGCTCCAACCGGAAGTGGAGGAATACAGACGGTATTTTGGTTGCATTTGGGGCGGAAGCGGTTTGATGCCAATTCGCGACAACAGGTGTCAAGGGGTTAACTCCTGACCGATCAAACGTGAGTTTTCAACCTAGCTAAAATATAAACAAATCGTCTTTTTCTGGGTCAGTTTTTGCACACTTCCTACAAATTAAATATCATTTTGATAGTCTTTCAATACAGAATATGGAAATAACGATACATCAGTTTTGAAAATGTCCTCAAAGTGACTCATTTTGCCAGCACGGGTCATTTGTTTACAGCGTTACCATCTTAGCAGCGGTGCTAACTAACAGAGCTACTGTGTATGAGGCCACTTTTCAAGGCCATCTTTCCATCCCTTGACAGTCATGGGAAGTGGTATGATTATATTACTGTTTTGAGGTGCAAGAGGCTGTGGTCCCGCATTTCTAATGCCAAAGTGATTGTTTTTAAACAAGGAAAAGTGTCCCGTTTCAGTGACAACCATATGTTCTAAACTAGTACCGGAAGTTGCTACCATAATTCACGCAAGGCATCATGGGCCCTAGGAATAAGGTGGATAGATTTTTAGTAGAAATGTTGGCCGATTGAAATGTCCATGTACACACTCAATACTTGGTTGGGGCTCCTTTTCCATGAATTACTGCATCAGTGTGGCGTAGTATGAAGGCGATCAGCCTGTGGTACTGCTGAGGTGTTATGGAGGACCAGGCTGCTTTGACAGTGGCCTTCAGCTTGTGTGCATTGTTGGATCTGGTGTCTCATCTTCCTCTTGACCAGTGGTGGACCCTCAGGGCCAGCAAAGCCTTCTCTGCTGGCCTAAACACTATCAGAGTTACAGTTACAACCTTTACAACATATTTGTTCCATGAGGATGTATTAAATTATTCCCAATAGTCTATTCTCTTCATTTTGTAGCTTTTCTCTTGGTTGCACTCCTTCCAGCAGTGTAATGCATGTCAGAGGTTTTTTTTTTGTCCAATCATATTTCAGCCATCTGTGTTGCCAGGGTCAAGCAAATCTGCCTTGGGCCTTCAGGAAGTAACAGTGAAGCTCTGTAGGTTAAATTAACTGTTAAACTTATCTTGTTGCTTTAACCAATCAGATGTCTTCTGTACATCCAGAGGTACGCATAGAAGGCATCCGAGAACGTCGGCATTTTCACGTCTTTTGATTGGATGGTTAGACTTCTCCAACCACAATGCAGAGGATCCTAGCTAGCAAAATACCAGTGCAAGGACTTGCTTAAGCAGCTACAATATGCTGTGTCTGTTTAAATATAATAGCTGTTTTTCACCTAGAATGGCTGACAGGGGAGAGGAAAATGATTTGGTTGCTGATATTTAAAAAAAATCAATTTTCCAGATGGACTTTTCAAGAAAAGCTGGTCGTTGTGAAGAGAGGTCGGCCAACCCTGAAGCTAGCAGGCCCATCTCAACAGGGGAAAGGATTTGTCAATCACTTCCATGTTAACGAGCGGCATCCTTGGATTACAGCCTCTGAGGAGTGCTGCAAATTATCTTGCTGGGAATGCCTGTTGTTTGCAGCTGGTGGAGTAGATACTTGGAGCCAGACGGGGTTTGCTAACTTGAGCTGTCTGTCACACCATGGTGATTTAGGCAGCGTTTGCCAAACATATAAAAATTGGTTTAAACCACTGGGATACGTCGAATTTTTCACTTTTGGCCGTATGCATCACGTATCCATAATGACTTGGACATATAATTAAGTAATAGTAACTTAAACCAACTATTGCTTAGCATGTTGCCGACATTCACAATTTAGGCGCAACAATGATCTAACTTCTGCATAGCATAGTCATGCCAAACTGCCGTTGCCTCCCGATCCATGAATCCTAGGTGTGGGAGAGCTCATCTCTGTTCAATCCAAATGATTCTCCCCTCCAGAGGCCACGGCGGGGGGCGTGGCCGACCTGGCAGAGCTGTCAAATCTGTCAAGTCAGCCACGCCTAAAACAGCTGATGTGACATGTCAGGAACAACAGATAACAGTTGTCACAACCTGGCTCAATGGCACGCGAACTGATGGCGATACAAAGTTTATTTTCAATAAAGTGAAAAAAAATAAAACCAAGATAATGCATGGAGTGTGCTTTTGCTGGGAGGCACAGCCAACAGCAAAGTAAACAGCTGTGCTCTGCACTTCAGGCAATCAGCTGATTGAATCCTCCTCCTCCGGTGTTCTGACATTTTGGCATATCTATCACAACAACACAGGACAGATGATCGTATAGGCTTCATTTAAATGTAAAAAACCCAGACAGGTCCCGCGTATTTAACTCTGTATGTGTGTGTGTGTGGGGGGGGGGTGCAGGCAGAGAGCTCTGTACGAGTTTTTCCTGTGAACCAACACTGCAAATATTTGCTACGCGAATGCGGGACGTTATCAGCCATAGGCTGGATACGTCAGAAAATTTTCAGCATGCTGAAAATTAATTTTTAGAGGAGCTCGGTGAACAAAGCCATATACCAGCGTGCTTCAGCATGCTCTTAACTTAGACAAAACTGAGCCATAACTGATTCACATACCCCAGCGTATTCTCCAAATGTGTCATACGTTTTGCAAATATTGCCTAAATCATCTAGGTGTGACAGGGCCTTAAGGCAGCAGTGAGACACCAAAGCACAGCCACCAACTGGACAAGCAACATTACTGTTAAACCTTTGGGGAAACATGAGTGGATCTGCAGCTCAACAAACAAATGCTGCATGGAAATGGAGCTCTACAATGAAAAGGTAAAGATTTTTAAAACTATAATTTTATAGTTAAAGTTATCCTTAACATGCTTTGTGTGGATGGCCCAATAGGCTATTTTTATGAGGTTTAGTATTCATGGCACTTAAATCGGGTAGATCACCACTGAAGGCCTAGTTGTAAAATACAAGGTCCACCACTGCTCTTGACAATACTCCATAGATTCTCTATGGAGTTTAGGTCAGGAGAGTTTGCTGGCCAATCATTAAACCAGATTTTGGTACTTTTGGCAGTGTGGGCAGGTGCCAAGTCCTGCTGGAAAATGAAATCAGCATCTCCATAAAACGTAACAGCAGAGGGAAGCATGAAGTGCTTAAAAATTCCCTGGTAGACGGCTGCACTGACTTTGAACTTGATAAAACACAGTGGACAAACACCAGCAGATGACCTCTCTTCAAATGAAAGTAAATTTTGCATTTCATTTAAAAATCAAGGTCCCACATTCTACGTTATTGAGATGCACCTGTATATCCACTATCCCTCCTCTGCACATGTCCAAACCATCTCAGTCTTGTTTCTTTTACTTTTTCTCCAAACCACTTAACCGCTCATTTCTAATCCCGTCCCTCCTAGTCACTACCAATGAGAATCTTAGCATCTTAAATTCTACAACCTCCAGTTCTGCCTCCTGTCTTTTTGTCAGTGCCACCATCTCCAAACCGTACATCATAGCAGGTCTCACTACCATCTTACAGTATAAACCTTTCCCTTCACTCTAGCTGCTATCCTTCTGTCGCAAATCACCACAACACTCATCTCCAGCCACTTCATTCTGGTTGCACTCTCTTCTTCTCTCCTCTTGTGCATTTTCCATTGCTTTAGATTGTTGACCCCAGGTATTTAAACTCATCTACCTTCTCTCTACTCTCTCTACTCCTTCCATCTTCACATTACACCTGCCTCCCTTTCATTCACACTCATGTATCCTGTCTGACTTCTACTGACTTTCATTCATCTTCTCTCCAGAGCATACCTCCACCTCTTCAAGTTCTCTTCCACCTGCTCCCTACTCTCGTTACAGATGACAATGTTGTCTGCAAACATCATGGTCCACAGAGACTCCTGCCTGACATCGTCTGTCAGCCTGTCCATCTCCATGGCAAACAAGAAGGGGCTCAGAGCTAATCCCTGATGTAATCCCACCCCCACCTTGAATCCCTCTGTCACTCTTACAGCACACCTCACCACCATCTTGCAATCCTCACACATGTTCCTAAGCTAGAAAAAAATATCTAAAACAAAATATATGGTCAAGAGTTAGATAATGATATAATAATAGGATTTTTACAAAATAGCGATCAAAACTGGCCAGATCAACTGTTAAGCTGATGTCAGGCAGCCTCTCCATCACCTCCTCCCCACTGAAATGAGCTGTATCCAGTTGCAATGATCGAGTCCGCCGCCTAGCACACTAATGCCAGTGCTGCATAATGGCAAAAATATTCAAAGATTCAAGATTCAAAGATTTTATTTGTCAATACTACTATACGTACAGGACATACAGGAGAATTGAAATGGTGTTTCTCTTGCTTTTCATTGGTGTGCATAATATAAAAAGAAAAAGGAATAAGGCTGGAAAAAACAACAACAGCAGTCTATGTACAGTAATGCAACCCGCAGTGCAAATGGCAACAAAAGATAGACCCAGACCTCCCATAGTGCAAACAGAGATAAACGATTAACTAGCGATGTAATATCCATAATTGCAGCTCAGTGCGGTAGTGTAGGTGCAGACAGTAACAGATAGGACTGCACATGATCAGTATTGCAATGACAGACAGACAGCAGCAGATATGGCATTTGTGCAAATGGTTGCAGTTAATGTGCAGAGACATACAACAGCAAATGTATTACTGCTGGTGTGCCAGTCTTTCTGTGCCAACAGCTGAGGTAGTTATTGTGCAGGTGATTGCATTACCATCTGGGGGGGGGGGGGGGGAGTGGACAGAGGGTTTTTTTTTTTTTTTTTGATAATTACGTGACCAATAGATGCATTTCAGGAGGCTAAAGCCTACAAAAAAAAAAAAAAAAAAATCAATATAACAAAATAAGACAGAATGACATGAGATACTATAGACTGTGGATTAGTGAGCCAGGTGGAAACAGGGATGCCTATTAAGGTGACTGAAATCTAAAGAAAATAACAGTATACAGTCATGTGAAAAAATTAGGACACCCTGTAAAAGCATATGTGGTGGGTTTTTTTTTTTTTTTTACATATTTGGCCATATGGATACTTAATATCAATGTTAAAAAATACTGTGAGATTTATGTAATACAACTAAACAATTAAAAATGAACTGACTTTTTTCAAATTTTCTGTAAAATGTAATTCTAAACAAATAGTGAGGAATAAATTAAGACACCCCCATCTTTTTTAGGACACCCCCACATTAATTCCCACTTAAAATGGCTAAAATAAATTTTAAAAAATGCAAATAAAAACAAAAAGAAGGTTAGACATAGATATGTGAACATTTCTTAATAAAGAACTGAATATTTAAAGGGGTGTCCAAATTTTTCACATGACTAAGTACCAATGTTAGCTCTTAAGCTAACACCTTTGGCTTCCTGCCCGTCTACATGCAGACAGCGAGGCTGGCCAACAACAGACCAGTGGGCAGGTATCAAGGCTAGTGACATTGATCTTTTAGCAACATTTACCTTTTAGCCAAGTTCCGAAGCAAACCCAGAAGAGTTAAAACGATTTATTGGAGAGAAAAACAGTATAAAGGCGATGTGCTTTTTTAAGAGAAGTGTGCTTTAATATTTTTTCAATAATTACATGACCAATAGATGCATTTCAGGAGGTTAAAACCTACAAAAAAACCAACTATTTTTCAGTCAGTGACCCCTTTAAGAGACAAATCTTTCTTGATTAAAAAAAATCCATTCCAGTTTCTGTTGAATCTCAACGCAAGAACACATCAGTCTACTTAAGGAGGTACTAATTAGGTGAACACATGAGACATATAAAAATCAAGGTTATTTCACCAAATAATGATTTTTGAGTTCTTCTCAAGTTAAAATATTAGTATTGCATTGTTTAAGACTGAATATGAACTAGTTTTCTTCATATTATTTGAGGTCTGAAAACACAGTCTATTTTTGTTGTTTTGACTAGCTGTCATTTTCTGCAAATAAATGCTCTAATTCACAATATTTTGACTTGGAATTTGAGTGATTTGTTTTCCGTAGTTTAAAAAATAAAACAAAATTGTTAATTTTATTGAAACACAAAGCTATAAATAGTATACCAAACAAATTACAAATTTTGCAGTGGCCTCTCAATTTTTTTCTAGCACTGTGTGACCTTGGCAATTAAAATGTGTTTTTCAGACTTAAACCTGCATAAGTCTGCATCTGATGAAGTTAAGGATGCAATGCATGCTCAGCTGTGTGTGTTTTTAACTAGCTGATAACGTAGGGAGACCATAATCTTGCCACTTTTCTGTGTGGAATATTTGCAGGAAAGAAGGAAACTGTCAAGCAGCACTGCCTTGTCCTGGAGCACAGTGAAGGAAAAATGGGATTTATATTGTCAGCCTCCCACCTCTCCTCTCCAGTGTGCACACTTCCCACATGTCTCTCCCTTTTAGTGTCCTCCGTCCTCTCTAAAGGCTTCTCTTTTGTCCCTCATCGCCCACAGATTTCTCATCTCCAGAAATAGAGGTCTGTCCTGTGATATCATGTTAGACAGAACTGATATGAGGCACGAATACAGATTCTGTAATTCCTGCTTGCTATTAATTAAACTGATAATGGTTTCTGAGAATCGTTTATCTTGGATGATTAAAGATATATTGTCAGGTCTATTTTATTCTCATTCGCTGAGTCAAATTAATTTATTTGCTAATTATCTGCAAGCTTAATGGTTCAAACAGAAACTGAGCTGAACCTAATCAAGGATGAGGAAATACTCATCTGACAAATTTAATTCAGCAGTTTTGTAGAAGTTAGGTCTGCAAAAAACTAAATTACATGATTGATATATTTGAAAAACATTTTTTTTTTACTCAGAAGATTAAACTAAATATGGTGACATTTTTACTCTATAGAGCAAAAAGCTAACACTGCAATCTACTATGCTGAAGTACCTCAGTAGTACTTTACTCTCTACTACCACTAATAAAAGGCTAGGTCGCTGAAAAAAAAATCAGTCCAGTTATCATAAAATATCATGTGGATGGAGGGACAGACGCTGCCTCATCACTTTAGGCTTCACCAGAATGACCTAAAAACTGATTTAATTCATCAATGATCAAACCAGTTATTTCAAAAACCCACTGAATAAAGGTAAAGGTCAACTTTTCTTTTTCAAACAGTACTGACACCCAAATGCCAAATCAAAAGGAGTCACCCTCACTGACAGAAGAGCGGGCAATACACCAAATTCACATTGTATGACAACTTTTACAAAAATAGTACTGAAAACAGCTCAAATCAAACCAAGCTAATATTGAAAACATGTGACCTTGAAGTTTTGAAATCAAAACATTTACCATCTCATATTGGTTTGTGGGGTCATCAGCCCAGACACTGTTTACTGATGTCTGACCATCCGTGTCTTCCTGTCTTCTTTACTAGTTTTACAAATCAAGTCCATGCAATGGTAGCGACAGTCTATTTTTTAGCTGTGGATATTCATAATCCAGATGTCAAAAGAGTGAGCATGGCCCAAAATGCTGTCAAAACACAAGCATTAATACTGGCTGACCACCAAATGCTATGCCCTAATTCAGAGTTTGTATTAAGCCTGAGGCTTGAATTAAAGTGGTGCAGTCCATAATTAGTTGTCAGATGTGTGGGGCATGTTTATTCCAAGTTCATATTTGCTATTACAGCAGTGCAAAAATGAATTTTCTGCCAGGCGCAAAGTGCAACGAGGCTGTCTGAATGCTCTTAATTATTCAGAGGTGTGTTTGGATTTGGATTTGGGATCTCATTCACGAGTGAGGGGAGAATGGAGCGAGAGATTGACAGACGGATCGAAGCAGCATCTGCAGTGATGTGGACATTGTACCAGTCTGTTGTGGTGAAGAGGGAGCTGAGCTCTAAAGCAAAGCTGTCAATTTAACGGTCAATCTATGTTGCTACCCTCGCCTATGGTCATGAGCTTTGGGTAATGACCGAAAGAATGAGATCACGGATACAAGCAGCTGAAATGAGCTTTCTCCGTAGGATTGCTGGACTCACCCTTAGAGAGAGGGTGAGGCGCTCAGTCATCCGGAAGAGGCTCAGAGTAGAACTGCTGCTCCTCCATATCAAAAGGAACCAGTTGAGATGGTTTGGGCATCTGATCAGGATGCCTCCTGGACGCCTCCCACTTGAGGTGTTTTGGGCAGGTCCAACTGGGAGGAGACCCTGGGGCAGACCCAGGACATGCTTGAGAGACTACATCTCCCAGCTGGCCTGGGAACATCTTAATATCCTCTCTGAAGAGCTGAAGCAGGTGACCGGGGAGAGGGAAGTTTGGGCTTCTCTACTTGAGCTGCTGCCTTTATGACACAGACCTCTGAAAAAGCGGTAGAAAATGGATGGATGGCTGGATGTATTTGGACTGCCACATGAAATAAACCAGTCGCTGTCTTTGCTCTCATTCCCTTTAATAAATGGGCGCAAGATCAAGACTTAATCCTAATACGACAGTGTTTAAATGGGAGACAAATCCATTTTGCGCCGAGGACAATGCAAGCTCATTCACAAAGTGAAAATGCATTTAAGAGCAAGGAGCTTTTTAACCTCCTCCACAGCCTTGCTTGCACTGGGAAGACTTGATCATAATTATGCACAGATGAGAGGTGTAGGCTACAATTCTGAAATTATGCCAGCCTTTCTCTTTGTCCATGATTTTGACAAAGTTATAAGATTTCCTTCAGTTTTATTATCATTCATCCGAACTTCTTTTAAAAAGAGAAAGAGGAGCTGCTGCATTAATCTCATCTGTTGAATGCAAAATTGTTGTGTTTTAACCCAAAACAACTGTCAGGATATTTTCATTTTAATTATTCTATTAAAAGAATGGCAGTGAATTAGGTAAAAAAAAAAAAATTGTAAAAACTGTCATCATTAGATAATGATGAATGTTTTGCATGCACCTGCTGGCTCTTCTCCAGAGCTGGGTCACAGGCTATAGGGCAGACTAGTCCTACTGCGGTCCGGTAGTTAAATTAAAAAGAGGACTGAACCGTAAACCCATGCACTATTTTTTTCTCTGTGCAGTGAAAAGCTCTACTGCATCTTCAAATAGTTTGTATTTAATTGTCCTCATTTAACAGAAAACAACAGCTGAGTATGTGTTTTTCCTTAATTAGGATGCATGAGCACAAACGAACACGAGATATGATGATGTAATATGATGAATAACCATGTTTCAGATCAGAATTTTACTGTTTATATGTACCCTGAAAAAGATGATCTGATTATGATGTGCATTTACATGTGTCACATGTTTGAATGGACTAAATCATTTTGACATGCACAGAATTGTCTGACATTCCGGAAATAGTAGAAGAAGCAACTTTTGATGTAAACAAACAAGCTTCGCGTGTCTTTCTCTTTTTGAAATGGACCTGTATTGTGTTATTCAGACTGTACTTTTGCTTCTGCTGGTCTCCGTAATGAAGCTACAAGCCCAGCAGTACATACTTCTGCATATGCCGAACAGAGAGACAGCAGGACGATACGGACCAGTTCTGTTTTACTCCCGCCATGTCTTCCGCTAGCTGCTCTAAAGGCATAAATATGTTATGTCGACATGTATGGTTGACGTACAGGCATGCACAGTAAACATATTTTCTATCCAAACTTCGGAATAAGTGTTTATATGCACATCAATCAGATCAAGAATTGGCATAACCTACCCGTCTCGTTTGGAAGGAAATTTTGATCCGAAGGAGTGTGATCGGGTCAGAATCTTCAGATTAGCGTGTTCACATGAAGCATTTTTATTCCAGTCAGGCTTTTATTCCGGTTACTTGTGTCCATGTAAACATGGCTACTGACACACACAACAGATTAGTGGACAGAATACAACCCCAATTCCGGTGGAGTTGGGACATTGTGCAAAACCAGGGCTTGACATTAACATCCACCAATCCAGCCCAGTACAGAAGAAGTAGTGGACGGAGTCTGGCTTGCTAGGTACAGGAGAAGCCACAGACAGTCTGCACCGCGGATCAGTTGTTGCATGTCTAAGGGTCATTTACATTTACAAAGGTTGTAAGAGTTCAAGTAAAATTTAGCATGCCATAGTCAAATTTGATCATGTTAAACATATTTTTCCAATCACAAAATTGTATCTAGCGAAAAGGCTGAGTGACTAGTAACTTTGGAAAATCACTAGCCACAGCGGCTTGTTCAGGTTCAGGTTCAGGTTACTTTATTTGTACCCATAGATAGATTTGTTTTGCAGTCAGGTGACATCCATATTTACAAACCACAATTACATTCAACAACGACACAAACACAGGCACACATGAAGCTACTATAAACATGATAAAAGTACTCAAGGCTCCACCAATCAGGACATAGCATGGCATTGCAACTGCCATGGTTTTTAATGATTGTCGTTTTTGTGTTTTTGTTGTTTATTGATACTGTGTTTTATCTATTTCTGTAAAGTGTACTTGAGTGTCTTGAAAAGCGCTTTTAAATAAAATGTATTATTATTATAGGACAAAGAGATAAGAGGAAAAAACAAAGAGATAAGAGAGAAGGGTCATATTAAAAAGTTAAAGACTAGTCAAAGAGGTTAAAAACTCAAAAGTCTAAAACCCAATAAAAGATTTAGAACCCAAATAAAAAACCTACAAAAATAAGTAAATATAAAATAAAATTAATAAATAGGTAACTAAATTATGTGCAACATATTGCTACATCTTGTTCAACTCTTTAACAGCAGCAGGAACAAAGCTGTTTTTGTAGCGCTGGGTTTTACTTTTTGGGACAGCAAACCTCCATCTGGAGGGAAGAAGCTGAAAGTGGCAGTGCAAAGGGTGGGAGTCATCATTTAAAATGGAGGTAGCAATCCTCTGTACCTGTCTGGTGTACAGGGATGTCAGGCTCCGCTGTGACTCACCAAGCAAACGACTGGACCATCTAACAACCTGATCCAAGGATTTCCTCTGTTTCAGTTTTATCTGACCAAACCATGAAACTAAAGAAAAGGATAAAACAGATTCAATAAAAGCCCGATAAAACATTGTCATTATGGTTTGGTCAATTTGGAAACGTGCAAGTTTCCTTAAACAATGCAAATGTTGCTGACCCTTTTTGCACACCCTTTCACAGTTCTCTTCAAAGTTTAAATTACTATCAATAATTGTCCCGAGATATTTGTAGGATTGTACACATTCAGTGGTCTGGCCTTTTAGTACAGTGACTTTGTGCCTGGGAGTTTTCCTCCTAAAGTCAATAATCATATCTTTAGTTTTTGTCGTATTTAGCTGCAGGTAGGAATCCTCACACCGGTGAACAAAATCATCAACTACCGGGCCGTGGCCACTCTCACCATCCTGGAGGAGACTGGCAACAACTGAATCATCAGCATACTTTATAATGTGTCTGTTGTCATGTCTGCTCCGACACATGTTTGTGTACAGGATGAAGAGTAGTGGTGACAACACACACCCCTGAGGAGAGCCAGTAGAAGAACACTTTTGGTCAGACAATGTACCATTGACCCTTACTCTCTGTGTCCTGTTGGTTAAAAAATCCAGAATCCAACCCATTAGATTATTACTCAAATCAAATTGTTGCAGGAGCCTTTCAACTAAAATATGAGGTTGGATTGTATTAAAGGCGGAAGAAAAGTCCACAAATAAAAGCCTGGCGTGTGTCCCATTAAAATCCAGATGTTTAAAAAGCATGTTAAACAGAGTGACAGTGGCATCCTCCACTCCTCTGTGAGCCCTATAGGAAAACTGCAAAGGATCCAATGCGTGCTCAGTCTGCTTTAGGACCTCAAATCTGACCAGTTTTTCAAAAATTTTCATTAAAATTGAAGTCAAAGCAACTAGTCTAAAATCATTTACCGTTTTAGGACAGCTGGATTTTGGAATGGGGACAACCACGGCATCTTTCCAGATCTTAGGCACATGTTGTGTCTGTAAGGACTTATTGAAAATATAGTGAAACATAGGACTCATTTCATGTGCACAGGACTTTACCAAGCGCCCACAAATATTATCAGGGCCCTGACTTTTGTTCACTTTTACAGCACAGAACGCCCTTTTAACATCCTACACCTCAATATTAAAGTGCTGATTGTTTTTGAGTTTCTGTTTCAAATCTTGGGTTTCTGTGCTAAAATCAAAGGAATCAAAACGACCATAAAAACAATTAAGGCTTGTGAACAAAAAAGTTAATGTCAAGCCATGTGTAAAATGTAAATAAAAACAAAATACAATGATTCAAAAATCATTTTCAAACTACATTCAATTGAATACACTACAAAGACAAGATATTTAGGGGCAGATTTACTAACGTGCTGCACCATCGCAAAACCCTGTTTTGGCGTTAAAAAAAAAACTACTGTTGAGGTTTACTAAAGGGCGCAGGGCAAAATTTGCAGTGGAAAGGCTTAATTTTGCGCCTGGCCTCATAGCATATGTATTTGTGGGGGTTGTCATGTCAACGTGCAAATTTGAAGGAAGGGAGTTTTTAAATGACTGGCACAAGGTGATTTACTAAGGTTTGCGGTTGTCAGTCTCCTGCTAAATGCGCCAGGATTTAACGCCCCAAAAAAGCTTGTCTTAATTCATTTGCACCTGACATGATAGCAACCGTTGGTGCCAGGAGGAGACACTGGCGAGAACCAAGGGCGCATGGCAGAAGCTTCTCTCTGTCCATGACTTTATTTGGCATGACAGAAGAACAGATTGAGTTGCTTTCTGACTGACCATTTCTTTGTGCTCACACTGATTGTACAAAATAGTGTTGAATAACAAACATACAACAAAGACAGTATGATTACATTTTTCCCATGACACGGGTAATCAGTAGGTAATGTCTGACTCACTCTTGAGGACTTGTATGAATGGATGATGGATGACAGTCATTTTGTGTTACCGACAGACTGCTATGATGATGATGATGATGATGATGAAGAAGAACAGATTATATGAATATCAATGGTCTGACAGAGATCAGTGTTATGCTGAACTGGACATCAGCTGACAGTTTTTTTTAAATTTCATTTGTTTATACTGTATATAGCGTACTACATGAATTTGTAGCCATAAAATAGGATATAGGAGCCCTTATACCCGCAGAGGACATACTGATGGTGTCAGCTGATAGTGACTTTTTTTCTCTTTTCTGCGGAGGTTAGACTGGGATCTGGAGTTTTCCTATCAGTTCCCCCTCACTCTTGAAGCAAAATATTCCACATTGCCAATTTTATTTGTTTTTTTCCTCTGTCCATATTTCTATATTTACAGTATTTGTTTTTGCTGTGCATAAAACGGTAATTCAGTTCCCTCTTCTCTCCATTTCTCTCTCCCAGTTCAGGATACACAATATGGAAAACAATGATGAGATTATTAACAAAAAGCACACACAGATCCATAGAAACATCCCCCGAAATTGCAACACCATAACTCAATGGCATTTATGAAAAGCTGTGAACTGGGAGACCTGTAGATTTTGTTAAAACAAAGTTATTCATATAATAAAACCCCAGAGTCTCCATCAGGCCATCTTGATGGTTCTAGTGTTAATAAAATAAACACGTTGGTTAAATAATCAATTTATTCATGAATAGTCCTTTATTAAATTAGATACAAATGCTTCATTTACACATATTAAACAAAAAAGTCTGAGATGTTAAATGAAAATCTAAATTTTGAAATATAATGAACAAAAAAACTATTTTAGTGGGGTTTGCGCTTAAACAAAAACTTAAAAAAAAAAAAGCTTTATATATTATGCTCCTCCGAACTGGCTGTGCCTGTGTTGATGACCCACTTCCTCATCAGCTGTGCCTGTGTGCAATTTTGTGGTGCTCTTGGCAGTTGGGTGCGCATTATTGAAATGAAGTGACTGTGTCTGTGTTCATAATTTTTGCCTGTTGTTAGTAGATCACTGGCAAAAATTGGCCACTCCATGAGGCACTCTGTCTAATTTGCGCACTCGCTAATTTGCACTGCCTTAGTAAATCTGCCTCTTAATGTTCAAACTGATAAACTTTGTTATTTTGTTACAAATATTTACTCATTTTGAATTTGATTCCTGCAACATGTTCCAAAAAATCTAGGACAGGGGCAACAAAATACTGGGAAAG
The DNA here is from genome assembly GCA_020510985.1 of Pholidichthys leucotaenia. Classification (NCBI taxonomy): domain Eukaryota; kingdom Metazoa; phylum Chordata; class Actinopteri; order Cichliformes; family Pholidichthyidae; genus Pholidichthys; species Pholidichthys leucotaenia. The sequence goes on along the minus strand of CM035843.1, from coordinate 356,600,433 downwards.
CTAAGGAATGCTCAAAAAAGCCCTAGTTGGAACATTCCACAGGTGAACAGGTTACTTGGAAACAGGTGAATTTCATGAGCACATCCCTGAAAGGCCCAGTTGTTCACAAGCAAGGATAAGATGAGGTTCACCACTTTGTGAACAACTGTGTGAGCAGAGTCCAAAGGTTTAAGAACGTTTCTCAATGTACAATTGCAACAAATTTAAGAATTTCATCATCTACAGTCCATAATATCATCAAAATATTTAGATCATCTTGAGAAATTTCTGCATGCAAGGCCAAAAACCAACATTGAATGCCCATGACCTTCCCTCAGGCAGCACTGCTTTAAAAACGAACACCATTCTGTACAGGATATAACCACATTGGCTCAGGAATACTTTGGAAAACCATTGTCAGTTAATACAGTTCATCACTACATCTACAAGTGCAAGGTAAAATTCTACCATGGAAAGAAAAAGCCATATCAACAACACCCAGAAACATCACTGGTTGCTCTGGGCCCGACTCATCTGAGATGGACTGATGCAAAGTGGAAGAGTGCTATGGTCTGACGAGACCACATTTCAAATTTTCTTTTGAAATCATGGACATTGTGTCCTCTGGGCTAAAGAGGAAAAATGACCACCCGGATTGTTATCAGCGCAAAGTTCAAAAGCCAGGATGTGTTAGTATGAGGGTGTGTTAGTGCCCAACTTACACATCTGTGAAGGCACCTTTAATGCAGAAGAGTACATAGAGGTTTTGGAGCAACATATACTTCCATCCAAGCACTGTCTTTTTCAGGGATATCCTTGCTTATTTCAGTAAGACAATGCCAAGCCACATTCTGCACGTGTTACAACAACGTGGCTTCGAAGTAAAAGAGTGTGGGTATTAGACTGGTCTGCTTGCAGTCCAGACCTGTCTCACACTGCAAATGTGTGGTGCATTATGAAGCGCAAAATATGCCAACGGAGACTCCGGACTGTTGAGCAACTGAAGTCATACGTCAAGCAAGAGTGGGAAAGAATTCCACTTACAAAGCTTCAATAATTACTGTCCTCCCATCCTAAACAGTTATTGAGTATTGTTAAAATGAAATGTGATGTAACAGAGTGGTAAACATGCTCCTGTCCCAGCTTTTTTGGAACATGTTGCATCAAAGTCAAAATAAGTGAATATTTGCAAAAAATAATAAGGTTTATCAGTTTGAACATTAATCTTGTCTTTGTAGTGCATTCAATTAAATATAGGCTGAAAAGGATTTTTAAATCATTATATTTTGTTTTAATTTATGTTTTACACAATGTCCCAACTTCACCGGAATTGGAGATGTACTTTGTCACAGAAAGGTCTGATGTTTAAAATCTTCAGACTGACAATCTCCCATCATGCCTCCCCCATGCGCGGCATCCACATGCTCCCTCTTCATTCATTCATTCATTCATTCATTCATTCATTCACATAAAAAAATTAATACATTAATGCCTAATCTAGACTCCAATGGTAAGTCCGCAATTAAAATGAGAATGTGGATGGAATAAAAAACTATTAAGTGTATCCTCATCTATATTATAATTAAAATGATGGGTGATTAGATTATAACTGGTACAATGGTCTCCATTAAAATAATTGAAAATCCTAGCACATGCTGTTTCCTCATGAGCTCCTGTCAGTAGGGCGTGCACGATTTCAAAACACGTTGTTGAAACAGCATTAAACAATACACTTATGATGACAGACCTCCTTTTTCCTGATCAAGAGTACGTTGTCATAAAATGCACCAAAATATCAATGCGCATGAGACTGCGCGCTGCCACACCTCTTTCAAATGAGCCTCCTCCTCCCAGAGCCAATCCAGCGCACTGTCGACTGGTAATTAGATGGTCTGATGCAAAGCGTAAAAACAATGTGCTGACAGAAACTAACAAAAGCACTGGCGTAAGGCAAGAAGCGTGGCGCAAAAACGCACTGTTGATCCTCATAATAGGGCAAGCATCAGGGATCTACTTCGCTGCAACACAACAGTTATGTATACATATTCATTTTATTTACATTGCTCGTTTTTTTTATTGCTCCTGACCTAAGATGCCCAAATGGCTAAGTGTGAATTTAAATATTACTTGAGTTTCAATATGCTAACAACTGTGAAAATCTGTTTTCAAAGACAAAAATCTCAATCTTTCTACTCCAAATCTTCCTATCTTCTCATTACCCCCTTACATCCTACCATCATCTAAAATCTTAACCTGTCCTCGCTTCCCTCATTCTATCCTAACCTTTTTCTGGCCTTATTATCTCCCTCTGTAATCCTCTCACCCACTTCTTCCCTCAATTGACAACTCTCCTGTCATCGCTTTTCTCAATTTATGGTTCCTCTCTTCCTCCCCTCAGTCTCTTCCTTTCCCTCTCGCTCCTGCTGAGAGCCTTCTACAAAGATACTCCACAAGTCTCCATGGCCACAGTTGTCACGGCAGCAAGCTGTGCTGTATGTAAAATAAGGAGAGAAAGGAACACAATGAATATAAATATCCATTCAGTCTAAACACTGTATATCATAAAGACTGATACCAAGATCAGAAATCACACTGAATCAGATGTCCACCCATGCTCCAACATGTAACTGTTTTGTTGCTACACAGCATGCCATGTCACATTACGACTGCTGGACAGGTACAACCCTCAGGGGATGGCAATTTAAAGGGAACATATGATGCACTTTTTCAGTGCATTTCACAGTTACCAGGGGTTTTTAATTTTTTTTTAACCTTTGTTTATACAGGGCAGTTCCATTGAGAGGCAACCTCTCTTTATCAAGGACACCCTGTTCACATTCACACAGTTACACATTCACACCTGGAAGCTGCTCAGTCCAACCACAGACTGACCTGTGGCCACTGAGCAGCTCCACTGGAGCAGTTGGGGTTAAGGTTCTTGCTCAAGGGCACCACAGTGGGGTTAAAGAAGGTGGGGCAAACACTACTAACTGTCCCACCCAGATCTGATCCTGCCAGTCCTGGGATTGAACCAGCGATCCCTCCACTCACCAGTCCATACCACGAACCAGTGGTGGCCTAATGAAATGTCTGTGACATGCTTTAGTCATAATACATCAGCCTTTAATTATTTCAGCAACGTTTTAACCCACTGTAAACAGGGTTTCTCAGAACATCTCATTTCTGTGCATGTTTCTTCAAATGCTCACAAACCCCAATTCATCCCATCCTCCCTCTTTCATTTTGCAGTGATGATGGCGGGGCAGGCACCATTTTGAGGCGAATGTGAGCTGGTTAGCTGTTAGCTCTGGATGGTGAAGCCAGACTGAGTTAAATAACATAACTAATGGACAGGGGAGTGTGGTGTAAGTTGTTGAAAGGATATAGTCAGCCCGTTGGGTACAAAAAGCACTGAAACAACCCTGAACAACTGAATGGCTAACTCTGCTAAAGTTAGGTGGGCTAATCTATTGCCCTGTCTCCATCCAGGTGAGCCAAGACGTAAACAAACCAACCCTGGCCGGCTAGCCGAAGTGCTAGCAGGCTGATGTGCCAGCCAGAATGATGCGGGATATCAACAAATGAACCAGTGAACCAGGTGAAAACAGAAATTTCTAGTGTGGTGACTCGAAAGAAGAAAACAGCAATACAAACCATGACCACCAAGCTAACTCTATAGCAGGGTAGCAGCCATAGGCGCACCGTCTGTGTATGTTTGGATGTTCATGGGGATCCTCCTCACCATTGTTAAAACGGGTGGGGATGAAGGTGTAAGGTTGGTATCATTCTGGTTTTAACACAGAAGCAAAATAAAAACTGCGTGGCTGACCCTAAGAAAATGACAGGGTTGGGTTTTCTTCAACGTTTTCCTGTGGGTAGCTGCTGCAGATACCCAAATAGAAGGTCGAAAGGAAACAGGACATTTTCATCATATATCCCCTTTAACGAGTACCTAAAACAGCAACTGCTGTAACAGCCACAAGTCGATTTCTACACACTCCCACGTTAAAAATATTCAAATTCAGAGGTAAAACTGACATGTGTATAGATTTTAATCTCTATAGCTAATATTGTATATTCCTTCCCTGTTAAAGAGCAATTCCAAGGTCAAGCACACATGTTAATTACTTGGAGAAATGATTCAATAAACAGTTACAAAAATGGTTGTCTGAGCCTTGGAACAAGTTTTAAAGCTGTTTTTGCAGCAGAGTGTCAGCCCCTCCTCAAAAACAGAAGCCTGGCCATGACGTCGGCGGAGGGACGAGAAGCCCTGCAAAATCTGCAGTAGTTCATCCTCTGAATAGGAGGAAATATATGTCTGCATTCATATGAGGGACCACAGCCTTATAACTATGAACCTGTTAGACAGCATAAAACCAGGAGCAGAGGAGGATTAGGAGAAATAAGGAGAACCAGCCAAAAATTAATCGTAGGCGAAAAAAGATGTTATGGTTTATTACTTGGATAGCCAAAAATCCAACATAAATTTCTTAGTTACTTCATCTACTCAAGAAATCAGGTGACTAAAGCTGTGCAGTAACAATAGTTAGTAAGAAAATAAATAAGGACCTGTTTATTCTGCTATTAGAACTTACACTGGTTGTTTTTTTTTTAACCTCAATTTCCCCAAAGATGATAAAGGATTCTCTTATTATCTTAAAATGTAATAATAACAATAAACAACTGTTAACATTTATTTTTTTTTCCACTGCACACTGAATTATAAGACTGATCAACTGCACATCAAAGCTATATTTTTTTTTAAAACTTTATGGAAAACATGACTGCACAATTGGTATATGCTGTCAGAGAATGTTGAACGTATCATGAATCAATCATACATTGCAGCTTGGTAAGGAGCAGTTAGTGGGGTCTTTTCCATGCTATATATTGACTGGTATTATCACACACTCATAATTATAATATATAATATCTGCAACATTTCTAGACACTGTTGATGTACAGTTTCTTTTAAATATTTGTTTTCACGAAATGATTGTCTTGTTCACTAGCTACCTGACACGTTCAAAAATGAGACACAACTCAACCGAGTGACTGAAGTAGATTCAGATCTCAGACAGACAAACGGGACAAACCAAAAAGGTGAGTCATTCCACTGCTCAATACATTTAAAGGCTGCTGAGTAATAACTGGAAATTCAGTCCTGGTACTTTAATAGGAAAACTCCACATACCCTAGTGTAGGGCTGGGCGATAAATCAAATTAATTCGATTAATTCGCCTTTTTAAAAGTTGACGATTTGAAAATTTGCTAAATCGTAAAATCGAGGTGACCTTAAATAAATAAAATACGGGTTCTTCTTCTGCCTTTTATGACTTGAGCATTGGCGTATGCTTCCGCCTCTTGTCTCCTTCCGCCTCTTGTCTCCTTCCGCCTAAGCACTCATGCTCCGGCCATGGCGGACACAGCACAATCCGAAGAGTTGGTAGCGAGAAAAGGGACTCATATTACCTCGATTATATGGAAGTGGTTCAGCTTTGACAAGACCGACGCAGAGCAAACTGCAGTCCTGTGCAAGGTTTGCAGAAAAACTGTGAAAACGAAGAGCAGCAGCAGCACAACTAACCTCTATCAGCACCTCCGGCAGAGGCACCCTAAAGAATGGGAGGAGTGCTCGCAGCTACGGGAGTGCAGCATGGCTAGCACTAGCCAAAGCAAACAAGGTCACGCCGCGAAGAAACAACAAACTTTAGCCGCATCATTTTCTAGTGTCGTGCCATACGATAAGTCAGGGGCACGGTGGAAGCAGATGACTGAAGCCATTGCTGTTCATTTAGGGATGGATATGGCGCCTATTTACACCGTAGAGAAGCCTGGCTTTCTCCACATGCTAAAAGTTTGGGATCCAAAATACCAACCACCGAGTCGTAAATACTTTGCGGAGGTTGCACTACCAAAACTGTACAACGAAACACGACAAGCGCTTTATGAAAAGCTGGACACAGTTTTATTTTTTTCTGCTACTACAGACCTTTGGTCCAGTCGATCTCTTCAACCGTACTTGAGTTTAACAGTGCATTATATCGACGAGAACTGGAGTCTGAACAGCTGCTGTTTACAAACCACCTACTTTCCTGAAGATCACGCTGGAGAGCTCATTGCACAGGGACTCAAAGACTCCTTGGCACTGTGGAAGTTGGATGAGGAGAAAATGGTGTGTATGACTACTGACAGTGGCACAAATATGATGAAGGCCCTGAAGCTAAACCAGTGGACCCACCTCAGCTGCTTTGGACACAGGCTCCACAACGCAATAGGCAAGTAAAATGCAATGTGCACCATCATTTAAAATACAACATAAATCTTTACTATTAAAATTTAAAGCAACACCTACTAAACATTATCAGGCATAATATTACTTGTTTAATTTACAGGGTTTTTTAAAAAATTTATTTTCTCCTATAATACCACTTTTTTTAAGCGGTGGTATATTCTTGATTCATTTATGACAACCACATACAAATTTATGTAATATTGCATTAATAATGCTAAGTGTATTAATCATTCTTTTTCTTTACAGAGAATGCTTGTAAGGATGCTCGCATCGAACGTGCCGTAGGAGTCTGCAAGAAAGTCATCAGTGCCTTCTCCTTTAGTTGGAAGAAGCGGAGAGACATGGCAGTGGTGCAAACAGAACTTGGCCTCCCTGAACATCAGCTCATCTCAGAATCACCTACAAGATGGGGATCACGTCAGCAGATGATTGAGCGTATACTGGAGCAGGAGAAGGCAATTGGACAAATCTTGGGTGCAGATAAGAAAACAAGGCACTTAGTGCCAACCTGGCAGGACATTGATGTTTTAGAGTCAGTAAATAAAGCCATAAAGCCATTACATGACTTTACTGATGCATTGTCTGGTGAGACATATGTGAGCATCTCTTTCATAAAACCAACCCTTCATCTGTTTAACAACAGTTTGCTGAAGTCGGATGATGATGATACTGAGCTCACAAAACAAATCAAAACAGATGTGCTGAAATATCTTAACCAAAAATACAGTGATCAAACCACACAAGACCTCATTGACCTTGCCTCACTACTAGATTCCAGGTTCCGCACAACTTACATTGAGCCAGACAAGATTGCAAAACTAAGAGAGAGAACCATTGCAGAACTCTGTTCCACCATGCATTACAGAGGCATACCAGTTACTCATGCTGCAGATAAAGACAAATTTGAGAGTCAGGTTGTTGAACCCCCAACAAAGATGAAGAAATCCCTCAGCAGCTTCTTTAAAAAGACTCCAGTTGAGGCTGAAACAAAGACCTATGAAGCTAAAGTTAAGGGTGAGCTGTCAGCATACTTGCTGGCACCTGAAACTGATGCAGATTCAGACCCACTTACATGGTGGAAACAGCACGAAACACATTTTCCCAGACTTAGTAAACTGGCAAAAAAGTACCTCTCAATACCCGCAACAAGTGCCCCATCTGAAAGGGTATTTAGTACAGGGGGAAACATTGTAACGTGCACTAGAGCTTGTCTTAAGCCAGAGTCAGTTGACAGGCTTGTTTTTCTTGCAAGAAATCTAAGAGTTTAAAGCAATCAAAGCTGATGCAGTGTTTATGCACAGTATAAATAGGTGATGCGTCAAAGGTAAAACATATCTAAAGTTTATGAAGTTGGTGCTGCTTAAGTTCCTTTTTTTGCACAAGAGGCAGTATTTCACATGTTTACAAGAACTAGTTTCATTGTAGTTTTAAGATATTAGTTTTTGACTTTGACAGTTGATTGTGACCTTCCAGCAAATTATGCACTTTTTTGCACATGGTTCATGTTATTAATGTTTAAGTTTACATTTTTTCTTTTTATTCTAAAATATGTATAACATATTTATTTGCAGAATTGTAGCAAAAGTTGAGCCGTCATTTGTGTGACATATGAAGTGTTTGAGCTTTCGCCTATAATCCAAACAAGCTTTGTCAGCAACACTGATATGTTTGTAGAATATTTTTGTTTGCACAAGATTTATTTTTTAATAAATCAAGCTCCTTTTGAAATACATGTGTGTTGAGTTAATTGATTAAAATCGATTAATATCGTAATCGTCCAAGATGACCAAAAAAAATCGAGATTTTATTTTTTGGCCACATCGCCCAGCCCTACCCTAGTGGTAGCTCGTAAAACAGAAAGAAACAAAAATCATTTTAATAAAAGGCTGTCTAAATAATTCCAGCAACTTTGTACGATTAAGCTAAAAAAAAAAACTGGCTACTTTACATGAAAAAGACAAAGAAGATGCTAGGGGTGATATGGCAAAAAAAAAGACAAAGGGTTTTCCATGTTGATCGATACCAATTAACTCTATTTCTGTCTACCTTAGAGGTTCTTGTTTACTCTTAAGAGAGATACGAAGATGCTATGAGTTTAATTTTGGTGTGTGTAATGCCCACACTGACGAAAGACCTACAGCAGCCCAGTCTGCCACAGGAACCGGGCCTTCAGTGCACTCTGTCAGCATAGAGTTGTGAGAGCACCTCGACCCCCACAGCGCCTGCTAAAGCCCCAGCACTCCATGCTGTCAACCAAACAGCTTCCACACTTTTTACAACATGTGCCCTTTCTTTCATATTATCTCTTCCTGAGCAATTGGGACATTTTCCTCCACTGCTTCACTCAACAGGACATCCTGGCTGACACTTTTTCTTTCATATAAACACATTGCTAATGTTTACATTTCTTCTTTGTGGGGAATGGGCAGCACATCAACTGCGATTGGCTGTTGTGTGGATCTTATGAAAACACACATACAGCATGATAGGCCACATACAGTATCTCACAAAAGTGAGTACACCCCTTACATTTTGTAAATATTTCATTATATCTTTTCATGGGACAACACTGAAGATATGATGCTTTGATGCAATGTAAAGTAGTCAGTGTACAGCTTGTATAACAGTGCAAATTTGCTGTCTCCTCAAAATAATTCAACACACAGTCAATGTCTAAACTGCTGGCAACAACAAAAGTGAGTACACCCCTAAGTGAAAATGTCCAAATTGTGCCCAATTAGCCATTTTCCCTCCCCGGTGTCATGTGACCCGTTACAAGTAGTGTTACAAGGTCTCAGGTGTGAATGGGGAGCAGACGTGTTAAATTTGGTGTTATCGCTTTCACACTCTCGCATATTGGTCACTGGAAGTTCAACATGGCACCTCATGGCAAAGAACTCTCTGTGGATCTGAAAAGAAGAATTGTTGCACTACATAAAGATGGCGTAGGCTATAAGAAGATCGCCAACACCCTGAAACTGAACTGCAGCACGGTGGCTAAGACCATACAGCAATTTAACAGAACAGGTTCGACTCAGAACAGGCCTCGCCATGGTCGACCAAAGAAGTTGAATGCACATGTTCAACGTCATATCCAGAGGTTGTCTTTTGAAAACAGCCGTATGAGTGCTGCGAGCATTGCTGCAGAGGCTGAAGGTTTGGGGGTCAGCCTGTCAGTACTCAGACCATATGGCATGCTGCATCAAATTGGTCTGCATGGCTGTCGTCCCAGAAGGAAGCCCCTTTTAAAGATGATGCACAAGAAAGCCCGTAAACAGTTTCCTGAAGACAACCAGACTAAGGACATGGATTACTGGAACCATGACCTGTGGTCTGATGAGACTAAGATAAACTTATTTGGTTCAGATGGTGTCAAGCATGTGTGGCTGCAACAAGGTGAGGAGTACAAAGACAAGTGTGTCTTGCCTACAGTCAAGCATGGTGGTGGAAGTGTCATGGTTTGGGGCTGCATGAGTGCTGTCGGCACTGGGGAGCTACAGTTCAATGAGGGAACCATGAATGCCAACATGTACTGTGACATACTGAAGCAGAGCATGATCCCCTCCCTTCGGAAACTGGGCCGCAGGGCAGTATTCCAACATGATAACCACCCCAAACACACCTTCAAGACAACCACTGCCTTGCTAAAGAAACTGAGGGTAAAGGTGATGGACTGGCCAAGCATGTCTCCAGACCTAAACCCTATTGAGCATCTGTGAGGCATCCTCAAACGGAAGGGAGGAGCGCAAGGTCTCTAACATCCACCAGCTCCGTGATGTCGTCATAGAGGAGGGGAAGAGGATTCCAGTGGCAACCTGTGAATCTCTAGTGAACTCCATGCCCAAGAGAGTTAAGGCCGTGCTGGAAAATAATGGTGGCCACACAAAATATTGACACTTTGGGCACAATTTGGACATTTTCACTTCGGGGTGTACTCACTTTTGTTGCAAGCAGGTTAGACATTATTGGCTGTGTGTTGAGTTATTTTGAGAGGACAGCAAATTTACACTGTTATACAAGCTGTACACTGATTACTTTGTATCAAAGTGTCATATCTTCAGTGTTGTCCCATGAAAAGATATAATAAAATATTTACAAAAATGTGAGGGGTGTACTCACTTTTGTGAGATACTGTATATTGCCTGCCAGATAGAATTTTAAATCCTACCTTTGTCATCATTAGGGGTTGGAATCACCAGAGACCACCTGAAACAGTGTTACTGCAATGCTTGGGCCACTATGTGATATTATTACAATCTTGCAATATGTTGAGTTTTTTGATATTATATATTGCGATTACTGCAATTCAACTTCCAGCTAGATGTCAAGAGTCACTCCTTTGCTGTGCTGACCTAACCAGACAGTGACCGTTTGGCACCAACTAATGGACAGAAATGCTGAAACGCTTTAACTACTCTGGTACCTAAATAGGTATGTGTCATAAGCGCCTCCGTGCGCTTTTCCACAGCGCACGGAGGAGGAAAAGAAAGAATGGACTTAAGTGCTGAGTTACACCAAACACACACTTATTGACACCCAAAACAGACAAAATGACACGGACAGCTCGGGTTAAACCTAGAGTCCTCCAGGACGCCCAACAGACGCAGGAGGATACAACTGGGCGACAGCCAAAGCGTAGCAGTTGTGCTGCACAGGGGGGAAGTGCTACAATAAAATGTAGCAGCACAACTGCGCACAGAAACGCTAACAGTTTACTCACAGTGTAGGGGCAGTCCGAGTAATCCCAGTCTTCCAGCGAGCACACACAAACGGTCCTTCTGAGATGTGACTGTCACATGGCGGAGAATAACCGTGTGAACAAGTACAATGATCCAGCGGTGTTTGACTGGCAAAGAGCTACCTAAGTACAAATACCGCTGACGTGACAAATTGGCCATACCTGGGCGAGGTGCGGGAAAGATGACTACCGGGGCGCACAGTTGATTGTCAGAGAGGGGGGCGTGGTCGGACCAGCGAATGTTAGACAGCGGCCACCAGAAAGTGGGCCAAACAGCTGCCTAACGATCGCCGGTCAGAGCAGCGGCTACAAGCATGGAAATAAACAATACACAGACGAGAAATCAAAACATAACACCACATGACAACCCCAGTGCCTGAGCCACCAAGAACGATCAGAACGGAGCCCACAGGAGAACACAGGCTCAGTTCATGACAGTATGTTTGCATTTGCAACATCTATTACTAATTTTTAATAAAGCAGTATCGTAACATTAATCTGTATTGATTTTTATTTCCCCACCCCTAGTCATCATCCTTTTCTTGTCCCTCAGTAAACTATTGTTATCTTTTTGACCATTGGTGACCCTTCTCTGTGGAGTGTGCATGTTCTCCCCGTGTCTGCATGGGTTTACTCCGGGTACCCCGGTTTCCTCCCCACAGGCCAGGTTAGGTTAATTGGAGACTCTAAAGTGGCCCTAGGTGTGAATGGTGAAGGGATTGGTGCCACACCGTGGCTGCCTCATCCATCCAGGTGGATGCCCTGTAATGTCCCCATTGTGAGACTAATAATGGATTATAAAATAAAAAAAAGTAAAAATAAAAGGTATTAAAATGCTTTGAAAATATCCAAATAACAACTACAAGCAAAGATGAACCCTGGAGCCGGTGTAACATCTGACTGAGCCCAGCTAGAATATCAGTTTTCAAAATCCAAACTGCATGCATCAGTAACATTATGCACCCAGTTTAAGGGTGCTGTGCTCCATGGCCCACGTCTGAAAAAGGTGTGATTCTGAAATACAAAGCTGCTGTATGTGTGGAAGAGATAGAGAGGGACAGACTGAGATTATGTGTATGTGTCTGTTTGACATATCCTCTACAGCGTTTGTGGTCCCTGGGCCTTTGGGTGCTAAGCACTCAGTCCGACAGGCCTCCTGACAGCTGGGCATCTGTCACCCCATGGCCTACAAACCTACAAAGCCCCTGGGCTTCACTTGCATAACACCCAGACATGCATTCACAAGTTGTATTGTGCAGGTTATGCCAAACTAAATGCAATCATTCAGAGAGTTTCAAGATAACTGATGCATATGGAATATGACATTGTGCACCACAGCTGATGCTACAAGAAAAAAACATTTTCCAATAAGCTTCTCACTTTCACCCCAATGAGAGTTTCACAGCCGAGTTGAAAATAAAGTATATTTGGAGGCATGTTTGCTGTAGTTACATGGAGACTCTAACATGTGATAATGATGAAGAGGAGAGACAGCTCATAGAAGGAAAGAAATGAGTCACACTAATGGGACTGCACTCTAATAAAGCTGTATGATCACAGATGTCCCAAGGCTACTTTAATGCTGACTGCATGGATGAAGAGATGGAGACATAAAGAGAGGCTGGCATCTACTGAAGCAACACCTTCGACAGCTGCTTAGATTAATTAACACATATTTACTGATTAAGGAAGGGTAAGGTATCCCCAACACTACCACTAATGTACAGCCGTGGACAAAATTGTTGGTACCCCTCTGTTAATGAAAGAAAAACCTACAATGGTCACAGAAATAACCTGAATCTGACAAAAGTGGTAAGAAATAAAAAGTCTATGAAAATAATCAGACAATGCTTTTGAATTGTGGTTCAACAGAATTATTTTAAAAAATAAACTCATGAAACAGGCCTGGACAAAAATGATGGTACCCTTAACTTAATATTTTGTTGCACAACATTTTGAGTCAATCACTGCAATCAAACAATTTCTGTAACTGTCAATGAGACTTCTGCACCTCTCAGCAGGTATTTTGGCCCACTCCTCATGAGCAAACTGCTCCAGTTGTCTCAGGTTTGAAGGGTGCCTTCTCCAGACGGCATGTTTCAGCTCCTTCCACAGATGTTCAGTAGGATTTAGATCAGGGCTCATAGAAGGCCACTTTAGAATAGTCCAATGTTTCACTCTTAGCCATTCTTGGGTGTTTTTAGCTGTGTGTTTTGGGCCATTATCCTGTTGCAAGACCCATGACCTGCGACTGAGACCAAGCTGTCTGACACTGGGCAGCACATTTCTCTCTAGAATACCTCGATAGTCTTGAGATTTCATTGTACCCTGCACAGATTCAAGACACCCTGTGCCAGATGCAGCAAAGCAGCCCTAGAACATAACAGAACCTCCTCCATGTTTCACAGTAGGGACAGTGTCCTTTTCTTGGTATGCTTCATTTTTGCATCTGTGAACATAGAGCTGATGTGCCTTGCCAAAAAGTTCCAGTTTTGTCTCATCTGTCCATAGGACATTCTCCCAGAAGCTTTGTGGCTTGTCAACATGCAGTTTGGCAAATTCCAGTCTGGCTTTTTTATGATTTGTTTTCAACAGTGGTGTCCTCCTTGGTCGTCTCCCATGAAGTCCAGTTTGGCTCAAACAATGACAGATGGTGCGATCTGACACTGATGTACCTTGACCATGGAGTTCACCATGAATGTGTTTAGAGGTTGTTCTGGGCTCTTTTCTTACCATTCGTATTATCCGTCTCCTCCTGCGGCCACATCCAGGGAGGTTGGCTACAGTCCCGTGGATCTTAAATTTCTGAATAATATGTGCAACTGTAGTTACAGGAACATCAAGCTGCTTGGAGATGGTCTTATAGCCTTTACCTCTAACATGCTTGTCTATAATTTTCTTTCTAATCTCCTGAGACAACTCTCTCCTTTGCTTCCTCTGGTCCATGTTTAGTGTGGTACACACCAAGTCAACAAACAGCACAGTGACTACTTGTCACCCTTTAAATAGGCCGACTGACTGATTACAAGTTTGTAGACACCTGTGATGTTAATTAGAGGACACATCTTGGTTGAACATGTCCTTATGGTCACATTATTTTCAACCTTTTCTAGGGGTACCATCATTTTTGTCCAGGCCTGTTTCATGAGTTTGTTTTTTTTAAAATAATTCTGTTGAACCACAATTCAAAAGCATTGTCTGATTTTCATTGGTTAATTTTCATAGAATTTTTATTTATTACCACTTTTGTCAGATTCAAGTTATTTCTGTGACCATTGTGGGTTTTTCTTTCATTAACAGAGGGGTACCAACAATTTTGTCCATGTCTGTACATCTCCCTTTAAGGACATGTCATAAAGTTAAGAGATGGCTGAAATGTCCTCATCTTCTAGAATTTAAACTGGTAATGAAAAACAGGAGAAAAAAGGGTTCTTAAAAGAAAAAAGGAACATTACACAACCAATACAAACCAGACTGTCCATGACGGAGTAGCTCATTCTGGACTGATGAAATCACCCTGAGAGCACTCAGATCTCCAGACCTTTGACTGAGAAATTGACTTTGAGCACAAGCTGGATGTAGACCCACCTGAGGATAATTGTGTGTGACCTTGGAGTATTGGCACAATTGCCTGGGAGGAGAAGTGATTCTCGTTATATGTGGACGGACGGATGGGCAGATGCTGCTCCAGTGGATTGGTTCCTTTCAGCTTCACCAGAATGAGGTTAAAAAAAAGAAAAAAAAACACCATCACCCGACAGCAAACTACTGATTTTTGGATTGGGATAACTATGCTTATCTACCTAAGCTGTTGGACTGTTAACTAACTACTAACTAACCTGCACTTATATAGCGCTTTTCTAGTCACAAAGACCACTCAAAGCGCTTTCATTAATACTAACCCTCTATTCTAAGGGCCTATAGGAAACAGATATCTAGGGACAATTTAGAACAGCCAATTAACCTAACATGCATGTTTTTGGCATGTGGGAGGAAACCGGAGAAATCCCGGAGTAAACCCACGCAACACGGGGAGAACATGCAAACTCCACACAGATCACTGTTGGTCGGGGGCTGGGATCGAACCCACGATCCCACGATCCCCACAATCCCCCGGCCAAGGGTAAACTGTGCTGCCGCAGTGCTAACCACTGCGCCACCGTGCAGCGTGTTAAGGAGGCTAAGTTGACGACAGCAAAATTTGGAATGAGAAATGTTCATGTAAGTGGTCCCTTTAGAGTCAAAAGCAAGACTTTGTGTTGTTAGTGTCAAAAGCAAAACAATAACCTACCAGACATGAAAACATATCAGATTGCAGCAGCATCTTATGTTAATTTTTTAAAAATTCTGTTCAGTTTTTGGAAGCTGGCTGTCTCCTCAATTGTTTCAGATGCATCGTTTATTTTTGAGGCTGAATATGGCAACATAACACCATGACTGAGGTTAGTGAAGGAACCATCCAGTTGCACTATGCAATGAGTTATTTTCTTTTACTTCACCTGAAATGAGATAATAAGACAGTCATCATCACATACTGGCAAAAATAATAAGCATGTTTGGCTTTCCAAAAGTATAAACTTTCCTCAAAAATGTGGGCTTCAGCACTGCTGAGTTGAACAGTTATTACCTGTTCAATAGGGAGTGGTGATCCAAGATGGCGCCCACAGCGGTCGACATGGTGCTTCGCTGCGCTCTTTGTTTGTTTTTGTTTGTCAATTGTGTGTCTGCTTGTACTTATACCCGTGAAGAACTTTTAAATATCAGGACTTTGACCCCCACGGACCTTCTCCCAGTTTTTCTAGCCCCTGCCGCCGATCTGGTTTATTGTTTGGCTCGGAAAGTGAGACGGCGGAAGAGAGGAAGACGAGCGGGCGCTCTCGTACGACTTCGCAGGAGAGGCTCGCGAACGGCGCTGCCTGGCATATTTCTGTCCAATACCAACTCTCTCTCTAACAAGGTGGATGAACTGAGACTGCTGATGCGTTTTAAGGACCTCGCCTCCTCAGCTGTCCTCTGCTTTACTGAGACCTGGCTCCGGGAAAATATACCGGACAGCGCGCTGCGCCTCGACGGCTTTCAGCTCTTCCGTGCTGATCGTGACACAGAGCTTTCCGGCAAGACCACAGGAGGCGGTGTCTGCTTCTACATCAACTGCAGCTGGTGCTCTGATGTAACGGTAATTTCCAAACACTGTTCTCCTGCCTTGGAATTTCTTGTTATCAATTGCAAGCCCTTCTATTCCCCGCGGGAGTTTGCTTCTTTCATAATGATCGCTGTGTACGCCCCTCCCGACGCGGACACGCGCGAAGCTCAGCGCGTGCTCGCGGATCACATTCAACACACAGAGCGGAGTTTTCCAGACTCGCTGATTATTGTGGCTGGCGACTTTAATCAGTGCAATCTGAGCCACGATCTCCCCCGCTACAAACAGTTTATTAAATGCCCCACCAGAGGATTAAACACACTGGATCACTGTTACACCACAGTGAAAGACGCATATCGCGCTGTCCCTCGAGCTGCGCTGGGATTATCTGATCACGTGATGGTTCACCTCATTCCCACATACAGACAGAGATTGAAGCTCACTAAACCTGTTGTGAGCACTACGAAGATACGGACCAGTGATGCTGAGGAGAAGCTGGAAACGTGCATGGAAATATCTGACTGGGGCATGCTTAAAGGAGCCACGCATGATCTGGATGAGTACACGGACACTGTGAACTCATATATCCACTTTTGTGAAGAGAACATTCTTCCATCACGCACCAGGGTGAGTTACTCTAATGACAAACCCTGGTTCACAGCTAAGCTCAGACAGATCAGGAAGGAGAAGGAAGCAGCGCTGAAAAGTGGAGACAGGGACTGCTACAGGGAGGTTAAATACCGGTTTAACAGAGAGCTGAAGAGGGCTAAATCTGTGTACTCAGAGAGACTCCAGCAGCAGTTCACTACTAATGATTCGGCTTCCGTGTGGAGAGGACTGAGGCAGATCACCAACTATCGGCCTCAGGCTCCTAAAGGTCAGGATGACAAAGCCCTTTGTCAGAGACTGTCCCAACACTATGCCCGTTTTGACACCTCGTCATCTGTCTCCAACTCCCCCCCTCCCTCCCGCTCCACAGCCTCCACATTCCCTACTTCATTTAAGGCACCCCCCCCACCTCCCCCCCTCCCCTTATCATCAGTGAGCAGGATGTGCTCAAACAGTTCTCCAGACTGAACCCGCGCAAGGCCCCCGGCCCAGACGGCGTGTCTCCCTCCACCCTGAGACTCTGTGCGAAACAGCTGGCTCCTGTATTCACAGACATTTTTAACACCTCCCTTAAGTTATGCCACGTGCCATCCTGCCTCAAATCCTCCACCATCATCCCTGTCCCCAAGAAGCCACGGATCACTGGACTTAATGACTACAGACCTGTAGCGCTCACCTCTGTAGTCATGAAGTCCTTTGAGCGCCTGGTCCTGTCCCACCTCAAGTCCATCACCACCCCTCTCCTGGACCCGCTGCAGTTTGCCTACCGAGCCAACAGGTCTGTAGACGATGCAGTCAACCTGGCCCTCCACTCCATCCTGCAGCACCTGGACTCCCCGGGAACCTACGCCAGGATCCTGTTTGTGGACTTCAGCTCCGCATTCAACACCATCCGCCCCGCTCTGCTCCGGGACAAGCTGTCCCTGCTCAACGTGCCTGACTCCCTCTGCAGGTGGATCATCGACTTCCTGACGGACCGGAGGCAGCATGTGCGGCTGGGAAAGACTGTCTCAGACTATACTAGCATCAGCACCGGATCACCCCAGGGCTGTGTACTTTCCCCCCTACTCTTCTCCCTTTACACCAACTCCTGCACCTCCAGCCACCAGTCTGTCAAGTTGATCAAGTTTGCGGACGACACCACCCTCATCGGGCTCATCTCCAACGGCGACGAGTCCGCCTACAGGAGAGAGGTGGCCCAGCTGGCGTCCTGGTGCAGCAATAACAACCTGCAGCTGAACGCTCTGAAGACAGTGGAGATGATTGTAGACTTCAGGAAAGTCACTACTCCTCTGCCCCCCCTCACCCTCTCAGGCTCTCCCATCACCACTGCTGATTCCTTCCGCTTCCTAGGCACTACCATCACCAGGGACCTCAAATGGGAGCTGACCATCAGCTCACTCATCAAAAAAGCCCAGCAGAGGATGTTCTTCCTGCGGCAGCTGAGGAAGCTCAAGCTACCCACCAAGATGTTAGTGCAGTTCTACACAGCCATCATCGAGTCCATCCTCACCACCTCCATAACCGTGTGGTACGCAGGAGCCACTGCCAGGGACAGACTAAGGCTGCAGCGCGTCGTGCGCACTGCTGAGAAGGTGATCGGCTGCAAGCTCCCATCTCTCCAGGATCTGTACATCTCCAGGACCCGGAGGCGTGCTGGCCGGATCATAGCCGATCCCTCACACCCTGGTCACGTACTGTTTGCCCCCCTCCCCTCTGGTAGAAGACTTCGGTCCATCCAGACTAAAACCTCCCGTCACATGAACAGCTTCTTCCCCTCTGCCATTAGACTGCTGAACACTAAGTGACTCTCGTGCACCATGTACAGCAGCTCAACCAGACTCATGTCAATCATCACTGTTTTCTTCCTGCATTACCGACTGCACTATATAGTTCTCCACAGTATCTGCTGCTGGCTAATATATATTTTAACTGTTGACCAGTATCACTTAATCTTATCCTACACTTTATTACATGTATAGTTTATTTCTCTTATCTTATCATGTTTAATGTTGCAGCATTGTACCGAGACAAATTCCTAGTTTGTGTACTACATGAACAATGGCAATAAACCTGATTCTGATTCTGATTCTGATTCTGACCTCCGCCAAGCAGGTAATGTGATCATGGTGGTTTGTTTGTGTTTTAGCAGCATGACGCAAAAACTACTGGATGGATTCTGATGAAATTTTCACCAGAGGTGGCCCTTGGGCTACGGATGAGCCCATTATATTTTGGGGGTGATCTGAGAGTGCATACCTCTGCCAAGGCAGATATAGGGACAGAGGTACGGCTGGACGACTGGACGGATGGAGGGTGGGAAGGAGGAACAAATGGATGGATAGAGCCTTGGCGGAGGTATGCGCTCTCTAGGTGCACCCTAGTATTTTTGTTGCATTTGGCTCTTCACAGCAATAAAATTGTGGCATTTTCAAAATCGACTTTTTGCTATAGATTTACAGCAATACTTATGTTTTTTCATACTGAGCTTTTTTCTAAATAAGAGAAAAAAAACTGATTTGAATCTAAATGTTAAAAATTTAAAAATCCAAATATAAATGTTACATCTAAATGCTAACTATAATTGTTCTATATAAATGCTAAATATAAATCTAAATGTTAAATGCTGACTATAACGGTTGAATGTTAAATCAGCATTTAAATGTTAAATCATATGTGGATGCTGAATATTTAGCAAATATGTCTGAATTTGCTTAATTGTTAAATGTGGCAGAAATGTTGATGTGAAATTTAACATACACTACTTTACAATCAGCACCCCATTTTCAAAAAAAAAAAACCCCAAAAAAACCCCCGCAAATACCAAAAGAGTCAAAACAGCCAAAAGAGGAGAATTGTGGTTATTGGTGGGGGCTTTTTGGTAATAAATCCTCAAAGAAGGACCTCTGGTTTAGGTTCACAAGTCATATTAATTTTGGATTTTTTTTCTGCATGACTAGGGTGCACTTTCTCTCTCATCCCTTCAATTTAAATCTTCACATCGTCAGAAATCCTGAATATGATCAAATTAGGTAGACCTTGTGACTTAAGAGAGCCGGCGGAGAGGAGGCAAAGCAGCAAACGCAGAGAGAGAGAGAGAGAGAGAGAGAGAGAAGATGAATAATGCTGGACATGACAGAAAGGTTACCAAACATGTTTGCACAAGATTCACACATGAACCTTGTTTCCTGTTCATGGCGTGGTAAGCAATACTTTCAGTCTGCATGATAAGTCAAGAATGAATAGACGCATTCACACATAGTCACATGCACACGCCACAGACACCCTGAAGCATAGTATTGCTGTTGGCGCACACACACACACACATGCATACACAATGTCCCACACGTGGACAGTGAGTGAGCTTTAACAGAGTGGAAACCAACAGGTTAAATGGAGCTTTAACAATATTTTCTATGGTCTTCTTCCATCCTGCCATCAGTCCCTTAAGGGCACTATGCTGCGATAATATGAGAAATTAAAATCTGTTGTGGCTCCAATTCTCTCCTTGATATTTGTATTGTGGAAAATATAATTTATTTGCCATGTTCAGACTGAACTGAATTAAAATGAAAACTGAAATAATTAAATTATTTCATATAAATGTAATCAAATAAAGAGCATAAGGAAGCAAATGATTTAATAAGGATGGAAGATATATATTAAGAATTTAAAATATAATAATAGATTTTCATACATGATGTAGAATAAAACTATCATCCATCCATACATTTTCTACTGCTTTTCCAGGGATCCGGGTTGTGGAGGCAGCAGTCCAGGCAGAGAAGCTCAGACTTCCCTCTCCCCGGCCACCTGCTCCAGCTTTTCAGAGAGGATACCAAGGCCCTCCTGGGCCAGCTGGGGGATGTAGTCTCTCCAGCGTGTCCTGTCTGCTCTGGGGTCTCCTCCCAGTGGGATGTTCCCAAAACACCTCAAGTAGGAGGTATCCAGGAGGCATCCTGATCAGATGCCCAAACCACCTCAACTGGTTCTTTTCGAGGAGCAGCGGTTCTACTCTGAGCCTCTTCCGGATGACTGAGCGCCTCACCCTATCTCTGAGGATGAGTCCAGCAATCCTATGGAGAAAGCTCATTTCAGCAGCTTGTATCCACGATCTCATTCTTTTGGTCATTACCTAAAGGTCATGACATAGGTGAGGATAGGAACGATTGATGAGTAAATCGCAACTTTGCTTTAGAGCTCAGCTACCCCTTCACCACGACAGACTGGTACAATGTCTCCATCGCTGCAGATGCTGCTCCAATTCATCTGTCAATTTCCCGCACCATTTTCCTGTCATTCATGAGTAAAGGGGCATTCAGACCAAACGAGAACGGGTGGCGCAAATCCATACAAAGTCAATGGAAAGACGCAAGCACACGCGAAATCGTGCATTCACGCATTCACGTCCGAGGGATAGCACTAGCTTTGAGATTCTGCTGTCACCGGAGTAAAAGTATTAACATTGGAGAGTAAACTAGTTTGAAAATGAGACTCACTCACCTGGAGACAGGAGGACCGGGAGCTCTTCAGCTGAATCGGGATTTCGGAGTTATTTACCCATGGTTTCCTGCCACGGACGTGTTAACAAGGCTAGTGAGCTAGCAACGGAAACACTCATCATCTTATAACGTTTTGAAGACAGGGACAACTTTTTCAGGTGAGCCCTCCGTCGGATAATGTAAACTTAAAGCACGTTATTTTGGGGATTTCCACAGTATGCCGAACACTGTTGCAGAAGTTACAAAGGCAACTTTGCCTGTCTGCATCTTACTCAGACTGTCAGTTAACGTCTATTTGCACATTTACATTGAGTTCTAATGTAATCACGCCGCCCGAAAAATTCACCTGTTCGCATTTGGTCTGAATGCACCTTAAGACTGTGAGATAGTTTAACTCCTCCACTTGGGGCAGGAGCTTGTACCAAACCCGGAGAGGACAATCTACCCTTTTCCGGCTGAGCACCATGGCCTCGGATTTGGAGGTACTGATTCTCATGCTGGCCGCTTCACACTTAGTAGCAAACTGTCCCAGCAACACCTGTAGGTCATTGCTCAATGAAGCCAACAGGACAACATCATCTGCAAACAGCAGAGATGAGATCCTGTGGTCACCAGACATGACACCCTCAGTTCCCTGGCTGTGCCTAGAAATCCTGTCCATAAATATTATGAACAGGATTGGTGACAAAGGGCAGCCTTGGCAGAGTACATCTCTCACTAGGAATGAGTTTGACTGATTGTTGGCAATACAAACCAATACTGTAAAATGGCCAAAACACAGGCAACTCTACTACATTTCTTTAAACCAGCTGATCAGTGGGAGCCTCGGTGGCCAAACCTTTCTGTGGATGTGGTTCAGCCCTGCAGAGACCGCAGTAGAAACAGGACTACAGACAGCAAGCAGCACCGGAAGATGGGATGATGTTAGCCTACCTGTTGCTGGCAGATATCCTAATAATAATATTAATGCATCAGATTTATATAGCGCTTTATCATAGACACTCAAAGACGCTTTTACAAATAGATACATTATTCATTCACTCCAGACAGACAATGGTAGTGGCAAACTACTACTGTAGCCCCAGCTGCCCTGGGGCAGGCTGACGGAAACATGGCTGCCAATCCGCACCAACGGCCTCTCCGGCCACCACCAAACATTTATACACATTCATACCCAGTGTTATAGACACTGGAGGCAAGGTGGGTAAAGTATCTTGCCCAGGGACACAACAGCAGGATATCTGGGGAGAGTGGGATTTGAACCGCCAACCATCTGATTATTGGATGACCTGCGCTACCTCCTGAGCCATTGCCACCCAAAGTGAACCGTAATGGGGAATGTATTCCTGATGGACTGAAGGACCTATGGGCAGCGTACAAGAGTATGAGGGGACATTTTTCCTCAGCCAAGATCACCTCATCTTCCCTCTACCCTCTCCTCACTTAAGTCATGTTTGAGTGGGACAATGTGGGACACGTTATCAGATCTCAAGGTGGTATCAAATTTTAATTTACCTGAAGGCTGTGCACTTCAGCACCATAAAAATCAAGTGGCTGAAACACCAGATCAGTACAAGCCTGTATTAAAATCTAGCATCATACATACTGTGGGTCCACAATGTTCAATTCTATATTTAATACAAAAGCTGCTGCTTCAGTATGACGACATGATGGTTTTTTCACTACCTCTGGGTGTGGAAAAATAACCGGCATGAGCTTAGTGCCACAGTCTGCTGACTTGTATGAGTGGGAGTGCTGTACAGTGTGGTAAGTGCTGGTTAGTTCAACAGCTGTTACCTTATCTGTCCAGGAATTATCTATAGGTCACAGCAGGAACGTATCCATAGACTGGCACGCCTCCTTCTGTACAATTCTTTTTCTGTGAGCATCACATGTTGTGTTGCTTCACCTCATAATGTCAAATCACAACTGAAATCATCTCAATTTATGACTTACAACTTTGCTAAAGTACTAATATAATGATAATTCTACTCAATCACTGAAAATAAGTTTAATACTCAGTTCTTAATAAGTAAGTAAACATACACAGCCTCTAAAGTTCAGGAGTATGGTATGTCTGCATTTTTTATCTCTTTTTTTCTTTCTGTAAACACACCAGCAAAAAAAACAAAAAACAAAAACGACACACACTCCTTCACGTAGAGACAATCACGTGCCTGATAGAGCAGTGAGCTGCTCAGTGTGACCCTCATTTCCCCTCCTCTCTAAATCCTTAATCCATGACTAAGAGGAAATTACATAACCCAACATCCTTTTCTCAAATGGTCACACACGAACGCATCAATCTATACAAAAAATATATATACAACTGTTATATCCACATATTCAAATAAGTATGTACACTGTTGTAGGGGAAATTGGTTATAAGGTACAAAGATTATTTCATTTATACCTATAGGTGTGTGTGGAAACAAAGGTTTGCTTCGGGTCCACACACACACAACAAAAAAACTCGTTTTTGGGGCACCAGTCCAAAACCTGGACAATTTATTAATAACTAATCTTCATATTTTCAGTCCATCTGTCTCAAATATTCATCAATTCTCCTAGGTGACTTCAGAAACAGACACAGGAAAAAGAAATCAACAGAAACTTCCATATACCGTTTACAGTTTTAATGATCAGACTCAGATTAAATGACATTACATTCAACGGACTTGTTGGTAAGGTGAAATGATCAAGTATCAAGCATCAACTTGTAACTGACTTGTAACTGACAAGCATTCAACTTGTAACTGACTGTTGAGCGAAAAGAGTGTAATCACATTTATGGAACCAAGAAAACCTTAGTGTGAATTCGTAACCAAAATATGAAGAAAATTGGACGCAAATTTTATGAAGAAAATGATAAAAGTTAATTATATGGAAGAAAGAAATTCTGGGTTACTCTAAAAAGTAAAAATGAAATTTAATGAAAAGAAGGATACTACAGCATCGAAAGTGAGTACACCCCTCCCATTTTTGTAAATATTGTATTATATCTTTTCATGGGACAACACTGAAGATATGACACTTTGATACAATGTAAAGTAGTCAGTGTACAGCTTGTATAACAGTGTAAATTTGCTGTTCCCTCAAAATAACTCAACACACAGCCATTAATGTCTAAACTGCTTGCAACAAAAGTGAGTACACCCCTAAGTGAAAATGTCCAAATTGTACCCAAAGTGTCAATATTTTGTGTGGCCACCAATATTTTCCAGCACTGCCTTAACTCTCTTGGGCATGGAGTTCACTAGAGCTTCACAAGTTGCCACTGGAATCCTATTTCACTCCTCCATGACGACATCATGGTGCAGAGACCTTGCACTCCTCCACCTTCCGTTTGCGGATGCCCCACAGATGCTCAATAGGGTTTAGGTCTGGAGATTTGCTTGGCCGGTCCATCACCTTTACCCTCAGTTTCTTTAGCAAGGCAGTGACTGTCTTGAAGGTGTGTTTGGGGTCGTTAACATGTTGGAATACTGCCCTACGGCCCAGTTTCCGAAGGGAGGGGATCATGCTCTGCTTCAGTATGTCACAGTACATGTTGGCATTCACGGTTCCCTCAATAAGCTGTAGCTACCCAGTGCTGGCAGCACTCATGCAGTCCCAAACCACGACACTCCCACCACCATGCTTGACTGTAGGCAAGACACACTTGTCTTTGTACTCCTCATCTGGTTGCTACCACACGTGCTTGACACTATCTGAACTAGAAAAGCACTCGGAGAGCGCAGACCTCCGCCAAGCGCCACAATTCCCCCCATACAGTGTTTGTGTGTACATTTTCAGATTCCTTGAGCATGTAAACATATGACGAGCAATTGGATTGACAATGGTTATTTGTTTATTTGACAGGGACAGTGCAATAAACACACAATTAATCAATGACAATCAATGTGATAGTGATAGGATTAGTGGTTCAGTAGTAAAAGCATTGCCTCCTTGGCGGAGGTAATAAACTGAAGTGTTGCTGTTGTGTCCATCTCCTCCACTGACGGATGCAGATTGGGTAGACAGGTTGCCGTGGGTTTTATATTATATTGTAACGAGCTGCTCGACATGGCGACGTCCCACCGGGAGGTTCGAACTCACGCCTCCCGCTCCGGAGTCCCGTACTCTACCTGTGTCGCCAATAGGGTCAACCCACTTGGCAAGCCAAATAGGGTGCTCATATTGAGTTCGCTACAATATTATTGTTTTGGGGGTTGCGCTCCGCGGCAAACGACAATTTAGAAGCTTCGCCGGCAGAGAGCTCGTTTTTGCGCAGCGCCTATGGCTGGCCGGTGAATTTCTGCCAAAGAATCCGTCGGCGGACAGCTGCCCGTGTGAGGTTTTGCAGTTGCACGCTGGCGGGCCCAGGCCAGCAGTGTTTTCCGCGTCCTTTTGTGCCTAAAACGTTGAAGAACGCAGAGTTTGTGTTGCAGACACGACGACCAGCGCCCTCCATTGCGCCTGCGCACATGTTGAAAATGGCTGTATGTCACAGTGTTGAATGAAAAATGCTTTAAAAAATTCCTGTATCCAGACGGTGAACCGGATCACCCCCAAAATTTAATCAGTTCTTCCTTGTACCATTTCCAACAACGCCTGAAAGTTTCATGGAAATCCGTCCAAGATTTTTTTAGTTATCTTGCTAACCAACAGACAGACAGACAGACAGACAGACAGACAGACAAACAGACAAACCCCGGCAAAAACATAACCTCCTCCTGGCCTTTCGGCCTGGCGGAGGTAATCAAATAAGTTTATCTTGGTCTCATCAGACCACAGGATATGGTTCCAGTAATCCATATCCTTAGTCTGGTTGTCTTCAGCAAATTGTTTGAGGGCTTTCTTGTGCATCATCTTTAAAAGGGGCTTCCTCCTGGGACGACAGCCATGCAGACCAATTTGATGCAGTGTGCGTCATATGGTCTAAGCACTGACAGGCTGCCCCCCAAACCTTCAACCTCTGCAGCAATGCTGGCAGCACTCATACGTCTATTTTCAAAAGACAATCTCTGGATATGACACTGAGCATGTGCACTCATCTTCTTTGGTCAACCATGGCGAGGCCTGTTCTGAGTGGAACTTGTCCTGTTAAACCGCTGTATGGTCTTTGCCACTGTACTGCAGTTCAGTTTCAGGGTGTTGGCGATCTTCTTATAGCCTACACCATCTTTATGTAGAGCAACAATTCTTTTTTTCAGATCCTCAGAGAGTTCTTTGCCATGTGGTGCCATGTTGAACATCCAGTGACCAGTATGCGAGAGTGTGAGAGCGATAACACCAAATTTAACACACCTGCTCCCCATTCACACCTGAGGCCTTGTAACACTAACAAGTCACACTACAACGGGGAGGGAAAATGTCTAATTGGGCACAATTTGGACATTTTCACTTGGGGTGTACTCACTTTTGTTGCCAGTGGTTTAGACATTAATGGCTGTGTGTTGAGTTATTTTGAGGGTACAGCAAATTTACACTGTTATACAAGCTATACACGACTACTTTACATTGTGTCAAAGCCTCATATCTTCAGTGTTGTCCCATGAAAAGATATGAAATATTTACAAAAATGTGAGGGGTGTACTCGCTTTTGTGAGCTACTGTATTTCCCCTTAATCCTATAGCTCCGATCAGAGTTATGGACTAGTTTTAAACCGAAGACAAATTATGACATACTTTAAGGCAATGAACATCACATCAACTCAGCAGATGAAACAAAGGGATCTGGTTCACGTGACCCGTTGCGTTGGCTTTCAGCTGGATCCGTCACTGAAGCTTTATTTGATGATGATACTGGAAATTATCTGCCAGCAGATAATTTCTTCCCAGAGGCAAACTCAGGAGCTGAGGTCCGACAATGATGATGAGGCTGCTGCTGGCCGCTGAAGCAGTATGTCATGTGGACAACACAAGAGGGTTTTTCCAGCGGCTCTCCCAGGTCCAAATAAATTGGAGATAGTTCAAAGTCTTATCAAAGTCACAGAATCGAAGAGACAAAAATTAAAAAAATATTTAAGCCACAAAATCTGAGTTCTTCAGATGTCGTGGTGATTGGTGAAAGCAGCTTCCAGTGTGAGTAAAACAAAAATGATCTGTCCACTTTAAAACACGGTGAGTTAAGGAAACTCAATAGAAAAAAGGTGAACAGAATAAAATAGGAAAAAGACATCTGAGAACACAGAGTTTCACTCCATATAGAAGAGATGGTTGAGCTCAAACAGAAGAAAAAGTATTTATCCTTATCGTCCCTTTTACCATGGAATGTGTTTTCAAACTGTGGTGCTTAGGTGAAGGAAACAATTCTTGACCAGACTTTTGGGAGAAACAATTTCTTTAAAGTGAAGAGTGATTTTATAGATTTGAGACATAGGGGTTGACGCTACACTGTGTATGAGTTATGTCCAAAAACAGGAGTATTGTACAGTGGATACACACACACACTCAAGCAAGTGTGAAACTCAAACAAGCGTGAAAACCTTCACATGTAAATATAGCCCTACTCAGTGTGGGCAGATGTTCTAACCTCTAGGGAATGTTTTCAGGCTTGAAAAAAAACCCATATGATTTCACACTTACAGTTAGAAACACAAGCTGAATGAACTCAATCTTTTACTGTTGCTGTGGATTAAGCCACCTACGTCAGAGAATCACACACATCTTCCTGAAAAATTACAGGGAATAGCCAGTAGTGTTGGCAAAAAAATATCTACATTTTGCTTCCCAAACTATCAAGAGGATGCTAATACAAGCAACAAGTACTAACCGCAGATGTTTAACAAAGGTGCATTCCCAGTGAGCTTTATGAGATACCTTGTATTTTCTGCTGTTCTGCCGGTTTTCAATTTTATTAAATTAAATAATTACAATAACAGCATTTTCTAATATCCTGCTGTAAGACAAGCATGCTCAAGGCTGCATGGCATATTACAGACATTTGTCAATAACAAACATAAGACTGTGATTTCAAGCTGTTTCCAATATAGTAGAAGATTTTATGATAAAGAAGGTGAAATTAGAGTAAACCATCATGATTTATCATTCTATATTACCTTTAAATTAATGCAGATGAAGTGGCTTCTGGGTGGTCTGTGAGCTCTGCGAGTTTTGAATTCATTTTGACTCAGTAAAACACCACAGCTAATGTAGTGTCTCCTGTGACTTAATTCAAAAAATTATGTGCCTGGTTACCATGGTTTTTACTTTATCATTAAACCCTGCATTAGCCAAAAGATTATTTACCCTTTGATCTCTGACTCATGCTGCTCATGGGAAGGCTCACCCACGTGCAGTCAAAATGAACTTGCACAATGAGGACTGATTGCATACACAACCAGTCAGGTTAACTGGGCTGGCACACTGGGTAAACATGATCTATTGGTGCCCTGGGGACGGTACAACATGTCAGGTTTATACAGCAGATGTTCCGATGGAATGAGTCAAAGAAAAAAATGTTATACACAATTTGATGAGAAGGTTTAGGTTTAAGCTCTAGACACTGGTCTGAAACACAGGACAAACCATCTGAGTCAACCGAGCAGATACGCATTATATTACTTCCAGTGGTGTGATATGTACGTATATGTGGTATGCATGTTGTGTTATTAATGCACTTCTTATTTTTTACCTACATCATGGTATCTGTAATTGCACAGAACTGGTATGGCAGGTTTGTCAAAAGTGTTTCTGGCATATTGTTTTTCTTGTAGTTTATTTTTAAATGTTTAAGTGATTACATAGTCTAGTTGCATTAAAACACAGATGTACTCAGCGACACTGATCAGATTTAATCTCAGCTTACGTCACAAATCTGATATCATTTGATTTACATCCTGTATGCTACTGCCATATCATGGTTACTGACCCCTATATACAGCAAGTAGAATAAGTATTGAACACATCACCATTTTTCACAATAAATATATTTCTAATGGGGCTATTGTAATGAAATTTTCACCAAATGTCAGTAACAACCCATACAATCCACACATGCAAAGAAATCAAATCAGAGGTGTCCATAAATTATGTGTAATAATGTGAAATGGCTCAGGGAAAAAGTAATGAACACCTGAAGAAAGATAGGCGCAAAGAGGCATGGAAAGCCGAGACACCAGCTGAAATGTATCAGTAATTAGAAAGCAATCCCCCGTCAGTGCAAATTAAAAAGGTCTCACTACCAAGGTGCACACAAGAAACTTCTCATGACCAGTAAAAACAAAGAGCTCTCTCAAGACCTTCCCAACCTTATTGTTGCAAAACATACTGATGGCATATGGTTACAGAAGGATTTCTAAACTTCTGAATGTTTCAGTGAGCACTGTTAGGGCCATAATCCAGAAGTGGAAAGAACATCATGTCACCATAAACCTGCCATGACCATGTGCTCGTCACAAGTTTTCTGACAGGAATGAAAATAATAATCAGAAGAGTTGTTATTTATTCTATTATTTTATCATTTCAATCATATGTTTTAATATTTCTTTTTGCTTAAATTACCGTGTTATCTTAATTCCTTGTTTATATTACTCTGCATTTTTATTGTCAAAGCACTTTGTGATCTTCATCTGTGAAAAGTGATATATATGTAAATAAACTTCTTCTTCTTCTTCTTCAAGAACCAAGGACCACTTGTGCAGAGCTTCAGAAAGACCTGGTACAATTGTTTCAAAGAAAACAATAAGTAATGCAGTCAAACATCATGGCCTGTATGCACACTCGCCATGCAAGACTCAATTGCTGAAGAAAAAGTATGTTGAAGCTCATACAACATTTGGACCAGCCTGTAAAAAATACTTAGAGAATATAGTCTGGTCATATGAGACCAAAATTGAACTCTTTGGATGCTACAACACACAGCATGTTTGGAGGCGAAATAGCACTGCACATAAGCCCTAAAACACCACACAGGGGAGGCGGTCACATTATGGTCTGGGGCTATTTTTCAGCATACGGTACTGGCAAACCATATAATTGAAGGATGCATGAATGGGAAAAATGTACCAAAACATTGTTGACAAAAAATCTGCTGCCCTATACTGTACCAGGATGATGAAGATGAAATGAAGGTGGACATTTCACCAAGACAATGATCCCAAACACACAGCCAAGGAAACTCTCAGTTGCTTTAAGAGAAAGAAAACAAAGCTGCTAGAATGGTCCAGCCAATCACCTGACATGAATCCAACTGAAAATCTATAGAAAGAGCTAAAGATTAGAGTTCATAGATTTGAAGACTGTGTGGAAGAATGGGCCAAAATCACACCTAAGCAATGCATATGACTAGTTTCTCCATACAGGAGATGTCTTGAAGCTGTCATTGCCAACAAATCAAAGTATTAAATAACTTTCAGTAAACATGTTCAATATCTTTTCCCTGTGTCATTTCACATTATTACACTTGCAATCGAAATTATTTAACCCCTACTGAAAAATAGGTTTAGTGGCAAAATGTACAAACTAGCAGCTGTTTGCAATAAACAAATCAAACAAGAACAATTTAAATAGTTCAACACAATTAATATTATAAGTGGTTTCTTCAACACAAAATTCCACTTTTAATGACTACTGCAGTTTCAAATTTCTTCAACCCCTTCACAACAAGCATCTTCAGTGCTTAGTAGAGCACCATTTTGCTGTTATAACTTGCTGCAAGCATGACGCATAGCCAGACACCAGTTTCTAGTAATGCTCCTGAGGAATCTTAGCCCATTTCACATGAGCAAACATCTCCAGTTCACTAATATTTTTGAGTTTGCATGCTGCAACTGCCTTTTTCAAATCCCACCAGAGATTTTCAATGGGGTCCAAGTCAGGTGACTGTGACGGCTACTCTAGCATCTCCCAGAACTTATTCTGAAACCAAACCTTGGTGGACTTTGAGGTGTGCTTGGAATTACTGTCCTGTTGGAAGATCCAATGATGCCCAAGCTTCAGCTTCCTCACACACAGCATGACATTTTCTCCCAGGATTTCCTGAAACTTGATTGAATCCATCTTACCCACCACAGGCTGCAGCTTTCCATTGCCAGAAGAAGCAAAGCAGCACCAGAGCTTCCCTGTGCCACCACCATGCTTCACCTTAGACATGGTGTTCTTTTCAGCGTATGCTTCATTCTCGAAACATACCGCTGATCCATAGGCCTGAAAAGTTCCAATTGTTTCATCGCTCCACAGAACAAAATCCCAAAACCTCTTTGGCTTGTATACTATATATATAGTTTTGAGCAAATTGGAGCCAACTTTTCAGCTCTATGGATCAGCAGTATGTCTGGAAGATGTAGCCCAAGAGCCACCTCTGTTGAAAATTGCAGGGGTGGGAATCGCGAGGGACCTCGCAATTCGATTCGGATTGAATCTTGGGTCACAATATGATCCTATCAGAATTCAATGATAACCACAATATTGCGATATCAAGTATCACAATCCTATATTTTTCACATTTTTTCAACTTACTCAACCTCAAATCATGTCCCAAAGTAAAACTGTTACATCTCTTTCATACTATAAAGTATTCTCGGTGCTTCATTTTCCACGGAGACACATCTCTACACACAGAGAGAGCAGTGGATGGTGTTTGGAATAAACTCCCACTCCAGATACATTTAGCTGACTCTGTGGACTCTTTTAAAAAGCAGCTGAAAATGTTTTGTTTAATGAGGATTTCCATTAAGTTTCAATTCAAGTGCTTTTTAATGGCAAGTCTGATATTTTTAAATTATTTTAATCTTGTGTTTTAACTTATTTTTGTTTTTTTAATTATTTTTTATCTATCAACTTCCTTTTTTTCCATTTTATTGTACAGCACTTTGTGACTATATGTCTGTGAAAAGCACTTCATAAATAAACTTTACTTACTTGGCACTCGGAGAAAAAGCAAGCTCGATGCCGGTGTGTTTTTAGCTTAGTTGTTGCTAATGCTGCTCCGAGAAGTGTGCTGGCCCGCATCTTCCGACTGTTTTTTTTTCCGTGCAGCACTTCTTGCAGGTTGTGTGTCATGTCAAGGTCTTTCCTTCCATCTTTGTTACAAAATCCAAAAAAGGCCTAGCATTTGAGCTAACTTTGAGATAACTGCTTCCTAACTTTCAAAGCTAGCTGCAAATCTCCCGACATAGGATTCACTTGACTGCATGCTTGCTTTGCACCATTTAGTGGACTGAAAACGTAATTGGTTGAATACCCAAGAGAGTATGCAACGCTTACATGAATATATATAATTAATAAAAGATTGATCCATGCATTTAGGGATTGGTGCATTGTCAGTGTCAAGGATCGCAATCTATCACTGAATCGATCTTTTGCCCCTCCCCTAAAAAACTGCATGAAACTCTGACCAGTAGTTTCGGAGTAATCTTGGGGTACAACTCCTGCAGTAATCTTGCTAATACACTGAGAAGATAAGAGCCTTAACAGAGGTATGGGTTCTCGGATCATCACCAAAATGTTATGGGTTCCTCTCTAGCCCAAGGACCACCTCAGATGAAACTTTCATCCAAATCCATCCAGTAGCTTTTGTGCAATCCTGCTGCACAAGTAGAAACAAGGCCCTTGGTGGAGGTATGTACTCTCAGATCATCACCAAAATCTAATGGGTTCATCCTTAAGCTGGATTCATGCTGCACCTCTGCTGTCCATGTACATGTAATCGGAAACCTCATATGACAAAATTTACGTCATCTTCTCCACTTTGCTAGTGTCCGCAGTGCTCGACCGCAGACGACCGCATGCAGCCCAAATTTTGTGTCTGGCCCGCCTACCAACAACCTGAACACGTTGAAAAGTGCATGCGCAAGATTGAATGTCCCATTCACAAGGTGACGATATTGACACAGCATACCAAGGCAAAGTAGATGAAGAAGACAACGAGGAAGCGGAAGACGAGAATAAACACACATGAATCAAACATACATACATCAGCAGCAGCAGCATCTTCGTGAAAAAGGGGTGAAAACCGGGAAGTCAAGCAGCATAAAGCAAGCAGTGTTTCTTCGTCGGTGAAAATCCTGGCGTGTCAGTGCATTGGCGCTACCTATAGGGCGGGAGTGAAACTACAAATGATGGTTGTGCGCATGCGTCAAACGCTTGGTCTGGGTAGATGAAAAAAGTGAGCATGTACAGCGCCGCGTGTGTGCCGGGCTCATCCAAAGCGCACACGGACCAAAGCGGACTAGAGAGGAAATGCAGCATGAATAAGGTTTTAGGCCAAGGGCCATCTTTGGTGAAGTTTCATCCAAATCTGTTAAATAGTTTTTGCATAATCTTGCTGAGAGTCAAACAAACAAACCAACACGGATGAAAAGATTACCTCGTTGGCGGCGCTAAACACAAAACATAAAAATATGTTCAGGAATGATTCATCTCTTTGTGGCAGGGCCAAACATGTGCAGAAAGGAACATAACTTCAAGTGCAGCATGAAGACACCTTTTGTTCTGGAGCAGCTGAGCTGAAGTTGGAGTAACAGGATGGAGCACGACCCAGTCAAAGAAAAATCAGCTGCATTTTTAACAGTGAATCATGCAACATTACTGTAGTACAGCATGATACAAAATCCCTTGAGGCCATCCAGAGAGTGCATACCACTACCAAGGGTGCCTGTCTAACAATTAAAATATGATTTAAAAAAAATGCATCAACTGGCAGAGCATCATAAGTTGTCTGTGTTCTGTAACTGTGTATTATCAATTTGATTAGCCCATTATTTTTCATGGTATATGCAAAAATTTAAAATAAAAATAAAAATAAAACTAGAAGGCACTCAGAGAGTGCATACCTCCAGCAAGGCTGTTTGTCCACTGATTAAAATGTGATTATCATAGATGCCTGTAATATTAAAGGCCTTCGCACCGACTTTGATGGCCACTGCTTTGATGCATTTAAGCCCAGGCTCATCACTGATGGCGTGGAAAGGATGAACAGATGGCTTCCTCATGAAATTATGCTGCATGATAGAACACCCAGGGGTGGGAATCGCGAGGGACCTCACGATTTGATTCGGATCGTGATTCTTGGGTTACGATTCGATCCTATCACGGTTCAATGACAATCATGATATCGTGATAATCGAGTATCGCGATCCCATATATTTCAAATTTTTTCACCTTATTCAACCTCAAATCATGTCCCAAAGTAAACTGTTGACATCTCTTTCATATAATAAAGTATTCTCGGGGCTTCATTTTCCACAGAGATACATCTCTGTACACAGGGAGGGCAGTGGACAGTGCTGTTTGGAATTGACTCCCACTCCAGATATGTCTATAGCTGACTCTGTGGATTCTTTTAAAAAGTAACTGGAAACTTTTTGTTTAACGAGGATTTGAGCTGAGTTTCAACTGCTTTTTAATGGTAAGTCTGATATTTTTTTAATTATTTTAATCTTGTGTTTTAACATGTTTTTATATTTTTAAAATTTTTGTCAATGTCAACTTTATTTATATAGCACATTTAAAAACAACAAGAAGGTTGGCCAAAGTGCTTTACACATGATAAAATAATAAAACATATGATAAAATGCATATGCAACAAAATAAAATAAAATTAAGACAAGCTAAAAAAAAAAACATAGGGACCACTACATGACATGACCTGAAGGACTCAAACTGAACTTGAATTAAAAGCCAGGTTAAAAAGATGGGTTTTAAGTTGTGATTTAAAAGACTGTAAGGATTCTGCAGTGCGTATATGGAGTGGCAGGTTGTTCCATAATCTAGGGGTTGCCACAGCAAAGGGCCTAGCCCCTCTCTCTTTTAATTTACTTTTAGGCTGCACTAAAAACAGCTGGTCGGCTGACCTTAATGCTCGAGAAGAAGAATAAAAGTCCAGAAGCTCGGTTAGATAAAAAGGTGCCAAGCCATTCAAGACCTTAAAAGTAAATAAGAGAATTTTAAAAATGATGTGAAAATGGACTGGGAGCCAGTGAAGACCTGTCAGAACTAAAGTGATGTGATCATACATTCCAGTGCCTGTTAAAATGCGTGCTGCGGCATTCTGGACTAACTGCAAATGATGGATAGTGGATTTTCCCAAACCAAAATAAAGTAAGCTGCAGTAGTCTAGTCTAGTGGTAATAAAAGCATGAATAAGTCTTTCCAGGTCTTTGTGGAGTAAATAAGATTTGGCCTTGGCAATCTTACATAACTGATAAAAGCTTGACTGAACAACTGTGTTTATTTGCTTTTCCAATTTAAAAGAACTATCTAAAAACACACCAAGGTTTTTGACAGTCGAGCAACAATGGGAGGCAAGATAATCAGGAATAACAGTAATATCACTCAGAGAGGTACATTTTCCAAATGAAATGATTTCTGTTTTGTTTTCATTTAAATGAAGAAAATTTTGTATCAGCCATTCTTTGGTAAACAGTCAAGTAATGGCTGCAGTGGGTTGGGAGTGTTAAACTGAATTTGAATATCATCATCATAACAGTGAAATGGAATGTTGTGTTTTCTGAAGATATTACCCAAAGGCAGCATGTATAAAGAGAACAACGTGGGACCCAAAACGGACCCTTGAGGCACACCACAAGAAATGGAGGCTGAGCAAGAGGAGAAATCTCTAATAACAACAGAAAATGACCTTTCAGATAAATAAGACTCAAATCATACCAGTTAAATGGCATTCATTTATATAGCACTTTTTCTCATCTCTAGATGACCAAAGCGCTTTACAGATCCTGCTATCCACCCATTCACACACACATTCACACACTGATGGTGGCAGAACTGCCATGCACCGGCGCTGGCCTGACCCACCAGGAGCAACTGGGGGGTTCAGTGTTTTGCTCAAGGACACTTTGACATACAGACTGCAGACAGAGCAGGAATCGAACCCCTGACCCTCCGATCAGTATTCGGCCACACTACACCTGTGCCACAGCCACCTTGTCTTGACAGCAAAATAGTATGGTCAACTGTATCAAAAGCGGCTGTTAAAGCTAAAAGAACTAAAACAGCAGAACTCCCAGAATCAAAAGTTAAAAGGAGCTCATTAAAAACTCTTAAAAGGGCAGTCTCAGTGCTGTGGCAAGATTTAAAACCGGACTGAAACACTTTGCCAATAACATGACTGTTTAAGAATGTCTGAAGTTGATTAAAAACAACTTTTTCCAAGATTTTAGACAGAAAAGGCAGTTTTGATATTGACCTATAGTTACAAAGGACATTTGGGTCCAGATTTCTCTTATTAAGAATAGTCTGCACAACAGTGTGTTTGAAAACAGCAGAAATGTTTATCTATCAACTTCCTTTATTTCCATTTTATTGTACAGCATTTTGTGACTATATGTCTGTGAAAAGCGCTTCATAAATAAACTTTACTTAGTTGGCAATCGGAGAAAAAGCTCCATTCCGGTGTATCGTTACCTTAGCCATTGCTAATGCTGCTCCGAGCCATATGTGGCCCACCGTGTTCTGGGTGTTTTTTCTTTTTTCGTGCAGCGCTTTGCGGGTTGAGTGCCATGTCAAGGTTTTTCCTTCCATCTTTGTTATAAAATCCAAAAAAGGCCTGACATTTGAGCTAACGTTCAGCTAACTGCTTCTTAACTTTCAAAGCTGGCTGCAAGTCTTCGAGACAAGCTATGACTTCCCTTGACTGGGTGTTTGCTTTGCACCAGCTAGTGGACTGAAAATGCCAGTGATTAACTGATAACTCAAAAGTATATGTGTGTGCATTTTTTTAATAAAAGATTGATCCGTGCGTTTATGGATCGATACATTGTCACCAGTGCCAACTATCGCGATCCATCACTGAATTGATCTTTTTTCCCACTCCTAACACCCAGTAATGTCATGTTGCTTTTCATCATATGTACAACACACTGTGTGAATTTCATTGAAGTTGGATGGTATATGTGACATCAGGCTAACTTCCTGTAGACAGTAGGTAGTGCTGTGACTATGAGTCTACAATGATATGCAGATGTGTTTAGGCCAGGAACATTATCATCTGTAAAAATTTTGGGGTTTGGTCAGAAACTTCTTGTTTAATGGCGAAGGACTGACATTTTACAGGAAGCTAATGGAACTGAAATACTGTATGTACCATTAGGCATCATCATTCAAATGTTAGAGGTGTTATTTTACTATGTGTGAGCTATAGGCAACAATTTATATAAAAAAAGAATTGTTGCACAATATTTAAAAAAGGGTTAAGGGTGATCCAGAAAATGGGTACAGATGTGGGGTGCATTTCCCCAAGGGATTGTTGCAAACTAAGGTAGCAACTTCCATGGTATAAATCATGTAGCTGCAGCACAAGCGTTTCCCAAAACCAACGATCAAAGTACGATGGTACAACATCATGTTGTAACCACTGTGCCCTTTTTTCCTCCCCACTACCCATCGGAAACCTCAGCGGTGGCCTGCCATCAAAGTGCTACTGCAGCGGCTTCAGCTTTCAATGTGACTAGTAAGCCTTATAGATAAAAAATAATCATCAAATTTATAACCAAGGAGGTTTTTACAGGCTGAAATACATCCCTAAAATGGTGCTTATCTTTGCTGAATGATTAAAGGGCCTATATCACGCTATTTTAAGCCTTTCAGAGTAAACTATATGCATGTATGTGATAGTATATTACCTTTGGTACACTGGAGAATGAATTTCTTATGAAATATGAGTTATTTTCGCGAGCTACTTTTCCAACCCGGAAGTAAGATGCCTCAATCTCTGAGGCTCCGCCTCTCCTTCTTGTGGCTACCACCCATTTCATGACATAACCCCTGAGCCGGCTGCTGCAGCGTGTCGCTGGGTTCCGCCCACAAAAACAACATCTACAGTAAACTTTAGAAAAGATGGATGAGCATGTTGTGGAGCCTTACACTCTTGACCCAGAGTCCGATCGGGAATTTGAGATGCATGAGATACCACAGCGACCTCGAAGACGTTTACAGGAAGTTTCTGACTGGTAAATGAAAAGCTAAGAGAAATGTCTTTCATAGTGTTGTATTTATTATAGAACTTTGTATAGTGATGCTGCTGTCCGTATTTGTAGGTGCTCATGTGGGAATTGCCAAACAATGCCCACTGAAGAGGAGAACGTTTGCTGCCAGGAAATTCCAAAGGTAACTGTTGTTTATGTATTTGTCATAGCTAAAAGTTCAATACTAAAATGCATTTGCATATACTTATCCTCTATCTGGCATATAAAAGTACTTATCAAGTCAGCTTCAATGCTAAAGTGAAAGAGTTTTGCCGATCACCGCTCCGTTAGCTGCGCGGAGAAAGTGGGTGTGTGCGTTAGGCTGGGGACAGTGCTGGCAGCACAGGCACTTCCTGGAGTGGGCGGCTCACCCACGTTCATATGTATGAACATGGGGACCCAATCATTATCAGGGACAGGGCGGAGCAGCAGCTCAGAGAGCAGGGTTGAAGAGGAATACTCAGAGATGTGTGAATGGAGCAAAATACCACTTTGGGGATATTTTTGGTGAGGAATTAACATTATAACATGCTTAAAAGCTCAAAAAAGTCGATTTTGCATGATAGAGGCCCTTTAAAAAAAAAGATCACTGTGGAGCAGCTCAAACAAAAATGTTTTAGATCCAGTTTGGTGCCACTGCAAGCCTGCACAACATCACATCACTTTTTTTTCTCAGTTGTAGGATAATTCTTTTCTAAATGTTTTGACTGAAGACTCTTTATCAAATATACAAACCAGGTGTCAGTAAGTCTGATTTTTTTATTACCTGCAATATTTATTTATGACTCGCTCATTCTTTCAATTTAAAAAAAACAGCGGTTGTTTGGCCAGTACGAGACACCCTTCCATGAGCTGGACAGAGAGTGTCAAGGAGACTACAGGCCTTCATCCGGATGGAGCACAACCTCTTTGCTGAACTGTATTGCAGTGTGCCTCAGCCTGCATGGTTATTTCAGTTTGATTTTTGTGTTGTCATTTTTGGAATTTAGAAAAATATTACAATGACATACTGTACACTCATAATATTATACGTTAGACTATTATAACACATTATAACACATAGTATTATCATGTTATACCACGATTTATCTTCACAGGGGCCTTAAAAATCCTACGTCTAACATGCAAATTCCTTGCAGGTGAAGCTCATCACAATTCTGGCCTCTTAGTTGCAGAGAACTCGTGGAGTTTGTTGGACATGTCTATCATCCTCCGTATGTGCTTACGTGCTCTAAAAATTCACAAGAAACACATGTGTGGTCTTGCATGGCACGTGACATTTGGCCCAAAATCTGCATGCAGACAGGGCGTAGCAGCCCGTGTAGCCTGGTGTGACCCAGGCCTTGTAGTGGTCTCTTAATTTTTTCCATAGCTGTATATGCAGCCTGGAAGAGATTCAGTTAACCAATCACTCACCACCTTTCTACAGCACCTGTGGGCAGACAGACATTCTTATCATTTATATCACTAATATAAAGAGGGCCCAATCTCTATTTTACCAGTCCCGTCTAAGGTTCTTGAAAAAGTTGTAGCTACACAGCTGATAGACTATCTACAAGACGGTCAACTTCTTCATCCACACCAATTTGGTTTTAGACCAGGATACTCAACAGAAACAGCAAACTGCTGCCTTATTGAAAATGTCAAACAGTCCTTGGACAGGGGTAATGTGGTGGGAGCTGTTTTTCTGGATCTCAGAAAGGCTTTTGACACTGTAAACCACAGCTTGCTTTTATCCAAAATGGTATCTTTTAACTTTTCTCCCAATACAATAAAATGGTTTGCATCTTATCTTCAGAACAGAGAACAGTGTGTAAAAGTTCACCAGGATAAATCCTTCCTTTTAAATAATTGTATGGGTATCCCACAAGGGTCCATTCTTGGTCCTTTACTTTTCAGCATTTTTATTAATGACCTGCCATTACACTGCTCAGCTGCAACATGTCAACTTTATGCAGATGATGCAGTTATTTACACAGCTGCTAAGACTCCAGCTCAGGCTGCAGACGTCCTGTCTTCAAGCATGGTTGATGTCCAAGAGTGGCTCATTCAGAACCATCTATTGCTGAACCTTCAGAAAACAGTTTCAATGTGCTTTTCAATCAAAAAATGTAATTTGCAACATTTTAAAGTTAATATACATGATCAAGATATTGGTTCAGTTACAGAATTCAAATACCTTGGCACTGTACTAGATCCTCAACTCAAATTTAATCATCACATAAAGAAGATTTCTAAAACAGTAAAAAAAAAATTTGAATTGCTTTAAATTAATTAGACATTACATACCACACCAAGCAGCTGTACTGTATATGCATTCTATGGTTTTTTTCGCATATATCATACTGTCTGACAGTTTGGGCTCAAGCAGCTCCTTCTACAATAAAACATATAGGTTCATAATAAAATCAAACTCTAAAAATTCTGGATAAAAAGCCCATTAGGTGGCATCATTGTTATAGTCTAAAAAAAATATAATCTACTGAGTTTTGAGAGTTTCATTGACCTTTGTTTTCTGAAATTAATTTTTAAATGTTTCCATAAATCAGCGCCAGAGCCACTTGTTGGATTCATCCAAAGACAGGACAGCAGCAGAGCCACCAGGAGTTCTGTAAACAATAACTGTAAAATATCCCACCGCAGAACCACATTTGGACAAACAGCTTTTTCTATAAAGGGCAGTCATATCTGGAACACAATGCCAAATGAAATCAAAATAATAACGGATTTTAAAACATTTATTACAAAGGTTAAAAACTGGCTGAAAAGTAAACAAGAATGTACCCATGTATGAAATGATTGTCTGCAGGGTGTGAGTGAAGAAGGGAAGGCAAATGTTTAACAGGCATTTTACTGTAACAGGCAAATGTGAATCAGGTTTTTATATTGTGTATTTATAATTTTGTTTGCATTGATGTATGTGGATAATATTTATACTGTTTTCATTTTGTTTTTTCTTCATCTTTTTCTCTTTTTATCTGTTTCCTTTCTCTAAAGCCCATCCAGGGGCAAGAGTTGCAAACTAGCTTAATGCTATACACTCTATGTGCAACACATCAGATTTTCTTTTTTGTCTATGTTTATTGCACTGTCCCTGACAAATAAACAAGTAAAATAAAAAAAATTAAAAAAAATAAATTTCACTACAGGATATTTCATGCTTGTAGCAAATACTACTCATATTTTATCTGTTTTTGATTGTGCATATGCACCACACATATTAAATTTGTGTTTCTACGCTACTCCATGATGATTACCGGATATGACCGAAGTATTCAGACATTCTCTGAAACATGGTAGTTGGAACAATGTTAGCTGAAATCAACATAGTTCAAGCTACGACTGTCTGACATTGGACCGAATGTTTTGAGAAACAGTCATAAATTAGATGACAGTTGAACGATGCGTGGTACTATGTTGGTTCGAGGCTAACCTCCATCGTAGTTTGAGAAACACTCGCCTGATCTGCCCCAAAATCTAATGGACTCATTCTTTGCCTGTCCAGCAGTTTTGTTTTTTTGTTTTTTTATGATCTTGCTAACAAACAGTCCAACAAATGGCAAAGATCACATCACCACCTTGGCAGGTAATAATAATGAGGCTGAAAATATTGGTAATAGTTGTTAGCATGCAGTAAAAGAAAAATATCCACATGAGCTAACAAAACATCACAGAATGTGCAGAGAGCTGCCATGACCACTGCTGTCTCTTCTCATTCTGTTGTCTGGTGATCACAGAATAAACTAATATGTTCTCATAGGATATTAGAGAACAGAAGAAAATGGAAAAAGAAAAGGATAGTAGTTACCTATGTTAATTTTTTTTAAAACCGTATTAAAGTGTAATGAAGACACTGTGGGGAAAAAAAAATTAAATTTGGATTAAACACACAGCTCTGAAAATATTAAAGAGACCACTATAAAATCTTTCCTAAATTAGCATGTCTACAATTATAGCAGCCACTCAATTTGAGTATTTGTTGAATTCCAACACAAGGACACGTCAGTCTACTTAAGAAGGTACTGATTAGGTGATCATCTAAGCATGGTAAGATGTATGAAAGCTGTGAATAAATCAGTTATTAGGGAGAAACAATATCATTTCAGAGGAACATGTATATTTCAAAAACCTTCAG
The DNA here is from genome assembly GCA_020510985.1 of Pholidichthys leucotaenia. NCBI lineage: Eukaryota > Metazoa > Chordata > Actinopteri > Cichliformes > Pholidichthyidae > Pholidichthys > Pholidichthys leucotaenia. The sequence continues at coordinate 356,558,125 of CM035843.1, read as the reverse complement.
TGAGAACTACCACCAAGCAACACTGTGTTTCAGTGTAAGGAGTCAGATTATGGAACGATTTTGGACCTGAATTAAAATCATGTACAATGCTTGGACAATTTAAACAAAAACTAAAGGAAGAAATACTCCAAACATATATACAAGATGACATGTAAAATCACATAAGGATTGTCATATCCAGTCTGCGTTGTGTTGTTGCTTAGTTTTTGTTTTTTTTGTCACATTTTGTCTTAGCTTTGTTCTGAATTGTAATCGCTCTTGTTTTGTTTTTCTTTTGAATTCTTGGATGGAATATGGGTGGGCAATATAAGCTGCGGCTTCAGCCATCACCCATTTCAGATAACTTATGTTGAACTGTATAATCAGAGGAGTTATTGTCTAATTTGACCTTGTTGGATTTTCTTTCCCCCTTTGTTATATTATTCTGTTTCTTTTTAATCTATCCGAAAAAAAGATTCATTCATTCATTCAGATTTGAGTTCTTCCCAAGTTAAAACTTAAAGTGACCAGCAAAATTTTTTTTTTCTGTTAACATGTGTGCAACATGTTTTTTGTGACTTATAAGACATGTCAAGAGTAAAATCACTGAATGTCTTATATCTCTGTATTTTGCTGTAAAGTTTCACTTAAGCCCTCCCCCCCACAAAAAAGGGCAAGTTTGGACAGAGTGTTTCTAGCTACGTAAGCATTTCTGCTTAGCCTGATTGATTATAACGTTAACCAATGGCTTGAGGGCTTGAATGGGGTCAGCAAGATAATGAGCTGAGAGAACCGACTCAAACTGTCACTCCTCTACCTACCTACCATTGACCACGCTGACAGTCAGCGTCCCTTCCCAGGGACTGCGCAAAATTGACCGTGGCTGCCGTTTTCCACCACTGGGGCTACCATATTCCGGAGCCCCGTAGTGCACACGAGGCACAGTCAGCTCTGGTTCGGCCTTCCAGCCGTGTACCTGCCATTCCTCTGTAGGCACTTCCAGCACCCAGCCAGGCAACCAGTAAAGGGGATGAAAGCGGGGGGGGGGGGGATTAAACATCCCCCCCCGGGCGCTCCATTCTGCCACCACCATGGAGGATGAAAGAGGAGACATTAATTCCCCCCCACCCGCCTCTGGAGGAGGGAGGTGAGTTGACCATTGTTTGGTGAAGAAGTATTCTCTGTGTTCTCAGGTCAGATGGGGATTGAGGGCGGGCCTTGCAGTATACACTACTGGTGGGTGGGAGTGTGGGTGGAGGTAATTAGAATATTCATAGAGCAATGCATACTTAAGTAGGTGGAAGATGTAAAAACTCTTTCCCAGCAATTCTAAAGCAATGAAAGTTTTTTGTGAGTAAAAAGCCACAATATACTATTTTGGGCAATACACATTTGTTTTTGAGGTGGTTTTAGAGCCGCCGGAGTGCATCTTTAAGTACTGTAGCCATTAAGAATGAACTTGAATTTGCTTTCTTTGCATTATTTGATCTACAAGCAGCACCTTTTTTGTTGTTTTAACCAGTTGTCATTTTCAGTAAATAAATGCCCTAAATGACAATATTTTGACTTGGAATTTGGGTGAGTTGTGTTCAGTAGGTTAGAGAATAAAACAAAATTGTTCATTTTACTCAACCACATACATATAAACAGTAAAACCAGATGAAGTGGTAACTTTGCAGTAGCCTCTTTGTCTCTTAATCTTTTCCAGAGCTGAACATAGTAATCTATTGCCATTGTTCCAACAGGAAGATAGCAAGCTTTGTTATTAGCTTGAAACTCAAACTCAAAACCTATTTTTTTGTGAACAAAAACAAATTACTTTTAATATCAATTTGTAAATCAAATGTATAATCTGAATTACATCAGATGTTATGTTGCCTTGCCTGGGTTAAGCTGTTAGGACAATGCACAGAGCATCAGTGCCTATGCCATCAGTGCATCATGGCCCAAAATGTAATGCTGAAACACGAGAACTACAGGGAGAAGAGTGTGAGCCAGTCATATGACAGTGATCATTAAAATCTCCTTTTAGTTGGTGGGCCCTCCCATTGGTAAGCTCCCACCCTACATCTCTCTGACCACCCAATCCTCCAGTCTATCCATCCAAGTCTCTCTTTTCCCTTCACTTGCTGCAACCTCCACTCATTTAGTAGTGACGAGTAATCCACTGCCCAGCTTAATCCTTCAACCTGCACACACACAGACGCATGCTTTCTCCCTCCTCCTGCATACTCAGTCCATCACACTCATGTACACTCTCCTACACAAGATAAAAACAAATTCTCAAAAACATAATCACATAGATCCTACAAACTCACAACCAGTGTTGGGAGTTACTTTGTAACGCCACTTCTTTTGCAGCAACGTGCTGTGTAAAGAAATTACTGTTTAAAAATTCAGTAATGCGTTACAGTTACTGAAATTTGATCAGATGCATTACTCTTTACTCATTTTATTAATATAGATAGATATTTTTAGCGCAAATAAATTAATATACAAACTGACCCTACCGTAGCTGAGACGTAGTTGTCAGTCAACGTGACCTGTTGCAGAGAGCCAAGTCTTCACTACTGAGTGGGGGAAAAGATGAAGCTACTTTGTTTTTGTGGAAATAGATTATTTTTCCTTTGTCGCGGTTAAGGGCAAAAGCATATTGGTGGTTTGCAAACTAAGTGCCGGTTGAGACCTACTGCAATCTTCAGAAGCGCTTGAAAACAGCAACAAAGCTCTGTCAAAGCTAGTTCTATGCCATGCTAACAACACCATGATAGTGAATCTACGCTATCTGAACAGCCACGGCTGGATGTAAAGTGGAAATACTCTTGTCTCCACACCCATGGCTGGATTTCATGCACAGGTATGCATCTGCACAGTTTGTGACCCAGACCCTTGACTGTGATCCACGGAAATTAAAATGCATTTACTTGCTAGCTGGATAAAAATTATTCAAAAATGATTTTGATCTCCAAAAGGAATTTGAGGGACTGGATCATGTCTCTGTCACAGCAGACATTTGGACTGTGGATAATGGAAATTTTCTTTGGATCACTGCACATCGGATTAAATCCATATCATAAAGGTAAAATAAACATGGACAGCTTTATGCAATGTTGCCAACTCTCACTCTTTTGGAGTGCGTCTCATTCTTTTTCCCCTCTCCCTCACTCCACAAATCCTATTTCTCACTCCAAAATGAGGAGATACTGGCAATATCGTGTTGATTTTCTTCATATTTTTCCCACGTTAAGAGCTCTCAAGACAGGATAAAGCAGACTGAACATGTTCTAAAAGCTCTGTCTGAAACAGTCTGTTTTCAGCCTGACATTAATAAGCCCATAATGTAATCCATTAATTAAATTATCTTGCTGTGTGTGCAAGATGATTTAAGTATGCATTTAAAAGTAACGTGAAAGTTACTTTTCCAAGTAACTACTTTAATTATGCAGTAATTGTAAAGTAACTCAACTACTTTTGAAAAGAAGTAACAAGTAACAAGTAACTATAATTACTGTATTTTTTTAGTAACCTGCCCAACACTGCTCACAGCTGTTTTGCATGAAGAGCACTCCTAAAATTGTTTATTTGTTTGAACTAAACTATGAAAATAAAGCCAAAATCTAATTGCTATTAAAGTTCACAGCTGTTGAATTTAGTAGGGCACATTAAAAACATTACGAAATATTATGGATCCACTGATCCAGTTAGATCCATATATATTTGGACACAACACAAGTTTTGTTATTTTAGCTGTTTACCAAAACATATTCAAGACATAGTTATAATATAATCAATAAATGGGCTTAAAGTGCAGATTCTCAGCTTTAATTTGAGGGTATTCACATCCAAATTGGAGTTATGGTTTAGGAACTGCAACCATTTTATACATCTCCTCATTTCAGGGGCTCAACGGTAATTCGACAAATTAATATTAATATTTTAATTCATATTTTATTGAGAATCCTTTGCAGGCAATGACTGCATGAAGTCTGGAACCCACAGACATCACCAAACACTGGTTTCCCTCCTTTGTGATGCTTTGCCAGGCCTTTACTGCAGCTGTCTTCAGTTCTTGTTTGTTTGTGGGTCTTTCTGCCTTAAGTTTTGTCTTAAGCAAGTCAAATGCATGTATAAAGGATAGTGCAGTGTTCGTAATGAAAGATGGCATACTCACAAAACCTGAAAAGTATGTGTGCACAGAACTTTTCAGATGTATAAAATTAAAGTTTGAAGACACCTGTGATGCATGGGGAGGGTATTCTCAATGCTAAACACCGAGGAAGTGTGTGTACAAATGTGTATATAATTCTGAAGGTGTGAAAATAAAAAGATTGGCCGCTTATTTCAATGCCTTTATTTACACTCTATAAATTTTGCATAAATAGGATCATGGTGCTATGTGAACCAGGTGAAAGTCTGGGCTATTCTGCCTGGTCTGATACCCCCTGAATCGGATAAGTGGTAGAAAATGGATGGATGAGTATTTAAATTGTTGTTTAATTCCTTTAAAAGCACATTTAATTATTTCACTATATATTTAATTATGAGGTTGACAGATAAATTCATGAACACATAAAAGCACAGGAACAATTAATTAGTTATGTACTTTTTAATTTAATTTTGTCACTTTTGCCTGTCCTTGGTCACACAGTGAAAGGAAAAAAAAGTCCTGAATAGAAAGAAAAGATGCATCAAGAATCCTTTAGAATTAAATCAGACCCCCGAATCATAATAAACTTGAATCATGAGGTGCCTAAAGATTCCCAACATTGCTAACTAGTCACCGGCACAAGTCATATGACCCACAAAACCTTATGAGGTACTGTATGTATACAAACACTGATGTCTGCACTGGACAGTATTTAATTTGGATACATGTGTGAAACTCCATGTGAAACACTCCGTGTGAAACTCCTACTCCATGAATTTGTTGACTACTTCAGAAGCCAATCCACTAGTGTCTATGAGTGTCATCCAATAGTGTCTATCCAATAGTGTCTATGCTACGTTCCTAGACGCTAGCAAAGCTTTTGACAGGATTAACCACTGGTGTTTGTTCAGAAAACTGATCGATCGAGGTATTCCTATTTACATTGTTAGCATCCTGTTATACTGGTACAGAAAGCAGTCTATGGTTGTTAGATGGGGCAATGTCACCTCATCCAAATTTCATGTGACCAACGGTGTTAAACAAGGTGGTATACTGTCACCCTTGTTGTTTAATGTCTATGTTGATGATCTCAGTGTACTGTTGAACAATACTAATGTGGGCGGCTCCTTTAACGGTGCACTGTTAAATCACATTTTCTATGCTGATGACCTCTGTTTGTTAAGTTTGTCTACTGCAGCGATGCAACATCTCCTTTCGGTATGTGAAAAATTTGGTGAAAAAAATGACATCTTGTTCAACTGTACTAAATCTATGTGTATGGCTTTCAAACCGAAGGGTGTCAATACGTCGAATCCTGTTATGCCACTTTGTGATAATAGCTTGACCTTTGTTGAAAAAGTCAAATACCTAGGTGTGTGGATTGAATCTGATAAGACCAATGTTGATTGTAACAGGCAACTCAGGAAACTATATGCTCAAACAAATTTACTGTTGCGAAATTTCCATACATGTTCTCCTGATGTCAAATGTATGTTGTTCAAGACCTTCTGTACCTCAATGTACTGCTCGCCTTTATGGTTTAATAGCAATGTTGCTGTTAGGAACAAAATCCGCATTGCATATAATAACTCCCTAAGAAGGTTGTTAGATGTACCACGAAGGTCGAGTGCAAGCAAGATGTTTGTGTCTGTGAACATTCCGTCTTTTGGCGAGTTGATACGTAAGAATGTTTACAGTTTTATGAGAAGATTGCTGGCATGTAACAATCATCTTATATCAGCAATTGTCAACTCGTCACTCACACTTCACTCCAGCATTTGGAAGTGGTGGCGTTCCATTGTATACTGAGCCCAATATTGTATGTTATTGTTGTTACAAGAGCGCCGAGTGTCTGCTGATCTGTATATACTTTTATTTATTTATTTATTTATTTTCTACTCGTTTTAGTTCTGCATTTAATATGAACCCTGAGTTTGAAATAAACGTTTTAATTTGAATAGGCCTATTCTTTTCTATATTGTGTTCCATTACAACTGAATCACTGCAGTGATATATTCATTGATGCCGCACTCCCTCTTGTGTAAAACTGCTTAATGACAAGTCTCAGTAGAAGCTCATTCTGGCCCGATGAAACCACCCCAACAGTGCTTAAATCTCCTGACCTTTAACCCTGACCCTGACCTTGAGCTTCATCTCAATGCAGACCCACCTGATTTAATGCGTGAAGCACTTTGTGTTGCAGCGTTTCATATGAAAAGTGCTATATAAATAAAGCATTGATTGATTGATTGATTGATTGATTGAGTGAGTGAGTGAGTGAGTGAGTTTAGTGAGCATCAGGGCAGTTGCCTAGGAGGAGTAGACATTTTCTGAAATCATAAATGTCCAGATATCCTGACCTTTGAAAATGACCTTGATCTCAACCTGGATGCAGGTCCACCTGAGGATCATTTTGAGTTCAGTGACCACTGGTGCAAATAACTACAAGGAGTAGCATTTCTCGTGAAATGTGGATGGACTGATGGATGGATGGATGGATGGACGGACGGACAAATGGATCAACAGACGGACGGACAGACGGGTGACAGACGCCACATCATCACATCAGCTCCTGTTGGCTTCGCCAGAATGAGCTAAAAATTATTATTCAGAAGCAGTACTAATGATCTTTTTTTCTGTGGCTCGGACTAAAAACTTGAGGGAAAATGTGACAGCTTTCCAGTGAACCTCCTCGGTAACCTGTGGGAAAGTGGATGCTCTGCTCGAGCGACACTTTGCTTACACTTCATGAGCACTGCTGTGCAATAGTGCTCATTAAGGAGGGGAGAACTTAAGGCCACAGTAACCTCCAGATGAGGTGACCGTTGGATCATCTAAGAAGACGACAGAGGAGGGCTTCCTAATCTACAGTATAGGAAATGTCTAAACATTTTATCACATGAACATTACAAAGTCATGTTACTGTGTATGTTCTAGATTTCTTAAGACAAAAAAGAAGGAAAAATGATTTCTCTTCTCATTGCTACAAGTCAGTTAGTGAAAAAATTTAACATACAGTAGTGCCATGAAGTTTCAAAAGTCTAATTCGCCGGAATAAATAAGAACCAAGATTTATTATTTCAGGCTTAGTTTAAATTACAAAACCATCATCACAATTATAAACAGAGACTGATACAGTCACATTTTAAGACTATCCATATTTCCTAACGCCTACACCCACACATATGCAGATGATACTGTAATTTATGTATATACACAGAAGCAGTATGATATATGTTGCTAATTAACTCACAAACACCTTGATTCATGTAACAGCATGGTTAAAGCAATCCTGTCGCTACAACTGCATGAATGTTTTTCACCATGACAAATGACATTAACAATTTAGAGCCAGATGTCATTCAGGGGAGAGATTACAGGTTGTGTCTGAATTCAAATATATTGGAGTTGTCATAGATTCTAAACTTACTTTCAAGACACAGATGAAGAAAGTCTGTGTTAGAATCAAATTTAATCTATCAAATTTCAGATTTAATTATGTGCACTCTGTGGTTCTTTCTCAAATCACTTCGGGTAGTATCTCACGGAGCAGCGAATGTAGACGAACGTGACGATTTTTGGATTCGCCAACTTTTCTGAGAAATCTCCAGGGACATCAGGGTTTGCCTCTGTCAATTAACAACGTTTAGCGACCTTTAACAACCATTTGCAACATTCCTGCAAGTGTTAGCAAGAGTGTTTGTGAAAGCAGCTGGTGAACATGAACTATTAACAAATGTTAGCAACAGCATTTACAGTGACTAGCAACTATTTATAACTCTTTTGCCAAGGTTTGAGAATGTTTGAGCCTTTGCCAGCTCCTGCTAAAATACCAGGAAATGTCAGGTGAATCTTGGCTCCAACCCGATAAAACAGGGTGGGCAAACCCTCCCCAGCATTTATTTTCTCCTGACTACTGTGGAAGACAGACACCTGTAGACACTATAGAGAACATATACAGTGGGGCAAAAAAGTATTTAGTCAGCCACCAATTGTGCAAGTTCTCCCACTTAAAAGATGAGAGAGGTCTCCAATTTTCATCATAGGTATACCTCAACTATGAGAGACAAAATGAGAAAAAAAATCCAGAAAATCACATTGAAGGATTTTTAAAGAATTTATTTGCAAATTATGGTGGAAAATAAGTATCTGGTCAATCCCAAAAGTTCATCTCAATACTTTGTTATATACCCTTTGTTGGCAATGACAGAGGTCAAACGTTTTCTGTAAGTCTTCACAAGGTTTTCACACACTGTTGCTGGTATTTTGGCCCATTCCTCCATGCAGATCTCCTCTAGAGCAGTGATGTTTTGGGGCTGTCGCTGGGCAACACGGACTATCAACTCCCTCCAAAGATTTTCTATGGGGTTGAGATCTGGAGACTGGCTAGGCCACTCCAGGACCTTGAAATGCTTCTTACAAAGCCACTCCTTCGTTGCCCGGGCGGTGTGTTTGGGATCATTGTCAGGCAGAAAGACCCAGCCACGTTTCATCTTCAATGCCCTTGCTGATGGAAGGAGGTTTTCACTCAAAATCTCACGATACGACTTCCGGTCTGGACGCCATGGCGACTGCAGCTTAACACTTAAGTTCTCAGACCCAATCCAGGATAACACATTGAAAATCAAACTTAACGGATTTTTGGAGGAGTGAAAATCAAAAGACAAAATCATCATGTCTAAAGGAAAACAGAAGAAACTGAAATTCTCCAGGCCAGGACACGTATCGGCCGGAGAATCCGAACTGGAAGATCTCCGTTCAGAAGACGAGGAACTGGTGATAGCTAACAAAAGGGTTAGCCTGAAATCACTATTTGAGGAGCTACGACGATTTCGCCGAGATGTTACGGCCGAATTTCGGGAATTCAGAGAAGAATTGAAAAGGACAAACAGCAGAGTGGACCAGGCCGAGAACCGAATCTTGGAAACAGAGGATCGAATAAAAGTGCTCGAAGATTCTGTGCTAGACCTACGCAAAAGACAAGCAGCTATAGAGGCTAAGCTAACCGACCAAGAAGGAAAACAAAGAAGAGACAACATAAGAATTCATGGTCTGATAGAAGGAACCGAAAATGGTTTTAACTCAATGGCAGAATGCGTGGAATCCTTACTAAGAGAGAAATTGGATATTCCACAAACCACCGACTTGAAGATAGAAAAGGCACATCGTTCATTAGCCGCTAGGCCGGCGGCGGAAGCGCCCCCACGTTCGGTGTTGGTAAGATTTTCCAATTTCAAAATAAAACAAGAGGTTGTAAGACTGGCCTGGCAGAAAAAAGGATTTATGCACCAGGAGAGAAAAGTCTACGTGGAACACGATTACGCCCCGGAGGTCCTTAAAAAGCGCAGGGAATACAATGACGCGAAAAAGGTGTTAAGAGAGAAGAAATTGCGCTTTCAGACACCATTTCCTGCGAAGTTAAGGGTCTTCTACGGCGATGAAACGTGTCTCTATAATTCGGCGGAAGAAGCAACAGCTGACATGGCGAAAAGAGGCCTCCCGGTAACGGTATTTAAACCCACCGCAGACCCGAGTGAGAAGATCAAAACGCAAACATGGACAACACAAAGACCTTCAAAATCCACGGACCAGCAGCGGGAAACCCAGCACCAGAGCGTCGCGGATAAACTATCCGTTTTCAGGTTGGAATAGCGACCTTTTTTTTTTTTTTTTTTTTTCTCTTGAATCAATCCGCACATCCAACCCCCCTCATACAAGGTAACAAACATTAAAGGAGATGCATATTCAGCATGTGGTAAAACATTTCATGGAACAATCATATTATTTGAAACAAATAAGTCTTTGTAATAAAAAAAAAAAAAACTTGTTAAAATAGAAATGTGACAATAATCCACATGTTCTCCTCATACTAACAAATACTGTTTTTGCGTGAATGTTTGATGTGATGGGGGTGGGAGGGTGCACACAATTTCACAGGGTTTAGGCATAAAAGGAAAAAAAAAAAAAAAAATCATTACAAGTTTGGATTGGGTTCTGAAACTCACGTTAAAAGCATGGGACTACTTTCAGTGGTAAGAGAGGGCCCTCAACACGTAACAGAGTTTGAGGAATTTCCCTCAGAGCCTTCACTCCATCAAGGCTCTTACAGGGTCTTTAAAAAGACCTCAGCTCAGGAAGTTCTTATGACAGCTTTTTGTTTTAAAGTTTTTTACACTATGTTCTTAATGTTTTTCTTGTTTTTAATGTTCTTTCAGTTTCTGAGTAGCACAAAAGAGGGCCACCACACAGTTATACTAAACAAAACAACACAATGGAGAAACAGGGTGTAACCAAAATAATTTCATATAATGTAAAAGGAATCCTGAATCCAGTTAAAAGATCCAAGATTCTAGGCAAAATGAAAAAAGACAAAGCAGGAATAATACTTTTACAAGAAACCCACCTAACAGACGTGGAACACAATAAACTCAGTAGACAAGGGTTTAAAATGATCTCTTCATCTTCATATAAATCAGGGAGGAGGAGGGGAGTAGCGACATTGATCTCAACCAAAATTACATTTGAAAAAAAATCAGAACACAAAGATAAAGAAGGGAGATACAGTTTGGTAACTGGGCGGCTAGAGGGAGAAGATATCACCCTGCTGAATGTGTATGCTCCCCCAGGGGCTAACTGGAAATTTTATAAAAATGTATTCGACCTAATGATAACTAAAGCTCAAGGTTTAGTGATATGTGGTGGGGACTTCAATCTTAGACTGAATCCATACTGGGATGCTTCTGGTAATTCCCCACATCAAAATAACACCCAAAACAGGAAGACTCGGATGCTACTAAAAGAATTGGGAATCTGTGACGTGTGGAGGGAACTCAACCCCAGTGTAAAAGACTATACATTTTACTCAACTCCACATTCATCTTACTCAAGGATTGACTATTTTTTTATGTTTAATAGAGACATTGGAAGAGTAAAAACATGTAAAATAGGACTGATGGATCTCTCCGACCACAGTCCGATCTACATGGACTTAAATATCCAAAAATACACAAATAATACATTTTCTTGGAGGTTAAATTCAAATGTCCTGAAAGGACCATTGAAAGATGAATTGGAATCAGATATTCTCAGATATTTGGAAGATAACGATAATGGAGAAGTATCCCCTTTAATACTGTGGGATGCATGTAAAGCTGTAATAAGAGGAAAGATTATTGCAAAACTGGCAACCCAAAAGAAACTAAGACAAGAAAAACTATCCACATTAGAGTCAGAACTTAGGAACCTAGAAAAAGAACACAAAGGCAACACTCATTCTACTGACTCGCTCAAGATTAAGGAAATTAAAAACCAAATAAATGAGATCTACACAATAGAAATCCAGAAGAAACTTACATTTCTGAAACAAAAATACTATGAAGCAGGCAGTAAATCGGCAAAATTGCTAGCCTATAAATTGAGGAAACATCAAACAGAAAGAGCAATCTACAAAATCAGAGACCCAGTATCAAAGGAAATAAAATTCAGAATTCAGGATATTCTTAAAAACTTCGAGAATTACTATAAGAACTTATACTCCCACAAAAAACATAAAAACGCATCCGAGGCATTCCTAAACACATTAAACCTTCCCCAACTTACGGAGTCACAAAATAAAACACTACTGTCAGAAATACATCCTAAAGAATTGGAAAAAGCAATTATGAAACTTAAAGCTAACAAATCCCCAGGAGCTGATGGCTATACAGCAGAGTGGTACAAAACCTTTAAACAGCAACTATCTCCTCTCCTCCTGAAAACATTTAATTATGTCCTCCACACAGGGGAAATCCCCCCCTCCTGGAGAGAAGGGGTCATTGCAGTTATACCTAAACCTGAAAAGGATAAACTAGAGTGCTCCAACTACAGACCAATCAGTGTACTAAATCAGGACTATAAGCTTTTTACCATTATCCTTGCCAAAAGGTTAGAAAATATACTGACAGACCTAATTCATTTAGACCAAACAGGTTTTATAAGACAAAGACAGACACAAGACAACATTCGACGCACTTTACACATAATTCATCATATAAAAAAATATAACTTAAATGCAGTCATATTGGGATTAGATGCTGAAAAAGCATTCGATTCGGTTGACTGGTCTTTTCTATATAGAATCTTATCCAGTTTCAATTTTCATAACAACTTCATTAGAACTATACAGGCATTATATAAAAAACCAACAGCTAAAATAAGGATTAACGGTAATTTATCATCATCTTTTGAACTGGAAAGAGGATGTCGTCAGGGCTGCCCCCTGTCTCCACTGCTCTTTGCAATCTTCATAGAACCTCTGAGCCAATGGATAAGACAAAACCAAAAAATTCAAGGTATTACACTTGGTCAGAAGGAACATAAAATAGCACTCTTTGCTGATGACATTTTAATATACCTAGGGCAGCCGGACACTTCTTTACCAGAACTAACCTCAGTTTTTTCAGAGTATGGAGATTTATCGGGGTACAAATTAAATATGCATAAAACCCAAGTTTTAACATTCAACTATGACCCAAATCATTATTCACTAAGCAAACTCAAAACTAACTGGGAGTCGGAATCTATGAAATATCTGGGGGTCAATATCCCGAAACAACTCAACAAAATTATATCACTAAACTATGATCCACTGGTGACAAAAATAAAATCTGACCTAGCAAGATGGAATATGATACCATTCTTGGGTACTGCACAAAGAATTGAAGCAGTCAAAATGAATATACTTCCACGTCTTCTATACCTTTTCCAAACAATACCGGTAGAACCTCCCAAAAAAACATGACAGGAGCTGGACAGAAGGATCTCAAGATTCATATGGCAGGGCAAGAGACCTAGAATCAGATATAGAACCCTACAGCTAAACAAAGACAAAGGTGGGCTCGCGCTGCCAAATATCAGGGACTACTTTAAAGCCGCACAAATTAAAACTTTAGTAGAGATATGTAACCCAGTCTACACTGCACAATGGAAGGAGATCGAATGCCAAATAACAAGTGACATCCCCCTACAGGCGATAATAGGGAACAATGTCTTACCTAAGCTTTTGAATAACACTAACCCGTGGATAGAGACCCCGCTAAAAATTTGGTTTAAGATAGTCAGAGAGAATCAAACTAAAGAGCCCTATCGACTTCTGCAATGGATCGCCTATGATCAGGACTTTACTCCTAATAAAACAGACACCAGATTTAAAAAGTGGAAGGAGAAAGGGCTGATAAAATATTACGATTTTTTTAAAGGGCAAATCTTAAGAAGTTTTGAAGATTTGAAAAAACAAGGCCTAATAAATCAAGACCTTTACAGGTTCTTCCAGCTTAGACACCACATAAACAATATACTTAAAAAGGAGGTTTTGGAAAGGGCCCAGTCAGGTGTTCTGAAGGTCTTCTTAATGGCATATAAAGGGATCCCAGGGATCAGATACATTTCTAAAATATACCAAGGTCTTCAAGACTTAAAAGGAGACAACACATCTTATATAAAAGAGAGATGGGAAAAAGAGGGGAATTTCACTTTACAACTGGAAATATGGGAAAAGCTAAATAAACAGCAATGGAAAAGTACCTCATCCCTGCAGTGGAGAGAATTTGGATGGAAAAACTTGGCAAGATTTTTCAGAACACCTGCACAAAACAAATTTACCCATAAGGGATTGAACTGTTGGCGCTTGTGTGGTGAAAAGACTGCAAATCATTTTCATGTGTTTTGGTCATGCCCAGTTATCCACCAATATTGGACCAAGGTACAGACAATATTGGGGAAAATATTCAAAATTACAGTTCCCTTTTCTTTTGTAACTTTGTATTTGGGTTTACTACCGGACTCACTGGAAAGACGAGGAGAAAAATACTTATTCAATGTTTTAATATTGGCAAGCAAAAAAGCTCTAACTAAAAAATGGATGTTGAAGGACTGTCCTACACCTGAAGATTGGACTAACGTGATCCAAGACATTTACTCGATGGAAAAGTTGACATTCGCACTGAGACAGGACATGGATGTGTTCATGAACTTTTGGCAACCCTGGACCGCATATGTGTCTTCCATTAGATCTAATCTTTGACAAATACCATTTCAATAATGGTTCCGCTCTTTGTTCCAACGCTACTCAGATGCTCTTTTATCTTTATTTACTTACTTTTTCTTTTTGTTTGTTTTTTACTGGTTTGTTTTTGTTTGTTTTTTTGTTATTTGTTTCTTGTTTTTTTTTCTCTTTAATTTCACTTTTTCTTTCACTTTAAAAAAAAAAAAAAAAAAAGGGGTGTTGTAAGAATTAATCTTCCAATGTTGTCAGATATCAGAAAATAAGGGAACATGTGATGAAAATGTAAACACTGCATTGCTGTAACGACCTGTATACCCTTTACAAAAACTTAAATAAAAAAAAAAAAAAAAAAAAATCTCACGATACACGGCCCCATTCATTCTTTCCTTTACACGGATCAGTCGTCCTGGTCCCTTTGCAGAAAAACAGCCCCAAAGCATGATGTTTCCACCCCCATGCTTCATAGTAGGTATGGTGTTCTTTGGATGCAACTCAGTATTCTTTCTCCTCCAAACACGACAAGTTGAGTTTTTACCAAAAAGTTCTAGTTTGGTTTCATCTGACCATATGACATTCTCCCAGTCCTCTTCTGGGTTATCCAAATGCTCTCTAGCAAACTTCAGATGGGCCTGGATATGTACTGGCTTAAGCAGGGGGACACGTCTGGCACTACAGGATTTGAATCCCTGGCGGCGTAGTGTGTTACTTATGGTAGCCTTTGTTACTTTGGTCCCAGCTCTCTGCAGGTCATTCACTAGGTCCCCCCGTGTGGTTCTGGGATTTTTGTTCACCGTTCTTGTGATCATTTTGACGCCACAGGGTGAGATCTTGTGTGGATCCCCAGATCGAGGGAGATTATCAGTGGTCTTGTATGTCTTCCATTTTCTAATAATTGCTCCCACAGTTGATTTCTTCACACCAAGCTGCTTACCTATTGCAGATTCAGTCTTCCCAGCCTGGTGCAGGTCTACAATTTTGTTTCTGGTGTCCTTTGACAGCTCTTTGGTCTTGGCCATAGTGGAGTTTGGAGTCTGACTGTTTGAGGTTGTGGACAGGTGTCTTTTATACTGATAATGAGTTCAAACAGGTGCCATTAACACAGGTAACGAGTGGAGGACAGAGGAGCCTCTTAAAGAAGAAGTTACAGGTCTGTGAGAGCCAGAAATCTTGCTTGTTCATAGGTGACCAAATACTTATTTTTCACCATAATTTGCAAATAAATTCTTTAAAAATCAGACAATGTGATTTTCTGGATTTTTTTTCTTCCTCATTTTGTCTCTCATAGTTGAGGTATACCTATGATGAAAACTGGAGACCTCTCTCATCTTTTAAGTGGGAGAACTTGCACAATTGGTGGCTGACTAAATACTTTTTTGCCCCACTGTATGTGAACTAAACATATGCTATAACTCCGCCTGGTTTGACTGGGTATTTACTGTGGCACACAGGCCAAAATCTATGGTGCACAGGTGGGGCAAAAGCTTCCCATCTCATCCCTTCTCACATGAGCTCCAGACTGTAAAACACAAACATAGACCATACACACTTAGGCTAAATATAGGCTACACTATATTTTTTATACCTCAGCATGCAAATATAGGGAGCCCTACCTTCATCTGGAGACGGTGTGTGAGCACTCATCGGGAGAGCCACTGTTTCTTTCGATTCTGTTGAGATTTATTGGATTAATAGTGTTATTATTTTCGGCTTTACTAACTTTATGTTCATATTTAGAATAATAATAATAGTCTAGATCCTTTACAGTTATTCTGCCTCTAAATGATGCAGTCCAGAGGTGTGGTGCTGAAAGACAACAGCCACCGTCAGGTGGTTGCACTGTTCAGACCATAATTCCTTTTTCACAAGGGTAATTTTGTTTGTTTACATGTATACTAAATCAATTTGTACTCACAAAATAATGTCTGTGTAGTAGCGCTTTCTACCTGGTGCAGACACAGCCCTACTAAAGGCCCTGTCGCACCTTGGCAATTTAGGCAGTGATTGCCAATGTATCAAAATCTCTCTAAAACGGCCAATGCACACAGCCAAAATTGAAAACTTTGGCCGTGTGCATCGCGTATCCATAACGAGTTGGACGTATACATAATGTATTGGTAACTTATATAGAACGCTTCAATAACTTATAGATAACATACCAAAGAATGCTCCATGTGTTGTCGGTGTTCACAACTTATGAGCAACGATAGTCTAACTTATGCATAACTTATACATAGCTTATCCTAACTTATGCATAATGTGGTCATGCCAAACTGCCGTCGCCTCCCCATCCATGAATCCTAGGTGTGCAAGAGCATGAAGGCTCCATCGTCTCAGTTGAACCAAGATGATGCTCTCCTCCAAAGACCATAGCATGGCGGGGGGTGTGGCCGACGTGGCAGAGCTGTCAAATCTGTCAGGTCGGTCACGCCTACAGAAAACAGCTGATGTGACACGGCACAAATGTCAGATGACAGTCGAAACATGTCAAGGTATGAAACATCTCTTTACTTTGTCTGAGAACAAGACCAGTTTGACATGGACATCTGCTCACCATGGAGAAATGATGGGTTCCTCCCTGCCAATCCGTTATAATACGGTAGCTGTAAGTTACACATAGGTTCAAAACACATTACTCATAGGTTACAGATAAGTTTTGGGTACGCTAGATATTATCTCAACGTAATTCGACTTATGAGTAACTTACAAATAACGTATGTGAATGATCGCATAACTTACATATAACTTATGGCCTGCATATGCAGGACGTATGATCTATACACTGAATACGTCAAAAAATTTTGTGCATACAAAATATGCGTGTTTTTTCGAAAGTGGATCTGGTCCGTGGATTCCATCAGGTCTGGGTGCACGCGGAAGACGTTCCAAAAACGACGGTAATAACTCCTTTTGGCCTTTTCAAGTTTTTACGTATGCCATTCGGATTAAAAGGTGTGGCAGAGACTTTCCAAAGAATGATGGATGCAGTGCTTCGCGACTTGTCCTTTGTTTTTGTCTACTTAGACAACGTTCTGGTAGCTAGCGTGTCCGAGGAGGAGCACATCGCCCATCTCAAGACAGTTTTCCAGAGGTTGGACGCACATGGGCTTATAGTGAACCCGGCGAAGTGCCAGTTTGGTGTGCCAGTGATTGATTTTTTGGGCCACTGCATTTCGCCGGAGGGCGCGATTCCACTACCGGACAAGGTGCACGTCGTGTCGGACTTTCTGTGTCCGCAGACCATGAGGGCCCTGCAGTAGTTTTTGGGAATGGTTAATTTTTATAAACGTTTCCTTCCCCGGGCAGCCCAGCTGATGCAGCCATTGTATGCAGCGCTAAAAAAAAGGAAGCCCACAGAAAACATCGACTGGACTCCCGAGTGAGTCCAGGCTTTCACGAACGCCAAAACAGCACTTGCAGATGCCCCGTTGCTAGCTCATCCGGATCCGTCGGCACGGAAAGCGCTCACTATAGACACGTCTGATGTTGCCATAGGAGCAATGGTGGAGCAGTACGTCTCCGGTGCATGGCAGCTGCTCGCATTTTTTAATTGAACTTTGCGCGACAACGAGCACAAATACAGCACATTCGACAGAGCGTTGTTGGCTCTACACCTGGCAACATGCCATTTCCAGTTTTGGCGAGAGGGGCGTGAGTTCACCGTGTTCATGGACCATAAGTCGCTGACGTACATGATGTCCAAAGTCTTGGAACTGTGGTCGGTCCGGCAGCAACAGCATTTGGCCGCGATCTCAGAGTATATGACCAACATTCAACACATTGCCGGTAAGCTCAACATCGTGGCCGATTGTCTGTCGCACGCATTAGTCTTCCCGGTATACATAGGAATAGATTTCCCTGCTATGGCTGCGGAGCAAGCCGGGGACATGGACATTTGCGTGCTCCAGTTGGCACCTACTGGGTTAAGGGTGGAGAGCAGGGTGGTGCAAGAAGGGTGCCCTCCCTTGCTCTGCGACATCTCCACCGGCCGCCTGCGCCCAGTGGTTCCGAGCTCTTGGTGCCATCGCATTTTTGAGTTAGTCCACTCTCTTTCACACCCGGGCGTGCGCGCTTCGGTGAAGCTACTGGGGGCGAAATTCGTCTGGCCATGCTTGCGCAAGGACATAAAAGAGTGGGCTGCAGCTTGCATCGCGTGCCAGCAGGCCAAAGTGCACAAGCACACCAGAGACCCCCCCCCCCCGAGCCCCGAGCCCTTCTAAATCCCGGCCAGGAGGTTCGACCACGTCCACGTGGATTTGGTGGGATCCATCCCACTGCCGCAAGGTTTCATGCACCTTTTGACTATCGTGGACCACACCACAAGCTGGCCTGAAGTAGTTCTGCTGGCTTCTATCATGTCCGCGGAAGTAGCTTGTGCCTTTTTGTTGGCTTGGGCTGCACAGTTCGGATCCCCGTCAGAAATAACGTCTGACAGGGGCCCGCAATTCATGTCGGAACTCTGGTCCACAATGGCCCAGAGCTTGGGGGTGACAATTCACCACTCTACCGTGTACAACCCCCAAGCTAACGAGTTATGCGAGCGTTTTCATAGGTCGCTCAAGGCAGCGCTCAGCGCTTCGCTCGCGAATACAAATTGGGTCGACTGCCTGCCCTGGGTTCTTTTGGAGTTGCGCTCCACACCTAAGGAGAGTGTGGCAGCCTCCCTGGCAGAACAGGTTTTTTTCCTCAGCCACTGCGGATCCCCGGAGAGTTTTTACTGGAAAACCCCATGCCCGAGGCCGATCCGCCCACGCAATTTTTGCACAGTACAGAGGCTTTTAACATACCAGGCCCGACCCACCACTGTTTTGCACTTTCGTCCCCAAGAGTTCACAGAACGCCAGCTTTGTTTTTGTCAGGCACGATGAGCCCGGACCCCGCTGCGCCCACCGTACGATGAACCGTTAAGGGTGCTGGAACATGGGCCGAAGCATTTTGTGTTAGACTTGGGGGGGGGCGTAGGGAGACCATCTGCATCAACAGGCTGAAGCCCGCTTTTGTGTTGGCAGACGAGCAGGTAGTGTTGGCCCAAGATCCCGGGTGTGGACGCCCGCCGCTGGCGGCCCCGCAAATTGGTGTTCCCTTGGTAAGGACCTGAGCCCGCGATGCTGATGTGTCCGCCCCCTCCCTTTTTCCCTCCACAGAATGACATGCCCTCCTGTACACCTCGCCAGCAGGGTGTTTCGACTGGATCGGCGACCCCCCACTACAGCCGCTATGGGTGCCAGCTCAAGCCCAAAGGGCAGGGGGGTTAGTGCCCCTTCTGGGTGTTTGGGGGGAGGGCTGTGTGATGGTACTGGTGGGTGATTCTTCACCCAGAGAAGGCAGCTGGGTAAAGGGGGAACAATGGACTGAATGAGGAAGTGTCACCAGGGGGTCTCAGTCGGGACAGTAAGGACTATTTGCCCCCCAAGGGAGAGGAAAGAATGCCGGAGCTGCTGGAAGAAGAAGGGTGTTAGAAGCGGTGCCGGCGTGATGTTATGTTAATGCGCCACACAGGTCTTTGTTCCAAACAATGTATTACGGTCAGAAGTTCCGGATCTCAATGCATGGAATTAAAGGTAAAAAAGGAGAATGCACAGAGACCCAGGAGTGCTTTTACTGTACTGTATGTTGGAGAAGGAATAAAGTTTGTGTGTTGTCTAGCTCGCTGCCTCGTCTGTTTCCTTTCTCCACAGAGGGAATGAATGAAGAGGGTTTTCTTTTCACTGTAACTCCCAAGAGAGACAGGAAATGTGTCCACATCTGCCTGCAGCCACGCAACCCCAGGCCTCCTGCACCGCACTCTTAGAGTCGGAGTTCTCGAGTAGTGGGTGCCCTAACTGTAATCCATCAGCCCCCGGGAGGGGCCACCAAGAACGGGCTTGCTTCGGGGCGGGGGTCAGCAGCAGACCGAACGCCGTGCCGGATCTTCTTCTTCCCTCCCGCCTGGGAGGGACTGGGACAGATAGCCACAAACCTCGGCAGACCCCCGCACAAGACGGGGGGAGACCCTCGGTTGGTTGTTCTCACTAAAATAACTAACTGGACATCAACTATGATTGATGTCTTCCTTATTACCAAGCAGCATTACTGTTGCGTGCATTTTCGCTCCCGCGCAGGTGCTTTGGCCAGCGCAAAACCCATCTTAAACAAACCATCATGATCAAAGTTCACTTTAGATAACGTGCCTCTGTGCATTAAAGGGATGGGCAGGAGCACTTTCGATTGGATTATCCAAAAAGCACCTCTGAATAATTAGACCGGCCTCTTTTGAATGGTAAATGGTAGTGGTAAATGACGTTCACTTATATAGCGCTTTTTTTACTCATCTCTGGATGACCAAAGTGCTTTACAGGTCCTGCTATCCACCCATTCACACACTGATGTGGGCAGAGCTGCCATACACAGGCGCTGGCCTGACCCACCAGGAGCAGCTGGGGGTTCAGTTTCTTGCTCAAGGACACTTCAACATGCAGATTGCAGAGAGAACGGGAATCAATCCCCTAACCCTCCGATCAGTAGGTGGCCACACTACACCTGTGCCACAGCCGCCCCACCTTTTATACCTTGTGCCTGGCGGAAAATTTGTTTTTCAGTAACTGTGATAAGGAAATGAACTTGGAAACGCCCATAAATGCGTTCTGCATCAGTGACAACTGATTATGGACTGCGTCATTGTAATATGGCCCATGGTCTGTCTTTGTGTGAGACATTTGTATGATTGAATTTATGCTTTCAAATATTATGATGAAGGGCTGAATTACTTTAACAGTTCAGCTATTTATTATAATGCATATTTCTTTGTTTCCCTGGCATGAAGGAGGGACAGATGACAACAAAAGCAAATTATCGATATCAGCTATTGGGCAGGTTGCTATTTTAACTATCGGTATCGGCCCAAAATTTCACAATTGGCACATCCCTAGTATCCAGACATACTGACTCATGCCTAACAGAAACAAAAGCAGGACAACATGTGACTGTAAAACAAAATAATCTAGCCCTATTTCTTCCTCACTCACCCAAACTGTACATTGTTCCGTGAGAGATGAGCGAAGATTTCGAAGACAGCGTGAATAATCCCCATCTGCTGATGAAAAATGCTCTCTCTTTCTCTCTCTGTCTCTCTCACACACGCACGCACAATTTTCTATGAAGCTAAGATGGTCCCCTGCCAACCTAAAAAAAAAGCAACTGTTTGGACTGCAGGATAAAGCCTTCTGAGGACACTACTACACTTGTAGGATTAAGCTTGTATCAAAAACTCATACAGCTCTTTTGACGATTCAGTCTGAATTGAAAGATTTGCTGTAAAATACTGAATAATGAGCATGCGTCTCATTTTGTCTGACAGTTATTCCATCTTTTTTCAGCCCAACTCATCACATACCTAATAATAAAGTCAAATATATAATCTTCTAAGCCATGTTCACATGAGCTTGAGCTTATATAAAGATGTGCGTAACAACAACACAACTCGGGCAGAAAGAGAAAAGTCACATTTTCAATCCCGCTCCTCCCAGCAACAAAAAATGTGACAGAGATTTGATAGAGCTTGAAAATGTAAACAGACAAATAAAGCTCCACTTTAAAGGAACTGGTCTAATCCACAGGTCTACAACCGGGAACATTTGCTCATATTCGGTGGCTTCTGTAGGTATGACAAAATAACTTTAAACAAATAAATCTACTGAAAGGTTACACATTTACAAGAAAAAAAAGTCACAAGAAAAACTGCCAAATTCATAAGAAAAGTAGCAAATTAAAACTACAACAAATTTACAAGGGAGAAATTTCTAAGAAAAAATTGTACCTTTCACTTGAGAAAAAAAATTCATATTTTCATGAAAAAGGTTGCACTTTTAAAAAGCAAAATAAACAGATTTAGCTAATTTTGTCAGAAGAAAAAGTGAAGATAAAAAACAGTCACAAATTTGCAACAGAAATTACAATTGTACAAGAAAAAATCTAATTCATGAGAAAAAAAACAAAGTTAAGGAAAAAAGGCTGCAAATTATTGAGAAAAAAAAGGTCACAAATTTAAGAGGAAAAAAACAATTTGCAAGAGGAAAGTTAAAATTTTAAAGAAAATCTGTCTTTCTACAGGAAAAGTTCATAAGAGAAAACGCACATGTAAAAGGAGAAAACTACACTATTTTTAGTAGTGTTGACAGTCCAGCTGATATAATAACTGGGCTGTTTCTACCTTCATTTTAAGGCTTAAAGTGACACACTGCCAAAAATCAAGTTTTTCTCTGTTAACATCAATCAGACTTTATTTGTATAGCACTTTTCAAACACTGGATGCTGTGCAAAGTACCTTACATAGATAAAAACAGTAGACAAATTTAGTTACATATATTCACACGACACATCCCACTCCTTCCAACCCTCCCATACAGACACCCACAAAACACACACACACACACACACAGGCACATGCACCACTCCCTACTTCTCCCACACACACATATAAAATAACAGAGACAGAGCTCGGCACCGAGGCACCATGTGAAGGAGCAACCATTCTGTGGAGTTCCCCACGACAGGAGACCACACAGCCCATAATCACAGGGCAGGCCACAGAGGCCACCGTGACCAGGACAGGCCGGGGCCCGCACCACAGCTGTAAGGCAACGGCGTAAAGCCCCCACCCAAGCTAGTGACCCACGAACATGTGTGTAACATGTTTTTTGTGACTTACAAAACATATCAAGAGCGAAATCACTCAAATGACTCTGTTTTTTTTTGCTGTAAAGTTTCACTTAAGAACCCCCCCCACCCCCCCAAAAAAATACAAGTTTGGACAGAGGGTTTCTAGCTACATAAGCATTCCTGCTTAGCCTGATTGGTTATAACATTAACCAGTCAGGGTGTCAGGGTGTCCTGAAACCACAGGTTTGGTCAGTGTCGGCGTGATGACGTCACTGAGCAGCGGGCGTCATCACGCCAAACGTATAAATGTAAGGGACGGCCATTTTACAGCCTCTCTTTGGCGCTCGACCTCCCAACCGACAACACTCTGTACCACCACAATTAGTTTTTCGTAATAAAGCTCGTGTTCCCAGCAAACTCCACTCTCTGTTGGTCACTCCACGTTTTCCAGACATGACAACTGGCGACAAGGATGACCCACGCAAAACCGAGGATAAAACCTTTATGGTGGAAAAATATTACAACGACGCGACCAACGGTACAGCCCGAAGATTCGTTTCCTTCCGCCGCAAACAACGTGCGGGTGAGTCAACTCAACGTTATGCTACGGCGCTCCGAGTCTCAGCAAGCATGTGCGGCTTTGGGCCCTTAGAAAACGAGCTAATCCGTGACAAGCTAGCAAAAGACATGAACAACAAGTGGCTAAGAGAAGAGCTAGACGAGGCTGCCCAGTTAGCACCGCAGCTAGCGGGCCCCGGCCCACGCCCCCCACAGGCAACTCCGCTGGTGCAGACGGTTGCCCCGGTTGCTGAGCCTGCCGACTGCACACCATTTCAAGAGGGCCCCAAGGTAGACGCCACAGGACAGCAGGGCACCACAGCTCAACAACCCAGAGGTAAACTCAGTTTGGATGACGATGGCTCAAGTCCGCCGCACTCAGACGTGGACAAAGCCACTCCCTGCCTCGCACCGCACGGCGAACAGAGCTCAGCGGAACCAGAGCACCCACAAGAGCCACAGTCCGCAGCCATGCGGGACCTGGAGCCAGTCCCCACGTAGCACGAGTGTTTGCAAGCCGCAGCCTCATCACAGAAGGGAGAGTGTGATTTCGTGGACATGGCTACAGTCGAAGAGCACAGCATGAGAGTGAACACAGCCCAGAGAGTGAACACCACCCGGAGAAGGGGCAGCAACCGGACTCGCCTCAGATCCTCACCCAGCATAAGCCTCAGGGAGCTGCTGCAGAGCTGCAGGAGAGGGAGTCCGCATCTATCAGGAACCCCAGGACACAAGAACCTGGCACAGGTTATATCAACGGCAACAGCAACACATCGCCACAACCAGACTTCCCAGGAGAGGAGGAGAAGAGGCCGGACTACTTCTGAATCCACGCCCAGCACCAGCCTCCAGGAGCCACCGCTGAGCTGCAGGATGAAGGGTCTGCAATCCAACAAAATGTAGTAGAGCCACCGGACTGCTTTCAAATCCGCGCCCAGCATCAGGTTCCAGGAGACGCCGCTAAGCTGCAGTATGAAGAGTCCGTGACCCAACAGGACCCAGCAGAATCACCACAACCTGGTGGATGCCCCACAGCAGACGTGAGACCCGCACCATTACAACCATAACACCAAGTGCACCCGAACAGAGTGCCACTCGTAGTGATGGACTGGGTTCAGGTCCACAGATCCAAATGCCTGGACCCACAGTCGGCCTCAACATCATCACCACCACTGACACCCACGAAGATCGACGCGCAGCTGAGACCAGCCGCTGTCCAGATGGCTGATGGTTCGAGATGGCAAGCCAGCCAATCTGCAGAAGGTACAGCTGCCGCAGATCAAGACACAGTGTTGGCGCCGACCCAGCTGTTGTGGGATCCTGGCTGGGACGCTGCCGACGGGTGAGCCGTGGCTCCAGCGGGACGGCACCCAGGTCCACAGCAGCCGACGCCTCACCAGGGGCGCATCCACCGTGGGCTCGCCTCAGGACCCCTTGAACTGAACTGCCTTCCTCAATATAAAAAAAGAAGGACTGTGTGTAGCTAGGGGCACGGCTGCCAACAGAAGTGCCATAATAAACCACTCAGCCGTGCTGGGGCCACGCAGTAGTCCACCCGCTGGCTCTAGCTGGTTCTGGGGTTTTACAATTACCAAATTGGGGAGGGTAAATTGATTGTGTTTCTCTGTCTCTCCAAGTGTGTGTGTGGGGGGGGGGGGTAGTGTTCTGAAAACCCAGGTTTGGTCAGTGTCCAACCATATAAATGTAAGGGACGGCCATTTTATAGCCTGTCTTTGGCGCTCGACCTCCCAACCAACGATACTCTGTACCACCATAATTAGTTTTTTGTAATAAAGTTCGTGTTCCCAGCAAACTCCACTCTCTGTTGGTCATTCCACGTTTTCCAGACATAACAAGGGCATGGCGGACATGAGTTCACTGCCTCAGGGGAAGAGGGAGGAGCCGAGGAGCAACAGCTTTTACAAGTTGGGAAAGATGGCAGATTATATATGTTCAGTTTTTGGCTGTGTGAGCAAGAAATCCTCTTATTTTAAATCACATGTCTTACCCACAGACGTGAAAATACGACAGCAATGACTCAGTTTATTTGGAAAAACCTCAGTGTCTCTGCTAAAATACTGGAATGGACATGGGTTTGCAGCCTGCATTTTACTCTGCATGCTGGGGGAGACGGCCCTGGGGTGCGTGGCGCAACGGCCAGGGCGAGTATCATCATAGGTGAACCTGTGGAAGGATCATTCTCAGGTTGCCCACTTGCAGCGGATCTCCCTGGCTCGAGTCTCTCTCACGTGGGAGTGAAGGAGGCAAGTGGGCTGGTGTCCGCTAGCGAAACAAGCTCACTGGGGGCCGGCAGTCTAAGCAGCTCGCCCCCAGCGGTGAGCGAACCGGCCTCCAGCAAGCGGTCTGCTCTTCTGCTCATGACTTGAGTCAGGTTAATTTTGTCTGTCTACTTCAAAAACAAAGGAAACACATCCACAAACATGCACATACCCACATGATAAATGATCTCAAGAATCCATGCTGGATCCTACTTTGATCTTTTATTCACTCCTGATATGATCAGTGCACAAGTGCGCACACACACGCACACACACACACTCGTCACTTCTGGATATCCCTGGTGGTCACAGGGCTTCATAATATAACTGGCAAAGATAAGAATTTCATGCAATGGGAAAAAAAAGTGTAATCTAGTAGAATACAGTAGAAATTTCAAATGTCACTAGTTTTGTTCCAAATTAAATGCTGACATTACAGAATGCATGTTTATGTGTTGGATTTTTCAGTGAAAAATTAAAAAATGTGTTTTCTATGGAAGTCAATGGGGCATGAGGGTTTAAAAAATATTAAATCTTACACTGTACAAAAACTACTAATGCAATGAAATGAGTGTTATTGTTAATCTTTGACATGTCCAAGAGTCTACTATAAAACAATGCCACATCCTTCCACCATGTATTATATGGAAAACATCTCTTTTTTTGTTGTTGTTGTTTTTTCATAAAATGATTGGCATCATGTATTTAAACTGGCATTTAAAGGGTTAAACTCCTGAAAATTTGGTAGTTTTGAGCAGAGCTGAAGTGGTTTAAGAGATTTAAGCAGAAAAAAATATTCATATATGATTATTTTATAGCATTTTTTGCATGTACAATTTTTTGGCTCAAGGGTCCCCAAAGCGTGCAAAGTTGTCAATCTGACACCACATAAAAAATATTAATGCAACAAAATCAATGTTGTTGCTACTTTTTGACATATCCAACACTCTAATCACCAGCAATACCCCCTCCCACTATCGATTTTATAAAAAATCTCATTTTGTGTGTATTTTTCATAAATAACAACAGTGACATGTATTCAAACTGGTATTTAAAGGGTAAAAATTCTCAAAATGATTGAACTTTTGGTAGTTTTGAGCAGAGTTGAAGTGGAGATTTATGCAGAGATTTATGAAGACATTTATGCAGAAAAAAGCAGAAAAAAATGATATATGATGATTTTATAGCAGTTTTGTTTTGTTTTTGTTTTTTTTTGCATGTACCTTTTTGGCTCAAGGGTCCCCAAAGGGTGCGAAAATTGTCTGCAGTGTATCATAGACTTGTAAGAGTAACTGACATTTGAATCTAAAAAAATATGTCAAAAAAGAAACATTCTTGCAGAAATTCATGCCATAAGCTGTAATGCAGCCAAAATGATCACCAAATGAAAAAAAAAAGGCCAATATGTACAAAAATGAACGAGGGATCCACAAGGGTTAAATACCTGGGGTCAACCATCCAAAGCAATGGAAAATGCACAAGAGAGCTGAAGAAGAGTGTAGGCAGGGTGGAGTGGGTGGAGATGAGTGTCAGGGCTGATTTGTGACAGAAGGATAGCAGCTAGAGTGAAAGGGAAGATTTACAAGATGGTAGTGAGACCTGCTATGATGTATGGTTTGGAGATGGTGGCACTGACAAAAAGACTGGAGATGGAGTTGGCAGAGTTGAAGATGCTAAGATTCTCATCGGGAGTGACTAGGAGGGACGAGATTAGAAATGTGTATAGGGATAGCTCAGAGTGGTTTGGAGACAAAGTAAGAGAGGCAAGGCTGAGATGGTCTGGACATGTGCAGAGGAGGGACAGTGGATATATTGGACAAAGGATGCTGAAGATGGAGCTGCCAGGCAGTAGGAGAAGAAGAAGACCACAGAGAAGATTCATGGATGTAGTGAAGGAGGACATGGAGAGGGTTGGTGTTACAGAGGAAGATGCAGGGATAGAGTGAGATGGAGACAGATGATCTGCTGTGGCGACCCCTAAAGGGAGCAGCCAGAAGAAGAAGAACTGCCCCCTGCTGGAAGAACTCACAGAAACCAAGATCTTTAGTGGACATGAAACACTGGAGACCACTAAAGAGAGCAGGAGGAGGAAGAGGAAGAAGAGGAAGAAAAGGAAGAAGAAGAAGAAACAATGGTCAAGTTTCATGTAGTTCCTTCAGTTTCAGGATTTCTATATGCCGCTTTAAAAATGTTTTATAGGAATACACAAAACAAATGTAGAGCTGCCATTAAAAATATATTGGAAATATTAAGGCAACAACAATTTCAAATATTAAACTGTTTATTTTACCTGCTGCTGCAGATTTTAATGCATTTGACTATATTATACAAGGGGGGGCTGAAAAGTTCATAGTGGTCAAATGTGTGTGGACCAAAGAGGAGACTACATTGAAAAATAAACCCCATCCATCATTCCTTCATCCATCTTCTACCACTTTATCCTTTTGTTGTCACAGGGGGGTTGGAGCCTATCCCAGCATCTTTGAGCAAGAGGCAGGGTACACTCTGGACAGATCGCCAGTCCATCACAGGGCCAACACAGAGAGACAGACAACCATCCACTCTCACATTCATACCCAAGGACAATTTAGAATCCCCAGTTGATGCCAATTAACCCAACCTGTAGGTTTTTGGCCTGTGGGAGGAAACCGGAGTACCAAGAGAAAACCCACGCAGACACAGGGAGAACATACAAACGCCACACAGAAGGGTCACCCATGGTCAGGGGGTGGGATCAATCCCACAATGGTCAGGGATGGAATCAATCCTGTGACCTTCTTGCTGTGCTGCCACAGTGCTAACCACTGCATCACCAAGCTGCCCAAAAAAATAAACCCCATTTGGTCAAATTTGGCCACTGTGAACTTTTCAGCCTCCCCTCGTACATGTATGCATGTCGCAGATAAATTATTAGATAGTGAATTGTAGCTGTATATTGCCATGTACTGTAATGCTGTAACAATGAAATCAACAGTCTACCATCTCTGAACCCAGCTCTGGGTTTTCACCTCAGTGCTCCTCTTGGGAGATACGTAGATGGATGACCCACTGTGTGTGTGTGTGGGGGGGGGGGGTGCATGAGTGTACCAATATTTACGTATGAGTATCAATGAAACAATGAAACCATACACATCTATCCAAATATTGCCAGGAAAGCCCTCTGACGAAATTCACACATGCAACCAATCACTCGCATACAAAGGAGTACAGTCATTGTGTGTGATGTGGCTGAAGACAACTGTGACATGATCAGCAAGCAGAAGGGGTGTGAACGTCTTGCTAATGGTTCATTTTCAACACCACCAAAGCCATATACAGCAACACTGAATATGGGGATACAAAAAATTTGTAATCAGCTTTCAACTGATTAAAGTTTTAAAAAGATTAAAAAAAATGTATAAGAGCAAAAATCAAAACCAGCTAACAGAAGTACAGCGGGGAAAATAAATAATGAACACGTCAACATTTTTCTCATTAAACATATTTCTGATGGAGTCATTGACCTGAGATTCTCACCAGCTATCAGTAACAACCCAAGTAATCCATACATACAAAGAAATCAAGGCAACTGTGCTCACAAAACAAGTTATATTTAATAAAGTGGGATGACACAGGGAATAAGTATTGAACACACTTGGTGAAATTCATTTAATATGTAGGGAAAAAGCCTTTATTGGTAATAACAGCTTCCAGATGCCTCCTCTATGGAGAAACTAGGCGCAGGCATTGCTCAGGAGTGATTTTAGTCCATTCTTCCACACAAACTGTCTTCAAATCTTGAAGGTTCCGTGAGTGTCTTCTATGAACTCTGATCTTCATTTTCTTCCATAAATTTTTAGTTGGATTCAGGTCAGGTGGCTGACTGGGCCATTCTAGCAGCTTTATTTTCCTTCTCTGGAGCCAGTTGAGAGTTTCCTTGGCTGTGTGTTTGGGATCACTGTCTTACCAAAATGGCCACCCTCATTTCATCTTCAGCATCTTGGCAGATGGCAATAGGTTCTTATCAAGGATGTCTCTATACATTTGTCCATTCATCTTTCCTTCAATTATATGAAGTCTCCCTGTACCATGTGCTGAAAAACACCTCCATACCATGATGCTCCCACTGTTGGTATGGTGCTTTTGGGGCTGATGTGCAGTGCCATTTCTCTTCCAAACATGCTGTGTGTTGTGGCATCCAAAAAGTTCAATTTTGGTGTTCATCTGACCAGACTATATTCTCCCAGTAATTTACTGGCTTGCCCAAATGTTGCGAAGCAAACTTTAAACGAGCTTCAACATGCGTTTTCTTCAGCAATGGAGTCTTGTGAGGTGAGCGGGCAGACAGCCCATGTCGGTTGAGTGCATTACTTATTGCTTTCTTTGAAACAGCAGTACCTGCTAACTCCAGGTGTTTCTGGAGCTCTCCACGAGTGGTCTTTGGCTCTTGAATAACTCTTCTGATAATTCTTTTGACTCCTATGTCAGAAATCTTGTGAGGAGCTCCTGGTTGTGGCCAGTTTATGGTAAAATGATGTTCTTTACACTTCTGAATGATGGCTCCAACAGTGCTCACTGGACCATTCAGCAGTTTAGAAATGCACCTGTAACCAATGCCATCATTATGTTTTGCAATAATAAGGTTGTGAAGGTCTAGCCCAGGGGTGGGCAATCATGTGCCATGGAGGGCCATTCCACTGCAGTTTTTCTGTTCCACCCAGTGTCTTCAGCAGGTGTTTGCTCTGATCAGCTTCAAGGATCGCTAATAATTGAAAACACCTGCTGAAGACACTGGGTGGAACAGAAAATCTGCAGTGGAATGGCCCTCACTGCCCACCCCTGGTCTAGCCCCTTGACGTCGATTGTCGCAAATTCGCATCAAACCGCTTCCGCTCCAAATGCAACCAAAATACCGTCCGTATTCCTCCACTACCGGTTGGAGCACTTCCAACACATACCTAGGAACCTTTTGCAAGCATTAGTTTCTCGTAGGAACGGTCAGAGACGGAGCATCATCTATTTCCTGATTGCTACGCTCGCCTTGTGCTCCGTCTGCATTTTCAGAAGACAATCGTGGAAAAATTGTCCAATCTCAGGTAAGTTGTACTAAAATAAAAATATGTACAGGCTTATTGTGTACTTTTATCACTACCACGAAGGAGTGGAGTACCTATGACGAATATTTTTGAAGATATTAGACGATTTTGGTGTGATGCTAATTCGCTACATTCAGCCACAATGGATAACCTCCGTCGGCCACAACGGCCGCAAATAAGGTGCCGTATTTAGATGGTGTTCAACACTCACACACATTTTCTTTAGAAACTGCCATTCTAAAACTACACCATAGTTCACGTGAACAATAAATAACATAGCATGCTGGATGTGAGAGAGGAGAGCTGGAGCCGACTTCACAGCGGTAGCTTTTTCCTCATCACCCCGTTGTAGAGCAAAACTGTTGTAACAGAGCTAGGCATCTAGATTTTCATACTGCCTGCCTAAACTGCCGAACAGGACAGGGAAAAAAAAAGAAACTGCCATTCTACCTCATATCTATAATCATAACAGAAATAATGTGGTGGGGTATAAATGTAATTTCTGTCCATTATTTTTCTTTATATCAGTAGATCTAAAAATGAACGCAGCATCATTCTATGGAAAGCCAGCAGGTGGACCTCGGCCCAGGGCTCCACCTGTGGACAGTGACGACGGCTGTCTCAGTGAAAGTGGGGACAGTGATGAGGAATACACTCCTGAACCAGGTGATTACAAAATCATGTTGTGCAGATTTTCAGCCTGTTTGTGATATTTATGGATGTAACTCTGTATACACATTGAAGAGATAAAAATGTCTGCTCTTTTCTAAAGTGATTTTTTTTCTACACCAGGTGATGAAAACGGCAGCAGCAGTGATGAAGACGCTGATGGGACTCATCATGCACCTCAGAACACCAGTGCTGCAGCTGCAAGAGGGAAGCCAGATGGGAAGAAATCAAAACATTTCATTCATTTCAGTGACAACATGGCACCCGACAATAACGACAGGCTTTTCAAAATCAGGTTGGTTGTTGACTCGCTTCTCCTCAAATTTCAGGCTCTCCCTCAACAACAGATGTTGTGTGTTGATGAGCAAATGGTTCCTTTCCCCTTGTCCAAAAGTTCGTTCCACAAAGAAACTGAAGCAATGCGCACTCTTCGCAATGAAAGGACAGTCAAACTGAGTGGGAGGAAAGAGGTGTTTCCAGCAAGTTTTTGTTCTTGTTCATTGCTTGTGTTTTGTGTTTATAATGTGTTTTTTATAGTTCATTGTAGTGGTTTATGATAGTTTGGCAGTCATGACAGTTGAAAATACTGAAAATAACTTTGTTGCATAAATAAAAGACTCTTCATACTTGAGATGGGAACAGGTGCTTTTTTACCATTTTTTACCATAGATTCCTGTTGTCGCTAATTTGCATCATACATAAAATTATATCTATTTTATGTGCTATAGTCAAATTAACTTTCTCAACTTAATTTAGCATCTACTTGAAAGCAAAAACACAAGTGAAATTTTTTTTTCATAATTGGAAATAAATTCAGGCGTTAAGGGGCTAGAGAGAACTTTTTGCTTCTACCCATCATGAGTTTTTTTGTGGTGTAACAATCTGATATTCACAGACCTTTTGAAAGGCTATCAGTCAGGACTTAACCAGCTGAAATTAATTTCCACTGATGAGGGATGGGATGGCTTCCTAAATTCTGATGATTTCAGCTGGTTTCTTGGTTTTTTTATGCCTTTTTGCACCTCTTTTTCTTCATGTGTTCAATACTTATTCCCTGTGTCATTCCACTTTATTAAATATAACTTGTTTTGTGAACACAGTTGCCTTGATTTCTTTGTATATACTGGAGTGGTGGCCTAGTTGATAAGCATCCACCGCACAAGCAGGAGGTTGTGGGTTCAAGCCCCGGCCGGATCATACCAAAGACCATATAAAAAAATTGCACTTCCTGCCTTCTAGCTTGGTGCTCAGCATAATAGAATGTGGAAGGAAAAGTTGTTTGTGGCAGCACCTTGCGTGGCAGTGACCCCTCTGATTCTAGATGTGATTAACATTGTAGATAGGAGAAACAATTTCATTCTACTGTACATGATTGGCTGTATGGATTGAATGACAATAAAGTTGGCTTTTTCTTCTTCTTACTTGGGCTGTTACTGATATATGGCAAAAATCTCAGGTCAATGGCTCCATCAGAAATATGTTTAATGAGAAAAATGTTGACGTGTTCAATACTTATTTTCTCCGCTGTATCTGTCCTTTTTCTTCTGCTTATAGCATAATGGGAAACAAATAAATTATTTTATGATTGTTTACTGATATATCCAGTAAATCAACTAATGAGTTACTGGTTTGTTCTGCTGAAGTTTCCTTGTTCACCCTGTGCCAGCATGGGTTTGCTCCAGGTGTTCTGATTTCCTCCCACACTCCAAAGACACACGTTAGGTTAACTGATGATTAACGGTTATGAGGGTTGTGTAGCCCAGAGGAGAGGATCATCATAGCTACAAAGCGTTCTGATCTGTCAGTGAGACTAGAAAAGATTAGTAAATTGATACAATATAGAGAGAACTTTATTCCACATCGGCCTCATAGGTTTATACAGTGGCAAGAAAAAATATGTGACCCTTTTGGAATTTCATGGTTTTGTGCATTAATTTGTCATAAAATGTGATCTGATCTTCATCCAAGTCAAGGGTATTGACAAATATAATGTGCCTAAAATAATAACAAAAAAAATCTGATCTTCGATGTCTTTATGGAGAACAACCATAAAAACCTCACAGTGCTGGTGGAAAAACTACGTGAAATGGTTGAAACCCCCCCCCCCCCCGCCACCTTCCCTGGCAGCAATCACCTCAACCAGCTGTAGCTGTGGATCAGACCTGCACATCGTTCAGAAGGATTTTTAGCCCATTCTTCCTGGCAGAACATAGAACTTCTACAGAGTTTCAGCTGATGTTCAGACAGTCTCACATAATCATGAAGAATTTTTTTTGATACACTTGGTATTTCATCTTCCCCTCAATGACTGCAAGCTGGCCAGGCCCTGATGCAGCAAAGCAGGCCTAAATCATGATGTTTCATCCACCATACTTTACATTTGGGATGATGTTTTATGATGATATGCTGTGCCCTTTTTATGTCAGATGTAGAGCTGCGCGTTCTTTCCAAATAGTTCAATCAGTTTCATCAGTCCACAAAATATTTTGCCAATACCACTGTGGGAAGTCAATTAGGGATGAGCCGATCCAATCCGCCGTATCGGTATCGGGTTTGATCCAGGGAAAATGGCTGAATCATTACTGGTAAGGAGTAAAAGTAATTTACCAATCTGATACATTAATAATATTAAAATGAGGGCGTGATTACGTTCTCAGCCACGCTGCTCATGACTTCTGTAAGCAGAAGCAATGAGTGTCACATCACTGGAGCCTGTCTGTGGGACTCACCTCAGTACGTTTGCTGTGTGGTACCAGTGTTTACAATTTTAACACCACCAACTGGATAAAACACTTGCAAAAGTATCACGGTAATGGAGTATGCTGAATTCTGTCGCGCATCAGCAGCTGCTGCTTTTCCAGCTCGGAGGCTGGAAGATGTTAAAAGTGAAATATAAACAAAAGAATGAAACTTAAAGTACAAACCAGATTGGAGTGTGGAAAATGACAGGAACAAAGACATAAGATGGGCTTACCTTTCAGGGGAGAGTTACAGCTGATGAGAGGTAGGTGATGGAAACATAAATAGCAAATCATAACGGTGAACTGGAAGCAGAGGGGTATTGCATAAAACCAAGATAAGGGATTAGGCCAGGATTTTCAAGTAATTCTGGCTTAATCTATACTTGACTTAGGTGTATAAAAGTAGGATAAATTAAGCCCAGCCAAGCTGCGATGGAGATTTATTCTTTGCAGCTAGCCTGGTCCAGAGCAGGCTAAGAGTCAGGCTAAAATTAATCCTAGTGACTTATCTGTGCAGGGGTCAATCCTATGAGAAATCAATGCTTTTCACTGTCATTAAATGGTTTTAATGACAAAATTTAAATTTAAACATTAAATATGTTACAGCATTTTAATTATCCTGCATTGAATGAAACTCAAAGAGATGAAGAAAAAATTATCTTGCATTAAAATAACAAGGCTACATGAAATGGAACAGGAATGACTTCAAAATAAGAGTAAACCTAAAAACTAAGAATGGACAGAGAATAATATCAGAAACACTACTAAAACTGAGGACCAGGAGAATACTTATGATAATAATAATAACGGATGTCAAAAATACAACTTAAAGGGTTAGTTCCTTTATTTTTAGACCTACAGCATTTTTACCTCATGCATAAAGTGGCACTTTAAATTTCATCTGAATGTTTACTTAAATACTCAGCTTTAAAGTTTTGCATAAACTTACACTTAAAACTTCAGAATGCATGTTTACACAGTGCTGACCCGTGAAATGCTGCCATTATTACAAAGTTTAAAATAAAAAAGCAGCAGCATTGCTGAACTGTGTCAAATTTATAATATATTCTTTGACTTTTAGATTTATGTTTTTATATGTGTACAAAATGCAACCAGTCATTACCAAAGTATGGCAGCAATAATGATGAGGTACAGACACCTCTATCATCATCATCATCATCCTCATCATCATCATCCACTGAGCAGGCATTTCAGGTGACAGCCGCCCAGGTTAGAAGAGTCTTTGCCAGGGTTAATTCACGCAAAGCAGCAGGACCTGACAACATTCCTGGGTGTGTGGTGAGGGAGTGTGCTGAAGAGCTGAAAGATGTCTTTGCAGACATCTTTAACACCTCCCTCTCTCAGGGTGTTGCGCCCACCTGCCTGATGAGTGTCATCATAATCCCCATGCCAAAGAAACCAAACCCTGACTGCCTTAATGATTTTCGTCCTGTGGCATTAACACCAACAGTGATGAAATGTTTTGAACGGCTTGTTTTGCAGCACATTAAGGCCCAGCTCCCTCCAGAGTTGGACCCCCTGCAGTTTGCATATAGAGCTAATCGCCCAACTGAAGACGCCATCTCCCGGCCTGGTCATGCCGAAGACCACATAAAAAGCGGAACTTCCTGCCGTCCAGCTTGGTACTCAGCAATAATGGAACACAGGAGGGAAATTTGTGGCGGCGTCTTGCATG
Source organism: Pholidichthys leucotaenia (assembly GCA_020510985.1). Lineage (NCBI taxonomy): Eukaryota > Metazoa > Chordata > Actinopteri > Cichliformes > Pholidichthyidae > Pholidichthys > Pholidichthys leucotaenia. Next base: position 356,522,305 of record CM035843.1, on the reverse strand, counting down.
GCGACAACCCCTCTAATTCTAGATGTGATTAACATTGTAGATAAGAGAAACATAATTTTGTTCTACTGTACATGATTGGCTGTATGGACTGAATGACAATAAAGTTGTCTTTACTTTTACCTCTGTACTTCACTTCACCCTATCACATCTGGAGGAGAGGAATACCTATGTTAGGCTCCTCTTCAATGACTTCTCCTCTGCTTTTAATACCATCATTCCAGGGCAGTTGGTGGAAAAACTACGGTTGCTGGGGGTGGACCTTAGCACATGCGGCTGGATTCTCAACTTCCTGATGCAGAGGCAGCAGTGAGTCAAGGTGGACAGTTCTATCTCAAACATCAGAACTGTGAGTACAGGATCTCCTCAGGGCTGTGTCTTGAGCCCCCTGCTGTTTAGCCTGCTCATTCATGACTGTACTGCCATATTCAGCACCAATCACATCATTAAGTTTGCTGATGATATGACTGTAGTTGGTCTGATTAATGAAAACAATGAGTCTGCATACAGAAGGGAGGTGGACCAGCTAACAACATGGTGCAGATTACAAAATCTTCACCTTAATGTGGAGAAGACTAAGGAGATGGTTATCGGCTGCAGGAAGGTGAGCAAGTACAATCACACACCACTGTCTATTGGGGGCACTTTTGTGGAGAGGGTGAACAATGTTAAGTTTCTGGGGATTTACCTGGCAGATGACATGACCTTTAACACCAACACCACAGCCATTATTAAAACCTCTCCGGCAGCTAAAAAAGGCAGGTCTTCCCACTCAGCTCCTCATCACTTTTTACAGAGGCACCCTGGAATCTGTCCTTTCATATGGCTTGACTACCTGGTTTGGGAATTGCACAGCTTTAGAAAAGCACCAGCTGAATAGGGTTGTAAAAACAGCTAGTAAGATTACACTGGTCAACACTAAATTTATTGTCTAAGTTTTTTTTAGCTGATTTAGGACAATTTTGATGTGCTGAATCCAAAAATCACATTGGTTTTGCTCAATCAAGTCAACTTTTTGAATTATGGCCACATGTTTTTTATACGTTTTTGTTTACATGTACGGATATTTTCACTTTATATGTTGCAAAATTCTTTTTTATGTCTTGAAATTCTCTGAATTTTGAACAATGATGATGTAACATTCAATTTACATGTACTTACCTTTATATAAAGGTAAGTACATGCACAGTACTAAGTACTAAGTAAGTACAGGTTTTTACTTAGCACCTGATCGAGAGAAACGGATGTCATTTTCAGATTCAGTGGTGCAAAATTGTCTTAAATCAGTTGAAAAAACACAGACAACTTACAAAAAAATTATTTTTGTAACCCTGTGTTATTGGTGTGCCCCTCCTCTCCTTGGAGGAGATTTACAATAAACGCTGTGCTAACAGGGCGGTTAACATCACTGAAGACTGCTACCATCCTTCCCACAGTTTGTTTTCTCTTCTGCCCTCAGGGAAGAGGTACAGGTGTCTTCAGACCAGGACAGCCAGAATGTTGAACAGTGTTTTTCCACATGAAGTAAGGATTATAAATGGACTGTGCCCTATTTCCCTGCCAAGTGCTTTTCCTCCCCCTCACCTCTGCTAAACTTGTATATGTATTCTGTTAGGCTGGTCTGACCATAGTGTTTTAACTGATATTTTATCGTTGTATTTTATTTTTTATGCTGTTGTTTTTAAACTTATTCTCTATGTATATTGTGGTACTGTGTTATGCTGGGGGATCATAATTTTGTTTTTTTTATGTGCATGCACATACTAAATGACAATAAAGAAATCTTGAATCTTGATTCTTGTATGTTCTGTACTGTTGTTGTTGTTTTTAAAAAAAAAAAAAAAACAAGAGAGAGAGACGGTATCGAGTTTGGATCGGTATTGGTCGATACTCAAAGTCATGGCAACGATATCAGACTTGAAAAAGTGAGATCGGCTCATCCCTGGTGTCAATGTGCTCTTTTGCAAACTTCAGGCGTGCAGCAATGCTCTTTTGAGTAACCAGCGGCTTCCTTCGTGGTGTCCTGCCATAGACACCATGCTTGTTCAAGGATTTATGTACTGTAGACTCATGAACAACAGATGTTAGCCAGTTCCAATGATGCCTTCAAATCTTTGGCTGTCACTCAAGTGGTTTCTTTACCTCACTGATGAGTCTTCATTGTGCTCTTGTGGTCAGTTTGACTGGGAGCCCACTTCTTGGTAGAGTAGTCATAGTCCCAAAGTGTCTCATTTATAGATTGTTTGCCTAACTGTAGACTGGTGAGTTTCTAAAGTCTTTGAAATCACTTTGTAAGCCTTTCCAGCTTTACGTAAATAAACAATTCTTGATCTTAGATCCTCTGAAAGCTCTTTTTGGTGAGACACGGCTCACATAAGTGTATTCTTCTTGTATGGAGCAAAGTCAAAAAGTCTGAGTGGTTTTTATCAGTCAAAGTAGCTCTAGTCCACAACTCCAAACTCATTTTTCCTAACAAGAGTCAGGTATACCAACACCTGACTCCAATTAGCTTTTTTGAGGTCATTAACTCAAGGGTTCACATACTTTTTCCACCAGCACTATGAGGTTTTTATGGTTGTTCTCAGTAAGGACATGAAAGATCAGGACTTTCTTGTGTTATTTTAGGCACATTATATTTGTCAATACCCTTGACTTAGATGAAGATCAGATCACATCTTATGACAAGTTAATGCAGAAAACCACAAAATTTCAAAAGGTTCATATACCTTTTCTTGCCATTGAATCTTCCTGATTTATGTCCAATCTCAATAATATTTACGTATGCATTTAGTATCTGGTGAATTTTAAAAAGGTTTCTTGCAGAGTGTTTTTTACCGTTTTACTGCAGGACATGACGCTGACACAGTTTAAAATCAAACAGTAAAGTCAACAAAATTTGAAGAATTTCAAAAATACTGTATATTGCTAGAAGTTAATAAACAATGGGCCTCCTGCAAGAATCTTTTACACAGGGGTGGAGATCATTGAGAGATCCTTGAGAGATCTGGCCAGTTTTTCATCTATCAATGATCTTCAGTGATCTCCACAGTCATCACAGTCTCCTCAATTTTTTGACTCAGTCAAAACACACAAGGATCTCCTAAACAATCCCCAAGATCAAAAATTGGCCCAATCTCTCAACTATCTCTGAGCTGTGTAAAGGGACACTTAGTACTAACAGATTTGTTCATAAACATAAAGTACGATCAGTTGACGTGAACTTGTGGTACTCACCAGTCTATTAGTAGGGCGGTGGGTGTGGCACAGGTGTAGTGCGGCCGACTACTGATCGGAGGGTCAGGGATTCGATTCCCACTCTGTCTGCAGTCTGCATGGCGAAGTGTCCTTGAGTAAGACACTGAACCCCCAGTTGCTCCTGGTGGCCAGGCTAGCGCCTGTGTGTGTATGGCAGCTCTACCACCATCAGTGTGTGAATGTGTGTGTGAATGGGCGGATAGCAGGATCTGTAAAGCGCTTTGGTCATCCAGAGATGAGAAAAAGTGCTATATAAGTGAACGCCGTTAGTATCTTGAAATTTGGTAAGGGATAAGGGGGATAAGAACCTGTACGTTATATAGCACGTCTTCTAGTCAAAAAGGCCACACAAAGCACTTAACTAGTTCAGTAACTAACACTAAACCTCCATTCTGTCCTATCAGAAACAGTTAAATAGGAACGATTTAGAATCACCAACACTTTCCAGCTATGATGATCCTCTTCTCTGGGCTACAGAAATCTAATAACCGATAATCATCAGTTAACCTAACATGCATGTCTTTGGATTGTGGGAGGAAGCCGGAACCCTCGGAGTGAACCCACACAGCACAGGGAGAACATGCAAACTCCACAAAGAAAGGTCCCCACCCCTGCCAGCCTGGGGATTTGAGCCTGGAACCTTCAAGCTGTGAGGCAACAGTGCTAGCCACTGTACACCTGGCAGCAGGGCAGTGCAGTGGTGCAGGTACTAACAAAATTTAGGAGTGGTCTGGAGCAGTTGTAAGAGTTTTGCGTAAATATTTTGCTGTCATTCTAACCTCAGCTTTCACTAAATCCCTCTATATTTTATTTGGCTGAATGAAGTATAAGAGTGTAAACCCTAAAAACGTAATAATTAGACAAGATTTTATACTTTGATTCATTTTTTTAATTAAAACTAAAATAATTAAAAATAGTATGATTCCATCAATGTCCAAATCATACCAGATACAAAAGATAAGCTTCTAAAGAGCACAGCTTCATTACACCAGAGAACAGCGCAGTGGGGTGTGTCAGGCAAGGTGATGCTGATCGCTAAGTGAATTATTAATTGTCACAATGCAAACCACATGGATATCATTCTGCTTTTTATTGCTTTCATATGAGGTGTGGGCTTCGCCTCAGGGTTAAGAACCATTTCGATAAGTGGTTTAGAGAAAAGACAAGGCTGTATTTTCATATAAACTAATATTTTACTGTGAAAATTAACAAAAGTTGATTTTTTACTGCTTTTTTATGCACACATTTTAAGCCCAAATTGTTGAAATGTGTCATACCACTCAGCACAGTGGGACAGTTTCAGTACAGTGTGCATGGGTGGTACAAGTGACCAGAGTGCACTACTCTCAGTTGTGTTTTCATGTCCATTGCTTTTAGGAGGAACGTCTTCAGCAAACACACTGAAATACATATCTCCTATAATCCTACGGGTTCTTTCATTTTTGCCAGACCTTTGATTCTGCTGCATATGCTACTTAAATTATATATTTTTTTAATGTTTTGGATCTCAGACAGGAGAACTTAAATTTAGCTGGAGAAGGTTTTTTTTCCTTAGACTTTGAAGCTATTTTTGTGTATGAAACTCCTGGTCAACACTACAGAAGCATGGCCTTACATGGCTGTTCTAGGGCGTCAGTTATGTAAATCTTCAATTCACATGAATGTGCGTTCACTTACACATGGATGGAATTCAGTTTTTTTTACATGTGCTGTTTACACACTTTTGGAAGACATAGGAGTGTGTGTTGAATCAGGAGTAGCTCGTTCGTACTAACACAGCTTCCTAACAAAAGAGGCTACGTGTGATTTACACATACTAACACTAGCATGTTCTTGCATGAGGTCCAATGAATGCCATGCAGGTGTGATCATTTTGTTTTTGTCACAGTTCTGTTCTGCTTAGTTATTTCCCTGCTTTGTCTGCTCTGACCTTGCCAAAATTAGTTTTAAATCATAAGAAATGTTTAGCATATGTGAAAACAGGCATTTATCAGTTCTCGTGTTTTTTAAAAAGGAAAATTCACATGTATGTCTTCAATTAATATCTACACAACTGTTTGTTGTGAAAGTATCCCGGTGTGGGTGGGAGTAAGCTTTACCACAATGGTTGGACACAACTGCTCTGCATACCAATATCCATTCTGACCCATATGCATAACATTGAATGGAGCGAAACTTTTCAAATCCTTCAAAAATGCTCATTTTGCAACCATGTGCATAGAACCAAAACAGCAACATATACATGTACAATGCAGTAGAGTGTAGATTAATTGTAAATAACATCTCAGCAACAAAAGAACATAAACAACATTATTGTTATTATTGTTACTACTCACCAGTTCTTGGTTGGTGGAATTGGAGTCATCTCCAGGAAAGGGGATGTAGATGGCTAAGGCCACACAGTTAGCAAAAATAGACAGCAGTATAAAGATATCAAAGGGTCTGAAAATAAACTGTTAAGGAACAAGCTGATGTGAAAGTTGGTCAATAAAGGTGAACAGAACTCTTACTGTAAATAAAAGAATGCATCATCCAAAGCTACGGTCACAAAGATTCTTACAAACAATGGGTTTGTAAGAATCTCCCAGTTCCTACAAATTCTGGAGTTTGCAGACATTCATGGAGGGGGGCATACTTTCTTACAGCTGCCATTCAATTCGCAAGAGCAACTTGAGGCATTCTTGAGAAATAAGGTGCTTTTCTGTCGCCCTAGAGTTCTTATGTTTTTCGTAAGGGTGCCTTGGGATCTTCCTGTGGCATACTTACTGCCATCTTACGAAAATTGTTGTACAACTCACGGCATTCTCAAGTTGTTAGTAGGAAGATCATATGGCTTTCGACACATTTTGTCATCACAAATGTCACACGAATGATGTACTTCCGCCTTATGAGCGCCTCACTACTGCCTTACGCACTCTGTACGAATCTCTGTACGAACGGGGATTCATACAGCATTTCCTACGACCACTGTAAGGGGCCCTCAAGAACAACTTAATTTGTTCCTGAGGCATACTTAGGGCCAACATTTTGCATAGTTCTTACATTGTTCCTATGGCATTCATACAGCCACCCTACGATAAGGGGTTTTTGTGGGGTGTTCGTAGAAATCTTGGACAAGACCACCGACCTGGCCATGAAGTTATGAATGCTCTATGAACGCTGGATTCTCCTACGGCTGCCTTAAGGCCATACAAAATGGTCCAAAAACCATTTGTACAGTGTTCGCAGCCATTCATATGGGTATTTGTGACCATAGCTTAAAGTAATAAGACAGTTAAAACTGTTTTAATAATAGTCTAGAGAAGGAAGAATGCACCAGTTTTAAAACTAGTCATGATACTATTAAGACTACATTTATGATAGCAATCTCTTTATTTTGCTTCTGTTATTCATTTATACATTATGGCAGGGAAAGAACTAGTTTATCATCATAAAAACAGTTTCATTAGATACTGAGTCATCAATGATACTATATTATTTATTTTTAATAGATTAATATTTGTCAAAGACCCTGTCACCAGGGGTGCCTCCAGAAATTTTAGATGTGGGGGGCACATGGGGCCACTGAAAATCTAGGGGTGGCACATCAAAATCAATTTAAAATGTAATCACGCTGTGCGACCGTTCGCATTTGGTCTGAATGCACCTTGACAGTGTGATCTGTCCTACTTTGCTGTATTTTGTTAATATTTGTTAATAATATACAGCACACATCAGTTATTCTTAAACATCTACTACATGTAAAATATGACATAGAAAAACTTAAAATTATGTTGGACTATCCAGTGGCAGGGACCAGGGGTGGCTGCTGGACGGGGGCCCAAATGGTGGCCATGCCCCCCAACACACACACCGGAGCCGCCCCTGCCTCTCACACCTTGACGATTTAGACAGTGAATGCCGATGTATCAAAATTTCTCTGAAACACTAGCATACAGCCAAAATTTTCAATTTGGGGCGTTTGCATTGCGTATCCATAACGAGTTGGACGTATACATGTTTAGTTTAATGTTTATTTGAAAGGGACATTACATACTAATGAACATTAATACAAATGTAAGTATGCCAGATTTAGCAATACTGCTAATTCGCATCTGTAGTCCCCCGGTGGGTCACAAAATGTATTAGTAGCCTATATAGAACGTTTCAATAACTTATAGATAACTTATACCAACAAATGCTTAGCGTGTTGCCAGTGTTCACAATTTATGCCCAACGATAGTCTAACTTATGCATAGTTTATCCTAATTTATATGTAGCACGGTCATGCCAAACTGCCATCATCTCCTGATCCATGAATCCTAGGTATGCAAGAGCATGAAGGCTCCATCATCTCGGTGATTCTCCCCTCCAGAGACCATTGCACAGCGGGGGGGGGGGGGGGGGCGTGACCGACCTGGCAGATCTGTCAAATCTGTCACGTCGGTCATGCCAACAGAGAGGATAAAACAGTTGGTGTGGCACGTCACGAACGTCAGATGACAGTCGAAACATGTCAAGGTATGAAACATCTCTTTACTTTGAATAGAAGAACAAGACCAGTTTGACATGGATATCTGCTCACCATGGAGAACTGACAGGTTCCTCCTGTGATCCAACGCTGCCAATACGCCATTATATGATAGCTGTTACTTAGAAATGTGTTCAGTAAATTACCCATAGGTTCAAAGCACGTTACTCATGGGTTAGAAATAAGTTTTTGGTACGCTAGACATTATCTCGACATTTTAACAGCTCACATATGTCTTAATGAAGTGTTTGTGACATATTTTGTTCACATTTTCTTTAATTTTTTAATTACTGAAGCAAATTTGTTTTGTATTTTCCATGGCTTTCTTGAAACGCTCTGATTTAAAGCCTTTCACTTTAAGAAACATCCTTCACCTATTCAACTCCACCCTCCCTCTTACGTCAGTCATTAGCTGAATAGCTTCTAGCCTTCTTCTATCTCAGATGAGCGGCACTGGTTCACTGATCCACAGTTGATGGCGTATCTCGAGTCACTCTGGTCCATCTCCCAGTAATTTTGCCATGATTCCACAACAAATCGCTAACACCTCACGCCAGGCAGCCCCCCAATCACCGCAACCGACCTGGCCCGAGACCCAAGGCAGCTGGCCGAACCGAGCTGGTGAGCCACGGGGTCTCAAAGGGCAGTGTCTCACTCTGTGGGACTCTGCTCCACTCCCACAGCCAGCTGGGGGACACCCCATCACAAGGCGGCTCATCTATGCTGCCCGCAAGAGTGAAACGGAGTTGCATGGAGCCCCGGAGGACGGTGGGGGAGCTGGCCATGACAGCCAGCAGCCTCGGGTCTCAGGTCAGTTGCCAAAACCAGCATGCCGGTACTAGCGATTTGCTATGTAATCATGGCAAAATTACTAGGAGAAGAGCCGGAGTGACACAAAATGTATTGTTGACTGTGGATTGGTGAACCAGGTGGGAACAGGGATGGTTAGGGTGACTAAGATCTGAAGAAAATAACAATATACGCCATGCTTGGCGCCTCCTAGTACCAGTGTTAGCTGGGGGGCTAATAGCTCAGGGGCTAATAGGCTACTTTTAGCACCCCTTCCATCTACATGACAGATCTGGCCAATAATAGAGCAGAGGGTGGGTCTCAAGGACGGCGGTGGGTTGGCTTTGTCAAATCATGATGTATACGATTTATCCAGAGGAGTCAAAAACATTTCTGGTTTCTGGGAGAGAAAAACGAGATAAATGCTGTGTTTTTATTAAGAGAATTGACTGTTTGGTATTTTGGGGGGGATAATTACGTGACCAATAGACACATTTCAGACAGTTAAAACCTACGAACACACCATTTTTCAGTCAATGACCCCTTTAACTTAAAATAAGCCTTTGAGTTCAATATCCAAAGACAGTATTGTGATATATCGTGCATGTCTTGCTGTATTTTAGTTGTCAGTACCACGGTTCTATCGTCCAGCTAGTCAACATTCCCAAATTTGATTTCACTCCACTAAATGATTTTCACAGAGTTACTTTTTACTTTAAGTCCAGAAAATGAAGCCTTTATGCAACTTAAAATCCTGCAGTCAAGTTATATTCATTATTTCACCAAGTAATTGGTTTCTGAATACCTATACCCGCCCACACAAATAATCTATGACACATACAAATGAATCAAAAGCATACACCTGCTGGTCCCTCTGTTTAACCAGTCACTGCATTAAAAGATACTTCCACTCCACCAGACTGATGCAGGCCCGGCGGATCGGGTTATTTAGGGTGAGGCAGAACAGAGCTCTGGGTGGCCTGCTGCTGGTGGATCCTCCTTGCTTTTTGCTTTTGGCATACTGTTGCCTCTTCCTCTGTGCCAGTGAGCCCACAGGAGCAGGCCCAGTAGTGCAAACTGAGGGCCGTGTACTCATATTGGGCTTTTCAGCATCGTCTTGCGCTTGGCGAGCTGCATTGATAGCAGCGTGCCAAGCGAGGACGGGGCTGACCCCTGAGGCAGTGCCGCCAGGGCCCTGAATGCTGCTGTTGACCCCAAGGAGGCCATAAGAGGAGCCAACGGGCTTTCCAGTGCTGGCCGGGGCTTGCAGTGGCTCTGATTGTTGAAGCTGGAGCTCCTGCAGACAGGACTGGGCTTCTGACCAGAGTGCCGAGGCGTCAGTGGAGGGAGCAGTCCTTCTGTTGCTGGCATACTGTGCCCCTAAAGAAAGAAAGGACAGGAAATAAAATGTATGAGAGTGTGACTAAAGCTAGCTGCATGTACATATCTTAAACAGCTGCTAGTCTGTCAAGTCATTATTAGACAGTAAAATGGAGTTTTAATTTGTACTGGTAGAATAACTAAATCATTTCTTTAACTCCATTTCCCCCTTTGTGCAGTTATTTAATGGATCTTTTAATGTTCTTTGAAGAAGCTATCCCCTCTGAATAGCTGGAGCAGGTGGCTGGGGAGAGGGAAGTCTGGGCTTCTCTGCTTGAACTGCTGCCTCCGCCACCCAGACCTCCGGAAAAGCGGTAGAAGATGGATGGATGGATGGATGGATGGATGAAGAAGCTACACATAGGTTCTTCAAAGGTCCCATGCTGTGCGTTTTCCGGGAATTCATTTTAAGTTTCGACATCCTCAAGTACATACAGTATACTTTCTAAGTAATGCTAAAGACCAAAAACCATTTCAGTGTTGTTCTACAGCTCAACAAAAAAGCTGTCTCTAAACTCTGTTTGAAGCAGTCAGATTTCAGTCATTAGTGAGTCCCTGATCTGGTTGGTTAAAGTTTGTTTAAATGGGCCAATCCTAAGTAAGGAGGCAGTCAGGGTCCATGTGATTTGCTAACTCAGGTTGGTCACACACAGAAGGAATTTTAAATCTTATTTTAAATATGGCAGAGACCACGGACATAAGGAGAGGTTGAACTAATTTTTAACATCAGATTCCTCCAATCAACCATATGACCAAAGGTGATCACACAAGATTCAAATGCAACTTCAGAAAACAAACAAATATGACAATTATTGACACCATCAGCTAGTTGTTGTTCTGCTTTGCAACGAAAAACAAAAAGAGAAAAAGAATTTATGGAACACTGGCTGAGAATATGGTACTGACCAGTCCGTCAAAATACGGAAGTATTCCATCCTGCAGCACCTGGACTCACCGGGAACCTATGTTAGGATCCTGTTTGTGGACTTCAGCTCTGCATTTAATACCATCCGCCCTGCTCTGCTCCAGGACAAGCTGATCCAGCTCAACGTGCCTGACTCCCTCTGCAGATGGATCATTGACTTCCTGACGGGACCGGAGGCAGCATGTGCGCTGGGAAAGACTGTCTCGGACTCTATAAGCATCCAGCACCGGATCACTCCAGGGCTGTGTACTTCCCCCCCTGCTCTTCTCCCTGTACACCAACTGCTGCACCTCTAGCCATCAGTCTGTCAAACTGATCAAGTTTGCGGACGACACCACCCTCATCGGGCTCATCTCCAACGGCGATGAGTCTATCTACAGGAGGGAGGTGGCCCGGCTGACGTCTTGGTGCAGCTACAATAACCTGCAGCTGAACGCTCAGAAGACAGTGGAGATGATTGTGGACTTTAGGAAAGTCACAGCCCCTCTGCCTCCCCTTGTCCTTACAGATTCTCCTATCACCACTGTGGATTCCTTCCGTTTCCTGGGTACCACCATCACCCGGGATCTCAAGTGGGAGACGATCATCAGCTCCCTTATCAAAAAGGCCCAGCAGAGGATGTTCTTTCTGCGGCAACTGAGGAAGCTCAAGCTGCCCACCAAGATGTTGGGTGCAGTTCTATACAGCCATCATCGAGTCCATCCTCACCACCTCCATCACCGTGTGGTACGCTGGAGCCACTGTCAGGGACAGACTAAGACTGCAGCGCGTTGTGCGTGCTGCTGAGAAGGAGATCGACTGTAAGCTTCCATCCCTCCAGGACCTGTACATCTCCAGGACCCGGAGGCGTGCAGGTCGGATCACAGCCGACCCTTCACACCCTGGATATGCACTGTTTGCTCCCCTCCCCTCAGGCAGGAGACTACGGTCCATTCGGACTAAAACTTCTTGTTATATGAACAGCTTTTTCCCCTCTGCCATCAGACTGCTGAACACCAAGTGACTTATTAGACTCTTGTGCACTAGGCACAGCAGCTCAACTGGACTCATGTACAATTATCATTCTTTTTTTTTTCACTGCCGAACTGTACTATGTGGGACTCCACAATATTTGTTGCTTGTTAATATTTTAAAAATTGTATAGAATAGCATTATTTATTGTTATTCTACTTTTTATTGCATGCATAGTTTTCTTTTTCTTTTGTTATCTTTTGTGTTAATTTATGTCTAATGTTGCAGCATTGCACCGAGACAAATTCCTAGTTTGTGTATTACATGAACAATGGCAATAAATCTTATTCTGATTCTGAAGTAAACAAAGCCACCATTACTGCGGTGACCAATTCCAGATATATGCGACTGTTTAAGCACAAATTGTCCTTACAGCATTACAGTTTCTTTTTAATTTTCCTTTTATTTAATGTTACATTTGACAAAATACAAAGCAAAGCTGGAAGAACGTGTGGAGTTCTTGAATGCTCCGAAAGCAGTGGCAAACTTCAACACTGAAAAAAACAAAAACAAACTGAACACAAAATACACAAGCTGTGGGACAATAACAACTGTAGTGTCCCAGGTTGTGCGCACTGCTTTTCTCTGATTTTTTTTTTCTTCTTTTGTCCTGTCCAGCAGCTTGGCAAGCAGAATACCTGTTTGCCTTATTCTGCCAAACACATTTACTTTGCCCAAATGAGCTCAGCTCATATTTGATAGACGTGGACAAAATTGTTGGTACCCCTCTGTTAATGAAAGAAAAACCCACAATGGTCACAGAAATAACTTGAATCTGACAAAAGTGGTAATAAATAAAAATTCTAGGAAAATTAACCAATGAAAATCACACAATGCTTTTGAATTGTGGTTCAACAGAATCATTTTAAAAAACAAACTCATGAAACAGGCCTGGACAAAAATGATGGTACCCCTAGAAAAGATTGAAAATAATGTGACCATAGGGACATGTTCAACCAAGATGTGTCCTCTAATTAACGTCACAGGTGTCTACAAACTTGTAATCAGTCAGTCGGCCTATTTAAAGGGTGACAAGTAGTCACTGTGCTGTTTGTTGACATGGTGTTTACCACACTAAACATGGACCAGAGGAAGCAAAGGAGAGAGTTGTCTCAGGAGATTAGAAAGAAAATTATAGACAAGCATGTTAAAGGTAAAGGCTATAAGACCATCTCCAAGCAGCTTGATGTTCCTGTGACTGCAGTTGCACATATTATTCAGAAATTTAAGATCCACGGGACTGTAGCCAACCTCCCTGGACGTGGCCACAGGAGGAAACTTGATGAAAAATGGAAGAGACAGATAATACGAATGGTAACAAAAGAGCCCAGAACAACCTCTAAACACATTCAAGGTGAACTCCAAGGTCAAGGTACATCAGTGTCAGATCGCCCCATCCGTCGTTGTTTGAGCCAAAGTGGACTTCATGGGAGACGACCAAGGAGGACACCACTATTGAAAACAAATCATAAAAAAGCCAGACTGGAATTTGCCAAACTGCATGTTGACAAGCCACAAAGCTTCTGGGAGAATGCTCTATGGACAGACGAGACAAAACTGGAACTTTTTGGCAAGGCACATCAGCGCTATGTTCACAGAAGCAAAAATGAAGCATACCAAGAAAATAACACTGTCCCTACTGTGAAACATGGAGGAGATTCTGTTATGTTCTAGGGCTGCTTTGCTGCATCTGGCACAGGGTGTCTTGAATCTGTGCAGGGTACAATGAAATCTCAAGACTATCAAGGTATTCTAGAGAGAAATGTGCTGCCCAGTGTCAGACAGCTTGGACTCAGTCACAGGTCATGGGTCTTGCAACAGGATAATGACCCAAAACACACAGCTAAAAACACCCAAGAATGGCTAAGAGCGAAACATTGGACTATTCTAAAGTGGCCTTCTATGAACCCTGATCTTAATCCTATTGAACATCTGTGGAAGGAGCTGAAACATGCCGTCTGGAGAAGGCACCCTTCAAACCTGAGACAACTGGAGCAGTTTGCTCATGAGGAGTGGGCCAAAATACCTGCTGAGAGGTGCAGAAGTCTCATTGACAGTTACAGAAATCGTTTGATTGCAGTCATTGCCTCAAAATGTTGTGCAACAAAATATTAAGTTAAGGGTACCATCATTTTTGTCCAGGCCTGTTTCATGAGTTTGTTTTTTAAAATAATTCTGATGAACCACAATTCAAAAGCATTGTCTGATTTTCATTGGTTAATTTTCATAGAATTTTTATTTATTACCACTTTTGTCAGATTCAAGTTATTTCTGTGACCATTGTGGGTTTTTCTTTCATTAACAGAGGGGTACCAACAATTTTGTCCACGTCTGTATATAAATAGTATTTATAGACTCATCTTGCTGTAATAACTTCCAATACTTTATTTGAGTTGTCTTAATCATGCTGGACCTGAAAGAGGGAAATGGGAAGGGAACTGAAGGGATATGAAGTCGTCGAAGGGGGTGGGGGTGAAGCGGTGGGGAGGAAAAGAGAAATAACGAAAAAAATACAAGAAAAAAGTTGCTGCTTCTGAGAAGATTTCAGCAAAGGCCTGACATTTGCACCTGAAAAAGAACAGATAGGCATACAAGTTTTGTTATTTTAACTGTTTACCAAAACATATTCAATATAGTTATATAATCAATATGGGCTTAAAGTGCAGACTCTCAGCTCCAACTCTGGGGTATTCACATCCAAATTGGAGTCATGGTTTAGGAACTGCAACCATTTTGATACAAAATCTCCTCATTTCAGAGGCTCAAAAGTAATTGGACAATTGACTTAAAAGCTATTTCATGGGCTGCATGGGCTATTCCTCCTCAATCCTCCATCATTTAAGCAGATAAAAAGTCTGGAGTTGATTTCAGGTGTGACATTTGCATTTGGAAGCTGCTGCTGTGAACCAACAAGATGGAGTCAAAGGAGCTCTCAATGGCGAGATCAGCGAGACAGCAGAAATGTTAGGAGGAGCCAAATCAACAGTTTGGTATATTCTGGGGGAAAAGAAGACAGCACGCTGGTGAGCTCAGGAACTCAAAAAGGCCTGGATGTCCATGGAAGACAACAGTGGTGGATGAGTGCAGGATCCTTTCCATGGTAAAGAAAAACCCTTTCACAACATCTACTCAAGTGAAGAACACTCTCCAGGAAATAGGTGTATTAATATCTAAGTCTACTATAAAGAGAAAAATTCATAAGAGCATATGTCAGGGTGGGGGTTGGAGCCATGTCCTCACCTTATGTTATAATTTATATAGTGGTGTGAAAAAGTGTCTGCCCCTTTCCTGATTTCTCATTTTTTTGTATGTTTGTCACACTTAAACGTTTCAGATCATCAAACAAATTTAAATATTAGACAAAGATAACACAAGTAAACACAAAATGCAGTTTTTTAAATGAAGGTGTTTATTATTAAGGGGAAAAAAATCCAAGCCTACATGGCCCTGTGTGAAAAAGTGATTGCCCCCTAAACCTAAAAACTGGTTGGGCCACCTTTAGCAGCAACAACTGCAATCAAGCATTTACGATAACTGGAAAGGAGTCTTTTACAGCGCTGTGGAGGGATTTTGGCCCACTCATCTTTGCAGAATTGTTGTAATTCAGCCACATTGGAGGGATTTCGAGCATGAGCCAGCTTTTTAAGGTCATGCCACAGCATCTCAATCGGATTCAGGTCAGGACTTTGACTAGGCCACTCCAAAGTTTTGTTTTTCTTAAGCCATCCAGAGGTGGACTTGCTGGTGTGTTTTGGATCATTGTCCTGCTGCAGAACCCAAGTGCGCTTCAATTTGAGGTCACGAACAAATGGCCAGACATTTTCCTTCAGGATTTTTTGGTAGACAGCAGAATTCATGGTTCCATTTACCACAGCAAGTCTTCCAGGACCTGAAGCAGCAAAACAACCCCAGACCATCACACTACCACCACCATAGTTTACTGTTGGTATGATGTTCCTTTTCTGAAATGCTGTGTTACGTTTACACCAGATGAAATGGGACACACCTTCCAAAAAGTTCAACTTTTGTCTCGTTGGTCCACAGAGTATTTTCCCAAAAGTCTTGGGAATCATCAAGCTGTTTTCTGGCAAAACTGAGACAAACCTTTATGTTCTTTTTATTCAGCAGTGATTTTCGTCTTGGAACTCTGCCGTGTAGGCCATTTTTGCCCAGTCTCTTTCTTATGGTGGAGTCAAGAACACTGAACTTAACTGAGGAAAGTGAGGCCTGCAGTTCTTTGGATGTTGTGGGGTCTTTTGTGACCTCTTGGATGAGTTATCACTCTGCTCTTGGGGTAATTTTGGTCAGCCAGCCACTCCTGGGAAGGTTTACAACTGTGCCATGTTTTTGCCATTTGTGGATAATGGCTCTCACTGTGGTTCGCTGGAGTCCCAAAGCTTTAGAAATGACTTTATAACCTTTTCCAGACTGATAGTTGTCAGTTACTTTGTTTCTCATTTGCTCCTGAATTTCTTTGGATCACAGCATGATGTCTAGTTTTTGAGGATCTTTTGGTCTACTTCACTTTGTCAAGCAGGTCCTGTTTAAGTGATTTCTTGATTGAGAACAGGTGTGGCAGTAATCAGGCCTGGGTGTGGCTACAGAAATTGAACTCAGCTTTCCAAAGATGTGATAAATCACAGTTAATTTATGTTTCAACAGGGAGGGCAATCACTTTTTCACACAGGGCCATGTAGATTTTTATTTTATTTTTTTTTATCCTTAATAATAAACACCTTCATGTAAAAACTGCATTTTGCATTTACTTGTGTTATCTTTGTCTCATATTTAAATTTGTTTGATGATGTGAAAAATATACACAAAAAAGGAGAAATCAGGAAGGGAGCAAACACTTTTTCACACCATTGTATTTCTTGTCTCCTGGACATGGTCTCCAACCCACGTCCTCGCCTTTAGTTCGCTTTTGCAGATTTTCTGTATTTATCATTATTATTATTATTATTATTATTATCATCAGCATCAGCATCCTCACCATACCTTAGTTTGCTCTTAGTCATTCTGTGTCATGATTCTGGGCATGGTGGAGTGCCGTGCCCAGTCTCTGAGGGTATTTTAGTCTTTCCTGTATTTCTGCATCTCTGTTTATTTGGTATTATGCATGGTTGGTGTATTTGGGTTGTTCTTTGCTGCTGTTTTGAGTTTCTCTTGTCCTCACCATAATGGGTTATGTTTGCGTTATGTTTCAGCTCCATTGCTGAAAAGCAATGGACCTCACCCGTACATCCCCACGGCAAACAAACAGGAAACCAGAAGGACACGGCCACAGGAAGCATTGCCATTGTCTTTTAATAAGCATATGGGAAATCAATAAATGAAACACAGGTGTGGATCAAACAAGCAGGAACTAATCAGATAAACCATTGACAGCTGGGGCAGCCTGTGAACAGAGTCGACAGGAGGAAATAACAAAAAAAAGGCTGCCAAAGTGAAAGCACAGACCGTGATGAAACAAAAAGTAACTGACAATAAATAAGAACTCATATCAAAACAGGAACATACCAAATGACACAACATGAAGCATAACCCATAACGGTGAGGAAAAGAGAAACTCAAAACAGCAACAAATAACAACCCAAATACACCAACAATGCAAAATACCAAACAGAGATGCAGAAATACAGGAAAGACTAAAATACCTCAGAGACTGGGCACGGCACTCCACCGTGCCCAGAATCATGACAGTGCCCCCTGTCCAAGGGGTGGATACGAGACACCCCAAGGTACCATCAAAAAGAAAAGACCCCCCCACACACACACACACACAACCCCCCCCCCCCCCAGCAAGAACAAGGAAAAAAAAACACCCCGTGAACCCAGGTTAGGAGGCACTGAAACAACAGAAAGGAAAAACAAAATGCTCATGACCCACATCCTGCACAGATAAGGTGGCAACAGAGAACAAGAGATGCTCAGTGGAGCCATAACATGGTTTGGGTGGTCTCCCGGAATCCCCAAACCAACCAGCCACCTGGTGGAAAAGGTCAGGTGGCCTACCAGCACTCCAGAGCCACCTTAACCAATGGAATAATTTGTCGGGTGGCCTCCCAGCATCCCTGAGCCATTGAGCCATAGGGCATGACCCCCCCTCCCCCCCGGAGGCGGTAGCTGGGGGGGGGGGGGGGGTTGCCGACCCTGACAGCAGCTCAACATGAGGACCAGACGGTGGTGTAGCACCCACGGAGGCCCTGGACTGGGATGTAGCACCCACAGAGGCCCCGGACTGAGGCAAAGCACCCACGGTGGCCCCGGACTGAGGCAAAGCACCCACGGTGGCCCCGGACTGAGGCACAGCACCTATGGAGGCTCCGGACTGAGGTGTAGCACCCACGGAGGCCCCAGACTGAGGCGCAGCACCCGCAGAGACCTCAGGCAGAAAGGGGGAACCCACAGAGACCTCTGGCGGAGAGGGGGAACCCACGGAGACCTCTGGCGGAGAGGGGGAACCCACGGAGACCTCTGGCGGAGAGGGGGAACCCACAGAGACCTCTGGCAGAGAGGGGGAACCCATGGAGACCACTGGGGACCCCGATGAAACCAAACGGCTGACCCGCAAGAAGACCAAGCACATAAGGTGATTGATCAGTGGGGGGCCAGATGAAGGCGGAGACAAAGAACCCACGGTGACCTCAGGTGAAGGTAGAGGATCCATGGTGACCTTAGGCAATGATGAAGGACCCACGGTGACCTCTGGCAGAGTTGGAAGACCCACGGTGACCTTGGGGGAAGGCTCAGACAAAGAGGACAGACACCGTGTCAGAGTCAGGCACTCGGTCCTCCCCACCAAGAGCCAGGCAAGATTTCTCTAAGACAGATAAAGTGAAAGCAAAAAAGAGAACTTGCCTTAGCTCGAGCTCCACTACCGTCTAGGACTCCGGCGATCCAGACTGGGACATCTCGAATCCGATCATCTGGTGATCCAACTCGGACTCGGCCACTGGCAGCAGTGGAGCCCGTCGAGGAGAGACCAGGGGCAGAGGACATCTGCACTCAACTTCCCCACCATGAGCCAGACAAGATTTCTCCAAATCTGTAGATGTAGTGACAGAACAGAGCACTTGCTTGGACTTGAGCTCCACCGCCATCCAGGACTCTGGCAATGCTGCTTCAACGGCCCCGACAGCAGATGTGATGGCAGGCGGTGCTGGCGGAACCACATCCATGTCGGCTGACGCCGGCGGAGCTCCAGGTGTGGCGGCTGGTGCTGGATGGCATCTCACCAGTGGCGCCAGAACCTGCACGGCTGAAACCAGGGGACACTCAATTGTCAACTCAGGCTTTGGGACACAGGGGCCACTCCTCTCCTGTCCAGGATGTGGCTGTGGGACCGGAACAGGACTCTCCGGAACCACAGGACCCTCCATTGTCCAACGGCTCCCTCCCAGGAAACAACGCCGATTTTGTTTTTGTCAGGCATGATGCGCACCGGACCCCGCTGTGCCCACCGTACGACAAACCGTTCAGGGTGTTGGAACCTGGTGCGAAGCATTTTGTGTTAGACTTGGGGGGGGCGTAGGGAGACTGTCTGCATCGGCAGGCTGAAGCCCGCTTTTGTGTTGGCAGATGAGCAGGTGGTGTTGGCCCAAGCTCCCTGGCGCGGACGCCTACCATTGGTGGCTCTGCAAGTTGGTGTTCCCTCGGTAGGGACCGGCGCTCGTGAAGTTAATGTGTCCCCCTCCCTCCCTTTTTCCCTCCACAGACTGACATGCCCTCCTGTACACCTCACCAGCAGGGTGTTTCGACTGGATCAGCCACCCCCCACTACAGCCGCTATGGGCGCCGGCTCAAGCCCAAAGGATGGGGGGTTAGTGCCCTTTCTAGGTGTTTGGGGGGGGGCTGTGTGGTGGTACAGGTGGAGGATTTTCCACCCAGAGACAGCAGCTGGGGGAAAGAGGGAAAAATGTGCTGAAGGAGGAAGTGTCACCAGGGGTCTCAGACGGGACAGTAAGGACTATTCGCCCCCTGGGGAGAAGAGGAAGCACCAAAACCGCTGGAGGAGGAAAGGGTGTGAGAATGTGGTACTGGCGTTATGTTATGTTAATGTGCCACGCATGTCTTTGTTCCAGACAATGATTATGGTCGGGATTCCTGGGTCTTCATGCATGGAATTAAAGATTATAAAAAGAGGATGCACAGAGACCCAGGAGCTTTTACTGTACTTGATGTTGGAGAAGGAATAAAGTTTGTGTCATCTAGCTCGTTGCCTCGCCTGCTTCCTTTCTCCACAAAATGCTTGCTTCACATCTCAGTCCTGCTCTCTACCCTGAGGGGCAAACCGTGACAGAATGATGCAGCCAGTCATGGACTCAGCAAGCAAGCCCGGCAGGAGGAGGAGGAAGTGAAGCCGCAATGAGCAAAAGGTGGTGGCCACAGTGGAGGATCTGGCAGCCGCCACTCGAAGCAGCGCTTCCTCAGAGGACACTTGGGATTGCTGGGTGGGAGTAGTAAACTTGATGACAGCTTGACTCAGTTTGCACTCCCATCCTCGGATTCAGAGACTGGCGCGCCCTCCATTACCAGTTGTCTCCTCCTCGCCAGAGCAAGCTTTCCGGCCACCTGTTTTCTCTCCGGTAGAGCGGAGAGGAATTGTTTTGACATGTGACTATACAAGCGCCAGTGAGAGCAGAGGGAAGAAGTAATTAGCTCGGTCAAAATGTCGAGAAGAAAGTTTGAAAGTGGCGCTCATAAAATTATTGAGGGGAAAAGAACTTAGGGAAAACAAATTGCTCAAAAAAATCCTGAAGTGTAAAGGATTTTTCTAAGCTGGAGCATCGAGTGGAGGCGGCGCTGCTGCACAGAGGAGACAGGTGGGCCGTTAAAGCCCTCACCTGGAGGAGAAGGGCAATGGGAGAAGAAAGGCCATGATTGCTAATACATCAGACAGCTGTGCGTGGGACAATGGACTCCGAACTTGGTAAAAAGTAGACTGGCTCAAGCATGCATCCATAGAGTATGAGAATAATCATGAGCTGGACTTTAAGGTCATTATGAAGGATTTTTCTTTAAAGGAAGCCAGAAGAAAATACTTCTAAAAAGGTAAGACATGCTATTTAACGTGCTTTCCAGTCAACTGTGCAGGATTTTCATTGCTGCTGTTGATGATGATGATGATTTTATTCAATAAATAAAATGTACATATACGTAACTACAATACATACAATATATATCTATAAATACATTCAATAAATTAGGATAACACAATAAAGTGCGAGCACTTATTTCCATGTTGTGCATTGTCTGAATCAGGAATACTTCACTGATGTAATTTTATGCTGAAAGCAGTAGCATCTGTCACACTGTAAAAAGGGAAATCTCAATAAGATAAAATACCTTAAATCAAGGCTTTATGCTTGTTTTTGTCTCACACGATAATTTTGACAAGACAAGAATTTCTTGTTGTGCAGGTTTCTGTAAGATTTTACTTGCTTTACAAAAGTTATAACTTGTTTTAAACAACTGAATCTTACTTTGTTGGCAGGTATTTTTTTTTCTAATTTTAACTACAATTATCTATTGCCAGAATTTTTTTTGTTTGTTTATTTTAAGTAAAATTATCTGCCAACAGAGGAAGAAAATCTGACTTCTCAAACTGTGTAAAACAAGTTTAAACTATTGGAAAGCACGTAAAATGTTCTTACACAAACTACACAGCAAGAATAAATATCATGGCAGATAAAAACAAGCATAAACAGCCTCAGTTTATTTCATTTTACTTATATTTGACTTTTTGCAGTGTAGTTGCGTTTTCTAGCTCAAAGTTGCATCAAGCATGACATTGAATATCAGTATTTTTTAAGGTATTATCAAGATAGAAAAAAAAAAAAAATTCCAGCATTGTCAAATATTTGCTTAGGAAAGCAGATCAATTTTAAGGTAGGACCCAAGGTAGCAGGCAGGACTTTGGTGCAATAATGATTTATGAACAAAAACACAAAAGAACAAACAAAGGTGTAGCATGGGGGCTAGAAATAACTAGAAATGTAAAGCAATAAACTCACAGAGAAATCATCTGGACACACAGGGAGCATAACAGGAGAAAACAACACAACATTAATGACCCAACAATGAACTGAACGGAAAAGGCAACATATATAGGGAGCAAAATAATCATGGGAACATGGGATAGCTGGGAGACAATCAGGGCTGAACAGTGACACATGAGGGCAATGATGACGATACAGATAACAGTGGATGAGCACAGCAGACCAGGGGAGACACATGATGCAAATAATAATACTAATGATAATCAAATTACAAAGGACAATCACAAAACAACAATAAGGGTTGAGGACATGACTACAAGCAACAGACAACAACTGGGGAGCACAAGGGACACTTAATAATAATAATAATAATAATAATCATGAAAAACAAGGACCACAATAAACATAAAGCGTGGGCATGGTCCCTGACCATGCTCAGTTCATAACAAGTATTATGACAACACTAATGTCCACAATCGTGGTACCGAGCAATAGTTAAAACCCTCTGTTCCTTATTTGGCTGTGAGAAAGTTGGCAACCCTACACAAGGCTAATAGTAGTTAGCACTACATTATCATAATAAATCCTGTGATAAAAAGACTTACCAGTTTAAAGGACATGCCCAGTTGTATGCACGGTGGCCCAGGATAATGACTGAAACTGTATCGGTCCTTAAAGGCAGTTTAATTGTAAAACCCATCTTAATTTGGGTCAGGTCTTTAAGCAGTTTGTTTAAAAAATGCTAACTAGCCTGGAGGATAACTTCAGTTAGGCCAGAGAGTCCTGATTGGCTCAACACTACCCACATGCCAGCACTAAAAACTAGTGATAGCCAAATGAGGCTTGCTGGAGGACTTGAGGCCTTTCATCAAGGCCTCATGTGGGACTTCATTTTCTCTACCAAGCCATCTAGTGGACAAAATGTATACAACATGCTGATTTGTACAAGGGTATTGTTGGTTTAATGTGTATTTTTTCAATTTCAATAAATGCTGTCTTTTAAGAAATAGCAATGATCATAAGGCAGAAAAATAAAAAAACTGAGGTGACTACAGTGAATGTGCTTGTGCTACTTATCCATTTTTTTTAAAGAAATAACTTTTCAACAGTCATACTGTCTTTCTCAGTACATTCATCTCTGTCCTTTTTGTCATGCAGGGCACAATCGTGCCTCAGCATAATGATGTGTTATTGTTGTATCCAAGCTCTTTCACACACAACATACACGTCACTGTGCAAATAAAAATAAATTATTAGAATGACCCAGCTGGAACTTAAACCCCAGCTTCCCAATTGCAGGAGACATATTTTACCTCTAAGCTATTACTTAGTCATGAGTACTTGAGGCTTTCTTGAACACTTGAGCCTTTCATCAAAATGGTTCACATAGATGAGGCCTCATGTGGAACTTCATTTGTTTCACTAGGCCATGTAGTCAACAAAGTATACAGCATGCAGATTTTTACAATGTGTATTTTTCAATTTCAATAAATGTGCTGTCTTTTAGAAATATCAATGATCATAAGGGAAAAAAGAAATAAAACTGAGGTGACTCCAGTGAATGTGTCTGTGTTACTTCGTGTGCTTGTACTATTTATCTATTTTTATTAAGAAATAATAAATTTTCAACAGTCTTATACTGTCCCAGTATATTTACGTAACTCTGGCTTTATTGTCACGCAGGGCACAATAGCAATAATGCCTCAGCATAATGATGCGTAATAATGATCCAAGCTCTTCCTTGCAAATAAAAATGAAATTAAAAGAACGACACAGTTGGGATTCAAGCCCAGGTCTCCCACTTGCAAAGCAAGTATAGTAACACTAAGCCATCACCTCAGCTGCAATAAAAAGCCACTATTTGTCAAAAATACATCAATAGGAGAAACGAGCTCAAGTGTTTTTGGAGTTGGCTCCATTTGAAAACTGGCTGTGACAAACCCCTTACACAGTCAAACATGACTTCAACCCCAGTGTTGCCAACTCCTCAGTAAGCAAAGTAGCTATTGGCTGTCCTAAAAGTCGCTAGAAGGCGCTAAATTGCGTCATTGCCTAATTTGCATAATTGGTCATTTGTATGTAATTGTAATGGACGCTGTAGGAGAGAAGAATAATGTGGGAGAGACAAAAACTGTACAGACTGGAAGATGTTCATAATGGCCTGCGGGGATGACTTGGACTCTCTGGCTGAGCTCACATGCTCATACATGGCTTACTGTCAAAATAAGATTGTTCCACGTAAACGTGTCAAAATATACCCCAACAACAAACCATGGGTTACTAAATCAGTTAAATCCTGCTTACAGAGGAAAGCTCTTGCCTTTAAACAGGGGTCTGTTTCTGAGCTACAGGTTGCCACCAAGGAGCTGAAGGCCGAAATTTTAAGAGCAAAACAGAATTATAAATCAGAATTGGAAAGCAAGATGGCAGCAAATAAACTGGGTTCGGCCTGGGCCAGTATGAAAACTATTGCAGGCCTTCAGAGCACAGAGCGCAGTAATCGTGTGTTTTTAGATGGTTTTAATTCAGACACCGAGCTGGCTAATGCTCTTAATTGTTTTTATGGTCGTTTTGACTCCTTTGATTTTAGCACAGAAATCCAAGATTTGAAACAGAAACTCAAAGACAATCAGCACTTTAATATTGAGATGCAGGATGTTGAAAGGGAGTTCCGCGCTGTAAAAGTGAACAAAAGTCAGGGCCCTGATAATATATGTGGACGCCTGGTAAAGTCCTGTGCACATGAACTGAGTCCTATATTTCATTACATTTTCAATAAGTCCTTACAGACACAACATGTGCCTAAGATCTGGAAAGATGCCGTGGTTGTTCCCGTTCCAAAATCCAGCTGTCCTAAAACGGTAAATGACTTTAGACCAGTTGCTTTGACTTCAATTTTAATGAAAATTTTTGAAAAACTGGTCAGATGTGAGGTCCTAAGGCAGACTGAACATGCATTGGATCCTCTGCAGGTTGCCTATAGGCCTCAGAGAGGAGTGGAGGATGCCACTGTCACTCTGTTTGACATGCTTTTTAAACATCTGGATTTTAATGGGACACACGCCAGGCTTTTATTTGTGGACTTCTCTTCTGCCTTTAATACAATCCAACCTCATATTTTTTTTTTCCACAATATCTTTATTGAACCTTTTTTTTTTTTTTTAACAAACATGATACAAACAATCAAACACTAACACTAAAGTACTACAAAAAAAAAAAAAATGCACTAAAAACACCAACAACCACCAACAAAATCAAATCTTCAACAATGCTCCTCTGTTTAGTCTAGACAATCCAATACATAAGTATACATATTATGTTCACCAGTTTGGAATTTACAAGGTCCACACACATCATTCACCTTCTTCTTCAAGAGTTATGTTTAAATTTTTTACATAATCAATAAAAGGTCTCCATATATTCTCAAACACAATTTCCTTTGATTTTAGTATATATGTTATTCTTTCTAATGGAAGGTTTGTTAACATCTGTCTTAACCACTGAGTCACATCTGGTCTATGAGTCTTTTTCCATAATAGTGCAATACATTTTTTGGCATTAAGCAAACTGAGGTCTATGAATGTTCTTTCACTTTTATTAAAATTATGCTTTTCTGGGTACAGACCCAACAAAAACAGTTTAGGATTCAATATGATTTGTTTTGAGATTATTTTTTCAATTGTTACCCTCACCTCTTCCCAAAACATTCTTATTAATCTACATTCCCATAAACAATGAAATAGGGTTCCTTTACTTTCCATGCATTTTGTGCATGTATCTGGTATATTTTTGTTATATCTATTTAACTCCTCCGGTGTAACATACATCCGCATTAACCATTTGAAATGTATCAATTTAAGGCGTGCATTTATTGATTTGGTTTGAGCTTCTGTACAAGCCAATTCCCATTGTTCCTCTGAAATTTCAATTTGCAGATCTTCTTTCCAGTAGTTTAATCTTTTCAGTGAATTTTCACTTGAAGATAGTGTCAATGAGTTATAAAACTCTGAAATAATACCCTTTCTTTTACTATCTTTCATCATCATTTTTTCCAAGGATGAATAAATAGGTCGAGTGAGAGCTTTATTTTGATTTGATCGAATAAAGTTTCTAAGTTGAAGATATTTAAAAAAATGTGTTCTATTGAGATTAAATTTGATCCTCAGCTCTTCAAAAGACATTATGTTGTCTGCACATGGCAAATATAAATCCTGAATCTTTTGTATCCCTTTTAAATTCCATACTTTAAATACAGCGTCCGCTCTCCCTGGTTTAAAATATTGATTACCCCATATTGGACTAAATTGTGACAATAACTGTGGTTCTTTTAAATAGTTTTTAGCTTCACACCATATTTTGATCATATGCTTTACAAATGGATTTTTAACTTGTTTTTGTAATTTTTTTGCCGAATCTGAGTATATGAATATGGGAAGAGGTAAAGGTAAATTGTATGATTCCATTTCAGTCCAGTGAGGGAGATCATTTGATGAAAAATAATATGTCATAGACCTCAGTTGTGCCGACCAATAATACAACATAAAATTTGGACATTTCAGACCTCCACGATCAAATGGTAAATATAATAAAGACAAACGTAATCTAGCCCTCCTGTTGTTCCATATAAATTCCACTAACTTTTTTTTTATTCTTGAGAATAGATCTAAAGGTGGTGATAAGGGAATGTATTGAAATAAATAAAGTATTTTAGGTAAAATATTACTTTTAAGTATATTGATTCTCCCGATCATCGACATTGGTAGTGACATCCATCTCTGAGTTAACTCACTGATATCTGACATTAAGGCTTCATAGTTGACACTGGCGACTGATTCTAGCTTAGGCATAATTTGGATTCCTAAATATTTAAACTGATTTACAACATTGAATTGATTTACCTCAGGGGCTGGGTAATTTCTCTGGATCTCATTTAGCATTAATATTGAAGATTTAGTTTTATTTATTTTATATCCTGATATTTCCCCAAAATTCTTTATTAAATTCAACAAGGTTGGAATTGATTTTTTTAGATTCGACATAAACAAAATTATATCATCGGCGTACAGGGAGATTTTATGTTCTGTTGGTCCAACTTTAATTCCATATATTTGTGAATGTAAACGTATCGCTATCGCTAAAGGTTCAATTGCCATAGTAAACAGTAAAGGTGAAAGTGGACAGCCTTGTCGACATCCTCTATTGATTTTTATTGGTTTTGAAATATTGTTATTTGTTAGGATTTCTGCTGTAGCATTATTGTATATTATTTGAACCCATTTTATGAAATTATTTCCAAGTCCAAACCTTTGTAGGACTTCAAAAAGAAAGGGCCATTCAACTCTATCAAAGGCCTTTTCGGCGTCCAATGATAGGAGAGCTGTATCCGGTGCTTCTTTATTAAAATAAATAATATTAAATAGTCTTCTTACATTATGGAAGCCTTGTCTACCCTTTATAAAGCCATTCTGATCTCGATTAATAATATTTGGTAAAATTTCTTGTATTCGTCTTGCTAAAATTTTACAGATTATCTTAAGGTCGGCGTTTAATAGGCTTATTGGTCTCATATTTTCACATTTATTAGAGGGCTTACCTGGTTTTGGCAGCAGTATAATTAAGGCATTATTTATGTATGATGGTAAATTATTATTTTGAAATGCTTCTAAGACCATTTCCAAAAAAGGTTTTATTAATTTATTCTTAAATTTTTTATAAAGATCAACTGGAAGACCATCTGGTCCTGCACTTTTTCCTGATTTCATATTATCAATGGCTAGCCCAACTTCTTCTTGACTAATTTTAGACTCCAATATCTCCCTGTTTTCATTTGGAATACACGGTATAGATAGTTCGTTCAAAAACCCATTTAGTTTTGTTAAATCAGGTTCATTTTTGGTATCATATAATTTTTCATAGTAATCTCTAAAGGCTCTATTAATTTCTAAAGGATCTATAACTACCTGTCCGTTACTTATAATACTGGTAATTGGTGTTTTAATTTCCAATTGTTTAATCTGCCATGCTAATAATTTTCCTGATTTTTCACCTTGTTCATAAAAAGATTGTTTCAATCTTAGAAGACTCGAGGCAGCTCTATTCGCTGATTTTTTGTCGTATTCAGCTCTCAAAATCAGTAATTCATTCTCCAACCTTGGGTCACTTCCTGCATACACTTTTTCCTGAAGATTTTTTATTTTATGTTCCAATTTAGCTCTCTCCTCTCGAGTCTTCTTAGATTTTGATCCTGTATAACTAATAATATGTCCCCTAATAAAAGCTTTGAAAGCCTCCCACTTTACACATGCTGATGTTTGTGTAGTATTGATGTGAAAGAACTCGTCTATCTGTTTTTCTATATACTTGACAAATTCCTCATCCTGAAGCCATTTATGCTGAAATTGCCATATACCTGATTCCTTTGTCAATTTTTTATCTACATATATTAGACAACAGGGTGCATGATCAGAGATCACGATGTTATCATAAAAGCAGTTTTGAATCTTGGACCTTAATTCTGTGGAAATCAAAAAATAATCAATACGTGAGAATGTCTTGTAGGTACTGGAATAACAAGAATAGGCTTTAACTTGTGGTTTCATTTCTCTCCATATATCTAACAATCTCAATTCTTTCATAAAATGATTAATAGTCATCCTACATCCAATGTGCGTACAATCCAGTCCTGTTGATCTATCCACACCTGGATTCAATGTACAATTAAAATCCCCTGCTATTATATGTTGCCCTGTAAGTGATGATAAGATGAGAAATAAATTAGCAAAGAACTTCTGATCATCTATATTGGGACCATATAAGTTCACAAGATTTATATTTTCTAATAGCAAAGAACCTTGAATGATTACATATCTTCCAAATTTGTCTCCAATTACATTTTTCACTTGAAAAGGAACTGATTTATGTATGAGAGTCATAACTCCCCTGGCTCGGGATGAAAATGAAGAGGTGAATACACTTCCCTGCCATCTACTCCTAATTCTTTTAACATCCTCCTCTATCAGATGAGTTTCTTGTAAAAACACAATTCTTGAACCCATGTCCTTTATTTTATTCATAACTTGTTTAAGTTTTTTTAAATTTTGTAGACCTCTGCAATTCCATGAAGTTAAATTAAGATTAACACTTTGGTCCATGATCAATAGAGAGTTTGGGATTACCTTGCAGTGTAAACATGCTCATACAGAGAAGCAAAAACATGAGTGGTTGAACATTCATCCTACAAACTACACACAAACAAATTTCCCCTTCCCACACTTGTGGCAAACCCCCCAAAATCAAAAGAAAAATTCTGTCTCCCGATATAGCCATCGACCGTTCCACACCCACGGGGAACAGCCTAAGCCACTCCTTCTTCATCCTCCCAATCACCCTAACTCTACTGCTTTTAATGACGTAACATTAACTCTCCTCTGTAGTTTTCCAACTTAACTCCAAAATTTTTAACAACTTTGTACATCATAGTTTTTTTTTTTTTGTTTGTTTTGTTTTTGTTTTGTTTTTTTAATATATAATACAATCTATATTTTGTAAACTTACTATTTACTTCAAGTCAGTCAGATGCCTGTGCAAATGCTTAATTATTCTACCTTATATTTTGTTCATGCTTAGCTCCCACCAGTCTCTTCTTCTTCTTTGATCTTCTTGATGAACTCCTGCGCCTCCTCTGGGGTCTTGAAGATGTGGGTTCTGCCCTCATACGTGGTCAGCAGTCTCGCAGGATAGATTACACCATGACGAATCCCAAGGTTGCGCAGCTCCTTACGTACGGGATCAAACTGCTTCCTCAATTGCTGGATTCCTGTGGCCAAATCTGGGTAGAACCGCACCTGCTGGTCCTGGTGTTTAATCTCTCCTTTAGCACGTGCAGCGTTGAAGATCTTCATCCTGTCTCTGTTGCTAAGAAACTTCATAATTAAGGTCCTCGGCGGTCCCTTATCTCTCCGTGGGCCAATACGATGTGCTTTTTCCAGAACCACTGCTGATTGCAACTCCTCGCTGCCCAGCACCTCCGGAATCCACTTTTCCAGAAAGGAACATACGTCCCGACCTTCTGATTCCTCTGGAAGACCCACCAGCCTCAAATTATTCTGTCTCGACCGAGATTCCAAATCCAAAATATTATCTTCCAGAGATTTATTTTTTTTTTCCAAAGTGCGCACCTTTAATTGAAGACGGGTGACGTCATCTTCAGCACTAGCGAGACGGAGCTCCATCTGCGCCGTTCGTTCTACACAGTCACCCAATTCCTTTCTTATTCCTTCCAACGCTGTCATAATCCCATCAAATCTAGAGGAAAAGTCCGCTCTCATTGAACTCATGGCTGCCATCAGCGCATCTGCGCCATTCCCCGCAGAAATCGCAGCGTTGCCAGCCTCCTCCGCCATATATGGAGTTTTGTTTGCTGCGTCACAGACCTGAAAGTCCGTTAATTTGGACTGTTTCGGCGGCTCGCTTTTTCCTTTTCCTGGTTTTCCAGCCTTAGGCTTCGCCGACATATCCTCGCCCAAATGCTGGGATACGTTCTGTCCCAAATGAGAGAGTTATTTGCCGATTTTTTTTTTCCAGGAGCAGAGCAGAGCGAGACACGTCCGTCCTACGTGGCAGCCATAACCGGAAGTCCCAACCTCATATTTTAGTTGAAAGGCTCCTGCAACAATTTGATTTAAGCAATAATCTGGTGGGTTGGATTCTGGATTTCTTAACCAACAGGACGCAGAGAGTAAGGGTCAATGGCACATTGTCTGACCTAAAGTGCTCTTCTACTGGCTCTCCTCAGGGGTGTGTGTTGTCACCACTACTCTTCATCCTGTACACAAACATGTGTCGGAGCAGACATGACAACAGACACATTATAAAGTATGCTGATGACTCAGTCATTGTTAGTCTCCTCCAGGATGGTGAGAGTGGCCACGGCCCAGTAGTTGATGACTTTGTTCACTGGTGTGAGGATTCCTACCTGCAGCTGAATACCACAAAAACGAAAGATATGATTATTGACTTTAGGAGGAAAACTCCCAGGCACAAAGTCACCATACTAAAAGGCCAGACCACCGAATGTGTACAATCGTGCAAATATCTTGGGACGATTATTGATAGTGGATTGAACTTTGAGGTGAACTGTGAAAGGGTGTGCAAAAAGGGTCAGCAAAATTTGCATTGTTTGAGGAAACTTGCACGCTTCCAAATTGACCGAACCATAATGACTATGTTTTATCGGGCTTTTATTGAATCTGTTTTATCCTTTTCTTTAATGTCATGGTTTGGTCAGATAAAACTGAAACAGAGGAAATCCTTGGATCAGGTAGTCAGATGGTCCAGTCGTTTGCTTGGTGAGTCACAGCTGAGCCTGACATCCCTGTACACCAGACAAGTACAGAGGATGGCCGACTCGATTTTAAATGATGACTCCCACCCTTTGCACTGCAACTTTCAGCTTCTTCCCTCCAGACGGAGGTTTGCTGTCCCAAAAAGTAGAACCCAGCGCTACAAAAACAGCTTTGTCCCTGCTGCTGTCAAAGAGTTGAACAAGCTATAAAAATTATATTGTACATATTTTATATTTACCTGTTTTGTAAGATGTGTGCCTGCGTTTGTGTCTATGTTGAATGTAATTAGTGGCTTGTAAATATGGATGTCACCAACTGCAAAACAAATCTACCTACGGGTACAAATAAAGTAACCTGAACCTGAACTTGAACCTGAAGCTGAGTAAACAAACACCCTAAATATGCTTAGAACTACATATTAACTTTCTTCTGTTGATTCGTGGTTTGTTTGTTTTAATTTTGCCATTTAAATAAGCCATCACTTCTCAAAATAATTTCATGACTTTAATGCTTTGTCTAGACCCACATTACATAAATCAATTTTGTCCTGCTCTGTAAAATATTAGAATTTCAAATTTAATCAAAAGACTGTTATGTGGGGTGGGATTGCTAGCTCTACAGCCAACCCTCCTCCTTTATCCGGGCTTGGGACAGTACAGGCAGTATGCCTGTGTATCATCTCCAATAAACGGCTTCAACTAGCCTTTGAATTCAGGGTTTGATTCCCACTCCTTTCTGTATTTTTGGGTGTACAATTTAGACTGTGACATGATGAGCTAGCTAACCAGATGTTTAGCTTATGTCACAGAGAGACACACACACACACACACACAGTGGACAAGGTGAGTACGTGACTGAGGTGGTAAGTCAAATGCCGAAAACTATTAGAACACCGCCGAGGACACAGTCCAAGGACGGATAATTTTTTTCACACATGGGGAGTTGTTCAGAACTCCTTATACAAAGATATATAGAGTGATGATATAGAGTGAAGTATGTGGCGGTAATGCACCTGCACCTGGATGCCAACCGCCAATCAAATCTAAAAGAAGAAGAAGAAGAAATGCAGTGATTTATGAGTGTGACACTGACAGTGAAGAAAAACTTGCATCCTCCTCCCCATTTACCCGGGCTTGGGACCGGCACAGGGAGTACACTGGTTTGTGACATCATAAAACCCAGGAAGTGCAGACAGGTCATATCTTTAAGACCTTAACTAAAGTAAAGGAAGAGCATATTTCTTTGTATAATGAGCATTTTAATACTTCAGTTGTATACAATATACAGTATGTGACTCATGTCTCTATTTTATGGCATTAAAACTTACAAAAACAACATTTTGCAGAATGTAATAATATATTTTTGTAACTCTGGACACCTGCAGCATATCAGTAAACTTCAGCCCATTCTCACATCATAACCCAACAATAGAAAAAATGGTTTCAGCTTTAGCTTAAAGGTATTACTTAATTTGTACCCTGATTCCATTATTTGAAATTCTGACCATGTTTCTAGAAGTACTACTACTACTACTAAAGTCACAGTATACGATAAATGACAGAAAATAAGTGGAAAAACATTATAAGTTCAGTTAATTAGTGAAGTGCAAGAATTATATTTGGACTTCCTAAAAAAAAGGATTAAAGCATCTGTTAAAAGATTTTACCTGTTTAATTTTGATAAAATGATTGAAAAAAATCACATTAGAACCCCCTTAGAGAACATGTACAACCACCAGAAATAAACTGTGAAGCAGAAGGTGATGTGAAGACGGACTTGAAAGAAGTGCAGAAGAGAGAAAGAGAGAAAGAGAGAGAGCAGGACAGGCTGCATGAAAGAGAGAGACACAGAGAGTCATTAAAATCAATGCAGAGCATGAACTAAAAAGACAGTGCCCTTGACACGGTGACTTTGGTCCACTGCATCTCCATAGCAGAGTCGCACTGGTTTACTGGTGTCAGAGAGAGACGAACCAACATGTCATGTCTGCCAACAAGAGCAGTTTCCACATTACTCCAAAGAAAGCTAGAAATATCAAAACCGTTATGGACAATATAGTAAATATACTGTATAAAACAATAATAATGGATTGCATTTATATAGTGCTTTTCATGACGCCCAAAGACACTTTACAATGAGACAATTTACAATTCATTCACTCCACAATGGCAGTGGTAAGCTACTACTGTAGCCACAGCTGCCCTGGGGCAGACTGATGGAAACGTGGTCGCCAATCTGCACCAACGACCTCCCCACACACCACCAAACATTTACTCACATTCACACACCACTGTCACAGACACTGGAGGCAAGGTGGGTAGTGTCTTGCCCAAGGACACAACGGCAGGGTGGGAGTGAGATTCAAACCACCAACCTTCCAATTATTGGACACCCTGCTCTCCTGAGCCACTACCTCCCCTCCGTGGATTGCCACCTTACGGTGGTGGAGGGGTTTGTGTGCCCTAATGATCTCAGGAACTATGTTGTCAGGGGCAACTTGCCCCCGTAGGGTCTCCCAAGGCAAATCAGTCCTGGGTAACAGTGAGTAGTCCTCTATGCAACACCACTAACAACAGAAAAGGCTGTTCAGGTCAAAATTAAAACATATTTAGTAATATCAGAGTCAAAACTTGAAATACTGTTTAAGCCCCTGAAAATCAACAATTAGGTAAACGTGGCAACAGATCTTTTAACTAAATATAATACATTAGCTTGTTTTTACAGCATTTTATTCCACACAATGAGAAGCTAAAGAATATTTCTGATGACAAAGCAGTCAGGATGCAAACAAGGGACTGGATAGCAATATACTTCTCATCGTTTAATCTGGTGTGTGGTTCAAAAATGACATCCCAGCACAGGCACAGATCGTGTCTGAAGGACGGGGGCTCGCCTCTGCCCACCCGGCTGCCGAACATTAGCCCGGGCACAAAACAGCAAGCGTGAACTGTTATTTAATGACGCTCGCAGCCTGTCTGACATGTATGACATGTAACAGGATTTATCCCAGCACTTCTGCTGCAGGTCACACGACTGTCACACAGCGCTGGGAAACATCTGTTGAGTCTGCTGCTGCTCTACGCTTGACTTTGGCATGTGGAGCCTCTCTAAAACAGCACAGCATTTGTTCAGACTTTATAACAAATGGGACTGATGTGAAAAGTTACTCAAGACTCTCTCTTTTTTTTTTTTTTTTTTTTTTTAACTCTGGAAAATGCACCGATACTGAGCATCCTCTGCAGCCGACTCCAGAACCACCACTTAGCAGCAAAAGTAAACCAGGGGTCATCCAATCTCTAATGTGGACAGGGTGATTTTGGGATGAAAAATGCATGTTTGTTTTTAAATATATTTTGTGCATAAAGCGGCAGAACATATCCGAGTCTTAAGATGAAGGTACATATAAGTACACTGGTCTGGCAATATTAGTAACAGATGCGTTTCCCTAATTTATAGCTCCAAAATTTGTGAATTTCAGACTTGTACATTTTCCTTTCATAAATGTGTAACTTTTTCATATTTACCTTCTAAACTTGCAGCATTTTTTTTCTAATAAATCTGAAACTTTCTTCAAATAAATCTGGGACTTTTTTCCTCATCAATTTGAGCCTTTTGACTTCTTGTAGAGCAAACTTTTTGTCTGACGTGGCAGTTTAAAACATTTGCAATTTTTTACTTGCAAATGGCACCTTGTAAATTTAAGATTTTCTTCTTCTCTTTTTTTTTTTTTTTTTTTTTGAGGGGCAAAGTTTTAAGAAGCCACTGGCTATGGGCAAAATACCGGGTTGTAGAGGCCGATATGTTAAAGCAAACGCAGGAGCGCCAACTGTCCAGCTGCAGCCGCAACTCACTTCCCAGAGGCTCTAACAACTACTGTCACAACGATGCGCCTCACAAGCGTTTACAGTGTTAAGAAAAACGCCCTTGGCTGAAGTAAATCCTGAAAACATGTCAGCAGAAGCAGATCCTCTATATATATATATATATGTATTCCGCTCGGATGAAGCGGCGCCCAGAGTATAAACGGCCGGAGCGCTCTCGCCCCCTCTCCGCCGCGCTCTCCAACTCTCCTCCTGCGCTCCACGCACGGATTTTTTTACCTTCACACTGTTCATCTGCTTCTTGCATCCTCGAATCCACATTGAAGAGATCAGTTTTGAATCCAACTCATCGTTGGGGGAGAAAGAGAGAGAGGGAAAAAAAAAAACCAACAACACCCGAATGACGTGGTGGAGAGCGCGCACCCTAAAAGAAGCCTTTAACCCGAATCGTAAAATGTTCTCCGAGCGCGAACGCCGACGGCAGCGCCAAACATGTTCGCCACATCCGGGTAAGCCCGCCTGCAGATCCACGGCGCGGCTGGCAGGGGCAGTCGATCCTCTGCCGTCAGTTATCCCCCACCGCGACCGGGCACGGACTCGTCCACGCTGGAGCGGGCGAAGGCGCGCGGCGAACGCACACGCTCACCAAACTTCCCCGGGGCGCTTAAAGGCAGACGCGATCGTTTATCCTAAAAATAAACCAGCTAGAATGAGGGAAAAATTGTGCGTTTGTGGTGTAAAATTAAAGCTTTCAAAACCCTAATTTAAACAGATAGACGCTGCTTGTAGAGGAAAAAACGTTCAACTGCATTTATAAATGTGCAAAAATTGGCAAGATGCATTACAAATCTATACATATATTCCAAATGAGCTGTAGATATGGGACTTTTTTTTTTTTTTGCGTGCTACAAGTGGACTGTTTGAAGTGTAACCGAAATGATAAAACCTTCAGCAGCTGTATAGTTCATGCCCGGCATCAATCAACCTTTTCTGTATGTCCTGCACATATAACAGGCCGTTCAGTAGCCAATAATCGGGATGATCTGCCTCATAATGCAATACAAGCAAATCACATCCATTGGGAAAGTCATTAAAAACAGACAACGATTAGTCTGGCTTCCCGTTGCTGACGTGGAGAATCAACCTCCGCTGACTGCTCCCGTCAGACCCCGGAGAGCCGCCGCGGCCCCCGGACTTACCCCTCAGGGGTCTCGCCCTTATGATGGCGGGCATGGTGTCACCTGCAGCCTCTCCTCTGGGGCCTCATGACGCCTTCCTTCCCCCCCACCGTCCTCTCTCCACTGCGGCTCCACAGGAAATGAAAGGCTGGAGCTGTGCAGGAAGAGCTGCCCGTGATTGGATTACCTGTGCCCGCGGGATGAAGTTTCTCCGTAGCGTGTAATCCCCACGATTATAATCCTGCTCCACCGTTCCATAAAGCAGGTAGTGCTTGCCACAATCGCACAAAATAATCCCAGTTTGTAGGCTAGGGATTTTAAAGTATTTTTTTTTAAAAACTAATAATGATATGCAGCACCCGGGGTCCCTCCAGGACATAGTG
Organism: Pholidichthys leucotaenia; assembly: GCA_020510985.1. Taxonomy (NCBI): domain Eukaryota; kingdom Metazoa; phylum Chordata; class Actinopteri; order Cichliformes; family Pholidichthyidae; genus Pholidichthys; species Pholidichthys leucotaenia. The sequence continues at coordinate 356,485,711 of CM035843.1, read as the reverse complement.
GGTGTGCTTTTTTTAATGACCCTAAGGTTGAAGTTGATGGTTCACAAGTTATTATTGTCATCCATGTCTTTCTCAGACTGAGTCAAGGAGAAAAAAAATCCACTATGGAATCCTAATGTTTGCATATTATGAAAGACTGAATTCTTCCACATATGGCCCATTAGACAATCTTGGGCTAACTCTCATAAATACAGTGGTGTGAAAAAGTGTTTGCCCCCTTCCTGATTTCTCATTTTTTTCTGTTTGTCACACTATCATCAAACAAATTTAAATATTAGACAAAGATAACACAAGTAAACACAAAATGCAGGTTTTAAATGAAGGTGTTTATTATTAAGGGTAAAAAATCCAAACCTACATGGCCCTTTGTGAAAAAGTGATTGCCCCCTAAACCTAATAACTGGTTGGGCCACCCTAAGCAGCAGCAACTGCAATCAAGCGTTTGCGAGAACTGGCAATGAGTCTTTTACAGTGATGTGGAGGTATTTTGGCCCACTCATCTGTGGGATCAGTATTTATGGTGAAGTGTGGTGTGATGACACTGCCTTCCGGTTGCGTCATCACACCACCCTATAATACGGGGCATCCACCATTTGGGCTTTCTCTTGCCCGGACAGCTCATGCCATGTACTGCAAAACATGTACTGTATATAGTTATCAATAAAGCTGTGTTCCAGTGTAACCCCTTCGTCTGTCTCCTTCCATACCAGGTTTGTGGACATAACATCATCTTTGCGGAATTGTTGTAATTCAGCCACATTAAAGGGTTTTTGAGCAGGAACCACCTTTTTAAGGTCATGCCACAGCATCTCAATCGGATTCAGGTCAGGACTTTGACTAGGCCACTTTAAAGTCCTCATTTTGTTTTTCTTAAGCCATTCAGAGGTGGACTTGCTGGTGTGTTTTGGATCATTGTCCTGCTGCAGAACCCAAGTGCGCTTCAGCTTGAGGTCACGAACAGATGGCCGGGCATTGTCCTTCAGGATTTTTTGGTAGACAGCAGAATTCATGCTTCCATTTACCACAGCAAGTCTTCCAGGTCCTGAAACAGAAAAACAGCCCCAGGCCATCACACTACCACCACCATATTTTACTGTTGGTATGATGTTCCTTTTCTGAAATGCTGTGTTACTTTTACGCTTGGTGTAATGGGACACACACCTTCCAGAAAGTTCAACTTTTGTCTCGTCAGTCCACAGAGTATTTTCCCAAAAGTCTTGGGAATCATCAAGATGTTTTCTGGCAAAACTGAGACGAGCCTTTATGTTCTTTTTGCTCAGCAGTGGTTTTCATCTTGGAACTCTTCCATGCAGGCCATTTTTGCCCAGTCTCTTTCTTATGCTGGAGTCATGAACACTGACTTTAACTGAGGCAAGTGAGGCCTGCAGTTCTTTGGATGTTGTTGTGGGGTCTTTTGTGACCTCTTGGATGAGTCGTCGCTGTGCTCTTGGGGTAATTTTGGTCGGCCGGACACTCCTGGGAAGGTTCACCACTGTTCCATGTTTTCACCATTTGTGGATAATGGCTCTCACTGTGGTTCGCTGGAGTCCCAAAGCTTTAGAAATGGCTTTATAACCTATTCCAGACTGATAGATCTCAGTTACTTTGTTTCTCATTTGTTCCTGAATTTCTTTGGATCGCAGCATAATGTCTAGTTTTTGAGGATCTTTTGGATTACTTCACTTTGTCAAGCAGGTCCTATTTAAGTGATTTCTTGACGGAGAACAGGTGTGGCAGTAATCAGGCCTGGGTGTTGCTAGGGAAATTGAACTCAGCTTTCCAAAGATGTGATAAACGACAGTTAATTTATGTTTTAACAGGGGGTGGGGTGGGGGCGATAACTTTTTCACACAGGACCATGTAGGTTTGGATTTTTTTTATCCTTAATAATAAACACTTTTTCACACTACTGTGCAGTGATTACCAATATGATATTGAAATGAAACTAACATGGATGGAGCAGAAAATAGTAAAAGCAAATGTAAAATACATAATAGAGTGAGGGGTGTTCTCAGTTGAAAAAAATATACAGGCAGGCAAAGTGTGTGCGTGTGTGTGTTGGGGGGATAGAAGTGATAAGAAAACGATCCAGTGATCCAGTGAGGTTTAGCAAGGGCTATGCAGTTGCATGATTGGGTAACAGCACCCCCAGTCCCACTAGTGTAGCATCATTCATGAGAATATATAATTCTCAACACTGCATCTCAGCATAATTCTTCCTTTATTCATCATCATATACAGTATGCCACAGGCATGATGAATACTAATTATTGTATCCAGATAAATTCATGTTATTTTTCATGTACATGTCTTCTTTGAACAGTCATACAAGCACACATGAACAATGCTGAGAATTTATCTGGATACAGTGTCTATTGTCCATAAATCAGAGGTATATCTATGCAGTTTTTGAACACTGGCTCTAGTATATAAGCAATTCACAAATTCATGCATTTTATGAAGAAACTAAAATTATTCCACATTTTTCTTGGACTTAAAGGATACAAAGTGTCTTTTTTTAAAAGACATACTGTAGTGTATTCATGCATTTTGCAGTTTCTACCTGATACATTTTCAGGTGCATACTATATTTATGAGGCTTTACATAAATAGACTTGTCCTTTTTTCCAGACATGAGTTTATGTTATGAAAATTCATGCACCTTACATTGATCTTTCTTTCTTTCTTTGGAAGTCCATGATTTTAAAATGCTGGGCATCAATACAACCACTAGTTTGAAAAAAGTTAAATTGTCTTAACAGTACCTCTTAAATTTTGATTTAGATACATAAAGAATGTGACACGGTTTTTAAAGGTTTACTTTGTCAGATATTAAGAAAACATGTCAAGCAACATGACTTAATTTTTCCCACATTCTTACCCTGGTTTAATTGACCTCTGACAATGGACAGTGACTGGGAATCATTTATCTCTGCAGCAGTCTCAGGTTTGCAGAACTGCTCCTCTCTTGTATTTGACAGTCCAGATGTGGTTTCAGTAAGAACTTCATGAATTATAAGAGCATGGCAGAAAAACTATAGTCTGTATAGCATCCCAAAGAAAGGACACTGTGCTGTTTTATCTTATCAAAATGCTGTTACTGGGCACTGGACAGCCCATCTAAGGGGTGTTCTAGCAGTCCATTTACATTTTACCTTTAAACGCAAAGATCTTTTTAAATTCATTTTTATTGCAACCAAGTTAAGACACATCTATGCAACAATCATTTTGTTTGATCAGCAGATATTGACAGAGAAGTGCTCAGTAACTGATTTTTTTTTAATGATCACACTTTAATATGCCTCTACTGCTTCATTTTTGAACGTTGATTTTATTACTATTATTATATTATTATACTGTAGACATTTGTCTTTAAGCAGTACTCTAACAAATTGCGAATGACCTAAATTGGAGTCCAGATTATCTCCGAGTGGGATTAATCAATAATCTCTCGGAACTGGTAATTTCCGGTAAAAGCGGAAACGCTTTAAGTGTCCCCTGAAATTCCGTCCGTGCGGGAGCAACAATTACATCCAAGATGGAGTCCGCTAACGCCGGGCATATGATGAGCTTAGCTGCTCTCCAGAGGCAAGACCCCTACATAAATAAACTGCTGGACGTTACCGGTCAGGTCGCTCTTTACAACTTCAACTCCAAAGCGAACGAGTGGGTGAGTTTGGGGAAGAGTCGACCCTGTAGCCTTACCCAGCCAAAGCTAAATGATCAGCATGCTAGCTGTCCGTTGACGAAACAAAAATTACACTTGTTAATGTGTAATTTATTTAGATAATGTTCATAGAGGTTGTGTTTTAATACCAGCGTTATTCTGTTAAGACTGTGCTGTTTGTTTTTTTTTAATGAGAGCCTTATTTTACTCGGGGCTGACTGTAGTTGACCGTTTGTAGTTGTGACACTCATTGCTGTTTTTAATTTTCAGGAGAAGACCGAAATCGAGGGAACCTTGTTTGTTTATTCGCGGTAAGAACCACAGGAGCATTATTATAGTTCCACTAACTATCAGCGGTAGTTCGTGCTTTAATTAGCCAGTTAAAATAAAATGGCTCTAATTCAGAGCTGGCACATTACCAACAAGAGCTGCCCAGACTACCTTTTTTTTAAAATTATTAATTATTAATCAAGAAAAATTGCATCAAATGTCAACATCTCGCGTTACACGCCAGAGACCCATGTAGTCAGCAAAGGTAACAGCGTAAAAGATAAAACAGAAATGCTTCAAGTCAAATCTTGCAGTGGGGATCTCCTCCCCTAAGCTATAGACTAGATTAGGCTTTATTGTCATTGTACAGTTGTACAGTGCAACGAAATTGTGGGTGCTCCACCAGGCTACTGTGCAGTAAAGTAAGAGAGAAGGATGAGATAAAACAGTTACAGAACACACGAATGAAATAAAAATAGCCCAGTATTATGGAAATATACACAGGTATGGTAGTGGCTTCACGGATGGGTCAGTATACATGAAAGTGCGGGGGCCAGACAGGTGTGTTACTGTGATAATTAAAAAGGTCCCCAGTTCTGTGCATGTGAGCGTTTGGAGGGAGGGAGTGGGGCCTCTGACTGTGTGCAGTCCGGATGGCCCAGTGGAAGAAACTGTTTGTCAGTCTGGAGGTGTGGGACCTGTTCAATCTGAACCGTCGTCCAGAGGGAAGCGGGTCAAGCAAGTGGTGGGTGGGATGTGAGGGGTCTCCTGTGTTGGCCTTGATCTTTCTGAGACAAGAGGATCTGGAGATGGTCTCCAGGGAGGGCAGAGGGCTGCCGATGTTTTTTTTTTTTTTTTTTGGTGGGCGGTGTTGATGACTTTGTGCACAGCCTTCCTGTTCTAGGCTGTGGAGTCGACGTACCACACATCCAGACGGTAGGTGAGCACGCTCTCCACTGAGCTGCGGTAGAAGGCCAGCAGCAGCTTCTGGTCCAGGTTGTTCTTCCTCAGGACATGGAGGAAGTGCAGCCGCTGCTGGGCTTTCTTCACCGGGGCCTTGGTGTTGACAGACCAGGGGCCTCATGTATAAAGGATTGTGCAGCTTTCCTACTGAAAGATGGCGTGTCCACAAAATTTGAAAAGTACGTGCACACAAACATTTTCAGATTTATAAAACTGTGCACATGCCAGATTCTCTGCTCCTTTCCTTTATACATCCCACCTCACGTGAAAAGTCAGTGCACGTGCATGATCTGTTTACTCCGCCTCGGTTCCTCCCACTGATGACGATGTAAATGGGGGGGGGGGGGGGGACGTCTCTTCTGTCAAACTATGATCGTCAATCCTGCGGAAAGCACAACATAAAAAAATAACGAAGTGTGACACTGAGGTGTTGATAACTGAGGTGGCAGTCAGAAAAAATATTTTATTTTGTTCTGACTCTCCAGAATCAACAATAAACCTAAGTTTACCGAGTGGACCGTGTTACAATGACAGTTTATTCATTCATTTTTTTTTTTTTTTAAATTTCTGTTGGATCATAACAAGACAAAGAAGAAAAGGAAAGAGAAGAAGTCAACATATTTCAGACAGAAAGGGTGTAGGCTGAAGCAACAGCTTGTGCCTACACCTCAGTTAATGCAGCCGGCTTAGACTGAAATAAAATGGCATTAAAGTTAAAGTCTATAGATGGATCACTGTAGTATGACAGTGTGACTGGGGGGGGGGGGGGGGGGCTGACACATGGCAAAAAAAAAAAAGGCTGTGAAAGAAAGCCCTCGGTAATCTGCATAGACAGGCGTGATGTTACTGGATAAAATAAAGTAAATAAACACCACTGAATACCACTCCAATCTTACAGCTGAACTTATAATTACAAGCCATATCGTTCAGAATCCAAATTATGCACGACAGCCAGGGAGAAGCCTTTTATTTCCAGATTGTAATCTCCAAACAGAGATATTTTAGTCTATGGAAACATCTCCGATACAGCTGCAAATGTCACCGCTGCAGCTACCGGGGTTCACCTGCAGGGGATCCACAATCCCGCTGCCTTCAAGTAGTCTGCAGTCGGGGGCTTCTCGTTGCCTCAGCCCATATTGTGCTGGAGGTGGGCCTCAATTAGAGGGCATTCTGCCTAACAGAATTCCTCCCAGGAGAGATGGATCTGTGTGCGTTGCCTCGTGATTCAACTGTATAGTTTCTGGTGAATTTTTTTATTTCTATGTTACATTTACAGAGACAGGATCCAGTTTCTAGTGGTGCTGGTTTTGGACCATGAATGAGGCTGGTTATAGCTGAGGGAAATTGGTTATTATTCATCGGGCTTTCACTGCGCTCAATAATCTGAGTTGTGGAGATAAATCTTGTAGTAATAATAATAATCATGTTTTTCAACCACTAATTTTGTAGACAAATCATTTTAACTGAAGTAGAAATGTTATTTTAACACATTCTGTGAATTTCAGCTGTTTTGTAGTTTAACAGACCCACTCTGATAGAGTCAAACAGGCTTTTGCGGAGAGCCGCAACTTCTCCTGGCAGGTGGAAACTTTGTGGCTCAGCCCGCAGATTCTCTCATCACATTTGTTTTTATACATCCCACTGTGTGTGTGAAAATCAGCGTACATCTTATTTTTGTGCGTGCGCATCATTTATACATGAGGCCCCAGGAGAGGTCAGAGGAAATGTGGGTGCCCAGGAACCTGAAGGTGGGGACGGTTTCCACGCTGTCGCCATTTATGAAGAGGAGGGTGCAGTCCTGTCTGTTCTTTCTGAAGTCCAGTATGAGTTCTTTGGGGTTTTTTTTGGACATTCAGTTTCAGGTTGTTTGCTTGGCACCACAGCAGCAGATTCTCTACCTCCGCCTTCTCATAGTCATCGGTGATAAGCCCAACCAGGGTGGTGTTGTCCGCGTACTTCACAATGACGGTAGTTGGGTGGGTTGGAATTCAGTCAAAGGTGTACAGTAGTGGGCTTAGCATGCAGCCCTGGGGGGAGCCAGTGCTGAGGGACGGTGTGGAGGAGTGGTGGAGGCCAAGTCTTACTGTTTGTGGGCGGTTGGTGAGACCGTTTTTTTGCTTTATAGAGAAACAAGTGAGTGAATAAAAGTCCACACAAACATGTTAGATTCTTACAAAATTCAACATTTTTACAGCTTTTTGGTTGCTTGAGTCAACAGTGGTTTTAATATACGTTTTAAAGTCTAATGTAAACTTTTTAAATAAAGGGTTTTTAATCGCTAAATTTACATTTATGAATAAAAAAAATTACTGCAACAAAAGGAGTAAATCCAGAATAAAGGAAAATCTCTGTGTACCAACATTGTCTGTAAAACCAAATAAAACATTTTCAAAACATAAGCTATAATCTAAACTAATTTTGTTGTCTACATATTGGCATAAAGACCTAACCAGAAAGCATTGACATGAACACATTTCCAAAACGAATGGCATCAGTCCTCTGGCTATAGACCACAAAATGAACACATAATATCAATCAGAATTAAATCATATTAAATACACTTTCTTCGGGCAGTATGAATTATTTTAAATGATACTTCTTGAACCTTATTTCTCAAAATAAATTTATTAAATAAACCCCAGATTTGTGTCTGCCTTAAATCACTGATGTGGCTTTTCTGAAATAAACTGCCCAGACTACTACTCTGCTTGTTTTGAAGTTGCCGACATCATCACAGTGAGACAGTAAAACGTAACAGATGAATGGTGTTTAAAAAAATGTGAATTTTGTAGTAACTGTACAGTGCATCTGGAAAATATTCACAGCACTTCACTTTTTCCACATTTTGTTATATTCCAAAATGGAATAATTCATTTTTTCCCTCAAAATTCTATACACAACACCTCATAATGACAACATGAAAAAATGTTGGTTTTTTTTTTAGATTTTTGCAAATTTATTGAAAATAAAAAACTAAAATCATGTCTGCATACAGCGAGGGAAATGAGTATTGAACATGTCAACATTTTTCTCATTAAACATATTTCTGATGGAGCCATTGACCAGAGATTTTCAGATATCAGTAACGACCCAAGTAATCCATACATACAGAGAAATCAAGGCAACTGTGTTCACAAAACAAGTTATATTTATTAAAGTGGAATGGCACAGGGAATAAGTATTGAACATGCTTGGTGAAATTCATTTAATATTTAGTAGAAACGTCTTTGTTGGTAATAATGGCTTCCAGTAACCTCCTGTTTGGAGAAACTAGGCACAGACATTGCTCAGGAGTGATTTTAGCCCATTCTTCCACACAAACTGTCTTCAAATCTTGAAGGTTCCATGGGTGTTTTCTATGAACTCTGATCTTTATTGGATTCAGGTCAGGTGACTGACTGGGCCATTCTAGCAGCTTTATTTTCCTTCTCTGGAGCCAGATGAACGTTTCCTTGGCTGTATGTTTGGGATCATTGTCTTGCTGAAATGTCCACCCTCGTTTCATCTTCAGCATCTTGGCAGATGGCAGCAGGTTCTTATCAAGGATGTCTCTGTACATTTGTCCATTCATCTTTCCTCCATTTTTATGAAGTCTGCCTGTACCATCTGCTGAAAAGCACCCCCACACCATGATGCTCCCACCTCCAAACTTCACTGTTGGCATGGTGTTTTTGGGCTGATGTGCAGTGTCGTTTCTCCTCCAAACATGCTGTGTTGTGGCATCCAAAAAGTTCAATTTTGGTCTTATCTGACCAGACTATATTCTCCCAGTATTTTACTGGCTTGCCCAAATGTTGTACAGTAAACTTTAAATGAGCTTCAACATGCTTTGTCTTCAGCAATGGAGTCTTGCGAGGTGAGCAGGCATACACTGCATTCCAAATTACTATGCAAATGATATTTGTCTCTGATTTTCCTAAATAGTCGATGCCAATGACGGTATAATTTTCAAGACATCAACTGTCAGTCTTCTTGAATTTCTTTGCAAGATATCAGAATAGCCTCCCATAGCTGCTGTTTTGATGTGGACTGCCTCCAACCCTCATAGATCTTTTGCTTGAAGATGCTCCAAAGGTTCTCAGTAACGATGCGGTCAAGGGAGAATGGGGACCACACAATGAGTTTCTTTCCTTTGATGCCCATAGCAGCCAGTACTCTTTGCTGCATGAAATGGTGCATTGTCATGCATGAAGATAATTTTCTACAGAAGGCACGGTTCTTCTTTTTGTACCATGGAAGAAAACTGTCAGTCAGAAGCGCTATATACTTTGCCGAAGTCATTTTCTTCACACCTTCAGGGACCCTAAAGGGGCCTACCAGCTCTCTCCCCATGATTCTGGCACAAAAAGTGACTCCGCCACCTCCTTGCTGACGTTGCAGCCTTGTTGGGATATGGTGGCCATCCACCAACCATTCACTACTCCATCCTTCTGGACCATCCAGGGTTGCACAGCACTCATCAGTTAACAAGACTGTTTGAAAATTAGTCTTTGTGTATTTCTGGGCCACTGCAACAGTTTCTTCTCGTGAGCAGTGGTTAGGGGTGGCCGAATAGTAGGTTTATGCACAACTGCAAGCCTCTGGAGGATCCTACACCTTGAGGCTCGTGGGGCTCCAGAGGCACCAGCAGCTTCAAATACTTGTTTGCCACTTTGTAATGGCATTTTAGCAGCTGGTCTCTTAATCCAATTAATTTGTTTGGCAGAAACCTTCCTCACTATGTCTTTATCTGCACAAACCCGTCTGTGCTCTGAATCGGCCACAAATAAGATAAGATAAGATAAGCCTTTATTAGTCCCACAACGGGGAAATTCCAGGATTGCAACAGCACAGGGATAGCAACACTCAGAGCAACAATCAGAAGGCAAGAAAAAAAACAAGCAAGCAAGAGCAGCTAATAAACATATGTACGTATTACTATAAAATATATATATATACACACACACACAGACACACAGTGCAGAGCATTGTAGCTGGATGGAATAAATATATGAATATATGAACACACAGTGCAGAGCATTGTAGCTAGATGGAATAAATATGTAAATATATAAACACCCACAGTACGGAGCATTGCAGCTAGGTGGAATAAATATGCAAGTATATAAACACACACAGTGCGGAGCAATGTAGCTAGATGGAATAATATGTAGATATATAAATATATAAACACACCCAGTGCTGAGCATTGTAGCTAGATGGAATAAATATGCAAATATATAAACACACACAGTGCAGAGCATTGTTGCTAGATGGAATAAATATGTAAATATATAAACACACACAGTGCAGAGCATTGTTGCTAGATGGAATGAAACAGCATAACCGTCTACTTAGTTATCCTACATGGTATGATTATGTGCCCATACATATTCTCACCCTCCATAGCGACCGGTATGTTCCTAGTTGTATGCCGGAGGGGACCATTGTGTAAGTCTATTGCATCTTTTGCATTCAAAAAACTATTAGTTTGTTACGTCTTTTTGCTATCTCTGCGAGCAGCCCTGCTTAGGTTGTACAGTCTGACAGCCGTTGGTAGGAAGGACCTACGAAACCTCTCGGTTGTGCACCTGGGATGATGTAGTCTGCTGCTAAATGAGCTCCTCAGTGCATTCAGTATGTCCTGCATAGGGTGGAACTCGGACTCCAGCAGAGATGACAGTTTAGCCACCGTCCTTCTCTCTCCTATCTCCTCCATCGGATCAAGGCGCTGCCCCAGGACAGAGCTAGCTTTCTTAATCAGTTTGTTCAGTCTCTTCCTATCGGCTGCAGTAATGCCACTGCCCCAGCAGACCACTCCAAAAGTGATGGCTGATGCCACCACCGTGTCATAGAATGACTTCAGCAGCGCCCCTTGTACACCAAAAGACCTGAGTCTCCTCAGCAGGAACAGCCTGCGCTGTCCCTTCTTGTAGAGTGCATCAGTATTGTGTGACCAGTCTAGTTTATTGTTCAGATGAATACCCAGGTACTTATAGGATGTCACCATCTCGATGTCTGTTCCCTGTATATTTACTGGTACTGTGAGGGGCTGCCCATGCCTGCGGCAGTCCACCACCAGCTCCTTAGTTTTCCTCGCGTTGATCTGGAGGCAGTTTCGATGGCACCAGTCCACGAAGTCCTGGATAAGCCCTCTGTACTCAGCTTCATCTCCATTGGAGATGAGGCCAACGATCGCAGAGTCATCAGAGAACTTCTGTAGATGGCAGTGTGTTGTGTTGTGTGAGAAGTTCGCAGTATAAAGAGTGAACAGGAAGGGAGCCAGCACCGTTCCCTGGGGGGCCCCCGTGCTACTGATGATCGTGTCGGACACACAGTCCCGGGTTCTCACAAACTGAGGCCGGTTCGTGAGGTAGTCCAGGATCCATGATGACAGGTGCTGGTCCACCCCTGCGCGCAGCAGCTTGTCCTTCAGGATCATCGGTTGGATGGTGTTGAAAGCACTGGAGAAGTCAAAGAACATGATCCTCACCATATTCCCGGGCTTCTCCAGGTGGGACAGAGAACGGTGAAGGAGGAAGATCACCGCATCCTCCACCCCAATGCCATGCTGGTAGGCGAACTGGAGTGGATCCATCGCTGGTTCCACCAGGGGGCGGAGGTGAGCAAGGAGCAGTCTCTCCAGGGTCTTCATCAAGTGGGACGTCAAGGCCACCGGTCTGTAGCTGTTCAGGTCTTTGGGGTGGGAAGTTTTTGGTACAGGTACCACACAAGATGTTTTCCACAGCTGTGGTACCCTCCCCAGTTTCAGGCTCATGTTGAAAATTTCTTCACAGTACAATGATCATGCTTAAGTTTTCATGAAATATCTAATGTTTTCATACCTTGTCCAAGGCATTGCACTATTTGACATTTTTCGGCAGCAGAGATCCGTTTTCTTTCCCATATTGCTTGAAACCTGTGGCATGCTTAATAATGTGGAACATCCTTCTTAAGTAGTTTTCCTTTAATTGGGCTCACCTGGCAAACTAATAATGACAGGTGTCTGAGAATGGTATCAGTGATTCAAAGAGCCCTGAGACACAATACCATCCATGAGTTTAATTGAAAAACAAAAAATTGAATGTTTATGACACTAAAATCCTATTTGCATAATAATTTGGAACACGGTATAGAGCTCATGTCAGTTGAGTGCATTACTTATTGTAATAATTCTCCACGAGTGGTCTTTGGCTCTTGGATAACTCTTCTGGTAATTCTTTTGACTCCTCTGTCAGAAATCTTGCGAGGATCTTCTGGTTGTGGTCGGTTTATGGTAAAATGACATTTTCCGAATGATGGTTCCAACAGTACTCACTGGAACATTCAGTAGTTTAGAAATGCATAACCAATGCCATCATTATGTTTTGCAACAATAAGCTTGTGAAGGTCTAGAGCAGGGGTGTCCAATCCTGTGCCATGGGGGCCAAGACCCTGCAGGCCTTACCTCCAGCCAGTGTCTTCAACAGCAGATTTCACTGAATTTCTTCCCACTGATTGCTGATAAGTGAAAACACCTGCTGAAGAGACTAGTTGGAATAGAAAAATCTGCAGGGTCTTGGCCCTTCATGGTACATGATTGGACACCCCTAGTTTAGAGAGAGCTCTTTGCTTCTACCCATCATGAGTTCTTTGTGGTATGACAGTCTGATATTCAGACCTTTTTAAAGGCTTTCAGTCAGGACTTAACCAGCTGAAATTAATTTGCACTGATGGGGGATGGCTTCCTAAATTCTGATCGATTTCAGCTGGTTTCTTGGCTTTCATGTCATGTGTTCAATATTTATTCCCTGTGTCATTCCACTTTATTAAATATAACTTGTTTTGTGAACACAGTTTACAAGTCCTTGATTTCTTTGCATGTATGGATTACTTGGGTCGTTACTGATATCTGGTGAAAATCTCAGGTCAATGGCTCCATCATAAATATATTTAATGAGAAAAATGTTGATGTGTTCAATACTTATTTTCCCCGCTGTATCACTCATAACAGTTTTGCCATTTAAAAATGGGTAGTGAGTATGGGTACAGAACCATACCCATAGAATGCTTGCTACAGATACAGCTCGAATGTGATTGTCCTGTATGTTCTATTAATGTTGTATCTTAAACCCAGCAGGGTAGAGGTGCAGACATCTGAGGTGTTTGTTTCAATTTTTAATTAATATCCCTTTACTACCTTTTTTTTTTTTTTTTTTTTTTTAACCTTACCCTCTCAAATCCTAAAGCTAACCACTTAATTGTGGGCGGCAGTAGCTCAGCAGGTAGAGGGAGTCGTCTAATAACCGGAGGGTTAGCGGTTCAAATCCCGCTCTCCCCAGACATCCTGCCGTTGTCTCCCCTGGACAAGACACTTTACCCACCTTGCCTCCAGCGTCCATGACACTGAGCATAAATGTTCGGTGGTGGTCGGAGAGGCCATTGGTGTGGATTGGCAGCCAAGTTTCCCTCAGTCTGCCCCAGGGCAGCTGTGGCCACAGTAATGGCTTGCCACTACCATTGTCTGTGGATTGAATGAATAATGTATCCATTGTAAAGCGTCTTGAGTGTCTATGAAAAGCGCTATATAAATCTGATGCATTATTATTAATTTTAATTCTAAATTCCATCTCATATCTAATGGTGTGCGCATGGTCCCGAGAGAAGGATGCGAAGCACCAACCCTCCGATCAGAGGTCAGCCACCCTATTGACTTAGGCCACAGCCACAGCAGGCTGGAGTTGATCTGAAAAGGTTTTGTCGGATTGTCAACTCTTCCGTACAAATAGACACTTCCTTAAAAATGTGGATCTACTCCACAAGCTGCATTTCTGGTAACAACCTTTTAATGTAATTCATCTTTTACTTTTTTCCTTTACTTTTTCTTGCACTGAAGCAGTAAATGGATATAGATTTTCATTACTTTGTAAACCTGTCTCAACAATCATCTGTACAACACTATTTTATTTCTTAGGTTGCCAGTCTTTCTACTTACCAAGTCGTTTTTTTCAAGTACTTAATAGTTGAGTAAGTAAGTTGTTACCGAATTGGTTTTCATATCCAAGTGAACTGAACTAAAATGAACATCTGAATTGGCCCACTGCATCAATTAAGCAGTTGTCATTAAATGAAAAAGCCACATATGTAACTTAATTTTTTCATTTAAATATTTACTAGTTAGCATTTATGTTGATATACAACCAATGCAAAAAAACATGTTGCCACATCTTGTGCATGCTGATGACATTTAACGTACGATGTTCATTCAAGGTCTGCCTCGCCCCACCATGGCTTCACTATCATGAATCGACTGAGTACAGAGAACCTCGTTGAACCGATCAATAAAGATCTGGAGTTCCAGCTGCAGGACCCCTTCTTGCTGTACAGGAATGGAAACTGTGAGTATTGAATCGCAAACATTAAAGCTGTAGTGTTTTTATAAAGATGAGGGGATCGATTTCTGCTTTGGTTTGGAGTGAAATCAGATCTGCTTGTATAATTTAATGCATTGAGTTGAATGTCTTTAGGACTTAAAGTTTAAAGCTCCAAAGATTCAAAGTGCATTGCCAGTTTTTAGATATTTAAAACTCTGAACTGCAACCTCAGTGGTAATCTGCATTATTCTGTACAATTGTACAAAATATCCATAATTGATAGAACTAGATACAAATGTCATAAATTCGCCCTGAACATTACCTCCTTTTTAGCTACATAAATTAATTCAGTATAAAATGTTTCTAGCATTATGGACAGCAATTTTTATGGACAGGATATCTAGGCGCAGCCAGGGTACGGAGGGTGTTATGCATGGTGACCACAGGATCTCATCTCTGCTGTTTGCAGATGGTGTTGTCCTGTTGGCTTCATCCAGCAATGACCTACAGGTCTTACTGGGACAGTTTGCTGTTGAGTGTGAAGCGGCTGGGATGAGAACCAGCACCTCAAAAGTCCGAGTCCATGGTCCTCAGCCGGAAAAAGGTGGATCGTCCTCCAGGTTGGGGACAAGCTCCTGCCCCAACTGGAGGAGTTTAAGTATCTCGGGGTCTTGGTCACAAGTGAGGGGAGAATGGAGCAAGAGATTGACAGACGGATCGGAGCAGCATCTGCAGTGATGCAGACGTTGTTCCGGTCTGTCATGGTGAAGAGGGAGCTGAGCTCTCAAGCAAAGCTGTCGATTTACCAGTCAGTCTACGTTCCTACCCTCACCTATGGTCATGAGCTTTCGGTAATGACCGAAAGAATGAGATCGCGGATACAAGCGGCTGAAATGAGCTTTCTCCGCAGGATTGCTGGACTCACTCTCAGAGAGAGGGTGAGGAGTTCAGTCATCTGGGAGAGGCTCAGAGTAGAGCCTCCTCCACATTGAAAGCAGTTAGCTGAGGTGGTTTGGGCATCTGATCAGGATGCCTCCTGGACGCCTCCCGCTTGAGGTGTTTCGGGCACGTCCCACTGGGAGGAGACCCCGGGGCAGACCCAGGACTCGCTGGAAAGACTAGGTCTCCCAGCTGGTCTGGGAATGCCTTGGTAACCTCTCTGAAGAGCTGGAGCAGGTGGCTGGGGAGAGGGAAGTCTGGGCTTCTCTGCTTGAGCTGCTGCCTCTGTGACCCAGATCTCCAGAAAAGCAGTAGAAGATGGATGGATGTTTCCAGCATAACATGCTATGGTATCACAGAAAAGTCGGTTGAATAAAATTCAATTTACTATGTTTTCAACAGCCAGAGGTATGGTAGAGTTATCACGGAGTAAACATTTAGGTTGCATTTTTGTTATGTTGAACTTTATTTTATTTTTATTTTTTTTCACTTTGGATTTTTTTCACAAGTTCAAAGTGTTATTTATATACTTGGAATTTCAGAAGCGTTTGCATACAGCTGTAGCTGCAGAAGATGTTCACTAATACACACTCCACCTCCACAAACAACAGGACATAGTAGAGCTGAGCGATATGGCCAAAAATCATATCATGATATAGTTTTCATACTGGCCAATAACTCTCTATATATCTCACAATATAAATCAAGTCACCGTTTCTGTCAAGCTTAGAGGCTTTTTTGCTCCTAAACATGCATCCTATGCATCTGTGTACAAAAGCCCAATAATAATGATAAGAAATAATGGCACAGGAGAACACTAAATTTGTCGATTCCAAATAGTTGTGAAATTCTGAACTCTACAACACATCTGAAAAAATTTTAAGTTTTACAGGAGAACACATACTAAATTACATGGCCAGATTAAAAAATGAATTCTTAAAAAAAAAAAATCTGACAAAGTCTACCTTTATACTATATTTTCACTTTAGAAAAACAGTTTTAAACTGAAAGTAAGCCTAAAAAAAAAAAAAAAAAAAAAAAAAATGTGGAAAAAAATTCCACTCAACAAAATTCCTTCAACACTTTTTTACATCAACAATGTTCTAATCTCCTGTGTGGGTTAAGTTCTTATCACAGGGAGAAGGGAGGTGGAGATGTGAGTCACTTTTCATGTTCAGGGACACGCAGAGCAGATTATTGTTTTTACGTGACATCAGAGGGCAACGGAAACGACCTCCATAACCGGCACCATGCGGGTCCTATGGGGACACGGTCCAGAGGGGAAGTGACGGTCACTCCCCGCGTCGCCACTGTAGATTCAGTTAATTTATTCTCACAGCAGCACTTCATTCTGCTTGGTCCCCCAGAGGAGGAGGCGTTTGTCTCCAAGAATGGAGCGACTCTGGGGTGGATATTCTGGTTGCCGGAGTCATTCTCCAGGTGTGCCTGTAGCAAACTGTGATTTTGTGACCTGTGGCTTCCCTACTGGAGCAGTCCCATCCACCACTGGAACCAGGCCTTTTGGTGCACTTTGTGCAAAGATGTGAGAAGACCTCGAGTACCCGGGGTCGAGGTATTCTCCGCTTCACTCACTGGTTGCCAACATTTTTTGTTTGACGCTACCACGGTTTTCCGGGAGTGTTAAACACGTCAGTTGTGATTGGCTGTTGCGCTGGCATTATGCCAACCCTGCATGCTGCCTAATAGGCCATAATATCCAATTCTAAAGCCTACATTTACCATTACCCGCCCCCCCCCAATTAAAATATTGTGATGGTTTTATCGCCCAGCTCTAGGACATAGTGGTACCTCTGAGAATGCCGAATAAACATCTCCCCAGCGTTCTCTGGAACAGTTCTTCACCCTTTTTCTTGAAGTCTTTTGGTCTTCTTGGAGCATTAAGCAAGAACACTTTGTCACTCATGGTATCACGCTGGCCACACAAGTGTCAGCTGTGGCTCATCTGAAATTATCGCTCTGCATTGGACCAATGGCAAAACTGAGTTGGACTGGTGAACTGGATCACTCGCTGTTGATGTCTTAACCCGCTGAGGACTTCTTCACTTATGAAGAGTTCAGTGCAATAAATGGAGTAACAGAATTCCTCAAATCCTCAGGAAATAACTGACAGTGCTGCCACCCAGGTAATCCATTAGGAGTCTGAAGATAAGTTTCATCAGGGCAAAAAATAAGGAATTTGAAGGTTTTCCCATTTGTTTGCTTAAGAGAAAAAACAACATGGCCAGGGTCAACGTTAAAGTGGATTGCTCCCCTTTCGGGCTGGTTTTGCCCATCAGCCTGCCTGGTATGGAAGTCATCATGTAACTGGCTGTTGGTGATCGACGCAAAAACTCTTCCAGCCACCTCACGTGAGTCAGAATGATGATGCTGTCATTTTAATCGCAGCGTTTGCTAAGCTGCAGACATTTGTTGACCGTTCCTCAGCATGTGTTGTATACACCTGATCTCACTGCTCCCATAAGAACAGTTCAGAGTAAACTGTGTCCAATAGTATCCTTTACTCTTGGTCTGACTTTCTTATGTACTTCTTGCAGACACATATTCTTCAGTTAATTTCTTTTCATTAAAAAAACAACTGTCGGAGCCTCCTTCGAGAGCTTGCAGACATTAACTCGTCTCTGTCTAGCATCTGTTGTTTGGTACTTCCATCCTGTGAAGGTGCTGGCTGCTGAACTGACGTTGGTAGCGTAGACAATCCTGCAAAGCCTCCTTTGATTTAAATAAAAGGCTGAGGTTAAAAAATGTAAAGTCCTGCTGAGAAAGAATAAATGCAGAGCGATGCTGAGAGCATCTGTTAATGTTGAGTTTGCTGGTCAGGGCTGATTGGTGTGCTCAGAGTTAAAGAGCACTGTTGAAGTGATCTGTTCCTGGACGCCTGTTTACATCACTTCATATTCCCTTTGGTAGCAGTTGATCCTGTGGGGAGACAACACTCAGGTTGCTAGGTTACCTCTGCCTCCTCAGTGTCTTAAATGCATCAATGTGTCATCAAACAGGCACACAACAATGACAGTAATGTGATAAACAATGATGGCTACAGTATTGTTTTCCTTGTCTCATTTTGAGTTGATCTTTTTATCACCACTGTAGACAAACTAGTGTTTTCAAACAGCCTGCCTCAGTGCCATCATCTGCATGGATGAGGCGCCCCTTGACTTGTGTATTACTATCATTTATGAAAAATTTATGAAATGGGTGGCTTAGTCAGAGGCAGTATCAATGGTAATTATTATTAGAATTATTTCTGCTGTTTTTTCTGTTGAAGCATGTTGAAACACATGCTTGTCTTATTTTCACTTTTTCCTGACATTATTATTGTTCTCTCTTCCTGTCTTGTATCTGTCCTCAGTGCTTGTTTGCATTTTGTGTATTTGTTGCAATAAATGCCACCATTCAGCTGTGGAATGATCAATAATAATAGGATAAATATTTACTAGTCACATTAAAGGATTATTATTACCATTTACTCAGTGTTACGGTGTGTTCAGACCAAGCGTAAAGCAAATTTTCTCTGTGGTGCAATTACATACAAAGTCAAAGGAAAGACGCAAACCCACACAAATTCCCTCTGGGGGTGGACGTGACACTATTGTAACCGGAATATGTTCATTTCATTTCTTTTTTAAAAATTTGCACAGTAACTTTGCATATGGAACTTACTATTTGAAGTATTGTACAACCAAGGCTTAAATGTTGGAATATTGGGCCAGTTGGGATCCCTCCCAGACGTCCTGTGTTTGGACTTTTTACTGATGTCATCCTTCTCTCCTTCCTCTGCTCTCATCTCTCCTGGACCTTCTGCCTGAACACTTTACTCCCCTTGGCTCCTCTCTTCTGTCTCATCTTTCCCTGTCTGAGCCCTGTCTTATTCAAGTTCTGTCTGTGTATCGTGGTATACAAACGGATTAGAAAATACCAATGGCCCTTTTCCACTAGTACCTACTTAGCCCTGCTCGCCTCGACTCCATTCGGTTTGTAGGGTTTTCCATTAGTTCCTGGTTCCAGGTACTTTTTTGGGACCTACTTCAGTGGGGTTCCAACCGTGCTGAGTTGAGCTGAAAATGAAAATGGATTGCAGGCCACTGACTGACCAGGGTGTAATGTCAGTGGATGAGAGCGACATCTTCATAAGATTCAAAACCACAATTTGTAAATTCGGTCGTGAGTTTTTATTATTTCTGTGATAATCGATGAATTAAATTATTACACACAAATCAACACCATCTTCCCCGTGAGCAGCCATCAGCTCAGAGACCTCCTGGTATTTCATTTTGTAATGCTCCGCCAACGCCGGGGCTGTAAAGTTCATGGGCTGAAAAGTTCATATACAGTGGTCAAATTTGATCAAATGGGGTTATTTTTGAACAGTCTCCCCGTCGGTGCGCACAGTTATTCCATCAGTGTTGCAGCGCTTGGATTCCTGCGCTTGAAAAATAAACTACATTTGGTTAAATTTGACAACTATGAACTTTTCAGTCCCATCGGACCTGCTGCGGCAGAGCAACCCAAAATGAAAACGCATACCAGGAGGTCTCTGAGATGATGGCTGCTCACAGGGAAGATGGTGTTTTGTGATTTTAAGCATCTTTTACGTTATGTATCAGTGAAAACGTCAGCATGCCAACGGGATAATGGGCTGCCTTCCTGTAATGAACCCAATCCCACCCACCTGAGGTGGTACTCAGTTGAAATGGAAAACAAACCACATCGTGTCAAGCCGAGGAGAGTCGAGGTGAGTCGGGCTGAGTAGATACTAGTGGAAAAGGGGCTATAATGTCATGTTTTGTCCTGTAGGGATTTTTTTTTTTTTTTTTTTTGGTCATGGTTTACATAAATGACAAAAATGTGCATTTTTTTTTTTTTTGTATTCTAGTGTTTCTTTTTCCATTGAGAGAGTAGGAAAGAGGGGGGGGGAAAACATTCATAATGGTAATTAACTCATTCATACTTAAATTATATGATCAGAGGTGGGTATAGTAGCCAGAAATTGTACTCATGTAAAAGCAGTGTTATGAAATTAACTAGAGAGCACTCAGAGTGCATACCTCCACCAAGGCGCCGTCTCTCCCTCCCTTTGTCCTCCACTCCGTCCCTTTGTCCATCCATATCGCCATCCATCTGTACATTGCGAGATATGGCCTTGGCGGAGGTATGCACTCACGGATCACCTCCACCATCTAATGAGTTCATCTTTAGGCCAAGGGCCACCTCTGGTGAAAATTTCATCCAAATCCATCCAGTAGTTTTGCAGTATTGTTGCTAACGCTCTGTGAGAAGATAAGAGCCTTGGCAGAAGTATGCATTTTGAGATCACCGAAATCTAATCATGTGTTCAGTGTGCCATTACACACCTTTCCTGAAAATCTGAAAGAAAGGCGCTATATAAATGTAACCATCATTATTATTATTAACAGAGAAATAACAGCAAAAACAATATGACTACATTATAATAATAATAACTAGAAAAGCACTCGGAGAGCGCAGACCTCCGCCAAGCGCCACAGTTCCCCCCATACAGTGTTTGTGTGTACGTTGTCAGATTCCTTGACCATGAAAACATCTGAGTAGCAATTGGATTCACAATGATAGGATTAGTGGTTCAGTAGTAAAAGCATTACCTCCTTGGCGGAGGTAATAAACTGAAGTGTTGGTGTTGTGTCCATGTCCTGCATCTGCAAACTCCCAGGCTGGGGGCGTTGCAATTGAATGAACGAATGAATTAATCTTTATTTCGAATAGATTAAGAGTACAGGTTAAAAGAAAGTGAATAATATAAGAAAGGGGGTAATAAAATCCAACAAGGTCAAATTAGACAATAGCTCCTCTGATTATACAGTTCAACATAAGTTATCGGAAATATGTGATGGCTGAATCCGCAGCTTATATTGCCCACCCATGTTCCATCCAAGAATTCAAAAGAAAAAACAAAAGAAGTCATGACACAACTGCGTCCAACCCACAGGCCAATGGGTTATGTGAGCGTTTTAGATCACTGAAAGCAGCACTGAGGGCTTCACTGACGGATGCCAATTAGGTAGACGGGTTGGCGTGGGTTTTATTCAAAAATCAAACGTTTATTTCAAACTCAGGGTTCATATTAAATGCAGAACTAAAAGGAGTAGAAAATAAATAAATAAATAAAAGTATATACAGATCAGACAGTCGGCGGTCTTGTAACAACAATAACATACAATATTGGACTCAGTATAAAATGGAACGCCACCACTTCCAAATGCTGGAGTGTGAGTGACGAGTTGGCAATTGCTGATATAAGATGATTGTTACATGGCAGCAACCTTGTCATCAAACTGTAAACATCGTTACGTATCAACTCGCCAAAAGACGGAATGTTCAGACACAAACATCTTGCTTGCAGTCGACCTTCGTGGTACATCTAATCTTTATCTTTATTGGGGTTGCGCTCCGCGGCCAAAGATGATTTGGAAAATTCCCCGGCAGAGAGCTTCTTTTTGCGGAGCTACTATGGCTGACCGGGGAATTTCTGCCAAATAATCTAGCGGCGGACAGCTGGCCGTCTGAGGTTTTGCAGCGTTGCGCAAACACAGGCACACAGCACGCTGCCGAGCAGCTGGTTTTTGCGCAGCGCCTGTGGCTGGCCGGGGAATTTCTGCCAAATAATCCGGCGGCGGACAGCTGCCCGTCTCAGCTTTTGCAGCGTCGCGCAAACACAGGCACGGTGTTTTCCGCGTGCTTTTGTGCCTAAAACGTTGAAGAAGGCGGAGTTTATGTTGGTCAGACACGATGACCAGCGCCCTCCATTGCGCCTGCGCACATGTTGAAAATAGCCGTATGTCACAGTGTTAAAGAATGCTTTAAAAAAATTCCTGTATCCAGACGGTGATCCGGATCATCCCCAAAATTTAATCAGTTCTTCCTTGTACCATTTCCAACAACGCCTAAAAGTTTCATGGAAATCCGTCCAAGACTTTTTGAGTTATCTTGCTAACCAACAGACAGACAGACAAACAGACAAACCCCGGCAAGAACATAACCTCCTTCTGGCCTTTTCGGCCTGGCGGAGGTAATAAGGCTGCATGTCCACCAAACGTGTTTTTTGTCGCCTGACCACCCTGAACATCTTTTTTTTTTTTTTCAGCGTTTGTGCTCTGGAAAAAAAAAAAAAAAAAGTCTATGCCCTGTATCTCAGCAACAACTTGTCACTCACAGCTCAGCACTTCCGCGTTTCCGATGGTCAGACTTTGTACTTATTTTTTAATAGCAATCTCTAAATAACAATAGACAGGAAACGTATTCTAGCTTTAGTAGCAGCTCTGGATACAAAATGATTACACAGAAAACAGGAGTCTGGGTACAGACTGTACCGGTGTCCTATTGGCTGCTTAGAAAGGTCTGACATTGACGAGCTCAGCTGCAGTCTGGAAAGTTGAAATTTTTTTTTTTCCAACTCTTGAGCGCCTCAACAAAAAGCAGCCACCACCGAGAGCGTTTCAGTGCTGTACACGCTGAACTACACAGAGAATGAATAGAAAATAGTCGCCCACAGCTGAAAAAACGCGTTTGGTGGACACGCAGCCTAAGACTGTCATAACTGTATTGACCATACACTGAGGCTGGGCAATTCCACCTTAAATCAACATCATGGTTTATTGAATCTTTCAAGTCTGTTTTTGTTTTTTTTGTTTGTTTTTTTTCCCCCCTCCTCTGTTCTCCATTACCGTTTACTGACAAGGTTCATAATTATCAAGCAACATTACACAACAGTGCTGTATCATACCTTTTTTTTTTTTTTTTTGCAGTTATCAACTACAAATTTACGTAGTAACCATTTTACAAATGCATATTATAAATGCTCACCTTTTTTTGTTCATGATATCCATTCGGTGTCAAATCAAAGAGTAGCTGTTTGATGCAGCGAAGTTCAGCCTCCACCGTCCGTCACCTCCCATTCTTGTCTTCCTGTGCCGGCGTCCTAGAAAGGTCTGACATTGACGAGCATAGCTGTACACCAGTCTGACAAACTGGACTTTTTTTCAGCCCTGAGCACCGTGACAAAAAGCGGCAACCGCTGAAAGCGTTTCAGCGCCGAGGGCATTCAGCGCTGTAAACACTGGACTACATAGAAAATGAATAGAAAATAGTCACCCACAGCAGGAAAAATGAGTTTGGTGGACACGCCCCCTAATACTTTTTCCTCTAGTGTTTGGCTTCTGGGTTGCCAAGGTGTGTGGCCCTATGGCGTGGGCACGCACGTAACTGAGTGGACACGTCTTAAAGGGGCAGTACATGAAAAGTGCCAGATTAATATATGAAATAATATTCAAAAAATTCCTGCATCCATATCATGATCCGAATCACTACCAAAATCTAATCATCTGTTCCCCGCGCCATTACACACCTTACCTGAAAATGTCTTCAAAATCTGTTCATAACTTTTTGAGTTACTTTGGTAACAAACCAACGCTACCGAAAACATTACCTCCGTCCTCCCTTGGCAGAGGTAATTATTAAAAGTAGACAACCAAAAATTTCTAGTTGAGTCAAGTGTACAAAGAGCAGCCACTTAAAAACTTGAGTAATGACTTCAGTCTTGAAGGTTTGAGGTTTTTCTCCCAAATTTATATAACAGTTTTCTTAGTTTTCTACTGTTCTCTGTAAATTTATCTAAATTTGCAACAGTTTTCCTCATTTGTAATATCCTCTTATAAAATTATGACTTTTCTTGTATATTTAAGACTTCATAATAAACTTGTGGATTATTTAATAGCCAGTTTTTTGTCTGTTTTTGAAAAAATTACCACAGGGTTTTTGTAATTTAAATTTGAAACAGATTGTGGTAAAATTTTGACTTTTTTTCCTTATACAATTTACGCTTTTGACCGTAATTTTGCAGAGCCAGAACAGAACAATAATTTAACTGATTTCAAAGAAAAAAATATTAATTCATTAAATATAATTTTATTAACTTAAATTACCAAAGATGCAGTTATTTGTTATATTATTTCTATATATTTATAGTTTTGTTTTGTTTTTTTTAGAACTCTCCTCACCAACCGGACGGCAGGACAAACCTCCCTTATTTTGAAATCCAAATATTGGCAGGTTTCGTTTGTCTGAAGGCTGTTGACAGATTAAAGTCACTGACTTGGTGAATTTCAGTCATCTTAACTTACAAGGTACATAATAATGAACATAAATGAGTTAATATTGTAGTGGCTGGTGAATTAAATCCTCAGCAGTTCAGTCACTCTTGCCTTTTCCTGCATCCACACCAACACCAAGGCCCTGGTGAAGAAAGCCCAGCAGCGGCTGCACGTCCTACATGCTCTGAGGAAGAACAACCTGGACTAGAAGCTACTGCTGGCCTTCTACCGCTGCTCAGTGGAGAGTGTGCTCACCTACTGTCTGGGTGTGTGGTACGTCGGCGCCACGGCCGAGAACAGGAAGGCTATGCCGAGGGTCATCAACACCACCAAAAAAAATCATTGGTGGCCCTCTGCTGTCACAGGAAACCCCTCACATCCCTCCCACCACCTGTTTGACCTGCTTCCCTCTGGACAGCGGTTCAGATCAATCAGGTCCCACATGTTCAGACTGACAAACAGTTTCTTCCCTGGGCCATTCAGACTCCAAACAGTCAGCGGCCCCACTCCCCCCCCCCCCCCCGAACGCTCACATGCACAGAACTGAGGACCTTTTAATTATCACTATAACTCACCTGTCTTTGGACTCTGCACTTTCATGTACATTGACCCATCTGTGAAACCACTACCATACCTACAGTCATGTGAAAAAATTAGGACACCCTGTACACCGCATTCCAAATTATTATGCAAATAGGATTTTAGTGTCATAAACATTCAGTTTATTGTTTTTCAATTAAACTTATGGATGGTATTGTGTCTCAGGGCTCTTTGGATCACTGATATCAATCTCAGACACTTGTCATAATTAGTTTGCCAGGTGAGCCCAATTAAAGGAAAACTACTTAAGATGGATGTTTCACATTATTAAGCATGCCACAGGTTTCAAGCAATATGGGAAAGAAAAAGGATCTCTGCTGCCAAAAAGTGTCAAATAGTGCAATGCCTTGGACAAGATATGAAAACATTAGATATTTCACGAAAACTTAAGTGTGATCATTGTACTGTGAAGCAATTTGTGGCTGATTCAGAGCACAGACGGGTTTGTGCAGATAAAGACATGATGAGGAAAGTTTCTACCAGACAAATTCATCGGATTAAGAGAGCAGCTGCTAAAATGCCATTACAAAGCAGCAAGCAGGTATTTGAAGCTGCTGGTGCCTCTGGAGTCCCACAAACCTCTGGGTATAGGATCCTCCAGAGGCTTGCAGTTGTGCTTAAACTTACTATTCAGCCACCTCAACCAAGGCTCACAAGCAGAAATGGTTGCAGTGGGCCCAGAAATGCATGAAGACTAATTTTCAAACAGTCTTGTTTACTGATGAGTGCCGTGCAACCCTGGATGATCCAGATGGATGGATGGAGTAGTGGATGGCCACCATGTCCCAACAAGGCTGTGACATCAGCAAGGAGATGGTGGAGTCACGTTTTGGGCTGGAATCATGGGGAGAGAGCTGGTAGGCCCCTTTTAGGGTCCCTGAAGGTGTAAAAATTATCTTGGCAAAGTATATAGAGTTTCTGACTGATCACTTTTTTTCCATGGTACAAAAAGAAGAACCGTGCCTTTCGTAGCAATATTATCTTCATGCATGACAATGCACCATCTTATGCTGGAAAGACTACCTTTGTGTCATTGGCTGCTATGGGCATAAAAGGAGAGAAACTCATGGTGTGGCCCCCATCCTTCCCTGACCTCAACCCTATTGAGAACCTTTGGAGCATCTTCAAGCAAAAGATCTATGAGGGTGGGAGGCAGTTCACATCAAAACATCAGCTGTGGGAGGTTATTGTGACATCTTGCAAAGAAATTCAAGCAGAAACTCTCCAAAAACTCACAAGTTCAATGGATGCAAGAATTGTGAAGGTTATATCAAAGAAGGGGTCCTATGTTGACGTGTAAGTTGGCCTGTTAAGTTGTTTTGATTGAAATAGCTTTTGGTTACGGTAAATATGACCACCTAATGCTGCAAATTCAACAAATGACCATTTTCAGTTCTTTACAACCAATAAAATGTTTTGAAACTCTGTTGTGCATAATAGTTTGGAACAGGGCATTGAGTTTTTTTCTGGTTGTTTTTTTTTGTTGTTTTTTTTGCAAAAAAAAAAGTTATCATTGGGAGGTTTGTTCAATAAAATTTGAATTATGCTCTAACAGTTGATGACTTAAATTATACTGACTGTCATTTGCAATGACTATTTAGGAAAATTGGAGACAAATATCATTTGCATAATAATTTGGAATGCGGTGTATAAATCTGTGGGGTTTTTTATGGTTTTAATGCTTTCTCCAAGTCCACAAAAGCATTAAAACACATGTGGACTGGTTGGGCAAACTCCCATGAACCCTTGAGGATCCTCGAGAGAGTGAAGAGTTTGTCAGATGTGTCATGGCCAGGACGAAAACCACATTGTTAGAGGTTAAACCAACGGCCAGACTCTCTACTCCAGTACACTGGCATAGACCTTCCCGGGGAGGCTGCGGAGTGTGATCCCTCTAAAATTGGAACACACCCTCCAGTCCCCCTTCTTGAAGAGAGGAACCACCACTCCAGGTTGTCATACCAAAGGTACTGTCCCCAACTTCCACATGATGTTGCAGAGGCGTGTCAACCAAGACAGCCCCACAACATCCAGAGCTTTGAGTTATTCGGGGTGAATCTCATCCACCCCTGGGGTCCTGCCGGTGAAGTTTTTAAAACCACTTCTGCGACTTCAGCCCCTGTGATGGGCGAATCATCCCCCTCATCCTCAGGATCTCCTTCCACTATGGAAGACATAGCAGTGGGATTGAGGAGAGCCTCTAAGTATTCCTTCCACCGTCCAACAATATCTCCAGTCGAAGTCAGCAGCTCTCCATCTGCACCATACACAGTGTAGACAGAGAACTGCTTCCCCCTTATTAGTCACCAGTTTGCCAGAGTCTCTTCAAGGCTAACTGAAAGTCTTGCTCCATGGCCTCACCAAACTCCTCCCACACCAGAGTTTTAGCCTCAGCAATCACTTCAGCTGTGCTCTGCTTGGCCTGCTGGTACAACTCGGCTGCTTCAGGAGTCCCAAAAGCCAACCAAGCTCAATAGGACTCCTCCTTCAACTTGATGGCCCCCCTCTCCTCTGGCGTCCACCATTTGGTTTGGGGGATGCCATCACAAGAAGCACTGACAGCAGCTGCATCTCTGAGCAGCCGCTTCAGCAATGGAGTTGGAGACGTAGCCCATTCAGATTCCAGGACTCCACTCTTCTTCGGGATATGGTCGAAGTTCTTCCAGAGGTGGGAGTTGAAGATCTCCCAGACGCGGCCTCAGCCAGACGTTCTCAGCACACTCTCATTATACATTTGGGTATCCTGGGTCTGAGTGGCATTCTCCCCCGCCATTGGCTCCAACTCACCACCAGGTGGTGATTGGTTGACAGCTGAGAGTCTATTGAATCGCTCTTTGTCTGGCCTTTCACCCAGGGTGTCTTAAGATGCCCTACCAGGGGCGATGCCCCTAACAGCATAACTCCTGGGATCACACAGGTTCGCAAACCCCCTCCCACCACGATAAGGTGGGGATCCATGAGGGAGATAATTATATCGAGATATGATTCTTTTTACCCATTTTGCCCAGCCCTAACCTGGACCCCCAGATAAGTGGATTAAGATGGATGGAAAATGCAGACAGATGGCTGACACCTTTATATATTATGTTACTGGTCTTTTTTCTTTTAAATATCAAATGTATTGTCAGTACTCAGTTTTTCTCCTACCATTGTATTGGGGGGGGGGGGGGGGAGTCAAGTTATTTTTATTTAATTTTATTTTTCTATATAGTGCCAGATCACAATAGAAGTCATTTTAAGATGCATTCACAATGGAACAAGTCTTTACCTTGTCCTTTTATTAAACAAACTAAATATCCTTATTATTTACCTTATTTACATGACAGCAGCTCATTTCTGTCTCTTCTCCTCTCTTCACTCTCATGCAGCAGAGCAGAACTCCGCTCCGCGTAAACACTGACACGTGCGTGTGCTCGCACATATACAGACAGGACTTACGCGCATACACAGACACGTACGCACATGCAGGTGAACACACTCACACCAACGGAGGAAGAGCACATAGGAAAGCATGTTGCATTAGCCAACTGAGAAGCAGGAAAAAAAACTGCATTTTTTTAAATGCACCCAAGATGACTAAGGTTGCAACACTAGCTCTCCTGCTAGTAGCAGCCAAAGTAGCTCTCCTGCTCCGGGTCCAAATGTGGAAGAAAGCCCAAGTGTAGAAAAAGCCCAAGTGCTGACACTCTCCCCCCGACAAGCAGCAAAAGTCCAGTCATCACCGGATGACAGGTTTTGACCCAAAACATCTTGCAGCCTGCATGTGAATCTCAATAAATGGGCCAGATGTGTTTGACTTCCCATATCAAGAAGCTCTTGAAACGCTCTTCCAGAAGCCCAAAAAAATGCACTGCAGTAACAAAAGCTGCACACTTTGTGGATAATTGACATATAAACAAATGTTCAGATATTTCAAAGATGATGCAGAAAAGGACTTAGACCATAGTTAAACTGCATTTTATTCACTCTTTTTATTAGGGGTGGAGGGAAAAATCTATACAGCATAATTGCGATACTTTGTGGTGGCGATACTGTATTGATTCAGAGACGCCAGTATTGTAATACTTTATTGAAGAATATTAATAAATGTTGTAGATACAAACTCACTTATTTAGGTACCTGAGTAATAAAAACAGTTGACTTTTCAGTCCATTAGATGGTGATGAGATATCTAGCCAGAAGTTGAACAAGACAAAGATCAGGATGGTAAATTGCAATATGATATCGCAGTACTCTGCATATTGCAAGATGGGGATAATATCACATCACGGGCCAAGTATCGTGATATTGTTGTATTGTGCAGCCTCTGGTAATTCCCTCTTCTACTTTTTATTCACATATACACTCTTCAAAATAACCTTTTTTTTTCAAAAACGTATAGGGTTTCTCACAGAATAGGATTTTATTTGTAGCTAATGCAGATTCTATGTATGCGTGTGCCTAAAAGGAGCCTTTTGTGCTTGAAAAATTAAAATTGATATGAGCATCACCCCGCCTCAGTAAATCTATATGTGGAAAACACTGATGTTTATTGATGCACAGCCAAACACTGTTGTAACCATTTGCAAAGTTTGATTAGCATCGGCATCAATAACATCCAGATTACATAACGGTTGTTCAGTGGTTTAACGGTTAAAAAAAAAAAAAAAATGAATGCATTGCTTGAATGTGTGTTTTTGTTTAAATGCTACCTTTGCCACACAGCTAGTGGAAAGGGAGACTCATTCTAAAACAACATTTGTGTTTTTCTTACAGTGGGAATCTACAGCATTTGGTTTTATGACAAAAAGGACTGTCAACGGATTGCTCAGCTCATGGTCAAGCAAGTATCTAAACCATAATTGGTCAGGTCTTTGCTGTTTTGCAAATGTTGTAGATTATTTTTTGCTCAGAAGTCTGAATCAACGCCAGTGTTACCTTTGCGAGGTGCTTATTTGGGAGTTTGAATGTTTCCCATGAAATAAGATTATATTTGGGGGGATTAGAGATGTGTGTGTGTGTGTGTGTGTGTATACATGAATGTGTCTGTTTGCTAAAATATATGCAACTATGGTTTCTCAAAATAAATATTGAATAATGACAAATTCTTTCTGGCAATAAATGAGAGCCATAATGAAGAGACTGTTCCTCATTCCACTGTTTTGAACTGCAGTTTCCAGTTATTTTTGTCATGTCATGTAGCCTCATGATTCAGCATAGTGACACTTTAACCATTTGGCTTACAACTACAGACGTGGACAAAATTGTTGGTACCCCTCTGTTAATGAAAGAAAAACCCACAATGGTCACAGGAGTAACTTGAATCTGACAAAAGTGGTAATAAATAAAAATTCTATGAAAATTAACCAATGAAAATCAGACAATGCTTTTGAATTGTGGTTCAACAGAATCATTTTAAAAAACAAACTCATAAAACGGGCCTGGACAAAAATGATGGTACTCCTAGAAAAGATTGAAAATAATGTGACCATAGGGACATGTTCAACCAAGATGTGTCCTCTAATTAACATCACAGTGTCTACAAACTTGTAATCAGTCAGTCGGCCTATTTAAAGGGTGACAAGTAGTCACTGTGCTGTTTGGTGACATGGTGTGTACCACACTAAACATGGACCAGAGGAAGCAAAGGAGGAGAGTTGTCTCAGGAGATTAGAAAGAAAATTATAGACAAGCACGTTAAAGGTAAAGGCTATAAGACATCTCCAAGCAGCTTGATGTTCCTGTGACTACAGTTGCACATATTATTCAGAAATTTAAGATCCATGGGACTGTAGCCAACCTCCCTGGACGTGGCCTCAGGAGGAGACGGATAATACGAATGGTACCAAAAGAGCCCAGAACAACCTCTAAACACATTCATGGTGAACTCCAAGGTCAAGGTACATCCAGTGTCAGATCGCACATCCGTCGTTGTTAGAGCCAAAGTGGACTTCATGGGAGACGATCAAGGAGGACGCCACTGTTGAAAACAAATCATAAGCCAGACTGGAATTGCCAAACTGCATGTTGACAAGCCACAAAGCTTCTGGGGAGAATGTCCTATGGACAGACGAGACAAAACTGCAACTTTTTGGCAAGGCACATCAGCTCTGTGTTCACAAAATGCAAAAATGAAGCATACCAAGAAAAGAACACTGTCCCTACTGTGAAACATGGAGGAGGTTCTGTTATGTTGTGGGGCTACTTTGCTACATCTGGCAGGGTGTCTTGAATCTGTGCAGGGTACAATGAAATCTCAAGACTATCAAGGTATTCTAGAGAGAAATGTGCTGCCCAGTGTCAGACAGCTTGGTCTCAGTCGCAGGTCATGGGTCTTGCAACAGGATAATGACCCAAAACACACAGCTAAAAACACCCAAGAATGGCTAAGAGTGAAACACTGGACTATTCTAAAGTGGCCTTCTACGAGTCCTGATCTAAATCCTATTGAACATCTGTGGAAGTAGCTGAAACATGCCGTCTGGAGAAGGCACCCTTCAAAACCTGAGACAACTGGAGCAGTTTGCTCATGAGGAGTGGGTCAAAATACCTGCTGAGAGGTGCAGAAGTCTCATTGACAGTTACAGAAATCGTTTGATTGCAGTGATTGCCTCAAATGGTTGTGCAACAAAAATATTAAGTTAAGGGTACCATCATTTTTGTCCAGGCTGTTTCATGAGTTTGTTTTTAAAATAATTCTGTTGAACACAATTCAAAAGCATTGTCTGATTTTCATTGGTTAATTTTCATAGAATTTTTATTTATTACCACTTTTGTCAGATTCAAGTTATTTCTGTGACCATTGTGGGTTTTTCTTTCATTAACAGAGAGGTACCAACAATTTTGTCCACGTCTGTAGAAAGAAATCCCCACAGCATAAAGACTGTTGCCACATGTGGTGCATGATATCGCTAGATTTTATCCAACCACAGGATGAGATTATGAAGAGGAAGTGGAAAGACATCTACAAATAATTGTTTTTTTATATACACATTATATGAAATAAAGCACAGTCTATGTGGAGAAAATTGAAGTGCTTAAAAAAACTGATAAACCAAGGAACCTTCAGGTGTGTTTATCTCCTCTTGTAACTTTTTCCCAGGATTGTGAAACAAGAAGCAGATCATGCCATGAGGAAGTCACCTGAGAGGACTGAGTCGGGGAGAACCAATGGTGTCACCGAACCGCGCTGTATCGACATCCTGGAGCTGCTCAGCAAAGCCAAGCAGGAATACCAAAGGGTGAGGAGACGATCATAGTACACGACATATTTAGATCGTACACTGGGTTTTGGGTTTTTTTTTTGTTTTTGTTTTTTAAAAAGCCTGAGGTCAACTCCTGCTTTCAGTGTGTTGTGTGTTGTTGTTTGAAATGTAGGCCCAGTCAGGTGAAACAGATGTGCCTGCAGAGTCAACTGTGAAAGCAACTCCCAGTGCTACTGAGCGTCCACACAGCAATCCACAGCCTGAGAAGGTACACGTACATGTTTGCTCACTTAATGCAAGACTTTCCCGCATCACTTTATTTTTATAGTAGGGATGCACGATAGAATTGTTGCCAGTAACCGATATGTTGTTTGAAAATAGTTATTGCTGTTATATGCACATATTTTTCCCACCTATTTACAGGTACATCTCAAAAAAGTAGAACATCATGAAAAAGTTCAATATTTTTTCACTCATTTCAGAAAGTGAAACCCATATATTATATACAGTAGATTCATTATACAGAGAGTGATATATTTCAAGTGTTTATTTATTTTAATTTTGATGATTATGGCTTACAGCCCATGAAAACCCCAAATTCAGTTTCTCAAAAAATTAGAATATTACATAAAATTAATTTTAAAAAAAATAGTTTTTTAATAGAAATGTTGGCTGACTAAAAAGTACGTCTGTGTACACACGCAATACTTGGTTGGGGCTCCTTTTGGATTAATTACTGCATCAATGTGGCGTGGCGTGGAGGTGATCAGCCTGTGGCACTGCTGAGGTGTTATGAAGGTCCAGGTTGCTTTGATAGTGACCTTCAGCTCGTCTGCATTGTTGGGTGTGGTGTCTCTCATCTTCCTCTTGACAATACTCCATAGATTCTCTACGGGGTTTAGGTCAGGAGAGTTTGCTGGCCAATCAAACACAGTGATACCATGGTCATTAAACCAGGTTTTGATACTTTTGGTATTGTGGGGGGGGGGTACCAAGTGCTGCTGGAAAGTGAAATCAGCTTCTCCATAAAGCTTGTCAGCAGAGGGAAGCATGAAGTGCTCTAAAATTTCCTGGTAGACAACTGCGCTGACTTTGATCTTGATAAAACACATTGGACAAACACCAGCAGATGACCTGGTTCCTCAAATCATCACTGAGTGTGGAAACTTCACACTAAACCTCAAGCACCTTAAATTCTGTGCCTCTCCACTCTTTCACAGACTCTGGGACTTTGATTTCCAAATGAAATGCAAAATTTACCTTTTATCTGAACAGAGGCATCTGCTGGTGTTTGTTCACTGCGTTTTATCAAGAACTAACTAACTAACTAACTAACCTACAGCGCAGTTGTTTACCAGGAAATTTTAGAGCACTTCACGCTTCCCTCTGCTGACAAGCTTTATGGAGAAGCTGCTTTCATTTTCCAGCAGGACTTGGCACCCCCCTCACCCCCACACTGCCAAAAGTATCAAAACCTGGTTTAATGACCATGGCATCACTGTGTTTGATGGGCCAGCAAACTCTCCTGACCTAAACCCCGTAGAGAATCTATGGAGTATTGTCAAGAGGAAGATGAGACACCAGCCCCAACAATGCAGATGAGCTGAAGGTCACTATCAAAGCAACCTGGACCTTCATAACACCTCAGCAGTGCCACAGGCTGATCACCTCCATGCCACGCCACACTGATATAGTAATTAATCCAAAAGGAGCCCTGACCAAGTACTGAGTGTGTACATGGACATACTTTTCAGTCGGCCAACATTTGTATTAAAAAAACAATTTTTTAAAATTAATTTTATGTAATATTCTAATTTTTTGAGAAACTGAATTTGGGCCATAATCATCAAATTTGGGCCATAATCATCAAAATAAATAAACACTTGAAATATATCACTCTGTGTGAAATGAATCTATATAATATATGGGTTTCACTTTCTGAAATGAGTGACAAAAAATATTGAACTTTTTCATGATATTCTAATTTTTTGAGATGTACCTGTACATCTCCTTTGTCTTACGGTGATGAGTAACTGGCATATAAAGATACATTACCTAAGGAAAATATAAGTACCTCAACTTAATATGAAAAAATGTTATTTATTTATTAGTAACTGTAAATTTCCTCCTTTTAATAGGCTTGGAGGATACTGTTCCTATGACTTTCATTACAACAGCCACAATCGAGGCAAGAGGAAACATAAATAAGTAAATGTAATCTGTCCACAGGGATGATGTAAAAATAAAGTCCATTCACTGTACAACTGTACAGTAACTAAAACAATTTGCACCAACATAAATAGCTCAGTGTAATATTTTTACAATAATGAATAACAAAGCACAGATAAGGCTGAATGTGCTTTACAGTCTTACTTCAACTCAGCATCAATAAAACTGGCATCAAACAAATCTCTTCAAAATAGGCGCCTACTAAGCAGCATATTTTCAATGGTAACTTACTATGTGATGTTAAAAATTACAGCTTGAACCTGGGTCAAGTCTTGTTTATGCTCCACCTCGCTCTGTGCATCTGTGACGCGTGTATGCTTTGGCCTGTTTTTTTAATAGAACAGTTGAAGCTGTCAACATGAAACTTGGTGCAGGAATAGTACCATCTAGGCATGCATTCGTGTGTTTGACTTTATACTTCACTTATGCTAGTTGATTGATTTATTGTCAGGTGACTATTTGTTTCTGCATTGCGTTCTTTGGGCGCATCAAATTATCTCATTCCTGCAAGGACAAAATAATCTCATGCCTTGGCACTGGGTTTGTCTTGCTGTTCATCCACAATATCAAGAACTGCTTCTCCTCCTACTCAGATGCCTGGATGGTCACCTACAGATCACGCAGTGATCATGAGGTGGGTCTGCATCCAGGTTGTCAAGGTGGACACAGTTTAAAACTTGTAGTCAGTCTAGGCTGCATCATTGTGTATATAGAGGGAGAAGTGAAGGCTGAATGAGCTACAGTGGATATAAAGTCTACACACCCCTGTTCAAATGCCAGGTTTTTGTGATGTAAAAAATGAGTCCAAGATAAATAATTTCAAAACTTTTTCTACCATTAATGTGACCTATAACCTGTACAACCCAATTGAAAAACAAATTGAGATCTTTTAATGAAAAAAAAAAAAAAAAAGAACTTACAATAACTTGGTTGCATAAATATGCACACCCTTAAACTAATACTTTGTTGCAGCACCTTTGGCTTTTATTACAGCACTCAGTCTTTTTGGGTAGGAGTCCATCAGTGTTGGCACATCTAGCTGTGGCAATATTTGCCCACTCTTCTTTGCAAAACGCTGCAGATCTGTCAGATGCGAGGGCATCTCCTGTGCACAGCCCTCTTCAGATCACCCCACAGATGTTTGATCAGATTCAGGTAAGGACTCTGGCTGGGCCATTCCAAGACCTTAATCTTCTTCTGGTGAAGCTTTTTTTTTTTGTTGGTTTGGATGTGTGCTTTGGGTCATTGTCGTGCTAAAAGATGAAGTTCCTCTTCATCTTCAGTTTTCTAGCAGAAGCCTGAATGTTTTGCGCCAACACTGACTGGTATTTGGAACTGTTCCTAAGTCGCTCCACCTTGACTAGGGCCCCAGTTCCAGCTGCAGAAAAACGGCCCCAAAGCATGATGGTGGCACCACCATGCTTCACTGTAGGTATGGTGTTCTTTTGGTGATGAGAAGTGTTATTTGTGCCAAATATACCTTTTGGAATTGTGGCCAAAAAGTTCAGCCTTGGTTGCATCAGACCATAACACATTTTCAAATGTGTTTTTGCAAAATATAGCCGGGCTTGGATGTTTTTCTTTGTAACATGAGGCTTCCGACTTGCCACCCTAGGCAGGAGATTGTTGTCACATGTGCTGAACAGCCAGTACTTGCCAGAAATTCCTGCAGCTCCTTCAATGTTGCTGTCGGCCTCTTGGCAGCCTCCTTGATCAGTTTTCTTGTTGTCTTTTCATCGATTTTGGAGGAACGTCCAGTTCTTGGTAACGTCACTGTTGTGCCATATTTTCTCCACTTAATGATGACTGTCTTCACTATCTGCATGTTTACATGGACACAAGTAACCAGATTAAAAGTCTGATCGGAATAAAAATGCTTCATGTAAACATGCCAATCTGAATATTCTGACCCGATCACACTCATTAGGATCAAAATTTCCTTCCGATTGAGACGGGTGGGTTATGCCAATTGTTAATCCGATTGGTGCGCATATAAACACTTATTCCGAAATTTAGGTAGAAAATATGTTTACTACGCATGTCTGTACGTCAGCCACACATTGACGCAACGTATTTCTGCCTTTTACAGCAGCTAGCGGAAGACATAGCGGGAGTAAAACAGAACTGGTCTGTATCGTCTTGCTGTCTCCCTCTGTTCGTCATATGCAGATGTACTGCTGGGTTTGTAGCTTCATTACGGAGACCAGCAGAAGCAAAAGTACAGTCTGAATAATACAATACAGGTCCATTTCAAAAAGAGACACGAAGCGTGGTTTGTTTACATCGGAAGTTGCTTCTTCTACTATTTCCGGAATGTCGAATAATTGTGCTCATGTCAAAATGATTTAGTTCGTTCAAACGTGTGACACATGGAAACGCACGTCCTAATTGGATCAACTTTTTCAGGATCCATGGAAACAGTGAAGTTCTGATCTGAATTGTAATCAGATTGAACAAATTTTGCGCATGTAACTGTGGCTTATGTTCCATGGTATATTTAATGCCTTGGAAATTCTTTTGTACCCTTCTCCTGACCGATACCTTTGAACAATGAGATCCCTCTGATGCTTTGGAAGCTCTCTGCAGACCATGGCTTGTGCTGTAAGATGTGACTACAAAAATGTCAGGAAAAGCCTACTAGAACCCCCCTCCTTTATTTTGGGGTTAATCAGAGGCACTTTAAATGGTGGCAGGTGTGTGCTGACTCCCATGTAACATGAGTTTGAATGTGATTGGTTCATTTTGAACACAGCCACATCCCCAGTTATAAGAGGGTGTGCATATTTATGCAACCAGGTTATTGGAAGTTTTTTATGTTTCCCCTTAAAAGATTTCAGTTTGTTTTACAGTTGGGATGTACACGTTAACAGGTCACATAATGGTGGAAAAAGTTTGAAATGATTTATCTTGGTCTCATTTTTTTACATCACAAAAACCTGACATTTGATCAGGGGTGTGTAGACTTTTTATGTCCACTGTGCATACTCCTTTACTGATGTCTCGTTTCCTTTTCACAGCAAAACGCTCATCCCATGGTGAAGCAGATCACAGTCGAGGAGCTCTTCAGCTCATCTCTCCCGAAGGAGTCCTCCCTCCCCTCCATGCCCGCTCAGAACACCACTGTCTCCAGTGACCCCTCTGCTGCCTACATGCAGAAACAACCATCTTCGTCACAACAAACCCCAGTCCTCACCTCACAACATGCAACCAAAGACCCCGGGATCCAACCACCTGCACCAAGTTCCTGGCCTTCTCCAGCTCCTTACACGCTGCACCCCAGTCCTGTTTTCCAGTCGGTGAGGCCCGTGTCAGACTCCCAGCCCAAGTCCTCAGCATCCCCTCTCATTGGGCCTCCAGCTGGCCCAGAGCAGTGTGCCCCTGCATCGTATCTGGGACAGGAGTTACTCGGTGCACTCAAACCAGCAGCACCTTCTGTAAATTCAGAAATCCATAAACCCATGCTTGCCCCTAGCTTCCTGCCAAGTTCATTAGTTCCTCCCCACAGTTTCCAAGAGCCAATGGGGAAACCACTTCTGCAAGCACGGCAAAGAGATGGATGTTTTCTCTCGGCTTCCAAACATGATTAAACCCATGTCTGTGAGTTCAGCTGTTTTAGTGCATCTGCTTTTTTTGACTGATGTATAATTTCTCACAAATGAATCCAGTATGTCATCCTATTTTGTTTAATTATATTCTAATTTAGTCTGTTATTCCCTTTTCCTCACTGCCAGGCTGTCCCCATGAGTCCGGGTCTTGCTGTTCCAGGATTGGAGACTTCTCTGCTTCTCTCCCCAAGTGCCTTTCAGCAGAGCATCAATAAGACAACGGGCGCATCATCAGTGGTCCCTGCCGTCTCCTCTGATCCCTCTGCTGCATCTTGGAGAGCTACAGAACCTTTAGCTGCCCCCTGCACTAAATCACAGCTGCAGGAGACTCTGATTCATCTCATTAAGGTACACCAATCTCAGAAAAATACAGTGTAAGGTGGACACAATTTAAACTTCTTAAGTTGTAAATGTACCTTAAAGGGGTATCTTTCATCTTCTTAAACAGTTTGCCAGTATGGGGTGCCAGTCAAGACAAAGTTATTTAAGGCTTAAAAATAACAAACAAATTGTGTAAATTTGTGAAGTTTTATATATTCTTCCACAATATTTTTTTATTGAACCTTTTTTTTTTTTTTTTTACAAACATGGCACAAACAATCAGACACTAACACAAAAGTAATTTAAAAATTAAGAAGAACGATAACAAAAAAAAAAATTGTGTAATAGAAACAACAACAACCATTAACAAACACAAGTCAACAACAATGCTCCTCTGTTTAGTCTAGGTAATCTGTTATATAAGAATACATAATATACATTCACCAGCTTGGAATTTGCAAGGTCCACACAGATCATTCACCTTCTTCTTCAGACGTTATGTTTAAAGGCCAAATGTCACGTAACAGGGTACTTTAAATATCTTGAAACTAGATATAAAAGGGAACCGATCCGTTCGGGTCTTGGTGCATATGCTTCAGTAACAACGGAATATTCGTTAATTTAAAACTGCCGCGCTTGGCCTGACACGGCCCCTGGAATCGCCTGGGGAAGAAGGCGGAAGTGACGAAATCGATTGCACCCTAGTTGATGCTTGGGGTATTTCAATTGATTGTTTATATGGAGACTGGAAGGTTGAAGTGAGCAACAAGAAAGGAAAAAATTGGATATTTCACCCATACCTTAAAACGGGACTATAAGGGACAGCTGGGTAATAAGGGACACTTCTCTGGGAAATGTTTTCATACCCGTCAAGTGAGACGTTTTCGCCGTACTTCAACACCGTAAAAAGCGGCTATAAGGAACGGCGGAGCAACAAGGCACACCTCTCTGGGATCTCTGTCTGTTCCGCAACCGCTGCACAGCTCAACGTGTTAAACCATTGTCCTAATGACTTCTCATGGTAGTGAGAATAGCTGACACTGAGCGATCAGCCCGCCCAGACAATTAAACTAATGAGTGACTCCACACTTCGAACAGTAGTGAGAATAGCTCCCGCTGAGCGATCAGCCCGCCCCAGCTGTGAGTGATCACACACAGGAGTGCTCCTCAAGACACTGTTTTTTTTCCAGTGTATTTTTTCTTTTGGGCGTACAGAAATGGCAATACGGCCGTTTTTGCTAAAATTGCATTTTCCCCGTATTTACCTTAAAATATTTGACAATAACAACACGAACTACATTTAAAACATTTCCCAGAAAAGTGTCCCAAACCACTCTGCCGTCCCCCACAGCCGCGCTTGGCACCAAAATACGGCGAAAACGTCTCCCTTGACAGGTATGCGCCTCCATTTTCATATTGATCTGGTCAATTTCTTGACAGCAGCGGCTCTCCTCCACTGTAATAATAATGGCTTCCGAAAAATCAATATTTATGGGGCGCCCTCGACAGACCCCCTCCGGCTTCGCAATTCTGGAGGCGATTAATGTCCAGTTCAATGACATTTTCCACTGGTTCTGCTCTCTGGTCATCGTTGGAACTGTTGTCATCAGACAAAGCATCTGATTCCGTCTCGGACGGCTCGAACCGGTAAGGTTCAGTGCCTCTGTCACTGTCTGAACCACTGACAAAAAAAAAAAGACAAAACTAAACTAATTTGTTCACAATCGCTGTCACTTTCCGTCATGATTGTCCAATGTTGATAAGTGTGAATGTGGATAGGCAGGGCAGCCAGGGTACAACTGGTGATGTCAAAAACATGGGCGTGGTCTGGACTGGCTGTCACAAGCCAGCAAGCAAGGTGGGGCCTTCACCTGGTGTATTTTGTGCAATTATGTAAATACAGGTGGGTGATATGGTCTCTGGTATGAATATTTGGTTTAAGCTATGTGTATTTTATCTAAATTCGTTGTCATTTAGAAAAAAAAATTTACGTGACATTTGGCCTTTAAGTTCTTTACATAATCAATAAAAGGTCTCCATATATTCTCAAACACATTTTCCTTTGATTTCAGTATATATGTTATTCTTTCTAGTGGAAGGTTTGTTAACATCTGTCTTAACCACTGAGTCACATCTGGTCTATGAGTCTTTTTCCACAGTAGTGCAATACATTTTTTGGCATTAAGCAAACTGAGGTCTATGAATGCTCTTTCACTCTTATTAAAGTTATGTTTTTCTGGATACAGACCCAACAAAAAACAGTTTAGGGTTCAATGTGATTTGTTTTGAAATTATTTTTTCAACTGTTACCCTCACCTCTTCCCAAAACATTCTGATTTTTCTACATTCCCATAAACAGTGAAATAGGGTTCCTTTACTTTCCATACATTTTGTGCACGTATGTGGTATGTTGTTGTTATATCTATTTAACTCCACTGGTGTAACATACATCCACATTAACCATTTAAAATGTATCAGTTTAAGACGTACATTTATTGATTTGGTTTGAGCTTCTGCACAACCCATTTCCCATTGTTCCTCTGAAATTTCAGTTTGCAGGTCTTCTTTCCAGTAATTCAGTCTTTTCTGTGAGTTTTCACTTGAGAATAGTGTCGATGAGTTGTAAAACTCTGAAATAATACCCTTTCTCTTACTATCTTTCATCAAAATTTTTTCCAAAAATGAATAAGTAGGTCGGGTGAGAGCATGATTTTGATTTGATCGAGTAAAATTTCTAAGCTGAAGATATTTACAGTACGTTACAGCAGCCAATAGGAAGAGACTGAACAAACTGATCAAGAAAGCTAGCTCTGTCCTGGGGCAGCGCCTTGACCCAGTGGAGGAGATGGGAGAGAGAAGGATGGTGGCTAAACTGTCATCTCTGCTGGAGTCCGAGTTCCACCCTATGCAGGACATACTGAATGCACTGAGGAGCTCATTTAGCAGCAGACTACATCATCCCAGGTGCACAACTGAGAGGTTTCGCAGGTCCTTCCTACCTACGGCTGTCAGACTGTACAACCTAAGCAGAGCTGCTCGCAGAGATAGCAAAAAGACTTGACAACCTAATAGTATTGAATGCAAAAGACGCAATAGACTTACACAATGGTCCCCTCCGGTATAAAACTAGGAAAATACCGGTAGCTACGGAGGGTGAGAATATGTATGGGCACATAATCATACCATGTAGGATAACTAAGTAGACGGTTATGCTGTTTCATTCCATCTAGCTACAATGCTCCGCACTGTGTATGTTTATATATTCATATATTTATTCTATTTAGCTACAATGCTCCACACTGTGTGTGTGTTTATATATTCATATATTTATTCCATCTAGCTACAATGCTCCGCACTGTGTCTATATATTTATGTTTATATGTACATATGTATACTCGCTGCTCTTGTTTTTTTCTTGCCTTCTGATTGTTGCTCTGAGTGTTGCTATCCCTGTGCTGTTGCAATCCTGGAATTTCCCCATTGTAGGACTAATAAAGGCTTATCTTATCTTTAAAAAAGTGTGTTCTATTAAGATTGAATTTAATCCTCAGTTCTTCAAAAGACATTGTTATCTGAGCGTGACAAATATAAGTCTTGAATCTTTTGAATCCCTTTTAAATTCCATTCTTTAAATACAGCAGCCGCTCTCCCTGGTGTAAAAATATTGATTACCCCATATTGGGCTAAATTGTGACAGTGAGTGTGGTTCTTTTAAATATTTTTTGGTTTCACACCATATTTTGATCATGTGCTTTACAACTGGATTTTTAACTTGTTTCTGTAGTTTTTTAGCTGAGTCTGAGTATATGAATATGGGAAGAGGTAAAGGTAAATTGTATGATTCCATTTCAGTCCAGTGAGGGAGATCATTTGATGAAAAATATGTCATAGACCTCGGTTGTGCTGACCAGTAATACAACATAAAGTTTGGACATTTCAGACCTCCACGATCAAATGGTAAATATAGTAAGGACAGACGTAATCTAGCCTTCCTATTGTTCCATATAAATTCCACTAACTTTTTTTTAATTCTTGAGAATAGATCTGAAGGTGGTGGTAAAGGAATGTTTTGAAATAAAGTATTTTTGGTAAGATATTACTTTTAAGTATATTAATTCTCCCGATCATCGACATTGGTAGTGACATCCATCTCTGAAGTAACTCATTAATATCTGTCATTAAGGCTTCATAGTTGACACTGGCGACTGACTCTAGCTTAGGCAAAATTTGAATTCCTAAATATTTAAACTGATTTACAACATTGAATTGATTTACCTCAGGAGCTGGGTGATTTCTCTGGGTCTCATTTAACATTAATATTGAAGATTTAGTTTTGTTTATTTTATATCCTGATATATCCCCAAAGTTCTTTATTAAATTTAACAAGGTCGGAATTGATTTTTTTAAAATTCGACATAAACAAAATTATGTCATCGGCATACAGGGAGATTTTATGTTCTGTTGGTCCTACTTTAATTCCATATATTTGTGGATGTAAACGTACTGCCATCGCTAAAGGTTCAATTGCCATAGTAAACAATAAAGGTGAAAGTGGACAGCCTTGTCGACATCCTCTATTGATTTTGAGATATTGCTGTTTGTTAGGATTTCTGCTGTAGCATTATTGTATACTATCTGGACCCATTTTATGAAATTATTTCCAAGTCCAAACCTTTGTAGGACTTCAAAAAGAAAGGACCATTCGACCCTATCAAAGGCCTTTTCGGCGTCCCATGATAGGAGAGCTGTATCCGGTGCTTCTTTATTGGAATAAATAATATTAAATAGTCTTCTTACATTATGGAAGCCTTGTCTTCCCATTATAAAGCCATTCTGATCTCGGTTAATAATATTTGGTAATATTTCTTGTAGTCGTTTTTGCTAAAAGTTTACAGATTATTTTAAGATGAGCATTTAATAGGCTTATTGGTCTCATGTTTTTACATTTATTAAGGGGTTTACCTGGTTTTGGCAACAGTATAATTAAGGCATTATTCATGTATGGTGGTAAATTACCATTGTGAAATGCTTCTAAAACCATTTCCAACAGTGGTTTTGTTAATTTATTCTTAAATTTTTTTATAGAGGTCAACTGGAAGACCATCTGGTCCTGCTCTTTTTCCTGATTTCATATTATCAATGGCTAGCCCAACTTCTTCTTGACTAATTTTAGACTCCAGTATCTCCCTGTTTTCATTTGGAATACACGGTATAGATAATCCACCCAAAAAACCCATTTAGTTTTATTAAGTCAGTTTCATTTGTTGTGTCATATAGTTTTTCATAATAATCTCTAAAAGCCCTATTAATTTCTAAAGGATCTATAACTACCTGTCCGTTACTTATAATACTGGTAATTGGTGTTTTAGATTCTAATTGTTTAATCTGCCATGCCAATAATTTTCCTGATTTTTCACCTTGTTCATAAAAAGTCTGCTTCAATCTTAGAAGACTCGAGGCAGCTCTATTCGCTGATTATTTTTTTTTTTTTTTGTCATATTCAGCTCTCAGAATCAGTAATTCGTTCTCTAACTGTGGGTTACTTCCTGCATACACCTTTTCTTGAACAATTTTTATTTTACGTTCCAATTGGACTCTCTCCTCTCGGGTCTTCTTAGATTTTGAACCTGTATAACTAATAATATGCCCTCTAATAAAAGCTTTGAAAGCCTCCCACTTTATACATGCCGTTGTTTGTGTAGTATTAATATCAAAGAACTCATCTGTTTTTCTATGTACTTAACAAATTCCTCATCCTGAAGCCATTTATGTTGAAAATGCCACCTACCTGGATCCTTTGTCAGTTTCTTATCTACATATATTAGACAGCAGGGTGCGTGATCAGAGATCACAATGTTATCATAGAAACAGTTTTGAATCTTGGACCTTAATTCTGTAGAGATCAAAAAGTAGTCAATACGTGAGAATGTCTTGTAGGTATTAGAATAACAAGAATAGGCTTTGACTTGTGGTTTCATTTCTCTCCATATATCTAGCAATCTCAGTTCTTTCATAAAATGATTAATGGTCATCCTACATCTGTATTTTTCTGCATTGTGCGTACAGTCCAGTCCTGTTGATCTATCTATACCGGGATTCAATGTACAATTAAAATCCCCTGCTATTATATGTTGCCCTGTAAGTGATGATAAAGTGAGGAAAAAATTAACAAAGGTTTGATCATCAATATTGGGGCCGTATAAGTTCACCAGATTTATATTTTCTAATAACTAAGATCCTTGGATGATTAGATATCTTCCAAATTTGTCTCTAATTACATTTTTCATTTGAAATGGGACTGTTTTATGTATGAGAATCATAACTCCCCTGGCTCGGGATGAAAATGATGAGGTAAACGCATTACCTTGCCATCTTCTCCTAATTTTTTTTTTACATCCTCCTAATAGATGAGTTTCTTGTAAAAATACAATTTTTGAATCTGTCTTTTATTTTATTCATAACTTGTTTAAGTTTTTTAAAATTTTGTAGACCTCTGCAATTCCATGAAGTTAAATTAAGATTAACGCTTTGATCTATGATCAATAAGGAATTTGAGATTACCTTGCAATATGAACATACTCTTACAGAGAAGCAAAAACATGGATGATAGAATATTCATCCTA
Organism: Pholidichthys leucotaenia; assembly: GCA_020510985.1. Taxonomy (NCBI): domain Eukaryota; kingdom Metazoa; phylum Chordata; class Actinopteri; order Cichliformes; family Pholidichthyidae; genus Pholidichthys; species Pholidichthys leucotaenia. The sequence goes on along the minus strand of CM035843.1, from coordinate 356,440,835 downwards.
CAAACTAAACAAAAACAGATTCCCTTTCCCACATTCGTGGTAATCCCCCCCAAAATCAAAAAATTCCTTCTCCCGTTATAGCTAGTGACTGTTCCACACCTGCGAGGATCAGTCAAACCACTCTCTCTTTCTCCTCTCAATCACCCTGACTCTGCTACTGTTTTTATGACATTAACTCTCTTCTGTAGTTTTTTCAACGTAACTTCAAAGTTTTATAGCAACTTTGTACATCATAGCTTTTTTTTTTTTTTAATACAGTCTGTGTTTTGTAGACATGTTTCAGATCAATCAGATGTCTGTACAAATGCTTAAATGTTCTACCTTTGTCATGTTCATGCTTAGCTCCCACCAGTCTCCTTTTGAATCTGTTTGATGAGCTCCTGCGCCTCTTGAGGGGTCTTGAAGGTGTGGGTTCTCCTTTTATGTGTGACCAGCAGTCTTGCCGGAGGAATTACTCCGTGACGAATCCCTAGGTTGCGCAGCTCTTTGCGGGCGGAAGCCGCAAATTAATTCAACAATTAAGCGTGCCTCCTTAATTGTTGAATTCCTGTGGCCAAATCTGGATAGAACCGCACCTGTTGGTCCTGGTATTTAATTTCCCCTTTAGCTCACGCTGCAATGGTGACTGTCATCTTGTCTCTGTAGTTGAGGAACTTCATAATCAGCGTCCTCGGTGGTGTCTTATCTCTCGGTGGGCTGATTCGGTGAGCTCCCTCTAAAACGACCGATGACTGCAGATCCGCGTTATTCAGCGCTTCTGGAATACACTTTTCCAAAAAGGAAAATGGGTCCTGTCCCTCCGCTCCCTCCGGGAGGCCCACCAGCCTGAAATTATTCCGTCTCGAGCGGGATTCCAAGTCTAGGACGTTATCCTCCAGACGTTTGCATTTTAATTCCAGTGTTTGCAACTTAGATTGTAGGCTGGTGACGTCATCTTCAGCGCTTGAAATTCGGAGCTCCGCCTGCGACACTCGCTCCATACAGTCGTTTATTTCTTTTCTCATACCTTCTATCGCTGCTATAATCCCATCAAATTTATACTAAAACTCTGTTCTCATGGAGTTGATGGCAGTGAGCACTGCGTTTGTCCCCTCTTCAGTAGTTCCCGCTCCACCGCTGGCTCCCTTCTCCGCCATTGCTTCTGGAGTTTTCCCTGTTTCGCCTCGAGCGTGGAAGTCTGTTAGCTTGGGTTGTTTTGTCGAGTTACCTTTTCCTCCACCCAATTTCCCAACCTTGGTCTTTACCATCGCCGCGCCAGAACGCTGGGATGGGTTTTTGTTCCAATTAAGAGAGTTTTAATAAAATTTTTATTTTTACGAGCAGAGCAGTGTGAAACACGTCTTCCTATGTGGCCGCCATAACCGGAAGTCCCCAACTTTACACATTCTTAACAAATTCAGTAACCATTCATACAAGATGCATTTGGCTCAGTTCAAAGCAATGAGCAAGAATGGGCATACGGTAGACTGGTTTAGTGTCGATGTATTGGAAAAGAACAGTGGTTATGAATGGCTTTTTTTTTTTTCCCCTTTTATCGCTAAAGTGTATTTTGAAATTCCTTATTTTAAGTTTTCACAAACTGTTGAGGGGGGATGGGGGTTGCTGTGATTCCATCTGCCAGTAGCATTAGCCGCTACGACTGGGGACATGGAAAAATATTCCTGTGGAGCTGCTGAACCTCCTCCTCAAACGGGCTGGCTGTCATTAAATCCTTAGGACTCTTGCATCGCCCCAAAAACATCCATAGGGGCTTTTGACGCAAGTTTATTTATTCCAGCTCACCCATTCCCTCCATACTCTGACAGCCCTTGCAGGGCATTGCAGTGTCATCATCAAAACGAACCCCACGTGCACACATGCACTCTGTGGCCATTCATACTGCCACCTACTGACATGGAAGAGCCACTGCAGGCACCAACACACGTTAAGATAAGATAAGCCTTTATTAGTGGCACATTATTTGCAGTTTTTTTTTTTGTTGTTTGTTTTTTTACCATAGACATTTTCCTGCTTCACTCTGGACGATCTTTACGGCAGCCTAGGGTCCCACGGCACCCCGGTTGAAAAGCACTGCTCTACCCTTTTAGTCAAGCCAGTGCTGCTGAAGCCCCTTTCAGAGTACCCCGGCAATCCAGGCAAACCCAGTATCCAGGTTCCCTCTGTTGTCTGAACAGGGTTACCTGCACTACTTGACGTGGCATAAATCACCCTGCAAGCGACATGGATCAGCTCAGCTCAATAGACATTTGAATAGGACAACGTGGATAAATGTGCAATGAAGTAGGTGTCACCATCACCACGTCACAGTACAGTGACAGAGTGGAAAGGAATTGGAAGGTTGTCTGTCATTATTCTGAGAGATTGTATTAATTTCAAAGCTGCAGCAGACAACTGTGTGAGCCACAATTACACAAATATCACAGTGGCTGAGAGTGGGAGGTTTATTTTAAAACCATTTTTTTTTTTTTACTCACTCCCGCGGAGTCTGCAGCACTTCTGACCATGTCTGACTGCTGTGAGGGAGCTCTGTGCTCATTCGTTCATCCTGGTTCTCCCCACGTCAATGTGCACCTCTGCTACCCCCCCCCCCCGTGAGAGCTCTAATTCCTTCCCCTGCCCTTAAGTTAATTTTATAAAAGTTAAGTTGATACCTTATTAATCAGAAATGTGTGGATTCATCTTTGTGTATTTGAAATAACTCCTTGTCTTCAATTTTTAAATAAAAATAAATTAAAATCAAATGTGGCAAGAAAAACAAAAATCAGGATTTTTCTTTTTAGGCCACAGTTCCCAGCGCTACACGGGACCTTTAACTGCTCACCTAAATTACTTCACATTCTACTGAAATATCAGTCTCTGTATGCTTGCCCTCGCACACATTTTACGTAACACTTTATTACTTCTTCTAGAATGACCCAGACTTCCTGAATGCCATTCATGAAGCCTACCTCCAGAGTGTCTCCAAGGACTTCAGCACCATGAAGCTATAGCTCCGTATCACCTGTCATCACCACAGAAGACCAGAACATCACGGATGTGAAGCGAACAGGTTTTGGGCTCCTTTTCCACCACAGCTCTCCAAAATTTAGTCGAGTGTGCTTTGGCTTGTTATTGCATGAACTTCACAGCTTAACAGTTTTGTTCCTGACTGCTCGTGGATCCACTTTTTGTCTCGTCTCCTCACATCAAACAGGAGCTACTGCAGAGAGGAATGACCTAAAACCTTTGCTTAAAACTTTAAAGACGTGTTTGAATTATTGGCTCAAATTTTGGTAAAATTTACAGTTTAATTTTTTGTATTTTGGCGGACATGTGGAACTTCGTGGGAAATCTTAGGTGCTGCTGCTTGTCAAACAAGTCTGAGCTTTTTGTGGAACAGTGCAGAAAACTTGTATGAAGCTTATGAAGGCAAAGTCGTGTCTACCTGGGGCCCTCGGAACAGGTTTGGGGGTTTTTTTGGTCCTTGAAGATGTTGTTTAAATGAGCTGCTTATTTTCCTTTTTTAATTAATGCTTATTGAACTTCAAAGTGAGACTGAAGCCTGTTTTTTCTTTCTTGTAAAGCCACCGAGTGGTTACAGTTTTTGTGGCATTTTTGTTTGGCAGAAGTTGGTTACTTTTTTTAAGTCCTCATCAAAGAAAAACGCACAGCTTCCATAAATGTGTGAAGAAGCACTCGAAGCCAAGAAGATCAAAATTAAAAATGGGTTCCTCTGTGCCACTTTTATAATGTTAGTGATACATTTAAAATGACTCACAAGTGCACAAACCTGCTTTTTTGCCACCTTTCCCTCCATCCCCATTTGTTCTCATCCTTGAGCTTTTTTTTTCCCCCTGTGTATGTCGTGGTCAACATTTCTCCTCCACCAGCTGAGCTCTCTTTACTTGTTTCTGAGGGGAGTGTCGGTCAACAGCAGTGGCAACAAGCCCTTAAGGGATGTCGACTGTTGGGGAAATTTTAGCACGGTACTAGAGCGCTACATTTATGAAACCTTTTTGATTTGTAGTTGATGTGATCCAAGTATCCTGAGCGTAAGAAAAATGTGATTAATTAGTATTAATTTTAAATTCTGGAATTGATGAGCTAAGGTAGCTCCAATTCAGTTGAGTTCTCACTTTAAAAAAAAAAAAAAAAAACCCTCTAAACTACCTCTGTCCCCATTTTCAATTCCAAGCTGCAGTTGAGTTTTAAGTCAGCCAAACTTAAAGACAACTTTATCTTGGGTTTAGTTTTTTGCAGTAAAAATCTACTGCAGTACATAGCCCTGAACCCTCCAGGCCACAGCAGGAGACGGATTACACTCCTGTCTCTTCGTGTGTAGCACCCAATGGCACATCTGGAAAACAAAAAAAATTGTTTTAAATGGCTTTTAATCATATTGTCCTAATGTTGCAAACCAGTGTTAAGCACATCCAAGACTATTAATACTGTTTGTATAAATAATGTAAACGTATTAAAAAAAGTAGGTTACAGCAGTATATTCAGGTAATCCAGAACATAATCCTTAAGCAGTCCTTACAAAAAAGCATGCAGACATTGTAATACTCCGTGTATTAAAGAACACAAAGAGCACTTTTTCATTTGTCAGATTTTTTTTTTTTTTTTTTTAAATGCTTAACAAAAGACTTTAAAAATTTGAAATAAAATAAATGGGAACCGACGTGAATTTCTGTTTAAATTTGTATCTTGATTGTTAATCCATGACTTTCTTCAGTCAGCTCTTTGAATGTATAACATTTACTCACAGTATGTTAATTTTTCTACACTTAGTACCTTTTAATTTAGCTAAATTTAATGTTGGAATATAAAAGAAACGTGTGCTGTAGTAAATCCAATCATTTTTGTTTCATTGCTGTGTTCTAACATGTAATCACTCCATTTCAGTGGTGGTTTTGCCAGCACTGCCGCTGCTGTCTTAGATGAATAAAGAATGATTGTATGATGCAGAGATGCTTTTTAATCTGTCGCTTATGGAACATTTTTAAGGTTGTTTTACACTTTGGTATAATTTGTCACTGGCCAGACATCAAATTTAGATTTATTTTTTTTTTAATATATATAATTGCATACATTTTTCTAATATTGTCACTGTGCTTAATTTGACTATTTTGTGATATTAAAGATTTGGAACTGAAAGCAAAATTGTGTATTTTTGTTTGCTGCTTGAATGAAGAAAAAAAATTGTTTATCAAAGCTTCAACATAAAGGCCTATTTTTTTTGTATTTTGAGTTTTTGCTTATACATATTTATTCTCTGAAATGTTTTGAACGGTTATGATTTAACGGCATTTTTACCTAAAGTATTTTTTTTTTGTCAATTAATACTGCAGTTTGTCAGGGAAACCACCAGATGTCACTGGAATGCTGTGTAATAATACCCAGACTAGTGCGCTACTGCCAACATTACCGTTAGATGGTGTCAAGTCCAACCACAGTATTTCCTGGGAGACTTTGATCTTGCAGCAGTTTTGCTTGTTAGTTTCACAAGAAATTAGTCAATCTTTTTTCATTTTACATTTAGTTCAGTTCCAAAAGAAAAATTGCAAATTATTTTTTCCACAAAATTCTACAAGTTTGAAAAAGAAATTGTTTAATTTGTAAAAAAAAGAAAAGAAAAAAAGTCTTGAGAAAAAGAATTTGTTTCCATTACAATTTACAAGATAAAATTGTAAATTTGGGGAGAAAAAGTGGAAATGCATTGGCAAAAAAAAAATAATATATATTGCTGAATTAATTAAAAATGAATATAAATATTAGAGAAATTGCACACACCTCTGTGGATCGCCACCTTACTGTGGTGCAGGGGTTTGTGCCCTAATGGTAACAGAAGCTATGTTGTCAGGGGCACCCTCTCCCTGGTCGTCTCCCAAGCCAAACGGATCCTGGGTGAAAGGCCAGACCAAGGGTGGTCCATTGGATCCCCACGAAAAAGTTACAAGCATCCAGTCTACCCAAAGGTGACACATGGGTCCGCCCTCCAGTGGGCTCACTAAATTAGAATATCATCAAAAAGCTGATTTATTTCAGTAGTTCAATTCATAAAATGAAATTCATATTTTATATAGACTCATTACAGAGTGATATATTTCAAGTGTTTATTTCTTTAAATTTTGATGGTTATGGCTTGCACCTCATGAAAACCCAAAAATCAGTTTCTCAAAAAATTAGAATATTACATAAGATCAATTTTTAAAAAAAAATGTTGTTTTTTTTTAATAGAAATGTTGGCAGACTAAAAGTATTTCCATGCACACACGCAGTACTTGGTCAGGGCTCCCTTTTCATGAATTAATACTGCATCACTGTGGCATGAAGGTGATCAGCCTGTGTTACTGCTGAGGTGTCATGAAGGCCCAGGTTGCTTTGATAGCAGCCTTCAGCTCATCTGCATTGTTGGGTCTGGTGTCTCTCGTCTCCCTGTTGACGATACTTCATAGATTCTGTATGGGGTTTAGGTCAGGAGAGTTTGCTGGCCAGTAAAATATGGTGATACCATGGTCACTAGACCAGGCTTTGGTACTTTGGCAGCAGTGTGGGCAGATGCCAAGTCCTGCTGGAAAATGAAATCAGCATCTTCATAAATCTTGTCAGCAGAGGGAAGCATGAAGTGCTCTGAAATGTCCTGGTAGACAGCTGCATTGACTTTGGACTTGATAAAACACAGTGGACTAACAGCAGCAGATGACATGGCTCCCAAATCAGGGTTGTTTTATATGTTTTTATTTATTTTACCTACTCCATTTTAAATTTTTATCTGTTTTTATTGATATTAACTTTCTCTCTAGTGATATTAACTTTTTAAACTGGAGCTAGAACTTTATTGATGGGCTACATTGATCATACAGCTCCCGACGGCTGGACCGTTTGTTTTTAGTCAAAACTGGACATGACTGTGCCTGGGGATGATAAAATTCTCCTACAGAAAGCACAAAAGAAAATTGCTGACCTGGAGGAGGATATCCAACGACTCTCTGATGAACTGCAGCAGAAAAACACGCTCCTCTCCAACTTCAGCTTACGTCTTCCTCTGCTGTCACAGACGATGAGTCTCTTAGTGGCCCAGGAGTCCAAAAAAACGGCCTTGAGTGACTCAGCCCTCCGAGACACAGTCGCCTGGGACCCCTCCGCCTGTCCACGGCCCTCCTGCTCAACGCTGAATCAGATGGCCTGGTCTGAGGTGATGGTCCGGGGCAGGAAAAGGGCCTCAGACGCGTCAACCACCAGCCCGCTTCTGCCCGTCTCCAACCGCTATGAGGCTCTGGCAACAGCTGATAATCCACCTTCCACCGATGCTCCAGCTTTACCGGTTCCAGTTCGCCCAGGCTCCACTCGACGCGCAGTCCCCGCTGACATTGCGCCCGTCCCTTTGCTGGAAGACCTGGCGGCCTTTCCTCCGCTGAGGCCTGACAGCAGTGGGGCGGCTGGTGTGGCCCCAGCCGAGCCACTGCAGCTCCAGCCCCGTTCTGGAGAGTCCTGTGCCCGACGTATGATCCTGAGGGAGGCTGTTCTCGGGCACTCCAGGAGGCCACACTGCACGGAGCAGTCGGGGAATCCCTCCTCCAGTTCTTCGCTGCCCTGCTCGTCGGCTGGTGAGGTAAGGGGCACCACCTGCCCCAACGACGGGACCCCCACTCTGCCGCCACCTCACCGCACTGACTCTCGCCGAGGGACCCTGCAACCATCAACATCCCGCATGCTTTTTCCTCCAACCACGATGATCGTTGGTGACTCCATCATAAGGCACATCAGGTATTTTAACTTGTTTTGGGGCCGCCACAATCTCTATAAATCTGACGGCATACATTTAAATGCATCAGGTAGCCGGCGTTTAGCAGCAAACCTGATGCATATTGTGACGTTGTGTGGGTTCACACAAGAAAGGAGAGATGACTGACGAAAACAGGCTTTATTTTATACACACTTCCTCAACACAGACAGGAGGGGAGGTCCTTCACACAGACCCCTGTCTCACTGAGGGTGACACAAACATGATCAGTCACTGCTCTAACTGGTCTTTATAACGCTGCTGTGTCATAACTACAGCAATAACACTTAGAACACAAATAATAACACTCTTTGAATCCTCCGTGGCCAAAGCATGCCGGGAGAATCCCCGCCCCCTTAACACAGCCCCGACATTACACTGTCCCCAGAATAATAAAAGTCCAGCTCAAAAGTCCAACACGAATCCATCCAGGTGTCAGGGCGGCCGCCGTTGTTGGCAACCAGTATGTACAGGCCCGCTAGTGTCCATCTGTGCCTCGGTCGGAGTATCTGGTCGGGATGAAGGCCCCGGCTCGACCACCCACGGGGTGGATGGCTGGTACGGGGCGAGACGGTCGCGGTGGAGTAGCACGATCCGGTCTCTTTTCTGCAGCCTCACCCTGTACACCACATCCGACAGTTGCTGTAGGACCTCGTACAGTCCTGACCAATGGCTCGCCAGTTTTGGGGACAGTCCCCTTCTTCGCTCCGGGCAGAAAACCCAGACTCGATCTCCTGGTGTAAAGTCCCTCCCCTGGCAGCGGGAGTCGTATGCCTGCTTCTGCCGGCTCCCCGCTGCTGCCAGGGCCTCCCGAGCCAGTCCGTGCACTGTGTGAAGGCGTTCCTTCAAGCAAAACAAATAATCCAACCCCGGTTTGCCCTCCTCCTCTGGCTCCGGGGGGGGGGGGGGGAAACACCAAATCCACCGGTGTGCGCAGCTCATGTCCAAACATCAGTGCTGCAGGAGTGCACCGGGTGGATTCCTGTGCTGCCGTCCGGTACACCCACAGAACAAAGGGCAGATGCAGGTCCCAGTCTCGCTGTCGCTGGTCCACTAGGACAGTGAGCTGGGTGGTAAGGGTCCGGTTGAACCGTTCAACCAGGCCATCGCTCTGTGGATGCAGCGAGGTGGTCCGGGTCTTCCGGATGCCCAGTCGCCTGCAGACCTCCCTGAAGACCTCTGCCTCAAAGTTCCAACCCTGATCGCTGTGCAGTACCTCCAGTGCGCCGAACCAACAAAACATCTCGTCCACCAGTTTTGATGCTGTGGTGGCGGCGCTCTAATCAGGAACCGCGTACGCCTCTGGCCATTTGGTGAAATAATCCATTGCGACCAGCACGTAGCGGTTCCCCCGGTCCGTGGTCAGGAAAGGGCCCAGAATGTCCACTCCTACCCACTCCATCGGTGCTCCCACCCGGTACTGCTGCAAGGGGGCGTGGGATTGCTGAGTATGCCCTTTCTGAGCCATGCAGGTGTGGCAGCGATGGACATGGAGCTCTACATCCTGGTGACATCCGGGCCAGTAGAACCGGGCTCAAAGACGCTGCAGAGTCTTCATCATCCCGAAGTGGCCCACCCCCACCGCCCCGTGGACCAGCTGGAGTACGTTCGGCCGGAGCCGCTGGGGGACCTGCAGCTGCCAGACGTGACACTGACCAGCTGGAGTCTGCCACTGCTGATACACAACACCCTCGTGACAGCGGAGATTGGCCCACTGGGAGTGTAGGGCCTTGGTCTCTGGGTCCAGCACAGACACAGCCTCCCAGGTGGGCTGCTGGCCCGCGTCTAGCCACTGCCGAACCCAGGAAATGACCGGATCTCTGTCCTGCTCACTCTGCAGCTGCTGCACGCTGAGGGCCTCTGTGACGTCATCACTGGGGAGAGCTGACTGATTATCCGAGGAGGAGCTGTGCGCCACTGTGTTATTCCTGCTCACAGCGGTCCGGAGAGCAGCAGCCCGTGGGACGGCTTGGTCTCGATCCTCTGCCCGCTGGCAGTGCCGACAGTCCTCCGCAGCACAGCGACGCCGAGACAGCGCGTCAGCGTTGGCATGGAGGCGGCCTGCCCGATGCACAATCAGAAAATCATAATCCTGCAGTGCCTCTAGCCATTGTGCCAACTGTCTATCCGGCTCTTTAAAGTTCAGCAGCCAGGTCAGGGAAGCATGATCCATCCTGAGCTGGAACCTCCCCCCGTACACATACGGGCGAAAATAGCGAAGCCCCTGGATGACAGCCAACAGCTCTCTGCGAGTAATGCAATAATTCCTTTCAGCTCTGCTGAGAGTGTGGCTGAAAAAAGTAACTGCCTGCTCTCCGTGTTCTCCCTCCTGGGATAACACCGCACCGATGCCCTGGTTGCTGGCGTCCGTGTCCGCAATGAAAGGGCAGTTCGGGTCGGGATACTGCAGGATGGGGGCTCCGATGAGCGCTGAGTGAAGCCAGGAAAAAGTAGCAGCACAGCTCTCACTCCACTGAAACGCACGGCCCTTCTGTGTCAGCTGATGCAGCGGGCTGGCGATGGTGGCGAAGTCTTTCACAGGTCTCCTATAATAGGAGGCCAGTCCAACAAAACTCCGTAGCTCTCCCACATCCCATGGCACTGGCCAGATTTTTACCGCTGTCACTTTCTCTGGATCGATGGCGACTCCCGGTGCACTGACGACGTAGCCCAGGAAGGTGGTCTCCCGCCGAAATAGGTGGCATTTTCGCAGATGTAGCCGCAGCCTGGCCTGTTGGATGCCGTCCAATACTTCCCAGAGGTTGGACAGGGTGCCATCAAAGACAGCTGCGTGAACCAGCAGGTCATCCAGATAAACAATGCAGTGGCTCCGGGACACGTGAGCCAACACTCGCTCCATCAGACGTTCAAAGGTGGCCAGGGTGTTGCAAAGTCCAAACGGCATCACCTTGAACTGATACAGTCCCTGTCCGATGGAGAAGGCTGTTTTTTGGCGGGCCTCGGGCGACAGCTCTACCTGCCAATAGCTGCTGCGGAGATCCAGCAAGCTGAACCAGCTGGAGCCAGCGATGTGATCCAGGGCATCATCGATGCGGGGCAGGGGGTAAGAATCCTTGCGGGTGACGTCATTCAGGCGCTGGTAATCCACACAGAACCGCCACGAACCGTCCTTCTTCCTAACCAGCACCACCGGCGCCACCCAGGGGCTGCTGGAGGGCTCAATAATGTCTGCCTCCAGCATTTCCCATATTTTTGTTATGCTGCCACCCGCCTTGAAAAAGACAGACAGCGGGGGCGGAGCCGGATCAGCCTAGTCTCACTGGTGTCGATCCCGTGCTGCACCAAGCTGGTTCGGGTGCACTCCTCATTCTTGGCAGCAAAAACGTCCATGTAGCAGTCCAACAGCTCCCACAGCTGGCGTCTCTGTCCCGATTCCAGTCCGCTGCAGTTCTGCTGGAACAATTCCTCGACCACCTGCTGCATTTCTGCTGACACCTTGACCCGCTCCACTATGGCCCTCCCCCTTGCTGTCTGTATTGGTGGTCACACTCCCTCTGCTCGTGCTGGTGGCGCCATTGTGTTCAGTACTTGCGGTGACCTGCCCGGTTCGGTCCGCCCTGGTGGCCCCTCGATCACGCAGGCCTCTGGGTTCCTCCTCTGGGCCCTGCTGCAGAGCATGGTGGTCCAAACCCCCAGCAGAACAGGCAATCTGGTGGTGTCAATTTTTGCGCTCCATGCTGTGAGCAGATTGAGTCCAATAATGCAGGGGTCTTGAATGTCAGCCAGCCAGAAAGGGTGGTTTGTGTTCTGGCCGGCCACCCCCACCACAAGAACTCGCCGCCCTCCCAGTCTGGCGCGCTCACTGGTGGCCTGGGTGATGCAGCACCCAGTGGGTTCCCACCCCTGCAGTTCTGCCTCATCCGTACCTGGCGGCACTCTGGGTCGGACCAGGGAGATGGTAGAACCGGTGTCGATCAGGGCCCGGATCGGCGTGTTGTCCAACCTGCACTGTAGGTACATTCCTGGTGAGTATCCAATTGGCCCACACGTGGTGACAGCTCAATGGAGAAAATGTCTGTGGGAGGCGGCAGGTCCCTGTCCATGCCACCTCGCTCTAGTTTAATGTTGGCGAGGGGCCGGTTTGTCGCGGGGGTGGGTGCCGGGCAGTACCGCGCAATGTGTTCTGGCTCCTCACAGCGGAAGTACCCTTCCTCGTGTTGCTGTGGCCGTCTTCTCCTTGGCCATGCTGCTGTGGTCCGGCGCAGTTCCTCCTCCTCCTCCTTGCTCTCAGCCGTGGCCTGGAAGGCTCTCTGCCTCGGTGCCGACGCATCAGCTGCACAATCCATTAGCGGTTCCACCCGCTCCACTTCTGTCACAGCCACCTCCCAGCTGCTCACGGCATGAATCCGGATGAGGCTCTGGAGCTGGGCCGGGCGGAGCCCCCGGATGAAGTTCCGGAGGGCGAGCTTCTCCACTGCCCCCAGCTCGAAATCCGGGTAGCTCCGCCATGTCAGCAGCCATATGTCCGCTGCGTAGGCTCCCAGGCGCTCTCGGCTGCCTCGCCGGCGATTGGCCAGCTGTTCCTGGGCATGCTCAGCGTTGGCCACTCTCCCAAACCGCCTCCGGAGTGCCCCTTGTAGCGCTGGCCAGCTGCGACATTCCTCGGGCCAGAGATCGGACAGCGTGCGGAGAGCCCTTCTCTCCAGGGCCAGCACGACCTGCACGGCGGTCTCTTTGGGTGGCCAGCCGTTCAGCACAGCAGCCAGCTCGACCTGGACCAGATAGTCATCCAGCAGGGTTTCACCGTTAAAGCGGGGAAGTTTGGCCTGCTGGCAGATGGGTGGGACGGTCGCCTCTTGGTCAATTGCCGCCCCTGGTCGCAGTGGAATCGCCGGCCTGTCCTGCCCTAAAAAGGGCAGGAAGCAGAGCTGATCTGCTCTGCTTGGCCCGTCCTGCCTTGAGAAAGGCAGAAGGTGGGGTACGCTGGTCCCGTCGGGTCCGCTGCTCCATTCATCCCGGCGAGAAACTCCGGGGGTTGGTGTATCAGCTCTGTCATCCATTCCCAGCTGAGCGATGAACCGCTCCAGCTGCTGAATCTCTGCTCTGATTCTGGCTTCCATCTGCTCCATATCCCACTCCTGACACCAGTGTGACGTTGTGAAGGTTCACACAAGAAAGGAGAGATGACTGTGACGAAAACGGGCTTTATTTTATACACACCGACTCAACACAGACAGGGGGGGGGGGGGCGGTCATTCACACAGACCCCCGTCTCACTGAGGGTGACACAAACACATGATCAGTCACTGCTCTGACTGGTCTTTATAACACTGCTGTGTCATTATAACGCAGCCACAATGACACAGCAATAACACTTAGAACACACGAATAATAACACTCTTTGAATCCTCCGTGGCCAAAGCATGCCAGGAGAATCCCCGCCCTCTTAACACAGCCCCGACGTTACAATATCATTCAAACCACAACACGCAGTTGACTGTTTACATCCCACGACTCCTCCCCTCCGGATCCGCTCACATCTCTGACCCCCAGTAAGACTATCCAGCACCAGTCCCATTTTTGTCAGCCTCCACCATCTGGTCTGGAAATTCATTCACTACCCACCTTCCCCATTAGGACATTGATCACGGACAGACCTCCATCCATAAAACATACAGTTCATAAGAACTCACGCCCACGTTGCCTACGTTCTGTGGATCAGTCTCCAAACAATAATACACAGAAAACAAATTACCCACTCATAAATAACTCACCACCTACCCTAAATATGGCTCTTTTAAATATACAGTCACTCATGAACAAGACTTTTATCATCAATGACCTGATTCTAGATAATAAGATTGACTGTCTATTGTTAACAGAGACATGGCTTGGCACGGATGCACCAGCGGTTCTCACTGAGGCCTCCCCACCAAATTTTAGTTCATTTTTTTCCATAAGAAAGGGCAGGAAGGGTGAGGGTACTGCATCAATTTTTTCTTCCTCACTTGCAGTAAAACAAATTTTACTTGATCAATATACCGCATTTGAGCACCACACTTTTGTCTTTAGCAGCCCCACAATTTTATGCGTCACAGTTTACAGACCACCCAAATACTGCCCTGTTTTTATTAATGAGTTCTCTGACTTTATCAATAATTTACTCCTCATATAATTTTATTCTCATTTCTGGTGATTTTAATCTACACATTGATAGGCAGGGTGACCATATGTCAGAAGATTTTAATGACCTGCTCACGTCCATGAATTTTATTCAACATGTCATGCAGCCGACTCACAACAGGGGACGCACTCTGGATCTTGTCATTAGCCATGGCCTGCCCACAAGTGTGTCCTGTGTTGTTGACTTGGCTGTATCTGACCATTACTGTGTGTTTTTTAACATCACTGGTTTTATGCAACAGGAGACCTTGGTGCGAACTGTGAGGAAGCGCCATCTGACACCTGAAGTGGCTGCTGATTTTATCAAACCGTTACGCAATACTCCCCCAGTTATTTCACCTGCATCATGTGATTTTATTGTTGATAATTTTAACAGTAAATTAAGATCAACCATTGACAGAGTTGCCCCAATAATCACAAGGACAGTTAGGAATAAAGCAAAGCCTCCATGGAGAAATAACCAAATCCAAAAACTGAAAAGAGACTGCAGGATGGCTGAGAGGAATTGGAGGAAAAACAAATTAACTATCAATTACCAAATACTACAGAATGGGACCATTTTTATTTATTTTGGGACCATTATTATTCAATATGTATATAAATGATATATGTAAAGTTTCAGAAAAAATGGACTTAATATTGTTTGCTGATGACACTAATCTGCTATGCAGTGGAAACAATTTGGAACAACTTCTGGATACACTCGGAAAGGAATTAGGAAAGCTGAAACTGTGGTTTGATTCAAACAAATTAACACTCAATTTAAGCAAGACAAAATTTATAGTCTTTAACAACCATCACAACTACCCAGTACCCAAACTCAGTGTAAATGGTGTAGAGATTGAAAGGGTATCCGAAACTAAATTCCTTGGAGTAATAATTGATAACAAACTGTGTTGGAAGCCACATATTAATTATATAAAAGGTAAAGTATCCAAATCAATTGCAATATTACACAGAGTGAAAAATTTGCTGAATCAACCCATACTATACACCTTGTATCATTCATTAATACTCCCATACATGACATATTGTAATGAAGTATGGGGAAATACATATAAAACAAACATATATCCACTCTTTATGCTTCAAAAGAGAGCTATTAGAATAATCAACAAAGCAGCTTACAAGGAACCAACAAACCCACTTTTTCTTAAACAAAAAACTCTCAAGTTGAAAGATCTGATTGACTTTAAAACCGCAATAATAATGTTCAAAGTGAAGAATCTATCACTGCCCGCAAATATCCAAAAGTTGTTCCAAACAAGGGAGAAACGATATCACTTCAGAGGAACATGTATATTTCAAAAGCCTACAGTGAGAACAACCACCAAGCAACACTGTATTTCAGTGCAAGGAGTCAGATTATGGAACGATTTTGGACCTGAATTAAAATCATGTACAAAGCTTGGACAATTTAAACAAAAACTAAAGGAAGAAATACTCCAAACATATTTACAAGACGACATGTAAACTCACATAAGGATTGACATTTCCAGCCTGTGTTGTGTTGTAGCTTAGTTTTTTCTTTTTTTCTTTTTTTCTCTGTGACACTATGTCTTAGATTTGTTTTTGAATAGTAACCGCTTAACTTAGACTAGCTCAGTTTTCTTTTTCTCTCAGTCACATTTTGTCTTAGCCTTGTTTTAAATTGTAATCGCTCTTGTCTTGTTTTCTCTTTTTTCTCCTTTGAATTCTTGGATGGAATATGGGTGGGCAATATAAGCTGCGGCTTCAGCCATCACCCATTTCGGATAACTCACGTGGAATTGTATAGTAGAAGGAGTCTTTGTCTAATTTGACCTTGTTGTTATATTATACAGTTTCTTTTAACCTGTAATGTACTATCCGAAATAAATAAAATTCATTCAATTCATACAGAATAAATTAAAAATATACAATAACGCAGTCAAGAGATCGAGAACTGAGTATTTTTCCAACATAATGTCAACCCATATCAATAATCCTAAAAGTCCTTTTTGCAACCACTGATCTGTTAATCAACCCAGATTTTAATAAAAACACAAACCTGCCATCCAACTCTCTCTGTGAGAGTTTTGCAGACCACTTCAGGTGCAAGGTTGATTCTATTAGATCCAAAATTTTATCTGACCAGAAGACTGCTTTTAATGGAATCTTGGACTCACCTTTAGCTGAGGAAACACTGGACTGTTTTACCCTGGTTGATGCTAAGATGCTTGGCAGAGTTTTCTCCCAGGTAAACTTGACCTCCTGCCTTTTAGATCTGATTCCCACATCACTTTTTAAAACATTTTATGGATTCTTCGAACATGAGATTTTAAACATTGTAAATTGCTCTCTTCAGACTGGTGTTTTCCCTGCTGCCTTTAAAACGGCTGTGGTGAAGCCCCTTTTGAAGAAGAGTAATTTAGATCTTGATATCCTCAGTAACTATCGACCTGTATCCAATTTACTGTTTTTAAGTAAAGTTTTAGAAAAAAATGTTTTTATCCAGTTAAACAATTTTCTTATGGACCACAACATTCTTGAGAAATTTCAGTCTGGTTATAGGACAAACCACAGTACCGAGACAGCCCTTTTAAAAATCGTTAATGATACAGTATCAGGTGTAACATGGACTCCCACAAACTGTCAGTCCTGGTGCTGCTGGATCTCAGCGCTGCCTTTGATACAGTAGATCACCACATTTTATTACGCAGACTCAAACACCTGGTGAGCCCCTCAGGTACTGTTCTCGAATGGTTTCATTCCTATCTCACAGACCGCCGCTATTTTGTAAGTATGGATACATGTTCTTCAGCAATCCATGAAATCAAGTGTGGGATACCCCAAGGTTCAATTTTAGGGCCAGTACTTTTTAATCTTTATATGTTACCACTTGGGGATGTTATCAGGAGACATGGCATCAATTTTCGTAGCTATGCTGATAATACTCAACTGTACATTGCCATGTCTCCTGATGACACAAAACCAGTTAATGCCCTTTTGAACTGTATTTTAGATATAAAGTCATGGATGGCAGAGAACTTCCTACAGCTCAACCAGGGCAAAACAGAAGTTTTAATCATTGGTCCTGAAGACAAGAGAGAGAAACTTCTGCCAAAATTGCTAGGTCTAAAACCTACACGTTGTGTCAAGAACCTGGGCGTCCTTTTAGACTCTGACTTTAATTTTATTTCACACATTAAAAATGTAACAAAGTTCCGGTCTGGACACCATGGTGATAGCAGCTTAACGCTGAAGCTCCCAGACCCGATCCGTGAAAATACCTTGAAAATCAGATTTAACGGATATTTGGAAAAGTGAAAATCAAAAGACAAAGTCATTATGCCTAAAGGAAAACAGAAGAGATCGACATTTACCAGGCCAAGACACGCATCGGCCGGAGAAACTGACCTGGAGGACATCCACTCGGAAGCGGAGTTGCTGAATGAAGCTAGCAATACGGTTAGCTTAAAAATGGTACTTCAAGAATTAAGACAATTTCGCCGAGAGTGTTGGGCCGAATTTCGTGAAATTAAAGACGAAATAAAAAGGACAAACAGCTGAGTGGACCAGGCTGAGGAAAGAGTCATGGAAGCAGAGGAAAGAATTAAAAGGGCTGGAAGAAACCGTGCTGGAACTACTCAAACGACAGTCAAGACTGGAGGCTAAGCTAACCGACCAAGAAGGAAGACTAAGAAGAGACAACATAAGAATTCATGGTCCGAAAGAAGGAGTCGAGGACGGTTTCACCACAATGGCTGCATGCGTGGAATCCATACTGAGAGAGAAGTTGGAAATTCCCCAATCCACCGACTTGAAGATAGAAAGGGAGCACCATACATTAGCCCCAAGGCCGTCGGCGGAAGCGCCACCAAGCTCGGTGGTGGTGAAGTTCTCCAACTCCAGAATAAAAGAAGAGGTTATGAGACTGGCTTGGCAGAAAAAAGGATTTATGCACCAAGAGAGAAAAGTTTTTGTGGAGCATGACTACGCCCCGGAGGTCCTTAAAAAGCGTCGGGAATACGACGCTAAAAAGGTACTACTGTGGAGCATGTAAATAATGAGGCGGATTTGGCTCAGACGATTTATTACACATCTCACACAAGAAGCATAGACAGAATGACATCTCAGCAAAGACTCTTCTCTTAAATACTATGGCATTCCTCTAGAAGCTTCTCACACACAAAAGGTCACATTGCATTCACTTCCTTAATCCTTTACCATTCCTCTAGAAGTTTCTAACACACAAAAGGTCACACTGCATTCATCCTTCACACCTCCCTGTTATCTCACCAGGGAACCTCTGCTCTTTGTTCTTGTCTAAGATGTTACACAATTAAGCTTTCCCCATGTGCCGCCATACCACCCCCCTGAGCATATTGGATAGAACAATAGAATAACAGTCCGTATGTTGTGATAGAACCATTAAACATCAATCCACATGCTGCTTGGGCTTCAGTCTTCTCCCGTATCTGCTGTAACCAGGATTCACCTCCTCCGCGGCGCTGTCATGCTGGGGGGTTGATGTTTGGGGGTGAAAACTTTTTGTCTGTCCGTGTGGGTGCTCTGGGGAATCTTTTCTCTGGGGAGCTCCCCGTGGGGGTCTTCCACGCCGAGGGGCCCTCGCCAACAGCACTTGCTCTTCCGCCACCACGAAAGCAGGTTTGAGTCTGTCTATGCCAATCTTTTCCCTCCTACCCCCCAAATCTAGCAAAAAATGCTTATCCCCTGTTTCCAGCACTCTGAACGGTCCATCATTGGGTGGTCGCAATGGAGGGCGGTGGGCGTCGTGTCTGACAAACACGAACTCTGCGTTTTTCAAAGTTTTAGGCACAAAAACACGCAGAAAACTGTGGTGGGCAGGGCCCGGCAGCGTGCTTGTGTCTATGCTACGCTGCAACAGCTGAGACGGGGAGCTGCCCGGCGTGGGATTATCTGGCAGAAACTCCCCGGGCAGCCAAAGTGGTTGCGCAAAAACGAGTTCAGCCGGGGAAGCTTCCAGATGCTCTTTAGGCGCAGAACGTAACCCCAATAAAACCCACGGTAGCTTGTCTACCCAATTTGCATCCGTCAGTGAAGCCCTGAGAGCCGCTTTCAATGATCTATGAAAACGTTCGCATAACCCATTAGCCTGTGGATTGTACGCGGTTGTGCGGTGAATTGTGACACCCAGGCTGCGGACCATTGTTGACCAGAGTTCGGAAACAAATTGAGGGCCTCTGTCGGACGTAATGTCTGACGGGACTCCAAAACGCGCCACCCATGCTGTTAAAAACTCGCGCGCCACCTCCTCCGCTGTGGTTGCGGCCACCGGAACCGCTTCCGGCCAGCGCGTGGTGCGGTCCACCATTGTCAGGAGGTGCGTGCACCCCTGTGATGGCAGGAGGGGGCCCACGAGGTCCACGTGAACATGGTCAAACCTCTTAGCCGGAATACGAAATGGCTCCAAGGGAGCCTTTGTGTGTCTGTGTACTTTGGCTCGTTGGCACGCCACGCAGGCTGCCGCCCACTCTTTCACTTGTTTGCGAAGGCTCGGCCACACGAATTTCTCCCCTACCATTTTGACCGACACTCGCACTCCCGGGTACGCCAAAGAATGAATCGAGACAAACACGCGGCGACGCCACGCGGCCGGGACCACGGGACGCAGGTGCCCCGTGGAGACATCGCAGATTAGGGGGGGCATGCCGTCTTGCAGCACCCTGCTCTCCAGCCTTAACCCTGTTGGTCCAGACTGGAGCGCGCGCACGTCCGCGTCACTAACCTGCTCCGCGGCCATGGCTGCGTAATCTATCCCCACGCAGACCGGGGCCGCCACGGCGCACGAGAGTCAGTCTGCCACTATATTCAGTTTACCCGACACATGCTGAATATCGGTAGTAAACTGTGAGATCGCGGCCAGCTGTCTCTGCTGCCGGCCCGACCACGGTTCTGAAACCTTGGCCATCGCGAATGTTAGCGGCTTGTGGTCAACGAACGCGGTGAAACTGCGCCCTTCCAGCCAGAACTGGAAGTGGCGAATGGCCAGGTGGAGAGCCAGCAACTCCCTGTCGAACGCTCTGTATTTACGTTCACTGTCGCGCAAAGTCCTGCTGAAAAAGGCAAGCGGCTACCAAGCCCCGGCTACGCGCTGCTCCACGACCGCCCCTATGACCACATCTGAAGCGTCAGTGGTGAGCGCTATGTGGGCCATTGGGTCTGGATGTGCCAGCAATGCAGCGTTTGCCAGGGCTGCTTTGACTTCCGAGAACACCCGCTCTCGCTCCGGGGTCCATTCGATCTTATCCGCGGGTTTCTGTTTTTTGAGCGCGGCGTACAGTGGTTGCATGAGCTGCGCTGTGCGGGGAAGGAAACGGTTATAAAAGTTCACCATTCCCAAAAATTCTTGTAGCGCCCTGACCGTTTGCAGGTGGGGAAAATCTGCTACTGCGCGCACTTTGTCAGGCAGCGGAACCGCTCCTTCAGGAGAGACGCGGTGCCCCAAAAAATCAATCCCCGTCACCCCGAACTGACATTTCGCTGGGTTGATTATTAACCCGTGCTCTTCCAACCTCCGGAAAACCGTCGTGAGGTGGGTTTCGTGTTCGTCTTCGGTCGCGCTGGCTACCAAGATATCGTCCAGGTAGACGAACACGAAAGGGAGATCGCGCAGCACTGCATCCATCATGCGTTGGAACGTCTGTGCAGCCCCTTTAAGCCCAAATGGCATGCGCAAAAACTCGAATAAACCAAACGGAGTTATTACCGCTGTTTTGGGTATGTCCTCAGTGCGCACTGTTACTTGATGGTAACCGCGGACCAAGTCTATTTTAGAAAAAACGCGCGCTCCTGCCAGGTGAACGGAAAAATCCTGAATGTGAGGAATTGGGTAGCGGTCGTGCGCTGTGGCGTTGTTCAACCTGCGGAAACCCCGCAAGGTCGCCACAAACCCTCAGCTTTAGGGACCATGTGTAGCAGGGAAGTCCATGGGCTGTTTGAGCACCTGATGATGCCCAACCTCTCCAGGTTGGCGAACTCCTCGTGCACTATGGCCAGTTTAGCTGCGTCCAAGCGCTGAGGTCTTGCAAAAACGGGTGGCCCGATGGTGGTGATAAAATGCTCCACCCCGTGTTTAGCGATGGCTGCCGAAAACGTCGGGACAGTGACTGCTGGGAACTGAGTGAGCAGTGTGTGGAACTGACCGCATGTAGCTGTGACGTTGGCTTGTGCTGTTGGCCGGGTCACTCGAGCTATACAGGGGAGAGAGTCAAAGGACAGTGCATTAACTAGGCGTCTGTTAGCGACATCTACCAACAAACCATGTGCACACAGAAAATCAGCCCCCAGTATATGGAAATTCAATGCTGCTATGACAAAAGTCCACTCAAATGTACGGCCGTGTAGAGACAAGAGTAGAGTCCTCTCACCAAAGGTCTTAATCTCCGAGCTGTTTGCTGCTGCCATCTCGGGGCCGCTAGATCCTGCCAGCCGGTCAGCGTAGGTCGGCTGGATGAAACTCTTCTGGGCACCGGTGTCCACGAGGAAATGCTTCCCTGAGCGTGCGTCCGTCAAGTAGAGCAGCTTGTTCTCCTTCCCGAGGGTCGCGGCTGCTACCGACCTCCGGTCTTGTCGTTTCCCGAGTCGCTTGAATTGGCACGGTGGTATACATTTGCGTGCCCTCTCTGCGAAGCGGCGGTGGTAGAAACAAAGCATGTCTCCCCCACATTCCTTGGCCCCTGCTGCTGCTGTCGTCGGTGGCTCTGCTGCTGCCGTCGATGGCTCTTCGCCTCCTCCGGCCATCGCGCCGAGCTCCGTCGCTGCCGCAATGGTCGTGAACTCTCTGCTGGCGACGATGATCCGGTTTGCTTCTCGGGCTAGTGCACGATAGTCCCGCTTGGCCAGCCACGGCGAATTGGCCAGGGTCGCTCTCGCCGCTGATGGAAGGTTCTGGAGGAAGAGGTGGGTAAAAATAAAATGGTCATCGTCTGTGCCCTTTAACCTCAGCATCTTCTCCATCAGGTCTATGGCCGACCCGTCTCCCAACCTGGTCCGCGTCAGGAGTCTCTCTGCTCTCTCACCATCTGAGAGTGTGTAGTGCTGGATGAGCGCAGTCTTCAGCGCGCCGTACTTGTCGTCGGTTGGTGGCTGATCAAGCAGGCTCTCTACATGCTGAGCCATGCGGGCGTCGAGCGCTGCGACCACATAGTGGAACTTTGTGTCATCCGCCGATATCCCCCGGAGGGCGAACTGCGCCTCGACTAGGTGGAACCAGGAGCGTGGGTTGTGCTGCCAAAAATCCGGTAGCTTGATCGCAACAGCACATGCGTGGCTGGGGGTTCCCATCGAGGTTGGCTCCGGGGATCTTTCACCGTGTTCCACGATTCGTCTTGGGTCACCAGTGTGGAGCGTGTAAATAATGAGGCGGATTTGGCTCAGACGATTTATTACACATCTCACACAAGAAGCATAGACAGAATGACATCACAGCAAAGACTCTTCTCTTAAATACTATGGCATTCCTCTAGAAGCTTCTAACACACAAAAGGTCACATTGCATTCACTTCCTTAATCCTTTACCATTCCTCTAGAAGTTTCTAACACACAAAAGGTCACACTGCATTCATCCTTCACACCTCCCTGTTATCTCACCAGGGAACCTCTGCTCTTTGTTCTTGTCTACAGTATGTTACACAATTAAGCTTTCCCCATGTGCCGCCATACTACGAGAGAAGAAACTGCGCTTTCAAGCTTCATTTCCGGCGAAGCTGCGGGTTTTTTACGGGGAAGAGACGTGTCTCTACAACTCGGCGGAAGAAGCAACCAGGGATATGGCGAGAAGAGGGCTCCCGGTAACGGTGTATAAACCCGCAGCAGACCCAATCGAAAGAATCAAGGCTCAAACGTGGTGCACACAGAGACCCTCAAAATCCATGAGCCAGCAGTGGGAAACCCAGCTCCAGGGCTATAAGGAAAAACTGAGCGTTTACAGGAGGGAATAACGATATTTTTAGTCAATCTGTGCATCCAACGCTCCTCCTACAAGGTAACAAACATTAAAGGAGATGCAGAATCAGCAAGTGGTAAAACATTTCATGGAACAGACATATTAGAAACAAATAAGTCTTTTTAAAAAAAAAAAAAAAAAACTTGTTAAAATAGAAATGTGACAATGAACCACATGATCTCTCCACACTAACAAATACTGTATTAATGTGATTGTTTGCTGTGATGGTGGTGGGAGGTTGCACACAATTTCATAGGGTATAGGCATAAAAAAAAAAAAATAAAATCATTACAAGTTCGGATTGGGATCTGAAATTCACGTTAAAAACATGGGACAACTTACAGGGGTAAGAGAGGGCCCTCAACACGTAACAGAGTTTGAGGAATTTCCCTCAGAGCCAACACTCCATCAAGGCTTCTCTAAAGTCACTAAAAAGACCTCAGCTCAGGAAGATCTTTTGTCAGTTTTTTGTTTTAAAGTTTTATATACTATGTTCTTAATGTTTTTTATGTTCCTAATGTTCTTTCAGTTTCTGAGTTACATAAAAGAGGGCCACCACACTGTTATACTAAATAAGACAACACAATGGAGAAACAGGGTGTAACCAAAATAATCTCATATAATGTAAAAGGGATCCTGAATCCAGTTAAAAGATCCAAGATTCTAGGCAAAATGAAAAAAGACAAAGCAGGAATAATATTTTTACAGGAAACCC
The DNA here is from genome assembly GCA_020510985.1 of Pholidichthys leucotaenia. Lineage (NCBI taxonomy): Eukaryota > Metazoa > Chordata > Actinopteri > Cichliformes > Pholidichthyidae > Pholidichthys > Pholidichthys leucotaenia. Next base: position 356,417,261 of record CM035843.1, on the reverse strand, counting down.
ACCTAACAGACGTGGAGCACACTAAACTTAATAGACAAGGGTTAAAATGATCTCTTCATCTTCATATAAGTCAGGGAGGAGGAGGGGGTTAGCGACATTGATCTCAACCAAAATTATATTTGGAAAAAAAAAAATCAAAACACAAAGATAAAGAAGGGAGATCCAGCATGGTACTTGGTCGGCTAGAGGGAGAAGATATCACCCTGCTGAATGTATATGCACCTCCAGGGGCTAACTGGAAATTTTATAAAAATGTATTTGACCTAATGATAACTAAAGCCCAAGGTTTAGTGATATGTGGTGGAGACTTCAATCTAAGACTGAATCCATACTGGGATGCATCAGGTAATTCTCCACATCAAAATAACACTCAAAGTAGAAAAACTCGGATGCTACTAAAAGAAATGGGGAATCTGTGACGTGTGGAGGGAATTCAACTCCAGTGTAAAAGATTATACATTTTACTCAGCACCACATTCATCATACTCAAGGACTGACTATTTTTTATGTTTAATAGAGATACTGGAAGAGTAAAAACATGTAAAATAGGACTGATGGATCTCTCTGACCACAGTCCGATCTACAGTATATGGACTTAAGTATCCAAAAATACACAAATAATACATTTTCTTGGAGGTTAAATTCAAATGTGCTGAAAGGACCACTGAAAGATGAATTTGAATCAGATATTCTTAGATATTTGGAAGAAAATGATAATGGAGAAATATCCCCTTTAATACTGTGGGACGCATGCAAAGCTGTAATAAGGGGAAAGATTATCGCAAAACTGGCAATCCAAAAGAAACTGAGACAAGAAAAACTAATCACATTAGAGTCAGAACTTAAACTAGAAAAAGAGCACAAAGACAACACTCATTCTAATGACTCGCTCAAAATTAAGGAAATTAAAAAACAAATGAGATCTACACAATAGAAATCCAGAAGAAACTTACATTTCTGAAACAAAAATACTATGAAACAGGTAGCAAATCGGCAAAATTACTAGCCTATAAATTGAGGAAACAACAAACGGAGAGAGCAATCTACAAAATCAGAGCCCCAGTATCAAAGGAAATAAAATTTAGAATTCAGGAAATTCTTAAAAGCTTCGAGAACTACTACAAGAACTTGTACTCCCTCAAAAAACATAAAAACGCATCAGAAGCCTTCCTAAATACATTAAACCTTCCCCAGCTTAATGAGTAACAAAATAAAACACTATTGTCAGAAATACAACCTAAAGAATTAGAAAAAGCAATTATGAAACTTAAAGCTAACAAATCCCCAGGAGCAGATGGCTTTACAGCAGAGTGGTACAAAACCTTTAACCTCTTGCACTCCGTTGTTCCGCGGGCGGGCAAGTCTCTGCGTCCTAAGGCGCACGAGAGCGCACTCGTGCGCCCTCGTGCGCATGACGCATGATAAGGATATTGATGGTGGTGGTGTAGGTGGTGTGGCCTCCAAGCGCCACTGAAAAAAAAAGCTGCAAACACAGCCGCGAACAGATTAGTTCATCTGATTGACCTCTCATTCGACTAATAAGAGCCTTGAATTGGGTTTCTGAAACCTTGAAGAGCCAATGAATGAAAACCTAGGAAGAAGGACCCACCTCCCAACGCTTTGAATGCAGTGAGCCAATTGAAGCAGAGAAGTTCGTGAGCTGTTTTTTTTTAAGGCTGGGTGAAGACTGGCTGCTGCAGCGGATCAAAAAAGGACACAGGAAGAGCCCCATAGACCCAGCAGCATGGAGACCATCCACAAATGCAACCTGTGTGACAGGGAGTGCCATTCGTGGATCGGCATGTTCGGCCACAGGCGGTGCTTATTTTGTATTGGTTCCAGCAGAGTAGACGTTATGATTTCTTCCATGGTCATTATAGACCGACGGAGGCTGACGACGAAGGCTGAGTGACACACACGCCTTCGTCAGTCTTTTTTTAATTACTACTGTTATTTGTTTTGAAAAATCGTTCGCCAAAAACCGCAATCATGGAAGCACAAAACCGCAATAATGGAATTATGTTTTGATCGAGTCGCGAGACCAGAACCAGAGCGGACCAGCGTCGCGTTCGTCTGACAATGAGGAAGAGACATTCGCCAAGACTCCGCTGTGAAGAGGTAAGGTGTTATAAGCTAAATTATTCTCTATCCCTGAAAATTGTAATCCAAAATGACTTTTGACCGATCAGTAAATTACAGCTGTGCGGTTCACGAAGTCTGAAGTTCGTGCGCCGCGGTACAAGGGGTTGCTCGCAGTGTACAGGCTGTGAACGCCCCCCCACCCCCGCTATTCTTCTGCAGCGAGGGGGGGGAGCCGCGGTGATTGCACTGCTGTCCTACATCACCACATAAGGCTAATCCGTTGTGTAGCGATGGCTGAAGTCCATCCTCTGTAGCGAGCGGGGGGGGGGGGGGACAACCCCCCCACACACACACAGTAGCGAGGGGGGGGGAAAGCCGCTGTGACAGCGTTGCTGTGGAAACATGCAACGAGTGTAATCTGTCATGTAGCGAGGGCCGAACTCTGTCCTTGGTAGCGGGGGAGGGAACGACCCCCCCCCCACACACACACACACACACACAGACACAGCCCTGAGTGTGACCTTTCCTTTGAGCCTAAAATGAAGCTTCTACATTGAATTATTCAAAAGTTACAGACGTTTTTCCAAACTGTGCCATTTGGCACAATTTGGCACAGTTCCAAAACGCCTGGGAACAGCCTGAGAACAAAGCTGTGTAAAATATTCATTTTTTGTGGTATTGTTACCAAATTTGGATCTCAGCTGGATAACCCTTGGTTCTACATTTCTGTTGCATTTTCCAGCCGGATCGGACAGCTGTGTGTTATTTGCAAGCATTTGTATCCAAAAAAACACTGTGTCCAAATTTTGTTTCTTCAAGTTCAGTATGTTTAGATGACTGTAACTCAGTGGCCGGAGCACGTAGAGAGATTATGTTTTTTTTGCCAAAAAATTCAAAGTGTTTTCTTTTAAATGAGACCAACCCCATGAAGATGCTGTAAAGGGTTGAAGAACAGCTTTCGATTTACTTTGGGCACATTATTTTTTGGCATTTTTAGGAAAATTGCCCGGAGTGCAAGAGGTTAAACAGCAACTATCTCCTCTCCTCCTGAAAACATTTAACTATGTCCTCCACACAGGGGAAATCCCCCCTCCTGGAGAGAAGGGGTCATTGCAGTCATACCTAAACATGAAAAGGATAAACTAGACTGCTCCAACTACAGACCAATCAGTGTGTTAAATCAGGACTATAAGCTTTTTACCACTATCCTTGCCAAAAGGTTAGAAAATATACTGACAGACTTAATTCATTTAGACCAAACAGGTTTTATAAGACAAAGACAGACACAAGATAACATTAGACGCACTTTACACATAATTCATCATGTAAAAAAAATAATTTAAATGCAGCCATATTGGGATTAGATGCTGAAAAAGCATTTGATTCGGTTGACTGGTCTTTCCTATATAGAATCTTATCCAGTTTCAATTTTCATAACAACTTCGTTAGAACTATCCAGGCATTATATAAAAAACCAACAGCTAAAATAAGGATTAACGGTAAATTATCATCATCTTTTGAACTGGAAAGAGGATGTCGTCAGGGCTGCCCCTTGCCTCCACTGCTCTTTGCAATCTTCATAGAACCTCTGAGCCAATAGATAAGACAGAATCAAAAAATTCAAGGTATTACACTTGGTCAGAAGGAACATAAAATAGCACTCTTTGCTGATGACATTTTAATATACCTGGGGCAGCCGGACACCTCTTTTCCAGAACTGATCTCAGTTTTTTCAGAGTATGGAGATTTATCGGGGTACGAATTAAACATGTATAAAACCCAAATTTTAACATTCAACTATGACCCAAATCAATATTTACTAAGCAAACTCAAAACTAACTGGGAGATGGAATCTATGAAATATCTGGGGGTCAATATCCCGAAACAACTTAACAAAATTATAACACTAAACTATGATCCACTGATGGCAAAAATAAAATCTGATCTACCAAGATGGAATATGATACCATTCTTGGGTACTGCACAAAGAATTGAAGCAGTCAGAATGAATATACTTCCACGTCTTCTGTACCTTTTCCAAACAATACCGGTAGAACCTCCCAAAAAAACATGGCAAGAACTGGACAGAAGGATCTCAAGATTCATATGGCAGGGCAAGAGACCTAGAATCAGATATAGAACCCTACAGCTAAACAAAGACAAAGGTGGGCTCGCGCTGCCAAATATCAGGAACTATTATGACTATTATGACTATTATGACTTCCAGCCACCGCCTGGAAGCAGCTCTGCGATCCACATGGTGAGGACATCGATGGCCTCATTCACACCTTCACGGGCTACCTCAGCTTCTGTACGGACAAATCCATTCCCACCAAGACCATACGGTGTTGCTCAAACAACAAACCCTGGATCAACCCTGAGATTAAAACACTTCTGAGAGAGAAGAAGAGGATCTTCAGGTTGGGGAACAGGGAGATGCTGAAGTCCGTACAGAGGGAGCTGAGGAGAAAGATCAGAGAAGGCAAGGACAGCTTCAGGAGGAAGATGGAGGACAAGCTGCAACAGAGCGACATCAGCAGGGTCTGGAGAAACCTCAAAACCATCTCTGGGCTCCAGAATACCTCCCCCCAGGCCACGGGGGGCAGGGAGTGGGTGAACAATCTGAATTTGTTTTTCAATAGGTTTGACCAACCGCCCTCCCCCCTGACTGCACAACAACCACTGCTGCCTGTAAAGACATCAAGTCCTGCTGCCCACTCCCCACTCCACCAACACCCCCCCACTCCCAACACACAGCCCCCCATCCTGACCCTGACCAGGACCCAGGTGAGGATGGAGCTGAGGAAGATCAAGGCGAGGAAGGCGTCGGGACCGGACGGCATCAGCGCAAAGCTCCTCAAGTCCTGTGCAGACCAGCTGTGTGGGATTGTGACGTACATCTTCAACCTGAGCCTGAAGCTGGGGAGGGTACCACAGCTGTGGAAAACATCTTGTGTGGTACCTGTACCAAAAACTTCCCACCCCAAAGACCTGAACAGCTACAGACCGGTGGCCTTGACGTCCCACTTGATGAAGACCCTGGAGAGACTGCTCCTTGCTCACCTCCGCCCCCTGGTGGAACCAGCAATGGATCCACTCCAGTTCGCCTACCAGCATGGCATTGGGGTGGAGGATGTGGTGATCTTCCTCCTTCACCGTTCTCTGTCCCACCTGGAGAAGCCCGGGAATGCGGTGAGGATCATGTTCTTTGACTTCTCCAGTGCTTTCAACACCATCCAACCGATGATCCTGAAGGACAAGCTGCTGCGCGCAGGGGTGGACCAGCACCTGTCATCATGGATCCTGGACTACCTCACGAACCGGCCTCAGTTTGTGAGAACCCGGGACTGTGTGTCCGACACGATCATCAGTAGCACGGGGGCCCCCCAGGGAACAGTGTTGGCTCCCTTCCTGTTCACTCTTTATACTGCGGACTTCTCACACAACACAACACACTGCCATCTACAGAAGTTCTCTGATGACTTTGCGATCGTTGGCCTCATCTCCAATGGAGATGAAGCTGAGTACAGAGGGCTTATCCAGGACTTCGTGGACTGGTGCCATCGGAACTGCCTCCAGATCAACGCGAGGAAAACTAAGGAGCTGGTGGTGGACTGCCGCAGGCAAGGACAACCCCTCACAGCACCAGTAAATATACAGGGAACAGACATTGAGATGGTGACATCCTACAAGTACCTGGGTGTTCATCTGAACAATAAACTAGACTGGTCACACAATACTGATGCACTCTACAAGAAGGGACAGCGCAGGCTGTTCCTACTGAGGAGACTCAGGTCTTTTGGTGTACAAGGGGCGCTGCTGAAGACATTCTATGACACGGTGGTGGCATCAGCCATCACTTTTGGAGTGGTCTACTGGGGCAGTGGCATTACTGCAGCCGATAGGAAGAGACTGAACAAACTGATCAAGAAAGCTAGCTCCGTCCTGGGGCAGCGCCTTGATCCGGTGGAGGAGATTGGAGAGAGAAGGACGGTGGCTAAACTGTCATCTCTGCTGGAGTCCGAGTTCCACCCTATGCAGGACATACTGAATGCACTGAGGAGCTCATTTAGCAGCAGACTGCATCATCCCAGGTGCACAACCGAGAGGTTTCGCAGGTCCTTCCTATCAACGGCTGTCAGACTGTACAACCTAAGCAGGGCTGCTCGCAGAGATAGCAAAAAGACGTAACAACCTAATAGTTTTTTTGAATGCAAAAGATGCAATAGACTTACACAATGGTCCCCTCCGGCATACAACTAGGACAATACCGGTAGCTACAGAGGGTGAGAATATGTATGGGCACATAATCATACCATGTAGGATAACTAAGTAGACGGTTGTGCTGTTTCATCCCATCTAGCAACAATGCTCTGCACTGTGTGTGTTTATACATTTACATACTTATTCCATCTAGCTACAATGCTCCGCACTGGGTGTGTTTATGTTTATGTTTATATTTATATATCTATATATTCATTCCATCTAGCTACAATGCTCCGCACTGTGTGTTTATATATCTACATATTATTCCATCTAGCTACATTGCTCCGCACTGTGTTTATATATTTACATATTTTTTCCACCTAGCTGCAATGCTCCGTACTGTGTTTATATATCTACATATTATTCCATCTAGCTACATTGCTCCGCACTGTGTTTATATATTTACATATTTATTCCATCTAGCTGCAATGCTCCGTACTGTGTTTATATACTCATATATTTATCCCATCCAGCTACAATGCTCTACACTGTGTGTATATATATATATATTTAAAGTAATATGTACATATGTATATTAGCTGCACTTGCTTGCTTGCTTTTTTTTTTTCTTGCCTTCTGATTGTTGCTCTGAGTGTTGCTATTCCTGTGCTGTTGCAATCCTGGAATTTCCCCGTTGTGGGACTAATAAAGGCTTATCTTATCTTATCTTATTTTAAAGCCGCACAAATTAAAACTTTAGTAGAGATATGCAACCCAGTCTACACTGCACAATGGAAGGAGATGGAATTCCAAATAACAAGTGACATTCCCCTACAGGCGATAATAGGGAGCGATGCCTTACCTAAATTTTTGAATAACACTAACCCGTGGATAGAGACCCCGCTAAAAATTTGGTTTAAGATAGTCAGAGAGAATCAAACTAAAGAACCCTATCGATTACTACAATGGATTGCCTATGATCAAGACTTTACTCCTAATAAAACAGACACTAGATTTAAAAAGTGGAAAGAGAACGGACTGATAAAATATTACGATTTTTTTAAAGGGCAAACTTTAAGAAGTTTTGAAGATTTGAAAAAACAAAGTCTAATAAATCAAGACCTTTACAGGTTCTTTCAGCTTAGACACCACATAAACAAAATACTTAAAAAGGAGGATTTGGAAAGGGCCCAGTCAGGTGTTCTGGAGGTCTTCTTAATGGCGTATAAAGGGATCCCAGGGATCAGATACATTTCTAAAATATACCAAGGTCTTCAAGACTTAAAAGGAGACAACACATCATATATAAAAGAGAGATGGGAAAAAGAGGGGAATTTCACTTTACAACTGGAAATATGGGTAAAGCTAAATAAACAACAATGGAAAAGTACCTCATCCCTGCAGTGGAGAGAATTTGGATGGAAAAATTTGGTAAGATTTTTCAGAACACCTGCACAAAACAAATTTACTCGTAAGGGGTTGAATTGTTGGCGCTTGTGTGGTGAAGAGACTGCAAATCATTTTCATGTGTTTTGGTCATGCCCAGTTATCCACCAATATTGGACCAATGTACAGACAATATTGGGGAAATATTCAAAATAACAGTTCCCTTTTCTTTTGTAACTTTGTATTTGGGTTTACTACCGGAATCACTGGAAAGACGAGGAGAAAAATACTTATTCACTGTTTTAATATTGGCAAGTAAAAAAGCTCTAACAAAAAAATGGATGTTGAAGGACTATCCTACTTCTGAAGATTGGATTAACGTGATTCAGGACATTTATTCGATGGAAAAGTTGACATTCTCACTGAGACAGGACATGGATGGGTTCTTGAACTTTTGGCAACCCTGGAACGCATATGTGTCTTCCATTAGATCTAATCTTTGACAAATACCATTTCAATAATGGCACCTCTCTTTGTTCCAACGCTACTCAGATACTCATTTTTTTTTTTTTTGCTCTTTTGTTTTGTTTTTGTTTTTTGTTTTTTCTTTAATTTCTCTTTTTCTTTCACTTAAAAAAGGGTGTTGTAATTATTATTTTTCCAATGTTGTCAAAAAACCAAAAAAAAGGGAACGTGATGAAAATGTAAACAATGCAATGCTGTAATGACATGTATACCCTTTACAAAAACTTAAAAAAAAAAAAGTAACAAAAATCGGATTTTACCATTTTAGGAATATAGCCAGAGTCCGCCCTTTTCTCTCTCTTGCCAGCACGGAGGTCTTGATGCATGCTTTTATTACTAGTCATATAGACTATTGTCATACCCTGCTCTCTGGTCTTCCTCAAAAAAGAATATCACATCTCCAACTGCTCCAAAATTCAGCAGCACGAGTGTTAACAAGGACCAAGGGGCAGGTGCATATTACACCAGTTTTAGAATCGCTGCATTGGCTCCCCGTGCATTTTAGGATCGATTTTAAGGTTCTCTTGGTAGTTTTTAAATGCCTCAGTGGTCTTGGGTCTTCTTATCTATCTGAGCTGCTCTTATCTTATGAGCCCTCACGAACCCTTAGGTCCTCTGGTACTGGCCTTTTAATGGTTCCCAAAGTCAAGACCAAGAGCTTTGGTGAAGCTTCTTTTCACTATTATGGTCCTTGTCTATGGAACAGTCTGTCAGAGAGCCTCAGGGCCGCAGAGTCAATAGATATTTTTGACATGATTCGAGACCCAGGAAGCAGACAGATTCAGAAACAAACTCAATTATCTTTATTGTGTTGTGTATGTAAGGGGGTGTGTGTGTGTGTGTGTGTGTGTGTATGAATGTAGTAGTCGGGGCGAGAAGAGCACCGTTTAGCCTGGCAACCCTATGGAAGAGCAGAGGCAGGGGTGATTAGTGCCAGCATTCTGGAGAAATGGTTCAGTTATGTTTGGTCTTACTGTTGACGAGTTGGAGAACAGCTCAGGCTTGGCCCCGAAGGCTCCGGCCAGGGAAACAGTATCTACAGGCTCGGTTGCTGAGGGAGTTCACTTCCAGCTCTGAGAGAGAGTAGACGCTTTTCTTTCCTCTTCCTTCTAATCCTCTATCTCCCTTCTGATCCCAGCTTGCAATGTTGCGTTTTTGTCTGTGTTTAGTCGCTCTTCTGCTGAATCTTAATCTAAATGGAAATTATGGATCTGGAAAGCGGCTTAACTGTGATTGTCACCACTTTAAAAGAAGATCGGGTCAGGAGGAACCCAACGAGGAGACTCATGGACATTGGAATTCATGCGTCTGTGGAGATTTGGCAGGAAATATTATTGGTTATGATCTCAGGACTTCTTTTTTTGGCTGTGAAGTTCCCTGATGTATCAGAAATTGAAGGAAGGTGAGAGAGCTGATCAAAGCGGACCCGGCAAGCTCCTTCATCAAATTCGACCAGTTGGGGAGGGCACGATTAGCGGCAAATGGTGAACTGAATGACAGTGATTCAGCGGAGGAATACATCTGGAGCCCTGTGCTCTCCATGGAATGTCTGTTTAAGCCTGTATATGGAATTATGAAGCACAAGCGCATGAGAGAGGAAAATTCTATTCTCCGTGGGCTCTGAGCTGTGTAGATTTAACCTTGTTTTGATTCCCTGTTTACATTCCTCCTTGATGAGATAAGGCAGTAGTGGCGGCTGCTAACCCAAACAATCGACAGACAGTTGCTGTTGTTTCAGCAGATGAACTTCTCAAGGACAGCCCATGTGCCTTCATCTGCAAGCGAAGAGATAGACTCCGGACTTGTTTATAAGTCACATGATTATAACATCTATCCACTGCCTGGAGGCACCCTCTGCTGTTCACTAGCAACTGTCACACCTACACTACACAAATGCATACAACACTACACGACTGACACATATATACTGACTGATACATACACTGCCTCTCTCAACTCTTGTTTTTGCGTGATCTATATTGTCTGCTAATTGTGCATAGAGGGTTTTTTTCTGTGTAGTCAAAATTTGGCTCATTGAGCTTTATGAGCTTATACGAGCATTATTCTGATTAACTACGTTTTTTCTCTCTGCCTATTGTGTTTTCCTCCCCCTCCCTTCCCCTCTTTACCCCCACTGTATGACAGGCGCCTTGCATGGCTGCCGCGTCATTGGATGCGCCTAACGTGCGCGTCCAATGTCAAGTCAAATTCCTCGTATGTTTACTTGTAAATATACTTGGCAATAAAGCTGATTCTGATTCTGAGTGAAGGAAGGAGTTGTTGAGGTGCAGGGTGTGCTCGGTCCGCCGCCATGGATTTCCACCTGTGCACAGGGGAGAAGAGCATAGAGTGGTGGTAATGATGAAGATGGCTTACTTGACGTTGGGGAGTAGGAACTCCCAGGAGAACGATTAAGTTGGGAAGGATTCTCTGGAAAATGACGAGGTAGAGAGGGATTCTCTGGAGAACGACGACGAGGAGAAGGAATTTCTGGAAAATGACGAAGAGGTGTAATGGTCTCATCAGACCAGGGAGTTAGACAACTTCATGCAGACCAGAGGGCAGCACGGCTTAAATAGTTCTGCTGATGAGGAGAGCAGGTGTGAGCACAGCTGTGGAGGATAAGGCAACAGGCAGGCAGAGCGAATCACCACATTTTTAAGAACAGGCTCAAGACCCACCTTTTTAATTTGGCTTTTAATAAACCTGTTTAACTATTACTGAAGTAGTCATTTACTGTATGTTCCACTGCTTTATGTTCTTTTTGGCACCATTTGTTCTTAGATTTTCTCATCTTCTTATTGATGTGTTTAGTTCAGTTTTTTTTTTTTAAGTATGGGTTTTTAGTTCCTGTTTTTGTCTGTTCTTAGTTCTTTTTGTACCTTTTTAAATTTTGGCTTTTAACAAACCGTTTAACTATTATTGAAGTAGTCATTTATGTTCCATTGTTTTTACATTCTTCTTAGCTCCATTTGCTTTTAGATTTTATTTTGATTTGTTCTTAGCTCAGTTTCTAAGTATGGGTCTTTAGTTCCTTTTGCTCTTTGTGTTCTTAGTTTTATTTTGTATTTATGTGTTTTAGCTCCAGTGTTTCCTCAGAATGGTTGCTCCTTCATGTGGTGCCTCGGTGCCGAGCAATGTCTCCTTTATTTTATATGTGTGTAAGAGAAGTAGGGGGTGATGTATGTGCTGTGTGTGTTGCGTTTGTGTGTTTGTTTATCGGAGGGTTGGAAGGGGTGGGGCTGTATCATGTAAAATATGTAATTAAATGTGTCTATTGTTTTTATCTATGTAAAGCACTTTGTGTAGCATCTAATGTTTTAAAAGTGCTATACAAATAAAGTTTGATTGATTGATTAATTGATTGAGATCAGGTGCCAAGTTCTGTCACTTGGAAATCAAGGCTCCAGAGTCTGGAGGAAGAGTGAACAAGCATGGAATCCAAGTTGCTTGAGGTCCAGTGTGAAGTTTCCACAGTCCATGATGATATGTGGAGCCATGTCATCTGCTGGTGATTTTCCACTGTTTAATCAAGTCCAATGTCAGTGCCGCCATCTAACAGGAAATTTTAGAGCACTTCATGCTTCCCTTTGCTGACAAGCTTTATGGAGATGCTGATTTCATTTTCCAGCAGGACATGGCACCTGCCCACACTGCCAAAAGCACAAATACCTGGTTTAGTGGCCATGGTATCACTGTGCTTGATTAGCCAGCAAACTCTCCTGACCTAAATCCCATAGAGAATCTATGGTGTATTGTCAAGAGGAAGATGAGACACCAGACCCAATAATGCAAATGAGCTGAAGGCCGCTATCAAAGCAACCTGGGCTTCCATAACACCTTAGCAGTAACACAGGCTGAGCGCCTCCATGCCACGCCGCATTGATGCAGTAATTATGCAAAATTTGCCCCAACTAAGTATTGAGTGTATATCATGGACATTCTTTTTAGTCGGCCAACATTTCTGTTAAAAATCTATTTTTTAAATTAATTTTATGTAATATTCAGGATATAAAATAAACAAAACAAAATCTTCAATATTAATGTTAAATGAGGCCCAGAGAAATCATCCAGCTCCTGAGGTAAACCAATTCAATGTTGTAAATCAGTTTAAATATTTAGGAATTCAAATTTTGCCTAAGCTAGAATCAGTCACTAATGCCAACTATGAAGCCTGAATGACAAATATTAATGAGTTGCTTCAGAGATGGATGTCACTACCAATGTCGATGATCGGGAGAATTAATATACTTAAAAGTAATATCTTACCAAAAATACTTTATTTATTTCAAAACATTCCTTTACCACCACCTTCAGATCTATTCTCAAGAATTAAAAAAAAGTTAGTGGAATTTATATGGAACAATAGGAAGGCTAGATTACATTTGTCCTTACTATATTTACCATTTGATCGTGGAGGTCTGAAATGTCCAAACTTTATGTTGTATTACTGGTCAGCACAACTGAGGTCTATGACATATTATTTTTCATCAAATGATCTTCCTCACTGGATTGAAATGGAATCATACAATTTACCTTTACCTCTTCCCTTATTCATATACTCAGACTCGGCTAAAAAATTACAGAAACAAGTTAAAAATCCAATTGTAAAGCACATGATCAAAATATGGTGTGAAACCAAAAAATATTTAAAAGAACCACACTCACTGTCACAATTTAGCCCAATATGGGGTAATCAATATTTTACACCAGGGAGAGCGGATATTGTATTTAAAGTATGGAATTTAAAAGGGATTCAAAAGATTCAAGATTTATATTTGTCACGCTCAGATAACATAATGTCTTTTGAAGAACTGAGGATTAAATTCAATCTTAATAGAACACACTTTTTTAAATATCTTCAGCTTAGAAATTTTATTCGTTCAAATCAAAATAATGCTCTCACCCGACCTACTTATTCAATTCAATTCAACTTTATTTATATTGCGCCATTTCACAACAACAGTCATCTTATAGCACTATCAACTGTAGGGGGGAACCCCCACAGTTGCAGAAAGACCCCAGCAATCAGGCGATCCCCTGTGAGCAAGCACTTGGCGACGGTAGAGAGGAAAAACTCCCTTTTAACAGGAAGAAACCTCCAGCAGAACCAGGCTCAGGGAGGGGCAGTCATCTGCTGCGACTGGCTGGGGGGTGAGGGGATAGAGAAGAAGAAAAGAACAGACATGTAGAGAGCAAACAGCACGATGGGGACTCAATCTATGGGAGAGAACAAACAAATGTTAATGACCAGCAAAAAAAAATATTTCATAGAGAGTGAGGAAAGGAGTGAGGCCCAGTGCATTACTGGAGGTCCCCCGGCTGACTAAACCTATTAGCAGCATAACTAAGGGAGGTTTCAGAAACACATGATCCCTCCCTAATTGTAGGCTATATCAAAAAGGTAGGTTTTAGCCCTATTCTTAAAAACAGAGATCGAGTCTGACTCCCGAATCCAGATTGGCAGCTGATTCCACAGGAGAGGAGCTTGATAACTGAAGGCTCTGCCTCCCATTGTACTTTTGGAGATTCTAGGTATTACAAGTAATCCTGCATTTTGGGAGCGTAGTGCTCTGTTAGGATAATACGGTAGTATCAGATCTTTTAAATAAAAAGGAGCCTGATTGTTTAGAGCTTTGTAAGTAAGAAGAAGGATTTTAAACTTAATTCTAAACTCTATGGGAAGCCAATGAAGGGAGGCCAGAACCGGAGAGATATGATCTCTCTTTCTAGTACCTGTTAAAACTCTTGCTGCAGCATTTTGGATCAGCTGAAGACTTCTTAAAGATGTTTTAGGACAGCCTGATAATAAAGAATTACAATAATCTAATCTTGAGCTAACAAAAGCGTGGATCAGCTTCTCAGCATCACTCTGAGACAAGATGCTCCTAATCTTGGCAATATTACGCAAGTGATAGAAGGCAGTCTTAGAAACAAATTTAATATGTGAATTGAAGGACAAATCCTGATCAAAAATAACTCCAAGGTTCCTCACAGAGCTATTAAGAGAAAGATGTAACTGCATCCAAACTGAAAGTTTGATTTGGAAAGGAATTTCTAAGGTTTTTTGGACCAACAAGAATGACTTCAGTCTTATCTGAATTTAATAGCAGGAAATTACAAGTCATCCAAGCTTTGATTTCCTTAAGACAGGCTTCTAACTTGGCTAATTGATTACTATCATCTGGCTTCATTGACGGGTATAATTGTGTGTCATCTGCATAACAATGAAAATGTATACAGTGCTTTCTAATAATGTTGCCTAAAGGAAGCATATATAAACTAAAAAGGGTAGGGCCTAGCACAGATTCCTGTGGAACTCCATGACTAAGCTTTGAGTTGAAAGAAAACTCATTATTTACATGAACAAACTGGAACCTATCAGATAAATAAGATCTAAACCACTACAATGAAGTTCCATTAAGTCCAACATAGTGTTCTAATCTATCAAGTAGAATATTATGATCGATAGTATCAAAAGCTGCACTAAGGTCTAAAAGGACAAGTACAGAAACTAGTCCATTATCAGATGCAATGAGGAGGTCGTTAGTGACCTTCGCTAAGGCTGTTTCAGTACTATGATGGATTCTAAACCCAGATTGAAACTCTTCAAGTAAACCATTTCCCTGCAGGTGGTCAAATAATTGCGTAGCAACAACTCTAAGATTTTTGAAATGAAAGGGAGATTAGAGATTGGTCTATAGTTAGCTAAAGCTCCTGAATCTAGCGTTGGCTTTTTGAGTAAGGGTTTAATTACAGCCGTTTTAAAAGCCTGCGGTACATGGCCTAAAGTTAATGAAGAATTGATTATATGAAGAATAAAGCTACCAATAAGTGGGAAGACTTCTTTAAATAACCTGGTAGGAATAGGGTCTAAAAGACAAGTTGAAGGTTTGGATGAGGAAACTATTTTGTCTAACTCACAAAGGTCGATTGGAGTAAACTCATCAAGACAGACATCAAAAGAAGGAGTTGTAGTAGTTACAGTATTTAAGTTAACTGTGGGAAGAATCTGATTGATTTTATCTCTGATGGATGAAATTTTATTATTGAAAAAGTTCATAAAGTCCTGACTAGTAAGCTCTAAGGGAATGCTAGGATTGACAGAGTCCTGACTCTTTGTCAACCTGGCTACAGTACTGAAAAGAAACCTGGGATTATTCTTGTTCTCTTCTATTAATGAAGAGAGATTTTTTATAAATTAAAAGATGATTTCTCCAAGCTAAATAGATTTAATCTAAATTAGTAGAGTGCCATTTTCTTTCTAATTGACGAGTCTTCTGTTTTAAGCTACGAGTTTCTGTGTTGAACCAAGGAGTTAGAAATCTCTGATTAGACTTTTTCTTTTTTAAGGGGGGCCACCAAGTCTAGAGCCTGATGCAGAGAAGCTGAAACACTATCCACCATGTTATCAATTACAGAAGGAGCAAGCTGTCTATAGCTTATTTCCGTTGTTATAGCTTATTTCCGTTTTCAACTTTGGAAAAAATCTTGATGAAAGATAGTAAGAGAAAGGGTATTATTTCAGAGTTTTACAACTCATCGACACTATACTCGTGTGAAAACTCACAAAAAAGACTGAATGACTGGAAAGAAGACCTGCAAACTGAAATTTCAGAGGAACAATGGGAAATGGCTTGTGCAGGAGCTCAAACCAAATCAATAAATGTACGTCTTAAACTGATACATTTTAAATGGTTAATGCGGATGTATGTTACACCAGTGGAATTAAATAGATATAACAAAAACATACCAGATACATGCACAAAATGTATGGAAAGTAAAGGAACCCTATTTCACTGTTTATGGGAATGTAGAAAAATCAGAATGTTTTGGGAAGAGGTGAGGGTAACAATTGAAAAAATAATTTCAAAACAAATCACATTGAACCCTAAACTGTTTTTGTTGGGTCTGTATCCAGAAAAACATAACTTTAATAAGAGTGAAAGAGCATTCATAGACCTCAGTTTGCTTAATGCCAAAAAATGTATTGCATTACTGTGGAAAAAGATTCATAGACCAGATGTGACTCAGTGGTTGACAGATGTTAACAAACCTTCCACTAGAAAGAATAACATATATACTGAAATCAAAGGAAAATGTGTTTGAGAATATATGGAGACCTTTCATTGATTATGTAAAGAAATTAAACATAACTTCTGAAGAAGAAGGTGAATGATATGTGTGGACCTTGCAAATTCCAAGCTGGTGAATGTATATTATGTATTCTTATGTAATAGATTACCTAGACTAAACAGAGGAGCATTGTTGTTGACTTGTGTTTGTTAATGGCTGTTGTCATTTTTATTACACTTTTTTTTGTTATTTTGTTATTGTTCTTTTTAATTTTTAAATTACTTTTGTGTTAGTGTCTGACTGTGTGTGCTATGTTTGTAAAAAAAAAAAAAAAGGTTCAATAAAAAATATTGTGGAAAATTTTTTTTTGTAATATTCTAATTTTCTGAGAAACTGAATTTGGGGTGTTCATGAGCTATAAGCCATAACTATCAAAATTAAAAGAAATAAACACTTGAAATATATCACTCTGTGTGTAATGAATCTATATAATATATGAGTCTCACTTTTTGAATTGAATTATTGAAATAAATCAACTTTTCAATGACATTCTAATTTATTGAGATGCACCTGTATGAGCGATTATGATGTCATGTGAACTGGACAGCAGTGTGGGTTATTCTGCTTGGAGTGTTTCCCCTAGGACCAAGACGCCTGGATAAGAGGTATAAGCTGGATGGATAAATTGCACATTTCTGTTTAAAAAAAAAAAAAATTCAAAGTAACAAGGAAAAGTAATAAATTTGTGTTATGTCACAATTTCAAAAGAAATATTTCTCAAATTAGTAGGAATAAAATCATTACACTACTCAAGTAACTTTTTATTTCAGTACACTTAAAGACAGAATTATGAGCTCCTCTTTGATTTTTTTTTCTTTTATAAGTATTTCCCATGTGCTGTTAAACAGCACAAAGAATATTTAACACAGCTTTTCCAAACATCCTAGTTTTATTTTGGATGCTTGCATTATTTTACAACCCTCATTCTGGTGAAGTTGGGACATTGTGTATAACATAAATAAAAACAACATACAATGATTTAAAAATCTTTTTGAACCTATTGTAGAGAATGTGCTCAAGGATGAGGCTGAGTTTATTTCTCAGATTCAGCTTTATTGTCAGAACACATACTCTAGCAATCTCTCAACAAGAAAAGAGACTGATCAATGAAACATCACACTCTTATACTCCTGGAGCATCGAAACCTAAGTCACATGGTGCTTTAGCAAACATACAGTCACATGGTACTTAATCCCAGTCACAATGCAACTCTTTGGTCTTTCACCATTGTCTCTTATTCTTCGATGATCCGGAAATCCCTCTGGGGCATCTTCTCTGAGACAAAGGCCAAATCTCACACCTCCTCGTTATCTCCTGCAGACCTCTGCAGATCCAGACCTTCTTTGTCCCGCGAGACGTGAAGCACCCAATACACATACAGCAATACATTTGTGCAAAATATGAACCCAACATATGTGCCACATAACCCCCCCAAACGTCTACTAAGGGACAACACATAATCAGAGATGCATGACAGAAAACATTACCACATATCAAAAATCAATCCACCAATTGCCTAGGTCTTAACCTCCTGCCATATCTGCTGTAAGCCGGCTTGGTTCCTTCTACAGCGTCTTCCTGCACCTGTGGATCAGAAGTGTTAGCACATCTCTGTGGGGGCTCTGAAGAATGCCTTCTCGGCGGCCTGCCACAGCGGGGGGCCCTCGCCAACTGCACGTGTTCATCAGCCAGAACAAAAGCGGGTTTGAGTCTGTTTATGCAAATCAACTCCTTTCTGCCTCCTAAATCTAGCAAAAAATGCTTCTCCCCTGTTTCCAACACTCTGAAAGGCCCGTCATAAGGCGGCCGCAAACCTGGGCGTTGAGCATCATGTCTAACAAAAACAAACTCCGCATTTTTTAAAGCCTTCGGCACAAAAACGCATGAAAAACTGTGATGAACTGGGCCCGGAAGGGTGTTTGATCCCGTGCCGCTCTGCAACAGCTGAGCGGGGGGGCAATTTGGCGCAGGATTGTCGGGAAGGAATTCCCCTGGCAAACGGAGGGGTTGTGTAAAAACTAATTCAGCTGGGGAGGCCTGCAAATCCTCTTTAGGTGCAGAACGCAACCCCAATAAAACCCATGGAAGTTTATCCACCCAATTTGTATCCGTAAGAGACGCTCTGAGGGCTGCTTTCAATGACCTATGAAAGCGTTCGCACAAACTGTTAGCCTGGGAGTTATACGCGGTAGTGCGGTGAATCTTCACCCCTAGGCTGTGGGCCATCAATGACCAGAGTTCGGAAACAAATTGGGGACCTCTGTCAGACGTTATGTCCGATGGAACTCCAAAACGCGCAACCCAAGCTGTTAAAAACGCGCGTGCAACTTCTTCTGCTGTAGTTGATGCCAGAGGAACCACTTCTGGCCAACGCGTGGTGCGGTCTACCATCATCAAAAGGTGTGTGCACCCCTGCGACAACGGAAGAGGACCCACCAAGTCAACATGCACATGATCAAAACGCTTAGCCGGAATGTGAAAAGGCTCCAAAGGAGCTCTAGTGTGCTTGTGTATTTTGGCTCGCTGGCATGCTACGCAGGCTGCTGCCCATTCCTTGACCTGTTTGCGCAACCCGGGCCAAACAAATTTCTCCCCCACCATCTCAATCGATGCGCGCACCCCCGGGTGCGCCAGAGAATGGATCGAGTCAAAAACACGGCGGCGCCATGCAGCTGGAACCATGGGGCGAGGCCGCCCCATTGAGACATCGCAGATTGGGGGGGCATACCTATTTGCTGCACCCTGTGCTCCAGCCTTAACCCTGTTGGTCCAGAGTGGAGCGCGCGCACATCCGCGTCGCCAACCTGCTCCGCGGCCATGGCTGCATAATCTAAACCCACGCGGACTGGGGCTGCGTGCGCTTCCGCACCACAACCCTGGCCCGCGGCCACGGCTGCCGAGTCTGCCCCACGGGGCCTGGCGCTGCTACCGCACGCGAAAGACAGTCTGCCACTACATTATGTTTGCCCGCGAGATGCTGAATATCGGTGGTGAACTCCGATATCGCGGCCAGCTGTCTTTGCTGCCGGCCCGACCAAGGCTCTGAAATCTTGGCCATCGCAAATGTTAGTGGCTTGTGGTCCACAAACGCGGTGAAACGGCACCCCTCCAGCCAGAACTGGAAATGGAGAATGGCCAAATGCAGGGCCAAAAGCTCCCTGTCGAACGCGCTGTATTTTCGCTCGTTATCGCGCAAGGTTTTGCTGAAAAATGCGAGTGGCTGCCAGCTCCCTGCTACAAATTGCTCAACAACCGCCCCCACCGCTAAATCGGAAGCGTCCGTGGTGAGCGCCATGCGGGCCATTGGCACTGGGTGTGCCAACAAAACCACGTTTGCCAGGGCTGATTTGACTTGGGAGAATGCGCGCTCCCGCTCCGGAGACCATTCGATTTTACTTGTGGGTTTTTGTTTTTTCAGTGCTGCGTACAATGGTTGCATGAGCTGTGCTGCGCTTGGGAGGAAACGGTTATAAAAATTAACCATTCCCAAAAATTCCTGCAATGCTTTGACCGTCTGAGGTTGGGGAAAGTTTGTTATTGCGCGTACTTTATTGGGCAGAGGGACCACTCCTTCTGGTGAAACGCGATGCCCCAAAAAATCAATTTGCGCCACCCCAAACTGACACTTCGCTGGGTTAATTATTAACCCGTGCTCTGCCAGCCTCCGAAAAACCGCTGTGAGGTGGCTTTCATGTTCGTGTTCGGACGTGCTGGCTACCAAAATGTCATCCAAGTAGACGAACACGAAAGGGAGGTCGCATAAAACTGCATCCATCATGCGCTGGAAAGTCTGCGCGGCACCCTTGAGTCCAAACGGCATGCGCAAAAACTCGAAAAGCCCAAAAGGAGTTATTACCGCTGTTTTGGGTATATCCTGAACGTGCACTGGGACTTGATGGTACCCGCGCACCAAATCTATTTTAGAAAAAATGCGCGCCCCCGCCAAATGAACCGAAAAATCTTGGATGTGCGGAATCGGGTAGCAGTCGTGTCCTGAAGCGTTATTCAACCTGCGGAAATCACCGCAAGGCCGCCACGAACCATCAGCCTTTGGGACCATGTGTAGCGGTGAAGCCCAGGAGCTTGTAGAGCGTCTAATGATGCCCAGCTTTTCCAGGTTGGCGAATTCCTCGCGCGCTATGGCCAGTTTAGCTGAGTCCAAGCGCCGAGCCTTTGCAAAAACGGGGGGCCCGGTGGTAGTGATAAAATGTTCCGCCCCATGTTTAGCCACTGACGCCGAAAACGTTGGGACTGTGAGTGCTGGGAACTGAGTGAGTAGTGCTTGGAACTTACCACCCACAGCTGTGAAGTTGGCCTGTGCAGTAGGCGGGACCACCCGGGCTGTGCAGGAAATAGAGTGGAAAGATAGCAAGATCAACCAATAAACCATGCGAGCACAAAAAATCAGCACCTAACATGTTAAAACTGACTGCCGCTATGACGAAAGTCCATTCGAATGCCTGGCCGTGAAAAGACAGGGGGAGGGTCTTCTCCCCGAAGGTTTTGATCGTCAAGCCGTTCGCCGCCGACACCAGGGGTCCGCTGGAAGGCGCCAGCCAGTCAGCGTAGGAAGGTGTGATGAAACTCAGCTGGGACCCTGTGTCCACAAGGAACTGCCTCCCTGATCACGCGTCCGTCAGGTAGAGCAGCTTGTTCTTCACGCCGAGAGCCGCAGCTGCTACGACTCCCGGTCCTGGCGTTTCCTGAGCGCTTGAACTGGCACGGTGGAATGCACTTGCGTGCCCTCTCGGCGAAACGGCGATGGTAAAAGCAGAGGGCGTTGCCCGCTCCGTGTCTCCTGGCCTCCGCCGCTGCTGACGTCAGTGAATCTGGTGCTGCAGCCTCAGGCCCCCTGCCGTCTCCGGGCGTTGTGCTCAGCTCCGCTGCTGCCGTCGCGGCCGTGCGTCGCCTATGGGCGTCGACGAGTCGCTGCGCCTCCTGGCGGCTTTCAATGCGCCATACTTGTCGTCGTCTGGTGGGTGGTTAGTCAGGCTCTCCACCCGCTGGGCTGTGAGGCTGTCCAGCTTTGCGACTACATGGTAGAATTTCGTGGCATCCGCCGAAATTCCCCGAAGATGGAACTGTGCCTCGACAGTGTTAAACCAGGAGCGCTGGCTATGCTGCCAGAAATCAGGCAGCTGGACTGCGGTAGCTGCATTAGCCTGGCCTGCTCCTGAAGAGTCCGGTGCGGGAAGGTCGTCACTGGCCATAATTTGTCGTAGGGTCACCAGTGTAGAGAATGTGCTGAAGAATGAGGCTGAGTTTATTTCTCAGGTTCAGCTTTATTGTCAGAACACATACTCTAGCAATCTCTCAACAAGAAAAGAGACTGATCAATGAAACATCACACTCTTATATTCCTGGAGCATCGAAACCTAAGTCACATGGTGCTTTAGCAAACATACAGTCACATGGTACTTAATCCCAGTCACAATGCAACTCTTTGGTCTTTCACCATTGTCTCTTATTCTTCGATGATCCGGAAATCCCTCTGGGGCATCTTCTCTGAGACAAAGGCCAAATCTCACACCTCCTCATTATCTCCTGCAGACCTCTGCAGATCCAGACCTTCTTTGTCCCGCGAGACGTGAAGCACCCAATACACATACAGCAATACATTTGTGGAAAATATGAACCCAACATATGTGCCACACTATATTCAACTGAATACACTACAGAGACAAGCTATTTAATGTTCAACCTGATAAACGTTGTTGTTTTGTTGCAAATATTCACTCATTCTGAATTTGATATCTGTAACACATTCCAAAAAAGCTGGTACAGGGTTAAGAAAAGAATGGGAAAGTTGTGGAATGCTCAAAAAACACCTTTTTGGAACATTCCACAGATAAAGGGGTTAATTGGAAACAGGTAAGTGTCATGATTGGATATAAAAGGAGCATCCCCAAAAGCCTCAGTCATTCAAACGCAAGGATGGGGCCAAGTTCACCACTTTGTGAACAACTATGTGGGCAAATAGTCCAACAGTTTAAGAATGTTTAACATACAGTTGCAAGGATTTAAGGGATTTCATCATCTACAGTCAAAATTTTAAAATACAGTCAAAAATAACATAATAACTGTTAAAATACAGTCAAAATAACATCAAAATTTTCAGAGAATCTGGAGAAATTTCTACATGTAAGCAACAAGGCAGAAAACCAAAACCAAAGGGTGTTTAGTTTGTACAAAAACACCTAAAACACTGCAACCACAATAAAAACAGGGTGATGTTGACCCTTTACAAACTTGTATCAGGTGTTTAATAAACAAATGTTTAGTACAAGTGGAGTAAGTTGTTACAAAAAAAATAAGGGAGTTAAAAATTCTTTCTTCAAACATGTAAATGTACTTTACACATGTACTTGTGTGATTAAAAAAAGAGGTTGCTAAAATGGTCTTATGCAAAGAAACAAGTATACAACTGATAAAGTTACTACTGCCTTTCAATGATAAATGTTTAAGGGAAGGTAATGCAAATTGGTTTGTCCTTAAATGCTTCTGTACAACTAAACAAAATGTTTCGGGGTTTTTTGTAATGCCTCCAAACAAATACTTACTTAGACTTTTCAAACTAATCACAGTGAAGCAACTCTGTCTGAATATACTAGTTTCAAAATCAGAGTTTGTGTCAATACTGTGCAACATGTCATTTGCTATTACGAAAGCTAAAAACCTATTCTTATGCAAAGAAATAAGTACACTGTTATTACAAATTGTTTCAGAATCTGGTAACTCTTAACGCTGGTAATGCAGTATGGTGCAAAGTGTTTAATGCCTTCAAGAACCAGCCAAAGACCCAAGGTAAATGTTTTTAAAAAGTCCATAGTAACTGGGACATGATGCTGCAGGTTAGCTTTGGTTTGTTCTTTATCATTGTTTTTAACTGTAGAGTTGTGTTGATTCTTAGGTGTAATGACACAGATGTCGCTGTGTGCTGAATCTGGTAGACATAGGCTACTAACTTTCTACCAAAAAGCAGGAAGGAATAAACACTGATTGGCTGAGTGATCAAGTTAAAATGGTAAATGTGATTTCAGAAAATGTATTTTAGAAAAGCAAGTGATTGCGCAATATTTTATCAACACCTACTTACAACATAACAGTTGGTTATTCAGTATTTTTTGCTAGAGAAATCAAAAAAGCCATCATACCTAAAAAGGAAACTTTACCTTTCTAGCTACCATCAAGTAATGCAGATAAAAGTTAGCTTATTTTTAAAAGAAACATTTTTTTTAATTTGGCATGGTAAATACACTTCTAAATGATAAATCTATGTTTTGTGTGAGTACAAAAAATGCAGTTTGTCACTTTTTTAAACAACTAAATACTTGAGAAAAGTATTCTTTTAAATTTGTGTGCTTAATGCATTTTTACTCCACTTACACTTGTAAAGTTTTGAAAAGAGTAAATCTTTGATTGTTAGTGGTGTGATTAATGTAACTGGGATAATTTTGCAAGATTGAAAAAAGTAACATGTTGCAAAGTTGTGTTGCATCCTGAAAAGAATCTGATCACGCAGACTCTGTGTGTGCGTGTCTCAATGTCAAACACTTTTGACTGGTGGGCAGACAGACAAAGTGGAAATGTCATTTAAGGCCCATGCTCTGATGTGTCACATCAGGTGTCATATCTGGTGACTGTTTGTCTGGTGGCCAGACGTCAGTTGAGCACCCGCCCCCCACACACACACTTCTCAACTTGTAAATGATAAAGTTTTTGAAAAGAGTAAATCTATGTTTTGTACAAATACAAAAAAAAATTGTGGTTTTATATTTGCTAGTGGTTTGATTAATGTAACTGCTGTGGCGGTATGGGATAATAAGCAGCGAACTGAGAGTTTTTAAGGAAGTTTATTAATCATTCATCCCGCCATCACAGAACTCACTCCAGCCCTGTGGGTGCGGGCTAGAGCGAGCCCTCAGGCTCTCAGGCAATCGTGTGGTCAGCTGAGCAGTCAGAGAGAGAAAGTTACAGAGCGATCTGCAGTTTAAATACCCCACTACAGACAATGCATGAATGGCACATTAACATCACAGTAAACGGCCGGAAGGCATGGGACATTTGCATCACAGTACAGAGCAGGAAGTCATGAACACCTGCATTTGAGTCAACATAACAGCAGGATACTGGCAGGAAAGAGTTAGACAAAGAGAAGCTGCCTATTGATCTCAATACATACATCTTGTGGTCTATATTAATCATATATTCCATAACCAACATATGTTTAAGCATGTGAGAGTGTTTGGTGATTACATATGTAAGGCGACTTCACACCTCAGAACAGGACAAAGAGTCTCAACCGCCAGTGAGGATTAAAGAGCATCCAAGGCACTGCGGTGGAGACCAGATGGGCTGCCCTGACCCCCCAGGGCCAGGAGGAGGAGTACGAAGACAATGGGGGGATTAAGATAATGAGGGATGTCAGCTTTTGATATGCATGTCTTTTGTTATGTGCAAGTATAAGTTCGTAGAGCCGAAGGTGTTCGCTCTCTTACTTCTTCTGCTGCTGCACCTAGATGAGACTTGTTAGAGGAGCTGATAATAAACTTTGGTTTATGAATCACATCGCCTCGTTATTTCAAGCTCCTCTACACTGGTGACCCTGACGCGAGAATGGACCAGAGGCGTTCCCCCGCGATCGACTCATCTGTGGCGACCCAGGCAGACGCCGGCGCCCATGCAGACAGGGGAACAGATGGATGACGTTCCCCCACGGCAGAAGTGATAGAGAGGGCTCAACCGAGCACCAGCGCCGCGGAGAGAGCCGAAGCAAGGCACTCTTACCCTGCGGGCACATCAGTGACGGTCCACACAAACGCCGTCACCGTCAACCTGCCGGACTTCTGGCAGGAAGACCCCGCCTCGTGGTTTCAGCAAGCTGAAGCCCAGTTTGCACTTGCGGGCATCACGGCTGACGATACAAAGTTCTATCACATCGTCGCCAAACTCAACGCCGCCACTTCAAGATGTGCGCGGAGCATAATCCAACGGCCACCGGCCCAGGACAAATATAAAGAACTGAAAGCGACCATCGTGGCAAATTACGTCCCCTCAGCCGAGGAGAGAGCCGAGAGGATCCTGGCGGTCTACGGCCACAGAGGAGGCAGACCCAAGGCCCTCATGGAGGACTTGCTGCAACTTAAAGAAGAGGACAATGACAACTTCCTCTTCCATTTCATATTCCTCAGTACGCTGCCGCCACACATGAGAGGGACGCTGGCCAACATGCGATGCAGCACCCAGCAAGACTTCCGCACGCTGGCTCATGAAGCTCAAAGGCTCGTCAACGCCTGCAAGGAGCAGACACCCACAGCAGCATCCGCGGACCTCAACGCTGATGTCCGGAGCCACGAGGAGCCACAAATCACCGAGCAGAATCAGCCCGCGGTGACAGCGACACAGCCAGGACGTAACAGACGGAGCGACGTTTGTTATTACCACCACTGCTTCGCCGAGAAGGCTTACAAATGCGTTCCCCCCTGCAAATTCACAATTTCGGGAAAACGCCGAAGCCGAGAGCCGTTAACAGCGGCGGTTCTTGGCGAAAAAAGCAAGCTTTTATATGTGACGGACGGACACACCGGCAAGCGGTTCCTTATCGACACGGGAGCTCAACTAAGTTTTGTCATGCCCTCCCAAGCAGACCAGGCCATGGGCCCCCGGGGCAATGGAGCGGTGGCAGCCAACGGCTCCACCATCGACACTTTTGGTGAAAAGAGCCTGCCTCTCTGCATCCACGGCCGCAACTACAGATGGACATTTGTTGTAGCGGCGGTGAGTTTTAACTTGTTGGGCGCAGATTTTTTGTGTGCACATGGGTTATTAGTTGATCTAGCGAACAGGCGCTTGGTTAATGCACTGTCCTTTGCTTCTGTTCCCTGCTCAGCTCGAATGTCTCCACCACCCGTGCAGGCCAGCGTCACCACAGCAGGAGGTAAGTTTGATCAACTCCTCACCCAATTTCCAGCACTCACAATTCCCAAATTCTCAGCCACAGTGGCTAAGCACGGGGTCGAACACTTTATTCCCACAACGGGCCCACCCGTATTTGCCAAAGCTCAGCGCTTAGACACGACCAAGCTCGCCATAGCTCGGGACGAGTTCACCACCCTTGAAAAATTAGGCATTATCAGACGCTCGAAAAGCCCCTGGGCCTCACCACTTCACATGGTTCCGAAATCCGACGGTTCTTGGAGACCGTGCAGCGATTACCGCAGATTAAACAATGCGACAGCGCATGACCACTACCCAATTCCTCACATTCAAGATTTTTCACTACATCTGGCGGGTGCGCGCATTTTTTCAAAAATGGACCTGGTCCGCGGTTATCATCAAGTCCCAGTTCGAGCAGAGGACATTCCTAAAACAGCTGTAATAACCCCCTTCGGTCTTTTTGAATTTTTGCGGATGCCTTTCGGCCTCAAAGGCGCTGCTCAAACCTTTCAGCGGATGATGGACGCAGTATTACGCGACCTCCCTTTCGTGTTCGTCTACCTCGACGATATGCTGGTAGCCAGCTCGTCTGAGGAAGAACACGAGCAGCATCTCACTATGGTTTTTCAGAGACTAGAAGAGCACGGGTTAATAATCAATTCAGCCAAATGCAAATTCGGCATGTCACAAACTGATTTTTTAGGACACAGAGTTTCTCCGAAGGGGGCAGTCCCACTTCCAGACAAAGTTCACGCAGTAAAAAGTTTCCCACGGCCACAAACGGTCAAATCGCTGCAGGAACTTTTGGGCATGGTTAATTTTTACAATCGCTTCCTCCCCCACGCAGCTCAGCTCATGCAGCCCCTATATGAAGCGCTCAGAAAACAAAAACCCTCCAACGCGGTCGAATGGACCCCGGAGCGCGAACGCGCCTTCGCGGAAGTAAAAAGCGCCCTAGCTAATGCCACATTGTTGGTTCACCGCGATCCCTCGGCCCGCATTGCGCTAACCACAGGCGCTTCAGACCTGGCCATAGGGGCAGTTGTAGAACAACACGTCGGCGGAATCTGGCAACCTTTGGCATTCTTCAGCAAATCGCTAAACCAAACTGAGCGTAAATACAGCACTTTTGACAGAGAGCTACTAGCGCTCCACTTATCCATCCGCCACTTCCAGTTTTGGTTAGAGGGGCGGCGTTTTACGGCTTTTGTAGACCACAAACCGCTCACCTTTGCTATGGCTAAAATTTCCGAACCGTGGTCAGGCAGGCAACAAAGACAGCTAGCTGCGATTTCAGAGTTCACCACAGACATTCGACATGTGGCAGGCAAACTTAACGTGGTAGCAGACTGCCTCTCTCGCGCTGTGACATCGCCAGAGCGCGAGGAGACAGATTATACTACCTCAGCCGCGGAACTCTTCACCAACGCGGACACATACGCGGCCCCAATCCATGCGGGGATAGATTATGCAGCCATGGCAGAGGAACAAAGTAGTGACGCGGACGTGCGCGCACTCCTGTCTGGACCAACAGGGTTAAGGCTGGAGAAAAGGGGTCTACGCGACGGCGTGCCCCCCCTAATATGCGACATCTCAACTGGCCGACCTCGCCTGTTAGTTCCAGCTGCATGGCGCTGCCGTATTTTCGACTCGATTCACTCCCTCGCACACCCAGGTGTGCACGCTTCAGTTAAAATGGTCACCGAAAAGTTTGTGTGGCCTGGCCTGCGCAAAAACGTAAAAGAATGGGCAAAGACTTGCATTTCTTGTCAGCGCGCCAAAGTACACAAACACACAAAAGCCCCTCTGGAGCCTTTTCGAATCCCTGCTAGAAGGTTCGACCACGTTCATGTCGACCTCGTGGGGCCACTACCTTCCTCCCAAGGTTTCACACACCTGCTAGCAATGATAGACCGCACCACGCACTGGCCAGAGGCAGTCCCTCTGGCGTCAACCACAGCGGAGGAAGTCGCTTGCGTTTTTTTGACAAACTGGGTGGCACGTTTCGGCGTCCCATCGGACATCACGTCCGATAGGGGGCCTCAATTTGTTTTGGTCAGCCATGGCCAGCAGCTTAGGGGCAACAATTCACCGCACCACCGCTTATCACCCTCAGGCTAATGGGTTATGCGAGTGTTTTCACAGATCTTTAAAGGCCGCCCTCAGAGCCTCACTAACGGATACAAATTGGGTAAATAAACTTCCCTGGGTTTTATTGGGGTTGCGTGCTGCGCCCAAAGAGGATCTAGACGCCTCTCCAGCAGAATTAGTTTTTGCACAACCTCTCAGGCTCCCAGGTGAATTTTTACCAGAGAACCCAGAGCCAGGGCATTTTCCAGCCCCGAGGTTTTTAGAAAGCAACGGACTGGACTCTCTCCCCGGGCCGGCACATCACTCTTTTCCACGGGTTTTTGTCCCCCAAGCTTTGAAAAACGCTGAATTCGTTTTTGTTAGGCATGAAGCTTTAAAACCAACTTTCCGCCCACCATACGATGGGCCATTCAGAGTGCTGGAACCTGGTGATAAACACTTTGTGCTTGATTTTGGGGATAGAAAAGAAACAGTCAGCATTGACGGACTTAAACCTGCCTTCTTGTTGAGAGACGAGCCTGCACGGTTGGCAAGAGCACCTCGGCGGGGTAGACCCCCCAAGAGAAAAGACTCAGCCCCCCTGCAGGGAACAATTAACCACTCTCCTCCCCAAGCTGCAGATTCCTTACAGGAAGGTCGCAGCAGGACGCCCAAGCGGACCCACAGCAGATCCGGGAGAAGATTAAAACCCAGACGGCACAGGGACTGATGCAAACTACTCAACAGTTGTTCACTAATTGTGCTGTAACAGTTTAGGACTGACTTGTGATTTTACTATGCTGTTATGATTACCACTGAACTCTCTTAGGAGCATGGCTGCTGGAAAGTTTCTTCTGTGGCAAGAGGTGTAGCAGTTAGTATGTCATAGTAATTATCTTAAACTGTGAATTTTTCTATTGTCCTTTTCTTAGTCGTTTGGGGGGGGGGCTGTGGTCTATATTAATCATATATTCCATAACCAACATATGTTTAAGCATGTGAGAGTGTTTGGTGATTACATATGTAAGGCGACTTCACACCTCAGAACAAGACAAAGAGTCTCAACCGCCAGTGAGGATTAAAGAGCATCCAAGGCACTGCGGTGGAGACCGGATGGGCTGCCCTGACCCCCCAGGGCCAGGAGGAGGAGTACGAAGACAATGGGGGGATTAAGATAATGAGGGATGTCAGCTTTTGATATGCATGTGTTTTGTTATGTGCAAGTATAAGTTCGTAGAGCCGAAGGTGTTCGCTCTTACTTCTTCTGCTGCTGCATCTAGATGAGACTTGTTAGAGGAGCTGATAATAAACTTTGGTTTATGAATCACATCACCTCGTTATTTCAAGCTCCTCTACACATCTCATTGTTCTGCTAATTGCTCCAGCTGAGTGCTCTGCTTGTCCCAGTCTGTTGTGGGGGTCACCCACAGTACTCCCCCCCCCCTAGAGGGCTCAGCGGGAAGCTGAGGCCTCGATAGTCCGGCTTTGGGAGCGAGCTGCGGGGAAAGCTCGCTGCAGGCGGCGGTGGAGGGAGGCGGGGTGGGGGTAGCAAGTGCCGGCCCGGGACGGCGAAATTGTCTGGGCCGCGCAAAAATTGCCTGTGGATCCGTGATGTTGAGGGGCTGTCCCGTTGAACGTGCGGAGGTCCACAGCAGCTGTAAGAAGAAAAATTAGTCTCTGACTCCTCTCGCGGCCATGAAGAAAAAAAGGAGCTGCAGCAGTGAGGGACTTGGCGTGTTGACTTTAGGTACGCGCGCAGTCCTAAAGTCCTCGGGGACAGCTGACGGCTGAATTCCCTTGTGCGCCGTGGCTGAGACCATTACAAAATCCTGTGAGCGAGCTGCGTGTGTGCTTCAGGTGTGTGAGCAGCCCTGAAGGTTCTGTGTGCAGCGGCGAAGGACGATGGTGGTCTGTGTGAAGCCGGTATTGTCCCGTGCATGGTGCGCTGTCCTCATAACCCCCCGGTGTGCGTGCGGGGTTTGGTGCATGGCAGGTCCGCTGTAGAGGCGAGTCAGGGTCAGGGAGCTTGCTGGAGATCAGCGTCGTCGGCGCCGATGGTCATCCCTGCTGAAGCTGTTGCGTCGTTCGATCGTGGTGCGTTGGAGCGGTGAGAGGAAGTAGACAATCTTTGTCCCTCGGGCTCGTGCAGATGCGTTGGGGCGGTGAGAGGGAGGAGACGATCTTTGTCCCTCGGGCTCGTGCAGATGTGTTGGAGCGGTGAGAGGGAGGAGACGATCTTTGTCCCTCGGGCTCGTGCAGATGCATAGGAGCGGTGAGAGGGAGGAGACGGTCTTTGTCCCTCGGGCTCGTGTCGATGCGGAGGAGCGGTGAGAGGGAGGAGGAGCGGTGAGAGGGACGTTCTGTGTCCCTCGGCCGGTCCAGCGTGGATGTGCAGATCTCAGGCGTGCAGATCTCACCATGAAGCTTTCTGCAGCTTTCCCGGCCGTGGGTGATCTCTGGAGAGTTCGCCTGGTGGTGGCTCTGCGTCGAGGTCTCCCTGTAGCAGAAGGGAGGGCAGATCATTTGCGTCAGGCTGCTGCGTTCGCTTGTCGTCGGAGAGTCACCACCGGGGGCTGCCAGCGTGTTCTTTTCTTGGGTCGGGTCACCAGTGTGGCTGTCCAGACCAGAAGGTTGCGTTGCACAAAGCGTGTGCTTTCTCGGGGTCACCAGTGTGGCGGTATGGGATAATAAGCAGCGAACTGAGAGTTTTTAAGGAAGTTTATTAATCATTCATCCCGCCATCACAGAACTCACTCCAGCCCTGTGGGTGCGGGCTAGAGCGAGCCCTCAGGCTCTCAGGCAATCGTGTGGTCAGTTGAGCAGTCAGAGAGAGAAAGTTACAGAGCGATCTGCAGTTTAAATACCCCACTACAGACAATGCATGAATGGCACATTAACATCACAGTAAACGGCCGGAAGGCATGGGACATTTGCATCACAGTACAGAGCAGGAAGTCATGAACACCTACATTTGAGTCAACATAACAGCAGGATACTGGCAGGAAAGAGCTAGACAAAGAGAAGCTGCCTATTGATCTCAATACATACATCTCATTGTTCTGCTAATTGCTCCAGCTGAGCGCTCTGCTTGTCCCAGTCTGTTGTGGGGGTCACCCACACTGCAATAATTTTGCAAGTTTGAAAAAGTAGCATGCTGCAAAGTTGTCTTAATTTTATTGAAAGTATAATGCTTGTGTGACTTGTGTCAATAATGAAAATCATTTTTGTTAAACTGTAGCAAATTTCTCAACTTGTAAATGATAAAGTTTTCAAAAGAGTAAATCTTTGATTGTTAGTGGTTTGATTAATGTAACTGGAATAATTTTGTAAGTTTGAAAAAAGTAACATGTTGCAAAGTTGTGTTGCGGCTAAGTTTTATTGAAAGTATAATGCTTCTGTGAGTTGTTGTGTCAACAATTCATAGTGTGAAAAATGTTTTTGAATGATTAGGAAGTTGATAAATGTCTCTAAAAAAAAACAAAGGATTGTTCCTGTAGTGAAAATCTATGTCTTTTGGGGATTGGGTGGTGAATTTGCTAAATTCTTTAAACTATGGCGCATATTTAAGGCGCATATATTGTATTCATATCCCCCGCATTCACCTAGTAGGAATGACGGTGCATATTCCAGAAGCTTCACGTCTTAAGGACCAAAGAGGACCTGACCCTGTGAGGACCTACGGGAGGTGTGAAGTTGGCCTTGCAGGAGATGTGAAGCTGGAGAGAATGCCCCAGCAGGAGCCCCAGACGCTAGAGGGTCAGAGGACAATGGAGACGCCAAGGAGCCTCAGGCGCTGGATGTTTACCTAAGACTGTGGGTTGGGGGTGTGTGATTTGATGTGGGGGGATTTGTGTCTGGTGGGACTATAAGAGCTGTGTTGGATGATTGCTCTGTCTCTTTTCCTGAGATCCTGTTCTTGTTAGAGGATGTGACCTTGCAATAAACCAACCCTGAGAAATAAACTCAGTCTCGTTTGTGAAAGTCATCCTCTACAAAACATCAAAAAAGTAGGGAAATTTCATGCCAAACACACTCTCCTCCTCAAAAATGCTATGGAATAAACATGGTTTACCGAAAAATTTGGAAATAGCGGTTCAGGGGGATTTGAAAAAAAAAACATAAGCCGGCCTCCCTAAAAGGAGCCACATGGCTATGTCCTCCAGTGGGGGGTTGAAGCATGAAGCAGGGAGTCGAGTATCAGATCTGCTGACAATCACATATAGCTCCCGTGAATTTTGAATAGGAACGCCAAAAATGAGAAATGTCTCCAAAACCCTCTTTTTTTGGGGGGGGGGGTGTCACAGCTGATCAGACTTTAAAACATCTCCTAAATGCTGGGGAGTTAAGACGTTAAAACATTTTTCTTCTGTTTTTGCTTCTAGTCAGATCTGTTACACCCCTGTCAGGTGAAGAGGGGAGGGGGGATCCTATGGCTTTTCTCTGACTCACTGATCATAATACGCTGTGAAAGTGACAACTGTGAGATTGTTGGGTTTTTTGAGAATGAAGGTGGTTTCAAAAAAAAAAAAAAAGCAGACAGCCAAAACCCTCTGTAAATTCTGGTTTAAATTTGTCATGAGTGGTTAAAAAAAAAAAGTCTGCCTTAAAGTTATAAAACACCACAAGCTATGAAAAAACTGTTTTTTTCAGATCACAACAGATGATAAAAGGTTTGATTGAATAAAAATAATTTAACTGTTGATAAATATCACGTCCAAGTTGTGGGATGTTTTACAGGTTTCATGTAGACAGTCCTTAGAAGGCTGTTGTATGGTCATTTAAAAATGTAACACAAAATGCAAAATATAAAAAGGAAAACAACAAAAATAGAAAAGGTTAAATGCTTTAGGGCTTTAGAGTTATAAGTTTTCACTTTGTCTTAAAGTTAAAATTAGCTTTGTTTTTATTTGTTAAAGCCTATTTTCATTTAAAGCTTTTAAATGTTTTAATATTTACAGATTAGGAAACAAGTGAATTGTTTTTGCGTATTGTCACTAAGGCTTCCTTAGGATTAAAGTTAATGGTGAGTTATGAAAAAAAATATTTACAGACTAATCAATGTTTTCACCTTTTGACTTCTTATTTTAAATCTTGGTGAGAAATAGTCAGTTGGTTAAATGTTTTCCTTCTCCTGGGGAAGGAACATGAATCAAAAGCAGCACACTGACTGTAAATAAGCTACCGGTACAGCTCTAAAGTGTTAATTGCTAAATCCTTTACCAACATGCACAGGATTGATATTAACTTAAGTTTAAATAAACATTGTTATTTATTTGAATCCCTAAGTTGAATAGCTTCCAAAGTAGCATTGAAAACAAACACAGATATATAGTTTCAAAAGTTTGCAAATTTTTGTTTGCATAAAATGTGTAAATATCTGCTTTTAACTTTAAAGATTAAGATATGTGGTTAACATACGTGAGTAAATACAAAGTCTATGCTTTTAGGTTCTTTCACTGTGTATATATGCAGTCAAAAGCTCTTCCACCAATGAGAACGACCTCTAAAACCATCAAGTTTCTCTTTCCTTTCATTCTTGGTATAAAACTTTGAATTGGGTTTAAATTTAGGTTGTTCCGGATAATCCGGGTTGATTTGAAATTATTTTGGAAGCTCGATTTGATTATAAATCAGCTTAATAGATTTGCTCTGCTTTAATCTGGGTGTGCACTCATGCAAGAAATGCAACTCCTATAGTTGACCACAAGATGGAGGCAGTTATCTCTGCACTCCCAAGAGGAGGAGACACTAGTGACATCGCTCTGGGCAGGTCTACCGGTCTCACTCAAAATGGCAGCTAGGGTGACTCCCTCTTAGTGCCTTCAAAATGGCGTCTGCACGCTGACTCTGCTCATGCACAGTTTTTCGTGCACAGCCTGTCAGTCACACGCGCGACTGTGAGCGTGCACGTGACACATGGATGCGGCCGCGAGTCTCTTGACAACACCATGCCTTGCTTTTCCAAGACTGGAGCGATTTAATTTACAACTTTCCTTTATTCATGCGCAAATAATCTTGTCCTTTTAATTACGGTATAGTTAAGCGCTACTCCCAAAAAGTTTACTCAGTGACTTGATCAGCTGCATCCAGCCTAATCTGACGTCACTGAACACTTGGGCAATACAGAACTGGTCAGTTTAATTTGTCCCACCAGGATAATTCACCGGGAGGTTAAACTGACGAGTAAACAGAACGGTTTTCTTAGTGTTTCTGTCACTCTCGGCCTTTATTTTTCTTAATTCAGCATATAATACTGCTTAAACTTCCTACATGCATTAACACAGCTCTTCTGCTCAGCTCCGGCAGCGGGGTGAATCAGCTCACCCCCCCTTGCAGCTATCAGCAAAACAGACACCTCAGCAGGAGGCGGGGTAATAAAACACACACAGAGGGAGACACAGACCTGCCTGCAGCGGCTCTCCGAAACAACACACACAGGTTCACCGTATAAAGTGGATCAATATTTGAGCAGAAAAAACATACAGCTTATGTCTCAATGATTTTTTCTTTTGCATATACTCTTCTAGCTGAACGCAGGCTTGGACGGGGCACCACAATATGTAGTGATATCTAATAAAATATAATGTAATAAGGTACAGGAATCATTTTATTTTATTTAATAGTGGGTGTGCGAGGGGACAGAGTTAAACCATCACCCCAACACTCACTAAATAAAATAGAAAAGCACTCATAAAAAGGGGGCACCAGTTCTAAAATAACAACTTGTTAATGAATTAATTTCAATTAATTAATTTCTGTACCTTCAATTACTTAGTGAATCAGTCTCAAAATTTAGTGAGTTCTTTTACTGCCGTGACCCAGAAAACATATATGCAAAGGAAAAATGCTTCAACTTCTCTCATTTACAATTTTATTAAATGAAACTCATTCAGGTTACATGACATGGCATTCAAGTGACGAATAAACAGATTCAAATGATAAACAGGTGTTCAATATCACATCAACTGTTAGTGGATTCCTAAGCATAAAATCTATAGTTAAACCTTTGTGGAACTAAGAGGAAACAGATTTTATGTTTCAACTGTAATGCAGTGGAAGGCTGAAGTATCTAACAAAATCAGAATGCAATTTTATGGGGAAAAATTCCATAAGCTGATTATCTAAGAAGGAACTTCTGAATTAATCTACAAAAATGAAAGGAGGTGTAGAAGAGCTTGAAAATGAAGAGGCGATTTGGTTTATAAGCAAAGCTTTAATATTCAGCTCTTCTAACAAGTCTCATCTGGTGCAGAGAGTGGCAGAAGGGAAAAGAGGCAGAATCTTTCCAACTCACTGATTATATACATGCACACAACAAAAGACATGCATAACAAAGGCTGACATCCCTCATTATCTTAATCCCCCCATTGTCCTGGTATTTCCTCTCCTCGCCTTGGGGGGTGAGGGTGGCTCCTCCGGTCTCCTCCGCCGCGTCCGGGAACGTCTTTGTTCTTCACTCAGCAGGTGAGAGTCCTTTGTCCTTTCAGAGGTGTGAAGTTCTTTACATATGTCATCACCAAACATTTCCACATGCTCTAACATATGTAGGTTATGGAATATATGGTTAATATAGACCACAGGCCCCCCAAACAACTAAGAAAAGACAACAGGAAGGTTCACAGTCTAAGATAGTTATTATGACATACTAAGTGTTACATCTGTTGCCCGGAAGAAACTTTCTAGCAGCCATGCTCCTAAGAGAGTTCAGTGGTAATCATAACAGCATAGTAAAATCATAAGTCAGTCCTAAACTGTTGCAGCACAATTAGTGAAAAATTGTGGAGTGGTTTGTATCAGTCCCTGTGCTGTCTGGGTTTTAATCTTCTCCCAAAACTGCTGTAGTGTGGCGGTTCGTTTTAACCCCACAACAGACTAAGGACACTCAGCCCTCTTTTCTCTGTTTTTCTGCTGCATTACTGAGAAGCAATGTGCCATTCATGTATTTGTGATGCAAACATGCAT
This sequence comes from Pholidichthys leucotaenia, assembly GCA_020510985.1. Classification (NCBI taxonomy): domain Eukaryota; kingdom Metazoa; phylum Chordata; class Actinopteri; order Cichliformes; family Pholidichthyidae; genus Pholidichthys; species Pholidichthys leucotaenia. The sequence goes on along the minus strand of CM035843.1, from coordinate 356,380,958 downwards.
GTGTTGTGATGTAATGCGCCATTCTGTATAGTGTGCATATGGCTTGTCCTTACTGTGCTTTTTCTGAGCATCTTAGATGTGCTTTGGTGTATTAATGTCTACAGGTAGACGAGTTTCTTCTGTCTCACCTATGTGATGTTAATCGATGCCTTTCATCCTTTGTACTCATGCGTCCTGTCCTTACTGTGACCTAGAGACTCAGATCAATATGTAGATGTGCTTGTTAGCCTCTTTGTCCGCACCTGGAGCGAAGTCTAGCTAATCTGCCCTTGGTCTCACAAATGCAAATACCTCCTGCCTGTTCTGTTATCCCTTTGATCACTGTGGGGTATGTCTCTTTCATGTATTGTTATGGACAAGTATTTAAGGCGCAACTCTGTAACGCAATCTCTCTCTTTCACTCTCACTCTGATCCTGCAACAGGTGGACACACTGTGTCCGCCTCTCCTTCTCTGAGAGCTTAGGGATCCCGCTCCGGGCTGCTCCACTATGCACCGGAGAGGGGATCCCGTGAAGGCGACATGATTAATAAAACCTGCTTAAAACCACAGCACTGCTGCTTATTTTTTCATGCCACTTCAGTAGGTTGGTTTAGGCGCCCTGCTGGGACCTTCTTGAGAGGGATCTGTAGTGTGGGAAGGAGAGAGGTTAACTGTTCCCTGCTGGGGGGCTGAGTCTTTTCTCTTGGGGGGTCTACCCCGCTGAGGTGCTCTCGCCAACTGTGCAGGCTCGTCTTTCAACAAGAAGGCAGGTTTAAGTCTGTCAATGCTGACTGTTTCTTTTCTATCCCCAAAATCAAGCACAAAGTGTTTATCACCATGTTCCAGCACTCTGTATGGCCCATCGTATACTGGGCGAAAGGTAGGTTTTAAAGCTTCATGCTTAACGAAAACGAACTCAGCGTTTTTTAAAGCCTGAGGGACAAAAACCCGTGGAAAGGAGTGATGGGCTGGACCGGGGAGAGAGTTCGGTCCGTTGTTGCCTAAAAACCTTGGGACTGGAAGGTGCCCTGGCTCTGGGTTCTCTGGTAAAAATTCACCTGGGAGCCTGAGAGGTTGAGCAAAGACTAATTCTGCGGGAGAGGCGTCTAGATCCTCTTTAGGCGCAGCACGCAACCCCAATAAAACCCAGGGAAGTTTATTTACCCAATTTGTGTCCGTTAGTGAGGCTCTGAGGGCAGCCTTTAAAGACCTGTGAAAACACTCGCATAACCCATTAGCCTGAGGGTGATAAGCGGTGGTGCGATGAATTGTTGCCCCTAAGCTGCTGGACATGGCTGACCAGAGCTCTGAGACAAATTGAGGCCCCCTATCGGACGTGATGTCCGATGGGACGCCGAAACATGCCACCCAGTTTGTCAAAAAAACGCAAGCGACTTCCTCCGCTGTGGTTGCCGCTAGAGGGACTGCCTCTGGCCAGCGTGTGGTGCAGTCTATCATTGTTAACAGGTGTGTGAAACCTTGGGAGGAAGGTAGTGGCCCCACGAGGTCGACATGAATGTGGTCGAACCTTCTAGCAGGGATTGGAAAAGGCTCCAGAGGGGCTTTTGTGTGTCTGTGTATTTTGGCGCGTTGACAAGAAATGCAAGTTTTTGCCCATTCTTTTACGTTTTTGCGCAGGCCAGGCCACACAAACTTTTCGGCGACCATTTTAACCGAGGCGCGCACACCTGGGTGCGCGAGGGAGTGAATTGCGTTGAAAATGCGGCGGCGCCATGTAGCTGGTACTAATGGGCGAGGTCGGCCGGTTGAAACATCGCATATTAGGGGGGGCACGCCGTCGCGTAAACCCTTTTTCTCCAGCCTTAACCCTGTTGGTCCAGACAGGAGTGCGCGCACGTCCGCGTCACTGTTTTGTTCCTCCGCCATGGCTGCATAATCTATCCCTGCATGGATAGGTGCTGCGTATGTGTCTGCGTTAGTGAAGAGTTCTGCTGCTGAGGCAGTATAATCTGTCTCCCCGCGCTCTGGTGATGTCACAGCGCGAGAGAGACAGTCCGCTACTACGTTAAGTTTGCCTGCCACGTGTCGAATGTCTGTGGTGAACTCTGAAATCGCAGCTAGCTGTCTTTGTTGCCTGCCTGACCATGGTTCTGAAATTTTAGCCATAGCAAAGGTGAGCGGTTTATGGTCTACAAAAGCCATGAAGCTCCGCCCTTCTAACCAGAACTGGAAGTGGCGGATGGATAAATGAAGCGCCAGCAGCTCTCTGTCAAAAGTGCTGTATTTGCGTTCAGTTTGGTTTAGCGATTTGCTAAAGAATGCTAAAGGTTGCCAGACCCCGCTGACAAGTTGTTCTACAACTGCCCCTATGGCTAGGTCTGAAGCATCTGTGGTTAGTGCAATGCGGGCCAAGGGATCTGGGTGAACTAACAATGTGGCGTTAGCTAGGGCGCTTTTTACTTCCGCGAAAGCGCGTTCGCGCTCCGGGGTCCATTCGACCGCGTTGGAAGCTTTCTTTTTTTTGAGCGCGTCATATAGGGGCTGCATGAGCTGAGCTGCGTGGGGGAGGAAGCGGTTGTAAAAATTAACCATCCCTAAAAATTCCTGTAGCGATTTGACCGTTTGTGGCCGTGGAAAACTTTCTATCGTATGAACTTTGTCTGGGAGTGGAACTGCCCCTTTCGGAGAGACTTTGTGTCCTAAAAAATCAATTTGTGACACGCCGCATTTGGCTGGACTGATTATTAGTCCGTGCTCTTCTAGCCTCCGAAAAACCGTAGTGAGGTGCTGCTCGTGTTCTTCCTCAGACGAGCTGGCTACCAGCATGTCGTCGAGGTAGACGAAAACAAAAGGAAGGTCGCGTAGGACCGCGTCCATCATTCGTTGAAAAGTTTGAGCAGCGCCTTTGAGGCCGAAAGGCATTCGTAGGAATTCAAAAAGGCCGAAAGGGGTTATTACCGCTGTTTTAGGAACGTCTTCTGCTCGGACTGGGACTTGGTGATAACCGCGGACTAAGTCTATTTTTGAAAAAATGCGCGCACTCGCTAGATGTAGTGAAAAATCTTGAATGTGAGGGATTGGGTAACGGTCATGCGCTGTAGCGTTGTTTAATCTGCGGTAATCTCCGCACGGTCTCCAAGAACCGTCAGATTTCAGAACCATGTGAAGTGGTGAGGCCCAGGGGCTCTTTGAGCGTCTAACAATGCCCAATTTTTCAAGAGTTGTAAACTCGTCCCGTGCTATGTTGAGCTTGGCCGCGTCTAAGCAGCGAGCTTTGGCAAAAACGGGAGGTCCCGTTGTGGAAATGAAGTGTTCAACCCCGTGTTTAGCCACAGTGGCTGAGAATTTGGGAATTGTGAGTGCTGGAAATTGGGTGAGGAGTTGCTCAAACTTACCTCCTGCTGTGGTGACGTTGGCCTGCACAGGTGGTGGAGAAACTCGGGCTGAGCATGGAATAGAAGCAAAGGACAGTGCATTAACCAGGCGCCTATTTGCTAGATCCACTAATAACCCATGTGCACACAAAAAATCTGCGCCTAATAAGTTAAAACTCACCGCCGCTACAACAAATGTCCATCTGTAGCTGCGGCCGTGGATGAGGAGGTGCAGGCTCTTCTCGCCGAACGTGTCGATGCTAGAGCCGTTGGCTGCCACCACTCCGTTGCCCCGGGTGCCCGTGGCTCGATCTGCGTGGGAGGGCATGACGAAACTCAGCTGGGCTCCTGTGTCGATGAGGAACTGCTTGCCTGAGTGTCCATCCGTCACGTACAACAGCTTGTTTTTCTCGCCGAGAGCCGCTGCCGTTAACGGCTCTCGGCTTTGGCGTTTAAATTTGCAGGGGGGAACGCATTTGTGAGCCTTCTCGGCGAAGCGGTGGTGGTAATAACAAACATCGCTCCGTCTGTTATGTCTTGGCCATGTCGCTGTCACCGTGGGCTGGGTCTGCTCCGTGGGTTGCGGCTCCTCGTGGCTCGGGGCGTCAGCGTTGAGGTCTGCGGATGCTGCTGTGGGTGTCAGCTCCTTGCAGGCGTTGACGAGCCGATGAGCTTCATTGGCCAGCACGCAGAAGTCTTGGTGGTTGTTGCACTTCATGCCGGCGAGTGTCCCTCTCATGTGTGGCGGCAGCGTGCTGAGGAAAATAAACTGGAAGAGGAAGTTGTCATTGTCCTCCTCTCTGAGCTGTAGCAAATCCTCCATGAGGGCCTTCGGTTTGCACCCTCTGTGGCCATAAACCGCCAGGATCTTCTCGGCTCTCTCTTCCGCTGAAGGGACGTAGTTCGCCACGATGGTTGCTTTGAGCGTCTCGCATTTGTCCCGGGCCGGTGGCCGCCGGATCATGCTCCGCACACACTTCGAAGTGGCGGCGTCGAGTTTGGAGACGATATGATAAAATTTGGTGTCATCAGCCGTGATGCCCGCCAGTGCAAATTGGGCTTCAGCCTGCTGAAACCAAGAGGCGGGGTCTTCTTGCCAGAAGTCTGGCAGCTGGACAGCGACGGCATTCGTGCACACCATCACTGTTGTGCCCGCCGGGTGAGAGTGCCTTGCCTCGGCTCTCGCGGCGGTGCTGGTGCTCGGTTGAGCCCTCTCAATCTCTTCTGCCGGGGGGAACAGTTGTCCATCTGCTCCCTCGTCTGCGTGGCGGCTGGCGTCTGCCTGGGTCGCCACGGATGAGTCGATTGCGGGGGAACGCCTCAGGTCCATACTCGCGTCAAGGTCACCAGTGTAGAAGAGCTTGAAAATGAAGAGGCGATTTGGTTTATAAGCAAAGCTTTAATATTCAGCTCTTCTAACAAGTCTCATCTGGTGCAGAGAGTGGCAGAAGGGAAAAGAGGCAGAATCTTTCCAACTCACTGATTATATACATGCACACAACAAAAGACATGCATAACAAAGGCTGACATCCCTCATTATCTTAATCCCCCCCATTGTCCTGGTATTTCCTCTCCTCGCCTTGGGGGGTGAGGGTGGCTCCTCTGGTCTCCTCCGCCGCGTCCGGGAACGTCTTTGTTCTTCACTCGGCGGGTGAGAGTCCTTTGTCCTTTCAGAGGTGTGAAGTTCTTTACATATGTCATCACCAAACATTTCCACATGCTCTAACATATGTAGGTTATGGAATATATGGTTAATATAGACCACAGGAGGTTACTTAAAATTGAATAAGAATTTTCCTTCAGTTTATAGATTTGTCCTACAGCTGAGGGACTAATTGTACCATGAAATATTGGTTATGCTCAATTGTAATTAATATTTTAGGACATCACGTTTAAACCCAGCAGACAGGAAAATGGGAGTCTCACTTACGAACAGCTGTGGGTCCAGGTGTTCAGTGGTGGTCAGCGCCAGATGGTGGTATAAGTTCGGGAAGGCTCAGCGGCTCTTCCAGACAGCGTTCGGAACACCGGGGGAAAGCGACTGCTGGTCGGCTTTCAGCTTGTTCACAGCTGTGAGAGGTGTAGACTCAGCTGGGGGCTCACAAGGGGCAGGCAGTGAAGGCTGGCGACAGAGTGAGGTCTGGCCCCGGAACAGGCATAGAAGCCGTTGCCAACCAGTCTGAATTTAGGATGTCTCCGGCCCGCAGAACCAAACCAAAGACTGAAGGAAGAATGTTTTAGTCAGTTTCACCCACAAGCTCCTAGTTTCTTCACAGGGTCAGATGTGGATGAGGCCAGAAAAGAAATGTCCAAAAATCTCTATCGGTTCACTTTAAAACAGGAAAATTAAAAGTCCACTTTAACTGTATGAAAAGTCAAAAAGGTCCAAGAAAAAACATTTAAATAGAATAGGAATGGCTTCTGAGGTGAAGGAAAAAAAGAAAGATTTGAGAGTTTAACTCTCTTTAAGGCGAACTCATAGAAAGAAAAATGATTTCTCCTCAGTTTAACCAGAAAACAAGTAAAGCTTATCAAAAGACGATTTAGGAGAGTTAATGCAGGGTTTGACAAGGTTCACACACACAAAAGACTTCTTGAAACTCACAGAACAATTTAGACAAAAGAAAACTTCAGAGAAGTACAAAGAACAGAAAAACTCTCTTTCTCTCTGAGTATGCAGGGTGGCTCTGAAGCATTTAACTGAAGCATGGTGCTGGGTCGTAAAACGGGACCGGCCGCAAGGTGGACCAATCAGCTTCCATAAAGAGGAGTTTCAATGGGCTTTTGTCCAGTGAGGGAACATTCCTTTGTTTGTGAACAGCCAAATGCCGGGACGTTATCCACAAGAGAGACAGCCTGATGACTGGTTATCACGAGAGGGAAGACGGACAGAGATTCGTAAAACATTCAGTTCTTATGGAATTATATACTCAATATAAAATCTAACTGATTTAAGTGACTCAAGGCTGATATTCAGTGACCATGCATTTATACCATTACTAATAATTTTAACATTCATTTGAATAACACTCATGAAAATAAAAACATTCCTAAGACATGCACTCACATTTAAATCAAGGATTAATGAATCATGGCAAACCATTATTGGCGATTATCTTCACAATGTCCTTGGAATCCCGGGGAGATGATAGCGGGAAGAAAAGCTTAAAGCGAGGTAGTCGGATACCCAAAAGCTGATGGTGTATAGAAGACGTATATTAGGATTTGTATGTGAAATTTCGGCATCGAAACTGCTCCCGTTTAGCTGTAATTAATATTCAAAAATGATATTTTCGGGACGAAAGAATTCAAGCGTCCCAGCATTTGTTTACTTCTCGGGGCCGCCGCCGGAGAGCGAGCCGTGTGCAAAATGCGATTGTGTTGTTAATATAGCACATTTTTTGTGGAAATGTTACTATTATTAGCTGTGAAATGTGTTATAAAACGATTAGACGACGATACTATGGCTCTTCCTGTTGTTCCCATTTCACTGTTTTTTTTCCAGATGTAAAATACGGGATCCCTACGGCCCACTGGCGCACGAAGTATCCTGGCCGATGTAAACAGCCACGGACCAAAAAAACGTACATTTGCTCGTGGAACAGGTCATTCACACTCGCAATCGCGCTATATGTGTCTATAGGATTTTCTTTCCATGCACGCAAAAAAAAATTTTTTTTCCCGGAGCCGACTACCTCGCTTTAATGTTTAGTCGGAATTAACAGTCAGATTACACAATGAAATATATTCCGTAGATGTCCATTAGGAGGTACTGTTGAGCTGTAGATAATTTTTAGGTCTTTGGAATGTGAGCAGGGGGGCCTAGAGGGTTCTGGAAAATGTCTAAAAGAAGGAGGGGGGCCATATATCTGCCAGCTTAAGAAGTTTATGACTTTTTAAGAGTATCAGTTCCGGGTACAAACAGATACTATCAGCATGAACTGTCCAGTTGGGATTTGACTCCCAAGAGTTTATGGTCCACTTAAGCCTTTAAAAGCAAATCCTTATCAAGTCTCTCTACAAAAGCGAAATTTTTTACACCGGGGTCCTGTTGAAGATACACAGCATTCTTGACCAGACCTTGAGTGAGAGTTGCTTTAAAATGAAGAAAAGTGAAATTTCTTTAAAATGAAGAAAAGTGATCTCCTCGATTGGCCTGAGGAGAAGTTGCTACTACAAGGACCATGTTTATGCTGGTAATGTGTGGTGGAAGTATGCCAATTACACAGCCAAAATAACTAATCGTTCAAATTGTTATGTGTGTTCTTTGCTCCACTCTCAGCTGGCCAAATATCTGTTACTGCTAAACCAATGGAGCTATCAGAAGCCGTTTGTTTCTCGCAAGAGGTTATGTATAGAAATAGCACAGCAAGCATTAATTTGAATCACACCTGTCACATTGCTTATGACTCCACTGACCGGAGACACGATGACACCCCTTACTCGGTGAAGGCAAGGTTAACCTCACCGGGGAATTTTTCCTTTTGTTTAAAAGGGTGTGGAAACGTCTCTTTGGGCAGTTTATCACTTTCTAGGTGTGCAATGGTGCATAGTAGCATACTGCTACCTGCCGGACCAGCGTAGTGGGCGAAAGCTGTCCTGAAGATCCTTTTTGTCAGTCTAGAAGTCTGGAAGGCAATGTCACCCTACAGGAGCTCTGTACTGCCACAATTTGTGATTCTCATAAGCACGGCACACATATGGTGACAGGGGGTTGGTGGTTGTGTGGCCATCGTGCCTACTCACACCTGCCCATGAATTGGGGAAGGGTGTGTGCCCCTGTAGCTGTGACTGACCATACCATCATATTGTCGGCAGGACAGGCGGGCAGGGTGAAGAGAGATGTCTCCTTTGCACCACATGATCCCATCTGGGGCACAGATGTGCGGAAGGAATTTAAGTTTGAAACAACAGGGCAGAAGGTACTTCATTCACTGTTTCCCTGGGTGGGAGTGGCTAAGAACACCTTGTGGATTGAGACAACTAATTATAGATTACAGTCATTTGTGAATTTTTCTCTATCTGCTTTATCTGGTATAAATGAGGAACTAACGGCTCTCAGACTTATGTTGACCCAAAATAGAATGGTTCTTGATCAAATAACTGCCAACCGAGGGGGCGTGTGTGCAATTATAGATGATTATTGTACTTTTATCCCTGAAAATGATGCAGATGGTCACATGATTGCCTCAGCCATACAGAACCTGATTGCCTTGCAGGCTGCCATGGCCAAGGACAATGTTACTGATGAACACACCTGGTTAATCTGGTTAATCTGGTAACTCTCTTCATGGAGAAGTCTCATCATGAGCCTGTTAATGGTTTTTGTGGTATTATTTTTGGCCTTTACTTGTCATTCCCTGTATCCATAGTTTGATGATGAGACTTGTGCATGTTAACTTAGTGATGTACCATGGAGCAGTTGCCGGGGATAGTGGGGCTGATGAACAAACAGTATGAGCTCAAGGTTTCTTTCCATAACCCAAGTACAGAGTAAAAGTATGACTGACATGCAGAAAACCGAAAGGAGTTGCATGATCATGATGTGAAGTTGAAATGTACTACTTGCAAGTACATTTATGAAGTTTGAAACATTATTTTTACTTTTATTTTGACTTTGTTACTCTTATTTCTGTTTTTACATTTTATTATTACATTTTATTATTGTTGTTGTTTTGTTTTATCCTTTATGTTTGTTTTTATACAAGCTGCAATAATACATAGCTATTACGCACATATATTCTTATTCTATCTTTACGATTATTTTATCATCATTCTGTTTTCACCATTGATTACTTTAATCATTAATTAATGAGTTTATTGTTCCATTTCTCCTCCTAAAGGACTAAAACATTAGCCGGTGCCTGGGGCAGCAGGGTCGATGGCTGACTTTCCCCATCAATAGCTAGTTAGGCTCTGTTGCACGCAAATGCATTGGTGCTTAGCATTGCTGCCAGATGGGGTTTTAGATGCCATAAATCATTCTTTTATGATGCCTTGCATGGCATCAAAGGGGGGAGAATGATAGAGAAGTTTTATATTTGTTTTGCTTTGTCTCAGAGTCTGTGTGAAAGTGCTAAAGATGCTGATGCGGCTGTACTTTATCACTTTCTTTTAGTTCGCTTGTACTGTTCCTGTGTGATGAGTGATGAGTGAGTGTGATGGTTCCTGAGAAAGAGATAATCTGTAAACCAAGCTTTGACCAGATGTACTGAATCAATCATCATGGACATTCTCTCTTCCACTTCTCGGATAACGAAGGGCTTAAAGGACTGAGCGATGTGTGTTTGAGTCAGAATGATGCACGAATAGGCTCTGAGATCATTTTTGTATTGTTCTCCACTGGCCAGTGTAATTAAATTTACTGGAACGCTGATCCTGCCTGATTTTTGACTTAAGAAGAATTTTTCTAACAATTTCTAAGAATAACTGCTATTTTATAGCCTACACTTTCACTGTTATTTTACAGCTCTAACTGCATGGGTTTGTAGTGATATACTTGAAAATGCACAGCTTTTCCAGTCATGTTGCCATCTGGTGAAACTACAAGAAAAATCCATTAGTGCAATGCAAGAGCCTATTTTTAGATCACTGCAAATGCATTAAAGGGAGTTTGGAGCGGCAACTACAGTAAATACTGACATAAAGACTAGAGTTTGGGTGTAATTACCTCTGTCAATTAGGGCATGTTTTCATCAGTGTTTGTCTGTCTGCCTGTCTGTCTGTTTGCAGGATTATAAAAAAAAACTACTACATAGAATTCAATGATTCTAAGGTGCTCTCACACTGTGATGCGTGTTCCATGCTGACTAAGGTTTGACCCTAAAGTCTGGAATGCTTGATAAGTGTGATCACTTCCTGCAGAGGGGAATATTTCCCCAACTTTGGAATGGTTGGCAGAGGTCTGAAGAACGGAACAAATGAAAATGTTGGGGTGAGGTGAAGCTTCACTTCTATTGTTGGGGATTTCTTAAGGAAGTCTGGGAACCGTGCTAAACAAAAACAAGGTGAGTGTGAGCCGGTGCAGTATCCTGCTGACAGGGGAGAAGAGGGCCATTTCACTTTGGACAGAACAAGTCACCTGGCACCAGTGAGGGCACACCCGAGGACGGGTTGGTCTTGGCCTAGACTAGACTCCATTAAAGTGGGCATTGACTGAAAAATGGTGTGTTTGTAGATTTCAGCTGCCTGAAATGCATCTATTGATCATGTGATTATTGAAAAAATATTTTTAAAAAACCCTCACTTCTCTTTAAAAAAAAAAAACCCACACAGCCTTTATATAATTTTTCTCTCAAAGAAGCCATTTTGACTGCCCGCTGCTCTATTATTGGTCAGCATAGCTGTCTGTCATGTAAATGTTATTGGTCAGCAATAGATGGACGAGCGCCAGATGGGTTAGCTTCTGAGCTAACAGTGGTACTAGGAACTGTACACCAAGCGTGATTTATATAGTTATTTTCTTTAGATTTCAGTCACTCTAATAGACATCCGTTTCCACCTGGTTCACCAATTCACAGTTGATAATATATCTTGCATCATTCTGACTTATTTTGTTATATTTTCACCATGACTTTACATTGAACTAGGCATTCTGAGTTGATCTCCGTAACCTTGGCAGGGAGGAGGTGACATACAGGCCGCCTGGATATGGCCAGTTTTGATCACTATTTTCAATAAATTCTGTTCACCCCCACGGGAATCCTTGTTCAGCTAACTACACATGACCATATATTTCGTTGACTGTAGATTTTGTTTTAGTGTGACTGAGATCATCCTGCGCAGTTCGCCCACTCGGGACACGAACCCGCGACCTACCAGTCAACTACACAGTTCGAGCATGGGAGACACAGCACGATCGCGCTGAGCTAAAGGTCCGACCGATAGCTCAGCGCTACCGATACTGTATGAGGCTTTTCGGGAGGGAGGTTTACTAACGTTCTACGCCGAACAGTGCTAGTTGGCATCCGTTACACTCTCCCCCTTAAACCTCACTCCCATCCCGGGTTCACGGCACCATTGTGACTGAGATCATCCTGCGCAGTTCGCCCACTCGGGACACGAACCCGCGACCTACCAGTCAACTACACAGTTCGAGCATGGGAGACACAGCACGATCGCGCTGAGCTAAAGGTCCGACCGATAGCTCAGCGCTACCGATACTGTATGAGGCTTTTCGGGAGGGAGGTTTACTAACGTTCTACGCCGAACAGTGCTAGTTGGCATCCGTTACATTAGCTTACCTAAACTTTTATTTTCTCAGACGTGAGCCAATGTGGCTACCTGAAGCTTGCAGTTTAGCCACTCATTGGCATATATTTCTGCACTTAATGTACTGCAGGGGTTGGTCATATCCCATCGACCACTAACTCCTGTCAACCAGTGATGCATTATTTCATTCACTCTTTAAAACAAATGTATACAGTTGTAGCATAAAATAGAAATATTAATAAATAATAAATATGATCAGGTATGAATTATTTAATTTATATTGATGTATTGGAATCTGAGCTCAAATCTCATTTCATATACATCAGAAAAGTTAATAACACTCGTAAGGGGCACCAGCTTCTATCTTTAAGAAGCAATTTGATCTTTAATTTCACTTTATACTTGTTTAATCACTCAATAAATTAATCAATAATCAGTCTCAAAAATTTTCCGTGAATTCGATACCTGGGCTTGAACAGACTCAGAATGAAATAAATTCTCAACAACTTCTCATTTTTACAGATTTATTAAACGAAATGATTAACAGACATTGCAGTAATTTCATTAATTTCATTAATCCTAAAATCAATCTTGTAAATGATAGACTAACAATGTCAATATTTTCAGAACCAGGGTTAACTGAGAAACCAATTTCTATCAGTTTGTGTTAACAGATCATGGAAACAACGCAAATTTATGGAGAAAGTTTACTAATTATATGAAAAAGTCCTGGATTAATCTTAAGAAAATAAAAATGGAATTTTAATGAAAAGAAGAGTTATGTTAAGGGCTTCTTAATTTGCATCTGATTAGATACACAAATTATTACCGAACCTCAATTCAGCAGATGAATTAAAGTTTTGCAGCTCACGTGATTCCTCGGTGATGATGATTCTGTCGTCGTCCTCATGAAGTTTTGAAGTGTTGTTCAGGGGCAAAACCCAGAATATTTGTCCCGCAAATATTCTCTTGACGATGAATGATATTCATGAGATTGTAAGTTGGATCTCGATGGTTGAAATCCTGCAGAAGCGCGCTGATTCCTCAGCTGCGCGACGTGGGAGCTGCGTTTTTCTTCCTGGTAGACAAACGGCTGCAGAGGTCTTCGGGAATAATTGAAGATATCTAATCCGATTTCAAATTAGAAAAGAAAACTTTCGGACTTTAGATAAAAAATTATAGCTTCTGGTGTGTGGTTGGTCAAGAAAAATATTTTAAAAATTATAAAGTCAAGATTAAAGTTTACATTAAAATTAAACAAACGGTGGTTTTACAGAAAGTTTAACAAAGAAAAAGTGATGAATAAAAATTGGAGTTTAACTCAGATTAAGAATTGAGCTCAAAGAAATAGGAATTCCTAGGCATTTAAGAGAAAAGGAAAAAGACATTAAAATACAACGTTACATAACAAATTACGAGTTATCTGCTCTGTGTTCGGAAAAACGACACGTGGTCGAAGTCTTTGTTCAGACGGTCCTTTGTTCTTCCTTGCTGTGTGTAGACAATGGAGAAGATGATCAGAGAAAGGGGGAGCCGGACAGAGAGGAGAGATCTGGAGCAAAAGAGAGAGCAGCCGAAAAGAGGCAAAAGAGAGAGCAGCCGAAAAGAGATGACGAAAAGAGCAAAAGAGGCAGAAGCAGGGGTCCCTCTGTTATTTAAGTTCCGCGGGCTTCCGGGATCTCAGCCAATGAGAGTCCTTCGTGGGAGGCACAATGAACTTTCCATCCAATGACAAACAGTCTATTGTTTGGAGCTCTTTGGGATGAAGAGTTGTCATGCAGAGATTGGCTGTTGGAGTCACATGTGATATCGGTCCAAATGAATACACACAATTTTAAATACATTGGAATATACACACTTATGTATAACTAAACTAACCTTAGTGTATCTTATAAGCAGTGCTTCTAAATCAACATGCAGGAATAAACATTCATTTAAACATTAACATGCATATAGACTGGTGCCATCGGAACTGCCTCCAGATCAACGCAAGGAAAACTAAGGAGCTGGTGGTGGACTGCCGCAGGCATGGGCAGCCCCTCACAGCACCAGTAAATATACAGGGAACAGACATCGAGATGGTGACATCCTATAAGTACCTGGGTGTTCATCTGAACAATAAACTAGACTGGTCACACAATACTGACGCACTCTACAAGAAGGGACAGCGCAGGCTGTTCCTGCTGAGGAGACTCAGGTCTTTTGGTGTACAAGGGGCGCTGCTGAAGACATTCTATGACACGGTGGTGGCATCAGCCATCACTTTTGGAGTGGTCTGCTGGGGCAGTGGCATTACAGCAGCCGATAGGAAGAGACTGAACAAACTGATTAAGAAAGCTAGCTCTGTCCTGGGGCAGCGCCTTGATCCGGTGGAGGAGATAGGAGAGAGAAGGACGGTGGCTAAACTGTCATCTCTGCTGGAGTCCGAGTTCCACCCTATGCAGGACGTACTGAATGCACTGAGGAGCTCATTTAGCAGCAGACTACATCATCCCAGGTGCACAACCAAGAGGTTTCGTAGGTCCTTCCTACCAACGGCTGTCAGACTGTACAACCTAAGCAGGGCTGCTCGCAGAGATAGCAAAAAGACGTAACAAACTAATAGTTTTTAAATGCAAAAGATGCAATAGACTTACACAATGGTCCCCTCCGGCATACAACTAGGAAAATACCGGTCGCTATGGAGGGTGAGAATATGTATGAGCACATAATCATACCATGTAGGATAACTAAGTAGAGGGTTATGCTGTTTCATCCCATCTAGCAACAATGCTCTGCACTGTGTGTGTTTATATATTTACATATTTATTCCATCTAGCTACAATGCTCAGCACTGGGTGTGTTCATATTTATATATCTATATATTTATTCCATCTAGCTACAATGCTCCGCACTGTGTTTTTATATATCTATATATTTATTCCATCTAGCTACAATGCTCCGCACTGTGTGTGTTTATATACTTACATATTTATTCCACCTAGCTGCAATGCTCCGTACTGTGGGTGTTTATATATTTACATATTTATTCCATCTAGCTACAATGCTCTGCACTGTGTGTTTATATATTCATATATTTATTCCATCCAGCTACAATGCTCTGCACTGTGTGTCTGTGTGTGTGTATATATATATTTTATAGTAATATGTACATATGTATATTAGCTGCTCTTGCTCGCTTGTTTTTGTTTTCTTGCCTTCTGATTGTTGCTCTGAGTGTTGCTATCCCTGTGCTGTTGCAATCCTGGAATTTCCCGGTTTTGGGACTAATAAAGGCTTATCTTATCTTATCTTATCTTATATATATAAAATCACAGATTAATGCATTTCACACATATTATTGATTTTCCACATCAAAAACATTAGAGTCCATCTGCATTTTCATAGTTCTGAAAAGAATGAAGGTTTAGAATTGAGTTTGTAATAATGTACTTTTTTTTTTTTTTGTAACTTAGATTTTTATTCATTTTTCATCATATATAATGCATTCAGATCACATTCTACATTTAAAAAACAAAGGGGTTAGGGTAGGGAAAAATAAAAAAAAAATAAACAAAATAAAAATAAAAAATAAAAAAAAATAAAAAATAAAAGGGGGGGGGACAAATGTTGGAGCATCAAGTTTTTAGTTTCCATCTCTTAATTCTTCTGGTTTTTTCAGTGTCTTTGGTTATTCTTTCAATTTCTGCCTCGTTGTTGCACTTTGTAGTGTGTCCATTTCCGCCATTTTTTCTCCCATATTCCTTCTTGCATTCTTCGTCGATATGTTAGTTTTTCCATCATACGTATGTCCTCAACAATGTCAGTCCATTGTTCTTGGTCAGGAAGAACTTCTGATCGCCATTTTTTTGTGATAGTTTTTTTACATGCAATCAACAAGATTTTAACTAGATATCTGTCCTCAGCCTGTATAACACTGTCTTTTTTAAGATCACATAAGTACATCAGGTTACAGTTCATTGGTATATTATATCCTAATATCCTCTGTATTGTCACATGCATAGATTTCCAAAATGATGATATTTTGTAGCATTTCCAAAACATATGTGAGTGGTCTGCATTTTGAGCCCCACATCCCCTCCAGCATAAAGATTGGGTATTTGTATATTTTCCTTGAATCTGTGGTGTAATGAAAAAGCGAATCAGGTTTTTCCATCCAAATTCCCTCCATGCCCTTGAATTTGTTGATGTGTGTTGTGTTTTCCATATTTCCTGCCAGCTTTCTTCTGTTATGTTTAAATTGAGCTCTTTCTCCCATTTCTCCTTTATATAGTTACTTGTATGATTGTTTGTCATAAGTTTCTGATATAGTTTTGAAATAATTCTTATTTTATTTCCTGCATATGAGCTTAAAATAAGTTGTATAATCTCGTTCACATCTGTTTGGAGGTTATGCCTAATCTTCTTCATATAGTAATCTCTCATCTGCAGATATCTGAAAAATTCCGATCTTTCTAATTTAAATTTTCTCCTGATATTTACAAAGCTCCCGAGATCTTTTTTTCCGATATTGCCCCATGCTGTGATTCCCTTGTTCACCAGATTTTTGTATCCCCTATCTTGTTTTGCCGGTTCAAACTGACTGTCAAATGCTACCCATTTCAATAGTTTTATGTCTTCCCTTATATTATATTTTTGTACTATTTTATACCACAGTTCTAAAGTAAATTTAGTGATTGGGTCTATTTGTTTGATTTGCTTATATGCATCTTTATCCCCTATTATGCTTTGTACTGGGAGTCCCTCAATTTCCTTTTCCATTTCTTTCCATTTTGCCTCATATCCCTCGTCGCACCAACATATGATATATCTTATTTGTGCTGAGTAGTAATATTCCTTTAGACTCGGTAGGCCCATGCCTCCTTTCTCTTTTGGTAATTGGAGGGTTTTATATTTCACTCTTGGTTTTTTACCTCCCCAAACAAATCTCGATATCATCCTGTCCCACTTTGAGAATTGGGCATCTGGAATCTCTGTTGGTATAGCCTGGAAGAGGTAAAGTAATCTAGGTTGTATGCTGATTTTGACAGTCTCAATTTTTGAATTCAGATCCATATTTAAGATTGACCATCTATCAATATCTTTTTTTATTTCTTGTTCCAACCTATCATAGTTTGCTTTATATATTTTGCTTAGGTCTTTAGGTATGTTCACTCCAAGGTATTTTATTTCTTTTTGCTTTCAGTTTAGTTTGATCTTATCAGTTATCTGGTTTAGAGGGTTATAGTGGAATGTCAGTACTTGTGTTTTTGTTATGTTTATCTTGTATCCTGATAATTTTCCAAAATTTTCTATCAAGTTCATCATTTCCATTATTGATTTATCTGGTTGTTCAAGGTAAACTATAATATCGTCTGCAAATAGCCCAATCTTGTGTTCCGCCCCCTTTATTGTTACACCTTTTAATTTCTTATTTTGTCGTATCGCTTGAGCCAATGGTTCTATGAACAGAGCAAACAAGGTGGGCGATAAGCAGCATCCCTGCCTAGTTGATCTTTGTATATTTACTTTGTCTGTTAAGCTACCGTTTATCTTGATTCTTGCCACAGGTTCTTGATATAGCGTCCTTATGCATTGTACTGATTTTTCGTTAAATCCAAAGCGCTCCAGTACACTATATAGGAATTTCCAGTTAACCCTGTCAAATGCTTTTTCTGCGTCTAAACTCATTATTACTGCGCTTTTCTTTTCTTTATGTATTTGGTTAATTATATGTATTGTTCTCCTGATATTGTCATGTGTTTGGCGTCCCTCTATGAATCCAGTTTGATCATCTTCTATCAATTCCGTCAAGAATGTCTTTATTCGTTTACATATAATTGTTGTGTATATTTTATAATCTACATTTAATAAAGAGATTGGTCTATAGTTTCCGCATTGTTCTTTATCTTTCCCTGGTTTTAAAATAACTGAAATGATTGCTTCGTTCCATGTTGGAGGTATTTTGTTGTTGTTCAGCGTCCAATTAAATGACTTTAGGAGTTGTGGCATGAGTTCTTCTATAAACAGTTTATAAAACTCAGATGGGTATCCATCACTACCTGGTGATTTACCGTTTTTAAGTGACTTAATCACATCTCTGATCTCTTGTGTTGTTATTTCTGCTGTTAGTTTTTCATTTTGTTGATTTCCTATTGATGGCAAGTCCAATGTGTCTAGAAATTTTTTGATATCTTTAGTATTTGTTTCTTCAGGTTGCGAGTATAGTTCTTGGTAGAAATTATGGAAAATTTCTTCGATGTTTTCTGGGTTAACTGTGGTTTTATTTGTGGTGGGGTCTTTAATCTTGTATACATTATTCATTGTTTGTTGTTTTCTTAACCGTTTTGCCAGCAGTTTTGTGGCTTTTGGCCCCGTTTCATAATATTTTTGCTTTAGATATCTATTTTTCCTTTCAATTTCATCCATTTGTGTTTCTTTTATCTTTGTTTTTTCTTCTTTAATTTCTTGATATATTTTTGGATCATTTGTGCTTTGATGTTTACGTTCTAATTCCCTTAGTCTCTCACATCTTTGTTCATACGCTTCCAGCTTAGTCTTATTTGCTTTTCCTGTTTCAACAATTAATTTACCCCTTAACACGGCTTTTAGTGCGTCCCATAGTATTGTTGGGTCCACTTCTTCATTGTCATTCTCTTGGATATATTCGTTTATGTTTATTTTTATTCTTTCTTTCATTTTCTCATCATTTAACAGTCCTATGTTAAGTTTCCATGTTGTTTGTCGTTTTCTATTGTTTAAATATATTTCCATGTATATAGGATTATGATCTGATATTTCTGCCCCTCCAATCCAACAATTTCTCACCCTGTGTCTGTCACCTTCATTCATAAGGAAGTAATCTATTCTAGAGTGTACTTTATGGGCTGCTGAATAATGTGTATAGTCTTTTTCGAGTGGGTGTAGGTCCCTCCATATGTCTACCATACCCATTTCTGCCAGTGAGGTTCTTATGAACTTTGTTACATGTTTTTTTGTCTTCTTAACACTTGTTGTGTCAACTTCATGATCCATGACAGCATTTAAGTCTCCTCCACAAATTAGGACTCCTTCACTGTGTGTTGCTATGAGATCAAACAGATGTTGAAAAAAACCCTTGTCACTTTCTGGTGGGGCATAGATGTTCACTAATGTGATCTGCATACCATCTATTCTTCCCTTTATTATTACATACCTGCCTTCTTTATCCTGGATTTCCTGTTCACTTTCAAATTGTATTTTGTTTGAGATTAGTATCATAACCCCCCTTTTTGCTCCTCCCTTAAATGAACTGTGGTAGGAGTTCTTATAGCCAAATCTCTTTAGTTTCACATGTTCTGCCTTGCTCAAATGTGTCTCTTGCATAAATATAATTTCAGCTTTTTCCTTCTTGAATTTTCTTATTATTCTTTCCCTTTTAACAGGTGAGTTCAGACCATTCACGTTTAGTGTCATTATCTTAAGATTTTTACCCATATTCATGTTTTTCCATTTTTTTAACTTGTGCTCCTAGCCCCTTTAACAACAAAAATAACACATATTTATATAAAAACACATTAAAAAAACTCGACCTCCGTACTTTGGGCCTTTCTTCTGCCCACTGGTCCCTGTTGGTGGGTGGGGGGTTTGTCTTCACAGAGTGAAGGGCCCTCCCTAGACTTCTAATTACTATCAAAGTAATAGTCATAAGTCTAGAAATGTCCAACAAATATCACTTAAACCTCTCCTAGCCGTCTGTTTCTCTTTTACCTTGTCTTCTTGGCCTTCATTTCTTCTGTGCCTTTCTTAATCTTTGTTATGATCTAGGCTTTCAGTTGAAAGCCTTGTAGCTTGTCCTGGGCCCGCTGCTCTACGTCTCTCCCCCTTCTTCCGCCGTTCACTCGTCTCCACTCCGTCTGTCGTGGTGCGTTCAGGGCCGCCGCTGCTCCAGCCGTCTCCTTCGGCACGCTCACCTCAAGGCCCCGCTCCATCATATCCCGCGCTGCCTCTTCGGCCGTGTTGTAGGTTCTTGTGCCTTCCTCCCAATGAATCCTCATTTTTGTTAGCGGCGTTTGGAATCTAATTTTTTTCTCTTTCAGCGTTTTTTTAATATTGGCATATTTCTTCCGCTGCTGCACGATTTCTGTCGGGTAGTCATGGTCAAAAAATACCTGTTTGTCGCCGATTCGTATCTTTTTTTTCCATGCTTGCGTCAGGATTCTTTCCTTTATGTCATATTTCACAAAGTTTACCACAACTGACCTGGGTGGAGAGTTTGTTTTCGGGTTCTGTGCCGGTGTTCTGTGCGCCCGTTGAATCTGCAGATCCGTTTCTCCGGGTATTTCCAGTTCTTTTTTTAAGAACTGATCCATGAATTTTGTCATCGAGTTGCCTTCAATGCCCTCCGGAATTCCAAAGATGCGCATATTGCTTCGTCGGGATCTGCTCTCCAAGTCGTTTATTTTCTCCTGCATCCTCTGCGTTTGCGTCGTCAGGGTCTGTAGTTGTTCGTTTGCCTCGCTTTTCCAATCTTCTAGTTCCGAAATTCGGGTCTGCGCTTCTGTCATACACGCCCGCTGGGAGCGCAGCTCCTCCATGTTTTCCGTTAATTTACGCTCCATTTCTCTTCGGAGGTCCATGATTTCCTCCTTAATTTCTTTTTTCAGTTCCTCCTTAAGAGCCGCTAAATCCTGTTGTAGCTGTCGCTTGAATTCTCTCAACTCTTCACCCAAACTGGCGATGCCAGCGTTCATGTTGTCGAGTCTGGCGTCCTCCATTTTCACTGCTGTGGACATCTCGTTTTTTTGGGCTTTGCGTACAGCGGTTTTTCCTGCGTTGTTGGAGAGGAATTCTTCAATTTTACCCTGTTTTTGTCCTTGTGCCCGGTTCCTTCGTGTTTTCATCCCTTAGTTTATTGATTCGTTTATGTCGAGTTGGCCATTTACCGATGATTTTTAATCCGGCTAGGGAGAGCTCTTTGTTTAAGTGTTATGTCTCTCCGCCATCTTCCCGGAAGTGACTGTAATAATGTACTTTAAAGTTCACTGGTTAAATCCAGCATGTCCAGAGTTTAAGGAAATTAGCTGAGTTGTGGGTCTGTGTAGGTTTTATGGGGGCAATAAAAGTGAAGCCGGACATTGGGGACATTCCTTAGGTTGGTTTTAACAAAAGAAGGGGGATTTCAGCTGTGGCCTGGAGGAAGAAAATCCATTTTTTTGTCTTACTCCTGGGTGAAACAAAAATGTCTTTAAGCAGAAGAATAATTATTGCTGAGCCAAAGTGAGATGATGCTACACAGTTCAGGCTTGAGTAACAGGTTGGGTCGGCCCCTGGTCTGGTTGGCTCCCCAGGTATGTCCCCGGGTCGGCCCTGAGATCTTTCTTGGCTCGAGCTGAGAGCTACAATATTCCTTACATTTGTTGGTGACCAAGAAAAGTCTTTTTTTTTTTTATTTAAGTTTTTGTGAAGGGTATACAGGTCATTACAGCATTGCATTGTTTACATTTTCATCACATGTTCCCTTATTTTTTGCTATTTGACAACATTGGTAGGATAGTTATTACAACAACCCCCCCTTTTTTTTTAAAGTGAAAGAAGAAGTGAAGTTAAGGAGAATTAAATAAAAAACAAACAAACAAACTAATAAACAAACAAACAGAACAGCAAAAAACAAACAAACAGAAAATTAAGTAATTAAAAGTAAAAGAGCAACTGAGTAGCTTTGGAACAAAGAGCGGGACCATTATTGAAATGGTATTTGTCAAAGATTAGTTCTAATGGAAGACACATATGCGATCCAGGGTTGCCAAAAGATTATGAACCCATCCATGTCCTGTCTCAGTGCGAATGTCAACTTTTCCATCGAGTAAATGTCTTGAATCACGTTAATCCAATCTTCAGGTGTAGGACAGTCCGTCAGCATCCATTTTTTAGTTAGGGCTTTTTTACTTGCCAATATTAAAACATTGAATAAGTATTTATCTCCTCGTCTTTCCAGTGAGTCCGGTAATAAACCCAAATACAAAGTTACAAAAGAAAAGGGAACTGTTATTTTGAATATTTTCCCCAATATTGTCTGTACGTTGGACCAATATTGGTGGATAATTGGGCATGACCAAAACACATGAAAATGATTTGCAGTCTTTTCACCACACAAGCGCCAACAGTTCAACCCCTTATGGGTAAATTTGTTTTGTGCAGGTGTTCTGAAAAATCTTACCAAGTTTTTCCATCCAAATTCTCTCCACTGCAGGGATGAGGTACTTTTCCATTGCTGTTTATTTAGCTTTTCCCATATTTCCAATTGTAAAGTGAAATTCCCCTCTTTTTCCCATCTCTCTTTTATATACGATGTGTTGTCTCCTTTTAAGTCTTGAAGACCTTGGTATATTTTAGAAATGTATCTGATCCCTGGGATCCCTTTATATGCCATTAAGAAGACCTTCAGAACACCTGACTGGGCCCTTTCCAAATCCTCCTTTTTAAGTATATTGTTTATGTGGTGTCTAAGCTGAAAGAACCTGTAAAGATAAGATAAGATAAGATAAGATAAGCCTTTATTAGTCCCACAACGGGGAAATTCCAGGATTGCAACAGCACAGGGATAGCAACACTCAGAGCAACAATCAGAAGGCAAGGAAAAAAACAAGCAAGCAAGAGCAGCTAATATACATATGTACATATTACTATAAAATATATATATACACACACACACACACACAGACACACAGTGCAGAGCATTGTAGCTGGATGGAATAAATATATGAATATATGAACACACAGTGCAGAGCATTGTAGCTAGATGGAATAAATAGATCTTGATTTATTAGACCTTGTTTTTTCAAATCTTCAAAACTTCTTAAAGTTTGCCCCTTAAAAAAATCGTAATATTTTATCAGCCCTTTCTCTTTCCACTCTTTAAATCTAGTGTCTGTTTTATTGGGGGTAAAGTCTTGATCATAGGCAATCCATTGCAGAAGTCGATAGGGCTCTTTAGCTTGATTCTCTCTGACTATCTTAAACCAAATTTTTAGCGGGGTCTCTATCCACGGGTTAGTGTTATTCAGGAGTTTAGTTAAGGCATTGTTCCCTATTATCGCCTGTAGGGGGATGTCACTTGTTATTTGGCATTCCATCTCCTTCCATTGTGCAGTGTAGACTGGGTTACATATCTCTACTAAAGTTTTAATTTGTGCAGCTATAAAGTAGTCCCTGATATTTGGCAGTGCGAGCCCACCTTTGTCTTTGTTTAGCTGTAGGGTTCTATATCTGATTCTAGGTCTCTTACCCTGCCATATGAATCTTGAGATCCTTCTGTCCAATTCCTGCCATGTTTTTTTGGGAGGTTCTACCGGTATTGTTTGGAAAAGGTATAGAAGACGTGGAAGTATATTCATTTTGACTGCTTCAATTCTTTGTGCGGTACCTAAGAATGGTATCATATTCCATCTTGCTAGGTCAGATTTTATTTTTGTCACCAGTGGATCATAGTTTAGTGTTATAATTTTGTCGAGTTGTTTCGGGATATTGACCCCCAGATATTTCATAGATTCCAACTCCCAGTTAGTTTTGAGTTCATTTAGTGAAAAATGATTTGGGTCATAGTTGAATGTTAAAACTTGGGTTTTATGCATGTTTAATTTGTACCCTGATAAATCTCCATAGTCTGAAAAAACTGAGATTAGTTCTGGTAGAGAAGTGTCTGGCTGCCCTAGGTATATTAAAATGTCATCAGCAAAGAGTGCTATTTTATGTTCCTTCTGACCAAGTGTAATACCTTGAATTTTTTGGTTTTGTCTTATCCATTGGCTCAGAGGTTCTATGAAGATTGCAAAGAGCAGTGGAGACAGGGGGCAGCCCTGACGACATCCTCTTTCCAGTTCAAAAGATGATGATAAATTACCGTTAATCCTTATTTTAGCTGCTGGTTTTTTATATAATGCCTGTATAGTTCTAATGAAGTTGTTATGAAAATTGAAACTGGATAAGATTTTATAGAGGAAAGACCAGTCAACCGAATCGAATGCTTTTTCAGCATCTAATCCCAATATGACTGCATTTAAGTTATATTTTTTTATATGATGAATTATGTGTAAAGTGCGTCGAATGTTGTCTTGTGTCTGTCTTTGTCTTATAAAACCTGTTTGGTCTAAGTGAATTAAGTCTGTCAGTATGTTTTCTAACCTTTTGGCAAGGATAGTGGTAAAAAGCTTATAGTCCTGATTTAATACACTGATTGGTCTGTAGTTGGAGCATTCTAGTTTATCCTTTTCAGGTTTAGGTATGACTGCAATGACCCCTTCTCTCCAGGAGGGGGGGATTTCCCCTGTGTGGAGGACGTAGTTAAATGTTTTCAGGAGGAGAGGAGATAGTTGCTGTTTAAAGGTTTTGTACCATTCTGCTGTATAGCCATCTGCTCCTGGGGATTTGTTAGCTTTAAGTTTCATAATTGCTTTTTCCAATTCTTTAGGTTGTATTTCTGACAGTAGGGTTTTATTTTGTGATTCCGTAAGTTGGGGAAGGTTTAATGTGTTTAGGAATGTCTCGGATGCGTTTTTATGTTTTTTGTGGGAGTATAAGTTCTTGTAGTAATTCTCGAAGCTTTTAAGAATATCCTGAATTCTGAATTTTATTTCCTTTGATACTGGGTCTCTGATTTTGTAGATTGCTCTTTCCGTTTGTTGTTTCCTCAATTTATAGGCTAGTAATTTTGCCGATTTACTGCCTGCTTCATAGTGTTTTTGTTTCAGAAATGTAAGTTTCTTCTGGATTTCTATTGTGTAGATCTCATTTATTTGATTTTTAATTTCTTTGATCTTGAGCGAGCCATTAGAATGAGTGTTATCTTTGTGTTCTTTTTCTAGGTTCTTGAGCTCTGACTCTAGTGTGATTAGTTTTTCTTGTCTCAGTTTCTTTTGGGTTGCCAGTTTTGCAATAATTTTTCCCCTTATTACAGCTTTGCACGCATCCCACAGTATTAAAGGGGATACTTCTCCATTATCGTTTTCTTCCAAATATCTGAGAATATCTGATTCCAATTCATCTTTCAGTGGCCCTTTGAGGACACTTGAATTCAACCTCCAGGAAAATGTATTATTTGTGTATTTTTGGATGTTTAAATCCATATAGATCGGACTGTGGTCAGAAAGATCCATCAGTCCTATTTTACATGTTTTTACTCTTCCAATGTCTCTATTAAACATAAAAAAGTAATCAATCCTTGAGTAAGATGAATGTGGCGTTGAATAAAAAGTATAATCTTTTACATTGGGGTTGAATTCCCTCCATACGTCACAGATTCCCATTTCTTTTAGTAGCATCCGAGTATTCCTATTTTGGGTGTTATTTTGATGTGAAGAATTACCTGTTGCATCCCAGTATGGATTCAGTCTTAGATTGAAGTCTCCACCACATATCACTAAACCTTGGGCTTTAGTTATCATTAGGTTGAATACATTTTTATAAAATTTCCATTTAGCCCCTGGTGGTGCATATACATTCAGCAGGGTGATATCTTCTCCCTCTAGCCGCCCAGTTACCAAACTGTACCTCCCTTCTTTATCTTTGTGTTCTGATTTTTTTTCAAATGTAATTTTGGTTGATATCAATGTCGCTACTCCCCTCCTCCTCCCTGATTTATATGAAGATGAAGAGATCATTTTAAACCCTTGTCTACTGAGTTTAGTGTGTTCCACGTCTGTTAGGTGGGTTTCTTGTAAAAATACTATTTCTGCTTTGTCTTTTTTAATTTTGCGTAGAATCTTGGATCTTTTAACTGGATTCAGGATCCCTTTTACATTATATGAGGCTATTTTGGTTACACCCTGTTTCTCCATTGTATTTTCTTATTTAGTATAACAGTGTGGTGGCCCTCTTTTTTGCTACTCAGAAACTGAAAGAACATTAAGAACATAAAAAACATTAAGTACATAATGAACGAAACTTTAAAACAAAAAACTGTCAAAAAAACTTCCTGAGCTGGGGTCTCTTTAAAGACCCTGTAAGAGCCCTGATGGAGTGTTGGCTCTGAGGGAAATTCCTCAAACTCTGTTACGTGTTGAGGGCCCTCTCTTACCCCTGTAAGTTGTCCCATGTTTTTAACGTGAATTTCAGATCCCAATCCGAATTTGTAATGATTTTTTTTTTATTTTTTTTTTTATGCCTATACTCTATGAGCTTGTGTGCACCCTCCCACCCCCATCACAGCAAACATTCACTCTAATACAGTATTTGTTAGTGTGGGGAGAACATGTGGGTCATTGTTACATTCCTATTTTAACATGATTTTTATTTTTTTTCCCCTTTAAATTAAGAAGACATTTGTTTCTAATGCTAAAACTGCTCCATGAAAGGTTTTACCACATGCTGATTCTGCATCTTCTTTAATGTTTGTTACCTTGTAGGAGGGGGGATGGAAGTGCAGAGTGACTGTAGAGAGAAAGAAAAAAAAAAAAAACCCAAAAAGGTCGCTATTCCTTTCTGGAACTGGAAAGCTTATCTTTGTAGCTCTGGGGCTGGGTGTTCCCGCTGCTGGCCCGTGGATTTTGAAGGTCTCTGAGTGGACCACGTTTGAGCTCTGATTTTCTTGTTCAGATCCGCTGTGGGTTTAAACACCGTTACCGGGAGTCCTCTTCTTGCCATGTCAGTTGTTGCTTCTTCCGCTGAATTGTAGAGACATGACTCTTCCCCGTAAAAGACCCTTAGCTTCGCCGGAAATGGCATCTGAAAGCATAGATTCTTTTCTCGTAAAACCTTTTTGGCGTCGTTATATTCCCGTCGCTTTTTAAGAACTTCAGGGGCGTAATCGTGTTCCACGAAGACTTTTCTTTCTTGATGCATAAATCCTTTCTTCTGCCAAGCCCGTCTTACAACTTCTTGTTTTATTTTGAAGTCGGAGAATCTTACCAACACTGAATGTGGGGGCGCTTCCGGGGCTGGCTTTGCGGCTAATGTGCGATGTGCCTTTTCTATCTTCAAATCGGTGGATTGTGGAATATCCAACTTCTCTCTCAATAAGGATTCCACGCATTCTGCCACTGTGTTGAAACCATCTTCAGCTCCTTCTTTTAGACCGTGAATTCTGATGTTAGCTCGTCTCTGTCTTCCTTCTTGGTCGGCTAGCTTAGCCTCCAGCCTTGACTGTTTTCTGTGTAAATCCAGTACAGAATCTTCAAGCACTTTTATTCTGTCTTCAGCTTCCAAGATTCGGTTTTCGGCCTGGTCCATTCTGCTGTTCGCCTTTTTTAGATCCTCTCTGAATTCAAGAAATTCGGCCCGAAATCGTCGTAATTCGTCAAATAGCGATTTCAAGCTAATCCTTTTGTTAGCTAGGCCCAGGCACTCGTCTTCTGAACGGAGGTCTTCTGGTTCCGATTCCGCGGCTGCTGTGCGTCCTGATCTGGGGAATGTCAGTTTCCTCTGCTTTTGGTTAGGCATGGTGTTATTGTCTTTTGAATTTTAATCTTCCAAAAATCCGTTAGGTCTGATTTTGAGGAGGTTTTCCTTGGATTGAGTCTGGGAGTTTCACCATTAGGTTGCTATCACCATGGCGTCCAGACCGGAAGTCCAAGAAAAGTCTTTTTAACAGTTTTATAGAAATCCTCCACTCAAGCCATTAAAGATCCCAGGGGTGACTTCAGGGGCCAATTCGGTCAGGAGCTGACTTGAGTCATATTTGACTAAGGATACATCCAAACTAAAAGCTAGGAGCTAGCCAGCTAATGTTACAGTGCAGTAAGAGGGGAGGGTAGAGTTAAATATGGCCTCAGATTTTAAAGGGACAAAGCCCTGAAATGAAGCGTTGTCAGAGAGACTGGAAAAATAATAAAAAACAAAAACTAATTTGCTGTAGTAATTAAACAATTAAAGAACATTACAAAAAAATATGTCACACACATTTCATTAAGACACGTGAGCTGTTAAAATGTGTAAACAAGTGCAATCAATGATCTAATTTTTTTGTGTGTCATTTTTGTAAACATTGCGAGAGAGGGCATTTTTCAACATTGTCATTAACTTCAAAAGTATTGGGTCACCCTTATAAATGAATGGGCACCAATGCACAAAGCAAGGTCCATAAAGACATGGATGAGCGAGTTTTGTGTGGAAGAACTTGACTGGCTTGCCCGGAGCCCTGACTTGTACCTGATAGAACACTGTGATGAATAAAAGCAGATATTGCGAGCCAGGTCTTCTCATCCAACATCAGCGCCTGACCTCATAAATGCACTTCTGGAGGAATGGTCGAAAAATCCCATAAATACACCCCTAAACCTTGTGGAAAGCCTTCCCTGAAGAGTTAAAGCTGTTATAGCTGCAAAGCACACACTTGCACAGACAGGTGTAAACTGAAGCTTGAGGACTACTCCTTTGCTGTCTTTCATTGTCTGTTAATCATATTTTTACAATCAAATGATTCTGTGTGACTGAGAGATCTGCCATCTGAGTCTCAAATGCCACCCCCCCCCCCCCCACTCACTTGTGCACAGACCTCACCACAGTAGCTACAGCCTGGCCCCTCCTTTAGGCAGAATTTCAGGTTAGTGTTTTAAGACAATGTCTACAGGTACTCTTATCTGTAGACACTTGCGTGTTTTAATTGCCCTCATAAGATGCAACTCTGGAGCTAGGAGTTGAGAAGAGGATTGGACACTTAGCAATGATTATATAGAGTGAAGTACATGGCAGTAATGCACCTGTAAGCTGGTTGTCAACCGACAATCAAATCTAAAAGAAGAAGAAGAAGAAGAATTGCCGTAATGGCCCTGTCACACCTTGACGATTTAAGCAGCGTTTGCACGCGTATCAAAATTCCTCTAAAACGCTGGCATCACATATCCATATCCATAACGAGTTGGACGTATACTGTACATAACGTATTCATAACTTATATAGAATGTTTTGATAACTTATAAATAACTTATACCAACAAATGCTTAGCATGTTGCTGGCGTTCACAACTTATGCACAACAATAGTCTAACTTATGCATAGCTTATCCTAACTTGTGCACAGCACGGTCATGCCAAACTGCCGTTGCCTGCCAATCCATGAATCCTAGGTGTGCGAGAGCATGAAGGCTCCATCATCTCAGTTCAATCGAGCTGATTCTCTCCTCCGAAGACCATCACACAACGGGGGTCATGACCGACTTGGCAGAGCTGTCAAATCTGTCAGATCAGTCATGCCTAAAACAGCTGATGTGACACGTCACGAACGTCGGATGACAGTTGTCACAACCTGGCTGCACTTCAAACATCCACGGACACAAGAGAAATGTTGCTGTCCGTGGTGCTGGAATGCCAAAAGTCGGGAGAATCCCCCAAAATCTGACAGCCCAAAAGAAAAGAAAATCTCAAATCCGAAATTTACTGTTAATTTTCCGCTCCATGCATTTCACAGCATAACAAAAATAATTTTTTTGTAAGTTGTCCGTGTTTTTTCAACTGATTTAAGATAATTTTGCACCGCTGAGTCCGAAAATGACATCAGTGTCTGTCAATCAGGTCAGGTTTTTATGTTAAGTTATAAGCAGTTGTACAGGTGTACTGTAAATTGAATAGGAGATGCTGATAAAGGTAAGTACATGTAAATTGAATGTTACGTCATCATTGTTCAAAATTCAGAGAATTTCAAGAGATAGAAAATAATTTTGCATCATATAAAGCGAAAATACTTGTACATGTAAACAAAAATGTAAAAAACGTGGCCTTAGTTCATAAAGTTGACCTGACTGAGCAAAACCAATGTGATTTTTGGATTCAGCACATCAAAATTGTCCTAAATCAGCTAAAAAAAACTGAGACAATAAATCTGGTGTTGACCAGTGTTATCATTCTCAAGGATTTATTGGTTCCGCTTCCATTGTGGGGAATCAAAAAGCACTGATGTGATGTCAAAGGACATTTAATGGGATTGTATGTTATTTTAATGGAGAGAGTTCTAACAGTCAAAATATAATCACCCGTAGTTTTACTTATATGATGATAGACTAAATAGATTTTTTTTAATTCTATTCACATTCTCATTTTAATTGCTGACTTGGAGTCTGTAGATAGGCATTATTTTTTTTTAGAGGAATTTAATGGTGGGGGGTTTGTCTGCCCTAGTGATTCCAGGAGCTATGTTGTCCGGGGCAATTTGCCTCTGGTAGGGTCACCCAAGATAAACTGGTCCTGGGTGAAGGACCAGACTAAGAACAATCCAACAGACTCCCATGATGAAAGAAATATCAAGGATTCAGTGTACTCCACCCAGTATGGAGTTACTGGGGCCCCACCCTGGAGCCAGGCCTAGAGGAGGGGCTTGATGGTGAGTATCTGGTGGCTGGGTTTCTGCCCATGGCACCTGGCCAGGCTCAGCTCAAAGGAATTACATGGGTCCGCCCTCCAGTGGGCTCACCACCTGCAGGAGGAACCATGGGGGTCTGGTGCTATGCGCATCAGGTGGTAGTCGAAGGCAGAGACCTTAGCCATCTGATCCCCAGCTTTCTAAATTGGCTTTTGAGATGTGGAATGTCACCTCTCTGATGGGGAAGGAGCCTGAGCTGGTGCATGAGGTTGAGAGATTAAATTAAAAAAAATTAAATCACCCTTTATTGTCATTCAACTGTACAACCAATCATGTACAGTAGAACGAGATTGTGTTTTACCTATCTACAGTGTTAATCACACACACCCCAAGTGTAGAATCAGAGGGCCGCTGCCATGCAAGGCGCCGCCACAGATTTCCCTCCTCCATTCCATTATTGCTGAACACCAAGCTGGACGGCAGGAAGTTCCACTTTTATATGGTCTTCGGCATGACCCGGCCGGGATTTGAACCCCTGCCTCCCGGGTGTGGGGCGGATGCTCTACCAACTGAGCCACCACTCCGGTAATGATGTGATCGCACTTGAGTTTGGAGACGAGAGATACCAGCTAGATATAGTCGGCCTCACCTCAAGGCACAGCTCTGGTTCCGGAACCAGTCTTCTGGAGAGGGGCTGGAGCTTGGCCTACTCTGGAGTTACCCCGGGCAAGAGGCGACAAGCAGGGGTGGGTATTCTTGTATCCCCCCACCTTGCTGCCTCTATATTGGAGTTTTCCCCAGTGGACGAAGGGGTTGTTTCCCTGCACCTTCGGGTTGGGAAACGGGTCCTGACCATCATTTATGCCTGTGCACCAAGTGATGGTTCAGAGTACCCACCCTTTTTGGAGTCTCTGACTGGGGTGCTGGAGAGTGCTCCTCTTGGAAATTCCATTGTCCTACGGTGGGACTTCAGTGCGCATGTGGCCAACAACAGTGAAATCTGGAGGGGTGTGACTGGGAGGAATGGCCTGCCTGATCTGAACCTGAGTGGTGTTCAGTTATTGGACTTTTGTGCCAACCACAGTTTGTCCATAACAAACACCATGTTCAAGCATAAGGGTGTCCATATGTGCACTTGGCACCAGGCCACTCTAGGTCGCAGGTTGATGATTGATTTTGTTGTGTCATCAGACCTGTGACCATATGTCTTGGACACTCGGGTAAAGAGAGGTGCAGAGCTGTCAACTGATCACCACCTGGATCCTTGAGGATCTCCTCAATCCCACTGACACGCCTTCCACAGAGGAAGCAGGGCTTGTGGATGAGGTGGATGACTCGCCTATCAGAGGGGCTGAGGTTGCCAAGTTGGTTAAAAATCTCTTTGGTGGCCAGGCCCGGGGGTGGACAAGATTCGCCCTGAGTACCTCAAGGCCCTGGATGTTGTAGGGCTGTCATGGTTGTCACGCCTCTGCAACATTGCGTGGAGGTCAGGGACAGTGCCTTTGGCATGGCAAACTGGGGCGGTGGTTCCTCTCTTCATAAAGGGGACCGGAGGGTGTGCTCCAACTTTAGAGGGATCACACTCCTCAGCCTCACATAGGACCAGCTCTTTACCCTCTCGAGAATCCTCAAAGGTTCGTGGGAGTTTGCCTAACCAGTTTACATGTGTTTTGTGGACTTGGAGAAGGCAGTCGACCGCGTCCCTCACGGTTTTTTTGGGGATACTTTGGGAGTATGGGGTATCAGGCTTATTGTTATGAGCTATTCGGTCTCTGTACGACCGTTGTGAGAGTTTGGTTTGTATTGCCAAGACTGGGTCTGACTCATTCCCAGTGAGAGTTGGACTCCGCCAGGGCAGCCCTTTGTCACCGATCCTGTTAATAATTTTTATGGACAGGGTTTCTAGGCGCAGCCAGGGAATGGAGGCTGTCATGCTTGGTGACCAGAGGATCTCACCTCTGTTGTTTGCAGATGATGCTGTCCTGCTGGCTTCATCCAGCAATGATCTACAGGTCTCACTGGGACGGTTTGCCACTGAGTGTGAAGCAGCTGGGATGAGAATCAGCACCTCCAAGTCCGAGTCCATGGTCCTCAGCCGGAAAAAGGTGGACTGTCCTCTTCGGGTTGGGGACAAGCTCCTGCCCCAAGTGGAGGAGTTTAAGTATCTTGGGGTCTTATTCACGAGTGAGGGGAGAATGGAGTGAGAAATTGACAGACGGATCGGAGCAGCATCTGCAGTGATGCGGACATTGTACCGGTCTCTTGTGGTGAAGAGGGAGCTAAGCTCTAAGGCAAAGCTGTCGATTTACCAGTCAATCTATGTTCCTACCCTCACCTATGGTCATGAGCTTTGGGTAATGACCAAAAGAATGAGATCACAGATACAAGCAGCTGAAATGAGCTTTCTTCGTAGGATTGCTGGACTCACCCTCAGAGATAGGGTGAGGAGCTCAGTCGTCTGGGAAAGGCTCAGAGTAGAACCACTGCCCCTCCACATTGAAAGGAGCCAGTTGAGGTGGCATGGGCATCTGATCAGGATGCCTCCTGGACACCTCCCACTTGAGGTGTTTCGGGCACGTCCCACTGGGAGGAGACCCCAGGGCAGACCCAGGACTCGCTGGAGAGACTATGTCTCCCAGCTGGTCTGGGAACACCTTGGTATCCCCTCTGAAGAGCTGGAGCAGGTGGCTGGGGAGAGGGAAGTCTGGGCTTCTCTGCTTGAACTGCTGCCTCCACTACCCGGACCTTCGGAAAAGCAGTAGAAGATGGATGGATGGATGGATAAGTGAAAGCAGCGCTGGCGAGCTGTTCGGCAGTCTCAAGTCCCCAAGCAGCTCTCTTCGCCAGTGGGTGGGCGCCTCGTCCACCAGCTCGCCTCCTTCACTCCCACGCGGGAGAGACTTGGAATGAGCCTGGAAGACCCTTGGCAAGTGGGCAACCAGAGACCAGTAAAGAACCCTCCAGCCTCCATGTGGGGCTGGGCAGTGACTCTCTGCTCCACCGAGAATGATCCTTCCGCAGGTTCATCTATGGCTTCCTCAAGTTGTATCACCTTCTCAGAGCCCAATGTCTTGTTCTTCCTGCTACTGGTAGCCAGGAGTATGAGTGGAGCTAATTAGAATATTCATAGATCCGTGCATACTTCAGTAGGTGGAAGATGTAAAAGCACTTTCCAAGCAATTCTAATGCAATGAAAGTTTTTTGTGCATAAAAAGCCACAATATATTATTTTGGGCAATACATATTTGTTTTTGAGGTGGTTTTAGAGCCGCCGGAGTGCATCTTTAAAATAAAATTGATATACAGTAAAATTTGCACTACTATATGTAACTTTACATTTTTTTTTTCAATATTTAGGAGTGCCCTTTTTTGTTAGATGCCTGCCCATTTGAAGGGGCAGGCATCTAACAAATCAAACCCCTAACAGGCATCGAACAAATCGTGCAAATAGAACCCCTGACCCCTCCGATTCCCTCTCTGCAGTCTGCATGTTGAAGTGTCCTTCAGCAAGACACTGAACCCCCAATTGCTCCTGGTGGTCAGGCCAGTGCCTGTGCGTGGCAGCTCTGCTGCCATCAGTGTGGGAATGTGTGAATGGGTGGATAGCAGGATCTGTGAAGTGCTTTGATCCTCTAGAGATGAGAAAAAGCACTATATAAGTTAACGCCATTATCATTTTCTTCAAATTGTGAGATGGGGCTTCTTTGTGGACTTTTGCTGATATCATGACAAATAATGGGCTCATCAACAATCAACTTATAATACTTTGTCAGCTGATGCATTCTAATCACTTGCTAAAGCAACACTATGGAAAAGTTTCACCTTAAAATAACATTTCCAAAATAATTCTGATGGAATATCAACCTTTGAGTGAGTGA
Source organism: Pholidichthys leucotaenia (assembly GCA_020510985.1). Lineage (NCBI taxonomy): Eukaryota > Metazoa > Chordata > Actinopteri > Cichliformes > Pholidichthyidae > Pholidichthys > Pholidichthys leucotaenia. The sequence goes on along the minus strand of CM035843.1, from coordinate 356,347,308 downwards.
ATGTTATTTCCACCATAGCCTGAATGTGAACCTACAGTAAATAACCTGCAAAAGCATTATAACATTTTACATTTTGTGAATCCCATTAGCCAATCATAGGGCCAGACCTCAGGCCATAAAAGCTGTAGTCTTGACAGTGTTCAGGAACAGGAAATTTGCTTTAATCAGTGGCCAAGGATATGGTAAAGGTATGTACTCTCTGAGTACCCTCTAGTCATTTTCTAAAACAGTCTCAGAACTGCACCCACCTTTTAAAATGTTTTTAATTATTGACCAGATTCTTTTTAAAATCTCACTAACTGCACACTGAAATATAGTGGGGAAAATAAGTATTGAACACATCAACATTTTTCTCATTAAACATATTTCTGATGCAGCCATTGACCTGAGATTTTCACCAGATATCAGAAACAACCCAAGTAATCCACACATACAAAGAAATCAAGGCAACTGTGTTCACAAAACAAGTTATATTAAATATAGTGGAATGATACAGGAAATAAGTATTGAACACATGAAGGAAAAGAGGTGCAAAAAGCACAGAAAGCCAAGAAACCAGCTGAAATCCATCAGAATTTAAGAAGCCATCCCATCCCCCATCAGTGCAAATTAATTTCAGTTGGTTAAGTCCTGACTTATAGCCTTTTAAAAGGTCTGTGAATATCAGATTGTCACACCACAAAGAACTCATGATGGGGAGAAGCAAAGAGCTCTCTCTAGACCTTCACAGCCTTATTGTTGCAAAACATAATGATGGCATTGTTTACAGGTGCATTTCTAAATGTGGCAGATTTCTAAACTGCTGAATGTTCCAGTGAGCACTGTTGTTTCTAAGTGGAGAGAACATCATTTTACCATAAACTGGCCATGACCAGGAGCTCCTTGCAAGATTTCTGACAGAGGACTCAAAAGAATTATCAGGGGAGTTATCCAAGATCCAGAGATCACTTGTGAAGAGTTCCAGAAAGACCTGGAGTTAGTAGATATTGCTGTTTCAAAAGAAAACAATAAATAATGACATGGGCTCTATGCCCGCTCACCTCACAAGACTCCATTGCTGAAGAAAAAGCATATTGAAGCTCATTTAAGTTTGCGGCACAACATTTGGGCAAGCCAATAAAATACTGGGAGAATATACTGTAGTCTGGTCAGATGAGACCAAAATTGAACTTTTTGGATGCAATAACACACAGCATGTTTGGAAGAGAAATGGCACTGCACATCAGCCCAAAAAACATCATACCAACAGTGAAGTTTGGAAGTGGGAGCATCATGATGTGGGGCTGTTTTTCAGCACATGATACAGGCAGACTTCATATAATTGAAGGAAAGATGAATGGACAAATGTACAGAGACCTCCTTGATAAGAACCTGTTGCCATCTGCCAAGATGCTGAAGATGGAACGAGGGTGGACATTTCAGCAAGATAATGATTCCAAACATACAGCCAAGGAAACTCTCAACTGGCTCCAGAGCAGGAAAATAAAGCTGCTAGAATGGCCCAGTCAGTCACCTGAACCTGAATCCAATTAAAAATCTATGGAATGAACTGAAGATCAGCATTCATAGAAGACACCTGTGAGATATATATTTTAATATGAAAGTGTAAGATGGGCACGCACCTCCGGTGACGTCTCCGCCCCACCCTATATAAGGCTGGGTCAGCCATCTTACTTCCCCTTATCTCACATGGACCTTGGCCGGTATTCTCTCTGTAGCTGTCAGTGTGAGTAAGTTAAAATAAAAGCTGTGTTCCAAGTCACCTCGCCTCTTTTGTGAACCAAGGGTAATTACAGACATAACAACACCCATGAAACCTTCAAGATTTGAAGACAGTTTGTGTGGAAGAATGGGCTAAAATCACTCCTGAGCAATGCCTCCGCCTAGTTTCTCCATATAGGAGACATCTGGAAGCTGCTATTACCAACAAAGGCCTTTATACTAAATTCTAAATTAATTTCACCAAGTGTGTTCAATATTTATTCCCCGGGTCATTCCCCTTTATTAAATATAAGCTGTTTTGTGAACACAGTGGCCTTGATTTCTTTGTATGTATGGAGGGCTGTTACTGACATCTGGTGAAGATCTCAGGTCAGTGGCTCCATCAGAAATATGTTTAATGAGAAAAATGTTGATGTCTTCAGTACATATTTTCCCCGCTGTATCTCCTATTGATCCTGAACTGTCCTAATCAGCGTGTCTGACTGCCTTTCAGTGCTACATCTGGGTCCAAACTGGACCGGCTCCTTTCAGTCCCGGATCAGCCATATTCATGGGCTGTGCTCACGAACACGCCCCCTTCCTCCCCTCTCCTCTCCTCCCCTCTCCTCCCCTCCCCTCTCCTCTCCTCCCCTTCCTCCCCTCTCCTCTCCTCTCCTCTCCTCCCCTCTCCTCTCCTGGCTCTCCTCTCCTCTCCTCCTCTAATGTCCTCTTCTTAATCCCCGCATCGCCTTCATCGCTGCACAAGCATCGACTCTGCGAACCCCACACAGCCGACTTTAACTCTTCACACTATTTGACCGGTCCGTGAGTGCGTGCGTGCGCGTTTCCCCCCAGTGCATCAGCCAGATGGAGGACTACCACAAACCGGACCAGCAGACGGTGCAGGCGCTCAGGAACATCGCCGCCCGGCTCCGGATCAGCTCCATCAGGGCGACAACCGCAGCGGGCAGCGGGTGAGGTGATGACGGTTAACCGAGCTGGAGAAAAATCGGGTCTGCTGGCAGATGTTTGGTGCGGGTTTTGTCGGCGTGAAAGATGATTTATGAAAATGAGGATGCGTTATCGAAGTGCTGATGGACTGTCCGCAGCCAACAGTGTGCAAGGACCGAGGATTTGTTATATTTGCGGAATATTAGACTGCAACGGAGTTAAACTTTATTTTTCATTTATTAAGCGCAAAGATTGCTCCATGTCAGCGGCTGTGCGTAAATAGCGCGCTAGAAATGTTAATAGTTTGGTGTAAAGTAATGAAGGGAATTTACTTTGAAATTATCCAGTGCTTCTAAGGTTAATGATTGAATAAACGTGCAGAAATATCTGAATGCACGCACTTCACAGAGCTGCCCGTCCAGCTCATTAAATATGTATTAAGTTGTGTAGCTGACGCACATTTGGGTGCAGGTGCACGGGAGTTCCGCTCTCCACTAACCCCTATAGCGGACTTTGTGATCATTTATGTAACACTAGAGCACAAACTGAAGAGGCACGAACTAGTCGGGTGTAGGCCATGTGTGCGTGTGTGCAGAGATGCACTGACGCGCCTCTGTCGAGCCTGCGCGCCCCGGTCCAGCCACCGGCAGTCAAGGTAGTCAAATTAAAATCAGAACAGGGTGTCTGGTGTGCAATTTCAAACTAAAAGCAGATGGCGCCAATCGCTACAAAATAAAGCAAAATCAAATCAAATGACAGGATTCGTCACAGTGATGAATTGTATGGATGTGAAGCTGTTGTAAAGGTGTCATAAAGAATGAAGTCTGCCAGTGTGCAGTGAATATGTTTGGGCATAATTGCGCTCTTGTATGTATGATTTAATGGTGAACAAGACTCTATTTTCATGAAAACAAGTATTTAAAAAAAATAATACATCACAAATGTTTTTGAAGATCGAGGAGGAGGAGGGTGGAAGGTGTGTTAGGAGGGAGACAGAGAAAAGTAAAAGGAAAAGTGTGGAGATGAGAGTCGGGACGTTAAATGTAGGGACTGTGACTGGTAAAGGCAGAGAGTTGGCAGATATGATGTAGGGAAGAAAGGTAGATATACTGTGTGTTCAAGAAACCAGATGGAAGGGACGCAAGGCTAGGAGCAATGGAGGAGGATTTAAACTGTGCTACCATGGTGTAGATAGGAAGAGAAATGAAGTAGGACTAATCTTGATGGAAGAGTATGTGAAGAGTGTTCAGGAGGTAAAGGGGGAGTCAGACAGAATCATGAGTTTGAAGCTAGAAGTCAAAGGTGTGATGCTGAATGTTGTCAGTGCGTATGCCCCACAAGTTGGATGTCAGGTAGAAGAGAAAGAGGAATTCTGGAGTAAGTTGGATGAAGTGGTAGAGAGTGTTCCCAGGGGGGAGAGAGTAGTGATTGGAGCAGACTTTAATGGACATGTAGGTGAAGGGAACAGAGGTGATGAGGAGGTCCTGGGTAGGTATGGTCTTAAGGAGAGAAATGTGGAAGGACAGACGATTGTGGATTTTGTTAAAAGGATGGAAATGGCTGTGGTGAACACATACTTTAAGAAGAGAGGAACATTGGGTGACTTACAAGAGTGGAGGAAGGTACACACAGGTGGACTACATCTTATGCAGAAAGAGAAATCTGAAAGAGATAGGAGACTGCAAGGTGGCGGCAGGGGACAATGTAGCTAGACAGCATCGGATGGTAGTCTGGAGGATGACTTTGGAAAGCAAGAAGAGGAAAACAGTGACGGCAGAGCCAAAGATTAAGTGGGGGAAGTTACAGAAGGAAGAAGGTCACACAGAGTTCAGGAAGGAGTTGATACAGTCTCTGGGTAGTAGGGAAGAATTACCAGATGACTGGGAAAGTACAGCAAAAGTATTGAGGGAAACGGGTAGAAAGGTCTGTGGTGTATCCAGTGGTCAGAGGAAGGAAGACAAGGAGACTTGGTGGTGGAATGAGGAGGTACAGGAAAGTATCCAAAGGAAGGGGTTAGCAAAGAAAAAGTGGGATAGTCAGGGAGATGAAGAAAGTAGACAGGAGTATTTGGAATCTAGGCGCATGGCAAAGAGAGAGGTGGCAAAGGCAAAGGAAAAGGCATATAGTGAATTGTATGAGAGGCTAAATACTAAGGAAGGAGAAAAGGAGTTGTATCGATTGGCTAGACAGAGAGATCGAGCTGGAAAGGGTGTGCAACAGGTTAGGCTGATTAAGGACAGAAATGGTAATGTACTAACAAATGACGAGACTGTGTTGAGAAGATGGAAGGAGTACTTTGAAGAGCTGATGAATAAAGAAAATGAGAGCGAGAGGAGGATGGATGAAGGAAAGATAGTGAACGAGGAAGTCCCGAGGATTAGCAAGTTGGAAGTGAGGGCAGCTTTGAAGAGGATGAAAAATGGAAAGGCGGTTGGTCCAGATGACATACTGTACCTGTGGAGGTATGGAGATGTTCAGGGGAGATGGCAGTGGACTTTTTACCCAGATTGTTTAACACAATCTTAGAGATTGAGAGGATGCCTGAGGAGTGGAGAAGAAGTATTATGGTATCAATTTTCAAGAACAAAGGTGATGCTCAGAGCCGTAGTAACTACAGAGGCATAAAGTTGATCAGCCACACTATGAAGATATAGGAATAGAATAGAATAGGTGCGGCGGATGATAAAAATAAGCAGCGATGCTGTGGTTTTAAGTTGGTTTTATTATATCATACCGCCGTCACGAGCTCCGCTCCCGGCGCCGTGCATGCGCGCCGGGAGTGAGCCCAAGCGGCTCTCAGAGGAGGAGGACACAAAGTCTGTGTCCTGCAGCAGCAGTTGCAGAATCAGAATGAGAGAGTTTGCGTTACAGAGTTGCAGCATATATACCCAACTACAACAATACATCAAAGGGCATTCCCCAGCAGTTGGTATGATCAAAGAGATAACAGAACAGGCATGAGACATTTGCATTTGAGAGACATATTGATCTCAGTCCCTAGGTCACAGTAAGGACAGGACGCGTGAACACAATGCATGAAAGGCAACATTAACATCACAGAAGTGAGCCAGAAGAAACGAGTCTGTCTGTAGACATTAATACACATTTCACTGTTCTGTTAATTGCTCTAGCCGAGCGCTGTGTCTGACCAGTCTGTTTGTGGGGGTTTACACCAAAGCACATCTACATATTGATCTCAGCCTCTAGGTCACAGTAAGGACAGGACGCATGAACACTATACATGAATGGCACATTACATCACAATACATGCATGGCACATTGCATCACAATACATGAATGGCACATTACATCTCAGTAGTGCAGCGGGAAAAATCGAGAGAAGAGAGCTGAGTGTCCTGTGTGTTGTGGGGGGGTTGAATCAACCCGCCACACGCTCCCCCCCAGAGGGCACGGCAGGGGGCCGAGACCTCGATAATCCATCTATGGGAGCGAGCTGTGGGAGAAGCCCGCTGCAGGCGGAGGGGGAGGGAGGGGAGGGGTAGTAAGTGCCGGCAGGGGCGGTGAAATCGTCTGAGCCGCGCAAAAATTGCTTGCTGCTCCGCGACGTCGAGGGGCTGTCCCGTTGCGCCTGCGGAGATCACAAGAAGAAAAATTTGTCTCTGACTCCTCTCGTGGCCATGAAGAAAAGCAGGAGCGGCTGTAAGGAAAAAAAAATAAAAGCAGAGGGATTGGCGTGTTGACTTTAGGGCAGGCGCGACCCTAAAGCCTCGGGAACAGCAGACAGCTGAATTCCCCTTGTGTGCCGTGGCTAAGACCATAAAATCCAGTGAGCAAGCTGCGGGCCTCAGGTGTACAAGCAAGCCTGAAGGGCCAGTGTGCAGCAGAAGGAAGGCGGTCAGTGAAGCCATTATTGTCCCGTGCGTGGTGTGCCGTCCTCGTAACTCCCTGGTGCACGCGCGGGGGTTCCGTGCTTGGGTGGGCCGCTGGAGTGGCGAGTCAGGGTGCAGAATCTTGGTGGAGATCGGCGCAGACGGCGCCAATAAAATCCAGGTTTGGGCTGTGGCTGCAGCTTGGCCATGGTGCGTTGGAACGGTGGGAGGAAATAGACGATCTTTTGTCCCTCAGGCTCATGCAGATGCGTTGGAGCGGTGGGAGGGAATAGACGATCTTTGGCACCGCTCGGCCATGGTGCGTTCAGGTCCATGTGTTGCGTTCTCCGCCGGCCATGGAGGACGCCGTCGTGGAGAGGGGACGAGGTGCCTGCGCTCTCGTGTGGAGGAACTGCGAGCGCGGCTGGTCCAGCGTAGATGAGCAGATCTCAGACATGCAGATCTCATCCTGAAGAACGGGTCACCAGCGCAGCTGTCCAGATCAGAAGGCTGCCTCGCACAAACATGTGCATGATCGGGGTCGCCAGTGAAGCGTTCACTGGCAGCGTGTTCCTTTCTGCCTTCAGGTCATGGTGTGTTGGGGCGGCGAGAGGGAGAAGACGTCTTGTGTCCCTCGGCCGGTTCAGCGTGGATGTCCAAACCAGAAGGCTGCGTCGCACAAAGCGTGTGCGTCTTCGGGGTCACCAGTGTGGCGGATGATAAAATAAGCAGTGACCTGGAAGTTTTAAGGAAGTTTTGTTATATCATACCGCCGTCACGAGCTCCGCTCCCGGCGCCTTGCATGCGCGCCGGGAGCGAGCCCAAGTGGCTCTCAGAGGAGGAGGACACAAAGTCTGTGTCCTGCAGCAGCAGTTGCAGAATCAGAATGAGAGAGTTTGCGTTACAGAGTTGCAGCATATATACCCAACTACAACAATACATCAAAGGGCATTCCCCAGCAGTTGGTATGATCAAAGAGATAACAGAACAGGCATGAGACATTTGCATTTGAGAGACATATTGATCTCAGTCCCTAGGTCACAGTAAGGACAGGACGCATGAACACAATGCATGAAAGGCAACATTAACATCACAGAAGTGAGCCAGAAGAAACGAGTCTGTCTGTAGACATTAATACACATTTCACTGTTCTGTTAATTGCTCTAGCCGAGCGCTGTGTCTGACCAGTCTGTTTGTGGGGGTTTACACCAAAGCACATCTACATATTGATCTCAGCCTCTAGGTCACAGTAAGGACAGGACGCATGAACACTATACATGAATGGCACATTACATCACAATACATGCATGGCACATTGCATCACAATACATGCGTGGCACATTGCATCACAATACATGAATGGCACATTACATCTCAGTAGTGCAGCGGGAAAAACTGAGAGAAGAGAGCTGAGTGTCCTGTGTGTTGTGGGGGGGGGGGGTTGAATCAACCCGCCACATAGGCTTTATTGTCATTGTACAGTAGAACAGTACAGCAAAATTGTGGGTACTCCACCAGGCTACTGTGCAGTAAAATTGGAGAGAAGGATTAGATAAAACATGGTTACAGAGCACATGATTAAACACACGACTGAAATAAAAGTAAAAAATACAAATAAAAATAAAATGAAAATAAAAATGGCCCAGGATTATGTAAATATACACAGGTCTGGTAGTGGCTATGCGGGTAGAACTATGTACATAAGAGTGCAGACACAGTTGAACACGCGACTGAGTAAAATGGCCCAAGGATCATGGAAAATATACACAGTAGTGGTATCACGGATGGGTCAATGAACATGAAAGTGCGGAGTGCAAAGACAGGTGAGTTATTGTGATAATTAAAAGGTCCTCAGTTCTGAGCATGAGAGCGTTCGGAGGGAGGGGGGTGAGGCCTCTGACTGTTTGCAGTTCGGATGGCCCAGGGGAAGAAACTGTTTTCCAGTCTGGAGGTGTGGGACCTGATCAATCTGAACCGTCATCCAGAGGGAAGCAGGTCGAACAGGTGGTGGGCGGGATGTGAGGGGTTTCCTGTGATGGCCTTGATCTTTCTGAGACAAGAGGATCTGGAGATGTCCTCCAGGGAGGGCAGAGGGCCACCAATGATTTTTTTTGGTGGTGTTGATGACCCTCTGCATAGCCTTCCTGTTCTCGGCCATGGCGCTGACGTACCACACACCCAGACAGTAGGTGAGCATGCTGTGATGGCCTTGATCCTTCTAAGACAGGAGGATCTGGAGATGTCTTCCAAGGAGGGCAGAGGGCTACCGATAACACTGAACACCAAATTTCATTGTCTAAGTTTTTTTGGTGATTTAGAACAATTTTGATGTGCTGAATCCAAAAATCACATTGGTTTTGCTCAATCAGGTCAACTTTTTGAACTATGACCACATGTTTTTTACATTTTTGTTTACATGTACAGGTATTTTCGCTTCATATGATGCAAAATTCTTTTTTATTTCTTGAAATTCTCTGAATTTTGAACAATGATGACGTGACATTCAAATTACATGTACTTACCTTTATCAGTGTCTACTATTCAATTTACAGTACACCTGTACAACTGCTGTACAACTGTTTACAACTTAGCATAAAAACCTGACCTGATCGAGAGAAACGGATGTCATTTTCGGATTCAGCGGTGCAAAATTGTCTTAAATCAGTTGATAAAACACAGATAACTTACAAAAAAATTATTTTTGTATGTTGTGTAATTTTTTTGATGGAGATGATGACCCTCTGCACAGCCTTCCTGTTCTTGGCTGGGGAGCTGGCGTACCACACACCCAGACAGTAGGTGAGCACGCTCTCCACTGAGCAGCGGTAGAAGGCCAGCAGCAGCTTTTGGTCCAGGTTGTTCTTCCTCAGGACACGGAGGAAGTGCAGCCACTGCTGGGCTTTCTTCACCAGGGCCTTGGTGTTGACAGTCCAGGAGAAGTCAGAGGAGATGTGGGTGCCTTCTCATCGTCATCGGTGGTGAGTCCAACCAAGGTGGTGTCATCTGCGTATTTCATGATGATGTTGGTTGGGTGGGTTGGAATACAGTCAAAGGTGTACAGGGAGTACAGTAGGGGGCTTAGCATGCAGCCCTGGGCGGAGCCAGTGCTAAGAGACAGTGTGGAGGAGTGATGGGGGCCAAGTCTGACTGTTTGTGAGCAGTTGGTGAGAAAGTTTTTTTTATCCAAAAAGAGTTGTTGAAGCCAGGTTAAGAGGAGAGGTGACAATCAGTGAGCAGCAGTGCGGTTTTATAAAAAGAAAGAGTACTATAGATATATTGTTTGCTGTAAGAGTACTGATAGAGAAGTATAGAGATCAGAAGGAGTTGCACTGTGTCTTTGTGGATCTGAAGAAAGCAAATGATAAGGTACCAAGAGAGGAAGTGTGGTACTGTATGAGAAAGTCAGGAGTGGCAGAGATGTGAGGGTGGTGCAGGACATGAATGAGGACAGCAAGATGGTTTTGATGTGTGCTGTACGAGTGACAGATGGGTTCAAGGTGGGGGTGGGGTTACATCAGGGATCACCTCTGAGCCCCTTTTTGTTTGCCATGGTAATGGACAGGCTGACAGATGAGGTCAGGCAGGAGTGTCCGTGGACCATGCAGATGACATTGTGATCTGTTGTGAGAATAGGGAGCAGGTGGGAGAGAACCTGGAAAGGTGGAGGTATGCTCTGGAGAGAAGAGGAATGAAAGTCAGTAGAAGCAAGACAGAATATATGAGTGTGAATGAGAGGGAGGCAGGTGCAACGGTGAAGATGGAATAAGTAGAGGTAGTGAAGGTAGATGAGTTTAAATACCTGTGGTCAACCATCCAAAGCAATGGAAAATGCACAAGAGAGGTGAAGAAGAGAGTGCAGGCAGGGTGGAGTGGGTGGAGACAAGTGTCAGGTGGGATTTGTGACAGAAAGGTAGCAGCAAGAGTGAAAGGGAAGATTTACAAGACAGTAGTGAGACCTGCTATGACGTATGGCTTGGAGACAGTGGCACTGACAAGACAGGAGGTGGAGCTGGAGGTGGCAGAGTTGAAGTTGTTAAGATTTTCATTATTTATTTATTTAGCGAATGCAAAGTCCTTAAGCCAAGCAGTTGCCTCCTGGTTTGCTGTATGGAGGGTGTGTAATCCTCCTTCCAGTCTTTGGAGCGGGCAAGCCTCTATGATGTGTTCCATTGTTTGCTCCTCTCCACATGCGCACAGTGGGCTAGGGCTACTGCCCCATCTGTGAAGGCTGGCCAAGCAGGGGCCATGTCCAGTCCTGAAGCGATTGAGTGTAGACCACTGTCTCCTTGGGAGGTTGGTGCCCGGGACCTGTTGGTTGGGGTTTATGACCAGCTGTTTGTTTGGGACCTCCTTGGTCTCCCATTCCTCTTGCCAAGCTGTCTGGATGGTAAAGTCAGCTGGGGGAGGGTTTTTCCAAATCGGCCGTCTGGATGAAAGTCGGGCAGTGGGTGGGGTGTAGATATCTGCATGGATTGGTAAGTGAGGAGAATCTTTAACTTTTTGGAGCATCCTTTGAGTTAATGCTGCTCGCCGGATGTGTGGAGGGGCTATGTTTGACAGTACAGAGAGCCAGGGGAATGGTGTTGAGCGGATTGTTCCAGTTATAGTTCTCATGGTTGAGTTGAGCTGGGTGTCTACATGGTGTGTGTAAGATGACCTGGACCAGACAGGGGCACAATATTCTGCTACAGAGTATGAAAGGGCCAGTGCTGAGGTGCGCAGGGTGGAGACTGCCGCCCCCCATTTTGCACCAGCGAGCTTGCAGAGCAGGTTGTTTCGTACCTTCACCTTAGCAGCCGTCCCCTGTAGATGTTCCTTGAAGGATAAGGTCCTATCAAGGGTCACTCCAAGATAAGTTGGATTTGGGGCATGCTTAAGCTCGAGTCCGCTCAGGTGGATGTTTAGTTCTCTGGCAGCTTTTGCATTGTGGAGATGGAATACACTGGAGACGGTTTTTGCTGGGCTTGGTTTTAGGCGCCAGATTTTGCAGAACTGGTCCAGTTTGGTAAGATCTTCCGTGAGCACCCGTTCCAGTGGTTCAAAGTCTGGTGCTTGGAATGCCAAACAGATGTCGTCTGCATAGATGAATTTGCGGGATTTTGTAGTAGGCAGGTCATTTATGTAGAGGTTGAACAGAGTTGGAGCTAGAACTGAGCCTTGTGGGAGTCCGTTTTTCTGCATTCTCCATGCACTTGTGTTCTGACTGAGGTGGACTCTGAACCTTCGGTTGGTCAGCAGGGTTTTTATAATTGCTGTTGCCCAAGCAGGGATCGCCTTTATAAGTTTCAGGAGGAGGCCTTTGTGCCAGACCGTATCATAGGCGGCTGTAAGATCGAGAAACACAGCCCCTGTCTTCAGTCTGCTCTCGAAGCCATTTTCGATGAAGGTGGTTAGGGCCAGTACTTGTTCTCCTGTACTGCGGTCCTTGCGGAAACCTGCTTGATCCACACTTAGAATATCCTCTATTTCTGGGGAAATGCGTTGTAATATTAGGCGCTCCATGATTTTGTAAGGAACGCTGAGTAGGGAGATTGGGCGGTAGCTTGCTGGTAGTTTGTGGTCTTTGCCAGGTTTTGGGATGGCAATGACCTTTGCTGTCCGCCATTTCTTTGGGATCGAGTTTGTTTGTGTGATCCTTGTGTAGAACTGTGTCAACCAGGTTAGAGCTCGGGGGCCAAGATTTTTCATGAATTCTGGGAAGATGTTATCGTATCCTGCTGCCTTTCCACATTTCAGGCCCTGTAGGACTTTCTCCAGTTCAGCAGCCTCGAAGGGTTCAGGGTTCGTTTCCTCTACAGGCATTTTTTGGTGGTTTTTTTAGCTCAGTTGTAACTGCTCTTCTGGTGTCTTTGTCTTGGGGTGCTTTGGCGATAGTCAGTAGGTGGGATGCAACTTGGTTGGGTGTGACGGATGCTCGGCTTTGGCTAGGGAGCTTCTGTGCAGCTCCTAGGCGACGGATGAGGCTCCATCATTTCCTGCTAGAGTGGGTAAAGCTCCGGTCAGCAACTGTCTCCTCCCATTTCTTTCGCCGGGCTGTATTTAGCGATTCAATGAGATGGTCTGCTATCTCTGGGTCCCCTGATGTTTGATAGGATTGTAGGAGGGCAGCACTTTCTCCGTCCAAACATGGGACATAGAGGGGTCGGTAGCCTCGTGGGATTGCAGTATGGGCAGCCTTGAAGATTGCGCTGCAGAAGCGGTTGTATGCTTCATCTACAGTGATGGTGTGGAGTGGGATGGTAACAACGCTCCGGTCCAGAGTTTCACTGAATTTCTTCCAGTTGGCTTTGCGGAAGTTCCAGCGCATCTTCCTTGGGCTGTATATGACTGGAAGTTGTAGGCCAATGTGTACAAGCAGGGGCCGGTGTTGGCTGTGTGGAAAATCATCAAGAATGAGGATCTGTGTAGGATATGGCTCCCCATTCAAAGAGCTGGCCCAACACAGGTCAGGAGAATAGTCCTTCTTCCACCTAGCAGAGTGGAAGGTTCCTCTTTGTTTGGGGTCGTATATCAAAGCGAGGTCATTTCTGGATGCCCAGTCTGAAAGTGCCTCCCCATCACTGTCCACTGCTGGGTACCCCCAGTCAGGGTGATGGCTGTTAAAGTCCCCCACATAGATGGCAGGGTGGGGTAGGGTGGGTAAGACCTGCAGATCCCAGTTGGCATTAGGGGGCTTGTACACATTGACAATATGGAAGCCACCAATGATTATGGTGTCTGAGAAATGTGTTGTTATCAGGTGATTTGCTTCAACTATGTCAGAACGCACATAGGTGGCACGTCCATGTTTAGCATGTAGAACATAGCACAGGAGGTCAAAGCCTTTGATGGTGAAGCGGCCAGCTTCTTCTGTGCCAATATGAGTCTCTTGGAGGCAGATTACATCAATCGAATGTTGGAAGGCGAGGACTTCGATAAGGCTTCGCTTGGCTGCAGATAGGCCTTCAACATTTAGTTGTAATATGCGAAGGGCAGATCCTACCACAAAGTGCTCTTGGGGCTGTTTGCTTTCATTTGCTTTCAAGATTTTCATTGAGAGTGACTAGGAGGGACAAGATTAGAAATGAGTATATCAGAGGGACAGCTCAGGTTGAGCAGTTTGGAGACAAAGAGAGGCAAGGCTGAGATGGCTTGGACATGTACGGAGGAGGGATAGTGGAGATATTGGACAAAGGGTTTTGAAGATGGAGCTGCCAGGCAGGAGGGAAAGAGGAAGACCACAGAGAAGATTCATGGATGTAGTGAAGGAGGACATGGAGAGGGTTGGTGTTACATGCAAGGGATAGGGTGAGATGGAGACAGATGATCCACTGTGGAGACCCCTGAAGGGAGCAGCTGAAAGAAGAAGAAGAAGAAGCATACATCAAAAATGCTTAGAAAGGTGCAGAGTTAAAGTCTTGGTATTTAAAAACTAATATATTGATGAAAAAATATTTTAATGTTACAATAGGACAATATTTACATCTGAGCAGTTGGATGATGAGACTGCAGTCAATGCTCCAGTGGCCGGTAACATGATACCCTAGCTAGGGCATGACTAGCATTTTCACGACAAACAGAGGTGCCATATTTTGTAGGTAATTATAATGGTTGACAGCACCTTCAGCACTGTGATAACTGGATACACAAACCACTGCTCATTGTATATATTGTAATCATAAGCTACGTTCCAATCCACAGTGTACTTCAACTGTATTCCCTACTCCCTGCTCCGTTCTCAGGGAATATCAGTTAAGTTAACTGCCCTTCACAAAATTTCTCTATTTGAAACCCCCTGCAACCATCGCCCCCCTCCTCCGTGTGTTTCCATGGTAACCATGGACACATACTGAAACTATGGTGGATAATTTATATTTCTTAAATAAATAAAACATTAATACAAATATATTTTTGTTACTATCAGTTGATATAAACAATAACCAACACCAGTTCAGTTTGTTAATAACGTTAGCAACAGTAGTTTGTTTTACTCATACCTGAGCTGCAATGACTTATGGGTAACCTTCTTGCCAACTTCCAGTGAAGTGATGTATGGTTGTTCACTTCTTCCCTTCTCACTTCTCAGTTCCCTTTGAATTGAACACCATCTGCTGCCTTTGGTTTGTAATCTCGCTGAATATTGTGGAATACCCTATGCAGCCCACTTCAGAGTACACTATTGGGCGATCGGAATACACCTATACAGTATAAGTAAGCTATGCATATAAAATGTGATGAGCCTAGCGGCTAGCCATATTCTATCTAATGTTTACATATGTATGGCCAGTAAAAAACATCGCAGCTTGTCACAGCCAATAGCATGACTGGGTTATGTCAAGCATCTCTACCAACCAGTTGGTGCAAGAGTACGTGTGACACCTACTGGCCAGGAAGTCAGAATCTTGTCTCTAGCACCTTAAAGTTAACGCCAGGCGGCCTGTCCATTTACCTTCTCCCGCCAAAACGAGCTTTATGCTGTATGTTAGTTATGCCTAAAAAAAACTACTCACTTCTAAAGAGTTTCACAAACTTCACTATAAACACATGACAATTTTGATTTGTGTGTTTTGTTCAGACCTTATGTAAATGAATGAAGTTCAAATTCTCCTGCTATTACATAGACTAGTTTAAATCTTGAAGTGTAAAGTTTGAAGGGAATAATATGGAAGGGAATATTTCCCATTTTCCCTAGCGAAGCAATTAGATAACACATGCTACTCAGAAACAAAATTTGTGTTATAGATCGGTGCTGACGTGATCTGATTTCACCCAGTTTCTGACTGCTTCGCTGTTCTTACCTCCCATTTTCTTTATTTATACAGTATGATTATAATGTGCTTGTAGAGTCAAACTGGAGCCTGAATTGCAGTGCATCTAACGTCACTGTCATAATCAATTTGTTTCAGTCACCCCACATCATGCTGCAGTGTGGCAGAGATCATGTCTGTGCTGTTCTTTCATTCCATGAAGTACCGACCTGACGACCCGCGTAACCCCAACAACGACCGATTCATCCTCTCAAAGGTAGCATGCAGGCAAACATCAGAATTATTCCATACAGGAAGGTGGTACATAGTGAAATATGTGCTCACACGTGCATTTTTCATTGCTGTTTATCTTGTCGTTTATATAATCTATGTTTGTTACGTCATAGAATCATAATTATACATGTGCAATTAATTTATTTCCTGCTGTTCAATGATTTGATAATTGGGCTCTAATCTTTAGTGTACTTTGAGATAAAACTCATGCTTTGTCATTATAGCGTCCACTCCAGCAGTGCCGTTTTAATTCTCATCTTTGATGTCCTCTCCAGGGCCACGCAGCCCCGGTGCTGTATGCTGTATGGGCCGAGACGGGCTACCTGAAGGAGAGCGAGCTTCTCAACCTCCGCAAGGTTGACTCTGTCCTGGAAGGACACCCTGTGCCGGTGAGGTGAACCGTTTTTCCTGGATGACACAGTCTTCTAAAGCAGTGGTCCCAAACCATGTGCCACGATGGCCCAAGACCCTGCAGGTTTTCTCTTCCACCCAGTCTCTTCGGCAGGTGTTTTCACTGATCAGCAATCAGTGGGAAGAAATTCGGTGAAATTATCTGCTGAAGACGGTGGTTGGATGTGAAAACTAGCCTGTCTGTAGACAATCACACATGTTAGACTTTGACAAATATAAAAGGGACTGAACACTAATATTTATTTGATTGTGTGAATATTAATTACAGAATTAATGAAAATGAATGAGACATCCAGTATTAGTGAATGTTTAAGAACCTTTGATTATTTGTTTGTCAGACTTATTTGTGTGATCTTTTATGACTTATATTCATAAGCGGTGTATCTTGCACTTTGGGGAATGGGAGTTGTTCAGTCATTATAATCATTTTAGTTTATATGTGTAGTTTATAGTCTATCGTCAATAAACTAATGCAGTATTATAACAGGAAACGTTTACAAATATTTGAGACCCATTGTAGTGCATCCTTTTATATTTTAGCAATATTATAAGTACAAAACACCCAACATTATTATACTCAGAAGAATGACCCATTTGGCTGCAACTGCTGCATCAGTGTTGCCCATTTGTCATTAAATAAGAAACAATTTATTTCGTTATTTGGGCGGTTTTTGTCACGGTTGTTGTTTAGTCAAAGCGTGCATATATGTCCGCATATGATATGCAATTGATCTGGCCAGATAGCCGTGCACCGGGAGGAGTGCCATGTTGAACTCACGGTGCCACAAAGCAGCAGCCAGGACTCCGTCCCTAACCGTTTGTTTTCTTATTAAAGACAAGGATAGAAAGGAGATGTTTTTACCTTCTTTACATGTTTCAACTGTCTACTGCAGTCTTCATCAGTCTTCTGATAAGATAATAAAATAATATCGGGCAGGCATGGCTTGGCTCCCTGGGAAGGACTGTGATAAGCCGGTCCGGCCCTTCCCATTCTTCACATATTGATGGCCGAAACGCAAAGCCTCCTGTCTGAAAAATGCACTTTTTTGAGAAAACAAAAAAAACCTTTTGTTTTCTTGCAGATTTTTTTTCATCAGAATAATTTTCTATCACAATAAAGGGCGGGACTGTCTTGCAGACAGATATGAGCAGCCTTCCTTGTTCTCATCATCCAAAGTGAAATGTGCAAATCAGAAAATCCTGCAGATAGGAGGTTTTGCATTTCAGCCATCAATATGCCGAATTACCCTTTAGAGCTACGCAGTGGCCAGGACTCACCGTGTGCTGTTTAAAGGGAAAAAGGAATTTGCAGCCTCCAGTAAATGTGCCGTTACTGTGTGCCTGCTTGTCTGACGTTTCATGCTCTTGACCTCAGACTGGGGAGACGGTTCATCTTTCAGCAGGATAACGACCCCAAGCACACAGCCAAGATATCAAAGGAGTGGCTTCAGGACAACTCTGTGAATGTCCTTGAGTGGCTCAGCCAGAGCCCAGACTTGAATCCAACTGATCATCTCTGGAGAGATGTGAAAATGGCTGTGCACCGACGCTTCCCATCCAACCTGATGGAGCTTGAGAGGTGCTGCAAAGAGGAATGGGTGAAACTGCCCAAAGATAGGAGTGCCAAGCTTGTGGCATCATATTCAAAAAGACTTGAGGCTGTAATTGCTGCCAAAGGTGCATCAACAAAGTATTGAGCAAAGAATGTGAATACTTACGTACATGTGATTTCTTAGTTTTTTTATTTTTAATAGATTTGAAAAAATCACCAAAAAACTTTTTTTCACATTGTCATTATGGGGTAGTGTGTGTAGAATTTTGAGGAAAAAAATGAATTTAATCCATTTTGGAATAAGGCTGTAACATAAAAAAAAATGTGGAAAAAGTGAAGCGCCGTGAATACTCTCCGGATGCACTGTAACCAGCTGAGATTATTTTGCACCGATGGGGGATGGCTTCCTAAATTCTGATGGATTTCAGCTGGTTTCTTGGCTTTCTATGCCTTTTTGCAACTCGTTTTCTTCATGTGTTCAATACTTATTCCATGTGTCATTCCACTTTATTAAATATAACTTGTTTTGTTTCTTTGTATTTCTTTGTATGTATGGGTTACTTGGGTTGTTACTGATATCTGGTGAAAATCTAAGGTCAGTGGCTCCATCAGAAATGTGTTTAATGAGAAAAATGTTCATGTGTTCAATACTTATTTTCCCAGCTGTATATCTGAAACTTTACAATTAAATATAAAAATGGAAAAGAGGGAAAAGGGATGGTTTCTTTAGGGAGGCACCAATATATCAGCCTATATTAACCTTGTTGATTGATATTGGCCTATTCGCAAACAAGGCAAGGTTCAGTGACTACAGTGGCCAATATTTTTCTGGTGTGTCCCAGTTGTGTGGCGTTGATTTTGCCCTGAAACAGACAGCATTAGAGTACTTCTGTAAATGCGGAAAACATCTGGGGCTGAACCATTTTAAAGTATTAAGTTGTTTTTTTTAATGCACATTTCCTTGTCTCCCAAACAATGAATAAATGAAAATAGCAAATAAAATAATAGATGTTTCCTCTTGGCCATCAGCCAACTTATTGTTAAGCAATAGTAACTGTATTGGTCTAAAATTTCACAATTGATCAATCCATAGTTTTCTTCTCATTATACATACAGTGGTGTGAAAAAGTGTTTGCCCCCTTCCTGATTTCTCTTTCTTTTTTTGTATGTTTGTTACACTTAAATGTTTCAGATCATCAAACAAATTTAAATATTAGACAAAGATAACACAAGTAAACACAAAATGCAGTTTTTAAATGAAGGTTTATTATTAAGAGGAAAAAAATCCAAACCTACATGGCCCCATGTGAAAAAGTGACCCCCCCCCCCCTCCCCGTTAAAACATAAATTAACTGTGGTTTATCACATCTTTGGAAAGCTGAGTTCAATTTCTCTAGCCACACCCAGGCCTGATTACTGCCACACCTGTTCTCAATCAAGAAATCACTTAAATAGGACATTCCTGACAAAGTGAAGCAGACCAAAAGATCCTCAAAAGCTAGACATCATGCTGCAATCCAAAGAAATTCAGGAACAAATGAGAAACAAAGTAATTGAGATCTATCAGTCTGGAAAAGGTTATAAAGCCATTTCTAAATGTTAATAGTAAACACCTTCATTTAAAAACTACATTTTGTGTTTACTTGTGTTATCTTTGTCTAATATTTAAATTTTGTCTAATATTTGTCTAATATTTAAATTTGTTTGATGATCTGACGCGCTTCTGTTGAGCCTGCCTGCCCTGGTCCAACCACGGGGAGTCAAGGTAGTCAAATTAAAATCAGAACAGGGTGTCCGGTGTGCAATTTCAAACTAAAAGCAGATGGCGCCAATCGCTACAAAATAAAGCAAGTGTGACAAACACACAAAAAAATGAGAAATCATGAAGGGGGCAAACACTTTTTCACACCACTGTACATCCTTTTTGCTTGTCCACACTTCTGGCATTTTTAAATTTAGGTTAAGGGGCAGTGAAAGAGTAATTATTAGAGAGTAACTCCTCTTCTATGAGTATGTGTGTTGAGGTCATCTTTGTGTTTTCTGTCAATGTGGAATCAGTAGGTTATCATCGGAAAGTTGATAATAATTATAAAACACCATTCTAGTTATCCCTACTTTTGACTCATAGGGATCACTTGTGCATGACATCAGATTTTAGTTTATCCCTTTTTCTTTATAACTGTTACTGTGTGACAGGAACTCCCATAGATGTAACAGATCCTCTTTAGCTTTGCTGCTGTGTTTTCTCACATTCTGCTGGCTTGCTGGTTGTGTGGGTATTGGACGCAGTATGCAGCAGCCTTTGTACATTTAAATTATTCATACAGAATGGCCAAAAATGTGCCTGTCGCTAAGCCCGATCATAGCAAAACTTTAGAATATAAAGCCATGGAAAATGTTTCAGTCTCACGCTTCACAGTAGAAACCATAATCATGGATTTAGCTTCAGGTCATTTCTTTGATGTATTTTCAAATATTTTTTTTTTTCTAATCTTTGTCTTCTTTAGCCTTAATCATTTCCTTGTTTAGATTATTGAATTTTTTATAGTAGAATTCTCACTACAATCCAAAGCCTGCAGGGGCCCCGTGACAAAGCTAAGTGTGTGTGACATAGATGGCCTGTGCTCGACTCTTCTTTCCTCTGCTTCTCCTTCTGCGTGAATCCAAACACTGCCACAACAGTTTTCTTCAACAGAACACAACAGTTTGTCTGTGTTTGTGCAATTCGACAGAAGCAGCAGTTTGTGGACGTGGCCACTGGCTCTCTGGGTCATGGGCTGGGGGCCGCCTGTGGAATGGCGTACACTGGAAAATACTTTGACAGCGCCAGGTAACAAACACAAATTCACACAAGCATGTCTGCACAGGCACAGTGTGTGCTTTAGAAGAAATAAACCTTGTGCAGGGACCCTCCAACACGCGCAGATACACAGGAGTACAGCAGCGCAGTTTTGCATCCGCACACATTAAGACAGGCTGTATGAAATTATGCATGACATAATGTACGCTGCAGCGAGTACCGCAGACATGTGACATTTCTGCCTGGAGCTCAGGGATAAAACCAAACCTGACAGGCCTGGTCTGTGCTGACATTTAGGCAGCCGCTCAGACCCCGGGACTTAAAATGTAATGTGCTTAATTTTGAAACACCAGCCCTACACTGTGTATGTTGGTGCAAAGACAGGGCAAAAACTCAAGCAGATGGCAGCTAGCATGTTAACGCAACAATGGCCTTTTTTGTGCTAATGAAATACATGAAAATGCCACAATGCTCAGGTACACGTTGGGACATCTGACTGCCAGGGGGAAAATCTTTCTCACAGTTTGACTTTATAAATGCACCCAGACAAAATAAAATAAATGTGAATTACTGTATGTCAATCTTAGCATGTACGGAGGCCATAGACAGTACACAGGTCTTATTTCTTGTCGGGATTTCACCTCTGCTAAGTGATTCAAAACTGCTGCTTTTAAGGCTGTTTTTGTAATGCTTTTTCTGTATGTGGCCCCCAACAAAACAAAAAAGTTTTGACACCCCTGTTCTAATAGATTAATGCAACTCTTTTCACAAACCAAAAAGACACTTCAGGTGAATACAGTCAGTCCATGTGTGTCTCCTTTTTTCCCTGTGTGACCCACAGATTTTAGACTGACAATGACAGAGTGAGCCTTGTGATCAGTCAAAGGAAAATTTAAAGAAAAATCATGGAAAATAATCAAGCAAAACTGTGAAATGGGCTGGAATTTGACATTTGAGGATTTAGACTGACAGACTTTGTTATGCACAAAGCAGTAAAAAGCTGAAAAGGATCATTTTGTTTTTGTACACAGCAGCCAGCGAAACAGGCAGCCGGGAAATGCCACGCTTGCAGTCAGAGTTGGCTGTCCTTGATATCACTGCATTCTGTGTGCACTTGATTGTTTCTGCTCTAATAATCACACATGCAAAAGCACCTACCTCACCCATTTCCCCATTTACTCTGAAAAAGCTGCTGAATTAGGATTCACTGCCTACACGTCTTCTGCACGGTGCATATAGGAAATGATGCTTTATGCACCATGCATATGATTGCATCTCCTGTGTGTGCATGCATGTGGTCATGCAGTGTTTCTAAAGCTTGGAGCAGCATATCACTGCCACACCTTGAAGGCTGAATCACTGGTTTCATAATTTAATCCAAAGTAAATGTGCTGAACAGCAGCTTCTTTAAACCCACTCGGATCAAATGTCCAATCCAAATCATTTTTGAAGTGCAGCGGCACAGTGTGAAGGTTTACTTCAATTTTCCATCGAGCAGCCGAACGGGCCACTGAACTCCTCTGAGAGTTTAGCTGTTTAGAATATAGTACATGGAAGAATCAGTCCAGTACATTTACCATCAATACTGAGACAACATAATGCCTCAACACTGGATTTGTCACACCTGTGTGACTCTGGCTCAGTACTCTACTGGTGTACAACCCCTGGCAAAAATTGTGGAATCACCACCTCTTGGAGGAGGTTCATTCAATTGTTTAATTTTTTTATTTAAAAAAAAAAACAATCACAGACGTGTCGCAAAACTATTTTTATTCAAAATGCCAACCTTCTGGCTTTAAGAAGCATTAAAAAAATGAAAGAAAGATGTAGTCAATTGCATTTTTTTTTAAATTAGGTTGAGCAGAGGGAAAAAAACATCACGCAATTCTGAGGAAAATATGGAATCATTAAAAAATGCTACACCACTTGTACTTAGTTGCACCACCTCTGGCTTTTATCGCAGCTTGAATCCTCTGAGGCACGGACTTAACTACTGATAAACACTATTCTTCACCAATCCAGCTCCATCTTTCTTCTATTGCTGTTGGGGGTTGAAGCCTTGTCATGACAATTTTCTTCAATTTCACCCAAAGGTTTTCAATAGAATTGAGGTCTGGACTATTTGCAGGCCATGCCATTGACATTGTGGGCTGTACTGCAGCAATATAGTCTATAATCAGTTGTCTGAGGCACGGGGCACATTTATGGGCGTTTCCACCAGTCCATTTCCTTATTACAGCAGCACAAAGACAAATTTTCCACCAGGGGAAAAGTGCAAAGAGGCTGTCCTAATGCTCTTAATTATTCAGAGGTGTGTTTGGGGCATACCCATGAAAAAAAGCAATCGTCTATATAAACAGGGACATAAGAGTAAAGGCTTAATATTAATAGCCTATGGCAGCGTTTAAATGGGAGGGCAAATCTGTTTTGCACTGAGGACAATGCCAGCTTGTTCACAACGTGAAAATGCTTTTACGAGCAGGGAGCTTTTTAAATGAGGACAGTTAAATATGAACTATTTGAAGATACAGCAGACAGTTTTTTCACTGCATAGAGGAAAAAAAAACCCGGCATGTGGGTTTACAGTTCAGCCCTCTTTTCAGTTTAACTACCGGACTGCAGCAGGACCAGTCTGCCCTACCATGAAAAAGAAAAGGCTTTTGACCTTAACGCTGATAACAGTCTGGATGGTCCTTTTCTGGGTGTTGTTGATCTGTCGCTTTGGTTTCGCATGGTAGAGTTTTAACTTGCACTTGTGGATGTAGCAGCGAACTGTGTTAAATGACAGTGTTTTCTGAAGTGTTCCTGAGCCCACAAGGCAGGCTAACGTTAGTCATAATTCTTTAAGCAAATATGTAGTCACGTAAGAAGTCCTAAATAGCTCTCCACAAATCTAAAAGCTTTTACAATTGAGACAAAAGACCCGGAGGGTAAAGGTCATATGCTTTGAAAGGAAAGAGCCGAAAACACGAGCATGTGTAGAGAAAACACACATACTTGGACAGAACTTTAAAAAATAACTTTTTGAGGAGCTGTAAAGCAACACTGAAATGATTTTTTTTGTCTTTAAAACTGCACAATATATTTCTTTGGGGATGTCAAAACTTTAAAAAAATTATAGATGGAAAATACACAATATGGGAGGGACCTTAATGATGAGCACATACTGGTAGGTTTTCTTCATTATAAATCAGTACTGATAGTTCCAGACTTTTTTTGGTGGTGGTGGTGGTGGGGGGGGGGTTAAACAGGTTTCTTTCCTGGTTTTTGTTCCCCTGCAGTCTCCATTTTCACCTCTGTGGAATTCCTCTTTTCTCTTCATCGTTCTGTGTTTTCTATTCCCAGCCACGTGTGCTTTTTCTTTGTGCTCAGAGTTGGAATGCGTGGTGTAATGTGCCATGTCTCAGCCTATCTCACAGTTTTAATAAGAATGTGTCTATTTGAGTGGAAACCTGTCAGGAGTCATTACGCCAGTGGAGCACCTACTGAGGATGTTCGCAGTGTGGTGAGGGTGAAAGGGGTGTCCGTGCTCGTCTGTTTAGGGTGTGAGGATCAACTGTGACACCAAGCTCTATAAGAAGAATCAGAGGATGGAGGATGTGCTTCTTGTCATTGTTTATTGCTTCTCTGGTTGTAGCTATCGTGTGTTCTGCCTGCTGGGTGATGGAGAGGTGTCAGAGGGCTCAGTGTGGGAGGCCATGGCCTTCGCCTCCTACTACCAGCTTGACAACCTGGTGGCCATCTTTGACATCAACCGACTAGGCCAGAGTGACCCGACTCCCCTGCAGCACCACGTGGAGAAGTACCAGCGGCGCTGCGATGCCTTTGGGTGAGCAGGATTTATCCGAGAGCTGAGGTGTTTGTATTCTTATGTACGCAAGTAGTGCAAGAGTGTGATTTAATGTGTCAACGGCTATCTAAACAAGGGATAAGAACCTGTACTTACGGTTGAAACCAGAAGTTTACATACACTGTATAAAAGACACATAACCTTTTATTTCTCACTGTCTGACATTAAATCAGACTACACTTTTCCTCTTGTAGGCCAGTTAGGATTACCAAAAATATTTCTATTTGCTAAATAGTTTTTATATTTGTTGAATAATTTTTTTAGATAATTTTTTATTTATTTATTTATTTCGCAAGAACTTAAGGGACCTTAAAATACACCAGACCAAGACCAAATGTGGGAAGGGGAGAGACAAGTGCAGCGCACAGATCTAGAATCTGGTGGGACACAGGAAAGCTCCAGTCAGGAAGTACCCCACAGTACTGGCGATTTCCCAGCACTCTTGTCACCCATATCCCAAGGGAGCATTTTCACAGATACCATACTTCAGTCTGAACCAATGAAGCAGAGGATCAAGTGGCTGCAGATGTCTGGGTCAGCTTCGACGAGGACTTGGACAGAATCCTCCAAGTCACGCTTGCAGGAACAGCAGAACAGAAAGTGAACACTTTCACTGAGATCACTTACAACCTAGCAAAGGAACGATTTGGAACAACAGAGAGGAAGGTCATCATCAAGGCGGAAATAACCAAACAGGTGAGAAAGGGAGAGCCATAATTTAAGGAAAGAGATCAGGGGCCTTAACAAGAGGTATAAGATCAGCAGCACTGAGGAAAAGGAAGGGATAAAGGACCTCACATGCACTCTTGGAGAATGCTTCAGGGGACAAAGAAGGGCAGAAAGGACAAGGAAACTAAGCAAGGAGAAGGTGAAGCGAAGGGTCCAGTTCATAAAGGACCCTTATAACTTCACCAGGGGCTTACTGGGAGAGGCAAAATCTGGGAGTCTGAGTAGCCCCAAAGAAGATGTGGAAGCGTTCCTAAAAGAGACGTATTGTGATCCACACAGCCATCTTCCCCTAGACGAAAATCCAGAAATTGGCATGGCCGAGCCCACTACCCTCAGGCTCAATACCAGTAAACCAACCTGGAAGGAGGTCAAGGAAGTAATTAAAATGGCTTGAGCAGCTTCTGCCCCAGGACCCAGCAGTATACCTACAAGGTGTATAAGAAGTGGCCAAAGCTTCTCCGGCAGTTACGGAAGCTGCTTAGGAGGATCTGGAAAAAAGGCACCATTCCATCAAGGTTGCAAAAAGGCAGAAGGGTGTTTTGTCCCTAAAGAGGAAGTCTCAGTAAGTATAAGCCAATTCTGAACCATCTCTCTACTCAGTGCTGAATGTAAGATTTTCTTTTCAGTGTTGACAAAGAAGCTGTCCATATACATGACTGGATTTGCGGGATGTCTGGAACATATAAGAGTCCTAAGCCAAATCAAAAAGAGGTGACCTAACCATCATCTGGCTGGGCTTGGCTAATGCCAGTGGTTCCAAAGTCTAATCAACACAGCTTTGAAGCATTATCCTAGATCACAGTAAGGGAATGATCAGCAGCTACCTGGAAGGGATCAAGCACCGTTTTAAGACGAAGGACTACATCACACAGTGGCAGCACCTTCAGACAGGGATTGTCACTGGATGTACAGTCTCCCCCATCCTGTTTGTCATGGGCATGAACCTGATCATTAAAGCAGCGGAAAAGGCAACCAGAGGCTCAATGATGGACTCATGGGTCTGACAACCAGCAATCAGAGGTTATATGGATGACCTTACAATCACATCATCATCCCATGTACAGGCATGGTGGGTCCGAACAAAGCTTGATGAGGTGGCAACATGGGCTAGAATGACTTTTAAGCCAAGAAAATCAAGGTGTACAATTATTAGGAAGGGTTGCATCTCCGGCAAGTATAACCTGGTCATACAAGGCGAGATCATCCCATCCATCAAGGATAATCCCACTAAGTATCTGGGAAAATAGTATGATGCATCATTAATCAACCACAACATCTGCAGCACTGAGACACAAGCAGGGAATTGGCTGAAGAACATCGGTAATTCTGGATTACCAGGGAAGTTTAAAGCATGGCAGTATCAACATGGCCTGCTCCCCAGACTGTTGCGGCTGATGACAGTGTACGAAGTCCTACTTTCAGCAGTGGAAGAAGTGGAACGCAAGATCAGCATGCACCTCAGAAGGTGGCTGGGAATCCCCCCCAAGCTTCACATCAGGAGGGCTGTACATCAGATCTTGGCAACAACAGGTGCCCCTCTCATCCCTGGTTGAGGAGTTCCAAGTAGCGAAGTGCATGGTGGGCATGACCTTCAGGAACTCAAGAGACAACAAGGTGAGAGAACCTGGAATAAAAATCAGGTCAGGACGACAGTGGGATGCCTCAGCATCTCTGGCCAAAGCAGAAGGGAATTTTAAGCTCAAGGACATCATCGGGGCATCAAACATGGGAAGGAAAATGCTGGGAATGACCCACTTCCAAAGGTGGGGGCACACCAACCTATGGGAGAGAAGAGCCATGATTCAGGTGGATATAAGAGACCTAGAGGGAGAGCAAAGGAAAGCAAAGGCTTTGGAGCTAGGATCCCAGGGAGCTTGGACAAGGTGGGACCTCTCCAAGAGGAAAGTGACATGGGCTGGGGATTCAAACCTGGAACCTTCTAACTGTGAGGTAACCATGCTAACCACCGTATTACCAAGCTGTCCTAAACAAATGATCCAAAGAATAGGTCATGTAAACCAAATTCTGTAGCAAAGTTGAAAGAAAAATTCCACAAGTTGCCTTGTTCCTCCCACCCTAATGAGAGAATTTGTCACAGTGTTAGTAAATATTATGTGAAATTTTAAACTTTAGCAATGCGTCATTTCATTGGGTTGATCTCAGGAAAGAGCAGTGTCAAGACAGCTGGGTTGCACACAACTGAATTTATTTTCACTAACTGAAAAAAGTTGATTTTAAAAGTACTGCATGAAACTTTTGGAACTGGCATTTTAAGGATTGCTCATGGTTGGTAAGGGAACTGCAGCCTCAGTGGCTTTAGTGGCAGATCTGACCCACAGTATTCTCAAAAGGCAACCAGAAGTTCCTACTTAAAATAACATATTTTAGACAGAGGAAATACTGAGATTCTGCAGCAACACTCATTATTAGCTCAATAATGATTATTTTGAACTGTGAATCCTACAAAGCTGCCTTAGGAATAAAAAAAATATTGAACTGGAAATGTCCATGATGGGTCAAATGTGAATATTCCCTGTTTTTCCAGCTGGCATGCCGTTATAGTGGATGGTCACAGTGTGGAAGAGCTGTGTAAAGTGCTGGGTCAGCCACGCCACCAGCCACTCGCCATCATCGCCAAGACCATCAAGGGGAAGGGCATCCCAGGTACAGTAACTTGTCAAACAGGAGATGAGGTTTCCATTGTATCCTGTGATACATAGGTTAGTTCAGGTTAGGTCAGGTTAATTAAAAAAATAATCAGTGCAGGTTCTCTCAGATGTGAAAAGGAACAGCACACAGATTTTTAAAAACTAATTTTTGTGAGATAATCCACTGTGGATTTTCAATGGAAAAAAAAAACTAAAATAAAACTAAAAAAAATGACTGTATGGAACTGGTGATTGTAGTGGCCTCCTGTGGTCGTGAGGTGAACTGCAACCACCATTCATCGGGAATTTTTTTTACCTCAAATATTGAATATTTTGTTCCTAAAATTAAGCATTTTTCCCCTTGCAAATATGATCCAAACTGATCCAAATATTTGAATCAAAATGATGAGTTGGTAAAAAAAAAAAGTGACAAGTGAAAAAGAATAATAGATGTTTTCTGACCTGCCTCATGGACTGTGTGTGCGCAGAGGCCCTAACTCACCATAATCCCTGTAGCGCTTTAATGCTTTAGCTGCTGCAGCTCAGTAATCCCTCAGAATGTGTGGGATACACGGCCAGCAGCCGTTCATTGTGCTGCTGTTTTGATATGGCAATTTGTGTGTTGCTGAGACAGATGTACAAAGAAAAACAGTTTTTGTAACGGCAGTGTGTGTGTGCTTAAGAAGAGTATGTCTTTGTTTACACAAGATTGTACCAAAAAAAAAAAACAAATGTAAATCTCTGAACTCTTGATTCTCAACTTTGACCTTTTCAAACAGTCCACTGTGACCCACTGAAGTAAAAGATTGTTGTGAGTGTGTCTGCATATGAAGGCAGTGAATTCATGGAAGATTTTTCAGAGACTTGTGCGGGGGTTTGAGGAGTGGGGCAGCAGTTGACACAGAGATCCAAAAACCTATTGTAAATCTGTTCAGCCCTTCTGGAGGAACACAGTAGCAGTCACAAGTCAGCAGGACATACAATCCTTGGACCCTACCAAAGGCTAGTTCTGGTGGACGCAGCCCGAGTTAACTAATGAGAGGTTAAACGCCCAAATAAAGTATCACTGCAGACAGGGGAGTCTTGTTTGAGTGGTTCATAGGATAGGACTGGTCCTTGTTGCATAATAAGTGGAGAGACAAGCCTGAATGATTGAGTGACACACTCTGTTAGATGTGGTGAACTGGTGCTGGTGGAGTACCCCTCATCCAGCCCTGAATCTGGCCTCCAGGTTTAGTTTGAAGCTTCACTTGAGATCTGTGACCAATAGTCTAAAAAAAAATAATTCTTCACTGCTCTTGTACTCAGGTGTCTCTATGCGTTTGTGTTTCCAGTGGCTGAGGATAAAATGGGCTGGCATGGCAAACCTCTGCCCAAAGACATGGCAGACAGCGTGATCAAGGAGCTGCAGGGCCGCATCATCAGCTGCAACAAGCGCCTCTATCCCATCACTCCCAATGAGGACACTTCTCCTGTCAGCCTCCACAACTTCCGCATGCCAAGTGCACCCAGCTACAAACCCGGAGACAAGGTGAGATCATCAGTGACACACACAAGATGCCCTCAACAAAGCTCTGAGTTTTTAAGCTAGCAATTAATGATACAGGGATTTGACAAATATGTGCTTATCTACAGCTAAAAGAGTAATTTGTTTCTCTCTGTGTAACCAGATTCCTACGAGGAAGGCGTACGGCATGGCTCTGGCCAAGCTTGGGCGTTACAACAAGCACATGGTTGTTTTGGATGGAGACACTAAGAACTCCACCTACTCGGAGATCTTTAAAAATGAGCACCCCAACCGCTACGTGGAGTGCTACATTGCAGAGCAGAACATGGTAAGGAAGAGGAGGATGACGATTTACACGACAGTTAAGAGGGATGAGGATATTGTGGACCACGGTCTTGAACTGTGATCTACAGCAAATAGTAGTGTTAATATGTATTTTCAAATCATCTACTTCCCCACAGTGTGCTTAGAGGAGGAAACTCATTTTAGTTTCTGGGCCACATACATATGTCCCAGTTTAGAACAAAAGTAACACCACTTCATAATTCCCTTCCTCATAAATAATGTGAGGGTGTACAAGTACAATGTCCATCATTTCTTTCAATACATCCCCACTCATATGCAGTATGACTGGTATGAACACACCAAGAACAGCAATTAATGATATCTGCATTAGGGATGGGCAATTTGACTATATATCAGCATCATGGTTATTCAAAGCTTTCAAGCCGGTTTTGGGTTTTTTCATAGGTTTTTCTCACTCCTTTCTTCTCCCTTATAGGTCACTGACAAGGCTTGTAATTAAGCTACGAGAGCGTGACACCAGTGAATATATCACTGCAGTGATTCAGATGCAAATGAGCATAATACAATAAAGAATAAGCCCATTGTCATCCCACATACACAGAATAAAGCTAAACACTGTCCAGTGCAGAAGTCAGTGGCACATGGGCAACATGACTCGTGCCTGCTGCCAGCTGCTCTGGGAGAGCCCTTCACACTGTCGTGACCATGCCATCACCACACAGGGATCACAAATCTCTGATCGGGTTCTTAAATACAGCCTTAGCTCATCCACCCTGTCACCCACCCCCACTGCAAAACGATTGAGAAGATGCAAACCGTAGTCAAGAGGCCAACAGGACCCAGCCTCCGCGCATGACCACTCGCACCCTCTCAGCATCCCCAGATGAAACAAGGAGTCAATTATCTCATACTGTGTGGACTGACGCCGCATTTCTTTTTGGTACAAGCTGTTTTACTTCTTTCACCATTTTCTACTGTGATGCTACCTGGTTGCGGAGTCATGTGACCGTGCCCAGAAGACGTCTTAAAAGGGCAGTACACAGAAGCTCTCATATACACACGCACACAACAGAAAGAAGGGGAAAACCCACATGAGCAAAATTATGACAGTTTTATGTCCCTACGGTCTGTTTCGATTTTGTTTTGGTTAATTGCCCAGCCTTATTCTTCACTTTTTCTCGTTTTCTCCTTTTATTATTTTTTTTTTTTTCTCCTTCTATTTATATATCTATATATTTATTCCATCTAGCTACAATGCTCAGCACTGGGTGTGTTTATATTTATATATCTATATATTTATTCCATCTAGCTACAATGCTCTGCACTGTGTTTTTATATATCTACATATTATTCCATCTAGCTACATTGCTCCGCACTGTGTGTGTTTATATACTTGCATATTTATTCCACCTAGCTGCAATGCTCCGTACTGTGGGTGTTTATATATTTACATATTTATTCCATCTAGCTACAATGCTCTGCACTGTGTGTTCATATATTCATATATTTATTCCATCCAGCTACAATGCTCTGCACTGTGTGTCTGTGTGTGTGTGTGTGTGTATATATATATTTTATAGTAATATGTACATATGTATATTAGCTGCTCTTGCTTGCTTGTTTTTTTTTTGTTTTTTTTTTTCTTGCCTTCTGATTGTTGCTCTGAGTGTTGCTATCCCTGTGCTGTTGCAATCCTGGAATTTCCCCGTTGTGGGACTAATAAAGGCTTATCTTATCTTATCTTATCTTATTTTGTTTGATAGAGGCAGTTTTTTGGGGGGACATCATTCGAGTTATGTATTATCTTCCTCTTCTTCATCCTTCCTTTTATCTTTCTCTCTCCTTTCCTGTAGGTGAGTGTGGCGATTGGTTGTGCTGTGCGAGATCGTAATGTGGTCTTTGCCAGCACCTTTGCCACATTTTTTACCCGAGCCTATGACCAGCTCCGCATGGCCGCCATCTCTGAGAGCAACATCAACCTCTGTGGCTCCCACAGTGGTGTCTCCATCGGTCAGTAGACAGTCGCTGTCCTGTTTACCTCAGTTTTACTTCTACCTCACTTTTTCAAGATTACTCTATGACTTCCTCCCCCAGCCACAGGGGGTGCACAAGCCAGTGTTCTCCTAGTGCCAGTCCCAAGCCCGGGTAATTGCAGGGGGGATTGTGTCAGGAAGGGCATCCGATGTAAAACCTTTGCCAAATTAAACATGCAGATCATGACGAATGAGACTCTCATACCGGATTGGTCAAGGCCCGGGTTAACAACAACCGCCACCGGTGCTGTTAACTTATAGGATGCCGGTGGAAATTGGGCTACTGTTGGTCAAAGGTCGAGGAGGAGGAGAGGGGGAAGATGTGTTAGGAGGGAGAGAGAGAAAAGGAAAGGTAGAAGTGTGGAGGTGAGAGTAGGGATGTTAAATGTAGGGACTATGACTGGTAAAGGCAGAGAGTTGGTTGATATGATGGAGAGAAGAAAGGTAGATGTACAAGGTAGATGTGCTTGTAGATGTGCTAGCCCAAGCATGGCTAGGAGCATTGGAGGTGGATTTAAACTGTTCTACCATGGTGTAGATAGGAAGAGAAATGGAGTAGGAGTAATCTTGAAGGAAGAGTATGTGAAGAGTGTTCAGGAGGTAAAGAGGGAGTCACACAGAATCATGAGTTTGAAGCTTGAAGTCAAAGGTGTGATGTTGAATGTTGTCAGTGCGTATGCCCCACAAGTTGGATGTCAGGTAGAAGAGAAAGAGGAATTCTGGAATAAGTTGGATGAAATTGCAGAGAGTTTCCCCAGGGGGGAGAGAGTGATGATTGGAGTGGACTTTAATGGACATATAGTAATGTGAAGGGAGCAGAGGTGATGAGGAGGTCCTGGGTAGGTATGGTCTTAAGGAGAGAAATGTGGAAGGACAGATGGTTGTGAATTTTGCTAAAAGGGTGGAAATGGCTGTGGTGAGCACATACTTTAAGAAGAGAGAGGAATATAGGGTGACTTACAAGAGTGGAGGAAGGTGCACACAGGTGGACTACATCTTATGCAGAAGGAGAAATCTGAAAGAGATAGGAGACTGCAAGGTGGTGGCAGGGGACAATGTAGATAGACAGCATTGGATGTAGGATGACTGTAGGATGACTTTTTAAAGCAAGAAGATGAAAACAGTGACAGCAGAGCCAAAGATTAAGCGGGGGAAGTTACAGAAGGAAGAAGGTCGCACAGTGTTCAGGAAGGAGTTGATACAGGCTCTGGGTGGTAGGGAAGAATTACCAGATGACTGGGAAAGTACAGCAAAAGTATTGAGGGAAACGGGTAGAAAGGTATGTGGTGTAACCAGTGGACAGAGGAAGGAAGACAAGGAGACTTGGTAGTGGAATGAGGAGGTACAGGAATGTA
This sequence comes from Pholidichthys leucotaenia, assembly GCA_020510985.1. Classification (NCBI taxonomy): domain Eukaryota; kingdom Metazoa; phylum Chordata; class Actinopteri; order Cichliformes; family Pholidichthyidae; genus Pholidichthys; species Pholidichthys leucotaenia. Next base: position 356,314,615 of record CM035843.1, on the reverse strand, counting down.
TTCAAAGGAAGAGGTTAGCAAAGAAAAAGTGGGATAGTCAGAGAGATGAAGAAAGTAGACAGGAGTATTTGGAATCTAGGTGCATGGCAAAGAGAGAGGTGGCAAAGGATAGGGCCTATAGTGAGTTGTATGAGAGGCTGGTATCGATTAGCTAGACAGAGAGATCGAGCTGGGAAGGATGTGCAGCAGGTTAGGTTGATTAAGGACAGAAATGGTAATGCACTAACAAATGACAAGAGTGTGTAGAGAAGGTGGAAGGAGTACTTTGAAGAGCTGATGAATAAAAAAAATGAGAGAGAAAGAGGAGGATGGATGAAGGAACAATAGTGAACAAGGAAGTCCCGAGGATTAGCAAGGCGGAAGTGAGGGCAGCTTTGAAAAGTATGATGAATGGAAAAGTTGGTCAGATGACATACCTGTGGAGGTATGGAGATGTTTAGGAGAGAAGGCAGTGGACTTTTTAACCAGATTGTTTAACACAATCTTGGAGAGTGAGAGGATGTCGGAGGAGTGGAGAAGAAGTGTTTTGGTACCAATTTTCAAGAACAAGGGTGATGCTCAGAGCTGTAGTAACTATAGAGGCATAAAGATGATCAGTCACACTATGAGGATATGGGAAAGAATTATTGAAGCCAGTTTAAGAGGACAGGTGACAATCAGTGAGCAGCAGTATGGTTTCATGCCAACAAAGAGTACTACAGATGCAATGTTTGCTCTCAGAGTGCTGATGAAGTATAGAGAAGGTCAGAAGGAGTTGCACTGTGTCTTTGTGGATCTAGAGAAAACATGTGATAGGGTGCCAAGAGAGGAAGTGTGGTACTGTATGAGAAAGTCAGAAGTGGCAGAGAAGTATGTGAAGGTGGTGCAGAACGTGTATGAGGACAGCAAGATGGTGGTGAAGTGCGCTATAGAAGCGATGGATGGATTCAAGGTGGGGGTGGTATTACATCAGAGATCGGCTCTGAGCCCCTTCTTGTTTGCCATGGTGATGGACAGGCTGACAGACGAGGTCAGGCAGGAGTCTCTGTGAACCATGATGTTTGCAGACGAGACTGTGATCTGCAGTGAGAGGAGGGAGCAGGTGGAAGAGAACCTGGAGAGGTGGAGGTATGCTCTGGAGAGAAGAGGAATGAAAGTCAGTAGAAGCAAGACAGAATACATGAGTGTGAATAGAGGGAGGCAGGTATAACGGTGAAGATGGAAGGAGTAGAGGTAGTGAAGGTAGATGAGTTTAAATACCTGGGGTCAACCATCCAAAGGAATGGAAATGCACAAGAGAGGTGAAGAAGAGAGTGCAGGCAGGGTGGAGTGGGTGGAGACAAGTGTCAGGGGTGATTTGTGACAGAAGGGTAGCAACAAGAGTCAAAGGGAAGATTTACAAGACGGTAGTGAGACCTGCTATGATGTATGGTTTGGAGACGGTGTCACTGACAAGGACACAGGAGATGGAACTGGAGGTGGCAGAGTTGAAGATGCTTAGATTTTCACTGGGAGTGACTAGGAGGGACAAGATTAGAAATGAGTATATCAGAGGGACAGCTCAGGTTGAGCAGTTTGGAGACAAAGTAAGAGAGGCAAGGCTGAGATGGTTTGGACATGTGCAGAGGAGGGCTAGTGGAGATATTGGACAAGGGATGTTGAAGATAGAGCTGCCAGGCCGCAGGAAAATAGGAAGACCACAGAGAAGATTCATGGATGTAGAGAAGGAGGACATGGAGAGGGTTGGTGTTACAGAGGAAGCTGCAAGGGATAGTGTGAGATGGAGGCAGATGATCCACTGTGGCGACCCCTAAAGGGAGCAGCCGAAAGAAGAAGAAGAAGACTCTATGACTTCCTCATTAAACCAATCACATCCTTATTGATCTTCTACCAATATATGCAAGAAGTGTCATCTTTTTGTTAAAATGATGGTGTGACCAAAACCACAATTTTGCTGTAGCTGTCTGTACTGCAGTTTACCCATCTGAATCGTTTGGCTTGAGTTGCCCAGATTTGAAGATGTTGGCCTGCTTTATAAAAAAAAAACAAAAAACTTTGTCTTGGGTTGTTGAAGCTTTCAAAAACACATGTGAATCCTGATATTGTGGAGGGAATAGAACAGGCGAGAGGCAACGAGCTGGAAGGGTACAAGGTTTTATTCCTCCAACATACTGAAACACGCTTCGTTGCTCGTGTGAGCTACTGCGCTGCTGAGGCATGTGTCACAAGCTCTTTTATACACGTTATACAGACAGAAAGAATGCATGGCACATTAGCATAGTGATTGTCATCTAATACACATCATTAGCATGACATCAGCTGGCGCCTGGATGTCCTTTCCGTCCTCAGGGGGCGCATACATAACAGTCCAGTCTGATTGCCCCCCGGGGCTCTCTGTCCGTATGTCAATTGTTCTCCCCTTCCTCCAGCCCTGATGGGTGTGAGATGTCCGTCCGCAGCGTGTTGGGTCACCACAATATTTATTTATTTTATTTTATTTTTTTTTGTTACTTATTTGTACCCGTAGGTAGATTTGGTTTGCAGTCTGGTGACAAGCCACCGGCTGCTGGTCGCTGCGTGCGCGAGCGCCCTAAACCTACATGTTTTTGGTATGCGGGAGGAAACCGGAGAAATCCCGGAGTAAACCCACGCAACACGGGGAGAACATGCAAACTCCACACAGCTCACTGTTGGTCGGGGGCTGGAATCGAACCCACGATCTCATGATCCCCGCCATCCCCCGGCCAAGGGTAAAACTGTGCTGCCACAGTGCTAAACCACTGCGCCACCGTGCAGCCAATGAACCAATCCCCAAGCATTGTTATTACTAGTTTTGTGCAGTAACAGATTTCTTTCTACAGTGCATCTCCTAGTAAAAAAGAAGCTTGCAGTTCCTAGCTTGTAGGTGGCACCATCATTGTTCATCCTGTGCAAGGTGCTCATCACAGGTGGATGCACACAGTGATGTGGTCAGCACAAATGGCTTGCAGTGGCTTACAGCTTTCAACAAGAAAACCAGGAGACCACTGAACAATGAGCCCACTTTTAACCACATTCTCCTTCTGTACTGTTATGCATCTGCATACATTTAAAGTTGCCTTCTCTTAAAGTGACACTGCCAAAAATTGAGTTTTTTTCTAAACATGTCTGTAACGTGTTTTTCAAGACATATCAAGAGCAAAATCACTCAAATGTGTCATGTCTGTTGTTTTTTTTTGCTGTGAAAATTCAGTTAAGCTCATCCCCTTGGAAAAAGGCAAGTTTAGACGGAGTGTTTTGGGTGATGTAACTATAACAGGTCCATAGTGTTGAGTCAGTCAGTACATAAGAACTGTCTCTGGCCTAACTGTAGTTATCCTCCAGGGCCAGTTAGCATTTTTGGGAAGCTGCTTTGAAAACTCGACCCAAATTAAGATGGGTTTTACCATTAAACTGCTTTTAATGACAGATGCAGTGTCAGTCATTATCCTGGGCCACCGTGCATACAACTAGGCATGTCCTTCAACCAGTAAGTCTTTTTATCGAAGGATTTATTCTGTTTAATGTAACGCTAGCCACCATTAGCCTTGTGGGATGTGGGTGGGCCTATTTACAGATCCTACCATTGGAAGGAGGAGGAAAAGTGAAGAGATTTTGACACAAAACTGCAGGACAATGAAAGGGGTTTTTGTAGAAAAAAGGGGCACAAGATACTATTTTAGACAATGTAGACTGGTTTTTGTAGGGGACGCATATCCACCGGAGTGTGTCTTTAATGCTGGAGTGCACAGAATAATTTTAACAATAAATCAGTTATCATCCTATAACAATTTGTGAAGCAAGTAGTCTGACAGGACAACTGCACCACAGCATTTCCTCTCTGTTCATCCACCAAAAAATTGTATAGCTGTTACATTTATTTGCCCAATCACAGGTCTTTTCACCCAGAGGCTTCGCTAAAGACTGCGCTCGCAACAGTTGCAAATAGAGAAATGCACTGCAGATACTCAAAACACAACAGAGGTGACTTGGCGGCACAGTAAAGTGACGGACACTTTACTGTGCCGCTGGAGTCACATCCGTTGTGTTGGATTTGCAGTGTGTTTCTCTATTTGTTTCTGAAACTGTTATTATTATTATTATTATTATTATTATTATGTAGTAGTAGTAGTACCTGTGTATTGTAATTTTAATGAAGATGTTTTCAAAATTTGATTTGTTTTGTTTATTTGCGGTGTTTTGAGCTCACTAGGCCACCGTAGCATTATTTGAACTCCAAAGCACATTTATTATTGGGTTCCATTATATTGATGAAAAGGCTGAAATCTCTACAACTTATTCAGAACTGGTCAGCTCGTACCAAAGCAGTTTAGATGGATGAATGGCACAACAGGCCAAAAAAGACCTCAGTTTGATTACCTGTCTTTTTACGTTTAGTTTATTGCAACTTTTTTTTTAGCTGCTCATATTAATCACAAATTTGCACAATGTTTACAAACATCCATCCATTCATTCTCACCTCCTCCTTTCCTTTCTCTTTCTCCTCCACCATCGCAGGTATACTGCATGGCCGCCCTTGCAGCCTTGATGCATGTCACCATATCAGAATTTGTTTTACAGTATATTAGTAGATGAATACGCAAGTCTTAATTTGCCTGAGTATTTGTTCGGTGCTGGTATGTGTGCATGTTTAGGTGAGGACGGACCCTCTCAGATGGGGCTGGAGGACCTAGCGATGTTCAGAGCCATCCCCACTGCAACTGTCTTCTACCCAAGTGATGGTGTGTCCACTGAGAAGGCTGTGGAACTTGCTGCCAACACAAAGGTGCTCATAGCAGTGAATGATTAGTGTTGTATGATATTTTCTGGTTTGGTACGATACCCTTAAAGTAAAGACGGGGTGGCTATAAACATTTCTGAAATATCTTTTGTTTACATTTACTAATCTTTGCCAAGGAAGCTAATTTTCTCTCTCTCATTTTAATTATCCTGACAGCCTCTTAGGTGTCAGCAGACAGTACCCTCTGCTGGTGACCTCCAGCACTTCCAGGATTCCCCCTTTGGAATCCTTGATTAAAAAATAACCCCCTGGAGGTGACTAGTTATTCTGTTCACCACAAAAATGAGGTGTTCTTTATGGCACACCCAAGCCCTCACACAAACTTAATCAAAATCTGTTTAGTAGTTTTTGAATAATCCTGCTAACAACCAAGTAAACAGACAGATACTACTGATCACATAATCACATTGATGGAGGTAATTAAACTGTAATAAACCATCTGAAACTCAAGTTTGGCATGTCATACTGTAAACTTCAGATACATTGCACCATAGGCTAAATCCACCACACACTGTCCACTTCTGCTTCTTTGACAAATTTTCATCGCTGCACTTATGAATAAACCACAGAGATGCCAGAGAAGTTTAGCACAGGGAGACTGCCCAGATAGAGGAGAAAAATCGAGCCTACAAGAATGGGACTAGAGCCAGTATCTCACAAATAATGATTACTTTTGTTGGTTGAAACCAGCATGTAGAACTTGTAGAAAGCCCTTTAAATCAGTTACATCAGTATCACTTTGTTGATTCATTTTTAAGTGATGTCAGTGGGATAATTTGATGTGTGTTTCCTTTGCATGTTTGGTCTGTTGTATTTTTATGTGGCATTCAAAAAGACCAGCTTTAATTTTCTGATAAATAAAGCTGTCTGAAACTGAAACTAAAACGGTCTTAAACAAAGTCTTTGTTAACCTCTTGGAGAGCTCCTGTAAGATCAGATAATTTGTGGTTTGTCTCAGGGCTTGTGTTTCATTCGAACAAGCCGGCCAGAGAACAACATCATCTACAACTGCAACGAAGACTTCCGTGTTGGACAGGCTAAGGTTTGTAGACACATTTCCCCCTTATGAGAGTGGCTGTCCTGTCCTATTGCTATTGTACCTTAATATTTGTGATTGCAAGTAAATAATCTGCTATTTACACATTTATGGTGACCACATAACTTATACATAAATCCCCTTTCCCCTCAGGTTGTGTATAAAACCAGTGACGACTATGTGACTGTGGTTGGGGCTGGAGTGACCCTCCATGAGGCTCTGGCAGCTGCTGAACAGCTGAAGAAAGGTAGGTTGAACAAAGACGGGTCACATTTTTGCTCTATGTCTTTCTTTTGATTCTTCAACTTCATTCTTTCTGGAACTGTTGGAAAAATCATGTTTCAGTGACATCTTGTGGTCACTACGTGATCTCCAGCCTCATTCACTCCATTTCCAATGACTGTGGGTCAGAATCTTTCCCATGAATTAAATGCAACAAGATTTTATACTGATTAACTTTCTTATCCATCCCTCAGAGAGAATCAACATCCGTGTGATTGACCCATTCACCATCAAACCCTTGGACTCCAAGACCATTATTGATAATGCCAGGGCCACCAGAGGACGTATCATCACAGTGGAAGACCACTACTATGAAGGCAACAACTCTGCACACACAAATTTCCATTAATTCTGTATTAAAAGTAGGCATAGTTTATGGGTGTCTTAAACATATTAACTTTTAAGGCCAGAAGGAGACAACTCCTCTTGTTGCGTCAACAAATCAGTTGAAAAACACCTCTCGATTCTCGCGTGATCTTACACTTCAGTAACATTTTTCTCGGTGAGATCATGTTAGAAGCATTTAGTTTCAAGTAAAGAAAACATATGTGTTTAGAGAGCACAAGCCTCCAGCAAGGTAGCTAATTTCCTTTTGAACATGTGCAGAGAGGGAAGTTTTGCTTGCATTCTCTGTTCTCCATAGAATAAGGCTGCAGTTGTGGTGGGTCCCATTGTCTGCTTTTTTGAAACATAGAAAAACAGAAAAGGGGACACTTTTGACTTTTAAAAAAATCTCATTGTGTTCTAATAGGATCATATGAGGAAGATCATGGTGTTCCTCTAACACTGAAGCTTTCAGAGCAAAAACCCAAAATCTGTTGGCTATGAAAAGGACTTACTTACTTATCCACGTTGTCCCAGATGGGACATATGGCTGCTATGAAAAGGAAGAGAGAGGACTTTTTTTTCTGAAGCAAGTGCTTTTGTAGAGTAGAACTTTTGGTCAAATAATTTGTGTAAAGAAGTTTGAGAAGTCATGCGGAAGTTGTCACACACTAGCTGTAACTTCGTCCACTGTAAAATGTGAACATTCCCCCAATAAAAACCCATTGCTAAAAACTGTTGAAAATATTAAATCCTTAAAAGGGACAGCAGGTTAGTTTAGTGATGTGACACTGTTTTTATGGCTACTCTCTATAGACGTCTATGTTTACAGTTGGATCATTAATCCACAGTTGATTATGTATCTTGTGTCATTCTGGCTTAGGTTATTTTTGGCTGGGATGGCCTGGAAGGCTTGGGGCCTCATGTATAAAGGATTGTGCAGCTTTCAGACTGAAAGATGGCGTACTCACAAAATTTAAAAAGGACGCGCGCACAAACATTTTCAGATGTATAAACCTGTGCATACGCCCGATTCTCCGCTCCTTTTCTTTATACATCCCATCTCACGTGAAAACCAGCGCATGTACACGGTCTCTTTACTCCACCTCGGTTCCGCCCACTAATGACTATGTAAATGAAGAAAAATTCCCCTTCTGTCACTCTTCTGTCAAACAGTGATCGTCAATCCTGCGGGAAAGTGCAACATAAAAAAATAATAACGAAGTGTGATACTGAAGTGTTGATAACGGAGGTGGCGATCAGAAAACAATATTTTATTTTGTTCTGACTCTCCAGAATCAACAATAAACCTAAGTTTACCAAGTGGACCGTGTTACAATGACAGTTTATTCATTCATTTTTTTTAAAATTTCTGTTGGATCATAACAAGACAAAGAAGAAAAGGAAAGAGAAGAAGTCAACATATTTCAGACAGAAAGGGTGTAGGCTGAAGCAACAGCTTGTGCCTACACCTCAGTTAATGCAGCCGGCTCAGACTGAAATAAAATAAAATGGCATTAAAGTTAAAGTCTATAGATGGATCACTGTAGTATGACAGTGTGACTGGGTGGGGGGGGCTGACACATGGCAAAAAAAAAGGCTGTGAAAGAAAGCCCTCAGTAATCTGCATAGACAGGTGAGATGTTACTAAGTAAAAGAAATAAAGTAAATAAACACCACTGAATACCACTCCAATCTTATAGCTGAACTTATAATTACAAACCAAATCTTTCAGAATCCAAATTATGCACGACAGCCAGGAAGAAGCCTTTTATTTCCAGATTGTAATCTCCAAACAGAGATATTTTAGACTATGGAAACATCTCCGATACAACTGCAAATGTCACTGCTGCAGCTACCGGGGTTCACCTGCAGGGATCCACAATCCCGCTGCCTTCAAGTAGTCTGCAGTCAGGGGCTTCTCGTTGCCTCAGCACATATTGTGCTAGAGCTGGGCCTCAAGTAGAGGGCATTCTGCCCAACAGAATTCCTCCCAGGAGAGATGGATCTGTGTGTGTTGCCTCGTGATTCAACTGTATAGTCTCAGGTATTTTTTTTTTTTTTTATCTATGTCACATTTACAGAGACAGGATCCAGTTTCTAGTGGTGCTGGTTTGGGACCATGAATGAAGCAGGTTATATCTGAGGGAAATTAGTTGTTATTCATCAGGGTTTCACTGCGCTCAATAATCCGATTTGTGGAGATAAATCTTGTAGTAATAATAATAATCATGTTTTTCAACCACTAATTTGTAGACAAATCATTTTAACTGAAGTAGAAATGTTATTTTAACACATTCTGTGAATTTCAGCTGTTTTGTAGTTTAACAGACCCACTCTGATAGAGTCAAACAGGCTTTTGCGGAGAGCCGCAACTTCTCCTGGCAGGTGGAAACTTTGTGGCTTGGCCCGCAGATCCTCACGTCACGTTTGTTTTTATACATCCCACTGTGTGCATGAAAACAAGCATGCACTGTTTATGCATGAGGCCCCAGGTCATTAGAGGAGTTAGTGATGTGGTGCATCCATGGTTTTTATGGCTTTTCTCTGTAGTATCTGCTCACTCAACTAGACACTCCTGTTCCCAGTTGGTTCAATAATCCACTGTTGATTATCTATTTATTCTGTCTTATCTAAAAAGTCTACACACCCCTGTTCAAATGCCAGGTTTTTGTGATGCAAAAAAGTGAGACCAAGATAAATCATTTCAAAACTTTTTCCACCATTAATGTGACCTATAACCTGTCCCCCCCCCCCCCCAACTGAAAAACAAACTGAAATCGTTTAAGGGGAAAAATGAAAAAAATTACAATAACCTGTTTGCATAAATATGCACACCCTTAAACTAATACTTTGTTGCTTTTATTACAGCACTCAGTCTTTTTGGGTAGGAGTCTATCAGTGTGGCACATCTTGATGTGACAATATTTGCCCACTCTTTTTTGCAAAAACACTCCAAATCTGTCAGATTGTGAGGGCATCTCCTGTGCACAGCCCTCTTCAGATCACCCCACAGATGTTCGATCAAATTCAGGTCAGGACTCTGGCTGGGCCATTCCAAAACCTTAATCTTCTTCTGGTGAAGCCATTCTTTTGTTGATTTGGATGTGTGCTTTGGGTCATTGTCGTGTTGAAAGATAAAGTTCTTCTTCATCTTCAGCTTTCTAGCAAAAGCATGAAGGTTTTGTACCAACACTGACTGGTATTTGGAACTGTTCATAATTCCCTCCACCTTGACTAAAGCCCCAATTCCAGCTGAAGAAAAACAGCCCCAAAGCATGACGCTGCCACCACCATGCTTCATTGTAGGTATGGTGTTCTTTTGGTGATGAGCAGTGTTGTGTTTGTGCCAAATATACCTTCTGGAATTATGGCCAAAAAGTTCAAACTTGGTTTCATTGGACCATAACACATTTTCTCACATGCGTTTGGGAGATTTCAAATGTGTTTTTGCAAAATGTAGCCGGGCTTGGATGTTGTTTTTTCGTAAGATAAAGCTTTTGTCTTGCCACCCTGGATGGGAGATTGTTGTCACATGTACTAAACAGCCAGTACTTGCCATCAATTCCTGCAGCTCCTTCAATGTTGCTGTCGGCCTCTTGGCAGCCTCCCTGACCAGTTTTCTTGTTGTCTTTTCATCAATTTTGGAGGGATGTCCAGTTCTTGGTAATGCCACTGTTTTGCCATATTTTATCCACTTAATGGATCAATGACTGTCTTCATTGTGTTTCATGGTGTATTAAATGCCTTGGAAATTCTTTTGTACCCTTCTCCTGACTGATCCCTTTGAACAATGAGATCCCTCTGATGCTTTGGAAGCTCTTTGCGGACCATGGTTTGTGCTGTAATTTGTGACTACAAAAATGTCAGGAAAAGCCTATTGGAACAGCTGAACTTTATTTGGGGTTAATCAGAGGCACTTTAAATGGTGGCAGGTGTGTGCTGACTCCCATTTAACATGAGTTTGAATGTGAACACAGCCACATCCCCAGTTATAACAGGGTGTGCATATCAAATCAAATCAACCTTTATTGTCATATTGCTGTACATACAACTGTAGTGCAGGCAAGATGAAATTGCGTTTCTCTCGGCATCCATATAAGTAAAAGAACATGATTTAAGACACACTCACACATATCTTCACCCCCCCCACCCCACCACATCCCTTCACACATCCCTGAGACATACTTGCAAAACTAACCAGAACTATAATATACAAATAATATACATAATGTCCGTAGGTGCAGTAGTGTGTATGAGAGATTCCGGATCAACTGTTTAGCATCCTAACAGCTTGTGGAAGGAAGCTGTTAATCAGTCTGGTGGTTCTGCCTCTGATGCTCTGGAATCGTTTGCCAGATGGCAGAAATTCGAAGTGTTTATGCAGAGGGTGAGAACGGTTCTTGACAATGTTCAGTGCCCTGTTCCTGCAACGGTTCTGAAAAAGTTCTTGGACAGAGGGGAGGGAGACTCCAATTACCCTCTCAGCAATTTACAATTTTGTAAACTAATTAGTCACACCCATTTCAATATGTAATCTAGTTTGTAAAGGGACTAAAATCAAACAGGTAGGTAACTTTAAGTCCCTTGGATACTTGTTGACATCACAAGGAAAATGCAATCAGGAAATTTAAAAGAGAATCACCCTTTCCAAAGACACCAACAAATTAAAGCCAATCCTTACCAACAGGAACATCATGTTTAACACAAAGATTTGAGCTGTGACAACATTATGTTTGGTCTGTACTTCTCTATGGTGGTGAATGCTGGACAATCAGCACAGCCCAGTGGTTGGAACCACTGCTCTAACATGCATTCAATGCAATTTAGCTGTTGTTATAGCTAATCCTTTTATTCATCTTTTTTTAAATTCAAGTTTTCAGCAAGAGTGCAATATTGGTCATTTTTATGAAAATTTACTGAGCACTTAATTCTCACATAATTTTGCAAAATTCTATATTTGCTGATGCACAAAAGAGTTTCTGCTTAACATGCAAATAAATCAAAGTTTAATAGGAAATTCTGGACAATTCTGTGCAAGAAAAACAAAACTAAATTTTTGGTGACGTGTTACTTTCACATATCATTGGGTGACATTTTTAAAACAGCCACATATGGTTAAATGGTTTCCAGTCCAAACCTAATTAAGGAGTTTCTTCTAACCCTAATCTATTCTGCACTTTGTCAGCATTTTAGAAGAGCATCTTAAGACCAAAATGTTATATAATTTAGCATCAATCCCTAACTACTCCATGCATCTTAATTACAGTGAAACCAGATGTGCAACCAAAGATATTATAAAGTATGTATCTGTAACTTAATTTGTTCAGTAAATAATTTCTAACATGAGTTGTCTGACAGAAATGTGCCTATTTAATATTTCATAATCACATTCTGTTTGATTTAGGTCACAGTAGTCGCTTCTGTTTGGAGCGTTTGGCATTGTCAGGCACACTTATAGGGATAAGTAGGACTGTTATGCAGCAGCTTGCGTGTTTGCGCTGCTTTTGTATCAACTTATGAACAAAAATGCCTGTGGTAGAAAATGACGACGGTCCATCTGGACATAGAGAAGCTGTGAAGGGAGAAGAGCAAAGAACAATACAGTACTTGGTAGAGAACTATGGGTAGGATCATGGTTGTGAAGAGAGAGATAAAGCGCCTGGAAAAGGTACAATAAATAAATTGATAAACAATAATAGAAATAGAAATAAAAACGATGTGCTACGGGGGAGGGGACAAGGTAGGGTGAAAGACAATGAGGAACATGTCAGGGTTTCTTCATTTCAGCCAGGACCTTTGGGCTCTCGCTGACCTACATTCAGTACCATCATGACAAAAATAAGCATCCAAAAATGACTCTTTTCCACTCCTCTTTGCTTTGCACCCCCCCCCACCACCACCACCACCCATCGAGGGGATCTGTCAGTAATACAACCAAGACAGATGGAACACATCCATGTTTAGTAATGGGTTTCATTAAACTGTAAATGATTGTGGGCTTAGTATGCTTTAGTCACTTGTCCTTTCTATTTATTATTATTTAATCTTAAATTTTGCCATGTTTTCTGGTGAAAGAGCTGTGTGAAAGCAGAATAGTGAAATAGTGGAAGGAGGGTGGTGACAGTGAACCTGTCAGCTCACATCACATCTCTGTAGAGTCTAGTCATTGTAAAGAGATTGAATTTGACAGAAGGGTGGAAATTAAAAACAAAAGAAAATTTAGAACTGATAAAAATCAGAGAGCACATACCCCTGCCAGCACTTAGGTGGTAGATCCACATTTTATTATTAACATTAACGAAAGGGTGCCGGTGTCCATCGTCCTTCCGTCCACCCTTCATAATTGGTACTCCTTGACAATAGAGAGCCTAAGTCACACCCCCTCTACTTCCAAATATGGGACCTTAAATCGGAAAAATTCTCCATAGAAATGAATGGCAAGAGCGAAATTATCTTTTGATCCCGATCAAATTTTGCCACAAGTTACACATATGATGTTTGTTAATTTAAAAGATAATTTTCCACGGAATTAAAGTTGTCAGTTGTCATATAATAACTGAGTAATATTTAGTTTTTGTTAAAACGATTAACGGGGGGCAGCTCGGTGGTGTAGTGGTTAGCACTGTGGCAGCACAGTAAGAAGGTTACGGGATCGATTCCACCCCTGACCATCGTGGGTTTGATCCCACCCCCTGACCATCAGTGACCCTTCCGTGTGGAGTTTGCGTGTTCTCCCCGTGTCTGCATGGGTTTACTCCGGGTACTCCGGTTTCCTCCCACAAACCAAAAACATGCAAGTTAGGTTAATTGGAGACTCTAAAGTGGCCCTAGATGTGAATGTGTGTGTGAATGGTGAAGGGATGGCGCTGTACCGTGGCTGCCTCATCCATCCAGGTAGATGCCCTGAATTTCCCCTCTGTAAAGTATACAAAATACAAAAAAAAAAAAAAAATTAGAGGACAACATATCCCATCATCCCACATCACTAAACACAATCATGGCGGGAGATGACTAAAACCTCACCTCCTGTTTCCTGACCGATGAAAGAAAGATCCAAAGAGGAGAAAAACAACATAAAGGTATTGTTTTGTATTATGAGAGCTGCAGCTGATCCAGAAGACTGTTAATGACTTCCCCCTGGGCGTGCTTTGAACATGTGACATCCTCTGTGTTTGTAGTTTTTTAGTTTACATATTTTCATAACCTTCTACCTTAACAGTTAAACAACCTACATCGTCATTTATGTGTAAAATTATCTTTTAAATTGACAAACATATGTGTAACTTGTGGCAAAATTTGATCGGGATCAGAAGATACAGCGGGGAAAATAAGTATTGAACACGTCAACTTTTTTCTCATTAAACATATTTCCGATGGAGCCACTGACCTGAGATTTTCACCAGACATCAGTAACAACCCAAGTAATCCATACATACAAAGGAATCAAGGCAACTGTGCTCACAAAACAAGTTATATTTAATAAAGTGGAATGACACAGGGAATAAGTATTGAACACATGAAGAAAAGAGGTGCAAAAAGGCATAGAAAGCCAAGAAACAAGCTGAAATCCATTAGATTTTAGGAAGCCATCCCATCCCCAATCAGTGCAAACTAATTTGAGCTGGTTAAGTCGTGACTGATAGCCTTTAAAAAGGTCTGTGAATATCAAATTGTTACACCACAAAGAACTCATGATGGGTAGAAGCAAAGAGCTCTCTCTAGACCTTCACAACCTTATTGCTGCAAAATATAATGATGGCATTGGTTACAGGTGCATTTCTAAACTGTTGAATGTTCCAGTGAGCACTGTTGGAGCCATCATTTGGAAGTGAAAAGAACATCATTTTACCATAAACAGGCCACGACCAGGAGCTCTTTGCAAGATTTCTGGCAGAGGAGTCAAAAGAATTATCAGAAGAGTTATCCAAGAGCCAAAGACCATTCGTGGAAAGCTTCAGAAACACCTGGAGTTAACAGGTACTGCTGTTTCAAAGAAAACTAAGTAATGCACTCAACCGATATGGGCTCTATGCTCGCTCACCTCGCACAACTCCATTGCTGAAGAAAAAGCATGTTGAAGTGTGTTTAAAGTTTGCTGCACAACATTTGGGCAAGCCAGTAAAATACTGGGAGAATATAGTCTGGTCAGATGAGACCAAAATTAAACTTTTTGGATGCCATGATACACATCATGTTTGGAGGAGAAATGGCACTGCACATCCCATTATGGTGTGGGGGTGTTTTTCAGCACATGGTACAGGTAGGCTTCATATAATTGAAGGAAAGATGAATGGACAAATGTACAGAGACATCCTTGATAAGAACCTGTTGGCATCTGCCAAGATGCTGAAGATGAAACGAGGGTAGACATTTCAGCAAGACGATGATCCCAAACACACAGCCAAGGAAACTCTCAACTGGCTCCAGAGAAGGAAAATAAAGCTGCTAGAATGGCCCAGTCAGTCACCTGACCTGAATCCAGTTGAAAATCTATGGAACGAACTGAAGATCAGAGTTCATAGAAGACAAACACGGAACCTTCAAGATTTGAAAACAGTTTGTGTGGAAGAATGGGCTAAAATCACTCCTGAGCAATGCCTACGCCTAGTTTTTCCATATAGGGGGCATCTGGAAGCTATTATTACCAACAAAGACTTTTCTACTAAATATTAAATGAATTTCACCAAGTGTATTCAATACCTATTCCCTGTGTCATTCCACTTTATTAAATATGACTTGTTTTGTGAACACTGTTGCCTTGATTTCTTTGTATGTATGGATTACTTGGGTTGTTACTGATATCTGGTGAAACTCTCGTCAATGATTCCATCAGAAATATGTTTAATGAGAAAAATGTTGACGTGTCCAATACTTATTTTCCCCGCTGTATGTGATTTCAGAAAAACTGCAGCTCCTCTCAGGTAATTGGCTTGATGGTCGCCAAACTCCCTCACAATGATTAGCAGGTGGGTTTGCATCAAGGTTGTGCTCAAGGTCCAGATCAGGTTCAAAGGTCAGGAGATCTGAGTGCTTATGATTTTATGAAACTTGTTACTCCTTCTTGGCAATTACCCTATTCATCTGAACTATTACTGCCCCAAGTTTGGGTTGATATCTACAGCCATTCTTGTTTATTTTAACCTGTACCTTAACATTTTTCCACACAGACTCCCTGGTCAACTAATACAGACAAGCTGAAAAAAATAGGTTATGTATACATATGAACAACATACTGCCACTTACTTCTGTTGTTGACAATTAAGATAAGATAAGATAAGATAAGCCTTTATTAGTCCCACAACGGGGAAATTCCAGGATTGCAACAGCACAGGGATAGCAACACTCAGAGCAACAATCAGAAGGCAAGAAAAAAACAAGCAAGCAAGAGCAGCTAATATACATATGTACATATTACTATAAAATATATATATATACACACACACACAGACACACAGTGCAGAGCATTGTAGCTGGATGGAATAAATATATGAATATATGAACACACAGTGCAGAGCATTGTAGCTAGATGGAATAAATATGTAAATATATAAACACCCACAGTACGGAGCATTGCAGCTAGGTGGAATAAATATGCAAGTATATAAACACACACAGTGCGGAGCAATGTAGCTAGATGGAATAATATGTAGATATATAAATATAAACACACCCAGTGCTGAGCATTGTAGCTAGATGGAATAAATATGTAAATATATAAACACACACAGTGCAGAGCATGAAACTGAATGAATTGAAACTTTACTTCCTGGATTTAGGGTACGAGTACTTTCATTGTGCTCTGATGACACCATTTGCAGTAAGATTCTCCACAGTAGTGAATGTGAAAGCAGAGCAAGTGTGGCGTTTCCATCCAAATGGCCCGTATTAAAGTGTTCCTTCATTCCCAATCATTCATGGCCGCACTTAATCTCAACCACACCCCCAGTTTTTACAGCATCAAGTAACTACTTAAAACGAAACCACATGATATGATCCATCTACAAGAACATAAACCTTCTTTTGGAAAATTATATTTAAGGATTATTTTTAGTTTTCAGTTTGGCAAAATGTTGCTCACAGTAATGGGGTTATGTGGGGCAGAGGGTGATCCAGATGCAGATTTCTGTTTTGGAGAGCTCTCAAATCATTCATCTTTAACAAGTCTGTGCAAAAACAGACAGTCAGTTGGACAAACAGCAAAACATAACCTCCTTTGTGGGGTAATTAGAATTAATCATATAACTAATTATGTGTTTTGGGGGTTAAAATTGATGCTTTTGTCAATTCTCAGGTGGTCTAGGTGAGGCAGTGTGCTCAGCGGTGGTGAACGAGACCGGCTTCACTGTCCACCGCCTGGCAGTCTCCCAGGTGCCCCGCAGTGGTAAGCCCCACGAGCTGCTCCGAATCTTTGGCATTGATCATGACGCCATCGCTCAGGCAGTCCGTAAGATGCTCAGCAGCTTTGCCAATGCCAAGTAGGAGAACGGCAGCAGCAAAAGCAGCAGGAACAACATGGTAAACGACTCTGTGGGTAACTCAACACCACAGAGTCAAAACAAAAAAACCAAACCAATACAGAAGAGAGGAGGGGTAGCACTTCTTGCTCAATCACGCTCTTGTCCTCATAGAACAGTCCAAAAAAATGTTTTTTTTTCCTCTGTATCAATGTGGCCTGACACCCCCACCCCAGAATTTTACCCCATCAGTTTGTGAGTTCAGTAAACAAACCTCCACACCTCCTCCTCAGCACCTTCCTACCTCCCAGAGAGAGTTCTGGTACTGTTGTAGTGTTTCAGTAAAAGCAGTGAATGTGGATGACAATGATGTCAAGTCTTTCACGTCTTTGGGCTCAGTCTAGTGAGCATCTGCACCCTGTACAAGTGTATGTATCCCACCTTCACTAGACCTGACGGGGTGTGAAGAAACACTGTTTGAGCACTGACTGTTTTTAACACTCCTGACTTGGATAGGACTGCTTCACACCAATAAAGGGATGGTTTCTTCACAAATACTAGTGTCAGAAGTCTTTCTTGTGGGTTTGGGAGTCAAATCTCTGAGTGAAAGAAATGTTGTGCAGGAGTCCCCCCCCCCCTTCATTTTTACATCAAAGTGCAGGTGTTGATGTTGCTTAACTAGAAGTTACTGAATATGGTGGCATGTGCAGCAATTCAGTTATTCTGATAAGTTAGAATCTAAAACTCAAAAAGTTAGAATATTTAAGTAATATTACATAAGACGGCGTACGGCATCAACGACGCGGAGGGCATTAGACGTATCACACCCGTAGTTAGTATATTCATGATACCATAACAACCTCGAGTGTAATATTGCTTTTATACAACAGTTCCTTAAGCACAATTTATTAAATGACAGCAATACTGGACAAAATATTATGATTTGTTTGTTTAACCAGTTATTTTGCACAGCTGAGAAAAAAATAGTCCCTTCTAAATGTAGCCAGTAACTCTTGCTAAAGATCTCAATCAGCATGAAGCAGTCTATTGTCATTTCACACACATGTAAACAAATTAAATATTGTCAAGTGCAAAAGTAGTAAGTTTTAATGAAACATACAGTATACCTGTTAAGTCATTACTGTGGAAGACCCGAGATCAAAACGTAGCCAATACTGGTGGCTAGTAGTTAGCATGCTAGCGATTTAGCATATCGCTCGCTTTTCTTTGCATTTTCAGATGAAACAAAGAGTCCATCACCACAAAGGTATTGTGGTTTGTTATCAAGACAATAAATCCAACTCTAGCACTGCCTATTTTTTAAACAGATGTGAAACAGCTTCATCATGTTTATTCAAATTCAAATTCAAACGTTTATTTCAAACTCAGGGTTCATATCAGGAGCAAGACCAAAACAAGTAAAAAAAAAAAAAAAAAAGGTAAACAAATAAATAAAAGTATATACAGATCAGCAGACACTCAGCGCTCTTGTAACAACAGTAACATACAGTAATGGGCTCAGTATAAGATGGAACACCACCACTTCCAAATGCTGGAATGAAGTGTGAGTGACGAGTTGACAATTGCTGATATAAGATGATTGTTACATGCCAGCAACCTTCTCATAAAACTGTAAACATTCTTCCGTATCAATTCGCCAAAAGACGGAATGTTCACAGACACAAACATCTTGCTTGCACTCGACCTTTGTGGTACATCTAACAACCTTCTTGGGGAGTTATTATATGCAATGCGGATTTTGTTCCTAACAGCAACATTGCTATTAAACCATAAAGGTGAGCAGTACATTGAGGTACAGAAGGTCTTGAACAACATACATTTGACATCAGGAGAACATCTATGGAAATTTCACAACAGTAAATTTGTTTGAGCATACAGTTTCCTGAGATGCCTGTTACAATCAACATTGGTCTTATCAGATTCA
Source organism: Pholidichthys leucotaenia (assembly GCA_020510985.1). Taxonomy (NCBI): domain Eukaryota; kingdom Metazoa; phylum Chordata; class Actinopteri; order Cichliformes; family Pholidichthyidae; genus Pholidichthys; species Pholidichthys leucotaenia. Next base: position 356,295,773 of record CM035843.1, on the reverse strand, counting down.
ATCCACACACCTAGGTATTTGACTTTTTCAACAAAGTTCAAGCTATTACCACAAAGTGGCATAACAGGATTTGACGTATTGACACCCTTTGGTTTGAAAGCCATACACATAGATTTAGTACAGTTGAACAAGATGTCATTTTTTTCACCAAATTTTTCACATACCGAAAGGAGATGTTGCATCGCTGCAGTAGACAAACTTAAACAGAGGTCATCAGCGTAGAAAATGTGATTTAACAGTGCACCGTTAAAGGAGCCGCCCACATTAGTATTGTTCAACAGTACACTGAGATCATCAACATAGACATTGAACAACAAGGATGACAGTATACCACCTTGTTTAACACCGTTGGTCACATGAAATTTGGATGAGGTGACATTGCCCCATCTAACAACCATAGACTGCCTTCTGTACCAGTATAACAGGATGCTAACAATGTAAATAGGAATACCTCGATCGATCAATTTTCTGAACAAACACCAGTGGTTAATCCTGTCAAAAGCTTTGCTAGCATCTAGGAACGTAGCATAGACACTAGTGGAATGGCTTCTGAAGTAGTCAACAAATTCATGGAGTAGGTAAACAGCCTTGTCAGTTGAAAGAGCTGACTTGAAACCAAACTGATTGTCGTTTGTCCACAGATAATCCTCAATTCTGTTCAGGATTAAGCCCTCTAACAGTTTAGATACAACATTTGCAATAGCTATAGGTCTGTAGTTGTTCATATCAGAAAGACTGGCACACTTGTTTTTCACCAAAGGAATAATAACAGAGTCCATCAACATATCTGGCATGTAACCATGAACAAACATACAGTTAAAACACAATGACAACAGAATACACAAATTGAAATCAGCGTTGATGAGGCATTCACTGGTGAGACAGTCAGGGCCAGCTGATTTGCCTTTCTTGAGAACTTTGATCAGTGAATCAACTTCAACAGGAGTAACAGCAGAAATATCAGAGGCATCAAACATGTCGTTATACAGACGAATATCGTGCATAACAGAATCCTTCATTGAAACATTCTTGACTGAGTTGAAAATGGCTTCATATTGACATTTCCACTTTTCAGCAATATTAACGTCACCAGTCACACCATCAATAGTGTTTGATCTGACAGACCGGTGGGAGCTCATAGCCTTCATTTGTTTCCAGAATTCTACCATGTTCAGTTCACTCATGTGATTAGCTAGCTGGTCACATTTGATACTTTCTTCATTGCGCCTGCATGCTCGTAGGGCATATTTGAACCTAGCCCTGCAATTTTTCATGTTTTCAAATATTGGACCAGAACGTGGTTTGCTATTGCTCCTCCACCACAAAAAAGCATCCCGAGCAGCTGCGTGAGCCTCGCTAACGGCATCATTCCAGCCTGGGACGTTATATTGGGTGGCCACACTGTGACTTGGAATGTATTCACTCACACAGTAATTTAAAGCATCCACAATATCACTGTAGAACCTGTCAATATCGTCCCTGTGTGCCGCACAATTACGGTCGTGGCACCTGATGGCGTCCATAGGAGCACGGATGTTACAGAGTTTCCTACGAGTAAGTTTCTTATATCTGGACAGGTCTGACGCTGTGGCATCACGCCATTTGTATGTTCTACTGCCCGTTGTGGCTGAGGGAGCTTCCCGGGGGCCACTTACAGCACTAGATGCCTCAATATCTATAGATAAAGGTACATGATCAGAACTCACATAGTCATACAGAACTTTGATATTGGACACGTTATCATGGCCTGAGGATGTAGTCACACAGTGATCAAGCCATGATGTAGAGCCATGAGCCATGCTAACATGAGTAAAGGTATCACCAGGTAAGATAATCCTGTCCGAGATGTGTAAGGAGTAACTCTCACAAAAAGACACCAGTTCGTCTCCAAAACAACTTGAACGTGCTGTATTAGCGTTGAAGTCACCAATTGTGAACACATATGGAGTTGGAAAATCCTCGGTGATACGTTTAACAAGACTCAGGCAGTGCAAGTATTCATCCAAGTTTTCAACACTGTCATAGGGGAAATATACACATAATATAAGACAGTGAAAGGCACCCAGGTTGACTTCAATAACTATAACTCTTACGCAATCGTAAGTTTTCACAACACAACCGTTCGCAAGTGACTTCCGCCATAGGATACCGACGCCGCCATAGGGGCGACCTAAGATAACACGTTCTTCCGTATCCATAAAAGAAACACCTTGTCCTATAAAGTCACCATGTAATCTGCTCAGAATAGACAATTCGTTTTCAAACAACCAGTGTTCCTGCAACAACACAATGTCATGGTTATCACATAAACTGGAGATCTCATTAGATGAAGTTTTTACATTCTGGCAGTTGAATGAACATATTCTAAGGTTGGTCCTACTATTGAATGAGTATAATGACAAGGGCAAGGGCAGACTGTAAGGCTTTTTTCAAAAGGGTGGGACTTCCGGGTCAGGTAAGAAAACTTTTCAAACAGTGCCTGACTGTGGAAATGAAGGTATTCAACACAGTACTGCAATTGTCGCTGAGAGTTAGGCTGTGTGTCCACCACACGTGCTTTTTTCGCTCTGGGCGGCTATTTTCCATTCATTCTCTATGTAGTCCAGCGTTTACAGCACTGCGCACACTCGGCGCAGAAATGCTGTCAACGGTGGCCATTTTTTGTTGTGGCACTCAGGGTGCTCAGAGCTGAAAAAAGTTCAACTTTTCAGAGACTGCAGCTGAGCTCGTCAATGTCAGACCAAGCAGCCAATCAGAACTGCTGTGTGGGCGGGACATAGGATGCCGGTACTAGTCTGTACTCAGACTCCTGCTTTCCATGTCACCATATTTCACATCCAGAGCTGCTAAAACACATTTCCTGTCCATTGTTATTTAGAGACTGCTATTAAAAAAAACAGAAGAAAGTCTGACAATAGGAAAAGCGGAAGTGCTGAGCTGAGAGTGACAAGCTGTTGCTGGGATACAGGGCACAGGCTTTTTCCCCCCAGAGCACCGTGCACAAACGCTGAAAAAAAATGCTCAGGGTGGTCGGGCAACAAAAAACGTGTTCGGTGGACACGCAGCCTTGTCGTCGGCCTCCGTCGGTCTATGATGACCATGGAAGAGAATCCTAAACGTCTATTCTGCTGGAACAGCACCGCCTGTGGCTGAACAGGCCGATGCGCACCGGTGTTCTACCTTCCAGCGTTGGGCGTTGGTAGGATTCAAGCCTGGGCAGGAAGATATGGAGGACAAGATGTTACCCATGCAGCATGTCCCCCCTCTCCACGTCACTGATGAATCCAAAGGAACAGCAGGGCTGCTATAGTTTGGCACCAGCGCTGTCGCAGGAGCTGCCAGAACGATGTTGAGCACAACAGAGAACTGCCTTAGGGGCTCTGACTCCGGATTTTTCCTCAGGGTTGACTCCCGAAGCCTTTCCCGTGACCGGGTGTGCCGCAAGGCAGTGGAGGTTTGAAATCAGGGTTTACCTTCCCCTAGATGGGCTACCTTCCCAGGTTGACGAGCCACCATCTACCCGAAGCATCTGGTTTTAAGGCCCCAGAGATCCGCCCTCGCCCCTTCTCCTATTAGTAAAAGCAGTTCCGCCGGGCTTAGAGACTAAACCACAAGGGCAGGCTAGGAGTTGGACTTAGTTGTCAGAGGCTTTTCGAGACGCACGCCGTAAGGAGCATTTTATGAGCACTGGGAGCTTAACCCCAGTGCCGCTAATTAGTGTTACTAATTAACGGTTATATGTACACCTTTGGAGCAGAGTGATAAATATCCAGTGAAACGGTTGGAGTGCAATTATGGTGGATTTTGGTAACTCCTGGAATCCCTATTGTCCAATCAAATTGCTCTGTCGGAACTAACTGTTGTATAATGTGTCGTCTCCTGCTTTCAGCTGCTCCCTTTGGGGAGCACCATAGTGGATCACATGACTCCATCTCACCCTATCCTCTTCTCTCACACCAACCCTCTCCATGTCCTCCTTCATTATAGCCATGAATCTTCTCTGAGGTCTTCCTGTTTTCCTCTGTCCTGGTAGTTCCATCTCCAACATCCTTTGTCCATAATATCCACTATCCCTCCTCTGCGCTTGTCCAAACCATCTCAGCCTTGCTTCTTTTACTTTGTGTCCAAACTGCTCAACCTGAGCCGCCCCTCTGATATACTCCAGAGTTTCCGCTGGTAACATTTCTGCGTGGCGGCCTGCCATGCCAAAAACTGAGCCATCACATTAAGAAAACTATAGTCCTATAATTTTTAAAAAAAGAGCTGCACAGGAACCAATTTAAAAAAAATAGAGAAAAGAGCCATAAAATAGACCTCAAAGAGCTGCACGTGGCTCTAGCGCAACGGGTTTGCCACCCCTGACATATATATGTGTGTATATATACAGTGGGGTAAAAAAGTATTTAGTCAGCCACCAATTGTGCAAGTTCTCCCACTTAAAAGATGAGAGAGGTCTCGCCAATTTTTATCATAGGTATACCTCAACTATGAGAGACAAAATACGAAAAAAAAGATCCAGAAAATCACATTGAAGGATTTTTAATGAATTAATTGGGAAATTCCTCGGTAAAATAAGCATTTGGTCAATAACAAAAGTTCATCTCAATACTTTGTTATATACCCTTTGTTGGCAATGACAGAGGTCAAACGTTTTCTGTAAGTCTTCAAAGGTTTTCACACACTGTTGCTGGTATTTTGGCCCATTCCTCCATGCAGATCTCCTCTAGAGCAGTGATGTTTTGGGGCTGTCGCTGGGCAACATGGACTTTCAACTCCCTCCAAAGATTTTCTATGGGGTTGAGATCTGGAGACTGGCTAGGCCACTCCAGGACCTTGAAATGCTTCTTACGAAGCCACTCCTTCGTTGCCCGGGCGGTGTGTTTGGGATCATTGTCATGCTGAAAGACCCAGCCACGTTTCATCTTCAATGCCCTTGCTGGTGGAAGGAGGTTTTCACTCAAAATCTCACGATACATGGCCCCATTCATTCTTTCCTTTACACGGATCAGTCATCCTGGTCCCTTTGCAGAAAAACAGTCCCAAAGTATGATGTTTCCGCCCCCATGCTTCACAGTAGGTATGGTGTTCTTTCTCCTCCAAACACGACAAGTTGAGTTTTTACCAAAAAGTTCTATTTTGGTTTCATCTGACCATATGACATTCTCCCAATCCTCTTCTGGATCATCCAAATGCTCTCTAGCAAAATTCAGACGGGCCTGGACATGTACTGGCTTAAGCAGGGGGACACGTCTGGCACTGCAGGATTTGAGTCCCTGGCGGCGTAGTGTGTTTCTGATGTAGCCTTTGTTATTTTGGTCCCAGCTCTCTGCAGGTCATTCACTAGGTCCCCCCATGTGGTTCTGGGATTTTTGCTCACCGTTCTCGTGATAATTTTGACCCCACGGGGTGAGATCTTGCGTGGAGCCCCAGATGGAGGGAGATTATCAGTGGTCTTGTATGTCTTCCGTTTTCTAATAATTGCTCCCACAGTTGATTTCTTCACACCAAGCTGCTTACCTATTGCAGATTCAGTCTTCCCAGCCTGGTGCAGGTCTACAATTTTGTTTCTGGTGTCCTTTGACAGCTCTTTGGTCTTGGCCACAGTGGAGTTTGGAGTCTGACTGTTTGAGGTTGTGGACAGGTGTCTTTTGTACTGATAACGAGTTCAAACAGGTGCCATTAATACAGGTAACGAGTGGAGGACAGAGGAGCCTCTTAAAGAAGAAGTTACAGGTCTGTGAGAGCCAGAAATCTTGCTTGTTTGTAGGTGACCAAATACTTATTTTACTGAGGAATTTACCAATTAATTCATTAAAAATCCTTCAATGTGATTTTCTGGATTTTTTTTTTCTCATTTTGTCTCTCATAGTTGAGGTATGCCTATGATGAAAATTGGAGACCTCTCTCATCTTTTAAGTGGGAGAACTTGCACAATTGGTGGCTGACAATACTTTTTTGCCCCACTGTGTGTATATATATATATATATATATATATATATACACACACACATACACATATATACACAGTGGGGGAAATAAGTATTGAACACATCAACATTTTTCTCATTAAACATTTTTCTGGAGTTACCTGATGGAGATGGACCTGAGATTTTCACCAGATATCAGTAACAACCCAAGCAATCCATACATACAAAGAAATCAAGACAACTGTGTTCACAAAGCAAGTTATATTTAATAAAGCAGGTTGACACAGGGAATAAGTATTGAACACATGAAGAAAAAGATGTGCAAAGAGGCATAGAAAGCCAAGAAACAAGCTGAAATCCATCAAAATTTAGGAAACCATCCCATCCCCCATCAGTGCAAATTAATTTCAGCTGGTTAAGTCCTGACTAATAGCTTTTCAAAAGGTCTGTGAATATTAGAATGTCACACCACAAAGAACTCATGATGGGTAGAAGCAAAGAGCTCTCTCTAGAGCAGGGATAGGTAGTGAGGGCCATTCCACTGCAGATTTTCTGTTCCACTCAGTCTCTTCAGCAGGTGTTTGCACTGATGAACTTCAAGGATTGCTAATGAGAGAAAGCAACTGCTGAAGAGACTGGGTGGAACAGAAAACCAACAGCAGAATGGCCCTCCATGGCACATAGTTACCCATCCCTGCTCTAGACCTTTGCAACCTTACTGTTGAAAAACATAATTATGTTAGAAGAAGCCAATTTTATTGTCGTTCAGTCCATACAGCCAGCCATGTACAGCAGAACAAAATTATGCTTCTCCTATCTATAATGTTAATCACATCTAGAATCACAGGAGCTGCTGTCATGCAAGGTGCCGTCACAAACAACTTTTCCTTTCCCCATTCTATTATGCTGAGCACCGAGCTAGAACGCAGGGAGTACCATTTTTATATGGTCTTAGGTATGACCTGGCCAGGGCTTGAACCCATGACTTCCCGGTTGTGGGGCGGCTGCTCTATCAACTAGGCCATAACTCCGGTGGCATTGGTTACAGGTGCATTTCTAAACTGTTGAATGTTCCAGCAATCACTGTTGGAGCCATCATTCGGAAGTGGAAAGAACATCATTTTACCATAAACCAGCCATGACCAGGAGCTACTCGCAAGATTTCTGACAGAGGAGTCAAAAGAATTATCAAAAGAGTTATCCATGAGTTGATGTGTTCAATAATTTTCCCCGCTCTGTGTGTGTGTGTGTGTGTGTATTATATATACATATATACACACTACTCACAAAAAGTTAGGGATATTCACCTTTGGGGTGACATTTCAGGATGCACCTAAAATGCACGATAACCTTTACAGGTTAACTTAAGTTGATCTTCTCTAACCTTTTGCATGCACATGTCCAACTGTTCAGTGTTTCATTAATTTTTGTATAACTTGCTATTCTCTAACAAGGTGCTTAATGGCAAAATTCACAACAGGTGTTTGATACATGAATCGACCAACACATTTTCTGGTTCAATTAGAATTGGTATTGAAACAGTCCTCTTCATCATGCTGTTCACATTTTGACATCATGAGACCAAGACGATGCCTAACAATTGATCAACTGTACCTCGCCATTGCGAGGCTTCAAACAGGATGTTCTCAGAGGGAAGTGGCCACTGAGCTCAGTGTCAGAGAATGTCATCAGCAGGTTGCAACGGAGACAAAAAGAGACTGGAAGAGTCACAGAAAGGCATAAAAGTGAATGTCCTCTGGCCACATCCCATGCTGATGACCGCTTCATTGTAAACAGTGCCCTGCGAAACCAAATGATGAATGGCACTCAACTCCAGGCACATTTAAGGGGGGGTGAGAGGCACCCAAGTGTCACTTCAGACCATTCGAAACCATTTACATCAGCATGGTCTGCGTGCTAGACAACATGCAAGGGTACCTGACCACACCACCAGGCCCAGGCATCATTTGCATGGGCCAGGGAGCATTTACGCTGGACAAGGGACCAGTGGGCCTCAGTGCTGTTCTTTGATGGAAGACAATTCACGTTGAATAGAAAAGATGGCTGCCAACGATGTTTGAGACGCCAAGGAGAATGCTATGCATCAGCCACTGTTGTCACCAGACGAGCCTTTGATGGTAGTGGTGTTACAGTCTGGTCAGGTTTGTCTACTCAATACAGAACTGCCCTACACCTTGTGAATGGTACAGTGGCAAGCCGGTACTACCTGAATAGCATTATTAATCCAGTCATTGTGCCCCTGCTTGAATAATACAGGCCTAATTTCATCTTCATGGATGACAATGCTCCAGCTCATCGAGATTGCAACATTAGGGGATGGCTGCTGGAGGCTGGGGTACCTCAAATGGAGTGGCCTGCACTTTCTCCAGACCTGAATCCCATAGAAAACCTATGGGATCAGCTGAGTCGCCATGTAGAGACTCATAACCCTGCACCCCACAGCCTCAACGACCTGAGGGCCACCCTTCAAGAAGAGTGGAATGTCATGCCTCAGCAGACAATAAGTCAACTTGTGGACAGCATGAGACATTGCTGTCAAGCTTTAATTGATGCTCAAGGGCATATGACAAGTTATTGAGACATTGACATTTTTTGTTGTGGTATACCCACCACTGTTGTTGGCTTTTGTTTCAATAAATTGTTTGAGATGAAGAAATCGCCACTGCATGCTTCTACTTAAATGCCCTACTTTCATGATATAACATCACTGTAGCGCGAACTTTTTACATTTTCCATAAAGTTCACCCAAAAGCCAAATATCGCTAACTTTTTGTGAGTAGTGTATTAAAAATCAAAATCCATTACAGCTATCTACTTGTCCTCTGTCACTCAACAGCGGAGAAAGAGAGGAGCCTGTGGCCATGGGAGAGAAAAACCTTACGCTCATGGACCAATAATAGCAACACCGTTCATCTGAAAGTTTCTAATTTTGTCTCTAGGCATTTCTTTGAAAAAAGAAGTCCTTATCAGGGTCTGAAAAGTTGCTAAATCTACTGACAAAGTCAAATGGAAACAATGGGTAGCAGGACTACTCTAAGAGGACATGCAAATTTAATTGGCTGGTAGCGTTACATGGGGTGCTGTGCCGGCTATAAACGGAGAAGTACTGTGTCCTCTTCAACCTGCACATCATTGATTGATGCGACTACTGATGGGTGGGCTGTTCTAGTTTATTCATGACGCGCTGGGATAATAAACTTTTGCCTATGGCTTTAAAAATAAACAGCAAATAATGTTTCTGACAACTATTGAGATGAGAAATAAATGTGTAGTTGCTGAATATGTGTTTACTTTTTACCAACAACCGCTATTATAAAAGTTTAGTACAAGTTCCAGGAAGCAATCGCCTACTCCTCATATGCGTAAATTGGACTGGAGCGGGGATTCATGTAAATGAGGAGTGAGAACTTCCAGGCAATGGCTCAAGATTCTTGACACAACACTACTAGAATCCATGTGGGTGTACTACAACTTGTTTTCCAAGAGATTTGACTTTTTTTTTTTCTCATTTCCATGTTTTCCATCCATCCATCTTCTGTTGCTTTTCCACAGGTCTGGGTTGTGGAGGGAGCAGTTCAAGCAGAGAAGCCCAGAGACTTGTCTCTCCCCAGCCACCTGCTCCAACTCTTCAGAGAGGATACCAAGGCATTCCCAGACCAGCTGGGAGACATAGTCTCTCCAGCGAGTCCTGGGTCTGCTCCGGGGTCTCCTCCCAGTAGGACGTGCCTGAAACACCTCAAGTGGGAGGCATCCTAATCAGATGCCCAAACCACCTCAACTGGCTCCTTTCAATGTGGAGGAGAAGTGGTTCTACTCTGAGCCTCTCCTGAAGACTGAGCTCCTCACCCTCTCTCTAAGGGTGAGTCCAGCAATCCTACGGAGAAAGCTCATTTCAGCCGCTTGTAACTGCGATCTCATTTTTTCGGTAATTACCCAAAGCTCATGACCATAGGTGAGTGTAGGAATGTAGATTACTCGGTAAATCGACAGCTTTGCCTTAGAGCTCAGCTCCCTCTTCACCACGACAGACCGGTACAACGTCCGCATCACTGCAGATGCTGCGCCAATCCGTCTGTCAATCTCTCGCTCCATTCTCCCCTCACTCATGAATAAGACCCCGAGATACTTAAACTCCTCCATTTGGAGCAGGAGCTTGTCCCCAACACAGAGAGGACAAGCCACCTTTTTCCGGCTGAGGACCATGGACTCGGACGTGGAAGTGCTGATTCTCATCCCAGCCACTTCACACTCAGCAGCAAACCATCCCAGTAAGACCTGTAGGTCATTGCTGGATGAAGCCAACAGGACAACATCATCTGCAAACAGCAGAGATGAGATCCTGTGGTCACCAAGAATGCCCTCCGTTCCCTGGCTGCACCTAGAAATCCTGTCCATAAAAATTATGAACAGGATCAGTGACAAAGGGCAGCCATGGTGGAGTCCAACTCTCACTGGGAATGAGTCAGACCGAGTGTTGGCAATATGAGACAAACTCTCACAACAGTCGTATCAAGACCGGATAGCTCGTAACAACAAGCCCGATACGCCATATTCCCGAAGCACTCCCCACAAAAAACCACGAGGGATGGAGTTGAATGCCTTCTCCAAGTACAAAATACATGTAAACTGGTCAGGCAAACTCCCATGAACCCTCGAGAATCCTCGAGAGGATAAAGGGCTGGGCCGATGTGCCACGACCAGGCCGAAAACCACACTGCTACTCCTGAATCCGAGGTTTGACCAACAGCCGGACTCTCCTCTCCAGTACCTTGGCATAGACCTTCCTGGGGAGGCTGAGGAGTGCGAGCCCTCTAAAGTTGGAACACACCCTCTGGTCCCCCTTCTTGAAGAGAGGAACCACCACCCCGGTTTGCCATGCCAAAGGCACTGTCCCTGACCTCCACGCAATGTTGCAGAGGCATGTCAACCATGACAGCCCTACAACATCCAGGGCCTTGAGGTACTCGGGGCAAATCTCGTCCACCCCTGGGGCCCGGCCACCAAAGAGTTTTTTTAACCACTTCGGTGACCTCAGCCCCTGTGATGGGCGAGTCGCCCCCCCCCCCCTCACCCACAAGCCCTGCTTCCTCTGTGGAAGGCATGTCAGTGAGATTGAGGAGATCCTTGAAGTATTCCTTCCACCGCCCGATGATATCCCCAAAGTCAGCAGTGCCCCATCTGCACCATACACAGTGTGGACAGGGAGCTGGCTTCTGCCTCCTGAGCTGCCGGACAGTTTGCCAGAATATCTTCAAGGCCAACCGAAAGTCTTGTTCCATGGCTTCACCCAACTCCTCCCACACCCGAGTTTTTGCTTCACCAACCACCCAAGCTGCACTCCGCTTCGCCTGCTGGTACACCTCAGCTGCTTCGGGAGTCCCACAAGCCAACCAAGCTTGATAGGACTTCTTCTTCAGCTTGATGGCCCCCCTCACCATTGGTGTCCACCACTTGGTTCGGGGGTTGCCACCACGAGATGCACCAACGACCTTGCAGCGGCAACTCTGGGCAGCCACTTCAAGGTGGAGAACGTGGCTCATTCAGTCAATCATTTTCCAGGTTTTCCAGGACGCGTGGGGACCCTGTTAGATGTGTTATTAGATCAGCATTATGTGAATCAATCAATTCAACTAGAATTGCAGTCAACTGAGATACAGACCCACACCTCTGCTTGGCATTCTCTAGCAGCTCCAAGTTGTTCCATCTCTTTATTATCTTTCAGAAAACATGAGCAGACATACATCAGGTAAACATCAGTGATATACCGTATGTCCATGTTGGCTGGCCTTGTGACCTGGATCTTTTGTCCCCAAATGTCCCAAGGTCAACCTGTGTACCACATTTAGTGACCATAGCTTCATTTGTACTGGATTTCGAGAGTGGATAACCTTGTGGCTTTGACCTTTCTGAAACATAGGTTAGTTTAAGCGACCCTCAAATTCACACTTTTGGAAAGTTTGGCAATCCTGGTGTTAATAGCAATAACAATGCTGACAACAAAGTCAGGCAAGAGTGATATTGTAAGTAATTAGCAGACTGACCAGAAGTCGATTTGAAGGCAAAGGTGAAAAAGTGAAAAAAGGATTGCACAATATTGTGCTTCACAAATGTGTAAAAATCTTCGATGTATCATTTGTGATAATAAAATGAAATTGTGGCTGACTCTAGGTGAGTTTCAAAAAAGATGAAAAATATATTGTCTGTAATAAAACAGAGAACTATAAGCCTTTGAAATATTTATTTCATTGACACCTCCACGTTTTCCCCTGAAGTATAGATGTCAAACTCTGTCATGGAGGGCTAAGAACCTGCATGTACAGCGGGTAAAATAAGCACTGAACACATCACCATTTTTCTCAGTAAATATATTTCTAAAGATGCTATTGACAAAATTTTCACCGGATATCGATAACCAAAATAATGAATACATACAAAGAAAAAATAGATGTCCATAAACTATGTGAAATGACAGGGAAAAAGTACTGAACACATGAAGAAAGATCGGTGCAAAGAGGCATGAAAAGCCAAGACACCAGCTGAAATCTATCAGTAATTAGAAAGCAATCCTGCCCCATGTCAGTGCAAATTAATATCAGCTGGTTCAGTCCCAACTCTAAATAACCATCTCATTTTTTCTACCAAAAATAGCACCTTCTGGGCCAGTCATGTAAGGAACAGCACAGAGGTCACTTGAAAACAGCCCTCTTTTTTCCTTTAGAAGGGCAAAGGGTGGAGAAAGGTGTGATAATGGAGCCAGTTGAATGCAGACACTGATCTCTATAAAAACCTCAATACCGCATGCCCTATAAGCAAGGACAGAGATGAGTGAGGCCACTGGTAGTGCAGTGGCCATCTTACCACACTCAATACACAGTAAGTCCACTAAATATGAGTCAATGTTGCCTCATTTCTGCCTTTAACTGTCAAAGAAATGATTGGACCTCTAACTGAATAGTATAGGAAGACGGGGTAGTAGCTTGTGCATCCAGAGAATCAAAGAAACTGGGCTGACATTATGTCTGTGTAAGCAGGACTTTTGTCTAGGTCTGCTCATCTGCTGTGAGCCGGTGTCATGTCATGATGTCTGGTGAGCATCACCAACACACACTGCCTATTACTACCACACCAAATGACTGCATAGACATATAAATCACTAAACCACCCACCCACATATTAAAGTATGCCTCAAGATCGTCTCCTGTATAAGTGACTTTTTCCTGTCTTTTCATTCTTCGTTTGCCAACAGAATAAGAGAAATGTTGAACTGACACTTAAATATTGAAAATCTCCATACTCTATTTTCTTGTTCACTGAAAGTACCAGTGTAAACTACATTACATTACAAAAGTATCTGAGAACTTGATGGAAAAGTTGAAAAAATATTTTCAGTTCATGTGCTTCATTGTGATGTTTATTCATTCAGCACGGTCATACAGCACAATACTGTACAGTTCTGGTAATGTTCACTTGAAACCAGTTTGCTGCTTTATCCGTTACTTCATACATTATTAAGCATCTACAACACAATATATTCTTACTGGAATGTCTCCAGACAGACTGAGGGAATAAATCATATCTGCATGTTATGCACTTAACACACGATAAGACAGCTTTCTGCAGCTGGACACAACAAAAAGCATAAAATCCAACTTTAAATTGGGAGTATGCTCATTAAAATGTGTGTTCATAACATTCCATATGCATGGATATTACAATAAATGGCACATTTTGAACATGTTCACAATATGAATTTACAATGCAATCTCATTTTACTTTAAGTGACATTCCAATGTTACTGTCAACATGCTCAAAGCCATAGTTATGAAAGGAATGAATTCAAATTGATACTGGTTCTCATTCAACCGAACCTCTCCAAAAGTCAATTAATGAGCACTTACAGAAAAACTGACTTTCTGTATCCCTTTTTACTGATGTTCATACAACTGTCTGCCACACACCTGGGCATTTTGCCTGTAGAGTTCTGGAAAATGATTAAACTAAAACTTGATTCATCGCTAATGTCATTGTAACAAACATCAAAATCGGGTGTGATAAGATGGCCACCCGGTGGCCTCACCCCCTACCTGCCTATGTTGCATCCAGGTTTTGTTTTGTTTTTTTTAAAATAGAGATTAGTGAATGTAGTCATCAGGTACTTGAGAGGCAAGTTGATTGGCCCTAGCAGTTTTAGCCCAGACCAGCCCCACTCTGCTGAACACCACTCACCACACCTTTTCAATCCCCTTAAGTATTTTTGGGCAATGAACACTTGGTAGACTTGTTCATGGCATACCGGTATAAAACCTCAAAATACAGTGACAGAACACTTATGATGCCCTGTCAATTGTGCCCTTCAGAGGTAAAGTGGGCTATCCCACAAAACCATTATTTTGAGAAAATGAGCTCTAAAGTTGAAATATTCTCAAAAAATCAGTGTGCCTACATCATTAAAAAGTTACCCCCTATAATTACCTTCAAGGTGTGACTTAAATATGAAAATATATTTAAATCACAAACTTTAGAGCTCATTTTCTCAAAATAATGGTTTTGTAGGATAGCCCACTTTACCTCTGAAGGGCACAATTGAAACATTTTAATCAGTGGACAACAGCCTTGGGGGAAGTATGCACTCTCTAAGTGTCCCCTAGTTTATTCATACAGTTATACATCCAACTTTTACTTTGACACTTATTTGTGGACTTGGTACAACCTTTAACTTTTCAAGAATTTTTTGGGGCAACTACTCTTGTATTTGAGTAATTAATATCATACCAGTACTTTTACTTGAGTACAATGTACCCACTTCTGTAGAAATATGTCAGAAACACAAAAATAAATGCCATATCTTACAATGTTAAAGGAAGTGACACATGCATATTTCCATTACAAAATGTTTATATACAGTTAGGTCCATATACAGTATATTTGAACAGTGACAAGTTATTTTAGCCATTTACCAAAACATATTCAAGATAGTTATATATGCAATATGGGCTTAAAGTACAGGTGCTCAGTTTTAATTTGAAGGTATTCACATCTAAATTGGAATTATTGTTTATGAATTACAACCATTTTTACGCTAAGTCTCATTTCAGGGGCTCAGAAATAATTGGACAACTGACTTAAAAGCCATTTCATGGGCTGCATGGGCTATTCTCTCGTTAAGATATCATCAATCAAGCAGGTAAACAATCTGGAGTTGATTTCAGGTGTGGCATTTGCTTTTGGAATCTGCTGCTGTGAACCCACAACATGCATGCAAAGGAGCTCTCAATGGAAGTGAAACAGACCATCCTTAGGCTGAAAAAAGAAATACACCAGAGAGATGGTGGGAATGTTAGGAATGGTCAAATCAACAGTTTGGTACATTCTGAGGAAAAAAAAAAAAAGTGTACTGGTGAGCTTGGGAACTCAAAAAGGCCTGGATGTCCATGGAAGACAACAATGGTAGTGGTCACAGGATCCTTTCCATGGTGAAAAAAACCTCTTCACAACATCCACCCAAGTGAAGAACATTCCAGTAAGTCTACCATAAAGAGAAAAAATGAGGGCAAATGCAGACAGTTCACCGCAAGGTGCAAACCCTTAATCAGCCTCAAAATAAAAAGGCCAGATTAGACTTTGGCAAAAAAAAAAAAAAAAAAAAAATCTAAAGCAGCCAGCCTAATTCTGGAACAGCCTTCTTTGGACAGATGAAACCAAAATCAACCTGTACAAAAATAATGGGAAGAAGAAAGTATGGGAAAGGGCTTGGAACAGCTTATGGCCCAATGTACACCATATCTTCTGTAAAACATGGTGGAGGCATGTATATATTCCAATGGCACTGGGTCACTAGTGTTTATTGATGATGAGACAGAAGCAGCCAGATGAATTCTGAAGTGTATAGAGATATACTTTCTGCTCAGATTCAGCCAAATGCAGCAAAGTTGATTGGACAGTGCTTCCCAGTACAGATGGGCAAGGACCCAAAACATACTGCGAAAGCAACCCAGGAGTTTAAGCCAAAGAAGTGAAATATTCTGTAATGGCCGAGTCAATCACCAGATCTCAACCCGATCGAGCAGTATTTCACTTGCTTAAGACAGGGATGTGATTTGGGGTTGGGGAAATTATGTGAAAATTTAGCAGGGGGTCTTGGGGACGCAGTCCCCCAGTGGGGTCCGGGGCAGAGCCCTGGTGGGGGGGCAAAGCCCCCCGAAGCTCCTGGGTTTTTAAAGTACCAGAACTGTGCTTAAATGACATAAAACAAACAGCTGAATGCCACTTATTACTGTATAATATTGACTTATGTTCCAAGAAGATAGCATTCCTAAAATATTCCAAGCACTATCCATCACATGCTTTAACACTTGATCAAATCAAAATCAGTTAATTTTATCTATTCCATAATAGAAATAAAATTCCAACATACCATTAATTTTTATAATTTCAGCATTCATTTCAGGTCACCAGTTTCAATCTCCATTGAGTCTTGAGCTGTTCATTTTGCACAATCACTGATGTAGCTAAGCCTTAGAAATATTCAAAAGTTATGAGTCAATGTCCACTGTGCACTGTCAATTTCAAACTGTTTGGAATCATAAAAGTAATCTAAATTGTTTTGCTATTTTTTTAAACGTAATTCTAAGTATGTGTGGCGTTAAAAATGTTTTTTAAATAAAGTCCAAAACATCTTCAGCAGGCAAGATGAAGAAAATATTAACTAGATGACATGTATACAAATATATATCTTCACATACCTCAAAATTCACGACTATCGGCAACTGGCACTGGTTGTTGGGGTGGATCATTCCTTTCGATTTCCGCGTCCGATTGTGTCGTTAACAAAGGGTGGAGTCCATATGGTTTCGATGGTTTTTTCTGAACACCTAAAGTTCCAGCAATTGAATAATTAGTGGACCTCGATTTGACCTCTTGTACATGTTTTTTGCTCCTAGCATGACTCTTGAGAGACTTAAATCCTCTTCCACCAGTCAATCGTGTTGTGACACCACATGCATATCCCCTTCCCGGCACGGTCGATTTTCCATATAAAATCGCTAAACAAATTTGTCACAGTTTTCTTCCCAACATCCGCTGCAATCTCCTTTTCTAGCCAATCCCAACGAAATTTGTTTTTCACGATCTTGTCAATTTCTTTAATTCTCGGAGCATCTTTACGTTCAATCACTGACATCACTGCAATGCAAGTCAAGTCAGCTATGCGAGAGCGAGGAAAACAAAGGACTGCCTTTAAGGTAAGAAACAGCCGGGTTCATTGGTCACTGCAAGGACAATCAGCCCATCAGGCGTGTCGTTTCATTACGGTTAGGTAATATTTCTATTTATTTAATTTTTTTATTTTGGAAGATAAAAAAAGCGGAATTCCGCGAATTAGCGGAAAAATCACATCCCTGTTAAGACAGAACTTAAAGCAGAAAGACCCACAAACAAACACAAATGAAGACAGCTGCAGTAAAGGCCTGGCAAAGCATCACAAAGGAGAAAACCCAGCATCTGGTGATGTCCATGGGTTCCAGACTTCAGGCAGTCATTGCCTACGAAGGATTCTCAACAAAGTATTAAAGACGTGTTGCAGTGAATATAAATCCCCTTAGAAACAAATCTACCTTGTCTATGATGGTATTTTATGCCCTTTTTTTCACAAATAAACTTTAGTTTTACATTTGCTTGTAATTTTTTTCCTTTTCCTCCTCCTTCAAATGCCAGGATCTCATTAGGCCCACCCACAACCTGCCCACTAGGACACAGAAGTCTGCAAGCTGGCAATTTGAAGAGCCAGTGCTTAGTTCTGATTGGTTCACCCGTTAGTGACATCCCAAAAACGCTCCGTCCAAACTTGCCTTTTTTCAAAGGGAGGAGTTTAAATGAACTTTCACAGCAGAAAAAAAGACATGACACATAAGAATGATTTCGCTCTTGATATGTCTTTTAAGTCATAAAAAGTTAAACATGTTAGGAAAAAAACAAACTTGATTTTCACCAGTGTGTCACTTTCAAAATGAACATTTTATTGATGGTAATGTTAATTTGTCCAATTACTTTTGAGCCCCTGAAATTTGATTTTGTACAAAAATGGCTGTAATTCCTAAACTGTAACTCCATTTCAGATGTGAACACTCTCAGATTAAAGCCGAGGCTGCACTTTAAGTCCATATTGATTACACTGGTCAACACCAAATTTACTGTCCAAGTTTTTTTTTTTTTTAGCTAATTTAGGACAATTTTGATGTGCTGAATCCAAAAATCACATTGGTTTTGCTCAATCAGGTCAACTTTTTGAATTACGGCCACATGTTGTTTTATACATTTTTGTTTACATGTACGGGTATTTTCGCTTTATATGATGCAAAATTCTTTATGTCTTGAAATTCTCTGAATTTTGAACAATGATGACGTAACATTCAATTTACATAAACTTAAAGGTAAGTACATGCACAGTACTAAGTAAGTACAGGTTTTTACGTAGCACCTGATCAAGAGAAACACATGTCATTTTTGGATTCAGTGGTGCAAAACTGTCTTAAATCAGTTGAAAAAACACAGACAACTTACAAAATAATTATTTTTGTAACCCTGTGTTATAAACTGTATCTTGAATATGTTTTGGTAAACAGCTAAAATAAAACTTGTCACTGCCCAAATATACTGTATATGGACCTAATTGTATGTCAATAAAATACGCTCTAATTTGCACAGAACCGAGAGGTTCAGGTTTAAACTTACTCTGTTGTCACATTAAATACAGTAGTTTAATAGGGTAAATTGTGGACAGACCTCTTATCTGAACAAAAATCAGATCATTCAGTCAAAAGCCAAAAAAGTTTATTTCTGATGCTGAACATCATATCGCAACAGTCCCGTCTTAAACTTCAGTCCGCTGTTGGCATCTTCTTTTTCCTCTTGCTTGGCGAACAGTCAGTGTGTCCTGCAGGGGATATTTCAGGTTCTTCATCTGAGGCTGCAGGTCTCTTCTTGAAGGCAGGTGGACTGTGTCCTGTCACCTCCAGATCACTGCAATAAACAAATGATGGCCGTCTTTTTCCTAATCTTTATACAGTTGGGCAGTCTCGTTGATGTTATCATTAAAAACAAAAAAAACACTACACAGGGACAATACAGACGCTATCTCCAAAAAGAAATGTGTACTGAAGTTATGACTTGGTGCAACTCAGTACAGGAAACGTCTTCTCTTTTGTCTACATAAAGACTGATGTACAGTAGTTGCACCATTCTTGCAAAGAAATCTGTATCAGGCCACAGAGGCAGAGAATATTGAGGTGAAAACTAAGTATATAGTATCTATCCCATTTGACTTTGACATTATGTATGTGTAAAATGGGTGAGAAAAACATTACAGACTTGTGTTAAACGTTTAATAAGCTCCTCAAAGGCTTAAAGTAGACAGCAAAGGATTGTCTTTCTGAGCAGCATAGTTGCTATAAAGGGATAAGAGACTTTAACGTCTGACAAATGAAGTTAAAAGATTCAGTTTGTTCAAACATCAACAAAACCCAAAAGCACGCTGGTGCTCAGAGCCAGTTTTAGTTCTGTTATACAAAATTGTGTTTCGGAGGCCTTAGTTTTGTAATGAGGAAGAGTCTCAACCCTGTTAAAAAAAAAATCTCTCCACTCACAATAAAGACAAACCAAAATAAATTAAGTCATTGTCTATGTGCATAGGAAAAAGTTAAACCATTTCACTGAATAAAAAATTAACCAGAATCCATATGAGGGTTGCAAATTTATAAGAAGTTACAAATTTATGATGACAAAGTCACTAACTTAAGAGAAAAAAAAAAGGGGGTCAGTAATTTACAAGAAAAAGGGATCAGGGTGAATTTTTAGCTTGGGGGTCCTTAACATTTGTGTACTTTGTTTTTAAACCAGAAAAAGCTCTGCAGGCACTAATGACCGCGCTAATTCAATTATTGTGACAGCATGGTCAAGACAGATGGACTTTACAGACTTATTTTTGTTGTTTCTTTTTATTATTTCATTGCCATCATTTAAGGTTACAACTATTATTTTTCTCAAATTTTATTCAGCACATTGATAATGTGTTGTACATTTTGTCCAGATTTTTTTTTTGCCTTTTGAGCCACTGTAACTTTTTATTGTCTTGCTTAGTTTCTGCTTTAATCTCTGGTTTGAAAAACAAGTAAAATATTCAACTTTGTGGCTTTAAATTGCCCTGTAATGAAATTTATTAATACTGTGATTTTGCATGAAAGAAAAAATACCTTTTGTTTAAAAATATCAATCACGAAAACAACACTAACATTTTAACTTGTATGACATATTACTTTAAGAGGATTGAATTTTACATGACACACGTGTATTTCACCTCATCAGAGCAGCAGGTTCCTGCTTTGCGTTCCCAGCCTCGCAGTCTCTCTCCAGCAGGGCCACGAAGAAGCCCTGTGTGCAGGTCTTCTTGGTGCTCGCACGCAAACACTGCGACAGCGGCTCCAGGCCTCGTTCAGGCCACTGAGGCAGCAGAGGAACCAACCTGGATTAAAAAAAAGTTACAGTGTCTACAGTCATTTATACCAGGGTGTCTGGTTGTAACCATAGAAACCATGAGTAGAGATGCCCGATTATATGGACACGTTATCAGTATTGGCCGATAAAGCATGTAAAATTATTTATCGGCATCGACAAAAGTTAATATTTACAGCCAATAAGATACAACAGCAGACAGTCAGGAGTGACGCTCTGCCGTGACATTACGTTTTTCCCGCACGTGGGGCAATGATGTCATTACGTTGGCCCAAAACATGGCTGTCTCCACACACCCATGTAAGGAGGAAAAAAAAAACCCTAAGAGGATCAAAGGAAGCCCAAACAAAAGAAAAAATACAATGGTTTAGACAACAAAAACACTTCCAACAGCAGCCACCTCCACGGTGCCCACCAGTGCCAGGATCAAAGCCAGGAGATCCCCATACCCCAGAGACAGTGCCAGCCTGCCCGCCACCTATGCCACGACCTCCGTTCAAAAAAAAAAACAAAACGGTGACATGGATGCAGTTGAAGAAGCTGGACAACCCCGGTTTGCTGAAAACCACCACGAGAATTGGAACCCCACCCCCAACAAGTCCAAAGCAAGAGAAAAGGGCAGATTGAGCACTATATGCTAGCCAGCATGCTAACCGCCTCAAGACATCCCAACACGGTCACGACAGCTGGGAGTCAAGGGCAGCCAACGGAGGCCGCCCCATCTCGGCGTCAAGCATGGACAGAACCATATTCCCCGTTTAGTCCTTTTCACAATAATATTCAGCAGTCTGTACTTTTTTTTTTTTGTTACTTATTTGTACCCGTAGGTAGACTTGGTTTGCAGTCTGGTGACAAGCCACCAGCTGCTGGTCGCTGCGTGCGCGAGCGCCCTAAACCTACATGTTTTTGGTGTGCGGGAGGAAACCGGAGAAATCCCGGAGTAAACCCGCGCAACACGGGGAGAACATGCAAACTCCACACAGCTCTCTGTTGGTCGGGGGCTGGGATCGAACCCACGATCTCATGATCCCCGCGATCCCCCGGCCGAGGGTAAAACTGTGCTGCCACAGTGCTAAACCACTGCGCCACCGTGCAGCCCACGGCCAGCCCCCAGTACTGACAGTTTCTCTCTTCCTTGCCTCATAACTTTGAGCAAGTCTCTGTTAGCTGTTCTCCTGGCTGATAGCAGGCATGTAAATGCAAAAAAAAAAGATCCTTGCTCCAGGTTGAAACAAGGTTTAAAATATTCAAGACAAAAAGTTTCCAAAGTAGGATAAAATATCAATAAAATAGGCCAGGAAACCCAAGCTTCTATGCTGGTGGTGGTAGTTGGCTTACTCTCCTTGGGGAATGTGTTTTTATATGCCAGTTAATCATCACTGTAAGACAACAGAGATGTAAACAGGTGGGGAAAATGTGCACACATCTGTATTAGCAATCAGCAAAAACTATGTTCAAAATAGCACCATATCCTACATCCCTACTTTCTGGCTATCAAACAAGGTACGCAAATTCAATGGGACCCCTCAGACTACAGAGTTTTTTTTTTCTCCTTTTTAAAATGTTTGAACTCTTCCCCATTCCAAAAATAGAGGTCCCCAAAAAAGCTAGAAATGCCTCTGAAGGGAAGTGTATGATGACTGACTGTGATCAAGCGTGTGGTGTTGGTATTCCACCAGTCAACACACACAAGAACTTAACTAAGGAGTCCGACATGGTGACGACTTAGAAAACAATCAAAAAAGTTCAATCTGAACTGGCCACTAACCAAGACTGCTCATTAGGGCTGCAACGATTAGTCAACGTCATCAACAACGTCAATCATAAAAATCTGTCGACGCAGATTTTTATTGTTGACAAATAGTTTCATTTTAAAGTTTATATGCAAGCCGTGGAAATGTTCAATCACTTGTAACTGTTCCAGTAAAGAAGGAGACGAGCGCATCATGGCAACACAGAAAAGAAAAAAAAAATCACGGAGACCAAAACTTTGCGGAGTATGGAAGAATTTTACCGAAAATAAACAAATGAAACAAGCTAAATGCAGAGCTGTCATATCACAGCAGCACTACAGCGACACTTCCATCCTCCTCCCTCCGCTCTGTCCCCCAGCTCGACCACCTGTCAGCAGGCCTCTGCTGTGCTCTGCCCTGGTGATGAACGACTGAAGTGGAATGGCTTCTAAACACACTGGTAAGGTTAGCGAGTTTTAGCAAGTAAAGTTAGCTCTTCTTTTTATTCAGTGAGTGACTGTCTCCGCTTTAGAAAACCGGTTAAACTGTGCATGCACCATTTATGTTATTTTACCTGTCAGACAATAAGGTCTCTTGGACAATGATTGCTGAGCCGTTTCAGCTCCGCTGGCCAACATGTTAACTGCAGTAAATTGGTGAATTACAGGAGTGGCTTACTCTCTTATCTTCCCTCTTTTTGTTACAGTATAAGAAAGATCAGAAAAGACACCTACGCCAGACTCCTGTACATTGATTTCAGTTCAGCATTCAAAACCATTATTCCCCAGAGACTGATGGAGAAATTACTCCTTCTTGGTCTGAACACCGCCAGATGTCTCTGGATCCTGGATTTCCTGACTGAGAGACCTCAGTTTGTCCGAGTTGGAAACAACATCTCCAACTCTGTCACGCTGAGCACCGGATCCCCTCAAGGCTGCGTACTCAGTCCACTGTTGTTTACACTTCTAACACATGACTGTGTATCCAGACACGAGGGGAACCAGATTATTAAGTTTGCAGACGACACCACAGTGGTGGGACTTATTCAGAGGGATGAGGAATCAATGTACAGGGAAGAAGTGAGAGACCTGGAGGGCTGGTGCAGGGAGAACAATCTGGTGCTCAACGTGGACAAAACGAAGGAGATGATTATCGACTTCCGGCGGTCACAGCCTGAACACGTCCCCCTCAGCATCGGCAGCCGTTCAGTGGAGAGAGTGGAGAACATCAAGTTCCTCGGAGTGCAGATCTCGCAGGACCTGACCTGGAGCAAGAATTCCTTGGGGATTAGGAAGCGGGCCCAGCAGAGACTGCACTTCTTGAGGAAACTCAAACAGGCCTCTCTCCCCATCTGCATCCTCAGGACCTTCTACAGAGGCGTGGTGGAGAGTGTTTTGACGTACTGCATTGCTACATGGTACTCCAGCTGCAGTATGTCAGACAAAAAAGCCCTGCAGAGGATAGTTAAGGGAGCTGAGAGGGTAACTGGAGTCTCCCTCCCCTCTGTCCAAGAACTTTTTCAGAACCGCTGCAAGAGCAGGGCACTGAACATTGTCAAGGACCGTTCTCACCCTCTGCATAAACACTTTGAACTGCTGCCATCTGGCAAACGATTCCGGAGCATCAGAGGCAGAACCACCAGACTGATTAACAGCTTCCTTCCACAAGCTGTTAGGATGCTGAACAGTTGATACAGAATCTCTCATACATACTACTGCACCTACAGACATTATGGATATTATTTGTATATTATAGTTCTGGTTAGTTTTCAAGTATGTCTCAGGGATGTGTGAATGGATGTGGTGGGGCGGGGGTGAGGGTGAGGGTGTGTGTGAGTGTGTCTTAAATTATGTTCTTTTACGTGTATGGATGCCGAGAGAAACGCAATTTCATCTTGCCTGCACTACAGATGTATGTACAGCAATATGACAATAAAGGTTGATTTGATTTGACTTTGTAATATCAGTCCTCATTCTGATTATTAGTGCATATCAGTAAATTACAATACCATCCATCCATCCATCTTCTACCGCTTAATCCTTTGTTGGGTTGCCGGGGGGGGGGGGGGGGGGGCTGGAGCCTATCCCAGCATCTTTGGGCGAGAGGCAGGGTACACCCTGGACAGATCGCCAGTCCATCACAGGGCCAACACAGAGAGACAGACAACCATTGACTCTCACAGTAATACCTAAGGACAATTTATCCCTAGTTGATGCCAATTAACCCAACCTACATGTCTTTGGCCTGTGGGAGGAAGCCGGAGTACCCGGAGTAAACCCACACAGACACGGGGAGAACATGCAAACTCCACACAGAAGGGTCACCGATGGTCTGGGGGTGTGATCAAACCCACGATCCCAAATTCCAATACCATGATTTATAATTCAATTTATAAAAACTGTAACTACAACCATAAAAAATAAATTAAAAACAGCATAAATATTTCACTGTATGTCTAAGTCTCACATTTCTGAACTGCAATTTAAAGTATTTGTAAACCGTTATTTGGGACTGGAAGTTCTTTTAATTTTCATCTGAAGCCTAATTGAACTTTCCAAACTTCCAGACCCTGAAAAGGTTTTAAATAAGATGGACTAGTTTGTTTTCTTTTCTACTTTTATGGATTTTAATGTTACTCTAGTTTGCTTTGAACGTACCAGAGATACAACAGCCCTCCATGCTGCAGCAGAAGCTGCAGAGTTTTTCCACTTTATTTTTGGGTTAAAAGACTAAACTTTCATTTCTGTTGTTTAACTGTGTTCCTACAAGCACTTTTTAATAAGCTGTCAAGTTCAAGTTTCTAACTTTTTTCATAGGTCATCATTTTATTTAGCTATGGGAACTTTTTATAATAGGCTATATTACACTACTCAAAAAGTTAGGGATATTTGGCTTTCGGGTGAAATTTATGGAAAAAGTAAAAAGTTCACACTACAGTGATGTTATATCATGAAAGTAGAGCATTTAAGTAGAAGCATGCAATGGTGATTTCCTCATCTCAAACAATTTATTGAAACAAAAGCCAACAACAGTGGTGGGTATACCACAACAAAAAATGTCAGTGTCTCAATAACTTGTCATGTGCCCGTGAACATCAGTTACAGCTTGACAACGACGTCTCTGCTGTTCACAAGTCGACTTATTGTCTGCTGAGGCATGGCATTCCACTCTTCTTGAAGGGCAGCCCTCAGGTCACTGAGGCTGTGGGGTGCAGGGTTACGAGCCTCTACACAGCGACTCAGCTGATCCCATAGGTTTTCTATGGGATTCAGGTCTGGAGAAAGTGCAGGCAACTCCATTTGAGGTACCCCAGCCTCCAGCAGCCGTTCCTTAATGATGCAACCTTGATGAGCTGGAGCACTGTTGGCCATGAAGATGAAATTAGCCCTGTGTTGTTCATGCAGGGGCACAATGACTGGATTAATGATGTTATTCAGTAGAGATGTTGGGGGAAAAAAAAAAAAAAAAATTCACATAAGAATCTAGATTCTCATTTTACATGATCCAGAACCAATTTACAAAAATTAAGAATCGATTTTTTATTATTACTTTTTGCAGTCGTGCCGGGACTGTATTGCCACTTCATGATACACAATTACACATTGACATTGTCGACACAGGACAACCACGCAGAGTAGCTTACTAAGCTAGCATCTGGATGAAACAGTCGGAATAAAGAAAAAATGGAGCAGCAAGAAATTCGAGACAGGTCCGTCTGCAGCTTGCAGACTCTGTCAACACCCCTTCAACTAGTTATGCTCCCTTAGCAAGTTACACCCCCACGTTATGTCCATCCATCCATCCATCTTCTTCCACTTAATCCTTTTCGGGTCATGGGGGGGCTGGAGCCTATCTCAGCATCTTTGGGCGAGAGTAAGGGTACACCCTGGACAGATCGCCAGCCCATCGCAGGGCCAACACACAGAGACAGACAACCATTCACTCTCACAGTCATACCTAAGGACAATTTAGAATCCCCAATTTGATGCCAATTAACCTAACTTGCATGTTTTTGGCATGTGGGAGGAAACCGGAGAAATTCCGGAGTAAACCCACACAGACACGGGGAGAACATGCAAACTCCACACAGATCACTGTTGGTCGGGGGCTGGGATCGAACCCAGGAACCCCCGGCCAAGGGTGAGTTGCTGTGCTGCCGCAGTGCTAACCACTCCGTCACCGCACTGCCCTCCATGTTATGTCACTCAACAAAATGGCTGGCCGTAGCTGACCGTGCAAATATGGCTGAGCCAGCACTGGGCTGATCATACACAAATTCAGGTGTTGTAGCCTTGTAGATGGGCTGGCGGCGGCCACACATTTTGAAGGATGAATGTAAAAGAATCTAAAAATTTGAGTTTAGTCCATAGACGGTAAAAAAAAGTTTATGGTCTAGTCTTTGGATGACGTTTGTTTGCGTGACCACACACTAACCCATTGCCCAGCAACCCTGACAGCCGCAGTTGAGTTTTCTTCTAACATTTTTTGACAGCGATGGAAGCAGTGTTCTTTTCATTGAAAAACCAAATCTTGTTGACTAAAAGTAGACAAAAACTATTGATAATGAACAGACTAAAATAAAACTATAAAAATAAAATCATCACAGTAAATCTGGACTCAAATTAGGTGTCAAAAGTAAAATGCATAAATGGTCATTTTAGTTTAATTTCTAGCTTTAATGGATGAAAAACTAGATGCAGTTTTAGTTGACGAAATTAACACTAGATGGAAGTTTATTTTTGTTTGTTTAAATTATTGCATTTACTTTGCCTTTTACTGGACAGGTTTCACCAGGCAAAGGACCATGACCAGATAATCATCAAGGGTTGAAAGATGTGGAAAAAGTTCTAAGTCCTCCTGCTGAACAACGCACACTGCACCACTTTAACAAACTCCCAGCAAATTCTGAACAAGCAAAAAAAAAAAAAAAAAAAAAAAAATCATGAAAACTTGTAACAGCACTTTATTTTGTTTTTTAAGTCTCCTAAGAATTTAGATACTTAAGTTTATATTTGTGCAGGTTTAAAATTAATGCTACTTATGCATCAACTGCATTCAGTTCTTACTGAATTTGTTCGTTGCATTAAGTTACTGTATAGGTAACTGTACACTGACTGCATACAATCAGGTAGCACTACTATTTCAATGGATGTTCAACGTATTTGTGATAGAATTTACTTTTGTTTTTAATGAATAGCCTATAGTTCCAGAATGCTGGAGGGTGACCAAACCTACACTGTGGAAAAGCTGTTAGGAATTGTGATATGCTTAAAAGGAAAATGTTCTAAATTTATTTCACTTGTGTACAATTTCATTTTTGAAACTCACAAGTTTTCAAGAAATAAAAAAAGCAGTTACTAACCTAAGCCTACTTTTTTCATTTAACAGTATTTTATTGCAAATCAGATGGTGTAATTTTTTTAACAATATAACCCCCCAAAACATCAACACATTGTTCCTGAGATTAGTGGATTTTTGTACTGAACTGAGAGCCAAATGTGAATCGAAAACCGATTCTGAATTGAATCGTGCGACTTCTAAAGGCTCACAGTCTTATTATTCAGGTCATATCGGCTTGTGACTGTACCATTTACGAGGTGTAGGGCAGTTCTGGATTGACTAGACACACCTGCCCAGACTGTAACACCACCACCACCAAAGGCTCGTCTGGTGACAACAGTGGCTGATGCATAGCGCTCTCCTTGACGTCTCCAACTTCGCTGGCAGCCATTTCTGCTCGACGTGAATCGACTTTCATCAGAGAACAGCACTGAGGCCCGCGGGTCCTTTGTCCAGCGTAAGTGCTCCCTGGCCCATGCAAGACAATGACGCCTGTGCCTGGTGGTATCCTTCTGCACGGTGGCGCAGTGGTTAGCACTGCGGCAGCACAGTTTACCCTTGGCCGGGGGATTGTGGGGATCTTGGGATCGTGGGTTCGATCCCAGCCCCCGACCAACAGTGATCTGTGTGGAGTTTGCATGTTCTCCCCGTGTTGCGTGGGTTTACTCCGGGATTTCTCCGGTTTCCTCCCACATGCCAAAAACATGCATGTTAGGTTAATTGGCTGTTCTAAATTGTCCCTAGATATCTGTTTCCTATAGGCCCTTAGAATAGAGGGTTAGTATTAATGAAAGCGCTTTGAGTGGTCTTTGTGACTAGAAAAGCGCTATATAAGTGCAGGTTAGTTAGTTAGTTAGTTAAGGTACCCTTGCAGGTTGTCTACCACGCAGACCATGCTGATGTAAACGGTTTTGAATGGTCTGATGTGACACTTGGGTGCGTGTCACCTCCCTTAAATGTGCCTGGTGTTGAGTGGCATTCATCATCCAGTTCCATAGGGCACTGTTCACAATGAAGTGGTCATTAGTGTGGGATGTGGCCAAAGGACATCCACTTCTATGCCTTCCTGTGACTCTTCCAGTCTCTCTGTATCTCTGTTGCAACCTGCTGATGACACACTGTGACACTAAGTTCAGTGGCCACTTCTCTCTGAGAACATCCTGTTTGAAGCCTCGCAATGGCGAGGTACTGTTGATCAATTGTTAGGTGTTATCTTGGTCTCATGATGTCAAAATGTGAACAGCATGATGAAGAGGACTTTTTAAATACCAATTCTAAATGAACCAGAAAATTTATTGGTCGATCGATCAAACACCTGTTGTGAATTTCGCTGTTAAGCACCTTGTTGGAGAACAGCAAGTTAAGCAAAAAGTACTGAAACACTGAACAGTTGGACATGTGCATTCAAAAGGTTAGAGAAGGCCAAATTATGTTCACCTCTAAAGGTTATAGTGCATTTTAGGTGCATCCTGAAATTTCACCAGAAAGCCCAATATCCCTAACTTTTTGTGAGTAGTGTATATTAAATAAATCAGACTGATAAAGTGATTTTCACAGGTGTGCAGGCTTAAAGGAGTTTATTGATTTTTAATTAGGCTGAATGTGGGATGTTTACATAGGAAATGATATAATTTCCTTGAATATCATAATTTTTTGGAATATGTCCACTGAGACAGTGCCAGACTGTGACCTCCTCCACCCAGCAGCCAGTGTGGAATAGCTCTGGGTCTGTCTATGTGGGTCTACTCACGGGTTTATTTTGTTCACTTTTTCCCTCTGAATTTTTTTTTTTTTTTTTACTTGTTACCAGTCCATCAAGCAAAAATAAAATAAAATAAAGGTTAGGGACCACACAGCTAAGTGATTTTTTTGGGCAACCACTCTCTGGATATGGGGGGAAAGAGAGCAGGTGGGGGAGGTGTTATGTGGTCATATAGTTTGGCGTGAGGGAGCGGAGTGTTGAAGTTATGGGGCGGATGGAAAGGAGAAAGCAGACGGAGTATCGATGCAAATGATACTGGGTCATTGTGTGTGGCAGGTGAAAATATATTTATACATTTTAAAGTACCAAGATATCGCCCAGCCCTACCCACACCTAGGTATAAGAATCACCAGTTAACCCAGCTGCAAAATAACTGGTACTTTGAATACTGGAACCAGCCACAATAATACCAAAATTCTCTACCAAAACAAAACATACTTTCTCAGCTGGACTTTTTTTTTTAATGAAGCAACTATAGGCTACCTGAAGCCCGAGTTCTGCTGCAGGCAGGCTGCTACCACCTCCTCATTCTCCTGGCTGTTGACGGAGCAGGTGGAGTAGACCAGGCGCTTCAGGCGGGGGAATTTGAGTCCGTGGTTCAGGCAACGTAGCTGGAAGGAGGCCAAAGAGGCGAGACGTGCCTGTTCCTTCTCCTTATCCACAGAGGCGTCGTCCTGGAGACACACCATACCTGAAACACACACAGATCACCAAACCAAAGCTTTGGTTTTATAATAATAACGGCTTGATCAAGCAAAGATGACTCCATACATTTCTCATTCATAAAGTACCAACTTAACTTTTATAAAATCAACTTTTAAGTGTAGGGGAGGGGGCTAGAGCTGGAGGCTACCATATTTACTCCTGTGAATGGGGAAAAATTGATTTTCATTTTTCACCATTGTCCAAACCAGTTAATTCAGATTTGGATTTAAAACTGATATATTGCCCAGCCCTCAGTGTAGTCACCAGCGATGGGCCATATGATACCATATGAGAAGCTACAGCTCCTTCAGAACTCTGCAGCCTGGATCATCCAAGGAGCACATCACCCCGTCCTCCAACAACTTTACTGGCTCCCAATAAAGGACAGAATAAACTTCAAGATACTGCTCCTCACCTTCACAGCCCTCCATAATCTGGCCCCTCCATATACTTGTCTGAACTCCTCCACATCGTCACCCCTAGCCACTCTCTCGGGTCCTCCTCTTCCCCTCACCTCGCCGTCCCTTCTGCCCACCTCACCACTATGGGGAATAGAGCCTTCAGTCGCTCTGCTCCCCGGCTCTGGAACTCACTCCCATCAGACATCTGCAATATTGACTCGCTCCTATTATTTAAATCCAGACTCAAAGCTCATTTGTTTAAACAAGCTTACTCTCTTTGATAATTTATTTTTTAATTCACTGCCCTTGGTTTGTTAACTAAGCTTTGTTATTGTATTTTAAATCTGTTTTTAATGTTTTAATGCTCTTTTTGTAAGGGGACCTTGGGGTGGACAGGCGCCTAACGGCTGAGCTGACGAGGATAGCCATTAGCAGCTAACAGTGATTGAGTTTTGTGTCAGTCCCTGCTAGTTTAAGTGCACTTCACATGGGTGGGGGCGGGGGGGAGAGACAGACACCCCGGGTATGACAAATACTTAACGCATGGGTGTGGTCAAAAAAGTAAAATTACACAAAAAAGTTTCAAATTTAAGATGCAAAAATAGTTCATTTACAAGAACAAAGTTGTAAATTTACAAATGTAATAAATCAATGAGAAAAAGTTACAAATTTAAGAGAAAAGCTGCAAAATGTAAAGAATAAAAAAGCATTTAAAGTCAGCACTGGCGCTTCAAATGCATTTTGTTCAATTGTGTAGCATGATATGGTGGGGATTGTGAATTAAAAGAGACAAGTCTCTCTTTTTTTCCACGTTTGGGGACATGTACCCCATTCCTCCGCCGTTATTTGTGCATATGGCATGCTGAGAGGGATTCAGGTCCCCAAGCTACTTGTACCGTGGGAGAAACTGAGTGAATAAAACAACTTTTTAATAGAGCCTGTACTCTCAAATCAGTGGCAAATACTCTTGGCTTTATGACTTTAACCCTTTATAACCCTAACCCATTTAAAATAAAAATATCCATTATTTAAAACAACAATTTTGAAGCTACAGCAGACAACAGTGTGTGCCACAATTACACAAATATCACAGCAGCTGAGAGTGAGGGGTTTCTTTAAAAGCATTTTTTCCACTTACTCCCCTGGAATCTGCAGCGGCTCTCTGACCAGCCCTGGCTGTTGTGAAGTTGACAGCAGCCTGTCCTGTTAATCCAAACCCGGCTCCTCTGCTGCTGTGTGTTGAAATGTTATCCAGTCTACTTTCGCATTTAACAGTATGTTGAAGGATAGGTTTTTGCACTTGTGTAGTCTTTTTCCTTGCTGCGGTCCGTTTCTCCACCCTGCTGATTTGAAGCAGGCGGGTGGATTTCAAGCTCACTTGCCACTGGAACTTGTTCTGACTCTCCCCAGTACCCCAGAAGGATGAGGCATTTCGCTCTCCACAGCGCATGCACTCTGGGGGGGCTTGGCATCTTTTTCTGCTCTTTTTCTTTAGTTTTGGTTGAAAGGAGGCAATAAGTGACCGCGTGCGCCCCACCCCAGATGGCGACGCCACTACATTTCATAAAATAAACTTCCACTGAAAAGGACTGCTGAGTTATCAAATAATTGACAACTAATTTAATTTAGTTGACTAAATTCTTATCGAAAGTCAAATAATTGACAATTACTTGCAGCCAACAAACGCCATTAGACCTGTGTACAGGGGTGTGAGGAGATGTTTTCTTGACCTCACCTCGGTGTTCTGTGGTTGGTTTTGTTTGGGGTGACCATGGTTGGTCTCATGGTGACACTTTGCATTGGCAGACAGCAGCCTAAACTGAGAAGAAACGGCTGAGAGAGGCGCGCTTGACACGACAACGGTCAGCCGGCTGCGTGTGCCCACAGTCACGGCACAGAGACAGAGAGTAGAAATTAATCTGAAGGCTGTCTGTGATTATGCTAACAAATTAGATTAATTTCAAAGCTGCAGCAGACAAACACGTGTGCCACAATTACACAAAAATCGCAGAATCTGAAAAGTGAGAAGAAAAAGAACACTTCCTCACTCATTCCCACAGAGTCTGTAGCACTCTGACCATCTTGGCTGCTGGAGACAACCGTTCGGTGCAGCCCCCACTCAGCTCCACTCTGTGCTCATTCATACATCCTGGTTTACCTTGCATTAACGTGCACCTCTGCTCCTCTTTTTCGCCGTGACAGCTTCCTCCAAATGTGAAATGTCGGGTGCATTTTGCAGCCCAGTCCATTAAAATGGAAGACAACAGCAACAACTATTGAACTATATACTGTAGGTCAGTGTATTCCTACCAACCACTGATCTGCACTGCGTTTGACACGGGACGACAACATTAAAAGACTGCTGCCGATGACGCTCAGCTAATCAACAGTGGCCGGCATCAAAGGAATCATGGTGTTCATGCATTTACTTACTTACTTAGACCCAGAGCAGGAGAGCTACTCCGGCTGCTACTCACAGGAGAGCAAGTGTTGCCATCTTCACTACTGTGGGAGCATTTAAAAAAACAAACAAACAAACATATTTTTGGCCGTTTTTCAGATTTTACGACCTGCGCTCTCTGTCTGCTGGTGGAAGTGTCTGACTATTTGTGCGCATGTGTCTACTGTATGTATGTGTGTTTTGATTACAAAAATTTACTCAAGTCAGAGTTTAAAAAAAGTATCCTACAATAAAACTATTTACAAAAGTGCAATTTTGCGAAAAAAATGAATTGAGTACATGTACTTCAGTAAATGTAACTATAGTTATTGCCGCCGCTGAAGAGCAAAGGAAAAATTAGGAACACCACCAAAAAACAAAACCCTACACCCAGAGCCATTTCTGCTATAAAGCACACACACGTTAACTATCAACTTTTTGGAGGGGAAAAAATTAAAATTACATTTATATATTTTCTTCCTCATAAATTTGCAACTTTTTCTCAAATTTACTACTTTTTTTTGTAAGTTTACAATCTTTTCTCTGTATTTTTTTTTCACAAATTTGCTACTTTTTTCCTATAAATTTGCAATTATGTTCTCAAAACGGATCAAAAATCAGTTATATCTACCTGACCCACTGCAGGAGGGATCCAGCAGGAGGTACTCCACATCTTTATACTTAGGACTCAGAGGGTCCACTTTCAGGAAGTCCTGGTTGGCCAGCTGCTGACAGGTGACCCCGGCTCGCAGCAGCAAAGTGGACATGGTGGCCAAGCGCTTGGCATCGAGATCAAAGGCAAAGAGCCTTCCCTGGTTCTTCATGATAGCTGCCAGGTGGCTGGTCTTGTTGCCAGGGGCAGCACAGGCATCAATGACATGGCTTCCAGGTGGAGGGCTGAGGAGATGAGCGGGGAGGCAGCTGGCTTTGTCCTGCAGAATGATGTGACCTGCCTTGTACAGGAAGTGGTCGTGGAAGTCAGTTTTAGGAGAGAACACCAGTACATCCTGTAGGTGAATGTCCCTCACAAAGACCTTCCCCTTCAGTGTCAGGTCCTCCAGTCTGGAGGCCTGGCCCAGATAAGCGAAGCTGTCCCTTTTTAGGTAGTCCACGACATCATCCACGGTGGTCTTCAGGGTGTTCACACGGGCATACCTGGGCAGCTGGTCCCCTTCAGGTTGCTGGGCACTAGCTGGAAGCAGATCCACGTTCCTGCTGACCCCCTGTTTCACCTTCATTCGGGCCAGCTCTGCCTGCAGCCTGGGGCGGTGCTTCATCATCATGGTCTTCCACGTGCCGCCGCACTTCAGCCCCTGGCCCAGCAGCAGGTCGTAGAGCAGCACCTTGGCCAAGTGCACCTTCAGCTTGGTCAGCTTCAGTAGCTTGGTGGACACGATGATCTCCTCCAGGATGGAGGAGAACTTCTGGGTCTCACAGACCAGCGCGAACAGCTGCTTAATGTTGGTAAACTTACTGTCATAGATGAGGGTTTTTAGAGCGCCCTGTTTCCTCTCCGCCTTCTCCAGAATCTCTGCAGCTTTCACGTACAGAGCCATGATGGAAAACCTCAGACTGGGACACTAGTTTATAAACTCCTCACTGGATTTTTTTTAATTTTTAATTGACCTAAAACATTTCCGCCTCCTCTGTCTTATTTAACGCCCACCGTACAACATTTAGTCGCTTTATTTTCCGAATCAATCCCTCATAACTTTAGCTTTTCTGTAGCTAGCTATTTCTCCGTACACACGTGAAAAGATAACCCATGCTCCGGAAGCAGAAACTGACGCACGACTTACGTCCAACGTCATCCGCCTGCCTTCTTTCTTTGGCCGAATCAGTCTCCTTTCTAAACCCTCAAGCCCTGAGCCCTTGTAGGCTGCCGCCATCAGTTGTGCTCAAGTGTGCGAATCTAAGGGGGGATGAAGTGGCTCAAAATGGTAGAAATGGGGCACACTTACCTTGGCAACACAAAGTTTTTTTTATTTAATTTACTTGATTAAAAGGATTAGGAAACAAAAATAGTTTATATAAGAGATTACAAAAATAAAAATCACAGGACAAAATAAAAACTGATTCCAGACAAAACTAAAATCAGAAACAAACAGGGTTTACTGACAATGGATAAAAGGAAGTGATCCTGAAAGTTCAAGGCTGTGTGTGTGTTTCAGGGTCTTTAGAGGTTTTTGTGCAACTTCTTAAATAAAATCCCAATTCAGTTTTAAATTATTGCATTCTCCTTCATTTTTGCCCATCTACATTTATAATTGTAACATTTTCTTAATTCAATTCAATTCAACTTTATTTATATAGCGCCATTTCACAACAACAGTCATCTCATAGCACTATCAACTGTAGGGAGGACCCCCACAGTTGCAGAAAGACCCCAGCAATCAGGCGATCCCCTGTGAGCAAGCACTTGGCGACGGTGGAGAGGAAAAACTCCCTTTTAACAGGAAGAAACCTCCAGCAGAACCAGGCTCAGGGAGGGGCAGTCATCTGCTGCGACTGGCTGGGGGGTGAGGGGATAGAGAAGAAGAAAAGAACAGACATGTAGAGAGCAAACAGCACGATGGGGACTCAATCTATGGGAGAGAACAAACAAATGTTAATGACCAGCAAAAAAAAAATATTTCATAGAGAGTGAGGAAAGGAGTGAGGCCCAGTGCATTACTGGAGGTCCCCCGGCTGACTAAACCTATTAGCAGCATAACTAAGGGAGGGTTCAGAAAACACATGATCCCTCCCTAATTGTAGGCTATATCAAAAAGGTAGGTTTTAGCCCTATTCTTAAAAACAGAGATCGAGTCTGACTCCCGAATCCAGATTGGCAGCTGATTCCACAGGAGAGGAGCTTGATAACTGAAGGCTCTGCCTCCCATTGTACTTTTGGAGATTCTAGGTATTACAAGTAAACCTGCATTTTGGGAGCGTAGTGCTCTGTTAGGATGATACGGTAGTATCAGATCTTTTAAATAAAAAGGAGCCTGATTGTTTAGAGCTTTGTAAGTAAGAAGAAGGATTTTAAACTTAATTCTAAACTCTATGGGAAGCCAATGAAGGGAGGCCAGAACCGGAGAGATATGATCTCTCTTTCTAGTACCTGTTAAAACTCTTGCTGCAGCATTTTGGATCAGCTGAAGACTTTTTAAAGATGTTTTAGGACAACCTGATAATAAAGAATTACAATAATCTAATCTCGAGCTAACAAAAGCGTGGATCAGCTTCTCAGCATCACTCTGAGACAAGATGCTCCTAATCTTGGCAATATTACGCAAATGATAGAAGGCAGTCTTAGAAACAAATTTAATATGTGAATTGAAGGACAAATCCTGATCAAAAATAACTCCAAGGTTCCTCACAGAGCTATTAAGAGAAAGAGTAACTGCATCCAAACTGAAAGTTTGATTTGGAAAGGAATTTCTAAGGTTTTTTGGACCAACAAGAATGACTTCAGTCTTATCTGAATTTAATAGCAGGAAATTACAAGTCATCCAAACTTTGATTTCCTTAAGACAGGCTTCTAACTTGGCTAATTGATTAGTATCATCTGGCTTCATTGACAGGTATAATTGTGTGTCATCTGCATAACAGTGAAAATGTATACAGTGCTTTCTAATAATGTTGCCTAACGGAAGCATATATAAACTAAAAAGAGTAGGGCCAAGCACAGATCCCTGTGGAACTCCATGACTAAGCTTTGAGCTGAGAGAAAACTCATCATTTACATGAACAAACTGGAACCTATCAGATAAATAAGATCTAAACCACTGCAACGAAGTTCCATTAAGTCCAACATAGTGTTCTAATCTATCAAGTAGAATATTATGATCAATAGTATCAAAAGCTGCACTAAGATCTAAAAGGACAAGTACAGAAACTAGTCCATTATCAGATGCAATGAGGAGGTCGTTAGTGACCTTCGCTAAGGCTGTTTCAGTGCTATGATGGATTCTAAACCCAGATTGAAACTCCTCAAATAAACCATTTCCCTGCAGGTGGTCAAATAATTGCATAGCAACAACTCTTTCTAAGATACAACTCTTTCTAAGATATCTTATCTTAGAAAGATATCTTATCTATCTTATTGAAATAAAGGCGATAAAATTATGTATTTTATTTAACCTTTATTTATACAGGGTAGTTCCACTGAGAGGCAACTTCTCTTTTTCAAGGACGCCCTGTTCACACTCACACAGTTACACATTCACACCAGGAAGCTGCCCAGTGCAACCACAGACTGACCTGTGGCCACTGAGCAGCTCCACTGGAGCAGTTGGGGTTAAGGGCCTTGCTCAAGGGCACCACAGTGGGGTTAAGGAGGGTGGGGCAAACACTGCTATGTTATCTGTTAGACCCAGATCTAATCCTGCCGGTCCACGGATTGAACCAGCAACTCTCCACTCACCAGTCCACATCCCTAACCATTAGGCCACCACTGCCCACAAATTTAATTTTCAGTGTTATCATTTTAATATAAATATTTTTTAATCTGGGTGGCGCGGTGGCGGAGTGGTTAGCATCGTGTCAACACAGCAACTCACCCTTGGCCGGGGGATCCTGGGTTCGATCCCAGCCCCTGACCAACAGTGATCTGTGTGGAGTTTATCAAATCAAATCAAACTTTGTCATATTGCTGTACATACAACTGTAGTGCAGGCAAGATGAAATTGTGTTTCTCTCGGCATCCATATAAGAAGCAGCAAGATTAAGACACACTCCCACATAGCTCCACCCCCACATCCATTCACACATCCCTGAGACATACTTGGGGAAAAAAAATAACTAACTATAATATACAAAATGTCCATAGGTGCAGTAGTGTGTATGAGAGATTCCGGGTCAGCTGTTCAGCATCCTGACAGCTTGTGGGAGGAAGCTGTTGATCAGTCTGGTGGTTCTGCCTCTGATGCTCCGGAATCGTTTACCAGATGGAAGAAGTTCAAAGTGTTTATGCAGAGGGTGAGAACGGTCCTTGACAATGTTCAGTGCCCTGCTCCTACAACGGTTCTGAAAAAGTTCTTGGACAGAGGGGAGGGAGACTCCAATTACCCTCTCCGCCCCCTTGACTATCCTCTGCAGGGCTTTTTTGTCTGACATACTGCAGCTGGAGTACCATGTAGCAATGCAGTACGTCAGAACACTCTCCACCACACCTCTGTAGAAGGTCCTGAGGATGCAGATGGGGAGAGAGGCCTGTTTGAGTTTCCTCAAGAAGTGTAGTCTCTGCTGAGCCCGCTTCCTGATCTCCAAGGAATTCTTGTTTCAGGTCAGGTCCTGCGAGATCTGCACTCCGAGGAACTTGATGTTCTCTACTCTCTCCACTAAACGGCCGCCGATGCTGAGGGGGACGTGCTCAGGCTGTGACCGCCGGAAGTCGATAATCATCTCCTTCGTTTTGTCCACGTTGAGCACCAGATTGTTCTCCCTGCACCAGCCCTCCAGGTCTCTCACTTCTTCCCTGTACATTGATTCCTCATCCCTCTGAATAAGTCCCACCACCGTGGTGTCATCTGCAAACTTAATAATCTGGTTCCCCTCGTGTCTGAATACACAGTCATGTGTTAGAAGTGTAAACAACAGTGGACTGAGTACACAGCCTTGAGGGGTTCCGGTACTCAGCGTGACAGAGTTGGAGATGTTGTTTCCAACCCGGACAGACTGAGGTCTCTCAGTCAGGAAATCCAGGATCCAGAGACATGTGGCGGTGTTCAGACCGAGAAGGAGTAATTTCTCCATCAGTCTCTGGGGAATAATGGTGTTGAATGCTGAACTGAAATCAATGTACAGGAGTCTGGCGTAGGTGTCTTTCTGGTCCAGGTGGGTGATGACAGAGTGTAGGGTGGTGACTATAGCATCCTCCGTGGAGCGGTTTGAACGATATGCAAACTGGAGCGGGTCGTGTGATGCAGGGAGGCAGGCTGTGATGTGTGGTTTGACAAGCCGTTCAAAACACTTCATCACAATTGGTGTAAGTGCAGCAGGACGATAGTCATTCAAACAGGACACAACTGGTTTCTTTGCCACCGGTAATCATAAGCCCTGGATGACTGCAGAGGTGCGCTCGCTGCTTACAGCCAGAGATGCAGCCTTCAGAGTGAAGGACAGGATTGCCCTCCGTTCAGCCAGGTCTGCGCTTTCAAAGGGAATTAAGGCGGCAAAGCGCGCCTATGCGGAGAAAATCCAGGGACACCTCTGTGACACTAGGAACACCAAGCAGATGTGGCAGGGAGTTCGGACACTGACGGGCTTTAAGTCTAGGCAGGGGGTCGATGATGACGACGCTTCACTTCCAGACAGGCTTAACGGTTTAACATGTTTAACATGTTAACATGTTCTCCCCGTGTCTGCGTGGGTTTACTCCGGGAGTTCTCCGGTTTCTTCCCACATGCCAAAAACATGCAAGTTGGGTTAACTGGCATCAAACTGGGGATTCTAAATTGTCCTTAGGTATGACTGTGAGTGAATGGTTGTCTGTCTCTCTGCGTTGGCCCTGCGATGGACTGGCGATCTGTCCAGGGTGTACCCTGCCTCTCGCCCAAAGATGCTGGGATAGGCTCCAGCCCCCCCGCAACCCAAAAAGGATTAAGAAGAAGAAGATGGATGGATGTATATTTTTAATCTATTTATTTTAATCATACTTTTAATTTGTGTGACATGAAAACATGTGACCAACTATTGTGGGTTGTTATGTCTGTATATGGAGCCAAGGGTGAGGCCAGATGTCGTGCTGAACACATGTTTATTAAAGAGGCACTATATTACACAGTTGCAGCCGTTAGGCCGAAGAGGTGGCAAAGAGACCGCCCCTCCTGCCCACTGCCCTCTGATAGTCACGGGTGGTGGTTGAACTGGAAGGTGGAGCCGCCACCCATACCTATAAAAGTCTAAACTATATACAACATTGTCCCCTCCTTCACAAAAGTCCAAAACACACATACACAATTTAGACCCACCCCGATTTAGGACCCAAATCACGCACTAAAATGACGAAAACAATATATCACAAGCGGCCTAACACATTCACACCAAAACAACTAAAACTAGGGGAGACGGGTGGACTGCCGCCATACCCCCACACGGCTAGGTGGATTATTCTGCCGCAGGTATTAAATAAGAAAGTCTATACACTAAAATATCACCGTGTTTCCTAAACTAAATAAAACATACAAAATAATCCCCCAGAATTACATACACACAAACAACAAATTACACTTAACACATGCATACAAATGAACCTATGACACACATGGCTGAAGGATAAATAGGCCAGCCGGCCCCCCCTGGACTGTCCTTTCATCAGTCCACCCCGGAAGCGGACTGCCTCCCGGGCTGCAGCAAGTCGCCTCAGCACCGGTGTGCCTCCTCTTCTTCCACCATCGGATGTTTCACTCGTCCAGGCCCACCACTCACAGTCTCCTCCACCTGCCGTTTGGCCTTTGTGCCTCCCATTAGCACTCATGTACATGCGTATGCGAGTTAGAAAGAAATATGACATGTCACCCTTTGAGATTTTGTTTGCTCACCCCCCATTTTTTAGGTTTCTCTGCGGAAATGAAGACACCGCCTCCTCTAACCACTTCTCATTTTGAAAATGCCATGTTATCCTATTGCTCTGCATTGTCCTGCCAACTTCAAAACATTTCACAGCAGGTAAAGGCTGCCCTGCTCAGGCCAGCAGAGGGAGTCCTCCACAACATACGACCAGGTGACTGGGTGGCGGTTAAGAGTTTCAAGCGGAAGAACTGGCACAGCAAACGGTGGCTGGGTCCATACCAGGTCCTTCTGACGATGTACACAGCTGTGAAGATAAGCTGAAAGGGCAACGTGGATCCACACAATGCATTGCAGAAAGGTCCCAGGAGTCAAGCCAGGAGAACCCAGACCAGACTAGGAATAGAAGCAGAGGGTGGTTAACCACAGCCACCACCCCACGCTGCAGACTAGGATGAGAAGAAGCAGAGCCGTGTCAAGCCAGAATAACTCAGACCAGACCAGTAGTAAGAAGCAGATGGTGATTAGCCACAATCACCACCCTGCGTTGTAGAAGAGGACGAGAAGAAGCAGACATCGCACTATTGCATTTGACAGCTGTCACAAACAACCTGAGAGCACGCCGAACACTACTCAGTAGAAACATAGAGCATACATCTCATTTACACTGATACTGATATGATGAACGAGGGGCAGACTGGACATTTATTGCAGCATGAGGCTGCTCAAGAGGATCACTATCACAGATGCCGAAAATATTGTCAAGCTTGGACCACGACAGACATGATATATGTGGGTGGCCCTGTCGTTTTCCTGCTTGGGCTGACCATATACTCATCGGTTCACCGCTCTGCCCCATCAGCCGATTTGCTCCAAACAAGATGCCCAGTGCATGATTCCAATAATTACTCTATTGACACATATGATAACGACGACTGCGGTGACTGTGTCAATAAAGGCAAATTAGTGTATAAATCAGATAACCCTCCCAATACCTGCCACATTATATCCCACCTTTGCTTGCTTGCCCTTCATTGAGTGCGTATCCGGATGCAGCCTCTTGTGACTTTTCACACATGCCACTATTCTACGTCACTGTCCATTTTTTTTTATTACTTATTTTGTACCCGTAGGTAGATTTGTTTTGCAGTCTGGTGACAAGCCACCAGCTGCCGGTCGCTGCGTGCGCAAGCGCCCCGTGTACCTAACCCGCATGTTTTTGGTATGTGGGAGGAAACCGGAGAAATCCCGGAGTAAACCTACGCAACACGGGAGAACATGCAAACTCCACACAGATCACTGTTGGTCGGGGGCAGGGATCGAACCCACAATCTCACGATCCCTGCGATCCCCCGGCCGAGGGTAAACTGTGCTGCCACAGTGCTAACCACTGCGCCACCGTGCAGCGGTGTCCATGATGTGATAGTTCGAACCTAATAGGGTTTTTTTTTTTTTTTTTCGGTTCCGGTTCCGCCGGACCGGCGGCGCCACACGAGTCGGCTGCCTGTTGCAACAGCCTTTTCTTTTTATCTTCCTTCTTCTTTCTACACCTTTCACTCTGTATATATATATCACGGACGCACGGATCGCCCCGGGGGTCTCCCGGGTCGGCGGACGGAGCCACGGTTTGCAGCGGGAGACGTTACAGCGGGGAGGAGCTAGTGCTAGCTAGCACTTGGCCGCCGCCCGGTGCTAATGGGAAACTCGACATACCGGGAGCTGTAGCGAAAACGATGCGGGTGCCGGGCTGGAGTTTAGGCGGCGTGAAAGAAATATAAGACAGAATAATAAAGAGCAATGGCAAGAACCAAGCAGACCGCCCGTAAAATCTACTGGAGGAAGAAGCCCCCCTCCCCCCAGGAGACAGCTAGCCACCAGGGCTGCTCGGAGAGGCGCTCTGGCCACCGGCAGAGTGAAGAGGCCTCGCCGTCACAGGCCCGTGGCTCTGAGAGAGATCCGTCGCTGCCAGAAATCCACGGAGCTGCTCATCCGTAAGCTGCCCGTCCAGCGCCTGGTGAGGGAGATCGCTCAGGACTTCAAGACCGTCCTGCGTTTCCTGAGCTTCGCCGTCATGGCTCTGCAGGAGACCAGCGAGGCCCACCTGGTGGGTCTCTTCTTCGCTAAGGGGGTCACCATCATGCCCAAACACTTCCAGCTGGCCCGCTGCATCCGCGGAGAGAGAGCTTAGACTTTCTGCTGCACATTCACCAGCCATAATGCTCTGCACTGTGTGTCTATATATATATACATTTATAGTAATATGGACATATGTTTACTAGATGTTTTTTTTTTTTTCTTGCCTTCTGATTGTTGCTCTGAGTGTTGCTGTCCCTATGCTGTTGCAATCCTGGAATTTCCCCATTGTGGGACTAATAAAGGCTCATCTTATCTTATCTTAATAGGGTGTACTCTCACTGATGTTTGCTTTGACCGTCTTGTACATTATGTGTGATCATATATGATCAAGAGAAGGGAACTGTGGTGGAAATTTATTATTCACATTCTGATCATGGTGGAAATGTACTGCTATATACCAATCTGTTGCGCAATTTAGGTGATGTGCAGTTATGTTTAAATGTCCTTCTTCCCCTGGACAATTGCTGCCAATACATGCCCTTTGTGTTGTGGTGACCCACCACAATCTACATGGACATTCAGCCTTCACACTCAGCTAGATGGCAGGAAGCAGAACAATTTGCATACGGACAGAGAACCCTTAGGAGACAATCAGAACAATGGATATTGTTATACATCCCTAGATTAAGGAGAGGAAGTCCGGGCCCAGTTAATCACACGATTGATATGTATTGACTGATATTTAGATCAATATGCAAATGTGCCATGCATTCTCTCTTGTCTGTATAAAAGAGCTTACTATACATGCCACAGACACGCACACACAGGACGCACACACACACAGCACAGTGCTACAGTGTGTCTCATGATGGAGGAAAAACTCTGAAACCTTCCAGCTCGTAGCATCTCGCCTGAACTTATTTGTTCCTCCACACTGGTGACCCTTGACGAAGAATGGAACATGAGGCGAACACCCCGGAAATGACCCCAACTGGGAAAGCCCCAGAACGCGTCATGGTGCGACCCTCGCCTGATCTCTTCCCTCCACGCTGGTGACCTAACAAGAGAGAATGACTGTCTGCTCCCTCTCACCACACTGTGGACACAGAGGACCAGAGAATGCCTGCAACCTCTTCATCCTCACCGGAGCGCAGCGCTGGGACCAAAACGCACCACGAACGACACGAGCGAGCAAAGGAAGCAGCCTGAACGGGGACAATCGTCAATGCCGACTGCGCTAATTTCCACCAAGCTCCCCGACTCTGACTAAACTCCGGACAGCAGACCTCCCGCACACTGAAGCCCTGCACGCTCACCGCAGGATTATGAGGACAGCGCAACTGCCAGTTATGTGGTCACTGCGCCAAGCGCGTGCCACGCACGGAACAAAACTGGCTCCACAGACTGATACATCGTCCTCCGCCGCTGCACATGCCCGAGAAAAATGGCCGATCGCCACCCTCGGAACCTTCAGGGCTGCTCAAGCACCTGGAGCAGATGTGCAGCCCGCACACAGGACATTGTATGGGTTTCTCAGCCACGGCGCACAACGGGAATTTTGACAATTGCTTTCCCCGATGACTTTAGGGCTGCTTGCCGCACCTAAAGCCAAACCACATCACACCCTCACACAGCTGCAGTTGTTTCACAGCCGCTACGCATCCTCGGGGAATTTGGCCGCTTGCCTTCCACACATCCTCACTGGATCGAGCCGCGGGAGGAGTCAGATAAAATGTTTTTTTCACAGCCGCTGTGGATCTCCGCCACGTTTAACGGGAAAGTCCCTCACCATCGTGGATCCACACGCAATTTTTGCGCAGCCCAGACACCTTTGACGTCCCGGGCCGGCACTTGCTTACTCCCACCCCCCTCCCCCTCCTCCTGCACAGCGCTTTTCCCGCACCTCGCTCCCTAAAACCGGCCGATCGCTGTCTTGTTCCATTACGCACGAAACACACCGGCTGGTGCGCCCACGATCCACGGCAGTTCAACGTGCTGGAACTCGGAGCGGAGCACAC
The DNA here is from genome assembly GCA_020510985.1 of Pholidichthys leucotaenia. Taxonomy (NCBI): domain Eukaryota; kingdom Metazoa; phylum Chordata; class Actinopteri; order Cichliformes; family Pholidichthyidae; genus Pholidichthys; species Pholidichthys leucotaenia. The sequence goes on along the minus strand of CM035843.1, from coordinate 356,251,351 downwards.
TGCCCTTTTCACCCCTCCCCCGTCCCCCTCACGGACTGACATGCCCTCCGACAGTTCTACCGGAGCTGGAGCCAAACGGAGGGGGGGGGGGATCACACCCCCTGCTGAGTGTTCTGGGGGGAGCCCTGCGGTGACCCACCACAATCAACATGGACATTCAGCCTTCACACAGCTAGGCGGCAGGAAGCAGAACAATTTGCATACGGACAGAGAGCCCCTAGGAGACAATCAGAACAATGGCTATTGTTATACATCCCTGGATTAAGTAGAGGAAGTCCAGGCCCAGTTAATCATGCGATTGATATGTATTGACTGATATGTACAGTGGGGCAAAAAAGTATTTAGTCAGCCACCAATTGTGCAAGTTCTCCCACTTAAAAGATGAGAGAGGTCTCTAATTTTCATCATAGGTATACCTCAACTATGAGAGACAAAATGAGAAAAAAAAAAAATCCAGAAAATCACACTGAAGGATTTTTAATGAATTAATTGGTAAATTCCTTGGTAAAATAAGTATTTGGTCACCTACAAACAAGCAAGATTTCTGGCTCTCACAGACCTGCAACTTCTTCTTTAAGAGGCTCCTCTGTCCTCCACTCGTTACCTGTATTAATGGCACCTGTTTGAACTCATTATCAGTATAAAAGACACCTGTCCACAACCTCAAACAGTCAGACTCCAAGCTCCACTATGGCCAAGACCAAAGAGCTGTCAAAGGACACCAGAAACAAAATTGTAGGCCTGCACCAGGCTGGGAAGACTGAATCTGCAATAGGTAAGCAGCTTGGTGTGAAGAAATCAACTGTGGGAGCAATTATTAGAAAATGGAAGACATACAAGACCACTGATAATCTCCCTCGATCTGGGGCTCCATGTAAGATCTCACCCCGTGAGGTCAAAATGATCACGAGAACGATGAGCAAAAATCCCAGAACCACACGGGGGGACCTAGTGAATGACCTGCAGAGAGCTGGGACCAAAGTAACATAGGCTACATCAGTAACACACTAGGCCGCCAGGGACTCAAATCCTGCAGTGCCAGACGTGTCCCCCTGCTTAAGCGGGGAGCTGAGGCCTCGATAGTCCGGCTTTGGGAGTGAGCTGCGGGGAAAGCTCGCTGCAGGCAGCGGTGGAGGGAGGGGGGGTGGGGGTAGCCAGTGCCGGCCCGGGACGCCGAAATTGTCTGGGCCGCGCAAAAATTGCCTGTGGATCCGCGATGTTGAGGGGCTGTCCCGTTGAACGTGCGGAGGTCCACAGCAGCTGTAAGAAGAAAAATTAGTCTCTGACTCCTCTCGCGGTCATGAAGAAAAAAAAAAAGGAGCTGCAGCAGTGTGGGACTTGGCGTGTTGACTTTAGGTGCGCACGCAGTCCTAAAGTCCTCGGGGACAGCTGACGGCTGAATTCCCTTGTGCGCCGTGGCTGAGACCCGTACAAAATCCTGTGAGCGAGCTGCGTGCATGCTTCAGGTGTGTGAGCAGCCCTGAAGGTTCTGTGTGCAGCGGCGGAGGACGATGGCGGTCTGTGGAGCCGTTATTGTCCCGTGCGTGATGCGCTGTCCTCGTAACCCCCCTGTGTGCGTGCGGGGTTCGGTGCATGGCAGGACTGCTGTAGAGGCGAGTCAGGGTCAGGGAGCTTGCTGGAGATCAGCGTTGTCGGCGCCGATGGTCATCCCTGCTGAAGCTGTTTGTGTCGTTCGCTGGTGGTGCGTTGGAGCGGTGAGAGGAAGTAGACGATCTTTGTCCCTCGGGCTTGTGCAGATGCGTTGGAGCGGTGAGAGGGAGTAGACGATCTTTGTCCCTCGGCTCGCGTAGATGCATAGGAGCGGTGAGAGGGAGGAGATGATCCTTGTTCCTCGGGCTCGTGTAGATGCGTAGGAGCGGTGAGAGGGAGGAGGAGCGGTGAGAGGGAGAAGACGTTCTGTGTCCCTCGGCCTGTCCAGCGTGGATGTCCCGATCTCAGGCGAGGGTCGCACCATGACGCTTTCTGCAGCCTTCACGGTCATGGGTGATCTCCGAGGGAGTTCGCCTGGTGGTGGCTCTGCGTCAAGGTCTCCCTGTAGCAGAAGGGAGGGCAGATCATTTGCGTCAGGCTGCTGCGTCCGCTTGTTGTCGGAGAGTCACCGCCGGGGGCTGCCAGCGTGTTCTTTTCTTGGTCGGGTCACCAGTGTGGCGGCATGAAATAATAAGCAGCGAACTGAGAGTTTTTAAGGGAGTTTATTAATCATACCGCCATCACAACACCCACTCTAGCGCCATGCAGGCGCGCCGGAGCGGGTCCGGCGGCTCTCGTCAGGAGACACGGAATGCGTGTGTCAGAAGCGGTGGTCAGAGAGAGAGAAAGAGTTACAGAGCGATGCAGTTTAAATACCCCACTACAGACAATGCATTCACAGCAGTAGGCATGGACATTTGCATTTGAGAGTCACCCATAACAATAGGAAGATTACTGGCAGGAAAGAGCTAGACAAAGGGAGGCTGCCTATTGATATCAATACACACATCTCATTGTTCTGCCAATTGCTCCAGCTGAACGCTCTGCTTGTCCCAGTCTGTTGTGGGGGTCACCCACACTGGTAGGAATAGGGTCTAAAAGACAAGTTGAAGGCTTGGATGAAGAAACTATTTTATCGAATTCTAAAAGGTCAGTTGGAGTAAACTCATCCAAACATATCAATTGAAGGAGTTGTAGTAGTTACTGTATTTAAGTTAACGGTGGGAAGAATCTGACTGATTTTATCTCCGATAGATGAAATTTTATTACTGAAAAAGTTCATAAAGTCCTAACTAGTAAACTCTAAGGGAACGCTAGGTTGACAGAATCCTGACTCTTCGTCAGCCTGGCTACAGTGCTGAAAAGAAACCTGAGATTGTTCTTGTTCTCTTCTATTAATGCGGAATAACAACTTGTTCTAGCTTTCCTAAGAGATTTTTTTTTTTTTTTAATAAATTAGAAGATGATTTCTCCTAGCTTAAATAGATTTAATCTAATTTAGTGGAGCACCATTTTCTTTCTAATTGACGAGTCAATTTAATTATTTACTAATTTAGTAAAAATCCATGGGGTATTAAATATCTCCATGACTGCATAGGTATTAACATAAAATTGATATTCTAAGTACAGTAAAATATACACTACTGTATGTAACTTTGCCTTTTTCCAATATTTAGGACTGCCCTTTTTTGGGGGTTGAGCACCTGCCCCCCAAAATGTCTGTGCAATCCTTACCCCATCTGTATAAATGAGTAAGAGATTTTCTCCACCAAACAGTAAAATGCATTCACTAAATCAGCATTTCCTCTCTTTCTGAATCTAACAAGTTCCTATCAGGTAAGATATGTTTCCATGGAGCTGTTGTGGGGACATACGACTGTATCGTATCATGTAATGAGATTCTCCCAACATTCCATCAGCCTGCCCATTCAGCAGCACTGAACGTAATTGTTCACATCAGCATCCTGGTTCATGTAAACTAAATGCTAATTAATTTAGAAGAAAAAAAATTAATGGTTTGCTTGATTGTAAAGACAAAAGAACCAACTTTGCACTAGAAAATATTTTTAATGGACGAAAATATAAAGTCAATCCCAAATTTATCTCAAAATTCAGCACCATTTTGAGTCTACAAGGTCAAAAACATTGTCAACAATTAAGTCAATCTTGTATAACAAAATGCTATTGCAACTTAAGCTCCTGCTTCCCCCCCCCCCCCCAAGTATGTCTCAGGGATGTGTGAATGGATGGGGGGGTGGAGCTATGTGGGAGTGTGTCTTAAATCATGCTGCTTCCATTTATATGGATGCCAAGAGAAACGTAATTTCATCTTGCCTGCACTACAGTTGTATGTACAGCAATATGACAAAGTTTGATTTGATTGCTGTTTTTTAATCTTCAACTGTAATTGTATGCTGACTATAGTTAAAGATGGTGAGTCAATTTGTATTTAATTTTTTTCTATCAAGTGTCTTCTATGATCTACAGAATCCATATTAAAATAATTAAAAAAGTTAAAATTCTGACAATAAGTTCAGCTGGATGTTAATTATTTCTGAGTCCTTTTTTCCCCTCATTCCAGTTTAGCTTTTGCAGTTATTCAATGAACAACAAAAAGTTGTATATTGTTTTAGTAAACTCTATATACTAACAATGAACTGGACTTCAGTGCATTAATATTTTACAGTAAACCCTATTATAATCCCCTTATGCAGAAAAAAACCCCAACTTGAATATACTCAACAGAGATGCAGACCCACACCTTTTGCAGTCCTATAGAGTTAAAACCTTGACCTTTTGACCCCAAAAGCCATAGTGAGAGGTATCAGGGTGAACCTGTGTACCAAGTTTGGTGACGCTAGCTTTTGTTGTTCTTGAGATATAGTTTATATGGCATTTTGACCTCAACTACTGACCTTGCGCTCTAAAAGCCATAGTCACATTTTAGGATCCCAACATGAATCTGTGTCCCAAGTTTGGTGACCCTAGCTTTACTTGTTCTATAGTAATAGAACATAGTGAATGCAAATGTTGAGCTTTTGACCCCAACCCATAGTTCTAGGTTAAGATCCAAAGGTGAACCTATGTACCGAATTTGGTGACCCTAGCTGTCTTTGTTGTTGAGATATAGTTTATTTGGCATTCTGACCTTGTGACCCTAAAAGTATAGCCATATGTACTAGTCCCAAGGTCAACCTATGTACCAAGTCTGATGGCCGTAGCCTCATCCCGTTGAGTTAGAGCATGGACATGCCCGGCCACAGACGGCACCGACCGCTATAACCACACCACCCTGTTGTGGGTAAATATCTTGCTTACTGTATATTTCAGAATGAGTTAGGTAAAATGCTAAACCTTATAGCAATGCCAATTTAGATGGTGTATATATGGTATTGTTTCTAAGAGTCCCATTTAAGGTGCTCTTCACTGCAACACAGCTTTAAATCTGTCTAAACCAGACTGAATGAGTAGCTCATTCCAGCTTGATGAAACCACCCCGAGGTGTTCAGATCTCCTGACCTTTGACCTCGAGCACAACCTGGATGCAGACCTTGGTGAGGATTATTGTGTCCGAGTTTGGTGAGCATCGGGGAAATTGCCTAGGAGTAGCGATTCTCGTGAAATGTGGATGACAAACGGACACAGAGTCATCACATTACTGTACATTTTTTTTGACCAACAAGTTTCATATTTCAAACAGATTCAGGATTTACTTCTTTAAATGCTAAACTCTTTCAGTGTTCATGTTCACTGCTCATCATTATTTTTTGTGTATTTTATATAAAACAAATAATTATATCTCCAATACAATCAACTGCACTCAACAGGTAGTTTGTTTGAAGGTCTAACACATAATGTGACACTGAATGGCAGAGTGACCCATTCAATGAGCTCTCATCTTTACAATTAATATCAAACATTTAAATATGATCTGTTCTTCTGATATATAGTACAAGCTGTTAAAATACTGTATGGCAGTAAGCAGATATGGACAGTGTTGTCTACCGCAGAGCCAGAGGTTTTCAGAACCTGCAGTAAAAACGTGCTTTATTTTCATTTTTTATGAGAACGTCACAAGGTTTGTCTTCAAACGGACAATGTCATTTGAACAAATTAAACTACAAAACAAATCAAGATCATGACTTTAATGGCCAATATAAAATCCTCATATCAAATAATGATGCAGCCAACGTTATACAATTCATATACAAAAAGGACCATTCCGTTTTTGAAATACAGTACAGCTACGGCCAAGTTTATATCTAAATCTTTCTCTGATGTGAAACTTTGTTGACTCTCAGCAATAAGTAAAGTTTATATGATAAGAAGGGATAAGGGCCTGCACTTATATAGCGCTTTTCTAGTCTCAAAGACCACTCAAAGCGCTTCACTAGTACTAACCCTCTATTCTAAGGACCTATAGGAGAAAGATATCTAGGGACAATTTCCAATAACCAATTAACCTAACATGCATGTCTTTAGATAGTGGGAGGAAACTGAAGCCCTCGGAGTAAAACCATGCAGCAAAGGGAGAACATGCAAACTCCACACAGAAAGGTTCCTACCCTGTCAGCCTGGGGATTCAAACCTGGAACCTTCTAGCTATTAGGCAACAATGCTAACCACTGCACCACCGTGCTGCCCAAATGAAAGAATGCTTGTTCCAAAAGAACAGAGTGTAACAGCCATAGGTAAGCTTTGTTGCCCTACAGGAGGAATACTGAATAATCTAGGACTGTTTGGCTACCCTGCTGGGTTTTTTAATAGTCTTCGTCCTTACTGAGTTTTTGTACAGCAGCAGCCTCTCGGTGGTGTGAGGTGGAAGTCTGTTTCTTTTGGCTTTCACAATACATGCTGCCATAGGGAAGAGCCGATCAAAGCCCCCAGAAGTGGCCGGCACTGCCAAGAGCCTCTTGGCAATGCCTTGGAGCTCTGGGAACCGTGCGGCAGATTTCCAGTACAGAAGACTGGAGGAACCATCCCACAGTGGTTCAGACAGATACAGGTCGAGCTCTGATGCCTTCATGGTCTTTGCAGGAGGCTGCAGGAAGTCAAAGATAGACTTGCGCTTTAGGTTTTTCTCATCGGCTCCGTCGCAGTTATTGTCGTCAGAGCTGCATCCAGATGACTGCATTGCTGTTGATGTTGTGTGGTCTTGGCTTTCTTCTTTCACAGTTTCCTCCTTTCTCTGCTCCTCATTAGTCTGGTCTTTTTCTGCCTCCACAGTCAGAACAACTGAAGACTCCATGCCTTCTAACGAGGACTCCACAATGCTGCGAGCCTGACTCTTTGATGGAGGTGAGAGGAACTCATTCTGGTCTTCACTTCCGGTATCAGAAAATGGCTGTAGGGAAAAATAAAAAAGTGCAGACTCTGAATGTCTGAACAAGTTTTTAATGCACTTTTTTTGTTTGATCTATTACACTGGTCAACACCAAATTTATTGTCTCAGTTTTTTTTTTAGCTGATTTAGGACAATTTTGATGTGCTGAATCCAAATATCACATTGGTTTTGCTCAATCAGGTCAACTTTTTGAAGTATGGCCACATGTTTTTTACGTTTTTGTCTACATGTACGGGTATTTTCACTTTATATGATGCAAAATTCTTTATTTCTTGAAATTTCTCAAACTCTGAAGAGTTTGCATGTGCCAATTTATGACATGATGTCATAAATTGTCAAGACATCATGTCATGCCAATTTATGACATTGTCATGATGGCTGATTACTGTTGGACTCTGAAGAGAGACATCCCTGCCACTCAGCATTCTAGAGGTTCGAATAAACAGAAGTTGACGCTCTGAATTTTGAACAATGATGACGTAACATTCAATTTACATGTACTTACCTTTATCAATGTCTACTATTCAATTTACAGTAATCGAAGTTTGTAACATTTAATCAAATTATGTTAGAAAACGATTTTTTCCTCTTAAAAATCTATTTCGGATGAGAAATATTAACAAAAATCAACCAATAATGTCACAAAAATGTAATCGATTTAGTCAGAAGATCAGATTTTTTTTTGACCTGATCGAGAGAAACGGATGTCATTTTTGGATTCAGCAGTGCAAAATTGTCTTAAATCAGTTGAAAAACACAGACAACTTACAAAAAAATTATTTTTGTAACCCTGTGTTATTAAATGTTCAACAAGAGATATATTGCATCCCAAAGTTTTTGGGGGCTCTTAAAGGTCTCATTCACCGAAAAATTGTGTGTTGGTAGGTTTTAGTTTTCTGAAATTACGATGCACTATGCCAATATGCTAATAGTTTAAAACTAGTTTTTGCCAATTGCCGATATTGATATATGCACACATTTTTTTTCCCTCCATTTTCATCTCCTGTGTCTTACAGTGATGATTAACTGGCATATAAAGACATTTCCCAAGGAAAATAAGACGACTACCTCAACTTAATATGAAAATAAACACGTGTAATGCATTTTCAGACAAATGTGTGAAGGAAGGGATGCGCTGTATTCCTTTATAATCCATCTATTAATTTAACAAATCTCTGTGTGTCTGTCAGTGCCGTGCATATCTCCCGAACCGTTCATCAGACTGGGCTCAGATTTTATATGTGCTGTACTGAGGTTACGAGGGTGTGCATCCCCGAATTTCAGCCTCCCCGGATATGCGGACATTTAGGAGGAGACATCTTTAATGAATGCCCGATTTTCTCTAGCTATGACATGACTATGACATCATAGGACTCACTATGACATCATCAAAGATCAAAGGCAGGCATCACTGAACGAGCAGTGACCTCAAAGATCAAAGGCAGGTTTCACCATGTTTACTGTTGCCATAGTAACCATGTCACAGATCAAAGGCAGGCATGCAGAAATGCTTACTTACACTTGCTTTCTACAGACATGCAGAAATACTTGCTTATACTTTGTTTCTATGGGCATGCACTAGTATTAGAAAATACACAGTCCAGTGTGTTATCTCTTCATGTTGCGCGCTATGTCAAAACCGAGTCTGGTGTTCGTCAGTGGCTGCTAGTGCATAGTCAAGTGCTAAACTAGCATTAGGACCACTGTTACCATGCCAAGAGAAAACTCCTGTGACAGACAGAAAGGTAGCTGCCAGCAGCTCCAGGTCTTTTCAGCAGAATTCCACTTCCACAGCTCTTAGCAGATGTGTCTGTCCTGCGGTTTGGTGTAGTTAGCAGCGTGCTATCTCAACGTTGGTGTCTATGACCTTGGGGTGTAACCAGCTCTGAATGATGATCCACGTTATATATCGAGTTTTATTTTGTCAATCTTGTTTCCAGGGGACTGGGCATTTGGGACAAAAAGGCTAGGTAGCATTGGTCTGTTTGGAGCCTTCTTAGCCAAGCTGCTTCTGTTTATGCTGTCACCTCCATCTCCTGAGAGCATTAACACCGGTACTGTTATGGGAACTTGGCATATTCTCCCGATGTGCAGTAATTCCTCTCTGCTGTAGAAGATGTTTGATATACTTCAACAGCACTCGACCACAAAAAGTAATACAAGTAACAACCACACACAGCATTGTTTGAGGGTGTACTGAGCTACAGCACAAGTGAGGGGGCAGCCATGTTAGTTGAGATGCACTCGTTTGATGTAATGACATCGGTCCCTCGCACCGAGGGAAAAGCGTAATGTCACCAGCAGAGAGCCTCTCGAGACTGTATCTTTCAGATGTAAATATTAATTTTTGTCTATAAATACTTTTAAATGGTCTATTGGCAGATACCGATAGTATGCTGATATATTGTGCATCCCTTTCTGAAATGCGGCGATTGGTCGCATGATTATCGAAAAAATATTAAAATATTCACTTCTCTTAAAAAACAAAAACATTCTGTCAGGACGAGCTAGTGTAACTGTTCCATGTTTGCTACGGAACATCACGAAAAGCAAAACCCAGCCTTGATACCCGCCCACTGCTCTATTACACTACACCTGTGCGGCTGTGGTGCAGGTGTAGTGTGGCTGACTACTGATCGGAGGGTCAGGGGTTTGATTCCCACTCTGTCTGCAGTCTGCATGTTGAAGTGTCCTTGAGCAAGACACTGAACTCCCAGTTGCTCCTGGTGGGTCAGGCCAGTACCGGTGTATGGCAGCTACGCCACCATCAGTGTGTGAATAGGTGGATAGCAGGATCTGTAAAGCGCTTTGGTCATGCAGAGATGAGAATAAAAGCGCTATATAAGTGAATGCCATTTAACATTTTACCATTTATTGGCCAGCCTTATTGATCCAATCCAGGCCCGCTTCCTGCCCTTGTGTTCGCTTGTTTACAAGACAAGTCAGCAATTAGGAGCTGTCTGCAAACATGTCGAGGCGACGAGCAATGTGAGGCAACAATGGGATTCTTACACAAACCCCCAACAGGATGCATCTCTAAGAGAGAAGTGGCAACAATTTATTTTCTGGACGTTCTGGAGGATTTTAGCCCAAACTTATTGCTCGGTTCTGGTCATTTCACTACCTATTAATTCCAAAACCTTAAAAAGCATAACTTAAGTTTTTTACAGAGCATTTGTCTATGATGTAACTGACAGTTACAAATACATTTAAACATGATGAAATCATACAGAAACTAGAAAAGCACTCGGAGAGCGCAGACCTCCGCCAAGCGCCACAATTCCCCCCATACAGTGTCTGTGTGTACGTTGTCAGATTCCTTGAGCATGTAAACATATGACTAGCAATTGGATTCACAATGATTATTTGTTTATTTGGCAGGGACAGTGCAATAAACACACAATTAATCAATGACAATCAATGTGATAGTGATAGGATTAGTGGTTCAGTAGTAAAAGCATTGCCTCCTTGGCGGAGGTAATAAACTGAAGTGTTGCTGTTGTGTCCATCTCCTCCACTGACGGATGCAAATTGGGTAGACAGGTTGCCGTGGGTTTTATATTATATTATTTTGGGGTTGCGCTCCGCGGCAAATGAGAATTTAGAAGCTTCGCCGGCAGAGTGCTCGTTTTTGCGCAGCGCCTATGGCTGGCTGGTGAATTTCTGCCAAATGCGCAGCTCCTATGGCTGGCCGGGGAATTTCTGCCAAAGAATCCGTCGGCGGACAGCTGCCCGTGTGAGGTTTTGCAGTTGCGCGCAAACACAGGCACGCTGGCGGGCCCAGGCCAGCAGTGTTTTCCGTGTGCTTTTGTGCCTAAAACGTTGAAGAACGCGGAGTTTGTGTTGCAGACACGACGACCTGCGCCCTCCATTGCGCCTGCGCACATGTTGAAAATGGCTGTATGTCACAGTGTTGAAAAATGCTTTAAAAAATTCCTGTATCCAGACGGTGAACCGGATCACCCCCAAAATTTAATCAGTTCTTCCTTGTACCATTTCCAACAACGCCTGAAAGTTTCATGGAAATCCGTCCAAGACTTTTTGAGTTATCTTGCTAACCAACAGACAGACAGACAGACAGACACAGACAAACCCCGGCAAAAACATAACCTCCTCCTAGCCTTTTCGGCCTGGCGGAGGTAATTATCATGCACAAAATGAATAGAGTGCATCAGACCAACTTGCCACAAGGTGTTGTTTAATGATTGTGAAAAAGAACAGATCAATTATATGGCATAGCTGTGCGAGCAGCACCAGTGGGGAGTCTGTTCCCCACTGGCCAATGGTGTGGGTCCACAATCATGATGCAAAAAATGCAGGCTGTTGGTCCTGTGCCTTGCCCGTTTTGTTGAGATCATGCTCACCTGATGCACGCATTGCATGCATTTATAATTATAGTATTATAATATAATAGTATAATGTATTATAATCAATCGAGTAGGTTCTTTCCACAATCACAATGGTATTAATTTTTGAATTTGACATGACTGCCCTTCAGTGGGCTCACTACCTGCAGGAGGGATCATCGATCATCAATGCTATGTGAACTAGGCGACAGTCTGGGTTTCTCTGCTTAAACTGCAGCCTCTATAATCCAGACCCCCGGATAACCGGAAGAAGATGGATGGATTAGATCTTCATTATGCTCTTGAGCTGGTCAAATTTGGCGCTTCTCATTTCCTTTTTGTTCACATAGTGCTTTAATCGTCATGGCGAGTTTTATCCAATCAGTGTTGAGCCAAACCTAACCAGTCATACTAGGCGCTACTTTAAGTTTTTCCTCCTCACTTGTGATTGGCTTTGCCGCATGTATCACTCGCAAAGCTTTCACCCAATCAAATTAGGCTTTCATGAATAACACTGTAGAGTAGGGATGAGCCAATACCATTTTTTCAAGTCAGATACCGATACCGTGACTGTATCAGCCGATACCAATCCAAGCCCGATAACGTGCCTGTTATTTAAAACAATAAAAGTACAGAACATATTTTTGTAATAGCTAGTTGCATTTGGCACTCATAAAAAAATATAAATCTAAAAGTCAAAGAATACAGTGGTGTGAAAAAGTGTTTGCCCCCTTCCTGACTTCTTATTTTTTTGTATGCTTGTCACACTTAAATGTTTCAGATCATCAAACAAACAAATTTAAATATTAGACAAAAATAACACAAGTTAACACAAAATGCTGTTTTTAAATGAAGGTGTTTATTATTAAGGGTAAAAAAAATCCAAACCTACATGGCCCTGTGTGAAAAAGTGATTGCCCCTCCCCCGTTAAAACAAATTCACTGTGGTTTATCACATCTTTGGAAAGCTGAAGTCAATTTCTCTAGCCACACCCAGGCCTGATTACTGCCACACCTGCTCTCAATCAAGAAATTACTTAAATGGAACCTGCCTGAAAAAGTGAAGTAGACCAAAAGATCCTCAAAAGGTAGACATCATGCTACGATCCAAAGAAATTCAGGAACAAATGAGAAACAAAGTAACTGAGATCAATCAGTCCGGAAAAGGTTACAAAGCCATTTCTAAAGCTTTGGGACTCCAGTGAACCACAGTGAGAGCCATTATCCACAAATAGCGAAAACATGGAACAGTAGCGAACCTTCCCAGGAGTGGCCGGCTGACCAAAATTACCCCAAGAGCACAGCGACGACTCATCCAAGAGGTCACAAAAGACCCCACAACAACATCCAAAGAACTGCAGGCCTCACTTGCCTCAGTTAAGGTCAGTGTTCATGATTCCACCACAAGAAAGAGACTGGGCAAAAATGGCCTGCATGGCAGAGTTCCAAGACAAAAACCACTGCTGAGCAAAAAGAACATAAAGGCTTGTCTAGTTTTGCCAGAAAACATCTTGATGATCCCCAAGACTTTTGGGGAAATATACTCTGTGGACTGACGAGATAAAAACTGAACTTTTTGGAAGGTGTGTGTCCTAGGTGTGTGTCCTAAGGTGTGGCTCACTTCCGCCCTCCCAAGAGAGCAGACGCTTTTTTCTTCTCTCCTGCTGACTTTTTCCTCCCCTCCTACTACTGGATCCCAGCTTGCTGTTGTCTGTCTGCGTCTAACTGCGACCGCCGAAAAGAAATTATGGAGTTAATAAGCTGGGCTTTGAACACAATTGACACTATTTCTTCAACAAGGAAAAGTGCTCCGGGGGAAGCTGTCTGCCCCGCTGGAACGGCTCCAGTGGGCTATCTATGTGACACAGGTAATTGGAAAATGCTGTGTCTCTCTAATCTCTCTATCGAAGATATTGAAGATTTGTTTATCTTCGTAATCTTGGTGATTGGGATAATTCTGATTGGGACGGGAATTGTCTTGGTTTACCGTAAATTGCTGAAGATGGATTCAACCTATCAAAATGCTGGCCAGGCGAGGTGCATCCAACAAATTGAGAAACTGGAGAAGACCCTGATAGCGACTACTGGAGAACTGTCTCGTAAGGTGGATTACATCATGGGTTCGCTCAGGTCTTTCCACGACGAATTCAAAGCTGCGCAATGAAGGATTAATGTACTGAATCTACAGAAGAAATACAAGTCTCCTCTGTGATCAGTCCTATTTGGCATTATTATTCCCCATGAAAATTCCTCCTGGCTGTCTGCAGACTGTGTTTTTTCAAAATCATGAGCACAAGGCCTTGGACAGCCAGCTGCAGCGCCAGATAAGACTGGGCGCCAGACAGACAAAACATCTTCTGCCAAGGGTCGTTGGGTCTCTCTTATCATCATCAACACTGCTCAACACCGCACACACATTGATTCATGAACTGATTAAAGATATACTACACTGCTCTCTTGTGTCTTGTGAAATTCTGAGTTGTTGCTCTGTGCTATTGAGAGATTTTTTTTCATTGTAATCATAATCTGCTTAAAAATAAGCTGTATTTTGATAAAGTTTTTTTTCTCCTCCCCCCTTGTGTCGTTCCCTCCCTTCCCCTCCCTTTCTTATCTATCTCTGTTTGATGAGGCGCCTATTATGGCTGCCGTGTCGTTGTGTCGCGCGCATGCGCACCAATGTCAAGTTCCTCGTGTGTTTTTTACATACTTGGCAATAAAGTTTATTCTGATTCTGATTCTATTACATCCAACGTAAAAGTAACAGCATTTCAGAAAAGGAACATGATACCAGCAGTAAAATATGGTGGTGGTAGTGTGTTGGTCTGGGGCTGTTTTTCTGCTTCAGGACCTGGAAGACTTGCTGTGGTAAATGGAACCATGAATTCTGCTGTCTACCAAAAAATCCTGAAGAAGAATGTCCAGCCATCTGTTCGTGACCTCAAGTTGATGCGCATTTGGGTTCTCCAGCAGGACAATGATCCAAAACACATCAGCAAGTTCACCTCTGAACGGCTTAAGAAAAACAAAATGAAGACTTTGGAGTGGCCTAGTTAAAGTCCTGACCTGAATCCGATTGAGATGCTGTGGCATGACCTTAAAAAGGCGGCTCATGCTCGAAAACCCTCCAATGTGGCTGAATTATAACAATTCTGCAAAGATGAGTGGGCCAAAATTCCTCCACAGCGCTGTAAAAGACTCATTACCAGTTATCACAAACGTCTGATTGCAGTTGTTGCTGCTTAGGGTGGCCCAACCAGTTATTAAATTTAGGGGGTAATCATTTTTTCCACACAGGGCCATGTAGGTTTAGATTTTTTTCCCCCTTAATAATAAACACCTTTATTTAAAAACTGCATTTTGTGTTTACTTGTGTTATCCTTGTCTCATATTTAAATTTGTTTGATGATCTGAAACATTTAAGTGTGACAAACATACAAAAAAATGAGTAATCAGGAAGGGGGCACTTTTTCACAGCACTGTATATCACAAATTTGACTCAGTTCAGCAACACTGCTGCTTTTTTTTTTAAACTTTTTATTTATGAACATTTTTCAATTAAAAAAAACAAACAAACACAAGAGGTCATGGGATGATCAATATGGTACAAATCAGATGTAGCAAAAACATACAATTCCGAATCCGCACATTAATAAATACTGTCACGTCTTATGAAGTCCAGCCATTTTTTCCAACGTCTTTTTCCTAGCTCCTCTTGGAGTCGCAGGGTATAGGTCATGCGTTCCATAGACCTTATATTGTCTATTACGGAGGTGAAAAGGTTCAGTGTGGGGGGCTGTTTTTGTAGCCAGCACTTTGTTATTGCCTTTCTGGCCGATGCTGAAAAAATTTTCAGGAGATAAATATCTGCGTTCAGCTCGTCAGGGAAGCATCCAAGGAATAACAAAATAAAAGAGCAGCTGATATTAAAGTCCAGTGCCTTAGAAATGACATTTGCTACATCTGTCCAAAAAGGCTGAATGTGTGGGCAAGACCAGAATACATGCCCATGGTCTGCTGTTGTTTCCCCACATTCTCTCCAGCAGTGAGCAGGAACTCCACTGTACTTAGATTTCTGATTGGGTGTTATGAAAAAACGAATAACAGTCTTCCAGCAAAAGTCGCTCCAGGTGCCGGAGTTGGTGGATGAGGATTGCACCTCCCAAATCCTTGACCACATATCATCAGTTATTACAATGTTCATTTCCTTTTCCCACTTTTGCTTTATATATGTTGTTGAGTCTGTTTTAAGTGTCATTAAACTGCGGTATAATTTACTAATAAGGTTTTTAAGACTTGTTGACTTATATGCATTAATAAAGATATCAAGAAATAATGAAGATTCTTTGATATTACTGCTTTGTATCTTTTTATTAATGAAGTCGCGAAGTTGCAAGTATCTAAAAAAATCTTGCTTCTCCAGATTGTACTTAACACTGCTGCTTTTTTAATTTTAAACTTAGTAACATTGGCAGTATTTCACTGGACAGCACTATGTAAACATGCATACTAAAGTTTTAAGTGCAAGTTTATGCAAAACTTTAAAGTTGAATATTTAAGTAAACATTCATATGAAATTCAAAGTGCCACTTCATGCATGAGGTAAAAAATGCTGTAGAGCTGAAAATAAAGGAACTAACCCTTTAAGTTGTATTTTTGACATTTATTATTGTCATCATAAGTATTCTCCTGGTCCTCGGTTTATTTAGTAGTGTTTCTGATATTATTCTCTGTCCATTCTTAGTTTTTAGGTTTGCTCTTATTTTGAAGTCATACATGTTCCATTTCCTGTAGCCTTGTTGTCCTTGTCCTGCTTCCAGTTCACCACTATGATTTGCCATTTACGTTTCTGTTACCTACCTCTCATTAGCTGTAACTCTCCCCCGAAAGGTAAGCCCATGTTATGTCTTCATTCCTGTCATTTTCCATGCTCCCATCTGGTCTGTGCTTAAGTTTCATTCTTTTGTTTACGTTTTGCTTTTAGCATCTTCCAACCTCTGAGCTGGAAAAAGCAGCAGCTGCTGCATTTCCTTCTGCTTAGTTCTTGACAGAATTTGGCATACTTCTTTACCGTGATACTTTTGCAAGTGTTTTGTTAAACTGGTGGTGTTAAAATTGTAAACGCTGGTACCACACAGCAAACACACCGAAGCAAGTCCCACAGACAGACTCCAGTGACACTTGTTGCTTTTGTTTACAGAAGCCACACGCAGCATGGCTGAGAATGTAATCACGCCTTCATTTTAAAATTATCAATGTATCGGATCGGTAAATTACTTTTATTTCTTACCAGCCATTTTGCATGGATTGAACCCGATACGGCAGATCGGAATGGCTCATCCCTACTGAGCAGGCCTGAAACACAGTCTGGCAGAGCTCACAGAGTGGCTTCCTAGATCTCATATACAGTGGTGTGAAAAAGTGTTTGCCCCTTCCTGATTTCTCATTTTTTTTGTATGTTTGTCACACTTAAATGTTTCAGATCACCAAGCAAATTTAAATATTAGACAAAGATAACACAAGTAAACACAAAATGCAGCTTTTAAATGAAGGTGTTTATTAAGGGTAAAAAAAAAAAATAAATCCAAACCTACATGGCCCTGTGTGGAAAAAATGATTACCCCTAAATTTAATAACTGGTTGGGCCACCCTTAGCAGCAACAACTGCAATCAAGCATTTGCAATAACTGGTAATGAGTCTTTTACAGCACTGTGGAGGAATTTTGGCCAACTCATCTTTGCAGAATTGTTATAATTCAGCCACATTGGAGGGTTTTCGAGCAGGAACCGCCTTTTTAAGGTCATGCCACAGCATCTCAGTCGGATTCAGGTCAGGACTTTGACTAAGCCACTCCAAAGTCTTCATTTTGATTTTCTTAAGCCATTCAGAGGTGGACTTGCTGGTGTGTTTTAGATCATTGTCCTGCTGGAGAACCCAAGTGTGCTTCAGCTTGAGGTCACGAACAGATGGCTGGACATTCTCCTTCAGGATTTTTTGGTAGACAGCAGAATTCATGGTTCCATTTACCACAGCAAGTCTTCCAGGTCCTGAAGCAGAAAAACAGCCCCAGACCAACACACCACCATATTTTACTGTTGATATGATGTTCCTTTTCTGAAATGCTGTGTTACTTCTACGCCGGATGTAATGGGACACACACCTTCCACAAAGTTCAACTTTTGTCTCGTCAGTCCACAGAGTATTTTCCCCAAAAGTCTTGGATCATCAAGATGTTTTCTGGCAAAACTGAGACAAGCCTTTATGTTCTTTTTGCTCAGCAGTGGTTTTCGTCTTGGAACTCTGCCATGCAGGCCATTTTTGCCCAGTCTCTTTCTTATGGTGGAGTCATGAACACTGACAACTAAGGCAAGTGAGGCCTGCAGTTCTTTGGATGTTGTTGTGGGGTCTTTTGTGACCTCTTGGATGAGTCGTCGCTGTGCTCTTGGGGTAATCTTGGTCAGCCGGCCACTCCTGGGAAGGTTCACTACTGTTCCATGTTTTCGCCATTTGTGGATAATGGCTCTCACTGTGGTTCACTGGAGTCCCAAAGCTTTAGAAATGGCTTTATAACCTTTTCCAGACTAACAAATTTCAATTACTTTGTTTCTCATTTGTTCCTGAATTTCTTTGGAATGTCTAGCATGATGTCTACCTTTTGAGGATCTTTTGGTCTACTTCACTTTGTCAGGCAGGTCCTATTTAAGTGATTTCTTGATTTAAAACAGGTGTGGCAGTAATCAGGCCTGGGTGTGGCTAAAGAAATTGAACTCAACTTTCCAAAGATGCGATAAACCACAGTGAATTTATGTTTTAATGGGGGGGGGGGGGTCACTTTTTCAAACAGGGCCATGTAGGTTTGGATTTTATTTATTTTTTTTTTTTACCCTGAATAATAAAGACCATTTAAAAACTGCATTTTGTGTTTACTTGTGTTATCTTTGCCTAATATTTAAATTTGTTTGATGATCTGAAGCATTTAAGTGTAACAAACATACAAAAAATGAGAACTCAGGAAGGGGCAAACACTTTTTTACACCACTGTAAACTGACACAGAAATTATTTTTTTGTGTTTATCAAAATATAGATATATGTTCTTGGTGATGTCAGAATCTGAAATTCATCCATGACAAATGCAATATATAAAACCTTTAAAATAATAAATGATAAAACATTATAAAGCAGCCATAATTATGGCCGGATTTGTACCTTCAATTTGATCCTAGGGTCAAGCACTACAGCAAGTATCATGTCCTTTTCATGAATCAGAGACTGGAAGTGTGTGTGGAGGCTTGTGCGCAGATCCTTGCTGAAGTTGGAGTAGTTGGTGACACGGGTTTCCAATGTCTTATCGAGGCCGATGATGGAGGGGACGATGAAAGAGGCGGTTAAACTACTTCCCTGTAGTACCTGCAAAAGAACAATCATTTTATTACACCAAAAGCTAAAGTTTTAATTGAAAAAGTTGAAGCTTTATTTCTTTATTTTTTGTATACTTTATTAATCCCAGAGGGAAATTACAGGGCATCCACCTGGATGGATGATCCAGCCACGCACATTCACACCTAAGGCCACTTTAGAGTCTCCAATTAACCTAACTTGCATGTTGTTGGCCTGTGGGAGGAAACCGGAGTACCCGGGGTAAACCCATGCAGACATGGAGAGAACAAGCAAACTCCACACAGAAGGGTCACATGGTCAGGGGGTTGGATCGATCCCGTGACTTTCTTGCTGTGCTGCTACAATGCTAACCACTGTACCACCGAGCTGCCCTTTTGTTTTTATTAACTTTTTAAAAATAAAAATTCAATAGAATTCAAAAAGAAACTTTGATATATTCAATATTCATTATATGCACAGTGAATTATTTCCAAGTATTTCTGATTACATTTTTTATAAGTATGGCAATAGTTTCTGAAATTAAATACAACTGTGATGTTCCAATTTACTTAACTGCACTACACTACTCACAAAAAGCCAGGGATATTTGGCTTTCGGGTGGAATTTCAGGATGCACCTAAAATGCACTATAACCTTTACAGGTGAACTTAATTTGACCTTCTCTAACCTTTTGAATGCACATGTTCAACTGTTCAGTGTTTCAGTACTTTCTGCACAACTTGCTGTTCTCTAACAAGGTGTTTAAAGGCAAAATTCACAACAGGTGTTTGATCTATGAATCGACCAATACATTTTCTGGTTCAATAAGAATTGGTATTTAACCAGTCCTCTTCATCATGCTGTTCACATTTTGACATCATGAGACCAAGACGACACCTAACAATTGATCAACAATACCTCGCCATTGTGAGGCTTCAAACAGGATGTTCTCAGAGGGCAGTGGCCACTGAGCTTAGAGTGTCGCAGAGTGTCATCAGCAGGTTGCAACAGAGTTAAAGAGAGACTGGAAGAGTCACAGAAAGGCACAGAAGTGGATGTCCTTAGGCCACATCCCACGCTGATTACTACTTCATTGTGAACAGTGCCCTGTGGAACCGAATGATGAACGCCACTCAACTCCAGGCACATTTAAGGGAGGTGAGAGGCACCCAAGTGTCACATCAGACCATTCAAAACTGTTTACATCAGTGTGGTCTGCGTGCTAGACGACCTGCAAGGGTACCTGACCACACCACCAGGCACAGGCGTCATCGTCTGCATGGGCCAGGGAGCATTTACGCTGGACAAGGGACCAGTGGACCTCAGTGCTGTTCTCTGATGAAAGTCGATTCATGCTGAGCAGAAATGATGGCCACCAACGATGTTGGAGATGTCAAGGAGAGCGCAATGCATAAACCACTGTGGTCACCAGATGAGCCTTTGGTGGTGGTGGTGTTACAGTCAGGGCAGGTGTTAGTTTAGTCAATACAGAACTGCCCTACACCTTGTGAATGGTACAGTGACAAGCCGATACTATCTGAGTAACATTATTAATCCAGTCATTGTGCCCCTGCATGAATAACAAAGGCCTAATTTCATCTTCATGGATGACAACGCTCCAGTTTATCAAGGTTGCAATATTAGAGAATAGCTGCTGGAGGCTGGGGTATCTCAAATGGAGTGGCCTCCACTTTCTCCAGATCTGAATCCCATAGAAAACCTATGGGATCAGCTGAGTCGCCATGTAGAAGCTCATAACCCAGCACCCCACAACCTCAGTGACCTGAGGGCCGCCCTTCAAGAAGAGTGGAATACCATGCCTCAGCAGACAATAAGTCGACTTGTGAACAGCATGAGACATCGCTGTCAAGCTGTAATTGATGCTCAAGGGCACATGACAAGTTATTGAGACAGTGACATTTTTTGTTGTGGTATACCCACCACTGTTGTTGACTTTTATTTCAATAAATTGTTGGAGTTGAGGAAATCACCATTGCATGCTTCTACTTAAATGACCTACTTTCATGATATAATATCAATGTAGCGTGAACTTAACATTTTCCATAAATTTCACCCTGAAGTCAAATATCCCTAACTTTCTGTGAGTAGTGTAGTAGGCATCACTTGGTAGACCATGAGGTACGTCTAGCAAAACTGACAGACCACCCGAGAACAAAGTCTCGTCCAACAAGACACCAACAACCAGTTCTTGCCATTGTCCTTTTGATAAGCAGTGTTTATTCTGGACTATAAGTGCTTAATGGTGGATAATCAACTGTCTTTCTGAACAGAATTTCACAAGGTCTAGTCTTGGAGACAGATTCAGAGCCTTGGTGTAGCTATGTTATTCTCCTGTAGAGATCAAATCAGAGGCATTGTGGACATGTTCAGTTGTTTCAGGTGAGCTGGCTGTGCATGATATGGGATGCTTTCTACCAAGACACTAACATCTGATGTTCTAGCTAGCTCGTCACTCTGCTTTACCATATACACACTGCACAATGTTTTCCTTTAATTTGAGCTTGAAATGATTCCAGACTGGAGATACTTTTGTCATTTTTTAAAATTTTCTTCATCTTTGACAGCCCGTCACTATGCCACTCTGCCATGGCGCCGTTAAACAAACCTATTTTTTGTTTAGTTAGCGTGATCAGAAGAAGGTTGCACCGGAAGAAAATCATATAGACTGGAAGTGCTACATTAAATGACACATCGACGCATAAATTCTGGATCGAGAATTTTTTGTAAACGAATTGATAAGAGTAATCGTTGCAGCCCTAATTCAATGTTATTCTTTTAAAAGAATGATTCAAAATGAAAATATCCTAACAGTTGTTTTGAATTAAATCTACAATTTTGCATTTACCCGAGCAGATTAATACAGCTCAGGCTGCGATGAGTGGGTGCTCTTACTTGGCTTAAAAGAGAAGCTCTGATGAACGATAACATTTTTTTTAGTGAGATCAGGTTGATAATATAACTGAAGGAAACGCTGTCAAACTCATGGACAAAGAGAAAGACTGGCATGATCTCTCAATTGTAGCCAACAGCTCTCATCCATGGGCAAGCAAGGCTGTGGAGTAGGGCTGCTGGTGTTTGTCCACTGTGTTTTATCAACTCCAAAGTCAGCTCAGCCATCTAACAGGAAATTTTAGAGCACCTCATGCTTCACTTTGCTGACAAGCTTCATGGAGATGCTGATTTCATCTTCCAGGAGGACACAGCACCTGCCCACACTGACAAAAGTACCAATAACTGGTTTAATGATCATGGTATCCCTGTGCTTGATTGGCCAGCAAACTCTCCTGACCTAAACCTCATAGTGAATCTAAGGGGTACTGTTGAGAGGAAGATGAAAGACACCAGACCCAATAATGCTGATGAGCTGAAGGCTGCTATCAAAGCAACATGGGCTTCCATAACACCTCAGTAGTTGCACAGCCTGATCGCCTTCATGCCATGCTGCATTGATGCAGTAACTCACGTAAAGGTAGTAAAGGGAGCCCCAACTAAGTACTGAGTGCGTACATTGGCACACTTCAGTTGGCTAATATTTCTTTTAAAAATCAATTTTTAAAAATTAATTTTATGTAATATTCTAATTTTTTGAGAAACTGAATTTGGGGTTTGCATGAGCTATAAGCCATAAACATCAAAATTAAAAGAAAAACACTTGAAATATATTGCTCTGTGTGTAATGAATCTATATACAAGTTTTATTTTTTTGAATTGAATTACTGAAACAAATCAACTTTTTGATAACATTCAAATTTATTGAGATGCACTTGTAGCAACAAGTATAAACAGTTTCCAACAGTCAGACTCCTATAGAACATCTTAACACATAATCCTGGAGCCTGGGTGCCTACCTGGGATGCAGTGAGTCTGTCCATCTCACACACAAGTCCCTCTCTTTATGATCTTCACATTTTCTGATCCCGCTCCCCTTGTTTTGTTTTTTTTCCCGTCCCACTCACAAATATTCTCTGAACTGACTTTTTTCTTCTAATTCTGTTCAATTGGGCACACTGTTGGGCCATTTGCAAAAGTTTGATTAAATTAGATAAAGATACTTTGTTCTCAATTTACAAAAGGTAACAGAAAAGTTAAGAAAACAGTTATTTAAAAAAAATCCTTTCAGATATTGCAGGTACTACATCCAACTAAACTTAAAAGGTCTAATTAACATTAAACTTTTTTTTTTTTTTTTTTAAGTTTTTTTCCATTCATTCATCATCTTCTGCTTAATCCTGTTCGGGTCACGGGGGGGCTGGAGCCTATCCCAGCATCTTTGGGCGAGAGGCAGGGTACACCCTGGACAGATCACTAGTCCATCACAGGGCCAACACAGAGAGAGACAACCATTCACTCTCACAGTCATACCTAAGGACAATTTAGTTTTTTACTGTTACAAAATACATCCATGTGTTGCATCAAAATATCAAAATACTCACTCCATAAATACACAATATTTTTTATTAAATAGATAAACTTGAGTGGACTGCACTTCCTTGGTTTTGTGATATCACAGACCAACGAGTCTCACCTTTGTCCAAGTTGACAAAACAGATTGTTTCCTGACTTGTGATTGGCCCATTCAAAAATCTTTAACCCAGTCACACTAAGGGCTCTGGATTAGGGTCAGAGCAGCTGAAAACTGTTTCAGACAGTGATTTACAGATAATTTTTCTGGTGAGCTTTTAAAAAGGTATATAAGTACTTAAGGATCCAGAACTTGAAATTAATCCCTTGAAAATGCACAGTATGGGAC
The DNA here is from genome assembly GCA_020510985.1 of Pholidichthys leucotaenia. Classification (NCBI taxonomy): domain Eukaryota; kingdom Metazoa; phylum Chordata; class Actinopteri; order Cichliformes; family Pholidichthyidae; genus Pholidichthys; species Pholidichthys leucotaenia. Next base: position 356,228,023 of record CM035843.1, on the reverse strand, counting down.
CTTGGATACATCCACAACAACCAATCTAGTGCATCCACAAAACATGAAGTTCTCATTGACTTGCTTTCTTACCTGCAAAGCTTCTTCAAACGGCTCCAGAAGGCTCAGGATGTCAGCCACCTGCTCTCTTTTGACCATAATTAGAGGTGGAGGACTGGCAGTGTCAGTAGTTTCTATACGGGCCTGGGCGAGGACAGTCATAACGGCGCTCCAGGCCGACTCCTGCACCATACGTCGTAATGACAGCATCATGGAGTTCCAGCGACAGTTACTGGAGGGAGGGAAGAGAGCCACGCTGTACTCCTTCATTAAAATCTAAACAAAAAAAGACAAGTTTTATTTTGGCAATAATTTTTCATACATCTAGATATGCTCCTGTACACACACACACACACACACACACACACACAGTGGCGACAATAAGCATAGAATAAATCAACATTTTTCTCATTAAACATACAGTATTTCTGATGGAGCCACTGACCTGAGATTTTCACCATATCAGTAACAACTCAAGTAATCCATACATACAAAGAAATCAAGGCAAACGTGTTCACAAAACAAGTTCTATTTAATAATGTGCAATGACACAGGGAATAAGTATTGAACATGCTTGGTGAAATTCATTTAATATTTAGGAGAAAAGCCTTTGTTGGTAGTAAGAGCTTCCAGATGCTTCCTGTATGGAGAAACTAGACGTAGGCATTGCTCAGAAGTGATTTTAGCCCATTCTTCCACACAAACTGTTTCAAAACTTGAAGGTTCTGTGGGTGTCTTCTATGAATTCTGATCTTCAGTTCGTTCCATAGATTTTCAATTGGATTCAGGTCAGGTGACTGACTGGGCCATTCTTGGCTGTGTGTTTGGGATCATTGTCTTGCTGAAATGTCAACGCTTGTTTCATCTTCAGCATCTTGGCAGATGGCAACAGGTTCTTATCAAGGATGTCTCTGTGCATTAGGGCTGCAATTAAAGACTATTTTAGTCGTCGACTAATCTAACAACTGTTTTTTTTTTTTCAACTAGTCGACTAATCGCGTTTATTTTTCTCATATCCACCATCTCTGCTTCTTGTTGGGGTTCTAGTCTAGTACCTCAGCCGCTGTTTAATACCTCTTAATGTTCCATCTCCCGTGGGCGGGAGGCATTTAAATGCATTTTGTCTCAGCTGGACACAGTGTAACTAATATTCAGAATGAGGGCTAATATTAACAAAGATGAAAAAGAAATAGCAACTCTTGTAATTCAGTCATTTACTGCATTCAACACGTTAGCCATGACAGCTCAGCCCTCAGCAACCAGAGAGCTTATGTCAAACAGGTAAGCTAACATTAACAGCACGTACTAACAGTATTGTAGTTTTTCTAAAGGTGCATTCACATCAAATGCGAACAGGCAAATTTTTCGCGTGGCATGATTACATTATAACTCAATGTAAACATGCAAACAGACATGAATTCCCCGTCTGAGTGAGATGCAGACAGGCAAAGTTGCCTTTAAAACTTCTGCAGTTGTGTTCAACCTGCTGTGGAAATTCCCAAAATAACATCATGCTTAGGTTTACATTATCCGACGGGGGGCTCACCTGAAAATGTTGTCTCAGCTTCCAAAACTTCACAAGATGATGGGTGTTTCCGTTGCTAGCTTGCTAGCCTCGTCAGCACGTCCGTGGCAGGAAACCGTGGGTTAATAACTCCGAAATCCCGATTCAGCTGAAGAGTTCCTGGTCCTCCTGTCTCCAGGTGAGTGTGTCATTTTCAAGCTAGTTTACTCTGCAATGGTCATAGCTTTAATCCGGTGACGGCTGAATCTCAAAGCTAGCAGCTAGCTAGCCTTGGGTGCGAATGCGTCTGTTCTTCGTTTCAGATGCTAATGCATCACTGTAGTCCTGCCGTGGTAAGAGAGGTCTGCCTTGCAAAGTCTGCATTTTACTTGTTTTGTTTTTGTTTTCTGTAAAATGTTCCCAAACAACAGAAAGTTTGGGTCTGCTTTTTTTTTTTTTTTAATCCACTTCGACATTTGCCACACTCAGACTGAGACAGAATGTGCTCCTCTTCTTCTTTGCTGGAAATTGTTGACGCATGCCAGACAACAGAGGCGCTACTGTCCTCAGCAGTTCCGGTTGTGCATTGCAGTTACAGCCGAAGTACATTACCGCGGCATGCATATAAACTTCATAATAAAATATTTGTCAACAAATTTTTATTGCCGACATTATCGATGCCAACTTATCGTTTTAGCCCTACTGTACATTTGTCCATTCATCTTTCCTTTAAAGGCCAAATGTCACGTAATTTTTTTTTCTAAATGACAACTAATTTTGATAAAATACACATAGCTTAAACCAAATATTCATACCGGAGACCATATCACCCACCCGTATTTACATAATTGCACAAAATACACCAGGCGAAGGCCCCGCCTTGCTCGCTGGCTTGTGACAGCCAATCCAGACCGCGGCCATGATTTTGACGTTACAAATTTCACCCTGGCTGCCCTGCCTATCCACATTCACACTTATCAACATTGGACAATCATGACGGAAAGTGACAGCGATTGTGAACAAATTAGTTTAGTTTTGTCTTTTTTTTTGTCTTTTCTTTTTGTCTTTTTTTTGTCAGTGGTTCAGACAGTGACAGAGGCATAGAACCTTACAGGTTCGAGCCGTCCAACATGGAATCAGATGCTTTGTCTGATGACAACAGTTCCGACGATGACCAGACAGCAGAACCAGTGGAAAATGTCATTGAATTGGACATTAATCGCCTCCAGAATTGGGAAGCCGAAGGGGGTCTGTCGAGGGCGCCCCATAAATATTGATTTTTCGGAAGCCATTATTATTACAGTGGAGGAGAGCCGCTGCTGTCAAGAAATTGACCAGATCAATATGAGAATGGAGGCGCATACCTGTCAAGTGATACGTTTTCACCGTATTTTAATACGGGGAAAATGCAATTTTAGCAAATACGCGCGTATTGCCATTTCTGTACGCCCAAAAGAAAAATATACGGGAAAAAAAATTGAGTGTATTGAGGAACACGTCGTGTGTGTGACCCCCACAGCTAGGGGGCTGGCAGATCGCTCAGCGGGAGCTATTCTCACTACTTGAGAAGTGTGGACTCAATCATTAGGCTGATGGCCGCCCCGGGCAGATCGCTCAGCGGGAGCTATTCTCACTACAGTTAGAAGTGTGGACTCAATCATTAGGCTGATGGCCGGGGCGGGCAGATCGCTCAGCGGGAGCTATTGTCACTACAATGAGAAGTCATTAGGCTGATGGCCTCACACTTTCAACTGTCCTGCGGCTGCGGAACAGAGAGGAATCGCCTTCCAAATCCAGAATTCTGCTTTTTTTATTTGGAGCAGGACGCTGAGTTGTGTTGTTATTGTCAAATATCCATGAATCCTTAAAATATTTGACAATAACAACACGAATTACATTTAAAACATTTCCCAGAAAAGTGTCCCTTATTACTCCGCCGTCCCTTATAGCCGCGTTTTACGGTATTAAAATACGGCGAAAACGTATCACTTGACAGGTATGACAACATTTCCCAGAAAAGTGTCCCTTATTACCCAGCTGTCCCTTACAGCCCCGTTTTAAGGTATGGGTGAAATATCCAATTTTTTTTTTTCTTTCTTGTTGCTCACTTCAATCTTCCAGTCTCCATATAAACAATCAATCGGGATACCCCAAGCATCAAACTAAGGTACAATCTATTTCGTCACTTCCGCCTTCTTCCCCAGGCGATTCCGGGGGCCGTGAGTAGGAACGTCAGGCCAAGCGCGGCAGTTTTAAATTAACGAATATTCCGGCGTTACTGAAGCATATGCACCAAGACCCGAACGGATCGGTTCCCTTTTATATCTAGTTTCAAGACATTTTAAGGACCCTGTTACGTGACATTTGGCCTTTAATTATATGAAGTCTGCCTGAACCATGCGCTGAAAAACACCCCCACACCATGATACTCCCACCTCCAAACTTTACTGTTGGTATGGTGTTTTCGGGCTGATGCACAGTGCCATTTCTCCTCCACACATGCTGTGTGTTGTTGCATCCAGAAAGTTTAATTTTGGTCTCATCTGAACAGACAAAATTCTCCCAGTATTTTACTGGCTTGCCCAAATGTTGTGCAGCAAACTTTAAATGAGCTTCAACATGCTTTTTCTACAGCAGTGGAGTCTTGCGAGGTGAGCGGGCATAGAGCCCATGTTGGTTGAGGGCATTACTTATCGTTTTCTTTGAAACAGCAGTACCTGCTAACTCCAGGTCTTTCTGGAGCGCTCCATGAGTGGTCTTTGGCTCTTGAATAACTCTTCTGATAATTCTTTTGACTCCTCTGTCAGAAATCTTGCGAGGAGCTCCTAATTGTGGCCGGTTAAAAAATGATATTCTTTCCACTTCTGAATGATGGTTTCAACAGTGCTCACTGGAACATTCAACAGTTTAGAAATGTGCCTGAAACCAATGCCATCATTAGGTTTAGCAACAATAAGGTTGTGAAGGTCTAGAGAGAGCTCTTTGCTTTTACCCATCATGAGTTCTTTGTGGTGTGACAATCTGATATTCACAAACCTTTTTAAAGGGTATCAGTCAGGACTTAACCAGCTGAAATTAATTTGCATTGATGGGGAATGGGATGGTTTCCAAAATTCTGATGGATTTCAGCTGGTTTCTTGGCTTTCTATGCCTTTTTGCACCTTTTATTTCTTCATGTGTTCAATACTTATTCCCTGTGTTATTCCACTTTATTAAATACAACTTGTTTTGTGAACATCATTGCCTTGATTTCTTTGTGTGTATGGATTACTTGGGTTGCTATTGATATCTGGCTAAAATCTCAGGTCAACGGCTCCATCAGAAATATGTTTGAGAAAAATGTTGACGTGTTCAATACTTACTTTCTCTGCTAATTTAACACTTAAGTATGCATGTTTATATATATATTTTTTTTTTAAGTATGCATGTTTTTAAGTATGCATGTTTATATTATAGATACATGTGTTCATATCTTTACATTGTACAAATAAGTATCTGTACACATCTTTTCCCCCTAATTGTAATAAAATATCTGCATCCACATGTTGATGTCAGTCTGTGGTTTGGACCATTTGTGGTCCAAATACATCCACAAACTGCTCTACACCAGGCCAGTTTGTGCTGACTTTGATTTCTTTATTTTCTGGCAACACTATACATGCCTGATTCCCTATGTGGAAGAACTGCAGTGGATATAAAAAGCCTACACACCCCTGTTCAAATGCCAGGTTTTTGTGACGTAAAAATAATGAGACCAAGAAATCATTTCAAAACTTTTTCCACCATTAATGTGACCTATAACCTGTACAACCCAATTGAAAAACAAATAATGAAATATTTTAAGGGGAAAATAAAAAACTTAAAATAACCTGTTTGTATAAATATGAACACCCTTAAACTCATACATTGTTGCAGCACCTTTGGCTTTTATTACAGCACTCCGTCTTTTTGGGTAAGAGTCTATCAGCGTGGCACATCTTGATGTGGCAATATTTGCTCCTTCTTTGGAAAAACGTTCCAAATCTGTCAGATTGCGAGGGCATCTCCTGTGCACAGCCCTTTTCAGATCACCCCACAGATGTTCGATCAGATTCAGGTCAGGACTCTGGCTGGGGCATTCCAAAACCTTGATCTTCTTCTGGATGGATGGATGGATCTTCTTCTGGTGAAGCCATTCTTTTATTGATTTGGATGTATGCTTTGGGTCATTGTCGTGCTGAAAGATGAAGTTCCTCTTCATCTTCTTTCTAGCAGAAGCATGAAGGTTTTGTGCCAACACTGACTGGTATTTGGAACTGTTCATAATTCTCTCCACCTTGACTAAGGCCCCAGTTCCAGCTGAAGAAAAACAGCCTCAAAGCATGATGCTGCCACCACCATGCTTCACTGTAGGTATGGTGTTCTTTTGGTGATAAGCAGTGTAGTGTTTACACCAAATATACCTTTTGGAATTATGGCCAAAAAGTTCAACCTTGGTTTCACTGGACCATAACACATTTTCCCACGTACATTTGGGAGATTTTAAATGTGTTTTTGCAAAATGTAGCCGGGTTTGGATGTTTTTCTTTGTAAGATGAAGCTCCTGTCTTGCCACCCTAGAAGGGAAACTGTTGTCACATGTACTAAACAGCCAGTACTTGCTAGAAATTTCTGCAGCTCATTCAATGCTGCTGTCGGCCTCTTGGCAGCCTCCCTGACCAGTTTTCTTCTTGTCTTTTCAATTTTGGAGGGACGTCCAGTTCTTGATAACGTCACTGTTGTGCCATATTTTCTCCACTTGATGACTGTCTTCACTGTGTTCCATGGTATATTTAATGCCTTGGAAATTCTTTTGTACCCTTCTCTTGACTGATACCTTTTCACAATGAAATCCCTCTGATGCTTTGGAAGCTTTCTGCAGACCATGGCTTGTGCTGTTAAGATGTGCTTACAAAAATGTCAGGAAAAGCCTAATAGAACAGCTGAACTTTATTTGGGGTTAATCAGAGGCACTTTAAATAGTAGCAGGTGTGTGCTGACTCCCATTAACATGAGTTTGAATGTGGTTTGTTAATTCTACACACAGCCACATCCCCAGTATAACAGGGTGTGCATATTTATGCAGATTCATTCATTCATTCATTCATCTTCTTCCGCTTAATCCTTTTCGGGTCGCGGGGGGGCTGGAGCCTATCCCAGCATCTTTTGGGCAAGAGGCAGGGTACACCCTGGACAGATCACCAGTCCATCGCAGCGCCAACACAGAGAGACAGACAACCATTCACTCTCACAGTCATACCTAAGGACAATTTAGAATCCCCAGTTTGATGCCAATTAACCTAACTTGCATGTTTTTGGCATGTGGGAGGAAACCCACACAGACACAGGGAGGACATGCAAACTCCACACAGGTCACTGTTGGTCGGGGGCTGGGATCAAACCCAGGATCCCCCGGCCAAGGGTGAGTTGCTGTGCTGCCGCAGTGCTAACCACTCTGCCAGATTATTTAAGGTTTTTTTTTAATTTTTCCCCTTAAAAGATTTCAGTTTGTTTTTCAATTGGGTTGTACAAGTTATAGGTCACACTATAATGGTGGGAAAAGTTCTGAAATAATTTATCTTGGTCTCATTTTTTACATCACAAAAACCTGGCATTTGAACAGGGGTGTGTAGTCTTTTTATATCCACTGTACATATTTGTTTTGTTTTTTAAACCACAACAGTGTGAGTCACAATAAATACACACTACAGCAACATTTTTTTAAAATCTGACTTACTGACAGCAGGTGAGAATTGAGGAATTGCAGCAATGTCACCAAATTGTGTGACATTCTGTCTACGTCCCTTAATGGTAGGCAAGCTGTAAATGTCAATGTTTTTGTGCTAGATTAGAGCACTTTCTTCAAAAATACTTTTATCAACTTTTTTATACAGTCTATGGATTAGAGTGGCATAAATTTCAACTCTGACCACGGTCACTTCATGTGTAGCAGTAGGTTGTCACAACAGGCAAGCTAAAACCCCAGTTAAGTCTTTTAATGCCTTCCATTGGATCCAGTTTGGAGAGCCAAGTGTGCAGCGGCTTCCACCACAGGTCGGATCTGCAGTGATTATTTCATCAAGGGTAAGTACATTTACAAACTCAGGGGTAGCAATGGTGGATCTCAAACATATATGGTGTTTTATTATGCAGCGAAACTCACTGTCTGACTGTGGTCAAACTGTGGTAGGGGCTAATTGTTCAGGTCAGAGGGGAGAAATTTTTCCTCGAGACCGGGTTATATTTATATTAATGTGCCTATGTGTTAAATAAATCATCAACTAAAAATGTTGGCAGAATTTTTTTCAACCGCTCTCTGCCTCCCACTGGCTGAGGCTGCCTGTGTCTGTTCATTAAAGATGCACTCCGGTGGATATTAATCAACGATAAAAACAAATTTACATTGTTTAAAATTGCATCTTATGCCCTTTTTTTCTACCAAAAACCTTTGTCTTACAGTTTCATGCCAAAATCTTTTCACTTTTCCCCCTTCAAATGCCAGATTCTGTGAATAATCCCATCCACATCCCATAAGGTTAACAGTAGCTAGTGCTACATTAAACAGAATAAATCCTGTGATAAAAAGACTTACCAGTTAAAGGGCATGCCCAGTATGCATGGTGGCCCAGGATAGTGACTGAGACTGCATAGGTCCTTAAAAGCAGTTTAATGGTAAAAACCCATCTTAACTTGGGTCATGTTTTTAAGGCAGCTGTCCAAAAATGCTAACTGGCCCTGGAGACTAACTTCAGTTAGGCTAGAGAGTTCTGTCTCGCTCAACACTACGGACCTGCTATAGTTACATCACCAGAAATGCTCCGTCTAAACTCTCCTTTTTCAGGGAGTGGGGCTTAACCCAAATTTCACAGCAAAAAAACAGTCTTAAAAAATTTGAGTGATTTCACTCTTGATATGTTTTGTAAGTCATAAAAACATGTTACAGACATGTTAACAAGAAAAAAAATACTTGATTTTTGGCAGAGTGTCACTTACGAACGTCCAGCAATGAAGGATTTAAGTACTGAATCTGTAAGAGAATATAAAGTTTTTCTTTCTCTGTAGTCAGTACTATTCGACTTATCTGACCTGCCCTTATAATCAAAGTCCTCCAGATTATCTGCAGTTTTTGTTTTCAAAACATGTGAGCAGCATTGACTCTATGGACAGCCAGCTGTCTGGCAAATCTCCATCTGTTGTGCAAGGACAAGCGCCAGACACAACATCTCCTGCTGAAGAGACTTTGTTGTTCTTAACTGATATAAACACCCTCACTCAACCCTCAACACTACACTCACACTGACTCAAACTGATGAGAAGATTATTCATTCACTGCTCTTTTTGTGTCCTCGTAGATTCTATTGTCTGCTACTTGTGCATTGAGAGCTTTTTTTCTTGTAATCATAATATTGATCATTTATGACCGGTATTCTGACAAACAATGGTTTTTTTCTCTCTCCTATTGTGTTAACCCCCTTTCTCCCTCATGCTTCCTGTTCCCAATCTGCTGACAGGCGCGTCACTGATGCTGCCGTGTCACTGAAAATGTCAACTATGTCGTTTTCAGTGTCAAGTCAAATCCCTCGTATGTTTATCAGTTGTTTACTGTGAATGTACTTGGCAATAAATCTTTTGAGTTCTGAGTTCATGAACACCAAGACCATCACTGTTCGGGCCAATCACAAACCATGGCTCACAGAGGAGGTTTACAAGCTCCTGAAAGCTTGGAACACTGCCTTCAGAGGTGGGCCTGAGGACAGCTAGGGCTAACCTGTCCCGAAGCATCAGAGAGGCCAAGAGGCAGTACTCCAGGAAGACCACCATTTCAGCGACAGCAGAGACACACTGAGTCTATGGTGGGGGATACAGACCATCACGGACTACAAGCTCACACCGCAGACCTGCGACAGCTCCACCTCTCTGCTGAACAAGCTGAACGACTTCTTTGCTCACTTCGAGGCACTCAACAGTACCCCTACAGAGAAGTCACCACCTCCTCCTGACGACCAGGTGATTACAGTGTCCCCAGACAGCATGAGGAGATCCCTTGGCAGGATCAGTGCACGCAAAGCTCCAGGTCCTGACAACATACCTGGGTGTGTACCGAGAGCCTGTGCAGAGGAACTCACAGGTGTCTTCACGGACATTTTCAACATCTCAATGAGACAGGCTGTTGTCCCCAAGTGCTTCAAAGCCACCACCATCATCATTCCAGTCCCCAAGAAGTTGTCTCCCTCCTGCTTCAATGACTACCGTCCAGTTGCACTCGCTCTCATCATCATGAAGTGCTTCAAGCGGGTGGTCATGCAGCACATCAGGTCTGCCATGCCCCCCTCCCTGGACCCATTCCAGTTTGCATACCAGTTCAATTGCTCGACCGATAATGCCATCTCTACTGCCCTCCACTCAGCCCTCACACACCTGGACACAAAGAACTCCTAAGTCAGGATGCTGTTCATAGACTTTAGTTCAGCATTCAACACAATCATCCCCCAACAGCTCATTCAAAAACTGGACCAGCTGAGGCTCAACACTTCCCTGTGTAACTGGCTGTTGGACTTCCTGACAAGAAGACCGCAGGCAGTATGGGTTGGCAGTAACAAATCCAGCAACATCACTCTGAACACAAGGGCACCCCAAGGATGTGTGCTGAGCCCCCTCCTCTTCACTCTGACCCATGACTGTACAGACACACAGCTCCTACCTCTTCACCAAGTTTGCGGATGACAACTGTGGTGTGTCTCAACAACGGAGACGAGAAACTACAGGAGCGAGGTGAGCCACCTGACCATGTGGTGCAGAGACAACAATCTCTCTCTGAATGTGGAGATGATGAAGGAGATTGTTGTGGACTTCAGAAAAGCACACACTCAGCATGCTTTCCTGACCATCAATGGTGCTGCTGTGGAGAGGGTGAGCAGCACCAAGGTCCTGGTTGTGTACATTACAGAGGACCTCTCCTGGATCACCAACACTATCACTGGCCAAGAAAGCTCAGCAGCGTCTCTACTTCCTCTGCAAACTGAGAAGAGTCAAAGCCCTGGCCCCCATCATGTGTACCTTCTACAGAGGCACCATCAAGAGCCTCCTGACCAGCTGCATCACCATGTGGTACGGTGCCTGCACCGCGTCCTGTTGCAAGACCCTCCAGCGCATAATGAAAACAGCTGAGAAGATCGCTGTGCCTATCTCCCCTCCCTTGAGGCCATCTACAGCACCTGCCTCACCTGCAAAGCCCTCTGCATTGCAGGTGATCCCACCCACCCACCTGTCACACAGCTTCTTCAGTCTGCTGCCATCAGGGAGGAGACTGTGGAGTCTCCGGGGCCAGGACCAGCAGACTCAAGGACAGCTCTCTTTGCACTCCATGCCACTTTAACCCTTTATATGCCCTGATATGTGCCTTAAGTTACTACATGCAGGGTTTCCTCTGGTAACATTTCTCTGTGGCGGCCCGCCTTGCCAGAAATTCTACCGCCACCCCAAGGCGATATGAATATATTAAGAAAAATATATGAAGCAATGACTTTCCACAAGCGCGCACATGAACAACGCGCGTGGCCGTCATCCGCGCGGAGTTTAGAAGCACCCCGCTCACACGAGTTTTCCAGTCAGTCAGCAGTGTCTCGCTAAGCGTGACTGTCAAGAGTTTATTAAAGTACTTTAAACGCGGAAAAAAATCATAAGAGGTATGTAAGCACTGGCGTTTATCATGGTTTTAACCCACTGGAAACAGGAGCAATAATGGAAGAGTCGCTTAACTAAGAAACGTGGTTAGAATTCATATGCAGCCGGCTTCATATGAAGGGAAAGGCAAGGGACCAATGAATTGCTGAGGATATATTTCACCAGCCACTACAATATTTAGTTATGTTCTGTAGGAATTGCAGGAATGAAGAGACTGGCAATTTCTCTCTTTTCTCGCACGAGCAGGAGTGCCGTTTTTATTCTCCAGCGGCAGTGACAAAAAGCAACAGCTAAAAATGCTAGCTGTAAACTGCGGTCTTTAAGTGGCTGCCTAGAGAGGTGCCTGATGAGAAAGCCTGAGTGCACAACTATAACTGCCTAAACAGATCATTCTGTACATGAACACATATTGTGGTGAATTATGTCTTTAGAGTCCACTACAGTTCCCTATTATGTACCTGGCAGGTTAAGATGACCGAAATTCACAAAGTCAATGACTTCAATCTGTCAGCAGCCTTCAGACAAACTAAACGTGCCAACATCTGATTTCAAATAAGGGAGGTTTTTCCTGCTGTCTGGGTGGTGAGGAGATTTCCAAAAAAAAAAAAAAAAAAACCCACCTATAAATATAAAGAAATATAACAGAAATAACGGCATCCTTGGTCATTTAAGTTAATGTATTTCATTAAATACAATTTTATTAATATTTTTTTCTTTGTAATCAGAGTTAAATTATTGTTCTGTTCTGACTGCAAAATTATGGTCAAAAATGTAAATTGTTATAAGGAAAAAGTAAAAAATTACCAGTCTATTTCAAATTTATCTAAAAAAAAAAAAAAAAACCCAGTAATTTTATTTTAAAAAACAGACAAAAATTAGTCATAAAATAATCCACAAATTTATAATAAAAGTTTCAAATGTACAAGAAAAGTCAATTTTACAAGAGGAAACTGCAACGTTGAGGAACATGGTTTCAACTTCAGATTTACAGAGAAAAGTAGAAAACTATAAGAAAATTGTTATAAATTTTTGAGAAAAACCTCAAACCTTCAAGACTGAAGTCATTACTCAAGTTTTTAAGTGGGTGCTCTTTGTACCCTTAACTCAATTAGAAATTTTTGGTTGCCTACTTTCATTCACTCATCTTCTTCTGCTTAATCCTTTTTGAGTCGCGGGGGGGGGGGGGGGGGGGGGCTGGAGACCATCCCAGCATCTTTGGGCAGGGTACACCCTGGACAGATTGCCAGTCCATTGCAGGGCCAACACAGAGAGAGAGAGACAACCATTCACTCTCATATTCATACCTAAGGACAATTTAGAATCCCCAGTTTGATGCCAATTAACCTAACTTGCAGGTTTTTGGCATGTGGAAGGAAACCGGAGAAATCCCGGAGTAAACCCACGCAGACATGGGGCTCCATGGCGAGCAGAATAGCGGGCAGAATACAATATTCCAGGGACATGTTGCTGCGCTTTAACACAGCTGGTGCAGAGTCTCTGATTGCGCCCAGATTTCAGCTGCCGGACTTTATTTTGAGAGACGGACACAGCGGTGAAAAAAGAAGCGGCAGGAGGAAGCGTGGAAGACGTGGAGGTGTGAAATTGCGCCTTAGGAGACGTCAGTTTGGTAACATTCCTCTTCCTTCGATCATTTTTGGGAATGCACAGTCTGTGAGAAACAAGGTGGAGGAAATTCAAGGCAACGTACGTTACCAGAAGGATTTTAAGAACTGCTGCGTCATGGCTTTCACTGAATCTTGGCTTACTGCGCATGATCGAGACGCAGACCTGTGGATTGACGGCTTTGGAGCTCCGCTGCGCTCGGATCGGCAGGAAGAGGTAACGGGGAAACGTCAGGGGGGCGGAGTATGTTTATACATTAATAAGCAGTACTGCACATCTGTCACGGTCAGAGAGCGCATCTGTACACCCCATGTGGAGCTGCTGTCTGTGTCGCTTCGCCCCTTTTATTTGCCTCGAGAGTTTCCCCAACTTTTCATCACAGTTGTGTATATTCATCCGAGGGCAGACGCTGACTCCGCCTCCAGCACCATCTCTGACGTGGTGCAGCGGCTGCAGTCAATTTCTCCAGAGGCGCCAAACTTCATTCTTGGGGATTTTAACCATGTTTCTTTAAAGAAGACACTTAAAAACTTTCATCAGTATGTCTCCTGCCCAACCAGGCGAAAAAAGACATTGGACCTGTGCTATGGATCCATAGAGAGGGCCTATAAATCACTCCCCCTTCCTCCTTTAGGATCATCAGATCACAACTGTGTTCATTTGCTGCCCACATATAAAACTGCTCTCAGAAGAGGCAAGGTGGAGATGAGAGACATTGATGTGTGGACAAAAGATTCAGAGCACAGCCTCCAGGAATGCTTTGACTGTACAGACTGGAAGATGTTCATAATGGCCTGCGGGGATGATTTGGACTCTCTGGCTGAGCTCACATGCTCATACATGGCTCACTGTCAAAATAAGTTTGTTCCACGTAAACGTGTCAAAATATATCCCAACAACAAACCATGGGTTACTAAATCAGTTAAATCCTGCTTACAGAGGAAAGCACTTGCCTTTAAACAGGGGTCTGTTTCTGCACTACAGGTTGCCACTAAGGAGCTAAAGGCCGAAATTTTAAGAGCAAAACAGAATTATAAATCAGAATTGGAAAGCAAGATGGCAGCAAATAAACTTGGTTCAGCCTGGGCCAGTATGAAAAAAATTGCAGGCCTTCAGAGCACAGAGCGCAGTAATCGTGTGTTTTTAGATGGTTTTAGTTCAGACACAGAGCTGGCTAATGCTCTTAATTGTTTTTATGGTCGTTTTGACTCCTTTGATTTTAGCACAGAAATCCAAGATTTGAAACAGAAACTCAAAGACAATCAGCACTTTAATATTGAGATGCAGGATGTTGAAAGGGAGTTCCGCGCTGTAAAAGTGAACAAAAGTCAGGGCCCTGATAATATATGTGGACGCCTGGTAAAGTCCTGTGCACATGAACTGAGTCCTATATTTCACTACATTTTCAATAAGTCCTTACAGACACAACATGTGCCTAAGATCTGGAAAGATGCCGTGGTTGTTCCCGTTCCAAAATCCAGCTGTCCTAAAACGGTAAATGACTTTAGACCAGTTGCTTTGACTTCAATTTTAATGAAAATTTTTGAAAAACTGGTCAGATGTGAGGTCCTAAAGCAGACTGAACATGCATTGGATCCTCTGCAGTTTGCCTATAGGCCTCACAGAGGAGTGGAGGATGCCACTGTCACTCTGTTTAACATGCTTTTTAAACATCTGGATTTTAATGGGACACACGCCAGGCTTTTATTTGTGGACTTTTCTTCTGCCTTTAATACAATCCAACCTCATATTTTAGTTGAAAGGCTCCTGCAACAATTTGATTTAAGCAATAATCTGGTGGGTTGGATTCTGGATTTCTTAACCAACAGGACGCAGAGAGTAAGGGTCAATGGTACATTGTCTGACCTAAAGTGCTCTTCTACTGGCTCTCCTCAGGGGTGTGTGTTGTCACCACTACTCTTCATCCTGTACACAAACATGTGTCGGAGCAGACATGACAACAGACACATTATAAAGTATGCTGATGACTCAGTCATTGTCAGTCTCCTCCAGGATGGTGAGAGTGGCCACGGCCCAGTAGTTGATGACTTTGTTCACTGGTGTGAGGATTCCTACCTGCAGCTGAATACAACAAAAACGAAAGATATGATTATTGACTTTAGGAGGAAAACTCCCAGGCACAAAGTCACCATACTAAAAGGCCAGACCACCGAATGTGTACAATCGTACAAATATCTTGGGACGATTATTGATAGTGGATTGAACTTTGAGGTGAACTGTGAAAGGGTGTGCAAAAAGGGTCAGCAAAATTTGCATTGTTTGAGGAAACTTGCACGCTTCCAAATTGACCGAACCATAATGACTATGTTCTATCGGGCTTTTATTGAATCTGTTTTATCCTTTTCTTTAATGTCATGGTTTGGTCAGATAAAACTGAAACAGAGGAAATCCTTGGATCAGGTAGTCAGATGGTCCAGTCGTTTGCTTGGTGAGTCACAGCTGAGCCAGACATCCCTGTACACCAGACAAGTACAGAGGATGGCCGACTCGATTTTAAATGATGACTCCCACCCTTTGCACTGCAACTTTCAGCTTCTTCCCTCCAGACGGAGGTTTGCTGTCCCAAAAAGTAGAACCCAGCGCTACAAAAACAGCTTTGTCCCTGCTGCTGTCAAAGAGTTGAACAAGCTATAAAAATTATATTGTACATATTTTATATTTACCTATTTTGTAAGATGTGTGCCTGTGTTTGTGTCTATGTTGAATGTAATTGTGGCTTGTAAATATGGATGTCACCAACTGCAAAACAAATCTACCTACGGGTACAAATAAAGTAACCTGAACCTGAACCTGAACATGCAAACTCCACACAGATCACTGTTGGTCGGGGGCTGGGATCGAACCCAGGATCCCCTGGCCAAGGTTGAGTTAAGGCCCTTTTCCACTAGCCCCGCTCAGCCCTGATTTGAAAACCCGGCTCTACTCACTTCGGTTCGGTTCAGCCTCAGTTGCTTTTCAACTACTGCTGGCGCACCTGCTGGCGCACCTGCTGGCACACCTGCTGTGGGTGGGATTTGTTGAACAGCAGGCGGCGCCAAACCCTCATGACGTGAAACACGTGACCGAATCCCCACAACAAACAAAATGGCTGATGAGGAGGAGAGAAGGAAGGAGGAAGGAGAGAGGAATGACTGTGACATGAAACTGGTTAAATCTATGGTGCTGACTTGTTGTGCTCTGCACAATCTGTGTGAGAGTCATGGAGAGACGTTTGACACTACATTGGATGATGCAGTAGATGAACCAGCGGTGGCAGCGGCACAGAGAGCAGAGGAGCAGGGTGGTGATATTGTAGCGAACTCAATATAAGCACCCTACTTGGCTTGACAAGTGGGTTGACCCTATTGGCGACACAGGTAGAGTGCGGGACTCTGGAGCGGGAGGCGTGAGTTCGAACCTCCCGGTGGGACGTCGCCATGTCGAGCTGCACGTTACAATATAACACGAGATGCTGTGATGCAATACTTGTCTATTTTGTCCACATTTATGTGCATACATATTTCAAAAATGTTTTTTGTAAAAATGTTGTGCATGGTCCATCTACCTGTCCTCTTGTTCATAACACTTATCTGTTAAGAAGGTGCGAAGCCATCAGCCTAATGATGAGTCCACACTTCTGTTGTGATAATTGCTCACGCTGAGCGCTCTGACAGCCCCGTACGCTGTGGGGGTCACACACGACGTGTTCCCCCCCCCACACTCAATTTTTTTTCCCATATATTTTTTTCTTTGGCGTACAGAAATGGCAATACGCCCGTATTTGCAAAAATTGCATTTTCCCCGTATTAAAATATGGCAAAACCGTATCACTTGACAGGTATGTAATTACATGCAGAAACACCACACAGGCCATCTTCACAAAAATCCAGCTCGACAAGCCACTTTTGCTTAGGTGGAAATGCAAATTGAACTATAAATCATGTGCTGATACATGTCATATTTTCCCATATAAAGGTCTCCCACTTTTACTTACAAATTGATTTTTAATTTTTGGGAAAAGGGAATATAAATTTTGCACTTGTTGGTAACAACAGTTGTGTACAACAAAAACACAGTTGTGTATCCTTGTCCGATTTGTCTACTGTTATTGGTGCCAAATTTTTGCTAGATTCCTTCTTAATTTATTAAATTTTGACTGGTGATGCAACATTCAACTTACACGTACTTACTTTTATCAGTGTCTACAAGTTCAAGCACACCTGTACAACTGCTTATAACCTAAAAAATGTACCCGTTCAAGAGAAATGGATTCAGCATTGCAAATTTGTTTAAAATAATAAAAAAAAAAAAACCTACCAAGACATTACGTTTCGTTGTGTTGTTAAAAATTAAATTACCATTAGAAGGCTATACACCTGACCTGATGAACAGCAGCATATGGAGTGAACAGAGAATGGAATGTGTATGTAATTACTGGCTTTTCTCATACGGTGACATAACAGATAAACCAGACTTTTGATGCAAACAATACAATTTTATTCCAGAAGCAAAATTTACAAACAAAAAAACAGACTGGGCGTGGGGAGACATGGTTAGACACGCCGACTGCTAAATGCATCCACAAGCCTGCCAAATAGGGTCAGGAAATCTCTGTTGAATGTTGACATCTCTGCGAGCTCTTCCCTTCGTAACGCAGCGTCCTGCTCCAGGGCTTCACGCGCATCTGCCCGCACATCTGCGGCCACCTGTCACAAATGCTGCATGTACTCCTGATTCTTGCCGCTGGTCATGTTGCCGTTCCAAGAGCCGCATCTCTTCGTCATGCATGTTGACCATCGCTAATGTAAGGTCAGCGATGGAGTTGTCTGTTTTCGTCTTGCCTAGATGGAAAGACAGAAAAGCATGGTCGTTAAAGCTGGATCACTACATATATTATGGAATTACACAGGTGAAAGTCTGTGGTGGAATGTCACTATTATATTATGCTTCATTGCTGTATATAAGCTGAACTGTCATGTTGCTGCCCCTCAGTAGAGCAGATTTTGCAACACGCAGGGTGCTGTCTTCGGCTGCAGCCCCCCTGCAAAACTAAAAAGGATTAAGATTAAGAATATGGATGGATGGGTAATGTTTAAACTAGTTGCTTGTAGTGTGGCCGCAGAAATCCGAATGGGTTAATACAGTCAGCTGACGTGAAGCATTTCAATGAAGCATGTTGATTTCAACGGCAGTTCATGCACTTTGTCTAAAACAGGAGTTACAACAGCACCAATCACCACACCTAAAAATGGTTGTGGAACACCTGAAGACCAAAGAATAACCTTTTTGTACATTTAAAAAGACATTTTCAATTAATTAATATGCAGCTACAGGAAATTGCATTAATCAATTTGGTACATAACTTGTTAGGCTCCAGCCCCCCCGCGACCTGTAAAGGATTAAGCGGTACAAGATGGATGGATGGATGGATGGATTTTCGACCCTGGTTTCCGCTGCTGGACCTGTTTCAACCAAAAAAAAAAAATCGTGGTTATTGTGCCTTACTGGCACTTGAACGTGATCCAGATGGAGCTGGTGATGTGGAGTCAATTCAGCTGGCGCTCCGGCAGACGCACACGCAGACGCAGCGCCAGGAGAGTCCGCTGTGTCCATCATCTCCACTGAGGTGGACCCCTGTGATATGAACTGCGATTCTAGAAAGAAAATGCACGCAATTTAAAACTTAACACCAAAGTGCGACATGTACACAACACTAAAGTTTTTAACCGGAATACAATAAGCGTAATTCAGCGTTTTGTTTGGCGCTAATACTTAACACAAAGCAAGCGTGAATCTGCAGTTGGCTGCAAAACAATAGGCAAGCCTCAGTAACAACCATTACCCACAATCTAACAACCTTCCTATTTCTTAAAAACAGTGAGCTTGGCACAGAAAGGATCAAGTGGCGAAAAGATAAGCAATATCAAAACAACACTCACCATCCACGGTTTCCAAGGCCGTGACCGTGACAGTGACCGTGTCGAGCCCAATGTCTCTCAGCAAACCACTTCCACTCCTTCCGATCCGCTGAACTTCGAGCAATGTGGTCCTTCACTGCTCGGTAATCGCTTTTCAGCTTTTTCAGCTTCTCCCGACACTGTTTGGCAGTACGGATGTGCCCTTGGGAAGCCATCTGCTCGGA
The DNA here is from genome assembly GCA_020510985.1 of Pholidichthys leucotaenia. Lineage (NCBI taxonomy): Eukaryota > Metazoa > Chordata > Actinopteri > Cichliformes > Pholidichthyidae > Pholidichthys > Pholidichthys leucotaenia. The sequence continues at coordinate 356,209,013 of CM035843.1, read as the reverse complement.
CACCTGCATTTCAAGTAGATCCGTCCAACTCGCGCTGAATGCGATCGTCGCCTAATATAGAAAGAAAATTGCGCACCTCCTAATATATAATATTAGGAGTATATTATTATACAAGTATATTATACAGTATATTAATATAATATACCGTATTAAAGGGGCGCACTGTGTTCACTGGCTGAACAATTACAAATGGCGGTCGTGGAGTAAATTCAGCAGAAAAAGTCGCTTTCATGACATTACGACCTGACCAATCAGCGGCGACCAGTCTCTTAAAGTCATATCACAGCCCTACTCGGCCCGGTTAGACCCTGCCCTGGATCAGGTACGAAAATAGTACCTGCTAACCGGTGCTGGGGCTAGTGGAAAAGCGCCTAAAGCGGGCTGAGTGGTGCGGTGTAGGGCTAAGTGAGACTAGTGGAAAAGGGCCTTTACTGTGCTGCCGCAGTGCTAACCACTCCGCCACCACGCTGTGGTTGCCTACTTTTAATTTTTTTTTTCCACAATATTTTTATTGAACCTTTTTTACAAACATAACACAAACAATCAAACACTAACACTAAAGTAATAAAAAAAATGTACTAAAACACACCAACAACCACTAACAGGAACAGGTCTTCAACAATGCTCCTCTGTTTAGTCTAGGCAATCCATTACATAAGTATACATATTATACATTCACCAGTTTGGAATTTATAAGGTCCACACACATCATTCACCTTCTTCTTCAAAAGTTATGTTTAAATTCTTTACATAATCAATAAAAGGTCTCCATATATTCTCAAACACAGTTTCCTTTGATTTCAGTATGTATGTTATTCTTTCTAGTGGAAGGTTTGTTAACATCTGTCTTAACCACTGAGTCACATCTGGTCTATGAGTCTTTTTCCACAATAGTGCAATACATTTTTTGGCGTTAAGCAAACTGAGGTCTATGAATGCTCTTTCACTTTTATTAAAGTTGTGCTTTTCTGGATGCAGACCCAACAAAAACAATTTAGGATTCAATATGATTTGTTTTGAAATTATTTTTTCAATTGTTCCCCTCACCTCTTCCCAAAACATTCTAATTTTCCTACATTCCCATAAACAATGAAGTAAGGTTCCTTTACTTTCCATACATTTTGTGCATGTATCTGGTATGTTTTTGTTACATCTATTTAATTCCACCGGTGTAACATACATCTGCATTAACCATTTAAAATGTATCAATTTTAGACGTACATTTATTGATTTGGTTTGAGCTTCTGTACAAGCCAATTCCCATTGTTCCTCTGAGATTTCAGTTTGCAGGTCTTCTTTCCAATAATTCAGTCTTTTCTGTGAGTTTTCACTCGAAGATAATGTCAATGAGTTATAAAACTCTGAAATACAGTGATCCCTCGTTACTTCGTGCTTCACCTTTCGCGCCCTCAGTGCATCGCGGATTTTTCAGAAATATTCATCAAAAATTCAAAATTGAGAAAAAATGGGCGGGCGCTAGCAGAAGGCAGGGAGACTACATTAGAGCATCAGGTATCAACACGGACAGCCGCTCAACTCAAAATCCACCTCTCTGACCACCGCTCCACTCCTCTCCACCCACCTCTTCACTGCTCGGGAATCTCGCAAGCTGATTGGCCGAGACGTTTTACCTCGCAAGCTGATTGGCCGAGACGTTTTACCCAGCTTCTATCCCTGCCGAGCGGCCATACCCACCGAAGGAAGACCGCATTCATTGTTCTTTATCGCTAGTCTCGCAGCGTGGAACTTTTCGCTGTTCTCTTGTCCCTTTTTGTGTGAAATAGTCTTCCCGTCGAGCCACTACGCCGCCTCCTGCAGCTGCCCTCGACAATCCTGCGCCTCTAGCACCTGACGATGAGGCGTCACCTGAGGAGCAGTAAAGCTCTCATTAACCTGTGCAGTACGTAAATCATCTTCATCTTGAGTTACGTATCTTGTTATAAAAATAAAAGAGTTCTAAAAACATATTTATGTACACTTTATTTACATCTACGTATGTATGTACACTTACACACACACACACACGTATCATATGAGAGAGAGTGAGCGAATGAACGTATGTGTTATTTATGGGTGACGTCATTAGGGGTGACGCTACTTCGCGGTTTTTCACTTTTCGCGGTCGGTTCTGGAACCCATTAACCGCGATAAGTGAGGGATCACTGTAATACCCTTTCTCTTACTATCTTTCGTCAAGATTTTTTCCAAGGATGAATAAATAGGTCGAGTGAGAGCATTGTTTTGATTTGATCGAATAAAGTTCCTAATCTGAAGATATTTGAAAAAAATGTGTTCTATTAAGATTAAATTTGATCCTCAGCTCTTCAAAAGACATTATGTTATCTGAACATGACAAATATAAATCTTGAATTTTTTGGATCCCTTTTAAATTCCATACTTTAAATACAGCATCCGCTCTCCCTGGTTTAAAATATTGATTACCCCATATTGGACTAAATTGTGACAGTAAGTGTGGTTCTTTTAAGTATTTTTTAGTTTCACACCATATTTTGATAATATGTTTTACAAATGGATTTTTAACTTGTTTCTGTAATTTTTTTGCCGAGTGAGTATATGAATATGGGGAGAGGTAAAGGTAAACTGTATGATTCCATTTCAGTCCAGTGAGGGAGATCATTTGATGAAAAATAATATGTCATAGACCTCAGTTGTGCTGACCAGTAATACAACAAAGTTTGGACATTTCAGACCTCCACGATCAAATGGTAAATATAGTAAGGACAGACGTAATCTAGCCTTCCTATTGTTCCATATAAACTCCACTAACTTTTTTTTAATTCTTGAGAATAGATCTGAAGGTGGTGGTAAAGGAATGTATTGAAATAAATAAAGTATTTTGGGTAAGATATTACTTTTAAGTATATTAATTCTCCCAATCATCGACATTGGTAGTGACATCCATCTCTGAATTAACTCATTAATGTCTGTCATTAAGGCTTCGTAGTTGGCACTGGCGACTGATTCCAGCTTGGGCACAATTTGAATTCCTAAATATTTAAACTGATTTACAACATTGAATTGATTTACCTCAGAAGCTGGGTGCTTTCTCTGGGACTCATTTAGCATTAATATTGAAGATTTAGTTTTATTTATTTTATATCCTGATATTTCCCCAAAATTCTTTATTAAATTCAACAAGGTCGGAATTGATTTTTTAAGATTCGACAAACAAAATTATGTCATCGGCATACAGGGAGATTTTATGTTCTGTTGGTCCAACCTTAATTCCATATATTTGCGGATGTAAACGTACTGCCATCGCTAAAGGTTCAATTGCCATAGTAAACAGTAAAGGTGAAAGTGGACAGCCTTGTCGACATCCTCTATTGATTTTTATTGATTTTGAGATATTGCTGTTTGTTAGGATTTCTGCTGTAGCATTATTATATATTATCTGAACCCATTTTATGAAATTATTTCCAAATCCAAACCTTTGTAAGACTTCAAAAAGAAAGGGCCATTCAACCCTATCAAAGGCCTTTTCGGCGTCCAATGATAGGAGAGCTGTATCCGGTGCTTCTTTATTAGAGTAAATAATATTGAATAATCTTCTTACATTATGGAAGCCTCGTCTTCCCTTTATAAAGCCATTCTGATCTCGGTTAATAATATTTGGTAATATTTCTTGTATTCGTCTGGCTAAAATTTTACAGATTATCTTAAGGTCAGCATTTAATAGGCTTATTGGTCTCATATTTTCACATTTATTAGAGGGTTTACCTGGTTTTGGCAACAGTATAATTAAGGCATTATTCATGTATGATGGTAAATTACTATTTTGAAATGCTTCTAAAACCATTTCCAAAAAAGGTTTTATTAATTTATTCTTAAATTTTTTATAGAGGTCAACTGGAAGACCATCTGGTCCTGCACTTTTTCCTGATTTCATATTATCAATGGCTAGCCCAACTTCTTCTTGACTAATTTTAGACTCCAGTATCTCCCTGTTTTCATTTGGAATACACAGTATAGATAGTCCGTCCAAAAACCCATTTAGTTTTGTTAAGTCAGTTTCATTTTTTGTATCATATAATTTTTCATAGTAATCTCTAAAGGCTCTATTAATTTCTAAAGGATCTACAACTATCTGCCCGTTACTTATAATACTGGTAATTGGTGTTTTAGATTCTAATTGTTTAATCTGCCATGCCAATAATTTTCCTGATTTTTCACCTTGTTCATAAAAAGATTGCTTCAATCTTAGAAGACTCGAGGCAGCTCTATTCGCTGATTTTTTGTCATATTCAGCTCTCAGAATTATTAATTCGTTCTCTAACTTTTGGTCACTTCCTGCATACACTTTTTCTTGAAGAATTTTTAATTTGTGTTCCAATTGGACTCTCTCCTCTCGAGTCTTCTTAGATTTTGAACCTGTATAACTAATAATATGTCCCCTAATAAAAGCTTTGAAAGCCTCCCACTTTATACATGCTGATGTTTGTGTAGTATTAATATCGAAGAACTCATCTGTTTTTCTATGTACTTAACAAATTCCTCATCCTGAAGCCATTTATGCTGAAATTGCCACCTACCTGGCTCCTTTGTCAATTTCTTATCTACATATATGAGACAACAGGGTGCATGATCAGAGATCACAATATTATCATAAAAGCAGTTTTGAATCTTGGACCTTAATTCTGTGGAGATCAAAAAATAGTCAATACGTGAGAATGACTTGTAGGTATTAGAATAACAAGCCCGATCTTCAGGTCGGGGAACAGGGAGATGCTGAAGTCCGTACAGAGGGAGCTGAGGAGAAAGATCAGAGAAGGCAAGGACAGCTTCAGGAAGAAGATGGAGGACAAGCTGCAACAGAGCGACATCAGCGGGGTCTGGAGAAACCTCAAAACCATCTCGGGGCTCCAGAATACCTCCCCCCAGGCCACAGGGGGCAGGGAGTGGGCGAACAACCTGAATCTGTTTTTCAATAGATTTGACCAACCGCCCTCCCCCCTGACTGCACAACAACCACTGCTGCCTCTAAAGAAATCAAGTCCTGCTGCCCACTCCCCACTCTACCAACACCCCCCCACTCCCAACACACAGCCCCCCATCCTGACCCTGACCAGGACCCAGGTGAGGACGGAGCTGAGGAAGATCAAGGCGAGGAAGGCGCCGGGACCGGACGGCATCAGCGCAAAGCTCCTCAAGTCCTGTGCAGACCAGCTGTGTGGGATTGTGACGTATATCTTCAACATGAGCCTGAAACTGGGGAGGGTACCACAGCTGTGGAAAACATCTTGTGTGGTACCTGTACCAAAAACTTCCCACCCCAAAGACCTGAACAGCTACAGACCGGTGGCCTTGACGTCCCACTTGATGAAGACCCTGGAGAGACTGCTCCTTGCTCACCTCCGCCCCCTGGTGGAACCAGCGATGGATCCACTCCAGTTCGCCTACCAGCATGGCATTGGGGTGGAGGATGCGGTGATCTTCCTCCTTCACCGTTCTCTGTCCCACCTGGAGAAGCCCGGGAATATGGTGAGGATCATGTTCTTTGACTTCTCCAGTGCTTTCAACACCATCCAACCGATGATCCTGAAGGACAAGCTGCTGCGCGCAGGGGTGGACCAGCACCTGTCATCATGGATCCTGGACTACCTCACGAACCGGCCTCAGTTTGTGAGAACCCGGGACTGTGTGTCCGACACGATCATCAGTAGCACGGGGGCCCCCCAGGGAACGGTGCTGGCTCCCTTCCTGTTCACTCTTTATACTGCGGACTTCTCACACAACACAACACACTGCCATCTACAGAAGTTCTCTGATGACTCTGCGATCGTTGGCCTCATCTCCAATGGAGATGAAGCTGAGTACAGAGGGCTTATCCAGGACTTCGTGGACTGGTGCCATCGGAACTGCCTCCAGATCAACGCGAGGAAAACTAAGGAGCTGGTGGTGGACTGCCGCAGGCATGGGCAGCCCCTCACAGTACCAGTAAATATACAGGGAACAGACATCGAGATGGTGACATCCTATAAGTACCTGGGTATTCATCTGAACAATAAACTAGACTGGTCACACAATACTGATGCACTCTACAAGAAGGGACAGCGCAGGCTGTTCCTGCTGAGGAGACTCAGGTCTTTTGGTGTACAAGGGGCGCTGCTGAAGTCATTCTATGACACGGTGGTGGCATCAGCCATCACTTTTGGAGTGGTCTGCTGGGGCAGTGGCATTACTGCAGCAGATAGGAAGAGACTGAACAAACTGATTAAGAAAGCTAGCTCTGTCCTGGGGCAGCGCCTTGATCCGATGGAGGAGATAGGAGAGAGAAGGACGGTGGCTAAACTGTCATCTCTGCTGGAGTCCGAGTTCCACCCTATGCAGGACATACTGAATGCACTGAGGAGCTCATTTAGCAGCAGACTACATCATCCCAGGTGCACAACCGAGAGGTTTCGTAGGTCCTTCCTACCAACGGCTGTCAGACTGTACAACCTAAGCAGGGCTGCTCGCAGAGATAGCAAAAAGACGTAACAAACTAATAGTTTTTTGAATGCAAAAGATGCAATAGACTTACACAATGGTCCTCTCCGGCATACAACTAGGAACATACCGGTCGCTATGGAGGGTGAGAATATGTATGGGCACATAATCATACCATGTAGGATAACTAAGTAGACGGTTATGCTGTTTCATTCCATCTAGCAACAATGCTCTGCACTGTGTGTGTTTATATATTTGCATATTTATTCCATCTAGCTACAATGCTCCGTACTGTGGGTGTTTATATATTTATATATCTACATATTATTCCATCTAGCTACATTGCTCCGCACTGTGTGTGTTTATATACTTGCATATTTATTCCACCTAGCTGCAATGCTCCGTACTGTGGGTGTTTATATATTTACATATTTATTCCATCTAGCTACAATGCTCTGCACTGTGTGTTCATATATTCATATATTTATTCCATCCAGCTACAATGCTCTGCACTGTGTGTCTGTGTGTGTGTGTGTATATATATATATTTTATAGTAATACGTACATATGTTTATTAGCTGCTCTTGCTTGCTTGTTTTTTTTCTTGCCTTCTGATTGTTGCTCTGAGTGTTGCTATCCCTGTGCTGTTGCAATCCTGGAATTTCCCCGTTGTGGGACTAATAAAGGCTTATCTTATCTTATCTTAAGAGTAGGCTTTAACTTGTGGTTTCATTTCTCTCCATATATCCAGCAATCTCAATTCTTTCATAGAATGCTTAATGATCATCCTGCATCCATTGTGTGTACAGTCCAGTCCTGTTGATCTGTCTATACCGGGATTCAATGTACAATTAAAATCCCCTGCTATTATATGTTGCCCTGTAAGTGATGATAAGATAAGAAATAAATTAGCAAAGAACTTTTGATCATCTATGTTGGGACCGTATAATTTCACCAGATTTATGTTTTCTAATAGCAAAGATCCTTGAATAATTAGATATCTTCCAAATTTGTCTCCAATTACATTTTTCACTTGAAATGGGACTGATTTATGTATGAGAGTCATAACTCCCCTGGCTCGGGATGAAAACGATGAGGTGAACACACTTCCTTGCCATCTTCTCCTAATTCTTTTTACATCCTCCTCTATTAGATGGGTTTCTTGTAAAAACACAATTTTTGAACCTATGTCTTATTTTATTCATAACTTGTTTAAGTTTTTTTAAATTTTGTAGACCTCTGCAATTACATGAAGTTAAATTAAGATTAACGCTTTGGTCTATGATCAATAGGGGGTTTAGGATTACCTCGCAATATAAACATGCTCATACAGAGAAGCAAAACATGAGTGGTTGAACACTCATCCTACAAACTACACACAAACAAATTCCCCCTTCCCACCTTCGTGGTAAACCCCCCAAAATCAAAAAAAAAATTCCGTCTCCCGCTATAGCCATCGACCGCTCCACACCCACGAGGATCAGCCAAAGCCACTCCTCCTTCATCCTCCCAATCACCCTAACTCTACTGCTTTTAATAACGTAACATTAACTCTCTTCTGTAATTTTCCAATTTAACTCCAAAATTTTATAGCAATTTTGTACATCTTAGGTTTTTTTTTTTTAATATGTAATACAATCTATATTTTGTAAACTTGCTATATGCTTCAAATCAGTTAAATGCCTATGTAAATGCTTAAATATTCTACCCTATATTCTGTTCATGCTTAGCTCCCACCAGTCTCTTCCTGGATCTTCTTGATGAGCTCCTGCGCCTCCTCAGGGGTCTTGAAGATGTGTGTTCTGCCCTCATATGTGACCAGAAGTCTTGCAGGGTAAATCACTCCATGACGAATCCCAAGGTTGCGCAGTTCTTTACGGATGGGGTCAAACTGCTTCCTTAATTGTTGGATTCCTGAGGCCAAATCTGGGTAGAACCGCACCTGTTGATCTTGGTATTTAATTTCTCCTTTGGCCCGCACCGCGTTGGAGATCGCCATCCTGTCTCTGTAGCTGAGGAACTTCATAATCAGCGTCCTCGGTGCTGCCTTGTTATCTCTCGGTGGGCCAATTCGGTGGGCGCTTTCCAAGACGACTGATGAATTTAGCTCCGCGTTGTTCAGCGCCTCCGGGATCCACCCCTCCAAAAAGAAGCATGAATCACGACCTTCGGCTCCCTCCGGTAGACCCACCAGCCTCAGGTTGTTCTGTCTCGACCGGGACTCCAAGTCCAGGACATTATCTTCCAGACATTTATTTTTTTTTTCCAAAGTGCGCACCTTTAATTGAAGTCCGCCAACGTCATCCTCCGCACTGGAAACACGAAGCTCCACCTGCGTCACTCGCTCCACGCAGTCACCCAATTCCTTTCTCATTGCATCCAACGCTGCCATAATCCCATCAAGTTTAACGGAAAAGTCTGCTCTCATTGAGCTAATGGCAGCCAGCACTGCACCTGTGCCGCCATCATCAGCAGTTACCGCACCACCGCTAGTTTCATCCGCCATATCCGCAGCTTTTCCTGCTGCGCCACAGACGTGAAAGTCCGTTAATTTGGACTGCTTCGGCGGTTCAATTTTTCCCCCACCTGATTTCCCAGCCTTAGGCTTCACCGGCATATCCTCGCCCAAACGCTGGGAAAAATTCTGTTCCAAATACTTTTAATTATTAATTTCAAAGCACTGCTTTTACATGAGAAGAATTTGTTTCCTATACCCACTTGATCAAATAATTTAAGTATGCTTGAGTACATTACTATTATGAATGTTTCTTTCCCTTCCCTACGCTCTCAATGGAAAAAAGAAACACTAGAATAAAAATACAAAAAAATACACATTTTTGTCATTTATGTAAGCCATGGCAAAAAAAAAAAAATCTTGTCGGACAAAACATGACACTTGATATTTTCTAATCTGTTTGTATACCACCATAGACAGAGAACCTGAATTAGAGCTCAGAGAGGGCAAGATGAGACAGAAGAGAGGAGCCAAGGAGAGGGAAGTGTTCAGGTAGAGGAAGGAGAGAAGGATAACACCACTAAAAAGTCTAAACACAGGATGTCTTGGTGGGACCCCAACTGGCCCAATATTCAAGCCTCAGTTGTACAATACTTCAAATGGTAGGTTCCATATGCAACGTTACTGTGTAAAATTTTAAAAAGAAATAAATAGTATAAAATTAAAATATTCCGGTATGTTTACGGGGGGGGGGGGGAATATGCTGCCACCGCGCCAAGGACTTTAAGCCAGAGGAAACACTGTACATGCCATCTTAATTTTTATCGTATTTAGGTATTTTGCATACCCTTAGTATTTTTAGTTAGTTTCTGGTTGGTGGGTTGGTTTTCTTTGCACTGATGTTTGATGTTTAATGTTTGGCATTAGATGTTACACTTTATATTCATATTTCTTGCTTAGTGTTTACCCTGCTGCACCGTGGGTCTCAGAGTAATGTAATTTCAATTCTCTGTACGTCCTATACATATGCCAGAATTGATAATAAAGCTGACTAAGTTTAGGATATTTTCCTATTGAATAGTTGAAACATCAGGACTCTGTTGCCAGGAAACGGGGCAGACGAGCCGTTTAGTTCTTGGCATAACACTGGCTGGTAAGCTCCAGTGGTTGAATAATGCCAGCAGAGGCACTATGATTGGTCTCACCACTGCTGGCTGTGTTGGGAAAGCCAGTGTTGATATGAGCCATGACTGTCTCTACTCACTTGGGAAAAAAAATTCTAGCAGTACAATTTAAATATAAACTTGAGGAGGTGAAAAAATAAAAAATGTGAACAGTACGGGGAAGATGAATAGTGAAGTCCGCCCTGGAGCTCTGTCGTCAGAGTGTGGGTTAAGTGGTTTCAACTATTCAGCAGTGATGACCGTCTAACACCAATGGTCTGATACAAGTTTCAATCTCGCAGCTACATTTTCCTTGAACCACTGCTTCAAAGCATGCTTTGGTGCGGAAAAAGACGTGACCGATGACGTCCCCTGAGTGAATCACGTGACTGGTTCAAACCAGTTGATAATGCTCCATATGCGAGACTTTGGTGCATGTTTCAACAGATTCAGTAGTGTGTAAAAGCACTATATAGCCACCCAAAATAACACAAAATATGTAGGTTTGTTGTCATAGGCGTGTGCATAGTTGCTGTTATTAAGGCTTTTGTTTGATGACCATCATAGAGACAGCTAGGAAGAAAAACTGTTCTCAAATGTGGGAACACTTTCAGAGCCTACTCTCACTGTAGTGGCGGTTCAATGCTGACCGAGGTTTGATTCCTAAAGTATGGAACCTCTGTCATTGTGAGCACTCCCTGCTGTTCTGCAGAAAGGCCCCTTCCCCTACCTTTGGAACAGCTGAAAGAGGTAGTCTGTGGAACAGAAAGAATGCAAATGTTCACCTGTGTAAGTATGAGCACATGCACACACATGTACAGTCATGTGAAAAAAATAGGACACCCCGTTAAATACTCAGTTCTTTATTAAGAAATGTTCACATATCTATGTCTAACTTTGTTTTTGTTTTTATTTGCATTTTTAACATCTATTTTAGCCATTTTAAGTGGGAATAAATATAGGGGTGTCCTAAAAAAGATGGGGGGTGTCCTAATTTATTCCTCAATATTTGTTTAGAATTACATTTTACAGAAAATTTCAGAAAAGTCTTTAATTCATTTTTAGTTGTATTACATGAATCTCCCAGTATTTTTAACATTAATATTCTCTCATTTCTCATATACTCTCATTTTGAAAAGCAAGGCGTAGCGCTGTCGATAAGACTCGCGCCCGTATCACGTCACGTGAACACGCATAGTCGCACGCGTGACCGAAAGGCGTGCACGAAAAACTGCGCATGAGCAGAGTAAGCGTGCAGACGCCATTTTGAAGGCGCTAAGAGGGAGTCACCCTAGCCGCCATTTTGAGTGAGACCAGTAGACCTGCCCAGAGCGACGTCACCAGTGTCTCCTCCTCTTGGGAGGGCAGAGATAACTGCCTCCATCTTGCGGTCAACTATAGGAGTTGCATTTCTTGCATGAATGCACACTCTGATTAAAGCAGAGCAAATCTATTAAGCTGATTTATAATCAAACAGAGCTTCCAAATTAACTTCAAATCAACCCGAATTATCCGGAACAACCTAAATTTAAACCCAATTCAAAGTTTTATCCCAAGAACAAAAAGGAAAAAGCAACTTGTGGGTTTGAAGTTTGTTCTCATTGGTGGAAGAGCTTTTGACTGCATATATACACAGTGAAAGAACATAGAAGCATAGACTTTGTATTTACTCACGTATGTTAACCACATATTTCAATCTTTTTAGTTAAAAGCTTATGTTTTCACATCTTATTCTAAAAGTCTGCAAACTTTTGAAGCTATATATATGCGTTTTGTTCTTAAAGATCACTTTGTGCGATTTCTTTCACAGGAAGCCATTCAACTTAGGGATTCAAATAAATGACAATGTTCATTTAGACCCAAATTAATGTTAATCCTGTGCATGTTGGTAAAGGATTTCATGATTTACTAAACATTTAACTAAAATTTTCCAAAATTAGGAAACCACATTCAGCAATTAACACTTGAAAGCTTTAGCTTATTTACAGTCAGTGTGTTGCTTTTGATTCAGGTTTCCTCCCCAGGAGAAGGAGAACATTTAACCAGCTCACTATTTCTCACCAAGATTTGAAATAAATCAAAAGGTGAAAACTTTGATTAGTCTGTAAAACATTTTTTCTTTCCTCTTTTTAAGTAATCATCATCTTTAATCCTAAGGAAGCCTTAGTGACAATACGCAAAGACAATTCATTTGTTTCCTAATTTGTAAATATTAAAACATTTAAAGGCTTTAAATGAAGAAAGGCTTTAACAAATAAAGCCAATTCTAACTTTAAAACAAAGCGAACACATACTGTAACGCTAAAGCTTTAAAGCATTTAACCTTTTCTATTTTTGTTGCTTTCGTCTATAAATAAAATCATTACTTTCAAGTGAGATTCAACAAAAATTCACAACCTAGTTGAGGACTATTCCAGACTACACTTGGATAACTGAACTGAAAGAAGTTAATCCCCACAATTTTTTTTTTGTTTGTCTTGTGAAATACAAATCAAAATACAGTGTCAACAAATAAATTAACACATATTCCACATTTCTAAAGAATTTCCAAAACATTTGCTTTCCTTCTTACAAGCATGGAAGTTGAAACAAACTCCAAAAAGAAGCTTGTAATTACCCTCACTGTAAAACAACACTCAAGGTTAACTCTTGACTCACAACCTTAGCCATAATCAACTAATTGATTTCAAGCTAAGCGTTACACAAACAGTCAAACATGTCAAGTCCACTTGACGAATTAAATGACCTTCAAGTAACATTGGAAGAGTTGGCTTCCGACCTTATACCCGGTCTCTCCAAACAAGTTCAGGATATTCCACCCAAAGATTTGGAGCAAATCACGAAAAAACTTTTAGATGAATGTGAAACTAACCCACCGAAAGCAAAGGAAATCCCCGGTGTGTTAGGAAGGTTTGCACTAGCATTAGTTGCAAGGCTAAAATGAGCTGAAACCCAAATACTCTACGCTGAAAAGTAACTGGTGAAACAACAAACAACCATCCTTTCTCTTCAGGAAGAGAACAAATCTCTTGTGAAAAAGCAGGAACAAGCTCACATAGAGAAAGAAGATACCCAAGCTACGCTTGATCGGACGTTGCTAAATCTGGAACAAGCAAAGGAAGAAAAGCAGCGACTAGAAGACGACAATACCTCACTTCACCAAGAAAATGAGGAATTGAGAACTGTCCTGCTTTACAAAGAGAACCAACTCAAGGAAGTTGAAGGTCAATTTGACGAAACAAACTCCGACTATGGGAAATGTAAACTGCTCCTATGAGAAGCACAACAAGACCTTCAGGGTGTCAAAGAAGAGCTGGAAGACCACTGCAAACAAAGGGATCCGAGACCAGAAGCCATGAACAGGCTGGTCCCCTCGACAAAGGGGGGCATCCCCTCATGGGATGGGGACTCCCCCGGCTCACACTCACCTGACCCGTTCAGACCCGAACGGCAACGCGAAAGACATTTGCAAATTCCATCCGATGGAGATCTCAATAAGATTGCTCGCCACGTCACAAAATTTGACCCCTCAACCAGCGGGTCACCTGATACCAGGGCTTATCTGCAAGACATTGACTACTACTTGCGTAAATACCCTGATGCTACAGTTGACGATCGCATTTATTTGATCAAGTTGACATCCAACAGGTCGGTATCAAAATTTATAGATCGGCAACCATTTGACATCAAGATGAACCACCGGAAACTCTACGAAGCCATTGAAAAGGAGTTCGACGACTGCTTACAGTCAGGGCTAACGACAGCCCTAGCTGTGAAACAGGGTCGCTTAGAGCCCCCACAGGCATACTACCAGCGACTCCTACGCACATATTTCGGATCTCAAAACACGCCTGAGATGGAAGAAGACCACAATTTCAAGGCTCTTTTCATTCAGAATCTCTATCCCACGATCGGACACCACCTTGGAGTCATGGCTAACCCAAGGTCAAACTCAATAAACCAGCTAAGAGAGTTTGCACATTATGCATTCCAGAAACAGCGACAAAGCAATCAGAAGCATACCGAGCTTAGCAATCAGAAGCATACCGGTGTTAGCTGTCAACACCGCATCAGACACCCTGGACCTAGAGGGCGCCCCAAGGCCAGCCCCTGTTCCAGCACCTCGGTCACAAATAAAACGACAGTCCTCTAGTCAAAATAAGTCGAGTCATGACCCAGAAAAATTTTTGACAACAAGTTCCAAGCCAACATCACCAAAACCTGACTACCGTCGGAGGCTAAGCCCACCAGGTAAGTCACGAGAATACGGTACGGATACCCAGGATGACATATCGATTTCAAGACTTGCGTAACCACGGGAGGTGGTCACCTCCCTCGTACCGACGAAAAAACTTCGACAGGGAAGCAAGACCTCCCACTAGTAAGTTTAGCTCCAAACCCTGGGAGAAGACAGAAAAGCCCATTTTCAGCCGAGAAGACCTGGAAACTCTCCAACGTATACTTGACGAACTGAAGAGGAAAAAGGAGGCGAAAGAGGACAAGAAACCAGATGTCCTAGCCATAAATATTGTGACCACCCCAAACGATCCTTTAGGTTTGCCACAAGTCAACCCTGAGGAATCTCCTACTACAAAGGGGAAGGATACCGAAGACACAACCAAGCATCCTCCACCCAAAACTCAGGAGGAGCTCCAAAATGCAACGCCACCCAGTGCCATTTTGGTAGTCCAGCTACCTGGGAAACCTCACTCGCCCGAAACCGGCGACTCTTTAATCTGCGTTGAACCACCGGTCCAAGAATTTCTGTGTGATTTGACCGAGAGGGGGGCTGCACGAAAATTTTTCCTCTCATTGACCCTGGAAGATGTGATGACGCACGAAGCCCTACTGGATACCGCAGCGGACATTACACTCATGTCGCGGGACCTTTTTGAACACCTACGTGTCGCTGCTAACCATGCGCACAAAGACTTGAAACTAAGACCTTGCTCCTTAGCTATTCAACCTTATGCACCCTCAAACACGACTGTGTCACACATATCATTGATAAAAATCTCCATTGGGCCCATGACCTTGATCCATCTGGTCTATATGTCCAATCTCAACTCAATTCCATTGCTGATAGGCAAGGATCTACTTAATCGCTTTGAGCCTCTGATAGACTTCAAGAATCTCAAGCTATGGGCTCAAGTTTGACAACCTCTCCCAACCACTCTACCTGAAGCAACTGGATCACAGTGCTACACTCTTGACACCTTGGATGTTCCAGGAGTCAACCCACTCGCACTGCTGACCCAACAAAGTTTGACGGAAGGTGACCTTGGGGAATAGGCTGAAACAGGCACCCCTTCCCATGTCACCACATCCGACAACCCAACCTTAAATGAACACAGTTCATTCCTTTGCACCCTAAAACCAGGGGCAGCCAACGAAGAGTACTGCCCCCAAGTGGTCAAAGGACTAGTTATCCAAAGTTCCCACATAGAAGACGTGGTACTGGCTCTCTGGGCTGATAAATCCGCAATCAGCCAGACACTTTTCGACTCTCTGCACGAGAAATACCCTGACCTTATGGTCACTAAAGTCTTTTCATTTCCCTGCCAGGACCAAATCAAACAAAACATTGATCACCACAAGTATCTGCGCTGTCCACCTTCAGTGGAACCACAGACTGCTAACGCATCCCTTCTTGGTCGTTCCCGACC
Organism: Pholidichthys leucotaenia; assembly: GCA_020510985.1. Taxonomy (NCBI): domain Eukaryota; kingdom Metazoa; phylum Chordata; class Actinopteri; order Cichliformes; family Pholidichthyidae; genus Pholidichthys; species Pholidichthys leucotaenia. The sequence continues at coordinate 356,193,279 of CM035843.1, read as the reverse complement.
TACCACATGCAGTCTACATCGGCAGTGATCTTCTTGTGAGACTCGGAACCCAGGTTGATACCATAATCAATGTCTTATGGTCTCTCACCCTAGTTAGAGACGCCAACTCTAAACCAGATCTTGACACTCTAAAGTCAGGCCAGACCATCCCTGAGGCCAGCCAGGTACTGAACACTCAACATTGTCTCATACCTGCTAATGTCACGTGCTACCCGGTCCAAATATGCATTCAGACCGGGCAGAAACTCATGCATCCACAAGCATTTTTCCAACCGGCTCCTTTGCTCGACGATCTAGGCTTAACTCTGGAGGCCACGCCCCTTTTAAGCCTAGACTACAGAACCACCACGTTGCCGGTAAACAATCCCACGGCAGAGACCATCGTCCTGCCCAAGGCCACGCCTCTAGGCTGGCTCATCACCACGGATTTCCACGATTTTGAACTGACTGTTCCTGTGTTAGGTGGCCTCCCTGATTATCTTTGGGCCGACTCTCTTGAACCTACAGTCATTTACACCAAGTCTTCTAAGGCCATCGCTCTTGTGTCAATGCCAACCCCTGACAAAGAGTCAGTGGGACGAATCGACTTGACCAACAATGACCAAATGCTTGTCCAAGCCACTGAACTCCTTCCATCAGAGTCCAATCAGCAGACCAATAACAATCCCAGTGATGCTCCACCGAAATCGGTCCTCACTATCGGTGAAGAGATTGCACAGGTGGTAGCTGATGCTGATGCCCTAACCTCTGACGAAGAACATGAAAAACTTCACCAGGTTCTTCTTAAGTATGAACAATCCTTCTCCAAAGACTCCTTGGACTGTGGACTAACCACAATCCACTCAGTACGCATTCCTACACCATCTGACGCTCCTCCCACCTACGTCAGGCAGTACAAGATTCCCTTGGCCTCGTACGGCCCAGTACAAGAAATAATCGACCTACTGGACCGTGGCATAATCAGGCCATGCAACAGTACCTACTCGGCCCCCTTATGGCCCATCCTAAAGCCCAATGGTAAGTGGAGACTCACCATTGATTATAGGAAATTGAACACTCAAGTTCCTCTCTCTAGGTGGCCTATGACTCAACTGGAGCAAGAACTCCCTAGAGTAAAAGATGCCAAATACTTCTCAACACTGGACATTGCTTCTGGTTTTTGGACTATTCCTGTCCAAGCTGAAGACCAACACAAACTGGCCTTCACGTTCGCGAATCGCCAATACACATTCACCCGATGTCCTTTCGGTTATGCCAACTCTCCTGCAGAGTTCAACATTTTCTTGAACAAAGCATGTCCAGACGCCCGAGACAGAGGTAACCTCATCTATGTTGATGACATTCTCATTCGGAGTCCAACTCTGGACACCCACCTCACTGAAATTGACCATGTCCTTGGCCAGCTCACGCGAGCAGGAGCCAAAATTTCTCTCTCCAAGTGCCAATGGTGCAAAACCAAAGTCAACTATGTTGGTCTCTTGGTAGGATCCAAAGGGGTCCTACCACAAACGGCACAAATTCAAGGTGTGCTAAACATCAAAGCCCCTACCAACATCTCCAAACTCCGGAGCTTCCTAGGGGTATGCAACTACTCACATCAGTTCATTGAGGATTATGCAGACTTGGCCAAACCCCTTACAGACCTCCTACGAAAGGACACCCCTTTCATTTGAGCTGAGGCTCAAGAACAGGCTGTGCTAGCGTTGAAGCAAAAGTTATGCACAGCACCATGTTTGGCCTATCCCAACTGCGACCAGCAATTCTTCTTACAAGTGGGGTTCTCTGCCAACTGCTTAAGCGCTGGATTATACCAAATCTACGACCACGACAAATGAGTCGTGGCCTATGCCAGCAAAACCCTCTCTGGTCCGTAACTGAAATACTCGGACTGCGAAAAAGCCCTTCTGGCCACTGTATGGGCAGTCAAACATTTCTCCAACTATGTGGAAGGCCAGAGAATCACAGTTGAGACTCACCACCAACCAGTGGTCTTCCTTAACAGTCAACGCATCAGAGAACGTGTTGTAACAAATGCCAGAATAGCCTCCTGGTTGATGGCCCTACAAAGCTTTGATGTGGAGGTCCGCTACGCACAAAAGTTGAGAAGCCCTCTTGGCACAGACTTGGCTGCCTGCCAACGGTGCTCTGAGGACACTCCAGGACCACCCATTCGTGCAGAGCCACCTACAGTCACTGAAGACCCAAACCATCACTACTTTGACCAGAACATCTGTCAAGATATGGTCACCGCCTATGTCGATGGTTGTTCTTTTCACCATGAAACACATTCGTGCTGGTGTGGGTGTGGCATGGCTGAACAATCAGCCTTGTGAACCCCACAACTTTCAACTGGGTTCCCAATCATCCCAGTATGCGGAAATTGCAGGTGTGCTCATTACACTGCAACTTGCCGTAGACCATGGCATTCGCACATTGGTCATCTGCACTGACTCCAACTACGCACGCCTCAGTTTTACTTGTCATTTAGCACTCTGGAAGGCCAAAGTTTTTGTAAACTCCAACCGCAAACCGGTTAAACATAAAGACCTTTTCAAGGCATGTGATCACCTGGTCACCTCCAACAACCTCCAGGTGTACTGGAAAAAGGTCAGAGGTCACTCGCGCACACCAGGTCAGGACAAAGAATGGAATGACCTTGTGGACTCACTTGCAAAACAAGGAGCCATACAAGGCACGCCCTGGTCCTTTGATTCTGCTCAGGTGCCGACTTCACAGTCCCACCCACCCACCCCTACAGTCTGCGCAGTCACTAGGGCACAGACTAACGGGGCCCAAGATACAACACAAACCACAGGTCCCCTCGCGGTTGACCCTGTTTTCACTGACGCTGACCTTATCTCTCTTCAAACCCTTGACCCTGCGATCCATAAAATGATACAATATCTCTCGGATTCTGCACTTAATGCACCATCCGACTCGGATCTCCCTGACACTCCAGACTTAAAACCATTTTTTGCCGCACGATTGTCCTTGCAGCTGCGGAATGGCATTCTAGTTCATGTTTCCGATGAACTCCCTGTGCTTGCGCTTGTGGTCCCTCGTAACCAGACAGGGGTGATGATTGTTCATGCCCATGATCTCCCAACTGCAGGACACAAAGGCGTCAAAGCGACGTACAACGCGCTCAAACAAGTGGCATATTGGCCATACATGTGAAAGGATGTAGCGGACTACATCAAGGGATGTCTCGTATGTTGCCAGTTTCAACCAACCAACCCGATTCATCGAGCACCCCTACAGAAAAGAGGCATTTCACTCCCACGGTCTGACCTCCAAATTGACTGGGCAGGTCCTCTTCCACGGTTAGCCAAAGGAAACAAATACTTCCTCACAGTCACATGTGCTTTCACCAAATGGGTCGAGTGTTTGCCTGCTCCCAATGACACGGCAGAAACCACGGCCTACTTGTTGATGAACCATGTATTCTCTAGATTTGGTCTGCCGAGCCGAATCAACTCTGACCGTGGCACTCATTTCACCGCCGAAGTCATGCGACAACTGTGGGAAACCTTGGGAGTTAAAGCTAACTTCCATATTAGCCACCACCCACAATCCTCCTGACAGGTTGAAAGAACCCACCGAACCGTGATCAACATACTGAAGAAGTATGTTTCACCACACCAAAAAGACTGGGATGTAAAACTCCCGGTGGTCTTAATGGCCATCCGAGCCACACCCCATGAAGCTACTGGGGTGTCACCTTTTGAAATGATGACAGGCCGGCAAATGACTTTGCCCCTGCATTTACTCTACCAACCTGGAGAAGCCAGTGTTGCCACAGCTTACACTACTCACCAGTACATGACTGACCTGACCAAACATCTCCAACAGACTTTTGCCTTTGCCCAAAAACATTTGGACCGATCAGCTGAAGGACGCAAAGCCTACTACGACCAGAAAACCTCACACGACGAACTCCAAGTGGGAGACAAGGTTTTCTATTATGCTTTCATTCCTCAGACAGGACAGACCAATGCACGAGCAGGAAAACTCGCTCGGAAGTTCCTCCCCAGGTGGACGGGCCCACACACGATCACAGAAACTCTCTCCGGTCGTTTACCAAATCAAAATAAGCAAAGGTTGCCAGGACCCCATCTCCAAATGGGTCCATCGTAATCAAATCAAAGCTTACAAAAACCCCATGGGACTCGTCGGGGACAACGCTGTTCCATTAAGTAGGGATGTGATTTGGGGTTGGGGAAATTATCTGAAAATTTAGCAGGGGGTCTGGGGAACACAGTCCCCCAGCGGGGTCTGGGGCAGAGCCCCGGTGGGGGGGCAAGGGGGGCGAAGCCCCCCGAAGCTCCTGGGTTTTTATGATTTTTAAGTACCAGAACTGTGCTTAAATGACATAAAACAAACAGCTGAATGCCACTTATTACTGTATAATATTGACTTATGTTCCAAGAAGATAGCCTTCCTAAAATATTCCAACAAGCATTATCCATCACATGTGTGGCGTTAAAAATATTTTTTAAATAAAGTCCAAAACTCTTCAGCAGGCAAGATGAAGAAAAGTGAAAAGTGAACTCCTGTGGCAGATATAAGGCGTTTGATCGTGTTAATCATAGGATATTGTTTAGGAAAATGATTGACAGGGGGGTTCCCAAGTACTCAGTACGTATCCTGATTTACTGGTACGCACATCAGAAGATGCTGGTGAAATAGGGGAAGTGTGGGATAACCCCCACAACAGACTGGGACAAGCACAGCGCTCGACTAGAGCAATTAACATAACAGTGAAATGTGTGTATTAATGTCAACAGGCAGCCCAGCTTCGTCTAGCTTTTTCCTGCTCAGTACTGTGATGTTAATGTGACATTCATGCATTGTGTTCATGCTTCCTGCCCTTACTGTGTCTATAGACTGATAACAATATGTAGATGTGCCTTGTAACCTCTTTTGTCCTGCAGTTCCGGAGCAGAGGCGAATTCCGGCCAGTAATCTCCTTATTGTTATGTGTGTCTCTCAAATGCAAATGCCCATACCTACTGCTGTGAATGCTTTGTCTGTAACTGGGTATAAAAACTGCATATGTTCTGTAACTCACTCTCTCTTCTACTGCACGCATTGCCCATCTGCTGAAGAGCCTCTGGGCTCGCTCTGGCGCACATGCACGGCGCCGGGGCGCGCTCCGTGATGGCGGTATGATGAATAAACCTACTTAAAACTCTCAGTCCGCTGCCTATTTTATCATCCGCCACACTGGTGACCCGACGCTGAAAAGAACACGTTGCCAGCAAACGCAGCACCCGGTGGTGATGCTCCGACGACAAGCAAATACAGCAGCTCCCTTCTGCTTCAGGGAACTCTCCAGACATCACCCACGACCGGGAAAGCCGCAGCAAGCTTCATGGTGAGATCTGCACGCCTGAGATCTGCACATCCACGCTGGGACCGGCCGCTCTCACAGCTCCTCCACACGAGAACGCACGCACCTCGTCCTCTCTCCACGACGGCAACCTCCAGGGCCGACGGAGAACGCAGCGCATGGACCTGAACGCACCATGACCCAGCACAGCGAACTACCGCAACAACTACAACAGGGATGATTATCGGCGCCGACTACGCTGATCTCCAGCAAGCTCCCTGACCCTGAATCTCCTCTCCAGCGGGCCCACCCATGCACGGAACCCCGGCACACGCACCGGGGAGTTACGAGGACGGCGCACCACGCACGGGACAAATACGGCTCCACAGACCGCCATCGTCCTTCGCCGCTGCACACAGAGCCTTCAGGGTTGCTCGTACACCTGAGGCACGCACGCAGCTCGCTCACAGGATTTTCTAATGGTCTTAGCCACGGCGCACAAAGGGAATTCAGCAGTCTGCGGTTCCTGAGGGCTTTAGGCTTGCGCCCGCACCTAAAGTTAACAAGCCAAGTCCCTCTGCTTTTGTTTTTTTCTTACAGCCGCTACACAGCCTCGCCGCTCCTGTTTTTTCTTCACGGCCGCTATTAATCCTTGCAGGACGTAATCGTGAGAGGAGTCAGTGACTAATTTTTTTTCTCTTACAGCCGCTGTGGATCTCCGCACGTTCAACGGGACAGCCCCTCAACATCGAGGATCCACAAGCAATTTTTGCGCAGCCCAGACGATTTCGCCGTCCTGGGCCGGCACTTGCTACCCCCCCCCCCCACCTCCACCTGCACAGAGCTTTCCCTGCTCGCTGCCAAAGCCGGACTATCGAGGCCTCAGCCGCCTGCTGAGCCCTCTAGGGGGGAGTAGTGTGGGATAACCCCCACAACAGACTGGGACAAGCACAGCGCTCGACTAGAGCAATTAACATAACAGTGAAATGTGTGTATTAATGTCAACAGGCAGCCCAGCTTCGTCTAGCTTTTTCCTGCTCAGTACTGTGATGTTAATGTGACATTCATGCATTGTGTTCATGCTTCCTGCCCTTACTGTGTCTATAGACTGATAACAATATGTAGATGTGCCTTGTAACCTCTTTTGTCCTGCAGCTCCGGAGCAGAGGCGAATTCCGGCCAGTAATCTCCTTATTGTTATGTGTGTCTCTCAAATGCAAATGCCCATACCTACTGCTGTGAATGCTTTGTCTGTAACTGGGTATAAAAACTGCATATGTTCTGTAACTCACTCTCTCTTCTACTGCACGCATTGCCCATCTGCTGAAGAGCCTCCGGGCTCGCTCTGGCGCACATGCACGGCGCCGGGGCGAGCTCCGTGATGGCGGTATGATGAATAAACCTACTTAAAACTCTCAGTCCACTGCCTATTTTATTATCCGCCACAGAAGAGTCATTCCTCCCCATTTGGTGTGAGCAGTGGTGTCAGACAGGGTAGTATATTGTCCCCTATTCTATTTAATCTTTATATGGATGAGTTGTCAAAACAACTGAATGCCTGTAAAACTGGGTGTTTAATAGGGAATAAGTTAGTGAATTATTTTATGTATGCTGATGATCTAGTTATTCTCAGTCCAAGTAGTGCTGGTCTTCAGGAGTTATTAAGAGTGTGTACTGCTTATGGAGAGAAAAATGACATAAAATATAATACAAATAAGAGTTGTGTGCTGATTTGCCGCACTGAAGAAGATTTGTTAATGAAATTCCCTGTCTTTGAATTGGCAGGCAGGGAATTAATTGTCAGGGATAAAATTAAATATCTGGGACATTTTATTAATGATGATGTTACTTATTTGTACCCGTAGGTAGACTTGGTTTGCAGTCTGGTGACAAGCCACTGGCTGCTGGTCGCTGCGTGCGCGAGCGCCCTAAACCTACATGTTTTTGGTATGCGGGAGGAAACCGGAGAAATCCCGGAGTAAACCCACGCAACACGGGGAGAACATGCAAACTCCACACAGCTCACTGTTGGTCGGGGGCTGGAATCGAACCCACGATCTCATGATCCCCGCGATCCCCCGGCCAAGGGTAAAACTGTGCTGCCACAGTGCTAAACCTCAAGTGGGACGCCTCCCACTTGAGGTGTTTCAGGCACGTCCCACTGGGAGGAGACCCCGGGGCAGACCCAGGACTCGGTGGAGAGACTATGTCTCCCAGCTAGTCTGGGAACGCCTTGGTATCCCCTCTGAAGAGCTGGAGCAGGTGGCTGGGGAGAGGGAAGTCTGGGCTTCTCTGCTTGAACTGCTGCCTCCGCGACCCGGACCTCCGGAAAAGCGGTAGAAGATGGATGGATGGATGGATTTTATTAATGATATAATGATGATGATATTTTCAAACAACGCTGCAAAATCTACATGCAAGCAAATATTCTTGCACGCAGGTTTAGTTTTTGTTCAGATGAGGTGAAACTGGTTCTTTTTAAAACCTATTGTACACCTTTATACACTGTTCATTTATGGATAAATTATAGGAAACAAAGTATGCAGAAATTACAGGTTGCTTACAATGATGCTTTAAGAATTTTACTTAAAAAGCCTCGATGGTGCAGTGCTTCCGAGTTATTTGTCTCATCACGTGTAAATACACTGCATGCAGTAATAAGGAATCTTCACATTATATCACTGAATCTGAGTTCACATTGAAATACTGTGTGACTGTATATTTTTTCATATATTTCTGCAAAGTGTGGTTAGTCTGAGTAAATAACTGCATATATTCCTGTATATATTTGCATCCTTTTATAGAAACGTGGACAGACTGTAATTTACTGTACATACTCTGTTGTCATTGAATCCTTATTTAAATCCTCCACCTGAACAACGAGAGCAAGTTTTTAGCCAAAGTCAAATTCCTTGTATGTGTTGAGCATACTTGGCCAATAAAGCTGATTCTGATGTATAAATTCATCTGTCGGCTTGATGCATCTAGAAATGAAATCATTCAAGTCATGTCTAGCATTAAGCTCAGTTCTATTCGCTGTCAGTCACAGTTTAGAAGGCACTGGTACAGTAGTCTTTTTAAGTCTTTTTAAAGTCTGTACTGTCTTTGTACTTCTTTTAGTAGTTGTGTCTTATTGTTTTGTAACTTTTTGATTGTTTTACTTATCTGTTTTCAACTGTCTTGTTTTATTTTATTTATTTTATTTTTGGTGGACCATGAGTCTGGAATAAAGTCTTTGATTGACTGGTTGATTGATTGATATAAAGGTCTACATTTAACCATGAGAAACTCCAGGTTAGCTGAGCAGTGTCTCCCAATAGTGACAGAGTTCGTGCACCAAGCCTTGTTAATATAAATGCATACTCCCCCACCTCTGGTCTTACCAGAGTCATTAGCTGCTCTGTCTGCCCGCAGAGTGTGCCGTCCGGCCAGCTCGACAGCACCGTCAAGTAATTCAATTCAATTCAGCTTTATTTATAATGCGCCACATCACAACAAAAGCCGTCTCGTGGCGCCACACAAGTACTCCACTATGTAGCCATATTTCTGTGAAAATCATGATATTGCAGTTCATAAGTTTCTTATTGTTGGTGATCCGAAGCCGTAGCTCATCCATTCTGGTCGCCACTGACCGTACATTAGCGAGGAAAATGCTGGGTAGTGAAAGCCGGTGCGGTGTTAGCTTTAGCTTAGCTCTTAGCCCTTCGCGCTTCCCCCGCCTTTGTTTACGGTCTCTACGCCGCCTGCGAGCACTTCCGGTCAGCCGGGTAGCTTACCTAGCGTCGGGTGTTCTCCAGAGCTCAGGGATGAAACGTAGGTTGCTGATAAAAAGGTTGTTATTTTGTAATCCAATGTCCAAAAGTTCATTTCGGGTGTAGGATGTAAAAGCGAAGCTGTTCTGAACGAACAGACCCGAAATGAGCAGAAATATCGCTGCTAATCCACAAAATCTGAAGAGATGCTGGGCCTCGTGTTGTGCAAGCGCCGCCATCTGGTCTGAAAATTTTTGGAAGATAAAAAAAGCGGAATTCCGCGAATTAGCGGAAAAATCACATCCCTAATTAAGTCAGTAAACAAACCTAAAATCTTGTTTGCGCCCGAAAGATAACTGTTAGCTAACTATCAGCCTCGGGTACACTCGGTCGCATTTCTCTCCCTCAATCAGGTAACTGCATTAAATCCTCAAAAGGAAAAGTTAACCCCAAACTAACTGACTTCCTTAAAATTTAACTTTAAAAGACCCTGCAAAATTTCATACAGTGTCATCAAGTTACTATTTCAAAATAGTACACACAGAACCACCAACATCACTAGCTTTAGTCAATCACAAAACCAACAAAAGGTGATAAAACACTAAAAGCCTAGAGTTCAGTCTCTAACAAAGTTGTTCCACCTCTGAGAATAACTTTCACCTACCACTCAGGTACCTCAAGAAAAGGAAAACCGACAAGAAGCTCATGATTAAAATGACTCACTTCTATTCATTTGCCAGGACGATGGCCCTCCTGTTTTTCAGTTTAGCCCTCTACCCAGCACTCTCACCTACTTTCGCCCAGTTAGAACTGGACAGAGCCCAGACAAGAAGTCAACAATCCTTAGGTAGATTCTCAACCACGGCCTCATCATTAGGGCCCCTTGCTAGCCTTAGCACGTCTACTGTTAAATCAGTCAACACCACACACTGAAACGCCAGATAGTTGAACCACCAACCGTTACCAAAACTTTGCAAGATACTGTGTTGGTTTTGAATGTTTGCTCCAAAGCCTCGTTCAAACTCAACAAGGTCTTGGACTTGTCACTCTTCATGTTAGAGGGTGACTATGCTCACCCACATCTAATGCCTGTGTTCCTTCAAAAGGTAGCTAGAAACATTCGATTCTCAGCTAACACTTTAACAGTGAGACTGCCTTCACCTCTTCTTGCCCCCGTTTCAGATGTTACAAAGTTATTCCTTATTGCCACTCAAAGAACAATGAGGACTTTCCATGTTCACTCAGTCTTCCAGAACAAAGGTCTCAAACACCCTCTGAGTCAGACCTCTGTGGAACCATGGTTTAGTCCAGCTAAACCAATTCAATTCGAACCTCCTTGAGTTAACTCAATATTGCTTAACCTAAACATCTACCTCAAATAAGCAATTTTTTTTTGTTTTGCATTCTTCGTTTTGACCTTTACTTTTAGAATTTTTGAAGTTACGGTATATGCATGCTTATATACAAACATATATTTATATATAGCTCTTGCACTCCATTTTGATTTTTGTGCCCAATTCAAACTATTTTTGAACAATTATAATAGCTATCTCATTGTAAACCAAAACACCTACCTCAGGTATGCAAAACTACGCACTTTGTATCTTCTTACTTTTGTAACCAGAATTTTTGAGTCATTTCAAGACATATACCTTAGCTTACTACTCTTTGTCAATCTTATAATCTACATTTGTCCATAGTCAAATTTTTTTTTCTTGGAAATTCATAAAAGTCCTTCCAGTAAACCAAAGTCAAAGATCTCTACTTAGTAACAGATACTGTTTGCATGCTAGTGTGTATGGACATCACAAAAACCTTTTAACCCAGTATTTAGGTCAAGTGTTGCCAAGGAGACGAAGCTGCCATGGGTGTGTACCAACGCTGACCGATGCTCACCATTGCTACAAAGGGGGGAATCTGTAGCATCGTCTCCTCAAACCAAGACAGAAGATCACTTCCCTCCATTCTACAGGAATTTCACTTTATTCCTTCTACAGGAAAACCACTTTTCTGCATTCTACAGGAATATCACTGGCTTTCATATCGACTACACTCATCCAGGCCTGACCAAAGATGTTTTCCCAGGACCCCAATGTAAACAGTTGCCTCTTGCAGAGATGGTAAGGATCAGAATTTGCTTTTAAAGGCTCAAAGGAACATAAAACTCGGGAGACCAGACCTCCAACGTGAACACTGCATTTGGATAACATCCTCCTTTAAAGGAAACCAATGGTCTTAAAGGGGTCATAAATGGCTTAATCAGACAGGTTTATGACCTTTGATGGCTCCCAGATTCTTTTCTTCCAGATACCATGGACCTAAAGAAGTCATCTACAGCTCAACAGTACCTCCTAGCGGATACCTACGGAATGTGTTTCAGTATGTAGGATGGCTTTTTAATTTGTTCTAAACATTAAGTTTCTTTCAGCTTATCCTCTTCCTTCTATCCTAAGGACACTGAGAATCATCCTTTTTATCCCTAACCATAGTTGGCAGTAATACATCAAGCTTTGATCTAAATATGAATGCATGTATTATAATTATGTATAAGAAATATTATGTTCACGAGTGTTATTCAAACAAATGTAACCTTAGAGTAATGGTATAAATGCATGATCACCAAATAGTAGCCAAGTCATTTAATTTAGTTAGATTTTATATTGAGCACCTAATTTCATAAGAGCTGACTGAGTGTTGATTTTTCTCTGCAATTTCATGGGATGGTGTCTTCGTTTGATTGGCTGCTCCCAAACAAAGAAATGTTTTCACATTGGATGGCAGCCATTTCAAACTGCTTTTGATAAAGTCGATTGGTCAGTCTTGCGATCGGCATCACAAGTTTATGACCCAGGCGGGGTAATTTAAAAAGTAGTGGAAGCTGCCCTGTAGACAAGAAGAACCCAGAAGTTACACAGACACAGGTTATACAGTTAAAATGTAGGTTAGAAAGTAAGAGAGGAAACAGAAAGTTAGAAATACACACGAGAAGAGAAGTTAGAAATGTAAGACAAAGAGACAGAATGAGATCAGAGAAGTCTGGGAAGATTTTATTCCACCGTTTCAAGGTCCTGTGTAGTTTTATTTTATCTAAATTGTTCTGCGTGAAGTTTGTCAAATCCTGCATTAGTTTTTCTGGTTAATGAGGAGAAATCACCTTTTTCTTTAGAGCTCGCTCTTATCAGAGAATCAAATTCTCTAACTTTTTCCTTCACCTCAGAAGCCACTTATCCTAGTAAATATTTCTCATTTTTTTTATGACTTTTCACGCCATTAAAGTGGACCTTTAATTTTCCTAGTTTAAAGTGAACAGAGACTGTGTTTTTGGACTCTCTTTCCGGCCTCATACCCGCCTGACTGAGAAGTTTCTCCTTCAGTTTTTTTTTGTCTATCCCGCTACAAGAGACCTCAAATTCGGACTCCTTTCCAAGGACTTGTCACGCCGCTCGGTGACAGACCATCCACTGCTGCCATTGTCTGGAGAGCCCCCAGCTGAGTTTGCACTTCCACGGCTGTGAGGAAGCATCGCAGTAGCCGCTTCCTCCGACGTCCTAACTCCCAACTCGGCCGGTATCGACCCGCTGAAACGTGGACCTACAGCTGTTTTGTAAGTGAAACTCCTACTTCTCCTATCTGCTGGGTTAAAACGTGATGTCCGAACAACTAAATTACAATTAAATATAGCCCGTATTTCAGGGCTCAATTAGTCTCTCAGCCACAGGGTAAAGCTGTAAACTGAAGGAAGACTCAGTCATTTTTAAGTAACTGCCCTTAATTTTTGTAGATTAATTCAGAAGTTCATTTTTTAGATAATCGGCTTATGAATTTTCCCCATAAAATTGCGTTGTTTTGTTAGACATTTCAGCCTTCAGTTACCGTTGAAACATAAGTCTAGTTCCTCCTTGGTTCTACAAAGGTGTAACGCTGGATTTTATGTTTAGGAAAACAATAACAGTTGATGTGATATCGTACGCTGTTATCAATTGAATCCGTTTATCCATCATTTGAATGCCATATCATGTAACCTGAATGAGTTTAATAAAAGGGTGAATGAGAGAAGTTGAAGCATTTTCCTTTTGCATATATACGTTTCCTAATCACGGCAGGAGAAGAACTCACTTAACTTTTGAGACTGATCCATTAAGTAATTGAAGGTACAAAATAAATTAAAATTAAAGTTAATATTATTGTCCATTGTGACTGGTGCCCCCTTTTATGAGTGCTTATTTATTTAACGGGTGTAGAAGTGAGGGTTTAACTCCGCCCCCTTTCACACCCACGATTAAATAAAATAAATAATTCCTGTACCTTATAACAATATTTTATTATACATTCTTCTACAACATCCTTCACACAGACTCTAGTTACACTAATCACAAAATTATTCCGACATTATTTTGTTGTCTCCTATTTCGCCACTAGATGTCATTGAAATGAAGCTTTGAATGAATGAACCCATTTTCAATACAACTGACGAAGAGGTTCAGTACTGGTTCATTGCTTCATCTGCACATCACTACTATTCAGCAGGAAAATATCCTAAATTTAATTTACAAACTATTTCTATACATATTTTGTTGCCATTCTATAACAATTACAATTTTTTAAAATCCATGCAGCATGCCCAGCTGAATGGCAGCTTCCACCTTGCATCAAGCCTCTGCTGAACAAGGCAGTTAGAGCCACCCTTAATCACTTCTGTTTTCTTTCTGTGACACTCCAGATGATTTTTAGTGAGAGATTTTGTGTATTCTGATAAAATAATGTCACATGCCATGATAAACCATTTCCTTCGTCATTTCTTTCACAAAGCTTGCCTACCAATGTGGCGATCCATGTGACCAGTGACATCACTTGCAAATCCTCAATATTTGGATAACTGGAGGAGTCTTCAGTCATAACTTTTAGAGAAGAATTAGATAAACCCAGCAGCAGCCAATTCACCCTACTGCAACTGTGAAAGGGACTCATCCATCAAATTATGAAAAGGTTTTCTGATACAACCCTCCTAGGGCTATGGAACATTTCAGAAAAATGAGCTAATCAAGTCAAAAACTTGCTCAGGCAACCCCCCAAATGGTAGACCCTGTGTTATTGGGCAGTGTCATTGTTTGTATTTTTGATAACTTGTATGTTTTTAAGTTTTGTCATTGCACATGAAGTTAAGCTGGTCACGTTGGACTTGAACTAACACAAAGGAAAGTGAGAAGACTTACAAGTGACTGATTTAAAATATGAATTGGACACGAGAAAAAGGGGCATACGATTGAAACCAAAACTTCAGTGTCAATTAGTCTGTTTGTCCTACCTCACTCCAATAGATCCTGTTTTTGAAAAACATCACCACATTATAGGCCTGAAAGAGAAGGTTCACCACGTCGATGGAATTTTTCAGAGCGTCCTTGATCACAATATGCAGAGTTTTGGCAACACAAACAGCTCTTGTCCCAATCTGTAGTTCTGAAAATGGTGACTCTGTTTCAGACATCTGCTCTGATAGAAATGACACAATTTCATCTCCATCTGATTCTCCCCTGCAGGATGAGTACATGGCCTTGTAGTCACAGAACAAGTTGTTCTCAGCTATAACTTCCTTGGCCAGGCTGGGAAGGACATAGCCAATGCTACGAGGAAAGATACCGTAACTCAGTAGCACCCCTTCAAGCTCCGTGGCTAAAGAACGGCTGAGGTTTTTGCGACTAACATGGCGGAAGGCCACAACAGGACGACGAATCTGCCAGCCATCACTGATAAAGTGAAGCTGCACAACAATGATGGGATCTTCTTCTTGCTGAGACAGATCTCCTGCCCAAATGTCCAACGTAACATGAATGGAGCTTTCAGCATTTTTTGATTTAGTAAGACAGGCTTTAAGGTCACGGATTAGCTGAGGCTTTATGGTCTTCTCCACCTCATCATAGAGCTGTAGGCCCATGGTACGCTGAGACAGTTTACTGTATTCAGGGTTGATGGCACTCATAAATGATCTGAAGCCCGTGCCTTCAACAAAACTGTCAGGGAGAAAAACAACATACATTAATATTACACATAAACACCCAGTGTCCAAGTAAATGTGCACAAGTAGGTGCATCAAAGTTTGGGGGGGAGGGGCGATTCATGTGGAAATCGCTTTGATGAAGAGATTTACAAACAAAGACTGATTTGACTAATTTGAATAATAAGCCCAAGACGGGGGTAATAAGTCACTCATTACCTCAGAGGTAGCATGTCCTCAGCAATCATCCTCAGAGCAGCATCAGCAAACTTTTTGTGGTCCACAGGCATTGCTGATGGTGAGGCACCAAGGCTGGAGTTGTGATTGGGAGTAGAACAATCTTGTCCTGGCATCAAAGTCTGTGGACTTGGAGCAGCCGACTTCTGTGCTGCTTTAGGATACTCCTTCTTCTCCTGCTTCACTGTCTCCAGTCTGCCCTGCAGTCAAGCAGGAACAAGAGTGAAAGAACAGTAGTTAGTACTGCTGCCCCACAGCTAGAAGGTTCTTGGTTTGACCACCGAAGTTGGCAAGAGTAGGAACCTTTCTGTGTGAAGTCTGCATGTACTTCTTGTGCTGTGTGGGTTTATGCTGGTTGCCTCCCATAATCCAAAGACATGCATGTTAGGTTAATAGGTGATTCTAAATTGTCCCTAGGTGTCTCTGCCCATAGAATAGAGGGTTAGCATAGTTACTAGTTAAGCAGTTTGAGTAGTCTTTGAGACTAGAAAAAGTGCTATATAAATACAGGCCATTAAACCAAGCTTAACTAGTGGGAACAGAGTAAAATCAAATATTAAGTTTTATATAATAGCATGATTAAACAGTAACAATATTTAGGAAGCGAACCACTTTAGAAGCAACTGGCTCAGCATTTAAGAGAATGTCACATTTGAAGTCCACCTGAAACACGTGCAAATGCAAGAGAGGTGGTGTTGCAGTACAAACCCAATACCTGTGAAGGTGGGATGTTGTGTAAAAAGGAAATAAAAACCAAATACATTCATTCATCTTCTTCCGCTTAATCCTTTTCGGGTCACGGGGGGGCTGGAACCTATCCCAGCATCTTTGGGCGAGAGGCAGGGTATACCCTGGACAGATCGCCAGTCCATCGCAGGGCCAACACAGAGAGACAGACAACCATTCACTGTCACAGTCATACCTAAGGACAATTTAGAATCCCCAGTTTTGATGCTAATTGACCTAACTTGCATGTTTTTGGCATGTGGGAGGAAACCTGAGAAATCCCGGAGTAAACCCACGCAGACACGGGGAGAACATGCAAACTCCACACAGATCACCGTTGGTCGGGGGCTGGGATCGAACCCAGGATCCCCCACCCAAGGGTAAGTTACTGTGCTGCCGCAGTGCTAACCACTCCGCCGCAGATACAATGATTTAAAAACACTTTTCAACCTATATTCAAATGAATAGACTACAAAGATATTGTTCAAACTGATAAACTTTGTTTTTACCGGTGTTTGTACAGCCGTGGGCGGGGTTGTTGGTGCCCTTCTGTTGGTGGGTGGGAGGTCCACAATGGTCACAGAGATGGCTTGGGTCTGGCAAAAGTGGTGGTAAATGGAAAGTCTATGAAAAATAACCAATGAAAATCAGACAATGCTTTTCAGTTGTGGTTCAACAGAATTACTTTGGGGAACGGCTCACGAGACAGGCCTGGACAAAAATGATGGTACCCCTAGAAAAGATTGAAAATAATGTGACCATAGGGACACCATAGCCACCGGAGTGGTGGCTCAGTTGGTAGAGCATCCGCCCCACACCCGGGAGGGCAGGGGTTCAAATCCCGGCCGGGTCATGCCAAAGACCATATAAAAGTGGAACTTCCTGCCATCCAGCTTGGTGCTCAGAAATAATGGAATGGAGGAGGGAAATCTGTGGCGGCACCTTGCATGGCAGCGGCCCTCTGATTCTGCACTGAGGTGTGTGTGATTGACACTGTAGATAGGTAAAGCACAATCTACTGTACATGATTGGTTGTACGGTTGAATGACAATAAGGGTGATTTAATTTAATTTAATGTTCAACCAAGATGTATCCTCTAATTAACACCACAGGTGTCTACAAACTTGTGATCAGTCAGTCGGCCTATTTAAAGGGTGACAAGTAGTCACTGTGCTGTTTGATGACATGGCGTTTACCACACTAAATATGGACCAGAGGAAGCAAAGAAGAGAGTTGTCTCAGAAGATTAGAAAGAAAATTACAGACAAGCATGTTAAAGGTAAAGGCTATAAGACCATCTCCAAGCAGCTTGATGTTCTTGTGACTACAGTTGCACATATTATTCAGAAATTTAAGATCCACGGGACTGTAGCCAACCTCCCTGGACGTGGCCGCAGGAGGAGACGGATAATACGAATGGTAACAAAAGAGCCCAGAACAACCTCTAAACACATTCACATACCTGCCAACTTTTAAAACCTGAAAAGCCTAGTAGCTAGCCTGGGTCCAGGGGCCGCAGGCCCCGGTAGGTCCAGGACAAAGTCCTGGTGTGGGGTTCAGGGGGGCGAAGCCCCCCGACGCCAAACAAATATTAGCATTAAATCAAGTTAAAATGTGGCTAACAACCTCATATTTCTTCAACAATCATATTTCTATTTTCCTTAAATTGTCAATGCAGATATGCTGATGGAAAAGATCAAGGACAAACGCTATGGTAACTCTCAAGCATTGTTGTTTTCCATGGTGCACTTCTTAGCTTTCTTCAGTTGGTCTTTTGAATGGAACACACTGTGGCACTTGTTACCCGAAGCTGTCACCATCATTTTCCTGGTCATGAGGCTGCCCAGAACTTTAGTTGACAGACTGGACCTGAACTCAGTTTTGTTCTTGTTCACATTGCTGAATATGCGCTCACAGTCTGCAGTAATAATTCCTGGAAATGCCTTCTCTGATTAGATCTCTGATTATTATACTCTTGCTTCCTCAGGTGTTCCATTTAGTTTGATCCAAACTCTACAATTTCTTGTCCATGTTGCCTGTATCTTATTTTGTCTTTTCAGCATCCGTGCTTGCCGTGCTATTTCAGCATTAGTTTTTGTTAGATGTTCATTTAGGTAAACTTGTGTTCCCCGTAACTTTCTGGCCTGCCTCAGTATGTTATTCTTTACCCAGGGATGTGATTTGGGGTTGGGGAAATTATCTGAAAATTTAGCAGGGGGTCTGGGGGACACATTCCCCCAGCGGGGAACGGGGCAGAGCCACGGTGGGGGGGCAAGGGGGGCGAAGCCAACCCAAAATCACATCCCTAGTCTAGGGATGTGATTTGGGGTTGGGGAAATTGGCGAAGCCCCCCGAAGCTCCTGGGTTTTTATGATTTTTAAGTACCAGAACTGTGCTTAAATGACATAAACAGCTGAATGCCACTTATTACTGTATAATATTGACTTATGTTCCAAGAAGATAAAATCTCTGAACTTAGTTCAGAAATTTTTTGATCTCTTCAATTTCCTCCTTCTTTGGTGGCATTTTTACTGACCTGTTGATAGTAAAACAATCTCTGCTGGTGACGCCGATATCCGATCCAACCGACCTCGAATCCAGCTGGGCCTCAGCTAGCCCCCTCAGCTGCTAGTCCCGCTGCTTACCGCCACTACAATTGAGCTCCTGTCCAGCCGGGGTACCAGCAGCTCCTCCACCGAGTCCCGCCGCCCACCGCTGCTGTAGTTGAGCTCTGAGCCTGCTCCTGTCCAGCTGGGGTCCCGGTAGATCCTCCACTGAGCCCCGCCACCTACCGCCGTCTTCCTCAGTAGTTCCTCCGCCGAGCCCCGCCGCTGTAGCTGGGCTCCAGCTACAGTCGACTTATCCAGCTGGGGCCCCGGCTGCTCCTCCACTGGTCCCCGTCTCCTACCACCGCTGTACTTTAACTCCGATCCGGCTCCCGTCCAACTGTTGCCTCGGTTGGTTCCTCCAGCGAGTCCCAATCACCAGGGACGGAGTCACTTCTTTATATCGGTGTTAGGTGCAATGACCAGCTACGGCGTTAGCTATAGTGATAGAGTTAGCTTAGCAAACGCTTCAGGTAAATTTAGATACGATTCCTGGCGATCTCGTGTTTGGAATTGCTTTCGTGTTTTTTTTTTACGATTTAAAATTTTTGACTGAATTTTTAGTGAAAACCCGTAATTTTGATTAATAAAGCCATAACCCGGAATGGGGTCTTGAAAACCGTAACCATTACGGCAAAACCGGAGTAGTTGGCAGGTATGCATTCATGGTGAACTCCAAGGTCAAGGTACATCAGTGCCAGATCGCACCATCCGTCGTTGTTTGAGCCAAAGTGGACTTCATGGGGGACGACCAAGGAGGACACCACTGTTGAAAACAAATCATAAAAAAAGCCAGACTGGACTTCTGGTTATGGGGGCCACGTAGGAAGACGTGTTTCACACTGCTCTGCTTGTAAAACTAAAAATTTTACTAAAACTTTCTCAACTGACTTCCGGTTATGGGCGCCACGTAGAAGGACGTGCTTCCCTCTACTCTGCTCCTAAAAATTAAAAAAAAAAGGGCAAATAACACTCAATTGGAACAAAAACTATCCCAGCGTTTGGGCGAGGACATGCCGGTAAAGCCTAAGGCTGGGAAATCAGGTGGAGGAAAAACTGAACCGCCGAAACAGTCCAAGTTAACGGACTTTCACGTCCGTGATGCAGCAGAAAAATCCCCAAATATGGCGGAACAAGCTAGCGGAGGAGCGGTGACTGCTGGTGACGGCACAGGTGCGGTGCTCGCTGCCATTAGTTCAATGAGAGCAGACTTCTCTACTAAATTAGATGGGATTATAGCAGCGATTGAAGGAGTGAGAAAGGAATTAAGCCACTGTATGGAATGGGAGTCGCAGGTGGAGCTCCGAATTGCCAGTGCTGAGGATGACGTCACCGGCCTACAATTAAAGGTGCGCACATTGGAATTAAAAAATAAACGTCTGGAAGATAATGTTCTGGATTTAGAATCCCGGTCGAGACGGAACAACCTGAGGCTGGTGGGTCTCCCGGAGAGAACGAAGGGTCTGGATCCATGCTCCTTTTAGGAAAAGTGGATCCCAGAAGCGCTGAACAACGCGGAGATGCAGTCATCAGTCGTCTTAGAAAGCGCCCACCGAATTGGCCCACCGAGAGATAACAAGGCAGCACCGAGGACGCTGATTATGAAGTTCCTCAGCTACAGAGACAGGATGACTATCTCCAACGCGGCGCGAGCCAAAGGAGAAATTAAATACCAGGATCAACAGGTGCGGTTCTACCCAGATTTGGCCACAGGAATCCAACAATTAAGGAAACAGTTCGACCCCGCCCGTAAAGAGCTGCGCAACCTTGGGATTCGTCATGGAGTGATTTATCCTGCAAGACTGCTGATCACGTACAAGGGAAGAACCCACATCTTCAAGACCCCTGAGAAGGCGCAGGAGTTCATCAAGAAGATCCAAGAAGAGACTGGTGGGAGCTAAGCATGAACAAAATATAAGGTAGAATATATAAGTATTTGCACAGGCATCTGACTGACCTGAAGCATATAGCAAGTTTACAAAATATAGATTGTATTATATATTATTAAAAAAAACCAACCTATGATGTACAAAGTTGCTATAAAATTTTGGAGTTAAGTTGGAAAACTACAGAAGAGAGTTAATGTTACGTCATTAAAAGAAGTAGAGTTAGGGTGATTGGGAGGATGAAGAGGGAGTGGCTTTGGCTGGTCCTCGGGGGTGTGGAGCAGTCAATGGCTATAGCAGGAGACGGAATTTTTTTTTTGATTTTGGGGGGATTACCACGAATGTGGGAAGGGGGAATTTGTTTGTGTGTAGTTTGTAGGATGAATGTTCAACCACTCATGTTTTTGCTTCTCTGTGTCAGCATGTTTACATTGCGAGGTAATCTCAAACTCCTTATTGATCATAGACCAAAGCGTTAATCTTAATTTAACTTCACGGAATTGCAGAGGTCTACAAAATTTAAAAAAACTTAAACAAGTTATGAATAAAATAAAAGACATGGGTTCAAAAATTGTGTTTTTACAAGAAACTCATCTAATAGAGGAGGATGTAAAAAGAATTAGGAGAAGATGGCAAGGAAGTGTGTTCACCTCATTTTCATCCCGAACCAGGGGAGTTATAACTCTCATACATAAATCAGTCCCATTTCAAGTGAAAAATGTAATTGGTGACAAATTTGGAAGATATCTAATCATTCAAGGATCTTTATTAGAAAATATAAATCTGGTGAACTTATATGGTCCCAATATAGATGATCAAAATTTTTTTACTAATTTATTTCTTATTTTATCTTCACTTACAGGGCAACATATAATAGCAGGGGATGTTAATTGTACATTGAATCCCGGTATAGATAGATCAACAGGACTGGACTGTACGCACAATGGATGCAGGATGATCATTAATCATTTTATGAAAGAATTGAGATTGCTAGATATATGGAGAGAAATGAAACCACAAGTTAAAGCCTATTCTTGTTATTCTAATACCTATAAGACATTCTCACGTATTGACAATTTTTTGATCTCCACAGAATTAAGGTCCAAGATTCAAAACTGCTTCTATGATAATATTGTGATCTCTGATCATGCACCCTGCTGTCTAATATACAGTATGTAGATAAGAAATTGACAAAGGAACCAGGTAGGTGGAAATTTCAGCATAAATGGCTTCAGGATGAGGAATTTGTTAAATACAAAGAAAAACAGATAGATGAGTTCTTTGATATCAATACTACACAAACATCAGCATGTATAAAGTGGGAGGCTTTCAAAGCTTTTATTAGGGGGCATATTATTAGTTATACAGGTTCAAAATCTAAGAAGACTTGAGAGGAGAGAGTCCAATTGGAACATAAAATAAAAATTCTTCAAGAAAAAGTGTATGCAGGAAGTGATCCAAAGTTAGAGAACGAATTACTGATTCTGAGAGCTGAATATGACAAAAAATCAGCGAACAGAGCTGCCTCGAATCTTCTAAGATTGAAGCAATCTTTTTATGAACAAGGTGAAAAATCAGGAAAATTATTGGCATGGCAGATTAAACAATTACAATTTAAAACACCAATTACCAGTATTATAAGTAACGGACAGCCAGTTGTAGATCCTTTAGAAATTAATAGTGCCTTTAGAGATTATTATGAAAAATTATATGATACAAAAAATGAAACTGACTTAACAAAACTAAATGGGTTTTTGGACGGATTATCTATACCGTGTATTCCAAATGAAAACAGGGCGATACTGGAGTCTAAAATTAGTCAAGAAGAAGTAGGGCTGGCCATTGATAATATGAAATCAGGAAAAAGTGCAGGACCAGATGGTCTTCCAGTTGACCTCTATAAAAAAATTTAAGAATAAATTAATAAAACCATTTTTGGAAATTGTTTTAGAAGCATTTCAAAATAGTAATTTACCACCATACATGAATAATGCCTTAATTTTACTGTTGCCAAAACCAGGTAAACCCTCTAATAAATGTGAAAATATGAGACCAATAAGCCTATTAAATGCTGACCTTAAGATAATCTGTAAAATTTTAGCAAGACGACTACAAGAAATATTACCAAATATTATTAACAGAGATCAGAATGGCTTTATAAAGGGAAGACAAGGCTTCCATAATGTAAGAAGACTAATATTATCTATTCTAATAAAGAAGCACCGAATACAGCTCTCCTATCATTGGACGCCGAAAAGGCCTTTGATAGGGTTGAATGGCCTATCTTTTTGAAGTTTTACAAAGGTTTAGACTTGGAAATAATTTCATAAAATGGGTTCAGATAATATACAATAATGCTACAGCAGAAATTCTAACAAACAACAATATTTCAAAATCAATAAATATCAATAGAGGATGTCGACAAGACTGCCCACTTTCACCTTTACTGTTTACTATGGCAACTGAACCTTTAGCGATGGCAGTACGTTTACATCCACAAATATATGGAATTAAAGTAGGACCAACAGAACATAAAATCTTCCTGTATGCCGATGACATGAACGTTGAATTTAATAAAAAATTTTGGGGAAATATCAGGATATAAAATAAATAAAACTAAATCTTCAATATTAATGCTAAATGAGACCCAGAGAAATCACCCAGCTCCTGAGGTAAAGCAATTCAATGTTGTAAATCAGTTTAAATATTTAGGAATTCAAATTGTGCCTAAGCTAGAATTAGTCGCCAGTGCCAACTATGAAGCCTTAATGACAGACATTAATGAGT
The DNA here is from genome assembly GCA_020510985.1 of Pholidichthys leucotaenia. Lineage (NCBI taxonomy): Eukaryota > Metazoa > Chordata > Actinopteri > Cichliformes > Pholidichthyidae > Pholidichthys > Pholidichthys leucotaenia. The sequence continues at coordinate 356,169,961 of CM035843.1, read as the reverse complement.
TACTTCAGAGATGGATGTCACTACCAATGTCGATGATTGGGAGAATCAATATACTTAAAAGTAATATTTTCCCCAAAATACTTTATTTTTTTCAATACATTCCTTTACCACCACCTTCAGATCTATTCTCAAGAATTAAAAAAAAGTTAGTGGAATTTTTATGGAACAATAGGAAGGCTAGATTACGTCTGTCCTTACTATATTTACCATTTGATCGTGGAGGTCTGAAATGTCCAAACTTTATGTTGTATTACTGGTCAGCACAACCGAGGTCTATGACATATTTTTCATCAAATGATCTTCCTCACTGGACTGAAATGGAATCATACAATTTACCTTTACCTCTTCCCATATTCATATACTCAGACTCGGCAAAAAAAATTACAGAAACAAGTTAAAAATCCAGTTGTAAAGCATATGATCAAAATATGGTGTGAAACGACAAAATATTTAAAAGAACCACACTTATTGTCACAATTTAGCCCAATATGGGGTAATCAATATTTTAAACCAGGGAGAGCGGATGCTGTATTTAAAGTATGGAATTTAAAAGGGATTCAAAAGATTCGAGACTTATATTTGTCAGGTTCAGATAACAATGTCTTTTGAAGAACTGAGGATCAAATTTAATCTTAATAGAACACATTTTTTTTTTAAATATCTTCAGCTTAGGAACTTTATTCGATCAAATCAAAATAATGCTCTCATCCGACCTACTTATTCATCCTTGGAAAAAATCTTGACGAAAGATAGTAAGAGAAAGGGTACTATTTCAGAGTTTTATAACTCATTGACATTACCCTCAAGTGAAAACTCACAGAAAAGACTGAATTATTGGAAAGACGACCTGCAAACTGAAATTTCAGAGGAACAATGGGAATTGGCTTGTGCAGAAGCTCAAACCAAATCAATAAATGTACGTCTTAAATTGATACATTTTAAATGGTTAATGCAGATGTATGTTACACCGGTGGAATTAAATAGATATAACAAAAACATACCAGATACGTGCACAAAATGTATGGAAAGTAAAGGAACCCTATTTCATCGTTTATGGGAATGTAGAAAAATTTGAATGTTTTGGGAAGAGGTGAGGGTAACAATTGAAAAAATAATTTCAAAACAAATCATATTGAATCCTAAACTGTTTTTGTTGGGTCTTTATCCAGTAAAGCATAACTTTAACAAGAGTGAGAGAGCATTCATAGACCTCAGTTTGCTTAACGCCAAAAAATGTATTGCACTATTGTGAAAAAAGACTCAGACCAGATGTGACTCAGTGGTTAAGACAGATGTTAACAAACCTTCCACTAGAAAGAATAACATACATACTGAAATCAAAAGAAATTGTGTTTGAGAATATATGGAGACCTTTCATTGATTATGTAAAGAATTTAAACATAACTTCTGAAGAAGAAGGTGAATGATGTGTGTAGACCTTGTAAATTCCAAATTGGTGAATGTATAGTATGTATACTTACGTAATGGATTGCCTAGACTAAGTAGAGGAGCATTGTTGAAGACCTGCCTTTGGTAGTGGTTGCTGGTGTTTTTAGTCTTTTTTTTTTTTTAATTATTTTAGTGTTAGTGTTTGATTGTTTGTGTTTTGTTTGTAAAAAGGTTCAATAAAAATATTGTGGGGAAAAAAAAAACTCAACTGGAACAAAAACCCATCCCAGCATTTTGGCGTGGATATGGTAAAGACCAAGGTTGGAAAATTAGGTGGGGAAAAAGGCAACTCGACAAAACAATCCAAGCTAACGGACTTCCACGCTCAAGGCGAGGCAGGGAAAACTCCAGAGACAATGGCGGAGGATGGAGCCAGCGGAGGAGCGGGAACTGCTGGGGAGGGGACAAGCGTAGTGCTCACTGCCATCACCTCCATGAGAACAGAGTTTTCGTCTAAATTTGATGGGATTATAGCAGCGATAGAAGGTATGAGGAAAGAAATAAACGACTGCATGGAGCGAATGTCGCAGGCGGAGCTCCGAATATCAAGCACTGAGGATGACGTCACCAGCCTGCAAATTAAGCTGCAAACACTGGAATTAAAATGGAAACATCTGGAAGATAACGTCCTAGACTTGGAATTCTGCTCGCGACGGAATAATTTGAGGCTGGTGGGCCTCCCGGAGGGAGCGGAGGGAAGGGACTCATGTTCCTTTTTGGAAAAGTGGATTCCAGAAGCGCTGAACAACGCAGACCTGCAGTCATCAGTCGTTTTAGAGACAGCTCATCGAATCGGCCCACCGAGAGATAATAAGACACCACCGAGGACGCTGATTATGAAGTTCCTCAACTACAGAGAAAAGATGATGGTCACCAATGCGGCGCGAGCTAAAGGGGAAATTAAATACCAGGACCAACAGGTGCGGTTCTACCCAGACTTCGCCACAGGAATACAACAATTAAGGAGGCAGTTCGACCCCGCCCGCAAAGAGCTGCGCAACCTCGGGACTCATCACAGAGTGATTCATCCGGCAAGACTGCTGGTCACATATAAGGGGAGAACCCACACCTTCAAGACCCCTCAAGAGGCGCAGGAGCTCATCAAGCAGATTCAAAAGGAGACTGGTGGGAGCTAAGCATGAACATGACAAAGGTAGAACATTTAAGCGTATGTACAAACATCTGATTGATCTGAAACATAAGTCTACAAAATACAGACTGTATTTTAAAAAAAATAAACAAAAAAATGCTATGATGTACAGCGTTGCTATAAAACTTTGAAGTTATGCTGAAAAAAAACTACAGAAGAGAGTTAATGTCATAAGAATAGTAGTAGAGTCGGGGTGATTGAGAGGAGAAAGAGAGTGGTTTGACTGATCCTCGCAGGTGTGGAACAGTCACTAGCTATAACGGGAGACGGAATTTTTTTGATTTTGGGGGATTACCACGAATGTGGGGAAAGGGAATTGGTTTTTGTGTAGTTTGTAGGATGAATGTTCCATCATCCATGTTTTTGCTTCTCTGTAAGAGTATGTTCATATTGCAAGGTAATCTCAAACTCTTTATTGATCATAGATCAAAGCGTTAATCTTAATGTAACTTCATGGAATTGCAGAGGTCTACAAAATCTTAAAAAACTTAAGTTATGAATAAAATAAAAGATTCAAAAATTGTATTTTTACAAGAAACTCATCTAATAGAGGAGGATGTAAAAAGAATTAGGAGAAGATGGCAAGGTAACGTGTTCACCTCATTTTCATCCCAAGCTAGGGGAGTTAGGACTCTCATAAACAAAACAATCCCATTTCAAGTGAAAAATGTAATTGGAGACAAATTTGGAAGATATCTAATCATCCAAGGATCTTTGTTATTAGAAAATATAAATCTGGTGAACTTATACGGCCCCAATATTGATGATCAAAACTTCTTTAATTTATTCCTTACTTTATCGTCACTTACAGGGCAACATATAATAGCAGGGGATTTTAATTGTACATTGAATCCTAGTACAGATAGATCAACAGGACTAGACTGTACGCACAATGGATGTAAGATTACTATTAATCATTTTATGAAAGAATTGAGATTGCTAGATATATGGAGAGAAATGAAACCACAAGTCAAAGCCTATTCTTGTTATTCTAATACCTATAAGACATTCTCACGTATAGACTACTTTTTGATCTCTACAGAATTAAGGTCCAAGATTCAAAACTGTTTCTATGATAACACTGTGATCTCTGATCATGCACCCTGCTGTCTAATATATGTAGATAAGAAATTGACAAAGGATCCAGATAGGTGGCACTTTCAGCATAAATGGCTTCAGGATGAGGAATTTATTAAGTACACAGAAAAACAGATGAGTTCTTTGATATTAATACTACACAAACAACGGCATGTATAAAGTGGGAGGCTTTCAAAGCTTTTATTACGGAGCATATTATTAGTTATACAGGTTCAAAATCTAAGAAGACCGGAGAGGAGAGAGTCCAATTGGAACGTAAAATAAAAATTCTTCAAGAAAAAGCGTATGCACGAAGTAACCCACAGTTAGAGAACGAATTACTGATTCTGAGAGCTGAATATGACAAAAAAAATAAAAATAAAATAAAAAATAAAAAAAAAATCAGCAAATAGAGCTGTCTCAAGTCTTCTAAGATTGAAGCAAACTTTTTATGAACAAGGTGAAAAATCAGGAAAATTATTGGCATGGCAGATTAAACAATTAGAATTTAAAACACCAATTACCAGTATTATAAGTAACGGACAGGTAGTTATAGATCCTTTAGAAATTAATAGTGCCTTAAGAGATTATTATGAAAAACTATATGATACAAAAAATGAAACTGACTTAACAAAACTAAATGGGTTTTTGGGTGGATTATCTACTGTATACCGTGTATTCCAAATGAAAACAGGGAGATACTGGAGTCTAAAATTAGTCAAGAAGAAGTTGGGCAAGCCACTGATAATATGAAATCAGGAAAAAGGGCAGGACAAGATGGTCTTCCAGTTGACCTCTATAAAAAATTTAAGAATAAATTAATAAAACCACTTTTGGAAATAGTTTTAGAAGCATTTCAAAATGGTAATTTACCACCATACATGAATAATGCCTTAATTATACTGTTGCCAAAACCAGGTAAACCCCCTAATAAATGTGAAAACATGAGACCAATAAGCCTGTAAAATGCTGACCTTAAAATAATCTGTAAAATTTTAGCAAAACGACTACAAGAAATATTACTAAATAACTGAGATCAGAATGGCTTTATAATGGGAAGACAAGGCTTCCATAATGTAAGAAGACTATTTAATATTATTTATTCCAATAAAGAAGCACCGGATACAGCTCTCCTATCACTGGACGCCGAAAAGGCCTTTGATAGGGTCGAATAGCCCTATCTTTTTGAAGTCCTACAAAGGTTTGGACTTGGAAATAATTTCATAAAATAGGTCCAGATAATATACAATAATGCTACAGCTGAAATCCTAACAAACAGCAATATCTCAAAATCAATAAAAATCAATAGAGAATGTCGACAAGGCTGTCCACTTTCACCTTTACTGTTTACTATGGCAAATGAACCTTTAGCAATGGCAGTACGTTTACATCCACAAATATATGGAATTAAAGTAGGACCAACAGAACATAAAATCTCCCTGTTTGCCGATGACATAATTTTGTTTATGTCGAATTTTAAAAAAATCAATTCCGACATTGTGAAATTTAATAAAGAACCTTGGGGAAATATCAGGATATAAAATAAATAAAACAAACTCTTCAACATTAATGTTAAATGAGACCCAGAGAAATCACCCAGCTCCTGAGGTAAATCAATTCAATGTTGTAAATCAGTTTAAATATTTAGGAATTCAAATTTTGCCTAAGCTAGAATCAGTCGCCAGTGCCAACTATGAAGCCTTAATGACAGATATTAATGAGTTACTTCAGAGATGGATGTCACTACCAATGTCGATGATCGGGAGAATTAATATACTTAAAAGTAATATCTTACCAAAAATACTTTATTTCAAAACATTCCTTTACCACCACCTTCAGATCTATTCTCGCGAATTAAAAAAAGTTAGTGGAATTTATATGGAACAATAGGAAGGCTAGATTATGTTTGTCCTTACTATATTTACCATTTGATCGTGGAGGTCTGAAATGTCCAAACTATGTTGTATTACTGGTCAGCACAACTGAGGTCTATGACACATTATTTTTCATCAAATGATCTCCCTCACTGGACTGAAATTGAATCATACAATTTACCTTTACCTCTTCCCTTATTCATATATTCAGACTCGGCAAAAAAATTACAGAAACAAGTTAAAAATCCAATTGTAAAGCACATGATCAAAATATGGTGTGAAACCAAAAAATATTTCAAAGAACCACACTTACTGTCACAATTTAGCCCAATATGGGGTAATCAATATTTTACACCAGGGAGAGCGGATGATGTATTTAAAGTATGGAATTTAAAAGGGATTCAAAATATTCATGATTTATATTTGTCACGCTCAGATAACAATGTCTTTTGAAAAACTGAGGATTAAATTCAATCTTAATAGAACACTTTTTTTAAAATATCTTCAGCTTAGAAATTTTATTCGATCAAATCAAAATAATGCTCTCACTCGACCTACTTATTCATCCTTGGAAAAAATTTTGACGAAAGATAGTAAGAGAAAGGGTATTATTTCAGAGTTTTATAACTCATTGACACTATTCTCAAGTGAAAACTCACAGAAAAGACAATTACTGGAAAGAAGACCTGCAAATTGAAATTTCAGAGGAACAATGGGAAATGGCTTGTGCAGGAGCTCAAACCAAATCAATAAATGTACGTCTTAAACTGATACATTTTAAATGGTTAATGCGGATGTATGTTACACCAGTGGAATTAAATAGGTATAACAAAAACATACCAGATACATGCACAAAATGTATGGAAAGTAAAGGAACCCCATTTCACCGTTTGTGGGAATGTAGAAAATCACAATGTTTTGGGAAGAGGTGAGGGTAACAATTGAAAAAATAATTTCAAAACAATTCACATTGAACCCTATACTGTTTTTGTTGGGTCTGTATCCAGAAAAACATAACTTTAATAAGAGTGAAAGAGCATTCATAGACCTCGGTTTGCTTAATGCCAAAAAATGTATTGCACTACTGTGGAAAAAGACTCGTAGACCAGATGCGACTCAGTGGTTAAGACAGATGTTAACAAACCTTCCACTAGAAAGAATAACATATACAGTGGGGCAAAAAAGTATTTAGTCAGCCACCAATTGTGCAAGTTCTCCCACTTAAAAGATGAGAGGTTTCCAATTTTCATAATAGGTATACCTCAACTATGGGAGACAAAATGAGAAAAAAAAAAATCCAGAAAATCACATTGAAGGATTTTTAATGAATTAATTGGTAAATTCCTCTGTAAAATAAGTATTTGGTCAATCCCAAAAGTTCATCTCAATACTTTGTTATATACCCTTTGTTGGCAATGACAGAGGTCAAACGTTTTCTGTAAGTCTTCACAAGGTTTTCACACACTGTTGCTGGTATTTTGGCCCATTCCTTCATGCAGATCTCCTCTACAGCAGTGATGTTTTGGGGCTGTCGCTGGGCAACACGGACTTTCAACTCCCTCCAAAGATTTTCTATGCAGTTGAGATCTGGAGACTGGCTAGGCCACTCCAGGACCTTGAAATGCTTCTTACGAAGCCACTCCTTCGTTGCCCGGGCGGTGTGTTTGGGATCACTGTCATGCTGAAAGACCCAGCCACGTTTCATCTTCAATGCCCTTGCTGATGGAATGAGGTTTTCACTCAAAATCTCACGATACATGGCCCCATTCATTCTTTCCTTTACACGGATCAGTCGTCCTGGTCCCTTTGCAGAAAGACAGCCCCAAAGTATGATGTTTCCACCCCCATGCTTCACAGTAGGTATGGTGTTCTTTCTCCTCCAAACACGACAAGTTGAGTTTTCATCAGAAAGTTCTATTTTGGTTTCATCTGACCATATGACATTCTCCCGATCCTCTTCTGGATCATCCAACTGCTCTCTAGCAAACTTCACACGGGCCTGGACATGTACTGGCTTAAGCAGGGGGACACGTCTGGCACTGCAGGATTTGAGTCCCTGGCGGCGTAGTGTGTTACTGATGTAGCCTTTGTTACTTTGGTCCCAGCTCTCTGCAGGTCATTCACTAGGTCCCCCCATGTGGTTCTGGGATTTTTGCTCATCGTTCTCGTGATCATTTTGACCCCACGGGGTGAGATCTTGTGTGGAGCCCCAGATCGAGGGAGATTATCAGTGGTCTTGTATGTCTTCCATTTTCTAATAATTGCTCCCACAGTTGATTTCTTCACACCAAGCTGCTTACCTATTGCAGATTCAGTCTTCCCAGCCTGGTGCAGGTCCACAATTTTGTTTCTGGTGTCCTTTGACAGCTCTTTGGTCTTGGCCATAGTGGAGTTTGGAGTCTGACTGTTTGAGGTTGTGGACAGGTGCCTTTTATACTGATAACGAGTTCAAACAGGTGCCATTAATACAGGTAATGAGTGGAGGACAGAGGAGCCTCTCAAAGAAGAAGTTACAGGTCTGTGAGAGCCAGAAATCTTGGTTGTTTGTAGGTGACCAAATACTTATTTTACCGAGGAATTTACCAATTAATTCATTAAAAATCCTTCAATGTGATTTTCTGGATTTTTTTTCTCATTTTGTCTCTCATAGTTGAGGTATACCTAAGATGAAAATTGGAGACCTCTCTCATCTTTTAAGTGGGAGAACTTGCACAATTGGTGGCTGAATAAATACTTTTTTGCCCCACTGTATACTGAAATTAAAGGAAAATGTGTTTGAGAATATATGGAGACCTTTCATTGATTATGTAAAGAAATTAAACATAACTTCTGAAGAAGAAGGTGAATGATATGTGTGGACCTTCCAAATTCCAAACTGGTGAATGTATATTATGTATTCTTATGTAATAGATTACCTAGACTAAACAGAGGAGCATTGTTGTTGACTTGCTTTTGTTAATGGTTGTTGTTGTTTTTAGTACATTTTTATTTTTGTTGTGTTTTTTTCATTTTTAAATTACTTTAGTGTTAGTGCTGATTGTTTGTGCTATGTAAAAAAAAAGGTTCAATAAAAAATATTGTGGGGAAAAAAAAAAAAAAAAAGCCAGACTGGAATTTGCCAAACTGTATGTTGACAAGGCACAAAGCTTCTGGGAAAATGTCCTATGGACAGAGGAGTCAAAACTGGAGCTTTTTGGCAAGGCACATCAGCTCTATGTTCACAGATGCAAAAATGAAGCATACCAAGAAAAGAACACTGTCCCTACTGTGAAACATGGAGGAGATTCTGTTATGTTCTGGGGCTGCTTTGCTGCATCTGGCACAGGGTGTCTTGAATCTGTGCAGGGTACAATGAAATCTCAAGACTATCAAGGTATTCTAGAGAGAAATGTGCTGCCCAGTGTCAGACAGCTTGGTCTCAGTCGCAGGCCATGGGTCTTGCAACAGGATAATGACCCAAAACACACAGCAAAAAACACCCAAGAATGGCTAAGAGCCAAACACTGGACTACTCTAAAGTGGCCTTCTATGAGCCCTGATCTAAATCCTATTGAACATCTGTGGAAGGAGCTGAAACATGCTGTCTGGAGAAGGCACCCTTCAAACCTGAGACAACTTCTCTCTCTTTCTGTGCCCAACTCCTACCTGTCTATCTGCTGCACGTCTCGACACACACACCTGTCTCTTCAAACACTCATCTTTCATTTACCGGGGGGGGGGGGGGGGGGGGGGGGGGGGGGTCAGTTTAAAAGCTCATTGACAAGATGTAGTAATGATTTTACCTCTGAACATGTATAAAATGTTCCAACACTGGCTGTAGTCTTAGATTTTAAGGTGTCTCTCCTTATGCACACTCCCACGACAAGGTGCTTTTGTGGCAGGCAGGCAATTTTCAACACAAACCCAGCACTTCGTACACGCGGTCAGGACGGAGACGTGGCGAGACAGCCACTGGCAGGCTGGGGGAGACGGAGGAAGGGACGGTGCTGGAAAGCTCACGGGTGAGTGTTTTTTTAAAAATCACACACACTGCTTTAGCTGATGTGTTCCGTTAATGCTCACTGTAAACACGGAAGTGAACGCGGTGCAGCAATGCATTTGATTGGTTAGACAGAGTGTTTGCGCGCCACACAGGGACAAATTTGATTAGTGAAATTGGTGGAAGTTGACAAGGATTGGCCAAAATTTTGGCAAAGTTGCGGTGATTGGACAAAGTTGCAAGGTTGCGCAACAGTTGCGCTGATTGGCTGATTTTGCGTGAATTGACACGATCGCAACATCGCCAAATCCTTGAGGGACTGATTTTTGTACTATAAAATTAAAACCCATTTCTCCCTGTATACATGGTCTATCAATGTAAAACAATCATTGTGTTTTGAATCCGCAGTTTCGCTTTATTTCATTTTCCGTTTTTACCGTTTTTTGCTGCTCCAAACGCACCAAACGTGATTAAAATATTTGGAAAAACATGACGGAAAATAGAAAAGCACTCAGAGTTCATACTTCCGCCAAGGCTCCTTCCATCCCTCCCTTTGTCCATCCATCTGTTTGCATCTCCCCGCCTCCATCCCACCATACATTGCAAGATTGGGCTTTGGTAGAGGTATGCGCTCACAGATGAGCTCCAAAATGTAATGGGTTCATCTGCAGGCCAAGGACCATCTCTGGTAAAAATTTCAGCAAAATGCATTCAGTAGTTTTTACATAATCCTACTAAACCACTGCAAGAAGACTGAGCCTTGGCGGAGGTATGCAGTCATGGATCACCCCCAAAATGTAATGGGTTCGTGTGTAGGCCAAGAACCACTTCTGGTGAAAATTTCATCCAAATCCATCCAGTAGGTTTTGGAGTATTGTTGCTAACAGTCTGTGAGGATATAAGAGCCTTGGTGGAAGTATGCATTCTCAGATCATCTCCGAAAATGTAATGGCTTCCCCTCTAGCCCAAGAACCAACTCTGGTGAAAATTTCATTTAAATCCATCCAGTAGTTTTTGTGTAATCCTGCTGCACAAGTGCAAACAAAGCCCTTGGTGGAGGTGTGCACTCTCAGATCATCATCAAAATGTAATCATCTGTTCCCCGTGCCATGATACACCTTTCCTGAAAATGTCATCAAAATCTATCCATGATGACTTCCGGTCTGGACACCATGGTGATAGCAGCTTAACGCTGAAGCTCCAAGACCCCATCCGTGAAAATACCTTGAAAATCAGATTTAACGTATTTTTGTAAGAGTGAAAATCAAAAGAAAGTCATTATGCCTAAAGGAAAACAGAAGAGATCGACATTTCCCAGGCCAAGACGGGCATCGGCCGGAGAATCTGACCTGGAGGACAGCCACTCGGAAGCAGAGGAGCTGAATGAGGCTAGCAACACGGTTAGCTTAAAAACGATAATTCTAGAATTAAGAGAATTTCGCCGAGAGTGTTGGGCCGAATTTCATGAAATTAAAGACGAAATAAAAAGGACAAACAACAGAGTGGACCAGGCTGACAACCGAATCATGGAAGCAGAGGAAAGAATAAAAGGGCTGGAAGAAACCGTGCTGGAATTACTCAAACGACAGACAAGACTGGAGGCTAAGCTAACCGACCAAGAAGGAAGGCTAAGAAGGGCCAACATAAGAATTCATGGTCTGAAAGAAGAAGTCGAGGACAGTTTCACCACAATGGCTGCATGCGTGGAATCTGGTCTGGATTCCACGTATGGTCACTAAAAAAGGTCACTAAAAAGACCTCCGCTCAGGAAGATCTTTTGACAGTTTTTTGTTTTAAAGTTTTATATACTATGTTCTTAATGTTTTTTATGTTCTTAATGTTCTTTCAGTTTCTGAGTAGCATAAAAGAGGGCCACTACACTGTTATACTAAATAAGACAACACAATGGAGAAACAGGGTGCAACCAAAATAATCTCATATAATGTAAAAGAGATCCTGAATCCAGTTAAAAGATCCAAGATTCTTGGCAAAATGAAAAAAGACAAAAAAGGAATAATATTTTTACAGGAAACCCACCTAACAGACGTGGAGCACACCAAACTTAATAGACAAGGGTTTAAACTGATCTCATCTTCATATAAGTCAGGGAGGAGGAGGGGGGTAGCGACATTGATCTCAACCAAAATTATGTTTGAAAAAAATTCAGAACACAAAGATAAAGAAGGGAGATTTAGCATGGTACTTGGTTGGCTAGAGGGAGAAGATATCACCCTGCTGAATGTATATGCACCTCCAGGGGCTAACTGTAAATTTTATAAAAATGTATTTGACCTAATGATAACTAAAGCCAAAGGTTTAGTGATATGTGGGGGAGACTTCAATCCAAGACTGAATCCATACTGGGATGCATCAGGTAATTCTCCACATCAAAATAACACTCAAAGTAGAAAAACTCGGATGCTACTAAAAGAAATGGGAATCTGTGACGTATGGAGGGAACTCAACCCCAGTGTAAAAGATTATACATTTTACTCAGCACCACATTCATCTTATTCAAGGATTGACTATTTTTTTTATGTTTAATAGAGACACTGGAAGACTAAAAACATGTAAAATAGGACTGATGGATCTCTCTGACCACAGTCAGATCTATATGGACTTAAATATCCAAAAATACACAAATAATACATTTTCTTGGAGGTTAAATTCAAATGTGCTGAAAGGACCACTGAAAGATGAATTGGAATCAGATATTCTCAGATATTTGGAAGCAAATGATAATGGAGAAGTATCCCCTTTAATACTGCGGGACGCATGCAAAGCTGTAATAAGGGAAAAGACTATCGCAAAACTGGCAACCCAAAAGAAACTGAGACAAGAAAAACTAACCACATTACAGTCAGAACTTAAGAAACTAGAAAAAGAGCACAAAGACAACACTCATTCTAATGACTCGCTCAAAATTAAGGAAATTAAAAAAACAAATAAACGAGATCTACACAATAGAAATCCAGAAGAAACTTACATTTCTGAAACAAAAATACTATGAAACAGGTAGCAAATCGGCAAAATTACTAGCCTACAAATTGAGGAAACGACAAACGGAGAGAGCAATCTGCAAAATCAGAGCCCCAGTATCAAAGGAAATAAAATTTAGAATTCAGGAAATTCTTAAAAGCTTCGAGAATTACTACAAGAACTTATACTCCCTCAAAAAACACAAAATTGCATCCGAAGCCTTCCTAAATACATTAAATTTTCCCCAACCTACTGAATCACAAAATAAAACACTACTGTCAGAAATACAACCTAAAGAATTAGAAAAAGCAATTATGAAACTTAAAGCTAACAAATCCCCAGGAGCAGATGGCTATACAGCAGAGTGGTACAAAACCTTTAAACAGCAACTATCTCCTCTCCTCCTGAAAACATTTAACTATGTCCTCCACACAGGGGAAATCCCCCCTCCTGGAGAGAAGGGGTCATTGCAGTCATACCTAAACCTGAAAAGGATAAACTAGACTGCTCCAACTACAGACCAATCAGTGTGTTAAATCAGGACTATAAGCTTTTTACCACTATCCTTGCCAAAAGGTTAGAAAATATACTGACAGACTTAATTCATTTAGACCAAACAGGTTTTATAAGACAAAGACAGACACAAGATAACATTAGATGCACTTTACACATAATTCATCATATAAAAAAATATTTTAATGCAGCCATATTGGGATTAGATGCTGAAAAAGCATTTGATTCGGTTGACTGGTCTTTCCTATATAGAATCTTATCCAGTTTCAATTTCCATAATAACTTCATTAGAACTATCCAGGAATTATATAAAAAAACAAAAGCTAAAATAAGGATTAACGGTAAATTATCATCATCTTTTGAACTGGAAAGAGGATGTCGTCAGGGCTGCCCCTTGTCTCCACTGCTCTTTGCAATCTTCATAGAACCTCTGAGCCAATGGATAAGACAGAATCAAAAAATTCAAGGTATTACACTTGGTCAGAAGGAACATAAAATAGCACTCTTTGCTGACGACATTTTAATATACCTGGGGCAGCCGGACACCTCTTTTCCAGAACGAATCTCAGTTTTTTTCAGAGTATGGAGAGTTATCGGGGTACGAATTAAACATGCATAAAACCCAAATTTTAACATTCAACTATGACCCAAATCAATATTTACTAAGCAAACTCAAAACTAACTGGGAGATGGAATCTATGAAATATCTGGGGGTCAATATCCCGAAACAACTCAACAAAATTATAACACTAAACTATGATCCACTGATGGCAAAAATAAAATCTGATCTAGCAAAATGGAATATGATACCATTCTTGGGTACTGCACAAAGAATCGAAGCAGTCAAAATGAATATACTTCCACGTCTTCTATACCTTTTCCAAACAATACCGGCAGAACCTCCCAAAAAAACATGGCAAGAACTGGACAGAAGGATCTCAAGATTCATATGGCAGGGCAAGAGACCTAGAATCAGATATAGAACCCTACAGCTAAACAAAGACAAAGGTGGGCTCGCGCTGCCAAATAGACTATTTTAAAGCCACACAAATTAAAACTTTAGTAGAGATATGTAACCCAGTCAACACTGCACAATGGAAGGAGATCGAGTGCCAAATAACAAGTGACATTCCCCTACAAGCGATAATAGGGAACAATGCCTTACCTAAACTTTTGAATAACACTAACCCGTGGATAGAAACCCCGCTAAAAATTTGGTTTAAGATAGTCAGAGAGAATCAAACTAAAGAACCCTATCGATTATTGCAATGGATTTCCTATGATCAGGACTTTACTCCTAATAAAACAGACACTAGATTTAAAAAGTGGAAAGAGAACGGACTGATAAAATATTACGATTTTTTTTAAAGGGCAATCTTTAAGAAGTTTTGAAGATTTGAAAAAAACAAGGTCTAGTAAATCAAGACCTTTACAGGTTCTTTCAGCTTAGACACCACATAAACAAAATACTTAAAAAGGAGGATTTGGAAAGGGCCCAGTCAGGTGTTCTGAAGGTTTTCTTAATGGCATATAAAGGGATCCCAGGGATCAGATACATTTCTAAAATACCATGGTCTTCAAGACTTAAAAGGAGACAACACATCATATATAAAAGAGAGATGGGGAAAAAGGGGAATTTCACTTTACAACTGGAAATATGGGAAAAGCTAAATAAACAACAATGGAAAAGCACTTCATCCCTGCTGTGGAGAGAATTTGGATGGAAAAATTTGGTAAGATTTTTCAGAACGCCTGCACAAAACAAATTTACTCGTAAGGGGTTGAATTGTTGGCGCTTGTGTGGTGAAAAGACTGCAAATCATTTTCATGTGTTTTGGTCATGCCCAGTTATCCACCAATATTGGACCAATGTACAGACAATATTGGGGAAAATATTCAAAGTAACAGTTCCCTTTTCTTTTGTAACTTTGTATTTGGGTTTACTACCGGAATCACTGGAAAGACGAGGAGAAAAATATTTATTCACTGTTTTAATATTGGCAAGTAAAAAAGCGCTAACAAAAAAATGGATGTTGAAAGACTTTCCAACACCTGAAGATTGGATTAACGTGATTCAGGACATTTATTTGATGGAAAAGTTGACATTTGCACTGAGACAGAACATGGATGGGTTCTTGAACTTTTGGCAACCCTGGAATGCATATGTGTCTTCCATCAGATCTAATCTTTGACAAATACCATTTCAATAATGGCACCACTCTTTGCTCCAAAGAGTGGTGCTACTCAGATTTGCTACTCAGATTCTCTTATTTTTCTGCTCTTTTGTTTTTGTTTGTTTTGTTTTTTTGTTCTTCTTTTAATTTCGTTTTCTTTCACTTAAAAAAAAAGGGTGTTGTAATAATTTTTTTCCAATGTCAAAAAACAAAAAAGGGGGAATATGTGATGAAAATTTAAACAATGCAATGCTGTAATGACATGTATACCCTTTACAAAAACTTAAATAAAAAAAAAATATATGAAAAAGCCACTAATTTATATGAAAACGGTTACAAATTTACAAGAAAAATTATCAAATTTACAATAAAGAAGTTGCAAATTTCTATGAAAAAGTCACAAAGTTACATAAAAAAACCATCAAATTTACAATAAAAAG
Source organism: Pholidichthys leucotaenia (assembly GCA_020510985.1). Classification (NCBI taxonomy): domain Eukaryota; kingdom Metazoa; phylum Chordata; class Actinopteri; order Cichliformes; family Pholidichthyidae; genus Pholidichthys; species Pholidichthys leucotaenia. The sequence goes on along the minus strand of CM035843.1, from coordinate 356,154,326 downwards.
TTACAAATTGCTGTGGAGAGGTTGCTAATTTACATGAAAAGTTTAAAATTTACATGAGAAAAGTTGTGGATCTATGAGAAAGAAAGCTGCAGATGAGAAAATGTTGCAAATTTATGAGGAAAAAAAAGTTTCAAATTTTCATGAAAAAGTGATTATTGTCATTATCTGGTAATCACCAATTATCAGATTATTGTGACCATGTAGTTTTTCTTTACTTAACTTTGAATTTTAACTAAAATGACTGTAAATATTTTAAATAATCTTCATGATGTTGGTCTAATACAAGTAGAGCTGTAGGTCTCTGCTTTCTTCATGTTGAGTTGTCATAAATGTGCGACGGACTGTCCCAAGTCATAAAAAAAGCACACAGTCTTAGGCAAGTGGTATTCTCCTTGAAATTCATTGTGTATGAGAAGCCTGTAAGTGTCCATGGCTGTTGATGAAAAGGAAAACTGACTGATGAAGACCGCTGGGATTCTTGAATGAGTGTGGCCGCCTGTCTACAAGTGTCATCACACGGCTGTGTCGGCATGATCTGAACGTGTGCCAGCACTGTTATGGGGGGTTGGGGCTCTCCTTAATTGCGTGACCGGCTCAACTGAGTCTTTTTAAGAACACTCCCTCCCATAGATGAACTGAGTGGCATGCATGTCATTTGTCTTCGCCACTTTTCTGAAGCTCAGCCCTGGTGGGTCGACACGCTCCTCAAGCACTGCTAGAACGCTGTGTCACTCCACCACATTCTTGACTGTAGCCAGGGTTGCGCTCAGGCCTCAGGCCTCGGGGTTGTGGCAGCAGTCAGGTGCCGTAAATGGCCAACAAAGCTGACAGATAAGCGTTTACCCCCACTGCCTCAGTGACCCAAATGTAACCAATGTGTTTGTCTGTGGGGGAATCTTTAAAATTTTTTTGTGTGCTGCTTTTTCCACATCAGGTTTTCCACTTTGTTCCACCTATCTTGCTACATCGTCCTTGTGATGCTATCGTGCATACGCGTGGTTAGGTCCCCAAGAGCTAAAGGAAAGGTGATGTAACACAGTGGTCCTGTGGACATGCTCCAGTTCCAGTGTTTTTGGAATGTTTTGCAGGCATCAAATTCAAAATGAATGAATATTTGCAAAAAACAAAGTTTATCAGTTTGAACATTAAGGAACAGATTTAGTAAGGCAGCGCAAATTAGCAGATGCACAATTTAGACAGTGCATCTAAAGAAGTGACCAATTCTTGCCAGTGATCTGCTAGCAACACAAACAATTATGAACACAGACGCAGTCACTTCATTTCAATAATGACCACTCATCCACCAAGAGCACTGCAAAATTGCGCACAGGCACATCTGATGAGGAAGCACGTCATCAACACAGGCACAGCCAGTTCGGAGGAGCATAATATATAAAGCTTTTTTTAAGCTTTTGTTTAAGAGCAAAACCCAGTAAAACAGTATTTTTGTTCGTCCTATTTCAAAATTTTGATTTCCATTTAAAATAGCGAACTCTTATTTAATATGTATAAATTTCATATTTGTACATAATTTAAAAAAAGGACTTAATAAATTGATTATTTGACCAATGTGTTTATTTTATTACATACCTGCCAACTTTTCAAACCTGAAAAGCCTAGTAGCTAGCCGGGGTCCAGGGGCCAATGCTAAGGCTAATAATAATAATGCTAATATTTGCCAAACAAATATTAGCATTAAATCTAGTTAAATGTAGCTAACAACCTCATATTTCTTCAACTTTCAAACCTGAAAAGCCTAGTAGCTAGCCTGGGTCCAAGGGCTGCAGGCCCCGGTAGGTCCAGGACAAAGTCCTGGTGGGGGGTTCAGGGGGGCGAAGCCCCCCGACGCCAAACAAATATTAGCATTAAATCAAGTTAGACTGTAGCCAACAACCTCATATTTCTTGCCTAGTAGCTAGCCGGGGTCCAGGGACCGCAGTGTCAAACAAATATTAGCATTAAATCAAGTTAAAATGTGGCTAACAACCTCATATTTCTTCAACAATCATGTTTCTATTTTCCTTAAATTGTCAATGCAGATATGCTGATGGAAAAGATCAAGGACAAACTCTACGGTAACTCAAGCATTGTTGTTTTCCATGGTGCACCCCTTAGTTTTCTTCAGTTGGTCTTTTGAATGGAACACACTGTGGCACTTGTTACCCGAAGCTATCATCATCATTTTCCTGGTCATGAGGTTGCCCAGAACTTTAGTTGACAGACTGGACCTGAACTCAGTTTTGTTTTTGTTCACATGGCTGAATATGCGCTCACCGTCCGCAGTAATAATTCCCGGAAATGCTTTGGCGTATTCCTCACGAAAAGACTTGCCATGTGTGTGGATATGGATTATCATAGTCTAGGGATATGATTTGGGGTTGGGGAAATTGGCGAAGCCCCCCGAAGCTCCTGGGTTTTTATGATTTTTAAGTACCAGAACTGTGCTTAAATGACATAAAACAAACAGCTGAATGCCACTTATTACTGTATAATATTGACTTATGTTCCAAGAAGATAAAATCTCTGAACTTAATTCAGAGATTTTTTGATCTCTTCCATTTCCTCCTTCTTTGGTGGCATTTTTACTGACCCGTTGATAGTAAAACAACCTCTGCTGGTGTCGCCGGTATCTGATCCGACCGACCTCGTATCCAGCTGGTCCTCAGCTAGCCCCCTCTGCAGCTAGTCCCGCTGCTTACCGCCGCTTCAATTGAGCTCCTGTCCAGCAGGGGTACCGGCAGCTCCTCCACCGAGTCCCGCCGCCCACCGCCGCTGTAGTTGAGCTCCAATCCGGCTCCCGTCCAACTGTTGCCTCAGTTGGTTCCTCCGGCGAGCCCCAATCACCGGGGACGGAGTCGCTTCTTTGCATCAGTGTTAGGTGCTACGACTAGCTATGGCGTTAGCTATGGCGTTAGCTATAGCGATAGCGTTAGCTTAGCAAATCCTTCAGGTAAATTTAGATACGATTCCTAGCGATCTCGTGTTTGGAATTGATTTCGGTTTTTTTTACGATTTAAAATTTTTGACTGAATTTTTAGTGAAAAAACCGTAGTTTTGATTAATAAAGCCATAACCCGACTTCGGGTTATGGCGGCCACGTAGGAAGACGTGTTTCACTCTGCTCTGCTCCTAAAAATAAAAAGTTGGCAAATAACTCTCTCAGTTGGAACAAAACCTATCCCAGCGTTTGGGCGCGGATATGCCAGTAAAGCCTAAGGCTGGGAAATTAGGTGGAGGAAAAACTGAATCGTCGAAACAGTCTAAGTTAACAGAGTTCCACGCTCATGACGAAGCAGGAAAATCGCAAGAGACTATGGCGGAGCAAGCTAGCGGCGGAGCGGTGACTGCTGGCGACAGCACGGGTGCGGTGCTTGCTGCCATTAGCTCAATGAGAGCAGACTTTTCCACTAAATTTGATGGGATTATAGCAGCGATAGAAGGAATGAGAAACGAAATAAGCGACTGTATGGAACGGGTATCGCAGGTGGAGCTTCGAATTTCCAGCACTGAGGATGACGTCACCGGCCTACAATTAAAGGTGCGCACATTGGAATTAAAAAAATAAACGTCTGGAAGATGGTGCCCTGGACTTAGAATCCCAGTCGAGACGGAACAATCCGAGGCTGGTGGGCCTCCCGGAGGGAACAGAGGGGCGGGACCCATGTTCCTTTTTGGAAAAGTGGATTCCAGAAGCGCTGAACAACGCGGAGCTGCAGTCATCGGTCATTTTAGAGAGCGCCCACCGAATCGGCCCACCGAGAGATAATAAGACACCACCGAGGACGCTGATTATGAAGTTCCTCAGCTACAGAGACAAGATGACGATCTCCAACGTGGCGCGAGCTAAAGGAGAAATTAAATACCAGGATCAACAGGTGCGGTTCTACTCAGATTTGGCCACAGGAATCCAACAATTAAGGAAACAGTTTGACCCCGCCCGTAAAGAGCTGCGCAACCTCAGGATTCGTCATGGAGTGATTCATCCCGCAAGACTGCTGGTCACATATAAAGGGAGAGCCCACACCTTCAAGACCCCTCAGGAGGCGCAGGTGCTTATCAAGCAGATCCAAGAAGAGACTGGTGGGAGCTAAGCATGAACAAAATATAAGGTAGAATATTTAAGCATTTGCACAGGCATCTGACTGATCTGAAGCATATAGCAAGTTTTACAAAATATAGATTGTATTATAAATTAAAAAAAAAAAAAAAAAAAAAAAAAAAACCTATGATGTACAAAGTTGCTATAAAATTTTGGAGTTAAGTTGGAAAACTACAGAAGAGAGTTAATGTTATGTCATTAAAAGCAGTAGAGTCAGGGTGATTGAGAGCAGAAAGAAAGAGTGGTTTTGACTGATCCTCGCGGGTGTGGATCAGTCAATGGCTATAACGGGAGACCGAATTTTTTTTTTTGATTTTGGGGGGATAACCACGAATGTGGGGAGGGGGAATTTGTTTGTGTGTAGTTTGTGGGATGAATGTTCAACCACTCATGTTTTTGCTTCTCTGTATGAGCATGTTTATATTGCGAGGTAATCTCAAACTCCTTATTGATCATAGACCAAAGCGTTAATCTTAATTTAACTTCATGAAATTGCAGAGGTCTACAAAATTTAAAAAAACTTAAACAAGTTATGAATAAAATAAAAGACATAGGTTCAAAAATTGTGTTTTTACAAGAAACTCATCTAATAGAGGAGGACGTAAAAAGAATTAGGAGAAGATGGCAGGGAAGTGTGTTTACCTCATCATTTTCATCTCGAGCCAGGGGAGTTATGACTCTCATACATAAATCAGTCCCATTTCAAGTGAAAAATGTAATTGGAGACAAATTAGGAAGATATCCAATCATCCAAGGATCTTTGTTATTAGAAAATATAAATCTGGTGAACTTATACGGTCCCAATATAGATTATCAAAACTTCTTTGCTAATTTATTTCTTATTTTATCATTACTTACAGGGCAACATATAAGAGCAGGGGATTTTAATTGTACATTGAATCCCGGTATAGATAGATCAACAGGACTGGACTGTACGCACAATGGATGCAGGATGACCATTAATCATTTTATGAAAGAATTGAGATTGCTAGATATATGGAGAGAAATGAAACCACAAGTTAAAGCCTACTCTTGTTATTCTAATACCTACAAGACATTCTCGCGTATTGACTATTTTTTGATCGTCACAGAATTAAGGTCCAAGATTCAAAACTGTTTCTATGATAACATTGTGATCTCTGATCATGCACCCTGCTGTCTAATATATGTAGATAAGAAATTGACAAAGGAACCAGGTAGGTGGCAATTTCAGCATAAATGGCTTCAGGATGAGGAATTTGTTAATTACATAGAAAAACAGATAGATGAGTTCTTTGATATCAATACTACACAAACATCAGTATGTATGAAGTGGGAGGCTTTCAAAGCTTTTATTAGGGGGCATATTATTAGTTATACAGGTTCAAAATCTAAGAAGACTCGAGAGGAGAGAGTCCAATTGGAACATAAAATAAAAATTCTTCAAGAAAAAGTGTATGCAGGAAGTGATCCAAAGTTAGAGAACGAATTACTGATTCTGAGAGCTGAATATGACAAAAAAAAAATCAGCAAATAGAGCTGCCTCGAGTCTTCTAAGATTGAAGCAATCTTTTTATGAACAAGGTGAAAAATCAGGGAAATTATTGGCATGGCAGATTAAACAATTATAATTTAAAACACCAATTACCAGTATTATAAGTAACGGACAGGCAGTTGTAGATCCTTTAGAAATTAACAGTGCCTTTAGAGATTATTATGAAAAATTATATGATACAAAAAATGAAACTGACTTAACAAAACTAAATGGGTTTTTGGACGGATTATCTATACCATGTATTCCATATGAAAACAGGGAGATACTGGAGTCTAAAATTAGTCAAGAAGTTGGGCTAGCCATTGATAATATGAAATCAGGAAAAAGTGCAGGACAAGATGGTCTTCCAGTTGACCTCTATAAAAAAATTCAAGAATAAATTAATAAAACCATTTTTGGAAATGGTTTTAGAAGCATTTCAAAATAGTAATTTACCACTATACATGAATAATGCCTCAACTATACTGTTGCCAAAAACCAGGTAAACCCTCTAATAAATGTGAAAATATGAGACCAATAAGCCTATTAAATGCTGACCTTAAGATAATCTGTAAAATTTTAGCAAGACGACTACAAGAAATATTACCAAATATTATTAACCGAGATCAGAATGGCTTTATAATGGGAAGACAAGGCTTCCATAATGTAAGAAGACTATTTAATATTATCTATTCTAATAAAGAAGCACCGGATACAGCTCGCCTATCATTGGACGCTGAAAAGGCCTTTGATAGGGTCAAATGGCCCTTTCTTTTTGAAGTCCTACAAAGGTTTGGACTTGGAAATAATTTCATAAAATGGGTTCAGATAATATACAATAATGCTACAGCAGAAAGCCTAACAAACAGCAATATCTCAAAATCAATAAATATCAATAGAGGATGTCGACAAGGCTGTCCACTTTCACCTTTACTGTTTACTATGGCAATTGAACCTTTAGCGATGGCAGTACGTTTACATCCACAAATATATGGAAATAAAGTAGGACCAACAGAACATAAAATCTCCCTGTATGCCGACGACATAATTTTGTTTATGTCGAATCTTAAAAAAATCAATTCCGACCTTGTTGAATTTAATAAAGAATTTTGGGGAAATATCAGGATATAAAATAAATAAAACAAAATCTTCAATATTAATGCTAAATGAGACCCAGAGAAATCACCCAGCTCCTGAGATAAATCAATTCAATGTTGTAAATCAGTTTAAATATTTAGGAATTCAAATTGTGCCTAAGCTAGAATCAGTCGCCAGTGCCAACTATGAAGCCTTAATAACAGACATTGATGAGTTACTTCAGAGATGGATGTCACTACCAATGTCGATGATCGGGAGAATTAATACACTTAAAAGTAATATCTTACCCAAAATGCTTTATTTCAATACATTCCTTTACCACCACCTTCAGATCTATTCTCAAGAATTAAAAAAAAGTTAGTGGAATTTATATGGAACAATAGGAAGGCTAGATTACGTCTGTCCTTACCATATTTACCATTTGATCGTGGAGGTCTGAAATGTCCAAACTTTATGTTGTATTACTGGTCAGCACAACCGAGGTCCATGACATTATTTTTCATCAAATGATCTCCCTCACTGGACTGAAATGGAATCATATAATTTACCTTTACCTCTTCCCATATTCATATACTCAGACTCGGCAAAAAAATTACAGAAACAAGTTAAAAATCCATTTGTAAAGCATATGATCAAAATATGGTGTGAAACCAAAAAATATTTAAAAAAAACACACTTATTGTCACAATTTAGCCCAATATGGGGTAATCAATATTTTAAACCAGGGAAAGCGGATGCTGTATTTAAAGTACGGAATTTAAAAGGGATTCAAAAGATTCAAGACTTATATTTGTCAAGTTCAGATAATGTCTTCTGAAGAACTGAGGATCAAATTTAATCTTAATAGAACACATTTTTTTTTTAAATATCTTCAGCTTAGGAACTTTACTCGATCAAATCAAAATAATGCTCTCATCCGACCTACTTATTCATCCTTGGAAAAAATTTTGACAAAAGATAGTAAGAGAAAGGGTATTATTTCAGAGTTTTATAACTCATTGACATTATCCTCAAGTGAAAACTCAGAAAAGACTGAATTATTGGAAAGAAGACTTGCAAACTGAAATTTCAGAGTAACAATGGGAATTGGCGACTTCCGGTTATGGCTGCCACGTAGGACGGACGTGTCTCGCTCTGCTCTGCTCCTGGAAAAAAAAAATCGGCAAATAACTCTCTCATTTGGGACAGAACGTATCCCAGCATTTGGGCGAGGATATGTCGGCGAAGCCTAAGGCTGGAAAACCAGGAAAAGGAAAAAGCGAGCCGCCGAAACAGTCCAAATTAACGGACTTTCAGGTCTGTGACGCAGCAAACAAGGCTCCATATATGGCGGAGGAAGCTGGCGGCGGTGCGATTTCTGCGGGGAATGGCGCAGATGCGCTGATGGCTGCCATGAGTTCAATGAGAGCGGACTTTTCCTCTAGATTTGATGGGATTATGACAGCGCTGGAAGGAATAAGAAAGGAATTGGGTGACTGTGTAGAACGAACGGCGCAGATGGAGCTCCGTCTCGCTAGTGCTGAAGATGACGTCACCCGTCTTCAATTAAAGGTGCGCACTTTGGAAAAAAAAAATAAATCTCTGGAAGATAATATTTTGGATTTGGAATCTCGGTCGAGACAGAATAACTTGAGGCTGGTGGGTCTTCCAGAGGAATCAGAAGGTCGGGACGTATGTTCCTTTCTGGAAAAGTGGATTCCGGAGGTGCTGGGCAGCGAGGAGTTGCAATCAGCAGTGGTTCTGGAAAAAGCACATCGTATTGGCCCACGGAGAGATAAGGGACCGCCGAGGACCTTAATTATGAAGTTTCTAAGCAACAGAGACAGGATGAAGATCTTCAACGCTGCACGTGCTAAAGGAGAGATTAAACACCAGGACCAGCAGGTGCGGTTCTACCCAGATTTGGCCACAGGAATCCAGCAATTGAGGAAGCAGTTTGATCCCGTACGTAAGGAGCTGCGCAACCTTGGGATTCGTCATGGTGTAATCTATCCTGCGAGACTGCTGACCACGTATGAGGGCAGAACCCACATCTTCAAGACCCCAGAGGAGGCGCAGGAGTTCATCAAGAAGATCAAAGAAGAAGAAGAGACTGGTGGGAGCTAAGCATGAACAAAATATAAGGTAGAATAACTAAGCATTTGCACAGGCATCTGACTGACTTGAAGTAAATAGTAAGTTTACAAAATATAGATTGTATTATATATTAAAAAAAAACAAAACAAAAACAAAACAAACAAACAAAAAAAAAAACTAGGATGTACAAAGTTGGTAAAAATTTTGGAGTTAAGTTGGAAAACTACAGAGGAGAGTTAATGTTACGTCATTAAAAGCAGTAGAGTTAGGGTGATTGGGAGGATGAAGAAGGAGTGGCTTAGGCTGTTCCCCGTGGATGTGGAACAGTCGATGGCTATATCGGGAGACAGAATTTTTCTTTTGATTTTGGGGGGTTTGCCACAAGTGTGGGAAGGGGGAATTTGTCTGTGTGTAGTTTGTAGGATGAATGTTCAACCACTCATGTTTTTGCTTCTCTGTATGAGCATGTTTACACTGCAAGGTAATCCCAAACTCTCTATTGATCATGGACCAAAGTGTTAATCTTAATTTAACTTCATGGAATTGCAGAGGTCTACAAAATTTAAAAAAACTTAAACAAGTTATGAATAAAATAAAGGACATGGGTTCAAGAATTGTGTTTTTACAAGAAACTCATCTGATAGAGGAGGATGTTAAAAGAATTAGGAGTAGATGGCAGGGAAGTGTATTCACCTCTTCATTTTCATCCCGAGCCAGGGGAGTTATGACTCTCATACATAAATCAGTTCCTTTTCAAGTGAAAAATGTAATTGGAGACAAATTTGGAAGATATGTAATCATTCAAGGTTCTTTGCTATTAGAAAATATAAATCTTGTGAACTTATATGGTCCCAATATAGATGACCAGAAGTTCTTTGCTAATTTATTTCTCATCTTATCATCACTTACAGGGCAACATATAATAGCAGGGGATTTTAATTGTACATTGAATCCAGGTGTGGATAGATCAACAGGACTGGATTGTACGCACATTGGATGTAGGATGACTATTAATCATTTTATGAAAGAATTGAGATTGTTAGATATATGGAGAGAAATGAAACCACAAGTTAAAGCCTATTCTTGTTATTCCAGTACCTACAAGACATTCTCACGTATTGATTATTTTTTGATTTCCACAGAATTAAGGTCCAAGATTCAAAACTGCTTTTATGATAACATCGTGATCTCTGACCATGCACCCTGTTGTCTAATATATGTAGATAAAAAATTGATAAAGGAATCAGGTAGATGGCAATTTCAGCATAAATGGCTTCAGGATGAGGAATTTGTCAAGTATATAGAAAAACAGATAGACGAGTTCTTTGACATCAATACTACACAAACATCAGCATGTGTAAAGTGGGAGGCTTTCAAAGCTTTTATTAGGGGACATATTATTAGTTATACAGGATCAAAATCTAAGAAGACTCGAGAGGAGAGAGCTAAATTGGAACATAAAATAAAAAATCTTCAGGAAAAAGTGTATGCAGGAAGTGACCCAAGGTTGGAGAATGAATTACTGATTTTGAGAGCTGAATACGACAAAAAATCAGCGAATAGAGCTGCCTCGAGTCTTCTAAGATTGAAACAATCTTTTTATGAACAAGGTGAAAAATCAGGAAAATTATTAGCATGGCAGATTAAACAATTGGAAATTAAAACACCAATTACCAGTATTATAAGTAATGGACAGGTAGTTATAGATCCTTTAGAAATTAATAGAGCCTTTAGAGATTACTATGAAAAATTATATGATACCAAAAATGAACCTGAATTAACAAAACTAAATGGGTTTTTGAACGAACTATCTATACCGTGTATTCCAAATGAAAACAGGGAGATATTGGAGTCTAAAATTAGTCAAGAAGAAGTTGGGCTAGCCATTGATAATATGAAATCAGGAAAAAGTGCAGGACCAAATGGTCTTCCAGTTGACCTTTATAAAAAATTTAAGAATAAATTAATAAAACCTTTTTTGGAAATGGTTTTAGAAGCATTTCAAAATAATAATTTACCATCATACATAAATAATGCCTTAATTATACTGCTGCCAAAACCAGGTAAGCCCTCTAATAAATGTGAAAATATGAGACCAATAAGCCTATTAAACGCCGACCTTAAGATAATCTGTAAAATTTTAGCAAGACGAATACAAGAAATTTTACCAAATATTATTAATCGAGATCAGAATGGCTTTATAAAGGGTAGACAAGGCTTCCATAATGTAAGAAGACTATTTAATATTATTTATTTTAATAAAGAAGCACCGGATACAGCTCTCCTATCATTGGACGCCGAAAAGGCCTTTGATAGAGTTGAATGGCCCTTTCTTTTTGAAGTACTACAAAGGTTTGGACTTGGAAATAATTTCATAAAATGGGTTCAAATAATATACAATAATGCTACAGCAGAAATCCTAACAAATAACAATATTTCAAAACCAATAAAAATCAATAGAGGATGTCGACAAGGCTGTCCACTTTCACCTTTACTGTTTACTATGGCAATTGAACCTTTAGCGATAGCGATACGTTTACATTCACAAATATATGGAATTAAAGTTGGACCAACAGAACATAAAATCTCCCTGTACGCCGATGACATAATTTTGTTTATGTCGAATCTAAAAAAATCAATTCTAACCTTGTTGAATTTAATAAAGAATTTTGGGGAAATATCAGGATATAAAATAAATAAAACTAAATCTTCAATATTAATGCTAAATGAGACCCAGAGAAATTACCCAGCCCCTGAGGTAAATCAATTCAATGTTGTAAATCAGTTTAAATATTTAGGAATCCAAATTATGCCTAAGCTAGAATCAGTCGCCAGTGTCAACTATGAAGCCTTAATGTCAGATATCAGTGAGTTAACTCAGAGATGGATGTCACTACCAATGTCGATGATCGGGAGAATCAATATACTTAAAAGTAATATTTTACCTAAAATACTTTATTTATTTCAATACATTCCCTTATCACCACCTTTAGATCTATTCTCAAGAATAAAAAAAAAGTTAGTGGAATTTATATGGAACAACAGGAGGGCTAGATTACGTTTGTCTTTATTATATTTACCATTTGATCGTGGAGGTCTGAAATGTCCAAATTTTATGTTGTATTATTGGTCGGCACAACTGAGGTCTATGACATATTATTTTTCATCAAATGATCTCCCTCACTGGACTGAAATGGAATCATACAATTTACCTTTACCTCTTCCCATATTCATATACTCAGATTCGGCAAAAAAATTACAAAAACAAGTTAAAAATCCATTTGTAAAGCATATGATCAAAATATGGTGTGAAGCTAAAAACTATTTAAAAGAACCACAGTTATTGTCACAATTTAGTCCAATATGGGGTAATCAATATTTTAAACCAGGGAGAGCGGACGCTGTATTTAAAGTATGGAATTTAAAAGGGATACAAAAGATTCAGGATTTATATTTGCCAGGTGCAGACAACATAATGTCTTTTGAAGAGCTGAGGATCAAATTTAATCTCAATAGAACACATTTTTTTAAATATCTTCAACTTAGAAACTTTATTCGATCAAATCAAAATAAAGCTCTCACTCGACCTATTTATTCATCCTTGGAAAAAATGATGATGAAAGATAGTAAAAGAAAGGGTATTATTTCAGAGTTTTATAACTCATTGACACTATCTTCAAGTGAAAATTCACTGAAAAGATTAAACTACTGGAAAGAAGATCTGCAAATTGAAATTTCAGAGGAACAATGGGAATTGGCTTGTACAGAAGCTCAAACCAAATCAATAAATGCACGCCTTAAATTGATACATTTCAAATGGTTAATGCGGATGTATGTTACACCGGAGGAGTTAAATAGATAACAAAAATATACCAGATACATGCACAAAATGCATGGAAAGTAAAGGAACCCTATTTCATTGTTTATGGGAATGTAGATTAATAAGAATGTTTTGGGAAGAGGTGAGGGTAACAATTGAAAAAATAATCTCAAAACAAATCATATTGAATCCTAAACTGTTTTTGTTGGGTCTGTACCCAGAAAAGCATAATTTTAATAAAAGTGAAAGAACATTCATAGACCTCAGTTTGCTTAATGCCAAAAAATGTATTGCACTATTATGGAAAAAGACTCATAGACCAGATGTGACTCAGTGGTTAAGACAGATGTTAACAAACCTTCCATTAGAAAGAATAACATATATACTAAAATCAAAGGAAATTGTGTTTGAGAATATATGGAGACCTTTTATTGATTATGTAAAAAATTTAAACATAACTCTTGAAGAAGAAGGTGAATGATGTGTGTGGACCTTGTAAATTCCAAACTGGTGAACATAATATGTATACTTATGTATTGGATTGTCTAGACTAAACAGAGGAGCATTGTTGAAGACTTGATTTTGTTGGTGGTTGTTGGTGTTTTTAGTGCATTTTTTTTTTGTAGTACTTTAGTGTTAGTGTTTGATTGTATCATGTTTGTTAAAAAAAAAAAAGAAAAGGTTCAATAAAGATATTGTGGAAAAAAAAAACAATGGGAATTGGCTTGTACAGAAGCTCAAACCAAATCAATAAATGTACGTCTCAAATTGATACATTTTAAATGGTTAATGCGGATGGATGTTACACCGGTGGAGTTAAATAGATAACAAAAACATACCAGATACGTGCACAAAATGTATGGAAAGTAAAGGAACCCCATTTCATTGTTTATGGGAATGTAGAAAAATTTGAATGTTTTGGGAAGAGGTGAGGGGAACAATTGAAAAAATAATTTCAAAACAAATCATATTGAATCCTAAATTGTTTTTGTTGGGTCTGTATCCAGAAAAACATAACTTTATTAAGAGTGAAGGAGCATTCATAGACCTCAGTTTGCTCAATGCCAAAAAATGTATTGCACTATTGTGGAAAAAGACTCATAGACCAGATGTGTCTCAGTAGTTAAGACAGATGTTAACAAACCTTCCACTAGAAAGAATAACATACATACTGAAATCAAAGGAAATTGTGTTTGAGAATATATGGAGACCTTTCATTGATTATGTAAAGAATTTAAACATAACTTTTGAAGAAGGTGAATGATGTGTGTGGACCTTGTAAATTCCAAACTGATGAATGTATAATATGTATACTTATGTAATGGCTTGCCTAGACTAAACAGAGGAGCATTGTTGAAGACCTGTCTTTGTTAGTGGTTGTTGGTGTTTTTTTTTTAGTGTTAGTGTTTGACTGTGTTATGTTTGTAAAAAAAAAAAAAAAAAAAAAAAGGTTCAATAAAAAATATTGTGGAAAAAAAAATAAATAAAGCCCTAACCCGGAATGGGGTCTTGAAAACCGTAACCATTACGGCAAAACCGGAGTAGTTGGCAGGTATGTATTAACACAAGAACCGTCAAGATGGTCTGATGGAGATTCTGGGGTTTTATTATGTGAATAAGTTTGTTTTAACAAAATCTACAGGTCTCCCAGCTCACAACTTTTTGTGCATTTTGTTTTGTGAAGTCTGGAACGTAATAAAATTAAACACACGTGATTTCACTTATTCCACGGAACACCACAGCAGAGACTGCTGTCATTGAGTTACTACTGCAATTTCGGGGAAATTTCTATGGGTCTGTGCTCTTGTGCTCAAATGAAAGAATGGTGGAGGATGCAGGCAGTTTGCCAACTACTTTTGAAAAAAAGAAGATAAAAGGCAATGGACAACAGGAGACAAAGCCTTTGTCTGCATGTTGTGGACAATCCAGGACCCACTGATCAGAAGGTGAGAACCTTTTTTAAAAATCTCTGTAGGATTGTCTGTGACATTCAGTGAAAGCAAGTCTTTGGTTTTGTTTTTTAAATTCTATTGGAAAACTTAATATAAAGATAATGTTGTAATTTGTGGCTATTTTCTATGATTGTAAGAACACGCAGGATGTCATAAGCATGCATGCATTCACATGTTAGGGACAGATTAATGAGGCGCTTTTTATAGATACAAAAAAAGTTAACTTTATAATTGTCAGATTTCACACGCCCCCAGTGGCAAACCGCAGCAACTGCGCCTGTCAACTGACTGATGTCCCTTTAACTCCCCAGCTGTACTGAGGATTTGTACTGATCTGCCAGTTCAGAAGGTGGCAGACACGCGTTGGAGGAATCATGGCTGACACGGAATACACCAAAGAAGAAGAAATCCTTATTATTATTATTCCTTTTTCCTTCTCTGAGCTTACAAGACCAATATGGCCGCCATGCATCGTCACATAAACGGCTTCATACACGAAAAATTGCCACGGGATAATCATGAGATTTTGTAGATGTGGGAGAGAGCGCAAATGACCGACGGAATGCAAAATAACGACCACGATGAACGAAAACGGAGCAACCATGCCAGCCAGCGAGCCCCCTTCGCCAATGGTAAGTGATGAATTTCTTTGTTTCTTTACAATGTACTGATTTTCTGGTTCATATACTTTGAAGATAAGAAAACAGCATACCCCTGTAGAAAAAACGGTGTCAACAAACAGAACCATTCTTTGTGTAAATGAGTCCAAAGTCCACTTTTGACTGAGTTATGTAATTCGATATAGCTCCCATGGCATTATGCAAATTAGATGCATAAATTTATTCCTGTCTGAAGGTTTGGATCATATTCTACATCTTTCTAATTGACAGTAAGCCATTATTATTTACAACTTTCAAGTTACAGCTTTGGAAATCTCACCAGAGGATCTCAATATTTTTTGACAAAAAAAATCTATACCACTTTTGACCACTAGGGATTATGGTGCCAAACGGCACCTGGGACAGTTACAGTTAAGATTTTTACATGTTACTAATGATACAGAGAACGTTTTTATGTAAATAAAACTTTCATATGATACAAATGATACATAGAACGCCTTTATGTAAATAGGACTTTCATATGTTACTAATGATACATGAAAAGTCTCGAGACTTTAATATCTTACCAAAGATACATAGGAACTTTTGATGTACACTAAGACTTTCATATGTTACCAATGGATTTTTATGGATACATGGGAAGTCTTGGTGTGAAATAAAGCTTTTATATGTTAATGAATAAGAGGTTACAGTACAAGAAACTTAGAAACAACAAATAGTGAGTAATTGTAGCCACCAGTTTGTTAAAATTAGTTGGGACTAATCTATATGATAAGCTATCACTAGTATTGACTGGATGCAGCTCAATGTAAATAGCCTCTACATAATAGTTTAACTGGTTTTACTAAGCAGCAGGGACAAATACAAACACACAATAACTCTGTAAATATCTACTAACTCTTTCCCCCCCACAGTGTGTACACACACACACACACAGTGGGGTAAAAAAGTATTTAGTCAGCCACCAATTGTGCAAGTTCTCCCACTTAAAAGATGAGAGGTCTCCAATTTTCATCATAGGTATACCTCAACTATGAGAGACAAAATGAGAAAAAAAAAAAATCACATTGAAGGATTTTTAATGAATTAATTGGTAAATTCCTCTGTAAAATAAATATTTGGTCAATAACAAAAGTTCATCTCAATACTTTGTTATATACCCTTTGTTGGCAATGACAGAGGTCAAACGTTTTCTGTAAGTCTTCACAAAGTTTTCACACACTGTTGCTGGTATTTTGGCCCATTCCTCCATGCAGATCTCCTCTAGAGCAGAGATGTTTTGGGGCTGTCGCTGGGCAACACAGACTTTCAACTCCCTCCAAAGATTTTCTATGGGGTTGAGATCTGGAGACTGGCTAGGCCACTCCAGGACCTTGAAATGTTTCTTACGAAGCCACTCCTTCGTTGCCCAGGCGGTGTGTTTGGGATCATTGTCATGCTGAAAGACCCAGCTACGTTTCATCTTCAATGCCCTTGCTGGTGGAAGGAGGTTTTCACTCAAAATCTCACAATACATGGCCCCATTCATTCTTTCCTTTACACGGATCAGTCGTCCTGGTCCCTTTGCAGAAAAACAGCCCCAAAGTATGATGTTTCCACCCCCATGTTTCGCAGTAGGTATGGTGTTCTTTCTCCTCCAAACACGACAAGTTGAGTTTTTACCAAAAAGTTCTATTTTGGTTTCATCTGACCATATGACAGTCTCCCAATCCTCTTCTGGATCATCCAAATGCTCTCTAGCAAACTTCACACGGGCCTGGACATGTACTGGCTTAAGCAGGGGGACACGTCTGGCACTGCAGGATTTAAGTCCCTGGCAGCGTAGTGTGTTTCTGATGTAGCCTTTGTTACTTTGGTCCCAGCTCTCTGCAGGTCATTCACTAGGTCCCCCCGTGTGGTTCTGGGATTTTTGCTTACCATTCTCGTGATCATTTTGACCCCACGGGGTGAGATCTTGCATGGAGCCCCAGATCAAGGGAGATTATCAGTGGTCTTGTACGTCTTCCATTTTCTAATAATTGCTCCCACAGTTGATTTCTTCACACCAAGCTGCTTACCTATTGCAGTTTCAGTCTTCCCAGCCTGGTGCAGGTCTACAATTTTGTTTCTGGTGTCCTTTGACAGCTCTTTGGTCTTGGCCATAGTGGAGTTTGGAGTCTGACTGTTTGAGGTTGTGGACAGGTGTCTTTTATACTGATAACGAGTTCAAACAGGTGCCATTAATACAGGTAACGAGTGGACGACAGAGGAGCCACTTAAAGAAGAAGTTACAGGTCTGTGAGAGCCAGAAATCTTGCTTGTTTGTAGGTGACCAAATACTTATTTTACTGAGGAATTTACCAATTAATTCATTAAAAATCCTTCAATGTGGCACTTCCGGTCTGGACGCCATGGTGATAGCAACCTAACGCTGAAACTCCCAGACTCAATCCAAGGAAAACATCCTCAAATTCAGACCTAACGGATTTTTGGAAGATTAAAAATCAAAAGACAATAACACCATGCCTAACCACAAGCAGAAGAAACTGACATTCCCCAGGTCAGGACGCACAGCGGCTGCAGAATCTGAACCAGAGGACCTCCGTTCAGAAGACGAGGACCTGGGCCTAGCTAACAAAAGGATTAGCTTGAAATCGCTATTTGACGAAATACGACGATTTCGGGCCAAATTTCTTGAATTCAGAGAGGATCTAAAAAGGGCGAACAGCAGAATGGACCAGGCCGAAAACCGAATCTTGGAAGCTGAAGAAAGAGTAAAAGTGCTTGAAGATTCTGTGCTGGATTTACACAGAAAACAGTCAAGGCTGGAGGCTAAGCTAACCGACCAAGAAGGAAGACAGAGACGAGATAACATCAGAATTCACGGTCTGAAAGAAGGAGCTGAAGATAGTTTCAACAGTGGCGGAATGCGTGGAATCCTTATTGAGAGAGAAGTTGGATATTCCACAAACCACCGATTTGAAGATAGAAAAAACCCATCGTACATTAGCCGCAAAGCCAGCCCCGGAAGCGCCCCCACGTTCTGTGGTGGTAAGATTCGCCAATTTCAAAATAAAACAAGAGGTTGTAAGACGGGCTTGGCAGAAAAAAGGATTTATGCATCATGAGAGAAAAGTCTTCGTGGAGCACGATTACGCCCCTGAGGTTCTTAAAAAACGACGGGAATATAACGACGCCAAAAAGGTTCTACGGGAACAGAATCTACGCTTTCAGACGCCATTTCCAGCGAAGCTAAGGGTCTTTTACGGGGAAGAGTCATGTCTTTATAATTCAGCGGAAGAAGCAACAACTGACATGGCAAAAAGAGGACTCCCGGTAACGGTGTTTAAACCCGCAGCGGATCTGAGCGAGAAGATCAGAGCTCAAACGTGGTCCACTCAGAGACCTTCAAAATCCACGGGCCAGCAGCGGGAAACCCAGCCCCAGAGCTACAAAGATGAGCTTTCCAGTTCCAGGAAGGAATAGCGACCTTTTTGTTTTGTTTTTTTTTCTTTTCAGTCACTCTGCACTTCCACCCCCCCTCCTACAAGGTAACAAACATTAAAGGAGATGCAGAATCAGCATGTGGTAAAACCTTTCATGGAGCAGTTATAGCATTAGAAACAAATGTCTTCTTAATTTAAAGGGGAAAAAAAAAAAAATCATGTTAAAATAGAAATGTAACAATGACCCACATGTTCTCCCCACACTAACAAATACTGTATTAGAGTGAATGTTTGCTGTGATGGGGGTGGGAGGGTGCACACAAGCTCATAGAGTATAGGCATAAAAAAAATCATTACAAATTCGGATTGGGATCTGAAATTCACGTTAAAAACATGGGACAACTTACAGGGGTAAGAGAGGGCCCTCAACACGTAACAGAGTTTGAGGAATTTCCCTCAGGGCCTACACTCCATCAGGGCTCTTACAGGGTCTTTAAAGAGACCCCAGCTCAGGAAGTTTTTTTTGACAGTTTTTTGTTTTAAAGTTTCGTACACTATGTTCTTAATGTTTTTTATGTTCTTAATGTTCTTTCAGTTTCTGAGTAGCAAAAAAGAGGGCCACCACACTGTTATACTAAATAAGAAAATACAATGGAGAAACAGGGTGTAACCAAAATAGCCTCATATAATGTAAAAGGGATCCTGAATCCAGTTAAAAGATCCAAGATTCTACGCAAAATGAAAAAAGACAAAGCAGAAATAAAATTTTTACAAGAAACCCACCTAACAGACGTGGAACACACTAAACTCAATAGACAAGGGTTTAAAATGATCTCTTCATCTTCATATAAATCAGGGAGGAGGAGGGGAGTAGCGACATTGATATCAACCAAAATTACATTTGAAAAAAAATCAGAACACAAAGATAAAGAAGGGAGGTACAGTTTGGTAATTGGGCGGCTAGAGGGAGAAGATACCACCCTGCTGAATGTATATGCACCACCAGGGGCTAAATGGAAATTTTATAAAAATGTATTCGACCTAATGATAACTAAAGCCCAAGGTTTAGTGATATGTGGTGGAGACTTCAATCTAAGACTGAATCCATACTGGAATGCGACAGGTAATTCTTCACATCAAAATAACACCCAAAATAAGAATACTCGGATGCTACTAAAAGAAATGGGAATCTGTGACGTATGGAGGGAATTCAACCCCAATGTAAAAGATTATACTTTTTATTCAACGCCACATTCATCTTACTCAAGGATTGATTACTTTTTTATGTTTAATAGAGACATTGGAAGAGTAAAAACACGTAAAATAGGACTGATGGATCTCTCCGACCACAGTCCGATCTATATGGACTTAAACTTCCAAAAATACACAAATAATACATTTTCCTGGAGGTTGAATTCAAGTGTCCTGAAAGGACCACTGAAAGATGAATTGGAATCAGATATTCTCAGATATTTGGAAGAAAACGATAATGGAGAAGTATCTCCTTTAATACTGTGGGATGCGTGCAAAGCTGTAATAAGGGGAAAAATTATTGCAAAACTGGCAACCCAAAAGAAACTGAGACAAGAAAAACTAATCACACTAGAGTCAGAACTCAAGAACCTAGAAAAAGAACACAAAGACAACACTCATTCTCATGGCTCGCTCAAGATTAAAGAAATTAAAAATCAAATGAATGAGATCTACACAATAGAAATCCAGAAGAAACTTACATTTCTGAAACAAAAACACTATGAAGCAGGCAGTAAATCGGCAAAATTACTAGCCTATAAATTGAGGAAACAACAAACGGAAAGAGCAATCTACAAAATCAGAGACCCAGTATCAAAGGAAATAAAATTCAGAATTCAGGATATTCTTAAAAGCTTCGAGAATTACTACAAGAACTTATACTCCCACAAAAAACATAAAAACGCATCCGAGACATTACTAAACACATTAAACCTTCCCCAACTTACGGAATCACAAAATAAAACCCTACTGTCAGAAATACAACCTAAAGAATTGGAAAAAGCAATTATGAAACTTAAAGCTAACAAATCCCCAGGAGCAGATGGCTATACAGCAGAATGGTACAAAACCTTTAAACAGCAACTATCTCCTCTCCTCCTGAAAACATTTAACTACGTCCTCCACACAGGGGAAATCCCCCCCTCCTGGAGAGAAGGGGTCATTGCAGTCATACCTAAACCTGAAAAGGATAAACTAGAATGCTCCAACTACAGACCAATCAGTGTATTAAATCAGGACTATAAGCTTTTTACCACTATCCTTGCCAAAAGGTTAGAAAACATACTGACAGACTTAATTCACTTAGACCAAACAGGTTTTATAAGACAAAGACAGACACAAGACAACATTCGACGCACTTTACACATAATTCATCATATAAAAAAATATAACTTAAATGCAGTCATATTGGGATTAGATGCTGAAAAAGCATTCGATTCGGTTGACTGGTCTTTCCTATATAGAATCTTATCCAGTTTCAATTTTCATAACAACTTCATTAGAACCATACAGGCATTATATAAAAAACCAACAGCTAAAATAAGGATTAACGGTAATTTATCATCATCTTTTGAGCTGGAAAGAGGATGTCGTCAAGGCTGCCCCGTCTCCACTGCTCTTTGCAATCTTCATAGAACCTCTGAGCCAATGGATAAGACAAAATCAAGAAATTCAAGGTATTACACTTGGTCAGAAGGAACATAAAATAGCACTCTTTGCTGATGACATTTTAATATACCTAGGGCAGCCAGACACTTCTCTACCAGAACTAATCTCAGTTTTTTCAGACTATGGAGATTTATCGGGGTACAAATTAAACATACATAAAACCCAAGTCTTAACATTCAACTATGACCCAAATCATTTTTCACTAAATGAACTCAAAACTAACTGGGAGTTGGAATCTATGAAATATCTGGGGGTCAATATCCCGAAACAACTCAACAAAATTATAACACTAAACTATGATCCACTGGTGACAAAAATAAAATCTGACCTAGCAAGATGGAATATGATACCATTCTTAGGTACTGCACAAAGAATTGAAGCAGTCAAAATGAATATACTTCCACGTCTTCTATACCTTTTCCAAACAATACCGGTAGAACCTCCCAAAAAAACATGGCAGGAGCTGGACAGAAGGATCTCAAGATTCATATGGCAGGGTAAGAGACCTAGAATCAGATATAGAACCCTACAGCTAAACAAAGACAAAGGTGGGCTCGCGCTGCCAAATATCAGGGACTATTTTATAGCTGCACAAATTAAAACTTTAGTAGAGATATGTAACCCAGTCTACACTGCACAATGGAAGGAGATGGAATGCCAAATAACAAGTGACATCCCCCTACAGGCGATAATAGGGAACAATGCCTTAACTAAACTCCTGAATAACACCAACCCGTGGATAGAGACCCCGCTAAAAATTTGGTTTAAGATAGTCAGAGAGAATCAAGCTAAAGGCCCTATCGACTTCTGCAATGGATTGCCTATGATCAAGACTTTACCCCCAATAAAACAGACACTAGATTTAAAGAGTGGAAAGAGAAAGGGCTGATAAAATATTACGATTTTTTTTAAGGGGCAAACTTTAAGAAGTTTTGAAGATTTGAAAAAACAAGGTCTAATAAATCAAGATCTTTACAGGTTCTTTCAGCTTAGACACCACATAAACAATATACTTAAAAAGGAGGATTTGGAAAGGGCCCAGTCGGGTGTTCTGAAGGTCTTCTTAATGGCATATAAAAGGATCCCAGGGATCAGATACATTTCTAAAATATACCAAGGTCTTCAAGACTTAAAAGGAGACAACACATCATATATAAAAGAGAGATGGGAAAAAGAGGGGAATTTCACTTTACAATTGGAAATATGGGAAAAGCTAAATAAACAGCAATGGAAAAGTACCTCATCCCTGCAGTGGAGAGAATTTGGATGGAAAAACTTGGTAAGATTTTTCAGAACACCTGCACAAAACAAATTTACCCATAAGGGGTTGAACTGTTGGCGCTTGTGTGGTGAAAAGACTGCAAATCATTTTCATGTGTTTTGGTCATGCCCAGTTATCCACCAATATTGGACCAATGTACAGACAATATTGGGGAAAATATTCAAAATAACAGTTCCCTTTTCTTTTGTAACTTTGTATTTGGGTTTACTACCGGACTCACTGGAAAGACGAGGAGATAAATACTTATTCAATGTTTTAATATTGGCAAGTAAAAAAGCCCCAACTAAAAAATGGATGCTGAAGGACTGTCCTACACCTGAAGATTGGATTAACGTGATTCAAGACATTTACTCGATGGAAAAGTTGACATTCGCACTGAGACAGGACATGGATGGGTTCATGAACTTTTGGCAACCCTGGATCGCATATGTGTCTTCCATTAGATCTAATCTTTGACAAATACCATTTCAATAATGGTCCCGCTCTTTGTTCCAATGCTACTCAGATGCTCTTTTACTTTTAATTACTTAATTTTCTGTTTGTTTTTTGCTGTTCTGTTTGTTTATTCGTTTGTTTTTTTTTTTGTTTTTATTTAATTCTCCTTAATTTCACTTTTTCTTTCACTTTAAAAAAAAAAAGGGGGGGGGGGTGTTGTAATAACTATCCTACCAATGTTGTCAAATAGCAAAAAATAAGGGAACATGTGATGAAAATGTAAACAATGCAATGCTGTAATGACCTGTATACCCTTTACAAAAACTTAAATAAAAAAAATCCTTCAATGTGATTTTCTGGATTTTTTTTTTCCCCTCATTTTGTCTCTCATAGTTGAGGTATACCTATGATGAAAACTGGAGACCTCTCATCTTTTAAGTGGGAGGACTTGCACAATTGGTGGCTGACTAAATACTTTTTTGCCCCACTGTATAGGCAATTTAACTAAAATAGCGCATTTTCCACTGTGCAGGAAACAGGAGTGAGTCTGTGTCTTTGTTCACAAAAGGGGGGGGGATTCATCCACTCGCCTGAGTTGAACAGAGATTGTGTTTAAAGCATGATAAAAGTTACTGAGAGGAGACTGAAGTAACAGCACTGAACTGAGCACAAAGTTAAAGTTGTAAGATTATTTTTGCATGAATAATATTCAGTTAAGGAGACGGTGCTCCAGTTTCTTTGAAAAAAAAAAAAAGGCGTGGTTTGTGGTCAACAGACTTTGTGGCCACGTTGCGCGTTCACATTTGCGCGTGATTGAGACAGCCACGCGACATTCCCCGTTGTATGAGAACTGGGCATGTGCAGATTAAGCAGTGTAAATGCCATCTTGAAAACTGCCAGGATGAGTCAATCCTGGGCACCATCTTGTTTTTTTTTTCCCCCTTGTCCTGTCAGGCAGCTAGGTAAGCAGAACAGAGATCTGTCGCCTTTATTGTGCCAAACCAGATTTACTTTGTCAAAAGGAGCTTTATACAGTACCAAACTATATACTGTATATTGTTGTAAACGCCTCCTGTAATAACTTTTAATACTTTATTTAAATTATTTTACCCATGGAGGACCCGGCAGGATGGGGAATAGGGAAAGTAAATGTGTGGAGGTGGAAAGAAAAGGGAGGGGAACAGACAAAAAGACAAACCAACTAAAACAAAGAGAAGACAAAACAGCTTCTTCCACTGAAGATGTCTCAACACGAGTCTGGTTTCCACACCTGTTAAAAGAGAGACATTTGTGCGTGTGCGTCTGTGTGCGTATATATATGAGAGCACGCACAAAATAAGTGTGTGCATGTGACTGGTTTGTCAAGAAATATGCAAAGAGGGGGGCTGGTCGCAGCAGCTCCCCCCGCCGGAAACCCCGAGCAGGTAAGGCAGCGCCACCAACCCCCACAGGGCACAAATGCCTGAGGTCAGCAAGCCCCAGGAAAGCAAGGCATCTGCCCCCAGAGGGACGATCAAGGGAGGCAAGGCTGCCAGGCAGCCGGTGCGGCGGGCCCACACCCCCGGGCCTGCCAACCCCCCACCCCCCCAGGTGCCAGGACGCCAGCAAACCCACCTCCCGGGCCGGAGACTGGTCCACGCCCCGCAGCGCGAGCCCCTCCCCCACGGGTCCACCCCACCAGAACCACCGCTGCACACCCCAGGGACCCCCCATGCCCAAAGAAGTCCCCCCCACCCAGGGGAGCCCACATAGCCGAGAGGCACTACCCCCCTCAATCCAGCACCTCCTGACTCGCAGACACACCCATCCCCACAGCTTCACACCCTCATGCTCCCATACGCACCCACATGCACTCCCTCACTCTCACTCACCCGGACCCAGCCATTCTCTCTCACTCCTGTACCCGTTCAATCTCACTCCCACTCACCCTCAGGGTCACCCACACCCACTCATGTTCACCCACACAAGCACTCTCACTCACACTTCGATCTACTCACATCCATTCGTAATCTCCCCCTCACACTCACCCACCCTCATTCACCCATATTTCTTAGGGCGACTGTGATGCAGATGCAGCGAGCCTGAATGCGCACTAGTGCCTGGCAGTGGCCGGGGAGACCACCGGCGCAGGCCGGTGGCCGCCCTGGGGCGAGTCGGTGGGAGGGCAGCCACAGAAGCAGACCCTCACCCCCAGCACCCACCCGAGCGACTAATCAGCAGATCACCGCAGGTGCCCTGAGATGCCACCCGACATGCAAAGCACCACACAAAACCGATCCACCATCACCACCTTCAGTCATCACTCCCTCACTCTCACTTATTCTCTTATTTAGTCCCTCTCTCACTCCCTTGGTTGTATCTATACATTCAGCAGCACCCAGGGATTGTGACAACATGACGGGTCCCAGGCCCCCTGCTGGGCCCCCAGGCCCCCAGCAGGAGGAGGATAACAGGGGTGGGGGAAGACCCCCACCCCCCTCCCCCTTGCACAAAACATGGTAGGTGTATGTCAGTTGTATGATGTGATTGTGTGTAAATGTGTGGACTACCATAGTGCAGTTAAAATGGGGGGGGGGGTTGGAGTACCCCTATCCACTGCGATAGGCAGCACCCCCCCCCCCCCAGTCCTCAGTGTCTAAAATGCAATTAAAATTGAGGTGAGGGCAGCCCCACCATGCAGCAGAGATATCCCCTTCACCAACACAGTGTGGCACACCGCAGCCCTAAATGTATCCAAGAAGATGTATATTCCACCCAGAATCGGGGGGGGGGGGGGGATAAGACTGTGAGGGAGGCGGTCCAAAAGTGAAGCCATCCCCCCCACAGAAGCCAGCTCACAAACTGGTTCATGAGGCCACCCACTGCCCCCAAATTCCAAACCAGGGCGAAGGCCGCCAGGTCGAGCAGACCAGGACTCACCAGCGTCGCGCCCTGGTGCTCCCAGCACCACAAACATGATGGGGTAGCCATACCCATTCCCACTCACCTTGCACACACAAACATGTACAACAACAATAGTGAACAATGGGCTGGACCCACACGGTGCCCTACATGCCAAGCGACACCCCAGAGCGCTCATGCAAGCCCACCGACCACTTAATTGATCATCAGATTGATTTAATATCCCTTACAGAGACTTGGTTAGGGCAAGATGATAATGTTGGTGAATGAATCAACTCCCTCTGGTTATTTTTAGATTTAGATTTTTTTAGATTTAGTATACTTTATTGATCCACAGAGGGGAAATTGAGGGCATCCACCACCTGGATGGATGAAGCAGCCACGATACGGCGCTATCCCTTAACCATTCACACACACATTCACACCTAGGGCCACTTTAGAGTCTCCAATTAACCTAACCTGCATGTTTTTTGGCATGTGGGAGGAAACCGGAGAAATCCCGGAGTAAACCCACGCAAACACGGGGAGAACATGCAAACTCCACACAGATCACCGTTGGTCGGGGGCTGGGATCGAACCCACGATCCCCACGATCCCCCGGCCAAGGGTAAACTGTGCTGCCGCAGTGCTAACCACTACGTCACCGTGCAGCCCAAAAACTCTCAACTATCATAATCCTAGAAGTTCTGGTCGTGGAGGTGGAGTAGTGGCAATTTACCATTCTAAATTACTAGTTAATGTAAAGCAAAAAAACATGTTTTAATTCCTTTGAGGGCCTGGTCCTCACCATGGGGCATGTTAGCAATCTTAGCTTAAACCCAGTTTTCTTTGCCATAGTTTACCGTCCTCCCTCAGCCTACTCAGAGTTTTTATAAGATAAGACTTTATTAGTCCCACAATGGGGAAATTCCAGGATTGCAACAGCACAGGGATAGCAACACTCAGAGCAATAATTAAGAAGATACGAAAAAAAAAAAAAACAATAAGAGCAGTGAATATACATACGTACACATAAATATATAAATATATATACAAAGTGCAGAGCATCATAGCAAGATGGAATAAACAGCATAACCATCTTAGTTATCCTACATAGTATGAATATGTACCCATACATACTGTCACCCTCCGTAGCGACTGATATTGTCCTAGTTGTATACTGGAGGGGACCATTTGTGTAAGTCTGTTGCGTCCTTTGCATTCAATACTATTAGGTCGTCACGTTTTTTGCTATCTCTGCGAGCAGCCCTGCTTAGGTTATACAGTCTGACAGCCGTAGGCAGGAAGGACCTGCGAAACCTCTCAGTTGCGCACCTAGGACGATGTAGTCTACTGCTAAATGAGCTCCTCAGTGCGTTCAGTATGTCCTGCATAGGGTGGGACTCTGACACCAGCAGAGATGATGGTTTAGCCACCATCCTTCTCTCTCCCATCTCCTCCACTGGGTCAAGGTGTTGCCCCAGGACAGAGCTAGCTTTCTTGATCAGTTTGTTCAGTCTCTTCCTATCAGCTGCTGTAATGCCGTTGCCCCAGCAGACCACTCCAAAAGTGATGGCTGATGCCACCACCGTGTTGTAGAGTGTCTTCAGCAGCACCCCTTGTACACCAAAAGAGCTGAGCCTCCTCAGTAGGAACAGCCTGCGCTGTCCCTTCTTGTAGAGTGTGTCGGTATTGTGTGACCAGTCTAGTTTATTGTTCAGATGAACACCAAGGTACTTGTAGGATGTCACCGTCTCAATGTCCGTTCCCTGTATGTTTACTGGTGCTGTGAAGGGTTGTCCTTGCCTGTGGTAGTCCACCACCAGCTCCTTAGTTTTCCTCACGTTGATCTGGAGACAGTTCCAATGGCACCAGTCCACGAAGTCCTGGATAAGTCCTCTGTACTCAGCTTCATCTCCGTTGGAGATGAGGCCGACGATCGCAGAGTCGTCAGAGAACTTCTGTAGATGGCAGTGTGTTGTGTGAGAAGTCCGCAGTATAAAGGGTGAACAGGAAGGGAGCCAAAACCGTTCTCTGCCCCCCCCCCCCCCCCCGTGCTACCGATGATCGTGTCGGACACACAATCTCGGGTTCTCAAACTGTGGCCGGTTAGTGAGGTAGTCCAGGATCCATGATGACAGGTGCTGGTCCACCCCTGCGCACAGAAGCTTGTCCTTCAGGATCATCGGTTGGATGGTGCTGAAAGCACTAGAGAAGTCAAAGAACATGATCCTCACCGCATTCCCAGGCTTCTCCAGGTGGGACAGGGAACGGTGAAGGAGGAAGATCACTACATCCTCCACCCCAATGCCATGCTGGTAGGCGAACTGGAGTGGATCCATCGCTGGTCCCACCAGGGGGTGGAGGTGAGCAAGGAGCAGTCTCTCCAGGGTCTTCATCATGTGAGACGTCAGGGCCACTGGTCTGTAGCTGTTCAGATCTTTGGGGTGGGAAGTCTTTTGTACAGGTACCACACAAGATGTTCTCCACAACTGTGGTACCCTCCCCAGCTTCAGGCTCAGGTTGAAGATGTGCTCCACAATCCCACACAGCTGGTCTGCACAGGACTTGAGGAGCTTTGCGCTGATGCCGTCCGGTCCCGAGGCCTTCCTCGCCTTGATCTTCCTCAGCTCCGTCCTCACCTGGGTCTTAGTGAGGGTCAGGTTGGGGGGGCTGTGTACTAAGAGTGGGGGGGTGTTGGTGGAGTGGGGTGTGGACAGTAGGTCTCAATGACTTAAGAGGCAGCAGTGGTTGTTGTGCAGTTTGGGGGGGGGAGGGCGGTTGGTCAAACCTATTAAAAAACAGGTTCAGATTGTTCGCCCACTCCCTGCCCCCCGTGGCCTGGGGGGAGGTATTCTGGAGCCCAGAGATGGTTTTAAGATTTCTCCAGACCCCGCCGATGTCACTCTGTTGCAGCTTGCCCTCCATCTTCTTCCTGAAGCTGTCCTTGCCTTCTCTGATCTTCCTCCTCAGCTCCCTCTGTACGGGGTTCAGCATCTCCCTGTTCCCCAACCTGAAGATCCTCTTCTCTCTCAGAAGTGTTTTTATCTCAGGGTTGATCCAGGGTTTGTTGTTCGAGCAACACCATATGGTCTTGGTGGGTACGGTGTTGTCCACACAGAAGGTGATGTAGTCCGTGATGGTGTGAGTGAGGCCGTCAATTATTACAGTTATTGACTCCATAAAATGGAGTCAAGAGAGGAAATAATCGTTATAATAAATAAATAGTGAAGATTAGTTAATTAGATATTACACCAAGTGCTTGAATACACATATCGCTTAGATACACACACACACGTCAAACCCGCACATACATCATTCACACAAACATCAGTTGCTTACACACATACTACACACACACATGCACACACACAAAATAGCTTCACAGGAAAGTCTCTGTTCTTGTTTCCATATATGGGCATGAGGAAAGCTGGACAGGATGGAAGTCATAAAAGTGCCGAGATGACATCTGAAGCCATTTGGACAACGGACATGTATTGTTGGAAAGTTGCGCCCACTAACTGCAAGCCTTTATATAGCTGTGAATTCCTTTGTGCGGGGTCCTTTCCAGGAGACAGAGCTGGGAGGATCTGTGGCCATGCACTCTGACTCCCAGCATGGTTCAATAAAAGTTAAGCTGAGAAATAGTATTTCTTCTGTGATTATTGGTTGGTTAACTGAAAAGATTCTGCTAACTGTCCAGAAAATTAATTTTTCACCACTGTATTGTGATGATTTGGGGGGAACAATTCTCCATTTTCTTTTAACAGATTGGGGGATATGTCCCCCATCCCCTCCTTTATTTACACCTATGTCATGCTGAGAGGGATACAGGTCACCAAACTGTCCATGCCGATCACTTTTTGGCAAACAGCTGTCAGGCAGCTGTGTGTGACGGGCATACTCGAGCACAAGCAACAGTGTCACTCAACGTGTACGCAACGCTGACATGTTCAGTCACTTCAACAGTGCAGCAGAGTTGGTGGGAACAGTGAGGCACACATACCTTAATGTGGCGTGTATTTGGGCCCGGACTGATTTGTATTTGGGTGAGCAATCGGACCTTGGTCTGGACTTTGAGGAGCCCTGATCTAAACAACTGCCTAGGAGGAGTAGCAATTGAAGTGAAATCACGGAAGTCCCCAGATCTCCTGAACTTTAACCCTGACCTGGAGCACAAGTTGGGTGCAGACCCACCTGAGGATCACTATGCATGCGTTTGGTGAACATAGGCATAACTGCCTTGAAGGATTAGGTTATTCCCGTGAAATGTGGACTGATAGGATGGACAGATGGAGCTCATTTCACCTTTGCCAGAATGTGCTTTTAGCTAAAAAAAGCAGTATGCAATGTGTAACATACCTCTCCTTCTACAAACTGTTGAATATCAAGTGAAACACTGTCAACAGCATCTTTCAACATGCCCAACTCCACTTTGTGCTTGACAATGGAATTCCAGTGATTCTTCACAGAACTGTCTGTCCTGGAAAAGGAATAAAAGCAAACACATTTTTCTTGGTTAAGAAATGATCTTAAACATTATCAAAAAACTACAGGAGCTACTGCTCACCATCTACCTTGTATTTCTGCATAATTAACCTCTGCTTCTTGACCCACCTCCCAGGCAGTAGCTTTGCTATCTCACTCCATTGGTCTCCCAAGATGGAGTGGGCTTTGTAGATGATGACCTCTTCTTCAATGGTCCATGAGCTTTTCTTGATCATTGGGTCAAGGTGGTTGAGCCAACGGTCCCGACAATGCTTCCCCAGTCGTCCATTCAGATGCTTTGCTATTTGAGTCCATTGTTTGGTGCCGTATTTACCCACCAATTCTATTATCTATTAAGGGTAAATACATAAAAGCTATGAATATAAGCATACACAAACCTACAAATGTGTGTAAGCAAATTTTAATTTTTCCCCACCCTTTCATCTTCCTCTTTCGACCAGCATCCTTTCATTAACTCTGGATTCAGATGTTTTTTCCAGCGATGTATACACTGTAATTCTGTCCGCCCCTGCAACGGAAAATGCCTTTAATTCTTCAGCTGCAAAGTATCCAACTTCCTTTACACAACAATCAACCAATAATTATCCAAAGAGTTAAAGGAGAATATACCATGTAGCAATGTTTCTCTTGACTGATTTTTGCATCAGTTAGTACTTACTGGTAAAAAACTGGCAATAGTTTTCCAGTCCTTTTTTCCAAAGTTTGTGACCAGGATATTGAGATTGTCATCCTGTAAACCAGACGAAACAATGTAATGTGCAATGTATTTACACAAGCCACTAACTATGTAACAGACACCTACAGTTAGGGCTGGGATATATGGAAAAAATCCAGAAACAATCAATTTTTTCATATCAGTCAATACCGATATATATTGCGATATAGATCAAATAACTTTCTGTCAAGGTTAAAGGTTCCTTTTAACTCCTAAGTGAGATGTGACAATATCACAAGATTAATTTTGGTTTAAATATTTTTCTGTCAGAAGTTGAACATGACAAATGTACTGTAGATTATACAACTATTTCAAATAATTATAAAATAGGTACATATAATAAACTAAAATCTTAATTCTGATTCTTAATTCAGTCAAAAGCTTCAAGGTTAAGGGAGAACTGTTTTTATACACTCCGTGTACAGCTGGGGAAGTGCCGTCTGGGAGAAATATTTATGGCCAGGGAGTTGGTCACGACGGTCAATTACTTTATTCAGCTGCTTAAACCCAACATTTTCGACCGTGCTTAATGGCAGCATGTCTCTTGCATTAAAGGAGGCTATTGCGTTTATAGTATCACTGTGTCTCTATTATTTTTTGTTATACAGCATGGTGCTGGAGAAACTGGCCACTATGGACTGTTGTTGCTGTTGTGCAGCAATCACACTGGTATTTTTAGGAGGACTGACAGCACTTGCTTGGGTCTGGGACTGGAAAGTCTTGCATTGCATTTTTTTTTTTCCGGTTCCGGTTCCGCCGGACCGGCGGCGCCACACGAGTCGGCTGCCTGTTGCAACAGCCTTTTTTTTTTTTTTTTTTTTTTTTATCTTCCTTCTTCTTTCTACACCTTTCACTCTGTATATATATCACGGACGCACGGATCGCCCCGGGGGTCTCCCGGGTCGGCGGACGGAGCCACGGTTTGCAGCGGGAGACGTTACAGTGGGGAGGAGCTAGTGCTAGCTAGCACTTGGCCGCCGCCCGGTGCTAATGGGAAACTCGACATACCGGGAGCTGTAGCGAAAAGGACGCGGGTGCCGGGCTGGAGTTTAGGCGGCGTGAAAGAAATATAAGACAGAATAATAAAGAGCGATGGCAAGAACCAAGCAGACCGCCCGTAAAATCTACTGGAGGAAGAAGCCCCCCAGGAGACAGCTAGCCACCAGGGCTGCTCGGAGAGGCGCTCTGGCCACCGGCAGAGTGAAGAGGCCTCGCCGTCACAGGCCCGTGGCTCAGAGAGATCCGTCGCTACCAGAAATCCACGGAGCTGCTCATCCGTAAGCTGCCCGTCCAGCGCCTGGTGAGGGAGATCGCTCAGGACTTCAAGACCGTCCTGCGTTTCCTGAGCTTCACCGTCATGGCTCTGCAGAAGACCAGCGAGGCCCACCTGGTGGGTCTCTTCTTCGCTAAGGGGGTCACCATCATGCCCAAAGACTTCCAGCTGGCCCGCTGCATCCGCGGAGAGAGAGCTTAGACTTTCTGCTGCACATTCACCAGCCATAATGCTCTGCACTGTGTCTATATATATACACATTTATAGTAATATGGACATATGTTTACTAGATGTTGTTTTTTCTTGCCTTCTGATTGTTGCTCTGAGTGTTGCTATCCCTGTGCTGTTGCAATCCTGGAATTTCCCCATTGTGGGACTAATAAAGGCTTATCTTATCTTATCTTATCTTATTCTGTGTGCTCAACAGGATGGCACTGCTTCAGATGGTAAAACAAGATTTGTAGTGTTACCTGATTTTATGGAAACATGCTTGTGACAGGTTGCAGTGCATGCTAAGCTGTTTCTTGTCAGACTTTAAATAGCCCAAATACCTCCATACTACTGAATTCTTCAGACCCTTCTTTTCAACAATCTCATCTATTGAGCATTGGGTGGCGTGCCTTTCAGTGTCTTCTTTGGCAACGCTGTCGCTTTTCATTAACATTTTCTGTTATTTTCTTTTTAACCACGCTCCAACTCCTACATGGCTGTGCCAGCCCAAACATTAGCAGGTGTGCTGCTGCTCCGGCTGCTACTCCTACACATGCTGCTGTGTGCATCAATCAAATGTGACTGACTGTATTCCAGCCACATGATTGGTTTGGTGTGGTGTGTTCTCATTATCATTGACTTTTCGTGTTGTTTGTCAAAGCACAGATTGAATGAGTTCTATCAACGCTCTATCGACCATGTCTTATGTCTGTATGGAGGAAGTTATTTTGCGATAATTATTGTTATCACCCAGCCCTACACTTTAGGACACTGCCTGTGGGGACACACCTGTACAACTATATTGATAATCACAACAGTTTGAACTCAAGATGGCTACTAGGGGTTGGAATCTTTAGGCACCTCATGATTCAATTCAACTACAATTCAGAAGGCTCTCCAATTCGTTTCTAGACCGATTCCCGGTGCATCTCGATGGATCTTTTTTGCATCACTGTGTGACAACTTGGTACTTTCAAAGCAAAGTATTTGCAATGAGCCATGAATTTACTTCCAAAATCTTTAAAACAAATTGAAGAGAATTGTGGCAAGTTGCATGGAATGTTACATTTGCCAGCATATATTCACTTTAACCAGAATGTCAATGGAGTAGTTCATTTCGGTCTGACCTTGAGCATAATCTGGATGAAGACCCACCTGAGAATCATTGTGCATGAGTTTGCCAAACACTGGAGCAATTGCCTATGAGGAGTAATGATTTTTATGAAATCATAAATTCCCAGATATGACCTTTGACCATGACGAACTTGACCTGGATGCAAACCCACCTGAGGATCATTGTGAGTGAATTAGGTGAGTATCGAGGCAATTGCCTAGGACAAGTAGCAATTTTTTTCTGAAATCACATAAGTCCCCATGTCTCCAGACCTTAGGTGGGTCTGCATCCAGATTGCTCAAAGCCAGAGTATCATTGTGAGTGACTTTGGCGAGCATCAAGGCAAATGACTAGGAGGAGTAGCAATTCCTATGAAATATAGACAGACCGATATACGACATGTCATCGCATTAGCTCCTTTTGGCTTCACTGAAATGAGCTAAAAATCATACAAGTGTCCAGATCTCCAGATCTTTGACTCTGACCTTGAACACAACTTTGATGCAGACCTGCCTGAGGATCATTGTGAGTGAGTTTGGTGTGCATCAAGGCAACTGCCTTGAGGAGTAGCAATTTTTCTAAAATCACTTAAGTGCTCAGATCTCCTGACTTTTGACCTTGATCACAATCTGGATGCAGACCCACCTGAGGATCACTGTGCGTGATTTTGGTGACCATCGGGGTAAATGCCTAAGTGAAGTAGTGATTCTCGTGAATTGTGGAGCGATGGACACTGTGCCATTGCATTAGAGCCCGGTGTAACCTAGCTGGGCAATCAATGTAACGTAGCTGGACGAAGCGGCTGTCAATCATCAATTTTTCCAATTTTATTCCAAAAACTTCACAGATAACTTCAGCATACATACCAAAATCTTCACACCGACACGACACTCTTCCCAATAATCAACACCTGTTATATTAAGTGAGACAATTAGGGCTAATTAGCCCCTACCATAACCCCAGGTAATACAATAAAACATTTTCCATTTTTCACACATACCCAATAGTATCTAAAAGTCCATAACAATTTCCCACCTATTTACAAAATACATATAAATAACACAGAATAAATAAGACACCATAAATAATTCAATAAATAATTTAAACCCCTATTTACAAAATCTAAATCACCCCTAAACTTACCATCACATGCTCCCTTCCTGCTGGTATCCTTTTAAAAAAAAAAAAACCTTCAACCCCTAAAGAGTCTTTTGCCCGGACACCATCAGGGAGCATGCTGGCAAAGGTATGTGGATTAATGATCACCACTTGTTTTACCCAAATAATTAAACGTAACAATTATCTCACAAAGGCATTCCAATTAGTCAAAAGCAGATCTTAAAGTAATATGTGCAAACTTAACAATAATTAACATTTACAAATATTACCCAAACAATATAACTAAACATAGAATAAACCATAACAGTGGTGACACTCCGTCGTCACATTTCCTCCCCCCTTTTCCCAAAAGTACAGTACTCTAAGAGTCACGTACTCTTGACAGACCATCTGCCACAAGGTTAGTTTTCCCTGCCACATACCGAACAGTAAAGTTATATGGTTGAAGGGACACATACCACCCTGTGAGACGACTGTTCATGTCCTTCATCCTGTTCAGCCACTGTAGGGCCCGATGATCTGTTTCCAACATAAAATGACGCCCCAGTAAATAGTACTTCAGAGACCCTATTGCCCATTTCATGGCAAGACATTCCTTCTCTACCGTAGAGTATCTCGTCTCCCGGTCCAACAACTTACGGCTCAAGAACAGAACTGGGTGTCTCTCTCCCCTCTCCTCCTGGAGAAGTACTGCTCCAATGCCAACTCCTGAAGCATCCGTCTGTAGAATGAACGGGCGAGCAAAGTCTGGACTGTAGAGAACCTTCTCACCAGAGATAGCACTCTTCAGATCTTCAAAAGCTCTGTCACACTCCTCTGTCCATTTTACCCTATTTGGTGCTGAAGCCTTAGTGAGGCCAGTCAAAACTGCTGCTCTTTCAGCAAAGTGGGGAATAAACTTACTGTACCATCCTACCATTCCCATGAATGATCGTACCTTCTTTTTAGTAGTGGGCACAGGATAGGTCCGGATGGCATCCACTTTACCTACTCGTGGTCTAATGACCCCCTGACCAACCATATGTCCCAGGTACTCCACCTGCTGCTGTCCAAACGCACATTTGCGTGGATTAATCGTCAGTCCTGCCCTCTTAATCAACTGAAGGACCTGCCCAAGGTGTACCAAATGTTCTTCCCAAATCTGACTATAGATGACTACGTCATCCAAATAGGCAGCTGCAAAATTCGATACCCTTCTCAATACTTGGTCCATGAGCCGCTGAAAAGTTGCAGGTGCCCCCTGAAGGCCAAATGGCATAACCCTAAATTGGAAACTGCCATAAGGTGTTTTAAAGGCTGTAAGTTCTTTTGTCTCCGGTGCCAATGCCACCTGCCAATACCCCTTGCATAGGTCCAGTGTAGAAATAAACCTAGCCCTGCCCACTTTCTCTAACAGTTCATCAATCCGGGGCATGGGGTATGACTCAAAACTTAGACACCGAATTGAGATATCTGAAGTCAATACAGAATGTCAAAGAGCCATCTTTTTTGGGTACCAGCACAATCGGGCTACACCACTCACTGACTGACTCCTCGATCACTCCCAGCTGCAACATCAAATCAATCTCCTGCTTCATCTTTGGAACCAATCGCTCCGGGATCCTGTAAGATTTCCTACGTGGAACAGCTTCTTCTTTCAAATAGACTTTATGATACACCAGTGTGGTGAAACCAGGTCTCTCCTGAAACAATTCTGGATCTAACAGTGCCTCTAATTCTCTCTGCTGATCAACCTGCAAATGAGACACTTGAAACAAACACGGCTCTGACACATTTGTGGGAAAAGACTGTTCTCTCTCCTCATCCACTTCCGTCACACAAATGAAGAGCTGATGTGTCTCCTGAAGAACAGGCTGCTGCTGATGATGACCAGGCTGCTGAAACTCTTTCAACAAGTTAATATGGAAGGTTTGATGTTTTACCTTCCTATCAGGCATATATAGTTCATATGTCACTGCACTTAGTTTTTTTTAGAGATTTCATACGGCCCCTGCCATTGAGCCAACAGCTTACTGTCACACAAGGGCAGCAATAACAAAACCTGCTGACCTGGGTGAAAAACCCTTTTTCTGGCCTTCTTATCATACCAAGTTTTTTGTTTGGCCTGCGCCGTCCTCATGTGCTCCTGAGCCAAAGCAGTCATTCGATCCAGTTTCTCTCTTATCTTAATGATATATGAGACCACATTGTCCTGATCACTTGGTGGACTCTCCCAGTGCTCCTATAATAAGTCCAACGGGCCCCTCACCTGACGACCATACAGTAGTTCAAAAGGTGAGAACCCTGTTGAAGCCTGGGGCACCTCCCGATAAGCAAATAATAAATATGGTACCCATTGGCCCCAATCCGAGCCCATTTCAGAAACAAATTTCCGCAGCATATTTTCAGAGTCTGATTGAATCGCTCAACTAGTCCATCAGTCTGAGAGTGATATGGGGTGGTCTTAATACCCTTAATACCCAACAGCTTATATACCTGCTGCAACAGCTTTGACAAGAAATTTGTTCCACAGTCTGTTAGAATCTCTCTAGGTATGCCTACCCTTGAAAATAACTGGATAAGGCAATTGGCAACCTGCCTAGCCTTGATAGATTTCAGGGGGAAGGCTTCTGGGTACCGAGTAGCATAGTCATATATCACCAGAATGTATTTATTACCAGAGGAGCTTCTCTCTAGGGGGCCAACTACATCCATCCCTATTCTGTCAAATGGTGTTCCAATAATTGGTAATGGGAGCAGTTGGGCACGGGCTACTCCCCTAGGTGATGTAATCTGACATATTGGACACAATGTGCAAAACTCCTTTATCTGGGTATACATTCCCGGCCACACAAACCTTCTAGCAATTCTCTGCAAAGTTTTCTGAAAAGCTAGATGACCTGCCCAAGGCATAACATGTCCCAGTTCCATAATCTGTGGTATGAGGTCCCGTGGCAAAGCTATGGCCATAACTTCACCTTGTTGCTGGTACAAAATGCCCTTTTTAATGACATACATGGCCTCAGCCAAACAATCCGTTCTACCCTGTTTCACACCCTCAATCTCCGAGACTTTATCAAACCATGGTCCAAGTGCTGGATCAGCTTTCTGCAATGCAGCTACGTCAGGAGGGATGTCAAACTCTACTGACTGACTTAGCTGTGGTGTTTCTTCACCCAAGTTCTTTACTGAAGCTAACACCTTATCTCTTCTCCTCTGAGCCTTGGATTTAGACTGTTTAATAGGGCCTGCCTCTATCTCAGAATCATAGAACGGCAACTCCTGAAGAATATTGGCAGCCCTCTGCGCCCTGGTTGTCACCATATTACAAATTTTTCCAACAGGTGCATCAAGCCTCTGTTCAATAGCACCACCTGCCTGTCCCTCAGTTTGTTCGTCTCTAACCTGTTGTATAATGTCCAACAAAGTTGGAACATCATTGCCAAGAATAACTGGATAAGGCAAATCAGGCACAAGAGCTACAGGAAGGAGATAAGTTTGACCCCCCACTGTTAAATAGACCTCAGCAGTCGGGTACAACTTCTTATCCCCATGAACACAACTAATATTCACTGTAGACTCACTCCATGAATCTCTAGGGATTAAGCTGGGCAAAACAACAGTCTGGAAACAACCGGAGTCTAACAAAGCCTCTTCACACTGACCATTAAGCAAAACGTTAGTTTTATATATTTCACCATAAATTGGTGCTGACAGAGTAGGTCTTGGAACTGAGCATAATAATGAAGGTTTCTCATTTTTTATGGCAGGACATGAGTATTGGGTGTGACCGATTTTATTACACTGATAACAGCATATATCTTTATTTGAAACAACACGTGACTTTTTGCTACCATTATATCTGCCATTTGTGATCTGACTGGAACTGGAATACAGTCTATTTTGAGCTGGACCACCCCTTTCACCCTCATTAGACTTACTCCGTATGGTGAAAGAGCTGTCACGGCCGAGAGTAGGTCTCCTGCTCCCCGACCTGGCTGACAGAAAAACCTCCGCTAGACGAGCAGCGCCCTCTGCAGTCTTCGGGTCCCGCTCTTGTATCCAGAATCCCAGTTCCGGGTTCAACATCCGCAGAAACTGCTCCAAAATCAACAACTCCACAATGTTTTTCACCGTTGAGGTCTCTGGTTTAATCCATTTAATACACAGGTCTTTTAAACAAACATACAGTTCACGGGGGGTTTCGTCCTGATAGATGTCCAGAGACCAAAACCTTCTCCTGTATGTGTCGGGTGTTATTTCGTACTTATTTAAAATTGCTTCTTTCACTTTTTTATAATTGTCCGTGTCAGCAATGTCCATCAGTACATACGCACTTTGTGCTTTACCTATGAGTAAAGGAGCCAACTGGATAGCCCACTCTACTTCACGCCAGCGGCAGACTGTAGCAATCCTCTCAAATGTCGCCAGATAGTGCTCGATGTCATCCTCGGGAGAGAGCGGATTCAGCCTGGGCTCGTGGTGCGTTCGCGTCATCCTCGGCTGCACCTGCAGCGGTAAATTATCCTCCTGCGGGCCGACCCGACTGGCCGTCGCCCTGGGGTCTTCCCCCGAAGCGTCGTTGTCACCACTGCGTTCAGCCTGGCTCCCATACTCCTCTCTCAACTCCGCAACTTGCGACTGCACCCGACGAATTTGATTATCCACGGTCTGCCACCTTTGATCTTGAAGAGCGGCTTCTTCTTCCCTCTGACGGTCTCTGACAGTCAGCGAACGAACCAAGGACTTTACCAAGCATGTTAGTTCTTCGAGCTCACCCAGTCCGCTGGCTCCCGGCTCCTCAGTTGCCATAGCTGCGTCAGAGTCGAACTGCTCCTCTTGCCTCATTATTTTCTTTCTGGACATCGTTTCGTCCTTTGTCGTCAACCACTTCCACCAAATGTTACGTCTCGTCCTGGGAACGGACCACCGCTGCCACCAAATGTAACGAAGCTGGGCAATCAATGTAACGTCGCTGGACGAAGCGGCTGTCAATCATCAATTTTTCCAATTTTATTCCAAAAACTTCACAGATAACTTCAGTGTACATACCAAAATCTTCACACCGACACGACACTCTTCCCAATAATCAACACCTGTTATATTAAGTGAGACAATTAGGGCTAATTAGCCCCTACCATAACCCCAGGTAAAACAAAACATTTTCCATTTTTCACACATACCCAGTAGTATCTAAAAGTCCATAACAATTTCCCACCTATTTACAAAATACATATAAATAACACAGAGTAAATAAGACACCATAAATAATTCAATAAATAATTTAAACCCTATTTACAAAATCTAAATCACCCCTAAACTTACCATCACATGCTCCCTTCCTGCTGGTATCCTTTAAAAAAAAAAAAAAAAAAAAAAACCTTCAACCCCTAAAGAGTCTTTTGCCCGGACACCATCAGGGAGCATGCTGGCAAAGGTATGTGGATTAATGATCACCACTTGTTTTACCTAAATAATTAAATGTAACAATTATCTCACAAAGGCATTCCAATTAGTCAAAAGCAGATCTTAAAGTAATATGTGCAAACTTAACAATAATTAACATTTACAAATATTACCCAAACAATATAATTAAACATAGAATAAACCATAACAGTGGTGACACTCCGTCGTCACACCCGGCTTCACCAGAATCAGCTGAAAACCCAACATGAAAAGTGCACCTGTAGCAACACATTTGTTGTAACACAGACTTCAGAGTACCCTGAATTTTAACAAATCAGGCTGCCTGTCCAATGAATGCATAAACACATTCTGGACCCATGGGCAGATATTTCATTTCCCTTTTGGGGGGGCCATAAAAAGAATATTTTCTCCAGAGTAAACGTTAATAATAATGGCTTCTTTTATAATATGTGAGAATCGCAATACTGTCTTGGATACCTTAATTTCCATAGTGATATGCTGTTTGAAAAGAAACAAACCCGAAGTTCCACCCTTGTAAATATCCGGCCATAGATATTTCATGTCCGTTTAAGATACGATAAGATTAATGAAGGCCAAGAAGACAAGGTAAAAGAGAAACAGACGGCTAGGAGAGGTTTAAGTGATATTTGTTGGACATTTCTAGACTAATGACTATTACTTGGATAGTAATTAGAGGTCTAGGGAGGGCCCTTCACTCTGTGAAGACAA
The DNA here is from genome assembly GCA_020510985.1 of Pholidichthys leucotaenia. Lineage (NCBI taxonomy): Eukaryota > Metazoa > Chordata > Actinopteri > Cichliformes > Pholidichthyidae > Pholidichthys > Pholidichthys leucotaenia. The sequence goes on along the minus strand of CM035843.1, from coordinate 356,113,351 downwards.
ACCCCCCACCCACCAACAGGGACCAGTGGGCAGAAGAAAGGCCCAAAGTACGGAGGTCGAGTTTTTTTAATGTGTTTTTATATAAATATGTGTTATTTTTGTTGTTAAAGGGGTTAGGAGCACAAGTTAAAAAAATGGAAAAACATGAATATGGGTAAAAATCTTAAGATAATGACATTAAACGTGAATGGTCTGAACTCACCTGTTAAAAGGGAAAGAATAATAAGAAAATTCAAGAAGGAAAAAGCTGAAATTATATTTATGCAAGAGACACATTTGAGCAAGACAGAACATGTGAAACTAAAGAGATTTGGCTATAAGAACTCCTACTACAGTTCATTTAAGGGAGGAGCAAAAAAGGGGGTTATGATACTAATCTCAAACAAAATACAATTTGAAAGTGAACAGGAAATCCAGGATAAAGAAGGCAGGTATGTAATAATAAAGGGAAGAATAGATGGTATGCAGATTACATTAGTGAACATCTATGCCCCACCAGAAAGTGACAAGGGTTTTTTTCAACATCTGTTTGATCTCATAGCAACACACAGTGAAGGAGTCCTAATTTGTGGAGGAGACTTAAATGCTGTCATGGATCATGAAGTTGACACAACAAGTGTTAAGAAGACAAAAAAACATGTAACAAAGTTCATAAGAACCTCACTGGCAGAAATGGGTATGGTAGACATATGGAGGGACCTACACCCACTCGAAAAAGACTATACACATTATTCAGCAGCCCATAAAGTACACTCTAGAATAGATTACTTCCTTATGAATGAAGGTGACAGACACAGGGTGAGAAATTGTTGGATTGGAGGGGCAGAAATATCAGATCATAATCCTATATACATGGAAATATATTTAAACAATAGAAAACGACAAACAACACGGAAACTTAACGTAGGACTGTTAAATGATGAGAAAATGAAAGAAAGAATAAAAATAAACGAATATATCCAAGAGAATGACAATGAAGAAGTGGACCCAACAATACTATGGGACGCACTAAAAGCCGTGTTAAGGGGTAAATTAATTGTTGAAACAGGAAAAGCAAATAAGACCAAACTGGAAGCGTATGAACAAAGATGTGAGAGACTGAGGGAATTAGAACGTAAACATCAAAGCACAAATGATCCAAAAATATATCAAGAAATTAAAGAAGAAAAAACAAAGATAAAAGAAACACAAATGGATGAAATTGAAAGGAAAAATAGATATCTAAAGCAAAAATATTATGAAACGGGGCCAAAAGCCACAAAACTGCTGGCAAAACGGTTAAGAAAACAACAAACAATGAATAATGTATACAAGATTAAAGACCCCACCACAAATAAAACCACAGTTAACCCAGAAAACATCGAAGAAATTTTCCATAATTTCTACCAAGAACTATACTCGCAACCTGAAGAAACAAATACTAAAGATATCAAAAAATTTCTAGACACATTGGACTTGCCATCAATAGGAAATCAACAAAATGAAAAACTAACAGCAGAAATAACAACACAAGAGATCAGAGATGTGATTAAGTCACTTAAAAACGGTAAATCACCAGGTAGTGATGGATACCCATCTGAGTTTTATAAACTGTTTATAGAAGAACTCACGCCACAACTCCTAAAGTCATTTAATTGGACGCTGAACAACAACAAAATACCTCCATCATGGAACGAAGCAATCATTTCAGTTATTTTAAAACCAGGGAAAGATAAAGAACAATGCGGAAACTATAGACCAATCTCTTTATTAAATGTAGATTATAAAATATACACAACAATTATATGTAAACGAATAAAGACATTCTTGACGGAATTGATAGAAGATGATCAAACTGGATTCATAGAGGGACGCCAAACACATGACAATATCAGGAGAACAATACATATAATTAACCAAATACATAAAGAAAAGAAAAGCGCAGTAATAATGAGTTTAGACGCAGAAAAAGCATTTGACAGGGTTAACTGGAAATTCCTATATAGTGTACTGGAGCGCTTTGGATTTAACGAAAAATCAGTACAATGCATAAGGACGCTGTATCAAGAACCTGTGGCAAGAATCAAGATAAACGGTAGCTTAACAGACAAAGTAAATATACAAAGATCAACTAGGCAGGGATGCTGCTTATCGCCCACCTTGTTTGCTCTGTTCATAGAACCATTGGCTCAAGCGATACGACAAAATAAGAAATTAAAAGGTGTAACAATAAAGGGGGCGGAACACAAGATTGGGCTATTTGCAGACGATATTATAGTTTACCTTGAACAACCAGATAAATCAATAATGGAAATGATGAACTTGATAGAAAATTTTGGAAAATTATCAGGATACAAGATAAACATAACAAAAACACAAATACTGACATTCCACTATAACCCTCTAAACCAGATAACTGATAAGATCAAACTAAACTGGAACCAAAAAGAAATAAAATACCTTGGAGTGAACATACCTAAAGACCTAAGCAAAATATATAAAGCAAACTATGATAGGTTGGAACAAGAAATAAAAAAAGATATTGATAGATGGTCAATCTTAAATATGGACCTGAATTCAAAAATTGAGACAGTCAAAATCAGCATACAACCTAGATTACTTTACCTCTTCCAGGCTATACCAACAGAGATTCCAGATGCCCAATTCTCAAAGTGGGACAGGATGATATCGAGATTTGTTTGGGGAGGTAAAAAACCAAGAGTGAAATATAAAACCCTCCAATTACCAAAAGAGAAAGGAGGCATGGGCCTACCGAGTCTAAAGGAATATTACTACTCAGCACAAATAAGATATATCATATGTTGGTGCGACGAGGGATATGAGGCAAAATGGAAAGAAATGGAAAAGGAAATTGAGGGACTCCCAGTACAAAGCATAATAGGGGATAAAGATGCATATAAGCAAATCAAACAAATAGACCCAATCACTAAATTTACTTTAGAACTGTGGTATAAAATAGTACAAAAATATAATATAAGGGAAGACATAAAACTATTGAAATGGGTAGCATTTGACAGTCAGTTTGAACCGGCAAAACAAGATAGGGGATACAAAAATCTGGTGAACAAGGGAATCACAGCATGGGGCAATATCGGAAAAAAAGATCTCGGGAGCTTTGTAAATATCAGGAGAAAATTTAAATTAGAAAGATCGGAATTTTTCAGATATCTGCAGATGAGAGATTACTATATGAAGAAGATTAGGCATAACCTCCAAACAGATGTGAACGAGATTATACAACTTATTTTAAGCTCATATGCAGGAAATAAAATAAGAATTATTTCAAAACTATATCAGAAACTTATGACAATCATACAAGTAACTATATAAAGGAGAAATGGGAGAAAGAGCTCAATTTAAACATAACAGAAGAAAGCTGGCAGGAAATATGGAAAACACAACACACATCAACAAATTCAAGGGCATGGAGGGAATTTGGATGGAAAAACCTGATTCGCTTTTTCATTACACCACAGATTCAAGGAAAATATACAAATACCCAATCTTTATGCTGGAGGGGATGTGGGGCTCAAAATGCAGACCACTCACATATGTTTTGGAAATGCTACAAAATATCATCATTTTGGAAATCTATGCATGTGACAATACAGAGGATATTAGGATATAATATACCAATGAACTGTAACCTGATGTACTTATGTGATCTTAAAAAAGACAATGTTATACAGGCTGAGGACAGATATCTAGTTAAAATCTTGTTGATTGCATGTAAAAAAACTATCACAAAAAAATGGCGATCAGAAGTTCTTCCTGACCAAGAACAATGGACTGACATTGTTGAGGACATACGTATGATGGAAAAACTAACATATCGACGAAGAATGCAAGAAGGAATATGGGAGAAAAAATGGCGGAAATGGACACACTACAAAGTGCAACAACGAGGCAGAAATTGAAAGAATAACCAAAGACACTGAAAAAAACAGAAGAATTAAGAGATGGAAACTAAAAACTTGATGCTCCAACATTTGTCGTCCCCCCCTTTTATTTTTTTATTTTTTTCCTACCCTAACCCCTTTGTTTTTTAAATGTAGAATGTGATCTGAATGCATTATATATGATGAAAAATGAATAAAAATTTAAGTTACAAAAAAAAAAAAGATACGATAAGATTTACAACAAAACAGAAAAATTAGAGTTTGATTTATTGTCTCAATTAACCAACCATAACTTTGTGGTGACGGACCCTTTATTTCATCTGAAAATGCCAAGAAAAAGCAAGTGCACTAAAACTAAATTGCTAACAAGCAAACCAGAAATCAGTGCAGTCACGGTGACCCACAAACCCTACTCAGCAGGTGGATGGTATATATTATAAATACTGACTTATGCACTGGACAATATTTAATTTGTTTACATGTACACTACCATTCAAAAGTTTGGGGTCACTTAGAAATTTCCTTATTTTTGAAAGAAAAGCACTTTTTTTCAATAAAGATAACTTTAAACTAATCAGAAATACACTCTATACATTGCTAATGTGGTAAATGACTATTCTAGCTGCAAATGTCTGGTTTTTGGTGCAATATCTACATAGGTGTATAGAGGCCCATTTCCAGCAACTATCACTCCAGTGTTCTAATGGTACAATGTGTTTGCTCATTGCGCCAGAAGGCTAATGGATGATTAGAAAACCCTTGTGCAATCATGTTAGGTCTGCAATGCTGTAACTGCTGCAAATGGAGGATTCTTTGAAGAAAGCAAAGTTTGAAGGAAAGAATTATTATTTCAAATACAAATCATTATTTCTAACCTTGTCAATGTCTTGACTGTATTTTCTATTCATTTTACAACTCATGGTGGTAAATAAGTGTGACTTTTCATGGAAAACACAAAATAATTGTCTGGGTGACCCCAAACTTTTGAACGGTAGTGTACATGTGGTCTATTTTTCTTGGCAGAGCTAAATAACTTAAAGAAAAATCAATATTTTGTCCTGTACTGCCGCCATTTAATAAACTGTGCTTGTGGAACTGTTGCATAAAAGCAGTACTTCCTCTCATGTAATATTGCATAAATATAACATGATATAGAAAGTGACCAGCGTGGTCAGCCCTCTATCCTAGCAAGTGATTGACCTGTCACTCACAGCTCACTATCTGCGTTTCACACATTTTGCACTGAAACTCTCCATTGAATGAATGAATGAATTTATTCGGTAATAATAATAAACACATACAATACAATAAGAACCCACAAAAGAACAACCGAAAGGGTGTAGGCTGAAGCTAGTGCTTATATAGTGCCTACCCCATTACAATTTTAAAATCAATAACACAAAAATTTAAGTCTTACCCAAAATCAACAAAGAAAATCAGGACTTCCGGTTATGGCTGCCACGTAGGACGGACGTGTCTCGCTCTGCTCTGCTCCTGGAGAAAAAAATCGGCAAATAACTCTCTCATTTGGGACAGAACGTATCCCAGCATTTGGGCGAGGATATGTCGGCGAAGCCTAAGGCTGGAAAACCAGGAAAAGGAAAAAGCGAGCCGCCGAAACAGTCCAAATTAACGGACTTTCAGGTCTGTGACGCAGCAAACAAGGCTCCATATATGGCGGAGGAGGCTGGCGGCGGTGCAATTTCTGCGGGGAATGGCGCAGATGCGCTGATGGCTGCCATGAGTTCAATGAGAGCGGACTTTTCCTCTAGATTTGATGGGATTATGACAGCGCTGGAAGGAATAAGAAAGGAATTGGGTGACTGTGTAGAACGAACGGCGCAGATGGAGCTCCGTCTCGCTAGTGCTGAAGATGACGTCACCCGTCTTCAATTAAAGGTGCGCACTTTGGAAAAAAAAAATAAATCTCTGGAAGATAATATTTTGGATTTGGAATCTCGGTCGAGACAGAATAATTTGAGGCTGGTGGGTCTTCCAGAGGAATCAGAAGGTCGGGACGTATATTCCTTTCTGGAAAAGTGGATTCCGGAGGTGCTGGGCAGCGAGGAGTTGCAATCAGCAGTGGTTCTGGAAAAAGCACATCGTATTGGCCCACGGAGAGATAAGGGACCGCCGAGGACCTTAATTATGAAGTTTCTTAGCAACAGAGACAGGATGAAGATCTTCAACGCTGCACGTGCTAAAGGAGAGATTAAACACCAGGACCAGCAGGTGCGGTTCTACCCAGATTTGGCCACAGGAATCCAGCAATTGAGGAAGCAGTTTGATCCCGTACGTAAGGAGCTGCGCAACCTTGGGATTCGTCATGGTGTAATCTATCCTGCGAGACTGCTGACCACGTATGAGGGCAGAACTCACATCTTCAAGACCCCAGAGGAGGCGCAGGAGTTCATCAAGAAGATCAAAGAAGAAGAAGAGACTGGTGGGAGCTAAGCATGAACAAAATATAAGGTAGAATAATTAAGCATTTGCACAGGCATCTGACTGACTTGAAGTAAATAGTAAGTTTACAAAATATAGATTGTATTATATATTAAAAAAAACAAAACAAAACAAACAAAAAAAAAAAACTATGATGTACAAAGTTGTTAAAAATTTTGGAGTTAAGTTGGAAAACTACAGAGGAGAGTTAATGTTACGTCATTAAAAGCAGTAGAGTTAGGGTGATTGGGAGGATGAAGAAGGAGTGGCTTAGGCTGTTCCCCGTGGGTGTGGAACGGTCGATGGCTATATCGGGAGACAGAATTTTTCTTTTGATTTTGGGGGGTTTGCCACAAGTGTGGGAAGGGGAAATTTGTTTGTGTGTAGTTTGTAGGATGAATGTTCAACCACTCATGTTTTTGCTTCTCTGTATGAGCATGTTTACACTGCAAGGTAATCCCAAACTCTCTATTGATCATGGACCAAAGTGTTAACCTTAATTTAACTTCATGGAATTGCAGAGGTCTACAAAATTTAAAAAAACTTAAACAAGTTATGAATAAAATAAAGGACATGGGTTCAAGAATTGTGTTTTTACAAGAAACTCATCTGATAGAGGAGGATGTTAAAAGAATTAGGAGTAGATGGCAGGGAAGTGTATTCACCTCTTCATTTTCATCCCGAGCCAGGGGAGTTATGACTCTCATACATAAATCAGTTCCTTTTCAAGTGAAAAATGTAATTGGAGACAAATTTGGAAGATATGTAATCATTCAAGGTTCTTTGCTATTAGAAAATATAAATCTTGTGAACTTATATGGTCCCAATATAGATGATCAGAAGTTCTTTGCTAATTTATTTCTCATCTTATCATCACTTACAGGGCAACATATAATAGCAGGGGATTTTAATTGTACATTGAATCCAGGTGTGGATAGATCAACAGGACTGGATTGTACGCACATTGGATGTAGGATGACTATTAATCATTTTATGAAAGAATTGAGATTGTTAGATATATGGAGAGAAATGAAACCACAAGTTAAAGCCTATTCTTGTTATTCCAGTACCTACAAGACATTCTCACGTATTGATTATTTTTTGATTTCCACAGAATTAAGGTCCAAGATTCAAAACTGCTTTTATGATAACATCGTGATCTCTGATCATGCACCCTGTTGTCTAATATATGTAGATAAAAAATTGACAAAGGAATCAGGTAGATGGTAAATTATTATTTTGAAATGCTTCTAAAACCATTTCCAAAAAAGGTTTTATTAATTTATTCTTAAATTTTTTATAAAGGTCAACTGGAAGACCATCTGGTCCTGCACTTTTTCCTGATTTCATATTATCAATGGCTAGCCCATCCTGTATAACTAATAATATGTCCCCTAATAAAAGCTTTGAAAGCCTCCCACTTTACACATGCTGATGTTTGTGTAGTATTGATGTCAAAGAACTCGTCTATCTGTTTTTCTATATACTTGACAAATTCCTCATCCTGAAGCCATTTATGCTGAAATTGCCATCTACCTGATTCCTTTGTCAATTTTTTATCTACATATATTAGACAACAGGGTGCATGATCAGAGATCACGATGTTATCATAAAAGCAGTTTTGAATCTTGGACCTTAATTCTGTGGAAATCAAAAAATAATCAATACGTGAGAATGTCTTGTAGGTACTGGAATAACAAGAATAGGCTTTAACTTGTGGTTTCATTTCTCTCCATATATCTAACAATCTCAATTCTTTTCATAAAATGATTAATAGTCATCCTACATCCAATGTGCGTACAATCCAGTCCTGTTGATCTATCCACACCTGGATTCAATGTACAATTAAAATCCCCTGCTATTATATGTTGCCCTGTAAGTGATGATAAGATGAGAAATAAATTAGCAAAGAACTTCTGATCATCTATATTGGGACCATATAAGTTCACAAGATTTATATTTTCTAATAGCAAAGAACCTTGAATGATTACATATCTTCCAAATTTGTCTCCAATTACATTTTTCACTTGAAAAGGAACTGATTTATGTATGAGTGTCATAACTCCCCTGGCTCGGGATGAAAATGAAGAGGTGAATACACTTCCCTGCCATCTACTCCTAATTCTTTTAACATCCTCCTCTATCAGATGAGTTTCTTGTAAAAACACAATTCTTGAACCCATGTCCTTTATTTTATTCATAACTTGTTTAAGTTTTTTAAATTTTGTAGACCTCTGCAATTCCATGAAGTTAAATTAAGATTAACACTTTGGTCCATGATCAATAGAGAGTTTGGGATTACCTTGCAGTGTAAACATGCTCATACAGAGAAGCAAAAACATGAGTGGTTGAACATTCATCCTACAAACTACACACAAACAAATTTCCCCTTCCCACACTTGTGGCAAACCCCCCAAAATCAAAAGAAAAATTCTGTCTCCCGATATAGCCATCGACCGTTCCACACCCACGGGGGAACAGCCTAAGCCACTCCTTCTTCATCCTCCCAATCACCCTAACTCTACTGCTTTTAATGACGTAACATTAACTCTCCTCTGTAGTTTTCCAACTTAACTCCAAAAATTTTTAACAACTTTGTACATCATAGTTTTTTTTTTTTTTTGGTTTGTTTTTTTAATATATAATACAATCTATATTTTGTAAACTTACTATTTACTTCAAGTCAGTCAGATGCCTGTGCAAATGCTTAATTATTCTACCTTATATTTTGTTCATGCTTAGCTCCCACCAGTCTCTTCTTCTTCTTTGATCTTCTTGATGAACTCCTGCGCCTCCTCTGGGGTCTTGAAGATGTGGGTTCTGCCCTCATACGTGGTCAGCAGTCTCGCAGGATAGATTACACCATGACGAATCCCAAGGTTGCGCAGCTCCTTACGTACGGGATCAAACTGCTTCCTCAATTGCTGGATTCCTGTGGCCAAATCTGGGTAGAACCGCACCTGCTGGTCCTGGTGTTTAATCTCTCCTTTAGCACGTGCAGCGTTGAAGATCTTCATCCTGTCTCTGTTGCTAAGAAACTTCATAATTAAGGTCCTCGGCGGTCCCTTATCTCTCCGTGGGCCAATACGATGTGCTTTTTCCAGAACCACTGCTGATTGCAACTCCTCGCTGCCCAGCACCTCCGGAATCCACTTTTCCAGAAAGGAACATACGTCCCGACCTTCTGATTCCTCTGGAAGACCCACCAGCCTCAAATTATTCTGTCTCGACCGAGATTCCAAATCCAAAATATTATCTTCCAGAGATTTATTTTTTTTTTTCCAAAGTGCGCACCTTTAATTGAAGACGGGTGACGTCATCTTCAGCACTAGCGAGACGGAGCTCCATCTGCGCCGTTCGTTCTACACAGTCACCCAATTCCTTTCTTATTCCTTCCAACGCTGTCATAATCCCATCAAATCTAGAGGAAAAGTCCGCTCTCATTGAACTCATGGCAGCCATCAGCGCATCTGCGCCATTCCCCGCAGAAATCGCACCGCCGCCAGCCTCCTCCGCCATATATGGAGTTGTGTTTGCTGCGTCACAGACCTGAAAGTCCGTTAATTTGGACTGTTTCGGCGGCTCGCTTTTTCCTTTTCCTGGTTTTCCAGCCTTAGGCTTCGCCGACATATCCTCGCCCAAATGCTGGGATACGTTCTGTCCCAAATGAGAGAGTTATTTGCCGATTTTTTTCTCCAGGAGCAGAGCAGAGCGAGACACGTCCGTCCTACGTGGCAGCCATAACCGGAAGTCATGTAAGAAGACTATTTAATATTATTTATTTTAATAAAGAAGCACCGGATACAGCTCTCCTATCATTGGACGCCGAAAAGGCCTTTGATAGAGTTGAATGGCCCTTTCTTTTTGAAGTCCTACAAAGGTTTGGACTTGGAAATAATTTCATAAAATGGGTTCAAATAATATACAATAATGCTACAGCAGAAATCCTAACAAATAACAATATTTCAAAACCAATAAAAATCAATAGAGGATGTCGACAAGGCTGTCCACTTTCACCTTTACTGTTTACTATGGCAATTGAACCTTTAGCGATAGCGATACGTTTACATTCACAAATATATGGAATTAAAGTTGGACCAACAGAACATAAAATCTCCCTGTACGCCGATGACATAATTTTGTTTATGTCGAATCTAAAAAAATCAATTCCAACCTTGTTGAATTTAATAAAGAATTTTGGGGAAATATCAGGATATAAAATAAATAAAACTAAATCTTCAATATTAATGCTAAATGAGACCCAGAGAAATTACCCAGCCCCTGAGGTAAATCAATTCAATGTTGTAAATCAGTTTAAATATTTAGGAATCCAAATTATGCCTAAGCTAGAATCAGTCGCCAGTGTCAACTATGAAGCCTTAATGTCAGATATCAATGAGTTAACTCAGAGATGGATGTCACTACCAATGTCGATGATCGGGAGAATCAATATACTTAAAAGTAATATTTTACCTAAAATACTTTATTTATTTCAATACATTCCCTTATCACCACCTTTAGATCTATTCTCAAGAATTAAAAAAAAGTTAGTGGAATTTATATGGAACAACAGGAGGGCTAGATTACGTTTGTCTTTATTATATTTACCATTTGATCGTGGAGGTCTGAAATGTCCAAATTTTATGTTGTATTATTGGTCGGCACAACTGAGGTCTATGACATATTATTTTTCATCAAATGATCTCCCTCACTGGACTGAAATGGAATCATACAATTTACCTTTACCTCTTCCCATATTCATATACTCAGATTCGGCAAAAAAATTACAAAAACAAGTTAAAAATCCATTTGTAAAGCATATGATCAAAATATGGTGTGAAGCTAAAAACTATTTAAAAGAACCACAGTTATTGTCACAATTTAGTCCAATATGGGGTAATCAATATTTTAAACCAGGGAGAGCGGACGCTGTATTTAAAGTATGGAATTTAAAAGGGATACAAAAGATTCAGGATTTATATTTGCCATGTGCAGACAACATAATGTCTTTTGAAGAGCTGAGGATCAAATTTAATCTCAATAGAACACATTTTTTTAAATATCTTCAACTTAGAAACTTTATTCGATCAAATCAAAATAAAGCTCTCACTCGACCTATTTATTCATCCTTGGAAAAAATGATGATGAAAGATAGTAAAAGAAAGGGTATTATTTCAGAGTTTTATAACTCACTGACACTATCTTCAAGTGAAAATTCACTGAAAAGATTAAACTACTGGAAAGAAGATCTGCAAATTGAAATTTCAGAGGAACAATGGGAATTGGCTTGTACAGAAGCTCAAACCAAATCAATAAATGCACGCCTTAAATTGATACATTTCAAATGGTTAATGCGGATGTATGTTACACCGGAGGAGTTAAATAGATATAACAAAAATATACCAGATACATGCACAAAATGCATGGAAAGTAAAGGAACCCTATTTCATTGTTTATGGGAATGTAGATTAATAAGAATGTTTTGGGAAGAGGTGAGGGTAACAATTGAAAAAATAATCTCAAAACAAATCATATTGAATCCTAAACTGTTTTTGTTGGGTCTGTACCCAGAAAAGCATAATTTTAATAAAAGTGAAAGAACATTCATAGACCTCAGTTTGCTTAATGCCAAAAAATGTATTGCACTATTATGGAAAAAGACTCATAGACCAGATGTGACTCAGTGGTTAAGACAGATGTTAACAAACCTTCCATTAGAAAGAATAACATATATACTAAAATCAAAGGAAATTGTGTTTGAGAATATATGGAGACCTTTTATTGATTATGTAAAAAATTTAAACATAACTCTTGAAGAAGAAGGTGAATGATGTGTGTGGACCTTGTAAATTCCAAACTGGTGAACATAATATGTATACTTATGTATTGGATTGTCTAGACTAAACAGAGGAGCATTGTTGAAGACTTGATTTTGTTGGTGGTTGTTGGTGTTTTTAGTGCATTTTTTTTTTTTTTTGTAGTACTTTAGTGTTAGTGTTTGATTGTTTGTATCATGTTTGTTAAAAAAAAAAAAAAGGTTCAATAAAGATATTGTGGAAAAAAAAAACAAAGAAAATCAAATAGAACAAGTAGACAAAAAAAAACCCTTTAAGTTATTACAAATTTATCTCCCAGCATTTACAGTGAGATACTGGGAGATTTTCTCATCTTTGTACAATTTTTGGAATTGCTTCTGAGTTGAACATGTTTTAATATTTTCAGAGCAACAGTTCCACAGTTTAACTCCAGTGACAGACATGCAATGATACTTTGTATTTGTTCTAACCTTTGGCTTATTAAAAACAGAGTTACCTCTTAGCTCATATTTGCTTTCCCTTTTTTTAAACAGTCTCTGAATATTTACAGGTAATTGGTTATTATTTGCTTTGTACATGATTTGAATGACATTATAATCTACCAGAACTCTAAATTTAAGAGTATGTAATTGAATGAATATTGGATTTGTTGGTTCACGGTAAGGTTTCTTTGATACAATGCGTACGGCTTTTTTCTGTAGTAAAAAAATTAAGTTTGTGTTTGTTTTATGTGTGTTTCCCCAGACCTCCACACAGTATGTCATAAAAGGAACTATCAGTGAATTATATAAAATGCAAAGAGATTTCTGACACAGGAGATCCTTAACTTTACACAGTACGGCAATGGATTTAGACATTTTAGTTTTGACATAATTTATAGGCACTTTTCCACTAGCCTAGCACACCTCGGCACGCCTCAATTCACTTCAATACGGTTCGGCACACTTTTGTCTCCATTACAACCGTGTTTAGCTGGGGTGGGTGGGATTTCTATAACAGCGAGGCGGTGCCACACTCCCGTGACGTAGAACACGCGACCCAAGCAAAACATAACACAGCTGTACAAGGCCACTCCTCAGTCTGTGGCTTTTTTCACCGTAAACGCCAAAAAGGACCGCCAGACAAGGGTACAGGCAGCGAGATGAAACACTCTGGAAATAGTTCTGCAGCTTCTGGGAGAGCCAAAGGCGTGAGGATACAAACTAGGTCATATATGACGGTAAGCTAATGTTGCTAATGCTAGTTTGCTATAAGTACGTCGTACTACACTTTAATGTCTGCAAGTTATCGCTGTTAGGTACTAAAATATGTACGCTGTGTGTTTCAGATGGCTCTGTTGTGGGGAAATTACTGCTTCATTCGCTCTGGGCGAACCTGACCTGTCACAGATGTCATCAGCCTGTCACTGATGTCAGCACAGCTTCACAAACGATCAGTGGTTGTAGAGCTTAAGAAAGTCTGTAGAAACGTTTATTTCCTGTGCAACAAATTGCTCTGATCTGCGTGAAAATCATGGAGAGACTGTTGAGACATCATGGACGTACCTGCTTCTGCAGAACCGAGTCTGAGGTGGTGTTATAGAAAAAAAATGATCAGCTGACAACTTGATCGCCATGTTAACTATATTAGCCACACAATATATATTCAAAAAGTAAACTTTACTGAGTTAGGTATAATAAGATATATTTGACATTTATCATGCATTTTAGGCTAAAACAAACTTGATCTAGGATTAAAAGCAATTAAAATAATGCAGTCACAAGGTTACATGGAAAATACTTGATTTACTAGATACATGTACTGTAGAAATATATATTCTCTGCATCAACAATGTACTAGACATGCATTCATGTAGTATTGCACTGGGGATTGCATTGACAATAAACCTCTGAAGTTTTTGCAGATGCTTCTTTTTTATATGTGAAGGTTACCACCATGTGGCATAAATTAAATACTAAAAGATTGGAAAAGCTAAGAATAATCCAGCAGTTTGAGAAATCACTTTTGATTTGGTGTAAGTCTGTCAACAGAATTATGAACCATAAAGCAGTTTGTGTTAAAATGTTAAATCCCATTAAACCTAATCCGGGGGCTCCCAATCATGTGTCATGGGGGGCCAAGACCCTGCAGGTTCTCTCTTCTACCCAGTCTCTTCAGCAGGTGATCTCACTGATCAGTCAGTGGAAGAAGTTCAGTGGAATCTGCTGTTGAAGACACTGGTTGGAGGTAAAGCCTGCAGGGTCTTGGCCCTCCATGGCACATGATTAGACACCCCCGCCCAAACCCATTATGATGAAGAGCAGATGCTAATATGACCCAGAATTCCTCCATATACTGGTACTGTCACTAAAGTATGCAGGGTCTTCTGCACAGTCTTCTAACAATATAGTCTTCAGTTAATAAAATAATTGTTTTGGTTACTTTTTTCTTAAAAATGAGCCATTATTTTCAAGGTCACCGATTAATTCTTTGTACAGTTGACCCTTTTCCCACCGGTGTCTTAACAGACAAAATAGAAAATCATGATCCAAACAGATAAGTCACTAAATTGTTTATTACAATCAGCAGCAAATTCCAGATTATTCAGAATGTGCAAAATTCAAACTAAAAAAAAAAAAAACTGGAATGGTCACACGCTGCCTCACTGAGAAGCAACTGGATCGGCCCATCGTACTGGTCCTGGTTCAACAGATCTTCAGCCTGCATCTCTGTAAATAGTGAGGCAAGGTCCAGTTGGGGTGACAGTTTCCCTCTTGCCTAGACAAAAGACAAATGGGTGGTGGTTAATTAAAGCAAGTTTAAAACTTATTTGGGAAATACACTTGCTGCTAAAAGCCAGTGGTGGAATGTGAATTAATGAATGAATCTTTATTTCGGATTGATTAAAAGTAAAGATTAAAAGAAAATAGAATAATATAACAAAGGGGAAAAAATCTAACAAGGTCAAATTAAACAATAACTCCTCTGATTATACAGTTCAACACAGGTTATCTGAAATGGGTGATGGCTGAAGCTGCAGCTTATATTGCCCACCCATATTTCATCCAAGAATTCAAAAGAAAAACAAAACAGGAGGGATTACAATTTGAATGTGACAATAAAGTACTTCATTGTTGTATTTAACCACAATTTTCATGTAGCTGCGCTTCGGTAGATTTTACAAGGGCTGGGTTACATTTAAAATCATCTCCTTTTACTGTGGCCTCAGCAATCAGAATGAATTAATACATTCACTTGAATGGAATCTAGTACTTTAACTGAAGTTGTGCATCACCGAGTGTGGAGTCGCTCAGTCAAAATATGAAGTTTTTATCAATAAAAGTTTGTCTTGTCTGTAAAAGTGTCTTTTCTTGCCCTGGCTTCATGTGTGGGCAGTGTTTTGTACTAGCATTGCTAAAATATAAAAGGAAGCACTACAATGGGTCTTGAATATTTGTAATGTGTCCTGTTACTGCATGAGTTTATTGATGATAGACTATAAACTACACTACACTGGTTTTGACACTTTACCTATAAAAGCAAAGGATTTCAGTACTTTCCACAGTGGCGAGTTCTGCTGTGGGCTGGCTGATTTCCTCCTGCCTAGATGAATGACAGAAATGGATGATGGTTAGTTTCAAGCAAGTTCAACACTTATACAGGCACATCTCAAAAATTAGAATATCATAAAAAAATTCAATATTTTTTTCCCTCATTTCAGAAAATGAAACCCATATATAGATTCATTACAGGGGCAGTGATATATTGCAAGTGTTTATTTTAATATTGATGATTACGACTACAGCCCATATTAACCAACACCTCAGCGGCCAACATTTATATTTAAAAACTATTTTTTAAAGTTAATTTTATGTAATATTCTAATTTTTTGCCAAATTGAATTTGGGGTTTTCAGGGGCTGTAAGCCATAATCATCAAAATTAAAATAAATAAACGCTTGAAATATATCACACTGTGTAATGAATCTATATAATATACGGATTTCACTTTCTGAAATGAGTGACAAAAAATATTGAAGTTTTTCATGACATCCTAATTTTTGGAGATGTAACTGTATTCGGGAAATACACCTGTGAAATTCAGTGGTAGGATGTGACATGCTTCATTTCCCAGCTAGTCTGGGAACGCCTTGGTATCCCCTCTGAAGAGCTGGAGCAGGTGGCTGGGGAGAGGGAAGTCTGGGCTTCTCTGCTTGAACTGCTGCCTCCGCGACCCGGACCTCCGGAAAAGCGGTAGAAGATGGATGGATGGATGGATGGATGCTTCATTTCCCTGACAAGCACTGCAGGATCCACAGAATAGGTGTGTGTGTGTCTATTCTGACGCTTTAGAAAATTATATGAATGACTTTATAAATCACTGGTTTGAAAAAGCAATTTTAATATGACGAGATTTCGGCTCGCGTGGTCCATTTCACCAGTATCACAATATAAACAGGGAAGCTAACCCCTGGCATGTGGAAACACATTAAATTGCACACAATTTAATGTGCAGCACAAAAGTGCAATACAAAACAAAAACCAGGACTTTAACCAGGATTAACATATTTCATCGTTTTGCTCTCACAAGCGAATATTTAGGAGAAAACAAGCGCGATTCAGGAGTTGGTACTTGCTAGCTACTAGCAAAAACAAACGTTAGCTAAAACGAGTTAGCCAGCACAAAACGGCGCTGATGAGCACTGCAGGATCCACAGAATAGGTGTGTGTGCCTATTCTGACGCTTTAGAAAATTATATGAATGACTGTAAATCACTGGTTTGAAAAAGCAATTTTAATATGACGCGATTTCGGCTTGTGTGGTCCATTTCACCAGTATCACAGTATAAACAGGGAGGCTAACCCCTGGCATGTGTAGCTAAAACGAGTTAGCCAGCACAAAACGGTGCTGTATGGCTCAAAAAAGTGAGCTTACCACCAACAGGATAAATAAGCAAACAGATGCACATTATTACAAAGCACTCACCATCGATGGTTCTCTCACGATCGTCTCCAGCTTGCCCATAGCCAGCCATCTGTATATGGGTCCGGGTCACTCCTCACTGTGGATCTGCCACCAGCCAGAGAAAACTCCGCACCTCTTCGTTGGACCATGGTGTAGAGTTCCGCAAAACCTACAACGCTGTCTGTATTAATATCATATTTACTCCGTGACCGAGTTAGTCCGTGAAATATTGCATATGGCGGTCGTGTATCAGAAGACGGCGAAGACGGTTGCTTTTCGTGACGTTAAGACCTAACCAATCAGCGGCGACCAGTCTTAACATCACAACACGGCACGACTGGACCCTGCCCTTGAGCGAGGCCGAGAATCGCTGCTGTTAAACCGTGTTGGGGCTAATGGAAAGACTTACGAAGCGTGCTGAGCTGTACCATGGCGTGCTAAGCCGTGCTAGTGGAAATGAAGCTTATGTGTGATTTCCAGTTTAGTTTGTCATCAACAATGACCCCTAGGAACTTGGTTTCGAAAACTGTCAATTGTCTAACTCTCCATTAATGACATTAATCTGCATAAAACTGGTAAGAAAACATACATCCCTCCAGGCTGTTGCTGTGAAATATTAATCATGGTATCCTTTTATAGCAGATTTTCATTGGCTGGTTAGACAGGTGTGCCACTCATGAGTTGAACTTTTTCAACTTTAAGCGCTGTGGGCTGAGCAACAAAGAAAAACACCACTGACAGCATTTTGCGCCAAGGGTGCTGAGAACATTAAATGCTGGACTGGTGTTCTTTAACTGGGGTTCCCCCAAACATTCAGGGCTAAGCAGAAAATTGATTTCACTTCAGGCACCCATGCACAACAATAGCAAATTATTTGCAATGTTTTGAACCAATTAAGAAGAGAAATTAGACAATTTCATATCTAACACTAAACATTCTGGGGAACCCTGGTTGAAAAACACCACAAATGAACAGATAATAGACGCTCCCTGTAGTGGTGGTGGGGAGGCTCTCCGTAGACATACAGCTTAACAGATTACTAACGAACATTCTCCTGTTTTATGCAACAAGTAACGCAGTCCTTCAGTCAAAAATAGGCAGAATTTTTAACATAAATATTAGACTTCTAATGAAAATTGGAAGCAATCCTACTTGTCTCGTGTCTGTTTTGTGTCGTGCCATAAACTGACACTACAGTTCTGCAATTCCGAGTTCAACTTTTTTTTTTCATTCCGTCAAAATTAATTACATTGTGGTGCACATATGTAGTTTCACGGGCTCACATGTATATGACTGTTCATATGCTCTCTTGTATATTCCTGTGGGCTTACTTTGGCTTCACGTCTGAAGAGGAACAAAAGGTCTGGACCTCCTAGGGAGATGAGGAGGATGTGAGTGTTGACCTTTGGATATGCAAAGAGATGGACATGAAGGATTTCCTGACCACCGGGGTTTGGGTGGAAGAGTTAGGAACTGCAGGGGGGATGCATTGTGTTTGGGATTTAAAGACAATGGAATTTTGTGCTTTGATGTCAAGGGTATAAAACTGGCAGAGTTTGGGGGTTCTGCCTCTTTTCTTATTTGTATGTTGGAGAGTGTGTTGAGAATAAAATGGAACTTGAGAAATAACTCAGCCTCATCCTTTCCACACTGGTGACCTTAAGACGTATTATGGCTGGTGACGATTCTCCTGCACCGGACTCATCAGGAGCCAGCCAGGCTAATGCAGCTACCACAGTCCAGCTACCTGATTTCTGGCAGCATAGCCCGCGCTCCTGGTTTAACGCAGTCGAGGCACAGTTCCATCTTCGTAGGGTTTCGGCAGACGCCACGAAATTCTACCATGTGGTTGCAAAGCTGGACGGCCACACAGCCCAGCGAGTAGAGAGCCTGATTAACCACCCGCCAGATGACAAGTATGGCACATTGAAGGCTGCTCTCATCCGTTTTTTCACCCCCTCGCTGGGAGAGCGAGCAGAGAAGCTCCTGGTGTTGACTGAGGGCGAGGTCGACAGACCTGCAGACCTGATGGCGAAGATGCTGAGTTTGAGAGACTCCGAAGATGATGGTTTTATCTTCGCCCACCTTTTCCTCAGGACACTACCGTCAGCGGTGAGAGTTACCCTGGCCAGTTCACAGCTGCTGGCCCACCGAGACTACCACGAGCTGGGCCAGGAGGTGCAGCGACTCGTCGACGCCCATAGACGGCCACGACCGCAGCAGCGGAGCTGGGCGCATCATCCGGAGATGGCAGGGGGCCAGAGGCTGCAGCACCAGACTCGCCGACGACAGCAGTGGCGGAGGCCAGGAGACGCGGAGCGGACGACGTCCTTTGCTTTTACCATCGCCGTTTCGCCGAGAGGGCACGCAAGTGCATTCCACCGTGCCAGTTCAAGCGCTCGGGAAACGCCAAGACCGGGAGTCGGTAGCAGCTGCGGCTCTCGGTGAAGAGAACAAGCTGCTCTACCTGAGGGACGCGCGATCGGGGAGGCACTTCCTCGTGGACACAGGCTCCCAGCTGAGTTTCATCACACCTTCCTACGCTGACCGGCTGGCGCCTTCCAGTGGCCCTGTGGCGTCAGCAGCGAACGGCTCGGCGATTAAGACCTTCGGGGAGAAGACCCTGTCTCTCTCTTTCCACGGCTGTACATTTGAATGGACTTTCGTCATAGCGGCAGTCAATTTCAACATGTTAGGTGCTGATTTTTTGTGCTCACATGGTTTGTTGGTCGATCTTGTTAACAGACGCCTGGTTAATGCACTCTTTTTCCTCTAT
The DNA here is from genome assembly GCA_020510985.1 of Pholidichthys leucotaenia. NCBI lineage: Eukaryota > Metazoa > Chordata > Actinopteri > Cichliformes > Pholidichthyidae > Pholidichthys > Pholidichthys leucotaenia. The sequence goes on along the minus strand of CM035843.1, from coordinate 356,093,474 downwards.
TCCCTGTACAGCGCGAGTGACTCCGCCAACAGCACAAGCCAACGTCCCAGCTGCAGGTGGTAAGTTTCACTAACTCCTTAATCAGTTTCCAGCACTCACAGTGCCAACGTTTTCGGCAACCGTGGCTAAACACGGGGTGGAGCATTTTATTACTACCACCGGGCCGCCCGTTTTTGCAAAAGCTCGGCGCTTGGATTCAGCTAAACTGGCCATAGCGCGCGAGGAATTCGCCAACCTAGAAAAATTGGGCATCATCCGACGTTCAAACAGCCCTTGGGCTTCACCGCTTCACATGGTCCCTAAAACTGATGGCTCATGGCGGCCGTGCGGTGATTTTCGCAGGCTGAACAATGCTACAGCACACGACCGCTACCCAATCCCACATATCCAGGATTTTTCAGTTCATTTGGCGGGGACGCGCGTTTTTTCTAAGATAGACTTGGTGCGCGGTTATCATCAGGTCCCAGTACGCGCTGAGGACATACCCAAAACAGCGGTAATAACTCCTTTTGGGCTTTTTGAGTTTTTGCGCATGCCGCTCGGGCTTAAAGGAACAGCGCAGACTTTCCAACGCATGATGGACGTGGTGTTGCGCGATCTTCCTTTCGTGTTCGTCTACCTGGACGACATTTTAGTAGCCAGTGCGTCCGAAGACGAACACGAAATCCACCTCACGGCAATTTTCCGGAGGTTGGCAGAGCACGGGCTAATAATTAACCCAGCGAAGTGTCAGTTCGGGGTGGCGCAGATTGATTTTTTGGGGCATCGCGTCTCTCCCGAAGGTGCAGTTCCTCTGCCTGACAAGGTGCGCGCGGTGGCAAATTTTCCCCAGCCACAAACGGTCAAAGCGTTACAGGAGTTTTTGGGAATGGTGAATTTTTATAACCGTTTCCTTCCCCGCGCGGCGCAGCTCATGCAACCATTGTACGCTGCACTTAAAAAATAAAAACCCGCAAATAAAATCGAATGGTCCCCCGAGCGGGAGCGCGCATTCTCTGAAGTCAAAACAGCCTTGGCAAACGCTGCGTTGTTAGCACACCCAGTCCCAACGGCCCACATAGCGCTCACTACTGACGCATCAGAGGTGGCCATAGGGGCGGTTGTCGAACAGTATGTGGCTGGAACCTGGCAGCCGCTCGTGTTTTTCAGCAGGACTTTGCGCGATAGTGAGCGGAAATACAGCGCATTCGACAGGGAGTTGTTAGCCCTCCATTTGGCTGTTCGTCACTTCCAGTTTTGGCTGGAGGGGCGCCGTTTCACCGCGTTTGTTGACCACAAGCCGCTGACTTTTGCGATGGCCAAGATTTCAGAACCTTGGTCAGGCCGGCAGCAGAGACAGCTGGCCGCAATTTCGGAGTTCACTACCGATATCCAGCATGTAGCGGGCAAACTGAATGAGGTGGCAGACTGCCTCTCGCGTGTCGTGGCTGCTCCAGCCCGCGTAGAGGTAGATTTTGCAACTGTTGCCGCGGACCAGGGTAGCGACGCGGAAGCGCGCGCGGCCCCAGTCTGCGTAGGGATAGATTACGCAGCCATGGCCACGGAGCAGGGTGGCGACGCGGATGTGCGCGCGCTCCAGTCTGGACCAACAGGGTTAAGGCTGGAGGACAGGGTGCTGCAAGACAGTATGCCCCCCCTAATCTGCGATGTTTCCACCGGGCGACCCCGTCTGGTGGTTCCGGCCTCATGGCGTCACCGCGTTTTTGACTTGGCTCATTCTCTGGCGCACCCGGGGGTGCGCGCTTCGATCAAAATGGTGGGAGAGAAATTTGTATGGCCGGGCCTGCGTAAACAGGTTAGAGAGTGGGCGGCAGCCTGCATAGCTTGCCAGCAGTCCAAAGTGCATAGACACACGAGAGCTCCTTTGGAGCCGTTTCATATTCCAGTTAAAAGGTTTGATCATGTCCACGTGGACCTCGTAGGCCCCCTACCGCCCTCGCAGGGCTGCACACATCTTCTGACAATGGTCGACCGCACCACGCGCTGGCCGGAAGTGGTTCCCCTGTCGTCAACTACAGCCGAGGAGGTGGCGCGCGCTTTTTTAACTGCATGGGTAGCGCGTTTTGGAGTTCCGTCGGATATTACGTCTGACAGAGGCCCACAATTTGTTTCCGAACTTTGGTCAACGATGGCCCGCAGCCTGGGGGCAACGATCCACCGCACAACCGCGTATCACCCGCAGGCTAACGGGTTATGCGAACATTTTCACAGGTCGCTGAAGGCGGCTCTCAGAGCGTCGCTTACGGATGCAAATTGGGTTGACAAACTGCCATGGGTTTTATTGGGGTTGCGTTCTGCACCTAAAGAGGATTTAGACGCCTCCCCAGCGGAGCTAGTGTTTGCACAGCCACTTCGGCTGCCCGGAGAATTTCTCCCTGACAACCCAGCGCCAGAGTTCTCCTCGGCTCAGCATTTGCAGAATAGCATGGGCCCGAGTGCTCTACCCGGCCCCGTTCACCACAGTTTTGCGCGTGTTTTTGTGCCTAAAGCTTTAAAAAATGCGAAGTTTGTTTTTGTCAGGAATGATGCCCACCGCACAGCTCTGCGACCGCCATACGATGGACCATTCAGGGTGCTGGAAACAGGTGATAAGCATTTTTTGCAAGATTTGGGTGGCAGAAAGGAGATAATTGGCATAGACAGACTCAAACCTGCTTTTGTGATGGCTGACGAAAATGTGCAGTTGGCGAGAGCCCCGCGACGGGGTAGACCCCCTAGGGAGCATTCCCCAGTACACCCACAGAGATTGACTAACAGTTTTAATCCCCAGACAGCAGCTCCACAGCAGGAGGGCGCCGCGGAAGAGGTTAAGCCCGCCTGCAGCAGATACGGCAGACGGTTGAGACCAAGACAGCATGTGGACTAATGTGTGGTGATTTTATTATGACATGCAATCTGTGTTTGGTTGTTCCCTCTTAGACGTTTGGGGGGGGGGGGGTTATATGTGGTGCACATATGTAGTTTCACGGGCTCACATGTATATGACTGTTCATATGCTCTCTTGTATATTCCTGTGGGCTTACTTTGGCTTCACGTCTGAAGAGGAACAAAAGGTCTGGACCTCCTAGGGAGATGAGGAGGATGTGAGTGTTGACCTTTGGATATGCAAAGAGATGGACATGGAGGATTTCCTGACCACCGGGGTTTGGGTGGAAGAGTTAGGAACTGCAGGGGGGATGCATTGTGTTTGGGATTTAAAGACAATGGAATTTTGTGCTTTGATGTCAAGGGTATAAAACTGGCAGAGTTTGGGGGTTCTGCCTCTTTTCTTATTTGTATGTTGGAGAGTGTGTTGAGAATAAAATGGAACTTGAGAAATAACTCAGCCTCATCCTTTCCACACATCTCCATAACATCATTAATTAATATTTAATAATCAGTTACTTGACATCTGTGCATTGATGCAGAATCGTTCACATCCACATCATGATGCATCAGAAAAATTAGTGTTTTCCCCACCCCAATGGTGACTTGGAATTTATTTTTTCATATTTCCAAACCCTTTGTGTTTGTGCAGCTTCATAATGGACACAGATTAAATTGTTAAAATAAGCAACATGACTTCCGGTTATGGCGGCCACCTAGAAGGACACGTATCATTCTGCTCTGCTCCTAGAGATAAAAATTCGGCAAATACTCATTTGGAACAGAATTTTTCCCAGCGTTTGGGCGAGGATATGCCGGTGAAGCCTAAGGCTGGGAAATCAGGTGGGGGAAAAATTGAACCGCCGAAGCAGTCCAAATTAACGGACTTTCACATCTGTGGCGCAGCAGGAAAAGCTGCGGATATGGCGGATGAAACTAGCGGTGGTGCGGTAACTGCTGATGATGGCGGCACAGGTGCAGTGCTGGCTGCCATTAGCTCAATGAGAACAGACTTTTCCGCTAAACTTGATGGGATTATGGCAGCGTTGGATGCAATGAGAAAGGAATTGGGTGACTGCGTGGAGCAAGTGACGCAGGTGGAGCTTCGTGTTTCCAGTGCGGAGGATGACGTCGGCGGACTTCAATTAAAGGTGCGCACTTTGGAAAAAAAAAAAAATAAATGTCTGGAAGATAATGTCCTGGACTTGGAGTCCCGGTCGAGACGGAACAACCTGAGGCTGGTGGGTCTACCGGAGGGAGCCGAAGGTCGTGATTCATGCTCCTTTTTGGAGGGGTGGATCCCGGAGGCGCTGAACAACGCGGAGCTAAATTCATCAGTCGTCTTGGAAAGCGCCCACCGAATTGGCCCACCGAGAGATAACAAGGCAGCACTGAGGACGCTAATTATGAAGTTCCTCAGCTACAGAGACAGGATGACGATCTCCAACGCGGTGCGGGCCAAAGGAGAAATTAAATACCAAGATCAACAGGTGCGGTTCTACCCAGATTTGGCCTCAGGAATCCAACAATTAAGGAAGCAGTTTGACCCCATCCGTAAAGAACTGCGCAACCTTGGGATTCGTCATGGAGTGATTTACCCTGCAAGACTTCTGGTCACATATGAGGGCAGAACACACATCTTCAAGACCCCTGAGGAGGCGCAGGAGCTCATCAAGAAGATCCAGGAAGAGACTGGTGGGAGCTAAGCATGAACAGAATATAGGGTAGAATATTTAAGCATTTACATAGGCATTTAACTGATTTGAAGCATATAGCAAGATTACAAAATATAGATTGTATTACATATTTAAAAAAAAAAAAAAACCCTAAGATGTACAAAATTGCTATAAAATTTTGGAGTTAAATTGGAAAATTACAGAAGAGAGTTAATGTTACGTTATTAAAAGCAGTAGAGTTAGGGTGATTGGGAGGATGAAGAGGGAGTGGCTTTGGCTGATCCTCATGGGTGTGGAGCGGTCGATGGCTATAGCAGGAGACGGAATTTTTTTTTTTGATTTTGGGGGGTTTACCACGAAGGTGGGAAGGAGGAATTTGTTTGTGTGTAGTTTGTAGGATGAATGTTCAACCACATGTTTTTGCTTCTCTGTATGAGCATGTTTATATTGCGAGGTAATCCTAAACCCCCTATTGATCATAGACCAAAGCGTTAATCTTAATTTAACTTCATGGAATTGCAGAGGTCTACAAAATTTAAAAAAAACTTAAACAAGTTATGAATAAAATAAAAGGCATGGGTTCAAAAATTGTGTTTTTACAAGAAACTCATCTAATAGAGGAGGATGTAAAAAGAATTAGGAGAAGATGGCAAGGAAGTGTGTTCACCTCATCGTTTTCATCCCGAGCCAGGGGAGTTATGACTCTCATACATAAATCAGTCCCATTTCAAGTGAAAAATGTAATTGGAGACAAATTTGGAAGATATCTAATTATTCAAGGATCTTTGCTATTAGAAAACATAAATCTGGTGAACTTATACGGTCCCAACATAGATGATCAAAAGTTCTTTGCTAATTTATTTCTTATCTTATCATCACTTACAGGGCAACATATAATAGCAGGGGATTTTAATTGTACATTGAATCCCGGTATAGACAGATCAACAGGACTGGACTGTACACACAATGGATGCAGGATGATCATTAAGCATTCTATGAAAGAATTGAGATTGCTGGATATATGGAGAGAAATGAAACCACAAGTTAAAGCCTACTCTTGTTATTCTAATACCTACAAGTCATTCTCACGTACTGACTATTTTTTGATCTCCACAGAATTAAGGTCCAAGATTCAAAACTGCTTTTATGATAATATTGTGATCTCTGATCATGCACCCTGTTGTCTCATATATGTAGATAAGAAATTGACAAAGGAGCCAGGTAGGTGGCAATTTCAGCATAAATGGCTTCAGGATGAGGAATTTGTTAAGTACATAGAAAAACAGATAGATGAGTTCTTCGATATTAATACTACACAAACATTAGCATGTATAAAGTGGGAGGCTTTCAAAGCTTTTATTAGGGGACATATTAGTTATACAGGTTCAAAATCTAAGAAGACTCGAGAGGAGAGAGCCCAATTGGAACACAAATTAAAAATTCTTCAAGAAAAAGTGTATGCAGGAAGTGACCCAAAGTTAGAGAACGAATTAATAATTCTGAGAGCTGAATATGACAAAAAATCAGCGAATAGAGCTGCCTCGAGTCTTCTAAGATTGAAGCAATCTTTTTATGAACAAGGTGAAAAATCAGGAAAATTATTGGCATGGCAGATTAAACAATTAGAATCTAAAACACCAATTACCAGTATTATAAGTAACGGACAGGTAGTTGTAGATCCTTTAGAAATTAATAGAGCCTTTAGAGATTACTATGAAAAATTATATGATACAAAAAATGAAACTGACTTAACAAAACTAAATGGGTTTTTGGACGGACTATCTATACCGTGTATTCCAAATGAAAACAGGGAGATACTGGAGTCTAAAATTAGTCAAGAAGAAGTTGGGCTAGCCATTGATAATATGAAATCAGGAAAAAGTGCAGGACCAGATGGTCTTCCAGTTGACCTCTATAAAAAATTTAAGAATAAATTAATAAAACCTTTTTTGGAAATGGTTTTAGAAGCATTTCAAAATAATAATTTACCATCATACATGAATAATGCCTTAATTATACTGTTGCCAAAACCAGGTAAACCCTCTAATAAATGTGAAAATATGAGACCAATAAGCCTATTAAATGCTGACCTTAAGATAATCTGTAAGATTTTAGCCAGACGAATACAAGAAATATTACCAAATATTAACCGAGATCAGAATGGCTTTATAAAGGGAAGACAAGGCTTCCATAATGTAAGAAGATTATTCAATACTATTTACTCTAATAAAGAAGCACCGGATACAGCTCTCCTATCATTGGACGCCGAAAAGGCCTTTGATAGGGTCGAATGGCCCTTTCTTTTTGAAGTCTTACAAAGGTTTGGATTTGGAAATAATTTCATAAAATGGGTTCAGATAATATATAATAATGCTACAGCAGAAATCCTAACAAACAGCAATATCTCAAAATCAATAAAGGATGTCGACAAGGCTGCCCACTTTCACCTTTACTGTTTACTATGGCAATTGAACCTTTAGCGATGGTAGTACGTTTACATCCGCAAATATATGGAATTAAGGTTGGACCAACAGAACATAAAATCTCCCTGTATGCCGATGACATAATTTTGTTTATGTCTAATCTTAAAAAATCAATTCCGACCTTGTTGAATTTAATAAAGAATTTGGGGGAAATATCAGGATATAAAATAAATAAAACTAAATCTTCAATATTAATGCTAAATGAGTCCCAGAGAAAGCACCCAGCTTCTGAGGTAAATCAATTCAATGTTGTAAATCAGTTTAAATATTTAGGAATTCAAATTGTGCCCAAGCTGGAATCAGTCGCCAGTGCCAACTACGAAGCCTTAATGACAGACATTAATGAGTTAATTCAGAGACGGATGTCACTACCAATGTCGATGATTGGGAGAATTAATATACTTAACAGTAATATCTTACCCAAAATACTTTATTTATTTCAATACATTCCTTTACCACCACCTTCAGATCTATTCTCAAGAATTAAAAAAAAGTTAGTGGAGTTTATATGGAACAACAGGAAGGCTAGATTACGTCTGTCCTTACTATATTTACCATTTGATCGTGGAGGTCTGAAATGTCCAAACTTTATGTTGTATTACTGGTCAGCACAACTGAGGTCTATGACATTATTTTTTATCAAATGAGCTCCCTCACTGGACTGAAATGGAATCATACAATTTACCTTTACCTCTTCCCATATTCATATACTCAGACTCGGCAAAAAAATTACAGAAACAAGTTAAAAATCCATTTGTAAAACATATGATCAAAATATGGTGTGAAACTAAAAAATATTTAAAAGAACCACACTTACTGTCACAATTTAGTCCAATATGGGGAAATCAATATTTTAAACCAGGGAGAGCGGATGCTGTATTTAAAGTATGGAATTTAAAAGGGATCCAAAAAATTCAAGATTTATATTTGTCATGTTCAGATAACAATGTCTTTTGAAGACCTGAGGATCAAATTTAATCTTAATAGAACACATTTTTTTTTTAAAATCTTCAGATTAGGAACTTTATTCGATCAAATCAAAACAATGCTCTCACTCGACCTATTTATTCATCCTTGGAAAAAATCTTGACAAAAGATAGTAAGAGAAAGGGTATTATTTCAGAGTTTTATAACTCATTGACATTATCTTCAAGTGAAAACTCACAGAAAAGACTGAATTATTGGAAAGAAGACCTGCAAACTGAAATCTCAGAGGAACAATGGGAATTGGCTTGTACAGAAGCTCAAACCAAATCAATAAATGTACGTTTAAAATTGATACATTTTAAATGGTTAATGCGGATGTATGTTACACCGGTGGAATTAAATAGATAACAAAAACATACCAGATACATGCACAAAATGTATGGAAAGTAAAGGAACCTTATTTCATTGTTTATGGGAATGTAGGAAAATTAGAATGTTTTGGGAAGAGGTGAGGGGAACAATTGAAAAAATAATTTCAAAACAAATCATATTGAATCCTAAATTGTTTTTGTTGGGTCTGCATCCAGAAAAGCACAACTTTAATAAAAGTGAAAGAGCATTCATAGACCTCAGTTTGCTTAACGCCAAAAAATGTATTGCACTATTGTGGAAAAAGACTCATAGACCAGATGTGACTCAGTGGTTAAGACAGATGTTAACAAACCTTCCACTAGAAAGAATAACATACATACTGAAATCAAAGAAAATTGTGTTTGAGAATATATGGAGACCTTTTATTGATTATGTAAAGAATTTAAACATAACTTTTGAAGAAGAAGGTGAATGATGTGTGTGGACCTTATAAATTCCAAACTGGTGAATGTATAATATGTATACTTATGTAATGGATTGCCTAGACTAAACAGAGGAGCATTGTTGAAGACCTGTTCCTGTTAGTGGTTGTTGGTGTGTTTTAGTACATTTTTTTTTTTTTTTTATTACTTTAGTGTTAGGGTTTGATTGTTTGTGTTACGTTTGTAAAAAAGGTTCAATAAAAATATTGTGGAAAAAAAAAATAAGCAACATTGTGAGGCATTACATAAAATATCAAAAAAAGGTAAAAAAGCAGAATCCAGTACAATAATCTGGTACAGAGGTCTTTCATATGCTCACCTCTTCCCGAGTCCACTTGATTTTAGACAAACCAGCATCCTTATTTTCTCCAATGTCAGAGTCTGTGTCACAGCATAGATTACTCTCCTCTTCTCCCATGCTGCAAATACACAATATCAATGTCAAACATAACATTATTTTAACACAAAGTGAAGCAATACTGGCGGCTGTCAGTGGTACCCATCAGCCTCTGTTTGTTGTCGAGATGTAGTTTATATGGTGTTTTGACCATGACCTGAGACTCTGCAATCCCAAAACCACAGGCAGATGTCAGGGTGAACCGGTGTAGAAAGTTTACTCATTCTATAGCAATAGCACACGGTGAAGCTAACCGTGACCTTTGACCCTTGACTCTAAACTCATAGTCAGATGTCAGGGTCTCAGGATGAACCCTGTCATTGTTGTTTAGATATCGTAATAGAGAGCCTTACCCTGGATTTACACTGACTCCAAATGCAGTCCGTAGCAGATGCAGTACGGATGGCCCCTTGCGTTCATCCCTACCAGCTCCGTTTGTGCTTTGCAGCGGCATGGATGAGAACAGAGTTTGGAATACAAGATCACACGAGAATTATACAAAATAACGCAAGATCTCAAGAGAGACCTTTTGAGTGACTGAGATGAACCGATCGTGATCACGTGATGACAACAAGGAAGTGTGATGTAGTGGCTCCCCACCTGGATTTTTGGGCTCTAAATAAAGCGTAAGTAGTCCATTAATTTTAATTCTATGAAGCACTTGTATGTTAAGTTTTTACCTTCTTTGACACAGTGGTGGAGAAGTAGACCTCAGAAAATAACGGACGATCCTTAAATCCTTTTTAATGAACAAATGGCTATTAAATACCATGAGATGTAATGTACTTTATTTATATAGCCCTTTAAAACATCCCGTAGGTGACCAAAGTGCTTTACAGAAAATTAAACGGCATTAAAAACAAATAAAGAAACAAGAATAAATACCTGAAAATAAGAATAAAATAAAAACAAATGCCACCACTACTGGGTATTAAAAGCCATCCTAAACAAATATCAGGTTCAGGTTACTTTATTTGTACCCGTAGGTAGATTTGTTTTGCAGTCTGGTGACATCCATATTTACAAGTCACAATTACATTCAACATAGACACAAACACAGGCACACATGAAGCTGACTATAAACATGATAAAAATACTCAAGGCTCCACCAATCAGGGTATAAAGACAAAGAGATGAGAGAAAAACCAGAGGTAAGAGAGAAGGGTCATATTAAAAAGTTAAAAACTAGTCAAAGAGGTTAAAACCTCAAAGGTCTAAAACCCAAAAAATATTTAGAACCCAAATAACATCCTACAAAAGTAAGTAAATATAAAATGGAGTTAATAAATAGGTACCTAAATTATGTGCAATATATTTAGGTACCTTGTTCAACTCTTTGACAGCAGCAGGAACAAAGCTGTTTTTGTAGCGCTGGGTTTTACTTTTTGGGACAGCAAACCTCCGTCTTGAGGGAAGAAGCTGAAAGTTGCAGTGCAAAGGGTGGGAGTCATCATTTAAAATGGAGGTAGCCATCCTCTGTACTTGTCTGGTGTACAGGGATGTCAGGCTCAGCTGTGACTCACCAAGCAAACGACTGGACCATCTAACTACCTGATCCAAGGATTTCCTCTGTTTCAATTTTATCTGACCAAACCATGACACTAAAGAAAAGGATAAAACAGATTCAATAAAAGCCCGATCAAACATTGTCATTATGGTTCGGTCAATTTGGAAGCGTGCAAGTTTTCTCAAGCAATGCAAATGTTGCTGACCCTTTTTGCACACCCTTTCACAGTTCTCTTCAAAGTTTAAATTACTATCAATAATCGTCCCAAGATATTTGTAGGATTGTACACATTCGGTGGTCTGGCCTTTTAGTACAGTGACTTTGTGCCTGGGAGTTTTCCTCCTAAAGTCAATAATCATGTCTTTAGTTTTTGTCGTATTCAGCTGCAGGTAGGAATTCTCACACCAGTGAACAAAATCATCAACTACTGGGCCGTGGCCACTCTCACCATCCTGGAGGATGTGTTTATAATGTGTCTGTTGTCATGTCTGCTCTGACACATGTTTGTGTACAGGATGAAGAGTAGTGGTGACAACACACACCCCTGAGGAGAGCCAGTAGAAGAGCACTTTAGGTCAGACAATGTACCATTGACCCTTACTCTCTGCGTCCTGTTGGTTAAGAAATCCAGAATCCAACCCACCAGATTATTGCTCAAATCAAATTGTTGCAGGAGCCTTTCAACTAAGATATGAGGTTGGATTGTATTAAAGGCGGAGGAAAAGTCCACAAATAAAAGCCTGGCGTGTGTCCCATTAAAATCCAGATGTTTAAAAAGCATGTTAAACAGAGTGACAGTGGCGTCCTCCACTCCTCTGTGAGGCCTATAGGCAAACTGCAGAGGATCCAATGCATGCTCAGTCTGCTTTAGGACCTCACATCTGACCAGTTTTTCAAAAATTTTCATTAAAATTGAAGTCAAAGCAACTGGTCTAAAGTCGTTTACCGTTTTAGGACAGCTGGATTTTGGAACGGGAACAACCACAGCTTCTTTCCAGATCTTAGGCACATGTTGTGTCCGTAAGGACTTATTGAAAATGTAATGAAATATAGGACTCAGTTCCTGTGCACAGGACTTTACCAAGCGCCCACATATATTATCAGGGCCCTGACTTTTGTTCACTTTTACAGCGCAGAACTCCATTTTAACATCCTGCACCTCAATATTAAAGTGCTGATTGTCTTTGAGTTTCTGTTTCAAATCTTGGGTTTCAGTGCTAAAATCAAAGGAGTCAAAACGACCATAAAAACAATTAAGAGCATTAGCCAGCTCTGTGTCTAAATTAAAACCATCTAAAAACACACGATTACTGCGCTCTGTGCTCTGAAAGCCTGCAACAGTTTTCATACTGGCCCAGGCTGAACCAAGTTTCTTTGTTGCCATCTTACTTTCCAACTCTGATTTATAATTCTGTTTCGCTCTTAAAATTTCGGACTTCAGCTCTTTTGTGGCAACCTGTAGCTCAGAAACAGACCCCTGTTTAAAGGCAAGTGCTTTCCTCTGTAAGTAGGATTTAACTGACTTTGTGACCCATGGCTTGTTGTTGGGATATATTTTGACACGTTTACGTGGAACGATCGTATTTTTACAGAAAGCCATGTATGAGCATGTGACCTCCACCAAAGAGTCCAAATCATCCCCGCAGGACAGTGTGAACATCTCCCAGTCTGTACAGTTAAAGCATTCCTGAAGGTAGTGCACTGAATCCTCTGTCCACACATCTATGTCTCTGGTCTCCACCTTGCCTCTTCTGAGAGCAGTTTTATATGTGAGCAGCAAATGTACACAGTTGTGATCTGAGGATCCTAAAGGAGGAAGGGGGAGTGATTTATAGGCCCTCTCTATGGATCCATAGCACAGGTCCAATGTCTTTTTTCACCTGGTTGGGCAGGAGATGTACTGATAAAAGTTTTTAAGTGTCTTCTTTAAAGAAACATGGTTAAAATCCCCAAGAATAAAGTTTGGCGCCTCTGGAGAAATTGACTGCAGCCGCTGTACCACATCAAAGAGGGTGCTGGAGGCGGAGTCAGCGTCTGCCCTCGGGTGAATGTACACAGTCGTGATGAAAAGTTGGGGGAACTTGCGAGGCAAATAAAAGGGGCGTAGCGATACGGACAGAAGCTCCACATCGGGTGTACAGATGCGCTCTCTGACCGTGACAGATGTGCAGTACTGCTTATTAATATATAAACATACGCCGCCCCCCTGACGTTTCCACGTTACCTCTTCCTGCCGATCAGAGCGGAGTGGGGCTCCAAAGCCGTCAATCCACAGGTCTGCGTCCCGGTCATGCGCATTAAGCCAAGAATCGGTATAAGCCATGACACAGCAGTTCTTAAAGTCCTTCTGGTAGCGTACATTCCCTTGAATTTCATCCACCTTGTTCCTCAGAGATTGTACGTTCCCAAAAATAGAAGGAAGAGGAATGTTACCAAACTGACGTCTTCTCAGGCGTAATTTCACGCCTCCACGCTTTCCGTGTTTCCTTCTCCCGTCTCTCTTTTCACCGCTGTGTCCATGAACGTCTCTCAAAATAAAGTCCGGCAGTTGCGGCTTAGACTCAATCACAGACGCTGCATCAACCGTGTTTAAATGCAGCAACATGTCCCTGGAATAATGCATTCTGCCCGCCATGATCCCGATCGCGCTTACCTCAGAGACAAAGAGCCGGTGGAAAAGTAGCAGCAGTGCAAAAAAGGGGAGGAAATCCATATTGATGGAAATATGTTTTTAAATACGTTTTAAGTTCTGATTTAAAAAGGGCCTGGTCAGAGATAGCACGTAGGCCAGGGGGCAGATTATTCCAGAGCCTGGGAGCGACAACAGAAAAGGCTCGGTCACCCCATTGTTTATACCTTGACCTAGGCACATCCAGCAAAAGTTAACTGGATGACCTCAAAGCCCTGCCTTGGTCACGGACAGTCAAAATCTCAGACATATAAACCGGAGCAAAGCCATTAAGAGCTTTAAAAACAAAAAGCAAAAGTTTAAAATTAATTCTAAAATGGACTGGAAGCCAATGAAGTGAAAAAAGGATTGGAGTAATGTGCTCTTGCCTAGTTGTGTTGGTCAAAAGACGGGCCGCAGCATTTTGCACAAGTTGAAGGCGGCCGAGAGAAAACAGAGATGCCAACGTAAAGTCAGGGATGGCAACAGGAAATTCTGATTTCAGCTGAAATCTAATTTGGTCGATTGACTTATGGGGGGGGGGGGGGCACAGCCCCCCTGAAGCTGAGAGGTTTTCAGTAAAACAGAAGTAATTTAGACTGAAAAAAATGATTAAAAAAATACTAGACTTAGATAAATCATAAAATTTAATGAAAAGTAAACTTACTTTTTCTTCAGTGTTGTCTCACTGTCTTTGGTCCAAAATATTTAACAGTTCTATAAGAGTTTATTACACTATTTACACTGGTCACCAAGTCACTTCTAATGTGAAACTTTCTTCCTTTTGGCAGCAAGCTGCGTCAGTCTCTGAACTTTGAACTTCATCTCCTTTTCTGGTTTCTTCAGAAACTGTCCGAGTGTTTCTGTTACCTTGTCGAACTTTGAGCCAATTTTCACCTTTACCGTCACTTTTCTCTCAAGCCAATTCCATCGGAACTTATTTTTGACACTTGTCTATTTCTAGCACTGATGACTCCTGATCCTTCGATAAAAATCTCATAATTCTGCTGAAAACAATACCGAAGGGTCAGAATTCCAACACGAACCAGGGATGTGATTTGGGGTTGGGGAAATTATCTGAAAATTTAGCAGGGGGTCTGGTGGATGCAGTCCCCCAGCGGGGTCCGGAGCAGAGCCCCGGTGGGGGGGCAAGGGGGGGCGTCCCTTTTTTAGCAGGTCTTTGCATAACAGTGAGCGTAAATACAGCGTGTTCAACAGAGTTAATGGCTCTCCACCTGGCCATACGCCACTTCCAGTTTTGCCTGAAAGGGCGCACCATCACTGCGTTCGTGGACCACAAGCCGCTAACGTACTTAACGTACTTTATCTTCCTGGAAGATAAAATAAAGCGGAATTCGGGAATTAGCAGAAAATCACATCCCTGAGAACCCGCCGCCATGAATTTTTGACAAAGCATACAACGAGCCATTTGATTGGTCCAATCGTTTGCAACTATCCAATCGCAGGGCTGTTTACAATACAGCAGTAGCTTGAACACAACACATCCGGGTTATTGCGGGAGACTTCACCCGGGGAAGCGCCGAGCGCTTATGTAATCGTGTTGATTTTTGCTAAAAATCGGTAACAATAAGGTACCTTACCCCCCTAAAATTTTCTCAATGGATTTAGACGATTCACAGAAATGATCAATTTGAAAATAAATTGGTGGAAATCCGCGGATCGGCGGAAAATTGCCATCCCTGAAAGTGCATTGCAGTAATCAAGTCGAGAAGTGATTAAAGCATGGATGGCTATCTCAAGATCATGACTGCTCAGGAAAGGTTTGGCTTTGGATAACAGACGTAATTGATAAAAGCTCATCTTGAATACACTGTCAATCTGTTTATCAAATTTTAAATGGCTGTCAAAAATCACCCCCAAATTTCTGACAGCTGAACTGAGCCTTAAAGAGAGGGTACCAAAGCCAGCCATTACAGTTTCCCAAACATAATACATTCTGGTTTTTTTTGTTTGTTTGTTTTCTTAAGTGGAGAAAATTTTGGCTTAACCACAACTTAATGTCAGTGATGCAGTCCAATAGAACACTTTGTGAGTTTATTTGTTGTGGGTTCAAAGGTAAATAAAGCTGCAAATCGTCCGCATAACAGTGGAAAGACATGTTGTGCCTGGCTATTATTGATCCGAGTGGCAGCATATATAATGAAAACAGAATAGGATCAAGGATAGAGCCCTGTGGGACCCCACAGAAGAGAGAGGCACTAGAAGAAGACATGTCACCAATCATTACAGAAAAAGTTCTGTTAGATACAGTGGGGCAAAAAAGTATTTAGTCAGCCACCAATTGTGCAAGTTCTCCCACTTAAAAGATGAGAGGTCTCCAATTTTCATCATAGGTATACCTCAACTATGAGAGACAAAATGAGAAAAAAAAAAATCCAGAAAATCACATTGTCTGATTTTTAAAGAATTTATTTGCAAATTATGGTGGAAAATAAGTACTGGGTCAGTAACAAAAGTTCATCTCAATACTTTGTTATATACCCTTTGTTGGCAATGACAGAGGTCAAATGTTTCTGTAAGTCTTCACAAGGTTTGCTGGTATTTTGGCCCATTCCTCCATGCAGATCTCCTCTAGAGCAGTGATGTTTTGGGACCGTCGCTGGGCAACACGGACTTTCAACTCTCTCCAAAGATTTTCTATGGGGTTGAGATCTGTAGACTGGCTAGGCCACTCCAGGACCTTGAAATGCTTCTTACAAAGCTACTCCTTCGTTGCCCGGGCAGTGTGTTTGGGATCATTGTCATGCTGAAAGACCCAGCCACGTTTCATCTTCAATGCCCTTGCTGATGGAAGGAGGTTTTCACTCAAAATCTCACGATACATGGCCCCATTCATTCTTTCCTTTACATGGATCAGTCGTCCTGGTCCCTTTGCAGAAAAACAGCTCCAAAGCATGACGTTTCCACCCCCATGCTTCACAGTAGGTATGGTGTTCTTTGGATGCAACTCAGCATTCTTTCTCCTCCAAACACGACAAGTTGAGTTTTTAACCAAAAAGTTCTATTTTGGTTTCATCTGACCATATGACATTCTCCCAATCCTCTTCTGGATCATCCAAATGCTCTCTAGCAAACTTCACACGGGCCTGGACATGTATTGGCTTAAGCAGGGGGACACGTCTGGCACTGCAGGATTTGAGTCCCTGGCAGCGTAGTGTTTTACTGATGGTAGCCTTTGTTACTTTGGTCCCAGCTCTCTGCAGGTCATTCACTCTGTCCCCCCGTGTGGTTCTGGGATTTTTGCTCACCGTTCTCGTGATCATTTTGACCCCACGGGGTGAGATCTTGCGTGGAGCTCCAGATCAAGGGAGATTATCAGTGGTCTTGTATGTCTTCCATTTTCTAATAATTGCTCCCACAGTTGATTTCTTCACACCAAGCTGCTTACCTATTGCAGATTCAGTCTTCCCAGCCTGGTGCAGGTCTACAATTTTGTTTCTGGTGTCCTTTGGCAGCTCTTTGGTCTTGGCCATAGTGGAGTTTGGAGTCTGACTGTTTGAGATTGTAGACAGGTGTCTTTTATACTGATAATGAGTTCAAACAGGTGCCATTAATACAGGTAACGAGTGGAGGACAGAGAAGCCTCTCAAAGAAGAAGTTACAGGTCTGTGAGAGCCAGAAATCTTGCTTGTTTGTAGGTGACCAAATACTTATTTTCCACCATAATTTGCAAATAAATTCTTTAAAAATCAGACAATGTGATTTTCTGGATTTTTTTCCCCCCATTTTGTCTCTCATAGTTGAAGTATACCTATGATGAAAATTGGAGGCCTCTCTCATCTTTTAAGTGGGAGAACTTGCACAATTGGTGGCTGACTAAATACTCTTTTGCCCCACTGTAGGTAGGATTCAGACCACTTAAGTGCAGTGCCATGGATGCCAACATGATGATTCAGGCGTGACAAAAGGATAGTACGGTCCACAGTGTCAAAGGCTGCTGTAAGATCTAGCAGCACTAAGACCACGGGGCATTTGGCATCAACAGACATAATATCATTGTGCACCTTTAGCAGGGCAGACTCAGTGCTACGACGAGATCTAAACCCAGATTGAACCTTCTCAAAAATAGAACTGTCTTCTAAAAAAGATTGCAACTGTATTAAAAAAAAAAAAAACAGCTTTTTCTAAAACCTTAGATAAAAAGGGCAAATGAGAAATGGGTCTAAAATTAGATAAAACTGAAGGGTCAAGGTGAGGTTTTTTTTAAGAAGGGGCCTAACCACAGCATGTTTAAAAGCAGGTGGGACAAATCCTGAACTAAGGCAGGAATTAATAAAAACCAAAAGACCAGGCCCTACAGTATTAAAAACCCTTTTCAATATTCCAGCGAGAACAACATCCAGTGAGCAATTTGTCGGCTTCAGAGACTTCACTATATCAGTAAGTGATGAAAAAGTGACCAACTCAAACTGTTCAAACACAGCAGAGTAACCCGGGACAATAGACAAGCTTCCATTAAAACTGTTATTAATAGCTCCTGTGACAGAGTCCACTTTATCAATAAAAAAGTGAAGAAAAACCTCACATGTTGTAAACGAATCATCTGTTATAGTCAGAGTGCATGGGTTTATAAAAGTTAATTGTGTTAAATAGCACTCAAGGACAGTAACTACTGCTGGAAATAATATCAGAGATACTGAAATTTTGCCTTTTACACGGTGCTCTGGTAATCAGCAAGACAGTCCCTGAAAATTTCCACAGATGCATATAATTTGTCCTTTTTTCATCTCCGTTCAGCCTGCCTGACCCGTGGCCTAATGGCACGGGTAGTGTCACTTAAGCCCCATTTCCACCAGTATCGCCTGGGCTTTACTTTTTTTTACTTGTTTCGGTTTTTCGCCATTTCCACCCAAGTCCTCACGGTTTAACCGTTACGATTTTCGGACCTGTTCAGAGGCAGGGTACAGGCGAGCGAAAAGCGAGGTGTGAATTGACGTCAATCGACTGCTAAACGCTGATTGGTCAGGGCGTAACGTCACCAAACGCGTCCGTTTGTTTTCTGTTGAAGCTACACGTCCGCCATTTGTAATTTCAGCGAGTAACCGCGGTGACTGGATTCAAAATTGTGTTCTCATATAACGATGTCCACGCGCAAGTTTATTCCATGAACAAACGAGGAGGTGCGGACTTTTCTGTCCCTCGTAGCCGATGACTACATCCAGAGCGAGTTGGTGGGGCAACTTGCAATGAAAAAATATACCAGGAAGTGTCCGGCCTGCTATTATTGGCAGAGAATTTTGGACTCGACACGGCGACGGAATTGGAAAACGGTGACGGTGAGTGTTGTTTTGTTATTGTCCGTCTTCTTGCCTTTCGGTCAAAAGCGCACTTTATTTTAGCAATAAAGAAAGTTGTTTGATTGTGGGCAATTGTGGTGATGGCTAGCCCGCTAATAGCTAGCTACCTCTGTACCTTGCTGCTACCTGGCATCAAGCTGCTGAATCGCGCTTTTATTTCAGTATTCACGTGAACAAAACGCTGACGTAAGCTTATTGTATTCTGGTTAAGAAGTTTTGTGTTTGCGGTACATGTTTCACTTTGTTTGTGAGCGTTATTGTGTGTTTTTTTCCTTCTATACACAGTTTTCAAATCCCTTGGGTCCGCCTCACTGGACTGCCCCGGCATCTCCCAGTCAAGTGCTGGTAAGGCACAACAAACTGAAAATTACCACCCGGTTGTTTTTATATGTGATTGTTTTCTATAGACGCATAACAAGGAATTTAAAATGTCTTTCTACGTTTATAAAAATACTAGATTCAGGGGTGTTCATAGCCACAGTGGCCCAGTGTTATAGGTGTGTTGGTGGTGAAATACTGTTGTATTTTCACAAAAAAAAGGAGCACATGTACAGACTTCAAATCAAAATGCTTGATTGAAATTCTTCAAGTCAGCTAACACTATTAACCCATTCTGATTTATGAGGCCACAGTACAAAGAAATTCTTTTAAAAATAACCCATTAAATCAAAATACTTTTTACAATTAATCCTTTTTGAAATGAAGGGGGGCCTAACCACATCACCACAGAAGTTTCTTATAGTCCACTCTACTGAGGGGCAACAACATGACAGTTGAGCTTAAATACAGCAACGAAGCATCCCACCACAGGCTTTCAACAGTTTAATTCCATAATATTTTTTCTGACATGTTTTGATCCGGTGTTATCTAAATACAATGACTTCTGTCTTTCATATAGGCAAGCTGAAGAGGTCCATCAACATTGCAGACCTTGCATCACTGATGGCCCAGAATCATGCTGAGGAGATGCGGATCCATGAAAGGATGCTCGAATAGCGCGAAAGACACCTGCAGTTAGCCGCATTAAGAAGGGATGAGCTGACAGAGACGGCTTCCTTCCACGGAGCCTTCCGAAACCATTTTGGCAGTCTGCTCGAAGTACTGAAAGCTCCCCATTTGTTAACATGTTTTGGGAATATTTGTAATGTAATAAAATGTTAGTCTTTTGGATAAAAGTGTGGTTTGTATATTATAACACTGGATGATAAAGGCGAATAATTACATACACATTCCATTGCCTCATATGACCCTAATCCTGCTGTTCAGCCATAAAGGTGTCAAGATTTTTAATGGTAATGTAATTGTTATTGTTAAATTTAATAAATATTACCACTGCTGTATCCATTGCTCTACATTGGGTACAGTTTTTAAGTAAAATTGTAAGCAGTTGCACAGGTGTAATTTACATTCAGCAGTAGACACTGATAAAGGTGAAAGTCGAATTGGGTAAAAGGTAAGTACATTGTGAATTGAATGTTATATCGGCATTCCAAATTCAGAGAATTCCAATAAATTATAAGCAGTCTAGTATAATATAAAGCAAAAATACCCATACATGTAAACCCAAATATAACATTTTCGATGTTGTAAACGTTGACATGTATATGATAAACCTAT
Organism: Pholidichthys leucotaenia; assembly: GCA_020510985.1. Taxonomy (NCBI): domain Eukaryota; kingdom Metazoa; phylum Chordata; class Actinopteri; order Cichliformes; family Pholidichthyidae; genus Pholidichthys; species Pholidichthys leucotaenia. The sequence continues at coordinate 356,073,162 of CM035843.1, read as the reverse complement.
GCAATTGTGATTCAATAGATCCATAGTGATCTTTGGTTTGAAAAAGAAAATTATAATTTGGTGTTGGCAGTGTGACAATGTCAGTGTATTTAGTAGGATTAAAAAAAGTTTCATCATAAAATTTCTAGGTTCATTGGCAATTCCATCAAACCAAAAGTGAGTTGTCTAGCTGCAGCATATTTTTTTTTTTTTTGAGTCATTTCTACGTTGTTTTAGTGTGTAATTAGCCACCACTGAACAGATAACCCTTATAAATAACAATAGATGGGAAAAATGATACACAATGGGCCTAGATTTGGATTGGCTTTTTTTATAATATCAATTATTTGGTAAGTTAAAGTTAACTGGAAGTATAACAAGTTTCCACATATAATTCCAAGGTCAATTGGCAATTCCATCAAATCAAAAGTGAGTTGTCTAGCTGCAGCATTTTCTTTGCAGTCATTTTCTACGTTGTTTTAGTGTGTAATTAGCCACCACTGAACAGATAACCCTTATAAATAACAATAGATTGTACAATGATACTCAAATGATACCCAATACAAAAAATGGGCCTAGATTTGGGATTGGCTTTTTTATAATATTTTTAATTATTTTGTAAGTTAAAGTTAACTGGAAGTATAACAAGTTTCCACATATAATTCCAAGGTCAATTGGCAATTCCATCAAACCAAAAGTACGTTGTATAGCTGCCGCTTTTTTTGGGAAGTCAGTTTATCATCAGTGTATCATTATTACACAATATACAAAATGGGTCTAGATTTGGATTGGCTTTTTTTATAATATAAATTATTTGGTAAGTTAAAGGGGTTTAGGATTAAGCTTCTGCATAATTTTAAATTACCCCGGTGTTTCAGCATTTAATTAACCGTCTGTTAACATTTAACCGTTTTGAACAACAGAGGCGACGTAGTTTAAAAGTGCACAACATTTTATTTAAAAAAAGACGTTTGACATATGTATGCACATGAACACAGAACAAATGAAATGATCTCTGAATGATCTCTGCTTCATATGCAGCTGCTTCAGATTCCTCTTGGGCAACCGCTATTCTCCTCTCCTGCTCCAACGTGTGTTGTCTCAATCCACGTCGTCTTCTCCTGTAAAATTCTCTTGTCTCGTTAAAGACATTCATTGTGTTAAAAACCGTGGAAATCCTCCGCTCGTAATCCGCTATTTTTTTCTGTGTTGTTGAGGAGTCAGTCTCGTCCTTTATACGTCAGCAGTGTAGCGCCACCTCGATCCCGCCCACCCCAGCAATTCTCGGCTTTCCGCGGTTGTGATGGAGGCGCAGCCGCGGGAGAAACAAGTAAAAAAGAAAAGAAAAGAGTAGCGCAGAACTATATAGTGGAAATGTGGCATTAGCCAGGGATCTGTTTTCGGTTTAGCCGATTTAAGCCGAAATGGGGCAATAGAGTCCAAAATCCCAGAGCAGGTAGTATGAAAGGAGGAAAGAATCTTATCCAGATGGGAAGGGGAAACGAGTCCATTCAAGGCAAAAAACTGTGAATCCCTAAAAGCAACAGAAAACTCCTCTGGCGTTGAAGAAGTGATGATGCGACGCCAGCATGATGGAGCCACAGGCTTGCTGGGTGATGAAGGGGTCAACAATTCAAAAATGATGGGGAAATGATCTGAGATGACAGACTCAGAAATTTCTTTGAGAGAGATTAAGAGCCCAAAAGAGATAACAAGGTCCAGAGTATGACCAAGACGGTATGTTGGTTTGTCCGCTAAAATATTTAAATTAAATGTCGCCAACAGTCTTTTAAAATCAGATGCCAGCTTATCAGTTGGGCAACAGACATGAATATTAAAGTCCCCGCAGATCAAAAGTTGATCATATTTTGGCATAACATCTGCCAAAAATTCAGAAAACTCATTAATGAAGTCCTTGTTATATTTTGGAGGGTGATAGACAACAGCAAACAACACAGGACTTGTGAGATCCACCACAAATAATTGCAGCTCAAAACAGAAATAAGCATTTGTGGAGAGAAGGCGACATTTAAAACTATCGTTAAAAACAGAAGCCAGACCCCCACCCCGACCAGATGCTCCTGGGGAGCTGAAGAAAGAACAGCCGGGAGGGAGGAGTTCAGAGAAGGCAGTGGTCTCACCTGGTTTAACCCATGTTTCTGTCATCAGAAAAAAATCCAAGGAATGCGAAGTAAAAAAAGTCATTTAGAATAAAAGTCTTGTTTGCGATGGATCTGGTGTTAATCAGAGCCATGCGAATCAAACATTGATCAGCCTGCTGGGAAGCACAACTGACTGTGTGAAGATTCTCCAGTGCACAGCTCCTACGAATCCACACGGGCCGGCGGCAGGGAAGTGGGTATCCAGCCTCTGGGACAGTCGGCAACAGCCATCGGTAGTGATAATCCATGGATCCTCGTGCGTCAAAATCGATACGCTTCCTGGAGAGCTCAGTCAGCAGTTGACGAGGGTTGCGAGTTGAAGAAGAAGCCAGGTAAGCCCTCAGTCTGCATGATAGTCCGCCTCTCCGACCTTGTCTTTTGCGGCGTCTCTTGTGGTGGCTGTTACGAAACAGCCCGCTGGGTGCACATCTCAGATAGGGTGGTATAGACGCCAACAGAGGCAGAGGAAGCTGACCATTAAATTCATAGGTCAAGAATTTGACCACAGAATTGCAAATATTTAGGAGAGTCAGGCGATCATAAACCAGTAGCGATGACACGTTTTGAGCTAGAAACAATAAAAAGACAACTAAACACATAAGACATAGCACAGGTAGACGTCCAGCCACACACAACGGCGCCATCTTGCCCGAGGTTTCCTTGCGGATTGGCTCCGGGATCCGTCAAAAATAGACTTGTTGAGTTTCATTAGTGAACCGAATCTGGGTTCTGCAGTGGTCCGGACCTGCTGGGGATTAGAAAATTGACGAGAATGGGAAGTATTTGTTGTTGAGTCCGGATCGCAGCCGTAACGGACTGCATCTCCCTCACTTCACAGTGACTAGAGACCAGGTGGAGAAACAGCTGGAGAGACTCCGTCAGCGGCGGGCCCTGATGGCATCTCCACCAGGACCCTGAGGACCTGTGCCAACCAACTAGCTCCAGTACTGAAACACCTGTACAACCTGAGCCTGAGTCTGGAGAGAGTACCGGTGCTGTGGAAAATATCCTGCCTGGTTCCTGTCCCCAAGGAGTCATCTCCATCGGACCTGAACAACTATCGACCAGTTGCCCTCACATCTCATGTGATGAAGGTCCTGGAGAGACTGGTCTTAGCCCACCTGAGGCCGCAGGTGAAGACGTGGCTGGACCCTCTGCAGTTTGCATATCAGCTCCATTTAGGAGTTGAAGATGCTGTCATCTACCTGCTGCAACAAGCCCATCTGCACCTGGATCGTGGAGGAGATAATGTGAGAATCACTTTTTTTTGATTTCTCCACTGCCTTTAACACCATCCACCCACTGCTGCTGGGTGAGAAGCTGCAGGTGATGGGGGTTGACAGCTCTGTGATCTCCTGGATTACTGACTACCTGACAGGCAGACCACAGTTTGTCCGGCTGGGCAGTGTCTTGTCTGGAGTGGTGGCTAGTGATGCGGGAGCTCCACAGGTGACTGTGCTCTCTCCTTTTCTCTTTACCTTATACACCACTGACTTTCAGTACAACACAGAGCCATGCCACCTGCAGAAATTCTCTGACGACTCAGCTGTTGTGGGGTGTATAAGAGGTGGAGAGGAGGGGGAGTACAGGGCACTGGCAGACAGATTTGTGGAGTGGATGGCGCAGAATCACCTGAGGTTGAATGTCAGCAAGACCAGAGAGATGGTGATTGACTTCAGGAAGAAAAGGACACATTCTCAGCCATTGCAGATTAGGGGGGAGGATGTAGTAGTGGTTGAGGACTACAAATATCTGGGTGTCAGGATCAGCAGCGGGTTGGACTGGAGATCCAACACTGATGCTGCGCACAAGAAGGGGATGAGCAGACTACTTCCTGAGGAAGCGGAGATCTTTCAACGTGTGCAGCAGGATGCTGGAGCTTTTCTACCAGACCGTTGTCGTCAGCGCCATTTTCTTTGCTGCTATCTGCTGGGGTAGCAGGATCAGGGCCAGAGACACCAACAGACTTGACAAGATTATCAAGGGGGCTGGCTCTGTAATTGGTCTCAGACCGGAGACCTTTGAGACAGTGGTGGAGAGGAGAACACTAAATAAACTGTGATCCATCATGGACAATCCTGATCACCCCCTCCACCACACACTGGATTCTCATGTTTGGATCCTTCTTTCATCAGTCAGGAAACAGGAGATGAAGTTTTAGTAATCTCCTGCCATGATCGTGTTTAGTGATGTGGGATGATAGGAGTAGTTGTCTGCTAGTTGCTGAAACAAAACTAAATATGACTGTTATGGGACTTCCGGTTATGGCTGCCACGTAGGACGGACGTGTCTCGCTCTGCTCTGCTCCTGGAGAAAAAAATCGGCAAATAACTCTCTCATTTGGGACAGAACGTATCCCAGCATTTGGGCGAGGATATGTCGGCGAAGCCTAAGGCTGGAAAACCAGGAAAAGGAAAAAGCGAGCCGCCGAAACAGTCCAAATTAACGGACTTTCAGGTCTGTGACGCAGTAAACAAAACTCCATATATGGCGGAGGCGGCTGGCAACGCTGCGATTTCTGCGGGGAATGGCGCAGATGCGCTGATGGCTGCCATGAGTTCAATGAGAGCGGACTTTTCCTCTAGATTTGATGGGATTATGACAGCGTTGGAAGGAATAAGAAAGGAATTGGGTGACTGTGTAGAACGAACGGCGCAGATGGAGCTCCGTCTCGCTAGTGCTGAAGATGACGTCACCCGTCTTCAATTAAAGGTGCGCACTTTGGAAAAAAAAAAATAAATCTCTGGAAGATAATATTTTGGATTTGGAATCTCGGTCGAGACAGAATAATTTGAGGCTGGTGGGTCTTCCAGAGGAATCAGAAGGTCGGGACGTATGTTCCTTTCTGGAAAAGTGGATTCCGGAGGTGCTGGGCAGCGAGGAGTTGCAATCAGCAGTGGTTCTGGAAAAAGCGCATCGTATTGGCCCACGGAGAGATAAGGGACCGCCGAGGACCTTAATTATGAAGTTTCTTAGCAACAGAGACAGGATGAAGATCTTCAACGCTGCACGCGCTAAAGGAGAGATTAAACACCAGGACCAGCAGGTGCGGTTCTACCCAGATTTGGCTACAGGAATCCAGCAATTGAGGAAGCAGTTTGATCCCGTACGTAAGGAGCTGCGCAACCTTGGGATTCGTCATGGTGTAATCTATCCTGCGAGACTGCTGACCACGTATGAGGGCAGAACCCACATCTTCAAGACCCCAGAGGAGGCGCAGGAGTTCATCAAGAAGATCAAAGAAGAAGAAGAGACTGGTGGGAGCTAAGCATGAACAAAATATAAGGTAGAATAATTAAGCATTTGCACAGGCATCTGACTGACTTGAAGTAAATAGTAAGTTTACAAAATATAGATTGTATTATATATTAAAAAAACAAAAAAAAAAAAAACTATGATGTACAAAGTTGTTAAAAATTTTGGAGTTAAGTTGGAAAACTACAGAGGAGAGTTAATGTTACGTCATTAAAAGCAGTAGAGTTAGGGTGATTGGGAGGATGAAGAAGGAGTGGCTTAGGCTGTCCCCCGTGGGTGTGGAACGGTCGATGGCTATATCGGGAGACAGAATTTTTCTTTTGATTTTGGGGGGTTTGCCACAAGTGTGGGAAGGGGAAATTTGTTTGTGTGTAGTTTGTAGGATGAATGTTCAACCACTCATGTTTTTGCTTCTCTGTATGAGCATGTTTACACTGCAAGGTAATCCCAAACTCTCTATTGATCATGGACCAAAGTGTTAATCTTAATTTAACTTCATGGAATTGCAGAGGTCTACAAAATTTAAAAAAACTTAAACAAGTTATGAATAAAATAAAGGACATGGGTTCAAGAATTGTGTTTTTACAAGAAACTCATCTGATAGAGGAGGATGTTAAAAGAATTAGGAGCAGATGGCAGGGAAGTGTATTCACCTCTTCATTTTCATCCCGAGCCAGGGGAGTTATGACTCTCATACATAAATCAGTTCCTTTTCAAGTGAAAAATGTAATTGGAGACAAATTTGGAAGATATGTAATCATTCAAGGCTCTTTGCTATTAGAAAATATAAATCTTGTGAACTTATATGGTCCCAATATAGATGATCAGAAGTTCTTTGCTAATTTATTTCTCATCTTATCATCACTTACAGGGCAACATATAATAGCAGGGGATTTTAATTGTACATTGAATCCAGGTGTGGATAGATCAACAGGACTGGATTGTACGCACATTGGATGTAGGATGACTATTAATCATTTTATGAAAGAATTGAGATTGTTAGATATATGGAGAGAAATGAAACCACAAGTTAAAGCCTATTCTTGTTATTCCAGTACCTACAAGACATTCTCACGTATTGATTATTTTTTGATTTCCACAGAATTAAGGTCCAAGATTCAAAACTGCTTTTATGATAACATCGTGATCTCTGATCATGCACCCTGTTGTCTAATATATGTAGATAAAAAATTGACAAAGGAATCAGGTAGATGGCAATTTCAGCATAAATGGCTTCAGGATGAGGAATTTGTCAAGTATATAGAAAAACAGAGACGAGTTCTTTGACATCAATACTACACAAACATCAGCATGTGTAAAGTGGGAGGCTTTCAAAGCTTTTATTAGGGGACATATTATTAGTTATACAGGATCAAAATCTAAGAAGACTCGAGAGGAGAGAGCTAAATTGGAACATAAAATAAAAAATCTTCAGGAAAAAGTGTATGCAGGAAGTGACCCAAGGTTGGAGAATGAATTACTGATTTTGAGAGCTGAATACGACAAAAAATCAGCGAATAGAGCTGCCTCGAGTCTTCTAAGATTGAAACAATCTTTTTATGAACAAGGTGAAAAATCAGGAAAATTATTAGCATGGCAGATTAAACAATTGGAAATTAAAACACCAATTACCAGTATTATAAGTAATGGACAGGTAGTTATAGATCCTTTAGAAATTAATAGAGCCTTTAGAGATTACTATGAAAAATTATATGATACCAAAAATGAACCTGATTTAACAAAACTAAATGGGTTTTTGAACGAACTATCTATACCGTGTATTCCAAATGAAAACAGGGAGATATTGGAGTCTAAAATTAGTCAAGAAGAAGTTGGGCTAGCCATTGATAATATGAAATCAGGAAAAAGTGCAGGACCAGATGGTCTTCCAGTTGACCTTTATAAAAAATTTAAGAATAAATTAATAAAACCTTTTTTGGAAATGGTTTTAGAAGCATTTCAAAATAATAATTTACCATCATACATAAATAATGCCTTAATTATACTGCTGCCAAAACCAGGTAAGCCCTCTAATAAATGTGAAAATATGAGACCAATAAGCCTATTAAACGCCGACCTTAAGATAATCTGTAAAATTTTAGCAAGACGAATACAAGAAATTTTACCAAATATTATTAATCGAGATCAGAATGGCTTTATAAAGGGTAGACAAGGCTTCCATAATGTAAGAAGACTATTTAATATTATTTATTTTAATAAAGAAGCACCGGATACAGCTCTCCTATCATTGGACGCCGAAAAGGCCTTTGATAGAGTTGAATGGCCCTTTCTTTTTGAAGTCCTACAAAGGTTTGGACTTGGAAATAATTTCATAAAATGGGTTCAAATAATATACAATAATGCTACAGCAGAAATCCTAACAAATAACAATATTTCAAAACCAATAAAAATCAATAGAGGATGTCGACAAGGCTGTCCACTTTCACCTTTACTGTTTACTATGGCAATTGAACCTTTAGCGATAGCGATACGTTTACATTCACAAATATATGGAATTAAAGTTGGACCAACAGAACATAAAATCTCCCTGTACGCCGATGACATAATTTTGTTTATGTCGAATCTAAAAAAATCAATTCCAACCTTGTTGAATTTAATAAAGAATTTTGGGGAAATATCAGGATATAAAATAAATAAAACTAAATCTTCAATATTAATGCTAAATGAGACCCAGAGAAATTACCCAGCCCCTGAGGTAAATCAATTCAATGTTGTAAATCAGTTTAAATATTTAGGAATCCAAATTATGCCTAAGCTAGAATCAGTCGCCAGTGTCAACTATGAAGCCTTAATGTCAGATATCAATGAGTTAACTCAGAGATGGATGTCACTACCAATGTCGATGATCGGGAGAATCAATATACTTAAAAGTAATATTTTACCTAAAATACTTTATTTATTTCAATACATTCCCTTATCACCACCTTTAGATCTATTCTCAAGAATAAAAAAAAAGTTAGTGGAATTTATATGGAACAACAGGAGGGCTAGATTACGTTTGTCTTTATTATATTTACCATTTGATCGTGGAGGTCTGAAATGTCCAAATTTTATGTTGTATTATTGGTCGGCACAACTGAGGTCTATGACATATTATTTTTCATCAAATGATCTCCCTCACTGGACTGAAATGGAATCATACAATTTACCTTTACCTCTTCCCATATTCATATACTCAGATTCGGCAAAAAAATTACAAAAACAAGTTAAAAATCCATTTGTAAAGCATATGATCAAAATATGGTGTGAAGCTAAAAACTATTTAAAAGAACCACAGTTATTGTCACAATTTAGTCCAATATGGGGTAATCAATATTTTAAACCAGGGAGAGCGGACGCTGTATTTAAAGTATGGAATTTAAAAGGGATACAAAAGATTCAGGATTTATATTTGCCATGTGCAGACAACATAATGTCTTTTGAAGAGCTGAGGATCAAATTTAATCTCAATAGAACACATTTTTTTAAATATCTTCAACTTAGAAACTTTATTCGATCAAATCAAAATAAAGCTCTCACTCGACCTATTTATTCATCCTTGGAAAAAATGATGATGAAAGATAGTAAAAGAAAGGGTATTATTTCAGAGTTTTATAACTCACTGACACTATCTTCAAGTGAAAATTCACTGAAAAGATTAAACTACTGGAAAGAAGATCTGCAAATTGAAATTTCAGAGGAACAATGGGAATTGGCTTGTACAGAAGCTCAAACCAAATCAATAAATGCACGCCTTAAATTGATACATTTCAAATGGTTAATGCGGATGTATGTTACACCGGAGGAGTTAAATAGATATAACAAAAATATACCAGATACATGCACAAAATGCATGGAAAGTAAAGGAACCCTATTTCATTGTTTATGGGAATGTAGATTAATAAGAATGTTTTGGGAAGAGGTGAGGGTAACAATTGAAAAAATAATCTCAAAACAAATCATATTGAATCCTAAACTGTTTTTGTTGGGTCTGTACCCAGAAAAGCATAATTTTAATAAAAGTGAAAGAACATTCATAGACCTCAGTTTGCTTAATGCCAAAAAATGTATTGCACTATTATGGAAAAAGACTCATAGACCAGATGTGACTCAGTGGTTAAGACAGATGTTAACAAACCTTCCATTAGAAAGAATAACATATATACTAAAATCAAAGGAAACTGTGTTTGAGAATATATGGAGACCTTTTATTGATTATGTAAAAAATTTAAACATAACTCTTGAAGAAGAAGGTGAATGATGTGTGTGGACCTTGTAAATTCCAAACTGGTGAACATAATATGTATACTTAGGTATTGGATTGTCTAGACTAAACAGAGGAGCATTGTTGAAGACTTGATTTTGTTGGTGGTTGTTGGTGTTTTTAGTGCATTTTTTTTTTGTAGTACTTTAGTGTTAGTGTTTGATTGTTTGTATCATGTTTGTTAAAAAAAAAAAAAAAGGTTCAATAAAGATATTGTGGAAAAAAAAATATGACTGTTATTATACGACAGCCGACAACTTCAATTATGTGGAAAATCATTCATTCATTCATCTTCTTCCACTTAATCCTTTTCGGGTCGCGGGGGGGCTTGCATGTTTTTGGCATGTGGGAGGAAACCGGAGTAAACCCACGCAGACACGGGGAGAACATGCAAATTACACACAGATCATTGTTGGTTGGGAGCTGGGATCAAACCCAGGATCCCCCGGCCAAGGGTGAGTTGCTCTGCTGCCGCAGTGCCAACCACTCTGCCACCGCGCTGCCCATCACTCAATGTAATCCTCAATATTGCGGGACGAAGCAAACTGGATTTCCTTAGATAGGAGCTCCTTCTTGATGTAATCATATTCCTTTCTGCATTTCATCAGACTGGCAATCAAATCAGGAAAGAAAAACAGGTTAATCATCATTCAAAATCCCCTTTTTCTGCGCAGAGCGTCATGCAGCAATATGAAGTATTGCATCCCGATCTTGATATTTAAGCAGACATATTAAAATAGGTCTTGATTTTTGATCTCCAGAAGGTCGGGGTTCACAGACTCAATAGGCACTTTCTATCATCAGAGGCTCAGTAAAGTGCTCTTGTCCGAAAATGGTTGGAACCCAGTTGGCAAAAAATTTCACTGGATCATTACCTTTACGCTTTTCCAGAAGGTTTATAATTCGTATGTTATTGCGTCAACTGAAGTTTTCCAGTTGGTCCACTTTTGCCATTAAAAACTCATTTTCCTTAAGCAACTTGAGCACACGTGAATTCAAGTCCACCAGCTGGTCCTCCGCTGTACTGATACGATTCTCTACTTCTTCTACACAAGAGTTCAACTTATCAAACATATTTTTCAGCTCACATATAGACTGATTAATCTCTGCAGTTTTAGAGTCAAGTTTAGAGTAAAGGGCCTGGTTGTAGTTTCTTATCTCTCGAAGAATCAGTGAATCTCCGTTGTTCAGTTTGTTTGATGTTGTTGCTGCCATCTTAGTAGCTCCTCGTCCACCTGTCCCCACTGTAGCCATCTCCACAGGTGCCCAAAGTAACTCACAGACTGAGTTTTGTTGTTTATTCTTAGATCTCAAGTCCATATCGTAGTTATCTGACCCGTTAAAAATAAATTAGGGTGTTACTGAAAGTATTAGTAGAGGTAATTAAGGAAACCCCTTTACCAGCATCTTCTCAAGCACTGCTACATCGCCGCCCCCCCGCCTGTCGGCACTGAAAAATGGCAATTCCTCCTTTTCCTTGAAACGACACCATTGTTGTTGCTACAAAAAAAAAAATATGCATTGCTCTTGTGTTTATAGCTGGTGAACAAACTGGCATGTTAGCGCTTTTACGCTACCCATAGGGCTGAGGCAACACTACAAATGACAGTTGTGCGTATGTGTCAACCGCTTGGCCTGGTAGATGAAAAAGTGAAGCATATACAGAGCCGCAGACCAAGTGGACCAGAGAGGAAATGCAGCACGAATCCAGCTTTAACTCCAACTGCTCCAGTGGAGCTGCTCAGTGGCCACAGGTCAGTCTGTGGTTGTACTGGGCAGCTTCCTGGTGTGAATGTGTAACTGCGTGAGTGTGAACAGGGCATCCTTGAAAAAGAGAGGTTGCCTCTCAATGGAACTACCCTGTATAATGGTTTAAAAAAAAAAAACTGAAAAACAATTTTTGTCATGATGTACTTGTACACAATAGCATTTACACGGATAAAACAGATAAAATACGAGTAGATAAAAGAAAAATAGTAACACTAAAATGTTAAAAACACTAGGACAAAAGGGCAGATGATGTAAAAAGGGTGTCTGATGGACTGACTGGTTAAAGACAATGTTAGAAAAAGATAACTTTCGGAAAAATATAAAATTAAAAATAATGATATGTTGTCTTTAAAAATACTGTGTGGGACATTTACAATCTTGGCCTTTATTGGCACCTTATTTACTTTTACTGTTGATGAAAGGAAAATATGCAGAAATGCTATGGAGTACCTTAAAAAAATTGCACTATTCAGAGAGTTTTAGTGCATCAAAATCAGTGTTTCCAACTGTAATTAGTCACCACTAGACTCCCTAAGAACTTCCTAATTGAGTCTTTTTCAACACGAAATTTCATTAACAGGCTAATTGGTAATAGGCTAACAACCTGTGGCGGTTTGGGAAAACCCCCACAACACACAGGGACAGACAGCTCGCTACTCCTGGGTTTTTTCCGCTGCATGCTGTGATCTAATCTGCCATTTATGCATTTCACTGCTGTGAGGTTAATGTGCCATCCATGCATTGTGTTCATGCATCCTGTCTGTGCCTCTCATATGCAAATGCTCATATCGACCCATGTGAATGCTTTGATGTATTGTTGTAGCTCAGTATATAAGCTGTCTGAATTTCATGTTCAACCTCTCACTTCTACAACGGCTGCTGCTGGACACAGACTTTGTGTCCCTTCTCTGAGAGCCTGAGGATCCCGCTCCGGCCTGCACACACTTGGGCCGGAGCGGGGATCCTGTGACGGCGGTGTGATTAATAAAACCTGCTTAAAACCTCAGCATCGCTGCCTTATTTTATCATCCGCCGCACTGGTGACCCGACGCTGAAACGAGCACGCTGCCAGCGAATGCAACACCCGGCGGTGATTCTCCGACGACAAACGAACGCGGCAGCCTGACTGATCTGCCCTCCCTTCTGCTTCAGGGAGACCTCAACGCGGAGTTTCCAGGCGAAACTCCCCGGAGAACACCCACGACCGGGAAAGCTGAGCAACGTTTCATGGTGAGATCTGCACGCCTAGATCGGCACATCCACGCTGGACCGGCCGCGCTCACAGCCCCTCCACACGAGAGCGCATGCACCTCGTCCCCTCTCCACGACGGCAATCCCCATGGCCGACGGAGCACACGTGGACCTGAACGCACCATGACCGAGCGAGTGACAGAGCGTCTACTTCCCTTCACCGCTCCAACACACTGAGCAGGGATGATTAAGCTCCCTGACCCTGGTTCTCCTCTCCAGCTGGCCCACCCATCACGGAACCCCAGCGCACGCACCGGGGAGTTACGGGGACGGTGCACCACGCACGGGACAAATACGGCTTTTCTGACCGCCTTCCTTCTGCTGCACATTGGCCCTTCAGGCTTGCTCATTCACCTGAGGCACGCAGCTTGCTCACTGGATTTTATGGTCTTAGCCACGGCACACAAGGGAAATTCAGCGGTTTGCGGTTCCTGAGAGCTTTAAGGTTGTGCCCGCACCTAAAGCCAACACGCCAGTCCCTCTGTTCTCATCACAGCCGCCACGCAGCCTCGTCTTTTCTTCATGGCCGCTATTAATCCTTGCAGGACTTAATCGCGGGAGGAGCCATTGACTAATTTTTCTTCTTGTGGACCTCTGCACGTTCAACGGGACAGCCCTTTGACATCGCGGACCCACAAGCAATTTTTGCGCGGCCCGGACGTTTTCATCGTCTCCGGCCGGCTTTTACTACCCTCCACCCCCCTCCACAGAGCTTTTCCCTGCTCGCTGCCCAAGCTGCACTATCGAGGTCTCGGCCACCTGCCGAGCCCTCTGGGGGGGAGCTGTGGCGGTTTGGGAAAACCCCCACAACACACAGGGACAGACAGCTCGCTACTCCTGGGTTTTTTCCGCTGCATGCTGTGATCTAATCTGCCATTTATGCATTTCACTGCTGTGAGGTTAATGTGCCATCCATGCATTGTGTTCATGCATCCTGTCTGTGCCTCTCATATGCAAATGCTCATATCGACCCATGTGAATGCTTTGATGTATTGTTGTAGCTGAGTATATAAGCTGTCTGAATTTCATGTTCAACCTCTCACTCTCACTTCTACAACGGCTGCTGCTGGACACAGACTTTGTGTCCCTTCTCTGAGAGCCTGAGGATCCCACTCCAGCCTGCACACACTTGGGCCGGAGCGGGGATCCTGTGACGGCGATGTGATTAATAAAACCTGCTTAAAACCTCAGCATCGCTGCCTTATTTTATCATCCGCCGCATGGAGTACCTTAAAAAAATTGCACTATTCAGAGGGTTTTAGTGCATCAAAATCACTGTTTCCAACTGTAATTAGTCACCACTAGACTCCCTAAGAACTTCCTAATTGAGTCTTTTTCAACACGAAATTTCATTAACAGGCTAATTGGTAATAGGCTAACAACCATGCATAACCGCAGCTAAACATGAGAATTAAAGAAATAACACTTGGATATACAACCGTTAAAATTATACGTTGAGTAGGCAAAAAAATAAATTTAAAAAAAATGAACAGATTTGTTAACAAGCAAGCCTCTTTGCAAACCCATTCTCAACAGCATTCCAGTTTCCCACCCTGCCACGCTTGTTGAGCTGCCCCGAGTCCAATTGACCACAGAAACCCACACAGCTAGGCGGCTAACATTAGCGTCTACAAGACAAAGAATTACAGCGCCATAAATACAACCCCGCTGAACGATTAACCAAAAACTATATTTAACGCGATTTACGATGACGAATTACTACGACTAATACACCAGAAAATGCACGTGAATTATAATAAAACTTACGCTCCAGCGTCTCTCCAACTTCAGCCAGTGAAAGCAGCGTCCCATAGAGAGAACACTGTTGACGAAGCGCTGAGGACGGACCGGCGCCGCCCAGTGGCCGAAACAGGCAACTTCAAATACCTAAAATATTGTGGCGTTTGACGGGTTCACACAACGACGAGAGGCTTTGGAACGCAGCTGGCATTTATTTCGTCACTGCCAAATTAGGCAGAACAGAGGGGAGGTCATTCACACACACGCGCTCACCTCACTCAGGGAGACACAGACGCGGAACCTCTCACAGGCGGGCAAAGCAACACGATCACAGTCAGACTTACAGCACCATTATAATGATACAACAATAACGCTCCCATAATAACAGTCTTTGAATACCCCGCGGCGCAAAGCATGCCGGGAGAATCCCCCCTCCCCGCCTCTGATCACAGCCCCAACGTTACACTATGATTACAATGTAAAGGAACATCTTTTTATAATTTATGATACTCCAGAGCTATGAATTTATTTATTATGTTTGCCAGGCGGACAAAGTGATAAATACAACTTTACACAATCAGGGTGAGTAATCATTAACATGATGTCACACGGCTGCCAGTCGCTATAATAATAATTCATGTTAATTAGAGCCGAAAATTATGTGAATTTGGTGCACTACTGTGCAATAATTGGTTTTACAAACACTGGTAGGAAGGACAAAATGTTTTATCGATTACCTGCAATTATTTTGACCAAGGCCAGTCAACTCGGGAACTATCGGAGAAATGGAGGAGAATTTGGCTTTCCCGTATCAGTAGAGCTGACTTGGCGCCTTCCTCGTACCCCAGCATGCAGGTGTGCTCTGACCATTTTATAAGTTTTGTAGAAATAATTGACAAATTAATAATATTGCTGAAGAGTCTGTGATGCGCTGTGGACATTTTCAGATTCACCTGCCGTCTGTTCTGATTAGCTCAGCTGCTGCCTGCAGCGCACACACTCACAGAGAGCTAAACAGGCATACGCTGAACGGGAACCTTTGTTTGACCATCCTTATTCAGACAATCTGAGGAATCGATCCACCTCCTCCCGTGGGAGGACTGGGGAACGGCTGTCACCCCACACTGCACAGTGGAGTTATGCTACCTGCTGCGCTCTGCAGCAGGGACCGGAGAATCCATCCATCCAGCCATCTTCTTCCGCTTAATCCTTTTCGGGTCGCGGGGGGCCTGGAGCCTATCCCAGCATCTTTGGGCGAGAGGCAGGGTACACCCTGGACAGATCGCCAGTCCCTTGCAGGGCCAACACAGAGAGACAGACAACCATTTACTCTCACATTCATACCTAAGGACAATTTAGAATCCCCAGTTTGAGGCCAATAAGCGACTTTCGCATCTCGGCCCACACCAAGCATCATGGGAACGTGGCTACCAAACACGCTCTATCGATACATTTAATTTATGGAAAGTTCCTGATCTGCAAGCATATTGTATGTGTAGGGGTCTTCCCGGTTGTACCCGCAAACGCAAGGATGAACTAGTTGCGCTTGCATTCGCGGCTACGTTGCAGAAATTGGCCAAAATGGCCCCCCTGTATGCACGCTGACATAGCAGATTTTTTGTTGTCAAAGGACCAAGCACCCTTACTTGCGAGACTCTGAAACAACTACAAAGAAGGTAAGCGAGTGGTTTGACAGCTCAACTTTGGTTTTGTCATTTTGAGTAAATTTCACTACAAGGCATAGCCTGCTTACTTAGATCTATAGGTTGATACTACTATAGTTTAAGTACCACACGTTTTCAATGATTTGCAATTTTATTTTATACCAGCCTACTTATCAATGGCCTTAATTACATGTGTGTGTAGATGAAGCTTCATTACCAATATACAAAGAACTATATCCTAGATCCAGGCCTGCCTGTCCGTACCTACCACTTCAGGGTTTAGACTCGTGTCAGTTAGGCTAGAACCTGAACAATACACAACACTATTTAATTATGTTATAATATACACTTACTGCTTTAATCCAACAATTACGTCTGTCCGGATCCTTCAGCTCCGTAGGGAATGTATATAATGTGAATGGCAGCGAACATGTTCACACGCTGGTCCCGAAGTTACACGCATGTATGCTGCAAGTTTTCTTTTTCCACCCCTCTAGATGATACATGCCGTTCCCACACTTCACTACAGCACAATGTGCACCTGGCATAACAGAGATTTAAAGCTTAAAGCAGACTTTGAGCGGCAATTGTTCAGGTGTGACAGTACTGTTTGTATACAAAAGCAAGCCGGCTACCGGAATGTTTGGTAGTCGTGAACTTTGAACTCACATAGTCCTCACATCCGCACTCGTAATGCGAAAGTCGCTTATTAACCTAACTTTCATGTTTTTGGCATGTGGGAGGAAACCAGAGAAATCCCGGGGTCCACGCAGACACGGGGAGAAGATGCAAACTCCACTCAGATCACTGTTGGTCGGGGGCCCCCCTGGCCAAGGGTGAGCTGCTCTGCTGCCGCAGTGCTAACCACTCCGCCACCGCGCTGCCCAGACCGGAGAATGCAACGCCAAAATATGCAACCATCGGTATCTCATTTTATGACTCTTTCACTCCTTATTTACTGTCATTGCTTTAACTGGATGATTTCAAACCAAACTGTAACAGAAACTGGAGTTGAATGATCACATCCACTGAACTGGCAACAGTTTTTTTCTTCCTGCTGTTTTCCTCTGTACCAGCGGGGACAGCTCTTGTGGACCCATGGCATCACATGGATCTGATTTATGATGAACAAAAAATAAATGCCTAATCTGTGTGTCCGTCCTGTAAATTCACAATTAAAACTAAAAATGCAAATGACAATAAAAGCTATTCAATTTGTATAGCCCCCCGTCACAACAAAAGTCATCTCAAGGCACTAGATATATAAGCACTAATCATAAATAAATAATTCAGAGAAGAGCACCAACGATCAGATGATGCCCTATGAGCAAGCACTAGGCAACAGTGGAGAGGAAAAACTCCCTCATAGGAAGAAACCTCCTGCAGGTGGCTTAATAAGGCTGAAAAAGCTCATAAAAATGCTGCAATCTTAGGTCAAATTAGCCTTGATAGAATTTGCACGTCATATCCGTCTACCTGCATGTTGTTATTATATTATGAATTGTGTTGTCTCTTCTTTCTTCCTTTCTCCCCTCAACCCCCAACCAGTCCTGGCAGAAGATTGCCCCTCCCTGACCTGGTTCTACCAGAGGTTTCTTCCTATAAGGGAGTTTTTGATTCCAGTGTTGCCTAGTGCAGCTCATACGGGATCAACAGATCGTTGGGGCTTTTCTCTAAATTATTTATGATTTCTGCTTATGTATCTAGCGCCTTTAGATGACTTTTGTTGTGACTAGGCGCTATGCAAATAAAGTTGAATTGGACTGAATAAGCCACTTTCCAGCTCAGAGTCAAAAACAAAGTGTGTTGTAACTTAATCACAGACAGAACATGTAATGATACCAGTTAATTACCGGTTCACTTGGAGTAGGCAACCCTGAATAAGTCATCATGGGTCATCAGTAAAAAAAAAAAAATCTAATTCATTTGGGACTTGTGGATGAAAGGGGGTGGGGGTGTTGTTCATTACTGCCATCTGGTGTTACCACTAATCACCTACAATTTCTACATAGTACACCTTTAAAACTACCATGTAGAGCCACTCTTCCACAGCAATGACCTGGGAGTTTCATTCACAAAAATGACTTCCAAGTCCAAAAAAAACCAAACAAAACTTCTCCAACAAAAATGAAGTTCACCTGTCTGAGATCCAAAGACTAAAAAAATATACTTTAAGCATCAACAGCGGAATCAACAGACCAGCAAAAATGAAAGAACACATTGAATTACAGTCACCGGCCACTTTATTAGGTACACCATGCTAGTAACGGGTTGGACCCCGTTTTGCCTTCAGAACTGCCTCAATTCTTCGTGGCATAGATTCAACAAGGTGCTGGAAGCATTCCTCAGAGAGTTTGGTCCAGATTGACATGATGGCATCACACAGTTGGCGCAGATTTGTTGGCTGCACATCCATGATGCAAATCTCCCGTTCCACCACATCCCAAAGATGCTCTATTGGATTGAGATCTGGTGACTGTGGAGGCCATTTGAGTACAGTGAACTCATTGTCATGTTCAAGAAACCAGTCTGAGATGATTCCAGCTTTATGACATGGCGCATTATCCTGCTGAAAGTAGCCATCAGAAGTTGGGTACATTGTGGTCATAAAGGGATGGACATGGTCAGCAACAATACTCAGGTAGGCTGTAGCGTTGCAACGATGCTCAATTGGTACCAAGGGGCCCAAAGAGTGCCAAGAAAATATTCCCCACACCATTACACCACCACCACCAGCCTGAACCATTGATACAAGGCAGGATGGATCCATGCTTTCATGTTGTTGACGCCAAATTCTGACCCTACCATCCGAATGTCGCAGCAGAAATCGAGACTCATCAGACCAGGCAACGTTTTTCCAATCTTCTATTGTCCAATTTCGATGAGCTTGTGCAAATTGTAGCCTCAGTTTCCTGTTCTTAGCTGAAAGGAGTGGCACCCGGCATGGTCTTCTGCTGCTGTAGCCCATCTGCCTCAAAGTTCGACGTACTGTGCGTTCAGAGATGCTCTTCTGCCTACCTTGGTTGTAATGGGTGGTTATTTGAGCGACTGTTGCCTTTCTATCAGCTCGAACCAGTCTGGCCATTCTCCTCTGACCTCTGGCATCAACAAGGCATTTCCGCCCACAGAACTGCCGCTCACTGGATATTTTTTCTTTTTCGGACCATTCTCTGTAAACCCTAGAGATGGTTGTGCGTGAAAATCCCAGTAGATCAGCAGTTTCTGAAATACTCAGACCAGCCCTTCTGGCACCAACAACCATGCCACGTTCAAAGTCACTCAAATCACCTTTCTTCCCCATACTGATGCTCGGTTTGAACTGCAGGAGATTGTCTTGACCATGTCTACATGCCTAAATGCACTGAGTTGCCGCCATGTGATTGGCTGATTAGAAATTAAGTGTTAACGAGCAGTTGGACAGGTGTACCTAATAAAGTGGCCGGTGAGTGTAGGTGTTGCAGCAAATGTTCCACCTGACAGTAAATGACATGAAAACGTAGCATGTGGAGAAAAATGGCCAATAGGCTTGAGAATAATGCTATGTTGTCTAACTTTTTATTATTATTATTATTTTACTATTTTGAAACTGCATTATTTTGAACAATTATGGCATAGAATTAGAGCTGGGTGATAAAACGATAATTATCACAAAATAACTTTTCCTCGACAGAAACATTAAACATTTTTGATAGAACTTAGATAGAACTCATCCGTTCCATGTTTTGACAGACAACACAAAAAGCCAATGAAAATGAGAATACACCACATGGAACCAATCATGTGGCTGGAAGTCACATTCGACTGATGCACACAACAGCGTCCGTAGGTGTGTAGGATCAGCACGCAGCCAGGGCTTAGCCTTAGCACACCTGCAAATGTTTGAGCTAGAGCAGCCGTGTAGGAGACGACAGAAAACATTAATGAAAAGTCCAGTGACAGTGTAACCAAAGAAGACACTAAAATGGACACCGCCCAATGGCAATAGACGAGGAGATTGTTGAAAAGAAGGGTCCAAGGAATTCAGTAATGTGTAGATAGTTGGGCTATTTAAAGTCTGACAAGAAGCAGCTTAGCGTGCACTGCAAACTGTGTCACAGGCACGTTCTCACAAAATCAGGTAACACTACAAATCTTTTTCACCCTCTGAAGCAGTGCCATCCTGTTGAGCACACAGAATGTCGGATTTAAGAGGCTGATTAAAGTAATTGACCCTCGTTACCAACTCCCTGGCTGTAAATATTTCTCCCAGACGGCACTTCTCTAGCTGTACACGGAATGTAGAGAAACTGTTGAAAAAGAGCTGGAGAGTGTGCTATACTTCACTACTACATCAGATTTGTGGTCAAATCGAACATCTGAACCTTATATGAGCCTTACTGCCCACTTCATTGATCAAGATTGGAATCTGAAAAGCAAATGTCTTCAAACTTTCCTGAAGACCATACAGGTGAAGTCATTGCTTTAGGACTGACCGAAGCACTTGCATCCTGGAGACTGAGTGAAGACAAACAAGTCTGCATCACGACAGACAGTGGGACAAATACAGTGAAGGCCACACCACTAAACAAGCGGACACAGCTGCAGTGCTTTGGGCATGTGTTTCACTCAGCTATTGTTAAGTTGATGAGCAGAATATTATAAAATATTTATATTTTATGTCATATAATTATTTTATGTTTTATAATTATTTGAAATACAGTTGTATGTCATGATTTAGGATTTTGAGGAGGCTTAAGTGCAAAGCAACCACTTCAGAAGAACACTCAGACGCAGATGAAAAGTTTACACCACCTTAATGAAAACCCAAACCCTATACAAAGCACGCTAACTTAATGAATATAAACACACACCACAATTAATGAAACCCGCAACCAAGAAGCCAAACTATATACAGGAAAATAATTGCACGCTGGAGCCACATGTGACCTAGAAGGGAAAGGGAAGAGAGGAAGGGTTAATAATGAATATGGCCACTAGGAAATAACTGCTGAGGATATGGATCTTATGGTACAAGCAGAGAGCCCGGCAGTGACTTCAGCATGGAGGAAGAGACGGTGGATTGATGACGGCAAAGAAGGAGGAGGAGTGACTGGAGGACCTGGGTGGAGAAGCCGCTGGAGGCAGCAACAAACCTGAGAGAAGAGGAGGACAAAAAGGTAAGATGACTAGAGGAGATAATGATTTTGCCTAGCAACAAGAACATTAGTTGAGAGGCGACACAAACCCAACGATCCAGCGGAAAGCGCTTCACACACTGGCCCTTAAATCATCATAGGAGTCTGTCGTGGGCGACAATGACTGTTTCATTTAGGTCTGATCAGATTCCTCCGCGCAGCTCTGTTCTTCGGCTTCCGCTGCCAGGAGCTCCTGTCTATATCCATCTTCTTCAGGTTACTTTTTACAGTGTCTTTAAATCTGAGCCTTGGTCTACCCTGATTGCATTTGCCCTCGCATAACTGTGAGTAGAGTAACTGCTGAGGGAGATGCTGGTGATCCATCCTCTCAACATGTCCGAGCCATCTCAGGTTCATCTGTATTAGCATGTCTTCCATTGATGGTAGACCATCTCGTTTCAGCACTTCTATGTTGGTTGTCTTGTCTTTCCATGAGATGTTCATTATGGCTTGAAGGTGTCTCATCATGTACGCGTGGAGTTTCTTTACCTGCACCCTGTAGACAGTCCAAATTTCAGCACCGTACAATAGAGTAGCCAGTACTGTCGCTCTGTACACTTTGCATTTCACACGGATAGACACATGTCGATTGTCCACAGTCTGTCCCTCAAGTTTCCAAACACAGCACTCGCGCTTCCCATTCTGAGAGATAGTTCATCCTCCAGCCTAGCATTCTCTGAAACAGTACTCCCTAGATACTTGAAAGTCTTGCACTTGACTAGTGGCTCTGTACCAATGCTGATCTCTTCTGGTAGTGATGTTGATAACTGGAACTTTGGTGGTTGATAAAGGCACTCTGTCTTCTTGATGTTGATTTTGAGGCTGAATTGGCTAGCTGCTCTTGCAAATTTCTCCACTAAAGACTGCATATCTTCCGCACTGTGTGCAACTAGAGCACTGTCGTCGGCAAAGAGCATTTCTCTTACTACCTTTATCGATGTCTTACTCTTGGCTTTAAACTGTGCCACATTGAACAAGTCTGCTTCTTTCCTTGTTTGAATGTATACTCCTTCTGAAGTGTATTTGAAGGCCACCTCAAGCATGGCTGCCAGATATAGCGAGAAGAGTGTAGGCGCCAGCACACACCCTTGTTTCACCCTGTTGCTTACTGAAAAGTCTTTAGACACTGAACCACTCATTGCCACGTTTGCTTGCATACCTGTATGGAGTGCCTCGATAAGGCTGACAAACTTCTCTGTACAGCCATATTTCTTGAGTACCTGCCAAAGTCCTTGTCGCGATACAGTATTGAAGGCTTTACTGAAGTCGATGAAGACTACATAAAGCGGCATGTTCTGTTCAATACAATTTTCTTGAACCTGTTTCAAGCAGAAAATCATATCCATTGCACTTCTTCCACTTCTAAATCCGCACTGGATTTCCGGTAGTACATTCTGCAAGATGCGTTCATTGAGTCTGTTCAGTAATACACGTAAGAGAATCTTACTAACAGTGGCTAGCAGTGATATACCTCAGTAATTTCCACAATCTTTCCTGTCACCTTTCTTGAACAAAGGCACAATACTTGCATCCTTCCAGTCTTGAGGTACTTTCTGGGAATCCTATATCTCTTGGATGAGCTTGTGCAGGCAGTTGGTCAGCTGAACACCACCAAATTTCCACACTTCTGCTGGAATTCCATCCCTTCCTGGAGCTTTACCATCCTGTGTTGTACTGATAGCTGCCATTAGTTCATCAAGAATTGGTGGTTCATCCAGACTTGATACAACTGGTCGCTGCACAAGAGCTTCTTTAGCCTCTTCAGTGAGATCTCCAGGGTTGTTTATTAGTTGATCAAAGTGGTCTGTAAATCTGTCCAGGATCTTGTCTTTCTCCTGCAAAACCGTTTCACTATCCATAGCCTTTAGTTGGATCAATCCTCTTGGTTTAGGGCTGTAGATTTCTACCAGACCTGTGAAGAAGGTTTTCATGTCCTTCATGTCTGCTGCAGGTTGAAGTTCCTCCACTTTTTCATCCCACCAGTTGGACTTCATCTCTCTGGTGTACTTCTGTAGTACTTCTGTAGTAGTTTCTTCAGATGTTCATCATGCTCATCAAACCAATCTTGATGTTTCCTCTCAGGATGGCCTAAAACATCACTCGCAATCTAATACACCATATCCTTCAGTGTTGCCCATTTCTCTTCTATGTCATTCTCTGAATTGTTGCTGTCCCAGTCTTTCAAGTTTTCATCAGTTTCCTGTGTAAGTTCTTCCTGCTTCTTTTGACCTTTCAGTGCACTAGTGTTTAGCTTCCGTGGTGGCTTCGCACCCGTCCTGCAGTGCCGTTTTCATCTGCAAATCCTTAATCTAGATCTCAGCATAACATGATCAGTACCACAGTCCGCACCTCTCATTGCTCTAGTGTCCAATACATCCCTTATGTCTCTCTGCCTTACTATGATGTAGTCTAACAAGTGCCAGTGCTTGGATCTTGGGTGCATCCATGTCTTCATGTTATGCGTGTGTCCTTGTGCTTAAATAGGGTGTTGGTTATCACAAGGTTGTACTCTGAACATAGTGCATGTAGAAGTTCTCCATTTGCATTGCACTTGCCTACTCCATGACTGCCTAGCACTCCTTTCCATTTCTCAGTGTCTGAACCAACTCTAACATTAAAATCTCCAACGAGTATCAGCCTGTCATCAGTCGGTACATGCCTGATAGTCTCACGTAAATCACTGTAGAACTCTTCCTTTGCCTCCTCTGTGTTGGTCATTGTTGGGGCATACACACACTGGTGAGTGTGGCATACATCTTCCGCTGTAGTTGGAGTCTCATAGTCATTATCCTGTCGTTGATTGGCACTGGTTCCTCATCAAACATTGCTGCTATCTCCTTTCTAACTGCAAAGCCCACTCCTGCTTCTCTCCTTTCTTGAGTTGATTTCCCACTCCAAAAGAAGATGCATCCATGGTCTTCCAAGCTGTCATATCTAGGCAATCTTGTTTCACTAAGTGCAGCTATGTCCACATTGTACCTGTTTATTTCCAAGGCCACAAGCGCAGTCCGTCTTTCTGGGTGCTGTGATATTGATCTGTCCAACAGAGTGCATACATTCCATTCTGCTACACACAAGACTGCTGGTTTCCTCTTCTTTTCTCTTCCTGCTCCTAACTTACTTTTCGTTGCCTGTCGGAGTGTGAACAGGCCAGCACAGACCTTGTTAACCCGGGCGACATCCGAGCCGGTATGAGTTGCTTTCTGACTGACCATTTCATGAAACTGCTTGCAAAGTATTTGAGTACTGCTAGCTTTTGCTGGACTAGCAGTGCATTCTTGGCAGATAGCGGTATTATCAGTGGCAAGGACAAGCCAAGACAAAACTGACTCCAGTATCTGTTGCAGTGACTGACCAGATGATAGGTTTGTTTATCTCTGCTCTTTGTGTAGTGCATGTCACGATGCACCGACTGGCACAGTCCACCACAGATCTTGCGAGAGCAGATATTGTTTTTTTTTTTCCACAATATCTTTATTGAACCTTTTTTTTTTTTTAACAAACATGATACAAACAATCAAACACTAACACTAAAGTACTACAAAAAAAAAAAAAAATGCACTAAAAACACCAACAACCACCAACAAAATCAAGTCTTCAACAATGCTCCTCTGTTTAGTCTAGACAATCCAATACCTAAGTATACATATTATGTTCACCAGTTTGGAATTTACAAGGTCCACACACATCATTCACCTTCTTCTTCAAGAGTTATGTTTAAATTTTTTACATAATCAATAAAAGGTCTCCATATATTCTCAAACACAATTTCCTTTGATTTCAGTATATATGTTATTCTTTCTAATGGAAGGTTTGTTAACATCTGTCTTAACCACTGAGTCACATCTGGTCTATGAGTCTTTTTCCATAATAGTGCAATACATTTGTTGGCATTAAGCAAACTGAGGTCTATGAATGTTCTTTCACTTTTATTAAAATTATGCTTTTCTGGGTACAGACCCAACAAAAACAGTTTAGGATTCAGTATGATTTGTTTTGAGATTATTTTTTCAATTGTTACCCTCACCTCTTCCCAAAACATTCTTATTAATCTACATTCCCATAAACAATGAAATAGGGTTCCTTTACTTTCCATGCATTTTGTGCATGTATCTGGTATATTTTTGTTATATCTATTTAACTCCTCCGGTGTAACATACATCCGCATTAACCATTTGAAATGTATCAATTTAAGGCGTGCATTTATTGATTTGGTTTGAGCTTCTGTACAAGCCAATTCCCATTGTTCCTCTGAAATTTCAATTTGCAGATCTTCTTTCCAGTAGTTTAATCTTTTCAGTGAATTTTCACTTGAAGATAGTGTCAATGAGTTATAAAACTCTGAAATAATACCCTTTCTTTTACTATCTTTCATCATCATTTTTTCCAAGGATGAATAAATAGGTCGAGTGAGAGCTTTATTTTGATTTGATCGAATAAAGTTTCTAAGTTGAAGATATTTAAAAAAATGTGTTCTATTGAGATTAAATTTGATCCTCAGCTCTTCAAAAGACATTATGTTGTCTGCACATGGCAAATATAAATCCTGAATTTTTTGTATCCCTTTTAAATTCCATACTTTAAATACAGCGTCCGCTCTCCCTTGTTTAAAATATTGATTACCCCATATTGGACTAAATTGTGACAATAACTGTGGTTCTTTTAAATAGCTTTTAGCTTCACACCATATTTTGATCATATGCTTTACAAATGGATTTTTAACTTGTTTTTGTAATTTTTTTGCCGAATCTGAGTATATGAATATGGGAAGAGGTAAAGGTAAATTGTATGATTCCATTTCAGTCCAGTGAGGGAGATCATTTGATGAAAAATAATATGTCATAGACCTCAGTTGTGCCGACCAATAATACAACATAAAATTTGGACATTTCAGACCTCCACGATCAAATGGTAAATATAATAAAGACAAACGTAATCTAGCCCTCCTGTTGTTCCATATAAATTCCACTAACTTTTTTTTTATTCTTGAGAATAGATCTAAAGGTGGTGATAAGGGAATGTATTGAAATAAATAAAGTATTTTAGGTAAAATATTACTTTTAAGTATATTGATTCTCCCGATCATCGACATTGGTAGTGACATCCATCTCTGAGTTAACTCATTGATATCTGACATTAAGGCTTCATAGTTGACGCTGGCGACTGATTCTAGCTTAGGCATAATTTGGATTCCTAAATATTTAAACTGATTTACAACATTGAATTGATTTACCTCAGGGGCTGGGTAATTTCTCTGGGTCTCATTTAGCATTAATATTGAAGATTTAGTTTTATTTATTTTATATCCTGATATTTCCCCAAAATTCTTTATTAAATTCAACAAGGTTGGAATTGATTTTTTTAGATTCGACATAAACAAAATTATATCATCGGCGTACAGGGAGATTTTATGTTCTGTTGGTCCAACTTTAATTCCATATATTTGTGAATGTAAACGTATCGCTATCGCTAAAGGTTCAATTGCCATAGTAAACAGTAAAGGTGAAAGTGGACAGCCTTGTCGACATCCTCTATTGATTTTTATTGGTTTTGAAATATTGTTATTTATTAGGATTTCTGCTGTAGCATTATTGTATATTATTTGAACCCATTTTATGAAATTATTTCCAAGTCCAAACCTTTGTAGGACTTCAAAAAGAAAGGGCCATTCAACTCTATCAAAGGCCTTTTCGGCGTCCAATGATAGGAGAGCTGTATCCGGTGCTTCTTTATTAAAATAAATAATATTAAATAGTCTTCTTACATTATGGAAGCCTTGTCTACCCTTTATAAAGCCATTCTGATCTCGATTAATAATATTTGGTAAAATTTCTTGTATTCGTCTTGCTAAAATTTTACAGATTATCTTAAGGTCGGCGTTTAATAGGCTTATTGGTCTCATATTTTCACATTTATTAGAGGGCTTACCTGGTTTTGGCAGCAGTATAATTAAGGCATTATTTATGTATGATGGTAAATTATTATTTTGAAATGCTTCTAAAACCATTTCCAAAAAAGGTTTTAATTTATTCTTAAATTTTTTATAAAGGTCAACTGGAAGACCATCTGGTCCTGCACTTTTTCCTGATTTCATATTATCAATGGCTAGCCCAACTTCTTCTTGACTAATTTTAGACTCCAATATCTCCCTGTTTTCATTTGGAATACACGGTATAGATAGTTCGTTCAAAAACCCATTTAGTTTTGTTAAATCAGGTTCATTTTTGGTATCATATAATTTTTCATAGTAATCTCTAAAGGCTCTATTAATTTCTAAAGGATCTATAACTACCTGTCCGTTACTTATAATACTGGTAATTGGTGTTTTAATTTCCAATTGTTTAATCTGCCATGCTAATAATTTTCCTGATTTTTCACCTTGTTCATAAAAAGATTGTTTCAATCTTAGAAGACTCGAGGCAGCTCTATTCGCTGATTTTTTGTCGTATTCAGCTCTCAAAATCAGTAATTCATTCTCCAACCTTGGGTCACTTCTTGCATACACTTTTTCCTGAAGACTTTTTATTTTATGTTCCAATTTAGCTCTCTCCTCTCGAGTCTTCTTAGATTTTGATCCTGTATAACTAATAATATGTCCCCTAATAAAAGCTTTGAAAGCCTCCCACTTTACACATGCTGATGTTTGTGTAGTATTGATGTCAAAGAACTTGTCTATCTGTTTTTCTATATACTTGACAAATTCCTCATCCTGAAGCCATTTATGCTGAAATTGCCATCTACCTGATTCCTTTGTCAATTTTTTATCTACATATATTAGACAACAGGGTGCATGATCAGAGATCACGATGTTATCATAAAAGCAGTTTTGAATCTTGGACCTTAATTCTGTGGAAATCAAAAAATAATCAATACGTGAGAATGTCTTGTAGGTACTGGAATAACAAGAATAGGCTTTAACTTGTGGTTTCATTTCTCTCCATATATCTAACAATCTCAATTCTTTCATAAAATGATTAATAGTCATCCTACATCCAATGTGCGTACAATCCAGTCCTGTTGATCTATCCACACCTGGATTCAATGTACAATTAAAATCCCCTGCTATTATATGTTGCCCTGTAAGTGATGATAAGATGAGAAATAAATTAGCAAAGAACTTCTGATCATCTATATTGGGACCATATAAGTTCACAAGATTTATATTTTCTAATAGCAAAGAACCTTGAATGATTACATATCTTCCAAATTTGTCTCCAATTACATTTTTCACTTGAAAAGGAACTGATTTATGTATGAGAGTCATAACTCCCCTGGCTCGGGATGAAAATGAAGAGGTGAATACACTTCCCTGCCATCTACTCCTAATTCTTTTAACATCCTCCTCTATCAGATGAGTTTCTTGTAAAAACACAATTCTTGAACCCATGTCCTTTATTTTATTCATAACTTGTTTAAGTTTTTTTAAATTTTGTAGACCTCTGCAATTCCATGAAGTTAAATTAAGATTAACACTTTGGTCCATGATCAATAGAGAGTTTGGGATTACCTTGCAGTGTAAACATGCTCATACAGAGAAGCAAAAACATGAGTGGTTGAACATTCATCCTACAAACTACACACAAACAAATTTCCCCTTCCCACACTTGTGGCAAACCCCCCAAAATCAAAAGAAAAATTCTGTCTCCCGATATAGCCATCGACCGTTCCACACCCACGGGGAACAGCCTAAGCCACTCCTTCTTCATCCTCCCAATCACCCTAACTCTACTGCTTTTAATGACGTAACATTAACTCTCCTCTGTAGTTTTCCAACTTAACTCCAAAATTTTTAACAACTTTGTACATCATAGTTTTTTTTTTGTTTGTTTTGTTTTTGTTTTGTTTTTTTAATATATAATACAATCTATATTTTGTAAACTTACTATTTACTTCAAGTCAGTCAGATGCCTGTGCAAATGCTTAATTATTCTACCTTATATTTTGTTCATGCTTAGCTCCCACCAGTCTCTTCTTCTTCTTTGATCTTCTTGATGAACTCCTGCGCCTCCTCTGGGGTCTTGAAGATGTGGGTTCTGCCCTCATACGTGGTCAGCAGTCTCGCAGGATAGATTACACCATGACGAATCCCAAGGTTGCGCAGCTCCTTACGTACGGGATCAAACTGCTTCCTCAATTGCTGGATTCCTGTGGCCAAATCTGGGTAGAACCGCACCTGCTGGTCCTGGTGTTTAATCTCTCCTTTTTTAGCTCGTGCAGCGTTGAAGATCTTCATCCTGTCTCTGTTGCTAAGAAACTTCATAATTAAGGTCCTCGGCGGTCCCTTATCTCTCCGTGGGCCAATACGATGTGCTTTTTCCAGAATCACTGCTGATTGCAACTCCTCGCTGCCCAGCACCTCCGGAATCCACTTTTCCAGAAAGGAACATACGTCCCGACCTTCTGATTCCTCTGGAAGACCCACCAGCCTCAAATTATTCTGTCTCGACCGAGATTCCAAATCCAAAATATTATCTTCCAGAGATTTTTTTTTTTTTTCCAAAGTGCGCACCTTTAATTGAAGACGGGTGACGTCATCTTCAGCACTAGCGAGACGGAGCTCCATCTGCACCGTTCGTTCTACACAGTCACCCAATTCCTTTCTTATTCCTTCCAACGCTGTCATAATCCCATCAAATCTAGAGGAAAAGTCCGCTCTCATTGAACTCATGGCAGCCATCAGCGCATCTGCGCCATTCCCCGCAAATATCGCACCGTTGCCAGCCTCCTCCGCCATATATGGAGTTTTGTTTGCTGCGTCACAGACCTGAAAGTCCGTTAATTTGGACTGTTTCGGCGGCTCGCTTTTTCCTTTTCCTGGTTTTCCAGCCTTAGGCTTCACCGACATATCCTCGCCCAAATGCTGGGATACGTTCTGTCCCAAATGAGAGAGTTATTTGCCGATTTTTTTTTTCCAGGAGCAGAGCAGAGCGAGACACGTCCGTCCTACGTGGCAGCCATAACCGGCAAGAAACAGATATTGTTTTTAGTTCTGCCAGGATGCCCAGTTTCACCCTCCACACCCTTGGAAGGGCGAGGATGCCGGTTGAGTCGCCGACGGCCTGACTGTTGAGTAGCCGATGGCCCGGCCCTTAAATACAGTGGTGATATCAGGAGGCAGCAGGTGTGTAATCACGCAGGTGTGCATGATGAGCTCCGGAGCCGGGAAAATAAAGACAGGAAAGGAGAGGGGAGGCATGCTCACCTGATCATGACAGTGATCCCCCCCAAGGGATGCCTCTTGATGGCCCCCCCGGGCTTCTGTGGATGGGCAAGGTGGAACGCCCCGACCATATCCTTGTCATGGAAATAGAATCGTGGAATCCAAGATCTCTCCTCGGACCATACCCCTTCTGTGCACTAAATACTGCAGACCCCTGCCTCGACGGCGTACGTCCAGAATCCGCTGGACAGTGTAGGTGGTATGTCCATCGATGATCCGGGGAGGTGGAGGGGTTTCTGGAGGAGGAGACAGGGAACTGACAGAGAGGGGCTTGATTTGAGAAACATGGAAGCTGGGATGAATGCGGAGAGATTCGGGCAACTTCAAGTGGATGGTGATGTCATTGATGATGCGGGAGATCAGGAATGGGCCCAGGAAGCGTGGGGACAGCTTACGCGAGTCCGTCTTCACCGGTACCTTCTTGTGGATAATCAGACCTTCTGGCCCATGGGGTATTTTGGCACCACCACACGCCTATGGTTGGCATACAGGTGGTTCTGCTCGGATGATTGTTGAAGAGCCGCCCGAATGGACCTCCAGAGGTGGCGACAGTGACGTGTGTGGGCCTCCACAGAAGGTACCACGATCTCCCTCTCCATCATGGGTAGAAGTGGTGGTGTGTACCCCATGGCGGCCTCGAAAGGAGTTAGCCCCGTAGTGGAGGAGATGGCAGAGTTGAGTGCATATTCTACCCAGGTCAGGTGGGAGCTCCAGGTAGATGGGTTGCAGGATGCTACACACCTCAGGGTGGCCTCCAAGGACTGGTTTGCATGCCCGGCCTGACCGTTACTCTGGGGGTGGTATCCAGAAGTAAGGCTGACAGATGTACCCAAGGACCGACAGAAAGCCCTCCACACCCGTGAGGTAAACTGTGGTCCTCGATCAGAGACAATGTCTATGGGAATGCCGTGTAACTGTATGACATGGATGGACAGAAGGGAGACCAGGAAGGGGAACCAGATGAATGGCTTTGGAGAAGCGATCAGTGATGGTGAAAATGACTGTGTTCCCTTGAGATGGAGGGAGGCCCGAGACAAAGACAATAGCAATATGGGACCAGGGATGGGAAGGGATGGGGAGTGGCTGGAGGAGACCGGCTGGAGGGGAAGAGTCCGAGATATTGGTGACACAAGTGTGAAAGGCCTTCACATAATCCTTAACGTCCGACCTGAGTGAAGGCCACCAAAACACCCGCTGAATCAATTCGATAGTGCGAGTGATGCCAGGATGACAGGCGAAAAAACTTGTGTGCCGCCACTGAATAATGTCACTGCGAAGGGAGGAGGGCACATACAGCCTGTTGGATGGGCCTTCCTCGGGGACGGGTTCCGCTGACTGGGCCTGCCGGACCCTCTGCTTGATATCCCAAGAAAGCGCCCCCAAAATACAGGAGGAAGGCAGGATGGTGTCCAGAAGGGAGGCAGCGGCTGCAGGAGAGGGAGTAGAAGAGGAGTCAGAGGAAAACTGACAGGAGAGAGCATCAGGTTTGATGTTGCGAGACCCTGGGCGGTATGTGATGGAGAGATTAAACCTAAGAAGAAACAGGGCCCACCAAGCCTACCAGGCATTCAAGCGTCTGGCTGATCTGAGATATTCTAAATTTTTGTGATCAGTCCAGACCATCACCAGCTGATTGGCTCCCTCCAACCAGTCCCTCTACTCCTCCAGAGCCAATTTAATGGCCAGCAGTTTGTGGTCTCCTATGTTGTAATTTCTCTCGGCTGGGGACAGCTGCCAAGAGAAAAATGCACATGGGCGGAGCTTCTGATCGGATCCAGAATGCTGGGAGAGCACAGCGCCCACCCCCGAATCAGATGCATCCACCTCAACCACAAACTGGGCTTAGGGGTCTGCCTGCGCCAAGATGGATGCGGTGGTAAATTTCTCTTTGAGTGAGGCAAAAGCCTGCTCAGCGGCCTCAAACCACTTGAATGGGCTCTTGGAACAGGTAAGCTGGGTCAGGGGCAGAGCGATTTTTCTAAAGTCACGGTTGAACCAGCAGTAGAAGTTGGCAAACCCCAAGAAACGTTGGAGCTCCTTCCTAGTTTGGGGAGTGGGCCAGTCTACTGCCGCCTGAATCTTTTCTGGGTTCGCCTTTAACGTGCCCCTGCCCACTGTAAACCCCAGGAAAGAAGTGGAGCAGGTGGAAAACTCACACTGCTCAGCCTTCACAAAAGTACAGCCACTGCAGGACTATCCGGACGTGGATCACATGTTCCTCCAGTGTGCGAGAAAAAAAAAAAAAAAATGTTGTCTAAGTAAACAAAAACAAAATTGTTCACCATGTCTCAGAGGATATCATTGATTAAACGCTGGAAGATGGCGGGGGCGTTGGTCAGGCCAAAGGACATGACCAGATATTCAAAATGACCCAAATGTGTTTTTAACGTCTTCTATTCATCCCCCTCACGGATTCGTACCAAATGATACGCATTCCGGAGATCGAGCTTAGTGTATACTCGTGCCTGTTGGAGAAGTTCAAAGGCCGAATTCATAAGTAGCAATGGGTATTTATCCTTGACGGTGATGGAATTTAGCTCGTGATAATCAATGCATGGCCACAGAGTGCCATCTTTTTTACCTACAAAAAAGAACCCCGCACCGAGAGGAGCGGATGACGGACGGACAAGGCCAGCACTAAGGGAGTCTTTAATGTAGCTCTCCATCGCTTCCTTCTGTGGCCCAGATAAACTGTAGAGCCGTTTGGATGGCAGCCGCTCACCTGGAAGGAGGTTGATAGCGCAGTCATAGGACAAATGAGGTGGCAACGATAGGGCCCTTGACTTGCTAAAGACGTCCCCTAAGTCATGGTAGACCTCGGGCACGCAGCTGAGATCCGTCGGCTCAGCCGAAGGGGAGGAGAGAGGGAGAGAGGGTGAACAAGCAGCAGATCGGAGACACGACGGCAAACAAAGTGAGCTCCAGGAAGAAATTGAACCCTGGGCCCAGTTGATTATGGGATTATGTTTGTGAAGCCACGGATACCCCAAAATCATGGAGGCAGATGATTGTGGCAGCACAAAAAAACTGAATTATTGTGGTTACCGGACAAAATGACCAAAATGGGCTCAGTTTGACGGGTCACCACTGCGAGACTGCTACCAGATAAGGCAGAGACATTACCAGGTGTCAGGAGGTTCCTCGTGGAAGTCTGAAATTTCTAAATCAATTCCTGATGAATGAAGTTTTGCTCCGCCTCGGAATCCACCAGAGCGGAGGTTTTACACTCAGCTTCCGGTAATTGGATAAGAGCCAGGAATGTAAAACAGCTGGGGGGATTTCGGTAAGAACCTCCCACCAGACCCCCCACGATTACTGACGGGCCAGTTCTTTTTGCCAAATTGGGCATTTAAGGGTGGCATGATCAGTAGCCACACAGTACATACACGCCCCCGCCTTTTCCCAGTGCCGGCACTCCTCCGGAGTCAGATGAGCCCTGGCCAGGACCATTGGCTCCGGAGGTGGCACTGTGGATACAGTGCGAGGGGGCGGGGGGACCGCGCCATGTTCACTTCCGTGTTTACAGTAAGTATTAACCCTTTGAGTGTGAGAATTTGCGTGCCCCTAGTGGCAGAGCGCGGCACTGCACCTGTCATCTCACTCTGACATCGCTGGTGTTCTCACCAGCTCCATTGAGGATTTGTACTGATTTGTACTGATCTGCCAGTTTCAGAAGGTGGCAGACATGTGTTGGAGGACTCAATGGATGACACATAATACACCAAAGAAGAAGAACTCCTGGTTTCCTTTTCCTGTTTTCATGCTTTTCGCCCAGAAAGCTAATATGGCTGCCGTCCATCATCATGCACCGTTATTTAGATGGCTTCTTACATGGAATATAGCCACGGGATACAAGCGAAATTTATGTGGGATAATCATAAGACTTTGTAGATGTGATAGAGAGCGTAAATGACTGACATAATGCAAAATAACGACCACGATGGACGAAAACGCAGCAACCACGGCAGCAAGCGAGTCCCATTAGCCACTGGTAAGTGACAAATTTCTGTGGGTTTTTTTTAATATTGTACTGATTTCTTGTTCATATACTTTTAAGATAAGATGATGAGGTCCCTCTGTACAAAAAACGGTGTCAAAAGACTGAGCCATTCTTTGTTTAAATATGTCCAAAGTCCATTTTTGACTGAGTTATGGAATTTAAAGAGGTGCTGCGACATTATGCAAATTAGATGCCTATATTTATTCCTATCTGCAACTTTGGATCATATTCTACATCTTTCTAATTGACAGTAAGCCATTATCTCTTACCACTTTCAAGTTATAGCCTTGGAACCGGAGGCTATAACCGGAGTGGTGGCTCAGTTGGTAAAGCATCCGCCCCACACCCGGCAGGCAGGGGTTCAAATCCCGGCCAGGTCATGCCGAAGACCATATAAAAGAGGAACTTCCAGCCGTCCAGCTTGGTGCTCAGCAATAATGGAATGGAGGAGGGAAATCTGTGGCGGCGCCTTGCATGGCAGTGGCCCTTCTGATTCTACACATGGGGTGTGTGTGATTGACACTGTAGATAGGATAAAGCACAATTTTGTTCTACTGTACATGATTGGTTGTATGGTTGAGAATAAAGGGTGATTTAATTGATTTAATTTAATTGGAAATCTGAACTATTTTATTGACAAAAACACAGTATTTACCACTCTTGACCACTAGGGGTTATGTCGCAATTTGGCGACAGACACACTCAAACGGTTAACAGAACACTTTAGCAAAAAACAGTGTGTGATTTAAAAAAAAAAAACCCAACACTCTCCCGCGAGGTTTGCAACACCGTCCCTTCCTCCATCTCCCCCAGAATGCCTGTGGACGTCTCTATCATGACTGCGTGTACGAAGTGCTGGGTTTGTGTTGAAAGATGTCTGCCTGCCCCAAAAGCACCCTGTCGTGGGAGCGCACATGACGAGAGTCCATA
Source organism: Pholidichthys leucotaenia (assembly GCA_020510985.1). Taxonomy (NCBI): domain Eukaryota; kingdom Metazoa; phylum Chordata; class Actinopteri; order Cichliformes; family Pholidichthyidae; genus Pholidichthys; species Pholidichthys leucotaenia. The sequence continues at coordinate 356,037,753 of CM035843.1, read as the reverse complement.
GACCCACAGACAAACAAGCAAATCTAACACTACAGCCATTGTTTGATCATTTCATACATCTTTAGAGTTAAAATTATTACTACATCTTGTCAATGAGCTTTAAAGCTGTGTATCTCTGATCTGGACACAGATACCACCCCCCTCCCCCCACTCCTGTAACTGAAAGATGTGTGTGTGTGTGTGTGTGTGTGTGTGTGTGTGTGTGTGTGTGTGTGTGTGTGTGAAGATGCGCAGCAGACAGACAGGTAGGAGTTGCACAGAAAAAGTTTTTTTCAGAAAAAACAGACTCCAATACACAATACAGACTAACAGAATAAATTATTTCGTTTTTCCTCTCTGCTCGGTATTGTGTGGTTGAAGACTGTAGGGAGTTTTCAAATGAAGGTGCACAAATAATTTCCAAATCTCTACTCTTTAATATGCATCCAATGTAATTTAGCTGTTGTAATGGATATTGTGTTAAAGTCTGTATCGGCTGTTGCACAAGAGTTTTTCTGTATAGCAGAAGTTTCTGCTTAATTTACAAATCACTGTAATAGGAAATGTTTGACAATCCTGTGCTTTTCTTGTGTTGTTATATAGAATATCACTGCAGTAAACTGGAAAAAAAATCTATCTGGTTTAAAATTTGTAATTCTTCCCACAACTTTTAGTGCAAAAAAAAAACCTCTCAAAACATCGCAACTTTTATCGCAACTTTTTAAAAAAAGCTCCCATGAATTTAGGCTTTTTGGGCCACAACAATCATAAAAACATCTCGCGAAATCCTGGAGGGACTGATTTAAAATTAATCATGTTATAGCTTCACATCTCACTTTAGAAGTAAAAAGGAACCTTTGAGCTTGACACAAATCGTGATTTAATTCATATCGCAATATACATCAATATCAATCAATATGAAAAAAAATGTATTGTGACTGGAATTTTTTCATATCGCCCAGCCCTACATAGAATACACCTAAAATCATTGATATCGTGTTGCACTATAGGCGAGGATGACAAGGGTGGCACACTGGACTGTGTGCTGTGCTCAGGAGCGCATGGTCAAGTGAGCCATCTATGCACACTGTACTGAAACTGTGTCCCAGTTTGCTGAGCAGTATGACACATTTCAACTGTTGGGGCTTAAAATGTGTGTAATAAAGTGGTAAAAATTACTTTTGTTAAATTTCACAGTATGTTAGTTTATATGGAAATACAGCCTACTTTTTCCTTTTTCCCTGCTCTGCACCCTACACCAGAAGCAAAGCCCACACTTTATATTCAAGCAGTAAAAATCACAATTATATCCATCTGATCCTGTGACAGTTGTGTCATTGTGACAGCTGACCGATCAGCCAGCCATCACCATCACCTTGTTTCAGACGCATCCCCACTGCACCATTCTCCAGCATAATGGAGTCGTGTGCTGCCCTGGAGATGTATAGAATCTTATATTTAGCATCTGATAAGATTTGGACATTGATGGAATGATACTGCTTTTAATTATTTTCACTTTAACTTGAAGCCCGGTGGCACAGTGGTTAGCACAGTGGCAGCACAGCAAGACGGTCACGGGATCGATCCCATCCCCTGACCATCGTGAACCTTCTGTGTGGAGTTTACATGTTCTCCTCGTGTCTGTGTGAGTTTACTCCAGGTACTCCGGTTTCCTCACAGGCCAAAAACATGCAAGTTAGGTTAATTGGAGACTCTAAAGTGGCCCTAGGTGTGAATGTGTGTGTGAATGGTGAAAGGACTGGCACAGCACCATGGCTGCCTCATCCAGGTGGATGCCTTAAATTTCCCTCTGGGATTAATAAAGTATACAAAAAAATTGTCAATTGGTTATTACATTTGTAGGGTTTGCACTGTTATACTTGATACAGACAAATGAAATATGGAGCCATATAGTAAAAACTAAGGTTAAAATAACAGCAAACCAAATTTTGTTAGTACCTGTACTAAATTTCAAGATATTAAAAAGTTCACATAACTTGATCATATGTCATGTTTATGAACAAATATGTTAGTACTAACGGTTTTTGCATGAGGCCTGCTGATGGATCTGTCATCTTACAGATGACAATAGTCTTCACAGATAAAATTTTCCTCATAATTACAATCCACATGATTGCATTTAGGGGTGGGGGAAAACATTGATATAGTGTAGTATCACAATACTTTGTGTCCACGATACTGCATCAATTCAGAGAAACCAGTATTGTGAGACCTAAATAAAAGTATTAATAAATGTTCCAGATACAAATTCAGTTTTTTTGGGTACCAAATTAAAAACAATTGACTTTTGAATCCATTAGATGGTGCTATATGCTTACTTTATGGTTAGGTCAGTATAGCAAAGGGGTGACTCTTGAGATCTAGCCAGGAACAAGACAGAGATCAGGATGGGAAATTGCAATATATGATATAAGAATAGTCAGTGCATCACAAAGATTGTGATAATATTGCTTCATGGCCCAAGAATCAGGATAATATCGTAGTTGTAGAGCTTCTGGTAATTCACACCCCTAATTGCATTGTTGACTGATCATTTTAAAGGTGTTGGAGTATTTTTCAAAATCAGTGCATAAAAAGCAAAAGTTTCACACCAGCAACGGTAACACTATTAATATCATGTTTTTTCATCTTGTTTATTTCTTTGGTCAAAGAGTTCATTCTAATGAACATGTTGGAAGTTGTGTCATGAACCTGTACAAACAACAAAGCTTCACATATTCCAAAAACAAGTTACATTCAGACAGCTTGGTAGATTGGTCTAACAATGGATTTGATTTTATTCTGAAATCTGATGCTGTAAAAACAGTGTAATTTTCTCGGCAAAGGATGATCTTCAGTCATACTTATGTGATGAACTGCTAGCTGATGACTGCAGAGTTAAGACAGTGATATTTTATGAACTGGTTATAGTCTTTATGTTTCAGACTCTTGCACTCCTTATGTCTGAAAATCTGTAAGATATTTAAATTGAAGATGCATCAGTTGCTTGTTTTTGATAGTTTTTTCTTATGTCTATAACCTTTAACATCTTCAATGCAGGCATATTCTTTCTGTTACACCCTGAAAATGATTTAGTTCAAAATCCATGGAGTAGTAAAGCATGGTACATGCTTTATGCATGGGATTCCTCCAAGCTCTTATTCTCATGAAATTTTAACTCCTAAAAGTTGAGATCACAGTCAACAACAAGAGACAAGTAAGTGGTCAGTTCTTAGATCTGCCTGTCAGGATTCTCAAGTCTCACAGAAAGCTGTCCTCCGTGGCAACGAAGGAGAAGCCGTTGAAGGCATTACTAGTGCTGGTGCTGGCGTTTAATTCAGGAGTTCGGCTCACAGAGCTGGGAACCATTTCTCTGGTGAACTCTGGATCAATATGTTGAGTGTCTGCTGGACCTCTCTGTAAGACAAAACACAAAAGTCAATATGAATGTTATGTCTACATTATATATAATGGAAGGTATTGTGTTCAGAAACTAACAAGATGATTTAACATATAGCCAAATTTAAGAATGGCACCTTGGGTGCCTGCCAATGTTGCTCATATCTGAAACTGCCACTGACTGAAACCACACACCCCTGTCCACCACTGATGCATTATTTCATTCAGTCTTTAAGACAAATTTACACTGGTTGACTCCAAGCTAGGAACTAAGATCTAGCTAGCTAAGATTAGCAATATTGATGTAAAAGGGAGAGTAAAGTTAAATGGGACCTGGGAGATTTAAAGAGACATGCACTGAAGCCAGAAAGGCTGCAAAAGATGATAAACAAGTCTGCAACAATAATTAAAGAAAATTTTACCAAAATATGTCACAAACATTTCATTAAGATGTGTGAGCTGTTAAAATGTGGAAAAAATGCAATCAATGACCCACATCATGGCCTCAAGTGGCCCACATTTGATTTAGGTTTTGATTTAGGAGTGGTGGCCTAGAGGTAGAGCATCCACCCCACAACCGGGAGGTCGGGGTTCAAGTCCTGGCTGGGTCATGCCAAAGACCATATAAAAATGTGATTTCCTGCCGTCCAGCTTGGTGCTCAACAAAAATGGAACAAAGGAGGGAAATGTGGGCAGCAGTGGCTCAGGAGGTAGAGCGGGTCGTCCAAAAACCAGAGGGTTGGCAGTTTGAAGCCCGCTTTTCCCAGACATCCTGCTGTTGTGACCCTGGGCAAGACACTTTACCCACCTTGCCTCCAGTGTCCATGACACTGGGCATGAATGTGTATAAATGTTCAGTGGTGGTCGGAGAGGTCGTTGGCGTGGACTGGCAGCCACATTTTCATCAGTCTGCCCCAGGGCAGCTGTGGCACAGCAACAGCTAACCACTATCATTGTCTGTCTGTGGAGTGAAAGACTAATGTATCTATTGTAAAGCGTCTATGAAAAGTGCTATATAAATCTGATGCATTATTATTTGGCATAAATTTGGTGTTCTACATGTGGGTCACTTGTTTTGTCTGAGCTGCAGGAGGGAGGCCATATCAATGCTGAAAGTGGCCCGCATGTTGATGCTGCCTCCTTGCTATGGGCTATAGCAACTTTGAAGCAGCCGCAAGAATTTATTACAAAGAGTTGTCATTGTGTACACTGAGAACAATATTACAAATTATCCACAAATGTGGCTTATATGGGAGGGTGTCAAGAAATAAGTCATTCCTCGAGAAAGGCCACATACATCTTTGCCACAATGCACCTTAAAGATGCCAAATGAAAAAAGATGTTATGGTCAGACGAGACTAAAATTAGCACAAATCAATGACACGTGGTGGAAGGCCAATACAGCTCACCATCCAAAATACAACATTCCTACAGTAAACGACGGAGGTGGTAATATCCAGTTGTGGGGGTATTTCTCTGCAACAGAGACTGGAAGACTTGCAGACTGGTTAATTGGAGACTCTAAAGTGGCCCTAGGTGTGAATGTGTGTGTGAATGGTTAAGGGATAGCGCCGTATCGTGGCTGCTTCATCCATCCAGGTAGATGCCCTCAATTTCCCCTCTGGGGATCAATAAAGTATACTAAATCTAAAAAAAAAATCTAAAAGACTTGTCAGGATTCAAGGAAAATGAATGGGGCAAAATACCATCACATTTTTGTGGAAATCCTGCTGCCCTGTTCCAGAAAGTTGTCAATGGGAAGAAGGGTCACCTTTCAACATGACATTGCCCTAAAGCACATAGCAGAACTGACCACACACTGGTTGAAGGAAAAAGAGATGAATGTCCTTGAATGGCCTAGTCAGAGCCCAGACTTAAGCCCCATTGAAAACCTGGGGAATGACTTGAGGGCTACAGTCCACAAATGGTCACCATCAAATTTAATTGAACTTGATCAGTTCTGCAAAGAAGAGTGGGAAAATGCTGAAAAGCTTAGATGTGCAAAGATGGTGAAGATGTATCCCAACAGACTAAAGGCAATAATTAAAGGAAAAGGTGGTTCAACAAATGTTGACCCAGGGTGATTCTTTATCCAACTCAGTGATTTTTTTTTCTGACCAGATGTCTTTCACTTGGATGTTATAAGTTGCACTGAGTAAATAAAGCTTGTTAAAACAAAAGCTGTGTCTGTCTTCATTTCAGGATGCAAAGCAACAATTTGTGATTATTTTGAATGGGGGTGATTCTTTTCTACAAGCACTGTAGCTGGACTGAGAAAAATAAATTTCTAATTTTTGTACCAACAGAGTTTACAATCCTCTTCAATAGTGAGCAGACAGAAAGAAATCCCTCTTTCTGTGTTTATGGAGGAGCCCTCAGCCCTGCTTCTGCATTAAAGTGAGTTTACCTTTTAGGCCTTTTTGAGGGCTGATGCATCATGTTGTATGATCATGAGAATACAAGCATGTTTAACGCGCTTCACCCTCACTGTCCTGCCATGTGCCTTCAGGTATCAATCACTCTGGAGGAAGTCCTGGGGGTGTAATGTCATTCTTGGGTCCCTAGCTGGCACCTGGAGGGGGAGGTCGTACTCGCAACTAATACACTGCTGTGGGTGCTGCAGGTTGATGGAGGCAGTTGAGGATACTCGCCCATGCTTTACAGTCCATGGCACTGGCCTTAGTGTGATTGAGCCTATGACTTTTTTGGTGCATTGCGTTGGATTTTCCAATGCGTGGGCCATTGCCGTCACAGAAGTCAGTGCGGTAGCCAGCCAGTGCTTATCCTGCTCACATAACCAAACCACCATAGCCTGCATTTCTTTTTGTGTTCTTCACTGGTCGGCTGTTGTTGGCATCCTTCATGGATGGTGTCATTGGTAATATTGATCAAGGAAAAATAAAAGGATCTGATAGAGACACTGCATTTGAAAAAAACTTGAGCATGTTCAGGTCCCCTTTGATGATGGTCCAGGTCTCAGAGCCAAAAAGAAGGATAGGCAGAATCAGCGTGCGGAAGAGACAGCCTCTTGGTCTTTAGGGAGATGTTCAGTTTTTTGTCAACGCACCATTAGAGGGATGCAAATGTTGAAGCTGCAGACCCGGTTCTGCAGTGCATCTCTGCTGTTGTTGCTACCTTCTTCTCAGTCACCAGCAAACTGAAATATTTGGATTCTTGAACCTTTTCGATCTGAACACCCTCCAGGTAGACCGCGGCTGGTAGTGGTGTGCGATACTGCAAGATTTGATATCGATCTGATATCAAGTAAATACAGGGCCAGTATCGCCAATGCCAATATGATACCAATACGTTTTAATAATTAAGATGGATACATCATCAAATTACTAAATCTGAATGAATTTTCATGACCTTTAAGTGTTTTGTGATTTTTCCTTTGGATTATTAATTAGTTAAAACCCAGGATAGAATTTTGGCAAAGTTTGGAGGTAAATACAAAATACTTTATTATCATAATAAAACTTTGTTTAGAAACAATAGAACAGTAACAAAACAGTTTTTCCCCCATACATTGTCATGTCTGGATTTTTTGCTTAAATAAACAAACTGCACAAAATTTTCACTCAAGAACAAATTAAAACAAATTCTTTTTTGAGGTAAAGTGTTCAGAAACTACAATACAAAAATTAATTTAAAAAAATGTCTCCCTTCATTTAACAATATAGCCACACGGCGCTCCTCTTCCTCTCTACCCTTCTTCTGCTCCGTCTCTGTGCGGCTTGTGTGTGTGCGTGCGGCAGCCAGAAGCTGCTGCTTGCTAGTTTGTTTACCTGGCGCTGCTGAGTCATGTGATGGCACAACATAAAAACACAGGTAATGCACCTAAACACTGGTTGCCAACCGCCGTAAAACCACAAGAAGAAGAGGAGCAAAGTATGCCTCAGCATGCCTGCTCCATGCTGTGACGGGAGCAGCACTCACAGACACAGAATATCAATCTCATTACACTGGTATTGATCGATATCAATGCCAGCGTTGGTATTGATATTATCGATATTTGGATCGATCCACCCACCACTAGCGGCTGGGGAGCCATTCGTTGTGAGAACTTTCATCTTGGTCACACTGATCTTGAGGCCGTAAGGCTGAAGGGAGTGGGTGATGTCATACAGAATATCTGTAGCCTCAGCGTCATCATTGATGAAAATAGCACTGTCATCAGAGAACATGAGATGTATCATGAACTGGTTGGTGTCACAATGCACACCCCTTTCGCCTTCAAATGCCTGTCACATGATGGCGTCTATGACAAAGTTGAACAAGAGGGGAGAGACCACATCTCCTTGGCAGATATTTGTCATTAATGACATTGGCACCACAGTCACATGTTGAGGTTTTCATGCGCATCCCTAGGCGAGCCAGCTGGGGATGGGACCCCATCATATATCATCAGCTTGACCTGTCAGCCTGTCAAGAAAAGGCAGCTGGATATGAACTAGCCATACAGATAATCTCTTGCCCAGAGGCTGAAAGATCAAAGAGTGTACCCCTCTAGGGGGTCTGCAGATGCAAGATGGTGGGTGACAAGACACTGCAAGAAACCACCTCAGAAAGCGCTCTTAATGCTTCTATTTTGACTAAGACGTAATAATGAAGAGGTGGAATCTCAAAAGCTGACCCAAACAAGACAACATTTCCAGCTACATAATAATTGTGAGCGCTCAAAGTCAAAAGGATCTGGTCAAATTACATTTATTAAAATAGAGGATAAGATGATCATAAAAAATGTCAGAAGACATATTTGAAAATTTTTTTAAAAAAATAACCTGATTGGAAATATCTTTCCTGTGAAGAAAAAATGAATTGAACTGAATTGAATTCCTGGAAAACTCAAGTAAAGTAAATGACTGTAGAGGGCACAAAAGAGAAAAACTAAAGGTAGTATACTGTATCTAAGCAGATGCACACAGCAGATACAAGAGTGAGAGCCAGAAAAGACTATCTGTAAAAGTGTAAAATAACTCACCACATTGGGATTGTAAGGAGGAGTGATTCTCTTGTGGTAAAGGTCATCCCAGTTGATATGAGAGAAAAATGTGTGGTTCTTTATTTCCAACTATAAATAAAAGAACAGTTACAAAGATGTACTATACATACTATACTATATTATATCAAAGTTTTTATTAAGGTGAGGTAAATTTGATCAGTGACCAGATTGTGTTTTAGTCTTCAAGGAAATTTAAACCTTCAAATGACTAAGCCAAGTTCTTAATCCAAAACAAATATGAGACAAAGACTAGACTTGTTTCTTGTCTGGGAAACAGTCTGTTTTTAGGTGTATTAGACTGGAAAGACTTATGGCAGACTCACAAAGTCAGCGATGGCCCCAAGGCGTCTGTGCTGGTCTTTCTGGAGCAGACCCACCAGCAGAGAACAAACAGCCTCAGACTTCCCAGGAGGCAGTGGCAGTGGCTTGTGGAGGATCCCATCATACATTTCACCAACATCACGGCTGTAGAAAGGAGGCTGAAGGAGAAAGGGGTATAAACGTCATTAGAATAAGAATCATGGAATAGAACTGAACAAATAAGATAGTCACTGACTGCGTGGCTCATTCCAGCCCATGTCACCAAGAGACTTTGCTTCTCTCTTTGTATACACTCACCAGCAACTTCACTAGCTTCACCTTGCTAGTACTAGGTTGGAGCCCATTTTTCTTTCACAACTGCCTTAATTCTTCATGGCATAGATTCAATAAGGTACTTGAAACATTCCCCAGGGATTTTGGTCCATATTGATATGACAGCATCACTTAGTTGCTGCAGATTCCTTGGCTGCACATCCATGATGTGAATCACCCCATCTACCATATCCCAAAGGTGCTCTAAAATTGGTACACTGCCGGTGTGGCAGCCTAGTGGTAAAGCATCTGCCCCCCAGCGGGATCATACCAAAGACCAAATAAACATGATACTTTTCACCTTCTAGCTGGGTGCTCAGCGTGATGGGGAAAGGAAAGTTAATAGATACTTCAACCCCAGGGCATTGTTTGTAAAATGAGATGCTTGCACCAGTGTTTTTCAACTAGGGTACCATGAGAGATCGCTCTGGTACCATGGAAAATTGTCTAATGCCACTTTCCAACTACAATTGGTGAGCCACAGATGCAGGTTCCATTAGTATACTGTATACAGTATTAACACCTCAAAAACCCTTCATAGCTTTTTCAGACTTTAAGTAGATGTGGGTCTGATTCCCCGCAGATAATAGTGCATTTCTCCAGTGTATCAAGTTTCATGTCTTCACACCGCTGATGTCACGTGAACACGATGTGAGCCTGGAAGCTGGGAATATCAGCTGCTACTGATTAGTTGAGTCACTAGCATTTTTACAAGTCTTTTATCACCCCATGTGAAACTCAGCAGAGATCAGTGGTTGACTGGAATACCGATCTATAGGTTTCTCCTTGCTGTCCTCCATTTGCATGGACAGGGTTTCAAATTGTGTGTGTGTGCGTGCGCTTATACTTTTATTTGGTGGAGCCATATAATGTGTTGTGGTTTGGGTCCAGCACTACATAAAGTGAGATACAGTGGTGTGAAAAAGTGTTTGCCCCCTTCCTGATTTCTTATTTTTTTGTATGTTTGTCACACTTAAATGTTTCAGATCATCAAACAAATTTAAATATTAGACAAAAATAACACAAGTAAACACAGAATGCAGCTTTTAAATGAAGGTATTTATTATTAAGGGTAAAAAGTCCAAACCTACATGGCCCTGTGTGAAAAAGTGTTCCCCCCCACACACACACCCCGTTAAAACAAAAATTAACAGTGGTTTATCACATCTTTGGAAAGCTGAGTTCAATTTCTGTAGCCACACTCAGGCCTGATTACTGCCACACCTGTTCTTAATCAAGAAATCACTTAAATAGGACCTGCCTGACAAAGTGAAGTAGACCAAAAGATCCTCAAAAGCTAGACATCATGCTGCGATCCAAAGAAATTCAGGAACAAATGAGAAAGTAATTGAGATCTATCAGTCTGGAAAAGTTTATAAAGCCATTTCTAAAGCTTTGGGACTCCAGTAAACCACAGTGAGAGCCATTATCCATAAATGGCAAAAACACGGAACAGTGGTGAACCTTTCCAGGAATGACCGGCTGACCAAAATTACCCCAAGAGCACAGCAACGACTCATCCAAGAGGTCACAAAAGACCCCACAACAACATCCAAAGAAATGCAGGCCTCACTTGCCTCAGTTAAGGTTCAGTGTTCATGATTCCACCATAAGAAAGAGACTGGGTAAAAATGGCCTGCATGGCAGAGCTACCAGATGAAAACCACTGCTGAGCAGAAAGAACATAAAGGCTCTTCTCAGTTTTGTCAGAAAACATCTTGATGATCCCCAAGACTTTTGGGAAAATACTCTGTGGACTAACGAGACAAAAGTTGAACTTCTTGGAAGGTGTATGTCCCATTACATCTAACGTCAAAGTAACACAGTATTTCAGAAAAGGAACATCATACTAACAGTAAAATATGGTGGTGGTAGTGTGATGGTCTGGGGCTGTTTTGCTGCTTCAGGACCTGGAAGACTTGCTGTGGTAAATGGAACCATGAATTCTGCTGTCTACCAAAAAATCCTGAAGGACAATGTCTGGCCCTCTGTTCGTGACCTCAAGCTGAAGCGCACTTGGGGTCTGCAGCAGGACAATGATCCAAAACACACCAGCAAGTCCACCTCTGAATGGCTTAAGAAAAACAAAATGAATACTTCGGAGTGGCCTAGTCATAGTCCTGACCTGAATCCGATTGAGATGTTGTGGCATGACATTAAAAAGGCAGTTCATGCTTGAAAACCCTCCAATGTGGCTGAATTACAACAATTCTACAAAGATGAGTGGTCCAAAATTCCTCCACAGCGCTGCACAAGACTCATTGCCAGTGATCGCAAACCCTTGATTGCTGCTGTTGCTGCTAAGGGTGGCCCAACCAATTATTAGGTTTAGGGGGCAATCACTTTTTCACTCAGGGCCATGTAGGTTTGGATTTTTTTCCCCTTAATAATAAACATCTTCATTTAAAAACTGCATTTTGTGTTTACTTGTGTTATCTTTGTCTAATATTTATATTTGTTTGATGATCTGAAACATTTAAGTGTGACATACAATTTGCTAATATCGCAAATATCTCCTGACCCAGCAAATGGAGGAGCTATTGTTTACAGTAGGAGTCAGCTGTTAGCATTAGACTGCCCCATGGTGCTAACGCAAAATCTTGACATACCAAGAGAAATCAGGCGAAAACGACATGGCAGTTGAGTTGGATTGAAGTGACATGCGAGGAAAACAAGGTATAGACCTGTTCTCCTATGGGAGATCGCTGCTTAACAAGACTGATGAACTGGCGGCTATGTCCCGGTATGAGAGTGTCTTCAGAGAGATTAGCATTATGTTGTTTACTGAGACGTGGCTAACAGAACTAGCAACAGATGCTAACATCGATCTGGAGAGTCTCCATGCAATACGGGCAGATTGGACATCAAACAGCGGGAAGAGCAGAGGTGGGGGGTTGATAAAGTATGTGAACAACAGATGGTGTAATCCTGGGCACATCACGATTAAAGAACAACATTGCAGCAAGTACAATGAGTTGCTAGCTGTTAGAATGAGACTGGCTTAACTCCCGAGGGAATTTTCACATGCCGTTGGCATTGTTATCAGCGTGGCACATCTTGATGTGGCAATATTTGCCCACTCTTCTTTGCAAAAACACTCCAAATCTGTCAGATTGCGAGGGCATCCCTTGTACACAGCCCTTTTCAGATCACCCCACAGATGTTCGATCGGATTCAGGTCTGGACTCTGGCTTGGCCATTCCAAAACCTTAATCTTCTTCTGGTGAAGCCATTCTTTTGTTGATTTGGATGTGTGCTTTGGGTCATTCTTGTGCTGAAAGATGAATTTCCTCTTCATCTTCAGCTTTCTAGCAGAAGCCTAAAGGTTTTGTGCCAACACTGACTGGTATTTGGAACTGTTCATAATTCCCTCTACCTTGACTAAGGCCCCAGTTCCAGCTGAAGAAAAACGGCCCCAAAGCATGATGGTACCACCACCATGCTTCACTGTAGGTATGGTGTTCTTTTGGTGATGAGCAGTGTTGTGTTTGTGCCAAATATACCTTTTTGGAATTACGGCCAAAAAGCTCAACCTTGGTTTCATTGGACCATAACACATTTTCCCACGTATGTTTGGGAGATTTCAAATGTGTTTTTGCAAAATGTAACCGGGCTTGGATGTTTTTCTTCATAAGATAAGGCTTCCGTCTTGCCACCCTAGAAGGGAGATTGTTGTCACATGTACTAAACAGCCAGTACTTGCTAGAAATTCCTGCAGCTCCTTCAATGCTGCTGTTGGCCTCTTGGCAGCCTCCCTGACCAGTTTTCTTCTCGTCTTTTCATCAATTTCGGAGGGACGTCCAGTTCTTGGTAATGTCACTGTTGTGCCATATTTTGTCCACTTGATGAAGACTGTCTTCACTGTGTTCCATGGTATATTTAATGCCTTGGAAACTCTTTTGTACCCTTCTCTTGACTGATACCTCTGGACAATGAGATCCCTCTGATGCTTTGGAAGCTCTCTGTGGACTATGACTTGTGCTGTAAGATGTGACTACAAAAATGTCAGGAAAAGCCTACTAGAACAGCTGAACTTTATTTGGGGTTAATCAGAGGCATGAGAACAAACTCACAAAATGGGAGAAAAAGTGAAATAAAAATACAACAAAAATACCCTTTTGACATTCATTTTGACTTATTTTGTAACTTAGATTATTCTTAACCTAAAGTGGCTCCCAGCAGTAACAACTGAATCAGTCACCCACATACCAGACTGTAGATCATCTCATAAAGCACAGCTCCAAGACACCACCAGTCCACAGTCCGGTCATATGGCTCCTTACGAAGAATCTCTGGTGCTAAATACTACCGAACAAAGAACAAAAAACAAGCAGAGCTTTGTGAAGAAAGGGATTTTTAAAAATCCACAGAATGCAAGCGATGGTGAGTTCGCGGTATTAAATCTAACTGCTAGTGTTGATGTGACTACCACAGATTTTCTCTACAACCTTTCACATCTATTTCCTTTGTGGGATTCATTTAGTCACCTCTGGAGTCCCACAGAAAGTTGAGGTTGTTCCTTCAGGCTCCACGCCCTCTTTGCAGAGTCCGAAATCTGTCAGCACCACGTGACCCTGGACACGCACACGCACACACAACACTGGTGACAAATACAAACAAGAGAGCGTGCCATTATAAAGTGTTGACACAAACAGGATGATCCTCACCTGAGAGTCTAAAAGAATGTTCTCTGGCTTCAGATCTCTACAGTGACAAAAACAACCTGTCAGCAATGAGAGAAAAATGGACTAATTGTGAGCTGATGTGATATGTTGTGCACTGCTGTGTGACCTATAAACGATGTTAAGAGAGTGGAGGTAGCCAATAGCACTGGCGACTTCAGCTATGTAGAACCTGGCCCTGGGCTCTGAGAAACACCGCTCCCTCTGCAGGTGGAAGAACAACTACAACGAGACGGAGAGAGCACAAAGGAGAAATTAATAGCACAATAAAAATGTTATTTGAAGGTTACAAAATACTGAGGGCTAAACTGACAGCTAGAGTCGAAATAACAGCAACCCAAGAATAAAATAATATGTAAAAAAAAAAAGAACCATCCAGTATTAATGCAGCACTATGTAACCTTCCTGTTGCGGTTAGAAACACTGAAAAGATTATCAGCTGCCCAGTTTTACAGTTTTGACCCCTAATGTCTGGAACCTTTGACAGTGTGACCGCTCCTGTATATAGTGCTGCTGGAGCTAACGCAGCCTCATTCAGGTTATGGTGGAAGTGGCATTCAACCAGTCAAAAGTTGAGGGAAGTTCAAAATGATTTTGCAAACATTATTTTACGGTGAAAATCATACATAGAGTTGTTTTAATATGTTTAAACCTGTGGGAGCAACACCTCTTAAAGACAAACTGCAGTGGATATAAATCCCCTGAAAAACAAATCTACATCGTCTAAAACGGTAGCTCATGCCCCTTTTTTCCACAAAAAAACTTTCATGGTCATACAATTGCTTGTGAAAATCTTTTCCCTTTTCCTCCTTCAAATGCCAGGATCTATGAATCTTCTAATTAGGCCCACTCACGAGGACACTGGCGCGCCACCTCTCCTTGAGGACCACAGCACACAGAAGTCTGCAAGCTGGCAAATTTGACCAGAAAATGATAGCATTGTCCTCTGCTGGGATGTGAGCTACATACAGCAGCCCAGAAGAAGACTGCAAGTCCCCACTGGTGCTTGCGTGCATATAATATCCAAAACTTCAAAAGTTAACAACACCATGACTGTTTAGAGGAACGACCAGATCATTGCATATTACATGCAACCACGCAAGCAACCGGGGAAGCACGGAACACAGCAGAGAGGCCGGACCCGCTGGAACCAGAGCTTCTCTGAGCAGTCACCAAACAACACTACACATTCATTCTGTGCACAATCATCTCTGCACGATCTCAACACACTCCAAAAGTATTTTACTTTGCTGCACTGCATCGCAGTCAAACTGTCAAATGACCCGGTCTGACTACATCTCTTTTGTCCACCTGTCTTTAACGTATAGCAGCGTCTCTCCAAAAAAGTCTGAACAAACAAATCAATACGTGTAGCATCTAAATATATCCAGGCTTATCTGGATATTTGTGGATCATTTTCTCTCTAGCACATTACCCATCTGACACAAGGCTTTGACGCTTCAATCAATCAAACTTTATTTGTATAGCACTTTTAAACCATTAGATGCTGCGCAAAGTGCTTTACATAGATAAAAACAATAGACACATTTGGTTATATTTTTTACATGATACATCCCCACCCCTTCCAACCCTCCCATAAACATACCCACAAACACAACACACACAGGCACATACATCACCCACTACTTCTCTTACACACATATAAAATAAAAGAGACATTACTCGACATCAATACTACACAAACATCAGCATGTGTAAAGTGGGAGGCTTTCAAAGCTTTTATTAGGGGACATATTATTAGTTATACAGGATCAAAATCTAAGAAGACTCGAGAGGAGAGAGCTAAATTGGAACATAAAATAAAAAGTCTTCAGGAAAAAGTGTATGCAGGAAGTGACCCAAGGTTGGAGAATGAATTACTGATTTTGAGAGCTGAATACGACAAAAAATCAGCGAATAGAGCTGCCTCAAGTCTTCTAAGATTGAAACAATCTTTTTATGAACAAGGTGAAAAATCAGGAAAATTATTAGCATGGCAGATTAAACAATTGGAAATTAAAACACCAATTACCAGTATTATAAGTAATGGACAGGTAGTTATAGATCCTTTAGAAATTAATAGAGCCTTTAGAGATTACTATGAAAAATTATATGATACCAAAAATGAACCTGATTTAACAAAACTAAATGGGTTTTTGAACGAACTATCTATACCGTGTATACCAAATGAAAACAGGGAGATATTGGAGTCTAAAATTAGTCAAGAAGAAGTTGGGCTAGCCATTGATAATATGAAATCAGGAAAAAGTGCAGGACCAGATGGTCTTCCAGTTGACCTTTATAAAAAATTTAAGAATAAATTAATAAAACCTTTTTTGGAAATGGTTTTAGAAGCATTTCAAAATAATAATTTACCATCATACATAAATAATGCCTTAATTATACTGCTGCCAAAACCAGGTAAGCCCTCTAATAAATGTGAAAATATGAGACCAATAAGCCTATTAAACGCCGACCTTAAGATAATCTGTAAAATTTTAGCAAGACGAATACAAGAAATTTTACCAAATATTATTAATCGAGATCAGAATGGCTTTATAAAGGGTAGACAAGGCTTCCATAATGTAAGAAGACTATTTAATATTATTTATTTTAATAAAGAAGCACCGGATACAGCTCTCCTATCACTGGACGCCGAAAAGGCCTTTGATAGAGTTGAATGGCCCTTTCTTTTTGAAGTCCTACAAAGGTTTGGACTTGGAAATAATTTCATAAAATGGGTTCAAATAATATACAATAATGCTACAGCAGAAATCCTAACAAATAACAATATTTCAAAACCAATAAAAATCAGTAGAGGATGTCGACAAGGCTGTCCACTTTCACCTTTACTGTTTACTATGGCAATTGAACCTTTAGCGATAGCGATACGTTTACATTCACAAATATATGGAATTAAAGTTGGACCAACAGAACATAAAATCTCCCTGTACGCCGATGATATAATTTTGTTTATGTCGAATCTAAAAAAATCAATTCCAACCTTGTTGAATTTAATAAAGAATTTTGGGGAAATATCAGGATATAAAATAAATAAAACTAAATCTTCAATATTAATGCTAAATGAGACCCAGAGAAATTACCCAGCCCCTGAGGCAAATCAATTCAATGTTGTAAATCAGTTTAAATATTTAGGAATCCAAATTATGCCTAAGCTAGAATCAGTCGCCAGCGTCAACTATGAAGCCTTAATGTCAGATATCAATGAGTCAACTCAGAGATGGATGTCACTACCAATGTCGATGATCGGGAGAATCAATATACTTAAAAGTAATATTTTACCTAAAATACTTTATTTATTTCAATACATTCCCTTATCACCACCTTTAGATCTATTCTCAAGAATAAAAAAAAAGTTAGTGGAATTTATATGGAACAACAGGAGGGCTAGATTACGTCTGTCTTTATTATATTTACCATTTGATCGTGGAGGTCTGAAATGTCCAAATTTTATGTTGTATTATTGGTCGGCACAACTGAGGTCTATGACATATTATTTTTCATCAAATGATCTCCCTCACTGGACTGAAATGGAATCATACAATTTACCTTTACCTCTTCCCATATTCATATACTCAGATTCGGCAAAAAAAATTACAAAAACAAGTTAAAAATCCATTTGTAAAGCATATGATCAAAATATGGTGTGAAGCTAAAAACTATTTAAAAGAACCACAGTTATTGTCACAATTTAGTCCAATATGGGGTAATCAATATTTTAAACCAGGGAGAGCGGACGCTGTATTTAAAGTATGGAATTTAAAAGGGATACAAAAGATTCAGGATTTATATTTGCCATGTGCAGACAACATAATGTCTTTTGAAGAGCTGAGGATCAAATTTAATCTCAATAGAACACATTTTTTTAAATATCTTCAACTTAGAAACTTTATTCGATCAAATCAAAATAAAGCTCTCACTCGACCTATTTATTCATCCTTGGAAAAAATGATGATGAAAGATAGTAAAAGAAAGGGTATTATTTCAGAGTTTTATAACTCATTGACACTATCTTCAAGTGAAAATTCACTGAAAAGATTAAACTACTGGAAAGAAGATCTGCAAATTGAAATTTCGGAGGAACAATGGGAATTGGCTTGTACAGAAGCTCAAACCAAATCAATAAATGCACGCCTTAAATTGATACATTTCAAATGGTTAATGCGGATGTATGTTACACCGGAGGAGTTAAATAGATATAACAAAAATATACCAGATACATGCACAAAATGCATGGAAAGTAAAGGAACCCTATTTCATTGTTTATGGGAATGTAGATTAATAAGAATGTTTTGGGAAGAGGTGAGGGTAACAATTGAAAAAATAATCTCAAAACAAATCATACTGAATCCTAAACTGTTTTTGTTGGGTCTGTACCCAGAAAAGCATAATTTTAATAAAAGTGAAAGAACATTCATAGACCTCAGTTTGCTTAATGCCAAAAAATGTATTGCACTATTATGGAAAAAGACTCATAGACCAGATGTGACTCAGTGGTTAAGACAGATGTTAACAAACCTTCCATTAGAAAGAATAACATATATACTGAAATCAAAGGAAATTGTGTTTGAGAATATATGGAGACCTTTTATTGATTTTGTAAAAAATTTAAACATAACTCTTGAAGAAGAAGGTGAATGATGTGTGTGGACCTTGTAAATTCCAAACTGGTGAACATAATATGTATACTTATGTATTGGATTGTCTAGACTAAACAGAGGAGCATTGTTGAAGACTTGATTTTGTTGGTGGTTGTTGGTGTTTTTAGTGTATTTTTTTTTTTTTTGTAGTACTTTAGCGTTAGTGTTTGATTGTTTGTATCATGTTTGTTAAAAAAAAAAAAAAAGGTTCAATAAAGATATTGTGGAAAAAAAAAAAAAGAGACATTACTCGGCACCAAGGCACCATGTGAAGGAGCAACCATCCTGTGGAGCCCCCCACGCCGTGATACCACACAGCCAGTAACCACAGAAGGCGCCACAAGGGCCGCCCCCACCAGGACAAGCCAGGGCCCGCACCACAGCTGTAGGCAGTGGTATAAAGCCCCCACCCACCCAAGCTAGAGTGACCCACGAGATCAACACCCCTGCAGATGGGCCAGGCAGCATCTGGCAATGAGGGGCCTCACTGAGGAAACACTGGAGCTAAAACACATAAAATACAAGATAAAACTAAGAACACATAGAGCAAAGAGAACTAAAGACCCATACTTAGAAACTGAGCTAAGAACACATCAAAATAAGAAAATCTAAAAGCAAATGGAACTAAGAAGAATGTAAAACAATGGAACATAAATGACTACTTCAATAATAGTTAAATGGTTTGTTAAAAGCCAAAATTTAAAAAGGTACAAAAAGAACTAAGAACACATAAAAATAGGAACTAAAAACCCATACTTTAAAACTGAACTAAACACATCAATAAGAAGATGAGAAAATCTAAGAACAAATGGTGCCAAAACGAACATAAAACAATGGAACATAAATGACTACTTCAGTAATAGTTAAACAGGTTTATTAAAAGCCAAATTAAAAAGGTGGGTCTTGAGCCTGTTCTTAAAAACATCTATTGACTCTGCAGCCCTGAGGCTCTCTGGCAGACTGTTCCACAGACGAGGACCATAACAGTGAAAGGAAGCTTCACCAAAGGTCTTGGTCTTGACTTTGGGAACCACTAAAAGGCCAGTACCCGAGGACCTCAGGGTTCGTGAGGGCTCATAAGATAAAAGCAGCTCAGATAGATAAGAAGGCCCAAGACCATTGAGGCATTTAAAAACTATTAACAGAACCTTAAAATCGATCCTAAAACGCATGGGGAGCCAATGCAGCGATTCTAAAACTGGTGTAATACACACCCGCCCCTTGGTCCTCGTTAACACTCGTGCTGCTAAATTTTGGAGCAGTTGGAAATGTGATATCCTTTTTTGAGGAAGACCAGAGAGCAGGGTATTACAATAGTCTGTACGGCTAGTAATAAAAGCATTCATCAAGACCTCCGTGCTGGCAAGACGGAGGGCTTTTACTGTACTTAAAATTGTACCGTTAGTAGGCTACTGTATCAGGTACATTAAAATCACAAATGGAATAAATCCTTTCATAAAACACAGACTTACTGGTTGAACGACATGCCCACTTGGATGCAGTTCGGAGCCTTAAAAGCAGTTTAATGGTAAAACCAATCTGTCACGATACTGAGCACGGATGGGGAGCCGTACTCAGCCTTCAAGCCTGTTTAGTCATTTTCTGTATCTCTGCGTCTTTGTTTATTTTGTATTTATTATGGTTTGGGGTATGTGGTTATCTGAGTTTGTCTTTTTGGTTCTGTTTTTAGTACTTTGTTATTCTAGCTTAGGTTGGCTATTATGCATTTTTGTATTATCTTACATTTCAATTTATTTCCCTGTTTATATCAGTCCTGATTCCGTGGTTACTTCATGCTTTAGTTCAGTTAGCGGTTTGACCCAGCTGTCATTATGTTGTATTGATTTCTACTCGCTCTGGTTTCCCACACCTGTCCTCGTTTGCAATTAATTCCTCTTGACCTATTTAAGGGGAGTGGTGCCTCTAATCTGCGCTGTGGTCAAATCTAATCCAGACGTGTGTTCCACGTCCATCCTGCCTGTCTTCCTGCATCTCCTTATTTGTAAGTTTTTGTTCATGCACTGTTTGGACTTTATGTTATGTATTAAACTTTGCAAACTCATAGTTCAGCGCTTGGGTCTCCATTCATTGCCCAGAGGGCAATTCATGACACAATCTTAATTTGGGTTAAATTTTCAAAGTAGCTGTCCAAAAATGGTAACTGGCAATGGAGGCTGAGTTGACTCTTTAGTTCTGCCCTCTTCCTCCAAGGCCATAGCCAGTGCTTAGTCCTGATTGGTTCCCTGTTATTGTGACATCACAAAAATGGTCCATCTAAATTTACCTTTTTAAGGGGGAAGGAGCTTAACAGGAAGGAGGGAAGGAGCTGAACAGTAGAAAAGCACAGACATAACCCTAACCCTCTCACTGGTGCCATTTCCATGTGGCACTCTCTTCCTCAGTCAGCGGGGAGGTTTGCACCTGCCTGTACTCGCATTATATTTTGCCTAGCACGTTTCTTTCCTGTGCTTGCTGCTGCAGTCAGCTCTGCTCGGCTCTACCCGTGTGTGTCATGTGCGGGCGGAGCGAACCCCTGATCAGGCGTTTTCACTACAGGGTGTGTGGGTGGATGGTGGCAGCTGTCATTCAGCTGAGCACACAGCATGCATTTTAAAAATTAATTGAAAGTTTCTAGTAATACTTCACGAGTAGCAACAAAATATGTATAGATATTTTGCGGATTAAATTGCGGATATTTTCCTACAGAACAGTCGAAACTGCTGATTCCACATTCAGTTGCTGGAAGCTGGGGCACACAGGCTGTTTCATTTCCAAATGTACTCAGTAGAAGAGTCAGTAGACGCAGTAGCAAAAATAAAGAGAAAATCAATGAGAAAAAAGTGTAAAATTTACCAGAAAAAAGTCTCATATTTACATGAAAAAGTCTAATATATACTGTAAGTGGAAAAAGTCAGGAATTTATTAGAAAGAAAGCTGTAGGTTTGGTGGTGGTGGTGGTGGGGTTATGTCGAAACGAAAGAACCTTAATGAGCAAGCTCACACACCCCACCCATCTGCATACCAGTGGCCTCTAAGGAGAACTCATCAACATAAAATGGCAGGGAAGTCCCCCTCCCCAAAAATGGAACCCCTCATTTGAGTCAAAGCTTCTGTGTACGAAATGTAGAAGCTATACTGGTGGCAACATAACATGGAGGAAAAAAATACAATCCTCCCTGCCAAAAAACTGACCGCCTCATTAGCTGTATAAATCTGA
The DNA here is from genome assembly GCA_020510985.1 of Pholidichthys leucotaenia. Classification (NCBI taxonomy): domain Eukaryota; kingdom Metazoa; phylum Chordata; class Actinopteri; order Cichliformes; family Pholidichthyidae; genus Pholidichthys; species Pholidichthys leucotaenia. Next base: position 356,016,177 of record CM035843.1, on the reverse strand, counting down.
AGTGAATCCAATCAGAAATGTAGTTGGAGTGGTGACAACATAAAAAGTCCCCTCCAAAAATACTTGGAACCCCTCATTAGGTGCGTCTGAAAATCTAATGTGTCCGAGGTACTGATGAGTTAAAGTTTCTGTGAAAATCTGAAGTCAATCCTATCAGAAATGTAGAAGCTAGAGCGGCAACAACATGATGTTGAACAAACGACCGGATAGATGAATGGACAGACAGTTCAAAAGCATTGTACCTTACGCAACTTTGTTGAGAGAGAAAATGGCAACAGTTACTTTAGTCCTGCCTGTGGGTGATCATGATTTTTGTTCAGCTCTAATAAAGGATGAAAGCTAATACAGTATAATGTTTCAGAGGCTAAAAAGCTCTGTGCAATCAACAGTAATTATTTTTTCATGCAGTATTGCAACCATGTGTAGAAATAACTGTACATACAGTATTGTTTGCTGTAGCCTGCTCTCTCTGGATGTTATTAGTTGTATTTGTACTGTGATAAACTGAAATACAAACAGTTTGGAAATCTGGCCCCACACACTATAATAAACCCAGTGAATGAAATCCACTAGGTAGTTATCTGACAGTGACATCATTTATGACCAGAAGTATTTAATGGCAATACTCAACACATCAACTTTGATTTAGGTTGTACGGTAAATGTCACATTGCCAATGTACTCTTGTCGGGGTAGAACAATACCACTGACTCAACTTCTGACCAAGTGCTTCGGTCTAAAATCTTAAATACTATATTACTTAACTGTGCATGTGTTTAATCTGTTTATGAAGGATATCTACCTCTCCACCATTTACATAGTCCAGGACAAAGTACAGTTTCTCTGGAGTTTGAAAGGAGTAGTGAAGCCGAACCAGAAATGGGTGTGACAGACTCTTCAGCAGCACATTTCTCTCTGCCATGATGTTCTTTTGCTACAGGGACAAGAGAAACAACAAGATTTAAGATGAACAGTAAGACATGGATGGCATATTTGGTGAAAACTGGTAGTTTTTCATGTTTTAACAAAATACCTTAAATAAATATAATTACTCATAATGAAACTCATCTGAGTTTAAACAAATGACCACCAAGCAGGCAGTCATGTTTTAGGAGCGCTGCAACTTGCCTACATATGCACACAATTACTATAGGTCAGCAGATTAATATGATAGAGACTTAAAGAATCAAGGGACAACTATTGATAATAAGTTTAACTTTAACTAGTGCACTGCCAGTAGAACGCAAGTATTCCTGTCTGAAAACAGGTATCCCAATTAGACTTTACAGGCCCAAATGTAGGCTGGGTTTGAAAGTGGAATAAAGCGGTGTAGCCTATATGTAGGCAATCACATGTTAGACTTTGACAAATATGAAAGGGACTGAACAGCACTAAGATTTATTTGATTGTGTGAATATTAATTACAGAATACCTAAATATTGAAAATGAATGGGACATCCAATATTAGAGACTGTTTCAGATCCTTTGTTTATTTGTTTGTCAGATCACTTATTTGTCTGATCTTTTATCACTTATATTCATAATAGTCTATCTTGCACTTTGGGGAACGGGAGTTGTTCAGTCACCATTATAATTATTTTAGTTTATATCACTGTTCAGTGATGGAGTTCAGTGTAATATTGAATTTCTTCTGTGTATCATCAATAAACTCATGCAGTACTATAACAGGACACGTTTACAAATATTTGAGACCCATTGTAGTACGTCAGCTTATATTTTAGCAATATTTTGTTATTAAAAGGTTTTTAAAACTGTAATCAATCGAATTAACTACAAAACAGCCAACATTATTATACACAGCAGAAGGACCTGTTTGACTACAACCGTTGCATCAATACTGCCCATTCGTCAGTAAATATTTAACTAAAAATGATTTATTTTGTTATTTGGGCAATTTTGGGTCCTGTGTTTGGTCATTAAGTCATTCTGGCCATTCCGCTCCACAATCATGGTGGTATTATTATTAAGTTTTTAATTTTTAGATACTCGCACAGGAGGGGGGACTCACGGTCCTGCAAAGGACAGTGGTACCACATGGGTGAAGCAGCAGTCGGGACTCTCATCTACCACTGACCGGGCAGGCTGGGTGCGTCTCCCGGCGGGGCGCTGCTTCTCCCAGCATGTCCTGTGTTGGATACACCGGTGTTCTTTGTCAGACCTGAGTCCCTGCTGACGCTCCTCCCCGTCTGCTCACGCACCTCGCGTTCATCCACATGTGCCGAATTATCCTTTAGACCTACACAATCACGGCAGCTTTATAGTATAATTTTTTTAAGCATTAAATCTTCAGTATTATCTTTGTCTAGTCAAATTTGTCGCTTTTTGCTTCCCTTTTTTGTATACTTTATTAATCCCCAGAGGGAAATTCAGGGTATCCACCTGGATGAAGCAGCCACGCTACAGGCGAGGAAGGCGCCGGGACCGGACGGCATCAGCGCAAAGCTCCTCAAGTCCTGTGCAGACCAGCTGTGTGGGATTGTGACGTATATCTTCAACATGAGCCTGAAACTGGGGAGGGTACCACAGCTGTGGAAAACATCTTGTGTGGTACCTGTACCAAAAACTTCCCACCCCAAAGACCTGAACAGCTACAGACCGGTGGCCTTGACGTCCCACTTGATGAAGACCCTGGAGAGACTGCTCCTTGCTCACCTCCGCCCCCTGGTGGAACCAGCGATGGATCCACTCCAGTTCGCCTACCAGCATGGCATTGGGGTGGAGGATGCGGTGATCTTCCTCCTTCACCGTTCTCTGTCCCACCTGGAGAAGCCCGGGAATATGGTGAGGATCATGTTCTTTGACTTCTCCAGTGCTTTCAACACCATCCAACCGATGATCCTGAAGGACAAGCTGCTGCGCGCAGGGGTGGACCAGCACCTGTCATCATGGATCCTGGACTACCTCACGAACCGGCCTCAGTTTGTGAGAACCCGGGACTGTGTGTCCGACACGATCATCAGTAGCACGGGGGCCCCCCAGGGAACGGTGCTGGCTCCCTTCCTGTTCACTCTTTATACTGCGGACTTCTCACACAACACAACACACTGCCATCTACAGAAGTTCTCTGATGACTCTGCGATCGTTGGCCTCATCTCCAATGGAGATGAAGCTGAGTACAGAGGGCTTATCCAGGACTTCGTGGACTGGTGCCATCGGAACTGCCTCCAGATCAACGCGAGGAAAACTAAGGAGCTGGTGGTGGACTGCCGCAGGCATGGGCAGCCCCTCACAGTACCAGTAAATATACAGGGAACAGACATCGAGATGGTGACATCCTATAAGTACCTGGGTATTCATCTGAACAATAAACTAGACTGGTCACACAATACTGATGCACTCTACAAGAAGGGACAGCGCAGGCTGTTCCTGCTGAGGAGACTCAGGTCTTTTGGTGTACAAGGGGCGCTGCTGAAGTCATTCTATGACACGGTGGTGGCATCAGCCATCACTTTTGGAGTGGTCTGCTGGGGCAGTGGCATTACTGCAGCCGATAGGAAGAGACTGAACAAACTGATTAAGAAAGCTAGCTCTGTCCTGGGGCAGCGCCTTGATCCGATGGAGGAGATAGGAGAGAGAAGGACGGTGGCTAAACTGTCATCTCTGCTGGAGTCCGAGTTCCACCCTATGCAGGACATACTGAATGCACTGAGGAGCTCATTTAGCAGCAGACTACATCATCCCAGGTGCACAACCGAGAGGTTTCGTAGGTCCTTCCTACCAACGGCTGTCAGACTGTACAACCTAAGCAGGGCTGCTCGCAGAGATAGCAAAAAAGACGTAACAAACTAATAGTTTTTTGAATGCAGAAGATGCAATAGACTTACACAGTGGTCCTCTCCGGCATACAACTAGGAGCATGCCGGTCGCTATGGAGGGTGAGAGTGTGTATGGGCACATAATCATACCATGCAGGATAGCTGGGTAGACGGTTATGCTGTTTCATTCCATCTAGCGGCAATGCTCTGCACTGTGTGTGTTTATATATTTGCATATTTGTTCCGTCTAGCTGCAATGCTCCGTACTGTGGGTGTTTATATATTTATATATCTACATGTTATTCCATCTAGCTACATTGCTCCGCACTGTGTGTGTTTATATACTTGCATATTTATTCCACCTAGCTGCAATGCTCCGTACTGTGGGTGTTTATATATTTACATATTTATTCCATCTAGCTACAATGCTCTGCACTGTGTGTTCATATATTCATATATTTATTCCATCCAGCTACAATGCTCTGCACTGTGTGTCTGTGTGTGTGTGTATATATATATATTTTATAGTAATACGTACATATGTTTATTAGCTGCTCTTGCTTGCTTGTTTTTTTTTTTTTTTCTTGCCTTCTGATTGTTGCTCTGAGTGTTGCTATCCCTGTGCTGTTGCAATCCTGGAATTTCCCCGTTGTGGGACTAATAAAGGCTTATCTTATCTTATCTTATCTTATCTTACAGTACCAGTCCCTTTACCATTCACACACATTCACACCTAGGACCACTTTAGAGTCTCCAGTTAACCTAACTTGCATGTTTTTGGCCTGTGGGAGGAAACCAGAGTACCTGGGGTAAACCCAACGCAGACACAAAGAGAACATGCAAACTCCACACAGAAAGGTCGCCGATGGTCAGGGGGTGGGATCGAGTCTGTGACCTTCTTACTGTGCTGCCACAGTGCTAACCACTGCGCCACCGAGCAGCTGCTCTGCTGACAGAGTGCTGTGGTTACTGACGCAGTGATGCCACGTATTATCCAATCAGTACGGAGTCAATCCAAAACCCCGCCCACACTTCGAGAAATCTGAGCATGAGACGTAGTGGTGGCTAAACATTTATTAATAAAAATTACATATTTTGAATGAACAACTCCATACTCGAGGATGCACACCCTGGTAACCTCAGCGAAGCACTTATAAAAGCTGAGGTCAGTCTGACAAACTGTTCGAGATATATGTGAGGAACAGACACGCAGACAGATACACACACACATACAGATTCCTTGTATTTATAGACAGATAGATGCAAACACTGAGTCAGTCTTTTAAAGAGACCACCAAACCAAAGAATATATTTCTTCAGAAACTGCACATTTTTCCTGCAGATGAAAGAAAGATTTGATTCAGTCTGTGCTTGTTTTCTTTAACTGATGTTGTTGGAATTGTTAGAAACTTTAAATCAGTGATGTATCGATCGTGAACGAAATGGCTTTTAGAGCCGGCTCTTTAAAATGAATGATCAGTGCCAGCTCCTACCTGGGAGCCAGAGCTGCTTTTTTGTTTTGTTGGGTTTTGTTTTCTGTTCAAGCTGCATGTGATTGGTCAACTACGTGATGTGTGGTGGCATCTGTGCATCTGCACTGAAGAAAGGGGAGGGACGGAGCGTTACGTTACAGACACAGCACAGAGAAACAGGAGGGAGGGAGACGAGAGAGAGAGCAGCTGCTACAGAGACAACACGGTGGAAAGGTGAGAAAATGAGTCACCACAGGAAACAGTAAAATTTGGATACATTTCAATTACATTGATAATACAAAGGCAGAGTGTAGAGTATGGTTAAAATTTCATCAGAGGATCGTCAGAGGATCGTTCATCAGAGGATGAACGATCCTGGAATGAACAGAAGGAGCGGAAAGTAATCATTAAACTTACTCAGGAAGGGGCATCGTTTCGTGAGTGGAACCCAATTAAGCTCACAAATGCAATTAATGGGCTACTTGGAGAAGTTTTAAATGCAAGGGTTTTTCGTAGTGGTTCGTTGCTGGTTACATGTTAAGATCGTGTTCAACAAGGAAAAGCAATCAGAGTCAATAAGATGGAGGGGAAAATGTGCAGTGTTCAGTACTGGAAGGAAATAAGGCAATGAGAGGAGTGATATGGGGCATTTCAATGGCTGTCTCAACTGATGAAATAATGAGGAACTTAACTGGAGCAAAAGTAACAGAGGTACGGAGATTGAAAGCTAATAGAAATGGTGAAAAATGTGATAGTCTGTCAGTAATGCTAAAATTTGAAGAAAACAAGACTGCCAAGTAAGGTGTATATTGGCTACATGAGCTGTGAAGTCAGACTTCTACATTCCTCCTCCACTCAGATGTTTCAAATGTCAATAGTTTGGTCATGTAGCAGCGATATGCAAAGGTAGACAACGATGTGCCAGATGCTCCGGTGAACATGAATATGGCAAGTGTGAAAGAGGAGCCAAATTAAAGTGTTGTAACTGCAGTGGTGAACATAGCTCTGCATATCGAGGCTGTGAAGCCTGCAAAAAAAGCAGCAGAAATTCAGCAGATAAAAGTCTCCCAGGGATTAACATATGCAGAAGCTGCGAAAAAGGTGCCCGCTAAAAAAGTGGGAGTGGACTCAGAACAGGGAAAGTGTGCAGATTTGCAGTGCATGCAGTAGAATTAAGGAAGATACTCTGGTTTTGAAGGAAAATAATTTTGTCTCATTTGCGGTAGATGTGATAAGCTGCACTGTGCAGACTTCCAAAAACACAGAAAAAAATCAAAATCATTGTGAAAGCAGCAGAAGAATATCTTGCCATTAAGGGGCTACAGTGGGAAGCAGTTGAGGACTTGTTAAGTGGGGGACCTTTAAGTTCAAAGACATCATGAGCTGGTGGATCAACCGCCAATCAAGTCTAAAAGAAGAAGAAGAAGAATGAGATGAGACGCAGATACAGACTACAGCTAGAAGAAGAATAAAGAGATGAGATGCAGATACGAGATTAAAGAAGAAGAATAATGTCACAAAGCTATGAGGAAAACGTCACAAAGTTATGAGGAAAACAGACACACAGAAAGACAGACATATATGGAGTGTGCGGCCGCACCTCGGACACAGTCCAAGGATGGATAATTTTTTCACACATAAGGAGTTGTTCAGAACTCCTTATACAAAGATATAGAGTGATGATAATCAAGTCAGTGGCAGTAATGCACCTGTAAGCTGGTTGCCAACCGCCAATCAAATCTAAAAGAAGAAGAAGAACCTGCACAGGCACACTGAGATGGGTATTTTTTGTTGCACTTTAAAATTTATTTTTTGTAGCACTCTGTTTCATGCTGAGTATAATAAGCCATTAAAAAGGAAACATTTGATATAATGTGTGTTTGGTACATTAGTAATTAATTTTACACATAATTTCACATTTTTTGGTGATAAATTAATTTTAACAAAAAAAATCTTGGGAGCCACTTGGGAACAGTGAGTGAGTCGAGCCATAAGAACCAGCTCTCTTAAAAGAACCGGAATTCCCATCATTAATATAAATGTGCAGGATAAGCATAGGCTGCAGAATATTGGGAAACAGACAAAACAAGATATTTGGAAATTAAAACCATCTTGGACAGCAGGTGCTCCAAAAAGCCAGATGCATCCTGAGTACCAGTAACCATGTTTTAAAGAATCACCATGCTCTGTTCCACAGGTTGACATAGCTCCGTGGAGTCTTAAGCATGCTTTGGTCAAAGTTATTGCAGGATTTTTTATTGCACTACCATTTTACACAAGGGGAAGGAGGTCCTCGCAAAAAATGGGTTGTTTTGTGGTGTATTACTTTAAACGCTAATGAGCCACAGTTCACTCCACCCTCAATCTTGTCATTTCTCTGACTGTCTGAATGGCCATGTATACATGTACACAAATAAACCGATGAGAATTTGATTTTTTAAGTTATCTGATTATTGAAGTAGTCATGTAAACGATAAAGGCCATTATCACCTTATGAGGAATGAGGAATCCCAGTTACGGGATTACTGTGACCATGCATCCACGGTCAGTGTGAGAGCTCAAAAACCCAAATAACACATTATTGGAAACAGGGGTAGGGTTGCCAGCTTTCTCACACCCAAATAAGGGACAGAGGGTTTTAACTACTGCTCGGTGCCACAATGTTGTGGACATTAGTGTTGTCATAATACTGGGATTTTTTACCTTGATAATACCTTAAAAATACTGTTATTCAATGGCATGTTTAATACTACAAGGACAAAAAAACAATACCACACTGTATACCTAGAAATTTCAGATTTTACAGAACACAGAATCTCAGTTTAAAAATGTGTAATAACTGTTTTTCTTCTTCTTCTTTCAGATTTGATTGGCAGTTGGCAACCAGCTTACAGGTGCATTACCGCCTCTCACTTGATTATCATCACTCTATATCTTTGTATAAGGAGTTCTGAACAACTTCTTCTTCTTCTAGACCTGATTGGCGGTTGGCAACCAGCCCACAGGTGCACCACACACCCCATATATGTCTGTCTTTCTGTGTGTCTGTTTTCCTCATAACTTTGTGACGTTTTCCTCATAGCTTTGTGACATTTTTCTTCTTCTTTAATCTCGTATCTGCATCTCATCTCTTTATTCTTCTTCTAGCTGTAGTCTGTATCTGCGTCTCATCTCATTCTTCTTCTTCTTCTTTTAGACTTGATTGGCGATTGATCCACCAGCCCATGATGTCTTTGAACTTAAAGGTCCCCCACTCAACAAGTCTTCAACTGCTTCCCACTGTAGCCCCTTAATGCCAAGATATTCTTCTGCTGCTTTCACAATGATTTTGATTTTTTCTGTGTTCTTGGAAGTCTGCGCAGTGCAGTTTATCACATCTACCACAAATGAGACAAAATTATTTTCCTTCAAAACCAGAGTATCTTCCTTAATTCTACTGCATGCACTGCAAGTCTGCACACTTTCCCTGTTCGAGTCCACTCCCACTTTTTTAGCTGGCACCTTTTTCGCAGCTTCTGCATATGTTATTCCCTGGGAGACTTTTCTCTGGTGAATTTCTGCTGCTCTTTTGCAGGCTTCACAACCTCGATATGCAGAGCTATGTTCACCACCACAGTTACAGCACTTTAATTTGGCACCTCTTTCACACTTGTCATATTCATGTTCACCAAAGATCTGGCACATCGTTGTCTACCTTTGCACATTGCTGCTAAATGACCAAACTTTTGACATTTGAAACATCTGAGTGGAGGAGGAACGTAAAATCTGACCTCATTGCTCATGTAGCCAATAAACACCTTACTTGGCAGTCTTGTTTCATTAAATTTCAACATTACTGACAACCACATTTTTCACCATTTCTATTAGCTTTCAATCTCCGTACCTCTGTCACTTTTGCTCCAGTTAAGTTCCTCATTATTTCATCAGTTGAGATAACCTTTGAAATGCCCGATATCACTCCTCTCATTGCCTTATTTCCTTCTAAAACTGAACACTGCACATTTTTTCCCTCCATCTGAGTGACTCTGATTGCTTTCCTTGTTGAGCACTATCTTTACATGCAACCAGCAACAAACCACTACAAAGAACCCTTGCATTTAAAACTTCTCCAAGTAGCCCATTAATTGCATTTGTGAGCTTAATTGGGTTCCACTCACAAAACGATGCCTCATGATTACTTTCCACTCCTTCTGTTCATTCTGAGATTGTTCCCCCTCTGATTCCTCAGCACTTGATAATGGTCTTGATTGAGTTTCTTGAAGTCTACTTTTCTTTCTTTTCAACTCCACTGTGCTCCAAACTTCTTCTTCCTCGCTTCCCACCTCCATTCCTCCTAGTTGAATTTGTGTCCTGGTCGAATCGCCTTCTTCTTCAGCAGAGAGTTTCCGCCTCTTCATGCCATGGTTGTCTTAATAATGGATTGCATTTATATAGCACTTTTCATGACACTCAAAGACACTTTACAATGAGTCCATTATTCAGTCACTCCACAGACAATGATAGTGGTAAGCTACCTCTGTAGCCACAGCTGCCCTGGGGCAGATAGACGGAAACATGACTGCCAATCCATACCAACGGCCTCTCCAACCACCACTGAACATTTATTCACATTCATACATCAGTGTCATGAACCATGAACAGACTGGAGGCAAGGTGGGTAAAGTGTTTTGCCCAAGGACACAAGAGCAAGGTGGGGGGAGTGGGGTTTGAACCACCAACCCTCCAGTTATTGGGTGAACTGCTCTACCTCCTGAGCCACTACGGCCTAATTTTGGTTTCTCTTTGAGAAATAATACAACTTTGAGCTGGAAAACACAACTACACTGCAGAAAGTCAAATAAAAATAAAATGAAATAAATTAAGGCTGTTTATGCTTGTTTTTTTTTTTGTTTTTTTTTTTTTTAACTCCGCCATTGCCTGGTCCCAAGCTTAGGATGCGAAAGGAGGAGGGTTGTGCGTTGGGTTAGCAGCCCACCACGTAAAAAACGCTTGCTACAGAAACGCCAATAAGATCAACAAAAAGTCATCAAACCTTGGGCGACGAGCTGAGGACTGAGGCAGCAATGTCTTATATGAAGAGCAGGGATGAAAGCCGAAAGGAAGTTTCTGTTCCGATGGAGTCCTTGGCGAAACCCAAACAACGAGTGAGAGTGGGAGCATGGAATGTTCGAACGATGTACGAAACTGGAAAAACAGTACAGGTTGTGAAAGAGATGAAGAGATACAACATCAACATTCTTGGAATCAGTGAAATGAGATGGACAAACTCGGGAACCATGACCCTGAACACAGGAGAGACAGTGTACTACTCGGGAAGAACAGACGGCCAACACCAGGAAGGAGTGGGCATCATTTTAGACAAGAATGTCAAGAAGAGCTTCCTGGGCTGGGAGCCGGTCAATGCTCGGATCATCAGAGCGAGGTTTTTCTCAAAGTACGTGAAGACCACCATCATCCAGTGCTATGCACCAACAGAACCATCATCAGATGAAGAGAAGGACCTTTTCTATACAAACCTCCAAGAGCAAATAGACAAGACACCACGGCATGACATCCTCATTGTGATGGGGGACTTTAATGCCCAGGTTGGTGCAGGAAATGTCAGAATCAGAATCAGATTTATTGCCATTGTTCATGTGATACACAAACTAGGAATTTGTCTCGGTGCCATGCTGCAACATTAAAAACATAATGAGAAAAAGGGATAAACTAAAAAACTAAAGGACTAGAAACGTGCAATAAGTGTAGAAAAATAAGTAATAATAAGTAATAATAATAATAATACTAGTAATAATGAGTAGTACTAGTCAAGGCAGTTTTAAAAAATTAGCATGTAGCAGATAATGTGAAGTACCACATAGTGCAGTCAATAATGCAACAGAAAAACAGTGATGATTGACATGAGTCTGGTTGAGCTGCTGTACATAGTGCACGAGAGTCAAAAGTCACTTAGTGTTCAGCAGTCTGATGGCAGAGGGGAAGAAGCTGTTCATGTGCTGGGAGGTTTTAGTCCGAATGGACCGAAGCCTTCTACCTGAGGGGAGGGGGGGCAAACAGCACGTGACCAGGATGTGAAGGATCGGCTATGATCCGGCCAGCACGCCTCCGGGTCCTGGAGATGTACAGGTCCTGGAGAGATGGGAGCTTGCAGCCTATCACCTTCTCAGCAGTGCGCACTTCTCAGCAGTGCGCACAAATGTGGGATACGAATCATGCATGGGAACCCAAGGAACAGGTGTGAGAAACGACAACGGTCAGAGATTTGTGGACATGTGCCTGGAGAATGGGCTAGTGATAGGAGGCACCATATTCTCACACAAGACAATTCACAAACTGACGTGGGTGTCACCGGATGGGAGAACCAGGAACCAAATAGACCACATAGCCATCAACCAGAAGTGGAGAGGGTCTGCGACTGATGTCAGAGCACTAAGAGGGGCCGACGCCGGCAGTGACCACCACTTTGTTCTGTGCAAGCTACAGCTGAAGCTGAAGAGGACCAACAAGAAGACTAGTGAACAGCTCTTTGACTCAAGCAGACTGAAGGATCCTATAGTGAAGACTCAGTTTGTACTCGAGCTATCCAACAGATTCCAGGTCCTGGAAGACGCACCAGCAGACGACATCAACACCTTGAGCAACACTGTCCAGAAGTTGTTCCTCGACACAAGCAAAGAGGTGCTGGGCCACAGGAAAAGAGAGAGGAAAGAATGGTTCTCTGAAAACACCTGGCAACTCATCGAGGAGAGAAGGGCAACCAAACAGCGCATGCTAGGGGGAAACACGGAAGAGAGGGAAGCAGCTGCTGAAGCATACAGACAGAAGAACAATGATGTCAAGAAGAGTGTCCGCAAAGACAAGAGAGAGTACGCGGACAGCCTAGCTCAGGAGGCACAGTCAGCAGCAGAAAGGGGAGACACAAGAACGGTCTACAAAATCACCAAAACCCTCACAGGCGATTTCACCAGCAAGTCAACAGTGGTTAATGACAAAGACAGGAAAGTTCTCATGAAGGAAGAGGACCAACTCAGTAGATGGGCGGAGCACTTCAGAGAGACTCTGAATAGACCAGACCCTGAGGAAGAAGCAGTGATAGAAGACACAGGCTTTCACATAGAAATGAAGCGGGGGCGCATCACCCAACAGGAGATAGAAGAGGCCATTAAGCAGACAAAAGGAAACCGGGCACCTGGCGAAGACAGGATTACTACAGACATGCTAAAAGCAGATCCAAAGGCAAGTGCAAAAGCTCTGACAGAACTTTTCAACAAAGTGTGGGAAGAAGAAAAAGTCCCTGTTACTTGGAAGAAAGGCATCATAGTCAAGCTGCCAAAGAAAGGCGACCTGTCAGCATGCGGGAACTGGAGAGGCATCAACCTTCTGTCTGTGCCTGGGAAAATCTTCTGCAGAGTTCTGTTGATGCGGGTGAGGCAAGCCATAGAGAGGGTCCTGAGGGAGGAACAGGCAGGATTCAGAAGCGGTAGGGGCTGCATAGACCAAATCTTTGTCCTGCGTACCATAGTCGAACAATCACTGGAATGGAACTCCTCACTGTACATAAACTACATTGACTTTGAAAAGGCCTTTGACAGTATCCACCACCCATCCCTCTGGAAGATTCTGACAGCTTATGGATTTCCAACAAAAGTAGTCAACATCCTGAAGGACATGTATGCTGACAATCAGTGCTGCGTACGCCACAATGGCCATGAGAGCGAGTGGTTCCATGTGAAGACTGGGGTCAGACAAGGCTGCGTGATCTCACCGATCCTCTTCCTGGTCGTCATTGACTGGGTGATGAGGACAGCCACAGGAGACCGACCTAGGGGACTTATCTGGGGACTAACGGCCAGACTGGAAGACTGCGACTTTGCAGACGACATCGCTCTGCTATCACATACACAGAGAGACATCCAGGAAAAGACAGACAGAGTTGACCAGACAGCAAGAACTACTGGGCTCAAGATTCACCCCAACAAGACGAAAGTGATGAAACTGAAAAACAAGAGCACACAGAAAACAAAGGTACAGGGCGAAGATCTTGAGGAAGTACAGGACTTCAAATACCTGGGAAGCTACATCTCAGCTGACAGCAACATCGAGAGAGAGATCTCACCAAGAATCGGTCTTGCGGCACAGGCTTTCAACAGACGAAATGTAATCAATGCGAAATGTATGGAAATCATCAGTCCTGCAGAACAGTACCAAACTGAAGATCTACAAATCAAACGTTCGCTCAGTCCTCCTATATGCCTCAGAGACTTGGAGAACAAACAAGAAAATTGAAAGCCGCCTCAGAGGTTTCGAAGGACGGTGTCTACGTCGAATCCTCAGAATCCATTGGGAGCAGCGCGTCACCAACAAGGAAGTCAGGAGACGCACAGGCATCAACAACATCGTGGACGAGGTGAAGCAGAGACGCTGGAGGTGGCTGGGCCACGTTCTGCGCATGAACAAAGCCAGGCATCCACACGCAGCACTCAGATGGGCACCGCCGGGGAAGAGGAGGAGAGGCAGACCCCAGGGCGCCTGGAGGAGGACAGTGGAAGAGGAAATGAAAGCGGAGGGCAAGACCTGGAACGAAGTCAGCTGGCTCGCCCAGGACCGAGATGGCTGGAGGAGACTCGTTGGCGCCTTATGCCCCAGCTGGGGCGAAAAGGATTAAGATTAAGATGCTTGTTTTTTGTCGGACAATATACAGTATTTATTCTTGCTGTGCAATTTATCCATCCATCCATCTTCTTCCACTTAATCTGTGCAGTTTATGTGTAAGAAAATTTTACATGCTTTCTAATAGTTTTAACTTCCATCCATCTTCTTCCGCTTAATCCTTTTTGGGTAGCAGGGGGGTGGGGGGGCGTGGAGTCTATCCCAGCATCTTTGGGCAAGAGGCAGGGTACACCCTGGACAGATCGCCAGTCCATTGCAGGGCCAACACAGAGAGACAGACAACCATTCACTCTCACAGTCATACCTAAGGACAATTTAGGATCCCCAGTTTGATGCCAATTAACCTAACTTGCATGTTTTTGGCATGTGAGAGGAAACCAGAGAAATCCCAGAGTAAACCCACACAGACATGGGGAGAACATGCAAACTCCACACGGATCACTGTTGGTCAGGGGCTGGGAACAAACCCAGGATCCCCCCGCCAAGGGTGAGTTGCTGTGCTGCTGCAGTGCTAACCACTCTGCCACCACGCTGCCCTAGTTTTGACTTGTTTTACACAGTTTGATAAGTCAAATTTTCTTGCTCTGTTAGCAGATAATTTTACTTATAATAAACAAAAAAAATTCTGGCACTAGATAATTCTAGTTAAAATTAGAAAAAAATTTTGCCAACAAAGTATGATTAAATTGCTTAAAACACGATAAAATTTTCGTAAAGCAAGTAAAATCTTACAGGAAACTGCACAACAAAAAGAAATTGTCTTGTCAAAATTATCTTGTAAGAGAAAAACAAGCATAAAGCCTTGATTTAAGATATTTTATCTTACTGAGATTTCCCGCTTCACAGTGTGACAGATGCCTTTGGCATAAAATTACACCAGTGAATTCTTGATTCCTGATTCTTATTCCTGATTCACAACAGCAGCAATGAAAAACCTGCACAGGTGGCTGGAAAGCACTGCAAATAGCACGTCTCACCCTTTTAGAAGTGCTTTCTTCTGGCCTTCTTTAAAGAAAAATCCTTCATTATGTCCCTTAAGTCCAGCTTACAAATATTGTCATACTCTATGGATGCTGCTTGATCTAGTCTACTTTTTTTTAACCAAGTTTGGAGTCCACTGTCCCACACACATCTGTCTGATGTAAGCAATCATGGCCTTTCTTCTCCTTTCGCTCTCCTCCTCCAGGTGAGTGCTTTAATGGCCCACCTTGGTGCAATAATTAGCAGCCTCCTCCACTCGATGGGCCAGTTTAGAAAAATCCTTTATGCTTTGGGATTTTTTTGAGCACTTCATTTTCCCTAAGCTCTTTTCCTCTCAACAATTTTATGAGCGCCACTTTCACAATTTTTTCCGGACATTTTGACCGAGCTAATTACTTCTTACCTCCCACTGGTGCTTGCATAGTCACATGTCAAAACAGTTCCTCTGATAGGCTATTATTACTGGTACCCACGTGGGACACTTGTAAATTAGACCAAACAGCAGCCACACATGAATATCAAGTGATGGACATAGAATATGACTAATTAACACCAATGTGATATTTTTCATTGGCTCATGATAGGCCCTGCTCTATGTAGGCCCCTGGGCTTCAGCCCAGTCTAGCCCATTCATTAAAAAGCTCCTTTAAAGTTCATAAAAGTTGGTGTACACTGGATTAGAAAATAAATCTGCTCACGAATGTAATTTCACAACATTTGGACTAATTTCTCTGATTTTTCAAAACGTCTGTAAAAGTCAGTCCAAATGCTATAGTGTGAACCAAGCTTACAGAAGATTTATACACCGCGCTGTCCGATCCATCAGCGCCATGGTCCCGGGTCAAGCTGGGCTCCATGGCTGGTTTACTGTCTTCAGTGACCGGGAACTTTTCAACCCGTGGTCCCGGTTCTGCCTCAAGGTCCAGTTTGACGCCCTTAGCTGCGTTTTGGCACAGAACTAAAATGGCCACTAGATGGTGCATAATACCAAGCAATAAATATAACATTAACCACAGTGAACACAACAAAAGATAAACGATGAAACCCAGCAATCCTACATACAAAAAAGTAGAACAGTAATACTCATAGTTGCAAGTTTGACGCAGTAGTGTAGGTGCAGACAGTGACAAATTAGATTGCACATGATCAACACTGCAGTAACAGACAGCAACAGATATGGCATTTGTGCAAATGGTTGCAGTAAAATGCAGAGACATACAGTTAAGACTCCATATTAGGGAATATTTTTTCACACAACGCATCATTGACCACTGGAACAGACTACCTCCTCATGTCGTAGGAGCTGAAATACTTACTGTAATAGTCTTAAGAACACCCTTGATAAAGAATGGACAAGGTCTGGATATGGACAATTTACTAGCTTACGCTATCTTTAAGTCCATTACCCTAACTAACTAACTAGCTTAGTGTGAAAAAAAAAATCACTGTATATACAGCAGACAAAACAATACAAACAGCTGTGGAAGGAGAATACAGAAGCCATTGTCTTGAAATGTACTCACCACTTGCAAATTTACCATTGAAATGGCACTTTGAGAAATAGTGTTTCTGCCATTTGTAGGAACGTTCAGATGCTCTGATATCAGCGTCTTTATTCTGGCAGCTCTCCGGTCCTTTTCTGGATCAGTATTCCTAGTGTGTACGAATCTTTAATTGACTTCAGGAAGGGACACACACAGCATCCCCCTCTGATCATCGATGGTACAGCTGTAGAGGGGGTGAGCAGCACCAAGTTCCTGGGGGTGCACTTCTCTGAGGACCTCTCCTGGTCCAACAACACCACATCACTGGGCACAACTCGCTTCCATTTCATCCGCAAACTGAGGACAGCATGAGTTCCACCCCCATCACATGCTCATTCTACCGGAGCACCATTGAGAGCATCCTCACCAGCTACATCACGGTGTGGTATGGAAGCTGCACTGCCTCCTGCCGGAAGACACTACAATGCACAGTGAAAGCAGCCAGCAAGATCATCGGTGCCCCTCTGCCCCCCCTCTCGGACATCTACCTCACCCACAGAGCCATCAACATTGCAAGTGACACCTCTCACCCCTCACACTCCCTCTTCAGCCCCCTGCCCTCGGGGAAAAGGTACCGGAACCTCTGGGCCCGCTCCACAAGACTGCTAAACAGCTTTGTCCATCAGGCCATCAGGACCCTGAACCCTGTCCACTCCCCACCCTCTGGACCGTAACACACTCACCCACAGAATAACTACCTCAGCTGATGTCACAGAAAGACTGGCACACCAACAATAATACATTTGCTGCTGTATATTTCCGCACTTTACTGCAACCAGTTGTACAAATGCCATATCTGCTGCTGTCTGTTACTGCAATACCGATCATGTGCATTCCTATCTGTCACTGTCTGCACCTACACTACTGCATTGAACTTGCAACTATGAGCATTACTGCTCTACTTTTCTGTATATAGGATTGCTGGGTTTCATCGTTTATCTTTATTTGCACTATGGGATGTCTGTGTCTATCTTTTGTCACCACTTGCACTACGGGTAGCATTACTGTACATAGACTGCTGTTGTTTTTCCAGCCTTATTTCGTTTTCTTTTTTTTATATTGTGCACACCACTGAAGAGAGAAAAACACCATTTCAATTCTCCTGTATGTCCTGTATGTATAGTAGTATTGAGAAATAAAATCGTTGAACCTTTAACACTTCCAGCGGGTATTTTACAACTTCAATGACCTTGAGCTTCTGCCCGCTGTGACTGATGGATCTTCAGACAGCAGCTCCGCCGGTGCATCCCATGCTAGCATTTGTAATGCTAACAGTTTGACAAACATCTTGTGACTGTAAAGTTGAAACTGTCCGGCTGTATCATAGCTTTAAAAAATCCTGTCAATTTAGGAGTCTTTTTTTAAAACCTCCTTCTCACGTTCCTGTTTTCCTTCTTCCTCATTTTCTCGCCAGAGTGGGGGCCTAATTAATAGCGCATCCGCCCCACAACTGGGAGGTTGGGGGTTCAAGTCCCGGTCGGGTCATACCAAAGACCATATAAAAATGGTACTTCCTGCCTTCTAGCTTGGTGCTCAGTGTAATAGAATGGTAAATGGTGTTCACTTATATACTGCTTTTTTCTCATCTCTAGATGACCAAAGCACTTTACAGATCCTGCTATGCACCTATTCACACACTGATGGCAGCGGAGCTGCCATACTGTACACAGGCGCTGGCCTGACCCACCAGGAGCAACTGGGGGGTTCAGTGTCTTGCTCAAGGACACTTCAACATGCAGACCACAGACAGAGCAGGAATCAAACCCCTGACCCTCCAATCAGTAGTTGGCCACACTACAGTGTGGGGGAAGGAGAAGTTGTTTGTGGCAGCGCCTTGCATGGCAGCGACCCCTCTGATTCTACATGTGATTAACATTGTAGATAGGAGAAACGTAATTTCGTTCTACTGTAAATGATTGGCTGTATGGACTGAATGACAACAGAGATGGCTTCTTCTTCTTTTTCTCTTTTGGACACCGCTATTGTGCATTCATTCATTCATTTGTCCAAAACAAACCCTCCAATAAACGTTGGGGATGGCAGAATTAGCAAAAAAAACCCCAAAGTGTTTCTTTCAGGGCCCCAAACAAGCCGGGGCCTCGAGGCCACAGTAAGCCCTCTTGATAATCCAGGGCAGCCTCTTGGGGGTTGGTTTTGCAGCATATTTCTCATTTTACAGTTGCATTGAGTATTTGCAGTGCATTTCTGAATTTGCTGTTCTTTTCTGCATTTGCAGTGCATTTCTCTATTGCAGTTGCTGTGAGTATTTACAGTACCTATGTGTGGCCACTTTGACGCAGATGCTTTGAGTTTGGTTTTGTTTCTTCTATTTGCAGTTGCTTTCTTAACTTGCAGTGCATTTGAGCTCTCAGGGCCACCATACATTTTGGCAAAGCAAGAATGCATTCAAAACAGAGCAAAAATGAGAGGATTAAATGGAGGTTGAGTCTTCATACTTCCGTCTCCCTGACACAAATGCTCAGGGTGCGCTCGATTCTGTCACTGGCGTACACCTCAGAGGGTTTATATGAGTGGATTAAAGTAAATAAATGTGAATATTAATGTAAATATAGGTTCAGTGTCCCAGCACCCAGGAGCAACCTGTACCTCCATCACCCCATCAGTTCACAATGCCTGTATTGTGGAGAGAGACCTGCAGATCCTAAACTCCCCCAACCGTTTCGGGTGCACTTGATTCCTCCCCTGGCGTACACCTCCATCAGTAAAGGTTGGTTAAAAAAGGTCACCTTTGACCTCTTATGGTAAAGCAGTCAGTGAAACCATGTCAGGATATGTCATCAACTTTTGTTGGCCAGATTTTATTATGCTGAGTGAGGCTGGTGTAGTGTTGTCTTGAAGAGTGTGTTGGTCAGCATAGTGATGTTTTCTTGGGGCATTTCAAGAGCTGCATTTAAGATCTATGGAGCCAACGACTTGGGGTCCTCACAAGTATAGCTGTGTGTCTGTTCATGAGTAATTTATCTCCTCAGTGGGACCACCCACGAGCCGCTACTGCCAAATAAAACAACATTTGTGTGTTCATTGTGTTTGCTGGACAAACACATAAGTTTTCCTGTTTATTTTCTGGCAGTCATAAAATCTGCCCTTTGTACAGAACAAATTGCAGATTAGATAAAATGCAGATGATGTTGCTGGGTCAAAGTCTTGTTTACGAATAACTCTCAATGATGCATGCATACTTAAATGCATGCATGCACATACACAAATTAATTAATTAATTTGCAGCTGTACATTTGTAAATGAGTGTTAAGTGTTTTTTTTTTTTAATTCTGCTTTAAATGGGCTCAGAATTTTCAGACATAAGTTGGACTGTCTTTCATCAACGTCATTATTTTTGTAATGATTGAGTGATGAGTACTGGAGAATATTAGAGTTTTGAAGGGTGAGAGTAGCTGCATAGTGGTAGAGCATCATCCCCACAGCTGGAAGGTGGTGGGAGAGATGCCTTCTGGTTTGGTGCTCAGCATAATACAGTGGGAAAGTTAACACAGAGCAGAAGAGCAGAAGACTGCAGTTTCAAATCAAAAATGTAAACTTTAATAAATTCTATATTCATAACAGGTATAGGAAATATTAAAAGCCTTTGTATAGTGTTCTGAATTAAATTGTGAAAATGATTAAAATATTCAAATTTTTTTTAAATGCACCTGTAGATGAGCTTAAACCTACTTCCTTCTGGTCCCAAATAGAAGTTTTTTTTAGGGCAGGTAGTCAGGGCTGCATGAGATAATAACATTAAAGATATCCCCTCTCTTTGATATCATCAAAACCCAGGAAAATCAAACAGTCTGAAGCTTGAAGTTTGGGCTTATAGGGATTACTTGTATAGAACTGTACTGTTCAGTTTTTTTTTTAAATAATAATTTTGCTGTTAAGTAATATGCATGAATCATATGCCAAAAAAATAGGATTTGTATTTCAAGCAGCCAAATCTCTGTGAGGAGGTAGGTGCAAAACAAACAAACAAACAAAAAAAAACAACTTCAGTGTGTTACGGATCCCCCTCCACAGGGAATTAGTCAGTGGTGCAGTCCTTGACACCTCAGAGTACACCTCCGTTGCTGGCCAAGAGCTAGTGAGGAATTCCTCTCTAGCTCAGTGGTAGAGTGGAGGTGTTCAGATCACAGTGTCATGGGTTTGAATCTCGGCCTGGGATATTTGGAGGTGGATGTCTACCTTTCCTGAGGGTGAGAATGACTTCGTGATCCCAAGCTGTGATAGGCCATTCTGGCCTTGGCCCAGAAAGTGGGTCATAACAAATGCACATGAACAGAGTTTGCATCCAGACTTTCAGTTTTGCTTGGGTTCTGGATTCATTTATTTCACTCATTAATGCATTCTATACATGCATGCTTAACATTACCACAATAGGGTTTTTCACTTGAAACAACAAGAGCATCGCACATGATACATATTACAATGCTGTGAAAAAGTGTTTGCTCTCTTACTGATTTCTCATCATCATCTTCTTCTTCTTCTTTTGGCTGCTCCCTTTAGGGGTCGCCACAGCGAATCATCTGCCTCCATCTCACCCTATCCCTTGCATCTTCCTCTGTAACACCAACCCTCTCCATGTCCTCCTTCACTACATCCATGAATTTTCTCTGTGGTTTTCCTCTTCTCCTCCTGCCTGGCAACTCTATCTTCAACATCCTTTGTCCAATATATCCACTATCCCTCCTCTGCACATGTCCAAACCTCAGCTTTGAGGTTTGCCTTGCCTCCCTTACTTTGTCTCCAAAACGCTCAACCTGAGCTGTCCCTCTGATATACTCATTTCTAATCCTGTCCCTCCTAGTCACTCCCAATGAAAATCTTAGCATCTTCGAGTCTGCCACCTCCAGCTCCACCTCCTGTCTTTTTGTCAGCACCACCGTCTCCAAACCATACATCATAGCATATCTCATTACCGTCTTGTAAATCTTCCCTTCACTCTTGCTGCTACCCTTCTGTCACAAATCACCCCAAACACTCGTCTTCACCCACTCCACCCTGCCTGCACTCTCTTTTTCACCTCTCTTGTGCATTTTCCATTGCTTTGGATGGTTGACCCCAGGTATTTAAACTCGTCTACTTTCACTACTGCTACTCCTTCCATCTTCACCGTTGCACCTGCCTCCCTCTCATTCACACTCATGTATTCTATCTTGCTTCTACTGACTTTCATTCCTCTTCTCTCCAGAGCAAACCTCCACCTCTCCAGGTTCTCTTCTACCTGCTCCCTATTCTCACTACAAATCACAATCTTGTCTGTAAACATCATGGTCCACGGAGACTCCTGCCTGACCTCATCTGTCAGCTTGTCCATCACCATGGCAAACAAGAAAGGGCTCAAAGCCGATTCCTGATGTAATCCCACCCTCACCTTGAATCCATCCGTCACTCCTACAGTGCACCTTACCACCGTCATGCTGTCCTCATACATGTCCTGCATCATCCTCATATACTTCTCTGCCACTCCTGACTTTCTCATACAGTACCACACTTCCTCTTTTGGCACCCTATCATATGCTTTCTCTAGATCCACAAAGACACAGTGCAACTCCTTCTGACCTCTATACTTCTCCATCAACACTCTTAGAGCAAACATTGCATCTGTAGTACTCTTTCTTGGCATACAGACCCTCACCAACTACAAACCTCCATCTCAGACCTGTGCGAGTGACATCACATTGCTTAAAAACCTAAATGACTTCTTCGGCCGCTTTGAAGCACAAAACAGCACATCAGCACATAAGACCACTCCTCCTCCAGACGAGCAGGCCATAAGTCTTGATCCGGCTAGTGTGAAGTGGACCCTCTGCAGGATTAACCCACACAAGCCGGACCAGACAACATACCAAGCCGCGTTCTGAAGGACTGTGCAGAGGAGCTCAAGAATGTCCTGGCCGACATCTTCAACATCTCCCTGACTCAAGCTATTGTCCCCACATGTTTCAAAACTGCCACCATAATACCAGTCCCAAAGAAGCCCGTCCCATCCAGCTACAATGATTACCGGCTCGTAGCACTGACCCCCATCATAATAAAGTGCTTCGAGCGGCTGGTCATGCAGAACATCAAGTCCATCCTCCCTTCCTCCCACGAACCATCTCAATTTGCATACAGATCAAACAGATCCACAGAGGATGCCACCATCCTCTAGCCCTCACCTACCTAGCAACCTAGCCACCTAGCCCTCACCTACCTGGACACAAAGAACTCCTATGTGTGAAAGCTGCACCACCTCCTGCCAGAAGACACTACAACACACAGTGAAAGCAGCCAGCAAGACCATCCCCCCCCCCCCCCGACATCTACCTCATCCGCCTCACCCGCAGAGCCATCAACATTGCAGGCGACACCTCACACCCCCTCTTCAGCCCCCTGCCCTCGGGGAAAAGGTACCAGTGCCTCCAGGCCCACTCCACAAGACTGTTAAACAGCTTTGTTCACCAGGCCATCACGACTCTGAACTCTGTCCACCACCCCCAATCCCCCCGGACCTTAACACACTCACCCACACAATAACTACCTCAGCTATTGGCACAGAAAGACTGGCACACCAACAGTAATACATTTGCTGCTGTATGTCTCTCCACTTTACTGGAACCATTTGCACAAATGCCATATCTGCTGTGCCATGAATGGCCCCTCAGGGCAGAGTGACAGACCCACACTCTGAACTGTGAGTTGTGAGATTTATTGAAAATAACAAAAACAAAGCCCAAAATGGCGCTCAAACACAAAATTCCAACAGGAGAAGGTAACTTACAAATTACGCACCAGAGCGGGTACAGGGCTCTGGTGGAGGCGAGAAGAACTCAGGTATTTTCAGGTGAACTCAAGACAACGGCCACATGAAAAGAAAATGCTGTCCTTAAATAGGGTCAGAACAAATAACACAAGTAATGCCAGGTGTGGGGTCACATGAGCAGGCAGAAGGAAACAATGATTAATAATTTGGATCAGCTGGAGGTAATGAGAGGAGAGCGACCGGCTGACAGCTGACAGGGCTACGCCCACACGGAGCACCAACCAGGAAATGCCCTGACAGCTGTCAACTGCAAAAATAAGGAATTAGAATAAAATATACAGTAAACAAGTACAAACTGAGAAATAGATACCAACTGAAGCAGAATCAGGACATAGTAAAACTAAGACAAAAACAGGAAAATAAAAAACATTGTAGGAATAACAAAAACCAAAAGGCACAAAAATGCAAAAAATATATAAGTACAGAGAAAAAGCCATGAGACTGAGCATGGCAGAACCTCCAGTGCTCAGCTCGTAACATGCTGCTGTCTGTTATTGCAATACTGATCATGTGCAGTCCTATCTGTCACTGTCTGCACCTACACTACTGCACTGAGCTTGCAACTACGGGTATTACTGCTCTACTTTTCTGTATATAGGATTGCCGGGTTTCATCGTTTATCATTATTTGCACAATGGGATGCCTGGGTCTATCTTTTGTCGCCCCTTGCACTATGGGTAGCATTACTGTACGTAGACTGCTTTTATTGTTTTTCCAGCCTTATTCCTTTTCCTTTTTTTTTTTATATTGCGTACACCACTGAACAGAGAGAGAAATGCCATTTCAATTCTCCTGTATGTCCTGTACATATAGAAGTGCTGACAAATAAAATTTTGACTGAATTTTGAATGTTTTTTGTTTTGAATTGCTCAGTTTAATGTGTTAATCTGAGGACAGTTAAATACAAACTATCCACCTTGTAATATAATCCAAATCATTTTGAAGAAACAACAGACTGTTAGAGCAACATGAGTTCATTACACAGAAAAAAAAATGTGTGTGTTCACAGAATTATTCAGTAGATCCTCCTCTTTGCACTGAAGCTTTAAATCCATTCATGTCACATCAGTCAGGCATGCATCAGTGTGCACTAAGCTAAATCAGTATAACTTCAGCTCAATTGTTCAGCCCAATCAATTAATTAAATCATTTCCTCTTCCTTCTTTCCACCCTACTCCTTCACAATAAAGTAACTGCCTGGTCATTAACTGTAATTAATGTCTGGCTTAATGCCACAAAGCACAGACTAACAAAGTTTGCGTGCAGTTCCTCTTCGTGCACAAGCACGTCCTTTTGCCTGTGCACAACCAATATGTCTTCTGAGGTCAACACGCCAACAAAATAGTAAGTAAGTAAGTAAGTAAAATTTATTTATATAGCACTTCTCACAGAAAGAATCACAAAGTGTTTCACAATAAAATAAAACACACAATCACAAATACAACAATAAAGGCATTAAAAACAAGTATAAAGACATTAAAAACATAAAAACCATAATCCATAATCAAACTAAAAATCCTGTTTAAACAGAAGTGTCTTCAG
Source organism: Pholidichthys leucotaenia (assembly GCA_020510985.1). Lineage (NCBI taxonomy): Eukaryota > Metazoa > Chordata > Actinopteri > Cichliformes > Pholidichthyidae > Pholidichthys > Pholidichthys leucotaenia. Next base: position 355,991,376 of record CM035843.1, on the reverse strand, counting down.
CTGCTTTTTAAAAGCATAAACAGTCTACTGAGCGCAAAGACAGTGGTAGAACATTCCACAATTTTGGTGCCACTGCCTGAAAGGCTCTGTCACCTCGAGTTTTGAAATGGGTTCGAGGGACAGCTAGTAAAAGCTGATCCGAGGATCTCAAAGACTGTGAGTGGTTGTACACTTTAAGCAGCTTGGTGATGTATTTAGGGACCTGGTCATGAATAGCTCTAAAAACAAGAACTAAAATTTTAAACTGAATCCTAAAACCAACTGGGAGCCAGTGAAGTGCTGCTAAAACCGGTGTAACGTGAGCCCTTTTCTTAGTGTGAGTTAAAAGTCTAGCAGCCGAATTTTGAACAACCTGGAGGCATTGAAGATGCTTTTGGCTCAGACAGGTAAAAAGGCTATTACAATAGTCTTAAAGTAGAACTGAACTGAACGGCATTGAACGGCACTGGGTGATAGTACATACAATTATAAAGATAATTTATCATTGGCACCCCCTCCACAAATCCCGGAATCTTGGAGAAAATCGCGATTTTGAATTTCCCGCCCTGAAAAATCAGACAAATCCGCCGATTAATCGGAAGTGCAGCCAGAGTTCCGCGTGACGTCACGAGTGTGACACAGTCCTCCATGTTTACCATTGCGAGCACGTCGACACTGGTTGTTTTTGGTGCATTTTGTCGTGATAGTCGACTACAAAACACTTCCAACACCTGGGAAGATCTGTTCAGTGGCCAAGGAAAGCTGACATGGCGACGAAAGAAAAGAAAGGGGGAGGAAAAGCGACCGGGAAGCGATGCGTTTCTAGATATAGATATTACAGTGATCCCTCACTTATCGCGTTTAATGGGGACCAGAACCGACCGCGAAAAGTGAAAAACCGCGAAGTAGCATCACCCCCCCCCCCCCCAAGGGCGTCACAAGCACTATTTTGCACAAAAAGGCACAAGAGAACAGTGAAAAGTGCCACTAAGCAACACGAGCGATAAAGAACAATGAATGCGGTCTTCCTTCGATGGGTATGTGCGCTCTGCAGGGAGAGAAGCTGGGTAAAACGTCTCGGCCAATCAGCTTGCGAGGTAAAACGTCTCGGCCAATCAGCTTGTGAGATTCCCGAGCGGTGAAGAGGTGGGCGGAGAGGAGTGGAGCGGTGGCCAGAGAGGTGGATTTTGAGTTGTGCGGGCTCTCTGTGTTGATACCTGATGTTCTAGAACATCAGGTATCAACACGGAGACAACACATGTTCTATACATCAGGTATCAACACGGAGACAACACATGTTCTAGAACATCAGGTATCAACACGGAGAGCCCGTACAACTCAAAATCCAACTCTCTGACCACCGCTCCACTCCTCTCCGCCCACCTCTTCACCGCTCGGGAATCTCGTAAGCTGATTGACCGAGACGTTTTACCTCGCAAGCTGATTGGCTGAGACGTTTTACCCAGCTTCTCTCCCCGCAGAGCGCACATACCCAGCGAAGGAAGACCGCATTCATTGTTCTTTATCGCTCGTGTTGCTTAGTGGCACTTTTCGCTGTTCTCTTGTGCCTTTTTGTGCAAAATAGTGCTTGTGACGCCCTTGGGGGGGGGTGACGCTACTTCGCGGTTTTTCACTTTTCGCGGTCCGTTCTGGTCCCCATTAAACGCGATAAGTGAGGGATCACTGTATTCCCCGGCAGCGGACCTCGCCTCTGCATCGCCGTCTGCCAGCTGCTGTCACAGGTGCATTAGGTCTCTGTCTCCCGGGCTTGCCCTTGTGCACGCCTGCCACCTGCCACACTCCTGCATCCTCCTCTGTCTCGTCACCGATCCTGAATGCCTCTTCACTCTGAAAACTCTGGTTTTCTTGACTGCTGGAACTGCTATCATCTGCCATTGTTGTTTTGTTTAGGGATCACACTTGTGACGTCACGCAGCGTCGTCTGCACTACTTCCGGTTTGTTTGGCACTGCCAGCCAGAGGCAAAAGTTTATCGGTTTATAGCTTGGCCATCGCACGGCCTAAAAATTTCTTTTATGTGTTGAAAAATACAATAGGTAATAAGGAATTAATCTGCTATTCTACTTTTTGCGCCAAAAGGTGGGTTCAGTTCTACTTTAAGCGAGAAGAAATAAAAGCATGTAGATAAGACAAGATAAGATAAGATAAGCCTTTATTAGTCCCACAATGGGGAAATTCCAGGATTGCAACAGCACAGGGATAGCAACACTCAGAGGAATAATTTAGAAGATAAGAAAATAAGAGCAGTGAATATACATACAGTATGTACACATAAATATACATACACAGTGCGGAACATTGTAGCTAGATGGACTAAACAGCATAACTGTCTATTTAGTTACCCTACATGGTATGAATATGTACCCATACATATTGTCACCCTCCATAGCGACTGATATTGTCCTAGTTGTATACTGGAGGGGACCATTTGTGTAAGTTTGTTGCGTCTTTTGCATTCAATACTATTAGGTCGTCACGTTTTTTTTTTTACTATCTCTGCGAGCAGCCCTTCTTAGGTTATACAGTCCGACAGCCGTAGATAGGAAGGACCTGTGAAACCTCTTGGTCGTGCACCTAGGATGATGTCGTCTACTGCTAAATGAGCTCCTCAGTGCGTTCAGTATGTCCTGCATGGGGTGGGACTCGTACTCCAGCAGAGATGACAGTTTAGCCACCATCCTTCTCTCTCCTATCTCCTCCATTGGGTCAAGGCGTTGCCCCAGGACAGAGCTAGCTTTCTTGATTAGTTTGTTCAGTCTCTTCCTATCGGCTGCTGTAATGCTGTTGCCCCAGCAGACCGCTCCAAAAGTGATGGCTGATGCCACCACCGTGTCGTAGAATGTCTTCAAGAGCACCCCTTGTACACCAAAAGACCTGAGCCTCCTCAGTAGGCTTCTTGTAGAGTGCGTCGGTATTGTGTGACCAGTCTAGTTTATTGTTCAGATGAACACCCAGGTACTTGTAGGATGTCACCATCTCAATGTCTGTTCCCTGGATGTTTACTGGTGCTGTGAGGGGTTGTCCTTGCCTGCGGCAGTCCACCACCAGCTCCTTAGTTTTCCTTGCGTTGATCTGGAGACAGTTCTGATGGCACCAGTCCACGAAGTCCTGGATAAGTCCTCTGTACTCAGCTTCATCTCCGTTGGAGATGAGGCCGATGATCGCAGAGTCATCAGAGAACTTCTGTAGATGGCAGTGTATTGTGTTGTGTGAGAAGTCCGCAGTATAAAGGGTGAACAGGAAGGGAGCCAAAACCGTTCCCTGGGGGGCCCCCGTGCTACCGATGATCGTGTCGGACACACAATCCCGGGTTCTCACAAACTGTGGCCGGTTAGTGAGGTAGTCCAGGATCCATGATGACAGGTGCTGGTCCACCCCTGCGCACAGCAGCTTGTCCTTCAGGATCATCGGTTGGATGGTGCTGAAAGCACTGGAGAGGTCAAAGAACATGATCCTCACCGTGTTCCCGGGCTTCTCCAGGTGGGACAGGGAATGGTGAAGGAGGAAGATCACTGCATCCTCCACCCCAATGCCATGCTGGTAGGCAAACTGAAGTGGATCCATCGCTGGCCCCACCAGCGGGCGGAGGTGAGCAAGGAGCAGTCTCTCCAGGGTCTTCATTATGTGAGACGTCAGGGCCACTGGTCTGTAGCCGTTCAGGTCTTTGGGGTGGGAAGTCTTTGGTACAGGTACCACACAAGAGGTTTTCCACAACTGTGGTACCCTCCCCAGCTTCAGGCTCAAGTTGAAGATGTGCTCCACAATCCCACACAGCTGGTCTGCGCAGGACTTGAGGAGCTTCATGCTGATACCGTCCGGTCCCAAGGCCTTCCTCGCCTTGATCTTCCTCAGCTCCGTCCTCACCTGGGTCTTAGTGAGGGTCAGGTTGGGGGGCTGTGTGCTGGGAGTTGGGGGGTGTTGGTGGAGTGGGGTGTCGACTCTGTTTTCAGCCTCTGTTTTCACCAGCTCTGCCTTCTTTCATTCACATTCTTCTCTCAGAGGAGAAGAATGGTCTTTAAGGGAAACCGCAGCTTCGGGCACCATCTGTTCATGGCGATTCTTGCCATGGAATGGGATAGGCCTTTGGCGGACGTTTTTTCTTTGAAGAAGTGGCAGGGATGCCGCACCATGTTGTTCCAAAAATGGCAATGGTCTTGATGACTTTAGAGGCAGCAGTGGTTGGTGTGCAGTCGGGGGGGATGGCGGTTGGTCAAACCTATTAAAAAACAGGTTCAGATTGTTCGCCCACTCCCTGCCTCCCGTGTCCTAGGAGGAGGTATTCTGGAGCCCAGAGATGGTTTTAAGGTTTCTCCAGACGCCGTTGATGTTACTTTGTTGCAGCTTGTCCTCCATCTTCTTCCTGAAGCTGTCCTTGCCTTCTCTGATCTTCCTCCTCAGCTCCCTCTGTATGGACTTCAGCATCTCCCTGTTCCACGACCTGAAGATCCTCTTTTTGTCTCTCAGAAGTGTTTTAATCTCAGGGTTGATCCAGGGTTTGTTGTTCGAGCAACACCGTATGGTCTTAGTGAGTATGGTGTTGTCCACACAGAAGTTGATGTAGTCCGTGATGGTGTGAGTGAGACCATCGATGTCCTCACCATGTGGATCGCAGAGCTGCTCCCAGGCAGTGGCTTCAAAACGGTCCTTTAGAGTGTCCATTGCCTCCTCAGACCATAACTTCACTGTGCGCATGACCGGAGGTTGTCGGTGTACTAGGGGTTTGTACACCAGCAGGAGATGAACCAAGTTGTGATCCGATCTCCCGAGTGGGGGGAGTGGTGATGAGGTGTACGCCTCCTTAGTGTTTGCATAGAATAAGTCCAGTGTTTTATTGTCTCTAGTGTGGCATGAGACATACTGGGTGAACATGAGCAAAATGGGGGACAGTGAAATATGGTTGAAATCACCTGAGATGAGGAGAAGAGCATCTGGGTCTTCTGTCAGCAGCCTGCCAGTTACTGAGTGAATGGTGTCTCACGCTGTCCCCGCGTTCGCCGTCGGATTTGCATAAATAACAATGCAGATCACGTGTGAGTATTCCCTCGGGAGATAGGTAGGCCACATGCTAACAGCTAGCAACTCAATGTCTTTGTAGCAGTGTTGTTGTTTAACCGTGATATGTCCCAGTCTGCACCAGCTGTTATTGACATACATTATCACTCCTCCGCCCCTTGCCTTCCCACTGTCTGGTGTCCAGTCTGCCTGTATTGCGTGGAAACCCTCCAGTTCAATGTTAGTATCTGTTGCTAGTTCTGTTAGCCACGTCTCAGTAAACAACATCATGCTAATCTCTCTGAAGACGCTCTGGTAACGGGCCATAGCCGCTAGCTCATCTATCTTATTGAGTAGCGATCGTACATTCCCCATAATAACAGATGGAAGGACGGGTCTGTACCTTATATTCTCGCCCACCGTCTTGCTCCAGTACAGCATCCACATCGTTTCTGTCTTATTTCACCCGGTATGTCGAGGTCTTGCGCTAGCATCTTGGTCCGGTTAAGTGCTAACAGCTGGTCTCTGCTGTAACGTATCCTGCTAAAAACAGTGGCTTCATCTGCCAGCTCAGGAGATATTTGGGCAATCCCGTGTCCGTCCGTGATGGATAAGGTGTCGCCAGATCAGAAAGATTAGCAAGAGAAGCCAGATAGTGAATAGAAATAGGAAGAAATTGATCTGCTGTTGCAAAAAGGCAGCCTACCCGTGTGGCACCGGAAGTAATGGCGCATGTATAATCATTTCAAGTTCCGCCTTCGACACCAGGGTTCTCAACTTAGAAATATTTTTCAGATCGAAGAAACAATTTCTAATTAATTGATTAATGTGGTGCTCAACAGACACAGTCGAGTCAAAACTAACACCAAGATTCCGAAGACTCGCCTGGACAGAGGAACCTAGAGTACCCATGTGGTGCTTAATAAGTGGAATCTTGTTTTCAGGAGCGATAATTAATGTCTCTGTCTTGTCTGAGTTAAGCTGTAAAAAGTTTGCACGTAACCACTGTTTGATGTTAGACAAGCAGTTAGTTAAAGACGACAGCATGTGAAACTCAGACTCTTTAAAAGAGCAATACAACTGAATATCATCAGCGTAAAGATGATAAGAAATACCTTTGAACTGGCTAATTATCCGTCTCAGTGGCAAAATGTATATTAGAAATAAAATGGGTCCTAGAACTGAGCCTTGTGGTACCCCACATGAATACTGTGCCATTTCAGAAAAGATCTGATTCACAGACACATTAAAGGTTCTTCCGGTGAGGTACGATGAGAACCATTTTAAAACAGAACCAGACAGCCCTAGCTCTTTGAGTCTGTTGATCATTATACATTGATCAACAGTATCAAAGGCAGAAGAAAGATCCAATAAAACCAGAACTATGTAATTACCAGTGTCAGCCGCCATCATAATGTCAATAGCAATCCACCTTAGGTCATACACCCCTGCATGTTAAAGGTGAGGAGCAGAACCAATCTTCGCTATGCATGTTATTTTTAAAATGGACCTCTGAATAATTAAAGAGAGTTAGAACAGATACCAGCCTCCATCTCAATTTGTGTAGCTGTTTTCACAATCACTAGAGGTCACTTTTTCAAAGACGTAATCACACAGCATAATGCCTGCTGGTAAAAATGCTATATACAGTCATTTTATGTTGGAGGACAGACTCAGATAAAGGAATACATTTGGGTTAATTCACAGCATTCATACAGCTGAGCCCACCTCTTTCCTCTTCAGGATGATTTTCTTCTGCAGCACTTTGACGGCATAGAATGTGCTGTCGGCTTTGTGCTTGGCGAGCAGGACCTGCATAGAGGGTTGTGTAGTTAGTGCTTTGTTTAGTAAACATCCTACACCACCATCTTGACGTGCTGCAGTCAGGACATTACAGCAAATATATGTGATCTCTGGAACCAGGTGATAATGGTAGATATCTGATAAGTGTGTTGCTGCAAACAAATGCAAGCTATATGGTTCTATTCTTATGCAGTGATACAAGTGAGAAAGCAACACAATGATGGTAAAGTGTTAAGAAAAGCACAGTGGATTTGGTTGTATTTTTCCTTGGCAGATGCCAGTGTAATCATTCAGTGCCCTCAGTGAACTGTACAGTTAATGATTCATGATGAAAACAGCACAATTCCACTGGAAAGGCATCGGCATGTAAACACACTCTCACCTTGGCTTTACACTCTCACCTTCTCCTCTCTCCTCCTATCTGAAACTTACATCTGCTGCTATCTAGATGAATCAAGAGTAACTATTATTTAATGTAACCCAGCAATTTAATGTTACCTGCAACAGTGTGTGCCATTTAATCTCCTTGAAAAGAAACTCTTAACGGGAGTTTCCATTGTAACCCTTGAAGTGCTGATGACACATTTTTGACTTCCTCTAATTTTTCAACACATAATACAATATGACGAAATAGGTTGGTCTGTACAGTTCTAAGTCAAACAGGCTTTTTTTTTTTTTTTTTTTTTTTTTTTTTACACGAATAGCCAACATTTTCATGAGCACCACGTCACCCATTGCATCAGTGGCTGGAAAAACCCCCGGCCATGTTGTAACATCATCGACGGAACACAGTGCTTGGCTGCCTTTTGTACACACAAGATGGAAGCAGTTGAAAACATCGACGATGGTTCCAGCACATGTAGTCTGGAATTGGTTTGTGTTGTCCAATCTTCAGACGATTATAGCTCCGAAGAATGGGATGACAATGAAGAATCTGGGGGCATCAAACCGTATAGGTTTGAGCCGTGCCAAGCGGGCACTGTGCCTAGCGAGTCAGAATCAGTGACAGTCAGCTGTTCATGTTTTGTGTGCATCATCTACCGTGTTGTCAGCCAGCCAATATTCCCAACACTATCACGACGTGTTAGCCACTCCACACAGCCGTGGTTCTGTTGCGCCCCTTGTAGCGATGTTGGCTCTGGGGCGCAACAGTGGTTAACACGTCTCCTCTCCATGTTCGCTGGGCGATGTCAGCCCCGAACGCCTACCGTTTGTGTTTCTGTGTATTTTTGTAAGTCTTCACCTTTTGGAATCAGTCTTTATGTTCAATACATGTGCTGTGGTGAATCCTACGTGTAAATCCTCCTTATTTACGCATAAATCCTCCCTCTCCGTGCACTCTTACGCAAGGCATGGAGAGGGAGCATGAAATAACAAGGATTTACGTGCAGGGTTCACCACAGCACATTTAATATAGAACGACAGACAATTCCCAAAAAGATAAAGACGTACAAAAGAACACAAACACACTTACTGATGGCATTCAGGGGCTGGCATCACCAAGAGAACAAATGAGAGGAGACGTGTTAGCCACAGGTGCGCCCCAGAGCCGACATCGCTTCAAGGACGCACGAGAACCACGGCGAACATGTAGTGACTAACACATCATGAGAGTGTTGAAAATACTGGCAGACAACAACACAGATGACTAGCAAACGGCCGCAAAGTACCCGCACTGCTGGTGACAGTGTGATGAGAAGCACCTGGGCGAGGACCGGGAAACATGATCAGTGGGAGGGGAATCAGCTGGTGACAATGAGAGAGGGGATGTGGCCAGACCAGCAAGAGTCAGCATGCGATCAGAGAAAGTAGGTCAAAGCTGAGCGTAAATCCATTAATTCTTCCCCTCCTCGTGCGCTCCTCCTGCATAAAAGCGCACGAGGAGCACACAAGGAAGCTTATGACAGTTGGAGCTGAAGCGTGTGATGTGGTCTTTCACGCCTGCTGTTTTTCTAAGCCTGCGACACAATGCGAAGGCACAGCCGTAAAATTAAAACAAGAAACCAGAGAAACTGTGAGCTACAAAGCTGCTGTCATTCCAGTCAACAACACCGGAGTCCATTCTGTCGCTTACGTCATTGGGGTGCTGCCCTTAATTCGGTGGGCGGCACCACAGTCCAGTCAGTGGTTGCGGTTTTTTGATGATAACTAGTTTATGCAGGCGCGGTTGTATATACAGTATTATATTGATCATAGACAATGACTTTTGGGTTTACACAACATGCTAAAAAATGTCAAAAACTAGTCATCAGCACTTTAAATAATAAGTGACTACAGGAAACTACCAAGAGAAAAGGAAATGACTAGATGAATAAGTAAATGGTCTGGTGTTACCTTTCCAAAGGTCCCTTTGCCAATGACAGCCAAGAAGTCAAAGTCAGTGGGCCTGGCACTGAAACAAGAGAGTGCGCTATTAAAGGCACTGCAATGTTTAGCAGACAAAATTGTACAATAATATCAAAGGCACATATTTTGGAGAAAAGACACCTGTACATGTTTCTCCTTATAAACCCATCTGCTAAAAGGTTGTTTCTATATATTCTAGCAATGTATGTACACACAAACCTCACTAAATTAGAATGTAATTGAAAAGTTGATTTATTTCAGTAATTTAATTTAAAAAGTTAAACTCATATCATAGACTGATTACACACAGTGATATATTTCAAGTGTTTATTTCTTTTAATTTTAATGGTTGTGGCTTATAGCTCATTAAAACCCCAAATTCAGCCTTTCACAAAATTAGTATATTACATAAAATAAATTTTAAAAAATTGATTTTTAACAGAAATGCTGGCTGACTGAAAAGTATGTTCATGTACACACTCAATACTTGGTCAAGGCTCCTTTTGAATCACTGCATCAATGCAGCGTAGCATGAAGGTGATCAGCCTGTGGCACTGCTGAGGTGTTATGGAGGCCCAGGCTGCTTTGATAGTGGCCTTCAGCTTGTCTGCATTGTTGGGTCTGGTGTCTCTCATCTTCCTCGTGACAATACTCCATAGATTCTCTATGGGGTTTAGGTCAGCAGAGTTTGCTGGCCAGTAAAGCACAGTGATACTATGGTCATTAAACCAGGTATTTGTACTTTTGGCAGTGTGGGCAGTTGCCAAGCCCTGCTGGAAAATGAAATCAGCATCTCCGTAAAGCTTGTCAAGAGAGGGAAACCTGAAGTGCTCTAAAAATTTCCTGGTAAACAGCTGCACTGACTTTGGACTTGATAAAACACAGCGGACAAACACCAGCAGATGACATGGCTCCCCAAATCAGACCTTGAGTCCCAAATGAAATGCAAAATTTACTTGAAAAGAGGTCTTCTGCTGGCACCTGATTTGGGGAGCCATGTCATTTGCTGATGTTGGTCCACTGTGTTTTATCAAGTCCAAAGTCAGCTCAGGTGTCTACCAAGAAATTTTTAGAGCACTTCATGCTTCCTCATAGTATTACATTTAATATTCCCATTTCTCTGGTGTTATACAGTTTCAAGAGAAGAAAAATGATCCAAGAACATGTATTTATAGCAGTCAGAGCCTGAGCTTTGGGTTTATGGGTGCCACTTGTGTAGTGTATGGGAAACTACATGACACACTGCGCTGCGGATGCACGCACGCACACACAGATGACATCAGCAAATTAAGAGGTATACTATATGGCTGCCCAGGGCCAGCCCTCTCTCTTGATGTCATACCTACCACCAGCTACCTACTGTTGTATACGCTCTCCTATGCTAACAGCTAATAAAGTTAACCTCAACTCACAGTCAGTGTTCCTTATTTCCAGACATAACATTTTGGCAACAAGGATGGCCCACACAAAACTGAGGATGAAGAACCCAATCACAAAACCACCACTCCTTGCTTTACCTGGTGAGCCACCTATTCCTTGGTCCCGCTGGCACGAGTTGTTTGAAACATTCGTGTCCACCACAGACTTAGCTAAAGCTAGCAAGGATAGGCTACGAACTATGCTAGTTTATAGCCTGGGCAATGAGGAACAGCATATCTTCCAAACTCTTGGACCTGTGAACATGTATGATGACTGTGTGGCTTTACTGACTGAACATTTCGCTGATAAATGGAACAGGACAGCCCGGTTGCTTGCTTTTCTCAACCGCGAACAGTGAACGGACGAGTCGGTCCAGCAGTACGTAGCCGCCCTATGCTGTTTGGCTAGTGCATGTGAACTTGGCCACTTGGAAGAGAAGATGGTGCGAGGCCAGTTAGCGGCACATGCAACAAACCCAAGGCTGCAGAAGAAGCTAATGATGGTGTTGGACAACCTGCCATTGGCAGACGTGGTGGCATTGGCAGACATCACAGCTAGCAGGCCCTGACCTGTGCTCCTCACAGTCAGCCCCGGCTGCTCAGCCCTTTCACCCCACGTCTAGCGTGGACACCATCAACATTGTAGGCCCAGACAACTGGTCAGCACAGCGGTGTATAATGAAGCTGGACGGCATCAGCATACCAATGGTACTAGCCATCACTGCCTCAAGGTCCCTGATAAACAAAGCCATGATTAGAAGGCTTACCCACCGGTGACCAGACCCAGTGGAACTGCCAGACAACGGATGCTCCAAAACCAGCAGAAGCGTCACCTTCTCAGTGTGCTACAGTAATAGAACTCCCAGTGTTCCCCTTCCAGGTGACACACCATGGCGATAATATCCTGGGGTGGGTGGGTTGGTGGGCGATAATATCCTGGCGCTTATTCTGTGAACTGGGCTTCTCCGTCACAGGCCCCATGGACGCAACCACTCCCTGCTTCACACTGCACAATGAGCAGAGCACAGGAGGCTTGGAACTGAGCCTCGCACAGCATAAGGCTCCCCAAGCCGCCACCTCACTGCAGGAGTTTCAGTCTGTGGAGTCGCCATAGGAGCTCCAGATCGCATCCATGCAGAACCTGCAGCCACCACGGGAGTTCTAGACCACATCCACACAGCACCCGGAGCTGGTCCTCCCGCAGCACAAGCCTCCTCGAGCTGCCGCATCACTGCAGGAGTTGCAAGCCATAGCTGAACAGAACCGGCCACGTCCTCCATCAGAAAACACTACAGTGGTGGTGCTCTCCCCTAACAACAGGGTTGCAGAATGACAACAACACTTCATGAAGAAGGAACGCAGAACGGAGTGCCCTTCAGTCACCGTGCTCAATTGGGTCTGGGTATGTCGACCCGGTCGCTCGTACAAGTCGCAGTCCTTCTGGCCAACACCGACGTGGATCACTGCTCAGCTAGGACCAGCTGCCTTTCTTCTGACTGATGGGCCACAACGGCATGCCAGCCACTGTAGAAGGATGACACCACCTCCCGCTCCTGATCAATGGACATTGGCCTCGCCGGTTGAATGGTTTGCAGCTCCAGCGAGGTGCCCACCAGAACCACCCAGCCCAGCGCAGCCTGAGCCCCGCTTGGTACGAGTCCGATGGAGACCCATTCATCTTGAGGACTATGTTACTAACTTTAAATACACTGATAGTCAGCACATGCTCTGTTCAGTGGCAGAATAACCCACATGACCATGCGGGCACACCTGCGGTCTAACCGGTTGCCTAGTTAGAAATGTTATGGTTGGAAATGTGCTTTAAGTGGTTCATTATAACGGCCCGTTCGGCCCAACTAGGTATGTATCTCTGCGTTACATTAGCCAATAAGCTAATATGCATGCTTTGCCTGCCGCCCTTGCTAAGGCTAATTTGCAAGGGTAAATGTTTTTAGCTTTTCAAGGGGGGGAGTAAATGTAGTGTATGGGAAACTACATGACACACTGCGCTGTGGATGCACACATACACGGGTGACGTCAGCACGTTAAGGGGTATATTATACAGCTGCCCAGGGCCAGCCCTCTCTCTTGGCACCATACCTACCACCAGCTACCCACTGTTGTATACGCTCTCCTATGCTAACAGCTAATAAAGTTAACCTCAACTCACAGTCGGCGCTCGCCTTATTTCCAGACATAACAGCTTGTACATAGACTACTATCAGTCTTTGAAATGTTTAACTGTATAATCGGGAAAGGAAATTGGTTTACTACAATAATAATAATAAAAAAAACATTGTGAGCTAAAAGTTTTCCACTGAGAGCAGAGTCACTGACTGTGGGTTAGCTGAAGGTCCCAGATTGACTTCATCATGAGGAGAGGAGGATGATGACCGAAGCTGGAAAAAAAAACACAAAGGTGATTCATTAAAATAAAGACGCTTGCATAATACATCCAGTTATCTATTTTAACAAACACATCACAATTTAGCAATACATTAAATATACTGTAAGGAACTTTTGGAAACTCAGAAACGAAGAGAGTGAATGACGCTGCTGTTAACTTGTGACCGCAAACAGGTTCCATAAGTTCCATACAGTAGGCTACTTTTAGAAAAAAAAAAAACTCTTATCTGGGTGTTAGAGTCCCTGACTTTTTAAAAAAAAAATATTTATACAATATTGAACTTAGGCAAAAATGTACTAAACATTGTATTAGTTTGATCTAATGGAACCTGTGACATTCATCAAAATCCCAAGTTTAAAAAAGCTCTTATTTTTACAGAGAGAAGCTCTTCATCAAGAGGTCACATACTGTAATAGTAATGGCAACATAAATGTAAAATAAAATCAGCTTGAAGTAAATAGGCTACAGAAACAAAAAACATACCTCGTGTTTGAGCTTTGCAATGTGTCACAGGAATTTGTTTTTCTGCCTCACCTCCATCTTACAAAATATCTTAATGACATAACCTGATTACATGTAACATGGCATTAAAGGAAATCACAAAAATAAAAGACTTCAGATTGTCCTCATATAGTTCCAGTAATAGATGCTCACAAGACATCTGTTGAAAAAAGATAAATTCTTGCCAATGTCACACAATCGCACAGGCCGTGACACAAATAAAATGAAGATGACTGTGTCAGTACAAAAAAAGCATAACAATCTAGAGAACACTCACGTGAGAGTGTGCCATGATTATCGTGTTCCACTCCTACTGGAGGCTGGCATCAGGGTTTGACAGACCTGAGGAGAGGAGATTGTTCCAGAGACAGAGATGCGTTGTTTGCAATCTTTGAGTAATATGAAAGGAATGTTTAGTACCTTTTAAGCCCCAGGCCTTTTATTGTAGATCCTGCTCAAAAATAGCATGCCCAAAATTAATTGAGTATATCTCAGCAACCACAAGGTTTATTTGTATAATCTTAGTATCATAATAAAGATGTAGCGTTTATTGCTATAATTACCTCTGCCAAGGAAGGAGGTAATATTTTTGCCGTGTTGGTTTGTTTGTCTGTCTGTCTGTTAGCAACATTACTGCAAAAGTTATGGACGGATTTTGATGAAATTTTCAGGAAAGGTGGAACAGACGATTAGATTTTGGTGGTGGTCTGAGAGTGTATACCTCCACCAAGGGCCTTGTTTGTATTTGTGCAGCAGCATTACACAAAAACTACTGGATGCATTTGGATGAACTTTTCACCAGAGGTGCTTCTTGGGCTAGAGAGGAACCCAATAGATTCTGCTGACGATCCGAGAGTGCACACCTCCACCAAGACTCTATCTTCTCACAAAGTGTTAGCAAGATTACTCCAAAACTACTGGACAGAGTTTGATAAAATTTTCACCACATGTGGCTCTTGGGCTACACACGAACCCATTACATTTTAGAGGTGATCCATGAATGCATACCTCCACCAAGGCTCAATGTCCTTCCAATGGTTTAGCAGGATTACACAAAAACTACTGGATGGATTTTTACCTTCACAAACATTTTTGCCTGAGGCCACTATGCAGTGGCAGAGCGGAGGACAACAACAGCCTTGACAGAGGTATGCACTCTCTGAATGCTGTCTAGTTATATGAATATAATTATTAATAATTAATAACTCAAATTAATAACAATAAATAACTACTGATTTACCTCATTCTGACACAAGGGGCACCACTTGTTTATCAAGATGTGAAAACTATGAATAAACAACTGAGCTTAAGAATTTGGTAATTAAGCATAATTAACAGTTATTAATCAGTCTCTTAACCTGTGCATAAATTCTTGACAATGAGTGATTCTGAAATCTGGACACACAGACCACACATTTAACTCAACTTAGTACATTTTAATGAAGGAACTGAAGTAAAACAAAATCTGTGGAGCTTAGTAAAATGAAGAAATACCCAAGTGTTATAGTCCATTCATCCATCCATCCATCCATCTTCTACCGCTTTTCCGGAGGTCCGGGTCGTGGAGGCAGCAGTTCAAGCAGAGAAGCCCAGACTTCCCTCTCCCCAGCCACCTGCTCCAGCTCCTCAGAGAGGATACCAAGGTGTTCCCAGACCAGCTGGGAGATGTAGTCTCTCCAGCAAGTCCTGGGTCTGCCCAGGGGTCTCCTCCCAGAGGGACGTGCCCGAAACACCTAAAGTGGGAGGCGTCCAGGAGGCATCCTGATTAGATGCCCATACCACCTCAACTGGCTCCTTTCAATGTGGAGGAGCAGCGGTTCTACTCTGAGCCTCTCCTGGATTACCGAGCTCCTCACCCTATCTCTGAGGGTGAGTCGAGAGATCCTACGAAGAAAGCTCATTTCAGCCACTTGCATCTGCGATCTCATTCTTTCGGTCATTACCCAAAGCTCGTGACCATAGGTGAGAGTAGGAACGTAGATTGACTGGTAAATCGACAGCTTTGCCTTAGAGCTCAGCTCCCTCTTCACCACAATAGACCGGTACAACGTCCGCATCACTGCAGATGCTGCTCCGATCCGTCTGTCAATCTCTCGCCCCATTCTCCCCTCACTCATGAATAAGACCCCGAGACACTTAAACTCCTCCAAGTGTTATAGTAACAGTGGTAACTTTGCATATATGAAAAAAGAACTATATTTAAAAATTTACAGGTTTTGCATGAATGAAATAAGGCTGGACTGTGACCAGGGCTTCACATTAACTTTTTTGCTTACCAGCCACTGTGACTAGTGATTTTCCAAAGCTACTAGCCACTCAGCCTTTTCATGAGCCACAATTTTGTGGATGGACAATTATGTTTAATATGATCGAATGTGACGATGGCCTTTACTTGAACTAAATTTACAGCATTTTTCAAGGTAAATTACCCTTATACATAGATAAAAAAAAAATAGCAAGTGAAACACTGTTTAATTATTGTTACGGCCCCAACTGCCTATATATTATCCTGGGATCACACAAATCACAAAGTCCATTTTGACCCTGGCGTCAAGGTGGACTGACCTCGTCACTTTTGCCCTTAGACAAGGTAGACCACACCTCATGTCCCAGGCTGGGAATTGAACTCATGACACCAGGATCCCAACCACCTCCTGCTCTACCACTGAACCAAAGAGGAGTGGAGGTATACCCTAATGGTTCATGACCTGCACCACTGACTAATTTCCCATGGAGGGGTCATCACAATTATTTATGAAGAGCAGTAAATACTGTAAAACGGTAGAGAAAAATATTTAGAAAAATATTTGTGGGCTAGTGGGTGTGGCTGTCTTACCAGTCGTTGCTGAAATCCACCAGCCATTGGCCGGTTGGCTGGTGTTAATGCCAAGCCCTGTTTATCTGACTTGAGAATTAATGAAACCACTGGAGGAAAAACTGAGGTTAATGCAAGGTTAACCCCTTGCACTCTGGTCAATTTCCCTAAAAACGCCTAAAAATAACGTACCCAAAGTAAATCAAAAGCTGTTCTTCAACCCTTTGCAGCATCTTCATGGGGTTGGTCTCATTTAAAATAAAACACTTTGAATTTTTTGGCAAAACAGTCATAATCTCTCTAAGTGCTCCTGCCACTGAGTAACAGTCATCTAAACATACTGAACTTAAAGAAAATAAAGTTCGCCTGGGTGTTTTTTTTTAGATACAAATGCTTGCAAATAACACACAGCTGTCAGATATGGGCTGGAAAATGCAACAGAAATGTAGAACCAAGTGTTATCCAGCTGAGGTCAAAATTTTGTAACAATACCACAAAAAATGAATATATTACACAGCTTTCTTCTCAGGTTGTTCCCAGGCGTTTTTGAACTGTGCCAAATGGCACAGTTTGGAAAAACGTCTATAACTTTTGAATGATTCTATATAGAAGCTTGATCTTGGGCTCTAATGAAAGGTGACACTCAGGGCTGTGTGTGTGTGGGGGGGGGGGGCGGGGGGTTGTTTATTCATTCATGAATGAATGAATGAACAAACAAGCCCCCTACACACAAAGAAGCATGCCACGTAAAAAATGTGTGGCTTTTTTTTACAAGAAAAAATAACCTACAGTGCAATAAAAATTATACTAAAACATCTGCAATGTTGAGGATAACACCCCCCCCACACTACAGAGGAGCGTGCGCCGCGGTCTGTCATGTGGCGATGACGCACAGTTGTAATTACCGATCGGTCAAAAGTCATTTTTATTACTATTTTCAGTGATAAAGAATAATTTAGCTTATAACACTTACCTGTCCACAACAGCAGTGTCGCTGAAGAACATCTGTTCCTCATTTTCAGACGAACATGACGGTGGTCCGCTTGTTAAGACTCGTGGTTCTGGTCACGCGACCCGGTCAAACCATGATTCCATTATTGCGGTTTTGCGCTTCCATGATTGTGGTTTTGGCGAACGATTTTTCAAAACAAATAAGAACAGTAGTAATAAAAAAAGACTGGTGAACGCTACCGTTACACACAGCGGCTTACACAAAACAGATTTTACGCACGGGATGCACGCTTTCAATCATCGAACTTCTCTGCTTCAATTGGCTCGTTGTATTCGCAGTCGTTGGTAGGCGGGTCCTTCTTGCTAGGTTTTCAGTCATTGGTTCTTCAAGGTTTCAGAAACCCAATTCAAGGCTCTTATTAGTCGAATGAGAGGTCAATCAAATCTAAACCAATCAAAACACTCCTTTGGCTTTCTGTTCACGGCTGTGTCTGTAGTGGAAGAACGGAAATGCAGCTTTTTTTTTTTCAGTGCGCTCTGAGACGCACAGTGCGCACTAGGACGCACAAGGACGCACTAGGACGCAGAGACGTGACCGCCCGCGGTATCCCGGAGTGCAAGAGGTTAATGAAAAAGGGAAATGTTGGAAAAATGGTTTGAGAAAATAACAGATTAACTTTACGGTAGGCTCAAAAAGGAACGACAGTTACAGAAAAGGTTATGGTTAATGTACATTAAAAAAAATCATGTAAATGTGAGACTTTTTCATGTAAATTTAAGACTTTTCTGGTAATTTGAGGCTTTTGTTTCATCGATTTTATTTTTCTTTCTTGTGGTAGGTCATCTATTTAACTTAAGGCAAAGATGTAATGTAGCCCTGAAGGGGGTGTCCCATGCTCCTCAATTTAATGTAGACTACAAAACATCTATTGCTATACATATTTTCATGCTGCTTGTGAACTACATACTCCAAATTTTTATTAATTTTTAAACTTCACGCTGTGTGCTCAGCTGACTGTCAGCTGCCACCATCTACACCCACCCTGTAGTGAAAACATAACCCCCCACTGAGAGTGCCATGTCCCCTCAGCACAGAGCAAGGCAAACGGCACCAGTGAGAGTACGACCTAAATAAAAGTTCCAAAATGAAAGGAGTCAGATGGCCCTTTTCCACTAGTACCTGTTTGGCCCTGTTCGGTTCGGTACGTTTTGTAGGCTTTTCCATTAGGAACTGTAACAGTTACCGCCTCCAATTTTTCGGACCTGCTCCCAAGTGGTTCTATGCGTGCCGTACCGACCTGAAAATGTGACATAAAAAGACTGCAGGCCACTGATTGGTCCGGGCATAACGTCATGAGAGCGACATTTGGGGATGAATTACAGAATCTCGAGCCACCATTTGCAAAGATTCGTCCATGAGCCAGCAAGCAAGCATCAGTATAAACAACAATGATAGAATGGCTTCACAGAAATCACACCCACAGAAATCAACACCGTGGTCCAGCAGAGTTTTCTGCGCCTTTCAGCTGATGAGAGAATCCAGAGGGAACTAGACGGAGCCACCCGAAATGAATTTACGGCCGCGGGAGCACCCAACTTCAGCAGCTGAAAGCCGTGATATTCGGATATAGAGGATGGTGAGTGATGTGATATAATGCATCTTTTACGTTATTTATCTCAGCAGTGGAAAGTTCACTTTGAACTGACAACAGTGTTGTCTCTTGTGCAGATGAGCTAGCTAGTTAGCCATCAATGCTAACTCCGTACTCTGTGTATCCATGTATTTTGCGCTTGTGTTGACAGCATGTGATGAAATAAGCTAGTTTTAATCCTGGTGAAAAGGTGATTTTTTTACATGTTGCACTTTCGTGCTGTGCATGTACTCAAGTTGTGTGTATTGTCATTCTAGAGTCCGACCAGCATCTGTTGTGACACTGGCAACGTTTAGCACTACACAGAATGTGTTATGACTGGTAAGTTGCACATCCTGTTAATTTTTTAGTAGTGGTGGACAAAGTACTCAAATCCTTTGCTTTTTAAATTAAAGTATAGATAAAGTGCCAAAATTAAAGTAGCACAATTTCCACTTAATGTGAAAGGAATTGAAGTGAGATTTATTTGATTGTGTGAATATCAGTTACAGAATAACTGAAAATGAATGGCACATCCAATATTAGCTACTGTAAAATAAACTGTTTATTTTTTGTCAGATCACTTGTGTGACCCTTTGTGAGTTATATTCATAATAGTGTATCTTGCACTTTGAGGAATGGGAGTTGTTCAGTCACCATTATAATTTAGTTTATGTGTAGTTTATAGTCTGTCGTCAATAAACTCATGCAGTACTATAACAGGACACATTACAAATATTTGAGACCCACTGTAGTGCATCCTTTCATATTTTAGCAATATAAGTACAAAACACCACCCACACTTGAAGCCAGGGCAAGAAGAGACACAGTGGTGACACAGCGGTGGCTAAACTTTTATTGATAAAATTTACATATTTTGACTGAGCGACTCCATACTCGGTGATGCACACCCTCAGTTAAAGTACTAGATTCCATTCAACTGACGGTATCAACTCATTCTGATTGCTGAGGCCACAGTAAAAACAAATGATTTTAAACATAACACAGCCCTTGTAAAATCTACTTTACTGAAGTGCAGCTACATGAAAATTGTGGTTAAATACAACAACAAAGTACTTTTTTGTCACATTCCACCACTGGCTTTTAGCAACAAGTGTATTTCCCAAATATGTTTTAAACTTGCTTTAATTAACCACCACCCATTTCTGTCTTTTGTCTAGGCACGAGGAAAACGATCCACCCCAAACTGGACCTTGCGTCACTATTTACAGCGATGCAGGCTGAAGATCTGCTAAACTGGGACCAGCTTGAGCGGCACATCCAGTTGCTTCTCAGTGAGTGAGCGTGGCCGGCATGTGTGACCCATTCTAATTTCTTTTTTTTTTACAGTTTGAATTTTGCACATTCTAAATAATCTGGAATTTGGTGCTGATTGTAATAAACAATTTAGTGACTTATGTGTTTGCATCATGATTTTCTATCAAAGTGGCTAAGACAGGATGGCCACACTTGTCTGCTCCAATGCGAGCGTTGAAGTCACCTAGCAAAAATAAGCCTTCAGAGCGGGGGATTCTAGATAGCACTTCCTCTAGAGCCTCGAAGAACTGATCTTTGGCTTCTGGAGTGGGCGTGAGGGTTGGGGCATACACAGAAAGGATGTTGTGTACCTACACCTTTAGTAATATAGTGTACCTCAGCTTCATATGAAAATAAATAAATGTTATTTATTTTTAGTAACATGTTCAACAAAACTGCAAACTTCCTCCTTTTAAAAGGCTTGGAGCAGGGCTTAACTTGTGTTGGATCCAGCTGGATCTTGTTCCAACCTCCACATTCACATCCACTCCCCACATTTTTCAGTCAACGGCCCCTTTAAAAATTACAGCCTGGGTAAAGCCAAATCTGAAAAAACTGGATGTTGTGTGTCGGGGCTCAAGGAGTCCGTGGGTCTGCTGACCTCTTTAGCAGTGGGGGCGGCTGGTTTTTGGGAGTGATGGACTCCTTGGGTTTCTGGGTGGTGCCTTTGGCCCTCCGATGGTCATGCTTATGTTTTTTTTGTCTTTGTTTGGGCACTGTGGAGGAGGCTGCTGCTGAAGGGTTTTTTTGTCTTCGCTGTTGTGTCTTTCTCTTGTTTGGGCTTCATGGATTGACTTCCTCATGTTGTGTGTTTTTGCTACTCCTCATATGGATATGTAGAGGCAAACATATTAGTTTGGATATGTTTGCCCGGTGTGATGATGTCAGTCCCTTGGGCCATGAGAAGAGTGTAACATTACAGCAGAATGTCATTCCTGAATTGTCCACTGTAATATTTTATCGGCTGTAAATATTAATTTATGCCGATGCGATAAATAATTTTAAATGTTTTATTGGCCAATACTGATAATGTGCCGATATTATCGTGCATCCCTAGTAAAAACCCAGTGAGTATAGGACAAAGCAAAGTCCAAACTCTTCCAATCTGAATGCTGAGTTTTGTCATTATTGACTTGTAATTTTATTGTTTCAAATTGTAGGCTTCAAAATGTTAATTTAAATATACTGGAACAGGAAACGTTGCCTATGTTGCCTTTAGCATAGATGGTATCAGTTGGACTATATCAACAATATGATGATGTTTGAGTAAAGTTGCCACTTCCTTTAAATAATTAAAAACTATGCCAATGCTTAGTGCTAAATTTGTGCTTGACAATAAGCTATCATTTGTGATGTCTTCATTTTGAAGTTAATTTATCATACAATTATAATAAAGGTCACCCAGCTACGAAAAGGCCCTACCATTTTGCCCAGTTTGAATGAAAACAGTGCCAATGGTTTGTGCTACATTTGTGCCGATTTGTGCCATTAAAAGAATCATTTGTACTATTGTGGAAGAAGAAAGCAGACGAGGCGGCGAGCTAGACAACAGATGAACTTTATTTCTCTTCCAACATCAAGTACAGAAAATACTCTATCTGGGTTTCTGGGCGCCTCCTTTTTATAACCTTTATTTCTGCCCCATGAGACCCAGGGAGCCAAAAACAATACTCTCAGTGCACAAAGACATGCATGGCACATTAACATCATAACACCCTCTCTTCCTCTCACGACTCCTGTGTATCCTGAACTCCCCGGGGGGCAGACAGTCCTTTATGATATGTCTGAGACGTATCATAAAACCACTTCTTCCTTCAGTCCTTTGTTCCATCTCCCCCCGCTGGCTTCCGGCTCTAGGTGGAGAACCCCCCACACAGTGCCACCACACTATCTCTATTTTTCAGTTATTAAAGGTCATGTGAGGCCACAGCTCAGTCACGCTGTCCGATGTGAAAGAAAAAAAACCTGTGTTATCAGCTACAGGCTATTTTTCTGAGGGCAGCACAGATTACTTAATTTTTTTGTTTGTTTTTGTTTTGTTTTTTTAATGGTACAAACTAGCAAAAATGAAGCACTAAACCAGGGGTGTTAAAGTTATGGCCTGCGGTCCAAAACTGACCTTCCAGAGAGTCCAAACCGACCCGTGGGATTAATTTGCAAAGTGTGAAAATTAAGTAATAGTAATAGAATACACGAGCAGCAATTTTTCAATAAAGTAATTGCTATTCCCAATTTTTCCATTTGGGGCCACACAAGGGTAGCAGACACAAAAGTGATCCCTGATTTACACACTAGGTGCATTCCGATTGTCCGATAGTGTACTCCGAAGTGGACTGCACAGGGTATTCCGCCATATTAACTGAGATTCCAAACCAAAGGGAGTGAACACTCTTCATTTCAAAGGGAACTGAGAACTGAGCAGAGAAGAATTGAACAACAGTACATCACTTCACCAGAAGGTGACAAGAAGATTACCCATAAGCCATTGCACCTCAAATATGAGTAAAACAAACTATTGTTGCCAACATTATTAACAAGCTAAACTGATGTTGGTTATTGTTTATATCAACTGATTATTTATTAAATATTTTTATTACTAATATTTAATACAAATATTTATTTGTATTAATATTTTATTTAAGATAAGATAAGCCTTTATTAGTCCCACAATGGGGAAATTCCAGGATTGCAACAGCACAGGGATAGCAACACTCAGAGCAACAATCAGAAGGCAAGAAAAAACAAGAACAGCTAGTAAACATATGTACATATTACTATAAATATATATATATATGTATATATAGACACACAGTGCGGAGCATTATAGTTGGTGAATGTGCAGCAGAAAGTCTAAGCTCTCTCTCCGCGGATGCGGCGGGCCAGCTGGAAGTCTTTGGGCATGATGGTGACCCTCTTAGCGAAGAAGAGACCCACCAGGTAGGCCTTGCTGGCCTCCTGCCGAGCCATGACGGCGAAGCTCAGGAAGCGCAGGTCGGTCTTGAAGTCCTGAGCGATCTCCCTCCCCAGGCGCTGGATGGGCAGCTTACGGATGAGCAGCTCCGTGGATTTCTGGTAGTGACGGATCTCTCTCAGAGCCACGGTACCGGGCCTGTAACGGTGAGGCTTCTTCACTCCACCGGTGGCTGGAGCGCTTTTCCAAGCAGCCTTGGTGGCTAGCTGCTTCCTGGGGGGCTTTTTCCTCCAGTAGATTTACGGGCGGTCTGCTAGGTTCTTGCCATCGCTCTTTATTATTCTGTCTTATATTTCTTGCATGCCGCCTAAACTCCAGCCCGGCACCCGCGTCGTTTTCGCTACAGTTCCCAGTATGTTGAGTTTCACCGTTAGCCCGGGTGGCGGTTGAGTGCTAGCTAGCACTAGCTCTTCCTGCTGTAACGTCTCCTGCTGTAAACAGTGGCTCCGTCCGCCGACTCGGGAGACCTTTGGGGCGATCTGTGTGTCCGTGATATATATATAGAGTGAAAGGTGTAGAAAGAAGAAAGAAGATTAAAAAAAAGGCTATTGCAACGGGCAGCCAACTCGTGTGGCGCCGCCGGTCCGGCGGAACCGGAACTGGAAAAAAAAAAAAAAAATTTTAAAAATTAAAGAATTAAAAAATTAAGAAATATAAATTAACCACCATAGTATCAGTACATGACCATGGTTACCGTGGTAACTCACAGAGGCGGGAGCCAACGGTTACAGGCTGTTTCAAATGGAGAAGTTTTGTGAAGGGCAGTTAACTTAACTGATATTCCCTGAGAACGGAGCAGGGAGTAGAGAATACAGCTGAAGTACACTGTGGATCAGAACATAGCGACTGACTCTACTTGCAGTCCCTTAGCCATTCTCCACCATAACTGTCATGAGCTGAGCACTGGAGGTTTCCGCCATGCTCAGTTTCATGGCTTTTTCTCTACAGGCACATCTCAAAAAATTAGAATATTGTTGAGGGAATAAACAGGCGAGGCAACGAGCTGGATCAGCACAGACTTTATTCTCCCTCTAACAGATCAGGAACACAAAAAGAACTCCCAGGCCACTGTGCATCTCACTTTTATACCCTTAATTACATGCATAGTGACCCGGGGATCCGACCTCATATTCATTTCATAACAAAGCCTGTGCGGTGCATTAACATGATATTACATAGGTGCCGCACTTCACTCCTCTCCTGGTGGCCCAGCATCTACTCCTCTCCCCAGGGGGTGCCTAGCCTTTGCTGTTCCATCTGGACCCCCCGGCGACCTCTCCTCTCTTGGTCCATTGATCTCTGGGTGGAGAAGTCTGACACCTTGCTCCCCACACCGCCCCCCCCAAACACCCAGAATGGGCCTTAAGCCCCCCCGTTCCCTGGGCTTGAACCGGCGTCCATAGTGGCTGTAGCGGGGGGTTGCCAATCCGGTCGAACTGCCCTGCTGGCGGGCCATACAGGGGGGCACGCCAGTCTGTGGGGGGAAAAGAGGAGGGGGAGAAAACACATCCTCTTCGCGAGTGCCGGTCCCTGCTGAGGAATCACCATCCTACGGACCTGGGCCAACACCACCTGCTCGTCTGCCAACACAAAAGTGGGCTTAAGCCTGTCAATGCAGACGGTCTCTCTACGTCCCCCCAAGTCTAACACGAAATGTTTCGCCCCAGGTTCCAACACTCTGAACAGTCCATCGTATGGTGGCCGCAGTGGGGTCCGGTGCACATCGTGCCTGACGAACACAAAACTGGTATTCTGCAAACTTTTGGGGACGAATGTGTGGGGAAAACAATGGTGGGCTGGGCCCGGTACACTCCCCACCTCTGTGTTGTGTAGAGAATGCGTGGGTGGCTCGGCCTTGGGCGCGGGATTTTTCAGTAAAAATTCTCAGGGGATCCGCAGTGGTTGGGGAAAAAACAAGTTCTGCTGGGGAGGCTGCCAAATCCTCCTTTGGTGTGGAACGCAACCCTAAAAGAACCCAAGGCAGGCAGTATACCCAATTTGTGTCCGTGAGCGAAGCTCTGAGCGCTGCTTTAAGTGACCTGTGGAAACGCTCGCATAACCCGTTTGCCTGGGGGATGTACACGGTAGTGCGGTGAATTTTGACCCCCAGGCTCTGGGCTGTGGGCCTCTATCGGATGTGATGTCCGATGGAGATCTGAAACATGCCACCCAAGCTGACAAAAAAAGCACGCACCACTTCTGCGGACGTGGTAGAAGCCAGAAGCACCGCTTCGGGCTAGCACGTGGTGCGGTCCACGATCATCAAAAGGTGCGTGAAACCTTGCGACAGTAGATCCATGTGGACGTGGTCAAACCTCTTAGCTGGGATTTGGAATGGCTCGAGGGGAGCTCTGGTGTGTTTGTACACTTTTGCATGTTGGCACGCAACGCACGCTGCAGCCCACCCTTTCACCTCTTTACGCAAACGTGGCCAGACAAATTTTGCCCCCACTAGTTTCACTGAAGCGTGCACTCCTGGGTGCGAAAGGGAGTGGACCGACTCAAAAACCCGATGGCGCCAAGAGCACGGAACCACCAGGTGTGGGCGGCCTGTGGCGACGTCACAGAGGGGACCCTTCTTGTAGCACCCTGCTCTCCAGTCTTAACCCTGTAGGCGCAGACTGGAGCGCACAAATGTCCGCATCCATGGCTTGCTCCGCGGCCATGGCGGGGAAATCTATTCCCACGTAGACCGAGGCGACCAATGTGCGCGAGAGGCAATCGGCCACCACGCTGAGTTTACCGGCAACGTGCCGAATGTCGGTAGTAAACTCTGAGATTGTGGTCAGCTGCCGTTGCTGCCGGGCTGACCATGGTTCCGAGACATTGGCCATGCCGTACGTCAGTGGCTTGTGGTCTACAAATGCGGTGAACTCGTGCCCCTCCAGCCAGAACTGGAAATAGCATGTTGCAAGGAGGAGAGCCAGCAACTCTGTCAAATGTGCTGTATTTGCACTCTTTGTCGCACAAAGTTCTGCTGAAAAATGCGAGCGGCTGCCATGAACCTGCAACGCACTGCTCCACCACTGCCCCTATGGCCACATCAGACGCATCTGTAGTGAGCGCTATCCATGCAGACGGATCTGGGTGAGCCAGCAACACGGCCTTTGCCAGCCTTTGCCAGCACCGTTTTGGCGTTCGAAAAAGCCTGGTCCCGCGCGGGAGTCCAGTCGATGCTGTCTGCAGGCTTCTTTTTTTATGCATGGCATACAACGGCTGCATCAGCTGGGCTGCCTGGGGGAGGAAACAGTTGTAAAAATTAACCATTCCCAAAAACTCTTGTAGTGCCCTCATGGTTTGCAGATGCGAAAAAGTCCAACACTGCGCGCGCCTTGTTCGATAACGGGATCGCGCCCTCCGGCAAAATGCAGTGGCCCAAAAAAATCAATCACTGGTGCACCGAACTGGCACTTCGCCAGGTTGATTATCAAACCATGCGCTTCCAACCTCTGGAAAACCGTCTTGAGACGGGCGACATGCTCGTCCTCGGACGTGCTGGCTAACAGAATGTCATCTAGGTAGAAAAAAACGAAGGGCAAATCGCGCAGCACTGCGTCCATCATCCTTCGGAAGGTCTGCGCCGCGCCTTTTAATCCAAACGGCATGCGCAAAAATTCAAAAAGGCCGAACAGAGTTATTACCGCCATCTTTGGGACATCTTCTGCTCGCACCAGGACCTGGTGGTAACCACGGACCACTTTGGAAAGTGGTCCTACGCTACCGCTTCCTGCACTAGTGCGCGGTAGTTCCTCGTCGCCAGCAGTGGCGAATTTGCCAGGATTGCTCTCGCTGCAGCCGGAAGGTTCCTGAGAAACAGGTGGGTGAACAGGAAGGACTTGTCATCTCTGCCCATCAACGCCAACATGCTGTCCATCAACTCCACGGCCAATCTGTCCCCTAACTGAACGTGTTAGGAGCTTCTCCGCTCTTTCACTGTCTGAAAGGGTGTAGCGCTGGATAAGCATACTTTTGAATGCCTCGTATTTTCCCCAGACCAGTGGCTCTTGGAGCAGGCTTGCCACCTGTTGTGTGGTGCGCGCGTCCAGCGCAGCAACCACATAGTAGTACTTTGTGTCATTCACTGTTACCCTGCGGAGCGCGAACTGGGCCTCAATGTGTAGAAACCACGCTGTTGGGTCGTGCAGCCAGAAATCCGGGAGCTTGACTGAAACAGCGCACACAGCGCTGGTGCTTTCCCTCCAAGATGTCTCTGGGGTGCTCGTTTTACCTTCCATGGCATGTCAGGGTCACCAGTGTTGAGGGAATAAACAGGCGAGGCAACAAGCTGGATCAACACAGACTTTATTCTCCCTCTAACAGATCAAGAACACAAAAAGAACTCCCAGGCCACTGTGCATCTCACTTTTATACCCTTCATTATATACATGCATAGTGGCCTGGGGCTCCGACCTCATATTCATTTCATAACAAAGCCTGTGCGGCGCATTAAAGGGCCTATATCATGTAAAATCGACTTTGAGCTTTTAAGCATGTTATAATGTTAATTCCTCACCAAAAACACCCCCAAAGTGGTATTTTGCTCCATTCACACATCTCTGAGTATTCCTCCTCAACCCTGCTCTCTGAGCTGCTGCTCTGCCCTGTCCCTGATAATGAATGGGTCCCCATGTTTATACGTATGAACGTAGGTGAGCCGCCCACTCCAGGAAGTGCCTGTGCTGCCAGCACCGCCCCCAGGCTAAAGCACACACCCACTTTCTCCGCGCAGCTAACGGAGCGGTGATCGGCAGAACTCTTTCACTTTAACATTGACGCTGTGAAGAAGTAGTTCCTCTCGCACTTAATCTGCTCAGTGACAACAGCTGTTTGCTTTTTTACGTAAGACAATGTCTTCTAAGTTTTCGTGGGCGGAACCCAGCGACACGGTGCAGCAGCTGGCTCAGGGGTTACGTCATGAAATGGGCGGCAGCCACAAGAAGGAGAGGCTGAGCCTCAGAGATCAGGGCATCTTACTTCCGAGTTGGAAAAGTAGCTTGTGAAAATAACTCATATTTCGTAAGAAATTCATTTTCCAGTGTACCAAAGGTAATATACTATCACATACATGCATATAGTTTACTCTGAAAGGCTTAAAATAGCATGATATAGGCCCTTTAACATGATATTACATAGGTGCCGCACTTCACTTCTCTCCTGGCGGCCCAACATCTACTTCTTTCCCCAGGGGGTGCCTAGCCTTTGCTGTTCCGTCTGGACCCCCCGGCGACCTCTCCTCTCTTGGTCCATTGATCTCTGTGTGGAGAAGTCCAACACCTTGCTCCCTACAATATCATGAAAAAGTCCAATATTTTTTTCACTTATTTCAGATAGTGAAACCCATATATTATATAGATTCATTACACAGAGAGTGATATAGTTCAAGTGTTTATTTTAATTTTGATGATTATGGCTTACAGTCCATGAAAATCCCAAATTCAGTTTCTCAAAAAATTAGAATATTACATAAAATTAATTTAAAAAAATACTTTTTAAATAGAAATGTTAGCCAACTGAAAAGTGTTGGTGCTGGTGTTGGTTGCATGTCTGTTTGAATTTTATGTTGCAGCACACTTTTGGACTTTGTGTTTTGTTGTTGTCAATAAGTCTCTCAAACTCACAGTTCAGCGCATGGGTCTTCCTCTCTGCCCTGAGCGGCAATTCATGACAATAACAGATCGCTAAAAATATGCAACAAGTCTTTTTCATAGATGCCAGATCCAGCACACACTGAAATGTCACGGTATTTACTGTATTAATAACTGTTCTTTAAAAATACATTTATTCTGTGTTTCACAGCACGGTGGGGGCTGGGGGACATTCACCACCGGTTCATTGGGGTTTGTGGGGAAGGGGTACTCGATTTGAAATACAGTAGTTTCAGAGGGAAATATCAGCAAGACTGCTTCCTAGTTTTGAGGGTGTGGATACCACAGCTGATTTACATATCTGGTTTGTTTGGCTATTCACACGTCTTTGTTATTCATTTCGGCCAATCAGCAGCACGTTCAGGTAGAAGCACATGGCTACTTAAGCAGCTCGTCTTCCTGGGTTTCCAGAGCTCCTTTTGATAAGCACCGTAAGCAGGTTGGGTTCATGCTAAGTCATGCAAATGACCAGCTTTTGTTACCACCCTCCACCTGGCTCCCCTGGAAGGTGACAATCCTTAAAACTTTGAACATGATTTTCTCAGAGAAGTACTTTGAGGGGTCTAACATTCAAATGGCCACATCTTCGTCAAATCTTTTCAGATTTCCATGTGTTAGACATCATTGGAAAGCTTGGATTCCACACTTTTAGAATCTGTAACTAACTCAAAATACCCTTTGGAAGACTTGTTCCTGGTTTTTCCACGGCTGGTCACATACAGTATGTTCAGAACAAGAGAAGCTGCCGGTTCGCAACAGCCAGCTGTCGTGTCATGCCACAAAGTGATGGGTGACCAGAAACTGATCAGCTTGCTGTGGGAGCGCACCTCGCTCAGCTAAAGCAATTTCTTTTTGGATTCTGAGGCCAATGGCTGCTTTTGAGCAAAGTGGATGTAATTTTTTGTCCATGTATTTAGCGAAGGTATGTCTGTAAATATTTAATGCAATGAGGGATTAGTGATAATTCTAGATCCATCAGTTTTGTGTTAGAATAATCAGATAAGACATTTTATCCGTGTATGACGATGTAAAAGTCAATAAAGCTTTTCTTTCCCATGAATACTAGTGTTTGTGCATTATTTGCCTCCTATAATTATATATTGTAAGTAGAATCCATAAAATGTATGCTTCATCTGCCAAAAATTCATTAAGGCTTGCAATTTGGATTGAAGCATTTCATTTGCCAAAAAAATACTTGATTTGGTTCTTCAAGGTTGAATTGTGAAGATTATAATATATATATATATATACACACACACACACACACACACTATCGTTCAAAAATTTGGGGTCACCCAGACAATTATTTTGTGTTTTCCATGAAAAGTCACACTTATTTACCACCATGAGTTGTAAAATGAATAGAAAATATAGTCAAGGCACTGACAAGGTTAGAAATAATGATTTGTATTTGAAATAATTTTTTCCAGATACTCAACCTGCTCAAAGGAAGGTCAGTTTTATAGCTTCTCTAACCAGCTAAACTGTTTTCAGCTGTGCTAACATGATTGCACAAGGGTTTTCTAATCATCCATTAGCCTTCTGACGCAATGAGCAAACACACTGTACCATTAGAACACTGGAGTGATAGTTGCTGGAAATGGGCCTCTATACACCTATGTAGATATTGCACCAAAAACCAGACATTTGACAGCTAGAATAGTCATTTACCACATTAGCAATGTATATTAGATATTAGATTGTATTTCTGATTAGTTTAAAGTTATCTTCATTGAAAAAAACAGTGCTTTTCTTTCAAAAATAAGGAAATTTCTAAGCGACCCCAAACTTTTGAACGGTAGTGTATACATACATACAGTGTATGTATACATACATACAGTGGGGCAAAAAAGTATTTAGTCAGCCACCAATTGTGCAAGTTCTCCCACTTAAAAGATGAGAGAGGTCTCCAATTTTCATCATAGGTATACCTCAACTATGA
The DNA here is from genome assembly GCA_020510985.1 of Pholidichthys leucotaenia. Taxonomy (NCBI): domain Eukaryota; kingdom Metazoa; phylum Chordata; class Actinopteri; order Cichliformes; family Pholidichthyidae; genus Pholidichthys; species Pholidichthys leucotaenia. Next base: position 355,960,638 of record CM035843.1, on the reverse strand, counting down.
GAGACAAAATGAGAAAAAAAAATCCAGAAAATCACATTGAAGGATTTTTAAAGAATTTATTTGCAAATTATGGTGGAAAATAAGTATTTGGTCACCTACAAACAAGCAAGATTTCTGGCTCTCACAGACCTGTAACTTTTTCTTTAAGAGGCTCCGCTGTCCTCCACTCGTTACCTGTATTAATGGCACCTGTTTGAACTTGTTATCAGTATAAAAGACACCTGTCCACAACCTCAAACAGTCAGACTCCAAACTCCACTATGGCCAAGACCAAAGAGCTGTCAAAGGACACCAGAAACAAAATTGTAGACCTGCACCAGGCTGGGAAGACTGAATCTGCAATAGGTAAGCAGCTTGGTGTGAAGAAATCAACTGTGGGAGCAATTATTAGAAAATGGAAGACATACAAGACCACTGATAATCTCCCTCGATCTGGGGCTCCACGCAAGCTCTCACCCCGTGGGGTCAAAATGATCACGAGAAAGGTGAGCAAAAATCCCAGAACCACACAGGGGCACCTAGTGAATGACCTGCAGAGCTGGGACCAAAGTAACAAAGGCTACCATCAGTAACACACTACGCCGCCAGGGACTCAAATCCTGCAGTGCCAGACGTGTCCCCCTGCTTAAGCCAGTACATGTCCAGGCCCGTCTGAAGTTTGCTAGAGAGCATTTCGATGATCCAGAAGAAGACTGGGAGAATGTCATATGGTCAGATGAACCCAAAATAGAACTTTTTGTTAAAAACTCAACTTGTCGTGTTTGGAAGAGAAAGATTGAACATCTGCAGCAAACTTCTGCGTATGTTTTACCAGTCTGTGGTTGCCAGCATCCTCTTTTACTCCGTGGTGTGCTGAGGGGGCAGTATATCCAAGAAGGATGCGTCCAGACTGGATAAACTAATCAGGCGGGCCAGCTCTGTGGTCGGCGCGAAGCTGGACACCCTGGTGACAGTGGCAGAGATGAGGACTCTGGATAAACTGTTGGATATAATGGACAACGTCAGCCACCCTCTGCACACCGTCATCAGTGACCAGAGGAGCCTGTTCAGTGAAAGACTGCTCCTTCCCAAGTGTCGGACCAACAGGCTCAAGAACTCTTTTGTCCACCATGCCATCACACTCTATAACTCCTCACTTGGGGGGGGGGGGGGGGGACATAGAGTACAGAGGACAGTAGGGCATTCATAGTGCAATAACCTTAACTTAACCACACTTGTACAATCCATATTTAGCCTTGCATTTATATTGTGTATATTAAGTGTTTAATTTTTTCTTTTTTGGTTTTCTGATCTGTACGCTCCTTTTATGTGCTACGGGAAATTTTAAATTTCCCAGAGGGAGTCATCCCAAAGGGATTAATAAAGTTAAGTCTAAGTCTAACACCATACCTACTGTGAAGCATGGGGGTGGAAACATCATGCTTTGGGGCTGTTTTTCTGCAAAGGGACCAGGATGACTGATCTGTGTAAAGGAAAGAATGAATGGGGCCATGTATCGTGAGATTTTGAGTGAAAACCTCCTTCCATCAGCAAGGGCATTGAAGATGAAACGTGGCTGGGTCTTTCAGCATGACAATGATCCCAAACACACTGCCCGGGCAACAAAGGAGTGGCTTCGTAAGAAGCATTTCAAGGTCCTGGAGTGGCCTAGCCAGTCTCCAGATCTCAACCCCATAGAAAATCTTTGGAGGGAGTTGAAAGTCCGTGTTGCCCAGCGACAGCCCCAAACATCACTGCTCTAGAGCAGATCTGCATGGAGGAATGGGCCAAAATACCAGCAACAGTGTGTGAAAACCTTGTGAAGACTTACAGAAAACATTTGACCTCTGTCATTGCCAGCAAAGGGTATATAACAAAGTACTGAGATGAAGTTTTGTTATTGACCAAATACTTATTTTCCACCATAATTTGCAAATAAATTCTTTAAAAATCAGACAATGTGATTTTCTGGATTTTTTTTCCCTCATTTTGTCTCTCATAGTTGAGGTATACCTATGATGAAAATTGGAGACCTCTCTCATCTTTTAAATGGGAGAACTTGCACAATTGGTGGCTGACTAAATACTTTTTTACCCCACTGTATATCTGGATTAAGATATACATATATATCCATCCATCCATCTTCTACCGTTTAATCATTTTCGGGTCACTGGGGGACTGGAGCCTATCCCAGCATGTTTGGGCGAGGGGCAGGGTACACCCTTGATATATACTGTATATACGTATATACTGTATATATTCATTCATCTTCTTCCGCTTAATCCTTTTCGGGTCGCGGGGGGGCTGGAGCCTATCCCAGCATCTTTGGGTGAGAGGCAGGGTACACTCTGGACAGATCGCCAGTTCATCACAGGGCCAACACAGAGAGACAGACAACCTTTCACTCTCACAGTCACACCTTAGGACAATTTAGAATCCCCAGTTTTGATGCCAATTAACCTAACTTGCATGTTTTTGGCATGTGGGAGGAAACCAAAGAAATCCTGGAGTAAACCCACGCAGACACGGGGAGAACATGCAAACTCCACACAGATCACTGTTGGTCGGGGGCTGGGATCAAACTCAGGATCCCCCAGCCAAGGGGTGAGTTGCTGTGCTGCTGCAGTGCTAACCACTCCGCCACCGCGCCGCCACACACACATATATATATACAGTATATATATATATATATATATACTGTATATATATATATATATATATATATATATATATATATATACACAGTATATATACTGTATATATACACACACACACACACATTACCGTTCAAAAGTTTGGGGTCACCCAGACAATTATTTTGTGTTTTCCATGAAAAGTCACACTTATTTACCACCATGAGTTGTAAAATGAATAGAAAATATTGTCAAGACATTGACAAGGTTAAGATAAGATAAGATAAGATAAGATAAGCCTTTATTAGTCCCACAACGGGGAAATTCCAGGATTGCAACAGCACAGGGATAGCAACACTCAGAGCAACAATCAGAAGGCAAGAAAAAAAACAAGCAAGCAAGAGCAGCTAATAAACATATGTACGTATTACTATAAAATATATATATATACACACACACACAGACACACAGTGCAGAGCATTGTAGCTAGATGGAATAAATATGTAAATATATAAACACCCACAGTACGGAGCATTGCAGCTAGGTGGAATAAATATGCAAGTATATAAACACACACAGTGCGGAGCAATGTAGCTAGATGGAATAATATGTAGATATATAAATATATAAACACACCCAGTGCTGAGCATTGTAGCTAGATGGAATAAATATGCAAATATATAAACACACACAGTGCAGAGCATTGTTGCTAGATGGAATGAAACAGCATAACCGTCTACTTAGTTATCCTACATGGTATGATTATGTGCCCATACATATTCTCACCCTCCATAGCGACCGGTATGTTCCTAGTTGTATGCCGGAGGGGACCATTGTGTAAGTCTATTGCATCTTTTGCATTCAAAAAACTATTAGTTTGTTACGTCTTTTTGCTATCTCTGCGAGCAGCCCTGCTTAGGTTGTACAGTCTGACAGCCGTTGGTAGGAAGGACCTACGAAACCTCTCGGTTGTGCACCTGGGATGATGTAGTCTGCTGCTAAATGAGCTCCTCAGTGCATTCAGTATGTCCTGCATAGGGTGGAACTCGGACTCCAGCAGAGATGACAGTTTAGCCACCGTCCTTCTCTCTCCTATCTCCTCCATCGGATCAAGGCGCTGCCCCAGGACAGAGCTAGCTTTCTTAATCAGTTTGTTCAGTCTCTTCCTATCGGCTGCAGTAATGCCACTGCCCCAGCAGACCACTCCAAAAGTGATGGCTGATGCCACCACCGTGTCATAGAATGACTTCAGCAGCGCCCCTTGTACACCAAAAGACCTGAGTCTCCTCAGCAGGAACAGCCTGCGCTGTCCCTTCTTGTAGAGTGCATCAGTATTGTGTGACCAGTCTAGTTTATTGTTCAGATGAATACCCAGGTACTTATAGGATGTCACCATCTCGATGTCTGTTCCCTGTATATTTACTGGTACTGTGAGGGGCTGCCCATGCCTGCGGCAGTCCACCACCAGCTCCTTAGTTTTCCTCGCGTTGATCTGGAGGCAGTTCCGATGGCACCAGTCCACGAAGTCCTGGATAAGCCCTCTGTACTCAGCTTCATCTCCATTGGAGATGAGGCCAACGATCGCAGAGTCATCAGAGAACTTCTGTAGATGGCAGTGTGTTGTGTTGTGTGAGAAGTCCGCAGTATAAAGAGTGAACAGGAAGGGAGCCAGCACCGTTCCCTGGGGGGCCCCCGTGCTACTGATGATCGTGTCGGACACACAGTCCCGGGTTCTCACAAACTGAGGCCGGTTCGTGAGGTAGTCCAGGATCCATGATGACAGGTGCTGGTCCACCCCTGCGCGCAGCAGCTTGTCCTTCAGGATCATCGGTTGGATGGTGTTGAAAGCACTGGAGAAGTCAAAGAACATGATCCTCACCATATTCCCGGGCTTCTCCAGGTGGGACAGAGAACGGTGAAGGAGGAAGATCACCGCATCCTCCACCCCAATGCCATGCTGGTAGGCGAACTGGAGTGGATCCATCGCTGGTTCCACCAGGGGGCGGAGGTGAGCAAGGAGCAGTCTCTCCAGGGTCTTCATCAAGTGGGACGTCAAGGCCACCGGTCTGTAGCTGTTCAGGTCTTTGGGGTGGGAAGTTTTTGGTACAGGTACCACACAAGATGTTTTCCACAGCTGTGGTACCCTCCCCAGTTTCAGGCTCATGTTGAAGATATACGTCACAATCCCACACAGCTGGTCTGCACAGGACTTGAGGAGCTTTGCGCTGATGCCGTCCGGTCCCGGCGCCTTCCTCGCCTTGATCTTCCTCAGCTCCGTCCTCACCTGGGTCCTGGTCAGGGTCAGGATGGGGGGCTGTGTGTTGAGAGTGGGGGGGTGTTGGTGGAGTGGGGAGTGGGCAGCAGGACTTGATTTCTTTAGAGGCAGCAGTGGTTGTTGTGCAGTCAGGGGGGAGGGCGGTTGGTCAAATCTATTGAAAAACAGATTCAGGTTGTTCGCCCACTCCCTGCCCCCTGTGGCCTGGGGGGAGGTATTCTGGAGCCCCGAGATGGTTTTGAGGTTTCTCCAGACCCCGCTGATGTCGCTCTGTTGCAGCTTGTCCTCCATCTTCTTCCTGAAGCTGTCCTTGCCTTCTCTGATCTTTCTCCTCAGCTCCCTCTGTACGGACTTCAGCATCTCCCTGTTCCCTGACCTGAAGATCCTCTTCTTCTCTCTCAGAAGTGTTTTTATCTCAGGGTTGATCCAGGGTTTGTTGTTTGAGTGACGCCGTATGGTCTTGGTGGGAACGGATTTGTCCACACAGAAGCTGAGGTAGCCCGTGAAGGTGTGAATGAGGCCATCGATGTCCTCACCATGTGGATCGCAGAGCTGCTTCCAGGCGGTGGCTTCAAAACAGCCCTTTAGGGTGTCCATTGTCTCCTCAGACCATAACTCCACAGTGTGCATGGCCGGAGGTTGTCTGTGCACTAGGGGTTTGTACACCGGCCGGAGATGAACCAAGTTGTGATCCGATCTCCCGAGTGGGGGGAGTTGTGATGAGGTGTACGCCTCCTTAGTGTTTGCGTAGAATAAATCCAGTGTTTTATTGTCTCTAGTGTGGCATGTGACATACTGGGTGAACGTGGGTAGAATGGGAGACAGTGAAACATGGTTGAAATCGCCTGAGATGAGGAGAAGAGCATCTGGGTGTTCTGTCTGCAGCCTGCTGGTTACTGAATGGATGACGTCACGTGCTGTCCCAGCGTTCGCCGTCGGATTTGCATAAACAACAATGCAGATCACGTGTGAGTGTTCTCTCGGGAGATATGTAGGCCTCATGCTAACAGCTAGCAACTCAATGTCTTTGCTGCAGTGTCGTTGTTTAACAGTGATATGTCCCGGTCTGCACCAGTTGTTGTTAACATACATTATCACTCCACCGCCCCTAGCCTTGCCACTGTCTGGTGTTCGGTCAGCTCGTATCATGTGAAAACCCTCCAGCTCAATGTTAGCATCTGCTGCTAGTTCAGTTAGCCACGTCTCAGTAAACAAAAGGAGAGAGCACTCCCGGTATGTGCTATCATAACGGGAGATAGCCGCTAGCTCATCTAACTAGAAATAATGATTTGTATTTGAAATAATAATTTTTTCCAGATACTCAACCTGCTCAAAGGAAGGTCAGTTTTATAGCTTCTCTAACCAGCTAAACTGTTTTCAGCTGTGCTAACATGATTGCACAAGGGTTTTCTAATCATCCATTAGCCTTCTGACACAATAAGCAAACACACTGTACCATTAGAACACTGGAGTGATAATTGCTGGAAATGGGCCTCTATACATCTATGTAGATATTGCACCAAAAACCAGACATTTGCAGCTAGAATAATCATTTACCACATTAGCAATGTATATTAGATATTAGAGTGTATTTCTGATTAGTTTAAAGTTATCTTCATTGAAAAAAACAGTGCTTTTCTTTCAAAAATAAGTAAATTTCTAAGTGACCCCAAACTTTTGAACGGTAGTGTATATATATATATATATACACACACACACACACACACACACACACACTGTATATGCACACTACTCACAAAAAGTTAGGGATATTCGTCTTTCGGGTGAAATTTCAGGATGCACCTAAAATGTACTATAACCTTTACAGGTGAACTTAATTTGACCTTCTCTGACCTTTTGAATGCACATGTCCAACTATTCAATGTTTCAGTACTTTTTGTGTAATTTGCTGTTCTCTAACAAGGTGCTTAATGGCAAATTTTACAACAGGTGCTTGATCCATGACTCGACCAATAAATTTTCTGGTTCAATTAGAATTGTAATTTAAACAGTCCTCTTCATTATGCCATTAGCATTTTGACATCATGAGACCAAGACGACACCTAACAACTGATCAACAGTACCTTGCCATTCCGAGGCTTCAAACAGGATGCTCTCAGAGGAAAGTGGTCACTGAGCTTAGTGTCACAGAGTGTCATCAACAGGTTGCAACAGAGATACAGAGAGAATGGAAGAGTCACAGAAAGGTATAGAAGTGGACGTCCTTTGGCCACATCCCACGATGATGACCACTTCATTGTGAACAGTGCCCTGCGGAACCGGATGATGAATGCTACTCAACTTCAGGTACATTTAAGGGAGGTGAGAGGCTCCCAAGTGTCATGTTAGACCATTCGAAATGTTTACATCAACGTGGTCTGTGTGCTAGACGACCTGCAAGGGTACCTGACCACACCACCAGGCACAGGCGTCATCATTTGCATGGGCCAGGGAGCATTTATGCTGGACAAGGGACCAGTGGGTTTCAGCGCTGTTCTCTGATGAAAGTCGATTCATATTGAGCAGAAATGATGGCCGCCAATGATGTTGGAGACGCCATGGAGAGTGCTATGCATCAGCCACTGTTGTCACCATGTTACAGTCTGGACAGGTGTGTCTCGTCAATACAGAACTGCCTTACACCTTGTGAATGGTACAATGACAAGCCGATACTACCTCAATAACATCATTAATCCAGTCAATGTGACCCTGCATGAACAACACAGGCCTAATTTCATCTTCATGGACAACAATGCTCTAGCTCATCAAGGTCGCACCATTTGAGAATGGCTGCTGGAGGCTAGGGTACCTCAAATGGAGTGGCCTACACTTTCTCCAGACCTGAATCCCATAGAAAACCTATGGGATCAGCTGAGTCACCATGTAGAGGCTCGTAACCCTGCACCCCACAATCTCAGTGACCTGAGGGCCGCCCTTCAAGAAGAGTGGAATACCATGCCTCGGCAGACAACAAATCGACTTCTGAATTGCATGAGACATCATTGTCAAGCTGTAATTGATGCTCAAGGACACATGACAAGGTACTGAGACAGTGACATTTTTTGTTGTGGTATACCCACCACTGTTGTTGGCTTTTGTTTCAACAAATTGTTTGAGATGAGGAAATCACCATTGCATGCTTCTACTTAAATGCCCTACTTTCATGACATTATATCACTGTAGTGTGAACTTTTTACATTTTCCATAAATTTCACCTGAAAGCCAAATATCCCTAACTTTTTGTGAGTAATGTATATACACTAGTGTTGTTGGCGTTATTGCATTAATCACCCATTAACACTTTGCCCCTGTTAACGGTGACAAATTTTGTGATCACGGTTAATGGCAGAAAGTGCAAACAGTACTTTTTGGCCTAGCAGCTCACCGTACAAAAGCCACGCTGGCCACAGACACTGTGTGCGCCATGCAGACATTGCGAAGTCAAACAAGCTGGATTACAGCCACAGAAATACCCAAAGTTTTGTCATGTTTAAGTTTACAAGGTTATCTGTCGGAGCTCTCATCTGGATAATTGTTACAGCCTCCTCCAAAACTTTGGCTGGATGTTGGATTGTTCTTCTGTGGAAGCTGGCTAGCTGGCTAGTAGCTACATGCTAGGTTGTAGCTGACCTCCAGCAGCTGAAACAGACAGAAATTTGCCTGTTTTCATCCTCTTGCTTTGGATCCAACTGTTGGTGAGTACCAGTCTAAAAAAAATTCTCAAGCTGTGTTTGTAATGTCCATTCACTCCCCCACTATTTTTACAGCATGGTGGAGTGTCATCACGGGTGAGATAGTTGTTTGCTTATGTTTGCAATTTTTCTGCTAAAAAGGAAATTATGTCTGTTGTGATACACGAGGTCCATGATTTTGTGTTGATCTGCTTAAAAGTTGTGGATGTTTGCTATGAGAGAAAGAGCAAGCTCCATTTGTGGCTGCTGGCTGGTTGGATGCTGAGTTGTGTTGCAGTGACGTTAATAATCCCTGGCATTCCGCTGTTTGCACATGCAGTCTACTTTTGAGAATTTTCTGGAGAATATTCTGGATAGTTTTGTCATTTTGGATATGCTGAGAGCTTTAATAAACCTGCAGGTGAAGACAGCAAGCATATTTGTCCACTCTCATGTTCATAACAGTATGACAAACTTGAAAAATTACCGACTTAAGGTACACTGTATCTGTATGGAAGAACATGTGATTAATGCGTTATTAATCACGATTAACTCCATCCATCCATCCATCCATCTTCTACCGCTTTTCCGGAGGTCCGGGTCGCGGAGGCAGCAGTTCAAGCAGAGAAGCCCAGACTTCCCTCTCCCCAGCCACCTGCTCCAGCTCTTCAGAGGGGATACCAAGGCGTTCCCAGACTAGCTGGGAGACATAGTCTCTCCACCGAGTCCTGGGTCTGCCCCGGGGTCTCCTCCCAGTGGGACGTGTCTGAAACACCTCAAGTGGGAGGCGTCCAGGAGGCATCCTAATCAGATGCCCATACCACCTCAACTGACTCCTTTCAATGTGGAGGAGCAGCGGTTCTACTCTGAGCCTCTCCCGGATGACTGAGCTCCTCACCCTATCTCTGAGGGTGAGTCCAGCAATCCTACGGAGAAAGCTCATTTCAGCCGCTTGTATCCGCGATCTCGTTCTTTCGGTCATTACCCAAAGCTCGTGACCATAGGTGAGAGTAGGAACGTAGATTGACTGGTAAATCGACAGCTTTGCCTTAGAACTAAGCTCCCTCTTCACCACAACAGACCGGTACAACGTCCGCATCACTGCAGATGCTGCTCCAATCCGTCTGTCGATCTCTCGCTCCATTTTCCCCTCACTCGTGAACAAGACCCCAAGATACTTAAACTCCTCCACTTGGGGCAGGAGCCTGTCCCCAACCCGGAGAGGACAATCCACCTTTTTCCGGCTGAGGACCATGGACTCGGACTTGGAGGTGCTGATTCTCATCCCAGCCGCTTCACACTCAGCGGCAAACCGTCCCAGCAAGAGCTGTAGGTCATTGCTGGATGAAGCCAACAGGACAACATCATCTGCAAACAACAGAGATGAGATCCTGTGGTCACCAAGCATGACACCCTCCATTCCCTGGCTGCGCCTAGAAATCCTGTCCATAAAAATTATGAACAGGACCGGTGACAAAGGGCAGCCCTGGCGGAGTCCAACTCTCACTGGGAATGACTCCGACCGAGTGTTGGCAATGCGAACTAAACTCTCACAACGGTCGTACAGAGACCGAATAGCTCGTAACAACAAGCCCGATACCCCATACTCCCGAAGCACCCCCCACAAAAATCCACGAGGGACGCGGTCAAATGCCTTCTCCAAGTCCACAAAACACATGTAAACTGGTTGGGCAAACTCCCACGAACCCTCAAGAATTCTCGAGAGGGTAAAGAGCTGGTCCGATGTGCCACGGCCAGGACGAAAACCACATTGCTCCTCCTGAATCCGAGGTTCGACCAACGGCCGGACTCTCCTCTCCAATACCTTGGCATAGACCTTCCCAGGGAGGCTGAGGAGTGTGATCCCTCTAAAGTTGGAGCACACCCTCCGGTCCCCTTTTTTGAAGAGAGGAACCACCACCCCGGTTTGCCATGCCAAAGGCACTGCCCCCGACCTCCACGCAATGTTGCAGAGGCGTGTCAACCATGACAACCCAACAACATCCAGGGCCTTGAGGTACTCGGGGCGAATCTCGTCCACCCCCGGGGCCCGGCCACCAAGGAGATTTTTAACCACCTTGGCGACCTCAGCCCCTGTGATAGGCGAGTCATCCCCCTCGTCCCCAAACCCTGCTTCCTCTGTGGAAGGCGTATCAGTGGGATTGAGGAGATCCTCGAAGTATTCCTTCCACCGCCCGACGATATCCCCAGTTGAAGTCAACAGTGTCCCATCCGCACCATACACAGTGTGGACGGGGAGCTGCTTTCCCCTCCTGAGCCGCCGAACAGTTTGCCAGAATCTCTTTGAAGCCGACCGAAAGTCTTGTTCCATGGCCTCACCGAACTCCTCCCATACCCGGGTTTTTGCTTCAGCAACCACCCGAGCTGCACTCCGCTTGGCCTGCCGGTACACCTCAGCTGCTTCGGGAGTCCCACAAGCCAACCAAGCTTGATAGGACTCCTTCTTCAGCTTAATGGCCCCCCTCACCACTGGTGTCCACCACTTGGTTCGGGGGTTGCCACCACGAGATGCACCGACCACCTTGCGGCCGCAGCTCTGGGCTGCCGCTTCAACAACAGAGGTGGAGAACATGGCCCATTCAGACTCCATGTCTCCAGACTCCCTCGGAATGTGGTTGAAGTTCTTCCGGAGGTGGGAGTTGAAGACCTCCCGGACAGGGGCCTCAGCCAGACGCTCCCAGCACACCCTCACTATACGTTTGGGTCTACCAGGTCTGAATGGCTTCCTCCCCTGCCATCGGATCCAACTCACCACCAGGTGGTGATCAGTTGACAGCTCTGCACCTCTCTTTACTCGGGTGTCCAAGACATACGGTCGCAGGTCTGATGATACGATAACAAAATCGATCATCGACCTGCGGCCTAGGGTGTCCTGGTGCCAGGTGCACATATGGACACCCTTATGCTTGAACATGGTGTTCGTTATAGACAGACTGTGGTTAGCACAGAAGTCCAATAACTGAACACCACTCGGGTTCAGATCGGGCAGGCCGTTCCTCCCAATCACCCCCCTCCAGGTTTCACTGTCGTTGCCCACGTGCGCATTGAAGTCCCCCAGTAGGACAATGGAGTCTCCAGGAGGAGCACCCTCCAGCACCCCAGTCACAGACTCCAAAAAGGGTGGGTACTCTGAAACATCATTTGGTGCATAGGCACAAATGATGGTCAGGACCCGTTTCCCAACCCGAAGGCGCAGGGAAGCAACCCTTTCGTCCACCGGGGAAAACTCCAATATAGAGGCAGCAAGGTGGGGCGATACAAGAATACCTACCCCTGCTCGTCGCCTCTCGCCCGGGGCAACTCCAGAAAAGGCCAAGCTCCAGCCCCTCTCCAGGAGACTGGTTCCGGAACCGGAGCTGTGTGTTGAGGTGAGGCCAACTATATCTAGCCGGTATCGCTCAATCTCGTACACCAGCTCAGGCTCCTTCCCCACCAGAGAGGTGACATTCCACGTACCAAAAGCCAGTTTAGAAAGCTTGGGATCAGTCCGCCAAGGTCTCCGCCTTTGACTGCCACCTAATCCACATAGCACCGGACTTCCATGATCCCTCCTGCAGGTGGTGAACCTACTGGAGGGCGGACCCATGTAACTCCTTCGGGCTGAGCCCGGCCGGGTCCCATGGGTGGAAACCCGGCCACCAGACGCTAGCCTTCGAGCCCCTCCCCCAGGCCTGGCTCCAGGGTGGGGCCCCGGTAACCCCATACCGGGCGGGGTACACTGGATCCTTGATATACAATTTATCATGAGAGTCTGTTGGATCGTTCTTCGTCTGGCCCTTCACCCAGGACCAGTTTGTCTTGGGAGACCCTATCAGAGGCAAATTGCCCCGGACAACATAGCTCCTGGGATCACTGGGGCACGCAAACCCCCCCACCACGATAAGGTGACGATCCATGAGGGGGCACGATTAACTCATCATTCCAAAAGATTAACCGTGATTAAAAATTTTAATCGTCCAACACCACTAATATATACAGTGCATCTTCACCTTTTCCACATTTTGCTATGTCACAGCCTTATTCCAAAATGGATTAAATTCATTTTTTTCCTCAAAATTCTACACACAATACCCCATAATGACAATGTGAAAAAAGTTTTTGGAGATTTTTGCAAATTTATTAAAAATAATAAACTAAGAAATCACATGTACATAAATATTCACAGCCTTTGCCAGGAAGCTCAAAATTGAGCTCAGGTGCATCCTGTTTTCATTGATCATATTTGAGATGCTTCTACAGCTTAATTGGAGTCCACCTGTGGTAAATTCAGTTGATTGGACGTGATTTGGAAAGGCACACACCTGTCTATATAAGGTCCCACAGTTGACAGTGCATGTCAGAGCACAAACAAAGCATGAAATCAAAAGAATTTTCTGTAGACCTTCGAGACAGGATTGTCTCAAGGCATGAATCTGGGGAAAGGTACAGAAAATTTTTTGCTGCTTTGAAGGTCCCAATGAGCACAGTGGCCTCCATCATCCATAAATGGAACAAGTTCAGAACCACCAGGACTCTTCCTAGAGCTGGCCGGCCATCTAAACTGAGCAATCGGGGAAGAAGGGCCTTAGTCAGGGAGGTGACCAAGAACCTGATGGTCACTCTGTCAGAGCTCCAGCGTTCCTCTGTGGAGAGAGGAGAACCTTCCAGAAGAACAACATACCTGCAGCAATCCACCAATCAGGCCTGTATGGTAGAATGGCCAGACAGAAGCCACTCCTTAGTAAAAGGCACATGGCAGCCCGCCTGGAGTTTGACAAAAGGAACCTGAAGGACTCTCAGACCATGAGAAACAAAATTCTCTGGTCTGATGCGACAAAGATTGAACTCTTTGGCATGAATGCCATGCGTCATGTTTGGAGGAAACCAGGCACCACTCATCACCAGGCCAATACCATCCCTACAGTTAAGCATGGTGGTGGCAGCATCATGCTGTGGGGATGTTTTTCAGCGGCAGGAACTGGGAGGTTAGTCAGGATAGAGGGAAAGATGAATGCAGCAATGTACAGAGACATTCTGGATGAAAACCTGCTCCAGAGTGCTCTTGACCTCAGACTGGGGCGACAGTTGATCTTTCAGCAGGACAATGACCCGAAGCACACAGCCAAGATATCAAAGGGGTGGCTTCAGGTCAACTCTGTGAATGTCCTTGAGTGGCCCTGTCAGGATGTGGGATAGGTCTCATGCCCTCATCCTAATTTATAATTGTATCATCTTATTTTCAGGGCATGGGCCTCAGCCCTCACCCTCACTTTGAGTTCATTTGGGGGATTTTTTGTGTCACACTCTTTTCCTGGTTTGCCATTATTAATATTCTGTTTTGCATATTTGTTTCTCCATTAGCCATCCTCTTAGTTTAAAGTTATCAGCATTATTTACTATTACCGCTGTCTCATGATCTTGCCTCCCCTGGTTCCTCTGCCCATGTCTGGTGCATCCTCTGTGTGTGATTGTCTGCTCAGCCCCGCCCGTCCCATTCTCTGTAACTATGCCCCGCTGTCTCCGTTTGCCTTGATTATGCCACCTGTTCTGTATTGTGTTGATTATTCCTGTGTGTATTTACGTCAAGCCCCAGTCTGTGTTTGGCTATCTCTGTCATCTAGTCATATGGCGTGAACAACATGCTCCTGCCTTGTCCTGTCTGATCTGTATCCTTACCTGATCCTGCCCGATCTGTATCCTGACCTGATCCTGCTCGTCATTTGTGGATTTTGTTACAGCCCCTGAGCTGTCTGTTATTTTTGTATTTTTCGAGCTGTGCCCATTTGGCAAACTCTTTATTAATAAATCACTGCAAAACTTCAAATACTGCATTTGGGTCCAATTCTCCACCAAACCGTGACAGGCCCAGCCAGAGCCCAGACAAATCAAATTGAACATCTCTGGAGAGATCTGAAAATGGCTGTGCACCGATGCTTCCCATCCAACCTGATGGAGCTTAAGAGGTGCTGCAAAGAGGAATGGGTGAAACTTCCCAAAGGTAGGTGTTCCAAGCTTGTGGCATCATATTCAATAAGACTTGAAGCTATAAATTGCTGCCAAAGGTGCATCAACAAAGTATTGAGCAAAGGTTGTGAATACTTATGTACATGTGATTTCTTAGTTTTTTATTTTTAATAAATTTGCAAAAATCTAAAAAAAAAAAAAAAAAAAAACGTTTTTCATGTTGTCCTTATGGGGTATTGTGTGTAGAAGTTTGAGGGGGAAAAATGAATTTAATCCATTTAGGAATAAGGCTGTAACATAACAAAATGTGGAAAAAGTGAATCGCTGTGAATACTTTCTGGATGCACTGTATATACTTGATTGATTATATATATATATATATATATATATATATATATATATACTGTATATATTTTGTAGGGGCATGGTGTTGGACTTCTCCACCCAGGGAACAATGGACCAAAGAGGAGGTGTCACCGGGGGGTACCAGAAGGGAATCCGGTGGTATGTGGCCCCCGAGCTAAAATGAGTTTGACACCCCTGCACTAAACACAGACTGTTTGGTTTTAAAGAGAAATTGTTTATATCAATATCTTAAAAATGGAGATAGCGCAAACAATAGTTTTTCCAGCACAAATCAGCAGCTGTAACACTAACCAATTGCACTGTTTTCATTACTGTCTGTCCCGTACTGATGGCTTGAGCAAATCAAAATGTGGTACTGTAATTTACTGGCAAGGGTTGCTGGATTTTACATTATCCTTACTATACAACACATTCCAAATTATTATGCAAAAAGGATTTTAGTGTCATAAACATTCAATTTTTTGTTTTTCAATTAAACTCATGGATGGTATTATGTCTCGGGGCTCTCTGGATCACTGATATCAATCTCAGACACCTGTCATAATTAGTTTGCCAGGTGAGCCCAATTAAAGGAAAACTACTGAAGAAGGATGTTCCACATTATTAAGCATGCCACAGCTTTCAAACAATATGGGAAAGAAAAAGGATCTCTCTACTGCCGAAAAGTGTCAAATAGTCCAATGCCTTGGACAAGGTATGAAAACATTAGATATTTCACAAAAACTTAACTTGATCATTGTACTGTGAAGAAATTTGTGGCTGATTCAGAGCACAGACAGGTTTGTGCAGATAAAGGCATAATGAGGAAGGTTTCTGCCAGACAAATTCACTGGATTAAGAGAGGAGTTGCTAAAATGCCATTACAAAGCAGCAAACAAGTATTTGAAGCTGCTGGCGCCTCTGGAGTGGTGTAGGATCCTTCAGAGGCTTGCAGTTGTGCATAAACCTACTATTCGGCCACCCCTAACCAATGCTCACAAGCAGAAATGGTTGCAGTGGGCCCAGAAATACATGAAGACTAATTTTCAAACAGTCTTGTTTACTGATGAGCGCCGTGCAACCCTGGATGGTCAAGATGGATGGAGTAGTGGATGGTTGGTGGATGGCCACCATGTTCCAACAAAGTCTGTGACAACAGCAAAGAGGTGGCAGAGTCATGTTTTGGGCCAAAATCATGGAGAGAGAGCTGGTAGGCCCCTTTAGGGTCCCTGAAAGTGTGAAAATGACCTCGGCAAAGTATACAGAGTTTCTGACTGATCACTTTCTTCCATGGTACAAAAAGAAGAACCATGCCTTCCATAGCAAAATTATCTTCATGCTGCACCATATCATGCTGCAAAGAATACCTCTGTGTCATTGGCTGCTATGGGCATAAAAGGAGAGAAACTCATGGTGTGGCCCCCATTCTCCCCTGACCTCAACCCTATTGAGAACCTTTGCAGCATCCTCAAGCAAAAGATGTATGAGGGTAGGACGCAGTCCATATCAAAACAGCAGCTGTGGGAGGCTATTCTGACATCTTACAAAGAAATTCAAGCAGAAATTCTCCAAAAACTCACAAGTTCAATGGATGCAAGAATTGTGAAGGTTATATATCAAAGAAGGGGTCCTATGTTAACATTTAACTTGGCCTGTTAAGAAGTTTTTGATTGAAATAGCTTTTGATTTCAGGAAATATGACCTAATGCTGCAAATTCAACAAATGACCATTTTCAGTTCTTTACAACCAATAAAATGTTTTGAAACTCTGTTGTGCATAATAATTTGGAACAATGCATTTTGACTTTTTTAATTTTTGCAAAAAAGTAGTTATGATTGGGAGGTTTGTTCAATAAAATGTGAATTATGCTCTAATGGTTGATGACTTGAAAATTATACTGACTTCATTTGCATCAACTATTCAGGACAATCAGAGACAAATATCATTAGCATAATAATTTGGAACGTGAGATAGATAGATAGATGTACTTTATTGATCCCAAATTGGGAAATTACAGTGTAACAGCAGCATGACACAATAGACAAGCAAAATGACAGAAACATACACAGCATAATAGAAAAAGGAATTACCCAGGGAAAGCAAAACTGCCGAGATAACTTTATATACATTGCAGATGAATAGATGATGACCCGTGTAGATATACACAGATCGTACTCGCTGTACAATACAGGACTATCTGGTGCAGGGTGAAATGTGAGGTACCAATTAGACTGTAAGGTGCAGTATGACAGCATTGTTATGACCAAGATTCAACATTGGAGTGAGTTATTGTACAGTGAAATGGCATGTGGCAGGAAAGATTTCCTGTACCTCACTGTTCGGCAGCGGAGTTGTAGCAGTCTGCTGGAAAAAGTGCTCTGCTGTTTTTCCAGTGTTGGAGGGGGTGATCAGGATTGTCCATGATGGATAACAGTTTGTTTAGTGCCCTCCTCTCCACCACATTCTCAAAAGTCTCCAGCCTGAGACCAATTACAGGTCCAGCCTTCTTGATAATCTTGTCAAGTCTGTTAGTGTCGCTGGCTCTGATACTGCTACCCCAACAGACAGCAGCAAAAAAGATGGCACTGGCAACAACGGCCTGGTAGAAAAGCTCCAACATCTTGTTGCACACATTGAAGAATCTCAGCTTCCTCAAAAAGTAAAGTCTGCTCATCCCCTTCTTGTACGCAGCATCGGCGTTAGATTTCCAGTCCAGTCTTTTGCTGATCATGACACCCAAGTATTTGTAGTCCTCCACTACCTCCACATCCTCCCCCCTAATCTGCAATGGCTGTGTAGGCATCCTCTTCTTCCTGAAGTCGATCACCATCTCTCTGGTCTTACTGACATTCAGCCTCAGGTGATTCTGCTTGGTCCACTCCACAAATCTGTCTACCAGTGCCCTGTACTCACCCTCCTCTCCCATCTTATACACCCAACAACAGCCGAGTCATCACAGAATCTCTGCAGGTGGCATGACTTGGAGTTGAACTGAAAGTCAGTTGTGTATAAGGTGAAGAGAAAAGGAGAAAGCACAGTCCCCTGTGGAGCTCCCGTATCACTAACCACCACAACAGACAAGACACTCTTAGAATCAATGGCAAGACCGTCAGTGACAAGGCTACTTTGGCAAATGAATTTAATTCACACTTTGTGGGCTCTGTGGAAGACTTAACAAAAATTTTTGTGCTGCCAAATGTGCTCAACAACACAAATTCCATACTTCCAACAGATACTTTTCACATCGATGAGGTAAATGAGAAGTTAATTGCTGGTATTGTTAAAACACTGTCAAACTCAAAAACTAATGATATCTACAATATGAGCACCTCCTTTCTCAAAATGCACAGCAAAATATTAATCAAACCACTGACTCATCTCATTAATCTCTCCATTAGGTCTAGTACATTTCCATCTGGCTGGAAAAAAGCTGTCGTCATACCAGTTCATAAATCAGGCAGTAAAGACGATATATGCAATTACCGCCCAATCTCTATCTTACCAGTCCTATCTAAGGTTCTTGAAAAAGTTGTAGCTACACAGCTGATAGACTACTTACAAGACAATCAACTTCTTCATCCACATCAATTTGGTTTTAGACCAGGATACTCTACAGAAACAGCAAATTGTTGCCTTATTGAAAACGTCAAACAGTCCTTGGACAGGGGTAATGTGGTAGGAGCTGTTTTTCTAGATCTCAAAAAGGCTTTCGATACTGTAAACCACAGTTTGCTTTTATCCAAAATGGTATCTTTTAACTTCTCCCCAAATACATTAGAATGGTTTGCATCTTATCTCCAGAATAGAGAACAGTGTGTAAAAGTTCACCAGGATAAATCCTCATTTTTAAACAACCGCATGGGTATCCCACAAGGGTCCATTCTTGGTCCTTTACTTTTCAGCATTTTTATTAATGACCTGCCGTTACACTGCTCAGCTGCAACATGCCAACTTTATGCAGATGATGCAGTTATTTACACAGCTGCCAAGACTCCAGCACAGGCTGCAGATGTACTGTCTACAAGTATGGTTGATGTCCAAGAGTGGCTCCTCAAGAACCATCTATTGCTGAACCTTCAGAAAACAGTCTCAATGTGCTTTTCAATCAAAAAATGTAACCTGCAACATTTTAAAGTTAATATACATGATCATGACATCAGTTTAGCTACAGAATTCAAATACCTTGGCATTGTACTAGATCCTCAACTCAAATTTAATCTTCATATAAAGAAAATTTCAAAAACAGTAAAAAAAAATCTGAACTGCTTTAAATTAATTAGATATTACATACCTTACGAAGCAGCTGCACTGTATATGCATTCTATGGTTTTTTCTCATATATCATACTGTTTGACAGTCTGGGCTCAAGCAGCCCCTTCCACAATAAGACATATAGGTTCATTATATAATCAAACCCTAAAAATCTTGGACAAAAAGCCCATTAGGTGGCATCACTGTAATGTTTTAAAAAAATACAACCTATTGAGTTTTGAGAGCTTCATTGACCTCTGTCTTCTGAAATTAACGTTCAAATGTTTCCATAAATCAGCACCCGAGCCACTTGCTGGTTTTGTCCAAAGACAGGACAGCAGCAGAGCCACCAGGAGTTCTGTTAACAATAACTGTAAAATATTCCACCGCAGAACCACATTTGGACAAACAGCTTTCTCTATAAAGGGCAGTCACATCTGGAACACAATGCCAAATGAAATTAAAATAATAACGGACTTTAAAACATTCACTAAAAATGTTAAAAACTGGCTGAAAAATAAACAAGAATGTACTCATGTATGAATTAATTGTCTGCAAAGTGAGAGTGAATGAAGGGAAGGAATAAATGTGTTTGTTTATAGTGAGTGACGGAGGGAGGAAGGCCTGAAATAGGCAAATGTGAGTTATGTTATATGTGTTAAATGTGAGTCAGGCTGTTATATTTGTGTATTTATAATATTTATAATATTTATGTTAAATGTGAGTCAGGCTGTTATATTTGTGTATTTATAATATTTATAATATTTATAATTGTGTATTTATAATTTTTCTGCATTGATGTATGTGGTTATTGTGTATATTTTTTATCTTGATTCTTTTTTCTAAAGCCCATCCAGGGACAAGAGTTGCAAATTAGCTAATAGCTATACACTCTATGTGCAACACATCAGATTGATTGTCTTTGATTAATTGTCTATGTTTATTGCACTGTCCCTGTCAAATAAACTAATCTACTACTAGCTGGACAAACTGTGGCCTGCCTGTCAGGTAGTCAGTAATCCAGGAGATCACAGAGTTGTTGACCCCCATCAACCGCAGCTTCTCACCCAGCAGCAGTGACTGGCTGGTGTTAAAGGCACTGGAGAAATAAAAGAATGTGATTCTCACAGTCTCTCCTCCACCATCCACGTGCAAAGGGGCTCGTTGCAGCAGGTAGATGACAGCGTCTTCAACTCCTAAATGGGGCCGATATACAAACTGCAGAGGGTCCAGCCCCGTCTTCACCTGTGGCCTCAGGTGGGCTAAAACAAGCCTCTCCAATACCCTCATCACATGAGATGTGAGGGCAACTGGTCGATAAGTCATTCAGGTCGAATGGAGATGACTTCTTGGGGACAGGAACTAGGCAGGACATCTTCCACAGCACAGGTACTCTCTCCAGAGTCAGGCTCGGGTTGTACAGGTGTTTCAGTACAGGCGATAGCTGGTTGGCACAGGTCCTCAGGATCCTGGCGGAGATGCCATCAGGACAACTTTCCATTGGTGGAGTCTCCCCAGCTGGTCTGTAGTCACAGTGATGTGGGGGTTGGTGCTGATGTCTTCAGATGAGGGGGAGGAGGGAGAGAGAGGTGCTGTACAGGAGAGTGGGGGGGGGGTGTGGGGGTCTGGCTGTGTTGTGGAGGTGACAGATGGTGAGTTGAACCTATTCAAAAAAAGGTTCAACTCATCAGCTCTCCCAAGGCTCCCTGATGTCTGTCTGTCACTTACACCCAGTAATGTGTTTCATTCCAGAACACACACCTCTCACATTGTTCTGTTGGAGGTTATCTTCCAACTTCCTCCTGTAATTGTCTTTGTGGCGTAACCCCCACAACAGACTGGGGCAGGCACAGCGCTCGACTAGAGCAATTAACAGAACAGTGAAATGTGTGTATTAACGTCAACAGGCAGCCCCGCTTCTTCTGGCTTTTTCCGGCTCTGTACTGTGATGTTAATGTGCCATTCATGCATTGTGTTCATGCATCCTGCCCTTACTGTGATCTATAGACTGATAACAATATGTAGATGTGCCTTGTAACCTCTTTGTCCTGCAGCTCCGGAGCGGAGGCGAATTACGGCCAGCAATCTCCTTATTGTTATGTGTGTCTCTCACATGCAAATGTCCCATGCCTGTCTGCAGTCTCTTTGATGATGCCATGCCTTTCATGTATTGTCTGTAACTGAGTATATAAGCGGACTGAAATCCATGTTCATTCTTTCTCTCACTCTGATGACTGCTCATCTGCACACTTTGCTGGAGAGCCTCCGGGATGGGGCGAGCCCCGTGACGGCAGTATAATAATAAACCTATTTAAAACCTCACTTCCCTGCCTTATTTTTATCATCCGCCGCACTGGTGACCCGACGCTAAAAAGAACACGCTGCCAGCGAACGCAGCACCCGGCGGTGATGCTCCGACGACAAGCGAACGCAGCAGCCTGACGCAAATGATCTGCCCTCCCTTCTGCTTCAGGGAGACTTCGATGAAGAGTTACCAGGCGAAACTCTCCGGAGATCACCCACGACCGAGAAAGCTGCAGAAAACATCATGGTGAGATCTGCACGCCTAGATCGGCACATCCACGCTGGACCGGCCGCTCTCACAGCTTCTGACACACGATTCTGTGTCTCCACATGAGAGCGCACGCACCTCGTCCTCTCTCCACGACGGCGACCTCCATGGCCGACGGAGAACGCAGCGCGTGGACCTGAATGCACCATGACCAATCTACAGCAACAGCTCAACAGGGATGATTAAGCTCCCTGACCCTGGCTCTCCTCTCCAGCAGGCCCACCCACGCACGGAGCCCCGGCACACGCACCGGGGAGTTACGAGGACGGCGCACCATGCACGGAACACATACGGCTCCACAGACCGCCATCCTCCTTCGTCGCTGCACACAGAGCCCTTCAGGCTTGCTCGTACACCTGAGGCACGCACGCAGCTTGCTCACAGGATTTTCTAACGGTCTTAGCCATGACGCACAACGGGAATTCAGCAGTCTGCGGTCCCCGAAGGCTTTAAGGTTGTGCCCGCACCTAAAGTCAACACGCCAAGTCCCTTTGCTTTTGTTTTTTTTTTTTTTTCCCCCTCACAGCCGCCACGCAGCCTCGCCGCTCCTGTTTTTTCTTCACGGCCGCTATTAACCCTTGCAGGACTTAATCGCGAGAGGAGTCAGTGACTAATTTTTCTTCTTGTGGATCTCATTCTCTCTCTCACTCTGACGACTGCTCATCTGCACACTTTTCTGGAGAGCCTCCGGGCTCGCCCATGGGGTGAGCCCCGTGACGGCGGTATGATAATAAACCTATTTAAAACCTCACTTCCCTGCCTTATTTTATCACCCGCCGCAGTCTTTACACATCCTCAGCACCTCTCTTAGTTCACACTGCACTCTCCTCAGTTCCTCCCTGTCTCCAGACCTAAAAGCCCTCTTCTTCTTGTTAAGAAGTGCTTCCAGGTGACCCATGGTTTGTTGGGGAAACGGTGAATGGTCTGAGCTGGTATGGTTGTGTCTTCACAGAATCTGATGTATTCCGTGATGCAGTCAGTATATTGTCTATGTTCACCCCATGTGGTTCACAGAGTACGTCCCAGTCCATTGTCTCAAAGCAGTCCTGTAGTGCATCGACAGCCTCCTGTGTCCACCTCCTCACAATCCATGTGTAAACAGGCTGCCTTCGCACAAGGGGAACATGCTTGGGGGTTAACAGAACCAGGTTGTGATCTGATCTGCTGGAGGAGGGGGCGGGGGGGTAGAGCTGTGGCGCTGTATGCATCTCTGGCATTGGCATACAGGAGATCCAGCATTTTATTTTCCCTGGTGGGACAGTTGACAGACAGGTGGAAGTTTGGTAGTGTTCTGCCCAGTGAGACGTGGTTAAAATCTCCTGTGATGGCCAGAAATGCATCATGGTGCTGCACTGGTAAAGCGGCAGCAATGGAGTTGATGACATCACAGGTCACTGCTGCATCAGCTGATAAAGGGATATGAACAGTAATCACAATGGCACACGTGAACTCTCGTGGCATACAATAAGGTTGTATGCTCACAGCAAGCAGTTCAGTGTCCGGGCTGCAGACACTGCAGAGACGTTCCTTCACATAAATGTGACTGGGATTACACCACCTCTCATTCACAAAAAGTGTCATCCCTCCTCCCCTCCCTTTTACCACTCCTTATAATGTCCCTGTCCGATCAGACAGTCTTAAAGCCAGGTATTGCTACGTTGTTGCCCAGGATGTGTGCGTGTAACCAACTTTCTGTAAAACACATGATATTTCACTCATGATATTCCCTTTGCGTCTTGACCAGTGCTGTGAGCTCATCCGCCTTGTTTCCCAGCGACCTCACATTACCCGTGATGAACATCGGTACCACCGGCTTATGTTTTCTTCTCCTCCTCCTCACCTTGGCTCCAGCCCTTCACATGCGGCGTCTCCTTTTCAGCTCATCCGGGATCAGTGGCTTTGCTCCAGGCAGCAGCGCTGGCCTCCCCAACGCAATCAGCTGGTCGCATGTGTAAACAATGTGTTCACCCCCCCCCCCGCTATTGTTCTCCATTGCCCCGAGGAAGAAAAATAAAAGAAAGACCAGGAGAAAAATAGAAAAACTTGGTCCAGTCGTTAATCTGAGTCTTACTACCGAGCCCTGATGAAAAGAAACACACTAGATACAAGAATAAGCTAATAAAGACACAAAGACACGAGAGCTGCTGCTGTTACGGCTGCCTCTCCTTACGGCGCCGGGAAATAATAATTATATTATAACAAATATTATGGAAATAATATTTATTTCACCTTATTAAGATTCAAGGAGTCAGCAGCAATGAATGTAGGGTGGAATTATTCTCGGGAGTCTGAGATTAGACAATGCCTTTCCTTTCATATCCAGTCATGCGAAAAAATTTGGACACCCCTTTAAATATTCAGTTCTTTATTAATAAATGTTCATGTATATATGTCCAGCCTTGTTTTTGTTTTTAATTTGCATTTTTTAAAATTTATTTTAGCCATTGTAAGTGGAAATGAATGTGGGGGTGTCCTAAAAAAGATGGGGGGGTGTCCTAATTTATTCCTCACTATTTGTTTTGAATTACATTTTACAGAAAATTTGAAAAAAGTCTAATTCATTTTTGTTTAGTTGTATTATGTGAATCTCCCAGTATTTTTTAACATTGATATTAAATATCCATATGTCCAAATATGTTAAAAAAAAAACAGGCTTATACAGAGTGTCCTAATTTTTTCACTTGACTGTAGCTAACTTTGTGGCTGATTTCTTTCATGTCCATGTGACTGTGCAAATGTGTGTTTCTAAACAAAGTGCTGACCTCATGCAAAAGCCTGAGGATCTAGAGGAGCTGGTAGTTCTGGTCTGTAAGGAACAAGATGTTGGTACAACAGGGAGACAGTGTGGGCCAATATGTATAGTATATTGTACATACAGTATGCGTATCCATGTGTATTTGCATTAGCCATGTTCTATGGACATTAATGCTTGGCAGCCACACTGTAGTGACCTGCTTTGCCTTTGCAAGTCAAAAACATGTAAATTATTAATCTCTAGCAGTTAGACCAAAGTTTGTTTAGGCAATTAATAGTCATGATAAGTCTGCAGGAAATTGTCATTAATGTAATGCCCTCTGAAGCTCTGAAGTGATGGAAACACCACTGTGTGTGTGTGTGTGCGTGTGTCTGAGTGTGCCCATAAAAAGGCGGTGCCACTGATCCTGTTTACATGGTAAATATTGTTGTGTCATTTTTAATAACATGTCAAAATAAGCAGGATCTCTCACACACAAATGAAACAAAAGTCTTATTCATTTATTACCATGCGTCTCCTCTCGGAGGCCCAGGCCTCTTTAACTATTCATAGTCAGAAACTCCAAAGACCTGATACATATGATTTTGAGACTGCTGAAGCAACACAGTTCAAGCAATTCCTCAAATATCAGTAATTAATACAGCTTAATTATGATGCCTTAAGATCTACAAGCATTCCAGTCCAATAACATCAGGAGGAATCAAAGGAATATAAAGCTTCTAAATTTTAATTTTAGGGTATTCTCCACATACAGCTGTTGTGTGCCATGGTCCCATGATATATTACTTATTCACATCCTGTAAATTTTACATAGCATTCAAAAAAAATGTCTGTTTCTTTTTACAGCTTATTTCTGCAGTAAGATCTAACAAATCTATCCTATAACAAGTGTAGAAAATCATAAATGAAGCACATAATAATAATAATAATAATAATAACTAGAAAAGCACTCGGAGAGCGCAGACCTCCGCCAAGCGCCACAGTTCCCCTCCATACAGTGTTTGTGTGTACGTTATCAGATTCCTTGACCATGAAAACATATGACTAGCAATTGGATTCACAATGATAGGATTAGTGGTTCAGTAGTTATTCACGAAAATGGCATTTTCCGTAATGGCGGTTTAGCGCCACAGTTCCCCCCCCATACAGTGTTTGTGTGTACGTTTTCAAATTCCTTGACCATGAAAACATATGACTAGCAATTGGATTCAGAATGATAGGCTTAGTGGTTCAGTAGTTATTGATGAAAATGTCATTTTCTGTAATGGCGGTTTTCTTCTGGATGGTGATCCAGATCACCACCAAAATGTAATCATCTGTAGGATACCCCATTTCTGACAATCTGTGAAAATTTCATGAAAATCCGTCCATAAGTTTTTGAGTTATCTTGCTAACAAACAGACAGACAGACAGACAAACCAACGCCGATGAAAACATAACCTCCTTGGCGGAGGTAAAAATATAGCTGCAAGCAGCGATCATCAGTTTCCAAGCAGGTGTAGACTTCAAGGTCTTGTATTGCTCAGCAACAGCATTTAAAATCTAAAGTCTGCTACACATTAGTTTTTAAAGCAGTGCTATGTAACTTTCTTGTTCCTTGTAGGAACACTGAAAAGGCCACAACCACGGTGACCACGACCCCAGTCCCAGCAGCCAAACACAGGTGCTGTTGGTGGCTAAAGTCATGCCCCATGATATGCTGCTGTCACCCCAGTAATCACACCAAAAAAGGAGCTGTTGCAAGCAATGTGGGCTAACTCAGGCTATGGAGGAAGCAGAGGTTGCACTAGACTTTTTTTGTCATTTGCCATTTTGACAGACTGGCTTGTAAAAATTCTGTCAAAATCTATTATTATCTGTCATTTTAATTTACTTTAATTAGATCACCCTCAGCATAATCAATCAAATGACAGCTTTCAGAATTTTCAGTCATTGCTCAAAAAAAATCTGTCAGTGAAGGACAATTTTCTTCTTCTTCTTCTTCTTTTAGATTTGATTGGCGGTTGGCAACCAGCCTACAGGTGCATTACCGCCACGTACTTCACTCTATATCATCACTCTATCTGGTCAGTTAGCAACATCTGGGGGAAGTGACAAGTGGTCACACTTGGAAGTGATAGTACAGTACATTACAGTCAGATGTTGGTGGACCACCAAAATAATTTTGCAAACATTATTTTGAGGTGAAAATCTTACATTGTGGCGAATGGTATAAGGGAACCCAGTGTGGAGGCACGGAATAAGTGCAGGCAGGACACGGCGAACTGAAGTTTAAAAGGGTGTTTTATTCATCCTCCATCCCGAGAGCTCACCCCAGCGCTGTGAGAGCGCGCTGGAGCGAGCCCTGTGTCTCTAGTCAGCAAACAGGCAATGCAAGTGGTCAAAAAGAGAGTAAGGGGAGAGCAAGCGATATGGTTGACTTATATACCCAGCTAGACAATGCATGCATGGCACATTAGCATCACAGTAAACTGCAGGAAGGCATGGACATTTGCATTAGAGTCACACATATCAATAGCAGGATTACTGGCGCAGGGATTAGACAAAGAGAGGCTGCCTATTGATATCAGTCCATACATCTCACTGTTCTGCTAATTGCTCCAGCTGAGCGCTCTGCTTGTCCGTAGGCTGTGGGGGTCACCCACAACCTAGTGTATCTTTAAAAAGTACTGTACTTAAAGTGTTGTTCAGAAGAACAAGATCTCCCTGGCAAGATTTGTACCCTGGACCTCCTGCATACCAAGTACCCATCTCAACCACAACACCACACAACTGCTTCAGCTTGCACTCTAACTTTCTCAAATGATAAATGCTTAATTGAAAGGATTCCCAGCAGCAGTAGTACAGCATTTAAAACTTAACATGTACTACACATTGTTTTCAAATGCACAGAAGAGGTATGCTGCACTAAATACCATAAAATTTTTCATATTGGTGCTGAATAGCTTTCATATTTACAGGAAGAGACACTGTTTGTGTGCATGCTTGCACTTTTATTTGGTGGGGGTGTCTGTTGTGTCGCGTTTCGTGTCCAGTGCCACACAAAGAGGGATACTTTTTTTGGAGGGGGCTGTCACGGAAAAGAGGAGCAGAACATTACAGGGCGAAAGTTATTGTGGGCCAAGATGCACAAATGAGCACAGAGCAAAGCTGACCAGGGAGACTGCCTGGCGCTAAACCAAGACAGGCTAACGTTGGCTCCACAGCAGCCGGACATAGTATGCTACATGTCCACCTAGGTGTCTATTGATATTGACAGAAGGTCCCTGGACCTCCTCCGCATCAGTGATCTGTTAGGAGCATGAATGGGGCATAGAGTCACGGAGCTCTGCTGGGCCACCCGTCTAGCCACCCCCAGATTTTCAAACTGATTTATTCTGCTGGTAATGGCGGAATATCAACACTGATTTGTATGTAATGGTGCTGCATTTCACACCGAATATAAACAAATTATAACATCAGAGCAGCAGGACCACTTGTGGCTGCGTTTCCTGACAGCTGCACAATTCCAGAAAGTTTGGAAGAATAAATAGAAAACTGAATTCCAAAGCTCCGGTGCGGGAGCATTTTGGACTGAAGCCAAATGAGGAGAACCCAGCAATGTCAATGAGCTGGTACGTGGCCTATATTTGAAAACAGGTGTAACGAAATCTGCAAATGCATTAAAAGCATAACTATACCACTCGATTTTTTTGCCTATTATGCTGTAATAGGTTACAATGTGTCATTTTATATCATTTTGGGTTGCTGGGGTGCCACAGGATTTTTTTCAGCGTAAGAAGGGTGCCTGTTGCTCAAAAAGGGTTGAGAGACACTGGTGTAAGCTATGGTATAAATGTTGCATTAGTACATTAGTATAGGTGCAAAAAATAGTTAATTATTAATTTCTAGAGTAGGGAAAATATGTAATGACACCAGTTAAATTACCTGTTCACTTAGAGTAAATTTGAAGATCTTCATCAGCCATCATCAGTAAAAAAAAAACCTTCAGCATATTTGCTTGGACCAAGTGGATGGAGGGTTGGAGGTAGTGCTGATGTGAAGGGGTGTGGGATTTTTTTTTGTGGGGGGGGGGGGGTCATTACTGCCATCATGGTGTTGGCAGTAATCACCTACAGTCCACCTTTAAAGGGGACATTATCACCTATTTCTTAGAAGTTATAACCTTCACTTAATCTCCCCCACAAACTGAAGGCAGCTCTCAGACAGACTCAGTCAGGCTCCTCATTAAATGAGAGAACAGTGATAAAATCCTCTCAGCGCTGATAACAATCTTCAGTACGGCAGCACAAGTTTATCAGCAGACACCTATGATAGCGCCTAACAACACGCACTAGCCCTAGAACCGAACCCCCCCCCTCTATAAACCATAGGAACAGACTACATTGAGGCAGCAGTGATCAGAAGTCAGCGGCTCACCTGTGAGGAGAAGGAGGAGGAGGAGGAGATCCCTCTGAGGGGTCTGCTCGCACCAGGGCCACGATGAGGACGAAAGTCGGGAGCGCCAAGGCCGATCTCAGGTCGGACAGCTCGAGGAGAGTGAATCATTTATGAAACCTACCGAGTTTAAAAGGAGGCGGAGAAAGGCTTCAAACTTTCACTGAGCTGACCAGGGGGTTGGCTCTCCACACTTTCAAAATAAGAGCAGTAGAAGAAGCGCTGTGTAGTGGAGCTCATCACGGATTTACATCTGAGTGAAGGGGACTGAGTATCACGCATGGAAACGGCCCACAGTTGGGATTTTAATATAAAATCATAATTTGATAGTAAAGATTGAGCCTGGCCTGTTCTTCACACTACACACTGACAGATGTCATTAAGGTTACATAAAGCCCTTATATTAATACTTTTGTAAAATGAAATAGTTCAGACTTTGCTATACAGAATAAGAGTGTCTTTTTAATTGTTTCCTTCATGGTGAACTATAGTCGGGCTACCTGTGGGGTCTGCTTTGTAGTGCACAGCCATATTAAATCAGTTCCAGATTATAGCTATATACACTACCGTTCAAAAGTTTGGGGTCACCCAGACAATCATTTTGTGTTTTCCATGAAAAGTCACACTTATTTACCACCATGAGTTGTAAAATGAATAGAAAATATAGTCAAGACATTGACAAGGTTAGAAATAATGATTTGTATTTGAAATAATAATTTTTTCCTTCAAACTTTGCTTTCGTCAAAGAATCCTCCATTTGCAGCAATTACAACATTGCAGACCTAACATGATTGCACAAGGGTTTTCTAATCATCCATTAGCCTTCTGACACAATGAGCAAACACATTGTACCATTAGAACATTGGAGTGATAGTTGCTGGAAATGGGCCTCTATACACCTATGTAGATATTGCACCAAAAACCAGACATTTGCAGCTAGAATAGTCATTTACCACATTAGCAATGTATAGAGTGTATTTCTGATTAGTTTAAAGTTATCTTCATCGAAAAAAAGTGCTTTTCTTTCAAAAATAAGGAAATTTCTAAGTGACCCCAAACTTTTGAACGGTAGTGTATATAGCTATAATCTGGAACTGATTTAAGAAAATGCAGTTAAAAAATAGATTTTTAAATTATGTTCACTATGAGATGACTGGATGGATGGTGTTATATCTGATAAATGACCAGGACGGAGGCGAGTCTTCATGCAGCATCTAACTAACTTTATTATGAACTTGACTTTATATACAGAGTGGGCCGTGCCCACCTGACGTCACCCTGTGGGTGGGCACCCCAGACACGCACACTCTCATACCTAACACCCCCCCCTTTACAAAACTGGGAAACCACACACACAATTGAACCTCCCAAATTCAGAAACCCGAATCACACAAAGAACAGGGAGAACAATATACTGTCATGAACATCCTATCACAGTCACGCAAAACAATTAAACTGGACCTTGTCTCTTGAAAAAAAAATACAACATCATCCCATATTACTCACATTCACTCACATGCACACCAGTATGGGGGACCCATGCTGTGGAATTCATCTCAGACTGAATGGCATGGAGATGCAGTAGTTTCCTCTGAAGAGCATGGTGATCAAAGGGCTGGGGGACAAAAGGAATTGTCATGGGGGAGTGAAATGTAATGCAAGACCTCAGGTAGCAAGGACGTGTGATGTTAGGATATTAAAGAGAGTCCCTACTACATGAGGTTAATGTTTCTGATTCTGGAAGATGTGAGAGAGTGAATGAAGTTCATCTGCTTGGAAAGCTTGGTCTGGTTATTTCTTTCTCCTCACTGGTGACCCTTGACAAATAATGGAACACGAGGCGAACACCCTGGAGATGACCCGGACAGGAAGCCCCAGCAATGCGTGCGCTGTTTCGGTCAAACTACCAGACTTTTGGCTGCACGACCCGAAGTCTTGGTTCCTCAACACCAAGGCCCAGTTCGCGCTCCGGGGAATAACGGCAGATGACACCAGATATTACTACATGGTTGCAGCGCTGGACCCTTGCACGACTCAGCAGGAAGTGAGCCTGCTCCAACAGCCCCCAGCCCGTGACAAATACGGGGCTCTCAAAACCACGCTGACCCAGAGCTACATGCTCTCGGACTGCGAGAGAGCAGAGAGGCTCCTGACATGCTCCGAGTTAGGAGACAGGTCGGCGGTCGAACTGATGGAGAAGATGTTGGCGTTGATGGGCACGGACGACGGGCATTTTCTATTTGCCCACCTTTTCCTCCGGAACCTCCCAATGGTGGCCACAGTGGTCCTTGCCAACTTGCCGCTGCTGGCCGCGCGTGACTACCGTGCACTAGCCCAGGAGGCAGAGCGGATCATCCTCACCACCAGAGCCCTCACAGTGAACGCAGCGGCATCGGAACCCAGCAAGACGGCCAGCGGAAGCGAGGAGCCAGCGTTGGTAGCGGCAGCGGGGGCCAGGAAGCACCAGAGAGACACACTCTGCTCCTACCACCGCTGTTTTGGAGAGGACGCACGCCGATGCATGCCACCATGCCAATTCAAGCGTTCGGGAAACACCAGGACCGGCAGTCGGTAGCGGCTGCAACTGCCGGTGAAGAAGGCAAGCTGCTCTACGTGACAGACTCATGCTCGGGGAGACGGTTCCTCGTGGACACTGGCTCCCAAAAGAGCCTCATCCTGCTGTCCTACGCCGACCGGCTAGCGGGAACTAGCGGCCCTGAGCTGACGACTGAAAACAGCTCAGACATTAGGACTTTTGGTGAAAGGACACTGACTGTATCCCTGCACAGCCATACGTACCAATGGACATTCGTCATAGCGGCATGCAGTTTCCCAATCTTAGGCGCTGATTTTTTGTGTGCACACGGACTACCTGTTGATGTTGGTAACAGACACCTGATTAATGCAATGTCTTTTGATTCTCTCCCCTGTACAGCTCGAGAAACCGGGCCAATACCACAAGCCAACATCACAGCTCCAGGTGGTAAGTTCCACACACTGCTCACCCAGTTCCCAGCACTCACGGTCCCGACGTTTTCGGCAGCCATCACTAAACATGGGGTGGAGCACTTAATTACCACCACCGGGCCGCCCGTTTTCGCACGACCTCGGTGCCTGGACACAGCTAAACTGGCCATAGCGCGCAAGGAGTTTGCCAACTTGGAAAGGCTGGGCATCATCAGACGATCAAACAGCCCATGGGCATCTCCACATGGGCTGTGGAGATGCCCATGCATGTATCTACATATGGTTCCTAAGGCCGAGGGATCGTGGCGACCGTGCGGAGATTTCCGCAGATTAAACAACGCCAGAGCGCACAACCGCTACCCGATCCCCCATATTCAGGATTTTTCTGTTCACCTCGCCGGGGCACGTATTTTTTCTAAGATAGACCTGGTCCGTGGTTACCACCAGGTCCCGGTGTGCGCGGAGGACATACCTAAAACAGCAGTAATAACCCTGTTTGGTCTGTTTGAGTTTTTACGCATGCCTTTCGGGTTAAAAAGCGCGGCACAGACATTCCAACGCATGATGGATGAGGTGTTGCACGATCTGCCGTTTGTGTTCGTCTACCTGGATGACATCCTGGTGGCCAGCGCATCCGAGGACGAACACGTAACCCACCTCAGGACAGTTTTCCGGAGGTTAGAGGAGCATGGGTTAATAATCAACCCAGCGAAATGCCAGTTCAGGGTGACGGGGATCGATTTTTTGGGACACCACATCTCACCGGAGGGAGCGATACCCTTGCCGGACAAGGTGCGCGGAGTGGCGAATTTTCCCTGGCCTCGGACGGTCAGGGCGCTGCAGGAGTTTTTGGGGATGGTTAACTTTTATAACCGTTTCCTCCCCCACGCAGCGCAGCTCATGCAGCCGTTGTACGCTGCGCTCAAGAAACAGAAACCGGCGGACAGAGTCGACTGGACTCCTGAGCGGGAGCAGGCGCTCTCTGAGGTTAAAACAGCCCTGGCGAATGCCGCACTACTGGCGCACCTGGACCCGGCGGCTTGGATAGCGCTCACTACTGACGCCTTGGACGTGGCAATAGGGGCCGTCACGGAGCAATGTGTCGCCGGTTCTTGGCAGCCACTCGCCTTTTTTAGCAGGTTTTTGCGCAACAGTGAGCGTAAATACAGCGCATTCGACAGAGAGTTACTGGCTCTCCACCTGGCCATACGCCACTTCCAGTTCTGGCTGGAAGGGTGCACCTTCACTGCGTTCGTGGACCACAAGCCACTAACGTCCGCGATGGCCAAGGTTTCGGAACCATGGTCGGGCCGGCAGCAGAGACAGCTGGCCACGATCTCGGAGTTTACAACCGACATTCAGCATGTGGCCAGTAAACTCAAAGTGGTGGCGGACTGCCTCTCGCGCGCATTAGTGGCCCCAGTCTACATAGGGATAGATTACACAGCCATGGCCGCAGAGCAGATCGGCGATGCGGACGTGTACGCGCTCCAGTCCGGACCAACAGGGTTAAGGCTGGAGAGCAGAGTACTGCAAGACGCCCCCCCCCCCCAATCTGTGACATCTCCACAGGACGCCCGTGCCTGGTGGTCCCACGCGCTTGGCGCCGCCGCATTTTTTAGTCTGTTCACTCCCTGGCACACCCAGGAGTGCGCGCATCAGTCAAAATGGTGGGAGCGAAGTTCGTCTGGCCGAGCCTGCGCAAACAGGTGAAAGAGTGGGCTGCAGCCTGCGTAGCGTGCCAACGAGCCAAAGTGCACAGGCACACAAAGGCCCCCTTGGAGCCGTTCCATATCCCGGCTAAGAGGTTCAACCACGTTCATGTGGACCTCGTGGGCCCCCTCCCGCCATCGCAGGGGTTCACACACCTCCTGACAGTGGTGGACCGCACCACACGATGGCCAGAAGCAGTCCTGCTAGCTTCCACTGCGTCCGCAGACGTGGCATGCGCTTTTTTGACAACATGGGTGGCACGTTTTGGCACCCCTTCGGTCATCACGTCCGATTGGGGCCCCCAGTTTGTTTCTGACCTCTGGTCCACGATGGCCCGGAGCCTGGGCGTCTCAATTCATCGCACGACCGCGTACAACCCACAGGCCAATGGGTTATGGGAGCGTTTCCATAGGTCACTGAAAGCAGCGCTCAGGGCTTCCCTTACGGATGCAAATTGGGTGGACTGGTTGCCGTGGGTTCTATTAGGGTTGCATTCTGCACCGAAAGAGGATTTGGCGGCTTCACCAGCAGAGCTGTTTTTTTCTCAGCCACTGCGGCTCCCCGGGGAATTTTTACCAGATAACCCCGCGCCGAACACCCATCTGTCCCCACGTTCACGGCATAGCGCAGATGCAGGGACGCTACCTGACCCGGCCCACCACTGTTTTCCCCGCGCTTTTGTGCCAAAAACCTTGAAGGACGAGGCATTCGTGTTTGTCAGGCACGATGCCCACCGGCACCCATTGCGCCCACCCTATGATGGCCCGTTTAGAGTGCTGGAACCCAGGGACAAACATTTTGTGTTAGACTTGGGGGGTCGCCGGGAGAGAATCTGTATAGACAGGCTTAAGCCCACCTTTGTTGTGGCAGACGAGCAGGTGGTGTTGGCCCGAGCTTCACTTCCGCCTCCCAAAGAGAGCAGACGCTTTTTTCCTTCTCTCCAGCTCTGACTTTTTATCTCCTTCCTCCCCTAACTGACTGGATCCCAGCTTGCTATCGTCTGTCTGCGTGTCTCTACTGCTGATTATCGAATGAAATTATGGATTTAATAAGCTGGGCTTTGAACGCAATTGACACTATTTTTTCAACGAGGAAAAGTGCCCCGGGGGAGGTAGTTTGCCCCGCAGGAACTGCGGCTGCGGGCTATTTGAGGGACACAAGTAATTGGAAACTCTTGTGCCTGTCTGATCTCTCTATCGAAGATGTTGAAGATTTATACATCTTCGTAGCAATGGTCATCGGGATCGTTCTGATTGGATCTGGGATTGTCCTGGTGTACCGTAAATTGATGAAGATGGACGTAGCCTATCAAAATGCTGGCCAGGCGAGGCTTAACCATCAAATTGAACAAATGGGGAGGACTCTGACAGCGGCTAATGGAGAACTGTCTAGGAAAATGGATTACATCATGATCACGCTGAGAGCCGTCCATGAAGAATTCAACGTCCAGCACTGAAGGATTAAAGTACTGAATCTGTAAG
The DNA here is from genome assembly GCA_020510985.1 of Pholidichthys leucotaenia. Taxonomy (NCBI): domain Eukaryota; kingdom Metazoa; phylum Chordata; class Actinopteri; order Cichliformes; family Pholidichthyidae; genus Pholidichthys; species Pholidichthys leucotaenia. The sequence goes on along the minus strand of CM035843.1, from coordinate 355,925,594 downwards.
AGAATATAAAGTCTTTTTCTCTGGGATCAGTACTATTCGACTAATCTGACCTGCCCTCACACAATGTCCTCCAGATTATCTGCAGTTTTTTGTTTTTTGTTTCCAAAACATTTGAGCTGCATTGACTCTATGGACAGCCAGCTGCCTGGCTCAAGGACAAATGCCAGCCGCTAGACAAAACATCTCCTGCCGAAGAGACTTTGTTGTTCTTAACTGATATAAACACCTCCACTCAACACTACACCCACACTGACTCAATAAACTGATGAGAAGATCATTCACTCACTGCTCCCTTTGTGTCTTTGTGTACATTCTTGTCTGCTAATTGTGCATTGAGGGCTTTTTTTCTTGTAATCATAATATTGATCATATATGACCGGTATTCTGACAATCAATGGTTTTTTGCTCTTTCCTATTGTGTTATCCTTTTCTTCCCTATGCATCCTGTACCCATCTGATGACAGGCGCGTTTCGACGCTGCCGCGTCACCGGAAATGCAGGTCGTTTTCTGTGTCAAGTCAAATCCCTCGTATGTTATCAGTTGTTTACTGTTAATGTACTTGGCAATAAATCCTTTTCTGAGTTCTGAGTTCCTCGACACGGAAGACCCCCCTGAGAACTCCCCAGGTAAACGATTCATCAGAGCAGTCACACGAGCATGCTGAATGTCCCCCCCCTCCATTGTCCCCCCACAGACAGACACACTCCCAGGAACCCCCCACCGGCACAGTAGTGCCGCAGAACCGAAGACCCCCTGTTACAGCAGCTATGGGCGGAGGCTGAAGCCAAGAGGACGTGAGGGTTAACACTCAGTCTGAGACTCTGGGGGGCGGTATGGGGGACCCATGCGCTGGTATTCATCTCAGACTGAAAGGCATGGAGATGCAGTAGTTTCCTCTGACGGAAGAGCATGGAGATCAAAGAGCTGGGGGACAAAAGGAATTGTCATGGGGGAGTGACTTGTAATGCAAGACCTCAGGTAGCAGGGACGTGTGAGTGTTGTGATATAAAAGAGAGTCCCTACTACATGAGGTTAATGTTTCTGATTCTGGAAGATGTGAGAGAGTGAATAAAGTTCATCTGCTCGGAAAGCTCGGTCTGGTTATTCCTTTCTCCACACCAGCATCAAATATATACAAACTAGACACCTAATCTTATATATGTATATACACAGGTATTCACAAAAGTACAAAGAAAAAATTCAACTAACACCAACGTCTCTGGGCAGCCACCATCCACAAAACTGCCTCGGAGGCCCTGGGCACCCCCACAGCATATGTGCCCCCGGCCTCTGAAAACGTCCAGGGTCGAAGCCCCTCTCCCAGGAGAAGATGTCCCTTCCCGCCATAAGCTTCGTCTTCCTTCTTGCCCCGCAGTGCTGTTGTCTAGCGCGCCATCCCACCATGTCCCTCGGACCACTCCCGACCGCCTTCAGCACCGCCATCATGGCTCCAACTAGTCCAGCCCCCCGTGGCCACACTCCGGTGAAAATGGAAACCCGCTCGTCGGTGCCGTTCGCTGCCTCAGGCATCTCGCCGTACCATCCACCACCCTCGTCCAGGATGCTCCCCTGTGCTGCCACTGTGTCCAGCTGCCGCTGCTCACTCCCAGGGCTCTCAGCTTTGCACTCGTCGGCGACCCTCTCCGACCCAGGCGTCTCGACGTACAGTAGCTCTTGACTCCCTTGTTCCATGAGTCATGCTGCATAGCCTCCGTATCCGGCCACTGCTCACCTCCGGGACATGCACCATCACCCTCGCAGGGCCCGCTCACCGACCTGGGCTCCTCACCGCTGCATCCTGTGCTCTTGGTGTTGGTGCTCCGCTGCGCCGTCACCATGTCCTGCAGCTGCTGCTCCTCCTTGGGACACGCACCATCACCCTCGTCGGACCCGCTCACCGACCTGGGCTCCTCACCGCTGCATCCCATGCTCTCGGTGTTGGTGCTCTGCTGCGCTGCCTCTCCGCCATTCTTGCACACTGCGCCGTCCGACCCGTCAGCGCCATGGTCCCGGGTCAAGCTGGGCTCCATGGCTGGTTCCCGGTCGCTGCACTTTTCAACCCGTGGTCCCAGTTCTGCCTCGAGGTCCAGTTTTGCGCCCTTAGCCACGTTTTGGCTCAGGATTAGCCTGTCCATTGACTTCGGCTGAGCCATTAGCATTCCCCAGCTAACTAGCTCCGTCACCCTTAGCACCACCAGCTCCTTCGCCTCCGCGAAGTGCGCCTCCATGAGCCCGACAGCCTCCACGTAGCCCTCACTCGTGCCCAGCGAGTCGAGACTCCTTTGGCCCTCCATACCGAGGTTATGGGCCAGGGGGGCCCGCCACTGTCTCCCGCCAAGCCAAGGGAGAACCAGCGAGTTGATAAACTCCTCAAACTTACGTCTCCACTGCGGCTACAAAATCACCAGCTCACCCAGGTTTTCCAGAAACAGCAGTAGTCCCCGATTCCGCCAGCACGCTCCTGTTCTTCTCCTTGTTGCCAAATGTTGTATCTGATAAATGACCAGGACGGAGGCGAGTCTTCATGCAGCAACTAACTAACTTTATTATGAACTTGAGTTTATATAGAGTGGGCCGTGCCTGCCTGACGTCACCCTGTGGGTGGGCACGGCATCCCAGACACACACACTTTCATACCTAACAGATGGATGGATGGATGGATGTTGCTCAGACTCTCATCACTCATTAGTCCCAGTTCTGTCAACAATGAATAAAAACAAATTCTTGTTTTGCTCACAACTTCCAAAACAGCTGACACTAAAAACATATCATGCTTTATTTTATAATAATAATGACATTTACAATGAGCTTGACCACAACTTGTATGCAGACCTACCTGAGGATCCTTGTGAGTTTGATGACCATTGGGGGAAATGCCTAGCAATTTTCATAAAATCACCTAAGTACCCAGATCTCCTAACTTTCGACTTTGAGTACATCCTGGATGCAGACACACCTGAGGATCCCTGTGAGTCGAGGTAATAGCCTAGGAGGAGTAGCAATTTTTCTGAAATCCCCTAAGTACCCAGATCTCCTGACCTTTGACCTTGAGCAACACCTGGATCCAGACCCACCTGAGGGTCAGAGTGAGTGAGTGATTGAGATGACCATCAGGGCATATGCCTGCTAGGAGGAGCGATTGCTGTGAAATGTGGACAGATGAATGACCAAAGGCGGATGCTGCGTCATCACATTAGCTCCTTTTGGTTTCACTGGAATGAACTAAAAATTTAAAATACTGTACACAGATACAGTTGAAACCAGAAGTTTGCATACACTGTATAAAAAAAACACATTTTTTTTGCACTACTGACCCTGTTTACATGGTCAAGAGTAAACCTATTATAATCAGCTTTCTGGAGTTACCTGATTATTCAAACTGTCATGTAAACGGAGTAATACGATTATCTTTATCAGTTAAAGGCCATTATCGGTTTATGAGAAAATGGATTTACACACCTAGTTTATTTGCCCAGTAAACCGTTTACTCAGTGCATGTAAACACCATAAGCCGTTTATTACCTTTATCAGTTTACTCCAGTAATCAGTTTACTCATGACCATGTAAACAGGGTCATTGTCTGACATTAAATCAGACTAAACTTTTCCTGTTTTAGGTCAGTTAGGATGACCAAAATTATTTCTATTTGATAAATAATTTTCAGAGAATGTTTTATTACTTTCTTCAAAGTCAGAAGTTTACATACACTAAAATTACTATGACTTTAAACAATTTGGGAAAGCCTAGATGATGATTTCATGGCTTTGAAAGCTTCTGACAGGTTAACTGACAACATCTGAGTTAACTGGAAGCACACCATGGATGTATTTTAAGGCACCTCAAACACACTGCTACCTTGTGTGACATCAGGGGAAAATCAAAAGAACTCAGCCAAGATATCAGGAAGAGAATTGTGGACCTCCACAAGTCTGGTTCATCCTTGGGTACAATTTCCAGATGCCTGAAGGTGCCACATTAGGACCACGTGGTGATATAGTGGATAGCACTACTGCCTCACAGTGAGACGGTCGTGGGTTTAAATCCACCAGTCAGCAGGGCCTCTCTTCATGGAGTTTGAGTTGAGACTCTAAAGTGGCCCTAGGTGTGAATGTGTGTGTGTGTGTGTGTGTGTGTATGGTGAAGGGATTGGCGGTGCACCATGGATGCTCTTGAATTTCCCTCTGGGATTAATAAATTATACAAATACAACCACATTCATTTGCTCAAACAATTATACACAGATATAAACACCATGGGAATGTCTAGCCATCACACCACCCAGGAAGGAGATGGATTTTGTGTCCCAGAGATGAATGTATTTTGGTGCAAAATGTGCCCATCTAGCCCAGAAGAAAAGCAAAAGACCTTGTGAAGATGCTGGCAAAAGCTGGTAAAACAGTGTCATTATCCACAGTGAAATGAGTCCTGTACTTACATGGGCTGAAAGGCCACTCAGTGAGGAAGAAGCCATTACTCCAAAGCAACATAAAATGAAAGCACCAAGGTGCTGTGCCTCAGTGCCTGTGGCATGGTAGCATGGGTGGCTGTAAAAAAGTGGCACTCCGACCTCTACTGGCCCAGGATAGTTATTACAATACCTTTTTTCACTGCAGCATTGACAGAAATGGTGAGTTAAATTTGTGTTTATTTCAAAAAGTGTTATTTCAAAATTCTGGCAAATTAAAAGTTGAAAAAATATGGTGATACAATGATACAAGCCTTTGGTTCCACTTAGTTTTGACCGAGCGAGCTGAAACAGAGAGGCGGACAGACAGACGGACAGATACACACAGCCACAAACAGACACACTAACCGATTACTGTATGCCTCCATTTCACCGAGGCATAAAAAAGCCAAATTACAGATTGCAAATGCTCACAGGGACAAAAAATTTAATTTTTTGAGACATGTCCTCCGATCTGATGAAACTAAAATTGAACTGTTTGGTTGTAACAACCATTGTTACATTTGGAGGAAAACGGGGGACGCTTGCATGCCTGAGAACACCATCCCAACTATGAAGTACGGGATTGGCAGTATCATGTTGTAGGAGTGTTTTGCTGCTAGAGGGACTAATGCACTTCGCAAAATAGATGGCATCATAAGGAAAGAATATTATGTGGAAATGTTGAAGCAACATCTCAAGGCATCAGCCAGGAAGTTAAAGCTTGGGCATAAATGGGTCTTAGAAATGGATGATGACCCTCAGCATACTGCCAAATTAGTTACAAAGTGGTTTAAGGACAACAAAGTCAATGTTTTGGAGTGACCATCACAAAGCCCTGATCACAATCCCATAGAAAACTTGTGGTCAGAGCTGAAAAGACGTGAGAGCAAGGCGGCCTACAAACCTGACTCAGTTCCACCAGTTCTGTCAGGAGGAATGGGCCAAAATTCCACAAAACTATTGTGAGACGCTTGTGGAAAGATACCCAAAATGTTTGACCCAAGTCATACAGTTTAAAGGCAATGCTAGCAAATACTAAGAAAATGTATGTAAACCTGTGACCTTGAAGAAAGTAATAAAAAACTTATCTAAAAATTATTTAGCAAATAAAAGTAATTTTGGCAATCCTAAAAGACCTAAAACAGGAAAAGTTTAGTCTGATTTAATGTCAGACAGTGAGAAAAGAAACAGTGTGTGCAGTGTATGTAAACTTCTGGTTTCAATTGTACAGTGGAAACTGACAGCAGCTCATTCAACTTTATAGTTGTTTTGTTGTTTTAAAAAGCACTAATATTTTGCTCATCAATAACAAGTGATTGAATGTTGTCCCAGACACCTTGTTCAACATAGGTTAATATATGGATTATATATAGATAGAGAAAACTTTACATTTCTAACAGAACGTTCAAAAAGAGAGATTTTTTTTAAATAATATTCCAATTTTTTTGAGTTGCACGAGTATCCACTGTTCTCTGTGGAGTGCCAAAATAGAGCAAAAATCCCATTTTGTTGTATTTCAAACCATAAGAAGTACCCTTGTGAGAAATAATCTGTGTTATTAAATCATTCATAAAAAGATTATAAAGTAAGTTAAAAAAAACTCTAATATGTACCCACAAGGCTGTTTTAATTTTTTCCTCAGAGAAACGGAGACCCCATATATGTGAATCACTGTCACCGTGGGGTTTAGCAGCATCACTGTTGGATGGATTCTCAGTGTGTGCATGATCAATTTTGAATGACACACATTCATGTAAAGAGGAAATGTAACTGTAATCTTTAAAAAAAAAAAAAAAAGCTGCACCTGGTTGCATACTACAGTATGTTAACAGTACAGGTTTACAGTAACACACATCTGCTGTTACTTTAAAAGTGAATGCCCCGAGTATTCCTGTCACCTTCCTTTGAAATGTTTGTAAAAATAACAACTGTAACAGCCGCCCAGTCTTGTATAACACATTTACCCCCAAAACACTCATTGAAGCGCTTCCCGTCTCCAGCAGCTGGTTATCAGCGGTGCCCGTTTTGTGGCCTCTGCAGTGGAACAGGGAGATAAGCGGTGACAGCAGAAAGGGCGTGGAGGGAGCTGGCACCACCACGGCCATCTGTTGACAATACGGTCAATAGGGGGACGTGATACAGGCAAAGCCAGTTTACAGTCAATAGCTGAACGCACAGCACCTGCATGAGCACAGGAAGTACAGAGTCATCCTTCAGATGAGACGGGATACATTAATGAGACAAGACAGCCATGGAGTTTTATTAGTTTGTATGGGTTGAATGACATTTGTGGCCCCATCAAGATTATCTTGACACGCACACACAGGCACATACAAATACCACCAAAGAGACACACGAAGAAGAAATAGTTGAGATTCCAAGAGCCCTTGAACATTCAGCTTCCATCTCACAATGCCACTATTTAACTCTGACATAAAATGTAAACATTTGAACGAGCACAGTTTGAATGGAGATCCCGTCACCTGTAAACTACACTGCGCTCCATCACATATGCATTTATAATGCTGAACAGTGGGGGGTTTTGCACTCTCTACTGACCAGGTGTGGGAACACCACTGTGTAAAATCCACTTGTTTTTGTTGTGCTAGAACACCAATGCAAAGAGCCGTTCATTAAGAATAGATTAAAAATACCTTAAAGACCTTTTACATATAGAGGTAAAAACTCACATTGTGTTACTGTCTCTCACTTTGACGCTGCAGCTCTCTTCTGACTCCAGTTTTCACATTTACAGCGCTGCGAGGAGATTTAGGAGTCAGGAAACACAAGTAAGTAGTGCTTAAGAAGAATCAAAAGAAAACAAACTGTTTTCCAACAATCTGACTGAGGCAACTTATTTAATTTCTGGTTACAGTGCAATAAACTGTTAAAATACAAGGAGCTATAATATGACAGCTACTGAATACAGCACTTTTGTCTTATCTTCTTTATTGCACAAAATGTGAAGCCTGTATAGGAGCCTCACAGACCGGCCTCACCTCCTTTAATTTTGCTCTCCTGCTCCAGCCGTCATATTTCTTTCATTCTCCATTTTCCTAAATTTCAATTACATCCAGAATTTTTTTTTGTTTTTGTTCCTACATTTTTTTTTTCCACCTAAAGTTATATTTCTTTTCACCTGTATAGACTTGTGCACAAAAGATGAGAGTAACTTTGCATGTTCAACAGTGAAGCCAAAGCTCTTCACGAGTACAGCAACCCTCTATTCTAAGGGCCTATCAGAGACAGAGAACTAGGGAAAATTTGGCCTGACATCCACGTCTTTTGATTGTGGGAGGAAACAGGAGCCCCCGGAGAAAACTCACACAGCACAGGGAGAACATGGGAACTCCACTCGTGTGCTGCCCACCTGCACGTCCATCAGGTGGGCAGCACATGAGGCCGCAGAAGATGTTGGGTCCATTCAAGATCAATGGGTGACATCGTGCCAAGTTTTAGGAACCATAACCATTTTCCCAAGTTTAGCCGACTGTTCGCTAGTTTAATATATTGGGGAATAAAAGTGATGAATTTCCTAAATCATAGTCCCCATTAGGACAAAAAAGTGGGGGCATTTCTGATTGGCTTCAACCCAGAGATTTACATGTCACAACCTAAGGTGTCAGCAACCTCTACTTTGCCATTTTTGAGCCACAAAACGGTAAAACAGCTGAGTAGAAACTGATCTACCAGCAATAATAGAGATTTTTTTTCCCTTTAAAATATACAACTTTTCTCTCATAAAGTTGCAGTTTTTGTAGTATATTGAATTATTTGTTGCAAATTTGTGCTTTTTTTTGACTTACTACATATTTGCAACTTTTTCCTAAATTTGCCACTTCTTACCCATAACTTTGCATTGATTTAAATTAAATCACCTTTTATTGTCATTCAACTGTACAACCAATCGTGTACAGTAGAACGAGATTGTGTTTCACCTATCTACTGTGTTAATCACACACACCCCAAGTGCAGAATCAGAGGGCCGCTGCCATGCAAGGCGCCGCCACAAATTTCCCTCCTCCATTCCATTTTTGCTGAGCACCAAGCTGGACGGCAGGAAGTTCCACTTTTATATGGTCTTCGGCATGACCCGGCCGGGATTTGAACCCCTGCCTCCCGGGTGTGGGGCGGATGCTCTACCAACTGAGCCACCACTCCGGTTATTTATGTGTAATGTACAATTTTTTCATAAATTTTCCGAAATTTCTCTTAGATTTTCAGCACTTTGTAAATTTTGTCTTTTTTCTATAACTTTATTTAAAATGCTCCAAGAATTGAGCTTTTTTGCTATTTTCTTAAAGCCACAGGGAGACACTAGTTATGGCCAAAGGACCTGCAGGAGACAGCAGGTTGCAGACTCCTGCTTTAGCTGATCACTGGTCACAAATAGTTTTAAAAAAGCACAATAGCGAAGGCATTAGTGTACAGCTGAAGGCTTCATATTGGGAGCTTGTAAACCACTGAGAGGCTATGCCCATTTTTTATATACAGTTGATGTTCTCTGCCATGTTTGGGGTTTCAGACTAATGGTTTTGTTCAGCTCTGCTCTATTAACAAACTTTTTTCTAAGTTAATAAAAGTGTTCTCCAACTGACCTCTGAACAGTCTGTCAACAACATCTAATCTCATTTAAAAAGAACAAAGTATTTACTGTGCTAAGCTTCAAAATTACACTGGTCAACACCAAATTTATTGTCTAAGTTTTTTTTTTTAGCTGATTTAGGACAATTTTGATGTGCTGATTCCAAAAATCACATTGGCTTTGCTCAATCAGGTCAACTTTTTGAACTATGGCCACATGTTGTTTTTTACGTTTTTGTTTACATGTACAGGTATTTTCGCTTTATATGATGCAAAATTCTTTTTTATTTCTTGAAATTTCTCGAACTCTGAAGAGTTTGCATGCACCAATTTATGACTAATTGGTATTTTTATTTTACAGGTGAATTAAATGGCTTTGACCAGAAGATTTTGTAAATCAACTTAGCATAAAAACCTGACCTGATCGAGAGAAACGGATGTCATTTTTGGATTCAGTGGTGCAAAACTGTCTTAAATCAGTTGAAAAAACACAGACAACTTACAAAAAAATGATTATTGTATTGTTGTGTTATAGATATATCAATAAATGGTCAAGGGTTGTAGATTGTCCGGCTTGGAAGATGGCTGTCCAGTGGGAAATGACAGAATATACAAAAAAACAGACAAAAACAGCTGTAACTAATTAAAGGCTAGTGAATTCTTCTTAGTTTCCATCGGTTAGGTCAACCTCAAAATCAGTCGGAAACCCTGGCTGTGGCTGCTCAGACTCATACACCTGGCTATTATGGCCAAAATATAATAAAATAAACCACAATGGTGCAAGATAGTATATAACTGACTGTGGTTTAATGGATGAGCTGGTCTATTATTATGGTAACTACAATTTTTAAAAAGAGCAATAAAATCCCTGGTTGCACTGATTTGTTTCGCTGACTTAGCCACGCTAATGACCCCAGTACCTGGGGCATGCTGGCCAAAAAAAATGACAAAATAGGCCAGAATAATGTGAGATATATCATCACCTGTGGATTAATGAATGCACTGAGACCACAGATGTCTAGTGGGGTAACTAGAATTTACACAGCAGAGCAAAGCTGACCCACTAGCTAAAACCTCTTTCAAACTACAACTGGTGAGTTGAAATCACGCATTCCTTTAGCATAAATTAGCACCTAACCAACCCTGGATGGCTTTTTCATACTACCAGCAGACCAAGGTCTGACCGCTGGAGATGTTTCTCCATTGTATCAAGTTTCATGTCCTCACATCGCTGATGTCACAAGCACGCACCGGTCAGCCTGGAAGCTGGTGATGCGGAGGCCACCAGCCACTGACCTCATATAGTTAAGAGCACCAGTATTTTTACAGGTCTTTTGATTTTGTCGCCCATGTCAAACTCAGTGCTGATCAGTGGTTCATTGTAATATACCAATCTATGGTTCAATGATTACTGCTTGTTGTCCTACATTTTAACAGAGTTGTAAAATGCACTGATATTTTACATAATTACATTTTTTTATATCAGCACTGAATAGCTTTTTTACCTTTTGTTCTTATTAAAGACAAAAATAGAAAGGAGATGTCTTTACCTTCTTAACATGTTTCGACTGTCGAAACATGTTAAGAAGGTAAAGACATCTCCTTTCTATTTTTGTCTTTAATAAGAACAAAAGGTAAATAATTAAAAGAAGACATAATGAACCTACTTGAGGCACTGAATAGCTTTCATATTCACATACTGCATATATTTATAAAAATAATTAATTTTAATACAGGATGAGCATGTAGATTATGCATTCATTTATTTTTTCATTGAGCAGATAAAGAGACATGGTGTGTGTATGTGTGCACATTTGCACTTATTTGGTGGGGTTGTGCGTTTGTGTGTTGCTTTTTGTGCCCAGCATCACAGAAATGTGATATGGTTTTTTTTTTTGTTTTTTTTTTTTCAGAGGGGGCTGTCACGGGGAAAAAAAAAGGAGCAGAAGTTTGCACAGTGCATGTTAATGTGAGGCGAGCCTGGATGTACAAACAAGTACGGAGCAGAGGACTGCATCGTACATATCCATGCAGGCTGAACAGGGAGACTGTTCCGGTCCAAACTGACGTGTCCCTCACAGCTTTTGTTCCAGGAAGGGCTGATTTCAGCTAGTCAGCACCTAGTGACAGTCACAGTTGTTGTAGACTCTGAGGAGACTGAACGAAATGTCATGCTCTTACAAGAACCTTTTTACTCAGTCGCTGTAACATTTGTGTAATTGTGGCACACACAGTGGTCTGCTGCAACTTCAAAATTAATATAATCTGTCAGAATAATGATGGACAGCCTTCAGATTCCTTTCCACTCTCTGTCACTGTGCTGTGACGTGATGACAGTGACAGCGACACTTGATGACGCTTTCATCTGCGTTGTCCTATTCAAATGTCTGCAGAGCAAAGGTGAGGTGGGCAACGACCCACGTTGCTTACATGGTCAAGGTGATCAGGGAACTTCACCCAGGTGACCCTATTTGAATGACAGAGGCAACCTGGATCTAACTGGATGTGCCTAGATTGCCGGAGTACTTTGAAAGGGGCTTAAGATAGCTGCACTCTAGCTGTGTGAGTTCTCAGAACCTCAGGTTTAGTGGGAAACATCCCTCCGTCTTCTCTGAGGAGACAGCTTGCCAGACTAGCCAGGAGGCAGGTCTGTTCCAGGTCTGTAGAATTATGGCGTCATAAGTCCATGAATGGGAAACAGCAAATTCAAACGATCGGGCAGATTTGCAGTCCTAGTTTCTGTGGGAGAGGAGAACTGCTATTACAGCTGTTTGATTTTGCAGACCATAAAATGTTACAAAATCCTATATAATGCCCTAAAATGAGAGGAAACCCCAAAAAGCATAACAGGAGCACTTTACTGTTTTAGCCAAACAAACCCTACACATGCCTTGCTCTGTGATATTTGGATGTTGCTTAATAGTCAAGTCCTGAAACTGAACCAACCACATCAGCCATGTAAACTACTAAGCCTTGAAAACTCTGGATGTTTGGATACAATATTTCTTTTGAGGTTAATTTTTTTCACTGTTCTTTTAACATCCCCTCTCCAGATATTCGTTATCTTAATACTTTCCCATTATTCTTCAAAAAATATTTTCCTCTTTCCCTTGTTCATACGCTGTCACCTGACCTCATGTTCCCCCCTCCCCTTTCCCTCTCTCTGATGGGGACAAGACACCAAAACACATGAAAAGGGGAACAGGTTTGGGTTTTTTTCCCTGCAACAGAATGAATTTGGCACATGATGATTGGTGGTGGCCCAGTGCCCCCGGTGGGTGAGGGTGGGTTCACTTGAGTCCCTCGTCTGTGCTCTTGAACATGAGGATGGCGTTGGAGATCTTGAGGGCAGGGCCTAGCTTGATGCTCATAATCTTCACAATGTCGGTCTGAGTCAGCAGCAGAAAAGCCTCCCCATCGATCATCTGGAGACACAAACAGAGGTTTGTGTTGGCTATCATCTTTAGAAACTCTCAGAGTCATTAATAAGAAAGATCACATTTGCTTTTTGAGATGGTCAACAATGAATTCAGCTCACTGGCAAGTATTTTCAAGGCCTACTTTCTGCCTTCCAGTCATTGCATTATTATAATGGAATATAATGGCAACACAAAGAGTAGAATGTCATCAGCAAAGAGAGGTTCTATGGGACAACAAAAAATCCTGCCAATCTAACTCTTCATTATCATCATCATCATCCCTCTTCAGTTTTTAGAACAATCATTGCCAGCAATTTGGGACAACAGGGACTGGAAACTAGAGGTACACTGATGCAATACACAGGTGTGTCTCAGTAAATTAGAATATCATCAAAATGTGAATTTATTTCAGTAATTCAATTCAAAAAGTGAAGCTCATATTATAGATTCATTATATACAGTGTAATATATTTCAAGCATTTCTTTTAATTTTGACAATTATGGCTTACAGTTAATGGAAACCCAAAATTCAGTTTCTCCAAAAATTTGAATATTACATAAGATCAATTTTTGAAAAATGAATTATTTATAGAAATGTTGGCCGACTGAAAAGTATGATGTGATGGTTGGGTGAGCACACTCCCCCTTCCCTTTCTGTGGGAGGGGCTCCACAGGTCATCAATGCACCTGCGTGAGTGGGCGCACCTGCTGCCTCTTCACTGCCAGCGCTTATTAGGATCTGCTTGTGAACACTTCGGCGCTGGCTCGTTGGGTATTGCTGCCAGAAGACAAAGCTAAAATTGTGTTGTTAGGATCTCAGCCTAAATTCTCCTTTCCCTCCTCTCTCCCCAGGTTGCTGCCATCTCAGCAGTGCATCTCCGGGATTGTGGTGCACTCGCCTGCCTCCTTCTCATCCTCACTCCAGACAATTCCATCCACCCAGTCAGACTCCACCCAGTCAGACTCCCCCCAGCTCCACTCCTCTTCATGCCCTCTGCCAGCTCTGCCCTGCTGGCTTCTCCTTCTCCTCGCTGGGTTCCTCTGCCGGGCTCTTTGTTCATCCACAGTAAGATATCCCTGCTCTATACATTTTCCCCGTCCTCACTCCTCGTTCCTAATCAGCTCTCGTTTCTCCTCCTCCACAGGCTGTGTGTTCCCTTGGCTGGCTCCGCTCTTCTCTACAGCTTGTGCATTTTCAATAAAGTTGTGTTAAACATTTTCTACTCCGCGTTTGTGTGTCATGTGCGGCTGGGAAAGAGTGTCTCAGACTCTACTAGCATCAGCACCGGATCACCCCAGGGCTGTGTACTTTCCCCCCTACTCTTCTCCCTTTACACCAACTCCTGCACCTCCAGCCACCAGTCTGTCAAGTTGATCAAGTTTGCGGACGACACCACCCTCATCGGGCTCATCTCCAACGGTGACGAGTCCGCCTACAGGAGAGAGGTGGCCCAGCTGGCATCCTGGTGCAACAATAACAACCTGCAGCTGAACGCTCTGAAGACAGTGGAGATGATTGTAGACTTCAGGAAAGTCACTACCCCTCTGCCCCCCCTCACCCTCACAGGCTCTCCCATCACCACTGCTGATTCCTTCCGCTTCCTAGGCACTACCATCACCAGGGACCTCAAATGGGAGCCGACCATCAGCTCACTCATCAAAAAAGCCCAGCAGAGGATGTTCTTCCTGCGGCAGCTGAGGAAGCTCAAGCTACCCACCAAGATGTTAGTGCAGTTCTACACAGCCATCATCGAGTCCATCCTCACCACCTCCATAACCGTGTGGTACGCAGGAGCCACTGCCAGGGACAGACTAAGGCTGCAGCGCGTCGTGCGCACTGCTGAGAAGGTGATCGGCTGCAAGCTCCCATCTCTCCAGGATCTGTACATCTCCAGGACCCGGAGGCGTGCTGGCCGGATCATAGCCGATCCCTCACACCCTGGTCACGTACTGTTTGCCCCCTTCCCCTCAGGTAGAAGACTTCGGTCCATCCAGACTAAAACCTCCCGTCACATGAACAGCTTCTTCCCCTCTGCCATCAGACTGCTGAACACTAAGTGACTTATTGACTCTCGTGCACTATGTACAGCAGCTCAACCAGACTCATGTCAATCATCACTGTTTTCTTCCTGCATTACCGACTGCACTATATAGTTCTCCACAGTATCTGCTGCTCGCTAATATATTTTAACTGCTGACCAGTATCACTTACTCTTATTCTACACTTTATTGCATGCATACTTTATTTCTTTTATTTTATCATGTTTAATGTTGCAGCATTGCACCGAGACAAATTCCTAGTTTGTGTACTACATAAACAATGGCAATAAACCTGATTCTGATTCTGATTCTTCTCTGGTGTTTAGCTGCTCACACGTGAGCTTCTCACTTACAGTCATGACAGGCTCCTTTTGCATGAATTATTACATCAAAGCAACATGGCATGGAGGCGATCAGCCTGTGGCACCGCTGAGGTGTTATGGAAGCCAACTTTGTAACAACTAGAGCCAACCTATCCTGTGGCTTCAAGGAAGCAAAACAACAGTACAGCAAGAAAATATCCGGCCACTTCAGCAACACCAGAGATGCACGTTCTCTCTGGTGTGGCATACAGACCCTCACCAACTACAAACCTCCACCTCAGACCTGTGTGAGCAACTTCACACTGCTTAACAACCTAAATGATTTCTTTGGAGCACAAAACAGTACATCAGCACAGAAGACCA
Organism: Pholidichthys leucotaenia; assembly: GCA_020510985.1. Lineage (NCBI taxonomy): Eukaryota > Metazoa > Chordata > Actinopteri > Cichliformes > Pholidichthyidae > Pholidichthys > Pholidichthys leucotaenia. Next base: position 355,910,417 of record CM035843.1, on the reverse strand, counting down.
CTCCTCCCCCAGACGAGCAAGCTGTAAATCTGGATCTGGCTAGTGTGAAGAAGACCTTCTCCAGGATCAACCCACGCAAGGCAGCTGGACCAGATAACATACCAGGTCGCATCCTGAAGGACTGTGCAGGAGGAGCTCATGAATGTCCTGGCCGACATCTTAATGCACCTGTAAGCTGGTTACCAACTGCCAATCAAATCTAAAAGAAGAAGAAGAAATATCTCCCTGAGTCAAGCTGTTGTCCCCACATGTTTCAAAACTGCTACCATAATACCAGTCCCATCCAGCTACAACGATTAAATCAAATCAATTCAATTCAATTCAACTTTATTTATATAGCACCATTTCACAACAACAGTCATCTCATAGCACTTTCAACTGTAGGGGAAACCCCCACAATTGCAGAAAGACCCCAGCAATCAGGCGATCCCCTGTGAGCAAGCGCTTGGCGACGGTGGAGAGGAAAAACTCCCTTTTAACAGGAAGAAACCTCCAGCAGAACCAGGCTCAGGGAGGAGTGAGGGGATAGAGAAGAAGAATAAAAGAACAGACATGTAGAGAGCAAACAGCACGATAGGGACTCAATCTATGGGAGAGAACAAACAGGTGTTAATGACAGAAAAAAAAAATATTTCATTGAGAGTGAAGAAAGGAGTGAAGCCCAGTGCAATTATTGGAGGTTCCCGGCTGTCTAAACCTAATAGCAGCATAACTAAGGGAGGGTTCAGAAACACATGATCCCTCCCTAATTGTATGCTATATCAAAAAGGAAGGTTTTAACCCTATTCTTAAAAACAGAGATTGAGTCTGACTCCCGAATCCAGATTGGCAGCTGGTTCCACAAGAGAGGAGCTTGATAACTGAAGGCTCTGCCCCCCACTGTACTTTTGGAGATTCTAGGTATTACAAGTAATCCAGCATTTTGGGAGCGTAGTGCTCTGTTAGGATAATAGGGTAATATGAGATCTTTTAAATAAAAAGGGGCCTGATTGTTGAGAGCTTCGAAAGTGAGAAGAAGGATTTTAAATTTAATTCTAAACTCTATGGGAAGCCAATGAAGGGAGGGCAGAACCGGAGAGATATGATCTCTCTTTTGAGTACCTGTTAAAACTCTTGCTGCAGCATTATGGATCAACTGAAGACTTTCTAGAGATGTTTTAGGACAACCTGATAATAAAGAGTTACAATAATCTAATCTAGAGCTAACAAAAGCGTGGATCAGTTTCTCAGCATCACTCTGAGACAAGATGCTCCTAATCTTGGCAATATTACGCAAATGATAGAAGGCAGTCTTAGAAACGAATTTAATATGTGAATTGAAAAACAGATCTTGATCAAAAATAAGATTACCGGCCAGTAGCACTGATGTCCATCATAATGAAGTGCTTCAAGCAGCTGGTCATGCAGAACATCAAGTCCACCCTGCCTCCCTCCCACAACCCATCTTTGTTTGCATACAGGTCAAACAGATCCACAGAAGATGCCATCTCTGTTGCTCTCCATCCAGCCCTCACCCACCTGGACTTAAAGAACTCCTACATGTGAATGCTGTTCTTGGACTTCAGTTCAGCATTCAACACAATCATTCTCCAGCACCTAATACAAAAACTCAAACACTTGGGACTCAAAACCTCTCTCTCTAACTGGGTGCTGGACTCTCTCACAGGGAGGCCACAGAATGTGCAGGTCTTCAGCAACACCTCCAAGACCATAACACTGAGCACAGGGGCCCCACAATGGTGCGTTCTCAGTCCGGCGCTCTTCACCCTGCTGACCCATGACTGCATACCAGCCTACAGCATCAACCACATCATCCAATTTGCAGATGACACGACAATGGTGGGTCTCATCACAAAAAATGAAGAGGCCAACTACAGAAATGAGGTGAGCCAACTGGTCCAGTGGTGTAAAGAAAATAATCTCTTCCTGAACGTGAGAAAAACCAAGGAGATTGTGGTCGACTTCAGGAGAGGATACACACAGCATCCCCCTCTAATCATCGATGAAACAGCTGTGGAGAGGGTGAGCAGCACCAACTTCCTGGGGATGCACACCTCCGGGGACCTCTCCTGGTCTAGCAACACCACATCATGGGCCAAGAAGGCTCAAACTCGCCCCCATTTCCTCCGCAAACTGAGGAGAGCATGAGTCCCACTCCCCATCATGTGCTCATTCTACCGGGGCACCATTGAGTGCATCCTCACCAGCTACGTACATCACTCTGTGGTATGGAAGCTGCACCGCCTCCTGCTGGAAGACTCTACAACGCACAGTGAAAGCAGCCAGCAAGATCATTGGTGCTCCTCTGCGCCCCCTCTCAGACATCTACCACACCTGCCTCACCCGCAGAGCCATTAACATTGCAGGCATCACCTCCCACCCCTCACACTCCCGCTTCAGGCCCCTGCCCTCAGGGAGAAGGTACCGGAACCTACGGGCCCACTCCACAAGACTACTAAACAGTTTTGTTCACCAGACCATCAGGACCCTGAACTCTGCCCCCCTCCCCCCGCCCCTGGACCGTAACACACTCACCCACACAATAACTACCTCAGCTGTTTGCACAGAAAGACTTGACATACCAACAGTACCACATCTGCTGCTGTATGTCTTGCACTTCTTCTTCTCTTAGATTTGATTGGCGGTTGGCAACCAGCTTACAGGTGCATTACCGCTGCGTACTTCACTCTATATCATCACTGTATCTGGTCAGGAGCTGTAGTCCTTACCGCCACATACTTCACTCAGTAAACATCACCCTATGTATCAAAAGTCAGAATTCTTCTCAGTTGGCAACCTCTTCTTCATCTTCTTCACTCTATCTTGTATAAGGAATTCCTACAAGGAGTCCGGAACAATCTTCTTCGTCTTCTTCTTCAAACAGTGAGATTTCCATGTTTACATGATGTCTATAACACTCTGCTCCATAAGAGTTCTTATAAGTTCTGAACAAGTTCTTCATATATCACTCTTCTTCTTTTAGATTTGATTGGCGGCTGGCAACCATCTTACAGGTGCATTACCACCACACACTCTATATATGTCTGTCTTTCTGTGTGCCTGTTTTTCCTCATAACTTTGTAACGTTTTCCTCATAGCTTTGTGAGGTTTTCCTCTTATAGCTTTGTGACGTTTTCCTCATAGCTTTGTGACATTTTCCTCATTGTTTCCCTTTTGTCAGGTCAGGCATTGGCTTGCTTGCTACCGGATAACAATGAAAACCGGTACTACCTGTCTCATGGGTCGGGCCGTCGGCAACTCAACCGGCATCCCCACCCTTCCGAGGGCATGGAGGGTGAAACAGGGCATCCTGGCAGAACTAAAAACAATATTGCCACAGGTCTGTGGTGGACCACTCCCAGTTACACGGGGTGAGACTGGACATCCTGGCAGATAAACACATCAGTCGCAAGATCTGTGGTGGACTGTGCCAGTCGGTGCATTGTGACATGTACTACACAAAGAGCAGAGATAAACTAGCAATTGGATTGACAATGATAGGATTAGTGGTTCAGTAGTTATTCACGAAAATGGCATTTTCCGTAATGGTGGCCACAGTTCCCCCCATACAGTGTTTGTGTGTACGTTTTCAGATTCCTTGACCACGAAAACATATGACTAGCAATTGGATTGACAATGATAGGATTAGTGGTTCAGTGGTTATTCACGAAAATGGCATTTTCCGTAAAATGGCATTTTCCGTAATGGCGGCCACAGTTCCCCCCATACAGTGTTTGCGTGTACGTTTTCAGATTCCTTGACCACGAAAACATATAACTAGCAATTGGATTGACAGTGATAGGATTAGTGGTTCAGTAGTTATTCACGAAAATGGCATTTTCCGTAATGGCGGCCACAGTTCCCCCCATACAGTGTTTGCGTGTACGTTTTCAGATTCCTTGACCACGAAAACATATAACTAGCAATTGGATTGACAGTGATAGGATTAGTGGTTCAGTAGTTATTCACGAAAATGGCATTTTCCGTAATGGCGGCCACAGTTTCCCCCATACAGTGTTTGTGTGTACGTTTTCAGATTCCTTGACCATGAAAACATATGACTAGCAACTGGATTGACAATGATAAGATTAGTGGTTCAGTAGTTATTCACGAAAATGGCATTTTCCGTAATGGCGGTTTTCTTCTGGACAGTGATCCGGATCACCACCAAAATGTAATCATCTGTAGGATACCCCATTTCTGACAATCTGTGAAAATTTCATGAAAATCCGTCCATAAGTTTTGAGTTATTTTGCTAACAAACAGACAGACAGACAGACAGACAAACCAACGCCGATGATCACATAACCTCCTTGGCGGAGGTAATAATTTAAGAATTCTCTGTGTGTGTCTGTCTGTGTGTGTGTCTGTCACGATCATAGGACTCGCTATGACATCATCAAAGATCATAGGACTCGCTTTGTCACAATCATAGGACTCGCAAAAAGATCATAGGACTCGCTATGACCTCATCAAAGATCAAAGGCAGGCATCACTCACAATCATAGGACTCACTATGACATCATCAAAGATCATAGGACTAACTATGACATCATCAAAGATCAAAGGTAGGCATCATTGAACGAGTCATGACCGCTTGCTTACACCTGCTTTCTACGGGCATGCACAGGTATGCACAGGCATGCTCAGGTATGCACTAGTTAAAACTGAAAGAGACACGAAACATTTCACTCTGTGTTTAATGAATCTACAGTGGATATAAAATGTCTAGATGTGATGTATGGGAGTTGTATGAGTTGTATGAGTTGTATGAGTTGCATTTGCATATGCCACCCCATTGGTGGGCGCTGTACCCTGTGGCATTGCCAATAGTATAAGAGTGTGCTCATTGAACTGAACTAAAGTGTATGTGTGCGTATGCCTGAGTAAACGAGCAAGCTAATGACCTGCAGCCGTGTGTGTCTTTGTGTTTGTTCCTCCGAGTGGTAATCTAAAGTAGAAACCCACGGACATAACATCATTGGCGACGAGGATAACTTTAGGTTTCCAAGTCTCGCCGCGGTATTGACTGCGAGTGACGGAGGAAGAGGAACGTTTGTCCTGGTGGGAGTTTGGCTGGGCGCGGCACGCCAGGTGACAGGACGCCAGGTGACAGTGCGCCAGGTGACAGGACGCCGGGTGACAGGACGCCGGGTGATAGGATGCCAGGTGACAAGATTGCTAAACGCTAGCTAACTGCACGCCATGGCTGGATTTATTGGACACATTAACCCATTCGACAAGTCGGTGGAGCAGTGGACAACCTACGTTGAGAGGTTTGAGTATTTTGTAACAGCAAATGGTATTGCAGAGGAGAAAAAGCTTGCTGTTTTCTTAAGTGTAATTGGTGCGTCAACATATGGACTTTTACGTAGTCTCGTAGCTCCAGATAAGCCAGGGGCTAAGACATATGCTCAACTCACGGAAGTTTTGAAAGATCATTTTTCCCCAAAGCCAATTGTGATTGCTGAAAGATTTCGCTTTCATAAACGGAACCAACAAGAGGGAGAAACTGTGACGCAATACATAGCAGTCATTAAAAAGCTTTCTGAACACTGCGAGTTTGGTATGCACCTGCAGGATGCATTGAGGGATAGGCTCGTTTGTGGATTGAATATAGAAGCTATCCAGAAAAAATTGCTGACGGAGGAGAAGCTTACTTTTTCCAAAGCAGTGGAACTAGCCGTGTCAATGGAGACAGTAGCTTGCGAGACACATCAGCTGAGCAACGCGCTGAATGTGCATGTACTGTCACCACATGATAAACAACACACGAAATGTTCGCGCTGTGGAAAAATGAACCACAAAGAGAGCGATTGTTTTTATAAGGAGCAAAAATGCCATAAATGTGGTAAGAGAGGACATATCTCGAAAATGTGCAGGAACAAAGAGACTGTAAATAAGGAGAAACCAGTGGAGTATAAAGCTAAAAAGAAAAAAAGGGTGCACCAACTGGATGTAAAAGAAATATCTAGTGATGGTAGCACTACAGACACTGAAGTGAGCCTGCATATGGTGTCTCAGCAGAGTAATTTGTCATACATGAGTGTTAAACCAAAAATTGAAGGTAAAAGGATTATTATGGAATTAGATACCAGTGCTGCCGTTTCTCTGATTTCAAGAAAACTGTATGATGCACACTTTAAGGACTTGCCCTTGCGCCAAACCCATATAATGCTGAAAACATACACGGGTGAGGTGATTCCAGCAGAGGGTGTCATCACCATTTCAGTGAGGATGAATAAGCAGAGGGCTAGACTACCACTGTATGTGGTTCGGGGAAGTTCACCCCCACTTTTTGGTCGGGAGTGGCTGAGGAGGATTCGAATTGACTGGCGAGAAATAAAGACGGTCCGGGAGGAGACGCTAGAGGGCGTGCTACAAAGACATGCAGAGGTCTTTAAGAAAGAATTAGGCACTCTGAAAGGCACGGAAGTAGCCATAGCGCTGAAGCCGGATCATGTGCCACGGTTCTGTCAAGTGAGAGTCGTTCCCTATGCCCTTAGGCCAAAAGTGGAGGCTGAAATTGACCGATTGTGTGAGCAGGGCATTATATCCCCTGTCAAATTCAGTGAATGGGCAACACCCATTGTGCCCGTTGTGAGAAAGAACGGAGATGTTAGGATATGTGGGGATTTTAAAGTCACAGTTAATCCTGCCCTGTGTGTGGAGAAATACCCAATTCCATGCATTGAAGATCTATTCGCATCACTTTCGGGGGGGCAGCATTTTAGTAAACTGGACTTATCTCATGCCTATTTGCAAATGGTGATAGAGGGAAATTCCAGAAAATATCTTACAATAACCACATCCAAGGGTCTGTTTTGTTACAACAGGCTGGCATTTGGAATTACCTCAGCACCAGCGATATTCCAGCGTGCCATGGACCAAGTCCTCCAGGGTCTGCCGAACGTTCACTGTTACCTGGACGATATATTGATCAGTGGACAGGATCGTGTGCAGCATCTGAAAAATCTGGATGCAGTCCTAGGGCGCTTGGAAGAATTCGGTTTGCGAGTACGGAAGGAAAAATGTGAATTTTTTAAGGATTCACTGGAATATCTGGGTCATGTCATTGATGCCCAGGGTCTACACAAGGCACCAGAGAAAGTCAGGGCAATTGTGGAGGCTCCTGCACCTACAGACGTGAGTCAGTTACGTTCTTTCTTGGGGCTAATTAATTATTACAGCAGATTTATCCCCAATTTGTCATCTATCCTAAGCCCACTGAATACTCTGCTGTGCAAAGGAAAACAATGGCAATGGACATCTGAATGTGCTGCATCTTTCAAAGAGGCAAAAGAGCAGTTACTCTCTCAAAGCATGTTAACCCATTATGATCCACAACTTCCCATTCGGCTGGCGTGTGATGCATCACCTTATGGTGTAGGTAGTGTCATCTCACATATTTTCCCGAATGGACAAGAGAGGCCCATAGCTTTTGCATCAAGGACTCTGAATAAGGCAGAACGCAATTATGCCCACATTGAGCGTGAAGCTCTTGGCATTATATTTGGAGTTCGTAAATTCCATCATTATCTGTATGGCAGGCAGTTTACACTCCTTACAGATCATCGCCCATTGACCACTATTCTGAGTCCGTGCAAAGCCACACCATCTATGGCTGCTGCTAGAATGCAGCGGTGGGCTCTCCTGTTAGCTGCCCATAATTACACCATACAGTACCGAGAGGCAGCTCGTCATGGAAATGCGGATGGGCTTTCACGCCTTCCATTACCAACATCATCAAGAGAGAGAATCAGTACTGTGGACAGTTTTCACATTAAACACCTAGAAGCCTTACCTGTGAACTGTCGAGAAATCTGCCGAGAGAGCAGGGGTGATCCTGTCCTTGCTCAAGTTCTGGAGATGGTCTCCACAGGTCGCTTTCCGAGGGTCCAGGATGTGGCCAGCACATTGGCGCCATTCATCAGCCGGAGGGATGAGTTGACACTCCAGCAAGGTTGCCTTATGTGGGGTGTGCGCGTTGTCATTCCCTCAAAATTGAGATCACGACTGCTGTCGGAACTGCATACTGGACTCCCAGGTGTTGTCAAAATGAAAGCTGTCGCCCGCAGTTACATGTGGTGGCCCGGAATTGACGCTCAAATTGAACAGGTCTCAAAAACATGCCAGTCCTGTCAATTTACACAGAAAGCACCGGGACCAGCACCACTCCACCCATGGACCTGGCCTGGATCCCCGTGGCAGAGAATTCATGTTGACTTTGCTGGGCCGTTCCAAGGCCAAATGTTTATGGTGGTTGTAGACGCCCATTCGAAATGGCCTGAGGTACACCTTATGAGTTCCACTACAACGGCTAATACCATCCAGGTGCTCCGAGGGTTATTTAGTCGCTATGGGCTCCCTGAGGTGTTAGTGAGCGATAATGGTCCTCAGTTTACCTCACACGAGTTTGACACTTTTATGAAAGGCAATGGAGTAAAGCACATTCGCTCTGCACCATTTCATCCATCAACAAATGGTCTTGCAGAACGTTTTGTACAGACATTCAAGCAGTCACTGAAGCGTTCCACTGGAACCACTTCCATACAACACCGACTGGATGCCTTTCTACTCACGTACCGTAATACTCCACACTCTACAACGAAGGAGTCCCCGTCTATGCTTTTCATGCATTGCAAGCTGCGATCTCGATTGGACCTGCTGAAGCCTAGCGTGACATCAGAGGTAGAGAAAGCACAAGAGGCACAGTGTGCGTATCGAGGAATGCATGCAAAAGCCAGAACGTTCAAGGTGGGAGATCCAGTTCTTGTTCGGAATTACGGGAGAGGAGAGAAGAAGTGGATACCAGGGGTTGTTTCAGCTGAGACTGGCCCTGTATCCTATACCGTCGACATCGGCACATCACAGCACTGGAGGCGACACGCGGACCAGATGCTGGCCAGGGTTGTTGAATTGGATACCTCTACAGACGACGGTGGAGCTGCATCGTCGTGCATCTCAGCAGACCTGCCTGTGCTGGAAAAGACTGTTCCAAAACCAGTTACTCCGGTTCCTGTGGGTGACCCCTCACCATTACCCCAGGTAACCTCAGAGGGAAACACCACATCACCTCCAGAGACTGGTAAGAGATATCCTTCTCGTATTACTAGACCACCAGAGCGTTATGTTCCATAAACTTTGTTTAAGATACTTTTAAGAGACACATATTGGACATTTTTGAATAAGAGACCTTTTTTATGTGTTAGATGAGACAGTCACGTCTCACTAAAAGGGCAGAATAAACCCTTGACTGACTCAGGGGTTTGGGATCGTCTACTCCCAGCCTCAAGGCTAGTGTGTGTTTTTAAAATAATAAAAGTTGTTTGTTTTGTGTATCTTGGGGGTGGGTACAACATTTAGTGGGGAGGAGATGTGATGTATGGGAGTTGTATGAGTTGTATGAGTTGCATTTGCATATGCCACCCCATTGGTGGGCGCTGTACCCTGTGGCATTGCCAATAGTATAAGAGTGTGCTCATTGAACTGAACTAAAGTGTATGTGTGCGTATGCCTGAGTAAACGAGCAAGCTAATGACCTGCAGCCGTGTGTGTCTTTGTGTTTGTTCCTCCGAGTGGTAATCTAAAGTAGAAACCCACGGACATAACACTACACACCCCTGTTCAAATGCTAGGTTTTTGTGATGTAAAAAAATGAGACCAAGATTAAATCATTTCAAAACTTTTTCCACCATTAATGTGACCTATAACCTGTACAACCCAATTGAAAAACAAACTGAAATATTTTAAGGGGAAAAATAACAAAAATTAACAATAACTTGGTTGCATAAATATGCACACCCTTAACTAATACTTTGCTGCAGCACCTTTGGCTTTTATTACAGCACTCAGTCTTTTAGGGTAGGAGTCTATCAGCGTGGCACATCTTAATGTGACAATATTTGCCCACTCTTCTTTGCAAAAACCCTCCAAATCTGTCAGATTGCGAGGGCATCTCCTGTGCACAGCCCTCTTCCGATCACCCCACAGATGTTCGATCGGACCCAGGTCTGGATTCTGGCTGGGCCATTCCAAAACCTTAATCTTCTGGTGAAGCCATTCTTTTGTTGATTTGGATGTGTGCTTTGGGTCATTGTCTTGTTGAAAGGTAAAGTTCCTCTTCATCTTCAGCTTTCTAGCAGAAGCATGAAGGTTTTGTGCCAACACTCACTGATATTTGGAATTGACTGATATTTGGAACTGTTCATAATTCCCTCCACCTTGACTAAGGCCCCAGTTCCAGCTGAAGAAAAACAGCCCCCAAGCATGATGCTGCCACCACCATGCTTCACTGTAGGTTGGGTGTTCTTTTGGCAATGAGCAGCGTTGTGTTTGCACCAAATATAACTTTTGGAATTATGGCCAAAAAGTTCAGCCTTAGCTTCATCGAACCATGACACATTTTCCCACATGCGTTTTGTCATGTTCACTGTGTAACTTCACAGCGAACATATGAAATAGCAGCGAGCTCAAAATGCAAAGTAAGTAGCGTGTTTATTTACAATGGGTGAATGTATAGAATGTCCAAATCCAAATGCTGCCATGGCCGCTTCTGAAAGTAAAAGCTCATTCTGTTATCCTTCTCAAATAAGAAGTGATAAATGAAGAGGCAAGACCAGAATACGTATTGGTTCAGCCTTTGATCGCTGGTGCGAACTGAAGAATCATAAAGGTTTGAAAAGCCATACTGAGGTCGCCAATTTGTTACTGGACCGGTAAGCTAAGCTAACTAGTGTTTGCATAGCTTTCTATAACCTTCTATAGTTTGTCTATGAGATGTTTCTGTTATTAATATGACTGTGTGATGAGATCAACTGGTGTATGGCGATGTGATAGACCCCAGTAATTGCTCGCTAATCCTTTCCAAACAGTAATTTTTCCACCCTGGTCGAGTGTAGTTAAAATCCCCGCTAGCTTCAGTTAGCATTACCTTCTGATACTGTGAAGGAAGGAACTCCATTTTTTTCAACTGAACATTATGAGTTTTTAAAAATACATTAGTTTTACATTGTGTTTGATGATCTCCCACACACTTGTGGCCATTTATCAAAAGACGCACTCTTTGCCGTAATTTAATGTGGTCTACTTTCGCCGGAATCAAAATTTGCTACACTTAACGTTTTTGACGTTTAGAAAATAAATTGCTTTTGGATTGTGTTAGATGATCTTCCCCCAATTTATCCCCATTTACTGAAAGAAGCACTCTTTGCCCGAAATGTCGCTGTGTCAACGTATGTAAGTGGAGCTAATGATCGTTCAGGGGAACAGATCAGGTGGACCCTGACCAGGTGAGCACCCCGTGTGGACCCCGGTGTCCAATCTGTGCATGTACAAGTAAATTTTCAATCCAGTGATTTACAAACTGATTCAGAGCTTTTTAAAGCCTCATTAAGAACATTCTAGTCCCACATAGCTATTCTGTAAATTTCATTTGGGTGCAGCCAGCAGTGATGAGCAGCAGTGGTGGAGAATAAAAGCCTTTTGTAAGCAGAAACGGAGCCAAAACCTTCTCCGGGTCTGCTTAGTTGTCATCTTACATCTATATATGACTGGCGCCTAGCGGCTGCCCCGGCCTTGGATGCGCTCTGCAGAGCGTGCCCAAATGCCAAGTCACGTTTCGTTACCTTGTATTCATACATGTGTAATGACAATAAAGTTGAATCTCATCTCATCTCATCTCATCAAATACAGTCACAATGGCAAAGGGGAAGACACGTGACTACAAACTTAGTTGGTTGAACGGGAATGCCTAACGCGCTCCAAATAGGCAGAAGCGGAGAAAAAGGCACAAGGAAAGAGATACAACGTTGTTGGAGCAGAAGGGCTCTGAGGGAACAACATGATTCGGTCCAGGGGTAAACCAACAGAAGCAAGTCTGGATGTCCAAAGTTGACATTGCTTTAAGCTGCCACGCCAACTGGTCGTACTGCCACGCTATTTGTACAAAACCACTAACGATGGTGAGTTGCCCCAGCTGTGTGGCAAACAGGTGTATGAATGACTAGCAATCAGTGTGTGTGTGCATGTATGGGTGTGTGTGCATGCATGAGTGTGTGAGTGTGTATGTGCATGCATGAGTGTGTATGTGGTGATGAGAAGAATCCGGTGAATGTCTGGTAAGAGGAGGAGGCATGGCTGTAGGACTGTCAGAGAGCGAGGCTCAATCTGGCAGCTGGAAATAATAAGTACTAATCAAAACCTCCAGCCACAGGTCATGGACGGGGTAACGACCCCGAACATGACAGTGCGCCCCCTTCAAGGGGTGGACAAGAGACACCCACCGTACCATCAAAACAGAAAAACAACCCCCCCCCCCCCAAAAAGGCCCATACAACAACCCAGGGTGGGAGGTGGGGAAAACAGGTTGGGGGGATAGATCAAGAAAGGATAAACACCACAATACAACACAACAACACTCCCCAACCCCAAACTAATTAACCCACCCCACCCCCAAGAGTCCCACAGTTCAGGGGGCTGGCCAGAGTCCAAGGCCCAGCAGGTGGCCGCAAGTTCAGGGGGCCGGCCAAAATCCCAGGGCCAGCAGGCAGCCGGCAGAGCAGTATCAGGCAGCCTGCCAGGGCATACGGGCCACCCGGCAAGAGAATCATGTCTCTCGGGCGGCCTGCCCACACGATTAGGCCACCAGGACCGGAAGGGCAGATGAGGCGGTGGTCTACCCACCGGAAGGCTGAGAGGTGGGTGGCCAGACAGGGGAAGAGGAACCCCTGCAGTCGCTGGTGGTGGAAGGAAAAGAACCCCGACGGTGCCCAGCAGAAGGAGGAAGGACACCCACAGGGCCTCCAAAAGGAAAAGGAAGACCCCGGCATCCCAAACTGTCCAGTGGCACCCCTGGTGGTCCCGATGTAGGGCTGGGACTCTGTAGACTCTGTGGTGGACCCGGGCTGGGCCATGGATGCATCAGCAGTGGTCCTGGTCTGGTACAACGTTGCACCCATGATGGACCCCGACCGAGCCACGGTTGCACCCGCGATGGAGTCCAGCTGGACCCCTGCTGCACCCGCAGTGGGACCTGGCTGGGCCACTGCTGACCCCAACGCCATCTTGGCCATGGACCAGCCGACCCATATGAGCACCCATGCAAGGAGGCGATCAATCACAGGCACCCTGGACTGGTACTGGGTGCCCCCGACAACCTCCTCAGACAGAACCTCGGTGACCTCCGGTTGCGAGCCTGGATCCACGGACTCGTCCGGCGATGGAGGACTCTCTCTGGCAACTCTGGAAAAGGACTCAGAAGGAGAGGAGGAAGGGTCAGAGTTGCCGGCAGCGGCAGAGCCCGGCGAGGCGAGCTCGGGTGCAGCGTTTGGCTGCAGCCGGCTCTCTTCACCTAAAGCTAGGCAAAAATGCTCAATTATGGAAAAGAGAAAGACAAAAGAGAGCACTTGCCTTAGCTCAAGCTCTACCGCCGTCCAGCCCTCTGGCAAGCCGGGCAATGTCTCCTCAGGTTCGGCCTCCAAAAGGTTCCGCTCGGGTTCTGACTCTGCTGTGGTGACCTCCACAGCAGGTGTGATGGTCACTGCAGTCTTGATTCTCCCAGCTGCCATGATCCACACTGGTGACTCCTCTGGCATGGCGGCTGGGACCTGGTTCACCGTGGCTGCGGGAGGACACCCCTCCCGGACCTCTGGCTCCTCCTGATCCTGACTGCTCAGCTCCAGTTCCAGCAGGCACACAAAGGGGAGAGGAGAGAGGGCTGGTGAACAGTTTTTAACAGCAGCAGGCGGGGAGAGCTCAAGGGACTGCTTTCCCTGAGCCTCCCTACCGGGAATCAGGCAAGACATTTCATTATTAATGTGAGTCAAATGAAGACATACTTGCCTGTTCTCCCGGTTTTTGGTGTTGATTGCAGCTGCTGCTGTTCGAACGTCTTCACCCGTCTGTCTGGGAAAGGCGGTGCTTGGCTCCTCCGTAGAAGATATGGGAGCCGCCCCCCTCGTCACAGAAACGGGAGACCCCGGTGAGGAAAGCAGGCGCTCCACTGCTGCCGGTGAACAAACCGAGGAGGAAGACCTCACAGCGGACGCGGAGGGAGATCCTGCAGACAGGACTGCTCGGGACTGATGATCCGCTGCGGAGGTGACTGGGCTCGGTGTAGGAGCTGGAGCAGTTGGCGGGGCTGGATCATTCCTCCGGGATTCCGGGTGATGTCAATGTTGCCGACCTGGTGGACGCCATCTTGGAACGAGCAATGGAGGAGAGGAGAAAATGGCCACCGGCGGAGAAGAGCGTTTGTGTTTGGGCTTCTTCAGAGGTTTCCCTCCTTTGCCACCATTCTCGCATTGAAGCGCAGCTATCACAGAGATCCTCTCCCGACCCTCAGCGTGCTCCTGGAGCTGAGGGCACTGACGAGCTGCAGCTTCAGCGAGTCCCAGAAACCATGATACGTCTCTCGGGGTGGAATACAGGCGTGCCGTGGAGATCAGGCCATCCACCTCCATGAGTGCACAGCAGCATTCATACCCGAGACGCATTGGATAGCCGCGTCCTCTAGCTGCATCCATCCTGGGCCTCAAACCAGGTAAGGGCAAGACACAAAAATGAGTAACACGTTACCTACTGCTTGGGCTCTTTTGGGTGGCAGCTTACTGTCATGTTCACTGCGTAACTTCACAGCGAACATATGAAAAAGCAGCGAGCCCAAAACGCAGAGTAATTAACGTGTTTATTTACAATGGGTGAATGTATAATGTCCAAATACAGTCACAATGGCAAAGGGGAAGACACGCGGCTACAAACTTAGTTGGTTGAACGGGAATGCCTAACGCTCTCCAATTAGGCAGGAGCGGAGAAAAAGGCACAAGGAAAGACTTACAACAGTGCTGGAGCGGAAAGGCTCTGAGGGAACAACGCGATTCAGTCCAGGGGTAAACCAACAGAAGCGAGTCTGGATGTCCAAAGTTGACATTGCTTTAAGCTGCCACGCCGACTGGTTGTACTGCCACGCTATTTGTACAAAACCTCTAATGATGGTGAGTCGCCCCAGCCGTGTGGCAAACAGGTGTATGAATGAGTAGCAATCAGTGTGTGTGTGCATGTATGGGTGTGTGTGCGTGCATGAGTGTGTATGTGCATGCATGAGTGTGTATGTGGTGATGAGAAGAATCCGGTGAATGTCTGGTAAGAGGTGGAGACATGGCTATAGGACTGTCTAGGATTACTAGACTGCAGTAATCAAAACCTACAGCCACAGGTCATGGACGGGGTAACAACCCCGAACATGACACGCTTGAGAGATTTCAAATGGCTTGGCTGTTTTTCTTCATAAGATAAGGCTTCTGTCTTGCCCCCCTGTCACATGTATTAAACAGCCAGTACCTGCCAGAAATTCCTGCAGCTCCTTCAATGTTACTGTTGGCCTCTTGGCAGCCTCCCTGACCAGTTTTCTTCTCGTCTTTTCATCAATTTTGGAGGGACATCCAGTTCTTGGTAATGCCACTGTTGTGCCATATTTTATCCACTTGATGAAGACTATCTTCATTGTGTTCCATAGTATATTTAATGCCTTGGAAATTCTTTTGTACCCTTCTCCTGACCAGTACCCTTGAACAATGAGATCCCTCTGTTGCTTTGGAAGCTCTTTGCGAACTATGGCTTGTGCTGTAAGATGTGACTACAAAAATGTCACGAAAAGCCTACTAGAACAGCTGAACTTTATTTGGGGTTAATCAGAGGCATTTTAAATGGTGGCAGGTGTGTGCTGATGCCCATTTAACATTAGTTTGAATGTGATTGGTTAATTCTGAGCACAGCCACATCCACAGTTACAACAGGGTGTGCATATTTATGCAAGAAGGTTATTTAAGTTTTTTATTTTTTATTTTTCCCGTTAAATGATTTCAGTTTGTTTTTCAATTGGGTTGTACAAGTTATAGGTCACATTAATGGTGGAAAAAAGTTTTGAAATGATTTATCTTGGTCTAATTATTTTACATCACAAAAACCTGGCATTTGAACAGGGGTGTGTAGACTTCTTATATCCACTGTATATATGAGTTTTATTTTTTGTATTGAATTACTGAAATAAATCAACTTTTTGATGACATTCTAATTTACTAAGATACACCTGTAAATAAACAAACAACTAAAGGTATAGAGACTGGTTATACTTTAATTTATTTAGAAGGTAAAGTTTTTGTTGTTTAATAAAGCAGTGTAGTTATTTGTGACATGTAACTGTTGTTCATTTTAAAGATTGTTTACAAAGTTATACCACATGCAATAAATTTCCTGTAAATGTTTTCTTGTTTTATATTATAGAGTTAGAAATTACTGTTTAATTTAGACCAGATGTTGCTTGAAGGAGCCCAGGTCTCTTCTTCACAATATGGAGTAATTTAACTTTTTAATTTTACACAGGTATTGGTATCAGTCTTGGCAGTTATCAGTCAAGATATCAGTGTTAGATTAATGGCCAAAAAAGCTGGATTGGTCCTTCCTACTCAAACACCTCTTTTTTTCTGCATTTGTTATTGGAGTTGACATCTGAAAGGGATGTATGCACCTTTAAAAAAGGTGCTACATATGCAGCAGATGACACTAGCAGTCATCTGCTGCAACCCTGCCGCCAGTCGCAACAGATGGCTGCCTCTCCTTGAGTCTGGTTCTTCTTCTTCTTCTTTGAGATTTGATTGGCGGTTGGCAACCAGCTTACAGGTGCATTACCGCCACACACTCTATATATGTCTGTCTGTCTGTTTTTCCTGGTTCTGCTGGAGCTTTCTTCCTTTTAAAAGGGTTTTTTCCCCTCTCCACCATCACCAAGTGCTTGCTCACAGGAGATTTGCCTTGGGATGACTTTTGTTATGACTAGGTGCTATACAACTAAAGTTGAACTGAACTGAATTGTTGGGGCCTTTCTGCAATTTTGGCATATTCCCTACAGTTTGAAAGTGCTATGAGACAACTGTTGTTGTGAAATGGCGCCATATATGGTGTTTTCAGGCAGCTCGATGGTGCAGTGGTTAGCACAGTGGTAGCACAGCAAGAAGATTATGAAATCGATCCCACCCCTGACAATCGTGGGCTCGATTCCACCCCTGACCATCAGTGACCCTTCTGTGTGGAGTTTGCATGTTCTCCCCGTGTCTGCGTGGGTTTACTCTGGGTATTCTGGTTTCCTCCCACAGGCCAAAAACATGCAGGTTATGTCACGATCTGAGCATGGGGGGATTCCACCGGGCTCAGTCTTTTTGCCTTTTTTCATATTTGTATAGTGTTGTAGTTTTGAGTTGCAATTCCTGTTATTTTATTTTTGGTTGATTTGTCACATTCTGTATTGCTTCTTAGTATGATTTATTTTCCTGTTTACGTTCATTATAGTTTTGTATTTACATTTTTGAGGTTACTTGTCTTTATTTGCCATCTCATTATATTTTTATTCTGTTGTGTTCTCCCTCTGGGTTGACAGCTGTCAGTGGCGCTTCCGGGTTTTTGCTCCGTGTGGGCGGTGTCCCTGTCAGCTGTCAGCCCGTTCTCTCAACTCTCATTGCTCCCAGCTGGTCCAAATTGTAATCTTTGCTATCTCCTGCCTGCTCATGTGACCCACACCTGTTATCATTTGTTTCATTTGTGTCCAGCCTTATTTAAGAGCGGTTATGTTCATTCCCCTTTGCCGGAGTCTTGAGTTTCTTTTCCTTCGTCTCCACCAGAACCCAGCCCTTGTTCTGGTGTGTTAAACCTGCAAGTTTGTGTGCTTGACAGTTTGGATTTTTGTGTTGGCGCACTGTTTTGGACTTTGTGTTTTGTTTCCTTAATAAATTTCACAAACTAGCAGTTCAGCGCGTGGGTCTCTCCCCTATGCCCTGAGGGGCATTTATGACAGGTTAGGTTAATTGGAGACTCTAAAGTGGCCCGAGGTGTGAATGTGTGTGTGAATGGTGGTGAATGGTGCCGTATCGTGGCTGCCTCATCCATCCAGGTGGATGCCCTGAATTTCCCTCTGGGGATCAATACAGTATACAATATATATATATATATATATATATATATATATATATATATATACAGTATATATATACAGTATATATATATACAGTATATGTATATATATATATATACAGTGGGGTAAAAAAGTATTTAGTCAGCCGCCAATTGTGCAAGTTCTCCCACTTAAAAGATGAGAGAGGTCTCCAATTTTCATCATAGGTATACCTCAACTATGAGAGACAAAATGAGAAAAAAAAAAAATCCAGAAAATCACATTGAAGGATTTTTAACGAATTAATTGGTAAATTCCTCAGTAAGATAAGTATTTGGTCACCTACAAACAAGCAAGATTTCTGGCTCTCACAGACCTGTAACTTCTTCTTTAAGAGGCTCCTCTGTCCTCCACTCGTTACCTGTATTGAGACTCGTTACCTGAGACTCGCACCTGTTTGAACTCGTTATCAATATAAAAGACACCTGTCCACAACCTCAAACAGTCAGACTCCAAACTCCACTATGGCCAAGACCAAAGAGCTGTCAAAGGACACCAGAAACAAAATTGTAGACCTGCACCAGGCTGGGAAGACTGAATCTGCAATAGGTAAGCAGCTTGGTGTGAAGAAATCAACTGTGGGAGCAATTATTAGAAAATGGAAGACATACAAGACCATTGATAATCTCCCTCAATCTGGGGATCCACGCAAGATCTCACCCCGTGGGGTCAAAATTATCATGAGAACGGTGAGCAAAAATCCCAGAACCACATGGGGGGACCTAGTGAATGACCTGCAGACAGCTGGGACCAAAGTAACAAAGGCTACATCAGAAACACACTACGCCACCAGGGACTCAAATCCTGCAGTGCCAGACTGTAACGGCAGCAGCTGTGTTTGTTTGATCCATGTGAGAAACATGGCAATTCTTGTGACTGTTGTAATTTCCCCGCTATATATGTCAACAGTGACATCCTTTCTAGTATTTGACCTTTGGTTGTACAGCAATGCCTCCCAAAGATTTGTTTTGGCAGGTATATATACTCACAGCCTGGCTCTGTGTGCCAGTCAAAAGTTGTTTACTTTGTGTCTGGGGGAACCCCCAACATGGAAATGACCTTTGACCTCTGGGGAATCCCTTGGGAATTCCCTACCTTTTTTTTATTTATTCCCTCCATATTTTCTTTTAAAAACCTAGGTTTGGAAATTTGTCCTTTGAGATTTAAAAATTATTGAAATAATTTGTCATCAAAAATACATGAGGTATAAGCATTATTCACAACAGGAAGTAGACAATTTGAGACTTCCTGCCCAGCAAAATATGACAACGGACGGATTGAGCATGGCTGGCTAAGACAAAGATCCAAAGCCATCCAGCTGCTTACCTCAGCCCAGACAAAATGTGAGAGCCTGCAAGGAATTTCTGCCCTCGGAAGGCTGCGACCCGGCAAAGTGGTTAGTGAAATGTTTAACTCTGTTGAAGCTTAATGATGGTTGTTTGAATATGCACATGTCCAAAGAATAGAAACTTTTTGTGTGTGTTTTTAATATGAAAATCTGATGTGCACAAGCCATACAATTTTAAATGTGGATTTGATAATCTGTTGTATTTGTTTACAGTAAATGCTGCATAATTTTTGCTGGTAGCTTTCTTGCAACAACTCAGTAAACCTAAAAAATCTATCAATTTGAGATCATAAATGTTTACATTTGTGTGTATGCAGTATGATTTAATTTCTGTAATACTAGAATTTTGTGTCCACAGCTAAAATAATGTTTCTTGTGTTTGATATGTTTCAGTCTTTACGGTGTTTGATGCATTAAAGTCAAAAGCAAGGACATTAAAGATGTGTCAAACATCAGTTATTGCACACCAAAATGCAGCTCATAATCCGGGGCCGGAACACAGACGTGTCCCCCTGCTTAAGCTAGTACATGTCCAGGCCCGTCTGAAGTTTGCTAGAGAGCATTTGGATGATCCAGAAGAGGATTGGGAGAATGTCATATGGTCAGATGAAACCAAAATAGAACTTTTTGGTAAAAACTCAACTTGTCGTGTTTGGAGGAGAAAGAACACCATACCTACTGTGAAGCATGGGGGTGGAAACATCATACTTTGGGGCTGTTTTTCTGCAAAGGGACCAGGACGACAGATCCGTGTAAAGGAAAGAATGAATGGGGCCATGTATCGTGAGATTTTGAGTGAAAACCTCCTTCCACCAGCAAGGGCATTGAAGATGAAACGTGGCTGGGTCTTTCAGCATGACAATGATCCCAAACACACCGCCCGGGCAACGAAGAAGTGGCTTCGTAAGAAGCATTTCAAGGTCCTGGAGTGGCCTAGCCAGTCTCCAGATCTCAACCCCATAGAAAATCTTTGGAGGGAGTTGAAAGTCTGTGTTGCCCAGCGACAGCCCCAAAACATCACTGCTCTAGAGGAGATCTGCATGGAGGAATGGGCCAAAATACCAGCAACAGTGTGTGAAAACCTTGTGAAGACTTACAGAAAACGTTTGACTTCTGTGATTGCCAACAAAGGGTATATAACAAAGTATTGAGATGAACTTTTGTTATTGACCAAATACTTATTTTAAGATAAGATAAGATAAGCCTTTATTAGTCCCACAATGGGGAAATTCCAGGATTGCAACAGCACAGGGATAGCAACACTCAGAGCAACAATCAGAAGGCAAGAAAAAAAACAAGCAAGCAAGAGCAGCTAATATACATATGTACATATTACTATAAAATATATATATACACACACAGAGACACACAGTGCAGAGCATTGTAGCTGGATGGAATAAATATATGAATATATAAACACACAGTGCGGAGCATTGTAGCTAGATGGAATAAATATGTAAATATATAAACACCCACAGTACGGAGCATTGCAGCTAGGTGGAATAAATATGTAAATATATAAACACACACAGTGCGGAGCAATGTAGCTAGATGGAATAATATGTAGACATATAAACACACACAGTGCGGAGCATTGTAGCTAGATGGAATAAATATATAGATATATAAATATAAACACACCCAGTGCGGAGCATTGTAGCTAGATGGAATAAATATGTAAATATATAAACACACACAGTGCAGAGCATTGTTGCTAGATGGGATGAAACAGCATAACCGTCTACTTAGTTATCCTACATGGTATGATTATGTGCCCATACATATTCTCACCCTCCATAGCGACCTGTATTTTCCTAGTTGTATGCCGGAGGGGACCATTGTGTAAGTCTATTGCATCTTTTGCATTCAAAAAACTATTAGTTTGTTACATCTTTTTGCTATCTCTGCAAGCAGCCCTGCTTAGGTTGTACAGTCTGACAGCCGTTGGTAGGAAGGACCTGCGAAACCTCTCGGTTGTGCACCTGGGATGATGTAGTCTGCTGCTAAATGAGCTCCTCAGTGCATCCAGTATGTCCTGCATAGGGTGGAACTCGGACTCCAGCAGAGATGACAGTTTAGCCACCGTCCTTCTCTCTCCTATCTCCTCCATCGGATCAAGGCGCTGCCCCAGGACAGAGCTAGCTTTCTTAATCAGTTTGTTCAGTCTCTTCCTATCGGCTGCAGTGATGCCACTGCCCCAGCAGACCACTCCAAAAGTGATGGCTGATGCCACCACCGTGTCATAGAATGTCTTCAGCAGCGCCCCTTGTACACCAAAAGACCTGAGTCTCCTCAGCAGGAACAGCCTGCGCTGTCCCTTCTTGTAGAGTGCGTCAGTATTGTGTGACCAGTCTAGTTTATTGTTCAGATGAACACCCAGGTACTTATAGGATGTCACCATCTCGATGTCCGAGGAATTTACCAATTAATTCATTAAAAATCCTTCAATGTGATTTTCTGGATTTTTTTTTCTTATTTTGTCTCTCATAGTTGAGGTATACCTATAATGAAAATTGGAGACCTCTCTCATCTTTTAAGTGGGAGAACTTGCACAATTGGTGGCTGACTAAATACTTTTTTACCCCACTGTGTATATATATATATATAAACTTGAACTGAATACTTCTTGAGAACTTTTTATACATCTGTACTGAAGACTTGTTTGTGGAATGAGGAGTTGTCTACATTTGCCACATGTGTGACATACTTTAAATGATGTAAGATTGGTGTAGTTTTTATTACTACTCATAACAGTTCCCTATGTAATTCCATAAGATCTGGGTGTCATGGGTTGCCTCCGGCAGACAGGAAAGATCGACTGAAAGGCTGTTGCAACAGCCTTTTTTTTTTATCTTCCTTCTTCTTTCTACACCTTTCACTCTGTATATATATCACGGACGCACGGATCGCCCCGGGGGTCTCCCGGGTCGGCGGACGGAGCCACGGTTTGCAGCGGGAGACGTTACAGCGGGGAGGAGCTAGTGCTAGCTAGCACTTGGCCGCCGCCCGGTGCTAATGGGAAACTCGACATACCGGGAGCTGTAGCGAAAACGAAGCGGGTGCCGGGCTGGAGTTTAGGCGGCGTGAAAGAAATATAAGACAGAATAATAAAGAGCGATGGCAAGAACCAAGCAGACCGCCCGTAAAATCTACTGGAGGAAGAAGCCCCCCAGGAGACAGCTAGCCACAGGGCTGCTCGGAGAGGCGCTCTGGCCACCGGCAGAGTGAAGAGGCCTCGCCGTCACAGGCCCGTGGCTCTGAGAGAGATCCGTCGCTACCAGAAATCCACGGAGCTGCTCATCCGTAAGCTGCCCGTCCAGCGCCTGGTGAGGGAGATCACTCAGGATTTCAAGACCGTCCTTCATTTCCTGAGCTTCGCCGTCATGGCTCTGCAGGAGACCAGCGAGACCCACCTGGTGGTCTCTTCTTCGCTAAGGGGGTCACCATCATGCCCAAAGACTTCCAGCTGGCCCGCTGCATCCGCGGAGAGAGAGCTTAGACTTTCTGCTGCACATCCACCAGCCATAATGCTCTGCACTGTGTGTCTATATATATACATTTATAGTAATATGGACATATGTTTACTAGATGTTGTTTTTTTCTTGCCTTCTGATTGTTGCTCTGAGTGTTGCTGTCCCTATGCTGTTGCAATCCTGGAATTTCCCCATTGTGGGACTAATAAAGGCTTATCTTATCTTATCTTAAATTTATTCCAGGAAACCAAACATACACAGACTTCGGTAGCAAACTAATATGATGAACTAGCATGGGGTCCAGAGGTATGACCCATATCTAAACCACAATGTCCCGACACCAGACAACAGAAAAGAACCACTAATAATGGTAAGTGTAAACTAAGGATTACGTAAAACAGCTAGGACTAATCAGGGGCTGAACAAACACACATGAGAGGCCATAAACAGGGAAATAACAAGGGGAACATAGGAGCTAAACTAGAAACAGAATAAATACAAGCACTAACAGAACAGAACAAAAACAGTGCAGTGAGCCCAAAAAACAAAAGGCGTGGACAAGGTCACCGACTCTGTCCAGATCATGACACTGGGATGGTGTTTTAAGTGTGTGCTCATTTAAAGATCAATATAAGACATACTCCAAGACAGAAAGTGTTTGTTTGGTGTGTCAGAGAATGTAAAAGAGCACTTGTCCTTTGCCAAGATTATCTATCCACCTTACAGGTGTCAAGGTACTGATGCACAGGTGGGACCTGGGTTGTTATGATTCTACGTGCACTTTTACGCAGCGCACGGAGGAAGGAATGAAAAACCCAACTGCAAGAGTAGAACATGCACTTTATTGACAAAAAAACCCAAAATAACCAGTCCAGCTTACAGTCACGATAATAATCAGAGAGTTGAAATGATGAGGATGAGGCCACCAGACATACAGGGATGCCACCCGGATGCTCAGCAGCCTGGGGAAGGGAATGCCTAGTGCCGCCGAGGCAGTCGGCACGAAAAGAAAGGCAACCTGCACTTTTGGCTTGAGCAATCTGGGGCTGTCCATGCAGTCCGGTGGATGAGGGTGATCAGGAACAGCCGCTAACGCCCAAGAGGTAAACAATCTTGTGACGCCAGAGAAGACAACAACGTCGGGCTGAACGTAAACGTAGGTAATAATAACTAACACACACGGAGGGACATGCTGTCGTGTAAGAAGATGAATGTTCCGACGGTCTCTTCCTACTACCCCAGCGTTTAAGTACTAATAATACTAACACGGGAAGGGACCACCGGTGTGAGAATGTGTGGGCTGAACAATAATTAACACCATGTGTGTATGAGTGAGTATCTGAGCGTATGAATGGAATTGAATGAAGTGTGTGCATGTATGTGTGTGAAACACCCATAATACAGAACAGCTGGTGATACTGACAGGAGGAGGAGGCATGCCCGAGCTGTCAGGGAGCGAGGACCCAAAGGACTCCCTGAAGTGCCTGATGGAAAATAGGGCAAAACTAACCATGGGTCTGAACTGGATTTGGAACCACCAAATCCAGGTTCATGACGCTGGGCTACCCTGTAGAGACTGTATGATATAATTCCTGAAGTACATTTTGCAGCAATGGTATTGGGCCAGTAATTAAAGTTCTATCAGCATCCCTAACTATGATATTGCTACATTTAATAGTCACTGACTGCTGCTTAATCAGACATATAGAGGCCACTGTGCCATTTATATTATTATATATAATATATAATCATCTTATATTATCATGCAGTCACACTTCATTGTCTCACCTCTTCTTTGAAGAGACGAGCCTGTTCTTCACAGCCAATTAAATTCTGGACAAACCTGAATACCTGCAGCAAAGACACATCATATGTCAACTAATCTTGACATTGGAAAATAAAGGGAAAAACCCATGAAGGTAAGCTATGACATCTACTCACCTCTTCAACGCTCCATCCTGCCACCTGACTGGCGTGAATGCCCTGAACGCCGGGCAGCAGCTTACAGTGCTGCTCCCAACACAGAGACAAAGTCCGCTCTGACTGACTGCTCAGAGCTGACATGAACAGTGATGGATACACGTCCTCTGAGGACAAGCCTGTGGACACACAAGCATAAAGACACAGTATTAGTGCAGAAGAGCAGCCCTCACAGCTGAGTGGGCTGACCTGTCCTTTCCTACCTAAAATTTTGAATAAAATATCACCTCTTGAAGACACTGGTTGGAGGTAAAACCTGCAGGATCTTCACCGTCCATGCCACATGGTTGGAGATCCCTGCCTTAAAGGTACGCCTTTTAAATGTTAGTACAAGTTTAATTTTGGTTTACAACACCTGAAGGCAGAAATTTTGATTTGACGTGACAATTTTTAGCCCTGCTTGTAAAACAGCTCTATTTTTACAAATGAGTCAGATTACATAACAGGAGGGGGATGTCTGTGTCAGCTCTCTGTACAGCAGCGGTGGTAGTAATTACTGTGTTTGTGGAGGTCATGCCAACCTTCAGGTCATCCCAACATTTGGTCTTTAATTTTACCAAACTGAAACTTTACCTTCAACAGAGAGGATCTGCTTCAAGAGTATCAGCTGATTACAGCTGCTCTTGCTGACCTCCAGCTTTTTCTTCACTTCAAGTTATTGTAATTTCAGCATAATTTATAACAGCAGTCTGAGGGAAGTGTAATATCTCCCCCTCTGTTTTGTTATTGAAGGAGAGTAGTTTTCAATTCTTCTATATAATTATTGGGGCAGAACCAAATTATGAAATGTTTATCATTCATGAATATACAACAAAAAAAATAGTTGTATACAACCCATAGTTGTAGGTCAGAATCCCAAGATCAACCAGTGTAGCAAGCTTGGTGACCCTAGGTTTCTTTGCTGTTGAGATATAGTTTATGGCATTTTGACATTGACTTATGACCTTGTGATCCCAAAACTATAGTCACAGTTCAGGGTCGCAGGGTGAAACAAGTTTGGGGATCCCAGCTTTACTAATTGTACAAACCTCAATTCCAATGAAGTTGAAACTGTCACGCCGCGCCATTCATCAGCGGCGCCACCTGCTCACGCACCTGCTACTCGTCAGCGGCGAAGGATAAAAGCCGCCTCGCCCTGAGCGTCGGCCTGAAGCCGTAGACTTCGTTTCCTTTGCATGGACTTCTACCACATTCTCTTCAGCATCCTCTTTACCGGTAAGAAGTTCACTTACCTCATCTCTCCAGTCTGCTCCCCTGTGCACAGGTGGATTCCTCGGCGGCGGACAATCCCGTCCCTCGTCTCTCCTCGCTGCTGCACCGAGCCCTGCAGGTGGCTGTCTCCCGGGCTTCCATCCTTGAAGCGCCAGTCATCTGCCCAAACAAGTAAGCTTCTCTCCCTCGCCTATTCTCCTCCCGTGTTGGTGTGTGCTCATCACCCTGTGTCTGATTTCTCCCATAGGGTTGCCGGCTGAACGGTCTCCTGCCTCTGGGTCCGAAGCAGACGCCCCCACCAACACATTAACATTCTGCAGACACGCACCCAAACATCCCTGTTGTTAATAAACAGTTTGAACTACTCTGAGCCTGTGTGTGTGCGTCTCCTGAGCCGAACGTTATGTCAGTACGGCTTCAGCAGAGCGGCTCGGCGGACGGCGGGCTCGCACACCGGTTTACCATCCTCGAGGCTCGGGTGGATCAGATTGTTTATCAGCAACAGGTGGTTCTTAACCAATTATTAGAACTGACTAACCGATTGAACCGCTTGGACCCCCAACAGCCGTTCCTCCCGACTCGCCAGGGTGGCGCGGCTCCTGCTGTTCCAGCGGCCGTCCAGCCGGCTCCAGTGGCACCGGTTCGGCTCACGCCGATTCCGACCCCCGCCCGCTTTAGCGGTAAGCTCGGCGGAGCGCGGGGGTTTATTATGCAGTGTGAGTCCGTGTTCCACCGTGTGCCCGGAGATTTTCCCTCGGATCACAGCCGAATTGGTTACATAGGGAATCTTCTGGAGGGGCGTGCGTTAACTTGGACCTACGCCGTAATGGCGAGGCCCAGTTATGCCACCCTCACCTATGACCAATTCGTGAGGCGCTTTCTGGAGGTCTTTGACCACTCACAAACCGAAACGGTCCAGGTCGATCGGCTTCTCGCTCTCCAGCAGGGAAGCCGGTCGGCAGCGGACTACGCGGTCGACTTCCGGGTAGCGGCGGAGGAATTGGGCTGGGAGGAACGCTCCCTCTGTGGCCTGTTCCTCCGCAGCCTCAATAGTGATCTGAGGGATGAACTGGCTGGTCGGGATATCCCTGGGACGCTAGCGGAGCTGACGTCCTTAGCGATAAGTTTGGATAACAGGCTGCGCGAGCGCTCCTCGGGGCGGAGGTCTTCTTCTTCTCGCCCTCGTGGAGCCTCGCCGCACCTGTTCCAAGCTCGCCCCCTGGCGGCGCCGCCAGCATCGCGCCCCGAGGAGTCGGAGCCGATGGTGACGGGCTGGACTAAACTTTCCCCTGTGGAGAAACAACGCCGCCGTGAGTTGGGCCTCTGCATGTATTGCGGAGGCGACCAACACACCGTGGAGTGTTGCCCACGGAAAGCCAGTCGGTGGGGTCCGCGAGTCACTGTTGGAAGCCTCGCGGATGTCAATCGGTTAGGATCACTGACTCAATTGAAGCTGCCCATCCGTTTCTGCCATAACCCTACTGGGCACCTCACCCACGCACTGGTGGATTCGGGCGCAGAAGGCAGCTTCATTTCACAAAGCCTGGCAACCCGATTGGGCATCCGCTGCCAGGCACTCAATACTCCCATCTCCCTAATCCACCTCTCCCGTGCCACCCTCGGGAGAGTGACACATCAAACTGTTCCCCTACCGGTCATCATCTCGGGAAACCACCGGGAGGAAATGACCTTTTACGTCCTTCCCAACTCTGTGTCGCCCGTCATCCTGGGGTATCCCTGGCTCCGCCTTCACAATCCGGTCCTGGATTGGAAATCAGCTGGGATCTCGGCATGGAGTACGTTCTGTATGGGCACCTGCCTTCAGTCCGCTGCCTGCTCTCCGTCCGCTCCTCCCCCTGCGACGGACGCTGCACCCCCGGACCTGTCTCTGGTGCCCCCAGAATTTCACGACCTGGGTATGGTGTTCAGCAAAGCGAAAGCTATGTCTCTTCCCCCTCATCGGCCCTATGACTGCGCCATCAACCTCCGCCAGGGGGCTCCCTTACCTTCTGGTCGCCTTTATAGCCTGTCTGCGCCGGAGAAGGAGACGATGAACGCCTACCTGAAGGAATCTTTAAGTGCTGGGATTATCCGCCCATCATCGTCACCCGTGGGGGCAGGGTTCTTCTTCGTGGGGAAAAAGGATGGGTCCCTCCGCCCTTGTATCGACTACCGGGCCCTCAATAATATCACGGAGAAGGACCGTTACACCCTGCCTCTCATGGACACTGCTTTCCACTCCCTCCAGGGGGCGACCTGGTTCACCAAGCTGGACCTACGCAGCGCTTACCACCTCGTCCGGATCCGGGAGGGAGATGAGTGGAAAACGGCCTTCCGTACCCCGAACGGCCACTTTGAATATCTGGTGATGCCGTTCGGGTTGACCAACGCTCCTGCAGTCTTCCAGCGCCTCATAAATGACGTCCTCCGGGACTTCATTGGCCTTTTTGTGTTCGTCTACCTGGACGATATTCTCATCTTCTCCAAGTCCAGGGATGAGCACCAGGTCCACGTGAGGCGGGTCCTCCAAAGGCTGCTGGAGAACCGTCTGTACGTTAAGGCAGAAAAGTGTGAATTTTACGCCAGGAGCACGTCCTTCCTGGGGTTCATCATCGCCCACGATAGGGTGCTCCCCGACCCAGAGAAGGTAAAGGCGGTGGTGGAATGGCCCACACCTGCATCCCGGAAACAGGTGCAGCAATTTGTTGGCTTCGCCAATTTCTACCGCCGCTTTGTCCCCAACTTCAGTGCCATCGTGGGACCACTGACCCGCCTCACGTCCCCGAAGGTCCCGTTCCGGTGGACCGAAGAGGTCGCTGCCGCCTTTGAGGCGCTGAAGGCGGAATTCTCCTCCTCCCGGGTCCTTCGCCAGGTCGACCCCGCGCTGCAGTGCATTGTAGAGGTAGACGCCTCGGACACGGGAGTGGGAGCAGTGCTGTCCCAGCGGTCACCGGACGATGGCGCCAAGCGACCGTGCGCCTTCTTCTCCCGGCGCTTGTCCCCGGCGGAGAGAAACTACGATGTGGGGGACAGAGAGCTCTTGGCCATCAAGCTCGCCCTGCAGGAGTGGCGCCACTGGTTGGAGGGGGCAAGCCTGCCGTTTGTGGTCCTCACGGACCACAAGAACTTGGAATACTTACGATCTGCCAAGCGCCTGAACGCCCGCCAGGCGCGCTGGTCCCCGTTCTTCGCCAGGTTCCAATTTTCCATCACCTTCAG
Organism: Pholidichthys leucotaenia; assembly: GCA_020510985.1. NCBI lineage: Eukaryota > Metazoa > Chordata > Actinopteri > Cichliformes > Pholidichthyidae > Pholidichthys > Pholidichthys leucotaenia. The sequence goes on along the minus strand of CM035843.1, from coordinate 355,881,184 downwards.
GCCTGGCTCTAAGAACGTCCTGCCTGACGCCCTCTCCAGGCAGTTCGCCCCCGTGGAGTCGGAGGAGGCGCCCCACTCCATCCTGCCCAGGTCGTGCGTCGTGGGAGCCATCTCGTGGGACATTGAGAGCAAGATCCGGAAGGCACAGCAGGTGGAACCTGACCCTGGCGGCGGGCCGGAGGGGAGGCTGTTCGTGCCATCCGCGGTCCGAGGAGAGGTCATCCACTGGCTCCACACCTCCAAGCTCACCTGTCACCCTGGCACCTCCCGGATGATAGATCTCCTCCAACGGTCCTTTTGGTGGCCAGGCCTGCGGAGGGATGCAGCCCGCTACGCCCGGGCTTGCCCAATCTGTGCCACCTGCAAATCGGGAAATGCCCCTCCAGCGGGTCTGCTCCAGCCCCTGCCCGTCCCTGGCAGGCCCTGGTCGCACATCGCTCTGGATTTCGTCACCGGACTCCCCATCTCCAACTCCTATGACACCATCCTGACCATCGTGGACCGCTTCTCCAAGGCCGTGCACTTCATCCCCCTGCGAGGCCTCCCTACTGCCCTGGAGACGGCGGACCTCCTCGTCCAACACGTGGTCAGGCTGCATGGGATTCCGGTGGACGTGGTCTCGGACCGGGGCCCCCAGTTTTCATCTGAGGTTTGGAGGTCATTCTGCAACGCCATCGGAGCCAAGGTGAGCCTCTCCTCCGGCCATCACCCCCAATCCAACGGGCAGTGTGAGAGGACCAACCAGGAGCTGGAGGCTGCGCTCCGCTGTGTGTCCAGATCCAAACCCGCGTCCTGGAGCAACCATCTTGCCTGGGTTGAATATGCCCACAACACCGCTCGCTCTTCTGCTACAGGGATGTCCCCCTTCAAAGCGTCCCTGGGTTACGACCCCCCGCTGTTTCCGGAGCAGGAGAGTGAGGTAACTGTCCCGTCAGTTAGGGCCCATCTCAGGCAGTTCCGCTCCACCTGGGCTGCCGCGCGCCATGCGCTATTACGCACAGCGGAGCGCAACAGGACTGTGGCGGACCGGCGTAGGAGACCTGCCCCGGCGTACAGAGTTGGGCAGCTTGTTTACATTTCCACCCAGGACGTCACTCTAAAAGGCGAGAGGAGAAAGCTGGCACAGCGCTTCATGGGTCCCTACCCCATCACCCGGATCATCAACCCGGTGGCTGTGCGCGTGGCTATTCCCCCCTCCCTCCGCATTCATCCTACTTTCCACGTGTCGAAGGTGAAACTGGCGGTTTCTGACCCCCTTTGCCCTCCTCCTGCAGCGCAACCCGCGCCCCGGATGATTGGTGGCCATCCGGCCTGGTCCGCTTCCTCCATCCTGGACTCCCGGCGCCGGGGTCGTGGGTTGCAATACTTGGTGGACTGGGAGGGCTATGGGCCCGAGCATCGACAGTGGGTGCCCCCGTCGTTTGTGTTGGACCCATCGCTCATCGCGGACTTCCACCGAGCGCACCCGGATAAGCCATCGCCAGGAGGCGCTGCTAGAGGGGGGAGTACTGTCACGCCGCGCCATTCATCAGCGGCGCCACCTGCTCACGCACCTGCTACTCGTCAGCGGCGAAGGATAAAAGCCGCCTCGCCCTGAGCGTCGGCCTGAAGCCGTAGACTTCGTTTCCTTTGCATGGACTTCTACCACATTCTCTTCAGCATCCTCTTTACCGGTAAGAAGTTCACTTACCTCATCTCTCCAGTCTGCTCCCCTGTGCACAGGTGGATTCCTCGGCGGCGGACAATCCCGTCCCTCGTCTCTCCTCGCTGCTGCACCGAGCCCTGCAGGTGGCTGTCTCCCGGGCTTCCATCCTTGAAGCGCCAGTCATCTGCCCAAACAAGTAAGCTTCTCTCCCTCGCCTATTCTCCTCCCGTGTTGGTGTGTGCTCATCACCCTGTGTCTGATTTCTCCCATAGGGTTGCCGGCTGAACGGTCTCCTGCCTCTGGGTCCGAAGCAGACGCCCCCACCAACACATTAACATTCTGCAGACACGCACCCAAACATCCCTGTTGTTAATAAACAGTTTGAACTACTCTGAGCCTGTGTGTGTGCGTCTCCTGAGCCGAACGTTATGTCAGAAACATTGTGTAAAATGTAAATAATTACAGAATATAATGATGTGCAAATTCCTTTCAGCTTATATTCAATTGAATAATGTTCAAAGTGCTAAACGTAGGTTTTTTTTTTACAAACATTGACTCATTTTGAATCTGATGCCTGCAACACATTCTTAAAAAGCTGAGACGGGTACGAAAAGACTGGCAAAGTTGAGGAATGCAAAAAAAAAAGCACCTTTTTGGAACATTCCATAGGTGAACAGGTTAACTGGAAACAGGTGAGTGGCATGATTGGGTACAAAAAAGAGCATCCTCAAAAGCATCAGTTGTTCACAAGCAAGGCTGGGGCGAAGTTTATCACTTTGTGAATAACTGTGGGCAAATAGTCCAACAGCTTTAAGAACAATGTTTCTCAATGTCCATCCATCCATCCATCCATCCATCCATCCATCCTCAACCGCTTAATCCTTTTGTGAGGAATTAAGGGATTTCATCATCTACAGTCCATGATATCATCAAAAGATTCAGAAGCTGGAGAAATTTCTGCATGTAAGCAGCAAGGCCAAAAACCAACACTTGAATGCCCATGACCTTCGATCCCTCAGGTGGCACTGCATTAAAAACTGACGTCAATCTGTAAAGGATATTACTACATGGACTCAAGAACACTTTGGAAAACCACTGTAAGTTAACACCATTTGTCGTTAGATCTCCAAGTGCAAGTTAAAACTCTACCATGCAAAGAGAAAGCCATATATCAACAACACACAGAAATGCCACCAATTGCTCTGGGACTGAGCTGAGACTGATGCAAAGTGGAAAAGTATGCTGTGGTCTGACGAATCCACATTTCAGTTTTTTGGGGGGAAATCATGGATGTTATGTCCTCCTGGCTAAAGAGGAAAAGAACATTCCATGCATCTGTAAGCTGGTTGCCAACTGCCAATCAAAACTAGAAGAAGAAGAAGAAGAAGAAGAATGCTGTTTGGTCGCGTCAGACTCTGCACCTGTCTGTATCCTTGCTCTGCCAACATTATTGAACTTTTACTTGCCTGTCGTGTGTGACCTCTGGTTGCCCTAGACCCTGCTATCTGCCTCCCACCTTGTTCCTCTGCTCGTCTGTTTACTACTGCTGTCTTTTGACCCCCCGCTAGCTCTTGGACTTTGGACCTTGCATCACGGACTTGGATTTGGATATTCCTGGATTTGTGCACATCAACACTCTCCACAAGTAAATCATCTTACCATCGTTTGTATATCACTGCTCCCTGCACCATCTCCTTTGCATTCAGACCTGGCTTGCCTGCCTCCAGCACTTTCCCCACAGCGTTCCTCACAGCACTTCTGCACTCTCACTGCTGACAACCAGCTCCCCAGCCGAGAGAACCTTCACCCTGTTCCAGCTGTTCACCTCGGAAGAGCCTGTTGCCAGATCCTTGTCACACATAATCATCACTATTATTGGATTGGTGGAGTGGTGGCCTTGTGGTACAGCACCTGTTCCTCAGCTGGGAGGTCATGGGTTCAAGCCCTGGCTGGGTCATATCAAAGACCATACAAAAATGGTGCTTCCCGCCCTCTAGTTTGGTGCTCAGCATAATAGAATGGAGGAAGGAAAAATTGTAACCCACGGACAACAGATGGAAATTAGCCACCGGCTACAATCTGGCAAGTTTACATTGATTGATATCAATGTTGATGAACATCACTCTATCATCATCATCATCACTCTATCACTTCACTCCATAAAAGCAAGAAATCTCTGTGTGTCTATCTGTGTGTGTGTCACGCTTCATATGACGTAATAGGACGGCCTATGGTCTCTGCCTGAACATCATAGGACGTCCTATGATCTCAGGCATCATAGGACGACAAATGTGTCTTTATGATGTCACATAAGACTACAGAGATCATAGGACGATTTGTCTTTATGATGTCACACATAGATTTTATCTCCCCCTCTCCCTCTCTCTCTCTTTCTCCCTCTTTCCCTCTCTCCCTCCCTGGTCTCTCTCTCTCTCCTCTCTTTCTCTCTCTCCCGCTCCCTCTCTCTTCCTCTTCATTCAGCAGCACCCAAGGATTTTGACAACATGACAAGCTCCAGGCCCTCCGCTGGGCCCCAATGCTGTGTCTGTCTGTCTGTGTGTCTGTCACACTTCATAGGACATCACAGGACGGCCTATCATGTCTGCCTGAACATCATAGGACGTCCTATGAACTCAGGCATCATAGGACGACAACACATAGACAAATGTGTCTTTATGATGTCATATAGACCATTTGTCTCTACGATTTTTATGATTCTGTCCATGAACTAGAATTATGACGCACCTATCCCTCAACCAGTGGTCTCAACGAAGAAGAAGACGACCCACTAGATGGAGAACAACAGAATGACGACAACTGCTGCACGTCAGAAAAGATGCCATGAAGATGAAACACCTCGGTTCCAGCAGTACAGTATATCGCACCCGTCTGAGACAGGAAGACACCCTTCACCAGCATAGGGTACGACAGACTTTAAAGCACGTTTCTAGGACATCATAGGATGGTCTATGATCTCTGCCTCATCATCATAGCGCGTCCTATGAACTCAGGCATCATAGGATGACTCACCATGCCTACATGACGGCAAATGTGTAACCTTGACGAATGCCAGTCTACACTACAAATGTGTAAAATGCCAAGCAAAGCGCTGATTTTCTCCGGGTGCTCTGGTTTCTTGGTTTCTACAGGCATGCACGGGCCTTCCTGAACAGGGTCGAAAGCCACTTTTTCAGGATCGTGCCCATGAACTGGAATTACGATGCACCTATCCCTCAACCAGTGGTCTGAACGAACAAGAAGAAGACCCACCAGATGGAGAGCAACTGAATGAGGAGAACTGCTGCACATCAGAAAGGATGCTATGAACATGAAACACCTCAGGTTCCACCAGTACACCGCAGGCATGGCTGTGAACAACACAGCCATCTGAGACAGGAGGAGGCTCTTCAGTGGTCTAAACGAAGAAGACCCACCAGATGATGTCTATATGACGGCACATAGAGCACATGACTCCCTACAAGACATATACAGTATATACAGTATAGACACATGTAAGCAACATAACACAGAACAGTGACAGGCAGGAGAAGAAGTAACAAGCAGGGGCAAACAGCCCCAGATGGCAGGGCATATTTTGTGTGATTTTTATGTTTTGCTGCATACAAAAGCCATCACATGTGATTGCCACTTAGTGCTGTGTTGCTATACCAACTGCCCTGTAACTGGCAAGAATTCTGTTCCAATGCATCCCCTCTATGGGCATGCACGGATTTCTACGGGCATGCACGGGTATGCACTAGTTATTGTAATAAAGATTAGTGTCTCTGTACTGTACTTACCGTCTCTTTCTTTGTTGCTTTTGGGTCTAAGCCAGCTAACCTTGTCACACAGTGGTAAACATAACCCTGTTCCAACTTCTTAGGAACATGTTACAAGCATCAAATTAAAAATGAGTGAAAATATATAAAAAAGCAAAGTGTATAATTTTTAACATTAAATATCTTGTCTGTGTGGTGTATTCAATTGAATATAGGTTGAAAAAGATTTGCCATTGTAATCTGTTTTTATTTACATTTTACACAATGTCCCAACTTCATATCGTCGGGCGGTGGAAGGAATACTTCGAGGATCTCCTCAATCCCACTGATACGCCTTCCACAGAGGAAGCAGGGTTTGGGGACGAGGGGGATGACTCGCCTATCACAGGGGCTGAGGTCGCCAAGGTGGTTAAAAATCTCCTTGGTGGCCGGGCCCCGGGGGTGGACGAGATTCGCCCCGAGTACCTCAAGGCCCTGGATGTTGTTGGGTTGTCATGGTTGACACGCCTCTGCAACATTGCGTGGAGGTCGGGGGCAGTGCCTTTGGCATGGCAAACCGGGGTGGTGGTTCCTCTCTTCAAAAAAGGGGACCGGAGGGTGTGCTCCAACTTTAGAGGGATCACACTCCTCAGCCTCCCTGGGAAGGTCTATGCCAAGGTACTGGAGAGGAGAGTCCGGCCGTTGGTCGAACCTCGGATTCAGGAGGAGCAATGTGGTTTTCGTCCTGGCCGTGGCACATCGGACCAGCTCTTTACCCTCTCGAGAATTCTTGAGGGTTCGTGGGAGTTTGCCCAACCAGTTTACATGTGTTTTGTGGACTTGGAGAAGGCATTTGACCGCGTCCCTCGTGGATTTTTGTGGGGGGTGCTTCGGGAGTATGGGGTATCGGGCTTGTTGTTACGAGCTATTCGGTCTCTGTACGACCGTTGTGAGAGTTTAGTTCGCATTGCCAACACTCGGTCAGAGTCATTCCCAGTGAGAGTTGGACTCCGCCAGGGCTGCCCTTTGTCACCGGTCCTGTTCATAATTTTTATGGACAGGATTTCTAGGCGCAGCCAGGGAATGGAGGGTGTCATGCTTGGTGACCACAGGATCTCATCTCTGTTGTTTGCAGATGATGTTGTCCTGTTGGCTTCATCCAGCAATGACCTACAGCTCTTGCTGGGACGGTTTGCCGCTGAGTGTGAAGCGGCTGGGATGAGAATCAGCACCTCCAAGTCCGAGTCCATGGTCCTCAGCCGGAAAAAGGTGGATTGTCCTCTCCGGGTTGGGGACAGGCTCCTGCCCCAAATGGAGGAGTTTAAGTATCTTGGGGTCTTGTTCACGAGTGAGGGGAAAATGGAGCGAGAGATCGACAGACGGATTGGAGCAGCATCTGCAGTGATGCGGACGTTGTACCGGTCTGTTGTGGTGAAGAGGGAGCTTAGTTCTAAGGCAAAGCTGTCGATTTACCAGTCAATCTACGTTCCTACTCTCACCTATGGTCACGAGCTTTGGGTAATGACCGAAAGAACGAGATCGCGGATACAAGCGGCTGAAATGAGCTTTCTCCGTAGGATTGCTGGACTCACCCTCAGAGATAGGGTGAGGAGCTCAGTCATCCGGGAGAGGCTCAGAGTAGAACCGCTGCTCCTCCACATTGAAAGGAGTCAGTTGAGGTGGTATGGGCATCTGATTAGGATGCCTCCTGGACGCCTCCCACTTGAGGTGTTTCAGGCACGTCCCACTGGGAGGAGACCCCGGGGCAGACCCAGGACTCGGTGGAGAGACTATGTCTCCCAGCTAGTCTGGGAACGCCTTGGTATCCCCTCTGAAGAGCTGGAGCAGGTGGCTGGGGAGAGGGAAGTCTGGGCTTCTCTGCTTGAACTGCTGCCTCCGCGACCCGGACCTCCGGAAAAGCGGTAGAAGATGGATGGATGGATGGATGGTCCCAACTTCATTGGAATTGGGGATTGTGTAGTAATAGTGCAAATGGAATGTTAACCTTGACTTTTGACCTTTTCACCACAAACCCATCGTCAGGTCAGGGTGTAAGCCATCCAAGATGTGTCTTAGACACAATTATAGCATCAGTTTAAAAAGCCTACATCATTTCTTTCAGTAGTTATCATGTTAACAAGACTTAAGGAAAAATGACCTCCGTCCTTGACCTCAAAGTATACAATACCTGCAAAAATCATCCGATCAGAGCCAAATTGCCATATGCACATCATCAGTGTATATCAAACCCTGGTACCAAGTTTTAAAACAACAGGAACAAAACTGTGGTGTGGTGATCCAAGCTGTGTGCTGTTTTCCCTCTTCACTCATTGTTTATTGTCCACAGCTGCAGTTTCACCCACACCTGCACTTCCTAATTAGCAGCCTTTAAATGGAAAGGGGTTCTCCACTCCTGCATGGAGACGTCTACGCATGCATGCAGTCCAGAGAACTCCTCTACGTTGTGTGCTGCCTCTCCCCTCTCCAGCTACGACCCCCGTCTCAGACTCGGCACTCAGTAAGCAGCCTCTCTGTTTGAACCTCACCCCTGCATTCTCCTCTGTTTGTCTTGGACTTACCTGTGCACAGGTGGACCTTCTCCCTGGCGGATGGGCACCCTTCTTCGTGGTGGACCTGGATCCTCCCCTTGGAGCTGGAGTTCCCTCACTTTCGTCATCACCCTGTAAGTGCACATAACTTATCAGACTGAAGTGTTCCCCTTCACCCCTCGGCCAAGGGTATCCTCCCTGCACAGAGCACTGTATATATCTGCACCAGCACTTCCTTCACCTTTGCGGGACCACAGCAACCTGGAAAGGACGTGGGCCACTGTTAGTTCCATCCCAGCCACTCAGCGCTCCGTAAGATTAGTATTAACTCCTCATTGCCCCACTGTGTGCTGCAAATTACTCATCACTCTCTCTCTCTCTCTCCCTTGCAGGGTTACCAGACTCTCCCCGCTCAAAACACACACTTGCACTCAATAAAATCATTGCAACTATAACGGAGTCTGTAGTGTGCTTCTGGGTCTATCTACTAAATCATGTCAGTACGTCTCTGTGTCAGCCAGACCCAGCAGACGGTGCTAACGCATGCCATTAGACATCATGGACGCTCGGTTAGACCAGCTTACATATCAGCAGCAGGTCATAGTGAATCAACTTACTCAAATAAACTTGCAGCTCAACCAGCTTAACGCTGCTTTGCCCCCCCAGGCCGGCTCCGGGGCGTCAGCTGCCCTGCCGCCTCCTTCTTCCCCGTCGGCGTGTCCTCATCGCTTAACGCCAGGTCCCACAACGACCCGCTTCAACGGTAAGCTGGGCAAGGCCCCAGGGTTCCTCCTTCAGTGCAGCCTAGTTTTCAGAAGGTCCCGGAGGATTTTCCCACTAATCATAGCCAGATCAGCTATGTAGTGAATCTGCTGGAGGGGCTGGCCTTAGCTTGGGCTTATGCTATTATGGGTTGCCCCGATTACCAAAACTACACTTATGACCGATTTGTGTCTGAATTCACTCAGGTGTTTGACCACTCTGACCGGGATAACATTCTCACCACCCGCCTTCTCAATCTCCGGCAGGGGGCCAGGTCGGTGGCCGACTACTCGGTGGATTTCCAGGTTGTCGCGGGGTGGGAGGATGCTTCTCTTTGCAGCATTTTCACGTGCAGCCTTAGCCGTAGTCTTTGTGATGAGCTGGCATGGTTAGACAAACCTTCCTCTTTACACGAGCTAATCTCCCTGGCCATCAACCTAGATAATTGCCTAAGGGAACGGTCCAATGAGCGCCGCCTCGCCAATCGCTCGGGCTCTCAATCGCGCTCTCTCACTCAGCCCCCCCTCCCAGCCCTCCCTTCTTCTGAACCCTCTGATACTGGGGAACTCATGCTGTTGGGCCGGTCTAGGTTGCCTCGTGCTGAACGACAACGCTGTCGTGATCTCGGGTTGTGCATGTATTGCGCCAGTTCTGAACATGAAGTTGCCCACTGTCCCGATCAGTCAAAAGGGGAGGTCAGTTCACCACAGTAGGGAGGCTAATGGATGTGGGCAAGTCTAAATCCTTTACGTGCCTTTTGTTGCCCATTCGTTTTGATCACTTTCACACTGAATTCTGCACCACTGCTCTCAATGATTCAGGTGCTGAACAAAGCTTTATTTCGGAGAGTCTGGCAACCCGGCTAAAGCTTCCGTGTCAGGACCTGGAAGTCCCATTAAATTTGGCAGCCGTTTCTGGGGAGCCACTCACTAGGGTCGCTAAAAAGACTGCTCCCATCTCTATATTGGTTTCCGGCAACCATCAAGAGCACTTGAGTTTTTTTGTTTTACCCATCTCTGCTTCACCTGTTATTTTAGGCTATCCCTGGTTAAGACTCCAAAACCCAGTTATTGATTGGCAGGCAGGGAGAATTACTTCATGGAGCACTTTCTGTTTAGCCGCCTGTATGCAGTCTGCAGCCTGTTCTCCCTCTGTTCCTATCAGCTCCTCACCTACCCATTTGCCCAACCTCACTCTGGTTCCTCCTGAATATCATGACCTTGCCTCAGTCTTCAGCAAGTCTAAGGCGCTTTCCCTACCCCCTCACTGCCCTTACGACTGCGCCAATAACCTCTTCCGGGGGCTATGTTGCCATCTAGTAGACTCTATAGTCTGTCTGCCCCGGAACGAGAGACGATGGATAATTATATCAAGGAATCGTTAAGTTCAGGTATTATCAGGCCTTCATCATTTGCGGTAGGGGTGGGGGGGTGGGCAAGAAGGACGGTTCTCTCCGACCCTACATTGACTTTAGGGAACTGAATAACATTACAGTGAAGTACAAGTGCACCTTGCTGCTCCTCAACTCCGCCTTCGCCATGCTTCAAGATGCCATTGTCTTCACCAAGTTGGACCTGCACAATCCCTACCATCTTATCCGGATTAAGGAGGGTGACGAGTGGAAGATGGGGTTCCATACACCTAGTGGTCACTTCGAGTACTTGGTGATGCCATTTGGGTTGACAAACGCACCAGCTGTTTTCCAACGGCTCATCAATGACATTCTGAGTTTTTGTGTACCTGGATGACATATTGATTTTCTCTCATTCCTTAGACGAGCATCAGGTGCACATTAGGATGGTCCTTCAGCGGCTGCTGGGAGAACCAGCTTTATGTCAAAGCAGAGAAGTGTGAATTCCATACACCCTCAACCACCTTCCTGGGGTTTGTCATTGCCCATAAGGAGATCTGGGCTGACCCAGGTAAGGTGAAGGTGGTCTTGGAGTGGCCTGTTCCCTCCTCCCGCAAACAATTACAGCAGTTTTGGGGGTTTGCCAATTTCTATTGACGCTTCATCCGCGATTACAGTGTGGTTGCCCTGCCCCTCACCCGCCTCACTTCCACCAAGGTCCCCTTTCTTTGGCCCGAGGGGGCTGACACGGCATTTTCCGAGCTGAAGTCTCGCTTCTCTTCTTCCCCTATCCTTGCTCAGGTGGATCCACAGCTGCAGTTCCTGGTGGAGGTGGATGCATTGGACTCCGGGGTGGGGGCGGTCCTTTCTCAGTGCTCGACCACTGATAATAAAGTCCACCCCTGCACTTACTTCTCCCGACGCCTGTCCCCAGCTGAGAGGAACTATGATGTTGGTGACGGGGAGTTGCTAGCGGTCAAACTGGCTTTGGAGGAATGGCGCCACTGGTTGGAGGGAGCCTCTCAGCCGTTTGTGGTCTGGACCGATCATAAGAACCTGGAGTATCTCAGGACTGCTAAACGGCTAAACTCCAGACAAGCCCGCTGGTCCCTGTTCTTCGGCAGCTTTAATTTCACCATCACCTACCGCCCGGGGTCCAAGAACATCAAGCCTGACGCCCTCTCGAGGTGATTTTCCACTGACACGGCATCACCGGAGCTGCATCCCATAGTTTCCCCCTCATGTGTGGCAGGTATGCTCTCCTGGGAGATCAAGGAGAGGGTCAAGAGGCCGTAGGGCACTGAACCTGATCCGGGTGGGGGCCCTGCAGGTCGGATCTACGTTCTTTCCTTGGTCCGTGGCAAGGTCATCAATTGGCTGCACTCTTCCAGGGTTATGTGCCACCCTGGCGTGTCACACACTACATGTCTCATTCGCAAAGGACTTTCTGGTGGCCATCTATGAGGAAGGACGTGAATGAGTTCATCAAGACCTGCCCCCAGTGCGCCACCGGCAAGTCATCTTCTTCCCCACCTTCCGGGCTGTTGCACCCCTCACCCATCCCCAGCAGGCCGTGGTCCCATGTGGCACTGGACTTTGTTACTGGGCTTCCTCCCTCCGCTGGACATATGGTTGTTCTCACCATTGTGGACAGGTTCTCAAAGGCAGCTCACTTCCTCCCCCTGAGCAAGTTCCCGTCTGCCAAGGAGGCAGCTGACCTTTTTGTTCTACACGTGGTCCGCCTCCATGGTATTCCGGTGGACGCGGTCTCAGACCGGGGTCCCCAGTTTGTCTCCCAGGTTTGGTGATCATTTTGTAAGGCCATCAGAGTGACTGTCAGCTTGACTGTCAGCTTGTCCTCAGGGTATCAGCCCCAGAGTAACGGCCAGTGCGAGCGGGCCAACCAGGAGCTGGAGGCAGCCCTGAGGTGCGTCACAGCTATTAATCCTGCATCTTGGAGTACTTACTTACCATGGATTGAGTATGTTCACAATTTCACCACCTCTGCGGCTACGGATCTCTCCCCCTTCAAGGCGTCCTTGGGGTACAACCCCCCCCGCCCATTTCCTGATGCAGAGGTGGAGATTGCTGTACCGTCTGTGCAGTCCCACATCAGGCGTCACCGGCTCTGGAAGGCCACCGGGGTTGCTCTCCGCCGCACCGCGGACCGCAACTCCAAGATCGCCAACCATCGGAGGACCCCGGCCAAACCTACCGGGTCGGGCAGAAGGTATGATTGTCCACCAGACACATTAACCTCAAAACAGATTCCAGAAAGCTCTCTCACTGCTTTATTGGTCCTTATCCCATCTCCCAAATCATCAATCCAGCTGCTGTTCGCTTATCTCTTCCCCATGCTCTCCACATCTGTCCCACCTTTCATGTCTCTCAGGTGAAGCCATTTTCTACCAGTCCTCTCTGCCCACCATCCAAGCCGCTTCCCCCGCCGGTGATGATCGACGGCGGTTCTGTGTATAAGGTCAACCGCATTGTGGACATGTGACGCAGGGTCGAGGTCTACAATACCTGGTGGACTGGGCTGGGTACAGACCGAAGGAGAGATCATGGGTCCAGAGATCCTTCATCATGGATTGGGAGATGATTCAGGCGTTCCATCAGTCCCATCCAGGGAGGTTGGGTTGGCCGCCGGGAGGTGTTCCTTGAGGGGGAAGCACTGTGGTGATCTGAGCTGTGTGCTGTTTTCCCTTTTCTATCATTGCTTATTTTCCACAGCTGTGGTTTCACCCACACCTGCACTTCCTAATTAGCAGCCTTTAAATGGAGAGGGGTCCTCCACTCCTGCATGGAGACGTCTACGCATGCATGCAGTCCAGAGAGCTCCTCTACGTTGTGTGCTGCCTCTCCCCTCTCCAGCTACGACCCCCGTCTCAGACTCAGCACTCAGTAAGCAGCCTCTCTGTTTGAACCTCACCCCTGCATTCTCCTCTGTTTGTCTTGGACTTACCTGTGCACAGGTGGACCTTCTCCCTGGCGGACGGGCACCCTTCTTCGTGGCAGACCTGGATCCTCCCCTTGGAGCCGGAGTTCCCTCAATCTCGTCATCACCCTGTAAATGCACATAACTTATCAGACTGAAGTGTTCCCCTTCACCCCTCGGCCGAGGGTATCCTCCCTGTACAGAGCACTGTATATATCTGCACCAGCACTTCCTTCACCTTCACAGGACCACAGCAACCTGGAGAGGACGAGGGCTGCTGTTAGTTCCATCCCAGCTGCTCAGCGCTCCGTAAGATTAGTATTAACTCCTCATTGCCCCGCTGTGTGCTGCAAATTACTCATCACTCTCTCTCTCTCTCTCTCCCTTGCAGAGTTGCCAGACTCTCCCCGCTCAACACACACACACACACACACACACACACACACACACACACAAACACACACTTGCACTCAATAAAATCATTGCAAATATAACCAAGTCTGTAGTCTGCTTCTGGGTCTATCTACTAAATCATGTCATGTGGAAGGAGTTGATTTCACAAAAGTGGAACAGATGGATGGACTGCCTGACCTATAACATAATCTCCATTTGGTCTTCGCCTAAAGGGGTCGACCCCTTTGGTGTTTGACCAGCAGGGGATAAAAATGTGCAAATCAGGGAAGAAAAAAAAAACAAATATAGAGACCAAAACAATGATGTTTCTATCACTGTTTGCTCTTGTAGGTTCAGAGACAGCCCAGCACCGTTTACACTAGGATCACCTGCAAGAGAGCACATGTAGGAGAAATCCTTCCATCGTTAGGGGAATATGCAGTTTTTCCCCAATGATTTGAATGAGTTATCAGAGTTTGCTGAGCACAAAAGGAGAGGACATTAAGTGAACTGCCATCTTCAGTGTACATAAAATCTACTGAGAAACAAAGATTTAGATTTGAGTTAGAAACCTTACCCTGGTAGTCTCTCTGTTGACTCTTTCTGTATTTGGGTGGACGACCGATCCTAAAAACAGATGAGGATAAATGTGAGGTAAAAGTAAAGCAAGACACAAACACACATGCACACACATACACACCTTTACCTGCCACGATAATGAGACTTCTTGGTCCTCTGGCCAAAGAAGAGGTTTCTCTTGCCCTCTGAGTCTGACAGGTCTGCTTTGAGCCTACCCTGGTTACGCTCAGCCAGCGGGCAGCCCGATATGCAGTGATGGGCGGTGAAACGACCGGTCACATGACCTGAACCATCACAACCAGGCGTCGGACACTTCCTGTTTCATAGATGGAGGTCCACTTTAGCGGCAAATGGTAATCTAGCTTCAGTGGAATTAAAAAAAAAAAAATAAATGAAAACTGGGGTGGTGGTTCCTCTTTTTAAGAAGGGGGACCAGAGGGTGTGTTCCAACTATAGGTGGATCACACTCCTCAGCCTCCCTGGGAAGGTCTATGCCAGAGTACTGGAGAGGAGAGTCTGGCCATTGGTTGAACCTCGGATTCAGGAGGAGCAATGTGGTTTTTGTCCTGTCCGTGGCACATCGAGCCAACTCTTTACCCTCTCGAGAATCCTCGAGGTTTGTGGGAGTTTGCCCAACCAGTCCACATGTTTTATGGACTTGGAGAAAGCATTCGACAGTGTCCCCTGTGGTCTCTTGTGGGGAGTTCTTCGGGAGTATGGGGTATTGGGCTTGTTGCTGTAAGCTATCCGTTCTCTATATGACCGTTGCTGGAATTTGGTTCGCATTGCCAACACCCAGTTGAACTTGCTTCCAGTGAGAGTTAGACTCCACCAGGGCTGCCCTTTGTCACCGATGCTGTTCATAATTTTTATGGACAGGATTTCTAGGCACAGCCAAGGAACGGAGGGTGTCGTGTTTGGTGACCCATGGAGCTTATCTCTGTTGGTTGCAGATGATATTGTCCTGTTGGCTTCATCCAGCAATGACCTACAGGTCTTACTGGGACAGTTTGCTATTGAGTATGAAGCGGCTGGGATGAGAATCAGCACCTCCAAATCTGAGTCCATGGTCCTCAGCCGGAAAAGGGTGGATTGTCCTCTCCGGGTCAGGGAGAAGCTCCTGCCCCAAGTGGAGGAGTTTAAGTATCTTGGAGTCTTATTCACGAGTGAGGGCAGAATGGAGCATGAGATTGACAGAAGGATCGGAGCAGCCTCTGCAGTGATGTGGATGTTGTACCGGTCTGTTATGGTGAAGAGGGAGCTGAGCTCCAAGGTAAAGCTGTCGATTTACTGGTCAATCTATGTTTCTACCCTCACCTATGGTCATGAGCTTTGGGTAATAACCAAAAGAATGAGATCACGGATACAAGTGGCTGAAATGAGCTTTCTCTGTAGGATTGCTGGACTCATCCTGAGCGATAGGGTGAGGAGCTCAGTCATCCAGGAGAGGCTCAGAGTAGAACCGCTGCTCCTCCACATTGAAAGGAGCCAGTTGAGGTGGTTTGGGCATCTGATCAGGATGCCTTGTACATGCCTCCCACTTGAGGTGTTTTGGGCACGTCCCACTGGGTGGAGACCCTGGGGAGACCCAGGACTCGCTGGAGAGACTATGTCTCCCAGCTGGCCGGGGAATGTCTTGGTATCCTCTCTGAAGATCTGGAGTAAGTGGCCGGGGAGAGGAAAGTCTGGGCTATTGCCTCTGCTACCCAGACCTCCAGAAAAGTGGTCAAAAATGGATGGATGGATGGAATTTTAACTGAATGTTTTTTAAAAAGTGATAAAGTCAAGAAGTGACCTGTTGTGGAAGCTGTATTTGCTGGTTCTGGGCTGGCTGATGGGTTTGTAGGCAACAGAGGAGGTATATGTGGGTTGGCCAGTGCCAGGAGGCTCCCTCACACCTACAAAAAGGCAAATACATAGAAGACAATGCCTATAAACAGGTCTGAGAGCAATATGTTCTGACAGCCTCATAAGTTTACTTGTGAGACAAACACAGGTGTTCATGCAAAAATAATGGCTGCTATGACATAAGTTGCTGCAAAATAGATGATCTGAATTTTAAACAAAATCGACTTTCTAGTTATAAAAGACTCAAAAGCAGAGTGGCATGTTGCAGGTTGCTACCATGTGGGTGCTGTGCTTTGTTGTCTCGGGGAGGAACTTTTAACGGGTGACCAGTTGCCTCACACCAGCCCGGTGGATGGATGTCTGGGTGATCTGAGTCCATCCACTCATCATAGACGTGACTCCAGCCATCATAATGGACCTGAACCAGGAGCAGAGACAGCACTATGACACATTTACAAAAACTGGACATGCAGTCACACTAAATATGCAGCTCACATGTATAATACATATCTACAGTATGTACAGTATGCTATAATACAAGTACATGTTAGCAAAACAAAACAAAAACAAATAAATAAAAGTGCTTTCCAATCTTGGGCAACACAACATAAGACTATAACCTTCAGAATTGTTTAAAAAGCAGGAGATAAAGATTATGTATGTATGTATATGCACCTGGGTCATTTACTTGATGTTCAGTTGTGTGAAGGGGAGTGAAAGAGGTTTTAACATTCTTCTTCTATGGTTATGGTGAAGATAGTGGTGGTCACTGAAGTTACTGGTTAATGTATAAAGTGTGTGTTTATGTATTGATCAAGTATAATGATATCCCTTTTTTAATGTACTAGTGCATACCCGTCCATGCCCATAGAAACTAAGTATAAGCAAGTATTTCTGCATGCCCGTAGAAAGAAGGTGTAAGCAAGCATGTCACCACTCGTTCAGTAATGCCTGCCATTGATCTTTGATGATGTCACAGGGAGTCCTATGATATGTGATGATGCCATAGCGAGTCTATGATCTGTGATGATGTCATAGCGAGTCCTATGATCATGAGTGATGTCTGCCTTTGATCTTTGAGGATGTCATAGCCAGTCCTATGATCTTCGATGATGTCATCATATAGACGCCACAGGCTGATGGCGTAGCGAGTCCTATGATGCCTGCATTTGATCTTT
Organism: Pholidichthys leucotaenia; assembly: GCA_020510985.1. NCBI lineage: Eukaryota > Metazoa > Chordata > Actinopteri > Cichliformes > Pholidichthyidae > Pholidichthys > Pholidichthys leucotaenia. The sequence goes on along the minus strand of CM035843.1, from coordinate 355,864,183 downwards.
GATGATGTCATAGCGAGTCCTATGATCTTTGACGATGTCATAGCGAGTCCTATGATTGTGAGTGATGCCTATGTTTGATCTTTGATGTCCTATGATCTTGAGTGAGCATGAGTGATGCCTGCCTTTGATCTTAGACGATGGCATAGCGGGTCCTATGATCGTGAGTGATGCCTGCCTTTGATGTTTGATGTTGTATCATGTAGAGATCATAGGAACATCATAGGACATCACGTAGACATCATAGGAACATCATAGGCGGTCCTACGATCTTTTAGCGAGTCCTATGATCGTGACAGACACAGACAGAGATTTCTTGAATTTATAGAGTGATAATAAAGTCACAGTTTTACCTTAATGCGATGAGTCTCCACCTCCTCTACAGTGGCCACTCTAATCAGACCTGGACTTCTCTTATCCACAGCTTCCAGTTTCATCAGAGGCTGAAAAATGTGGGGCGCTCGCTAGAAACACAACAGAGAATGATAGGAAATGTCACGATCTGAGCACGGGGGGGTTCCGCCGTGCTCAGTCTCTGCCTTTTTTCATATTTGTATAGTGTTGTAGTTTTGAGTTGTAATTCCTGTTATTTTATCTTTGGTTGGTTTTCACATATTCTGTATTTCTTTGTATGATTTATTTTCTTGTTTATGTTCATTGTAGTTTTTGTATTTACATATTTTAGTTTACTGGTCTTGTTTATTTGTCATCTCATTATATTCATATTCTGTTGTATTTTCTCTCCTCCCGGGGCTGCAGCTGTCAGTGGCACTTCTGGGTTTTTTGCTCTGTTGTGGGCAGTGCTCCTGTCAGCTGTCAGTCCCATCTTCTCCCTCTCATTGCTCCCAGCTGACCCGAGTTTATATAGATGTGATAGATGTGATAGATGTGATATGATGTGTGTTATAGATGTGATATCCACACCTGCCATCATTTGTTTCTTGCTCTATTTAAGGATCATTATTTTCTTCCCTCATTGCCAGAGTCGCTTCCTCTCGTCTCCACCAGAACCCTGCCCCTGTTCTGGTGTGCTTAGTCCATAAGTTTGCTTTGTACAGTATATCAGTTTGTATATCAGTGTTGGTGCACTGTTTGGACTTTGTGTTTTGTTTTTTCAATAAATATCACAAACTGCAGTTCAGCGTCAGGGTCTCTCCTCCCTGTCGTTCGGGCAATTCATGAAAACACATCATAGATGCCGCTTCATAGTTTAATTTAGCTATTATTGACATTTAAAAAAAAAAATTAACTGTATAGTAAATAAAAATAATCCTTGTGCCTATTTCCCATCACCTATGATTCTGGAGTTGAACAAGGGACATGCGACCAGTGGGCCTCAGTGCTGCTCTCTGATGAAAGTCAATTCACGCTGAGCAGAAATAATGGCCGCCAACGATGTTGGAGACGTAAAGGAGAGCACTATGCATCAGCCACTGTTGTTACCAGACGAGCCTTTGGTGGTAGTCGTGTTACAGACTGGGCAGTAATGTCTAGTCAAGACAGAACTGCCCTACACCTTGTGAATGGTACAGTGACAAGCCGATACTACCTCAATAACATCATTAATCCAGTCATTGTACCCCTGCATGAACAACACAGGCCTAATTTCATCTTCATGGATGACAATGCTCCAGCTCATTGAGGTCGCACCATTTGGGAACAGCTGCTGGAGGCTGGGGTACCTCAAATGGAGTGACCTGCACTTTCTCCAGACCTAATCCCATAGAAAACCTATGGGATCAGCTGAGTCGCCATGTAGAGGCTCGTAACCCTGCACCCCACAACCTCAACAACCTCAGGGCCACCCTTCAAGAAGAGTGGAATGACATGCCTCAGCAGACAATAAATCCACTTGTGAACAGCATGAGACGTTGTTGTCAAGCTGTAATTGATGCTCAAGGGCACATGACAAGTTATTGAGACAGTGACATTTTTTGTTGTGGTATACCCAACAGTGGTGGGTATACCACAACAAAAAATACTACCATTGGCACGACACTGAAAATAAAATTAAGATTTAATTTATTCTCACCACTTTAAAGGCATCAGCAGGCACTGCCTTTGAACCGGTCTCCTCCAGGTACAAAGACCAGGAGAACCGAGCCTGGTCTGGGTAATCTAAAAGAGAAAGATCCAGTTTGAAAGTTTAAACCATACATGTCAACTTCAATAGCCACAGCACACATATATTTAGCCCTTGAGATAAAATTTGTTCAAACTATACTACTGGGCTGGGCCACTGGCTTGAATTAGAAACCTGGAGAGTTTTTTTTTTATAGACTTTTTCCATTAATCAGAAAGTAAGCTGTTAAACACATAGTCCCAGTTTCCTGTACAGGGATCAAGCTGTAGTTCTAGACTAAATCACATTTTAAACCAGGACTTATTGAAATGGCTTTCTCAGACATGGATTAAAAAGTCTCAGACTTTTCCCAGTCTTGAGTTAAATTAAGACTGGGGCTAATCCAGAGGACTTAAATTAAACCTGGCCAGAGGCAGTTTTAGCTTAAGATTAAAGGCTGTTTGACTCATGATGCATGTTGAAAATATATTACCTTGACTATATCAATGACGCTGAAAGACCAACAGTACCAAGACCAGAGAGAAGATTGCTCAGAAACAGGAGTAACCTGCTAAAAGAATCTGACGACAGATTTTCATGATGGCTTCCATCTATACAAAGACAGTGCAGCTAAAGTTTTTGCTTTGCTTCAGACAACGCTTTCATGAGGATTCAGTGAAGGGAACCCTGATACCTCCTTCCTTACAAGTACTTATCATCTTGAGGATTTGGCATGTGGAACCTTCCACTGTGAAAAGCAGATTTGTGAATCAGCTGTGTGCAAAAAAGTTATCTGCATTATGCATTTTATTTTGGAAATATGAACGAGTATTAGGGCCACATTTAAAAAAAGTTTTGCATTTTGAGAATAAAGCTGAAATTTTGAGAAAAAAAAGTCAAAAGAGTATTCTGAGAAAAAAGTCATGTGCTTTTGTCATGCAGTGTGCGTTTATGTTGACTGTTGGAGGTGCATCCAGATGCCTCTCCATCCTTTCTGAAGTGGTGAAACTGTAGTGATAACTATACTGAGTAGAGCAAGATAGAAGCTCTCTATTTGTTGTCATATTAAACTTAATGGTTCATGTAAGCATACAGTATGATTGTGTTAGTTCTGACTATAAACAACAGTTTCTCCACATTTTTTTTTTTTTTTTTTTTTATTTAAGTTTTTGTAAAGGGTATACAGGTCGTTACAGCAATGCATTGTTTACATTTTCATCACATGTTCCCTTATTTTCTGATATCTGACAACATTGGAAGATTAATTCTTACAACACCCCTTTTTTTTTTAAAGTGAAAGAAAAAGTGAAATTAAAGAGAAAAAAAACAAAAAACAAATAAAAAAACAAACAAACCAGTAAAAAACAAACAAAAAGAAAAAGTAAGTAAATAAAGATAAAAGAGCATCTGAGTAGCGATGGAACAAAGAGCGGAACCATTATTGAAATGGTATTTGTCAAAGATTAGATCTAATGGAAGACACATATGCGGTCCAGGGTTGCCAAAAGTTCATGAACCCATCCATGTCCTGTCTCAGTGCGAATGTCAACTTTTCCATCGAGTAAATGTCTTGGATCACGTTAGTCCAATCTTCAGGTGTAGGACAGTCCTTCAACATCCATTTTTTAGTTAGAGCTTTTTTGCTTGCCAATATTAAAACATTGAATAAGTATTTTTCTCCTCGTCTTTCCAGTAAGTCCGGTAGTAAACCCAAATACAAAGTTACAAAAGAAAAGGGAACTGTAATTTTGAATATTTTCCCCAATATTGTCTGTACCTTGGTCCAATATTGGTGGATAACTGGGCATGACCAAAACACATGAAAATGATTTGCAGTCTTTTCACCACACAAGCGCCAACAGTTCAATCCCTTATGGGTAAATTTGTTTTGTGCAGGTGTTCTGAAAAATCTTGCCAAGTTTTTCCATCCAAATTCTCTCCACTGCAGGGATGAGGTACTTTTCCAATGCTGTTTATTTAGCTTTTCCCATATTTCCAGTTGTAAAGTGAAAGTCCCCTCTTTTTCCCATCTCTCTTTTATATAAGATGTGTTGTCTCCTTTTAAGTCTTGAAGACCTTGGTATATTTTAGAAATGTATCTGATCCCTGGGATCCCTTTATATGCCATTAAGAAGACCTTCAGAACACCTGACTGGGCCCTTTCCAAAACCTCCTTTTTAAGTATATTGTTTATGTGGTGTCTAAGCTGAAAGAACCTGAAAAGGTCTTGATTTATTAGGCCTTGTTTTTTCAAATCTTCAAAACTTCTTAAGATTTGCCCTTTAAAAAAATCGTAATATTTTATCAGCCCTTTCTCCTTCCACTTTTTAAATCTGGTGTCTGTTTTATTAGGAGTAAAGTCCTGATCATAGGCAATCCATTGCAGAAGTCGATAGGGCTCTTTAGTTTGATTCTCTCTGACTATCTTAAACCAAATTTTTAGCGGGGTTTCTATCCACAGGTTAGTGTTATTCAAAAGCTTAGGTAAGGCATTGTTCTCTATTATCGCCTGTAGGGGGATGTCACTTGTTATTTGGAATTCGATCTCCTTCCATTGTGCAGTGTAGACTGGGTTACATATCTCTACTAAAGTTTTAATTTGTGCGGCTTTAAAGTAGTCCCTGATATTTGGCAGCGCGAGCCCACCTTTGTCTTTGTTTAGCTGTAGGGTTCTATATCTGATTCTAGGTCTCTTGCCCTGCCATATGAATCTTGAGATCCTTCTGTCCAGCTCCTGCCATGTTTTTTTGGGAGGTTCTACCGGTATTGTTTGGAAAAGGTATAGGAGACGTGGAAGTATATTCATTTTGACTGCTTCAATTCTTTGTGCAGTACCCAAGAATGGTATCATATTCCATCTTGCTAGGTCAGATTTTATTTTTGTCACCAGTGGATCATAGTTTAGTGATATAATTTTGTTGAGTTGTTTCGGGATATTGACCCCCAGATATTTCATAGATTCCGACTCCCAGTTAGTTTTGAGTTTGCTTAGTGAATAATGATTTGGGTCATAGTTGAATGTTAAAACTTGGGTTTTATGCATGTTTAATTTGTACCCTGATAAATCTCCATACTCTGAAAAAACTGAGGTTAGTTCTGGTAAAGAAGTGTTCGGCTGCCCTAGGTATATTAAAATGTCATCAGCAAAGAGTGCTATTTTATGTTCCTTCTGACCAAGTGTAATACCTTGAATTTTTTGGTTTTGTCTTATCCATTGGCTCAGAGGTTCTATGAAGATTGCAAAGAGCAGTGGAGACAGGGGGCAGCCCTGACGACATCCTCTTTCCAGTTCAAAAGAAGATGATAAAATACCGTTAATCCTTATTTTAGCTGTTGGTTTTTTATATAATGCCTGTATAGTTCTAATGAAGTTATGAAAATTGAAACTGGATAAGATTCTATATAGAAAAGACCAGTCAACCGAATCGAATGCTTTTTCAGCATCTAATCCCAATATGACTGCATTTAAGTTATATTTTTTTATATGATGAATTATGTGTAAAGTGCGTCGAATGTTGTCTTGTGTCTGTCTTTGTCTTATAAAACCTGTTTGGTCTAAATGAATTAGGTCTGTCAGTATATTTTCTAACCTTTTGGCAAGGATAATGGTAAAAAGCTTATAGTCCTGATTTAGTACACTGATTGGTCTGTAGTTGGAGAACTCTAGTTTATCCTTTCAGGTTTAGGTATAACTGCAATGACCCCTTCTCTCCAGGAGGGGGGATTTCCCCCTGTGTGGAGGACATAATTAAATGTTTTCAGGAGGAGAGGAGATAGTTGCTGTTTAAAGGTTTTGTACCACTCTGCTGTATAGCCATCAGCTCCTGGGGATTTGTTAGCTTTAAGTTTCATAATTGCTTTTTCCAATTCTTTAGGATGTATTTCTGACAGTAGTGTTTTATTTTGTGACTCCGTAAGTTGGGGAAGGTTTAATGCGTTTAGGAATGCCTCGGATGCGTTTTTATGTTTTTTGTGGGAGTATAAGTTCTTATAGTAATTCTTGAAGTTTTTAAGAATATCCTGAATTCTGAATTTTATTTCCTTTGATACTGGGTCTCTGATTTTGTAGATTGCTCTTTCTGTTTGATGTTTCCTCAATTTATAGGCTAGCAATTTTGCCGATTTACTGCCTGCTTCATAGTATTTTTGTTTCAGAAATGTAAGTTTCTTCTGGATTTCTATTGTGTAGATCTCATTTATTTGGTTTTTAATTTCCTTAATCTTGAGCGAGTCAGTAGAATGAGTGTTGCCTTTGTGTTCTTTTTCTAGGTTCCTAAGTTCTGACTCTAATGTGGATAGTTTTTCTTGTCTTAGTTTCTTTTGGGTTGCCAGTTTTGCAATAATCTTTCCTCTTATTACAGCTTTGCATGCATCCCACAGTATTAAAGGGGATACTTCTCCATTATCGTTATCTTCCAAATATCTGAGAATATCTGATTCCAATTCATCTTTCAATGGTCCTTTCAGGACATTTGAATTTAACCTCCAAGAAAATGTATTATTTGTGTATTTTTGGATATTTAAGTCCATGTAGATCGGACTGTGGTCGGAGAGATCCATCAGTCCTATTTTACATGTTTTTACTCTTCCAATGTCTTTATTAAACATAAAAAAAATAGTCAATCCTTGAGTAAGATGAATGTGGAGTTGAGTAAAATGTATAGTCTTTTACACTGGGGTTGAGCTCCCTCCACACGTCACAGATTCCCAATTCTTTTAGTAGCATCCGAGTCTTCCTGTTTTGGGTGTTATTTTGATGTGGAGAATTACCAGAAGCATCCCAGTATGGATTCAGTTTAAGATTGAAGTCCCCACCACATATCACTAAACCTTGAGCTTTAGTTATCATTAGGTCGAATACATTTTTAAAAAATTTCCAGTTAGCCCCTGGGGGAGCATACACATTCAGCAGGGTGATATCTTCTCCCTCTAGCCGCCCAGTTACCAAACTGTATCTCCCTTCTTTATCTTTGTGTTCTGATTTTTTTTCAAATGTAATTTTGGTTGATATCAATGTCGCTACTCCCCTCCTCCTCCCTGATTTATATGAAGATGAAGAGATCATTTTAAACCCTTGTCTACTGAGTTTATTGTGTTCCACATCTGTTAGGTGGGTTTCTTGTAAAAATATTATTCCTGCTTTGTCTTTTTTCATTTTGCCTAGAATCTTGGATCTTTTAACTGGATTCAGGATTCCTTTTACATTATATGAAATTATTTTGGTTACACCCTGTTTCTCCATTGTGTTGTTTTGTTTAGTATAACTGTGTGGTGGCCCTCTTTTGTGCTACTCAGAAACTGAAAGAACATTAAAAACAAGAAAAACATTAAGAACATAGTGTAAAAAACTTTAAAACAAAAAGCTGTCATAAGAACTTCCTGAGCTGAGGTCTTTTTAAAGACCCTGTAAGAGCCTTGATGGAGTGAAGGCCCTGAGGGAAATTCCTCAAACTCTGTTACGTGTTGAGGGCCCTCTCTTACCACTGAAAGTAGTCCCATGCTTTTAACGTGAGTTTCAGAACCCAATCCAAACTTGTAATGATTTTTTTTTTTTTCCTTTTATGCCTAAACCCTGTGAAATTGTGTGCACCCTCCCACCCCCATCACATCAAACATTCACACAAAAACAGTATTTGTTAGTATGAGGAGAACATGTGGATTATTGTCACATTTCTATTTTAACAAGTTTTTTTTGTTTTTTGTTTTTTTTTTATTACAAAGACTTATTTGTTTCAAATAATATGATTGTTCCATGAAATGTTTTACCACATGCTGAATATGCATCTCCTTTAAAGTTTGTTACCTTGTATGAGGGGGGTTGGATGTGCGGATTGATTCAAGAGAAAAGAAAAAAAAAAAAAGGTCGCTATTCCAACCTGAAAACGGATAGTTTATCCGCGACGCTCTGGTGCTGGGTTTCCCGCTGCTGGTCCGTGGATTTTGAGGGTCTTTGTGTTGTCCATGTTTGCGCTTTGATCTTCTCACTCGGGTCTGCTGCGGGTTTAAATACCGTTACCGGGAGCCCTCTTTTCGCCATGTCAGCTGTTGCTTCTTCCGCCGAATTATAGAGACACGTTTCATCGCCGTAGAAGACCCTTAACTTCGCAGGAAATGGTGTCTGAAAGCGCAATTTCTTCTCTCTTAACACCTTTTTCGCATCATTGTATTCCCTGCGCTTTTTAAGGACCTCCGGGGCGTAATCGTGTTCCACGTAGACTTTTCTCTCCTGGTGCATAAATCCTTTTTTCTGCCAGGCCAGTCTTACAACCTCTTGTTTTATTTTGAAATTGGAAAATCTTACCAACACCGAACGTGGGGGCGCTTCCGCCGCCGGCCTAGCGGCTAATGAACGATGTGCCTTTTCTATCTTCAAGTCGCTGGTTTGTGGAATATCCAATTTCTCTCTTAGTAAGGATTCCACGCATTCTGCCATTGAGTTAAAACCATTTTCGGTTCCTTCTATCAGACCATGAATTCTTATGTTGTCTCTTCTTTGTTTTCCTTCTTGGTCGGTTAGCTTAGCCTCTATAGCTGCTTGTCTTTTGCGTAGGTCTAGCACAGAATCTTCGAGCACTTTTATTCGATCCTCTGTTTCCAAGATTCGGTTCTCGGCCTGGTCCACTCTGCTGTTTGTCCTTTTCAATTCTTCTCTGAATTCCCGAAATTCGGCCGTAACTTCTCGGCGAAATCGTCGTAGCTCCTCAAATAGTGATTTCAGGCTAACCCTTTTGTTAGCTATCACCAGTTCCTCGTCTTCTGAACGGAGATCTTCCAGTTCAGATTCTCCGGCCGATACGTGTCCTGGCCTGGAGAATTTCAGTTTCTTCTGTTTTCCTTTAGACATGATGATTTTGTCTTTTGATTTTCACTCCTCCAAAAATCCGTTAAGTTTGATTTTCAAGGTGTTATCCTGGATTGGGTCTGAGAGCTTCAGTGTTAAGCTGCAGTCGCCATGGCGTCCCACGAGGCCACCAGTTTCTCCACATTTTGACTTTTTTTTTTTCTCAAAATTTTGACTTTATTCTCAAAATGTTAAACTTTTTATTTTCAATGTTGCCCTAATACTCCTTCATACAGAAAAACACGGTTCATTACGCTAATAAATTTTAGTTCATAGTTAATAAATTTTAGTCTCATGAGCCTTTTCTATCTTGTCCTGCTGGCTGGGTTGGAGATACTGGCTGCTGCTGCTAATGGTGCAGTCAGCTGAGTTTCTGGACCCTCACCTAGCTTCTAAAGCATCTAGTTCAAGGTGAGGTTATCTTTTTCTCGAAAAGAATTTCAGTATTAGACATAAGAGTTCAAGGCTTAAGGCCGTGACATCAGAGCGCAAAGATAACACTATTTACCAGGCAGGACAGCTCATGCTAAATTAACAAGTCCTAAGCCAAATCGGTACTGGTGTGTTTCTCCACCTGAACATTCCAGAAGGTCATCATCTGGGATACCTTCCAAGGGTTTCAATCACACCAGTCAACAAGTCTCCCAGGTTGTCTGTTTCTGGTCTAACTGGAGGTCCCCTCTTGTCTTAAAATGCTCCTTATGAGCAATGGCAGTTGTTTTTTTTTTTCCCCCAACTGTATTTTAATGTTTTTCCACAGGATCTTTAAAAGCCAACATAGGAATTATACTAGCAGTTGTGTCACATGAGAAAACACACACTTCCAAGTGAGTGATTAGTGCAATCAGGCCACCATAAATAATATAAATAAATCTTACCTGAAGTTGATGGAGGGTCTCGCTGGTTACTTTTTCATTTGAGTTATATTCATTCACAATTGCAGTACGTGCATTCCCTTTTGTTGTTTCTGTGGTTGCATCATGCCCTTGCTTTATATTATAGGATACTTTGATATAATTTCCTTTAAAAGTTTCTTCTTGCTTTCATTAAAGTTTTTTGAATGTTTTCTTTTTCCTTTCTGCTGAAGAGACTGGGGGAAGTAAAATGTGCAGGGTCTTGGCCCAGAATGGATTGAGTTTGACATTCCTACAGTAGTGGATGGATGGATGCATGGATGGATGGATGCATGGATCACTGGTTTAAACAGACACATTTATTCCCTACAGACCATCTCTGATTGGCTCTGTACCATTATACAGTTCACAAATTTGTGATCATTCATTCATTCATCTTCTTCCGCTTAATCCTTTTCGGGTGGCGGGGGGGCTGGAGCCTATCCCAGTATCTATGGGCGAGAGGCAAGGTACACCTTGGACAGATCGCCAGTCCATCGCAGGGCCAACACAGAGAGACAGACAACCATTCACTCTCACAGTCAGACCTAAGGACAATTTAGAATCCCCAGTTTGATGCCAATTAACCTAACTTGCTTGTTTTTGGCATGTGGGAGGAAACCGGAGAAATCCCGGAGTAAACCCACGCAGACACGGGGAGAACATGCAAACTCCACACAGATCACTGTTGGTCGGGGGCTGGGATCGACCCAGGATCCCCCGGCCAAGGGTGAGTTGCTGTGTTGCCGCAGTGCTAACCACTCCGCCACCGCGCCACCCAACTTTGTGATCATCTTATTTATTTTGACTTATTAAAATATGGAGTAAAACTCATTTAAAATGATCAATGCATATTTTAGGCTTTCATTTAGTATATTTGTACTGGATCTCATGGAAATAAAATGAAAAAGGAACCAAATTAATTGCATACAGGACAAATGGGTCGAGCAGGGGTTTTTTTAAGTTTATGGCCCATGGCATGAGTGACAAATTTATCACGAAGAAACACGATGCTGACCTTGGGGAGGTGTCAGAGGGAGGTTCCTCTCCTGGCACCAACCAACAGGGTGAATGTACGGACTGCTGCCATCACACCTGGACATATGAAAGAACAGCAAACTTCAGATTTGAGATGATTTAAAAACATTTTTGACAGCTTACTACAGTATTGGTGGAAACAGAAAGGATAAGATAAGATAAGATAAGATAAGATAAGATAAGCCTTTATTAGTCTCACAACGGGGAAATTCCAGGATTGCAACAGCACAGGGATAGCAACACTCAGAGCAACAATCAGAAGGCAAGAAAAAAAACAAGCAAGCAAGAGCAGCTAATATACATATGTACATATTACTATAAAATATATACAGTATACACACACACACACACAGACACACAGTGCAGAGCATTGTAGCTGGATGGAATAAATATATGAATATATGAACACACAGTGCAGAGCATTGTAGCTAGATGGAATAAATATGTAAATATATAAACACCCACAGTACGGAGCATTGCAGCTAGGTGGAATAAATATGCAAGTATATAAACACACACAGTGCGGAGCAATGTAGCTAGATGGAATAATATGTAGATATATAAAAACACAGTGCGGAGCATTGTAGCTAGATGGAATAAATATATAGATATATAAATATAAACACACCCAGTGCTGAGCATTGTAGCTAGATGGAATAAATATGTAAATATATAAACACACACAGTGCAGAGCATTGTTGCTAGGTGGGATGAAACAGCATAACCGTCTATTTAGTTGTCCTACATGGTATGATTATGTGCCCATACATATTCTCACCCTCCATAGCGACCGGTATGTTCCTAGTTGTATGCCGGAGAGGACCATTGTGTAAGTCTATTGCATCTTTTGCATTCAAAAAAACTATTAGTTTGTTACGTCTTTTTGCTATCTCTGCGAGCAGCCCTGCTTAGGTTGTACAGTCTGACAGCCGTTGGTAGGAAGGACCTACGAAACCTCTCGGTTGTGCACCTGGGATGATGTAGTCTGCTGCTAAATGAGCTCCTCAGTGCATCCAGTATGTCCTGCATAGGGTGGAACTCGGACTCCAGCAGAGATGACAGTTTAGCCACCGTCCTTCTCTCTCCTATCTCCTCCATCGGATCAAGGCGCTGCCCCAGGACAGAGCTAGCTTTCTTAATCAGTTTGTTCAGTCTCTTCCTATCGGCTGCAGTAATGCCACTGCCCCAGCAGACCACTCCAAAAGTGATGGCTGATGCCACCACCGTGTCATAGAATGACTTCAGCAGCGCCCCTTGTACACCAAAAGACCTGAGTCTCCTCAGCAGGAACGGCCTGCGCTGTCCCTTCTTGTAGAGTGCGTCAGTATTGTGTGACCAGTCTAGTTTATTGTTCAGATGAATACCCAGGTACTTATAGGATGTCACCATCTCAATGTCTGTTCCCTGTATATTTACTGGTGCTGTGAGGGGTTGTCCTTGCCTGCGGCAGTCCACCACCAGCTCCTTAGTTTTCCTCGCGTTGATCTGGAGGCAGTTCCGATGGCACCAGTCCACAAAGTCCTGGATAAGCCCTCTGTACTCAGCTTCATCTCCGTTGGAGATGAGACCAACGATCGCAGAGTCATCAGAGAACTTCTGTAGATGGCAATGTGTTGTGTTGTGTGAGAAGTCCGCAGTATAAAGAGTGAACAGGAAGGGAGCCAGCACCGTTCCCTGGGGGGCCCCCGTGCTACTGATGATCGTGTCGGAAACACAGTCCCGGGTTCTCACAAACTGAGGCCGGTTCGTGAGGTAGTCCAGGATCCATGATGACAGGTGCTGGTCCACCCCTGCGCGCAGCAGCTTGTCCTTCAGGATCATCGGTTGGATGGTGTTGAAAGCACTGGAGAAGTCAAAGAACATGATCCTCACCATATTCCCGGGCTTCTCCAGGTGGGACAGAGAACGGTGAAGGAGGAAGATCACCGCATCCTCCACCCCAATGCCATGCTGGTAGGCGAACTGGAGTGGATCCATCGCTGGTTCCACCAGGGGGCGGAGATGAGCAAGGATCAGTCTCTCCAGGGTCTTCATCAAGTGGGACGTCAAGGCCACCGGTCTGTAGCTGTTCAGGTCTTTGGGGTGGGAAGTTTTTGGTACAGGTACCACACAAGATGTTTTCCACAGCTGTGGTACCCTCCCCAGTTTCAGGCTCATGTTGAAGATATACTGTACGTCACAATCCCACACAGCTGGTCTGCACAGGACTTGAGGAGCTTTGCGCTGATGCCGTCCGGTCCCGACGCCTTCCTCGCCTTGATCTTCCTCAGCTCCGTCCTCACCTGGGTCTTGGTCAGGGTCAGGATGGGGGGCTGTGTGTTGGGAGTGGGGGGGGTGTCGGTGGAGTGGGGAGTGGGCAGCAGGACTTGATTTCTTAGAGGCAGCAGTGGTTGTTGTGCAGACAGGGGGGGAGGGCGGTTGGTCAAATCTATTGAAAAACAGATTCAGGTTGTTCGCCCACTCCCTGCCCCCCGTGGCCTGGGGGGAGGTATTCTGGAGCCCCGAGATGGTTTTGAGGTTTCTCCAGACCCCGCTGATGTCGCTCTGTTGCAGCTTGTCCTCCATCTTCTTCCTGAAGCTGTCCTTGCCTTCTCTGATCTTTCTCCTCAGCTCCCTCTGTACGGACTTCAGTATCTCCCTGTTCCCCGACCTGAAGATCCTCTTCTTCTCTCTCAGAAGTGTTTTTATCTCAGGGTTGATCCAGGGTTTGTTGTTTGAGTGACGCTGTATGGTCTTGGTGGGAACGGATTTGTCCACACAGAAGCTGAGGTAGCCCGTGAAGGTGTGAATGAGGCCATCGATGTCCTCACCATGTGGATCGCAGAGCTGCTTCCAGGCAGTGGCTTCAAAACAGTCCTTTAGAGTGTCCATTGTCTCCTCAGACCATAACTCCACAGTGTGCATGGCCGGAGGTTGTCTGTGCACTAGGGGTTTGTACACCGGTCGGAGATGAACCAAGTTGTGATCCGATCTCCCAAGTGGGGGGAGTTGTGATGAGGTGTACGCCTCCTTAGTGTTTGCGTAGAACAAATCCAGTGTTTTATTGTCTCTAGTGTGGCATGTGACATACTGGGTGAAAGTGGGCAGAATGGGAGACAGTGAAACGTGGTTGAAATCGCCTGAGATGAGGAGAAGAGCATCTGGGTGTTCTGTCTGCAGCCTGCTGGTTACTGAATGGATGACGTCACGCGCTGTCCCAGCGTTCGCCGTCGGATTTGCATAAACAACAATGCAGATCACGTGTGAGTGTTCTCTCGGGAGATATGTAGGCCTCATGCTAACAGCTAGCAACTCAATGTCTTTGCTGCAGTGTCGTTGTTTAACAGTGATATGTCCCGGTCTGCACCAGTTGTTGTTGGATGAAAGGGAATGAACAAGTAGAGATGCAGTTTTAAGTTACAAGCTTGGAGAAGTTTATAATTAGCAAGAAAATGTGAATTTAATAAACACTAAATACAACTCTGCAGTGAATGTAATTGTTTTTATTTGATTTATGGGTGCAATTTTACAAAAATACTGGTGGCTGCCAGTGGTAGTCCACAGCCTCTTTCTTTGTTGTTGAGATATAGTTTATATGGCATTTTGACGTTGACCATTGACCTTGCAATCCCAAAAGCATATTCATAGCTCAGGGTAATGAGCATCAGACATGCACATCTTGACACAGAGCAGCTGGTGGTCTGTGTTAATTCAGCTCCCCACTTACAGTAGATATTAAAAGTCTACACACCCCTGTTCAAATACTAGGTTTTTGTGATGTAAAAAAATGAGACCAAGATAAATCATTTCAAAACTTTTTCCACCATTAAGGTGACCTATAACCAAAAAAAACAAACTGAAATATTTTAAGGGGAAAAATAAAAAATAAAAAACTTACAATAACCTGTTTGCATAAATATGCACACCCTTAAACTAATACTATGTTGCAGCACCTTTGGCCTTTTTTTTTACAGCACTCAGTCTTTTTGGGTAGGAGTCTATCAGCATGGGACATCTTGATGTAGCAATATTTGCCCACTATTCCTTGCAAAAATGCTCCAAATCTGTCAGATTGTGAGGGCATCTCCTGTGCACAGCCCTCTACAGCTCATCCCACAGATGTTTGATCGGATTCAGGTCTGGACTCTTTACTGGGCCATTCAAAAACCTTAATCTTCTTCTGGTGAAACCATTCTTTTGCTGATTTGGATGTGTGCTTTGGGTCATTGTCATGCTGAAAGATGAAGTTCCTCTTCATCTTCAGCTTTCTAGCAGAAGACTGAAGGTTTTGTGCCAACATTGACTGGTATTTGGAACTGTTCATAATTCTCTCCACCTTGATGAAGGCCCCAGTTCCAGCTGAAGAAAAACAGCCCCAAAGCATGATGCTGCCACCACCATGCTTCACTGTAGGTAGGGTGTTCTTTTGTTCTTTTGATGATGATCAGTGTTGTGTTTGTGCCAAATATACCTTCTGGAATTATGGCCAAAAAATTCAACCTTGGTTTAATCAGGCCATAACACATTTTCCCACATGCGTTTGGGAGATTTCAAATGTGTTTTTGCAAAATGTAGCCAGGCTTGGATGTTTTTCTTCGTAAGATAAGGCTTCCGTCTTGCCACCCTACCCCATAGCCCAGACATGAAGAAGATAGGAGATTGTTGTCACATGTACTAAACAGCCAGTACTTGCCAGAAATTCCTGCAGCTCCTTCAATGTTGCTGTTGGCCTCTTGGCAGCCTCTCTGACCAGTTTTCTTCTCGTCTTTTCATCAGTTTTGGAGGAGCATCCAGTTCTTGGTAATGTCACTGTTGTGCCATATTTTCTCCACTTGATGATGACTGTCTTCACTGTGTTCCATGGTATATTTAATGCCTTGAAAATTCTTTTGTACCCTTCTCCTGACTGATACCTTTGAACATTGAGATCCCTCTGATGCTTTGGAAGCTCTCTGCGGACCATGGTTTGTGCAGTATGATGTGACTACAAAAATGTCAGGAAAAGTAAATGGTAAATGGCGTTCATTTATATAGCACTTTTTCTCATCCCTGGATGACCAAAGCGCTTTACAGATCCTGCTATCCACTCATTCACGCACACATTCACACAATGAGGGCGGCAGGGCTGCCATACACACAGAGGCGCTAGCCTGACCACCAGGAGCAACTGGGGGTTCAGTGTCTTGCTCAAGGACACTTTGACAAGCAGACTGCAGACAGAGCGAGAATGGAACCCCTGACCCTCCGATCAGGACTGTTTTGAAGCCACTGCCTGGAAGCAGCTCTGCGATCCACATGGTGAGGACATCGATGGCCTCATTCACACCTTCACGGGCTACCTCAGCTTCTGTGTGGACAAATCCGTTCCCACCAAGACCATACGGCGTCACTCAAACAACAAACCCTGGATCAACCCTGAGATAAAAACACTTCTGAGAGAGAAGAAGAGGATCTTCAGGTCGGGGAACAGGGAGATGCTGAAGTCCGTACAGAGGGAGCTGAGGAGAAAGATCAGAGAAGGCAAGGACAGCTTCAGGAAGAAGATGGAGGACAAGCTGCAACAGAGCGACATCAGCGGGGTCTGGAGAAACCTCAAAACCATCTCGGGGCTCCAGAATACCTCCCCCCAGGCCACGGGGGGCAGGGAGTGGGCGAACAACCTGAATCTGTTTTTCAATAGATTTGACCAACCGCCCTCCCCCCTGTCTGCACAACAACCACTGCTGCCTCTAAGAAATCAAGTCCTGCTACCCACTCCCCACTCCACCGACACCCCCCCCACTCCCAACACACAGCCCCCCATCCTGACCCTGACCAAGACCCAGGTGAGGACGGAGCTGAGGAAGATCAAGGCGAGGAAGGCGTCGGGACCGGACGGCATCAGCGCAAAGCTCCTCAAGTCCTGTGCAGACCAGCTGTGTGGGATTGTGACGTATATCTTCAACATGAGCCTGAAACTGGGGAGGGTACCACAGCTGTGGAAAACATCTTGTGTGGTACCTGTACCAAAAACTTCCCACCCCAAAGACCTGAACAGCTTCAGACCGGTGGCCTTGACGTCCCACTTGATGAAGACCCTGGAGAGACTGCTCCTTGCTCATCTCCGCCCCCTGGTGGAACCAGCGATGGATCCACTCCAGTTCGCCTACCAGCATGGCATTGGGGTGGAGGATGCGGTGATCTTCCTCCTTCACCGTTCTCTGTCCCACCTGGAGAAGCCCGGGAATATGGTGAGGATCATGTTCTTTGACTTCTCCAGTGCTTTCAACACCATCCAACCGATGATCCTGAAGGACAAGCTGCTGCGCGCAGGGGTGGACCAGCACCTGTCATCATGGATCCTGGACTACCTCACGAACCGGCCTCAGTTTGTGAGAACCCGGGACTGTGTTTCCGACACGATCATCAGTAGCACGGGGGCCCCCCAGGGAACGGTGCTGGCTCCCTTCCTGTTCACTCTTTATACTGCGGACTTCTCACACAACACAACACATTGCCATCTACAGAAGTTCTCTGATGACTCTGCGATCGTTGGTCTCATCTCCAGCGGAGATGAAGCTGAGTACAGAGGGCTTATCCAGGACTTTGTGGACTGGTGCCATCGGAACTGCCTCCAGATCAACGCGAGGAAAACTAAGGAGCTGGTGGTGGACTGCCGCAGGCATGGACAGCCCCTCACAGCACCAGTAAATATACAGGGAACAGACATCGAGATGGTGACATCCTACAAGTACCTGGGTATTCCTCTGAACAATAAACTAGACTGGTCACACAATACTGACGCACTCTACAAGAAGGGACAGCGCAGGCTGTTCCTGCTGAGGAGACTCAGGTCTTTTGGTGTACAAGGGGCGCTGCTGAAGTCATTCTATGACACGGTGGTGGCATCAGCCATCACTTTTGGAGTGGTCTGCTGGGGCAGTGGCATCACTGCAGCCGATAGGAAGAGACTGAACAAACTGATTAAGAAAGCTAGCTCTGTCCTGGGGCAACGCCTTGATCCGATGGAGGAGATAGGAGAGAGAAGGACGGTGGCTAAACTGTCATCTCTGCTGGAGTCCGAGTTCCACCCTATGCAGGACATACTGGATGCACTGAGGAGCTCATTTAGCAGCAGACTACATCATCCCAGGTGCACAACCGAGAGGTTTCGTAGGTCCTTCCTACCAACGGCTGTCAGACTGTACAACCTAAGCAGGGCTGCTCGCAGAGATAGCAAAAAGACGTAACAAACTAATAGTTTTTTTTGAATGCAAAAGATGCAATAGACTTACACAATGGTCCTCTCCGGCATACAACTAGGAACATACCGGTCGCTATGGAGGGTGAGAATATGTATGGGCACATAATCATACCATGTAGGATAACTAAATAGACGGTTATGCTGTTTCATCCCACCTAGCAACAATGCTCTGCATTGTGTGTGTTTATATATTTACATATTTATTCCATCTAGCTACAATGCTCTGCACTGGGTGTGTTTATATTTATATATCTATATATTTATTCCATCTAGCTACAATGCTCAACACTGGGTGTGTTTATATTTATATATCTATATATTTATTCCATCTAGCTACATTGCTCCGCACTGTGTGTGTTTATATACTTGCATATTTATTCCACCTAGCTGCAATGCTCCGTACTGTGGGTGTTTATATATTTACATATTTATTCCATCTAGCTACAATGCTCTGCACTGTGTGTTCATATATTCATATATTTATTCCATCCAGCTACAATGCTCTGCACTGTGTGTCTGTGTGTGTGTGTGTGTATATATATATTTTATAGTAATATGTACATATGTATATTAGCTGCTCTTGCTTGCTTGTTTTTTTTTTGTTTTTTTTTTTTTTCTTGCCTTCTGATTGTTGCTCTGAGTGTTGCTATCCCTGTGCTGTTGCAATCCTGGAATTTCCCCGTTGTGGGACTAATAAAGGCTTATCTTATCTTATCTTATCTTATCAGTAGTCCACTACACTACATTTGCGCCACAGCCGGCGACAAAGCCTACTAGAACAGTTGAACTTTATTTGAGGTTAATCAGAGGCACTTTAAATGGTGGCAGGTGTGTGCTGACTCCCATTTAACATGAGTTTGAATGTGACTGGCTATGTCTGAACACAGCCACATCCCCAGTTATAAGAAGAGGGTGTGCATATTTATGCAACCAGGTTATTGTAAGTTTTTATTTTTATCTATAATACGATGAATCCATCACTGTCACCTCAGTAGGCTGCCAGCCATATTCTAGAGCAGGGGTTCCCAAACTTTTCAGCCCGTGACCCCCAAAATAATGGTGACAAAGACTGGCGACCCCCACTATCTCTGGAAGTGACTGATACATAAGAAAACATGTGCACAGTTTGATATATCTATGGATTCATCTAACTGCAAAGCATATTTTCCTTTCTTCACTCTGTCAATCAGCTGACACTTTATGTCCTGGGCTATGTCCATGATGTGCCGGGATATGGTCCCGTCAGATAGCAGTACTGCTTCCAGCTCCCGCGCCTGTTTATCTCCATGCATTGTCCGACTCATAGCGATAGCAGCAGGTTTTATTAGGGTTTCTCCAATTGTGTGTGGCTTTTTTGCCTGTGCAATTAAATATGCCACCTCATATGATACGTTTTGAGCTTTGATAGTAGTTGTTTGGTTAGTTATGACTTTCTTTTGGCCTTGCAATTCTCTCTCCTTTTGGCAGAAAAAATCCGCTGGTTTAGTGGCAAGAGATGGGTGCTTAGTTTTCAAGTGTCTGAGTATTTTTACAAGCTTTAAACTCTCATGTGCAAGCACCTTGGTGCACACTACACACTGAGGATGTTGTACTTCACTTATTTATTTATTTAGCGAATGCAAAGTCCTTAAGCCAAGCAGTTGCCTCCTGGTTTGCTGTATGGAGAGTGTGTAATCCTCCTTCCAGTCTTTGGAGTGGGCAAGCCTCTATGATGTGCTCCATTGTTTGCTCCTCTCCACATGCGCACAGTGGGCTAGGGATACTGCCCCATCTGTGAAGGCTGGCCAAGCAGGGGCCATGTCCAGTCCTGAAGCGATTGAGTGTAGACCACTGTCTCCTTGGGAGGTTGGTGCCCGAGACCTGTTGGTTGGGGTTTGTCACCAGGTGTTTGGTTGGGACCTCCTTGGTCTCCCATTCCTCTTGCCAAGCTGTCTGGATGATAAAGTCAGCTGGGGGAGGGTTTTTCCAAATTGGCCGTCTGGATGAAAGTCGGGCAGTAGGTGGGGTGTAGATATCTACATGGATTGGTAAGTGAGGAGAATCTTTAACTTTTTGGAGCATCCTTTGAGTTAATGCTGCTCGCCGGATGTGTGGAGGGGCTATGTTTGACTTCACTGATAACGATATATGAATCCATACTGAATATATTCCTCTCGATACTTGCAACACTTGGAGGAAACCTGGTCTGACTGCTTATGGAGCCATGTACGGTGCTGTCCTCCTCCTCCTCCCCCCGCGCCAGAAGTCAATGGCCTTTCAGACGCCATTTCTCTGCTCTCCTCTGCTGCCATCACAACTGGCCTCTCTGCGTCATCTTTGGTCAGTATTAACCAGCGTTTCATTTTTAAAAATAATATCCTGGGCTTAAAGCGTAGTGTGTTGATTTGAGCTGTTCAGACGAAATCTACTGGTGCACACTGACCTGTGTGTGGCCTGTGACATTTACTGTGGTGCAGTTAAAGTGACATGTCACCTGCTTAATCACTTCAGGAGGCTTCTGAAAATCATCTCGCGACACCCCCTCAGCATCTCAGGACCCCCTGTGGGGTCAGGACCCCGAATTTGGGAATCTCTGTTCTAGAGGATGATGGCTAGCACTTATGCTTTGTAAGTAAAGTGATTGAGCCTTGTGGCATGGGCCCATGGTGCTTTCTTTGGGTCATCAGGTGGGTACCCTCCTTCATCGGTGTTTCGTCAATTAGCCCACAACACCTCCAGGGGAATTGACAGCTGACCCCAGTGTCCTGAGGCAGCCCCTTCAGCCCCATGGGTTCCACCACCACTGCTTTATGGTGTTTCCTTCATGTCCGATGGGTTGTTCCAGTGCTCGCAGTGCTTCAGCCACAGCCATCTCGATGCTGCCACAGCTCGCTTGGTGATATTAGCCACTAGCCTTCTTCTATTGCAACCTCTAATTCCAAGTCTGGGCAGGCCACTCCAGAGTGACTGCCCAGGAAATCTTTGGCAGCCCACCTCCACTGGCAAGTTCCATGCCTGCCATCCCCTCTGTTGGCACTCGTAAATGAGGGATTGGTACTTCCCAAGTTTCCTCTCATGGGCCTCCTCCATCTTCTCTTCCCATGGCACAGTCAGTTTAAGAAGAGGCACTTGTTTTGATGCTCTGGACCACAAAACTACTTAAACCTTAAGTTGTCTCCTGAGGTCAACTCTCATGTCCCAGTCAGTAGCAGATGCCAGGATTCCTACACTTGTTTGTGTCCCATTAGAGGTTTCCCTTGCCCTAACAAACCTGATCAGGCGTGGCCCTGTCATCCTGGTGGCATTGCGGGTCTTCCTCCTCTCCACCTCCAAACCTGTGGCAAGCTCAGACAGTATCTGATCGTGCTTCCATCTGAACTTGCCATCCACCAGATTGGCTTGGCATGATGACAACACGTGTTCAAAGCTTGCCAGCTTTCCACACAGCATACAACCTGTATTCTCAACCAGACCCCAACGGTGGAGGTTTACTGGTGTTGGCAGGACATCGTATGTGGAGCATAGGAGGAACTTTATCTGCTGCTCCCACATATCCCTCCACCCTAATAACCTTCCTTGAACACCTGTCCAAGATTTTTATTTTTCCCCTTAAAAGATTTCAGTTTGTTTTTCAATTGGGTTGTACAGGTATAGGCCACATTAATGGGGGAAAAAGTTTTGAAATGATTTATCTTGGTCTCATTTTTGTACATCACAAAAACCTGGCATTTGAACGGGGTGTGCAGACTTTTTACATCCATTGTAACACTGATATTTAGGCATGTACTTCTATCTCTAGAGCGAGTGATGGGATACAGTAGTTGATACAGTGCCACTTTTTGGATTTTGGGTGCTGTCAAGTACACTTGTGGATATCTCTCTTCTTAAATCATGTGTTACAGGCAGCCGCTTCATTCAGGGATAGAAAGTCCAAGAGCTCTCTTTCTGCATAGTTTAACTCTCCAATACCATGGGGACCTCTGCTCCTGTCTTCTCTGCCATCCCTCTAAGAGGCTTCTCGGATGAATGTTTGTCACACTTAAATATTCCAGATCATCAAACAAATTTGAATATTAGAACACAAGTAAACACAAAAGGCAGTTTTTAAATGAAGGTGTTTGTTATTAAGGGTAAAAAAATCCAAGCCCACATGGCCTTGTGTGAAAAAGTGACACCCCCCCCCCCGTTAAAACATAAATTAACTGTGATTTATCACATCTTCGGAAATCTGAGTTCAATTTCTCTAGCCACACCCAGGCCTGATTACTGCCACACCTGTTCTCAATCAAGAAATCACTCAAATAGGACCTGCCTGACAAAGTGAAGTACACCAAAAGATCCTCAAAAGCTAGACATCATGCTGCGATCCAAAGAAATTCAGGAACAAATGAGAAACAAAGTAATTGAGATCTATCAGTCTGGAAAACTAACTAACTAACTAACTAACTAACCTGCACTTATATAGCGCTTTTCTAGTCACAAAGACCACTCAAAGCGCTTTCACTAATACTAACCCTCTATTCTAAGGGCCTATAGGAAACAGATATCTAGGGACAATTTAGAACAGCCAATTAACCTAATATGCATGTCTTTGGATTGTGGGAGGAAACCGGAGCCCCCGGAGTAAACCCACGCAGCACAGGGAGAACATGCAAACTCCACACAGAAAGGTTCCAACCCCTGCCAACCTGGGGATTCGAACCAGGAACCTTCTAGCTGTAAGGCAACAGTGCTAACCACTGCACCACCGTGCTGCAGCCATTTCTAAAGCTTTGGGGCTCCAATGAACCACAGTGAGAGCCATTATCCACAAATGGCAAAAACATGGAATAGTAGTGAACCTTTCCACGAGTGGCCAGCCGACCAAAATTACCCCAAGAGCGCAGTGACGACTTATCCAAGAGGTCATAAAAGAGCCTACAACAATGTCCAAAGAACTGCAGACCTCACTTGCCTCAGTTAAGGTCAGTGTTCATGACTCCACCATAAGAAAGAGACTGAGCAAAAATGGCCTGCATGGCAGAGTTCCAAGACAAAAACCACTGCTGAGCAAAAATAACATAAAGGCTCGTCTCAGTTTTGCCAGAAAACATCTTGATGATCCTCAAGACTTTTGGGAAAATACTCTGTGGACTGACGAGACAAAAGCTGAACTTTTTGGAAGGTGTGTGTCCCATTATATCCGGAGTAAAGGTAACACAGCATTTCAGAAAAGGAATATCATACCAACAGTAAAATATGGTGATGGTCTGGGGCTGTTTTGCTGCTTCAGGACCTGGAAGACTTGTTGTGGTAAATGGAACCATGAATTCTGCTGTCTACCAAAAAAATCCTGAAGGAGAATGTCCGGCCATCTGTTCGGGACCTCAAGCTGAAGCGCGCTTGGGTTCTGCAGCAGGACAATGATCCAAAACACACCAGCAAATCCACCTCTGAATGGCTTTAGAAAAACAAAATGAATACTCTGGAGTGACCTAGTCAAAGTCCTGACCTGAATCCTATTGAGATGCTGTGGCATGACCTTAAAAAGGCGGTTCATGCTCGAAAACTCTCCAATGTGGCTGAATTATAATTCTGCAAAGATAAGTGGGCCAAAATTCCTCCACAGTGCTGTAAAAGACTCATTGCCATCCATCCATCCATCCATCCATCTTCTACCGCTTTTCCGGAGGTCCGGGTTGCGGAGGCAGCAGTTCAAGCAGAGAAGCCCAGACTTCCCTCTCCCCAGCCACCTGCTCCAGCTCTTCAGAGGGGATACCAAGGCGTTCCCAGACCAGCTGGGAGACATAGTCTCTCCACCGAGTCCTGGGTCTGCCCCGGGGTCTCCTCCCAGTGGGACGTGCCTGAAACACCTCTAGTGGGAGGCGTCCAGGAGGCATCCTAATCAGATGCCCATACCACCTCAACTGACTCCTTTCAATGTGGAGGAGCAGCGGTTCTACTCTGAGCCTCTCCCGGATGACTGAGCTCCTCACCCTATCTCTGAGGGTGAGTCCAGCAATCCTACGGAGAAAGCTCATTTCAGCCGCTTGTATCCGCGATCTCGTTCTTTCGGTCATTACCCAAAGCTCGTGACCATAGGTGAGAGTAGGAACGTAGATTGACTGGTAAATCGACAGCTTTGCCTTAGAACTCAGCTCCCTCTTCACCACAACAGACCGGTACAACGTCCGCATCACTGCAGATGCTGCTCCAATCCGTCTGTCAATCTCTCGCTCCATTTTCCCCTCACTCGTGAACAAGACCCCAAGATACTTAAACTCCTCCACTTGGGGCAGGAGCCTGTCCCCAACCCGGAGAGGACAATCCACCTTTTTCCGGCTGAGGACCATGGACTCGGACATGGAGGTGCTGATTCTCATCCCAGCCGCTTCACACTCAGCGGCAAACCGTCCCAGCAAGAGCTGTAGGTCATTGCTGGATGAAGCCAACAGGACAACATCTTCTGCAAACAACAGACATGAGATCCTGTGGTCACCAATCATGACACCATCCATTCCCTGGCTGCGCCTAGAAATCCTGTCCATAAAAATTATGAACAGGATCGGTGACAAAGGGCAGCCCTGGCGGAGTCCAACTCTCACTAGGAATGAGTCCGACCGAGTGTTGGCAATACGAACCAAACTCTCACAATGGTCGTACAGAGACCGAATAACTCGTTAAAAAGCTCATTAAAAAGTGTTCCTTTAATCTGAGTAAGCTGGACTAGCCTGCCACAATTTCGATACCCAGCTTATTTTTTCCCCATTAAAATCTGATGTGTTTTCAAAGTGTTCCCTTTATTTTTTTTTGAGCTGTTCCAAGTGTTTCAAAGTGTTCCCTTTATTTTTTTGAGCAGTATACACACACACACACACACACACACCGTATACATATATGTATATATATACACTACCGTTCAAAAGTTTGGGGTCACCCAGACAATTATTTTGTATTTTCCATGAAAAGTCACACTTATTTACCACCATGAGTTGTAAAATGAATAGAAAATATAGTCAAGACATTGACAAGGTTAGAAATAATGATTTGTATTTGAAATAATAATTTTTTCCTTCAAACTTTGCTTTCATCAAATAATCCTCCATTTCCAGCAATTACAGCATTGCAGACCTAACATGATTGCACAGGGGTTTTCTAATCATCCATTAGCCTTCTGACGCAGTGAGCAAACACATTGTACCATTAGAGCACTGGAGTGATAGTTGCTGGAAATGGGCCTCTATACACCTATTTAGATATTGCACCAAAAAACAGACATTTGCAGCTAGAATAGTCATTTACCACATTAGCAATGTATAGAGTGTATTTCTGATTAGTTTAAAGTTATCTTCATTGAAAAAAAGTGCTTTTCTTTCAAAAATAAGGAAATTTCTAAGTGACCCCAAACTTTTGAACGGTAGTGTATATACAGTGGGGCAAAAAAGTATTTAGTCAGCCACCAATTGTGCAAGTTCTCCCAGTTAAAAGATGAGAGAGGTCTCCAATTTTCATCATAGGTATACCTCAACTATGAGAGACAAAATGAGAAAAAAAATATCCAGAAAATCACACTGTCTGATTTTTAAAGAATTTATTTGCAAATTATGGTGGAAAATAAGTATTTGGTCACCTACAAACAAGCAAGATTTCTGGCTTTCACAGACCTGTAACTTCTTCTTTAAGAGGCTCCTCTGTCCTCCACTCGTTACCTGTATTAATGGCACCTATTTGAACTCATTATCAGTATAAAAGACACCTGTCTACAACTTCAAACAGTCAGTCTCCAAACTCCACTATGGCCAAGACCAAAGAGCTGTCAAAGGACACCAGAAACAAAATTGTAGACCTGCACCAGGCTGGGAAGACTGAATCTGCAATAGGTAAACAGCTTGGTGTGAAAAAATCAACTGTGGGAGCAATTATTAGAAAATGGAAGACATACAAGACCACTGATAATCTCCCTCGATCTGGGGCTCCATGCAAGATCACACCCCGTGGGGTCAAAATGATCACAAGAACGGTGAGCAAAAATCCCAGAACCACACGGGGGGACCTAGTGAATGACCTGCAGAGAGCTGGGACCAAAGTAACAAAGGCTACCATCAGTATCACGCTACGCCGCCAGGGACTCAAATCCTGCAGTGCCAGACGTGTCCCCCTGCTTAAGCCAGTACATGTCCAGGCCCGTCTGAAGTTTGCTAGAGAGCATTTGGATGATCCAGAAGAGGATTGGGAGAATGTCATATGGTCAGATGAAACCAAAATAGAACTTTTTGGTTAAAACTCAACTTGTCGTGTTTGGAGGAGAAAGAACACCATACCTACTGTGAAGCATGGGTGTGGAAACATCGTGCTTTGGGGCTGTTTTTCTGCAAAGGGACCAGGACGACTGATCCGTGTAAAGGAAAGAATGAATGGGGCCATGTATCGTGAGATTTTGAGTAAAAACCTCCTTCCATCAGCAAGGGTATTGAAGATGAAACGTGGCTGGGTCTTTCAGCATGACAATGATCCCAAACATACCACCTGGGCAATGAAGGAGTGGCTTCGTAAGAAGCATTTCAAGGTCCTGGAGTGGCCTAGCCAGTCTCCAGATCTCAACCCCATAGAAAATCTTTGGAGGGAGTTGAAAGTCTGTGTTGCCCAGCGACAGCCCCAAAACATCACTGCTCTAGAGGAGATCTGCATGGAAGAATGGGCCAAAATACCAGCAACAGTGTGTGAAAACCTTGTGAAGACTTACAGAAAACGTTTGACCTCTGTCATTGCCAACAAAGGGGATATAACAAAGTACTGAGATGAACTTTTGTTATTGACCAAATACTTATTTTTCACCATAATTTGCAAATAAATTCTTTAAAAATCAGACAATGTGATTTTCTGGATTTTTTTTTCTCATTTTATCTCTCATAGTTGAGGTATACCTATGATGAAAATTGGAGACCTCTCTCATCTTTTAAGTGGGAGAACTTGCACAATTGGTGGCTGACTAAATACTTTTTTACCCCACTGTATATATATTTTTTTAACAGATTTTTCATGTACCAAAGACAATGTGTTGCATGAGTGGCTGCTACTCCAGCAGTGTCAATTATCATGCAAACTTTCAGAACATGCACGTTGGTGTAACCGTGCAGTTTTAAGACTTATTTGCTTCATGCTGTGAATGTGTTTTGTGTTGGTCGAAGTTGTTGTTTTAACTTTATTGTCAAGGCTCTCTCCATTCTGTGGATGTGTAACCTTACTATGTTAATGCAGCGCAGTGTGTCTTAATATGAGATTTTTATGAGCAGTGATGTCAGGCCTCAAATTTGGGTGCTCTGGTGCTCAAGAGGCTAAGTCACCCAAGATTTGTCTTAGCTACAACGATGATATGGTTTTGAAAAGTTTACGTCATTTCTTTAACTAGAAAAGCACTCGGAGAACACATACCTCCACCAAGGCTCCTTCCGTCCCTCATGGATCACCTCCAAAATGTAATGGGTTCATGTGTACGCCACGAGCCAGTTCTGGTGAAAACTGCATCAAAGTCTATCCAGTAGTTTTGGAAGATTCTTGCTAACATAATGTGAGAAGATAAGAGCCTTGGGGGAGGTATGTGCTCTCAGATCATCACCAAAATGTAATGGGTTCCTCTCTAGCCCAAGGACCACCTCTGGTGAAAATTTCATCCAAATCCATCCAGTAGTTTTTGTGTAGTTCTGTTGCACAAATACAAACATGGCCCTTGATGGAGGTATACACTCTCAGATCATCACCAAAAAGCCGTACAGTAGTTTTTGCGTAATCCTGCTAACAAACAGACAAACAAACAAAGGGACAAACAGATAGACAAACCACCCAGATTACATAACCTCCTTGGTGGAGGTAATTATTGCATTTACAAGATTAAGGGAAAAACTGACATTTGACCTCAACCTAAAAATCAGAGGCCACCCAAATTCGAACTCGTCCAAAATTTTTCAGAGATACAGCTATGGTATTGATTTGAAAAGCCTAAGTCATTTCTTTCTTTAGTTATCACGTTCACTAGGTAGGCGTTGATGCCACCACTGCCACTGCCACCGACACCGACACCCATCCACCCGGCGGGGTGACGACAATACACCTTCAACCTTTTACAGGCTAAATTTTTTGACATTTTGCTGTGACATTTTTTGTCAAAGCCACAGGGAGCCAGAGCTTAAGCCTGGCCTGCACCAAAAGATTTTTCTTTAAAATTAACAGTTTCTGAAAATGTGGCAGACCTCACACATTACAATAAAAATCAGACCTTCAATGATGGACTCCCTTGTAACAACTATCACAATCCAGCCTTTTTTGCATTTAGGTTTGGGTCAGCTTTTGCCCATTTTGGGCATTTTGGGCAAAAGCTGGGCAAAAGCTTTTTTAATGATAGTGACCCTGAAAAAAAGGGAAAAAAAAGACTAAGGCAACTGAGGTCTGGCCAACCTTGTAAAGTCTCTAGTGATCAAATGAGACTTCAGAGTAAACAAATATGGGACAAAACTTTTATCTTCCATCACCTCACTTTCTGATTGTTTATGTGTTTGTTTGTCCTGAGGGTTCCCACCACAGATACAGCATACAATTGAGAGGTAAACAATCAACAACGCTTGATATATAGGATTTGACAATGGATCAGCCCCAGAGTTCGCCTGCGCAGATTGGATCACTCGTAATGCTCTTCACACCACAGGAACATCTGACAAGACAATCGGTAGGATTACCAAGATGATTAGGACTTTTCCTATAATTGTGGAAGGGTGAAAAGTGTGCCAAAAATTGGTCAAATTATCTTTGATGTGTGGGTGGCTTTATGACTTTTATGTGGCTTCTGAAACTCAGGAGACCCCTGCACTTATCGAAGGGGCACCCCGGAAATGCCTTTTAACAGGATGAAACCTCAAGCAGAACTAGTATTGGCTTGTGCAGCGAGAAGAAGAGAACAGGGAAAAGAGTGCGCAGATACAACAAATCCATAAACTGAAATGAAACAGCACACGCTATTCTTAAACTGTCACAAAAAGATCATACAGTCAGTTCTAGATTTTTAAATTATTTCCCCAAACCCAGTGCATCCAGAAAGATGCTGCCACTCACCAGTAGTCATATGTGTCATCCCAGTTGTCAAAGTGAACCAGGAAGCGGTTGTCCACCACATCGGTGATGGTCGCTACGCAGATGAGGGAGGGGTTCATACGGTCGACGGCCTCCAGCTTCATCCCTATCTCAAATCCACAGTTTACATCCATCTAAACAGGAAATAAAAATATTAGGAACAGACTAGAATGTGAATTATTTATGTGAAAATCTACAAAAAAGAACTGCCTCACACATTATGTAACCATCCATGCCATTTTACACCTCATCAATCATAACATATCATGCCAAACTTTAACAAAGCAACACATTGATTATTGTCAGCCATTAAAGCAACAACACATAAGATTTTCAACCTAAAATAATGCTTTCAAAATTATTTTGATGGAACATCAACCTTTGACCAAGTGGATATCACCCCTAAAGTCCGCATGGGCCAGATTGCCCATAGAAATAAATAAGGACTAGATAGGACATGGCTAGCTGCCAGGCTAGCTGCAGTCAGCCAGGTGGGGCCGTCATATTGGTCAGGTAAAGAAACACAAGTCATTGCACCACATGAAATGTACTGCATTTTCCTCCTTCTGACCCAAGAAATGGAATATTATAGTATATGAAATAAACTGCACTCACGTTCAATGCTTGGTAGAAATTTAAGGTGCACTACAGAATGCAAAAGAGTCTGTATTTGTGTTCATAATGTTCCATTGTGGTGGCACGGGTGGGGGGATTCTACACTCATAGAAGGCAGCTGGGATAAGGGGGAACAATGGACCGGAGGAGGAAGTGCCACCAGTGGGTCTCAAACAGGACAGTATGGACTATGCACCCCCGGGGAGAGGAGGAACCACCGAAGCCGCTGGAAGAGAGAAGGGTGTGAGCACCAGGGCCGGCGTTATGTTATGATAATGTGCCACACAGGTCTTTGTTCCAAGCAATGTATTATGGTCAGAAGTTCCGGGTCTCAATGCATAGAATTAAAGGTATAAAAGAGGAATGCACAGAGACCCAGGGGCTCTTTTTACTGTACTGTATGTTGGAGATGGAATAAAGTTCATGTGTTGTCTAGCTCGTTGCCTCACCTGCATCCTTTCTCCACATTGGTGACCCTAAGACATGTCATAGAAAGCGAGCCGAGCACTGCCCCGGAGACTACCTGGAGGGAGAGGCACCAGCACCACATGCGCTGTTTCAGTCAAGCTCACAGACTTCTGGCTTCACAACTTGACCACAAGGTTCTTGCACATAGAAGCCCAGTTCGCACTCCGCGGGATAACAATGGACAATACCAAGTATTATTATGTGGTCACAACGCTGCATGCACGCGCCACACAACAGGTGACGAGCCTGCTCCAGGAGCCGCCGGCCCAAGGAAAATATGAAGCACTCAAGAGGATGCTTCTCCAGCATTATACCCTTTCTGACAGTGAGAGGGAAGAGAAACTCCTAACACCTTCAGAATTAGGTGACAGATCAGCAGTGGAGCTCATGGAGAGCATGTTGATGCTGAGGGGGAAGGACGATGAATCTTTTCTGTTTGCCCACTTGTTCCTCAGGAACCTACCGGCTACAGCAAGGGCGATCCTGGCCAACTCGCTGCGGCTGGTTGCTAAGGACTACCGCGCCCTGGTGCAGGAAGCGGACCGCATCATTTTGGCATCCAGAACTCTCAGCGTGCAGGCAGCGGCACCGGCATCTATGAGGGACTCCAGCGAGGTCGAGGAGCCATTGGTGGTAGCTGTGATGGACACCAGGAGATGAAGAAACGGGGTGATCTGTTTTTATCATTGCCATTTCGGCTCGAATGCCCAACGCTGCCTGTCACCACGCCAATTAAAGAAGCCAGGAAGACGGCACATTCGGAATTCAGTTGCAGCTACAACTAATGGCGACAGGAACAGACTGCTTTATGTCACGGACACATGTTCGGGGAGATGGTTTTTGGTGGACTCCGGCTACCAGAAGAGCCTCATCCTGCCGGTCAGTGCAGACAGGGTGGCAGGAGGCAGCAGTCCCGAGCTCACGGCCACCAACGGATCCACCATCAGGACATTTGGCAAGCGGACACTGACAATACGCTTACCCAGACGCAACTTTCAGTGGGACTCTGTGGTAGCTGCATGTTCTGCCCCCATTTTAGGCGCAGATTTTTTATGTGCTTATGGATTGTTAGTCAATGTTGCTAATAGGAGATTAGTGGATGCTGTCTCTTTTACCTCACTGCCCTGTACAGCTCGGGGAGCTGGGTCGACAACACTGGCTAATGTTATAGCTCCAGGGGGTAAGTACCGACATTTGCTCACACAGTTCCCAGCACTCACGGTCCCGACTTTTTCAGCTACAATAACGAAACATGGGGTCAAACACTTTATAATGACAAAAGGCCCGCCGGTTTTCGCGTGACCTTGGCGCTTGGACGCAGCTAAACTGGCCAGCGCTCGAGAGGAGTTTGCCAACTTAGAGCAGTTGGGCATTGTCAGGCACTCCAACAGCCCATAGGCATCCCCGCTACAAATGGTGCCTAAAGCCCATGTCATGGCGACTGTGTGGCGATTTCTGGCGCTTGAATAACACCACCGAACACGATCGTTATCCCATTCCGCACATCCAGGATTTTTCTGTGCACCTGGCCGGGGCGCGTGTTTTTTCAAAAGTGGATCTGGTCCACGGATACCATCAGGTCCCGGTGCGTGCAGAAGACATTCCGAAAACAGCGGTAATAACTCCTTTCGGCCTTTTCGAGTTTTTACGCATGCTGTTTGGATTAAAAGGCGTGGCGCAGACTTTCCAGAGGATGATGGACGCAGTGCTTTGCAACTTGTCTTCATTTTTGTCTACTTAGACGATATTCTGGTAGCTAGCGCATCTGAGGAGGAGCACATTGCCCATCTCAAGACGGTTTTCGTGAGGTTGGAAGCACACAGGCTTATAGTGAACCCGGCGAAGTGCCAGTTCGGTGTGCCTGTGATTGATTTTTTGGACCACCGCATTTCGCCATAGGGCGCGAGTCCGCTACCGGATAAGGTGCACCGCGTGTCAGACTTTCCACGTTCGCAGACCGTGAGGGCCCTGCAGGAGTTTTGGGGGATGGTCAATATTTATAACCGTTTCCTTCCTTGGGTAGCCCAGCTGATGCAGCCGTTGTATGCCGCGCTGAAAAAAAGAAGCCTGCGGAAAACATCGACTGGACTCCCGAGCGAGTCCAGGCTTTCACAAACGCCAAAATCGCGCTTGCGGATGCCGCATTGCTAGCTTATCTGGATCCGTCGGCACGGATAGCGCTCACTACGGACGTGTCTGATGTTGCCATAAGAGCAGTGGTAGAGCAGTACGTCTCCAGTTCGTGGCAGCCGCTCACATTTTTCAGTCGGACTTTGCGCGACAGCAAACGCAAATACAGCACGTTCGACAGAGAGTTGCTGGCTCTACACCTGGCAATGCGCCATTTCCAATTTTGGCTAGGAGGGCGCGAGTTCACCGCGTTTGTGGACCATAAGCCGCAATGCCATACAATGACGTACGCGATGCCCAAGATCTCGGAACTGTGGTCGGCCCAGCAGCAACGGCATTTGGCCGCGATCTCGGAGTTTATGATTGACATTCAACACGTCGCCAGTAAGCTCAACGTCGTGGCCGAATGTCTGTGGAGGGCGTTAGTCTCCCCGGTATACATGGGAGTAGATTTCCCTGCGATGGCCGTGGAGCAAGCCAGGGACACAGACATTTGCGTGCTCCAGTCTGCGCCTACTGGGTTAAGGCTGGAGAGCAGGGTGGTGCAAGAAGGGCGCCCTCCCTTGCGCTGCGATGTCTCTACTGGCCGCCCGCAGCCAGTGATTCTGAGCTCTTGGCGCCGTCGCATTTTTGAGTCATCCACTCCCTTTCGCATCTGGGAGTGCGTGCTTTGGTGAAGCTAGTGGGGGGTGAAATTCGTCTGGCTGCGCTTACGCAAGGACGTGAAGGAGTGGGCTCAGCTTGCGTTGCGTGCCAGCGGACTATAGTGCACAAGCACACCAGAGCCCCTCTCGAGCCGTTCCAAATCCCAGCCAGGAGGTTTGACTACGTCCACGTGGATTTGGTGGGATCCCTCCCGCCATCGCAAGGTTTCATGCACCTTTTAACAATCGTGGACCGCATCACGTGCTGGCCTGAAGTGGTCCCGCTGGCTTCTACCATGGCCGCAGAAGTGGCTTGTGCTTTTCTGTCGGCTTGGGTTGCACGGTTCGGATTCCCATCAGGCATCACTTCCAACAGGGATCCACAATTCGTTTCGGAACTCTGGTCCGCGATGGAAATTCTCCGCACTACCGCGTACAACCCCCAAGCTAACGGGTTATGCAAACATTTTCATAGGTTGCCTAAAGCAACACTCAGAGCTTCACTCACAGATACAAATTGGGTCAACCGCCTGCCCTGGGTTCTTTTAGGGTTGCGCTCCACACCTAAGGAGGATTTGGCAGCCTCTCCGGAAGAACTTGTTTTTTTCCCAGCCGCTGCGGATCCCCGGAGAGTTTTTACTGGAAAACCCTGCACCCAAGGCTGATCCACCCACGCAATTTTTGCACAGTACGGAGGCTTTTAACGTACCGGGCCCGGCCCACCATTGTTTTCCCAACACTTTCGTCCCCAAGAGTTTACAGCTTTGTTTTCGTCAGGCATGATGCGCACCGGACCCCTCTGCGCCCACCGTACGATGGACAGTTCAGGGTGTTGGAACCTGGGGTGAAACATTTTGTGTTAGACTTGGGGGGGGTGTAGGGAGACCGTCTGCTTCGACAGGCTGAAGCCCGCTTTTGCGTTGGCAGACGAGCAAGTAGTGCTGGCCCAAGCTCCCTGGAGCGGACATCCACCGTTGGTGGCTCTGCAAGTTGGTGTTCCCTCAGTAGGGACCTGTGCACGTGAAGCTGATGTGTTTCCCCCCCTCCCTTTTTCCCTCCACAGACTGACATGCCCTCCTGTATACCTCGCCAGCAGGGTGCTCCAACTGGATCAGTGACCCCCCGCTACAGCCACTATGGGCGCCGGCTCAAGCCCAAAGGATGGGGGGGGCGGGGTAGTACCCTTTCTGGGTGTTCGGGTGGGGGGTGGAGGGGGCTGTGTGGTGGCACGGGTGGGGAGATTCTACACCCAGAGAAGGCAGCTGGGATAAGGGGCAACAATGGACCGGAGGAGGAAGTGCCACCAGTGGGTCTCAAACGGGACAGTATGGACTATGCACTCCCCGGGGAGAGGAGGAACCGCTGGAGCCACTGAAAGAGAGAAGGCTGTGAGCAGCGGGGCCGGCGTTATGGTATGATAATGTGCCACACAGGTTTTTGTTCCAAGCAGTGTATTATGGTCAGAAGTTTCGGGTCTCAATGCATGGAATTAAAGGTATAAAAGAGGAATGCACAGAGACCGGGGAGCTCTTTTTACTGTACTGTATGTTGGAGAAGGAATAAAGGTCATGTGTCGTCTAGCTTGTTGCCTTGCCTGCTTCCTTTCTCCACACCATATACATATCTTTCTTATACAATTACAATAAATACAACAAACAATTGTTTGTGTACCCTTTTATCACAATGTTGCAGGAGCTGTCAAAGTGATAATTACCTACAGTTTGTTATGTCGGAATTACCTTAGTAATGACAAGGCCAGGTGCATAGTTGAACTTCACTTTATTAAGGAGTTGTTCCACAATACAGCCACCAGGCAGGGACATTGGCAAAGAAGCCGGATAAAGATGCCCGCTGGTATTTATAGGGTGGTGCAGTGGCGGAACAGGAAGTGGCCACCACTACACTGCACTTCATAATAAAACACAATACCACCCCCCCCCCCCCATCCTGTAGAAAGTCCAAAACCACGCATACAATTGAGACCCTCCCAAATTTAGGACCCGAATCACACACTAAAAAAAAACTAGAACTGGACTTCCGGTCTGGACGCCATGGCGACTGCAGCTTAACACTGAAGTTCTCAGACCCAATCCAGGATAACACCTTGAAAATCAAACTTAACGGATTTTTGGAGGAGTGAAAATCAAAAGACAAAATCATCATGTCTAAAGGAAAACAGAAGAAACTGAAATTCTCCAGGCCAGGACACGTATCGGCCGGAGAATCCGAACTGGAAGATCTCCGTTCAGAAGACGAGGAACTGGTGATAGCTAACAAAAGGGTTAGCCTGAAATCACTATTTGAGGAGCTACGACGATTTCGCCGAGATGTTACAGCCGAATTTCGGGAATTCAGAGAAGAATTGAAAAGGACAAACAGCAGAGTGGACCAGGCCGAGAACCGAATCTTGGAAACAGAGGATCGAATAAAAGTGCTCGAAGATTCTGTGCTAGACCTACGCAAAAGACAAGCAGCTATAGAGGCTAAGCTAACCGACCAAGAAGGAAAACAAAGAAGAGACAACATAAGAATTCATGGTCTGATAGAAGGAACCGAAAATGGTTTTAACTCAATGGCAGAATGCGTGGAATCCTTACTAAGAGAGAAATTGGATATTCCACAAACCACCGACTTGAAGATAGAAAAGGCACATCGTTCATTAGCCGCTAGGCCGGCGGCGGAAGCGCCCCCACGTTTGGTGTTGGTAAGATTTTCCAATTTCAAAATAAAACAAGAGGTTGTAAGACTGGCCTGGCAGAAAAAAGGATTTATGTACCAGGAGAGAAAAGTCTACGTGGAACACGATTACGCCCCGGAGGTCCTTAAAAAGCGCAGGGAATACAATGATGCGAAAAAGGTGTTAAGAGAGAAGAAATTGCGCTTTCAGACACCATTTCCTGCGAAGTTAAGGGTCTTCTACGGCGATGAAACGTGTCTCTATAATTCGGCGGAAGAAGCAACAGCTGACATGGCGAAAAGAGGCCTCCCGGTAACGGTATTTAAACCCGCAGCAGACCCGAGTGAGAAGATCAAAGCGCAAACATGGACAACACAAAGACCTTCAAAATCCACGGACCAGCAGCGGGAAACCCAGCACCAGAGCGTCGCGGATAAACTATCCGTTTTCAGGTTGGAATAGCGACCTTTTTTTTTTTTTTTTTTTTTTTTTTCTTTTCTCTTGAATCAATCCGCACATCCAACCCCCCTCATACAAGGTAACAAACATTAAAGGAGATGCATATTCAGCATGTGGTAAAACATTTCATGGAACAATCATATTATTTGAAACAAATAAGTCTTTGTAATAAAAAAAAAACAAACAAAAAAAACTTGTTAAAATAGAAATGTGACAATAATCCACATGTTCTCCTCATACTAACAAATACTGTTTTTGCGTGAATGTTTGATGTGATGGGGGTGGGAGGGTGCACACAATTTCACAGGGTTTAGGCATAAAAGGAAAAAAAAAAAAAAAAATCATTACAAGTTTGGATTGGGTTCTGAAACTCACGTTAAAAGCATGGGACTACTTTCAGTGGTAAGAGAGGGCCCTCAACACGTAACAGAGTTTGAGGAATTTCCCTCAGAGCCTTCACTCCATCAAGGCTCTTACAGGGTCTTTAAAAAGACCTCAGCTCAGGAAGTTCTTATGACAGCTTTTTGTTTTAAAGTTTTTTACACTATGTTCTTAATGTTTTTCTTGTTTTTAATGTTCTTTCAGTTTCTGAGTAGCACAAAAGAGGGCCACCACACAGTTATACTAAACAAAACAACACAATGGAGAAATAGGGTGTAACCAAAATAATTTCATATAATGTAAAAGGAATCCTGAATCCAGTTAAAAG
Organism: Pholidichthys leucotaenia; assembly: GCA_020510985.1. Classification (NCBI taxonomy): domain Eukaryota; kingdom Metazoa; phylum Chordata; class Actinopteri; order Cichliformes; family Pholidichthyidae; genus Pholidichthys; species Pholidichthys leucotaenia. Next base: position 355,827,349 of record CM035843.1, on the reverse strand, counting down.
ATCCAAGATTCTAGGCAAAATGAAAAAAGACAAAGCAGGAATAATACTTTTACAAGAAACCCACCTAACAGACGTGGAACACAATAAACTCAGTAGACAAGGGTTTAAAATGATCTCTTCATCTTCATATAAATCAGGGAGGAGGAGGGGAGTAGCGACATTGATATCAACCAAAATTACATTTGAAAAAAAATCAGAACACAAAGATAAAGAAGGGAGATACAGTTTGGTAACTGGGCGGCTAGAGGGAGAAGATATCACCCTGCTGAATGTGTATGCTCCCCCAGGGGCTAACTGGAAATTTTATAAAAATGTATTCGACCTAATGATAACTAAAGCTCAAGGTTTAGTGATATGTGGTGGTGGTGGTGGGGACTTCAATCTTAGACTGAATCCATACTGGGATGCTTCTGGTAATTCCCCACATCAAAATAACACCCAAAACAGGAAGACTCGGATGCTACTAAAAGAATTGGGAATCTGTGACGTGTGGAGGGAACTCAACCCCAGTGTAAAAGACTATACATTTTACTCAACTCCACATTCATCTTACTCAAGGATTGACTATTTTTTTATGTTTAATAGAGACATTGGAAGAGTAAAAACATGTAAAATAGGACTGATGGATCTCTCCGACCACAGTCCGATCTACATGGACTTAAATATCCAAAAATACACAAATAATACATTTTCTTGGAGGTTAAATTCAAATGTCCTGAAAGGACCATTGAAAGATGAATTGGAATCAGATATTCTCAGATATTTGGAAGATAACGATAATGGAGAAGTATCCCCTTTAATACTGTGGGATGCATGTAAAGCTGTAATAATAGGAAAGATTATTGCAAAACTGGCAACCCAAAAGAAATTAAGACAAGAAAAACTATCCACATTAGAGTCAGAACTTAGGAACCTAGAAAAAGAACACAAAGGCAACACTCATTCTACTGACTCGCTCAAGATTAAGGAAATTAAAAACCAAATAAATGAGATCTACACAATAGAAATCCAGAAGAAACTTACATTTCTGAAACAAAAATACTATGAAGCAGGCAGTAAATCGGCAAAATTGCTAGCCTATAAATTGAGGAAACATCAAACAGAAAGAGCAATCTACAAAATCAGAGACCCAGTATCAAAGGAAATAAAATTCAGAATTCAGGATATTCTTAAAAACTTCGAGAATTACTATAAGAACTTATACTCCCACAAAAAACATAAAAACGCATCCGAGGCATTCCTAAACACATTAAACCTTCCCCAACTTACGGAGTCACAAAATAAAACACTACTGTCAGAAATACATCCTAAAGAATTGGAAAAAGCAATTATGAAACTTAAAGCTAACAAATCCCCAGGAGCTGATGGCTATACAGCAGAGTGGTACAAAACCTTTAAACAGCAACTATCTCCTCTCCTCCTGAAAACATTTAATTATGTCCTCCACACAGGGGAAATCCCCCCCTCCTGGAGAGAAGGGGTCATTGCAGTTATACCTAAACCTGAAAAGGATAAACTAGAGTGCTCCAACTACAGACCAATCAGTGTACTAAATCAGGACTATAAGCTTTTTACCATTATCCTTGCCAAAAGGTTAGAAAATATACTGACAGACCTAATTCATTTAGACCAAACAGGTTTTTATAAGACAAAGACAGACACAAGACAACATTCGACGCACTTTACATATAATTCATCATATAAAAAAATATAACTTAAATGCAGTCATATTGGGATTAGATGCTGAAAAAGCATTCGATTCGGTTGACTGGTTTTTTCTATATAGAATCTTATCCAGTTTCAATTTTCATAACAACTTCATTAGAACTATACAGGCATTATATAAAAAACCAACAGCTAAAATAAGGATTAACGGTAATTTATCATCATCTTTTGAACTGGAAAGAGGATGTCGTCAGGGCTGCCCCCTGTCTCCACTGCTCTTTGCAATCTTCATAGAACCTCTGAGCCAATGGATAAGACAAAACCAAAAAATTCAAGGTATTACACTTGGTCAGAAGGAACATAAAATAGCACTCTTTGCTGATGACATTTTAATATACCTAGGGCAGCCGGACACTTCTTTACCAGAACTAACCTCAGTTTTTTCAGAGTATGGAGATTTATCGGGGTACAAATTAAATATGCATAAAACCCAAGTTTTAACATTCAACTATGACCCAAATCATTATTCACTAAGCAAACTCAAAACTAACTGGGAGTCGGAATCTATGAAATATCTGGGGGTCAATATCCCGAAACAACTCAACAAAATTATATCACTAAACTATGATCCACTGGTGACAAAAATAAAATCTGACCTAGCAAGATGGAATATGATACCATTCTTGGGTACTGCACAAAGAATTGAAGCAGTCAAAATGAATATACTTCCACGTCTTCTATACCTTTTCCAAACAATACCGGTAGAACCTCCCAAAAAAACATGGCAGGAGCTGGACAGAAGGATCTCAAGATTCATATGGCAGGGCAAGAGACCTAGAATCAGATATAGAACCCTACAGCTAAACAAAGACAAAGGTGGGCTCGCGCTGCCAAATATCAGGGACTACTTTAAAGCCGCACAAATTAAAACTTTAGTAGAGATATGTAACCCAGTCTACACTGCACAATGGAAGGAGATCGAATGCCAAATAACAAGTGACATCCCCCTACAGGCGATAATAGGGAACAATGTCTTACCTAAGCTTTTGAATAACACTAACCCGTGGATAGAGACCCCGCTAAAAATTTGGTTTAAGATAGTCAGAGAGAATCAAACTAAAGAGCCCTATCGACTTCTGCAATGGATCGCCTATGATCAGGACTTTACTCCTAATAAAACAGACACCAGATTTAAAAAGTGGAAGGAGAAAGGGCTGATAAAATATTACGATTTTTTTAAAGGGCAAATCTTAAGAAGTTTTGAAGATTTGAAAAAACAAGGCCTAATAAATCAAGACCTTTACAGGTTCTTCCAGCTTAGACACCACATAAACAATATACTTAAAAAGGAGGTTTTGGAAAGGGCCCAGTCAGGTGTTCTGAAGGTCTTCTTAATGGCATATAAAGGGATCCCAGGGATCAGATACATCTCTAAAATATACCAAGGTCTTCAAGACTTAAAAGGAGACAACACATCATATATAAAAGAGAGATGGGAAAAAGAGGGGAATTTCACTTTACAACTGGAAATATGGGAAAAGCTAAATAAACAGCAATGGAAAAGTACCTCATCCCTGCAGTGGAGAGAATTTGGATGGAAAAACTTGGCAAGATTTTTCAGAACACCTGCACAAAACAAATTTACCCATAAAGGATTGAACTGTTGGCGCTTGTGTGGTGAAAAGACTGCAAATCATTTTCATGTGTTTTGGTCATGCCCAGTTATCCACCAATATTGGACCAAGGTACAGACAATATTGGGGAAAATATTCAAAATTACAGTTCCCTTTTCTTTTGTAACTTTGTATTTGGGTTTACTACCGGACTCACTGGAAAGACGAGGAGAAAAATACTTATTCAATGTTTTAATATTGGCAAGCAAAAAAGCTCTAACTAAAAAATGGATGTTGAAGGACTGTCCTACACCTGAAGATTGGACTAACGTGATCCAAGACATTTACTCGATGGAAAAGTTGACATTCGCACTGAGACAGGACATGGATGTGTTCATGAACTTTTGGCAACCCTGGACCGCATATGTGTCTTCCATTAGATCTAATCTTTGACAAATACCATTTCAATAATGGTTCCGCTCTTTGTTCCAACGCTACTCAGATGCTCTTTTATCTTTATTTACTTACTTTTTCTTTTTGTTTGTTTTTTACTGGTTTGTTTGTTTTTTTTTGTTATTTGTTTTTTGTTTTTTTTTTCTCTTTAATTTCACTTTTTCTTTCACTTTAAAAAAAAAAAAAAAAAAGGGGTGTTGTAAGAATTAATCTTCCAATGTTGTCAGATATCAGAAAATAAGGGAACATGTGATGAAAATGTAAACACTGCATTGCTGTAACGACCTGTATACCCTTTACAAAAACTTAAATTAAAAAAAAAAAAAAAAAAAAAAAACTAGAACTGAAATCACAACAGTAAAGGACCTATCACATTCACACAACAAACCTAAGCTAGGGGGAACGGGTGGACTACTGTCCCACCCCACATGGCAAGGTGGGTTATTCTGACACCTGAAAATTAATCCAAAAGTCCATCTATAACGAGAACATTGCCGAGCTCCTAAAATAAAACACACCCAGAACAATACCAGATAATTTTTTTCTTCTTTACACACACAAACATATGAACATTGGAACTTATTTTATATTTGTTCCAAAACTACACTACTGTCCTTCTGGCAGAAAGGGGTGGAAATGGCTTGTGGGGGGCCCAGGGCAGCCCCTCTGTAGACCCGCCCCTGGAAGTGGCAAGCCACCAGGATCACAGCTGACCTCATAGACGAGAGCACCTCTTCTCTTCGCCATTGACCACCTCTCTCGTCCGGACCCGCCATCTGAAGCCTCCTCCCAGGCACGCCACAGCTCATTGGCATGCCTCCACGAGCCGTCCAACAGCTGGAAGTAGGCTGCGCCCCGCTCAGCCACAATGCGCAGCCGCTCCTGGTGTTCCTCTGGCTGTTGTTTGGCCCACATCCATCGTGGACGTCCCTCCCCTCGAGCCCGGACCAGGTCCGTAACTCTAAGAGGAGCTCTGCTTGGCCTGTAGTGTTACTGATCAGCACGCGGTCCCTCTGTGCCTGTTGGTCTGGCCCCGACTCCTTGTAAAGCTGCTGCAGCGGACGTCGTTGTAGCTCCAGATCCTCCAGCCCACTGTGGCTGAGCTCCGGAGGAAACTGAAGTTAGCTCGTCGGCAGGTTCCTCGCCACCACGCTCGGTGCCCTCTCCTACCATACTCCGAGCACCTGCACTGAGACCCTCCTGCGTCAAACCTGAGTGAGACTGGTCCTGCTTGACCGCCGTGGTGCCCGGTAAATCTTCGTCCCACACAGCATCGTCTTCCACTACCGGAACCGGATGGTTCCGCTGGCCACAATCAGTCCACTCTTCCCCAGCGTCATCTTTAATGGCGTACCCAGTCCATAAAATAGGTCTCAGCCCATGATGTTGTCACCTCGGGCCATCAACGTGGAACGTGAAGTCAGCCATTATCGCCAACTTGTTACTGAGCTGTTAACTCCAATGTTCCAACCATGCACAGTCTGCCACCGCTATATACCGTAGAGCGGTGCTGGGTTAACCTCTTATTCTGTTGTGGGGGAAAAATTTCCTCACCGTGGCCCAATTCAATTCAAATGATCCCTCCCGCCCCCCGTGTCGATCAGCAGCGGCACCTCCTCACCATCCAGTGTCGCCTTGCAGAACGTGAACCCATTGGTACTTGGGGACACCACATGGACAGTTGTTGAGGCGGGGTGAAGTTTGTTTTCCTCTGTGGGGCTCTCCAGCTCGGACATTCGACACACCCTGGCATAATGGTTCAAGCGACCACACTTGCTACAGCGCTTCCCTTTAACTGGGGCATTCCCTTGCCTTGTATCAATGCATCGTGGACACCACAACCCATTACAATTTCAATTTCAATTTATTAATATTAGCACCAAATCACAACAAAGGTTATCTCAAGGCACTTTACAGAAAAGAGGTGGGTTTAGGCCACATTCTTAGTCTATAGAACCCAGCAGAGACCCCTAAGAGCAAACACTGCGGTGACACAGGCAAGGAAAAACTTCCCTTTAACGGGCAGAAACCTCAGGCGGAACCATAGCTCATAGGAGGACGGCCATCTGCCTCGACCGGCTGGGTTGAGTAGCTCATTCAAAACAAACATACAAATACAACATTCAAAGCCAAACAGTCCAGTACCCAAGCATGGCCAGGCAGCACATGCAAGCAAAGGCCTGGCAGGGGCAGCGTTTCTAAAAAAAGGCCTTATCAAAGAGAAAAGATTTCAACTTGCTCATGAATAAAGAGAGAGTGTCCTGCCTCCCGAACTGAACTGGGAAGGACGGTTCCACAGGAAGGGAGCTTGATAGCTGAAAGCTCTACCTCCCAATCTACTTCTAGATACCTTGGGGACCACTAGTAGTTTGGATTTTTGGGAGCGCAGTAGCTCTGATGGGATGATAAGGAACTAAGAGTTCTTGCAGGTAAGAAGAGCCATACCTTAAGAATCTTTATAGGTTAAGGAGCAATATCTTGAATTCAATTCTATATTTTATTGGGAGCCAATGTAAAGAAGCTAAAACTGGAGTAATGTGATCCCCTTCTCCCCTGTTCTCATAAGGATAAGTGCAGCTGCATTCTGAATGAGTTGGAGAAACTTTATGATTTATTTGGGCATACCTGATAAAAGTGAGTTACAATAGTGAAGTATAGAGGGTGATAAGCGTGGACAAGTTTCTCTGCATCTTTATGAGCAGGATGGACCTAATTTTAGAATATTAGCATATGGAAGAAGGCGTCTTATGGTTTGCTGTATATGAGAGTTGAAAGACACATCTTGGTCAAAGACAACGTCAAGATTCCTTACAGAAGATGTAGAAGCCGAGTGCAATGCCATCTAGTGTTGTTATCTTGCTTAAGAGTAATTCTAGCATGTTTGTGGCAAGGACGATGACTCTCGTTTTATCTATATTCAGCAATAGAAAGTTGTAGTTCATCCAGGTTTTGATATCCTTAAGACACTCCTGGAGTAAACCCAACTGGCTGGGATCATCTGGATTGATGGATAAATACAACTGAGTGTCGTCAACGTAACAATGAAAATGAATAGAATGATTCCTCATAATGTCTCCATAAGGCAGCATGTATAATGTAAACAATACTGGTCCAAGTACTGATTCCTGTCCATACTACCTACTCCATAGCTAACCGTAGTCTGAGTAGAGGACTTGTTATGGACATGAACAAACTGGAAACAATCTGATAGATGAGACTGGAACCATCTTAGCATTGTTCCATTCAGGCCAATTTGCTGTTCAAGTCTCTCTAGCAGAATATGGTGGTCAATAGTATCAAAGGCAGCGCTGAGGTCCAATAAAACAAGGACAAAGACAAGTCCTTTATCAAATGCCATAAGGATGTCATCAGTAACTTTCACTTAGGCTGTCTCTGTGCTGTGATGTTTCTAAAAACTGACTGAAATTTCTCAAATATAGAATTTTTTTCTAAAAAGGTGCATAGCTGGATTGGCGACTACTTTTCGAGGATCTTGAAAAGTAGGGAAGGTTAGATACTTGGTCTATAATTGGCCAAAATCCAGAATCAAGCGAAGGTTATTTTAAGTAAAGGTTAATTTCTTGCACTTTAAATGACTGCGGTACATGTCCTGTCAATAGGGACATATTAATTATGTTTAAAAGAGAGGGACTAATCAGATATAGTGATTCCTTCACTAGTCTAGTGGGAACTGGATCTAAAAGACAGGTAGTTGACTTAGAGGCTGACACTATTGGGCTAGATCAGAATGATTAATACAAGAAAATTTAGAAAAGTGGAGTTCTGAGCCTGTGAGCCAGAGCAGTGTTTAAGTAGTGGGCTTGGTATTTTTAGGGGGGTGGGGGTATATTTTGGAATATTATTCCTAATACTGTCAATTTTATCGATTAAAAACTCAAAAAGTCATCAGCACTAAGAGTTGGAGGGATGTAGGGATCTATGGCATTTTGGCTCTTGATTAGCTGAGCCACAGTGTTAAAGAAGTTCCAAGGTTGTCATAGCCAGGAGCGGCACTGGGGTTAAGCTCCCAGTGCTCATAAAATGCTCCTTACGGCGTGCGTCTTGAAAAGCCTCTGACAACTAAGTCCAACTCCTAGCCTGCCCATGTGGTTTAGTCTCTAAGCCCGGCGGAACTGCTTTTACTAATAGGAGAGGGGGCGAGGGTGGATCTCTGCCGCCTTAAAACCAGATGCTTCGGGTAGATGGTGGCTCGTCAACCTGGGAAGGTAGCCCATCTAGGGGAAGGTAAACCCTGATTTCAAACCTCCGCTGCCTTGCGGCACACCTGGTCACGGGAAAGGCTTCGGGAGTCAATCCTGAGGAAAAATCCGGAGTCGGAGCCCCTAAGGCAGTTCTCTGTTGTGCTCAACATTGTTCTGGCAGCTCCTGTGACGGCGCTGGTGCCAAACTATAGCAGCCTTGCTGTTCCTTTGGATTCATCAGTGACGTGGAGAGGGGGGACATGCTGCATGGGTAACATCTTGTCCTCTATATCTTCCTGCCCAGGCTTGAATCCTACCAACGCCCAACGCTGGAAGGTAGAACACCGGTGCGCATCGGCCTATTCAGCCACAGGCGGTGCTGTTCCAGCAGAGTAGACGTTTAGGATTCTCTTCCATGGTCATCATAGACCGACGGAGGCCGACGAGTGTTAAAGAGAAATCTGTGGTTGTTTTTATTTTCTTTTATCAAGGATGAATAGTACTGTTGCCTAGCACTACGGAGAGATTTCTTAAGGCTGGCATTCCAGGCTGAATTGGTCTTATTTGCACGCCAAAGCCTTTCACAGGATCTAACTTTCTGTTTTAACTTACGGGTGTGGGAGTTGTATCATGGAGCTAGTCTCCTATTTTTAATAGTTTTCTTTTTAAGAGGGGCTATGGAGTTAAGTGTTGACTGCAGTGAGGCTGCAATACTACCAACTAAAAGGTCTAATTCTAATGGATTCAAGTATTCAGCGCTGTCTGCTATACTGAGACATGGTAATACAGTAAGTGCGGAAGGGATTAATTCTTTAAAGTGAGCCACGGATCTATCAGATAAGTAGCTGGTAACTATATTTCTGCTTGATGCTGTGAAATCGGATAGCACAAATTTCTTTATTAAGATTTCTTTATTAGTCCCACAATGGGGAAATTACAGGGCATTCACATGAGTGGATGAGGCAGCCACTTTGAATGTTATCAAATAGTGGTCAGTCAGTGAAGGATTTTGAGGGATGACAAGCAGCTCATCAATTTCTACACTGTAGGCCAAGACCAGGTCAGGGGTGTGATTATGATGATGGGTTGGTTTACTAACACACTGAGAAAAACCAGTTGAATTTAAGAGGGAGAGAAATGCTACACTATGACTATCGTTATCAACATCTACATGAATATTAAAGTCACCAACTATGATAATCTTGTCTCTGAACTAAGAAGTAAGGGTTGTTAAGTAGCTCAGAGAAGGAATTCAGACATAAATTCAGCAACAGAGAAGCACTAGGAGGGCGATATACTGTTGGTAAATAAAAATAGGCATGCTCTGACCTCCTAGATGGATGTGCCCTAAGCTAAAAATATAAAGCACTTCAAAGAGCTTACAGTTTGAGTTTAGCTTAGGCTAAAGGGTTCATTGGTAATGTGGACTTCATAAATTACCCTGACTCCACCACCTCGGCCAATGTTTCTAGGAATATGAATATTACCATGGCTGGGGGGGCCCTCCTTGATACTAGCAAGTCATGGGGCGTAAGCCCATGTTTCTGTGAGTACAGAGTAGTATTTTCTCATTGTAAGTCCGTGATCATATCAATTAATTATGGTCGCATTTTATCTGACAGAGATCTTTATGTCAGCAGTCCGCAATTTAATTATTTATTTATACTGTTGGAAATTTAGTGGGCTTTAATCTATTATACAAGTTATTGTTGGTATTTGTCTTGGGTTGTACTGTTTTGGGTAACTGTCATACCTGGCTCTCACGAGCCAGAAAGGAGATGCGAGGGCGACCAGTGAGTTTGCGTAATTTATTAATATTCACACACAAAGAACAAACACAAAGTAAAGAGCCTCGTGGGGCTATAACACACATAACACTAGACAACAAACTGAAAGGAAAAGAGCCACGTGGGGCTAAAACACACACAGAACAAAAGACAATATACAACCTGGAAAGAATGGCTAGAGAGGCGGCGAGAGGAAAACACACGCCGAGTCGCAGCACTTACTTTGGGGGTAGCGCCAAGGTAACGGTGGACTGAAGCTAGGCATAGGAGCTACAGCCGTGGAAACACAGGGCACGTCTTTCCATAGCGAGGTCGCAGCGAGGAGTAACACTCAGCTGCTTGTTTAAAAGGAAAAGGAACCCAATCAGAAGCGGGGAAGATGATTAACAATAATGAGAGACAGCTGTCCCAGAGCAGCTGAACTAGACAGCTGGAGATCAGCTGGGCGCTGTCAAACAACGGGCCTAGTAAGACCCGGCACAGACTAGCACAGAGCAGGAGCGGCACTGGACAACCTGAACGCGGGGAAGGATAGCATTCAGGTCGTGACAGTACTCCTCCCCCGAGCCGCGCCTCCTGGCGCAAGCTAACCCCACCCACCCACCCACCCACCCCGAGGGAAGACCAGGGAGGGCGGTGGGGGCCAGGTCTGGGGGAAAGTGAGGGACAAGGAAAGGAAGGCAGGGAAGAAAAAAAAACCCAGGTAACAGCATAGGATCAGACACCATAATAACAGTTTCAAAACAGGGAAAAAAAACCATCACCCCCTCCTCTGCAGAGGCCAGACAGTCTATGCAGGTGACCACAGGAGGTGGGGAGATCAAACTGCAGAAATATAGCGACATAGTCATAAAAGGGCTCACAACAACTTAGGGGGAGGACAAGGCAAAACTCATGTCCCGAAGACCAAAAAAAACTACAAAACTCTGAACATAAGGTTGAAGAAGACTTACACATGTAACCCCGGCCAAAACAGAATATAAAAAGGAAACAATCCGGGTATAAGACCTAAAAATAAAGCCTAAGGCCGCTAACTGGCATAAAGATACAAAAAAAATCAACTCCTCAAACACGAATTAGCACAACACAGAAAATCAAACAGTCTGGAGGAGGATATAGATGCAGATGAACAAAAAACTACTCTGAATAAGGCCAGGCAATGTGAGGCAAAAGCTACTTAAAGGGCTAACAGAAATAGGAGATCATACTGGGAACATAAACATAGAAAATGGTCTGAGGAATCTTAATTATAAATGACACCACAATAAGAACTCTAGGGCAGAAAGTTCCTCGATGTCCTGAATGGAATTAAATAATGAAGGGCAAACAAACACAAAGCTATGAACAGTCAGTCAATCTTTCAGGAACGTCAGCAGGTGGAGCAGGGCAGGCGGTGACAGCTTGTCCGGCGGGCGACCCGAGCTCCACCAGGCCAGGAACCACAATACCAGTTCGGGCGGCCTACCAGAGCCCCAGGCTAGGAGACACAGTTTCTCCGGAGGCCGACCCAGATCACCGAACCAGCCAGATGGCTCCCCAGGCGGTCGTCCCGTGACCTCAGACCATGGAGAGCTGAGGGAGAAGTCTTGGTGCAGCTTCCTCCCGGAGGGAAAAGGCAGGAGGAAACTGACCCAGGTGAGAAAAACTCCAACAGTAGTTGGGGGAGAGGAGATGGAGGCAAGGGGCAAAGTCAGCCTGACATCTAATGAGAACAAGGGCAGGGGGAAACTGGCCCGGATGAGAGGAATCCCAACAGCGGCAGGAGGAGAAATGATGGAGGCAAGGGGCGAAGTCAGCCTGATATCAGGCGAACACAGTCCTCTAACTCCCTCACTGACCTTTACCCGGACCGGCGCAGCACCCCCCGGTGGACCCCGATCGGGCCGGCGAAACACTCCCGGTGGACCCCGACTGGGCCGGAACAGCACTCCCGGTGGACCCCGATTGGCACGGCGAAGCACTCTCGGTGGACCCCAACTGGACCGGCGAAGCACTCCCGGTGGACCCCAACTGGACCGGCGAAGCACTCCCGGTGGACCCCAACTGGACCGGTGAAGCACTCTCGGTGGACCCCAACTGGACCGGCGAAGCACCTCCGGGCGCAGCATCTGAGGCGAACACCGTACAGAGAACCGGAACTGCCGAGGTGGCACCCAGGGCAGGTTCGTCTCCATTGACCCTGGGGAGAGGCTCAGAGGGACAAAAGGAACCGGGATTAGGATCACCGGCAGCGGCAGAGCCCGGCGAGACAGGCTCGAGCGCAGCAGACGGCTGCACCCGGCCCGCCCCCCCGAGAGACAGGCAATAATGCTCTAGAAAATGAATGAAAGAAGGAAAATAGAACACTCGCCTGATCTCGGGTTCTACCGCCATCCAGGACTTCGATGCTCCGGGTTCAGCGTGCAGGACTCCGTCCTCCGGCTCCAACTCGACTGCGAATGGCTCCGCAGCTGGCATGATGGTTTCCACAGTCAAACGACCTCCAAGCGCCGAAGACCACATCGACAGCCTGCATGGCATGGAGGCAGGAGATCTGGGCTCTGCTGGGCCGAACCATTCCTCCGTGGAGACCCGGGGACGCTTAATCGTCGGCGCTGGCTCCAACAGGCAGTTTGACCTTCTCCTCTGCCCATGACGCGGCTGCGGGGCTGGGGCGAAACCTTCCAGGGCCGCAGGCCTCCTCCTCGCACGGCGGTGCAAACCTGGCACCGGGGCACACTCAAGGGGAAGAGACACAGAGGACGCAGGTTCATATTCTACTTTTGCAGCGGGAGGAGAGAGCTCAGGGGACTGTGAACCCTGAACTCCTCCCCCAGGAATCAAACAAGGCAGTTCACTCATAATGGGAGGGGAATGAAAGGACACTTGCCTGATTCCCGGAGGGCCGGTGGAATCCGCTGCAAGGGACTTGAGTCTTTCCTCTCCCAGCCGGATAGAAGAGGGGGACCCCCCGGACAGACGAGGTGGTGCCTCTCGCACCGGATCGGGACCGGAAACACCTGGAGGCGAATTCGCGCCGTTCTCAGCAGCCGGAGTGAATGACGAAGAGGGGGGAGAAACAGCTGAGGAGAACCGGGGGCCCAGAGCTGACGGGACAGCGGGAAGAGCGGGCCCAGGAGCGGGGGCAGCTGATTCGCTTCTACGGCGAGACATGGGAGCTACAGCAGGCTGGGAGGCGGAATTCATGTGGTTTCCTGGAGCGGGATCCGGACGGGGCTCTCGCTGAGATATATGGGGAATTTGGGAGTGGCGTCTTCTGAACGTGAAGTCGGGAAAACGCCGCTCCTGTACGGAGACCGGAGCCAACAGGTCAGCGTATCCCGGATAATCGTCCAGCTCAGGGTTCTTCTCAACCAGCCTGACCGCCGCTATCACGTATCATCGCTTCATGGCTACGGGGGGATAGGCGGCGAAACAAGCGGCTGCCACTCGGTCCGCAATGCGAATTGCTGTTAACCTCATCTTCTCCGGGGGAACCCCGGTTGACGTCACTCTATCTTGGGAATTACCCCTGGGTGAGGCGAACTCCTGGGCTGGATCAGCGGCAGGAGCGGGATTCCGAAGCGAGGAGCGATGGTGCCCTGTCTTCGGCTTCCTGCCGGGGTTCTCCTCCAGCCTACGGAGTCTCTCCCAGGCCACAGAGATGTCTACCCTCCTCGCCTTAACCTCGGGGAGATGGAAGTAGCGAGGGAAGTTGTTAATCATATTCTCGGCGAGCTCCAGACACCAGCGTATCTCGCTGGGAGTATCGTAGAAGACCGTGGTGAACAGCGTCCCGTCCACAAGGTCCAGAGCCTCCGAGAGATCGTGGCCTGGGTGCCGCATACGCCTCCTGGAGGGAGACATGATACAAGCCTGCCTGCACCCAGAGGAAGGAAAAAACGACGAGTCCCACAACAAACTCACGGTCGCAGACGTCTCAGTCTGGCTGCGACCTACTGTCATACCTGGCTCTCACGAGCCAGAAAGGAGATGCGAGGGCGACCAGTGAGTTTGCGTAATTTATTAATATTCACACACAAAGAACGAACACAAAGTAAAGAGCCTTGTGGGGCTATAACACACATAACACTAGACAACAAACTGAAAGGAAAAGAGCCATGTGGGGCTAAAACACACACAGAACAAAAGACAATACACAACCCGGAAAGAATGGCTAGAGAGGCGGCGAGAGGAAAACACACGCCGAGTCGCAGCACTTACTTTGGGGGTAGCGCCAAGGTAACGGTGGACTGAAGCTAGGCATAGGAGCTACAGCCGTGGAAACACAGGGCACGTCTTTCCATAGCGAGGTCGCAGCGAGAAGTAACACTCAGCTGCTTGTTTAAAAGGAAAAGGAACCCAATCAGAAGCGGGGAAGATGATTAACAATAATGAGAGACAGCTGTCCCAGAGCAGCTGAACTAGACAGCTGGAGATCAGCTGGGCGCTGTCAAACAACGGGACTAGTAAGACCCGGCACAGACTAGCACGGAGCAGGAGCGGCACTGGACAACCTGAACGCGGGGAAGGATAGCGTTCAGGTCGTGACAGTAACAGGAGACAGACACAATCTCTATGGGGTTATGAATTGAAGATTGATCTAAACAGCGAGAATTATTTGGGTTAATAGGATTAATATGAGAAGTGGAAGCAAAGAAGGGCTGGCTGGCAGACCCAGGTACTTTGGGGTGAGTTAACACACCAGCTTTCAGTCACTGTACTAAAAAATGCTGAATGGAATAAAACAGATTGTCCCTTAGAACACGTGCACCAAATCTGTTTGGATGGATGCCATCATCATCATCATCATCATCATAGCAGTCTGTCGGGGGCGACTGACCTTGTTAATCCGGGCGACGTCCGAGCCGGTATGAGTTGCTTTCTGACTGACCATTTCATGAAACTGCTTGCAAAGTATTTGAGTACCGCTAGGTTTTGCTGAACTAGCGACACACTCTTGGCAGATAGAGGTATTATCAGTGGCAAGGACAGGCCAAGACAAACTGACTCCATCTGGCCTCATAAATGATGGGCAGCTCCAGAACAGGTTGAAATTGTCTATAAAACCAATGTTAAAAGTAGGACATGTTGAACACAACCAGGTATTAAGGCTAAGAGTTCTGCTAAAATAATTGCAACCTCTTCTAAAAGGAGCACGTGGCCCAGAAATAAACACACATCTGCCACAGTTCATAAGAGTGGACAGAAGGCTCCTGAAGTCTCTCTTTAAGATCTCAAGACGCTTCATCTGGGAAGTTGTTGCATCCAACATGCACAATGACAGTTTTAGCGTGGGGGTATTCATTTAATAGGTCGGGGTAAGAGCCTCAATGTCTGACACTTTAGCCCCAGGAAAAAATTTTGTAACACAGTACCTGCTTCTGAGGTTCCTCATTATTGAATCACCAATTACCAGCGTCGTCTGGGGGGACTTTGTCGGTGGCTTCTGAAATGGTGGATAATTTTGCCGTTGTTGTTGCTGCAGTGGCGAGGTGGCGGTGCGGGGGTGATGCGGGCATACACAAGGGTTTTCTCGGGGCAGACCTTCGGTTGATAGTGTTGGTTTCCGCATTGTCGCCGGTCGCGCTATTTTCGCTGTCTGGGTCCGCTACTAATGCTGCGGCGGTAGGCCCCAGCTGCCGTTGTGATTGGCGCCTTTTTTTTTACTCCAGCACATAGGGTACATTCTTTGTAGGATTGCTGGACTCACCCTCAGAGATAAGGTGAGGATCTCAGTCATCCGGGAGAGGCTCAGAGTAGAACCGCTGCTCCTCCACATTTAAAGGAGCCAGTTGAGGTGGTTTGGGCATCTGCTCAGGATGCCTCCTGGACGCCTGCCACTTGAGATATTTCGGGCACGTCCCACTGGGAGGAGACCCCGGGGCAGACCCAGGACTCGCTGGAGAGACTATGTCTCCCAGCTGGTCTGGGAACGCCTTGGTATCCTCTCTGAAGCGCTGGAGCAGGTGGCTGGGGAGAGGGAAGTCTGGGCTTCTCTGCTTGAACTGCTGCCTCCGCGACCCGGACCTCGGGAAAAGCGGTAGAAGATGGATGGATGGATGGGTACATAAAAACACAACAAAACTTAAAGTGTAGAACATACCCCCCCCACACACACACACGTGCTCAATAGGAGGCCCCATCCCTCAAACAATACTAAACCATTCAGTCATTTAACACTGATTTATATTAACAGCCCTCATGTCTCTATATTGCCATCCTTAAAAAATAATTTAAATCAAATAAAACAAGACAAACAATTAAACAAATTGGGCAATAGTGATGCGAGGATGGGAAAAGAAAAAATAAAGAACTAGAAAAGCACTCAGAGAGTGCATACCTCCACCAAGGCTCCTTCAGGATCACTCCAAATGTAATGGGTTTGTGTGTAGGCCTAGAGCCACTTGTGGTGAAAACTGCATCTCAAGTCTGTCCATTGTTTTTGAGTATTGTGGGTGACACACTGTGAGAAGAGCCTTGGTTGAGTGTATGTTTCCCAGATCATCACCAAAATATAATGGGTTCCTCTCTAGCCCAGCACCACCTGTGGTGAAAATTTCATCCAAATCCTTCCAGTAGTGTTTGTGTAATCCTGCTGCACAAATACAAACAAAGCCCTTGGTGGAGGTATGCACTCTGAGATCATCACCAAATCTAATCATCTGTTCCCCGTGCCAGTACACATCTTTCCTGAAAAATTTTATCAAAATCGGTTCAAAACTTTTTGAGTTTGTTGGTAACAGACAGACAGACAGACAGACAAACGCTGTAAAACATAACCTCCTTGACGAGGGTAACAAAACCCCGGTATAAAAAACATTACCTCCTTGGCGGAGGTAAATGTAGATCAATACTGGACTTTGGGTCTCCAATACCAACATCCTATTTCTCCATATATTTTATAAAAGGTTCCCATGTAGTACAGAATTTTTGAGCACAACCTCTCATGAAGTAACAAATTCTTCTCCAATGTATATTAAAAGAGAGAGCGTAAAGAGCACAACAATTCTCTTATAGTCTTTTTTTATTATAGTAATAGGAGCTGCCCAATGTCTCTTGCAACTTTTTGGCACATGAGCAGGTGCATTGAGCGCTGTTTCAGCACGGCCACAGTCACGTGAATGTAGCAGGTGAGGCCTGTGACTTGAGGCTTGTGGGAATGTATGCAACGTCCAGCCCTCTGAATTTCTCGCCAGTCTCAAATCACGTGATGTGACAACGAGGCCTCATTTCGCTACGGTCACGTGACTGTGGGCATATTGACACAGGGCTCGACACTCTGCTCTCAACACTTCCGTGTGTATATTGCTCGAGTCAGTCTCGAGTGGGCGGGTGTCGAGCGTAACATCACTAGTTGTCTCATCTCTCCTCTACTGTGACTGTTTATTTGGACATGTGTTTATTTTTCCCACTGTTAATAAACGCGCTACATTACGGCACGTTGGGCTCGCATCAATTTATATGTTCGCTGCAAGATCCACCTGAGCGGTCATGACAGTAAGCTGCCACCACAAGAGCCCAAGCAGTGTGTAGCATGTTGTTTTTTTCTCCCTTTCATTTTTTGTGTGTTTTTTCACTCACCTGAACTGGAGCTCGCCATGTCTGCTCAAAGTGAGGTGGAGTGGCGGGCAGTGTGCTATCTGAAGGATGTCTTGTTGCAGACGCTGGACTCTCGTTCCCCGTGACTGTCCAGGGAGGTTGGATCGAGCTGCACGGCTGATGAAGGCTTTTCCCTGCCTGTGGAATCATTCAGAGGTGTACAGACATTACTCCGCTCCATATTCTCCCTTTCCAGTATGAGGGGGAAACCGGAGGAAGCAACCATAGCTCCAGTCCAGTCATGGCATCCCACAGTTAATCGTCGGAAGAAGCCTTGTTCCTCTTCGACAGCCAAAACTTTGTCGTTGAGCCTGACTATTCCCGCAGCAGGGCCTTTTCTCGCTTTCCTCATCAGGCTGTTCTGCCAGCTTGATTGCCCTCCGCCACTGCTGCAATTTCAGCCACCTCAGCGATTCCTCCTGCTGTCGAGAGGTCCTCCAGGTCTCCCCGGCTACGCCTACCTCCGTCTCTATGGAAACAGCTCTCCGCAATCCCCAGGGGGGCCTTCAACCAGAGCCACAGGGAGGATGCCAACTTTACTGCTGCTGCAGAAAACATCAGAGACGGGGGAGAGTAGGCAAGTGTCAGTTTATTCTCCTCCTATTTTGTTAATATGCCTTGTCTGACTCCCAGTTAGGGGGGCTCAGGAAATGCAGTGACCCCTGCGGGTCCCACCGGCGGTGCAGCAGCGATCCAGCTGGGTCCCACGCGGGCGCTGGTGCAGCAGGGGTCCAGCTGGGCTCCACCATGGGGTTTGGTGCAACCATGGCTCGGTCAGGGTCCACCCGAGGGGTGCAGCCGAGCTCCCAGTCCCAAGCCGGGGACCACCGAGGGTGCAGCCGAGCCCCAGTCCCAAGCTGGGACCACCGAGGGTGCAGCCAGCCAGCTTGGGGGACACCGAGGTCCCTTCCTCCCTTCCAGAGGTCCTCGGGGTGTTATTTCCTCTTCCGCCAGGCTCCGCCGTGGTCCACCTGGTCCTGCCACCAGGAACCGCAGGGGTTCCCCTTCTTCAGTCCGGCCACCCACCAGTCAGCCTTCCGGTGGGTAGGCCGCTGCCCTCGTCTATTCTTCCAGGCCTGGTGGCTCAACTATGCGGGCTGGCCGCCAAAGGACTGGGTTCCTGGGTCAGGTGGCCCTTTTCCTCTGGCAGGCTGCCCGATGCCATTCTGCAGGCTGCCTGCTGGCCCTGGGACTTTGCCAGCCCCTGAACTTATGGTCGTTCGTGGGCCTGGGACAGTGGTTGGTCCCCTTAACTGTGGGACTCTTGGGGGTGTGGTGGGTTAGTTAGTTTTGGGGTTGGGAAAAGTGTTGTGTTCATGGTGTTGTATTGTGGTGTTTATCTTTTCTTGATTAATCCTTCCTAAACTATTTTCCCCCACCTTCTGCCCTGGTTTGTTGTGTTGGCCTTTTGGGTGGGGGAGGGGCAGATTGTGTTTTTTGTTTTGATGGTACTCTCTGTGTTGGCCCTGCGATGGACTGGCGATCTGTCCAGGGTGTACCCTGCCTCTCGCCCAAAGATGTTGGGATAGGCTCCAGCCCCCCCACGACCCGAAAAGGATTAAGCGAAAGAAGATGAATGAATGAATGAATGGTACGGTGGGTGTCTGGTGACCACCCCTTGGGGAGGGGGGCTCTGTCGAGTTCGGGGTTGTTTTCAACCCCGTCCACGACCTGTGGCTGTAGGTTTTTGATTATTGCTTATTAATTCCAGCTGGCAGATTGAGCCTTGCTCTTTGCCAGTCCTACAGCCACGCCTCCTCCTCACCAGACATTCACCAGCTGTATGGTATCACCACACGCATGCACGCACACACACTCATTTCCAATTAATCATGCACGGGCAGCTTAAGTCAACACTGGACATCCTGGCTCACGGAGTATTGGCTCCTTTCCTTTTGGACTTCACCATGCTGTACTTCAGAGCCTTTCCGCTCCAACATAATTGTAAGTCTTCTTTTTGCGCCTTTTCTCTCCGCTCCTGCCTGCCTGGAGCGTGTTAGGCGTCTCATCCGAGCCAACGAAGTTTGTAGCCGGTTGTCTCATCTCGCCTCTACTGTGACTGTTATTTGGACATTGTGTATATTTTTCCCACTGTTAATAAACACGCTACATTACTGCATGTTGGGCTCGCATCAATTTATATGTTCGCTGCAAGAACACGCAGCGGACATGACAAACACTACACTGGAAAAATGCAAAAAACCCACACAAAGAATAACTGAAAATATGAACAGCACAAACAGAAAAGTACTGTGGCCTGCTCACTACCACTGCCTAACACAGACTGATCTTTTGACTTCTTTGTAAGGAGGCGCTTTCCCAACCAGATTTGTGGTGCAAAGCCAAAAATAGTCCAGTTCAAAAGCAGAAGAAGGCAGCACAGACCAAACTTGACAATTAAGATCCTTTTAATTGACCATTTGTTATGGCCAAAGTCAAAAAATCATGCTAACATTTTGGCCCTTTGTTATGGTGTGGCCCTCGCGGACCGCTATTGAGACGCTGTAGGCAGCCGATGAGTTTGTACATTTATTGAATAAAGACAGAAGGTACAAAATAATGAGCCTAGTGGGGCAAAACACAAATAAAAGCAAGACACAACACTTACTGTACATACAAACAGCGAGGACGGAACCGAACGCTGGGAAGAACTGGCTTCGGGAGTAAGGAAACCAGACTGGAAAGGCAGACGAGGTCACAGCCCCAAGCAAACAGAGCTGCTCCCTTAAATAGGGCTTGACAGATTAATCAGCTGATGAAAGGTCATCAGCTGATTGGAATCCAGCCGTCCAGTGGAGCTTGGCTTCTGACAGCCGGAAGCACCGCCGAGATGCTGTCATAATAAAAGCCTGGAGGCCTAGTGGTGCGCCTGAGGAGAGAACGGAGAACAACCGGACAACCCGAGTGCAGACAAAGTCAGCACACGGACCATGACACCCTTTGGCCTTCATCAGAGCATGAATCAAAATGGCTTTGTTTGACTTTTATAGCCTGACACAACAGGTGATTGGTTAGAATGGTCACATGGCCTTTCACTTCCCCTGGTCATGAAAAAAGAAAATTTAAATAAGGACATGAAAAAAAAAATTAAAGTAAAATAAATGGAAAAAACTGTTAAATAAATAATAATGTTTTTTAACAATTTAATTTTTTTCAATTTATTTACTTTATTTTTTTTCACATCCTTATTTATTTACCCCTTGCAAAAAACACTTTCAAGTGCTTGTTTGAGGAACACTATGAGAAAACTCTGTTATATATATAACAGAAGTTTGTATGAGGTACCTTACATAATAACAGAGCATATTTCAAAGTCAAAGTTACGGTAACAATTCTTCTACCAGCTACATATTGAACACAGTCATAAAACGAAGCAATAACAACAACAACAGCAGCAGTGTGTTGCACCCTCTTGCCTGGTTGAATTGGTATGTCTCATCACTTGAAAGTGGGACAAATGAGTGAGAAAAAATGCATTTGAGTTTATTAGGTGCTCTCAGTTTAACTGTCAAGGTGAAATGTTTTAAATAGCAGAATGGACAGCACCAACCGTATTCAGAAGTGGAGTATGATTATTCTCACTCACTTCAGTAGTCAGTCTCTTGCTGGGTCTGGCAGGATTTTAGTTTTCACATAAACCATGGCTTCATTTGCAGCTTTATTTATCTTTGAATGCAGAACAAACAAACTCACAAAGTGTTCTATTGGACTGCATCACTGACATTAAGTTGTGGTTAAGCCAAAATTTTCTCCACTTAAATGAAGAAAAAACAGAATGTATTGTGTTTGGGGATCCTAGCCTGCCCGTGTGGTTTAGTCTCTAAGCCCGGCGGAACTGCTTTTACTAATAGGAGAAGGGGCGAGGGCGGATCTCTGGCGCCTTAAAACCAGATGCTTCGGGTAGATGGTGGCTCGTCAACCTGGGAAGGTAGCCCATCTAGGGGAAGGTAAACCCTGATTTCAAACCTCCGTTGCCTTGCGGCACACCCGGTCACGGGAAAGGCTTCGGGAGTCAACCCTGAGGAAAAATCCGGAGTCGGAGTCCCTAAGGCAGTTCTCTGTTGTGCTCAACATCGTTCTGGCAGCTCCTGCGACGGCGCTGGTAGCAAACTATAGCAGCCCTGCTGTTCCTTTGGATTCATCAGTGACGTGGAGAGGGGGGACATGCTGCATGGGTAACATCTTGTCCTCCATATCTTCCTGCCCAGGCCTGAATCCTACCAACGCCCAACGCTGGAAGGTAGAACACTGGTGCGCATCGGCCTGTTCAGCCACAGGCGGTGCTGTTCCAGCAGAGTAGACGTTTAGGATTCTCTTCCATGGTCATCATAGACCGACGGAGGTCGACGGATTGTGTTTGGGGATACTGTAACGGCTGGCTTTGGTACCCTCTCTTTAAGGCTCAGTTCAGCTGTCAGAAATTTGGGGTGATTTTTGACAGCCATTTAAAATTTGATAAACAGATTGACAATGTAGTCAAGATGAGCTTTTATCAATTACGTCTGTTATCCAAAGCCAAACCTTTCCTGAGCCATCATGATCTTGAGATAGCCATCCATGCTTGAATCACTTCTCGTTTACGTTGGCATCTCTCAGTCTTCTCTCGGCTGCCTTCAGTTTGTGCAAAATGCAGCGGCCCGTCTTTTGACCAACACACCTAGGCGAGAGCACATTACTCCGATCCTTTTTTCACTTCATTGGCTTCCAGTCCATTTTAGAATTAATTTTAAACTTTTGCTTTTTGTTTTTAAAGCTCTTAATGGCCTTGCTCCGGTTTATCTGTCTGAGATTTTGACTGTCCGTGACCAAGGCAGGGCTTTGAGGTCATCCAATCAGCTTTTGCTGGATGTGCCCAGGTCAAGGTATAAACATTGGGGTGACCGAGCCTTTTCTGTTGTCGCCCCCAGGCTCTGGAATAATCTCCCCCCTGACCTACATGCTGTCTCTGACCTGGCCCTTTTTAAATCAGAGCTTAAAACATATTTGTTTAGGATGGCTTTTAATACCCAGTAGTGGTGATATTTGTCTTGGCATTTGTTTTTATTTTATTCTTATTTTCACCTCCGCCAAGGAGGTAATGTTTTTACCGGTGTTTGTCAGTCTGTCTGTCTATTACCAACATAAATCAAAAAGTTATGAACGGATTTTGACGAAATTTTCAGGAAAGGTGTGTAATGGCACGGTGAACAGATGATTAGATTTTGGTGATGATCTGAGAGTGCATACCTCCACCAAGGGCTTTTTTGTATTTGTGCAGCAGGATTACACAAAAACTACTGGATGGATTTGGATGAAATTTTCACCACAGGTGGTTCTTGGCCTACAGAGGAACCCATTACATTTTGGTGATGATCTGGGAATGCATACCTCAGCCAAGGCTCTTCTCACAGTGTGTCACCCACAATACTCCAAAACTAATGGACAGACTTTGATGCAATTTTCACTACAAGTGGCTCTAGGCCTACACACAAACCCATTACATTTTGGAGGTGATCCATGAGAGACTGAAGAAGCCTTGGCGGAGGTATGCGCTCTCTGAGTGCTTTTCTAGTTAGGTATTTATTCTTATTTCTTTGTTTATGTTTTTTGTTTTTAATGCTGTGTGTGTTTTTAATGTTGTTTAATTTTCTGTAAAGCACTTTGGTCACCTACAAGTTGTTTTAAAGGGCTATATAAATAAAGTACATTACATTACATTCATCTAGGCTTTGACACCATTTTTCAGTTCCATTACATGTGACTCAGAGTCATGCTGAATACATAAGTCCATACTTGACGTTGTCCCACCCACAAAGTAGTCACCTCACCTTGCTGAAGGTGGATCTGGCCTGCCACAATGACGTGGGGCTTGCCGTCCCAGTTTCGTGTCTGTAGACTCCCTATGAGATGTCGATCGGGATGTCTATCCGTTTTTAGCACTTCTCCCAGGAGTTTGAAGACTGCTGCTGGTGCACTTGAACCTGGGGTCTCTGGGACGTGAAGTATCTGGATGTTGGAGCGCCTCATCCTTCCTTCTGTGTCTAGGCATTTCTCCTGTAAGTTGTTAACTTCTTTTTTGAGTTTTCCCACTTGAGTGTGCAGCAAGGTCACACCATCTGAGCATGATGAGAGCGTGTGTTCCATGTTTGACATTGTTGTTTTCATTGTCTCCACTTCGGAATGGATAGCCGTGGTGTTGCTAGCTAGCGCTGTTTTGACTGCCTGTTGCTCAGATTTGATGGTTTCAAACTCTTCTTCCAGGGCAGTTTTTAATTCAGACCTGAACAGTGCAGCAATGTCCGTTTTTAATGATGTAAGGATTTCAGATTTCAGGTCCGCGGTGTCCATTTGGTCATTAGGCGGAGGTTTGCTACATCGTGGTGGTGAGCTCGAGGCATTAGGCTCAGCTGTAGAGGCGCCACCGGTGTACTTGTATTTTCACAGATTGTTGACCTTTAGCCCGACTAACACTTAACGTAAGATATAATGATAACGATAAATTCTTAACTCTGTTCTGGAAATTTTCGTTGCTGTAAAGTGCCTGAAACAGGTTTCAGCAAAGCATGCTATCTATGCTGCCTACTCCATCGCCTGCTCGCTAGCGCCCCCTAGACAGTTTCTAGTTAAGTGATTTCTTGATTCAACAGATCTGGCTGTAATCAGACCTGGGTGTGGCTAGTGAAATTGAATTGAGCTTTGTGATTAAAATGTGGTTAATCACAGTTAATTCATGATGTAACAAGGAAGGTGGTAATTATTTTTTTCACATAGGGCCAGGTAGGTTTGGATAACTTTATTCAATTAATAAAGTACTCTATGGGACAACTGGAAATTCTTTTGGTCACTGAGTGAACTGTTGCTGCATTCAAACAATGACCTTTTTAATTTTTTAAAGTCTTTAATGATATTTCAGTGTTTCTATACCTTGGACACAGTTAAAAACAAATTTTATATACAGTTCCAGACAAAATTATTCAACCCCGACTGCAAATTAGGTTCACTGGCAAAATGTACAAACTAGCGGCTGTTTGTGATAAACAAATCAAACAAGAACAATTTCAATAGCTCAACACAACTAATATTACAAGTGGTTTCTCCAAATTCAAGACAAAATGCCATTTTTAATGACTACTGCAGTTTCAAAATTATTCAAGCCCTTCATGACAAGCATCTTTAGAGCTGAGTAGAGCACCCTTCTGCTGTTATGACCTGCTGCAAACGTGATGTATTGCCAGACACCACCTTCTGGCAGTGTTCTGAGGAATCTTAGCCCATTCCTAATGGGCAAAAACCTCCAGTTCACTTATATTTTGGGGTTTGGGTGCTGCAACCACCTTTTTTCAAATCCCACCAGAGATTTTCAGTGAGGTTCAAGTCAAGCAACAGGACAATGACCCCAAGCATACCTCAAAGTCCACAAAGGTTTGGTTTCAGAAGAAGTAGTCCTGGAAGACACTAAAGTGGTCATCACAGTCGCCTGACTTGAACCCCATTAAAAATCTCTGTTGGGATTTGAAAAAGGTGGCTGCAGCGCGCAAACCCAAGGATATTAGTGAACTGGAGGTCTTTGCCCATGAGGAATGGCCTGAGATTCCTTAGAACGCTGCCAGAAGCTGGTGTAAAGTTTTTTTTTGTTTGTTTGTTTTTTTTTACCACTGTCCTATCTAGCAGCTAGGTAAGCAGAACAGATATCTGCTTCCCTTATTGTGCCAAACAGATTTACTTTGCCAAAAGAAGCTTTTGTCATGGCTGGCCCTCCGGGGCGCATAGAAGGACTCACATGCAGGGCAACCTTTAACATAATTTACTGCAGGAAAACAACAAAACAACTGACAAACAGTAGCGTGGAGAGTGCAATGAATGATGGGCACACCGTACTGAGGGTATAGTGCGAGCAGTATATAGAGGGGTTGCACTGACGTAACATGGGTCACGTGTCTTTTGTTTACTGCGCCATGACGGACGGCAACGAACAGTCAACTCACCAACAGCAAGCATGAGTGAGTGTAATCAATGAGATAAATGGCTACACACAAATCAACACCATGGTCCAGCGACAAAGTGCAGACTTTTCTGTGCTTGGTAGCTGAGTAAAGAAATCCAGAGGGAGCTGGACGGGGCGACCTGAAATGAATTCAAGGCCACGGCAAAGGCAGATGGGAGGCAGAATGGCGTAGAGCCAACCACAGCATCATCATTGTTGAAAACAGTGATAGAGGATGGTGAGTGATGTGATATTATGCATCTTTGCCATTATTTATCCCAGTGGTGGAAAGCTCACTTTGAACAAACACCGTTGTCTCCTGTATGCAGACAATGAGCTAGCTAGTTAGCCATCAATGCTAACTCCGTGCTCTGCTTGTGTTTTGCGCTTGTGTCGACAGCATCTGATGAAATAAGCTAGTGCTAATCCTGGTTAAAAAGTAGTTTTTTACATGTTGCACTTTCGTGCTGTGCATGTACTTAAGATGTGTGTGTATTTTCATTCTAGAGTCTCACCGCAGGCTGAAGATCTGCTGACCGGGACCAGCAGCACATCCAGTTGCTTCTTAGTGAGGCAAGAGAGCATGAAATGGGAGCAGGTGAAGTGGACCCCTGACCAAGTGAGCACCCCATGTGAGCACCCCAAGTGGACCCCAGGGTCCAATCTGTACACGTACAAGTACATTTTCAATCCAGTGATTTACAAACTGATTCAGAGCTTTATAAAGCCTCATTCAGAAAATTATAGTCCCACATACCTATTCTGTGTATTTTCATCTGTGGGCAGCCAGCAGTGAGGAGCAGCAGTGGTGGAGAAGAAAAGTCTTTTGAAAGCAGAAACAGAGCCAAAACGTTCTCCGGGTCAGCTTAGTTGTCATCTTCCATATATATACAGTATATATTTTTACACTTCTTGGTGACCAGGAAAAGTCCAACAGTTTCACACAAATTCTTGTTGTTGTTCTCCTTCGTGTTTACAAATCACTGGATTCAGAATGTACTTGTACATGTACAGATTGGATCCCGGGGTCCACTTGGGAGTGTTCACTTGGTCAGAGGTCCACCTGACCTGTATCCCACGAAACTACCTTGTGAAGGGAGGAGATGGCTCAGAATGCTGCCTTCAATCAAGCATTCCTTGGTGTCCTGGGCCACCTTGCGAAGGCGATGAATCGGTGTGTGTGTGTGTGTGTGACCGGCGTGTGTGACCCATTCTAAGTCTTTTTATAGTTTAAAGTTTGAATTTTGCATTCTAAATAATCTGGATTTTGCTTGTGATTGTAATAAACAATTTAGTTGCTCATGTGTTTGCATCATGATTTTCTATTTAGTCTGTTAAGACACCGGTGGGAAAAGTCAACAGTACAAACCAAACATTTATCAGTGATGTTGAAAATAATGGCTCATTTTTAAGAAAAAGCAACCAAAAACAATTATTTTATTTACTGAAGACTGTATTGTTGGATGTGCCAGTGCAGAAGACACTGCACACTTTAGTGATAGTACCAGTATATGGAGGAATTCTGGGCCATATTACCATCTGTATTTCCTAATAATGAGTTAGGATTTAATGGGATTTAACATGTGTTAACACAACTACTTTATGGTTCATAATTCTGTTGATGGGCTTACACCAAACCAAAAGTGATTTCTCAAACTGCTGGATTATTTAGACAGCTTTTCCGATCTTTTAGCATTTAATTTATGTCACTAAATCTTGGTAACCATCTATTCATTCATCCATCTTCTTCCGCTTAATCCTTTTTGGGTCATGGGGGAGCTGGAGCCTATCCCAGCATCTTTGGGTGAGAGGCAGGGTACACCCTGAACAGATCGCCAGTCCATCGCAGGGCCAACACAGAGAGACAGACAACCACTTGGTAACCTTCACAAATAAAACATAAACAAAAGTAGAGACATGTCTGCAAAAGGCATAAAAGTTTATTGTAAAAATTCCTAGCGCAATACAAAAGGAGTACATAGTACATTATTCACACATAGAAAATATATTTATACAGTATCTACATGTATATATTCAGTAAATCCATGTATTTTCCATGTAACCTTTCTGAATGTATTATTTTAATTGCTTTTAATCCTAGATGAAGTTTGTTTTTGGGTTAAAAATGCATCATAATTGCTAAATATATTTTATTATACCTAACTCAGTACTGTTTACATATTTTACAGCTAAAATAACCCCATAACTAAAATATGGCACCTGGCAATTTTTGGTAGCTGATCACTTTTTGCCACGACACCACCGGCTGGAGCAGCTACATCCCATGAAGTCTCAACAGACTCGCCATGATTTTCACACAGATCAGAGCAATTTGTAGCACAGGAAGCTAAACGTTTCTACAGACATTCTGAAGCTCTGCAATCACTGCACTTCATGAAGCTGGGGTGATATCCTACCACTGGGAGGCTTGGTTAAATGCCCAGACCGACGGTTTGAAGCAATAATTTTGCCACAAGAGAGCCATCTGCAACACACACACACACACAGCATACATACTGTATTTTAGTACCTAATAGCGACAACTTGCCGTGATTACAATGTAGTACGGAGGACTTGTTAGTGCTTAACTAGCATTAGCAATCATTAGCTTACCTTCATATGTGATCTAGTTCGTATCCCCACATCTTCCGCTTTATACAGCTCCATGGCTTCCTAAACTCTCCAGTACTTTTCCAGTGTTTCGTCTCACCGCCTGTAGCCTTCTCTGGCTTTCCTTTTTTGCCTTTACGCTGGCAAAAAGCCAGCGAGCAGCAGGCTCGCCTCGATATCCATCTTGTGTTTTGCTTGTCACATACAAATAATGTCATGTGAGTGTCGGGCTGCCTTGCTGTAAAGATCTCACTCACTTGAGGTGGTACTCACTTGTAATGGAAAACAAACAACACCGCGTTGAGTCGGACTGAGTAGATGCTAGTGGAATTATTATTATTCTCAACACAGGGTCCACGCTATTTGCTGCCCAAAATGGCAGAAAAACAATGTGCCATGTGACCACCGACGTCACATGCAACCCCTCTATATAAGGCAGGAGCTGATTAACAAAATGAGGAACAGTCATGAATGATTAACAACAAAAGAACCAATAAACAAAGGAGCAGAATGGACTGAAAGCGTTATCACAAAATAAACACAATGTGATGAACAGGACAGGACAATGGCAATAATAATAATAATACAAAGGATAAGCATAACTAAGAGTGGATATAAGATGTAAGAGTGAGGATACTGATCCATCCATCCACCCATCCATCCATCCATCTTCTACCACTTTTCCGGAGGTCCGGGTCGCAGAGGAAGCAGTTCAAACAGAGAAGCCCAGACTTCCATCTCTCCAGCCACCTGCTTCAGCTATTCAGAGGGAATACAAAGACGTTCCCAGACCAGCTGGGAGATGTAGTCTCTCCAGCGAGTCCTGGGTCTTCTCCGTGGTCTCCTCCCAGTGGGACGTGCCCGAAACACCTCAAGTGGGAGGCGTCCAGGAGGCATCCTAATCAGATGCCCAAACCACCTCAAATGGCTCCTTTCAATGGGGAGGAGCAGCAGTTCTACTCTGAGCCTCTCCCTGATGACTGAGCTCCTCACCCTATCTCTGAAGATGAGTCCAGCAATCCTACGAAGAAAGCTCATTTTGGCCACTTGTATCCGTGACCTCATTCTTTTGGTCATTACCCTAAGCTCATCACCATAGGTGAGGGTAGGAACATAGATTGACCAGTAAA
This sequence comes from Pholidichthys leucotaenia, assembly GCA_020510985.1. NCBI lineage: Eukaryota > Metazoa > Chordata > Actinopteri > Cichliformes > Pholidichthyidae > Pholidichthys > Pholidichthys leucotaenia. The sequence goes on along the minus strand of CM035843.1, from coordinate 355,798,345 downwards.
TCGACAGCTTTGCCTAAGAGCTCACCTCCCTCTTCACCACGGCAGACCAGAAAAACATCCACATCACTGCAGGTGCTGCTCCGATCCGTCTGTCAGTCTCTTGCTCCATTATCCCCTCACTCATGAATAAGACCCCTCGATCCTTCAACTCCTCCACTTGGGGCAGGAGCTTGTCCCCAACCTGGAGAGGACAATCCACCTTTTTTCCAGCTGAGGACCATGGACTCGGACTTGGAGGTGCTGATTCTCACCCCAGCCGCTTCACACTCAGCAGCAAACCATCCCAGTAAGACCTGTAGGTCATTGCTGGATGAAGCCAACAGGACAACATCATCTGCAAACAGCAGAGATGAGATCCTGTGGTCACCAAGCATGACACCCTCCGTTCCCTGGCTGCGCCTAGAAATCCTGTCAAAGGTGAAAAAGGCCAGCCCTGGCGGAATCCAATTCTCACTGGGAGTGAGTCTGAGTCCTGGCAATACGAACCAAATTCTCACAACGGTCATATAGAAACCGGATAGCTCATAACAACAAGCCCGATACCCATACTCCCGAAGCAACCCTCACAAAAAACCACGAGGGACACGGTCGAATGCCTTCTCCAAGTCCACAAAACACATGTAAACTGGTTGGGCAAACTCCCATGAATCCTTGAGTATTCTCGAGAGGGTAAAGAGCTGGTTCAGTGTGCCACGGCCAGGCCGAAAACCACATTACTGTCATGAACGGCCCTTTCAGAGCCAGAATTGAAGACACCAAGCGCAGCTGCAAGTTTTGCACATTTAATCAAAACACAAAAATACACAACACTTACAAGAAAATGGGAAGAGGGTCAGAGATGTGGCATGAATCATCAGGCTAGACTTCATTAAGACCACAGCAAAGACAAAGTCTTCGCCACGGCCTTAAATAACGCACACACAAATGACAACAGCTGTGGAATCACGAGTGAGCGAAATTACTAGATTGGAGGCGGCTGTGACACCCCGTGAGCAGAACTTGACCCCTGGAAATGATGCACGAGCTGTCACAGCACCTCCATGGCCGAGAAATGAAATAAAGATACAAATGAACAGAAAATAAACAAACAGAAAAAGACTAATCTATAACAGGAGACTGGTGCGGCCCCGGACCGTGCCACGGATCATAACAGAGCCCCCTCCTCAAGGAGTTGAACCCAGACACCCCAGGATAACATCACACAAAAAAACCCCAAAAACAACCCCCCACACACAGAAGACCCCCCCCAAATACAAAACGTAACCTAAACGAGACACTATGACCATGAAAAAAACAAAAACAAACCAAAAATAAAATAATATCAATAAAGTATAAGCATAACTAAAAGCGAGGCATGGCCGAAAAATCCAGATCAAAGGCGAATATAACCACTGTTTTTGGTTCTTCTGGGGATCATGAGTGGGTCCCTTCATGCCTCGGTTCCCCCTCCTCCCCCCCAGGGTGGCTTGTTTTTCTGTTTTTCATGCCATATGTTTTCCTTCTGATGCAATGTTTTTTGTTTTTTTCCCTGAATATGCTTAGCTCTTGGTTTCTTCTTGCCTTTAAGATACTGAGTTCCTTCTTAGACTATGAACTTTTGTTTTGTCTGTTGGTTTGTGCCATAATTGTTTTTCTGTTCTTTTTGTTTCTTTTCTTTGTGAAGTTGTTTGAAGAAGTATATTTGCAATTCATTTTGAGTTATTATCTTGAATTTGAAAGGTATTAGTGACTTTGGTTATATTTCATGTTAGTCTGGCTTTATTTTCTTTTTGTTACATTCTGTACATACACCCTCAGTTGATTATATCCTACTCTTAGTTTAATTCTTTGTCTTATTCATTAGTATTTATTTTTTTGGCATACTTATGGTTAGGTTTGGTTTATTTATATTCGACTTTGATCTGTCCCAAGGCGCAGGGAAACAACCCTTTCGTCCACTGGGGAAAACTTGAATATAGAGGTAGCAAGGTGGGGGGGGGGATACAAGAATACCCACCCCTGCTTGCCCCCTCTCACCAGGGCAACTCCAGAGTAGGCCAAGCTCCAGCCCCTCTCCAGGACCAGAGCTGTGTATTGAGGTGAGGCCGACTATATCTAGTTGGTATCTCTCAACCTCGTGCACCACCTCAGGCTCCTTCCCCACCAGAGAGGTGACATTCCATGCCTCAAAAGCCAGATTAGGAAGCTTGGGATCAGATTGCCAAAGTCTCTGCCTTTGACCGCCATCTGATCCACATAGCACCGGACCCCCATGGTCCCTCCAGCAGGTGGTAAGCCCACTGGAGGGCGGACCCATGTAACTCCTTCAGGCTGAGCCCAGCCAGGTCCCATGGGCAGAAACCCGGCCATCAGGCAATAGCCATCAAGCCCCTTCCACAGGCCTGGCTCCAGGGTGGGGCCCTGGTAACCCCATACCGGGCGGGGTACACTGAATCCTTGCTCTTACATTCATCATGGGAGTCTGTTAGATCCTTCTTAGTCTGGCCCTTCACCCAGGACCAGTTTATCTTGGGTGACCCTACCAGAGGCAAACTGCCCCTGACAACATAGCTCCTGTGATCACCAGGGCACGCACCCCCACCCCCCCCCCCCCCACGATAAGGTGACGATCCATGAGGGGGAGGATACTGATAATGATGAAAATGACAATAATAAGTCCAAAAAGAACATAGAGCGAGGACAGGGTCTAATCCTGTCCAGATCATGACAGTATCTCCCCTTTAAGGGTTGGATACCAGAAGACCCTAGAGATAGACTCCTTGCCCAGTGTGGGTCGTACGGGCCCGGGACAGGTGGGCCAGAGTCAACCCCCCCCCACCCAACACACAAGCAAACAGTCACAGGCCTGATAGCGGGGAGAAAAGTTGGTCGGGTGGGTGACCCCAGTCCGTGGGCCACCTGATAAAGGGAACCAATCTGTTGGGTGGTCTGCCAAAGTCCATAGACCACCCAGCAAAGGAGGACAGTTTGACTGGTGGCCGTCCAAGGTCCGTGGGCCACCAAATAGAGAAATGCTGGTCAGGACGTTGACCCAGGTCCTGAGCCAATCCGGCCGCCACAGTGGCTACCCCAGGAGGCTGATCCGGCAGCAACTCAGTGGTAGGAGTGTCAATGTTACACATGGCTGGTGAGGGTTGGACCCCCTGGAGCACAGGAGATGATGGTTGGGCCCCCTGGGGTGCAGGAGGTGATGACTGGACCCCCTGGGGCACAGAAGGCGAAGGTTGGACCCCCTGAGGCACAGGGGGCAAAGGTTGGACCCCCTGGGGTTCAGCAGGCGAAGGTTGGACCCGCTGGGGGTGCAGGGGCAAAGGTTGGGCCCCCTGGGGTGCAGGAGGCAAAGGCTGATGAGCAGCATCCTCAGAGGGCAAAGGCTGGTGAGTGGCATACTCAGAGGGCGAAGGCTGATGAGTGGCATCAAGCTCAGACCGTGATGATGGGAGAGCATTGGGCCCAGATGCCTGGAGATCCCTCCCTGATGCAGCCACCTCAAGCAGGGAGGAAGAAACACAGATTGGAGCCGGGACCACATGGAGGCTGCAACTGGGTCTCCCTACCGGTACAGATATTAAGAAAATAAACAAGAGGACATGCCTTAACTCCTATCCTTCCACTGGCAAGGACCCCGGTGCTGCTGATGTTGGAGTGATGATCTTGAGAGGAGCATGCACGTGGAAAGGAGCAGTCTCTGCAGGAGCATGCATGTATAGGGGAGCAGTCTCTGCAGAAGCGTGCACATGGAGAGGAGCAGTCACTACTGGAGTGTGCATGTGGAGAGAAGCAGTCACTGCAGGGGCGCACATGAGGAGAAGCAGTCACTGCAGGGGCGCACATGAGGAGAAGCAGTCACTGCAGGGGCGTGCACGTGGAGAAGAGCAGTGGCAGCGGTTGAGCTCACCTCCGTTGTGGAACCAGCTGAGGTGAAGATGATCTCGTGGAAACAAGGAGTAGAGGTGAGAGTTGGAATACATAAGGAGATGGCAGCATTAACAGGTGGCGAGGGACTAGAAACAGCAGGTGGCTGCAACTGGGAACCCTCGCTTGGAGCAAGGCAGTACACTTCATCAATAGGTGTTAAAACAAATGAAGGTACTTGCCTTGCTCCACCCTCAGTCACTACTGGAGCTGCTGCTGGCGTAGAAATGACAGCCTCAGGGTGAGCTGCCAGAGTGTCAGCCTCAGGGTGAGCTGCTGAGACGGTGGCCTCGGGGTGAGCTGTGGGAACGATGGCCTTGGGATGAGCTGCAGCAGCGACGGCCTCCAAATTAGCTGCAGGAGAGACAGCGGGCGAGGTGGTTGGGGGAGGAACAGAAGGTGAGGCGGCCGTGAGTGAAGCAGATGGTGAAGCGACTGGGAGAGGAGCAGCAAATGTAGTGACTGGGAAACAGACAGCAGATGAGGCGACTGGAGGCGAAGCAGCCGGTGGATTTCTCTGAAGAGGAGGGAATGCAGCTGCTGAAGCTCTCCAGGAATGAGGAAGTGCAGCTGCTGGAGCTCTCCTGGGAGCGGTGAAGCCAGATGGGAGAGGAGCCGGAGGTGGGGCTGGAACAGAGCACCGAGTGGAGTGGCATCTCCCAGAGTCTTCCTTCCACCCAGGTACCCCGTGTGACAACCCACTGCCATAAAAACTCCCTCCACTCTGCAGGAGTAAACACAGGTAGGCAACTGGCTGGCTCTGGTGAGGAGAAGGCTTGCGGTGCTAGTTGGACCAGAAGAAGAAGCCCCTGCACCCAGGGAAGGGAGCGCAGGCATAGGTAGGTTTCCAAGATGTTTGCAATGCCGGTCAACCATAGCCCTTAAGCCACCTGAACAGCAAGGGTGGTCCAGGGGGCGGCTGCCCATCTGGAGGAGTCAAAGGTGGGCAAGATGGATGAGTTGGAGAAGCCAGGGCGACGTTGGGCACAGGGGGTGAAACCATAAAGGCGTCCAGCACAGGATAGGGGACCATGATGGTTTCTGGCGAAGGAGGGGAAAACACGATGCTCTTGGTTTGGCCGCGGTGGCTCCGGGCTGGAGCACGGCTGCACCCACAGTGTGCCCAGACTGGGCCACGGCTGCACCCACGGTGGACCCGGACTGGGTCAATGCTGCACCCTTGGAGGCCCTGGGCTGGATGACCTCAGCAGGAGAAGAAGCAGCACCCACGACGGCCACAGCAGGAGGGGGAGCAGCACCCATGGAGGTCCCAGGCTGGAACGGAGCGTCGGCGACGGCCTCAGCAGGAGGAGCTGGACCCACGATGACTTCTGGAAATGATCCTGGACCCACGGAGACATCTGGCCGATCTGAATTAACCTCGGCAACCCTGGGGAAGAGCTCAGACAAAATAGACGGAGAAGCAGGGTCAGGGTCACCAGCAGTAGTGGAGCCCAGCGAGGTGAGCTCAGCTGCAGCTGATGGCTGCACTCGGCTCTCCTCACCAAGAGCCAGACAAGACCTCTCCAATACAGAAACAACAGAAACTGAAGAGGGCACTTGCCTGAACTCGAGCTCCACCGCCATGCAGGACTCTGTCAATCCAGGCAACAATTTCTTGAGTCCGGTCCTTTGGAGGTCCAGCTCCAACTCTGCCGCGGTGGACCCTGCAGCAGACTTGGTGGTCGATTCAGTCTCTAGACTCCCAGGCGAAGTGACCCACGCCGGTGGCTCGTCCAGCATGGCGGCTGGGGGTCCACTTCATAGATGCGCTCCATCGTAGGCACCAGCGTCAGCTCGGTAACAGCACTCCCTCTCTGCCCAGACTGCGGCTGCAGGGCTGAGGCTAGGTCCTCCAGGGCCACAGGCTTCTCCATTGTCCGGTGGGCACTCGGAGAAATTGGGAAGAGACACGGAGAGAGTAGGTAAAAGGCTTACAGCTGCAGCAGGCGGTGAGAGCTCAGAGGAAAGTATGAGCTGAGCCTCACCACCGGGAATCAGACAAGGTAATTCATGTTTAAGTGACTGAGAATGAGAAAACACTTGAATGATTTCCCAAGGCGTGGTGTTTTCTGCTGCAGCTGGCGTGGCATCAGCCCTCTCTGTGACTACAGTGGATGTTGGCCCGTCAGAGGATCATGGAGGAGCAGCCCCAGTGGAGACGGAGGCGAGCGGAGTCAAAGGAAAAACAATTGACCTGTCGGCAGCGGGAGAGAGCGCTGGGGAGAAGCAGGGGACAGCAGCTGCGGAGAAGGAAGGCGCTGACGACTCAGCCGGACACAAAGAACACCGAATGCACACTGCTGAGGGAGGCTTCTACCAGGGCGCAAGAGGGGCTTCAGGCTGAGAGGTGGTGGTGTTCTTCCGCCGAGATTGTTGAGATCAGCGGCGATGAGTGAGAGGCAAAGGCGTAGGCTCATCGTGGAAAGGAAGAGGCTCCGGAGTCAGGGGATGCTCGATCATCGGCTCCGACTCTGGTTCCCTGAGTTAAAACTCCTCCAATTCATGAACCAACTCTTGAAGGAGCCATGGCTTAGCCTCCAGGAGGAGGTCAGTCTCTGCCAACAATACCTGCCTGTGTTCCTCCAGCTCCTCGGCCGATGGAGCGGGCCAAGGCTCGGGAGGAGGAGGTGGTGCTTCTGCCAGAGAGCGGCGAGAGGCTAGAGGCTTTCTTTTGCATGAGCACTTACTCTTCGTTGGTGTCGGCACAGGCATCGGAGCTGCTTCCCCCGGCTCATCACCCGTGAACTGAAAGGAAAATATACAGAGGAGTAGGTTTCTTACCTCCGGGTGATTCCACAGGCTGGGGCATGCCTCCAACACCTGCGCCGCGCCACCCAGACACTCTTGGACCGCCTCGGGAGTACAGGAGGCCTCTATCTGTGACCAAATGCCCTCCAGGACGCACACTGACCACTTCACTGCTCCACTTCATCCAATTCCGAGATGAACACCTCCATGGTAAAAGACATGGTGCTCTCAGTGAGAGGGAAAAAAAACAAGCAGGGGAAAAATGGGAAAATCAAGATGCTTCGCCGCCGGGAGTGAAGAGGAGGAAAAAAAATCAACAAACTCACAGCTGCTGGCGCCTGCGTTGGCAGCACCCTTCTGTCATAATCGCCTTTCAAGGCAGGGAAAAAGGCACCATGTGCCAGCTGTAAATTTGCAAAATTTATTGGAAGAACACAACTGAATAACAAAAAACCTATGGAGAGAAAGAAACACAGGTCAGCGAGGATAGCTAAGGCTAAGGCGAGGGCATCGCCAGCTAAACCTGGAAACATATAGTAAAACACGTAGCACAGAAACAAATTACTTATGTGTAGTGAGTAGAAAAAGTAGGGTGCAGCCCCTAAAATAGGGATGGAATAATCAACATCAATGATAACAGGTGTGGGTTCACATGAGAGGGAAAAAAGGGAACAAAAACTGGTAATAGGAATCAACTAGCAGAGATGAGAGAGGAGCGGCAGAGTTTGACAGCTGTCAGGGCAACGCCCACACGGACAGCCAAACCAGAAGCGCCGCCTGACAGCTGTCAACTCCACAAAAGACATCACAGTAAAAGGATGAACATAATCAATAGCAGACTAGATAATAATTACAAATGGAAACAAAACATGGCCGATACAAACTGAAATATAAACAGAAAAATAGAAAGCAGTATAACAACTCAAGAAGGCACAAAAATACAACAGATAAATATAAATACAGAGAAAAGCCACAAGACTGAGTCTGGCAAAACATCCAGAACTCAGCTCATGACAGCATATAAATAGTATTTATAGGCTCCTCTTGTAATAACTTTAATACTTTATTTAAATTGTTTTACTTATGATGGACTTGTCAGTGGAGAATAGAGAAGGGAATTGAAAAGATACAAAGTGGTCGGAAAGGGTGGGGGGTGAAGGGGAGGGAAGGGGGAAAGAAAGAGAGAGAAACAAACAGAAAAAAACACAAACATGCTATCACAACAGAAACAAACTGAAAGAAAACCACAAACTGTTTCTGCTTCTGAAGAGATTTCAAGCTGGTGTGTAATTATGCATCACGTTTGCAGCAGGTGATAACAGCAAAAGGGTGCTCTACTATGCACTAAAGATGTTTGTCATGAAAGGGTTGAATAATTTTGAAACTGCAGTAGTCATTAAAAGTGGAATTTTGTGTTGAAGCTGAAGAAACCACTTGTAATATTAATTGTGTTGAGCTATTTAAATTGTTCTTGATTGTTTATTTATTTGTTTATTGCATACAGCTACTAGTTTGTACATTTTGCCAATAAACCGAATTTGCAGTAGGGGCTGAATGGATTTGATTGCAACTGTAACAAAAACTTCTCAGTGAAATTGCTTTTCTTTCATCTAAATGTAAATAATTCATATGCTCCATTTATATTTGTATATGCTGTATACTGTAGTGTAAATAAGGGATTACCCTCCCAGGACTGGCAAAAACTTCTTTAGGAGCCACTTGTGCTTTAGTCATCCTCAGATAGTTGGTCCAGGTAAATTCTTCCTCTTTACAGCCTGCAGCAAGTTAAAGTAAAGAGTGTTAAAGAAGAGAAAAGAAAAGAAAACTGCATCCTTATTCAGTCCAGAACTGACCCCATACTGGCCCAGATTTTTTAAATGGATCCATTCTGCCAAAGGGCACCTGCCCAAATCCCACTCAGAATTTGTAAAGGCTCTGGGCAGGATATGGGCCAAATGATATTTGTTATCTGGGTAGTAGTAGTAGTCAGATACCCAAATCTGTCAGATGTGACCAAAGTACACAACAGAATAGTGGACAGGAGACGAGAGCCCATTAAACTATATATGGAACTATTTTATTATTTCTTTTTGTTGTCATTTTTTTTCAGTTTGATATTTCTGTCTTAGTCAAACTCATCAGAACTTTAAATATGCTGCTCTGCTACACTACTGCGAACAAGTAAATAGATTATAACTAGATACAGTAAAAGGGAAAAAAGGGAACATGAACAGAGGAAATTTCTTCCTTTTCTTTTGCTTTCACTGCTAAGCCAATCTTCACTGGAAATAAAAAGCTGCAAAAAGAGCTTTTTTAATTAGTTAATAACAAATTGAAGGTGCGTGTAAGTATTTAGTATTAGGGATGTTAATGATTGATTTTTGATTAATTGTCGATAAGAATTTAGTTGACTAAATTAAATTAGTTGCCAATTAACTGATAACTCAGCAGTCCTTTTCAATAGGAGCTTACTCTATGAAATGTAGTGGCATCGCCGTCCAGGCAGGGGTGCACACGGTCACCCACTGCTGCCTTTCAATCGAAACAAAAGAAAAAGCAGAAGATGACGCCAAGCCCCCAGAGTGCATGCTCTGTGCAAAGCGAAAAAACTCGCCCTTCCGGGTTACGACGGAGAGCCACAACAAGTTCCAATGGCATGTGAGCTTGAAGATCCACCTACCTGCTTCAAATCAGCAGGGCGGAGAAATGGAACGGAGCAAGGAAGAAACTACACCAATGCAAAAAACCCATCTCTGCTGCCTTCAACCCATCACTAGATGGGAAAGCAGACCAGACTCAAGTTACCACTGAGGTAACAGACAACAGAGGGAGCCCAGATCATTTGCCTGGATTGCCGGGGTATTGTGATAATGTTTAACTTGCAACAAATGAAGCAGCTCACAATTTATTTTCCTGTTAAAACAGTCTACTAGTGCATCTCAGTAAATTAGAATTTGAAAGGTTTTTTTTGTAATATCACTAAAAAAGATAAATTGTATGATATTGGTAAAGCTCCTGTCACACCTTGACAATTTAGGCAGCGTATGCTGATGTTTTAAAAAACTGGTGAATACACATCGTGGTACAGTGAGGTTGTCTAAAAATTTTGTGCATGCACAAAATTTTTTGACGTATCCAGCATATGGCTGATATGCCCCGCATAGGGGGGCCATGAGTTATATATGTTATGCAATCGTTCACACGTTACTTGTAAGTTACTCATACGTCAAAATATGTCAAGATAATGTCTAGCGTACCCAAAACGTATTTCTAACCTAAGAGCAGTGTTGGGTGTAATGAATTACAAAGTAACATGTTACTGTAACACCACTACTTTTACAGTAACGTGCTGTGTAATGAAATTACTGTTTAAAAATTCAGTAATGCATTACAGTTACTGAAATTTGATCAGATGTGCTACTCATTACTCGTTTTATTAATATGGACAGATATTTTTAGCGCAAATAAATGAATATACAAACTGACCCTTGCCTTTTAAGAGGGCAGTTTCAGTACTGAGATGAGAGTGGAATCCAGGTTAAAGTGTTTCATACAGGTTATTGGCCGAAAGGTGGTCTTTGACTACAACACGTTCCAATAATTTAGACAGAAAGGGTAGGTTGGAAATTACTCAAAAATTGTTAAGGATGTCTTAGTTGAGGCCAGTTTTTTTTTTTTTTTAATGGTGATGACAGCGGCGATTTTGAGAGATTCTGGGACAAGGCCAGTAGACAGGGAGGAGTTTCTTGTTGCAGCGATTAGAGGGGCTAGAGAGGAAAGGTATGCCTTGAGAAGGTGGGAAGGGATGGGGTCCAGGGTGCAGGTTGCAGTTTTCATTCCAGTGATGAATTCGGAGAGGTCTGTAGAAGAGACTGGGGAGAACTCGGAGAAGGTTTCACTGGGTTGAAGGGGGGTGGAGTTTGGAGAGGAGCTGAAACAGTGGTGGTTAAGCTGCTGTAGATGTTGTCTATTTTTTTCTTATTTTCTTATCTTCTAAATTATTGCTCTGAGTGTTGCTGTCCCTGTGCTGTTGCAATCGTGGAATTTCCCCATTGTGGGGCTAATAAAGGCTTATCTTATCTTATCTTATTTTAGTTTGGAAGAAAGAAAGGAAGGAGGTGCATTTGCTATCTGTCAATGACTTGGAGCTGCTGTCTCTGGGGTTTAAGAGTCTGTTGATTGTTGAGAAGAGTTCTTTTGGTTTTCCAGAGCTAGACTAAATCAGATTAGAGTAGTACGTGGAACGGGCATGGGAGAGAGCATCTTTGTATTGCAGCAAATGATCTTTGAAGGCTTTGAGGTGAACTGTGAGTCCAGTTTTTTTGCTACAGCTTTCCAGTTGTTGAGCACAGGTTTTCACCAGGCAGAGACTGGGGTGTACCAGGGAGCAGAGTGAGTGAAAGAGACTGGTTAAGGCAGGAGGAAAGAATGTGGCTGTAGTAATCAGTGAGGTCAGAGGGGGTATGGAGATCAATAAAGGGGGAGATGGACATTTTTCTGAGAAGGAGGAGGAGAACAAGGAAGGAGAAAGAGAATACTGTATGCTTTTGCTTTGGCAGTGGGATAGAAGTGGTAATGGTCATGGTGATGGCTAGGTGGTCAGAGATGGTGAGGTCAGATCCAGACAGATGGCTGACAGTGAGTCTTGTGGAGTAGACGGGGTCCAGGATATGACCGCGGTTATGGGTGGAAAAACTGATATATTGGTTGAAGCTGAAGCAGTGGAGTAGTTCAGAGAAGCAGGGATGGCAACACGAAATTCTGATTTCAGCTGAAATCTAATTTGGTCAATTGACTTATGGGGGGGGGGGGCGCAATCCCCCAGCGGGGTCCGGGGCAGAGCTCCTGGGTTTTTATGATTTTTAAGTACCAGAACTGTGTTTAAATGACATAAAACAAACAGCTGAATGCCACTTATTACTGTATAATATTGACTTATGTTCCAAGAAGACAGCATTCCTAAAATATTCCAACAAGCATTATCCATCACATGCTTTAACACTTGATCAAATCAAAATCAGTTAATTTTATCTATTCCATAATAGAAATAAAATTCCAACATACCATTACTTTTTATAATTTCAGCATTCATTTCAGATCACCAGTTTCAATCTCCATTGAGACTTGAGCAGTTCATTTTGCACAATCACTGATGCAGCCAAGTCTTAGAAATATTCAAAAGTTATGAGTCAATATCCACTGTGCACTGTCAATTTCAAACTGTTTGGAATCATAAAAGTAATGTAACTAATTTGTTTTGTTATTTTTTTCTCCTCAACATCAATGTCAGGGCGCTGCATGAGTTTTGGGGGATGGCTAACTTTTATAACCGTTTCCTCCCCCGCGCAGCCCAGCTCATACAGCCGTTGTACGCCGCACTCAAGAAACGGAAACCGGCGGACAGAGTCGACTGGACTCCTGAACGGGAGCAGGCGTTCTGAGGTTAAAACAGCGCTCACTACCGACGCCTCGGACATGGGCATAGCTGCCGTCGTGGAGCAATGCGTTGCCGGTTCTTGGCAGCCGCTCACCTTTTTTTTTTTAGCAGGTCTTTGCACGACAGTGAGCGTAAATACAGCGTGTTCGACAGAGAGTTAATGGCTCTCCACCTGGCCATACGCCACTTCCAGTTCTGCCTGAAAGGGCGCAGCTTCACTGCGTTCGTGGACCACAAGCCACTAACGTACTTAACGTACTTTATCTTCCTGGAAGATAAAATAAAGCGGAATTCGGCGAATTACCGGAAAAATCACATCCCTGAGAACAAGCCGCCATGAATTTTTGGCAAAGCATACAACGAGCCATTTGATTGGTCCAATCGTTTGCAACTATCCAATCGCAGGGCTGTTTACAATACAGCAGTAGCTTGAGTACATCCGGGTTATCGCGAGACTTGACCCGGGGAAGCGCCGAGCGCTTATGTAATCGTGTTGATTTTCGCTAAAATCGGTAACAATAAGGTACCTTACCCCCCCTAAAATTTTCTCAACGGATTTAGACGATTCACAGAAATGATCAATTTGAAAATAAATCGGCGGAAATCCGCGGATTGGCGGAAAATTGCCATCCCTGGAGAAGTCTATTGCTGCTGCTGAATTTGTGGAGTCTATGTGAATATTAAAGTCACCAAGAATGGTAAATGGTGTTCACTTACATAGTGCTTTTTCTCATCTCTAGATGACCAAAGCATTTTACAGATCCTGCTATCCACCCATTCCCACACTGATGGTGGAAGAGCTGCCATGCACCGGCACTGGTCTGACCCACCAGGAACAACTGGGGGTTCAGTGTCTTGCTCAAGGGCACGTCGACATGCAGACTGCAGACAGAGTGGGAATCAAACCCCTGACTCTCCAATCAGTAGTCAGCCACACTATATCTGCGCCACAGCCACCCCAGAGAGAAGAAGGAGGATTGATAGAGAAAGAGAGCAGAGCTGAGTGAGAAAACTGGAAAAATCAGAGAGGAAGGATGGATGAGGTTTAGGGGGGCAGTAGATGACGGCAATGATTGGCTGTGTGTGGCTGTGGCCAGCGAGCTTGAAAGCCAGACGTTCAAAGGAGGGGGCAGACAGAATGGAAATGCAGTTTGTCTTGATGTTCTGTATATAGACTACAGCAATACCACCACTTCTACTTTCAGTGCATGATTTGTCAGTGTAGGTATATCCAGAAGGGGATGACAGGTTGAGTGGTAAGTAGTCCAGAGGTTGTTGCCAGGTTTCAGTGAGACAGAGGAAGTCCAGTTTATTTTTTAAGATGAATTCATTTATAATCTCACTTTTCTTGTTGAGGGACCGAATACTGAACAGTGTCAGCTTCATTCTGTTTTGTATGGTTTGGTTGGACTGATGTGATCGTGTCATAATTTGCCCCTCAGGGCAGAGAGAGACAGACCCACGCACCAACTGCAGTTTGTGGTATTTATTAACAAAAGGCACACAAAGTGCCAGAGTGCATAAAGCAAAAAATCAAAACAGAAGACGAGGTGAACTTACAGACTGGAAAAACTCGAGACAAAACTCACCAGAGCAGGATTAGGGCTCTGGTGGCAAGGAAGAAGAGAATCTTAAGACTGCCGCAAAAATAAAATGAAAAAGCAGTCCTTAAATAGGATCAGAACAAATAACACAAGTGAAGACAGGTGTGGGATCACAACAGCGGGCAAAAGGTAACAATGATAGATGATTAGGATCAGCTGCGAAGTAGTGAGAGGAGAGCGGAGAGAGCTGACAGCTGACAGGGCAATGCCCACAAGGAGTACAATCTGGAAATGCCACTTGACAGCTGTCAAACCAAAGAAAGAACACAACAGTCTGAAATACAAGGAATAAAATATCAATAAATGCAGACAGACAGATAAATAATTACAAATTGATACAAAACATGAGTGTAACAAAACTGAAACATAAACAGAAAAATAGAAAACAGTACGAGAATATCAAAACTCAAAAGGCACAAAATACAACAAATATATAAATACAGAGAAAAAGCCACAAGACGAAGCCTGGCGGAACCTCCAGAGCTCAGCTTGTGACAGATTGTGCCAGGACTTGCAGACAGGGGGTGCGCTCGTACCTATTGTTGTGATGACGTAATCGGAAAGAAGCAGACCACTCAGCTGATATGAGAGTTGGGATGGAATGGCTTGACTGTGAGAAAACAAACTTGCAGCCAGATCCTCAGTGGATGTATTTGGGCTGCTGCAGAAGTCCATGATTTTTGATAGCAGAGATACATGTTGGAACAGAGTAGTTAATGAGCTGGAAGAGCTTTGAGACAGAGTATTTAAGTGTCATGATGGACAGTGAGTCAGGTTGAAAAAGGTTGAGGATTTGTCCAGGAGAGAAATCGATGACGATGAGGTGGAAAGGGCAGCTGGGCGACTGCGGGAGCTAGCACCGGTGACTTTATCATCATCGTATTTTGGTGCTTGCAGTGGCAGCTAGCCGAAAGCTAGCTAGCTACAGTATTCAGGTAGCTCAGAGGAGAGCAAGTGAAACAGGTTGCAGTTATAGAGCAACAGCAAGAGACCTTATCAGCTGTGGCCAGGAAGGCAGAGCAGAAGGCAAGGCTGCTATCTCAACAACCAGTCGTCTCGGTCACTGGCAGGTCCACAACACCGGCATCCAGGTATGCAAACAAATTTGTAAACTGAGCAAGCAGTGATCCTGAACGTGGTTAAACAGTGCAGTTGGGATATGCCAAGCTGGTAGCGTTTTGTGCGAGAAAGGTCCAGCATTCAAAAATAGAAATGTTCAAAAGTTAGAAGAAAGTTTTTATTCCAATGGCGAAGTGGCAAACAAACAATGCCAGCATCCTCTCGCAGCCAAAAATAGTGACAGTATAATGCTATGTGTCCACTGGTCCGGATTTTTTGGAAAGGAATTGGTCACCAGAACCGGTGACGTGCAGAAAAGGGGCATGGGCATGGGGCCAGTAGAGTTCTCAGATAGGTGGAGTCAGAGCAATGCAGGAGGAAATACTGAAATAGTCATTATTAATCATGAGCAGATTGATGTCTGTTTTTAATAGTGCTGGTATATTTTCGCTACAAAAGGCGACTTTGTCATTGTCACCACTGGTTTTGGGTTCACCCAATCCTACAAACCTGCACAATGCATGGCGAATTTGACCGTCTGGTTCGTGAGCTTTGGCTGGATGAGCCCATGTTCCACTGCTCTCCAAGCCTTGCTCCTTTGTATGTTGTTTCTATATGATGGCAAGGACAGGTCATATAGTATCGTGTTGCCTGAAACAGCACTTATTAATTTCTCCTTCATGTCTTCACAACAACAGGTAATGCACAGATCTGCTTCTGTTACCCCTGCCACCCACCCTGTCTTCTCCGCCAGCTGGCTGGTTCACTGGATTGATTGACGGGTCCGTCCATGGGTGGTCTTCAGCTCTCAGCTGCTACCGGACAATATGGCGTCCTTGGTCTCCATATCTTTAAAACAAACCAGCAGAAAAGTGTGTGCATGACCATACGGAAAAAATCATGACCGATCGTAACGTTTATGCAAATGAGCTGTAGGGGAACCCACGGGTGTCTCGGCACACCACAGTCCAATTTTCACCAGTCCAGACCCAAATGCTTTCTGTTGCATTTCCAATACACAATGAATGGGAAGCAGAAAAACCACGGAACCAGTGGACAGGTAGCATAATGCTACCTGTCCACTGGTTCAGATTTTTTGGAAAGGAATCGGTTGCCGGTACCAGTGAGTTGTGGGAAAGGGTGTGGGCATGGGGCCAGTAGAGTTTTTGGATAAGTGGAGTCAGAGCAATGCGGGAAGAAATACTGAAGTAGTCATTATTAACCATGAGCAGGTTGACAAGTTTGTTTTTAATATTGCTGGTATATTTGCGCTACAAAAGGCGACTTTGTCATCGTCATTGCCAGTTTTGGGTTCACCCAATCCTACAGACCCACACAATGCATGGCAAATTTGACCACCTGGTTTGTGAGCTTTGGCTGGATGAGCCCATGTTCCACTGCTCTCCACGCCTCGTTCCTTTGTAGGTTGTTTCTATATGACGGCAAGGACTGGTCATACAGTATCGGGTTGCCTGAAACAGCGGTTATTAATTTCTTCCTCATGTCTTCACAACAACAGGTAACGTACAGATCTGCTTCTCTTCTCCCCCCCCCTCCTCTCTCGTCTTCTCCTCCAGATGGCTGCTTCACTGGATTGGTCAACGAGTCTGTCCGTGGTTGGACTTCAGCTCTCGGCTGCTACCGGACAGTTTGGTGTCCTTGGTCTCCATATCTTTAAAACAAACCAGCAAAAAATGTTTCTAACATCACTTTGTAGGTTCAGTTAATGAATCTGTCCTTATTTGACATCAAAAACCATCCATCCATCCCTTTTCTATCGCTTAGTCCTTTTTGGGCTATGGGGGGACTGGAGCCTATCCCAGCATCTTTGAGCGAGAGGCAGGGTACACCCTGGACAGATCGCCAGTCCATCGCAGGGCCAACACAGAGAGACAGACAACTATTCACTCTCACAGTCACACCTAAAGACAATTTAGAATCCCCAGTTGATGCCAGTTAACCTAACCTGCATGTTTTTTGGCCTGTGGGAGGAAACTGGAGTACCCGGGGTAAACCCACGCACACACGGGGAGAACATGCAAACTCCACACAGAAGGGTTGCTGATGGTCAGGGGGTTGGAGCGAACCCACGATGGTGGGCTCGAGTCCACATCAAAAACCGCTGGTTTAAAAGTCCAGGATGAGAGCGCTGCCTCCGGTGCATGATCGTACGGAAAATATCATGATCGATCATAATGTTTATGCAAATGAGCTGTAGAGGAACCCACGGCCGACTCGGCACAACACAATCCGCTTTTCGCTGGTCTGGACCCAAATGTTTTATGTTGCGTTTCCAATACACAATGAATGGGAAGAAGAAAAACGATGGAACCAGTGGACATGAAGCATAAGTTGTGAATGCCAACAACATGCTAAGTATTTGCTGGTATAAGTTATCTATAAGTTATCGAAATGTTCTATATAAGACACTAATACCTTATGTATACGTCCAACTCATTATAGATATGCAATGTATATGCCCTAAATTGAAAATTTTGGGCGTATGCCAGCATTTTAAAAAATTTTGATATGTTGACAAACGCCTAAATCGTCAAGGTGTGACAGGGCCTTAATAGTTTTTAAAATAAATTAAAAAATAAGGACATTTGTAATTTACTGAGATGTACCAGCACATAGTACACACTATCCAGTACAAAATTTGTTAAACTACAAAAATAAATAAAATAAATCATTGAGGAATATGATGTTCATGTCTTATTCAGGGTATCAAAAACAGTAATAATCAACTTTTTCTATGTTAAAGATAGAAAAACCGTATAGTACCAAGGGAAATTCAGATTCTCAGGAAAATTGCTGCTTATCAATTAATTGTTGATTGATCGATAAGGTGAATCAACTAATGATTAATGAATTAATCGATAACTTGCATCCCTATTTAGTGATACATTTTGTAAGGGTTATTTATAATTGTGAATGATGCAAACTTATTCAGCAGTCAATTCTGTCTTAGCAATCTGATTGGACAACAGGGGCCATACTCCCTGATTATCACACTTGGATGCTTCACCAAATATGTATCAACTCCTTTTCTGCAGTGTTATAACTGAGCAATATTACATGAGAGTGAGTGCAGTATCGATGAATATATCACTGTGGTGATTCAGTCACATGTTCGGTCTCATGTAATATTGCTAAATTATGACATACTAGAGTCTGAGAAGGATTATATATTAGTGGAGATAAATATGATCATAAAGGTCCAGTGATCCCTGTGAGACTACATAGAGGTTTTTTCACACTTGTCTGTTTTTTGAATTGATACAAACTGTTAGCCATAATAAACATACTTCTGTTACATTTATCACGGTGTGTCACGCTGTTGTCACCTCTGACCTTTGGGAGTGTGCAGTTTGTGCCCTGTGCTTTCACACCAGCCTGCCGGGTGGATGTCGAGAGAGTTGGCATTCACCCAGAAGTCATGGCAATCGGAGTAGCCATCAAAATGGAGCCGCAGGCGGTAACCACAGACCTGCAGGAGATCATGATACAGGAGAGTACTCAGAGCAGGCTGGAGAAGGTGACACCCGAGCACAGCTATTAGGATCCCCTGACTGGCGCTGATGGACGTCTGACTCACCTCGGCCACAGTCAGGACGAAGTACTTGGACGGATGCTGCGGGTCGATGCCTTCCAGTTTCATCCCCTGTTTAAAGCCATTTTTCACCGTCGGCACTCTCTGGGACTGGAAATGGAAGCAAATGTTTCAGCTTGAGAAACAATCCTTGTGTGGAAACTAGGTCAGAGGAAAGATAAGGATGTGGCAAATAGACTGGTGGAGATAAAGTTTTCCATCATCTTCACAGCACTAGAGAGCAGAATAAATTAAAATGAGACCAGACCAGAGTGCAAATAATAGAAACTATAAATGAATATCAGTTGGTTTCCTATTGTCTCTTAGCAATGCTGCACTGTTTTTCTAGTGTTGTTGTAGATCCAGTGCAATAAACAGGAGTAAAATCAGGGTTACGCCTTGATGTTAAACTCAAAAATACCTCTTGGAAAAGCTTGTTGGGAGCAGCCACAGATTTGGTTTCTTCCAGATATAGAGCCCATGACCACTGCTCTGTCTTACTGTCTCCACCTTCAGCAAAAAAAAGGTAGTTAATTAAAGCTGTGCTGGTGCAAGATGTTGCAGAAACAAGTTCAATCAGGAGAAAAAGGGCTTTGAAGAGAATTGAATGCAGAAAAAAATGACAGAAATGATTTCAAAAGATTTCAGAAAGACATGAAAGATCAAACATCTGTTCTGAATGACACCAATGACTCACAAAATTTGTAATTCCTCCATAATAAGCAAAATATTCCTATGTGCAAGATTTTTAGAGAATAACAGCATTATATTACTGCCTTCATGTTTTCAGGAAATTGGTTAACCCTCAGGTACCCTTCAAATATCAGACACACTTGTACTGCTAAGCACAAAAAATGTGCTTTTCATGAGGTAGCTATAAAAACATTAGACATTAATATTATATTCTACTTTCATTGAGCTAATTATTTTCACCTACATCTGACCTAATTATTGATATGAAATGTTCATTAATTTCTAAAGATTTTAAAATCCTTAAAAATGGATGAATATTTGATATCAATAATTAAGTCAAATATAGGTGAAAATAATTAGCTCAGTGAAAGCATAATGTAATCTTTTTTATAGCTACCCTTTGAAAAGTACATTTTTTGTACAGTACTTAACTATATGAGTGAGTATTTGACACTGCACAAAAAATAATGTATAAAAAAATCAATGTTGCTGCTAATCACTGACATATACCCGGCTGTAATAATTCAGCACAAAAGAAATTAACTTTGCATGTAGTATGTTGAAGATAATCATTTTTTTTCTGTGTTTTAATCTAAAAACATCATGGCATCATGACAAAAACCTGGTATTTAAAGAGATAACCCTTTAAATCCCAGGTTTTAAATATACTTCATGGAAAGTGATTTTGTGTTGAATTATTACAGCCTGATGTGTCAGTGGTTAGCAGTGAGCGGGGTTGTGACAGCGCCATCTAGTGGAAATAGCATGTTTTTTCTCCATATGCCAAATACGATTAAAAAAAATATGGCACCATCTGGTGGAGAGAAGTAAAAATGATCAGTTCCAAGTCAAAAACCCAGTTGACATCCAGATACAATAAAATGCATGTATTGTGCTTTAATGGCAGTGAGATCAAAATCTGCGGTTTGAATGGGTTTCAATGGTACATGTTTTTGTGCTAACAGCATGAGTGTAACAACTGCCTGTACACAGTGTATTTTTGACTTACTGTTTGGAGCTGAGCAGGAAATAACAAGATCAAATAAAAATACACAATCTTTCCGAAATGCATACCATACGGGACAAGGACCTGTACTTATATAGCACTTTTTCTAGTCTCAAGACCACTCAAAGCACTACACTAGTACTAGGACCTACCAGATGCAGATACATAGGAAGGACAATTCAGAATGACCAATTTATCTAACATGCATGTGTTTGGATTGTGGAAGAAAACCGGAGCTTACAGAGTGAACCCACACAGCACAGGGAGAACATGAAAACTCCATACAGACAGGTTCCTACCCCTGCTAGCCCGAGGAACCTGGAACCTTCTAGCTGTTAGGTAACAGTGCGAACCACTGTAGCACCGTTCTGCTGTTGGGACTGAGGTCATAGTTGCCATACTTGTCGTCTTTTCAGTGTTCCTACCAAGAAGAGAGCTGCTGCAGGCAATGTGGGTCCACTCAGACTATGGTGGTAGTGACATTCACCTGGTCTAACATTGATGTACCATCAAAAAAAGTTTGGAAACATTATGTTTAGGTGAAAAATCTTAGTGCGGCTTTAAGTTGACATTTTTAAGTACATAACAAAAATAGGGAAAAAACCATTAATCTCACCTCCTCTGATGTGTCGGCCTTCTGCTTTACCATCATCCATCTTCTCATCCTAGAAAAGGGTACAAAAGTATATTAAGGTAAGACAGGAAACAAGATTATTTGCACAAAATATTTGACACTGATTAGCTTTATTCCTCTCAATATCAACATTGACAACTTTTCCCAGTCCTAGGGTCTTTCAGTGGCACCTCACCCTCACCTCAGCTCACCCCTGCTGTTGAATTTCTACCGAGCAGCCATCGAGAGCCTCCTGACCTACTGCTGGACAGTGTGGTTTAGAAGCTGCACTGCAGAGGACAAGGAAGGTCCTGCAGCGGGTGGTGAGGGCAGCAGAGAAAATTATTGGCACCACACTACTCCCTCTCGAAGACATTTATTCTGGCAGACTCCAAAAGAAGGCCAGGACCATCTCCATGGACCCTACTCACCCCGGACATTAATTGTTCTCCCCCCTCCCCTCTGGAAAAAGATACTGGACAATTAAAGCAAAAACAAACAGACTGAAACGCAGCTTCTTTCCCCAGGCTGTGAAAAGTATCATCCCACCTCCATCCCATTTCCCCCAGGACTGATGCATCCTCTCCCCCAACCTCCCCCTCCCCTCCACAATTGCCTCAAAACAATTACTGTCTGCACTGTTCTGTTTTACTGTTTTTATTTCATTTACACTGCTGTTACTGGAGAACTGCTAAACTGCATTTCACTGCTGATATTTTATACAGTGACAATGAAATTCTATCTATCTATCTATCTATCTACAGTGGGGCAAAAAAGTATTTAGTCAGCCACCAATTGTGCAAGTTCTCCCACTTAAAAGATGAGAGAGGTCTCCAATTTTCATCATAGGTATACCTCAACTATGAGAGACAAAATGAGAAAAAAAAATCCAGAAAATCACATTGTCTGATTTTTAAAGAATTTATTTGCAAATTATGGTGGAAAATAAGTATTTGGTCGCCTACAAACAAGCAAGATTTCTGGCTCTCACAGACCTGTAACTTCTTCTTTAAGAGGCTCCTCTGTCCTCCACCCGTTACCTGTATTAATGGCACCTGTTTGAACTTGTTATCAGTATAAAAGACACCTGTCCACAACCTCAAACAGTCAGACTCCAAACTCCACTATGGCCAAGACCAAAGAGCTGTCAAAGGACACCAGAAACAAAATTGTAGACCTGCACCAGGCTGGGAAGACTGAATCTGCAATAGGTAAGCAGCTTGGTGTGAAGAAATCAACTGTGGGAGCAATTATTAGAAAATGGAAGACATACAAGACCACTGATAATCTCCCTCCATCTGGGGCTCCACGCAAGATCTCACCCCGTGGGGTCAAAATGATCATGAAAACGGTGAGCAAAAATCCCAGAACCACACGGGGAACCTAGTGAATGACCTGCAGAGAGCTGGGACCAAAGTAACAAAGGCTACCATCAGTAACACACTACGCCGCCAGGGACTCAAATCCTGCAGTGCCAGACGTGTCCCCCTGCTTAAGCCAGTACATGTCCAGGCCCGTCTGAAGTTTGCTAGAGAGCATTTGGATGATCCAGAGGAGGACTGGGAGAATGTCATATGGTCAGATGAAACCAAAATAGAACTTTTTGGTAAAAACTCAACTTGTCGTGTTTGGAGGAGAAAGAATACTGAGTTGCATCCAAAGAACACCATACCTACTGTGAAGCATGAGGGTGGAAACATCATGCTTTGGGGCTGTTTTTCTGCAAAGGGACCAGGACGACTGATCCGTGTAAAGGAAAGAATGAATGGGGCCATGTATCGTGAGATTTTGAGTGAAAACCTCCTTCCATCAGGAAGGGCATTGAAGATGAAACGTGGCTGGGTCTTTCAGCATGACAATGATCCCAAACACACCGCCTGGGCAACGAAGGAGTGGCTTCGTAAGAAGCATTTCAAGGTCCTGGAGTGGCCTAGCCAGTCTCCAGATCTCAACCCCATAGAAAATCTTTGGAGGGAGTTGAAAGTCCGTGTTGCCCAGCGACAGCCCCAAAACACCACTGCTCTTGAGGAGATCTGCATGGAGGAATGGGCCAAAATACCAGCAACATTGTGTGAAAATCTTGTGAAGACTTACAGAAAACGTTTGACCTCTGTCATTGCCAACAAAGGGTATATAACAAAGTACTGAGATGAACTTTTGTTATTGACCAAATACTTATTTTCCACCATAATTTGCAAATAAATTCTTTAAAAATCAGACAATGTGATTTTCTAGATTTTTTTTTTCTCATTTTGTCTCTCATAGTTGAGGTATACCTATGATGTAAATTGGAGACCTCTCTCATCTTTTAAGTGGGAGAACTTGCACAATTGGTGGCTGACTAAATACTTTTTTGCCCCACTTTTTTATCTATCTATCTATCTATCTATCTATCTGTGACTACCAACAATGATGAAAGCACCAAGGTGCTGATGCTTTGGTGCCAGAGTCTTGGCTGAGGTATGTGCTCTCGGATCATCACCAAAATGTTATGGGTTCCTCTCTAGCCAAAGGACCACCTCTTGTAAAAATTTCATCCAAATCCATCCAACAGTTTTGGAGTACATGCATGTGCAGTGAAAATAATCTGCAGTTCACATGCCCGCACTGTCAGCGGCAGCCAAGAGCCACCAACCTGATTTGAGCAGCTGCAATCCAAACACAAAAGAAGAGCATGGTGGCAGACATTTTAAATGGCAGAAGCGATGGAGGTACGTGAATACAATGGCCATCAAGATGAGCAGGAGCTTTTGCTGTTTAGTGGCAGAGGAAGAAAACAGACGGGCAAAAAGACAGACATTTGTTCACCCAGTATTGGCGACTTGCTCAGTACTTCCCTCTGGCGGGAGTTTCCGGGTACATGCGCAGTTCATTGCGACCATTTGCAGACAAGGAATGTTGGGACTTGTAGTTTTTAGCAAGTTTTTAACAAGTTTTACATCCTTCCTCTGCAAAACTTAACAGTAAAGCCAGTGTGAAAACAATCGATGTGTGTGAATAAATGGTGTAGTTGCCGAATACATGTTTTTTTTCAGTAACCACTATTTTATAACAGTTCAGCTCCACGTGCTGTAAAAAAACATGCACACTGCTGCCTCTAGTGGCCTGGCATTGTTATTATGATACCTTTTTTCCTGGCTCCATTGACGGTACAGGTGAGTTAAATTTGTTTATTTTGAAAACAAAGCCTTATCTCGGAATTCTGGCAAATTAAAAGTCAAGAAAATATGGCGATACAATGATACAAGCCTTTATTTGCACTTAATTTTGACCAGGCAGGCTGAAACAGACAGGCGGACAGACGGACAGACAGACAGACAAACACACATACAACTATCCACACAAACGCATTGAGTTATTACGGTATGCTTCCGTTTTCACAGAGGCATAACAAATGCCTAACACAGGGGCTGTAGTGTTGGGAGGAAGTAAGGAGTAAAGTTTTCTTTTCTTCTGCAGCAGCAGTAGTTCATTTGATTCCATAGAAAATAAAAACTTTAACTAAGCTAAAATAACATCTAACATACAGTTTACATCCAGTGTATAAAAACACAACCTTTTTCCCTCCCTCACTGTCTGACATTAAATCAGACTAAACTGTTCTTGTTTTAGGTCAGTTGGGATTAACAAAATTATTTCTATTTTTTTTTCCACAATATCTTTATTGAACCTTTTTTTTTTTTTTAACAAACATGATACAAACAATCAAACACTAACACTAAAGTACTACAAAAAAAAAAGAAAAAAAAAGGATGCACTAAAAACACCAACAACCACCAGCAAAATCAAGTCTTCAACAATGCTCCTCTGTTTAGTCTAGACAATCCAATACATAAGTATACATATTATGTTCACCAGTTTGGAATTTACAAGGTCCACACACATCATTCACCTTCTTCTTCAAAAGTTATGTTTAAATTTTTTACATAATCAATAAAAGGTCTCCATATATTCTCAAACACAATTTCCTTTGATTTCAGTATATATGTTATTCTTTCTAATGGAAGGTTTGTTAACATCTGTCTTAACCACTGAGTCACATCTGGTCTATGAGTCTTTTTCCATAATAGTGCAATACATTTTTTGGCATTAAGCAAACTGAGGTCTATGAATGTTCTTTCACTTTTATTAAAATTATGCTTTTCTGGGTACAGACCCAACAAAAACAATTTAGGATTCAATATGATTTGTTTTGAGATTATTTTTTCAATTGTTACCCTCACCTCTTCCCAAAACATTCTTATTAATCTACATTCCCATACACAATGAAATAGAGTTCCTTTACTTTCCATGCATTTTGTGCATGTATCTGGTATATTTTTGTTATATTTATTTAACTCCTCCGGTGTAACATACATCCGCATTAACCATTTGAAATGTATCAATTTAAGGCGTACATTTATTGATTTGGTTTGAGCTTCTGTACAAGCCAATTCCCATTGTTCCTCTGAAATTTCAGTTTGCAGATCTTCTTTCCAGTAGTTTAATCTTTTCAGTGAATTTTCACTTGAAGATAGTGTCAATGAGTTATAAAACTCTGAAATAATACCCTTTCTTTTACTATCTTTCATCATCATTTTTTCCAAGGATGAATAAATAGGTCGAGCGAGAGCTTTATTTTGATTTGATTGAATAAAGTTTCTAAGTTGAAGATATTTAAAAAAATGTGTTCTATTGAGATTAAATTTGATCCTCAGCTCTTCAAAAGACATTATGTTATCTGCACATGGCAAATATAAATCCTGAATCTTTTGTATCCCTTTTAAATTCCATACTTTAAATACAGCGTCCGCTCTCCTTGGTTTAAAATATTGATTACCCCATATTGGACTAAATTGTGACAATAACTGTGGTTCTTTTAAATAGTTTTTAGCTTCACACCATATTTTGATCATATGCTTTACAAATGGATTTTTAACTTGTTTTTGTAATTTTTTTGCCGAATCTGAGTATATGAATATGGGAAGAGGTAAAGGTAAATTGTATGATTCCATTTCAGTCCAGTGAGGGAGATCATTTGATGAAAAATAATATGTCATAGACCTCAGTTGTGCCGACCAATAATACAACATAAAATTTGGACATTTCAGACCTCCACGATCAAATGGTAAATATAATAAAGACAGACGTAATCTAGCCCTCCTGTTGTTCCATATAAATTCCACTAACTTTTTTTTTATTCTTGAGAATAAATCTAAAGGTGGTGATAAGGGAATGTATTGAAATAAATAAAGTATTTTAGGTAAAATATTACTTTTAAGTATATTGATTCTCCCGATCATCAACATTGGTAGTGACATCCATCTCTGAGTTAACTCATTGATATCTGTCATTAAGGCTTCATAGTTGACACTGGCGACTGATTCTAGCTTAGGCACAATTTGGATTCCTAAATATTTAAACTGATTTACAACATTGAATTGATTTACCTCAGGGGCTGGGTAATTTCTCTGGGTCTCATTTAGCATTAATATTGAAGATTTAGTTTTATTTATTTTATATCCTGATATTTCCCCAAAATTCTTTATTAAATTCAACAAGGTTGGAATTGATTTTTTTAGATTCGACATAAACAAAATTATGTCATCGGCGTACAGGGAGATTTTATGTTCTGTTGGTCCAACTTTAATTCCATATATTTGTGAATGTAAACGTATCGCTATCGCTAAAGGTCAATTGCCATAGTAAACAGTAAAGGTGAAAGTGGACAGCCTTGTCGACATCCTCTATTGATTTTTATTGGTTTTGAAATATTGTTATTTGTTAGGATTTCTGCTGTAGCATTATTGTATATTATTTGAACCCATTTTATGAAATTATTTCCAAGTCCAAACCTTTGTAGGACTTCAAAAAGAAAGGGCCATTCAACTCTATCAAAGGCCTTTTCGGCGTCCAGTGATAGGAGAGCTGTATCCGGTGCTTCTTTATTAAAATAAATAATATTAAATAGTCTTCTTACATTATGGAAGCCTTGTCTTCCCTTTATAAAGCCATTCTGATCTCGATTAATAATATTTGGTAAAATTTCTTGTATTCGTCTTGCTAAAATTTTACAGATTATCTTAAGGTCGGCGTTTAATAGGCTTATTGGTCTCATATTTTCACATTTATTAGAGGGCTTACCTGGTTTTGGCAGCAGTATAATTAAGGCATTATTTATGTATGATGGTAAATTATTATTTTGAAATGCTTCTAAAACCATTTCCAAAAAAGGTTTTATTAATTTATTCTTAAATTTCTTATAAAGGTCAACTGGAAGACCATCTGGTCCTGCACTTTTTCCTGATTTCATATTATCAATGGCTAGCCCAACTTCTTCTTGACTAATTTTAGACTCCAATATCTCCCTGTTTTCATTTGGAATACACGGTATAGATAGTTCGTTCAAAAACCCATTTAGTTTTGTTAAATCAAATTCATTTTTAGTATCATATAATTTTTCATAGTAATCTCTAAAGGCTCTGTTAATTTCTAAAGGATCTATAACTACCTGTCCGTTACTTATAATACTAGTAATTGGTGTTTTAATTTCTAATTGTTTAATCTGCCATGCCAATAATTTTCCTGATTTTTCACCTTGTTCATAAAAAGATTGTTTCAATCTTAGAAGACTCGAGGCAGCTCTATTCGCTGATTTTTTGTCGTATTCAGCTCTCAAAATCAGTAATTCATTCTCCAACCTTGGATCACTTCCTGCATACACTTTTTCCTGAAGACTTTTCATTTTATGTTCCAATTTAGCTCTCTCCTCTCGAGTCTTCTTAGATTTTGATCCTGTATAACTAATAATATGTCCCCTAATAAAAGCTTTGAAAGCTTCCCACTTTACACATGCTGATGTTTGTGTAGTATTGATGTCAAAGTACTTGTCTATCTGTTTTTCTATATACTTGACAAATTCCTCATCCTGAAGCCATTTATGCTGAAATTGCCATCTACCTGATTCCTTTGTCAATTTTTTATCTACATATATTAGACAACAGGGTGCATGATCAGAGATCACGATGTTATCATAAAAGCAGTTTTGAATCTTGGATCTTAATTCTGTGGAAATCAAAAAATAATCAATACGTGAGAATGTCTTGTAGGTACTGGAATAACAAGAATAGGCTTTAACTTGTGGTTTCATTTCTCTCCATATATCTAACAATCTCAATTCTTTCATAAAATGATTAATAGTCATCCTACATCCATTGTGCGTACAATCCAGTCCTGTTGATCTATCTATACCTGGATTCAATGTACAATTAAAATCCCCTGCTATTATATGTTGCCCTGTAAGTGATGATAAAATAAGAAATAAATTAGCAAAGAACTTTTGATCATCTATATTGGGACCATATAAGTTCACAAGATTTATATTTTCTAATAGCAAAGAACCTTGAATGATTACATATCTTCCAAGTTTGTCTCCAATTACATTTTTCACTTGAAAAGGGACTGATTTATGTATGAGAGTCATAACTCCCCTGGCCCGGGATGAAAATGATGAGGTGAATACACTTCCTTGCCATCTACTCCTAATTCTTTTTATATCCTCCTCTATTAGATGAGTTTCTTGTAAAAACACAATTTTTGAACCCATGTCTTTTATTTTATTCATAACTTGTTTACATTTTTTTAAATTTTGTAGACCTCTGCAATTCCATGAAGTTAAATTAAGATTAACACTTTGGTTTATGATCAATAGAGAGTTTGGGATTACCTTGCAGTGTAAACATGCTCAAACAGAGAAGCAAAAACATGAGTGGTTGAACATTCATCCTACAAACTACACACAAACAAATTCCCCCTTCCCACACTTGTGGCGAACCCCCCAAAATCAAAAGAAAAATTCCGTCTCCCGATATAGCCATCGACCGTTCCACATCCACGGGGAACAGCCTAAGCCACTCCTTCTTCATCCTCCCAATCACCCTAACTCTACTGCTTTTAATGACGTAACATTAACTCTCCTCTGTAGTTTTCCAACTTAACTCCAAAATTTTTAACAACTTTGTACATCATAGTTTTTTTTTGTTTGTTTTGTTTTTGTTTTTTTTAATATATAATACAATCTATATTTTGTAAACTTGCTGTTTACTTCAAGTCAGTCAGATGCCTGTGCAAATGCTTAATTATTCTACCTTATATTTTGTTCATGCTTAGCTCCCACCAGTCTCTTCTTCTTCTCTGATCTTCTTGATGAACTCCTGCGCCTCCTCTGGGGTCTTGAAGATGTGGGTTCTGCCCTCATACGTGGTCAACAGTCTCGCAGGATAGATTAAATTAACGTTCAAATGTTTCCATAAATCAGCACCCGAGCCACTTGCTGGTTTCGTCCAAAGACAGGACAGCAGCAGAGCCACCAGGAGTTCTGTTAACAATAACTGTAAAATATTCCACCGCAGAACCACATTTGGACAAACAGCTTTCTCTATAAAGGGCAGTCACATCTGGAACACAATGCCAAATGAAATTAAAATAATAACGGACTTTAAAACATTCACTAAAAATGTTAAAAACTGGCTGAAAAATAAACAAGAATGTACTCATGTATGAATTAATTGTCTGCAAAGTGAGAGTGAATGAAGGGAAGGAATAAATGTGTTTGTTTATAGTGAGTGACGGAGGGAGGAAGGCCTGAAATAGGCAAATGTGAGTTATGTTATATGTGTTAAATGTGAGTCAGGCTGTTATATTTGTGTATTTATAATATTTATAATATTTATGTTAAATGTGAGTCAGGCTGTTATATTTGAGTATTTATAATATTTATAATATTTATAATTGTGTATTTATAATTTTTCTGCATTGATGTATGTGGTTATTGTGTATATTTTTTTTTTTCCCATCTTTACTTGATTCTTTTTTCTAAAGCCCATCCAGGGACAAGAGTTGCAAATTAGCTAACAGCTATACACTCTATGTGCAACACATCAGATTGATTGTCTTTGATTAATTGTCTATGTTTATTGCACTGTCCCTGTCAAATAAACTAATCTACTACTATTACACCATGACGAATCCCAAGGTTGCGCAGCTCCTTACGTATGGGATCAAACTGCTTCCTCAATTGTTGGATTCCTGTGGCCAAATCTGGGTAGAACCGCACCTGCTGATCCTGGTGTTTAATCTCTCCTTTAGCTCGTGCAGCGTTGAAGATCTTCATCCTGTCTCTGTTGCTAAGAAACTTCATAATTAAGGTCCTCGGCGGTCCCTTATCTCTCCGTGGGCCAATACGATGTGCTTTTTCCAGAACCACTGCTGATTGCAACTCCTCGCTGCCCAGCACCTCCGGAATCCACTTTTCCAGAAAGGAATATACGTCCCGACCTTCTGATTCCTCTGGAAGACCCACCAGCCTCAAGTTATTCTGTCTCGACCGAGATTCCAAATCCAAAATATTATCTTCTAGACATTTATTTTTTTTTTCCAAAGTGCGCACCTTTAATTGAAGACGGGTGACGTCATCTTCAGCACTAGCGAGACGGAGCTCCATCTGCGCCGTTCGTTCTACACAGTCACCCAATTCCTTTCTTATTCCTTCCAACGCTGTCATAATCCCATCAAATCTAGAGGAAAAGTCCGCTCTCATTGAACTCATGGCAGCCATCAGCGCATCTGCGCCGCTCCCCGCAGATATCGCACCGTTGCCAGCCTCCTCCGCCATATATGGAGTTTTGTTTGCTGCGTCACAGACCTGAAAGTCCGTTAATTTGGACTGTTTCGGCGGCTCGCTTTTTCCTTTACCTGGTTTTCCAGCCTTAGGCTTCGCCGACATATCCTCGCCTAAACGCTGGGATACGTTCTGTCCCAAATGAGAGAGTTATTTGCCGATTTTTTTCTCCAGGAGCAGAGCAGAGTGAAACACGTCCGTCTTACGTGGCAGCCATAACCGGAAGTCCAAATTATTTCTATTTGCTAAATAATTTTTATATCTGCAAAATATTTTTTTGACAATTTTTTATTACTTTCTTCAAAGTCAAAAGTTTACATAGCTACACTAAAATTACTATGCCTTTAAACAATTTGTAAAAGCCCAGATGATGTCATGGCTTTGGAAGCTTCTGATAGGTTAACTGACAAAACTTGAGTTATCTGGAGGCACACCTGTGGAGGTATTTTAAGGCACACCTCAAACACACTGCTTCCTTGTGTGACATCATGGAAAAATCAAAAGAAATCAGCCAAGATATCAGGAAGAGAAATGTGGACCTCCACAAGTCTGTTTCATCTTTGGGTACAATTTCCAGATGCCTCAAGGTGCCATGTTCATCTGATCAAACAATTATACACAAGTATAAACACCATGGGAATGTCCAGCCATCATACCACTCAGGAAGGTTCTGTGTCCCAGAGATGAAAGTGAAAGGCCGCTCAGAGAGGAAGAAGCTAGTACTCCAAAGCAACATAAAAAAAGCCAGATTACAGTTTACAAATGGAGACAGGGACAAAGACCTTAATTTTGGGAGACATGTCCTGTGGTCTGATGAAACTAAAATTGAACCGTTTGGCCGTAACAACCAGAGGCAGACTTACCATTAGGCAAAGGCAGGTGACTGCCTTAGGCCCCGATCTACTAAGGGCCCTGATCTACTAGGAGCCCCATATATTTTTTTTAATGTTTAGCATATTTAACATGATGTCTGACAAAATAAAGAAACGCCAGTATTTACATAAACGGCAAATCAAATCACAAACGTAACGTCTTCCCCCTTTCTCCTCAGACTGTTGGACTCTTCCATGTTGTCCCTGAGACATGGGCATGTGCGTATCGTTGGTTACATTGTAAACAAACTGTACAGCGTGTAGAACAGCGGCAAAATGAAAAAAAGTTATCCAAGCGGTGCAGAGAAATGGAGAAAAAGGGAAGAGCACAGAAAATTTTTATCAAAATAACCTTCTTCACTTCAACCAGTGAGGAGACTAACCCTCCCAAGGAGCAGATAGAGAGCAACGCTGTTTGTACGAGCACACGTGATGCTAATGACGAGCACCTGTTGTTAATGAGGAGGCAGCAGTGACGCCGGTTGCTGACAGTACAGGTAAACAACAAAAAAAAATTTTTACTATTTTTTTCTAATTGCAAGATTTGCAGAGGCCAAGGCTCACAAGGTTAAATTTAAATATGGTCGACTGTGCTCCCCAGGCATGCACAGGATATCTCCAGCCTCAGCAGACGACATTAGATGAGATTAAATATAGTTTGTTTGTTTTATTAAGATCCCCATAGAAAATCTGTGGGCAGAGCTGAAAAGATGTGAGAGCAAGGTGGTCTACAAACCTGACTCAGTTCCACCAGTACTGTCAGGAGGAATGGGACAAAATTACAGCAAACTATTGTGACAAGATCGTGGAAAGATACTCAAAACGTTTGACCCAAGTCATACAGTTTAAAGGCAATGCTATCAAATACTATGGAAATGTATGTAATCTTCTGACTTTGAAGAAAGTAATAAAAATTTCTCTAAAAAATTATTTAGGAAATGTAAAAATTATTTAGCAAATAGAAATAATTTTGGTAATCCTAACTGACCTAAAACAGGAAAAGTTTAGTCTGATTTAATGTTAGACTGTGGGAAAAAAGTTGTGTCTTTTTTATAAACCATATGTTAACTTCTGGTTTCAACTGTATATGGTCAAGTGTTGTTAGATGAACAAGAATACCAGTGGGGGTGAATAGAATTTATAGAAGACAGCGATCAAAACTGGCCAGATCAACAGTTAAAGATGGAATCTGGTGGATATAAATTCCCTATGAAAACAAATCTCCATTGTCTAAAATGGTATCTTATTCCTCTTTTTCTACAAAAAAAAAAAAAGATGTCTTACAGTTTCATGGCAAAATCTTTTCACTTTTCCTCCTCGTACAAATGCCAGGATCTGTGAATAGGCCCACCCACATCCCACCCATGACGGCACTGACACACCACCTTTCCTCCACAACATCAGCATTTGCAAGCTGTCAAATTTGACCAGAAAATGATAATACTGAAGATCTTCTGTTTAAAAAAATTACAATACAATGCTGCCATGACTGTGGAGTTTCTAAACAACCCCTCGGCACTTGCGGAGCACATGAACACCACAGCAAAGCAGCATGGAGAGCACACAGCAGTCCCCACTGGTGCTCATGCACCTATAATATCCAAAACTTCAGCTCCGGCTGCCAAACAACACTATGGGTTCATTCCGTGCACAGTCTCAACACACTGCAAAAGTACTTTGCTTTGCTGTGCTGCAGTGGGGCAAAACTGTCAGACATCACATCTAATTAAATCACTTTTCTCCTCCTGTCTTTAACGTGCAGCAAGGTCTCTCCAAAAAAGTCTGAACAAACAGATCAGCACATGCAGCATCTAAATATATCCAGGCTCATCTGGGTATTTGTGGATCATTTTTCTCTAGAACATTACCTACTAAACACAAGGCTTTGACATTCACTGTACACAAAATTGTACTGTTAGTAGCCTACCATTATCAGGCACATTAAAGACTAACGGTGGCTAGTGCTACGTTAAATAGAATAAATCCTGTGGCTAAAAAAAGACTTACTGGTTGAAGAACATGCTTACTTGCATGCACAGTGGCCCAGGATAAGGACTGAAACTGTATCAGCCCTTAAAAGCAGTTTAATGGTCAAACACATCTTAATTTGGTTAGTTTTCAAAGCAGCTTTCCAAAAATGTTAAGTGGCCCTGGAGGCTAACTTCAGTCTTTAGTTCTGCCCTCTTCCCCAGAGGCCAGAGACAGTTCTTAGTCCTGATTGGCTCAACAATACAGACCTGTTATAGTGGCATAACTAAAAATGCTCTGTCTTGGGCAGCTCGGTGGTGCAGTGGTTAGCACTGTGGCAGCACAGTAAGAAGGTTGTTGGGTTCGATCCCACCCCCTGACCATCAGTGACCTTTCTGTGTGGAGTTTGCATGCTCTCCCTATGTCTGTGTGGGTTTACCCCGGGTGCTCCGGTTTCCTCCCACAGGCCAAAAACATGCAAGTTAGGTTAATTGGAGACTCTTAAGTGGCCCTAGGTGTGAACGTGTGTGTGAATGGTGAAGGGATTGACGCTGCACCGTGGCTGCCTCATCCATCCACGTGAATGCCCTCAATTTCCCTCTGTGATTAATCAAGTATACAAAATATATTTTAAAAAAACTTGCCTTTTTTCAAGGGGAGGAGCTAAACTGAACTTTCACAGTGGAAAAACACAGACTTGGGTCTTAGAACAGATTTTGCTCTTGATATGTCTTGTAATAATAATAATGCATCGGATTTATATAGTGCTTTTCATAGACACTCAAAGATGCTTTACAATGGATACATTATTCATTCACTCCACAGACAATGGTAGTGGTAAGCTACTACTGTAGCCACAGCTGCCCTAGGGCAGACTGACGGAAACATGGCTGGCAATCCGTGCCAACAGCCTCTCCGACCACCACCAAACAAACACCTCCTTTACACAGGGGCAGAGGTCATTGAGAAATCATTGAGAGATCTGGCCAATTTTGGTCTTTCAATGATCTCCATAATCACCCCAGTTTCCTCAAAGTTTTGACTAAGTCCAAAACAAGGATCTCCCGAATGATCCCAAAGATCAGAAAAATTGGCCCCATCTCTCAACGATCTCTATGCTGTATAAAGAGGCCCTTAGTCACAAAAAACATGTTACGGACATGTTAACAAGAAAAAAAACTTGATTTTTGGCAAAGTGTCACTTAAAGATAATGCCAGGCAAGCTCTCTGTCATCTCCTCTCCGCCAAGGCCAGCTGTATGTGGTTAAAATGATTGACTCAGACTGCCTAGCCAGGCTAATGCTAACGGCTCAATGTAGCACCACAGCAAAAATACAACAAAATATGCCAGAATGATGTCACAGGGTGGTGCATGTTTTATAGCTTTGCATGTTTTGTAGTTTTTATATTTAATCAGTGTGCTTTTAATTGGAAATGTTGTTTACTTCCACGCTGTGCCTCCCTAATTGCTAATCATCAACACCTGGGTTGATTGGGTATGTACAGCACCCGTGACTGCAGACAATATAAGAGGTGCTCTGGCAGTCCAGAGGGGAGAACCCTGCCTGAGGGGAGCCCGGCTGGATGAGGGTCTGCCTGGAGGAGAGCCCCGGCCAGAGGAGGGCCTGTTTGGATAGTCTGGCCGGACCAGAATGGAGCCCTGCCGGAGAAGGGAGCCCTGCCTGAGGGGAGCCTGGCCAGGTCAGCCCGGCTAGATGAGAGGGTGCTGTTGGTCTCTGAGAAATGGTGTAGACGAAGGAGGGCATGACTGAGGAGGAGAAGCAGTAACGGCCAGGACCACCATGACACCGGCATTTGGGGGAGGACACTTCAGTGTGGAGCAGTTGGGCTGCTGCAGGCAAAAGACGGCAAGACGCAGAGTGAGGAGCTCTGCCTTCGCTTTAAGTATCTGGTTCCCAGATAGCAGCACCCCATGATGGTGATGATGACGATGAGAAATATGGATATACTGCTGGCAAGTGTCTTCCCCTGTACAGGTTTCCTGAAGATGTCGGTGTCGTGGAGGCAGATGGAGCATAGCCTGGAAGAATGGATCCGCCTCCTCAGCTTTTATGGACTTTGTTTTTTAGCTCACTTTTAGTTCTTGTTAAGCATAGTTTTTAGTTAGTATTTTTAATTTTAGCTTATTTTAACTTAATTTTAATTCCAAGGTTTTAGTTTACCCTTTTATTTAACTGGGCATTTATTTGTACATATTTTATGTAAACAAAATTGGTTTGAACAAACATTTAAGTTTCCCCTTTGATTGCTGCCTGTGACTCTTCACCTGGTATTTAAAGAACTTGTAAAGTTATGTCTTTAACTACCTTCAACCTGCCTTTACAATGACACAAAACATTTTATCAACTGTGAATTAGTGAACCAGGTGAAAACAGGGATGATTTTTAGGGTGACAGAAATCTAAAGAAAATAACAATATACGTAAGTATCACTGTTACCTCTTGAAGTAAACCCTTTGGCTCCCATCCCATGTATATGATAGACAGCTAGGCTGGCCAATAATGGAGCAGCAGGGAGGGATCGAGGTTAGTGATGTTTACCTTTTCGTGACATTCCTATGCAAACCCGAACGACTTAAAACAGCTTCTTGAAGAGAAAAATTATATAAAGGCTGTGTGGGTTTTTTTTTCAAAGTGACACTCTGCCAAAAATCAACTTTTTTTCTTGTTAATATGTCTGTAACATGTTTTTTTATGACTTACAACTTATCAAGAATGAAATCACTCAAATGTGTCATGTCTCTGTTTTTTTCTTTAAAGTTTTACTTCTTCTTCTTCTTTTAGATTGGCAGTTAGCAACCAGCTTACAGGTGCATTACCGCCACGTACTTCACTCTATATGATCACTCTATCTTCTTCTTCTTCTTCTTTTAGATTTGATTCCGTTACATCTAGCATCACTCTATATATAATTCAAGAAATCTCTGTCTGTCTGTGTTACGCCAGGGATGTCCAACCACGTGCCATGGAGGGCCAAGACCCTGCAGGCTTTCTCTTCTACCCAGTCTCTTCAGCAGGTGTTTTCACTTATCAGCAATCAGTGGGAAGAAGTTCAGTGAAATCTGCTGTTGAAGACACTGGTTGGAAGTAAAGCCTGCAGGGTCTTAGCCCTCCATGGCACATGATTGGACACCCCTGACTTACGCCCTGCCCCCTGAAAAAAGTGAGTTTAAACAGAGTGTTTCTGATGACGTAACTACATACAACGCTGGCACATCCATAGTATTGAGTCAAACAGGACTCTCTGGCCAGTTAATATTTTTGGACAGCTGTTTTGAAAACCTGACCCAAATTACGATGGTTTTACCATTAAACTGATTTTAAGGACTGATGCAGTCATTATCCTGGGCCACTGTACATACACTACCGTTCAAAAGTTTGGGGTCACTTAGAAATTTCCTTATTTTTGAAAGAAAAGCACTGTTTTTTTCAATGAAGATAACTTTAAACTAATCAGAAATACACTCTAATATTTAATATACATTGCTAATGTGGTAAATGACTATTCTAGCTGCAAATGTCTGGTTTTTGGTGCAATATCTACATAGGTGTATAGAGGCCCATTTCCAGCAACTATCACTCCAGTGTTCTAATGGTACAATGTGTTTGCTCATTGCGTCAGAAGGCTAATGGATGATTAGAAAACCCTTTTGCAATCATGTTAGCACAGCTGAAAACAGTTTAGCTGGTTAGAGAAGCTATTAAACTGACCTTCCTTTGAGCAGGTTGAGTATCTGGAAAAAATTATTATTTCAAATACAAATCATTATTTCTAACCTTGTCAATGTCTTGACTATATTTTCTATTCATTTTACAACTCATGGTGATAAATAAGTGTGACTTTTCATGGAAAATACAAAATAATTGTCTGGGTGACCCCAAACTTTTGAACGGTAGTGTACATCTGAGCATGTCCTTCAACCAGTAAGCCTTTTTTATCACAGGATTTATTCTGTTTAATGTAGCGCTAGCCACTATAAGCTTTGTGGAATGTGGGTGGGAGTATTCACAGAATCTGGTGTTTGATGGAGGAAAAAAAGTTGAAACATTTTGACACAAAACTGTAAGACAAAGGGTTTTTTTTGTACAAAAAAGGGCATAAGATACCATTTTAGACAATGTAGATTTGTTTTTACAGGGCATTTATATCCACCGGAGTGTGTCTTTTAGATAATAAAATAATCATGTGACCAATAGATGCAATTCAGATGATTAAAACCTCCCAAAACACCATTTTTAAGTCAATGACCCCTTTAAAAGGTATATGTAGGTAATGAAACATTAATAAACATCCAATATCAAAGATGATTTTACCAACATGCACTTGTATAATAGTCTATAAACAGTGGTGGACAGTGTATTTTACAACTAGGCCTTCAGTGGTGATCTACCCGATTTAAGTGCCATTCATACCAAACACTATAAAAATAGCCTATAGGGCCGTCCACACAAAGCATGTTAAAGACAACTTTAACTATAAAATCATAGTTTTAAAAATCTTTACCTTTTCATTGTAGAGCTTCATTTCCCTGCGTACTTGCTCATTGAGCTGCAGATCCACTATTGTTTCCCCAAAGGTTTAACAGTACTGTTGCTTGTAAGTGTCCAGCTGGTGTCTGGCTGCTACCTTGGTTAAGGCCCTGTCATACCTAGATGATCTAGGCAGCCAAAATGTATGAAAAATTTGGAGAATAGGGTGGCGTACATCGAATCAGTTACAGCTAAGTTTTGTCTAAGTTAAGAGCACGCTGAAGAATGTTGAAACACGCTACGGCGTAGTTCGCAGAGCTCCGCTGAAAATTTCCCGATGTATCCAGTGTATGGCTGGTATGGCCCGCATTCACGGAGCAAATGGCATATTTGCAGCGTTGGTTCACAGGAAAAAACCCATACAGAGCTCTCTGCCTGCAGCGCATACATAGACACACGTATTTGTTCATATAACGAGACCTGTCGGGTTTTTCCATTTGACTGAAGTCTGTACTATCAGCTGTCCAGTGTTGTTCTGATAGATATGTCAAAATGTCAGAACACTGGAGGAGGATCCAATCAGCTGATCGCCTGAAGCGCAGAGCGCAGATGTTTTCCATGATAAATCACACTTTGCTGTTGGCTGCGCCTCCCAGCGAAAGAACACTCCATGCATTATCTTGTTTTTTCACTTTATTGAAAATAAATTTTTTATCGCCATCAGTTTGTGCCTTTGAGCGAGGTTGTAACAACTGTCCTCTGATGTTCCTGACATGTTACATCAGCTGTTTTAGGCGTGGCTGACCTGACAGATTTGACAGCTCTGCCAGGTCGGTCACGCCCCCTGCCATGGCCTCTGGAGGGGAGAATCATCTGGGTTGAACAGAGATGATCTCTCCCACACCTAGGATTCATGGATCGGGAGGCAACGGCAGTTTGGCATGACTACGCTATGCAGAAGTTAGACTATTGTTGCGCCTAAGTTATGAATGTTGGCAACACACTAAGCATTAGTTGGTTTAAGTTACTTATAAGTTATGGAAATATTCTATATAAGTTACTAATATGTTATATATATGTCCAAGTCGTTATGGATATGCGATGCATGTGGCCAAAAGAGAAAATTTTGTTGTATCCCAGCATTTTACGCCAATTTTTATACATTTGGTGAACGCTGCCTAAATCGCCATGGTGTGACAGACAGCTCAACTTTACAAACCCTGTCTGGCTCCAAGTATCTACTCCACCAGTTGCAAACAACAGAGATTCCCAGCAAGATAATTTGCAGCACTCCTCAGAGGCTGTAATCCAAGGATGCCACTCGTTGATAATATGGAAGTGATTGACAAATCCTTTCCCCAGCTGAGATGACCTGCTAGCTTCAGGGTTGGCCAACCTCTCTTCACAATGACCAGCTTTTCTTGAAAAGTCTGTCTGGAAAATTCTTTTTTTTTTAAAATATCAGCAACCAAATCATTTTCCAGTCCCCTGTCAGCCATTCTAGGTGAAAAACAGCTATTATATTTAAACAGACACAGTATATTATAGCTGCTTAAGCAAGTCCTTGCACTGGTATTTTGCTAGCTAGGATCCTCTGCATTGTGGTTGGAGGAGTCTAACCATCCAATCAAAAGACGTAAAAATGCCGACGTTCTCGGATGCCTTCTATGCGTACCCCTGGACATACAGAAGACATCTGATTGGTTAAAGCAACAGGGTAAGTTTAACAGTTAATCTCACCTACAGAGCCGCACTGTTAATTCCTGAAGGCCCAAGGCAGATTTGCTTGACCCTGACAACACAGATGGCTGAAATATGATTGGAAAAAAAAACCTTTAACATGTATTGCACTACTGGAAGGAGTGCAACCAAGAGAAAAGCAACAAAATGAAGAGAATAGACTATTGGTAATAATTTAATACATCCTCATGGAACAAATATAAGAATGTAGGTTGTAAATGTAATTCTGATAGTGTTTAGGCCAGCAGAGAAGACTTTGCTGGCCCTGAGGGTCCATCACTGTCTATAAATAATAACCTTTCATAAAATATTTAATAACTGTAGACCAGGGAGAGTTATTTGTGTTGCCTTTAACTTGAAATACCTGCTTCAGAGAGCTGATTAAGCTCATAAGCTCTGAGAACATCTGGTCATTTGTGATATTTAAAGAAAAACTTTCTGCTCTACCGTTCCCTCGATGTCAGAGTCATCCTCAGATGGACTCAGGTACTCCTTCCTTTTCCTCTTCCTCATGGGTTTCAGGTGATCAGGATTAAGGGAAGACACCCTCCCGCCGGCTGGCACCTTCTCCACACCGCCACTTCTCCTGAGGACCAATGACGACACATGTGTTACAGTACACACATGTCCTCCATGAGGATTCCTTGACTCATTGACAGCAAGAAAATAATTTTGTGCTAAATGGAACAGGGGTTGGTTACTGACTACAGAAAGAACCTTTGCAAGCAAATTTTGACCCCAAAAATATGCATTGATTTTTTTAAAAGAAAGACTTAAAGTTAAAACAGTCAGAAATACATGTTTCCCCTCTTAAATATGAAATTTTGCCTAATAAATGTGACACTGTTCTCTAGTAAATGTGAGAAAATTTGTCACAAATCTGCAATATTTATTTTTTAAGCCGCAAATATAACACTTTTTCTGTGAATTTGTTGCTGTAATTATTCAAAACTTGGGACATTTTTATCTCTCAGATTTACTATTTTTTTTCTTACATATTTACAGCTATTGTTCTTCCATTCTTCCATCCATCTTCTACCGCT
Source organism: Pholidichthys leucotaenia (assembly GCA_020510985.1). Lineage (NCBI taxonomy): Eukaryota > Metazoa > Chordata > Actinopteri > Cichliformes > Pholidichthyidae > Pholidichthys > Pholidichthys leucotaenia. The sequence continues at coordinate 355,757,904 of CM035843.1, read as the reverse complement.
TTTCCGGAGGTCCTGGTCGAGGAGGCAGCAGTTCAAGCAGAGAAGCCCAGACTTCCCTCTCCCCAGCCACCTGCTCCAGCTCTTCAAAGAGGATACCAAGGCATTCCCAGACCAATTGGGAGACGTAGTCTCTCCAGCGAGTCCTGGGTCTGCCCCAGGGTCTCCTCCCAGTTGGACGTGCCCGAAACACCTCAAATGGGAGGCGTCCAGGAGGCATCCTAATCAGATGCCCATACCACCTCAACTGGCTCCTTTCAATGTGGAGGAGCAGCGGTTCTACTCTGAACCTCTCCCAGATGACTGAGCTCCTCACCCTATCTCTACGGGTGAGTCCAGCAATCCTACGAAGAAAGCTCATTTCAGCCGCTTGTATCCGTGATCACATTCTTTCGGTCATTACCCAAAGTTCATGACCATAGGTGAGGGTAGGAATGTAGGCTGACCAGTAAATTGACAGCTTTGCCTTAGAGTTCAGCTCCCTCTTCACCACAACAGACCGGTACAACATCCGCATCACTGCAGATGCTGCTCCGATCCGTCTGTCAATCTCTCGCTCCATTCTCCCCTCACTCATGAATAAGACTCCGAGATACTTAAACTCCTCCACTTGGGGCAGAAGCTTGTCCCCAACCCAGAGAGGACAATCCAACTTTTTCCGGCTGAGGACCATGGACTCGGACTTGGAGGTGCTGATTCTCATCCCAGCTGCTTCACACTCAGCAGCAAACCATCCCAGTAAGACCTGTAGGTCATTGCTGGATGAAGCCAACAGGACAACATCATCTGCAAACAACAGAGATGAGATTGGTGGTCACCAAACATGACACCCTCCATTCCTTGGCTGCGCCTAGAAATCCTGTCCATAAAAATTATGAACAGGATTGATTACAAAGGGCAGCCCTGGAAGAGTCCAACTCTCACTGGGAATGAGTCCGATCAAGTGTTGGTAATACGAACCAAACTCTCACAATGACCGTATAGAGACCGGACAGCTTGTAATAACAAGCCCGATACCCCATACTCCCAAAGCCCCCCCCACAAAAAAGCACAAGGGATGTGGTCGAATGCCTTCTCCAAGTCCACAAAACACATGTAAACTGATTGGGAAAACTCCCACGAACCCTTGAAGATTCTTGAGAGGGTAAAGAGCTGGTCCGATGTGCCACGGCGAGGATGAAAACCACATTGCTCCTCCTGAGTCCGAGGTTCGACCAACGGCCGGACTCTCCTCTCCAGTACCTTGGCATAGACTTTCCCAGGGAGGCTGAGGAGTGTGATCCCTCTAAAGTTGGAGCACACCCTCCGGACCCCCTTCATGAAGAGAGGAACTACCACCCCGGTTTGCCATGCCAAGAGTACTGTCCCCGACCTCCACACAATGTTGCAGAGGCATGTCAACCATGACAGTCCTACAACATCCAGGGCCTTGAGGTACTCAGGGAGAATCTTGTCCACCCCCGGGGCCCGGCCGCCAAGGAGTTTTTTAACCACCTTGGCAACCTCAGCCCCTGTGATGGGTGAGTCAGACCCCTTGTTTACAAGCCCTGCTTACTCTGTGGAAGGCGTGTCAGTGGGATTGAAGAGCTCCTCGAAGTATTCCTTCCACCGCCCAACGATATCCCCAGTCAAAGTCAGCAGCACCCCATCCACACCATACACAGTGTGGACAGTGAGCTGCTTCCCCCTCCTGAGCTGCCGGACAGTTTGCCATAATCTCTTCGAGGCTGACCAAAAGTCTTGTTCCATGGCCTCACTGAACTCCTCCCACAGCCGAGTTGTTGCTTCAGCAACCACCCGAGCTGCACTCCGCTTGGCCTGCCGGTACACCTCAGCCGCTTCGGGAGTCCCACAAGCCAACCAAGCTCGATTGGACTCCTTTATCAGCTTAATGGCCCCCCTCACCACTGGTGTCCACCACTTGGTTCTGGGGTTGCCACCACAAGATGCACCGACGACCTTGCAGCCACAGCTCTGGGCAGCTGCTTCAACAATGGAGGTGGAGAACATGGCCCATTCAGACTCCACGTCTCCAGACTCCATCGGAATATGGTTGAAGTTCTTCCGGAGGTGGGAGTTGAAGATCTCCCGGACAGAGGCCTCAGCCAGACGTTCCCAGCATACCCTCACTATACGTTTGGGTCTACCAGGTCTGAGTGGCATCCTCCCCTGCCATCGGATCCAACTCACCACAAGGTGGTGAAATAGTTGACAGCTCTGCATCTCTCTTTACCCGAGTGTCTTAGACATACGGTCACAGGTCTGATGACATGATAACAAAATCGATCATTGACCTGTGATCTAGGGTGCCCTGGTGCCAGGTGCACATATGGACACCCTTACGCTTGAACATGGTGTTTGTTATGGACAAACTGTGGTTAGCACAGAAGTCCAATAACTGAACACCACTCAGATTCAGATCGGGCAGGCCGTTCCTCCCAATCACCGCCCTCCAGGTTTCACTGTCCTTGCCCACGTGCGCATTGAAGTTCCCCAGCAGGACAATGGAGTCTCCAAGAGAAGCACCCTCCAGCACCCCAGTCAGAGACTCCAAAATGGGTGGGTACTCTGAACCATCATTTGGTGCATAGGCACAAATGATGGTCAGGACCCATTTCCCAACCCAAAGGCGCAGGGAAACAACCCTTTCATCCACCAGGGAAAACTCCAATATAGAGGCAGCAAAGTGGGGGATACAAGAATGCCCACCCCTATTGTTCTTGTAATTTTCTATTTCTTAGTGTTTATCTCCCTCCATGATTGTGTTCCCTTTGAGTGGTTTGATCTGTTTGTCTCCCTGTCTTTGTCTTCCTCATTAGTTTTTCTTCCCTCACCTGCCCAATTTCTCTCAGCTGTTTCCCATTCCTTGATCGTCTCTTATGTTTAAATGTGGTGTTATAGTCCAGTAGAATGGTGCATAAAATGACCAAAATTGCTTGTTTTCCTTTTCAAGCATTAAACTTTACACAATGCTAGAAACCACCAAGGTAATTAATTTTGGATATGGGGCCAATCAAAAATCATCCAATATGATTGCCATTTGAAAGATGGCTGACACAATGGCACCGACAGTTTATGCAGGTCATAACTTAGCTATTAGAACAGATATGATGATGCTTTTGGTGTCTAAATATAGGTTTTCAAGATCAAGGAATCTTTTCCGAATTTGAAGATAGCTGCCAAGATGACTTCAAAAATAAAGCTGCTTATGTACTATATACCCATGTCACACCACCTACTGTAAACAGAATGGTGAATTTAGTGCCTAGATATATGTTTTAAAGGTTAAGGGTTTCATTTTTGCTAAGCAAAATGTCAAAGTGATGGACAGACAGACAGATGGCACTGATTGTTCAACCAATCCCTCAACTCCACCGATGGGGGTTGCCATAATGACTCCACTGGCAGGCTGTGTAAGAAAAGTAGATATAACCCAATTATTTCTAATCCCTTGAGTTAGTATGCAATTTGATTTGCATTGGCACATGCATACATGTATATATGTATACAGGTAAGGGTATTATTTAGATTTAGTATCTTTAGGCTATTATTGTTGTTACTGTACAACTGCAGGCAGGCCAGTCTAGCACTCACACTCTATCATTACAAAGAACGGTCTTAATGAACCGTTTGTCACCGATCCTGTTCATAATTTTTATGGACAGGATTTCTAAGCACAGCCAGGGAATAGAGGGTGCCATGCTTGGTGACCACAGGATCTCATCTCTGTTGTTTGCAGATAATGTTGTCCTGTTGGCTTCATCCAGCAATGACCTACAGCTCTTGCTGGGATGGTTTGCCGCTGAGTGTGAAGCGGCTGGGATGAGAATCAGCACCTCCAAGTCCAAGTCCATGGGCCTCAACCGGAAAAAGGTGGATTGTCCTCTCTGGGTTGGGGACAGACTCCTGCCCCAAGTGGAGGACTTTAAGTATCTTGAGGTCTTGTTCACGAGTGAGGGGAAAATGGAGCGAGAGATTGACAGACGGATTGAAGCAGCATCTGCAGTGATGCGGACGTTGTACCGGTCTGTTGTGGTGAAGAGGGAGAGGTGAAGAGGGTTCTAAGGCAAAGCTGTCAATTTACCAGTCAATCTACATTCCTACTCTCACCTATGGTCACAAGCTTTGGGTAATGACCGAAAGAACAAGATCGCGGATACAAGCGGCTGAAATGAGCTTTTTCCGTAGGATTGCTGGACTCACCCTCAGAGATAGGGTGAGGAGCTCAGTCATCTGGGAGAGGCTCAGAGTAGAACCGCTGCTCCTCCACATTGAAAGGAGTCAGTTGAGGTGGTATGGGCATCTGATTAGGATGCCTCCTGGACGCCTCCCACTAGAGGTGTTTCAGGCACGTCCCACTGGGAGGAGACCCTGGGGCAGACCCAGGACTCGGTGGAGAGGCTATGTCTCCCAGCTGGTCTGGGAACGCCTTGGTATCCTCTCTGAAGAGCTGGAGCAGGTGGCTGGGGAGAGGGAAGTCTGGGCTTCTCTGCTTGAACTGCTGCCTCTGCGACCCGGACCTCCGGAAAAGCGGTAGAAGATGGATGGATGGATGGATGGTCTTAATGAAATTAGCAGGGATATCCCTGAAAAAGACATTGCTTGGATGGCAGCATATGTTGCTCCAAAACTTGTATGTACTATTCACCATTAATGGTGCCTTCACACACCTTCAACACCCCCCATACCATCACAGATGCAGGCTTTTGAAATTAATGCTGAAAGCAATCTGGATGGTCCTTTTGCTCTTTAGCCTGGAGGACACACCCTCCATGATTTCCAAAAATAATTTGCAATGAGGACTCGTCAGACCACAGCACACTTTTCCACTTTGTGTCAGTCCATCTCAGATGAGCTCAGGCCCAGAGCAACCTGTGGTGTTTCTAGGTGTTGTTAATATATGGCTTTTGCGTTGCATGGTGGAGTTTTAACTTGCTCTTTTAGTGATGAACTGTGATGACTGACAATGGTTTTCCCAAGTGTTCCTGAGCCCATGTGGTAATATCCTTTAAAGAATGATGCTGGTTTTTAATGCACTGTGGCCTGAGGGATTGATGGTCACAGGTTTTCAATGTTGGTTTTTGGTCTTGTCACTTGCATGCAAATTTCTCAAGACTGTCTGAATCTTTTGATGATATTATGGACTGTAGATGATAAAATCCCTGAATTCCTTGCAACTGTACATTGAGAAACGTTCTTAAACTGTTGGTCTATTTGCCCACGCAGTTGTTCACAAAGTGGTGAACCTCACCCTATCCTTGCTTATCTTTCAGAGATGCTCCTTTTATACCCAATCATGACACTCAGCTGCTTTCAATTGGTCTGTGTAATGTTCCAAGAAGGTGTTTTTGAGCATTCCTCAACTTTTCTTGTCCTGCCCCAGCTTTTTTGGAATGTGTTGCAGGCACCAAATTCAAAATGAATAAATATTTGCAATTAAAACAATAAAGCTTATCATTTTGAACATTAAATGTCTTGTCTTGTAGTGTAATCAATTGAATAAAGGTTGGAAAGGATTTTTAAATCATTGCATTTTGTTTTTATTTATGTTTTACACAATGTACCAACTTCACCGGAATTGAATGTGGTTCTATCTATCTATCTATCTATCTATCTATCTATCTATATCTATAAAGCCCTGGTTTTCCCGATCGATACATGTCCAACTTGATGCTAAGCTGGCGTCCTATAGATCAAGCAATGCTGAGGCCATCAAAAAGTCAAAGTATGACTTGCGTCATGCTATTAAAAATGCCAAATTGTGTAATCATGATCAACTTGAAGAGGCAGTAACCAGTGGCGACTCAAGGGATGCATGGAAGGGGGTGAACCAGATCACTGGCTACAAACCAAGGCCTAAGGTTGTGCGTACTGGATACCCCACACTTCCCAACCAGCTCAATCAGTTCTGTGCACGCTTTGATCGCCCCATTGGAGACTGGCTCACCAGCTCTGAACCAAGCGATGAGCCACTGCAAGTGCAGGGTTTCCTCTGGTAACATTTCCCGGTGGTGGCCCACCACGAAAGAAAAATTTCTGCCGCTCTATCAAGACATATAAATTTAAGAAAAAATAATGAAGGAATGACAATCCGCAAGTGTACACACGAACAACGCACGTGACTGTCATCCGCGCGGAGAGAAGTGCCCTGCCCGCGTGTTTTAGTCACCAGCCAGGCAGTGTCTCATTACTAGCGTGACTGTCCGAGAGACACACAAGCTTATTAAAGTACTATAAATGTGGAAAAAAATCAGAAGAGGTATGTAAGCACTGGAGGCATTTATAATGGTTTTAACCCGCTGGTAACGGGAGCAATAACAGAAGAGTTGCTTAGCTAACAAGCGTGGTTAAACGCTCGAGTTGGTTGATTTTGTTTAATTGTTGTTTTTATGTTTTTCTTATTTCAGTCAAGAATGAAAAGGAGCTGTTTTTAACCTTTACCTTAGTTAATATTAACTAATTTATGTTCATTATTATGTACCCGGCAAAAATGACTTTAATCCGTCAGCAGCCTTCAGACAAACTAAACATGCCAACATTTGGATTTCAAAATAAGGGAGGTTTTTCCTGTTGCCAGTGGTGAGGAGATTTCTAAAAAAAAAATCCTGTAAATATATAGTAATATTATAACAGAAATAACTGCCTCTTTGGTCATTTAAGTTAATTTATTTCATTAAATACAATTTTATTAATTTTTTTCTTTGAAATTGGAGTTAAATTATTGCTCTGTTCTGGTTCTGCAAAATTATGGTTAAAAATTTTAATTGTTATAAGGAAAAAGTAAAAAAAAATTACCACAGTCTGTTTCAAATTTATCTAAAAAAAAACCAACAGTAATTTTATTTTTAAAAAGGAGACAAAAATTAGCCATAAAATAATCCACAAATTTATAATAAAGTCTCAAATGTACAAGAAAAGTCAATTTTACAAGAGGAAATTACAAATTTGAAAAAAAAAAATGGTTTCAAATTTAGATAAATTAACAGAGAAAAGTAGAAAACTATAAGAAAATTGTTATAAATTTTTGAGAAAAACCTCAAACTTTCAAGACTGAAGTCATTACTCAAGTTTTTAAGTGGGTGCTCTTTGTACCCTTAACTCTACTAGAAATTTTTGGTTGTCTACTTTTAATTATTAATTTCAAAGCACTGCTTTTACATGAGTAGAATTTCTGGTTACTATACCCACCTGCTCATATAATTTAAGTATGCATGAGTAAATTACTATTGTGAATGTTTCTTTCCCTTCCCTACTCTCTCAATGGAAAAATAGAAACACTAGAATAAAAATACAAAAAAATACACATATTTTTTGTCATTTATGCAAACCATGACAAAAAAATCCTGCAGGACAAAACAAGACACTTGATATTTTCTAACTTGTTTGTTTACCACCATAGACAGAGAGAGAACCTGAATTAGACAGAGCTCAAAGAGGGCAAGATGAGACAGAAGAGAGGAGCCAAGGAGAGGAAAGTGCTCAGGCAGAGGGTCCAGGAGAGGTGAGAGCAGAGGAAGGAGAGAAGGATAACACCACGAAAAAGTCCAAACACAGGACGTCTGGGTGGGACCCCAACACCCCCAATATTCCAATATTCAAGCCTCAGTTGTACAGTACTTCATATGGTAAGTTCCATATGCAAAGTTACTGTGCAAAATAAAAAAAAGTATAAAATTAACATATTCTGGTTACAAGCATGTCATGTGTTTACTGTGTCCCCCCCTACCCCCCCAAAAATATGCTGCCACCACGTCAAGGTCTTTAAGCCAGAGGAAACACTGAAGTGTCTGTAAAGAACACCAAGCATGTGCTTTCCAGACTTAACATCAGGAAGGTCCCGGGTCCCGACGGCATTACATCACACCTGGTGCGCTCCTGTGCTGACGAGCTGGCCGAGGTGATGAGTGTTTTGTACAACTGGTCTCTCCGGATTTCCTAAGTTCCCCGCCGCCTGAAGAATGCCTCAATTCTTCCATTACCCAAGTGATCACCAGCTATGTGTTTGAACGATTATCGCCCAGTGGCGCTCACTTCCATAGTGATGAAAGTTTTTGAGAAGCTCATAGTAGACTCATTTTTGGGGGTTTCGTGACCAACCTCCCAGGACCTTTTTTTCTCACTGGATTTAGCATTCTAGACCCATTTTAATGAAAATAAGCTCCCATGTACCTCCCAAAAATTACAGGAAACCTTTTTTTTTGCCCAAAATTCAGAATGGCCGCCAAAATGCATACCACCACCTATATCTCAGTAACTAATTCAGCTAGGAGGTTGATTTTGGTGTATAGACATAGGTTTTTGGGGTCAAGCATTCCATTAATGCTATTAGTTTACTTGTGAAACAAACCCATCACGATGAAATCCAATATGGCCGCCAATATGGCCACCGATTAACCTTTTTTTTTGTTTCTTGACTACTAAGGCACCTAGAAAGCTGATGTTGGTGTCAAAACAGAGGTTTAAGGGGTCATACTATCTGTTTATTCCAATAAAAGTGTGTTTAAATGATTACATAATCGAGAAATCCAAGATGGCGGCCGGCTGTCATTTTCACATGCAATGGACTTTTTCATATCCGTCACCAAATGAGCTAAAAATGTCAAATGAGGTATCCTTACATTCATTTTTAATAATTATTAGAAAGTTCCTGCATTGATTCAGTGATTTCACTGAGGAACACTTGGGTAATCCCCTTAGGATTCCCGGAATCCTATGCTTGATTCATTGATTCCTTTTTGCATAGCAAGAGAGAGGATGCAGTGATTTTGTAACGTCTGTGCTGCCATAATATGTAGTCCTAATCTTTCCAATTTAACCAAGGTTGCCAGGTATGTATAAATTTAGCTTTAAACTTATCTGGAGAGGTTAGAATTCTGAATCTTGTTCCATACTGTATAGTCAGGTAATGTTAGCATATTGACCATGCTGCTTGCTTAATGCTACCGTAATGACAGTAGACAGTACAAGGGCCTTTGACTCTAGGTCTTGTCGTCCCTCCTTTTTCTCTCCTCTGTTCTGATAATGACAAATTTGTTTTTGTTTTCAGACACTTATTCATATAAAGTGAGGGATAAAATGGATACTGCAAGTGACAACAATGAATTACCATCAAAGTCTTCCGGTGAATACGAATGCATTCTACGTTGTGGTCAACCATGTACCAAAAGTGACTCTTTGGATAATACCAAGGACCAAAAATGGAATTCAATTCGTGAAAAAACTCTACGATGGAAAGGACTTGATCGGTTTCAATGTGGGAATATTGATTGGGCCAAAGGGCCAAAAGGGCATTATATGCACCAGACACGTTACACCACGTTATCTAACAAGCGTTGTCTATCTCAAGCCGAGAAACGTAAGCATAAATTAGAGGTAGATCTTGAAAGAGACAATCAATCGGTTCAGGGGGATCCATCTCCATCTGCTTCTCTCTTTTCACCGAAGAGGCTCCGGTCCAGCATTGGTATTGTGCATGACAAGAACCTATGCGTGTGGTGCAATAAGGGACCACAGAAAAGCAGTCACCGGGACTGGAAACAATTGCTCCTAATATCAACAAAGGACGCCTGGAGAAAATTCAAGTTACACACCTGAATGATCCGGTCCTGAGGTCGAGGCTCAACACGCTGATTGCATCCATTCCAGACTGTGAAACAGCTTTCGGGTGGGAAATCCGTTACCATCGCGGCTGCTGGAAACACTACATTCCCGATTCCCAGCCTCTTACAGAAGAAGTCACTCAACACCTGCAGGATGTAAATCTGTGAGAAGCACAAGCCATCTTCTTCAATCATGTTCGTAAGGTGATCTTTGATGAACATGAATTTCGGACATTGCAGAGTCTACTGGAGGACTATCAACGAATTATCTTAAATCATGGACATGACGCAAAAGTAAAAGTCGAATTATGTGAAGGGAATTCTTATAAAGGAATTTGAGGAGGACATTGGCTTCCATAGACGTAGTCGGTTAAATGAGAGTGAACTGGTATATGACAAGAAAGCTGCAGCTACCTATGTAGAAGCAGCACTATCTTCCTTAGGCATAAGCGAGGATCAGTTGGTGAAGAACGTGGCAGTACGACTCAAAGAGCAAGTTGAAGCGACTGATACTGTTCCCTGGCCTCCATATGTATTAGAGTTGGAGAAAAAGGAGGACCTAAATGGGCTACTCCTAAAGCTAATAACATGGCTAAAACACCCAAGTAAATCAGAAGTTGATGACAACCCATCTGTCCGGACCATTGGGTCGATCCTCACGAGCTACATCACAGGAAGGCGCACTTCCTTTGAGGTGAATCTCTCTGTCTTGCTACATGGAATGACCAAAAGTAGAGAGATCGTAGACCTGCTGCACAAAGATGGCCTAGGCATCAGCTACAATGACGTCCTCATGTTGCGAGACTTCTGGGTGTTCAGTGATCTCAAGTCCTCCCCGAATTGTCCCTCCGAACTTGCCTTTGGGAAGCCTGCAATCGCTGTAGTTGACAATGATGACTTTAAGAGTGATACATTGACTGGTGCTGGCCAGGCGCATCGCACTAATGTCATGTTTGTTCAGCCAGAGACATTTGATGAACCATCGGAGAATCAGGAGGATCGGACACTTATGACACCTCAGTTCCTGTCAACATCTCTCAAGGAGATTGGTAGCGACATGCAACACACCATCCCATACAAGACAGTTAAGCGTGGGGAACCGCCTATTCGAGAAAGAGTTGCAGACAACAACCCTCCTGAAGATACATCCTTGCATAGAGGGCGCGGTGTAATACATGCATTGGCCAGGGCTAAGGATGACCGAACACGTCCTAAACCAGAGGAACAGACAGTACCAGGGTTTTCAGGGTTTCAAGCCAGAATGTCAAATGCTGATGAGAAGAGTCGAGCGATATACTACATGACCTACCCTGACCCACCCAGTAAGACGGTTCTTTATGATTTATGACGGATATGAAAAAGTCCATTGCATGTGAAAATGACAGCCGGCCGCCATCTTGGATTTCTCGATTATGTAATCATTTAAACACACTTTTATTGGAATAAACAGATAGTATGACCCCTTAAACCTCTGTTTTGACACCAACATCAGCTTTCTAGGTGCCTTAGTAGTCAAGAAACAAAAAATGTTAATCGGTGGCCATATTGGCGGCCATATTGGATTTCATCATGATGGGTTTGTTTCACAAGTAAACTAATAGCATTAATGGAATGCTTGACCCCAAAAACCTATGTCTAGACACCAAAATCAACCTCCTAGCTGAATTAGTTACTGAGATATAGGTGGTGGTATGCATTTTGGTGGCCATTTTGAATTTTGGGCAAAAAAAAAAGGTTTCCCGTAATTTTTGGGAGGTACATGGGAGCTTATTTTCATTAAAATGGGTCTAGAATGCTAAATCCAGTGAGAAAAAAAGGTCCTGGGAGGTTGGTCACGAAACCACCTACACTCGATTCTTTTCAGTTTGCATATCATGAAAAAAGTTCAGCTGAAGATGCCATTACTTTGACCCTTCATGAGATTGTCAAGTTTTTGGATATGAAATTCCCTAATTACGTCAGAATTTTATTTATAGATTTTAGCTTGGCTTTTGATACTATATTTCCTTTTAGATGGCATGATAAGCTACAATCACTGAACATTAGTGTCTCATTGTGTGACTGTATCATGGACTTTCTCTTGATTGTTCTCAGCGAGTGATGATTGGAGGTAATAGCTCCGATATCATAGTCGCCAACACAGGATCACCACAGGGCTGTGTGATCTCACCTTTACTGTACTTGTTGTTCACGCATGACTGTATATCCATTTATGACAGTTGCCTGATGACAAAGTACGCAGATGACAGATGGCAGATGGGAGATTACTGTGGCTGGGAAAATCCGCGACTCAGAATCTGAGTATTGCAGCTAAGTTTTATCTCTTGTTCAGTGGTGTTCAGACAATGATCTTGAACTCAATGTTCAGAAGACAAAGGAAATTGTCATGGACTTTCGCTTGAACACAGCTGAGATTCAGCCTGCAGATTCAGCTGAGATTCAGCCTCCATAATCATGAAACTTGAACTTGTCTTTTAGACCCTATTCCTACCAGGTTATTTAAAGAAGTCTTCCCACTTATTGGTAGCTTTATTCTTCATATAATCAATTCTTCATTAACTTTAGACCATGTACCGCAGGCTTTTAAAACGGCTGTAATTAAACCCTTACCCAAAAAGCCAACGCTAGATCCAGGAGCTTTAGCTAACTATAGACCAATCTCTAATCTCCCTTTCATTTCAAAAATCTTAGAAAGAGTTGTTGCTACACAATTATTTGACCACCTGCAGGGAAATGGTTTACTTGAAGAGTTTCAATCTGGGTTTAGAATGCATCATAGTACTGAAACAGCCTTAGCGAAGGTCACTAACGACCTCCTCATCGCATCTGACAATGGACTGGTTTCTGTACTTGTCCTTTTAGACCTTAGTGCAGCTTTTGATACTATCGATCATAATATTCTACTTGATAGATTAGAACACTATGTTGGACTTAATGGAACTTCGTTGCAGTGGTTTAGATCTTATTTATCTGATAGGTTCCAGTTTGTTCATGTAAATAATGAGTTTTCTTTCAACTCAAAGCTTAGTCATGGAGTTCCACAGGGATCTATGCTAGGCCCTACTTTTTTTAGTTTATATATGCTTCCGTTAGGCAACATTATTAGAAAGCACTGTATACATTTTCATTGTTATGCAGATGACACACAATTATACCTGTCAATGAAGCCAGATGATAGTAATCAATTAGCCAAGTGGAAATCAAAGCTTGGATGACTTGTAATTTCCTGCTATTAAATTCAGATAAGACTGAAGTCATTCTTGTTGGTCCAAAAAACCTTAGAAATTCCTTTCCAAATCAAACTTTCAGTTTGGATGCGGTTACTCTTTCTCTTAATAGCTCTGTGAGGAACCTTGGAATTATTTTTGATCAAGATCTGTCCTTCAATTCACATATTAAATTTGTTTCTAAGACTGCCTTCTATCATTTGCGTAATATTGCCAAGATTAGGAGCATCTTGTCTCAGAGTGATGCTGAGAAACTGATCCACGCTTTTGTTAGCTCGAGATTAGATTATTGTAATTCTTTATTATCAGGTTGTCCTAAAACATCTTTAAAAAGTCTTCAGCTGATCCAAAATGCTGCAGCAAGAGTTTTAACAGGTACTAGAAAGAGAGATCATATCTCTCTGGTTCTGGCCTCCCTTCATTGGCTTCCCATAGAGTTTAGAATTAAGTTTAAAATCCTTCTTCTTACTTACAAAGCTCTAAACAATCAGGCTCCTTTTTATTTAAAAGATCTGATACTACCGTATTATCCTAACAGAGCACTACGCTCCCAAAATGCAGGATTACTTGTAATACTTAGAATCTCCAAAAGTACAATGGGAGGCAGAGCCTTCAGTTATCAAGCTCCTCTCCTGTGGAACCAGCTGCCAATCTGGATTCGGGAGTCAGACTCGATCTCTGTTTTTAAGAATAGGGCTAAAACCTACCTTTTTGATATAGCCTACAATTAGGGAGGGCTCATGTGTTTCTGAACCCTCCCTTAGTTATGCTGCTAATAGGTTTAGTCAGCCGGGGGACCTCCAGTAATGCACTGGGCCTCACTCCTTTCCTCACTCTCAATGAAATATTTTTTTTTTGCTGGTCATTAACATTTGTTTGTTCTCTCCCATAGATTGAGTCCCCATCGTGCTGTTTGCTCTCTACATGTCTGTTCTTTTCATCTTCTCTATCCCCTCACCCCCCAGCCAGTCACAGCAGATGACTGCCCCTCCCTGAGCCTGGTTCTGCTGGAGGTTTCTTCCTGTTAAAAGGGAGTTTTTCCTCTCCACCGTCGCCAAGTGCTTGCTCACAGGGGATTGCCTGATTGTTGGGGTCTTTCTGCAACTGTGGGGGTTCCCCCTACAGTTGATAGTGCTATGAGATGACTGTTGTTGTGAAATGGCGCTATATAAATAAAGTTGAATTGAATTGAACTGAATTGAATTGAATTGAATTGAATTGAAGTGGGGGTACAACACGGATCAGATTTACAAGAAAGCTCACCAGCAGCTTTACTTTATGCATCGTCTGAGGTTGTTCTATGTTAGTCAGCATCTGCTGGTATCCTTTTATCAGGCAGTGATAGAGAGTGTCTTGACACAATCTATCCTTGTCTGGTACGGCAGTGTGACTGTAGAGCAGAAGAAATGCCTCAAACGCATTGTGTCCACTGCAGAGCGTGTTGCTGGTTGCTCCCTCCCCTCACTGGACGAACTATACCATAATCAAGTACTCAAACGAGCATGAGCAATTGTGGAAGATGCTCATCATCTTGCTAACCACCTGTTCCAGTCGAGTCATAGATCTTTGAATCGAGTTCCAATTTTAGGTCAATTAAGACTACTGCCTGCCTGAGGAACAGTTTTTATTCCACTGCTGTTCGCATTTTAAATGGTATTTCTTATGTTGAATAATCTTCTTTTATCTATTATACAGTGTATTTGTTTGAGCCATCATGGAATCATCTGGAATAATCATGGAATCATCTGGAATAATCTCCCCCCTGACCTACGTGCTATCTCTGACCTGACCCTTTTTAAATCAGAACTTAAGACATATTTGTTTAGGATGGCTTTTAATACCCAGCAGTGGTGATATTTGTCTTGGCATTTGTTTTTATTTTATTTTTAGGTTGTTTTTGTTTATGTTATTTGTTTTTAATGCTCTGTGTGTTTTTAATGCTGTTTATTTTTTGTAAAGCACTTTGGTCACCTACGGGTTGTTTTAAAGGGCTATATAAATAAAGTACATTACATTACATCATCTCCCATCATCCTGGCAGAACTAAAAACAATATCTGTCACAGGTCTGTGGTGGACAACTCCCAGTCACACGGGGTGAGACTGGACATCCTGGCAGATAAGCACATCTGTTGCAAGGTCTGTGGTGGACTTTTGCCAGTCGGTGCATCGTGACATGCACTACACAAAGAGCAGAGATAAACAAACCTATCATCTGGTTAGTCACTGCAACAGATACTGGAGTCAGTTTGTTTTGGCCTGTCCTTGCCACTGATGATACCTCTATCTGCTAAGAATGTGCCACTAGTCCAGCAAAAGCTAGCGGTACTCAAATAATTTGCAAGCAGTTTCATGAAATGGTCAGTCAGAAAGCAACTCATACCGGCTCAGACGTCACCCGTGATAACAAGGTCAGGAGTTCCTGGCAGCGGAGGGCAAAGGACAGAGCCCCGTGGAGGAATCTGATCAGACCTAAATGAAACAGTCATTGTTGGCCCCGACAGACTGCTATGATGATGATGATGATGATGACAATGTTTGAGCCATCTTACTAGGACGTCCTTTGAGCCATCTTGTTGTTCTGTTGTTTCAACTATGTGTTATTTATTCTCTTTTTATCTTGACAGATCGAAACAAATTTCACTGTACATGTTTTTGTACACGTGACAATAAATAAATATATATACATACATATCTATCTATCTATCTATCTATCCATACCCAAAAGAGCCATAATTGACATTGATAATTGCTTTCTTTAAATATATCGTATTTTTACAAACTCCATTTTACACTGTTTGTGCACTGGCCCATACTAATATTACATATGACCATAACCCTTGTGATGGAATTAAAGAGACTTTCTTTAGGCAAAGTTTACCACATTAATGGCATATTTTGTCAGGCAATATAAAAAACAGTCCACAGTTGAGGTCCAGTTCAGTGAATCCGTGGTGACAACAAAGGTGACAACAACTTGTGTCACCTGTCAATCAAAACAGCCATGCCCCATTATTGGGCCTTAATAAAAACTAACAGATTGTACAATTGTGATGAAGGAATAAATAAGCGATAGGACAATAATAAATATTTTTGTTCCAGGCTGGAAACATGTTAGCTAAATAGCTGATGTTGAGCATTTTAACATGAAGTTCTATGGGTAGTGACTCGCTCTTGGAATCTGCCTCCAGTGGTTATTGGATGAAAAGCAGTTTTAAATATCTCAAACGGATCATTTTTTGCCATTGAAAGTTACTGCTTAGTGGAAATACCTGTTATGCACATACTTTTCAGTCATGGGATCTCTACGTAGCTCCTCTGCGTAGTTCCTCTGTGCTCTCGGATCATGGTTCTGCTGTCCCAGGCCACCATGGACTTCAGCTTTGGCTGGCATCAACCTCTCAGGCTCCAGAGCTGCTCCTCTTGTGGAGTTGGCAGGAACCGATGTATTTGACATACGAGACAAGGCTGCAGGAAAAGATGGATGACTATATTACTGGATACTTTCCCAGTTTGGGATCAATAAAGTACATCTATACTTTCTTCTTGCATTAGATATTCAAATGTCTGAATAAAGACTGTGCCTACACCGTCTTCACATGTCAAGAGGTACTTTATTGCAGCCACCAATGAGCAATTACTGCTTGTTTCAAGCCTAATACACACACTGAAAAAGGCTGTGACACATTTCAAATAAAATGTATGCATGTAAAACTGCACAGGAGTAACAGGAGACCTTCAACACAAGCAAAGAAATGCTTAGATAATTTTTCAATCAAGACATTTCTAAACTGTGTAGTGAGTAGATGGAAATGACTGCCGAAGATGCAGCAGGTTTTTTTGCTCAGCATGTGGTTTTATTACAAACTTTACTATTTTTTTTTATTTTATTTACCTTTATTTAGGTCCCATTGAGATCAGCAAGGGAGACCTGCAAGACAGACCTGTAAACTTTATAACCATGATTGTACCTCGCTGGTCTGGAGCAATTTCTGCTTCAGTGGATCTCACAGAAGTCCCTGCTGCTGGTTCAGTGGTGCTGCTGGTGGTGCTCGGGGTGATGAGCGTGCTCAGAGTCCCTACATCACTCACGCAGAACTATAACACACACACACACACACACACACACACACACACACACACACACACACACACACACATCAGTGGATCCATCTGTCAGAACTCATCCAAATCTTTGGCCATGTCTACTCAAACCTTATTCCCCACAGAATTATTTACATAAACTATTTGCTGCTGTCCATGTTTTATGCCAGTTCTAATTCAGTGTCTTGTAGTGCCACAAAACTAAATTAGTCATTTTAATAATTTACATTTTTAGTCTGTGGATAAACACACCCTTCTTTACAAATGAAAAGAATGCACTACAGATTTAATCTGACTTGCATTTTTGCCAAGGGTACCCAATTCAAATGTAGAAGATTCCAAAAAAAGCCATCAATCATTGGTGAACCACCTGTGATGATCTGGCAAGCATGCTCCCCTCCCCTCCTGTTCCTGTTGTCTCGGCTCCGGAGGATCAGACACACCTGCGTGATCACACACCTATGTCCTGATGACCCAGTGTATTTATGAGCCAGCGTGTGGGGCACCCATCGCTGGATTGTTAGGTTTGCTACCGTGAAACATTCAAGCTCTCTAAAAACGTTATTTCTCTGGTAGATCTGTGTTTTGACTCCAGTGTCCTTCTGTCTCCCAGGTTTGCTGCCACCCGCAGGTGTGTTCTCTGGAGCTGATCACACTCGCTGGGCCAAGAAGAACACCAGACATCCACCCAGGTCACCGCCCTTCCCCCGGCTCCCCTGGTCCACGCAAGAGTTTCCCCACTGGGACTCCTCTGCTCACCGAGTAACAGTGCTTTCCCATTATTATTCTCCCCTTCGGGAGATTCTGTCCCTAATCTTCTCTTTCTGCTCTCTCCCCGTAGGCTGCGTGCACTCCAGCGGCACCAGCTTTTGTGTGTGATTTAAGTGTGCATTTTTGTGTTGCTCTTTTCTTTAGTTTTGCACTTTTATTTAGAGCTGTGTGTTGGTTTAGTTTTCCGTAATAAACTGGTGAACTTTCACATCTGTGTCTGTAGTGTTCGTTCTAGCAGCTCAGCGTTTGAGCCTCACTTGCCCTGAATCATGACACCACCTTAGGATCTTTGGGTTACAAAAACTATATATATTGCTGAGAGTGGGGGTAAAGTGGTCCTTTCAAAGTTAAAAGTTTCTTCCTTTTCTTAATAATAATGGATTGCATTTATATAGCACTTTTCATGGCAGCCAAAGACGCTTTACAATGAGTCCATTATTCATTCACTCGACAGACAATGGTAGTGGTAAGCTACTATTGTAGCCACAGCTGCCCTGGGGCAGACTGATGGAAATGTGGCTACCAATCCATGCCAACGGCCTCTCTGACCACCACCGAACAAGGAGTCAGTCTGATTTGGTGTGCTTAAAAAGTCCTTCCATACTGTAAAGTTGGCCTTTCATTCATGAAATCAGACAAGCCTAGGCACAAAGAACTCAAGAATTCAAGATAGCTAAAATATGCTTTTTTGGCACTTCTGTTTTATCTACTATCAGTGCTCAGGTTGCTTTGACAGTGGCCTTCAGCTTGTCTGCATTGTTGGGTCTGGTGTCTTTCATCTTCCTCCTAAGAATACCCCATAGATTCTCTAAGGGGTTTAGGTCAGGAGAGTTTTCTGGCCAATCAAGCACAGTGATACCATGGTCATTAAACCAGTTATTGGTACTTTTGGCAGTGTGGGCAGGTATCAAGTCCTGCTGGGAAATGAAATCAGCATCTCCATAAAGCTTGTCAGCAGAGGGAAGCATTAAGTGCTCTAAAATTTCCTGGTAGATGGTTGTGTTGACTTTGGACTGAAAACACAGTCAACCAACATCAGCAGAAGACAAGGCTCCCCAAATCAGTTGCCAAGTGCTGTCATTTGGAAATCAAGCTCCCACAGTAAAGGGGAAGAGTGAAGAGGTACAGAATCCAAGTTGCTTGAGGTCCAGTGTGAAGTTTCCACAATCACTGATGATTTGGAGAGCCATGTCATCTGCTGGTGTCGGTCCACTGTGCTTTATCAAGTCCAAAGTCAGTGCAGGCATCTACCAGGAAATTTTAGAACACTTCATGCTTCCCTCTGCTGCCAAGCTTTATGGAGATGCTGATTTCATTTCCCAGCAGGACTTAGCACCTGCCCACACTGCCAAAAGTACCAATTTAGTAGAAGTAGTAGAGTAGGAGTGGGAATTACAAGGAACCTCACGATATGATATGTATTGCAATACTTGGGTCATGATGCAATACTGTCATGATACTACAATTCCTTAAGCATTATGATACCATATACAGTGGTGTGAAAAAGGGTTTGCCCCTTCCTGATTTCTCATTTTTTTGTATGTTTGTCACATTTAAATGTTTCAGATCATCAAATAAATTTAAATATTAGACAAAGATAATACAAGTTAACGCAAAATACAGTTTTTAAATTAAGATGTTTATTATTAAGGGGAAAAAAATCCAAACCTACATGGCTCTGTGTGAAAAAGTGATTGCTCCCTAAACCTAATAACTGGTTGGGCCACCCTTAACAGCAACAACTGCAATCAAACGTTTGCAATAACTGGCAATGAGTCTTTTACAGCACTGTGGAGGAATTTTGGCCCATTCATCTTTGCAGAATTGTTGTAATTCAGCCACACTGGAGAGTTTTTGAGCATGAACCACCTTTTTAAGGTCATGCCACAGCATCTCAATCGGATTCAGGTCAGGACTTTGACTAGGCTACTCCAAAGTCTTATTTTGTTTTTCTAAAGCCATTCAGAGGTGGATTTGCTGGTGTGTTTTGGATCACTGTCCTGCTGCAAAACCCAAGTGTGCTTCAGCTTGAGGTCACGAACAGATGGCCGGACATTCTCCTTCAGGATTTTTTGGTAGACAGCAGAATTCATGGTTCCATTTACCACAACAAGTCTTCCAGGGCCTGAAGCAGCAAAACAGCCCCAGACTATCACACTACCACCACCATATTTTACGGTTGGTGTGATGTTCCTTTTCTGAAATGGCTGTGTTACCTTTATGCCAGATGTAATGGAACACACACCTTCCAAAAAGTTCAACTTTTGTCTTGCCACAGAGTACTTTCCCAAAAATCTTGGGGATCATCAAGATGTTTTCTGGCAAAACTGAGACGAGCTTTTATGTTCTTTCTGCTCAGCAGTGGTTTTCATCTTGGAACTCTGCCATGCAGGCCATTTTTGCCCAGTCTTTCCTATGGTGGAGTCATGAACACTGACCTTAACTGAGGCAAGTGAGGTCTGCAGTTCTTTGGATGTTGTTGTGGGTCTTTTGTGACCTCTTGGATGAGTCATCGTTGCACTCTTGGGGTAATTTTGGTTGGCTGGCCACTCCTGGGAAGGTTCACCACTGTTCCATGTTTTTGCCATTTGTGGATAATGGCTCTCACTGTGGTTCACTGGAGTCCCAAAGCTTTAGAAATGGCTTTATAACTTTTTCCAGACTGATAGATCTCAATTACTTTGTTTCTCATTTGTTCCTGAATTTCTTGGGATCGCAGCATGATGCCTAGCTTTTGAGGAGCTTTTGGTCTACTTCACTTTGTCAGGCAGGTCCTATTTAAGTGATTTCTTGATTGAGAACAGGTGTGACAGTAATCAGGCCTGGGTGTGGCTAGAGAAATTGAACTCAGCTTTCCAAAGATGTGATAAACCACAGTTAATTTGTTTTAACAGGGGGGAAATCACTTTTTCACACAGGGCCATGTAGGTTTGGATTTTTTTTTACCCTTAATAATGAACACCTTCATTTAAAAACAGCATTTTGTGTTTACTTGTGTTATCTTTGTCTAATATTTAAATTTGTTTGATGATCTGAAACATTTAAGTGGGACAAACATACAAAAAAATGAGAAATCAGGAAGGGGCAAACACTATTTCACACCACTGTATATAATTAATAAAAATAATTAGTACGTGCATTTAGGGATTGGTGCATCATCACGAATAACAAGTACTGCAATACTACACCACATCAAACTTTTGTCCCACTCCTAGCATCATCTAATGGACTGAAAGTCAACTGGTTTTTATGGCTCCAGTACATAAATAGGTGAGTTTGTATTTGTAAAATTTATTAATAATTTTTAATAAAGTATCACAAAACTGTGTCTCTGAATTAATACATTATCACTACCACAAAGTCTGGCAATACTGCCATGCACCGATTTTTTCCCCCATCCCTAAGTAGTAGTCTTTTAGAGCTTTTTCTTGGAGACTGTTGTGAGATTGTTAGCTTTAACAGGGATGAGTTTGTTATTAATGTCATGCAGTGCTTGTTTGTTATAGATGAGTGATGTTTTGAGGTTTCAACGAGGGTTCCCTAAAATGTTTCTGTGCTAAATTGTTTAATTTCACTTCTTAATTGGTCCAAAAATATTGCAAATAATTTGCCGTTGTTGTGTATGGATTCTATAGGCACCCATGCACAACAATGGTAAATTATTTTCATTTTTTGGACCAATTAAATCAAAATTAAACAATTTCCCATGGAAACCTGGTTGAAAAACACTTGTTTAGGGGAGGAGCATGAACTGAGAGGCTGCACCAAGACTGCTCCCCTTTACCAGAAAGGTGGCCTTGTGGTAGAGGACCCACCCCTCAGCCGGGAGGTCATGGGTTCAAGCCCCGGCCGGGTCATACCAAAGACCATATAAAAAATGGTACTTCGCGCCCTCTGGCTTGGTGCTCAGCATAATAGAATGGGGGAAGGAAAAATTGTCACCCACAGACAACAGATGGAAATTAGCCACTGGCTACAATCTGGCAAGTTTACATTGACTGACATCAATGTTCATCAACTTGCACTGTCCTTAAAAAAAACACCAGCAGCAAATCAAACTGCAAAAAAAAAAAAAAATGTCTATGCCTTTATTTAAAGGTGTAATATTGCGCATTTTTCAGGGATGAATTTTAAACTCTTACATCCTCAAAGGACATATATACAGTATATGTAGTTTTAAAGGTTAAAAACTATTTTTGTGTTGCTTTTACAGCTCATCAAAAACGTGGTCTCTAGTTCTGTCAGAAACAGCCCATTTTCAGCCTGCTCATTGATATTAAAGAGCCCAAATCTGACAGAGTAAAGCTTTTTGGAGTGGGTTAATCACAAGTAAGGAGACAGCCAGGATGCATTTGTTTTGTTAACTTGGAGAACTGAAGGTGGGGCTTATTGCTTTGTCATCATAAAACCATGGAGTGTAATCTGTTTTTTATTTTAAGCATAACTAACTAAATGGAGTGTGTATTTCTTAGTGAAGTGAGCACTTTAATGTTTTAACAGTATACATGTGACATATGGCCTCATTTTACAGATTTAAAAAAATCTTCAGCCACACCATTTGGGAACATTAATGCCTAGATGTTTTCAAACACATTTTTCCAGTGTGCTAGGTCAGCAGTTGAGGGAAAGGAAATGCATTATTAACTTCAAATCCTGTTTAAACCAGACAGATAACTTTACCTTGAGGTTGCTACTAGGCAGGATGGCCATCCCCTCCTTCCACTCTAGGACATGGACGATGCTGCAAGCTCCGCCCACCTGTGCTGTCAGAGCAGGAGCCGTGATCTCATTGGCCTTGTTGCCTTTTCCTGGGTTTCCCATGGTAACAGCTTGAGTCACCTCCACTTTCTGATGGCCAGGAGCTGACAGAGGTAAAGGTTTTAGATTATAATTTTTTCAGTAATTTTCTTGGCATTATAAACCAACCATGGCCTTTAAAATAAAGGTATCTTATCACAATGATTTTCAGAAAAAAAAAAATGGTGTTAAGAAGGTGGTCGTTTCAGAAAATCCACATACAGATTCTATCTGCATCTGAACACAGAACAGTATGAGAAGAATTTGGAGTCAGCAGCAAATTTGGCATTTTCACATTTGCATTAGAGACCTATGAAGTATGATGCATTGTTATAAGCTTGTAATATTATCTACACCAAATCTAATGTTCACCTTGGAATCAGAAAGAACTGTAATTGAAATCTCATACATTACATAAGGAAACCGTGTGACATGGAATCAATCATGGGTTCATGAATCCTATATCAAAACACGGCAAGTAGGGCCATGACAAAAATGTTTTTTCTTCTTAAACTGCCAATTACAGACGTGGGTGAATTTGTTGGTAACCTTCTGTCTTGAGCAGACAGCTCAACGCCACTCCACTAAATTTCACTTTTCAACCTTTTTTTAAATAAATAAATAACTATTTAACTTGCATTATACTATTTTACAAAGTGAAAAACTTTTTTCAATTTAATGTTCAGACTGAGGTCTAATCTTGAATGAATGAATGAATGAGTCTTTATTTTGGATAGATTAGATGTAAAGATTAAAAGAAAGGAACAGAATAACATAAAGGGGGGGAAAAAAATCTAACAAGGTCAAATTAAACAATAACTCCTTGGATTATACAATTCAACATAAGTTATCCAAAATGGGTGATGGCTGAAGCTGCAGCTTATATTGCCCACCCATATTCCATCCAAGAATTCAAAAGGAAAATAAAATAAGAGTGATTACAAATCAGAACAAAGCTAAGACAAAACGTGACAAAAAAACTAAGCAATAGCACAACACAGACTGAATATGATAATCCTTATGTTATGGCGGCACATAGGGAGAGCATAATTGTTTACCATCTTAGACAAGAACAAAGAGCAGTGGTTCCCTGGTGAGATAACAGGGAGGTGTGAAGAATGAATGAAGTGAATGCAATGTGACGCCTTTTGTGTGTTAGAAGCTTCTAGAGGAATGCCATGTTATTTAAGAGTCTCTGCTGAGATGTCATTCTGTCTATGCTTCTTGTGTGAGTTGTGTAATAAATCCATCCATCCGTCCATCCATCTTCTACTGCTTTTCCGGAGGTCCGGGTCACAGAGGCAGCAGTTCAAGCAGAGAAGCCCAGACTTCCCTCTCCCCAGCCACCTGCTCCAGCTCTTCTGAGGGGATACCAAGGCGTTCCCAGACCAGCTGGGAGACATAGTCTCTCCACCGAGTCCTGGGTCTGCCCCGGGGTCTCCTCCCAGTGGGACGTGCCTGAAACACCTCAAGTGGGAGGCGACCAGGAGGCATCCTAATCAGATGCCCATACCACCTCAACTGACTCCTTTCAATGTGGAGGAGCAGCGGTTCTACTCTGAGCCTCTCCCGGATGACTGAGCTCCTCACCCTATCTCTGAGGGTGAGTCCAGCAATCCTACGGAGAAAGCTCATTTCAGCCGCTTGTATCCGCGATCTTGTTCTTTCGGTCATTACCCAAAGCTCGTGACCATAGGTGAGAGTAGGAACGTAGATTGACTGGTAAATCGACAGCTTTGCCTTAGAACTAAGCTCCCTCTTCACCACAACAGACCGGTACAACGTCCGCATCACTGCAGATGTTGCTCCAGTCCATCTGTCGATCTCTCGCTCCATTTTCCCCTCACTCGTGAACAAGACCCCAAGATACTTAAACTCCTCCACTTGAGGCAGGAGCCTGTCCCCAACCCGGAGAGGACAATCCACCTTTTTCCGGCTGAGGACTATGGACTCGGACTTGGAGGTGCTGATTCTCATCCCAGCCGCTTCACACTCAGCGGCAAACCATCCCAGCAAGAGCTGTAGGTCATTGCTGGATGAAGCCAACAGGACAACATCATCTGCAAACAACAGAGATGAGATCCTGTGGTCACCAAGCATGACACCCTCCATTCCCTGGCTGTGCCTACAAATCCTGTCCATAAAAATTATGAACAGGATCGGTGACAAAGGGTAGCCCTGGCGGAGTCCAACTCTCACTGGGAATGACTCCGACCGAGTGTTGGCAATACGAACCAAACTCTTACAATGGTCGTACAGAGACCGAATAGCTCGTAACAACAAGCCCGATACCCCATACTCCCGAAGCACCCCCCACAAAAATCCACGAGGGACGCGGACAAATGCCTTCTCCAAGTCCACAAAACACATGTAAACTGGTTGGGCAAACTCCCACGAACCCTCAAGAATTCTTGAGAGGGTAAAGAGCTGGTCCGATGTGCCACGGCCAGGACGAAAACCACATTGCTCCTCCTGAATCCGAGGTTCAACCAACGGCCGGACTCTCCTCTCCAGTACCTTGGCATAGACCTTCCCAGGGAGGCTGAGGAGTGTGATCCCTCTAAAGTTGGAGCACACCCTCCGGTCCCCTTTTTTGAAAAGAGGAACCACCACCCCGGTTTGCCATGCCAAAGGCACTGCCCCCGACCTCCACGCAATGTTGCAGAGGCATGTCAACCATGACAACCCAACAACATCCAGGGCCTTGAGGTACTCAGGACGAATCTCTTCCACCCTCGGGGCCTGGCCACCAAGGAGATTTTTAACCACCTTGGCGACCTCAGCCCCTGTGATAGGCGAGTCATCCCCCTCGTCCCCAAACCCTGCTTCCTCTGTGGAAGGCGTATCAGTGGGATTGAGGAGATCCTCGAAGTATTCCTTCCACCGCTCGACGATATCCCCAGTCGAAGTCAACAGTGTCCCATCCGCACCATACACAGTGTGGAGGGGGAGCTGCTTTCCCCTCCTGAGCCGCCGGACAGTTTGCCAGAATCTCTTTGAGGCCGACCGAAAGTCTTGTTCCATGGCCTCACCGAACTCCTCCCATACCCGGGTTTTTGCTTCAGCAACCACCCGAGCTGCACTCCGCTTGGCCTGCCGGTACACCTCAGCTGCTTCGGGAGTCCCACAAGCCAACCAAGCTTGATAGGACTCCTTCTTCAGCTTGATGGCCCCCCTCACCACTGGTGTCCACCACTTGGTTCGGGGGTTGCCACCACGAGATGCACCGACCACCTTGTGGCCGCAGCTCTGGGCCGCCGCTTCAACAACAGAGGTGGAGAACATGGCCCATTCAGACTCCATGTCTCCAGACTCCCACGGAATGTGGTTGAAGTTCTTCCGGAGGTGGGAGCTGAAGACCTCCCGGACAGGGGCCTCAGCCAGACGCTCCCAGCACACCCTCACTATACGTTTGGGTCTATCAGGTCTGAATGGCTTCCTCCCCTGCCATCGGATCCAACTCACCACCAGGTGGTGATCAGTTGACAGCTCTGCACCTCTCTTTACTCGGGTGTCCAAGACATACGGTTGCAGGTCTGATGATACGATAACAAAATCGATCATCGACCTGCAACCTAGGGTGTCCTGGTGCCAGGTGCACATATTGACACCCTTATGCTTGAACATGGTGTTCGTTATGGACAGACTGTGGTTAGCACAGAAGTCCAATAACTGAACACCACTCGGGTTCAGATCGGGCAGGCCGTTCCTCCCAATCACCCCCCTCCAGGTTTCACTGTCGTTGCCCACGTGCGCATTGAAGTCCCCCAGTAAGACAATGGAGTCTCCACGAGGAGCACCCTCCAGCACCCCAGTCACAGACTCCAAAAAGGGTGGGTACTCTGAAACATCATTTGGTGCATAGGCACAAATGATGGTCAGGGTTTCCCAACCCGAAGGCGCAGGGAAGCAACCCTTTCGTCCACCGGGGAAAACTCCAATATAGAGGAAGCAAGGTGGGGCGATACAAGAATACCCACCCCTGCTCGTCGCCTCTCACCCAGGGCAACTCCAGAAAAGGCCAAGCTCCAGCCCCTCTCCAGGAGACTGGTTCCGGAACCGGAGCTGTGTGTTGAGGTGAGGCCGACTATATCTAGCCGGTATCTCTCAACCTCGTACACCAGCTCAGGCTCCTTCCCCACCAGAGAGGTGACATTCCACGTACCAAAAGCCAGTTTAGAAAGCTTGGGATCAGTCCGCCATGGTCTCCGCCTTTGACCGCCACCTAATCCACATAGCACCGGACCCCCATGATCCCTCCTGCAGGTGGTGAGCCCACTGGAGGGCGGACCCATGTAACTCCTTCGGGCTGAGCCTGGCCGGGTCCCATGGGTGGAAACCCGGCCACCAGACGCTAGCCTTTGAGCCCCTCCCCCAGGCCTGGCTCCAGGGTGGGGCCCCGGTAACCCCATACTGGGCGGGGTACACTGAATCCTTGATATACAATTTATCATGAGAGTATGTTGGATCGTTCTTAGTCTGGCCCTTCACCCAGGACCAGTTTGTCTTGGGAGACCCTATCAGAGGCAAATTGCCCCGGACAACATAGCTCCTGGGATCACTGGGGCACGCAACCCCCCCCCACCACGATAAGGTGACAAATCGTCTGAGCCAAATCCGCCTCTGTATTTACACGCTCCACAATGTGATTTTACATGTCATCTTGTATATATGTTTGGAGTATTTCTTCCCTTAGTTTTTGTTTAAATTGTCAAAGCGTTGTACAGCGTTGACTCCTTGCACTGAAACACAGTGTTGCTTGCTGGTAGTTCTCACTGAAGGTTTTTGAAATATACATGTTCCTCTGAAATTATATTGTTTCTCTCTTATTTGGAACAACTTTTGGATATTTACGGGCAGTGATAGATTCTTCACTTTAAACATTATTACTGCAGTTTTAAAGTCAACCAGATCTTTCAACTTGAGAGCTTTTAATTTAAAAAAAAGTGGGTTTGTTGGTTCCCTGTAAGCAGCTTTGTTTATTATTCTAATAGCTCTCTTCTGAAGCATAAAGACTGGATATATGTTTGTTTTATATGTGTTTCCCTATACTTCAGTACAATATGTCATGTATGGGAGTATTAATGAATGATACAAAGTATACTGCTCAAAAAAAATTAAAGGAACACTTTTTAATCTGAGTAAGTTTTGGAGTGTTTTGATTTCAGCCCTCTGTAGGTTGTAGGTTGATAATTTTCATTTCTATCAAAAGATGTGGCATCTTTTCATTCTTAACACATTATCCAGTCCATATCAGTGTAGATAACCAGCTTATTTTTTCCCATTAAAATCTGATGTGTTTTCAAAGTGTTCCTTTAATTTTTTTGAGGAGTATATATAATGCGGGTTGATTCAGCAAATATTTCACTCTGTGTAGTATTGCGATTGATTTGGATATTTTACCTTTAATATAATTAATATGTGACTTCCAACACAGTTTATTATCAATTATTACACCAAGAAATTTAATCTTGGATACCCTTTCAATCTCTACACCATTTACACTGAGTTTAGACACTGAGTTGTTGTGATGGTTGTTAAAAATTATAAATTTTGCCTTACTTAAATTGAGCATTAATTTGTTTGAATCAAACCACAGTTTAAGCTTTCCTAATTCCTTTCTGAGTGTATCCAAAAGTTGTTCCAAATGGCTTCCACTGCATAATAAATTAGTGTCATCTGCAAACAATATTAAATCCATTTCTTCCGAAACTTTACTACATATATCATTTATATACATATTGAATAACAATGGCCCCAAAACTGAACCCTGTGGGACTGCGCAAGTAACCTTCAGTAACTGCGAGTTTTTGCTACCAACACATACATACTGATATCTATTCTTTAAGTAACTACATAACCAGGACAGTGCTACTCCCCTAATACCGTAATTTTGTAGTTTCTTTAACAATAATTTATGATCCACTGTATCAAATACTTTTTTAAGATCCAGGAATAACCCAAATGAATACTCTTTATTTTCAACAGCAGTTGATATTTTTTCTATAAATTCCATAAGAGCAAATGCAGTTGTCCTCTTGTGTCTGAACCCATATTGCTGCTCTTAGTCGGCGTCCGTCGGTCTATGATGACCATGGAAGAGAATCCTAAACGTCTACTCTGCTGGAACAGCACCGCCTGCGGCTGAACAGGCCGATGCGCGAATGGCAGTCCCTGTCACACAGGTCGCACTTGTGGGTGGTCTCCGTGCTGCTGGAGCTGTGGCGATTCTTCCTGCGGGTCCTTTTTTCATCTGCTGCAGCAGTCAGTCTCTCTTCACCCGCCTTGAGCTGTCTGGTCAGGGTGCCTCTCCATTTGGAGCGGTCTGTTGCAAGGTCCTCCCAGCGCTCTGTGTTGATCTCCAGGGCCTTCATGTCTCTCTTGCAGACGTCTCTAAAGCGCAGCTGTGGGCGGCCAACGTCTCTCCTGCCAGTCGCCAGTTCTCCATAGAGGACGTCTTTGGGGATTCTGCCATCCTCCATACGGTGAACGTGGCCTAGCCAGCGGAGCCTGCGCTGCCTGAGTAGAGTGAACATGGAGGGAAGGCCGGCGCGGGACAGAACTTCTGTGTTGGGCACTTTGTCCTGCCAGGATATGTCCAAGATACGGCGAATGCAGCGCAAGTGGAAGGAGTTCAGTCTCTTTTCCTGCCGGGCGTATGTTGTCCACGTCTCACTCCCATAGAGCAGTGTGCTAATGACGCAGGCGTTGTACACTGCCATCTTCGTCTTGACAGAGAGTTTGGGATTCTCCCACACTCGTGTGGTGAGGCAAGCGAGTGTGGAGGCTGATTTTCCAATCCTCTTGTCGATCTCTGTATCAAGGGAGAGGTTGCTGCTGATCGTGGACCCCAGGTACGTGAACTGATTCATGACCTCCAGCTCGTAGTCGTCGATGGTGATGGTTGTGGTGCTTTCGTGCCTTGCGCCAAGACGTTAGTCTTCTTCAGGCTGATGGTAAGCCCGAAGTCCTTGCATGCCTGGGAGAAGCGGTCCATCAGGGTCTGAAGCTCTTGCTGTGTGTGGGTCGCGACTGCAGTGTCGTCTGCGAACAGCATGTCTCTGATTAGAGCCTCGCGTACTTTGGTTCTGGCTTTCAGGCGGGCGAGGTTGAAAAGCCTGCCATCAGATCTTGTGTGCAGGTAGATTCCCTCTGTTGCTGTGCTGAAGGCATGCCTCAGGAGCATAGCAAAGAAAATCCCAAACAGGGTTGGCGCAAGTACACAGCCCTGTTTCACTCCACTGCGTATGTTGAATGGCTCTGAGACGTTGCTGTCGTGCTGCACTATCCCCTGCATGTTGGTGTGAAATGATTCGATGAGGCTTTGCAACTTTGGTGGGCATCCTATCTTTGGCAGGATCTTGAAAAGGCCCTCTCTGCTGACCAGATCGAACGCTTTGGTGAGGTCGATGAAGGCGACGTACAGGGGCATGTTCTGTTCTCTGCATTTCTCCTGGAGTTGGCGGATGGAGAATATCATGTCTACCATCGATCGCTCAGCGCGGAAGCCACACTGAGACTCGGGGTAGACACGTTCGGCAAGCTTCTGCAGACGAACGACAACAACTCGTGCGTAGACTTTGCCAACAACGCTGAGGAGGGAGATGCCCCTGTAGTTGTTGCAGTCGCTTCTCTCCCCTTTGTTTTTGTAGAGGGTGATGATCTTGGCGTCCCTCATGTCCTGTGGTACGGCACCTTCCTTCCAGCACTGGCAGAGGACGTCATGCAATGGCAGCAGTAGGGCGGTCTTGCAGTGCTTGATCAGGTCGGGGGGTATGCCGTCATTGCCGGGTGCCTTGCCAGCGGCCAAGCTATCAATGGCCTTGCTGAGTTCGTCGATGGTTGGCTCGGCGTCAAGTTCGTCCATGGATGGCAGGCAATCGATGGCATCAAGGGCTGACGGTGTCACGGTGTTCTGTCTGGAGTAGAGGTCGGAGTAGTGCTCCACCCATCTCTCCATCTGCTTGTACTTTTCTGTGATCATCTCCCCAGTGGAGGATTTGAGGGGGGCCGTCTTGCTCTGAGCCGGACCAAGTGCTTTCTTGATGCCATCGTACATACCACGGATGTTCCCTGTTATGGCAGCGGTTTGAATGTCTTGGCTGAGCTGAGTCCAGTACTCGTTGGCACAGCGCCGAGCAGTCTGCTGAACTTTGCTTCTTGCAGCCCTGAGAATCTGGAGATTCTTCTCGTTTGGGTACTTCTTGTACTCGGCAAGAGCTGAGCGCTTGGCTTCAATGATGGGGGTCATCTCGGTCAACTTGGCATCAAACCAGTCCTGTGACTTTGAGGTCTTCCTTCCAAAGGTAGCCAAGGCTGTGCGGTGGATAGTGTTTCACAGCTCTTCCCACTTCTGCTTTGCAGATTCTCCTTCTTGTGGTACACCAAGTTCCTTCTCAAAGGTGGAGGCAAACCGCTCAACAAGTTCTGGTTGGGCCATCTTGCTGGTGTCAATCTGTGCCTTTCCAGGCTGTCTAGCACAATGGAATCTCTTCAGCTGCAGCTTGACCTTGCAACACACCAATGAATGGTCTGTGTCACAATCTGCACTCTGGAACGAACGGGTGATTAGCACATTCTTCAGTGAGGTGCGCCTGGTCAGGATCAAGTCCAGCTGGTGCCAGTGCTTTGAGTGCGGATGTCGCCAGGAAACCTTGTGTTGGGGCTTGGTCTTGAAGAACGAGTTTGTGATGCACAGATCGTGATAAGTGCAGAACTTGAGCAGCCGCTGTCCGCTGTCGTTCATTCTGCCCACGCCAAATGGTCCAAGACAGGAGGGTCAGGAGTCGTGGTCAGCACCCACTCTGGCATTGAAGTCTCCAAGGAGAATGAGTTGTTCAGAGTTGGGGATGATCCTGACAGTTGTTGCAAGATTCTCGTAGAACTCGTCTTTTGCCTCTGGTGTGGCTGTCAGTGTTGGGGCATACACACTGACGAGGGTGACTGGGCCTTGAGTGGTGTTCAGGCGGAGGGTGAGGAGTCGTGCAGAGCCATTGCTGCCTGGTTCCACCATCTTCAGCAAGGTGTTCTTCACTGCGAAGCCCACTCCATGTTCCCTGTGTTCGTCACTGCTCTTTCCCTGCCAGTAGAACGTGTAGTCCTTCTCTCTCAGTGTGCCTGTGTCAGCCAACCGTGTTTCCTGGAGAGTGGCGATATCTACTTCCAGTCTCTTCAGCTCATTATTGATGATGGCAGTCTTCCTGGTGTCATTGATATCCTTGAGGTTAGCAGCGAGTCCTGTCATCATAGTGCGGACGTTCCAAGTTCCCAGTTTTAGAGTTGGTCTCTTTTGTTTTTTTGTCTTGCCTGGTGTGAAAGTTCTCAGCCTGCCGTTCGGACTTCTCCTCATCCCCATGCACCCAATGAGGAAAGCAAGCTGTGGCGGGACATCACCTTATTGGCTGGGGGCTGCCCAGCTTGAGGCGGGAGGTAGTTGTCCAGTGAGATCCGATGATCCCTCCCACCGTTGGGAACAACCCCTGGTGCCGCGCTCTACGCCAGTTGAGCGGTGGCTTATAACCGGTAACTGTCATTCCCCGTGTTTTGTCTACACCAAAGGCGACGCTGGAGTGTCCTCTCCAGTGATCCGGTGTTCTACCTTCCAGCGTTGGGCGTTGGTAGGATTCAAGCCTGGGCAGGAAGATATGGAGGACAAGATGTTGCCCATGCAGCATGTCCCCCCTCTCCACATCACTGATGAATCCAAAGGAACAGCAGGGCTGCTACAGTTTGGCACCAGCGCCGTCGCAGGAGCTGCCAGAATGATGTTGAGCACAACAGAGAACTGCCTTAGGGACTCCGACTCCGGATTTTTCCTCAGGGTTGACTCCCGAAGCCTTTCCCGTGACCGGGTGTGCCGCAAGGCAGCAGAGGTTTGAAATCAGGGTTTACCTTCCCCTAGATGGGCTACCTTCCCAGGTTGACGAGCCACCATCTACCCAAAGCATCTGGTTTTAAGGCGCCAGAGATCCGCCCTCGCCCCTTCTCCTATTAGTAAAAGCAGTTCCGCCGGGCTTAGAAACTAAACCACACGGGCAGCCTAGGAGTTGGACTTAGTTGTCAGAGGCTTTTCGAGACGCACGCCATAAGGAGCATTTTATAAGCACTGGGAGCTTAACCCCAGTGCCGCTCCTGGCTATGACAACCTTGGAACCAAAAACTATTGCTGCTCACACAATAAATTATTCTTCATTATAAAGTTATCAATTCTCTCACAGAATATTTTTTCGAGTATCTTAGAAAAAATAATCTAAGATACTCAAAAAAATCTTATAAATAAACTAAATTAGTCTCATTAGTCATACCTTATCAAACCTTAATTGAACTTTCTCTCTCTCACTGGCAACAGGGTGTCCTATACACCCTGAACAACACCTCATTTTTCCTTTTTTACACTCAGTCCTCACTTTCACATATGCAAACTTTTTTGGAATTAGAATTTTTTCCTCCAAATGAGAGAATTTTTTTTCTTGTAAATATGCAAATTTATTCTCTTATTCTCTTCTTATTCTCTTTCTTATAAACATGCTATTTTTCTTGTAAATTTGTGAGTAATTTTCCTAAATCTGCAACTTTTTCTCTCCTTCTTTTGGTCCAAGCCACAGGAAGTCACTGGTTTTGAGCAAACATGCTGCATGAGGCTCCAGAGTCAAGGGTTGCAGACCCCTGCCTCAGACAAGAAATGGAAAGTGGAAAAAGTCCATTTACAAGAAAGAAAGCTGTAGATTTGTGGGGAAAAAATGTAATTATGTTGAAATGAAAGAACCTTAGCGAGCAAGCTTACATACCCCACACATCCCCATATCAGGAGCCCATAAGGAGAATTCTGATCACCATAAAATGGACTGGAAAAAATATGAAAAAGAAAAGTGAAACCTCTCATTTGAGTCAAAGCTACTGTATATATAGGATGTCAATCCAATCAGAAATGTAGACGCTATACTGGTGACGACATAAAATGGACTGAAAAAAGTCCAAGAGCCTCATGCACCATATAAACAGTGCACACGCACAAAAACACAGCGTACGCTGATTTTCACACACACACAGTGGGCTGTATAAAAACAAACGTGACGTGAGAATCTGCAGGCCAAGCCAAAAAGTTTCCACCTGCTGTGAGAAGTTACGGCTGTCCACAAAATCCTGTTTGGCTCTATCAGGTGGGTCTGTTAAACTGCAAAACAGCTGAAACTCAGAATACAGTATATTAAAATAACATTTCTACTTCAGCTAAAATGATTTGTCTATGAATTAGTCTGTGAAAAACATAACTATTATTACGTGATTTATCTCCATAACTCGGCTCATTGAGTGCAGTGAAACCCCAGTGAATTGACCTGTCTCACTCATGGACCAGCCAGCGCTGCTGTTAACTGGATCCTGTTTCTATAAATGTGTTATTTTGACCCCAATAAAAAAGGAGGGTTAATGTTAAATAAAAGGAAGATGATGGGGAGCTCCGGGCTGCAACACAGATTTCCAGGGATCCTTAACGGATTCCCCCTCTGACATTTCGACCTCCTCAGGCCTCGGGAAGTGGGTCGGTGGAAACCATTATAACACCTGTTGTCTTCAAGTCATTTTGACCCAAAGACAACAGGAGGATCCCCAGCGCAATACGTGCTGTACCCTGGAGGTTACAGCACGTTATTGCACAATTCTGGGTGTTCCTCCTGGCTGTCATGCGTAATTTGGATTCTGACACAGATTTGGTTTGTAAACTGTATAAATTCAGCTGTAAGATTGGAGTGGTTTTCAGTGGTCTTTATTTACTTTATTTAATTGTTTATTTACTCAGTAACTTTTTTTTTTTTTTTTTTTTCTCGGCGCCACACCAGTCGGCTGCCTTTTGCAACAGCGGCTCGATTCCGAGTCTTTTTCCCTTCCTCTCTCTTTTGATCCGTCTTTTTTTTTCACCCCACTTATATCACGGACACACAGATCGTCCTAAATGTCTCCTGAGCCGGTGGACGGAGCCACTGTTTATAGCAGGATACGATACAGCAGAGAACAGCTGCTAGCATTCAACCGCCACCCGGTCCCATTGGAAAAACTCGACATACCGAGAGAACTGAGGCGAAAACGCCGCGGCTGCCGGGCTGGAGTAAGGCGGAGGACAAAAAATATAAGGTACAGACCCTCCCTTCCATCTGTTGTCATGGGAAATGTACGGTCGATACTGGGAAAGTTAGATGAGCTAGCGGCTATCTCCCGTTATGATAGCACATACCGGGAGTGCTCTCTCCTTTTGTTTACTGAGACGTGGCTAACTGAACTAGCAGCAGATGCTAACATTGAGCTGGAGGGTTTTCACATGATACGAGCTGACCGAACACCAGACAGTGGCAAGGCTAGGGGCGGTGGAGTGATAATGTATGTTAACAACAACTGGTGCAGACCGGGACATATCACTGTTAAACAACGACACTGCAGCAAAGACATTGAGTTGCTAGCTGTTAGCATGAGGCCTACATATCTCCCGAGAGAACACTCACACGTGATCTGCATTGTTGTTTATGCAAATCCGACGGCGAACGCTGGGACAGCACGTGACGTCATCCATTCAGTAACCAGCAGGCTAGAGACAGAACACCCAGATGCTCTTCTCCTCATCTCAGGCGATTTCAACCATGTTTCACTGTCTCCCATTCTACCCACGTTCACCCAGTATGTCACATGCCACACTAGAGACAATAAAACACTGGATTTATTCTACGCAAACACTAAGGAGGCGTACACCTCATCACAACTCCCCCCACTCGGGAGATCGGATCACAACTTGGTTCATCTCCGGCCGGTGTACAAACCCCTAGTGCACAGACAACCTCCGGCCATGCACACTGTGGAGTTATGGTCTGAGGAGACAATGGACACCCTAAAGGGCTGTTTTGAAGCCACCGCCTGGAAGCAGCTCTGCGATCCACATGGTGAGGACATCGATGGCCTCATTCACACCTTCACGGGCTACCTCAGCTTCTGTGTGGACAAATCCGTTCCCACCAAGACCATACGGCGTCACTCAAACAACAAACCCTGGATCAACCCTGAGATAAAAACACTTCTGAGAGAGAAGAAGAGGATCTTCAGGTCAGGGAACAGGGAGATGCTGAAGTCCGTACAGAGGGAGCTGAGGAGAAAGATCAGAGAAGGCAAGGACAGCTTCAGGAAGAAGATGGAGGACAAGCTGCAACAGAGCGACATCAGCGGGGTCTGGAGAAACCTCAAAACCATCTCGGGGCTCCAGAATACCTCCCCCCAGGCCACAGGGGGCAGGGAGTGGGCGAACAACCTGAATCTGTTTTTCAATAGATTTGACCAACCGCCCTCCCCCCTGACTGCACAACAACCACTGCTGCCTCTAAAGAAATCAAGTCCTGCTGCCCACTCCCCACTCCACCAACACCCCCCCACTCCCAACACACAGCCCCCCATCCTGACCCTGACCAGGACCCAGGTGAGGACGGAGCTGAGGAAGATCAAGGCGAGGAAGGCGCCGGGACCGGACGGCATCAGCGCAAAGCTCCTCAAGTCCTGTGCAGACCAGCTGTGTGGGATTGTGACGTATATCTTCAACATGAGCCTGAAACTGGGGAGGGTACCACAGCTGTGGAAAACATCTTGTGTGGTACCTGTACCAAAAACTTCCCACCCCAAAGACCTGAACAGCTACAGACCAGTGGCCTTGACGTCCCACTTGATGAAGACCCTGGAGAGACTGCTCCTTGCTCACCTCCGCCCCCTGGTGGAACCAGCGATGGATCCACTCCAGTTCGCCTACCAGCATGGCATTGGGGTGGAGGATGCGGTGATCTTCCTCCTTCACTGTTCTCTGTCCCACCTGGAGAAGCCCGGGAATATGGTGAGGATCATGTTCTTTGACTTCTCCAGTGCTTTCAACACCATCCAACCGATGATCCTGAAGGACAAGCTGCTGCGCGCAGGGGTGGACCAGCACCTGTCATCATGGATCCTGGACTACCTCACGAACCGGCCTCAGTTTGTGAGAACCCGGGACTGTGTGTCCGACACGATCATCAGTAGCACGGGGGCCCCCCAGGGAACGGTGCTGGCTCCCTTCCTGTTCACTCTTTATACTGCGGACTTCTCACACAACACAACACACTGCCATCTACAGAAGTTCTCTGATGACTCTGCGATCGTTGGCCTCATCTCCAATGGAGATGAAGCTGAGTACAGAGGGCTTATCCAGGACTTCGTGGACTGGTGCCATCGGAACTGCCTCCAGATCAACGCGAGGAAAACTAAGGAGCTGGTGGTGGACTGCCGCAGGCATGGGCAGCCCCTCACAGTACCAGTAAATATACAGGGAACAGACATCGAGATGGTGACATCCTATAAGTACCTGGGTATTCATCTGAACAATAAACTAGACTGGTCACACAATACTGATGCACTCTACAAGAAGGGACAGCGCAGGCTGTTCCTGCTGAGGAGACTCAGGTCTTTTGGTGTACAAGGGGCGCTGCTGAAGTCATTCTATGACACGGTGGTGGCATCAGCCATCACTTTTGGAGTGGTCTGCTGGGGCAGTGGCATTACTGCAGCCGATAGGAAGAGACTGAACAAACTGATTAAGAAAGCTAGCTCTGTCCTGGGGCAGCGCCTTGAGCCGATGGAGGAGATAGGAGAGAGAAGGACGGTGGCTAAACTGTCATCTCTGCTGGAGTCCGAGTTCCACCCTATGCAGGACATACTGAATGCACTGAGGAGCTCATTTAGCAGCAGACTACATCATCCCAGGTGCACAACCGAGAGGTTTCGTAGGTCCTTCCTACCAACGGCTGTCAGACTGTACAACCTAAGCAGGGCTGCTCGCAGAGATAGCAAAAAGACGTAACAAACTAATAGTTTTTTGAATGCAAAAGATGCAATAGACTTACACAATGGTCCCCTCCGGCATACAACTAGGAACTTACCGGTCGCTATGGAGGGTGAGAATATGTATGGGCACATAATCATACCATGTAGGATAACTAAGTAGACGGTTATGCTGTTTCATTCCATCTAGCAACAATGCTCTGCACTGTGTGTTTATATATTTACATATTTATTCCATCTAGCTACAATGCTCAGCACTGGGTGTGTTTATATATTTATATATCTACATATTATTCCATCTAGCTACATTGCTCCGCACTGTGTGTGTTTATATACTTGCATATTTATTCCACCTAGCTGCAATGCTCCGTACTGTGGGTGTTTATATATTTACATATTTATTCCATCTAGCTACAATGCTCTGCACTGTGTGTTCATATATTCATATATTTATTCCATCCAGCTACAATGCTCTGCACTGTGTGTCTGTGTGTGTGTGTATATATATATATTTTATAGTAATATGTACATATGTATATTAGCTGCTCTTGCTTGCTTGTTTTTTTTTTTTTGTTTGGTTTTTTTTGTTTTGTTTGTTTGTTTGTTTGTTTTTTCTTGCCTTCTGATTGTTGCTCTGAGTGTTGCTATCCCTGTGCTGTTGCAATCCTGGAATTTCCCCGTTGTGGGACTAATAAAGGCTTATCTTATCTTATCTTATCTTAACTGTCATGATCCGGGCCAGTTTGTCCTCCTGGCTCGGTTCCATGACTCTCTTCTGTGTGTCCTATGTTATCATCTGTGTATTGTCTAGTTTACTCTTGTCAGGTC
Source organism: Pholidichthys leucotaenia (assembly GCA_020510985.1). Lineage (NCBI taxonomy): Eukaryota > Metazoa > Chordata > Actinopteri > Cichliformes > Pholidichthyidae > Pholidichthys > Pholidichthys leucotaenia. The sequence goes on along the minus strand of CM035843.1, from coordinate 355,719,744 downwards.
TGGTGTTATTTTGGCTATCCTTTCTGTGTCGTGGTGTTGTTTTGGGTTCTGGCTGACAGGCTGTCAGGCAGCACTTGGAAGTCTGCACTTGGCGTGGGCATTGCCTGTCAGTCTGCCAGCTAGACCACGCCCCCTTCCATGTCAGCCGTCCTCCTCTTCTCCCAGTCTATTTGCTAGCCCAGCCTCAGCCCGTGTGTCTCCAACTCACTGAAAACAGAGTCATCCTGCATCCAAACACCGGATGAAGCCCTCCTCTTCGACAGCCACTTCCTCCTCGTCAGGTCAGACTACTCCCGCTGTAGGGCCACTCTCATGCTCAGTTTTTTCCGCTGTTTCGCCAGCTTCACTCCCCTCCGCCGCTGCAGCACTCCCAGTCACCATGACGAGTCCTCCTGCTGTTGAGAGGCTCTCCAGGTCTCCTCCTGCTACGCCCACCTCCGCGTCATCTGAGCCGGCTTCTCCGCTATCCTTTGAAGGGGCCAAAATAGCCATGAACACAGAGAGGAATGACTGCCTGCTTACTGCAACTGAGAACATCAGAGACCGGGAGGACAGGCAAGTGTTTTTTCATTCCATTCAAGTTAATTATGATAAACCTTGTCTGTCTCCCGAGGGAGAGACCCAGCTTCAGCAGTCCGCTGGGCTCTCTCCTCCAGCTGCAGATGTTAACTCTTTTTCTGTCCTCTCTGTGTCTCCCCCACCAATCCCTGAGTGTCCGTCAGTCCAGGAACAGAGCCATCGGATGGTGGAGGAGCCGGTGGCCCCGGAGGATTCTGCTCCGGAGCCAGCACGGAGCTGTTCCCCAGCTACCATGCCGGAGGAGTCTCCAGCATTGCAGCCACTGTTGGGGAACTGCAGGACTGCTACCACCATCATGCCTGGTGCAAAGGCTACCGCTGCTTAGTGGGAGCCAGACCTAGACCTCTTGGAGGCCAGGCCCAAGACATCATCGCAAAGTTCAATGGAGTCCTGGACGGCGGTGGAGCTCGAGTTCATGCAAGTTATCTCTTTTGTGTTTCTAATGTCAGTTTTGGAGAGATCTTGTCTGGCTCTAGGTGAAGAGAGTTGGGTGCAGCCCTCAGCTGCATCTGAACTCCCTTCACTGGGCTCCGCTGCTGCCGGCGACCCTAACCACATTTCTTCTCCTGTTATTCCTGAGCCTTCTCTTAGGGTCACTGGAGAGGATCCACCACTGCCAGGGGCCTCCGTAGATCCGGTTCAGCCAGCAGGCAACGTCGTAGGTCCAGCTCCCCCGCCGCGATCGTCAGGGCTCCACCTATAGATCGCCTCCTCAGCCTGGTGCTCCTGCGGGTTGGCCCGCTCACTGTGGGTGCTGCTCTGGCCCAGCCAGGGTCCACCACGGGTGCAGCTATGGCCCAGCTGGGGTCCACCATGGGTGCAGCTGTGGACTAGGCGGGTCCCACCACGGGAGCAATGAGGTCCCAGACTGGGACCACCGCGGGTGTAGCTGAGCGGGGTGTTTTTTGTTCCCTCCTGACCCATTTCCCCCTACCTCCTGCCCTGGTTTGTTATTTCTGCTGGGGGGGAGGGCAGGTTTTCTCTTTCTCTTTTTTCTTTTGATGGTGCGCTGGGTGTCTAGAATCCACCCCTTGAGAAGGGGGCTCTGTCATGATCTGGGCCAGTTTGTCCTCCTGGCTCGGTTCCATGACTCTCCTCTGTGTGTCCTGTGTTATCATCTGTGTATTGTCTAGTTTACTCTTGTCAGGTCTGGAGTTATTTTGGCTATCCTTTCTGTGTTGTGGTGTTGTTCTGGGTTCTGGCTGACAGGCTGTCAGGCAGCACTTGGAAGTCTGCACTTGGGGTTGGCGTTGCCTGTCAGTCTGCCAGCCAGACCATGCCCCCTTCCTCTCGACACTCAGCTGTTCCCTGTTTTGTGATTGCTGCCCTGCTCCCACGCTCAGGTGCTTCCAATCATCTGTTCATTCAGCTTGTGTATTTAGCCAGCTCCTTCTCTGTAACGCATTGCTGGATTATTGTTTCTGTCTCAGCCATGTTACGCCATGGCTCTCTGCTACACGTTACGTTGTGTAAAGCTGTAAGTGTTTCTCTCTTGTTGTTTTTGTAGGTCTGCACTTTGGGACTTTAATAAATTGTCTGTGGTGTAACCTGCTCGTGAATCCGTCTCTCCTCCTCCGTGCGCTGTGTAAAAGCACACGGAGATTCATGACAGTAACATCATGTCTGTACAGATTACTGAGGGCTTTCTTTCACAGCATATTTTTTTCCATGTGTCAGCACCCCCCACCCCCACCCCTGACATGTGTATTGACTTTAATTTTAATGTCAAACTATTATATTTTATTTTATTTCAGTCAGAGCCAGCTGCATTAACCGTCACTGTAACACGGTCCACTCGGCAAACTTAGGTTTACTGTTGATTCCGGAGTGTCAGAAAATGAAAAAAAATTTCTGACCTCCACCTCCATTATCAACACCTCAGCATCACACTCCATTAAGTTATTATTTTTTTATGTTGCGCTTTCCCGCAAGATTGATAATCACTGTTTGACAGAAGAGTGACAGAAGGGGCGTTTTTCTTCATTTGCATAGTCATTAGTGGGAGGAACCGAGGCGGAGTAAAGAGATCGTGCACGTGCGCTGGTTTTCACAGTAAGGTGGGATGTATAAAGAAAAGGAGCAGAGAATCGGGCGTGCGCACAGATTTATACATCTGAAAATTTCTGTGTGCACGTACTTTTCAGATTTTGTGAGTTCGCCATCTTTCAGTATAAAAGCTGCGGAATCGTTTATACATGAGACCCCAAGTCTTCCTCCAAGAAAAATGGAACCCCTCATTAGATTTATCTTTAAACTGATCTTGTCCAAGGAATTGATGAATTAAAGCTTCTGTATAAATTTGAAGTCAATCTTTTTCTTTTTTTTTTTTTGATGGTTCAGTTTGTAATTACAGCTCCTTGTGTGGCATAAGTTCACACTGCCCCTATTTGAAACAACAACATAAACAACTAGAAAAGCACTCATAGAGCGCATACCTCCGCCAAGGCTCCTTCCGTTTCTCATGGATCACCTCAAAAATGTAATGGGCTTGTGTGTAGGCGTATCGCCACTTGTGGTGAAAATTGCATCCAAGTCTGTCCATTAGTTTTGGAGTTTTGTGGCTGACACACTGTGAGAAGAGCCTTGGCTGAGGTATGCATTCCCAGATCATCCCCAAAATGTAATGGGTTCCTCTCTAGGCCAAGAACCACCTCTGGTGAAACAGACAGACAAACAGAGAAATGCCAGTAAAAGCATTACCTCCTTGGCGGAGGTAATAAACTCAAGTGTTGCTGTTGTGTCCATCTCCTCCATCTCCAAACTCCCAGGCTGCGGCCGTTGCAATTCATCGCACAACCGCGTACAACCCACAGGCCAATGGGTTATGCAAGCGTTTTCATAGATCACTGAAAGCAGCACTCAGGGGTTCACTGACGGATGCAAATTAGGTAGACAGGTTGGCGTGGGTTTTATTGGGGTTGCGCTCCACGCTAAAAGAGGATTTGGAAGCTTCCCCGGCAGAGAGGTCGTTTTTGCGCAGCCCCTATGGCTGCCCGGGGAATTTCTGCCAAATAATCCCGCGCGGGTCAGCTGGCCGTCTCAGCTTTTGCAGCGTAGCGGAAACACAGGCACGCTGCCGGGCCCGGCCCACCACTGTTTTCCGCATGCTTTTGTGCCTAAAACTTTGAAGAACGCGGAGTTCGTGTTCGTCAGACACGACGACCAGCGCCCTCCATTGCGCCTGCAGACATGTTGAAAATGGCCCTATCTGACAATGTTAAAGAATCCTTTAAAAAATTCCTGGATCCAGACGGTGATCCAGATCATCCCCAAAATTTAATCAGTTCTTCCTTGTACCATTTCCAACAACGCATGAAAGTTTCATCGAAATCCGTCCAAAACTTTATGAGTTATCAACAGGAGGATCCCCAGCGCAATACGTGCTGTACCCTGGAGGTTACAGCACGTTATTGCACAATTCTGGGTGTTCCTCCTGGCTGTCATGCGTAATTTGGATTCTGACACAGATTTGGTTTGTAAACTGTATAAATTCAGCTGTAAGATTGGAGTGGTTTTCAGTGGTCTTTATTTACTTTATTTAATTGTTTATTTACTCAGTAACTTTTTTTTTTTTTTTTTTTTCTCGGCGCCACACCAGTCGGCTGCCTTTTGCAACAGCGGCTCGATTCCGAGTCTTTTTCCCTTCCTCTCTCTTTTGATCCGTCTTTTTTTTTCACCCCACTTATATCACGGACACACAGATCGTCCTAAATGTCTCCTGAGCCGGTGGACGGAGCCACTGTTTATAGCAGGATACGATACAGCAGAGAACAGCTGCTAGCATTCAACCGCCACCCCGGTCCCATTGGAAAAACTCGACATACCGAGAGAACTGAGGCGAAAACGCCGCGGCTGCCGGGCTGGAGTAAGGCGGAGGACAAAAAATATAAGGTACAGACCCTCCCTTCCATCTGTTGTCATGGGAAATGTACGGTCGATACTGGGAAAGTTAGATGAGCTAGCGGCTATCTCCCGTTATGATAGCACATACCGGGAGTGCTCTCTCCTTTTGTTTACTGAGACGTGGCTAACTGAACTAGCAGCAGATGCTAACATTGAGCTGGAGGGTTTTCACATGATACGAGCTGACCGAACACCAGACAGTGGCAAGGCTAGGGGCGGTGGAGTGATAATGTATGTTAACAACAACTGGTGCAGACCGGGACATATCACTGTTAAACAACGACACTGCAGCAAAGACATTGAGTTGCTAGCTGTTAGCATGAGGCCTACATATCTCCCGAGAGAACACTCACACGTGATCTGCATTGTTGTTTATGCAAATCCGACGGCGAACGCTGGGACAGCACGTGACGTCATCCATTCAGTAACCAGCAGGCTACAGACAGAACACCCAGATGCTCTTCTCCTCATCTCAGGCGATTTCAACCATGTTTCACTGTCTCCCATTCTACCCACGTTCACCCAGTATGTCACATGCCACACTAGAGACAATAAAACACTGGATTTATTCTACGCAAACACTAAGGAGGCGTACACCTCATCACAACTCCCCCCACTCGGGAGATCGGATCACAACTTGGTTCATCTCCGGCCGGTGTACAAACCCCTAGTGCACAGACAACCTCCGGCCATGCACACTGTGGAGTTATGGTCTGAGGAGACAATGGACACCCTAAAGGGCTGTTTTGAAGCCACCGCCTGGAAGCAGCTCTGCGATCCACATGGTGAGGACATCGATGGCCTCATTCACACCTTCACGGGCTACCTCAGCTTCTGTGTGGACAAATCCGTTCCCACCAAGACCATACGGCGTCACTCAAACAACAAACCCTGGATCAACCCTGAGATAAAAACACTTCTGAGAGAGAAGAAGAGGATCTTCAGGTCAGGGAACAGGGAGATGCTGAAGTCCGTACAGAGGGAGCTGAGGAGAAAGATCAGAGAAGGCAAGGACAGCTTCAGGAAGAAGATGGAGGACAAGCTGCAACAGAGCGACATCAGCGGGGTCTGGAGAAACCTCAAAACCATCTCGGGGCTCCAGAATACCTCCCCCCAGGCCACAGGGGGCAGGGAGTGGGCGAACAACCTGAATCTGTTTTTCAATAGATTTGACCAACCGCCCTCCCCCCTGAATGCACAACAACCACTGCTGCCTCTAAAGAAATCAAGTCCTGCTGCCCACTCCCCACTCCACCAACACCCCCCCACTCCCAACACACAGCCCCCCATCCTGACCCTGACCAGGACCCAGGTGAGGACGGAGCTGAGGAAGATCAAGGCGAGGAAGGCGCCGGGACCGGACGGCATCAGCGCAAAGCTCCTCAAGTCCTGTGCAGACCAGCTGTGTGGGATTGTGACGTATATCTTCAACATGAGCCTGAAACTGGGGAGGGTACCACAGCTGTGGAAAACATCTTGTGTGGTACCTGTACCAAAAACTTCCCACCCCAAAGACCTGAACAGCTACAGACCAGTGGCCTTGACGTCCCACTTGATGAAGACCCTGGAGAGACTGCTCCTTGCTCACCTCCGCCCCCTGGTGGAACCAGCGATGGATCCACTCCAGTTCGCCTACCAGCATGGCATTGGGGTGGAGGATGCGGTGATCTTCCTCCTTCACTGTTCTCTGTCCCACCTGGAGAAGCCCGGGAATATGGTGAGGATCATGTTCTTTGACTTCTCCAGTGCTTTCAACACCATCCAACCGATGATCCTGAAGGACAAGCTGCTGCGCGCAGGGGTGGACCAGCACCTGTCATCATGGATCCTGGACTACCTCACGACCCGGCCTCAGTTTGTGAGAACCCGGGACTGTGTGTCCGACACGATCATCAGTAGCACGGGGGCCCCCCAGGGAACGGTGCTGGCTCCCTTCCTGTTCACTCTTTATACTGCGGACTTCTCACACAACACAACACACTGCCATCTACAGAAGTTCTCTGATGACTCTGCGATCGTTGGCCTCATCTCCAATGGAGATGAAGCTGAGTACAGAGGGCTTATCCAGGACTTCGTGGACTGGTGCCATCGGAACTGCCTCCAGATCAACGCGAGGAAAACTAAGGAGCTGGTGGTGGACTGCCGCAGGCATGGGCAGCCCCTCACAGTACCAGTAAATATACAGGGAACAGACATCGAGATGGTGACATCCTATAAGTACCTGGGTATTCATCTGAACAATAAACTAGACTGGTCACACAATACTGATGCACTCTACAAGAAGGGACAGCGCAGGCTGTTCCTGCTGAGGAGACTCAGGTCTTTTGGTGTACAAGGGGCGCTGCTGAAGTCATTCTATGACACGGTGGTGGCATCAGCCATCACTTTTGGAGTGGTCTGCTGGGGCAGTGGCATTACTGCAGCCGATAGGAAGAGACTGAACAAACTGATTAAGAAAGCTAGCTCTGTCCTGGGGCAGCGCCTTGAGCCGATGGAGGAGATAGGAGAGAGAAGGACGGTGGCTAAACTGTCATCTCTGCTGGAGTCCGAGTTCCACCCTATGCAGGACATACTGAATGCACTGAGGAGCTCATTTAGCAGCAGACTACATCATCCCAGGTGCACAACAGAGAGGTTTCGTAGGTCCTTCCTACCAACGGCTGTCAGACTGTACAACCTAAGCAGGGCTGCTCGCAGAGATAGCAAAAAGACGTAACAAACTAATAGTTTTTTGAATGCAAAAGATGCAATAGACTTACACAATGGTCCCCTCCGGCATACAACTAGGAACTTACCGGTCGCTATGGAGGGTGAGAATATGTATGGGCACATAATCATACCATGTAGGATAACTAAGTAGACGGTTATGCTGTTTCATTCCATCTAGCAACAATGCTCTGCACTGTGTGTTTATATATTTACATATTTATTCCATCTAGCTACAATGCTCAGCACTGGGTGTGTTTATATATTTATATATCTACATATTATTCCATCTAGCTACATTGCTCCGCACTGTGTGTGTTTATATACTTGCATATTTATTCCACCTAGCTGCAATGCTCCGTACTGTGGGTGTTTATATATTTACATATTTATTCCATCTAGCTACAATGCTCTGCACTGTGTGTTCATATATTCATATATTTATTCCATCCAGCTACAATGCTCTGCACTGTGTGTCTGTGTGTGTGTGTATATATATATATTTTATAGTAATATGTACATATGTATATTAGCTGCTCTTGCTTGCTTGTTTTTTTTTTTTTGTTTGGTTTTTTTTGTTTTGTTTGTTTGTTTGTTTGTTTTTTCTTGCCTTCTGATTGTTGCTCTGAGTGTTGCTATCCCTGTGCTGTTGCAATCCTGGAATTTCCCCGTTGTGGGACTAATAAAGGCTTATCTTATCTTATCTTATCTTAACTGTCATGATCCGGGCCAGTTTGTCCTCCTGGCTCGGTTCCATGACTCTCTTCTGTGTGTCCTATGTTATCATCTGTGTATTGTCTAGTTTACTCTTGTCAGGTCTGGTGTTATTTTGGCTATCCTTTCTGTGTCGTGGTGTTGTTTTGGGTTCTGGCTGACAGGCTGTCAGGCAGCACTTGGAAGTCTGCACTTGGCGTGGGCATTGCCTGTCAGTCTGCCAGCTAGACCACGCCCCCTTCCATGTCAGCCGTCCTCCTCTTCTCCCAGTCTATTTGCTAGCCCAGCCTCAGCCCGTGTGTCTCCAACTCACTGAAAACAGAGTCATCCTGCATCCAAACACCGGATGAAGCCCTCCTCTTCGACAGCCACTTCCTCCTCGTCAGGTCAGACTACTCCCGCTGTAGGGCCACTCTCATGCTCAGTTTTTTCCGCTGTTTCGCCAGCTTCACTCCCCTCCGCCGCTGCAGCACTCCCAGTCACCATGACGAGTCCTCCTGCTGTTGAGAGGCTCTCCAGGTCTCCTCCTGCTACGCCCACCTCCGCGTCATCTGAGCCGGCTTCTCCGCTATCCTTTGAAGGGGCCAAAATAGCCATGAACACAGAGAGGAATGACTGCCTGCTTACTGCAACTGAGAACATCAGAGACCGGGAGGACAGGCAAGTGTTTTTTCATTCCATTCAAGTTAATTATGATAAACCTTGTCTGTCTCCCGAGGGAGAGACCCAGCTTCAGCAGTCCGCTGGGCTCTCTCCTCCAGCTGCAGATGTTAACTCTTTTTCTGTCCTCTCTGTGTCTCCCCCACCAATCCCTGAGTGTCCGTCAGTCCAGGAACAGAGCCATCGGATGGTGGAGGAGCCGGTGGCCCCGGAGGATTCTGCTCCGGAGCCAGCACGGAGCTGTTCCCCAGCTACCATGCCGGAGGAGTCTCCAGCATTGCAGCCACTGTTGGGGAACTGCAGGACTGCTACCACCATCATGCCTGGTGCAAAGGCTACCGCTGCTTAGTGGGAGCCAGACCTAGACCTCTTGGAGGCCAGGCCCAAGACATCATCGCAAAGTTCAATGGAGTCCTGGACGGCGGTGGAGCTCGAGTTCATGCAAGTTATCTCTTTTGTGTTTCTAATGTCAGTTTTGGAGAGATCTTGTCTGGCTCTAGGTGAAGAGAGTTGGGTGCAGCCCTCAGCTGCATCTGAACTCCCTTCACTGGGCTCCGCTGCTGCCGGCGACCCTAACCACATTTCTTCTCCTGTTATTCCTGAGCCTTCTCTTAGGGTCACTGGAGAGGATCCACCACTGCCAGGGGCCTCCGTAGATCCGGTTCAGCCAGCAGGCAACGTCGTAGGTCCAGCTCCCCCGCCGCGATCGTCAGGGCTCCACCTATAGATCGCCTCCTCAGCCTGGTGCTCCTGCGGGTTGGCCCGCTCACTGTGGGTGCTGCTCTGGCCCAGCCAGGGTCCACCACGGGTGCAGCTATGGCCCAGCTGGGGTCCACCATGGGTGCAGCTGTGGACTAGGCGGGTCCCACCACGGGAGCAATGAGGTCCCAGACTGGGACCACCGCGGGTGTAGCTGAGCGGGGTGTTTTTTGTTCCCTCCTGACCCATTTCCCCCTACCTCCTGCCCTGGTTTGTTATTTCTGCTGGGGGGGAGGGCAGGTTTTCTCTTTCTCTTTTTTCTTTTGATGGTGCGCTGGGTGTCTAGAATCCACCCCTTGAGAAGGGGGCTCTGTCATGATCTGGGCCAGTTTGTCCTCCTGGCTCGGTTCCATGACTCTCCTCTGTGTGTCCTGTGTTATCATCTGTGTATTGTCTAGTTTACTCTTGTCAGGTCTGGAGTTATTTTGGCTATCCTTTCTGTGTTGTGGTGTTGTTCTGGGTTCTGGCTGACAGGCTGTCAGGCAGCACTTGGAAGTCTGCACTTGGGGTTGGCGTTGCCTGTCAGTCTGCCAGCCAGACCATGCCCCCTTCCTCTCGACACTCAGCTGTTCCCTGTTTTGTGATTGCTGCCCTGCTCCCACGCTCAGGTGCTTCCAATCATCTGTTCATTCAGCTTGTGTATTTAGCCAGCTCCTTCTCTGTAACGCATTGCTGGATTATTGTTTCTGTCTCAGCCATGTTACGCCATGGCTCTCTGCTACACGTTACGTTGTGTAAAGCTGTAAGTGTTTCTCTCTTGTTGTTTTTGTAGGTCTGCACTTTGGGACTTTAATAAATTGTCTGTGGTGTAACCTGCTCGTGAATCCGTCTCTCCTCCTCCGTGCGCTGTGTAAAAGCACACGGAGATTCATGACAGTAACATCATGTCTGTACAGATTACTGAGGGCTTTCTTTCACAGCATATTTTTTTCCATGTGTCAGCACCCCCCACCCCCACCCCTGACATGTGTATTGACTTTAATTTTAATGTCAAACTATTATATTTTATTTTATTTCAGTCAGAGCCAGCTGCATTAACCGTCACTGTAACACGGTCCACTCGGCAAACTTAGGTTTACTGTTGATTCCGGAGTGTCAGAAAATGAAAAAAAATTTCTGACCTCCACCTCCATTATCAACACCTCAGCATCACACTCCATTAAGTTATTATTTTTTTATGTTGCGCTTTCCCGCAAGATTGATAATCACTGTTTGACAGAAGAGTGACAGAAGGGGCGTTTTTCTTCATTTGCATAGTCATTAGTGGGAGGAACCGAGGCGGAGTAAAGAGATCGTGCACGTGCGCTGGTTTTCACAGTAAGGTGGGATGTATAAAGAAAAGGAGCAGAGAATCGGGCGTGCGCACAGATTTATACATCTGAAAATTTCTGTGTGCACGTACTTTTCAGATTTTGTGAGTTCGCCATCTTTCAGTATAAAAGCTGCGGAATCGTTTATACATGAGACCCCAAGTCTTCCTCCAAGAAAAATGGAACCCCTCATTAGATTTATCTTTAAACTGATCTTGTCCAAGGAATTGATGAATTAAAGCTTCTGTATAAATTTGAAGTCAATCTTTTTCTTTTTTTTTTTTTGATGGTTCAGTTTGTAATTACAGCTCCTTGTGTGGCATAAGTTCACACTGCCCCTATTTGAAACAACAACATAAACAACTAGAAAAGCACTCATAGAGCGCATACCTCCGCCAAGGCTCCTTCCGTTTCTCATGGATCACCTCAAAAATGTAATGGGCTTGTGTGTAGGCGTATCGCCACTTGTGGTGAAAATTGCATCCAAGTCTGTCCATTAGTTTTGGAGTTTTGTGGCTGACACACTGTGAGAAGAGCCTTGGCTGAGGTATGCATTCCCAGATCATCCCCAAAATGTAATGGGTTCCTCTCTAGGCCAAGAACCACCTCTGGTGAAACAGACAGACAAACAGAGAAATGCCAGTAAAAGCATTACCTCCTTGGCGGAGGTAATAAACTCAAGTGTTGCTGTTGTGTCCATCTCCTCCATCTCCAAACTCCCAGGCTGCGGCCGTTGCAATTCATCGCACAACCGCGTACAACCCACAGGCCAATGGGTTATGCAAGCGTTTTCATAGATCACTGAAAGCAGCACTCAGGGGTTCACTGACGGATGCAAATTAGGTAGACAGGTTGGCGTGGGTTTTATTGGGGTTGCGCTCCACGCTAAAAGAGGATTTGGAAGCTTCCCCGGCAGAGAGGTCGTTTTTGCGCAGCCCCTATGGCTGCCCGGGGAATTTCTGCCAAATAATCCCGCGCGGGTCAGCTGGCCGTCTCAGCTTTTGCAGCGTAGCGGAAACACAGGCACGCTGCCGGGCCCGGCCCACCACTGTTTTCCGCATGCTTTTGTGCCTAAAACTTTGAAGAACGCGGAGTTCGTGTTCGTCAGACACGACGACCAGCGCCCTCCATTGCGCCTGCAGACATGTTGAAAATGGCCCTATCTGACAATGTTAAAGAATCCTTTAAAAAATTCCTGGATCCAGACGGTGATCCAGATCATCCCCAAAATTTAATCAGTTCTTCCTTGTACCATTTCCAACAACGCATGAAAGTTTCATCGAAATCCGTCCAAAACTTTATGAGTTATCAACAGGAGGATCCCCAGCGCAATACGTGCTGTACCCTGGAGGTTACAGCACGTTATTGCACAATTCTGGGTGTTCCTCCTGGCTGTCATGCGTAATTTGGATTCTGACACAGATTTGGTTTGTAAACTGTATAAATTCAGCTGTAAGATTGGAGTGGTTTTCAGTGGTCTTTATTTACTTTATTTAATTGTTTATTTACTCAGTAACTTTTTTTTTTTTTTTTTTTCTCGGCGCCACACCAGTCGGCTGCCTTTTGCAACAGCGGCTCGATTCCGAGTCTTTTTCCCTTCCTCTCTCTTTTGATCCGTCTTTTTTTTTCACCCCACTTATATCACGGACACACAGATCGTCCTAAATGTCTCCTGAGCCGGTGGACGGAGCCACTGTTTATAGCAGGATACGATACAGCAGAGAACAGCTGCTAGCATTCAACCGCCACCCGGTCCCATTGGAAAAACTCGACATACCGAGAGAACTGAGGCGAAAACGCCGCGGCTGCCGGGCTGGAGTAAGGCGGAGGACAAAAAATATAAGGTACAGACCCTCCCTTCCATCTGTTGTCATGGGAAATGTACGGTCGATACTGGGAAAGTTAGATGAGCTAGCGGCTATCTCCCGTTATGATAGCACATACCGGGAGTGCTCTCTCCTTTTGTTTACTGAGACGTGGCTAACTGAACTAGCAGCAGATGCTAACATTGAGCTGGAGGGTTTTCACATGATACGAGCTGACCGAACACCAGACAGTGGCAAGGCTAGGGGCGGTGGAGTGATAATGTATGTTAACAACAACTGGTGCAGACCGGGACATATCACTGTTAAACAACGACACTGCAGCAAAGACATTGAGTTGCTAGCTGTTAGCATGAGGCCTACATATCTCCCGAGAGAACACTCACACGTGATCTGCATTGTTGTTTATGCAAATCCGACGGCGAACGCTGGGACAGCACGTGACGTCATCCATTCAGTAACCAGCAGGCTACAGACAGAACACCCAGATGCTCTTCTCCTCATCTCAGGCGATTTCAACCATGTTTCACTGTCTCCCATTCTACCCACGTTCACCCAGTATGTCACATGCCACACTAGAGACAATAAAACACTGGATTTATTCTACGCAAACACTAAGGAGGCGTACACCTCATCACAACTCCCCCCACTCGGGAGATCGGATCACAACTTGGTTCATCTCCGGCCGGTGTACAAACCCCTAGTGCACAGACAACCTCCGGCCATGCACACTGTGGAGTTATGGTCTGAGGAGACAATGGACACCCTAAAGGGCTGTTTTGAAGCCACCGCCTGGAAGCAGCTCTGCGATCCACATGGTGAGGACATCGATGGCCTCATTCACACCTTCACGGGCTACCTCAGCTTCTGTGTGGACAAATCCGTTCCCACCAAGACCATACGGCGTCACTCAAACAACAAACCCTGGATCAACCCTGAGATAAAAACACTTCTGAGAGAGAAGAAGAGGATCTTCAGGTCAGGGAACAGGGAGATGCTGAAGTCCGTACAGAGGGAGCTGAGGAGAAAGATCAGAGAAGGCAAGGACAGCTTCAGGAAGAAGATGGAGGACAAGCTGCAACAGAGCGACATCAGCGGGGTCTGGAGAAACCTCAAAACCATCTCGGGGCTCCAGAATACCTCCCCCCAGGCCACAGGGGGCAGGGAGTGGGCGAACAACCTGAATCTGTTTTTCAATAGATTTGACCAACCGCCCTCCCCCCTGACTGCACAACAACCACTGCTGCCTCTAAAGAAATCAAGTCCTGCTGCCCACTCCCCACTCCACCAACACCCCCCCACTCCCACCACACAGCCCCCCATCCTGACCCTGACCAGGACCCAGGTGAGGACGGAGCTGAGGAAGATCAAGGCGAGGAAGGCGCCGGGACCGGACGGCATCAGCGCAAAGCTCCTCAAGTCCTGTGCAGACCAGCTGTGTGGGATTGTGACGTATATCTTCAACATGAGCCTGAAACTGGGGAGGGTACCACAGCTGTGGAAAACATCTTGTGTGGTACCTGTACCAAAAACTTCCCACCCCAAAGACCTGAACAGCTACAGACCAGTGGCCTTGACGTCCCACTTGATGAAGACCCTGGAGAGACTGCTCCTTGCTCACCTCCGCCCCCTGGTGGAACCAGCGATGGATCCACTCCAGTTCGCCTACCAGCATGGCATTGGGGTGGAGGATGCGGTGATCTTCCTCCTTCACTGTTCTCTGTCCCACCTGGAGAAGCCCGGGAATATGGTGAGGATCATGTTCTTTGACTTCTCCAGTGCTTTCAACACCATCCAACCGATGATCCTGAAGGACAAGCTGCTGCGCGCAGGGGTGGACCAGCACCTGTCATCATGGATCCTGGACTACCTCACGAACCGGCCTCAGTTTGTGAGAACCCGGGACTGTGTGTCCGACACGATCATCAGTAGCACGGGGGCCCCCCAGGGAACGGTGCTGGCTCCCTTCCTGTTCACTCTTTATACTGCGGACTTCTCACACAACACAACACACTGCCATCTACAGAAGTTCTCTGATGACTCTGCGATCGTTGGCCTCATCTCCAATGGAGATGAAGCTGAGTACAGAGGGCTTATCCAGGACTTCGTGGACTGGTGCCATCGGAACTGCCTCCAGATCAACGCGAGGAAAACTAAGGAGCTGGTGGTGGACTGCCGCAGGCATGGGCAGCCCCTCACAGTACCAGTTAATATACATGGAACAGACTTCGAGATGGTGACATCCTATAAGTACCTGGGTATTCATCTGAACAATAAACTAGACTGGTCACACAATACTGATGCACTCTACAAGAAGGGACAGCGCAGGCTGTTCCTGCTGAGGAGACTCAGGTCTTTTGGTGTACAAGGGGCGCTGCTGAAGTCATTCTATGACACGGTGGTGGCATCAGCCATCACTTTTGGAGTGGTCTGCTGGGGCAGTGGCATTACTGCAGCCGATAGGAAGAGACTGAACAAACTGATTAAGAAAGCTAGCTCTGTCCTGGGGCAGCGCCTTGAGCCGATGGAGGAGATAGGAGAGAGAAGGACGGTGGCTAAACTGTCATCTCTGCTGGAGTCCGAGTTCCACCCTATGCAGGACATACTGAATGCACTGAGGAGCTCATTTAGCAGCAGACTACATCATCCCAGGTGCACAACCGAGAGGTTTCGTAGGTCCTTCCTACCAACGGCTGTCAGACTGTACAACCTAAGCAGGGCTGCTCGCAGAGATAGCAAAAAGACGTAACAAACTAATAGTTTTTTGAATGCAAAAGATGCAATAGACTTACACAATGGTCCCCTCCGGCATACAACTAGGAACTTACCGGTCGCTATGGAGGGTGAGAATATGTATGGGCACATAATCATACCATGTAGGATAACTAAGTAGACGGTTATGCTGTTTCATTCCATCTAGCAACAATGCTCTGCACTGTGTGTTTATATATTTACATATTTATTCCATCTAGCTACAATGCTCAGCACTGGGTGTGTTTATATATTTATATATCTACATATTATTCCATCTAGCTACATTGCTCCGCACTGTGTGTGTTTATATACTTGCATATTTATTCCACCTAGCTGCAATGCTCCGTACTGTGGGTGTTTATATATTTACATATTTATTCCATCTAGCTACAATGCTCTGCACTGTGTGTTCATATATTCATATATTTATTCCATCCAGCTACAATGCTCTGCACTGTGTGTCTGTGTGTGTGTGTATATATATATATTTTATAGTAATATGTACATATGTATATTAGCTGCTCTTGCTTGCTTGTTTTTTTTTTTTGTTTGGTTTTTTTTGTTTTGTTTGTTTGTTTGTTTGTTTTTTCTTGCCTTCTGATTGTTGCTCTGAGTGTTGCTATCCCTGTGCTGTTGCAATCCTGGAATTTCCCCGTTGTGGGACTAATAAAGGCTTATCTTATCTTATCTTATCTTAACTGTCATGATCCGGGCCAGTTTGTCCTCCTGGCTCGGTTCCATGACTCTCTTCTGTGTGTCCTATGTTATCATCTGTGTATTGTCTAGTTTACTCTTGTCAGGTCTGGTGTTATTTTGGCTATCCTTTCTGTGTCGTGGTGTTGTTTTGGGTTCTGGCTGACAGGCTGTCAGGCAGCACTTGGAAGTCTGCACTTGGCGTGGGCATTGCCTGTCAGTCTGCCAGCTAGACCACGCCCCCTTCCATGTCAGCCGTCCTCCTCTTCTCCCAGTCTATTTGCTAGCCCAGCCTCAGCCCGTGTGTCTCCAACTCACTGAAAACAGAGTCATCCTGCATCCAAACACCGGATGAAGCCCTCCTCTTCGACAGCCACTTCCTCCTCGTCAGGTCAGACTACTCCCGCTGTAGGGCCACTCTCATGCTCAGTTTTTTCCGCTGTTTCGCCAGCTTCACTCCCCTCCGCCGCTGCAGCACTCCCAGTCACCATGACGAGTCCTCCTGCTGTTGAGAGGCTCTCCAGGTCTCCTCCTGCTACGCCCACCTCCGCGTCATCTGAGCCGGCTTCTCCGCTATCCTTTGAAGGGGCCAAAATAGCCATGAACACAGAGAGGAATGACTGCCTGCTTACTGCAACTGAGAACATCAGAGACCGGGAGGACAGGCAAGTGTTTTTTCATTCCATTCAAGTTAATTATGATAAACCTTGTCTGTCTCCCGAGGGAGAGACCCAGCTTCAGCAGTCCGCTGGGCTCTCTCCTCCAGCTGCAGATGTTAACTCTTTTTCTGTCCTCTCTGTGTCTCCCCCACCAATCCCTGAGTGTCCGTCAGTCCAGGAACAGAGCCATCGGATGGTGGAGGAGCCGGTGGCCCCGGAGGATTCTGCTCCGGAGCCAGCACGGAGCTGTTCCCCAGCTACCATGCCGGAGGAGTCTCCAGCATTGCAGCCACTGTTGGGGAACTGCAGGACTGCTACCACCATCATGCCTGGTGCAAAGGCTACCGCTGCTTAGTGGGAGCCAGACCTAGACCTCTTGGAGGCCAGGCCCAAGACATCATCGCAAAGTTCAATGGAGTCCTGGACGGCGGTGGAGCTCGAGTTCATGCAAGTTATCTCTTTTGTGTTTCTAATGTCAGTTTTGGAGAGATCTTGTCTGGCTCTAGGTGAAGAGAGTTGGGTGCAGCCCTCAGCTGCATCTGAACTCCCTTCACTGGGCTCCGCTGCTGCCGGCGACCCTAACCACATTTCTTCTCCTGTTATTCCTGAGCCTTCTCTTAGGGTCACTGGAGAGGATCCACCACTGCCAGGGGCCTCCGTAGATCCGGTTCAGCCAGCAGGCAACGTCGTAGGTCCAGCTCCCCCGCCGCGATCGTCAGGGCTCCACCTATAGATCGCCTCCTCAGCCTGGTGCTCCTGCGGGTTGGCCCGCTCACTGTGGGTGCTGCTCTGGCCCAGCCAGGGTCCACCACGGGTGCAGCTATGGCCCAGCTGGGGTCCACCATGGGTGCAGCTGTGGACTAGGCGGGTCCCACCACGGGAGCAATGAGGTCCCAGACTGGGACCACCGCGGGTGTAGCTGAGCGGGGTGTTTTTTGTTCCCTCCTGACCCATTTCCCCCTACCTCCTGCCCTGGTTTGTTATTTCTGCTGGGGGGGAGGGCAGGTTTTCTCTTTCTCTTTTTTCTTTTGATGGTGCGCTGGGTGTCTAGAATCCACCCCTTGAGAAGGGGGCTCTGTCATGATCTGGGCCAGTTTGTCCTCCTGGCTCGGTTCCATGACTCTCCTCTGTGTGTCCTGTGTTATCATCTGTGTATTGTCTAGTTTACTCTTGTCAGGTCTGGAGTTATTTTGGCTATCCTTTCTGTGTTGTGGTGTTGTTCTGGGTTCTGGCTGACAGGCTGTCAGGCAGCACTTGGAAGTCTGCACTTGGGGTTGGCGTTGCCTGTCAGTCTGCCAGCCAGACCATGCCCCCTTCCTCTCGACACTCAGCTGTTCCCTGTTTTGTGATTGCTGCCCTGCTCCCACGCTCAGGTGCTTCCAATCATCTGTTCATTCAGCTTGTGTATTTAGCCAGCTCCTTCTCTGTAACGCATTGCTGGATTATTGTTTCTGTCTCAGCCATGTTACGCCATGGCTCTCTGCTACACGTTACGTTGTGTAAAGCTGTAAGTGTTTCTCTCTTGTTGTTTTTGTAGGTCTGCACTTTGGGACTTTAATAAATTGTCTGTGGTGTAACCTGCTCGTGAATCCGTCTCTCCTCCTCCGTGCGCTGTGTAAAAGCACACGGAGATTCATGACAGTAACATCATGTCTGTACAGATTACTGAGGGCTTTCTTTCACAGCATATTTTTTTCCATGTGTCAGCACCCCCCACCCCCACCCCTGACATGTGTATTGACTTTAATTTTAATGTCAAACTATTATATTTTATTTTATTTCAGTCAGAGCCAGCTGCATTAACCGTCACTGTAACACGGTCCACTCGGCAAACTTAGGTTTACTGTTGATTCCGGAGTGTCAGAAAATGAAAAAAAATTTCTGACCTCCACCTCCATTATCAACACCTCAGCATCACACTCCATTAAGTTATTATTTTTTTATGTTGCGCTTTCCCGCAAGATTGATAATCACTGTTTGACAGAAGAGTGACAGAAGGGGCGTTTTTCTTCATTTGCATAGTCATTAGTGGGAGGAACCGAGGCGGAGTAAAGAGATCGTGCACGTGCGCTGGTTTTCACAGTAAGGTGGGATGTATAAAGAAAAGGAGCAGAGAATCGGGCGTGCGCACAGATTTATACATCTGAAAATTTCTGTGTGCACGTACTTTTCAGATTTTGTGAGTTCGCCATCTTTCAGTATAAAAGCTGCGGAATCGTTTATACATGAGACCCCAAGTCTTCCTCCAAGAAAAATGGAACCCCTCATTAGATTTATCTTTAAACTGATCTTGTCCAAGGAATTGATGAATTAAAGCTTCTGTATAAATTTGAAGTCAATCTTTTTCTTTTTTTTTTTTTGATGGTTCAGTTTGTAATTACAGCTCCTTGTGTGGCATAAGTTCACACTGCCCCTATTTGAAACAACAACATAAACAACTAGAAAAGCACTCATAGAGCGCATACCTCCGCCAAGGCTCCTTCCGTTTCTCATGGATCACCTCAAAAATGTAATGGGCTTGTGTGTAGGCGTATCGCCACTTGTGGTGAAAATTGCATCCAAGTCTGTCCATTAGTTTTGGAGTTTTGTGGCTGACACACTGTGAGAAGAGCCTTGGCTGAGGTATGCATTCCCAGATCATCCCCAAAATGTAATGGGTTCCTCTCTAGGCCAAGAACCACCTCTGGTGAAACAGACAGACAAACAGACAAATGCCAGTAAAAGCATTACCTCCTTGGCGGAGGTAATAAACTCAAGTGTTGCTGTTGTGTCCATCTCCTCCATCTCCAAACTCCCAGGCTGCGGCCGTTGCAATTCATCGCACAACCGCGTACAACCCACAGGCCAATGGGTTATGCAAGCGTTTTCATAGATCACTGAAAGCAGCACTCAGGGGTTCACTGACGGATGCAAATTAGGTAGACAGGTTGGCGTGGGTTTTATTGGGGTTGCGCTCCACGCTAAAAGAGGATTTGGAAGCTTCCCCGGCAGAGAGGTCGTTTTTGCGCAGCCCCTATGGCTGCCCGGGGAATTTCTGCCAAATAATCCCGCGCGGGTCAGCTGGCCGTCTCAGCTTTTGCAGCGTAGCGGAAACACAGGCACGCTGCCGGGCCCGGCCCACCACTGTTTTCCGCATGCTTTTGTGCCTAAAACTTTGAAGAACGCGGAGTTCGTGTTCGTCAGACACGACGACCAGCGCCCTCCATTGCGCCTGCAGACATGTTGAAAATGGCCCTATCTGACAATGTTAAAGAATCCTTTAAAAAATTCCTGGATCCAGACGGTGATCCAGATCATCCCCAAAATTTAATCAGTTCTTCCTTGTACCATTTCCAACAACGCATGAAAGTTTCATCGAAATCCGTCCAAAACTTTATGAGTTATCTTGCTAACCAACAGACAGACAGACAGACAGACAAACACGGGCAAAAACATTACCTCCTGCGGCCTGGAGGAGGTAATCATATCAATAAAAGTATTTCAAACCACAATTGTCCATCCCAGAGTTCAGCAATGTCTCCAATGGTGTTCTGAGAAATATTTCCTGGAAAATCAGAATCTTGAGAACAGAAATATTTAATTTATTGTCCACAATTCAAAACTTCAACAGCAGAGAGAGAAAAAAATATTCTTGTGTTGTCCACAAGAGGGCAGTGTAAGACTGTTTGAGTTTACTAGTAGTAGATTAGTTTATTTGACAGGGACAGTGCAATAAACATAGACAATTAATCAAAGACAATCAATCTGATGTGTTGCACATAGAGTGTATAGCTATTAGCTAATTTGCAACTCTTGTCCCTGGATGGGCTTTAGAAAAAAGAATCAAGATAAAAAATATACACAATAACCACATACATCAATGCAGAAAAATTATAAATACACAATTATAAATATTATAAATATTATAAATACACAAATATAACAGCCTGACTCACATTTAACATAAATATTATAAATATTATAAATACACAAATATAACAGCCTGACTCACATTTAACACATATAACATAACTCACATTTGCCTATTTCAGGCCTTCCTCCCTCCGTCACTCACTATAAACAAACACATTTATTCCTTCCCTTCATTCACTCTCACTTTGCAGACAATTAATTCATACATGAGTACATTCTTGTTTATTTTTCAGCCAGTTTTTAACATTTTTAGTGAATGTTTTAAAGTCCGTTATTATTTTAATTTCATTTGGCATTGTGTTCCAGATGTGACTGCCCTTTATAGAGAAAGCTGTTTGTCCAAATGTGGTTCTGCGGTGGAATATTTTACAGTTATTGTTAACAGAACTCCTGGTGGCTCTGCTGCTGTCCTGTCTTTGGACAAAACCAGCAAGTGGCTCGGGTGCTGATTTATGAAAACATTTGAACGTTAATTTCAGAAGACAGAGGTCAATGAAGCTCTCAAAACTCAATAGGTTGTATTTTTTTAAAACATTACAGTGATGCCACCTAATGGGCTTTTTGTCCAAGATTTTTAGGGTTTGATTATATAATGAACCTATATGTCTTATTGTGGAAGGGGCTGCTTGAGCCCAGACTGTCAAACAGTATGATATATGAGAAAAAACCATAGAATGCATATACAGTGCAGCTGCTTCGTAAGGTATGTAATATCTAATTAATTTAAAGCAGTTCAGATTTTTTTTTACTGTTTTTGAAATTTTCTTTATATGAAGATTAAATTTGAGTTGAGGATCTAGTACAATGCCAAGGTATTTGAATTCTGTAACTAAACTGATGTCATGATCATGTATATTAACTTTAAAATGTTGCAGGTTACATTTTTTGATTGAAAAGCACATTGAGACTGTTTTCTGAAGGTTCAGCAATAGATGGTTCTTGAGGAGCCACTCTTGGACATCAACCATACTTGTAGACAGTACATCTGCAGCCTGTGCTGGAGTCTTGGCAGCTGTGTAAATAACTGCATCGTCTGCATAAAGTTGGCATGTTGCAGCTGAGCAGTGTAACGGCAGGTCATTAATAAAAATGCTGAAAAGTAAAGGACCAAGAATGGACCCTTGTGGGATACCCATGCGGTTGTTTAAAAATGAGGATTTATCCTGGTGAACTTTTACACACTGTTCTCTATTCTGGAGATAAGATGCAAACCATTCTAATGTATTTGGGGAGAAGTTAAAAGATACCATTTTGGATAAAAGCAAACTGTGGTTTACAGTATCGAAAGCCTTTTTGAGATCTAGAAAAACAGCTCCTACCACATTACCCCTGTCCAAGGACTGTTTGACGTTTTCAATAAGGCAACAATTTGCTGTTTCTGTTGAGTATCCTGGTCTAAAACCAAATTGATGTGGATGAAGAAGTTGATTGTCTTGTAAGTAGTCTATCAGCTGTGTAGCTACAACTTTTTCAAGAACCTTAGATAGGACTGGTAAGATAGAGATTGGGCGGTAATTGCATATATCGTCTTTACTGCCTGATTTATGAACTGGTATGACGACAGCTTTTTTCCAGCCAGATGGAAATGTACTAGACCTAATGGAGAGATTAATGAGATGAGTCAGTGGTTTGATTAATATTTTGCTGTGCATTTTGAGAAAGGAGGTGCTCATATTGTAGATATCATTAGTTTTTGAGTTTGACAGTGTTTTAACAATACCAGCAATTAACTTCTCATTTACCTCATCGATGTGAAAAGTATCTGTTGGAAGTATGGAATTTGTGTTGTTGAGCACATTTGGCAGCACAAAAATTTTTGTTAAGTCTTCCACAGAGCCCACAAAGTGTGAATTAAATTCATTTGCCAAAGTAGCCTTGTCACTGACGGTCTTGCCATTGATTCTAAGTTCCTTTACCCCCTTCTGATCGTTTTTTTTTATTAGTTAAGTTATTTAAATGCCTCCATAGGGAACTGTTGTTACCCTTTGCATGATCTATCAGTTTATTGTAATAAGATATTTTTGATTTTCGCAGCTCATGTACCACTTTATTTCTTAAACTTTTGTACACAAGGTGATCATTTTGTAGTTTGGAGGTTAGTGATGTTTTCAGTGCATAGTCTCGCCTCTTCATAAGTTTTCTTATTTCATTATTTAACCATGGTAGGCTAATCTTCTGTTGTCTACTTTTAATTTGCTTTGAAAATTTTTCTATAGACTTTGTGATTGTTGCAGTTATAAAATTACAACAATCATCTACTTCACATGTTGACATGAGCTGCTCCCAATTTTGATTCTCTAAGTAATGTTCAAACTCCTCATTTTTTGATTTGGGGATAATAAAATTTGATTTGTCAATATCGACTCCCCCAAAATACTGTAGTCGCTTTTTAGTAAGTTTCCTGACAGCAAGAACCATGTTATGATCTGAGAGACCAGTTACAAGATTATAGGTTCTGGTTATTCGTTCTGGTTTATTAGTAAATACCATGTCAATAAGTGTTCTGGATTGTTTGGTTATCCTGGTGGGTCCTTTGATGATTTGCTGGTAATTAAATTTAGTCATGAGGCTTTTCAGTTTTTGTTTGTCTTTTTTATCAGACCAGTTGATATTAAAGTCACCATGAATTATTGTTTCTCTGTTCTTCTCAAGTTGTTTAACCAGATCACTTAATTCATTATAAAAGGAAGAATTGTGTGATGGTGGGTTGTACAATACTGCAATGTTGAAATTCATTACCGGAGAGAGACATACATTAACAGCTAAACATTCAAGTGAAGTATTCAAATCAACCAGTTGACATTTATATTTGTCTTTGATGTAAATTAAAACACCTCCTCCCCTCCCTACCTGCCTGTCTTTTCTAAAACACTGGTAGCCCACAATATCGATCATATTAGTGTCTATGTTCCTGTGTAGCCAGCTTTCTGAGAGACAAAGGTAGTCCAGATTTGAGTCCAACAGCAACACCGAAATCTCATCTCTTTTGGGGATTATGCTCCGTATGTTTAAATGACCGCCGAGGATCCCCTTTGGTTTAGCCTTGGTGTCCCAAAGAACTCGTGCATGATTAACAGTTTGGAAAAATAAATGTTGTTTTTGCTTTTGTACAGCTCGGTTTTGTGCTAACCCAGTGGTCTGCTGTTTAATAGTGGCAGGTCCAGGGTTAAGGTGAATATCTCCTGCCAGAAGTAGCAGAACTAACAGAACTTTAATTGTATATCCTCTGCCATATTGTGATTTTTGCTTAACAGCCATGTTTGCCTTAATTTGGAAGTTTTTGCTCAGGCCTTTTAAAGACCACATAGAGTGTAGGGTGAGATGTCCAAGCCCAAATCCATACAGATAAAACTTTTTAACTTCACCTTTGGTTGAGTTTGTCGGAAAATCCTTCTTGTTGCAGGTCCAGACACACAAAGACAAAACGAAGAGGAAGTAGAGAAGTAGAGAAGGCTTATTAGTGGTGCCCATCAGCCCACTTTTTAATCCGGTGGCCGCCATCTTCAGTCTTTCTTGGAAAGAAGGAAAAAGAAAATCTGTGGATAGTAAAATAAATTCTGCTTATATCGCCAGAATCTGATCCGATCGTCCTCGAATCCAGCTGGGCCTCAGCTAGCCAACTAGCCCCTTCCGTTGCTGGTCTCGTTGCTCATAGTCGCCGTAACTGGTCTCCCGTCCCGCTCCTCCAACCGAGTCTCGTCACACACCGCCGCTGCCACCGAGCTCCGCTGAGGTCACGGTAAGTCCTCCGCTAGGCACCGCCACCTACCGTTGTCTGCCTGGGTGAAATCTCTGCTGAGCCCCGTCAACAAATAGCCGCTTGCCTGGTAGTATCTCCGCTGGGCCTCGCAGCTGGGCTTCGATTCAGGCTGGTGTAAGGTGGAATGACTGGCGCCAGCATTAAGCTAACTAGCGTTAGCTTAGCAATCGCTTCGGGTAGTCTCGTCGCACACCGCCGCTGCAGTCACGGTAAGTCCTTCGCTGGGCACCGCCGCCTACCGCCGTCTGCCTGGGTGAAATCTCTGCTGAGCCCCGTCAAACAAATAGCCGCCTGCCTGGTAGTATCTCCGCTGGGCCTCGCAGCTGGGCTTTGATTCAGGCTGGTGTTAGGTGGAATGGCTGGCGCCAGCATTAAGCTAACTAGCGTTAGCTTAGCAATCGCTTCAGGTAGGGCACATCAGTGAATCACAAGGAAGCGCTGGAATCGCTGGTCAGTTTACTCACAGTGGCCGGATAAAAGCGATCAAAGGGGTAATCCACCGGAGGTATATCCGATCGCTGTAGGTTAGATTTTTAGAGACTGGCGCCAGCATTAAGCTAACTAGCGTTAGCTTAGCAATCGCTTCAGGTAGCATTAAGCTAACTAGTGTTAGCTTAGCAATCGCTTCAGGAAGGCGCAGGAAGTCGCTGGAGAAAGGCGATTAAAGGGCAATCCAACGGAGGTGGCAATTCAGCCCGTGCGTGTTCGCCACGAGCGCCGATCGCTGCAGGCCAGCCACTTTTAATGGCAAAATCAGTGACTTTGTCTCAGCACTGAAAAAGTGTGACCATCCCGGTCGCCATCTTGAGGCGTTCTCAACTAACTGAAGAATCTTGACTTTCCAGTCTGGAAAATATCAACCATAACTGTCAATTTGGAGCATTCCTTTGGCAAATAGATGAAAGGGAGAAATGACTCCCTCATTAATCCCTTCAAGTCCTGGAGAAGGGATTAACTTCCAATTTATGGCTGATGGGTTGTGTTACAGCTCTAGTGTTTGGGTGAGAAAAGCAGTTCATGATCAGACTTTTGTTGTGAAACGATTTTTCCTCAGCAAAGAATGATTTTATAAATTGGAACCCAGGGTCAACGCTACAGTTGATAACAATCTGGATGATCCTTTTCCTCTTTAGCCCAAAGGACACAATGTCCATGATTTCCAAAAACAATTTGAAATGTGGACTCGTCAGCCCACAGCACACTTTTCCACTTTGTGTCAGACCATCTCAGATGACCTCGGACCCAGAGTAAACGGGGGCACTTCTGGGTGTTGTTGATATATGGCTTTTGCTTTGCATGGTGGACTTTTAACTTGCACATGTAGTGATGAACTGTGTTATCCGAAAATGGTTATCCAAAGTGGTCCTGAGTGTTATGTCCACAAACCTGGCAATAACAACTGACGAGGATGCTGCCATTGAACTGAACTTTATTACAATAAATGGTAAAGTACAAGCACGTGTGTAATGGGGCTGGCTGACCTCTCATACCAACTCAAGACTCCCATACAACTCCCTCCTGAGATGGCGGACTGCCCAATATATATACAGTATGGCGTGGTGACATCATCCGCAGGACACGCACCACTCCCAGAAATGCCCAATATAATACATCACATTTCCCCCCGCCCCCCTTGCAAAAATTGAGAAATATAGTATATTAGCCGTAGCAGATAGCCCTCCCCAATTTAATAAACCAAATTCCCCTTATCAATTACTTGTTATTATTAACACACACAATTCTTAAACATTGGCTTATCACACAATAAACATACTTATTCAATATTAGCAGATGTGAAACAATTAACCTTACTCTTCAGGTATTCTATGCAATTACTTATTACAATATCTCAAAGAACCTTTATATTTACTATGGATATTAATTATAGGAACACTCATTTTGTATTACTTAGAACACATTTATGAAAGCACACACTTTTGTTTTGTTTATTAAAGAACACTCTTGTTTGCTTGGGTTTTTTTAGAACACCACCAAACCTAACAGCTAGGGTCTGCGGGTAGACCACCGTGGGACCCAATGTGGCTGGGTGGGTTATTCTGCCACTGTGTCAGCTGCGCTCCTACCTGAACAGTCCTTTTTTTTTTTTTCCAACAGTCTTCCATGGGGAAAGCAGTTCTGCCTGAGGGGCTTTGTAGTGGGCCTGTGGCAGCGGCATCCTTGAAGTTGTCGGACCCCTGGGGCCAGGGCTAATCTTCATGACACTGGAGCCCGGGTCCCGCACTGCGGTAGCTGACTCCTGCGAAACCTTGCCATCTGGAGCAGCCACCTGGACTGGCTGCCAACCACTCCCTCCTGAGATGGCAGACTGCCCAATATATATGGCGTGGTGATGTCATCTGCAGGACACACACCACTCTCAGAAATGCCCAATATAATACATCACACTGAGCCCACGTGGTAATATCCTTTAAAGAATAACTAATGCATTGCCCGTGGAACGCAAGTATTCCTGTCTGAAATAGGTATCCCAATTAGGCTTTACAGGCCCAAATGTAGGCTGTGTTTGAAAGTGGAATACAGAGAGGTGTAGCCTATATGTAGGCCATCACGTTAGACTTTGACAAATATAAAAGGGAGTATATGGCACTAAGATTTAGTTGATTGTGTGAATATTAATTACAGAATACCTAAATACTGAAAATGAATGGGACATCCAATATTAGCTACTGACTTATTTGTGTGATCTTTTATCACGTATATTCAAGATAATAGTGTATCTTGCACTTTGGGGAATGGGAGTTGTTCAGTCATCATTATAATTATTTTAGTTTAGCTTATATCACTGTTCAGTGATGGAGTTAAGTGTAATATTGAATTTCTTCTGTGTATCGTCAGTAAACTCATGCAGTACTATAACAGGACACATTTACAAATATTTGAGGCCCATTGGCTGCTGCTTTACCTGTGTGCCTGAAAAGGACTGCCATCTACAGGTTCAGCTGCTGCTCCCCCCCACACACACACACACCTTGTGTTCTTCATGCCGAATTATCCATTAGACCTACGCAATCACAGCAACTTTATGGTATAATTTTTTAAGCATTAAACCTTAAGTCCATCTTTTATTGCCATTTGCACTACGGGTAGCATTACTGTACATGGACTGCTGTTGTTGTTTTTCCAGCCTTATTCCTTTTCTTTTTTTATACTGTGCACACCACTGAAGAGAGAGAGAAACGCCATTTCAATTCTCCTGTATGTCCTGTACGTATATCAGCTGTTCTGATAGATATGCCAAAATGTCAGAACACTGGATCCAATCAGCTGATCGCTCAAACCCCGGAGCTCAGTTGTTTTCCATGATAAATCAGCCTCAAGGCAAAAACACACCCCATGCATTATTTTTTTTTCGCTTTATTGAAAATAACTTTTTTTTATCAGCATCAGTTAGCGTGCCTTTGAGCCAGGTCGTGTCTGGACGCTGCTTCTCCCGGCATGTTCTGTGTTGATTTGTCAAACTCGATCCGCTGACACTCCGCCCAGTCTGCACCTCATTATCCACATATGGCGAATTATCCTTTAGACCTACGCAATCACGGCAACTTTATGGTATAATTTTTTAAGCATTAAATCTTCAGTATTATCTTTTTCTATCTTTCTAACATTCATTTCCTTGTTTTGTCCAGGCAGCACTGTAGTGACTGACAGGTCGTGATGCCGCGCATTGTCCAGTCAGCATGGCCGTGATGCCGCATATTATCCAATCAACATGAAGTCAATCCGAAACCCCACCCACACGTCCTGAAGCAAGGGCACGAAGTGACAGAGCGGTGATGGAGTGGTGGCTAAACTTTTATTGATAAAAATTACATATTTTGACTGAGCGACTCCATACTCGGGGATGCACACCCTCGTAACCTCAGGAAACTACGTATAAAACCTTAGGTCAGTCTGACAAACAGTTCAAGAGATATGCATGGAACAGACACACAGACAGATAGATAGACACACAGAGATTTCTTGCATTTATAGATAGATGTTGGTTTTTAATGCAGTGCTGCCTGAGGGATTGAAGGTCATGGGCATTCAATGTTGGTTTTTGATCTTGTTATGTGCAGAAATTTCTCCAGATTGTTTGAATCTTTTGATGATATTATGGACTGTAGATGATGAAATCCCTAAATTCCTTGTAACTGTATGTTGAGAAACATTGTTCTGAAACTGTCAGAATATTTGCCCACGCAGCTGTTCACACAATATTTGCCCATGCAGCTGTTCACACAACCTTACCCCGTCTTTGCTTGTAAATGACTGCCCCTTTTGGGGATGATCCTTTTATACCCAATCATGACACTCACCAATTAACTTGTTCACGTGTGACTTCTGGTTTATAGGAAATAACTTTAAGTACATGCACTCCATTTGCTTGCAATTGCAGGCAAATGGAACAGAGACATCATGTGTGCACACCCAATCATACATGTGTAGGTGTATATTTTACACACAACAAATATATATACACACATATGCATACATTACGGACATATAATCACATAGGCACATTTAGTTAGCCTTTAGCACATAACCAGTTAGTGAAAACATGTCCACATTTAAGTTTGTCACATTGGTACCAGTGAAAAGAGACTAAAAGTTTTTAATCGACTGAAGGTTCTACAGGCAGACTTTGTCTTATTATAGGAGACACATGTCTCTAAGTCGTCTGTAGATGCGCTCACCTCCCCGGAATTCACCCACATGTACTCAGCTGGCTATAATTCTAAACAATGAGGGTTAGCTATATTGGTAAACAGAAGAATATGCTTTTTTGTGAATAATACCATAACAGATCCGGAAAGTAGATTTATAATACTAAAAATCTCAGTTTAAAATTTGGATCTATGTATTGCAAGCATTTATGGCCCAAATGTTGACAACCCATCCTATTTTCACAGTTTTTTCACTTCTCTTTCTGAGCACTTGGACACTACACTCATAATAGGAGGAGACTCCAACCTGGTATTAAACCCTGCAATCGATGGGCTCAGTGCATCGGGGAATTACCGAAAATGGCAGGCTACTGATACTCTCAAACAATACATGAATGATTTTGGTCTTTGTGATGAATGGCGTTCTCTTCACCAAACTCTTCGGAAATACACTTTTTTTTTTCATCAGTTCATAGTTCACATTCACATTTAGATTTCTTTTTAGCCAGTAAGTCTATTGTGAGGGACATCACAGACAAATATGAAATATGTTCAAATTAAGCTATTAGCGATCACCATTCAGTATCTCTTACACTAGTAAATAGGAAAGCTACAAGGGAAACTAGGAGCTGGAAATTTAATATATTACTACTAAAAGACAAAGACTTTATTAACTACTTTAATAAAGAGTGGGAATCATATCTGGAATATAATGATGTGCCAGGAATATCCCCATGTGTTCTTTGGGAAGCAGCAAAAACGGTCATGCGAGGTAAAATAATCTCTTACTGTTCATATAAGAATAAAAAAGATATCACTGGTATTGGAGTTAGAACAGAAAATTAAATCACTGGAGACAACCTGTGCCATTTCTCCACAGGAACAGACACTTAACAATCTGAGTAAATTAAAGCTGGAATTAAAAGAAACAACAAAAGAGCACAGTTTTTAATACAAAGACTGTGTCTTGAGAAGTTTGAACACAGTAAAAAATTGGGGCGATATCTTGTGAACCAGCTTAGATTGAATAAAGAAAAAACAACTATCCACTCTATTAGGGATATGACTGGAAATATTACCCATGAGCCTGAAGAAATAAATAACCCCTTCAGAAAGTTTTATGAAAACCTCTACTCATCTCAAATTAACCCATCTTACAGAGATGAATAAATTTTTGGACGATATTAACTTACCATGATTAAATAATGAATAGATTGCAGCTCTGGATGCACCTCTTCAGGTGTCCGAATGCCAGGAGTAACTTAAGCACATCCCAAACAACAAAGCTCCGGAACCAGATGGTTTTCCAGTAGAATTTTATAAAGAATTCTGGCCTGTGATGGCACCTACTTTCTTTAAAATGGTGAACCAAATTAATGAAGATAATGTAATCCCTCCAAATATGAATTTGGCTAGTATTATCCTGTTCCTTAAACCTGGAAAAGAACCTATGCTTCTATCCAGCTATCGTCCCATCTCACTTTTGAATGTCGATCTTAAAATAATTTGCAAAGCTCTCGCCAAAAGACTGGAAAGGATAATTTCGTTTATTATACACCCAGATCAAACAGGTTTCATCAAGGGTAGGCACTCGGCTAATAATACATGCAGTGTGGCGGTATGAAATAATAAGCAGCGAACTGAGGTTTAAAAGTGGGTTTTATTTCATTCCGCCATCACGAGAGCCACTCCAGTGCTGTGAGATGCGCACTGGAGCGAGCCCTCAGCAAACAGCAATGCGTGTAGTCAGAAGCAGTGGTCAGAGAGAGAGAGAGTTACAGAGTGATGCAGTTTAAATACCCCACTACAGACAATGCATTCACAGCAGTAGACATGGCATTTGCATTTGAGAGTCACCCACATCAATAGGAGGATTACTGACAGGAAGACATTTGCATTTGAGAGTCACCCATAACAATAGGAAGATTACTGGCAGGAAAAAGCTAGACAAAGGGAGGCTGCCTATTGATATCAATACACACATCTCATTGTTCTGCCAATTGCTCCAGCTGAGCGCTCTGCTTGTCCAAGTCTGTTGTGGGGGTCACCCACAGTACTCCCCCCCCCCCCCAGAGAGCTCAGCGGGGAGCTGAGGCCTCGATAGTCCGGCTTTGGAAGCGATCTGCGGGGAAGGCTCTGTGCCGAGGAGGTGGAGGGAGGGGGGTGGGGGTAGCAAGTGCCGGCCCAGGACAGCGAAATTGTTTGGGCCGCGCAAAAATTGCCTGTGGATCCGTGATGTTGAGGGGCTGTCCCGTTGAACGTGGCGGAGGTCCACAGTGGCTGTGCGAAGAAAAATTTGTCTCTGACTCCTCTCGCGGCTATGAAGAACAACAGGAGCTGCAAGGATGCGTAGCGGCTGTGAGAAAAAAAGGAGCTGCAGCAGTGAGGGACTTGGCGTGTTGGCTTTAGGTGCGCGCACGCAGCCCTACAGCCCTCGGGGACAGCTGACAGCTGAATTCCCTTTGTGCGCCGTGGCTGAGATCCGTACAAAATCCTGTGAGCGAGCTGCGTGCGTGCTTCAGGTGTGTGAGCAGCCCTGAAGGTTCTGTGTGCAGCGGCGAAGGACGATGGCGGTCTGTGGAGCCGTTATTGTCCCGTGCATGGTGCGCCGTCCTCGTAACCCCCCGGTGTGCGTGCGGGGTTTGGTGCTTGGCAGGCCCGTTGTAGAGGAGAGTCAGGGTCAGGGAGCTTGCTGGAGATCAGCGTAGTCGGCGCCGATGGTCATCCCTGTTCAGGTTGTTGCTGTAGTTTGGTCATGGTGCGTTCAGGTCCACGCGCTGTTCTCCGTCGGCCCTGGAGGTCGCCGTCGTGGAGAAAGGACGAGGTGTGTGCGCTCTCGTGTGGAGGAGCTGTGAGAGCGGCCGGTCCCAGCGTGGATGTGCAGATCTCAGGCATGCAGATCTCACCATGAAGCTTTCTGCAGCTTTCCCGGTCGTGGGTGATCTCCGGAGAGTTTCGCCTGGTGGTGGCTCTGCGTCGAGGTCTCCCTGTAGCAGAAGGGAGGGCAGTCCATTTGCGTCAGGCTGCTGTGTTCGCTTGTCATCGGACAGTCACCGCCGGGGGATGCCAGCGTGTTCTTTTCTTGGGTCGGGTCACCAGTGTGGCTGTCCAGACCAGAAGGTTGCGTTGCACAAAGCGTGTGCTTTCTCGGGGTCACCAGTGTGGCGGTATGAAATAATATGCAGCGAACTGAGGTTTAAAAGTGGGTTTTATTTCATTCCGCCATCACGAGAGCCACTCCAGTGCTGTGAGATGCGCACTGGAGCGAGCCCTCAGCAAACAGCAATGCGTGTAGTGAGAAGCAGTGGTCAGAGAGAGAGAGAGAGAGTTACAGAGCGATGCAGTTTAAATACCCCACTACAGACAATGCATTCACAGCAGCAGGCATGGCATTTGCATTTGAGAGTCACCCACATCAATAGGAGGATTACTGACAGGAAGACATTTGCATTTGAGAGTCACCCATAACAATAGGAAGATTACTGGCAGGAAAAAGCTAGACCAGGGGTCGGGAACCTATGGCTCGCGAGCCAGATGTGGCTCTTTTGATGGCTGCATCTGGCTCTCAGACAAATCTTTAAAAGGAACTCCGACTATATTCATCCGTCACACTGGTGCGCAAAGTGCACGCTTGTGCGCTTTGCGCGATGTTGTACTTTATCATAGCATGATTAATACATATGTCAGCTCTATCAAGTGTTGTGGGATGTCTGGTGCGTGTGTTTGGATCATAGATATAAAAGCCTTTTATATCTATGGTTTGGATGGGCAGCTCGGTGCGTGGACGTGAGTGATGGCGTTTGCGCAGCAGAGGCGCCCCCCCCCTCCCCGGTGTGTGTGGCCAACGGTGTGTGATTTGGTGCGGATAAGTAGAAAGAGCGAGGCGACCAGAGCAGGTAGAATTTGTTGCTGACAACAGTGCGGTATATAAATAAAGCCCCAACGCTTCAGCAAAACGGCCTGTGCTTCTGTGTACCACAAGAGTGAGATTTACTCGGGAATTGACCGCGGAGGAAGATGCATCTCCCCTGCGTCCCAAAACCACGGTTAGGAGAGGAAAGGCAGGAACGGTCAACACAAGCGTGCGATCACAGACATGTCTCATGCGCGCGCTTTGAGCGATATCGTGCTTTATCACAGCGTGATTAATACATATGTCAGCTTTATCAGGCATGCGCTACAGCACGCGATCACAGACTCAGAGAAATGTGGCTGCCAATCCACGCCAACGGCCTCTCCGGCCACCATCGAGCATTTAAACATTTTTACACATTCATACCCAGTGTTATGGGCACTGGAGGCAATGCGGGTGAAGTGTCTTGCCCAGGGACACAACGGCAGGATATCTGTGGAGAGCGTGATGCGAACCGCCAACCGTCGGGTTATTAGACGACCTGCTCTACCTGCTGAGCCGCTGCCGCCCCACTTTTTCCTCCACTTTCCCTCTTTAGGAAAGCTATGGAGGCTCACCCCACTCTCTTTATTTCCCTTTGATTGGAAATTACATCCAAAAGCTGTGCAATGTGGCATTTTCACTGACAAATGGCAGTAGTTAGGAGCTTCGCTTCTTGGCTTGTATAAGACAGAAAAAACGGCTGCAACCCTTCTACGTCACTACCCAGAATGCATTGCGATGTAAACAAAAATCGTAATAAAGTTTTTTAAAAATATATAAAACTGGGAATTATTTTCAAAAAAAATTATATTATAGTTATGTTAGTAACATAAAAATAAAGCATATAGAGCTAACATGCCAATATAATCGGAGTTCCTTTTAATTATAAGGTTCAAGTTCAAGTGGGGTTGCCGTATGGCTCTCACGGAATTACATTTAAAAATATGTGGTGTTCATGGCTCTCTCAGCCAAAAAGGTTCCCGACCCCTGAGCTAGACAAAGGGAGGCTGCCTATTGATATCAATACACACATCTCATTGTTCTGCCAATTGCTCCAGCTGAGCGCTCTGCTTGTCCCAGTCTGTTGTGGGGGTCACCCACAGCAGGCTATTTAATTTAATAGACTACTGCAAGATTAATAACTTAGAAACTACAATTTTGTCCCTGGATGCAGAGAAAGCATTTGACCGTGTCAACTGGAAATTTCTTTTTATGGTGTTAAATAAGTTCGGGTTTGGTTCAGCTTTCATAAACTGGATTAAAACACTATATAGCTGTCCAGCTGTGACTGTCTGAACAAATGATCAGACTTCCCGAACCTTTAATCTCCAGAGAGGTACTAGGCAGGGTGTCCACTCTCTCCCTCACTTTTACCGTCTTTATTGAACCATTAGCAGCAGCCATACGACAAAATGTTGATATCAGAGGTATCCAAACTGGAGAAAAAGAACACAAGATAAGTGTTTATGCTGATGATGTATTGATTTCCCTTGAAAACTCACAAAGATCTCTTCTTCAGACAGTGGCACTCATTGATATATTTTCATCATTATCAGACTACTCTATTAACTGGGGTAAATCAATAGTCCTACCTATAAATTGTAATTTCTTAAATACATCTACTATTCCAATACAATCAGGTAATATTAAATATTTAGGAATAGATATTTCCCCCAGGCTCTCAGAGTTATTGCGACTAAATCACATTCCCCTTTTAAAAACAATACAAGATGACCTTACGCGCTGGAGGACACCACCCATATCACTAATGAAAAGAGTCGCAACCGTTAAAATGACAGTCCTTCCTAAAATCAACTATTTGTTCTCAGTGATTCCTACCCAACCATCAATGGCCTGGTTTAAGTCTCTAGACTCAAATATAAGTAATTTTTTATGGAAGGATAAACCATCACGGGTTAGTTTAAAAACTCTTCAAAAAGCAAAAGAGTGCAGAGGCTTAGATCTACCAAATTTTTTTTAATTACTTTTTAGCCAATAGACTGCAGTTTGTTTCTAAATAGACAAAATAACCCCACAAGGAAACCCATGGTTAGATGCTGAATAGGCTCTCTGTGGGTCGCTAAATATTTCTGACTTACCTTTTATAAGTCCCTGTATTAAATGCCATGACTGTTTTAAAAGCATTAATATCAGCTCCTCTCTGACGGCTTGGTGGAAATTTTTAAAAATAACGGGGTCTTCACTTGTCCCCTGTAAACTCACGCCCATTTGGAATAATCCTGATATCTTGCAACAAAAGAGGACATTAAATTTTCCACTATGGCAAGAGAAGGGAATAAATAACTTAGAACATCTTATTCAAGGTGGAAATTTTATCCAGTTTCAGGAACTACTGTCACAGTATGACATCAGTGATAAAAAGTATTTTGAATACCAACAGTTTAAATCCACAATAAAAGCAAGATTCAATCTTAATCAGACAGATTTAGAGGTACCAGTTAAGGTGGCAGAGTTTCTAAATCTTCATTCCCCTAAATTGATATTGAAAATATACGGACTACTATCAAAATTGGATGAGTCCGTATCTCTTCCAATATCAAAATGGGAGACAGACCTATCGATCAATAAGGAGGAAAGCTTCTGGACACAAATATGTTTAAACACTTTTAAGATGACTAAAAACTCTAACTTACAACTTATACAGTATAAAGTTCTACATAGAATTCATTACACAGGACAAAGGATGTTCAAAATGGGCTGAGTCAAACAAATATCTGCTCTCACTGCACCAGCAACGTCCCGGAGAGCTACTGTATATGCATGCTATGTGGTCAAGTGCACCGGTTCAAAAGTTCTGGCGGAAGACATGTGAG
Organism: Pholidichthys leucotaenia; assembly: GCA_020510985.1. Classification (NCBI taxonomy): domain Eukaryota; kingdom Metazoa; phylum Chordata; class Actinopteri; order Cichliformes; family Pholidichthyidae; genus Pholidichthys; species Pholidichthys leucotaenia. Next base: position 355,684,116 of record CM035843.1, on the reverse strand, counting down.
GACTTGTCGGCATGGCTTGGGTATAGTGTCCCATCCTCACCCACACTTTGCATATTAGGTGATTTAAGTGAAATGAATATAGATGCAAGGATGTCACACATGGTTCTCACCGCCTTATGCATCTCAAAGAAAACCATCCTCATGAATTGGAAATCAAGAAGTAACTTATGCATGAATAATAACTTACTATTAGATTATATTAGCCTGGAGAGAATGTCAGCCTCCTCAAATAATCAATTGGCAGAATTCAATTCTCTCTGGTCCCCGCTTATTAATTCTATAACCTGAGGGGTGGTTGGCGGCTGGCTGCACCCTGAACGTGGATGTCCATGGGGCCTGATCCGGGGTGGCCGTGTGTCTGACCTGAGGGGGTTGGTCTGGGGGGGGGGGGGGGGCTGCGGGGTGGGCCGTGGCCTGCTGCTGGCTGGCCTCGCCTCTCGGGGGGGGGGGGGGGTCTGGGTCTGGCCCTGTACCCCTGGTGCTGGGGAAGGGGGGGCATTCCCCCCCGGGCCGGGGTTGGGTGTGCACCGGTGGTGCAGGTTGGCCCCGGTGGTGCAGGTTGGCCCCGGTGCGTCCTTGTGCGGCGGGGTCGTGTTCTCCCTGGGGCCCTGACAGCACCCAGGGACAGGTTCCTGCCTCATGGGTCGCCCTCCCCATCCACTGGGGTCTGCGGGTGTGGGTGTGTATGTGTGTGAGAGTGGGTGTGAGTGGGGGCTTGTGTATGAGCAGGTGTGGAAGTGGGTGTGTGTGTTGTGAGTGGGCAGGTGGGGCTGTATGTGGGTGTAGGTGGGCATGTGTGATGGTAGGTGGGGGTACATGTGTGTATGGGTGTGGTTACCTGTGGGTGGATGTCTGGGGGTGGAGGATGTGTGTATGGGTAGGAGAACTTTGTTGGGTGGCAGGGGTGGGGCAGTCCATCTAGTGGCATGGGGGTTGGCGTTTTGGGGCCGGCTTTTCTGAGCCGCCCTACTGTTGTGTCGTGGGGTGGGGCACTTTGTCGCGCTGCCCCTGGTGTCATTGGCGGGGGGGGGGGGGGGTTGGTGCTCGGGGGTGGTTGGGGGGGCCGTTGGCGCGGGTTGGTGGCCGTGTTTCTGTCAGGCTGCTCCAGGGTGGCTGTGGCTGCAGGGCGGCCTGCCGCTGTCGGTGTGCGTCTGGTGTGGGTGGTCTGTGGGCTTGCGTGGGCGCTCGGCATGTGGGGTGCCGTGTGGGTCTGGCCCATTGTTCACTATTGTGACTATTGTTGTTGTCCATGTTTGTGTGTGTAAGATGAGTGGGAATGGGTATGGCTACCCCATCATGTTTGTGGTGGTGGGAGCGCCAGAGCATGATGCTGGTGGGTCCTGGGCTGCTTGCACTGGCGGCCCTTGCCATAGGTTGGGATTTGGGGGCAGTGGGTGGCTTCATGAACCAGTTTGCAAGCTGGCTTCTGGGGGGGGACGGCCTCGCTTTTAGACCGCCTCCCTCCCAGTCTTATTTCCCGCCCTCCCCCTGACTCTGGGTGGAATATAAATCTTCTTGGATACATTTAGGGCTTTGGGGTGGGGGTGTGCCGCACTGTGTCGGCGAAGGGGATACCTTTGCTGCACGGTGGGGCTGCCCTCACCTCAATTTTAATTGCATTTTAGACACTGAGGGCTTGGGGGATGGGGGCCCCACTGCTCATCGCAGTGGCTAACGGTGCTCCAATCACCATCACCCCAATTTTAATTGCCCTTTGGTAGTCCACACATTTACACACAATCACATCATATAACTGACATACACCCACCATGTTTTGTGCAGGGGGGAGGGAGGTCGTCCCCCACCCCTGCTGCCCTACTCCTGCTGGGGGCATGGGGGCCTGGTGGGGCGCCTGGGACCCGTCATGTCAAAATCCCTGGGTGCTACTGAATGTATAGATACAACCAAGGGAGTGAGAGCAGGACTGAATATAAGAGTAAGTGAGAGTGAGGGGGTAATGAGTGGAGGTGGTGATGTTGGGTTGGTTTCGTGCGGCGCTTTGTGTGTCGGGTGGGATCTTGGGGCGCCTGCGGTGGTCTGCTGATCAGTCGCGTGGGTGGGCACCGGGGGTGGGGGTCTGCTTCTGTGGCCTGTGCCGGTGGTCTCCCCGGCCGCTGCCAGGTGCTGGTGCGTGTTCAGGCTTGCTGCATCTGCTTCACAGCCGCCTTAAGAAACAAGGGTGAATGAGGGGTGAGATTGAACGGGTACAGGAGTGAGAGAAAATGGGTGGGTGCGGGTGAGTAAGAGTGAAGGAGTGCATATGGGTACGCATAGGAGCATGTGGGTGTGAAGGTGAGGGAAGGGGTGTGTCTGTGAGTTGGGAGGTGCTGGATTAAGGGGGGTAGTGCCTCTCAGCAATGTGGGCTCCCCTGGGCGGGGGGGACTTCTTTGGGCATGGGGGTCCCTGAGGTGTGTGGCGGTGGCACTGGGGGGCACTGTGTGGGAGGGCTCGCCCTGAGGGGCGCGAGCCGGTCTCCGGCCCAGGGGGTGGGGTCACTGGACTCCTGGTGCCTGGGGCCCGGGGGCGGGCGTTGGCCCCACTGGGGGGGTAGGGGGCTGGCGGGTCCGGGGGTGTGGGGTTGCCGCGCCAGCCGCCTGGCGACCTGGCCTCCCTTGATCGTCCCTCTGGGGGTGGATGCCTGGCTTTCCTTGGGCTTGCTGACCTCGGACATTTGTGCCCTGTGGGAGTTGGTGGCGCTGCCTTGCCTGCTCGGGGTTCCTGGGGGGAGAGCTGCTGCGACTGGCCCCCTGCTTCATATGTTTCCTGACAAACCACTCACATGCACACACCTATTTTGCGCGCGCTCTCATATATACGCACGCAGATGCACAAGTGTCTCTCCTTTAACAGGTGCGGAAACCAGACTCGTGTTGAGACATCTTCGGTGGAAGAAGCAGTTTGTCTTCTGTTTGTTTTGTTTTTTCCACAATATCTTTATTGAACCTTTTTTTTTTTAACAAACATGACACAAACAATCAAACACTAACACTAAAGTACTACAAAAAAAAAATGCACTAAAAACACCAACAACCACCAACAAAATGAAGTCTTCAACAATGCTCCTCTGTTTAGTCTAGACAATCTATTACATAAGTATACATATTATGTTCACCAGTTTGGAATTTACAAGGTCCACACACATCATTCACCTTCTTCTTCAAGAGTAATGTTTAAATTTTTTACATAATCAATAAAAGGTCTCCATATATTCTCAAACACACTTTCCTTTGATTTCAGTATGTATGTTATTCTTTCTAATGGAAGGTTTGTTAACATCTGTCTTAACCACTGAGTCACATCTGGTCTATGAGTCTTTTTTCACAGTAGTGCAATACATTTTTTGGCATTAAGCAAACTGAGGTCTATGAATGTTCTTTCACTTTTATTAAAGTTATGCTTTTTTGGGTACAGACCCAACAAAAACAATTTAGGATTCAGTATGATTTGTTTTGAAATTATTTTTTCAATTGTTACCCTCACCTCTTCCCAAAACATTCCAATTATTCTACATTCCCATAAACAATGAAATAGGGTTCCTTTACTTTCCATGCATTTTGTGCATGTATCTGGTATGTTTTTGTTATATCTATTTAACTCCACCGGTGTAACATACATCCGCATTAACCATTTAAAATGTATCAGTTTAAGACGTGCATTTATTGATTTGGTTTGGGCTTCTGTACAAGCCAATTCCCATTGTTCCTCTGAAATTTCAGTTTGCAGATCTTCTTTCCAGTAGTTTAATCTTTTCTGTGAGTTTTCACTTGAGGATAGTGTCAATGAGTTATAAAACTCTGAAATAATACCCTTTCTTTTACTATCTTTTATCAACAATTTTTCCAAGGATGAATAAATAGGTCGAGTGAGAGCATTATTTTGGTTTGATCGAATAAAGTTCCTAAGTTGAAGATATTTAAAAAAATGTGTTCTATTAAGATTAAATTTGATCCTCAGCTCTTCAAAAGACATTATGTTATCTGAACATGACAAATATACATCTTGAATTTTTTGGATCCCTTTTAAACTCCATACTTTAAACACAGCATCCGCTCTCCCTGGTTTAAAATATTGATTACCCCATATTGGACTAAATTGTGACAGTAAGTGTGGTTCTTTTAAATATTTTTTAGTTTCACACCATATTTTAATCATATGTTTTACAAATGGATTTTTAACTTGTTTCTGTAATTTTTTTGCCGAGTCTGAATATATGAATATGGGAAGAGGTAAAGGTAAATTGTATGATTCCATTTCAGTCCAGTGAGGGAGATCATTTGATGAAAAATAATATGTCATAGACCTCAGTTGTGCCGACCAATAATACAACATAAAATTTGGACATTTCAGACCTCCACGATCAAATGGTAAATATAATAAAGACAGACGTAATCTAGCCCTCCTATTGTTCCATATAAATTCCACTAACTTTTTTTTAATTCTTGAGAATAAATCTAAAGGTGGTGGTAAGGGAATGTATTGAAATAAATAAAGTATTTTAGGTAAGATATTACTTTTAAGTATATTGATTCTCCCGATCATCGACATTGGTAGTGACATCCATCTCTGAAGTAACTCATTAATATCTGTCATTAAGGCTTCATAATTGACACTGGCGACTGATTCTAGCTTAGGCACAATTTGGATTCCTAAATATTTAAACTGATTTACAACATTGAATTGATTTACCTCAGGGGCTGGGTAATTTCTCTGGGTCTCATTTAGCATTAATATTGAAGATTTAGTTTTATTTATTTTATATCCTGATATTTCCCCAAAATTCTTTATTAAATTCAACAAGGTCGGAATTGATTTTTTAAGATTCAACATAAACAAAATTATGTCATCGGCATACAGGGAGATTTTATGTTCTGTTGGTCCAACTTTAATTCCATATATTTGTGACTGTAGACGTATCGCCATCGCTAAAGGTTCAATTGCCATAGTAAACAGTAAAGGTGAAAGTGGACAGCCTTGTTGACATCCTCTATTGATTTTTATTGATTTTGAAATATTGTTATTTGTTAGGATTTCTGCTGTAGCATTATTATATATTATCTGAACCCATTTTATGAAATTATTTCCAAGTCCAAACCTTTGTAAGACTTCAAAAAGAAAGGGCCATTCGACTCTATCAAAGGCCTTTTCGGCGTCCAGTGATAGGAGAGCTGTATCCGGTGCTTCTTTATTAGAATAAATAATATTAAATAGTCTTCTTACATTATGGAAGCCTTGTCTTCCCTTTATAAAGCCATTCTGATCTCGATTAATAATATTTGGTAAAATTTCTTGTATTCGTCTTGCTAAAATTTTACAGATTATCTTAAGGTCGGCATTTAATAGGCTTATTGGTCTCATATTTTCACATTTATTAGAGGGTTTACCTGGTTTTGGCAACAGTATAATTAAGGCATTATTCATGTATGATGGTAAATTACTATTTTGAAATGCTTCTAAAACCATTTCCAAAAAAGGTTTTATTAATTTATTCTTAAATTTTTTATAAAGGTCAACTGGAAGACCATCTGGTCCTGCACTTTTTCCTGATTTCATATTATCAATGGCTAGTCCAACTTCTTCTTGACTAATTTTAGACTCCAGTATCTCCCTATTTTCATTTGGAATACACGGTATAAATAGTTCATTCAAAAACCCATGTAGTTTTGTTAAGTCAGATTCATTTTTGGTATCATATAATTTTTCATAGTAATCTCTAAAGGCTCTATTAATTTCTAAAGGATCTATAACTACCTGTCCGTTACTTATAATACTGGTAATTGGTGTTTTAAATTCTAATTGTTTAATCTGCCATGCCAATAACTTTCCTGATTTTTCACCTTGTTCATAAAAAGATTGTTTCAATCTTAGAAGACTCGAGGCAGCTCTATTCGCTGATTTTTTGTCATATTCAGCTCTCAAAATCAGTAATTCGTTCTCCAACCTTGGATCACTTCCTGCATACACTCTTTCTTGAAGAATTTTTATTTTATGTTCCAATTGGACTCTCTCCTCTCGAGTCTTCTTAGATTTTGAACCTGTATAACTAATAATATGTCCCCTAATAAAAGCTTTGAAAGCCTCCCACTTTACACATGCTGATGTTTGTGTAGTATTGATGTCAAAGAACTCATCTATCTGTTTTTCTATGTACTTGACAAATTCCTCATCCTGAAGCCATTTATGCTGAAATTGCCATCTACCTGGTTCCTTTGTCAGTTTCTTATCTACATATATTAGACAGCAGGGTGCATGATCAGAGATCACGATGTTATCATAAAAACAGTTTTGAATCTTGGACCTTAATTCTGTGGAGATCAAAAAAATAATCAATACGTGAGAATGTCTTGTAAGTATTGGAATAACAAGAGTAGGCTTTAACTTGTGGTTTCATTTCTCTCCATATATCTAGCAATTTCAATTCTTTCATAAAATGATTAATGGTCATCCTACATCCATTGTGCGTACAGTCCAGTCCTGTTGATCTATCTATACCGGGATTCAATGTACAATTAAAATCCCCTGCTATTATATGTTGTCCTGTAAGTGATGATAAGATAAGAAACAAATTAGCAAAGAACTTTTGATCATCTATATTGGGACGATATAAGTTCACCAAATTTATATTTTCTAATAGCAAAGATCCTTGAATGATTACATATCTTCCAAATTTGTCTCCAATTACATTTTTCACTTGAAATGGGACTGATTTATGTATGAGAGTCATAACTCCCCTGGCTCGGGATGAAAATGATGAGGTGAAAACACTTCCTTGCCATCTACTCCTAATTCTTTTTACATCCTCCTCTATTAGATGAGTTTCTTGTAAAAACACAATTTTTGAACCCATGTCTTTTATTTTATTCATAACTTGTTTAAGTTTTTTTAAATTTTGTAGACCTCTGCAATTCCATGAAGTTAAATTAAGATTAACGCTTTGGTTTATGATCAATAGGGGGTTTAGGATTACCTTGCAATGTAAACATGCTCAAACAGAGAAGCAAAAAAATGAGTGGTTGAACTTTCACCCTACAAACTACACACAAACAAATTCCCCCTTCCCACATCTGTGGCGATCCCCCCAAAATCAAAAGAAAAATTCCGTCTCCCGATATAGCCATCGGCCGTTCCACACCCACGAGGATCAGCCAAAGCCACTCCCTCTTCATCCTCCCAATCACCCTAACTCTACTGCTTTTAATAACGTAACATTAACTCTCTTCTGTAATTTTCCAATTTAACTCCAAAATTTTATAGCAATTTTGTACTTTTTTTTTTATTTTAATATGTAATACAATCTATATTTTGTAATCTTGCTATATGCTTCAAATCAGTTAAATGCCTATGTAAATGCTCAAATATTCTACCCTATATTCTGTTCATGCTTAGCTCCCACCAGTCTCTTCCTGGATCTTCTTGATGAGCTCCTGCGCCTCCTCAGGGGTCTTGAAGATATGTGTTCTGTCCTCATATGTGACCAGAAGTCTTGCAGGGTAAATCACTCCATGACGAATCCCAAGGTTGCGCAGTTCTTTACGGATGGGGTCAAACTGCTTCCTTAATTGTTGGATTCCTGAGGCCAAATCTGGGTAGAACCGCACCTGTTGATCTTGGTATTTAATTTCTCCTTTGGCCCGCACCGCGTTGGAGATCGTCATCCTGTCTCTGTAGCTGAGGAACTTCATAATTAACGTCCTCGGTGGTCCCTTGTTACCTCTCGGTGGGCCAATTCGGTGGGCGCTTTCCAAGACGACTGATGCATTTAGCTCCGCATTGTTCAACGCCTCCGGGATCCACTCCTCCAAAAAGGAGCATGAATCACGACCCTCGGCTCCCTCCGGTAGACCCACCAGCCTCAGGTTGTTCCGTCTCGACCGGGACTCCAAGTCCAGGACATTATTTTCCAGACTTTTATTTTTTTTTTCCAAAGTGCGCACCTTTAATTGAAGTCCGCTGATTTCATCCTCCGCACTGGAAACACGAAGCTCTGCCTGCGTCACTCGCTCCACGCAGTCACCCAACTCCTTTCTCATTGCATCCAACGCTGCCATAATCCCATCAAGTCTAGCGGAAAAGTCCGCTCTCATTGAGCTAATGGCAGCCAGCACTGCACCTGTGCCGCCGTCATCAGCAATTACCGCACCACCGCTAGTTTCATCCGCCATATCCGCAGCTTTCCCTGCTGCGCCACAGACGTGAAAGTCCGTTAATTTCGACTGCTTCGGCGGTTCAGTTTTTCCCCCACCTGATTTCCCAGCCTTAGGCCTCACCGGCATATCCTCGCCCAAACGCTGAGAAAAGTTCTGTTCCAAATGAGAGAGTTATTTGCCGAATCTTTATCTCCAGGAGCAGAGCAGAGTGATACGTGTCCTTCTAGGTGGCCGCCATAACCGGAAGTCGTCTTCTGTTTGTTTTAGTTGTTGGTTTGTTTGTCTTTTTGTCTGTTCCCCTCCCTTTTCTTTCCCCCTCCACACACTTCCTTTCCCTCTTCCCCATCCTGTCGGGTCTTCCATGGGTAAAATAATTAAAACTAGAAAAGCACTCGGAGAGCGCAGACCTCCGCCAAGCGCCACAGTTCCCCCCATACAGTGTTTGTGTGTACGTTTTCCGATTCCTTGACCATGAAAACATATGACTAGCAATTGGATTCACAATGATAGGATTAGTGGTTCAGTAGTTATTGACGAAAATGGCATTTTCCGTAATGGCGGTTTAGCGCCACAGTTGCCCCCATACAGTGTTTGTGTGTACATTTTCATATTCCTTGACCATGAAAACATATGACAAGCAATTGGATTGACAATGAGAGGATTAGTGGTTTAGTAGTTATTCACGAAAATGGCATTTTGCGTAATGGCGGTTTTCTTGTGGACGGTGATCCGGATCACCACCAAAATCTAATCATCTGTAGGATACCCCATTTCTGACAATCTGTGAAAATTTCATGAAAATCCGTCCATAAGTTTTTGAGTTATCTTGCTAACAAACAAACAGACAGACAAACAAACAAACCAACGCCGATGATCACATAACCTCCCCCTTTGGCGGAGGTAATAAAGTATTAAAAGTTATTACAGGAGGAGTTTACAACAATATACAATACATAGCTAGGTACTGTATAAGCTCCTCTTGGCAAAGTAAATCTGTTTTGGCACAATAAGGGTGACAGATCCCTGTTCTGGTTGCCTAGCTGCCTGACAGGACAAGGGAAAAAAAACCCCAAACTTGTTCATGTGTGGAATGTTCCAAAAAGTTTCATGAACTTTCTGAGTCTTTTTTTGCCCTGTCCCAGCTTTTTTGAAATGTGTTGCAGGCATCAAATTCAAAATGAGTGAATATTTGCAACAACAAAAAAAGACAAAACAAAAAAGTTTAACAGTTTGAACATTATATATCTTGTCTTTGTGGTGTATTTAATTATATGGTGAAAAGGCTTTTAAAATCATTGTATTTTGTTTTTATTTAGTGTGCCAACTTCACTAGAATTGGGGTTGTAACTTTTTTCATGGGGAAGTACTGGACCGCTCTTGGTCTGGCCCTTCACCCAGAAGACCCTAACGGGGCAAGTTTCTCCCAATAACATAGCTCCTGGGATCATCATTCTGTCACAAATCACCCCTGACACTCATCTCCACCCACTCCACCCTGCCTGCACTCTCTTCTTCACCTCTCGTGCATTTTCCATTGCTTTGGATGGCTGACCCCAGGTATTTAAACTCATCTACCTTCACTACCTCTACTCCTTTCATCTTCACGTCACACTTGCTCCCTCTCATTCACACTCATGTATTCTGTCTTACTCTTACTCCTTTTCTCCAGTATATACCTCCAGGTTCTACCTGCTCCCTACTCTGGCTACAGGTCCCAACTGTATTTTTCTTTATTTTGGTGATTATTATTTGAACGAATAATCTCACATTGAGCATCTAAATGCTGTCATTACAGAGTTGAACTGATGTGATGGAAGAAAAAAAAACATTAATTTTCTTAATTCTCTGGTATTTGTGCGTACAGGTCTGTGACTACAGCTTTACATTTTAGCTTGTTTTTAAAGGGAACACTCTGAGTTACTGAAATGATTTTCATCCTCAGACAGACAAGCTCCGTGAAGGAAGGTCCTTGTATCTAAATCTTTGTAGCAAAGCCACGAACACACCGACCTGAGCTCACCTGGCAGAAGGAGAGCTGTGGTGGTGTGGGTCTGTGGCCGAGCCTTCTTGGCCACGCCATCCGCCCCACAGATGAGGATGGTCTCGCTGAGGGGCGATGAGGACAAGCGGTCCTTTGGAGTGCAGTCAGGTTCTTTGGCTGGAGCCTCCATATTCACTTTGGCACTCATAACAGCATCCCTGAGCACTGAAAATCAGAATATGGGGAAGAGTACAAAACTATGAAGGGCCAGGTGAGAATGTTTACGGCTTTTAGAGCTTCTAATTTCAGCTCATGTACACAGGTCTATATAAACATATAAACAATACATCTTAAGTTTCTGAAAATTAACTAATGAAAATCAGACACTGCTTTGGAATTTTGGTTCAACAGAATCATTTTAAAAAACAAACTAATGAAACTGGCCTGGACAAAAACAATGATAGCCTTAGAAAAGATTGAAAATAATTTGACCATAGGAGCATGTTAAACTATGACGTGTCCTGCATCACATTTGTCTTTAAACTTGTAATCAATCAGTCTGCCTATTTAAAGGGCGATAAGTAGTCACTGTGCTGTTTGATGTCATGGTGTGTACCACACTGACTATGGACCACAGAAAGTTAAGGAGAAAGTTCTCAGGACAGTAGAAAGAAAATTATAGACAAGCATGCTGAAGGTAAAGGCTATAGGACCAAGCAGTCTGATCAAGAAGCTTGATGTTCCTGTGACTACAGTTGCCAAAGTTATTAAAAAATATAAGGTTGATGGGACTGTAGCCAACCTCCCAGGACATGGATGCAAGAGGAAATGCAACCCCAAGTTGATCAGAAGAATAGTGTGTATTGTTATAAAAGAGCCTTGGAAACCATCCAAAATCATTCACACTGAACTCCAAGGTCAAGGTACATTGCTTTCTAATCTCACCATGCTAACAAGCCCCAAAGTTTGTGGGAGGTTATCCTTTGGACTGACGAGACCAAATTGGAACTTTTGAGCCAGTCACATCAGCTCTGTGTTTACAGAAGGAAAAAAAATGAAGCATACAAAGAAAAGAACACTGCACCTACTGTGAAACATGGAGGAGGCTCATTTATGTTCTGGGGCTGCTTTGCTGGCTTTGCTGCTTCACAGGGTGCTTTGAATCTGTGCAGGGTACAATGAAATCTCAAGACTATTCTGGAGTGAAATATGCTACTCAGTATCAGAAAGCTTGGTGTCAGTTGCAGGTCATGGGTCCTCCAACAACTACAAACACCCAAGAATGGCTAAGTGCATTGCACTATTCTGAAGTGGCCTTCTATGAATCCTGATCTAAATCCTATTGAACAGCTGTGGAAGGAGAAGAAATATGCAGTCTGGAGAAGGTACCCTTCAAACCTGAGGCAAATGAAGCAGTTTGCTCAGTAGGAGTGGACCAAAATACCTGTAGACAGGTGCAGACGTCTCATTGAGAGTTACAGAAATTGACTGATTGCTGTGATTGTATCAACAAGTTGCGCAACAAAATATCAAGTTAAGAGAATCATCATTTTTATCCAGGCCAGTTTCAAAAGTTTGCTTGTTAAAACGGTTCTGTTGAAACAAAATTCAAAAGCAATGGCTGCTTTTCATTAGTTAATTGTTAGAAAAAAAATTATTTATTATTCCTTTTGTCTGTTTCAAGTTATTTCAATGATCATTGTGGTACTTTCTTTCTTTAATGGAAGGTTATCAACAACTACAGCAGGGAAAATAAGTACTGAACATCTCAACATTTTTCTCATTAAACATATTTCTGATGGAGCCATTGACATGAGATTTTCACCAGATATCAGTAACAATCCAAGTAATCCATACATACAAAGAAATCAAGGCAACTGTGCTCACAAAACAAGTTATATTTCATAAAATGGAATGACACAGGGAATAAATATTGAACACACTTGGTGAAATTCATTTAATATTTAGTAGAAAAACCTTTGTTGGTAATAACAGCTTCCAGACACCTCCTGTATGGAGAAACTAGGTGCAGGCTTTGCTCAGGAGCGATTTTAGCCCATTCTTCCACACAAACTGTCTTCAAATCGTGAAGATTCTGTGGATGGATTCTATGAACTCTGATCTTCAATTGGTCACATAGCTTTTCAATTGGATGCAGGTCAGGTGACTGACTGGGCCATTCCAGCAGCTTTAGGCTGCTTGTCCACCAAACGCGTTTTCTCCACTCTGCGTGGCTATTTTCCATTGATTCTCTATGTAGTCCAGCGTTTACAGTGCTGAGTGCCCTCGGCGTTAAAACGCTCTTGGCGGGGGCCATTTTTTGTTGTGGCGCTCAGGGCACTCAGAGTTGAAAAAAGTTCAAATTTTCAGAGACTGCAGCTGAGCTCGTCAATGTCAGACCTAAGCAGCCAATCAGAACTACTGCGTAGGCGGGACATAGGACACCGGTACTAGTCTGTACTCAAACTCCTGCTTTCTGTGTCATCATATTTCACATCCAGAGCTGCTCAAACACATTTTCTGTCCATTGTTATTTAGAGACTGCTATTAAAACATCAGTAGAAAGTCTGACCATAGCAAAGTGGAAGTGCTGAGCTGAGAGTGACAAGCTGCTGCTGGGATAAAGGGCACAGACTTTTTCCCCCAGAGCACAGCGCACAAATGCTGAAAAAAAAAAAAAAAATGCCCAGGGCAGTTGGGTGACAAAAAAAATGCATTTGGTGGACAAGCACCCTTATTTTCCTTCTCTGGAGCCTCATGAGAGTTTCCTTGGCTGTGTGTTTGGGATCATTGTCTTGCTGAAATGTCCACCCTTGTTTCATCTTCAGCATCTTGGCAGATGGTAACAGGTTTTTATCACGGATGTCTTTGTACATTTGTCCATTCATCTTTCCTTCAATTATATGAAGTCTGCCTGTACCATGTGCTGAAAAACACCCCCACACCATGATGGGATGTGCAGTGCCATTTCTTCTCCAAACATACTGTGTGTTGTGGCATCCAAAAAGTTCAATTTTGGTCTCATCTGACCAGACTATATTCTCCCAGTATTTTACTGGCTTGCCCAAATGTTGTGCAGCAAACCTTAAATAAGCTTCAACATGCTTTTTCTTCAGCAATGGAGTCTTGCGAGGTGAGCGGGCATAGAGCCCATGTCGGTTGAGCGCAACCAACTAGACCCTACTAGACCTGCTAACTCCAGGTCTTTCTGGAGCTCTTCACAAATGGTCTTTGGCTCTTGGGTAACTCTTCTGATAATTCTTTTGACGCCTCTGTCAGAAATTTTGTGAGGAGCTCATGGTCATGGCCGGTTTATGGTAAAATGATGTTTTTTTCACTTCCAAATGATGACTCCATCAGTGCTCACTGGAACATTCAGCAGTTTAGAAATGCACCTGTAACCAATGCCATCATTATGTTTTGCAACAATAAGATTCAGAAGGTCTAGAGCAGGGGTGTCCAATCATGTGCCATGGAGGGCCAAGACCCTGCAGGCTTTACCTCCAACCAGTGTCTTCAACAGCAGATTCCACTGAATTTCTTCCCACTGATTGCTGATAAGTGAAAACACCTGCTTAAGAGACTGGATAGAAGAGAAACCCTGCAGGGTCTTGGCCCTCCATGACACATGATTGGACACCCCTGGTCTAGAGAGAGCTCTTTGCTTCTAGTCATCATGAGTTCTTTGTGGTGTGACAATCTTCTTCTTCTTTCATTTTGTTTTTTGGTAGGGGCAACCAGCGTAAAGATGCATTACCGCCATCCAGCGTTGGCGTGTGGGCCAGACATCGTTTCCCAGACAACCTCAAAAAACAAAAACAAAAAAACCAAACACCCCTATATCCTATTAATTAGCCCTGTATCTTTAAGGTAAACAAATAACTCCTTTAACCCAATCCCCAATATCACGCTTAAGTTAACATCTTCCACCCCTAGTTTACTAATTCCCCCACTAGTATGTCTTTCTCCTGAATGTATTTCTGGCAGTGCAGAATGACATGTTCAACAGTTTCTTCCTCTCTCTCAATAATCACACATCCCTGTCTGGTGCTTACTTATTAAATGCACAGTTTTATTTAATCTAGTATGACCCAACCTTAGTCTACATAAAATATTCTCTTCTTTTGTTGTTCTCTTTCCCACCCTGCCCTTTATTCCAACTGTGTTCTGGATAGCATACAGGTGATGTCATGTACCTCCTGTGTCCCACCTATGCTGCCATTCCTGATTACTATACTTTTTAATCAATGCTTTTGTCTCAGACTTACTAAATGAAATATTCCAAACCTCCTGGTGCCCCAGAGCCTGCTTAGCCAATTTATCTGCAGTTTCATTGCCCTTTATCCTCTTGTGAGCTGGTATCCACATTAATGATACAGCCACCTTTTTATTTCTAAGTCTATATAGAGTCTCATATATTTCATAAACTATGTCCTGCCTGCTGTTAGATGACCCTGATTGTATTGACATTAAAGCTGCACTGGAGTCCGAACAAAGAATAACATTTTTGATCGGCAACCCCTCAATCCACTGTAATGCAGTTACCAAAGCTAACATTTCAACTGTGTATACAGACAAATGAGAGAATGTTCTTCTGTTAACAGATATTTCCAAGGCAGGAATACAGAAAGCAAAGCCAGTGCAACCTGTCTCAGGATCTTTTGATCCATCAGTGAATACTGGGGTAAAGGAATGAAACATTGTTTCCAAACGATCCTCTACTAAAACTGCAGTGTTTCCAAATTCTCTATAACCTTGCATCTTTTCCAAAAAATACAAATCAACAGAAACTGAATAGAAAAACCAGGGAGGTGTGACTGGCAAAGGAACTGATGGAATATACAGTATGTTGTGTCACATAATTTCATGTCTCTGGCTATCCTCCCAGCATAAAATGCAAAACTCTCCTTTTTGACCCTTTCTCCTTACCAACAAGGTATCAAAACTCTAGCTGTAGGATGTTGATCTTGAGTGTGCCCTTGCAGATTGACCCAGTAATTCATCATTATCTGTTTATGCCTGACATTTAATGGCATTTCCCCCATTTCCACTTGAAGAGCAGCAACAGGGGTTGTTTTAAGTGCACCACTACAGATCCCCAATGCTTGGGCCTGGATGACATCCAACTTATTCAAAATGGTTTTGGAAGCAGATCCATATACAGTACATCCATAGTCCAATACAGACCTAATTAACGCAACATACAGTAAATGTTTTTAATAGCAGCTCTACTAGCACCCCACTCCGCCTCTATCAAGCACCTCATTACATTCAACACCTTTTTGCATTTTATTGTCATATTTTGAATTGTTCCCTCCAAGTTAGATTAACATCAAACCAGACACCCAAAAATCTGAAAACTTTGACTTGCTCTATTTCCTGAGCATACACTGTTAACTGAACATCAGCTACCCTTTTCCTTGTAAATACAACCTTTGTTTTTTCCACAGAAAATTTAAATCCCCAAGAGTATGACCACCCTTCCACAGCATGTATTGCCTCTTGTATTTTCCCTCTTATATAATTAAAATTACTCCCTCTTTTCCGTAATGCCCCATCATCAGCAAATAAAGAACAACCAATGTCATTATTCACACCGGAAAAAACATCATTTATCATAATAGAAAAAAGTACTGGGCTTATAACACTACCCTGGGGGGTGCCATTTTCCACCAAGTAACTATCTGATAAGGCTCTGCCCACTCTAACTTGAATGTACCTATTAAACAAAAAATCTTTGATCCAGTTGAATGTTCTCCCAGAAATTCCTATCAATCATTAGCCCCTCCTTCCACAACATGCCATACGCCTTTTCCACGTCAAAAAACACTGCAATTACCGACTCTCTATTAACTTGAGCTTTCCGTATCTCTGTCTCCAAACACACAACAGGATCCATAGTTCCCCTTCCTTTTCTAAATCTGCTCTGATGCGGTGACAAAATTGCTCTACTTTCGAGATAAAAGGAAACTGTCTGTAATCATTCTCTCCATTACTTTTCCCAGATGTGATGTTAGAGCTATAGGTCTGTAGCTCGCTGGGTCTGAGGGATCCTTTCCTGGTTTTCTTACAGGAACAATCACAGCCTCTTTCCATGCAGTTGGGAGCTTTCCCATTTCCCACACTTTGTTGTAGACTTCCAATAGCTTCCTCATTGCCAAAGTCCCTAAATGTTTTAGCATGATGTAACAGATATTGTCTTTCCCAGGGGATGTTAATCCTGATTTGTTTACTGCTCTTTCCATTTCATCTAGAGTGAAAGGAGAATCCAAATAACTACTCAAGTCTAACCTTTCCTCCAGAGCCCCAGGGTGTGCTAAACTCGTCCTAGTTCTTCTTCTTTTACCTTCTTCAGTCAAATTGCTTGAGCTATGAATTTGAGTCAGAGTCTTTGTTATCATTGTTGCTTTTTCCTCATCAGTTACTGCAGTCAGTCTGCCACTTTTTAGTATTGGATACTGCCATTCCCTCCTAACTCCCCTCAAAGCCTTGATCATACTCCATACATCCCCCACAGCTGTTGATCTCCCTATATTGCTACAGTATCTCTGCCAGCTTTCTCTCTTAGCCCTCCGGATAGTTTTCCTGGCTTTTGCTAGTGCCCTCTTATAATTAACGAAGTTTTGCAAATTATGAGTTCTTCTTAAGACCCTAAAGGCACTTTTCCACAAGTATCACCTTAGCTTTACTTACTTTTACTTTACTCAGTTTCTTGCTCTTTCCACAGTACCCTACACGCTTTAACCGATACAATTTTCGTGCCAGCTTAGGGGCAGGGGACAAGCGAGAAAAATCTAGGTGTGATTTTACGTCAATCGACTGCTAGCCGCTGATTGGTCAGCGTGTAACGTCACAGAGCGTCCGTTTTCAGTTTTCTGTTGAAGCTGCACGACCGCCATTTGTAATTTCAGCGAGTAAACACGGTGAGCGGCTTCACAATTGTGTTAACGATGTCCACGCGCAAGTTTATTCCATGGACAAACCAGGAGGTGCGGACTTTTCTTTCCTTCGTAGCCGACGACCACATCCAGAGCGAGTTGGATGGGGCAACTTGCAATGAAAAGATATACCAGCAGTTGTCCGACCAAATGGCGGCCCAAGGGTTGTTATTTTCTATAGACGCCTAATAAGGAATGTAAAATGTCTTTGTACTTAAAAAAAAAAAGACTAGATGCAGGGGTGTTTTCATAACAACCCAGTGCAGTTTTTATTAGGTGTGGTGGTGGTCAAAATACTGTTGTATTTTTTATAAAAAAATAAAAGCACATGTTCCGACTTTCAAATCAACATGCTTCAGTGAACAGTATTAACCCCTTCTGATTTCTAAGGCCACAGTACAAAGAAATTTGTTTAAAACTAACCCATACAATCAAAAAGTTTTTCTAATTATTCATTTTCGGAATGAATGGGATGTAGCCTAACCACAGCTACCCAGAAGATACACAATCCACTGTACTGAGGGACAGCAACATGACAGTTGATCTTAAATACAGCAAAGAAGCGTCCCACCACCGGCTTTCACAAGTTTAATTCCAATTTTTTTTTTTTGACATGTTTTGCTCCAGCGTTCTCTAAAAAAAAAAAATTCTGTCTTTCATCTAGCAAGGAGGAGAAGAAGCAACGCCTTGGGCGACCTGGCATCAGTGATGTCCCAGAGTTATGCTGATGAGATGCTGGCCCATGATAGGATGCTGGAACAGCATCACCAGCTCCACGAACGGCTCCACGAACAGCGCGAAAGACACCATCAGGAGCTACGAATGCTTGCAGCAAACCTGCAGTCAGCCCAGGTGTCAGCCCAGGAGAAGGAAGAAGCATTCCGAAGGGATGAGCTGGCCGAGACGGCTTCTTTCAACAGAGCTTTCCTAAACCATTTTGGCAGTCTTGTGGAAGTATTGAAAAATCCCCGTGTTTAAACATGTTTTGTGAATATTTCTAATGTTATTAAATTACTTTTTTGGATAAAAGTGTGGTTTGTCTGTTATAACTAAATGAGAAAGGCGAAAAATTACATACACATTCCATCGCCTCATATTATCCAAATGCCGCTGTTCATACATAAAGGTGTCACGATTTTTAAAGCTAATGTAATTGTTATTGTTAAAGTTAATAAAAATTATCACGGCTGTATTCATCTCTCTAAATTTTGTACTGTTTTCAAGTTAACTTGTAAGCAGAGGCACAGGTGTACTTTAGATTCAGCAGTAGACACTGAAGGTAAAAAAGGTAAGTACATGTAAATTGAATGTTCTATCGTCATTCCAAATTCATAGAATTTCAATACATAATGAGTCTAGTATAATTTAAAGGAAAAATACCCATACATGTAAACCCAAATATAACAGTTTTGTAGCTTAAAACGTTGACATGAATATGATAAACCTATGATTTTCTGATTCAATACATACAAAGTGTCATAGGTTTGAAAAATAAAATTATAATTTGGTGTTGGCCAGTCTGACAATGTCACAGTATTTAATCGGAATAACAAAAGTGTCATCAGAAAATTTCGTGGTACATTGGCAATTCCGTCAAAAACAAAGTGCCTTTTTTGTTGTAGTCATTTTTCTAAGGTGTTTTAACATGTAATCAACCATCCCTGAATACATATGCCTTAGGAATATCAATAGATGGGAAAATGATACTCAAATGACACTCGACATACAAAACGGTGCTACAGTTGGATTGCCTTTCTTTAAAATTTTCAAAATTATTGTGTAAGTCAAAGTGGGCTAGGATTAACTTGAAATATAACAAGTTTCCACATATAATTCCAAGGTCAATTGGCAATTCAAGCAAACCAAAAGGGAGTTGTTCAGCTGCTGCATTTTTCTGCAGCCATTTTCTACGGTGTTTTAGAGTGTAATTTTGCATCCATGAACACATATCCCTTAAAAATAACTATCAATGGGAAAATGAGACACAAACAAGAATTTTACTACAGTTGATTTGGCTTTTTTTTTTTTTTTAAGTAATTTCACTTATTTTGTAAGTAAAATAGGGCTATGATTAATTGGAAATATAACAAGTATCAACATATAATTCCAAGGTCAATTACAAGCTTTTAGCATTTAATTAGCTGTCCCTTAAGAGTTAACCGTTATGAACAACAGAGGAGACGTAGATGAAAATTTCACCAAATTTTATTTAAAAAACAAAAGTTTGACAAATGTATGCAGATGAATCATGACAAAAATGAAATGTCTTAATTATTGCTACACAAGTACTGCATCACAGCATCTCGTATATCTCCACCCGGCTCCTCTACTCCCTGTGACGCTGCCACCACCACTTGTTCATCGGCTGCATCATCCAATGTAGTGTCAAAGGCCTCTCCATGACTCTCACACAGATTATGCAGTGCACAACAAGTCAACACAATCGATTTAACCAGTGCGATGTCACAGTCATTCCGTTTCAGAAGGCAGCGCCACCTTCCCTTCAGCCTGCCGAAAGCATTCTCCACAACCACCCGTACTCTACTGATGGTCTGGTTGAACGTCTGTTGTTCTTCAGTCAGTCGTCCGGTGTCACTGAAGGTTTTCAAAAGCCAGTTTTGCAGTGGATAAGCAGAGTCTCCAAGGATGAAGTAGCCCACACTTACCGCACCAATGTTCCTAAGTTTAGGTGGGAAGAGGTTTCCCTGACTGGCTAAATCCCACAGTGTGGACAGTCTCAGCATCCTAGCATCGTGCATGCTCCCAGGCAGCCCTGCAAATACATTCCAGAACAACCCCCTTCCATCAACAACACCTTGAAGGAGTACAGAGTGCCAACCTTTACGATTAAAGTAGTCGGTGTGATATTCTCTTGGTGCAATGATGGGTATGTGTGATCCATCTATGGCACCAACGCACATTGGTAGCCCCCACCGACTCTCGATGTAGGCTGACATTTCCGTGAACCTCACTTCATCAGGACACTGTATTTGATCTGGAACCAGCAATGATTCTGCTGCTGCACAAAAGTCATGTACACACCTGCACACCGTTGTGATGCTGACACCAAAAAGATGTCCAATAGTGCGATACTCTGAACCGGTAGCAAGCCTCCACAGTGCAATGGCCACTCTCTTCCTCAGAGGCACACACTGGCGGAATGTCGTGTCTTGAAGCTCCATGCATGGACGCAATTTGTGGCACAAGTAGGTGAAAGTGTCCTCGGACATCCGGAAGTTCTGCAACCACTGTGTGCTTGAGAAGCTGGGGACAATATTCTCCCACCACTGCGAGCTACGTTTTACTGCCCAGGTCCATGGTCTGCAGCGTTGATTTTGCAACAACGCAGTCAACTAGAACACACACACAGCATACATATTAATACTGATAACCTGGCGACATCAAAATGCTGTACACAACTATGACATGACGATAAAATGACAATAGAAAGCATTAAATTACCAACAACTGTTTCCTCGTGTGCTTGATGTGCCTGATGTGCTGGGCAATTAACCTCTCTGCTTCATATTCCGCTGCTTGGTATTCCCCAATGGCAACAACGAGTCTCTGGTACAGCTCCAACGTGTGTTCTCGCAATGCACGTCGTCTTCTCCTGTAAAACTGTCTTCTCCACTTAAAAACGTTCATTGTGTTTAAAAGCCAGAGAAGAACCAACGTGGAAATCCTCCGCTCGTAATCCGCCATTTTCTTTGTTGTGAATAAGTCGGTCGCCAGAGATGACGTCAGCAGAGTATAGGGCCGCCTCAATCCCGCCCACTACAGAGTTTACGCGGCTTTACAGGGTTGCAATGGGTGAACAACCCAGGGAGAAACAAGTAGTGGAGAATCGAAACAAGTAAAAAAGAACTGTGACTATGGAAAAGAGCCATAAGTGTCTTATTCCTCTCTTTAATGGTTTTAGTGCACTCATCTGTCCACCAAGGCACTGCTTTCTTTAACATTTTTCCTTTACTTTTAGAGATGGATTGATTAGCTGCTTCAAGAAAAATAGTTTTAATATTATTCTCCACACTCTCAACGTCTTCATTAACATCTACAGTACTTGGGGTAAGTCTCTCTCACAGATAAAGTTAAATAGCTTCCAATTAGCAGAGCTAAAAACCCATCTCCCTTTTTTATGTCCACTTACCCTATTCACTGAAATGAAAATATTACAATGCACTGGGAAATAGTCACTTCCCACCGAGGACTCCTCTAAAACCTCCCACTCACACACACCTACAATATTACTTGTCACCAAAGTTAAGTCAAGAACTGAACCACTCCCCGTACGTACATCATTTAAACATACTAGATTCTTCTCTTCCAAAAGTTCTTCAATAGTCTCACCATGTATGTCTGTATGATTTGCCCCCCATAATACATTATGGGCATTAAAGTCCCCACATATTACTAACTAACTAACTAACCTGCACTTATATAGCGCTTTTCTAGTCACAAAGACCACTCAAAGCGCTTTCATTAATACTAACCCTCTATTCTAAGGGCCTATAGGAAACAGATATCTAGGGACAATTTAGAACAGCCAGTTAACCTAACATGCATGTCTTTGGCATGTGGGAGGAAACCGGAGAAATCCCGGAGTAAACCCACGCAACACGGGGAGAACATGCAAACTCCACACAGATCACTGTTGGTCGGGGGCTGGGATCGAACCCACGATCCCCACAATCCCCCGGCCAAGGGTAAACTGTGCTGCCGCAGTGCTAACCACTGCGCCACCGTGCAGCCCCATATTACCACCCTGCTTCCATCTATCCCCTCCATCTGAGATAACTGATTCAATATCAACTTCTTACAAGGATTATAAAAATTTACGACTACTAATTCCCCCTCTTTTGTCCAAATTTCAACTACCACATATTCAGCACCTTTACCTATCTCTCTGAACTGAATTCCCTCCCTTACAAATGTTGCACATCCACCTCCCATTCCCTCCCTTCTATCATTCCGAATTGAGACATATCCCACTATTTTGAAATCCAGACTGGGTTTCAATCACGTCTCCTGGACACAGACAACATCTGGTTTGTCTGAAAGCTCCTTAATATACCTTATGAATTCCTGTCCGTTAGCCAGCAAGCTTCTCGCATTCCATTGAACCAAAATGATCATTAATGCAATTCCTATCCAAACCATGCTTGATCCTAACTTGTCTGACTACTAAGATCATTCCTCACCTCCTCCCAAGTTAATCTACTGAAACCAAGATGATTAGCTGCTGCTTTCACTATTATTTGAATTCTCTCAGTTTTAGACTTGACTTCCATTGTGACATTCACAACTCCCGCTATAAAAATAACCAGTTTCTTCAGATCAACCTGGATTTCCCCATTCTGTCCCAGTTCACTTTCCCTTACAAGCAGCCTTCCCCCAGCGCTTTGCCCATTCCCTCCTCTCTGGTTCATGCTTTTCACTGCTTCAGCATAGGAGATTTTATTCTGCACTCTGACCTGCTGAATTTCCCTTTCTTTCATCATCCTATCACAACCTCCGTAGGCCACACTATGGCTACCGCCACAGTTACAACATTTTGGCGTTTCTTGGTTACACTCTCCATACTGGTGGTTGCCCCCACATCTTGCACACCTTCTTCTCCAGCTAAATGTTTTAGCTGTGTGTCCAAATCTTTGGCAATTATAACACCGGACTGGATTAGGGACAAATTCCCTTACACCGTAACTCAAATAACCCAGGGTTACATTTTTGGGTAGCACATCCCCTTCAAACTCAATCACCACACCCTCAGCATCTCTCCTCTGTCCCTCCCGAGTGGCCTGTAGTCTACGAGCTCCTTTTACAACCCCCCCTTTTAAATTAGCTTTGATTTCTTCCATTGAGACCCCTATTGGCACCCCCTAAATTACACCCTTGCTCCACTTAGACCCGTTATCAATAAAGCTTGTACTTTTCACTTTGAACCGCCCAAACTCCCTCATTTTGTCATCTCTTTCTCTTTGCTCCTCACTCCTACACACAACCAGTAGATTTCCATCCCTCAGCACCTTTGCCATATGTATTTCTCCAACTTGATTTTTCAGTATTGTTGTCAATTTAACTGGCCTTATTGTGGATATCCCCTTTTCTTCCTCAAACCTTACAATAATTTTGAATTTGGCTCCTTCCTGCACTCCTCCCTCAGCGCCGCCACCACTTCCACTACTCCTGGCTTTCTTCACATTACTTCCAGGAAAGTTATCCTCTCTTTTTTCTTTCCCTTTTCCGCTTCCCTGCCCAGTATCCATACTGTCTTCACTATCCCATAAATCAGAATCTCCCCAGTCTGGCCCATTCACAACGCTGTTGTGCCATCCTGCCACACCTTCTTTTACAGCGTTTCTCCTCCTCATTCTTCCATGCTTGCAAACTCCAGTCATGTCACCTGACTTCTTTGCCAAATCGCCTGACAAATTTCTCTGGTCTTCTTTCGGTGATCTAACCATAAATCCCTCAGATTAGCCAAAAACGAGCTTTCAAATTCACCTCCTACGGTCCACGAGCACACCTGATGGGGTTCACTCACCCCTCGTCCACTACCGACCGTGTCCTACCAATTGTTGTCTCGTTTAACAATCTGATATTCACAGACCCTTTAAAAGCTATCATTCAGGACTTAACCAGCTGAAATTGATTTGCACTGATGGGGGATGGGATGGCTTCCTAAATTCTGCTGGATTTCAGCTGGTGTCTTGGCTTTCTATGTCTTTTTGCACCTCTTTCTTCATGTATTCAATACTTATTCCCTGTGTCATTCCACTTTATTATCAGTCAAACTTTATTTATATAGCACTTTTCAAACAAATAGCAATGATGCACAAAGTGCTTTACAGTAAAAAAAAAAAAAGAAGAATGTATCCCCCAGCTCCACCCAGGCCACATTGCCATCCATATACACATCCACTCACACTTATGGATGCACAGAAGTAATTTAAAATTATCACATTAAAAACAAAGTACAGACTAAAACAGGACATGGATAAAACAGGATATGAGGAAAACGCTATCATGAATCTTAAATTTGCAGTGAGGGATTAAATATAACTTGTTTTGTGAACACAGCTGCCTTGATTTCTTTGTATGTGTGGATTACTCTGGTTGTTTCTGATATCTGGTGAAAATCTCAGGTCAGTGGCTTCATTAGAAATATGTTTAATGAGAAAAATGTTGATGTGTTCAATACTTACGTATTTTCCCCGCTGTATGTCCACGCTTGTACTAAACCCCAAAATTTTGTGTGCTCTATTGCCCATTTTTTTAAAAACAAGGAAAAAAGTGTGTGTGTGGGGGGGGGGGGGCTATCCCATAAATAATTTACACAGTTTAAGCAGTTTGCAAAATAAGAGGGAAAAAGCAAATATGCAAGAATAAAATTGTAAGTTTTCATGTAAAGTCATATTTAATAGAAAAATGACAAAATTTCATCACACAAAGGAGAAAGGATATTTGCAAATATAAATTTGTAAATTGGTATGTAAAACAACTTAATGATTGATTTTTGTCTTTTTGCAAATTTGCATAAACACCAAAAATTTGAGGGAAAAACTGAATGACAAGAAAAAAAAAATCACAAATTTGCCAAAATAAAAATACAAATTTGAGTAAAAAAGGATAAATTATTGGTAAAATGTTAACTTTTTATTTTAAAAAGTTACATGTTGAGAGAGAAGTTTAATATTTCAGGGCTTTGAAAAAATGTCTTATTACTAATGTTGACAGTTATAATCTGGCTGTTTTACATTCATTTTAAGATTCAAATGTGTCTTGTGCTCCATGCAGTTGTTTTTTTTTTTAATAAAAAAATACTCAGATTGTTTTTTACTAGTAGAGGACGATGACCCCTTAGTCTATAGAGAGCCTAAGTCACGGCTCCTCTACTTCAGCACATGGGACCTTAAAGACACACTTCGGTGGCTCTAAAACCACCTCAAAAACAAATGTGTATTTCTCAGAATAGTATATTGTGGCTTTTTATCCACAAAAAACTTTCAATGCCTTAAAATTACTTGGAAAAGGTTTTTACATCTTCCACCTACTCAAGTATGTGCAGATCTATGAATATTCTAATTAGCTCCCCCCATACTCCTGCCCACCAGTAGCAGATGCTGCAAGGCCAGCCATCCACTGTCCTCTGACCTGAGAACACCCAAGACCTGGCTTGTCCCCCAAGAGCAGACCTCTCTCTCTGGTTCGGCCTTCTGACCACGTGCCTCCCATTCCTCCGTCTCCATCAGCCTGGGCGCCTCTGGGACCCCGCACGTGCAGGTGCAGCAGCCGGTGGACTCCGGCCTCTGAGCTGACCATGCCCCGCGTGCGCTATGGGGGTTTTGGAATACGGTAGCCCCAGCGGTGGAAAACTACGGGTGGCCGCGGTCGGTTGCACGCTATCTCTCGGAAGGGATGCTGACTTCAGAACATGAGCCTCCGTCTGCAAAGCCACGTCAGCTCCTCCCTCTTCCCCTGGAGGAGTGAACTCAGGTGTTTAGCCATGCCCAATGCTTAGCCTGATTGGTTAATGTTATAACTAATCAGGCTAAGCACGAATGCTTACATAGCTAGAAACGCTCTGTCCAAAGTTGTTCTCTTTTTTTTTGGGGGGGGGGGGTGCTTAACTGGACATTCATAGCAGAAAAAAACAGACTTGGGGCTTGGGACTGATTTTACTCTTGATATGTTTGTAAGCCACAAAAAACATGTTACAGACATGTTAATAACAGAAAAAAATTGATTTTTGTTAGAGTGTCACTTTAAATCGGGAAAAAAAAAATCACCATTGAAATGAATGACAAGTGCAAAATTAGCTTTTGATTCATACTGAATTTTGCCACCAGTTATATATATGATGTTTAGCAATTTAAAAGATAACTTTCCACGTAAGTGAAGTTGTCGGCTGTCATGTAATAACAGAGTAATATTTAGTTTTTGTGAAAACGCTTAGCGGACTACATCTCCCATCATCCCACATCACCACACACGATCATGTTGGTTTCCCTCTCAAAACTCACCTCCTGTTTCCTGACCGATGAAAGAAGGATCCAAAGAGGAGGAAAAAACCCACAAAGGTATTTTATTGTATTTTGAGAGCTGCAGCTGATCCAGAGGACTTACTTCCCCCTGGGCACGCTTTGAAAACGATGATGTAAGATACATGTCTGTGTTTGCAGTCTTTTCATTTACGTATTTTCACAACCTTATACCTTAACAGTTAGACAACAACCTACACTGTCAATTATGTGGAAAATTATCTTTTAAATTGACAAACATATGTGTAACTCGTGGCAAAATTCAATCAGGATCAAAAGATAATTTTGTTCTTGCCATTCACTTTGATGGAGACTTTTTTTTCGATTTAAGGTCCCATATGCAGAAGTAGAGGGGGTTGTTATGTCCACAAACCCGGAATGAGGCACAGAGAGTGGGGTCTTCTTTGAACACGAACTTTATTACATGACGTTAAATAATACACAGTACACGTCTACTGTCATCCTGAGCCAGACGGGAAAGAGGCCCTAAGATGGCGGCTCTCCCCCTATATCAGGGGTGTCAAACTCATTCCATGGAGGGCCAAGACCCCTCATGTTTTACTTCCACCCAGTGTCTTCAGCAGGTGTTTCCACTGATCAGCAATCAGTGGGAAGAAATTCAGTGAAATCACCTGGTGAAGACACTGGGTGGAGGTAAAACCTGCAGGGTCTTGGCCCTCCATGGAATGAGTTTGACACCCTTGCCCTATATAGACAGGCATGATGACGGCAATAGCCGGCTGCATCATCATGCTGCTCCCTGGTGGTAACCCCTTCACTACATTCTGCCCCCCCCCTTTCAAAACTTAGAGCACTTCCAAATTTAACCCTCCCCAATTTGGTACACATAAACACACAAACACTCAAACCTGAGAACTAGGGTCAGCGGGTGGACTGCTGCTTAACCCAATGTGGCTGAGTGGATTATTCTGCCACTCATCCTGGAAGCCGCACTCCTAGCTAATCAGTCCTCTTTTTTCCTCTGACAGTCTTCCATGGGGAAGGCAGTTCTGCTGGAGGGGTTTTGTAGCGGGCCTGTGGCGGCCTCATCTCTGGAGTTTTTGGACCCCCAGGGCCTGGGTCCCACACTGCGGTAGCTGACTCCCACGAAGCCTCGCCATCCGGAGCAGCCACCTGGACACACTGCAGCTGGTTCATGTGCTGAACCGAACCGTCTCTCAGCCAAAAGCACGCTGTTCCCAGCTTTGCCACAATCCTCAGCAGTCCCCGCTGTCCCGCTGGCTGTGGCCCGGTCAGTCGGTGTCCCGGTCTCTCGCCAGTGCGAACCTGAACCCAGTCCCTGACTTGGAGCGGTGCCTTACTTGGTTTCATGCGTTGTTGTTGTGCTCCCGGTGGCTCTGCATGCTTGTTTGGCTTAGGACCTCCACTGTGCTGCGGCGGTTCCGTAGTCACCGTGTTCATTGCGGACCCTTGACCCATTGTCTCCGTAGTCGGTTGTGGCTCATGACGGGTACAGAAGGTGCCCGGTGCCTCTCCGGTGTCGCTCGTTGAAGTGGATTCTTCACCCGTCTGGTTGGTCGTAACCTCCGTGTCGTGTTCACCCACCATGCTGTGATCACTCTCAGTACTGAATTCTCCCTTTTCGCTGAGCTCACTCTCTGTGCTGTGCTTTTCAGCTGGCTCATCACGGATTAGTTTGCCGTTGTCATTGGGCATGGGCTCCCTCTCCTGGGACTCCGATTCCACCATGTTAGCTAGTGTTGACTGTCCGGCTAGCTTCTGTGCTTGACGCCCATTTAGCCCCGTGGCTAACTTCTCCATTGCTTCGAGCTGGGGCGCTAGCTGTACCGTGCTAGCTAGCACCCTGTCATTTTGCACCATTAGCATCTTAACCTACAGCCTCGTGTTACATGTGTGTTCAGCAAAGTAGCTATCAAGAAGTTTGACAGCATCTGCATATGACTCCATAGGTCCTAACGTATGGAAAACTTTCCGAACCTCTATGCTGAGTTTGTGGACAAGAAGTCAGAATCAGAATCAGATTTATTGCCATTGTTCATGTAGTACACAAACTAGGAATTTGTCTCGGTGCAAAGTGCTCGTTTCCTTACTTTGCCAAGTTTACCCAGGCCCGACGCGGAAATGTAGGTCTCGAATGCGTCCAGCCAACATGGCCACAGGACTGCTGGTTCCCCTGGGTGCTCAAGAAAAGGCCGTAGTGGTCTCAAGCACGCCTCCATGGATTAATCCTCCGTCGCCAAATGTTATGTCCACAAACCCGGAATGAGGCACAGAGAGTGGCATCTTCTTTGACCACGAACATGATATGAAATAATACACAGTACACGTCTACTGTCATCCTAAGCCAGCTGGGAGAGAGGCCCTAAGATGGCGGCTCTCCCCCTATATAAGCAGGCATGATGATGGCAACAGCCGGCTGCATCATCACGCTGCTCCCTGGTGTTAACCCCTTCACTACAGGGACATGACTTAGGCTCTCTATTGATGACATATCATTAGATTCAAATTTGATGAAGCAACAATCTGACAACAAATTCATGGCTGGTGAAAATGCTGTGTGGCTACTAACTCTGGAAACCTACTAGCCACAGTAGGTGATCAGGACAAAAATTCATGTCACCACCTTTAAAAAGGAAAAAAAAAAAAAAAAAAGACGTCAATGATGTAGTAGCTCATTCCAGCCTGATGAAATCACCCCAAGAATGTTCAGCTCTCCTGATCACTGACCTTGACCTTAAGCACAGCTGAGATTTTTTTTTTTTTTTGATTTTGCATTCTTTATTGATCCCCAAAGGGGAAATTGAGGGCATCCACCTGGATGGATGAAGCAGCCACGGTACGGCGCTATCCCTTTACCATTCACACATGAGGATCATTGTGAGTGAGTTTGGTGAGCACGGGGACAAACGCCTAGGAGGAGTGATTCCTGTCAAATGTAGATGGACAGATGACACACAGTATTAGTGCTTTTCAGCTTCACTGGAATAAGCTAACAAATTAGATTTGGAGAAATTGAAACTATAATAAGCAACCTTTTTAGTCATCATTTGACATTAAAAAAAATCAAATTAAATGCCCATCTGTATAAATATGAGGTTTAAAACATCCTGGTGTTCATCTTAAAATCCTCTAGCTTGTGATGAGAGATGTTGCCCAAGTCTGACTGGATCAGGTTGGCTTCATAATGTCCCATGAATAATAAATAAAAATGTTACCAAAAATAAGTCAGTTTAAGCTGAAAGAATGAAAAGATCTAGAGAAAAAGAAAGCTATATTGGTGTGCGAGGTTACGCTGAGGATTTATGGGGGAATGAAAGGGTTCTAGATTTCTGCATATGGAGACTTCAGCAGCTTTAATAACATCTTAACAACAGTGACATTTAAAGGCCAAATGTCACGTAATTTTTTTTTCTAAATGACAACGACTTTAGATAAAATACACATAGCTTAAACCAAATATTCATACCGGAGACCATATCACCCACCTGTATTTACATAATTGCACAAAATACACCAGGTGAAGGCGCCACCTTGCTTGCTGGCTTGTGACAGCCAGTCCAGACCACGCCCATGTTTTTGACATCACCAGTTGTACCCTGGCTGCCCTGCCTATCCACATTCACACTTATCAACATTGGACAATCATGACGGAAAGTGACAGCGATTGTGAACAAATTAGTTTAGTTTTGTCTTTTTTTTTTGTCAGTGGTTCAGACAGTGACAGAGGCACTGAACCTTACCG
The DNA here is from genome assembly GCA_020510985.1 of Pholidichthys leucotaenia. Lineage (NCBI taxonomy): Eukaryota > Metazoa > Chordata > Actinopteri > Cichliformes > Pholidichthyidae > Pholidichthys > Pholidichthys leucotaenia. The sequence goes on along the minus strand of CM035843.1, from coordinate 355,654,287 downwards.
GTTCGAGCCGTCCGAGACGGAATCAGATGCTTTGTCTGATGACAACAGTTCCAACGATGACCAGAGAGCAGAACCAGTGGAAAATGTCATTGAACTGGACATTAATCGCCTGCAGAATTGCGAAGCCGAAGGGGGTCTGTCCAGGGCACCCCATAAATATTGATTTTTCGGAAGCCATTATTATTACAGTGGAGGAGAGCCGCTGCTGTCAAGAAATTGACCAGATCAATATGAAAATGGAGGCGCATACCTGTCAAGTGAGACGTTTTCGCCGTATTTTAATACCGTAAAACGCGGCTATAAGGGACAGCGGAGTAATAATGGACATTTCTCTGGGAAATGTTTTCATACCTGTCAAGTGAGACGTTTTCGCCGTATTTTGGTGCCAAGCGCGGCTGTGGGGGACGGCACAGTGGTGGACACTTTTCTGGGAAATGTTTTAAATGTAGTTCGTGTTGTTATTACCTCCGCCAGGCCGAAAAGGCCAGGAGGAGGTTATGTTTTTGCCGGGGTCTGTCTGTCTGTCTGTCTGTCTGTCTGTTGTTAGCAAGATAACTCAAAAAATCTTGGACGGATTTCCATGAAACTTTCAGGCGTTGTTGGAAATGGTACAAGGAAGAACTGATTAAATTTTGGGGGTGATCCGGTTCACCGTCTGGATACAGGAATTTTTTAAAGCATTTTTCATTCAACACTGTGACATACAGCCATTTTCAACATGTGCGCAGGCGCAATGGAGGGCGCTGGTCGTCGTGTCTGCAACACAAACTCTGCGTTCTTCAACGTTTTAGGCACAAAAGGACGCGGAAAACACTGCTGGCCTGGGCCCGCCAGCGTGCCTGTGTTTGCGCGCAACTGCAAAACCTCACACGGGCAGCTGTCCGCCGACGGATTCTTTGGCAGAAATTCCCCGGCCAGCCATAGGAGCTGCGCATTTGGCAGAAATTCACCGGCCAGCCATAGGCGCCGCGCAAAAACGAGCTCTCTGCCGGTGAAGCTTCTAAATTCTCGTTTGCCGCGGAGCGCAACCCCCCAAAAAATAATATTGTAGCGAACTCAATATGAGCACCCTACTTGGCTTGCCAAGTGGGTTGACCCTATTGGCGACACAGGTAGAGTGCGGGATTCCGGAGCGGGAGGCGTGAGTTCGAACCTCCCGGTGGGACGTCGCCATGTCGAGCAGCACGTTACAATATAATATAAAACCCACGGCAACCTGTCTACCCAATTTGCATCCGTCAGTGGAGGAGATGGACACAACAGCAACACTTCAGTTTATTACCTCCGCCAAGGAGGCAATGCTTTTACTACTGAACCACTAATCCTATCACTATCAGATTGATTGTCATTGATTAATTGTGTGTTTATTGCACTGTCCCTGTCAAATAAACAAATAATCATTGTGAATCCAATTGCTAGTCATATGTTTACATGCTCAAGGAATCTGAAAACGTACACACAAACACTGTATGGGGGGAATTGTGGCGCTTGGCGGAGGTCTGTGCTCTCCGAGTGCTTTTCTAGTTGTCAAATATTTTAAGGAAAATACGGGGAAAATGCAATTTTAGCAAAAACGGGCATATTGCCATTTCTGTACACCCAAAACAAAAACATACGGGAAAAAAAATTGAGTGTCTTGAGGAGCACTCCTGTGTGTGATCCCCCACAGCTGGTGCTGGCTCAGCCTGAGCTATTATCACTACAACGAGAAGTGTGGAGTCAGTCATTAGTTTGATTGTCTGGGCTGATCGCTCAGCTTGAGCTATTATCACTACTGTTCGAAGTGTGGAGTCAATCATTAGTTTAATTGTCTGGGTGGGCTGATCGCTCAGCTTGAGCTATTCTCACTACAATGAGAAGTCACTAGGACAATGGTTTAACACGTTCAGCTGTGCAGCGGTTGCGGAACAGACAGAGATCGCCTGACAAATACAGAATTCTGCTTTTTTTTTTTTTTATTTTGCGCTGGACGCTGAGTTGTGTTGTTATTGTCAAATATCCATGAATCCTTAAAATATTTGACAATAACAACACGAGTTGCATTTGGGGCATTTCCCAGAGAGGTGTGCCTTGTTGCTCCGCCGTTCCTTATAGCCGCTTTTTACAGTGTTGAAGTACGGCGAAAACGTCTCACTTGACAGGTATGAAAACATTTCCCAGAGAAGTGTCCCTTATTACCCAGCTGTCCCTGATAGTCCCGTTTTAAGGTATGGGTGAAATATCCAATTTTTTCCTTTCTTGTTGCTCACTTCAACCTTCCAGTCTCCATATAAACAATCAATTGAAATACCCCAAGCATCAAACGAGGGTACAATCGATTTCGTCACTTCCACCTTCTTCCCCAGGCGATTCCAGGGGCCGTGTCAGGCCAAGCGCGGCAGTTTTAAATTAACGAATATTCCGTTGTTACTGAAGCATATGCACCAAGACCCGAACGGATCGGTTCCCTTTTATATCTAGTTTCAAGATATTTAAAGTACCCTGTTACGTGACATTTGGCCTTTAAGTTCATGAAAAACAGCATAAAAATAAATGCCAGCTGTAACTGTGTGAAAGCTGGAGAGATAAAGTAAAAACACAAGGAGGTTGGAATCCTCTGTTGTACATTTTTACCAGTTTTGGGCAGTGGCTAGACCCTGCTTGGAGCCGGTCGAGAATGGAGCAGTAGGGCGCCTCCTTCCCTCCACTAGTCTGGGTGAACACCTTGGGCAAGTGTTAGTACACCCTTAGCCTCCCTTGACCAGGGATACGATTCCACTGCCTTGTTGGTGGCTAGGGATAGCTAAGGGAGGAAACCCTGACAGAAAAACCGGAGTGGAGTCCCGTGAGGCAGCCTGATGGTTTATCAGTGACTGGCAACTCCTGCAGTTGACCTGATCCCGAATGTACTGGCTACGCCACAAAATTCTGTTATTTCCAGTGTAATATACACTCACCGGCCACTTCATTAAAGTACATCCTGGACAGCTCACCAGCCAATCCCAGGGCCAATACAGACAGAAATGGTTTACTCTCACATTCATACATTTTTAAGGGAAATTTACAATCCTAATTAACCTAACGCATGTCTTTGGACTGTGGAAGAAGAATGGAGTACCCAGCAAAACCAGGAAGACTCTGGTTCAAACCCAGGACCTTGCTGCTGTGAGGTGGAGCACAAACCACTGCTCACCTAGCTGGGCAGTTTAGTGCAATTACTTCTTAATTCATAATTTGATTAAACTGGAAAATTAATAGTGAGGACAGGCACTGCTGACTTTGACTGGGGATATCGTTGGGCAGTAGAAGGAATACTTCGAGGAGCTCCTCAATCCCACTGACACACCTTACACACAGGAAGCAGGGCTTGTGGACGAGGGGGACGACTTGCCTATCACAGGGGCTGAGGTTGCAAAGGTGGTTAAAAAGCTCTTTGGTGAACGGGCCCCGGAGGTGGACGAGATTCGCCCTGAGTACCTCAAGGCCCTGGATGTTGTAGGGCTGTCATGGTTGACACACCTCTGCAACATTGCGTGGAGGTCGGGGGCAGTCCCTTTGGCATGGCAAACTGGGGTGGTGGTTCCTCTCTTCAAAAAAGGGGACCAGAGGGTGTGCTCCAACTTTAGAGGGATCACACTCCTCAGCCTCCCTGGGAAGGTCTATGCCAAGGCACTGGAGAGGAGAGTCCGGCCATTGGTCGAACCTCGGGTTCAGAAGGAGCAATGTGGTTTTCGTCCTGGCCGTGGCACATTGGACCAGCTCTTTACCCTCTCGAGAATCCTCAAGGGTTCGTGGGAGTTTGCCCAACCAGTTTACATGTGTTTTGTGGACTTGGGAGAAGGCATTCAACCGTGTCCCTCATGGTTTTTTGTGGGGGGTGCTTTGGGAGTATGGGGTATCGGGCTTGTTGTTAATGAGCTATTCGGTCTCTGTATGACCGTTTTGAGTGTTTGGTTCGTATTGCCAACACTTGGTTGGCCTCATTCCCAGTGAGAGTTGGACTCCGCCAGGGCTGCCCTTTGTTACAGTTCCTGTTCCTAATTTTTATAGACAGGATTTCTAGGTGCAGCCAGGGAACGGAGGGTGTCATGCTTGGTGACCAGAGGATCTCATCTCTGTTGTTTGCAGATGATGTTGTCCTGCTGGCTTCATCCAGCAATGACCTACAGGTCTTACTGGGACAGTTTGCCGCCGAGTATGAAGCGGCTGGGATGAGAATCAGTACCTCCAAGTCCGAGTCCATGGTCTTCTCCAGGTTGGGGACAAGCTGCTGCCCCAAGTGGAGGAGTTTAAGTATCTTGGGGTCTTATTCACGAGTGGGGGGAGAATGGAGCGAGAGACTGACAGACGGATCGGAGCAGCATCTGCAGTGATGCAGATGTTGTACCAGTCTGTTGTGAAGAGGGAGCTAAGCTCTAAGGCAAAGCTGTTGATTTACCAGTCAATCTACGTTCTTACCCTCACCTATGGTCATGAGCTTTGGGTAATGACCTAAAGAACGAGATTGCAGATACAAGCAGCTCAACTGGGCTTTCTTCATAGGATTGCTGGACTCACCCTCAGAGATAGGGTGAGGAGCTCAGTCATCCGGGAGAGGCTCAGAGTATAACCGCTGCTCCTCCACACTGAAGGGAGCCAGTTGAGGTGGTTTGGGCATCTGATCAGGATGCATCCTGGACGCCTCCCACTCGGCGTTTCAGGCACGTCCCACTGGGAGGAGACCCCGGGGCAGACCCTGGACTTACTAGAGAAACTACGCCTCCCTGCTGGTCTGGGAACACCTTGGTATCCTCTCTGAAGAGCTGGAGCAGGTGGCTGGGAAGAGGGAAGTCTGGGCTTCTCTGCCTGAACTGCTGCCTCCGTGACCCAGACCTCCGGAAAAGTGGTAGAAGATGGATGGATGGAAATTTAATTGTTTTTCCTCTTTTTTGTTAAAACTCGTTGACAGGACCACATGGCTAGTGATACAACACTGAGTTTGGGACATTCCTGTTTTTACATAATTTTTAATGGACTTTGCAACACAAATGCTTTACAACCTATTTGAAATTTCACCAAACAAAAATGTATCTACATTTTACAGTTTAATATTATGCTCTATATGAAGCAGACATGTCCCTGTGGAGCTTCAACACCCATCCATGATGCCTCATAAATGAAGGCAATAATGGTCATTCACCGGTATTTACAGACAGGATTTCAACTGTCTCATACACACATTAAAACACAGCATTTCAGTTAAAATGGCGGTCCAGGCAAAAACAAAATGTGTTAACGCAGTCAGTTCCTGTGAAAACCCATTTGGTGGGGAAAGGGGGAAAAAAAAAAAAAAAAAAAGCCTTGTCACACATCGCCGGTGATGAATGAGCAACATTTCTCATCTTAATGTGGTTCAGCATGTTTGATATTTTTAATTTCCGCGCAACTGCTTCTATTAATTAAAAAAAAAAGCTCAACTGGGTCAATTATCTGTGTGCCTTTATTATTAAATTTATATGTTGGAGATGGGAAGCTTTGAGGCTGATTACATCTGACGGCTAAACGGTTTTTTTTTTTTTAAATAAAATAATTTGACGCCTTTACCTCTAAAGCCTGCGTGACTAAAGGTCTCCCGGTGAGCGCTGGTTAAAAAGTGAAAGTTTAACTGTGAAATAAAATGGATGTTTGCTTATCTGAGAAACTGAAATTTGGCTTACCAGCTCTGATCTCCTGCGGCTCCGGGGCTCCCACTGCGCATGCGCAAGCTCACACCGCTGGGGGGGAAAAAAGGCCAAAAAGCACCGCTCCACTTTCCGCTGAACGCTCGATAGGTGAAGATACGCCGTGTACCCAACCAGAAACTGCTCAGCCGCTTTTATTTTTAAACATACACGAAATACTTCAATTAACATCTGTGTTCACACATTTCCCCCCACACAATAGTCAATGAAAAGTGTTTATTATATAATTAGCAGGATATAGGTCATGTCAATACTGCAGTCAAGGTTTTGTAATCCAGTCAAGACACAAAGCAGGATTATTTTAGTTGCTCTTTAATCAGAAAAAAAAAAAAAAATTAGCCATTTTCCAATGGATCTCAGCAATCGAGAAGAAAAATTAAGTTTTTCATAAAATGGGGAGTGGCTGTATTCAGCAAGTCTGGTGGTCTTTCACAAAATCAATCTGTCCAAAAATCTCAAAATATCCCTTATGGTACGAGTCCACCTAGGCATCTGTTGATGGAAGCTCCCTGTGCCGCCTCCACATCAGGATCTGTCAGGAGCATTAATGGGAAGAGTCACAAGCCCAATACTCCTAACCACAAACTGCAGGGAGAACATCACCGCCTGGTCAGAGAACTTCGGGCGGTTTTCAAGCACCATTTTCAGCTACAAAAGTGCAGTTTGATGAGCTTTTTCCATCTACCCCAATCCACTCTACTCTCCCTGACCTGCACAGCTTGCACGTTATTGGTCACAACTCCTGGTAAGTGGGCTGTTCTAGTCTGTTCACGACACACCTGGATGTTAAACTTTCACCTTTAGCTTCAAAAGTAACAAGCAAAATATTTTTTAGACAACGGTCAAGGCGAGAAATAAATGTGTAGTTGCCAAATATGCATTTACTTTTTAATAACCACTACTTTAATAGGAAGCAGGAAAACTCATGCCTAGGTGGTCACGTACTCAAGCACAAAGACTGAAAATGCACAACTCCTGGATTGAAAGAAATCGAAGAGGGCTGCAATCAAAGCAATACGGGAAATGTGACAAAATGACAGCGTACAAGGAACCCAAGTACAACTATAATACAGAAAAAAAAGGGCACCACCCTCCACCTGCTCAAGGTTACAAATCTTCAAAAAAGTAGCTATAACAAGATGAGAAGAAATTTTATTTTTTCAGCCAATTACACACCATGTCCAACAGGTTAAAAAAATACAAACAAAAACCATTGTAAACCAACAATATAAGTTGTTCAAAGATGAAATACAAACCCATTTTTCATGTTAGTATGACGTTCTGTGGTACAAGCTCTTGCATCCAAGTCATTGTTCAACAGACCAGTATTCCTTAACGTGGTGAAGACGGATGATCAAACAGTAAACTGCTCTACAACTGTGCCAAAGGCTACTTTTCTCCCACAATCATGCTATGGGACTGGAGATAGTGTGAAATTTAAATGTCACAAAAAAACAACACAACAAAAGAAAAAACAAAACACTGAAGACTAAGTTTTACTAGGCTGTAAATAAGTTTTAGCGAAAATCAGAAAAGTCAGGCATATAATGGTGATTTTGTTTTTACATGAGGTTTTAATTATTAGTCAAATTTTACAGTCTTGAAATTCTGGAGTCAATCAACAAGTGGCATTGGGGATGTGGTATACATTGACGCTTTTGAAAATGCACATTTGAAGGAGAAATTAGACAAACTCCTTTGCCAGAAATGCAACACCACTATGTACAGCACTGAGGATCATGCCAATTCTGCTAATCCTGAGAGGCTGATCTAGAACGAGAACGAGACCTTGAGCGGGACTTGGAGCGGGAAGCTGACCGCTTCTCGCTCGACTTTGATCGACGGCCATCTTCCTGTGGGGATGGTGAGCGGGAAGCAGATTTGGCAACACGCTCTTCTTTTCCATTTTCTACCGGAGAACGCGATCGACTGCGTGACTTTTTCTCGGTAGACATCTCCTTGGACCTGCTGCGGGAATCCCGCTCAGACTTCACCTTGGAGCGGCTCTTTGAACGGGACTTGGACTTGCGGTCAGCTGATTGGGAACGAGATTTGCGAGAGCGTGAACGAGATTTTGATTTCTGGGATCCGGAATGGGACCTGTGGGATCGTGATTTACTTTGCGACTTCCTTCCAGATCTGGAGCGAGAATGACGCCTTTTGCTGTGGGAACGATGCCTGTAGGAACAGCAGGAAACTTTAGTAAAACCAGAAAAAGCATCAGCAATAGTAGTTTGAATTCAACTTAAGCTTTCAGTGTATTTCCTTAGTTTATTTTTTCTTGGGTGCATCCATCCTCACCTGGAGTGGGATCTGGAGCGACTTCTGGAGCTCCTGCTGTGAGAGCGGTGACGACTGTGGGATCTGAAAGTACAAAAAAAAATATTAGATTTTAACATTACTATTTTTAGCAAAATTGTTAGAATATATTCATCTGCTATTTTTTATTCATTTTTTTATTGAGCATCAATATTACAGGGTGTGTATATACACATACAGTAACAATCAGAGAAGTCCCTCAGAACAATGCTCACGTTATCATTATCCCCCCCCCCAATAATTCCATCCCCCACCCCTCCAAGAACATGCAAGACACCACTCAAAACAAAAAAAATGAAAAAAGAAAAAGGAAAGCATATACATAGGTTCACCACTGCTGAAGCTGTGCGCTATACACTATGGTTCACATGGACAAATGACAAGTGCAAATGCACGAGGACTGCTAAGTGGGCACGGTTTTAAATTTACTCAAGTATGTCAACACTGGGTCCCACACACAAAAGAATTTGTCCCTGGACCCCCTGAGAGTGTATTTTATTTTCTCTAACTGTATGAACTGCATTAGGTCACTAAACCACAGAGAGACGTTCAGTGGGTTTTAGATTTCCAATGTAATAATATTCTTCTCCGTGCAAGCAGCGTTGTAAAAGCAATGATGTTTTTACGTCTTGTCCTCATTGTAGAATGTCTTCTATCTGTGGTACTGAATATAGCCATTGCTGTACTGGGTTGGAGAGCAATATTAAGTGCCTCTGACAATGTTTTAAAAATTGTAGACCAGTATGTTGTCAGGGCTAGGCATGACCAAAACATATGGGGGTTAAGTCAGCAGAAGTGTTTCGACACCTGTCACAGCTGGCATCTATGTTAGGATATATTTTAGCCAGTCTTGCTTTAGAGAAATGGATGCGATGCAAAATCTTGAATTGTATTATGCTTAATTTGGCACAGGAAGTACTGTCATTCACTCTTTGTAGAGCGCTGTCCCAAATGTCCTTCTCCAAGTCGCCTCCCAATTCATCCACCCAGCCTGCCCTGACATTTTCAAGGGCTGTGTTTTTAAAAGAAGTTATACAGTTAAGAGTTGAAAGAATTTTCAAACAGATCGTCTAAGCCAGAAATTGATGATATATATGGAAAGTTGGGATCATGATGCTGAAGGAAATGGCGAACTTGGAAATATCAAAATAAGTTTTGATGGAAATTTATTTCATCCAGCTACAATGCTCCGCACTGTGTTTATATATATAAATATATATACATTTATATTTATATGTACATATGTATACTCGCTGCTCTTGTTTTTTCTTGCCTTCTGATTGTTGCTCTGAGTGTTGCTATCCCTGTGCTGTTGCAATCCTGGAATTTCCCCATTGTGGGACTAATAAAGGCTTATCTTATCTTATCTTAAGCTGGACCGAGGAAGGCCAAATTGCCTCGTCTTTGCCAAAGAGTAAATTCAAAGTCTCATCTAGCTGGGGGGGGGGGGGGGGGGGGGAGGTGGTTATTATATATAGGACTTAGAAGATTTTTGAACCCAAAGTTCTGTCTAAATTGAAACCATATTTTAAGGGTATTTATCACGATTGAAATAGAAGATTACCTAAATGAACATTTAACAAAGACTAATGCTGAAATAGCACGGCAAGTACAGACGCTAAAAAGACAAAATAAGATACAGGTAACATGGACAAGAAACTGTACAGTTTGGATCAAACTAAATGGAACACCTGAGGAAGCAAAGGCCATAATAATCAGATATCCTACGGACTTAAATATAGATGTAAACACTGATTACGAAAATTAAGAGACTACAATAATCCATATCCACACACACGACAAGAATAGTTCTTTTGTGACATACCATGTTAATGTACTTTAAAAAAAACAAAACAAACAAAAAAAAAAACTTATGATGACTGACTTCAGTAGACATCAATCATCCCCAGTTGGAGGAAGTCATTTGACACAGAGTGAGGAAATTCAAACTCTGAAAATATGCCATTATGCTGAACATAAACTACAAGAGATGGAGAATGATATTGATCGGAGTTTGCATGTTCTCCCCGTATCTGTGTGGGTTTACTCTGGGATTTCTCCGGTTTCCTCCCACAGACCAAAAACATGCAGGTTGGGTTAATTGGAGACTCTAAAGTGGCCCTAGGTGTGAATGTGTGTGTGAATGGTTAAGGGATAGCACTGTGCCGTGGCTGCTTCATCCATCCAGGTGGATGCCCTCAATTTCCCCTCTGGGGATCAATAAAGTATACAAAATAATAAAAAAAAAATCCTGATAACCACTTCAATAATATTCATAATCATTGTGAATATTATACTAAAAAGCAATTTAAAAGTCAAGTGCAATTAGATGGTAAACTATCAATAATACACTTCAACAGCAGAAGTCTTAACAAAAACTTTCCACAGATTCAGGACTATTTAAAACAGCTAGATAGAAAATTTACAGCTGTCGCAGTCTCTGAAACTTGGCTTAATGAAGAGCAGGCTTCTCTGATGGCAATAGAGGGATATCAGATTTTTATATTAATAAAGCTCAAAAAAGGGGTGGTGGTGTTGCACTGTATATTGATGACCTGTATACAGTGGGGCAATAAAGCATTTAGTCAGCCACCAATTGTGCAGGTTCTCCCACTTAAAAGATGAGAGGTCTCCAATTTTCATCATAGGTATACCTCAACTATGAGAGACAAAATGAGAAAAAAAAATCCAGAAAATCACATTGAAGGATTTTTAATGAATTAATTGGTAAATTCATCAGTAAAATAAGTATTTGGTCACCTACAAAGAGGCAAGATTTCTGGCTCTCACAGACCTGTAACTTCTTCTTTAAGAGGCTCCTATGTCCTCCACTCGTTACCTGTATTAATGGCACCTGTTTGAACTTGTTATCAGTAATATAAGACACCTGTCCACAACCTCAAACAGTAAGACTCCAAACTCCACTATGGCCAAGACCAAAGAGCTGTCAAAAGACACCAGAAACAAAATTGTAGACCTGCACCAGGCTGGGAAGACAATCTGCAATAGGTAAGCAGCTTGGTGTGAAGAAATCAACTGTGGGAGCAATTATTAGAAAATGGAAGACATACAAGACCACTGATAATCTCCCTCGATCTGGGGCTCCACGCAAGATCTCACCTCGTGGGGTCAAAATGATCACGAGAATGGTGAGCAAAAATCCCAGAACCACACGGGGGGACCTAGTGAATGACCTGCAGAAAGCTGGGATCAAAGTAACAAAGGGTACCATCAGTAACACACTACGCCGCCAGGGACTCAAATCCTGCAGTGCCAGACGACACGTGTCCCCCTGCTTAAGCCAGTACATGTCCAGGCCCGTCTGAAGTTTGCTAGAGAGCATTTGGATGATCCAGAAGAGGACTGGGAGAATGTCATATGGTCAGGTTAAACCAAAATAGAACTTTTTGGTAAAAACTCAACTTGTCGTGTTTGGAGGAGAAAGAACACCATACCTACTGTGAAGCATGGGGGTGGAAACATCATGCTTTGGGGCTGTTTTTCTGCAAAGGGACCAGGACGACAGATCCGTGTAAAGGAAAGAATGAATGGGGCCATGTATCGTGAGATTTTGAGTGAAAACCTCCTTCCATCAGCAAGGACACTGAAGATGAAACGTGGCTGGGTCTTTCAGCATGACAATGATCCCAAACACACCGCCCGCGCAACGAAGGAGTGGCTTTGTAAGAAGCATTTCAAGGTCCTGGAGTGGCCTAGCCAGTCTCCAGATCTCAACCCCATAGAAAATCTTTGGAGGGAGTTGAAAGTCCTTGTTGCCCAGCGACAGCCCCAAAACATCACTGCTCTAGAGGAGATCTGCATGGAGGAATGGGCCAAAATACCAGCAACAGTGTGTGAAAACCTTGTGAAGACTTACAGAAAACGTTTGACCTCTGTCATTGCAACAAAGGGTATATAACAAAAGTTCATCTCAATAATCCTGTCTGGTCCAGGTCATCTTACACACACCATGTAGACACCCAGCTCAACACAACCATGAGAACTATAACTGGAACAATCCGCTCAACACCACTCCCCTGGCTCTCTGTACTGTCAAACATAGCCCCTCCACACATCCGGCGAGCAGCATTAACTCAAAGGATGCTCCAAAAAGTTAAAGATTCTCCTCACTTACCAATCCATGCAGATATCTACACTCCACCCACTGCCCGACTTTCATCCAGACGGCCGATTTGGAAAAACCCTCCCCCAGCTGACTTTACCATCCAGACAGCTTGGCAAGAGGAATGGGAGACCAAGGAGGTCCCAAACAAACAGCTGGTGATAAACCCCAACCAACAGGTCCCGGGCACCAACCTCCCAAGGAGACAGTGGTCTACACTCAATCGCTTCAGGACTGGACATGGCCCCTGCTTGGCCAGCCTTTACAGATGGGGCAGTAGCCCTAGCCCTCTGTGCGCATGTGGAGAGGAGCAAACAATGGAACACATCATAGAGGCTTGCCCGCTCCAAAGACTGGAAGGAGGATTACACACCCTCCATACAGCAAACCAGGAGGCAACTGCTTGGCTTAAGGACTTTGCATTCGCTAAATAAATAAATCTCAATAATTTGTTATTGACCAAATACTTATTTTCCACCATAATTTGCAAATAAATTCATTAAAAATCCTTCAATGTGATTTTCTGGATTTTTTTTTTTTTTCTTATTTTGTCTCTCATAGTTGAGGTATACCTATGATGAAAATTGGAGACCTCACTCATATTTTAAGTGGGAGAACTTGCACAATTGGTGGCTGACTAAATACTTTTTTTTACCCCACTGTACATTAATAAATCGCCTGCGTATAGAGTAACTCTGTGCTCCCTCCCGCCCCGTAGATTCCACCAATTGATGGCAATGATTTGAGTGTAATGGATAAAGGCTCTATGGCCAGGGCGAATAGTAATGGGCTGATAGGGCATCCCTGATGGGTGCCCCTTGACAGCTGGAAATACTGTGAACGCTTACCATTTGTAATTACAGCGGCTTTGGGTGAGGTATATAAAAGTTTAATCCATGAGATGAAGTTAGGGCCATAACCGAATTTCTTTAAACATGCAAATAAATATCTCCATTCTACCCTGTCAAATGCTTTTTCTGCGTCCAGTGCAATAACCACCTCAGGTACTACACTGGACCCAGGCGAGTGAATAACATTAAGAAGCCGGAGAATATTTGTAAATGAATGATGCCCCAAAATAAAACCAGTCTGGTCAGCTGAAATCACATCATGCATTGTGGTTTCTAGGCGCAAGGCAAGGGCTTTGGCTAAGATCTTCACGTCACTGTTTAGGAGGGAGATGGGTCGATATGTGCCACATTCTGCTTTATCTTTACCTGATTTAAGCAAGAGAGTAACTGACACTTCAGTCAGTGTTAATGGAAGTGACCCATGGGACAAAGAGTCATTAAACATATCAATATCAATTAAACATTATCAATTATCAAAGTCATTAAACATATCAATTAAGATATTAGATAATTTATTAGAGAACTTTTTAAAGAACTCTATAGGGTACCCATCGGGGCCGAGCGCCTTGCCATTCTGCATTGCCTTTATTGCATTAATGATTTCTATACGTTTTAATGGAAGCTCAGTCTCAGTTCTATGTAATGTATTTATAGATGGAGCCCGGAGATTATAAGAAATATTCCATGTTTGTACTGTCACTTGTCATCTCTGACATATAGATTTGAATAAAACAAAGTGAATGTTTCATTAATTTCTTCTGGGTCAATAGTTAGTTCACCATTATCTTTCCGTATTTGAGGGATCTGTTCAGAGACTGAGCAGCACTTGAGTTGATGTGCTAACAAACGGCCAACTTTGTTGCCATGCTCATAGACACAACCCCATGACTAACAGGAGATGTTCCGTCTTTTCAGTTGATAATAAATTATACTGTTTGGAGGTCCAACTTTCTTTTATAGAGTTCAAGGGAGGGAGAAAGAGTACTGATCACCCACCATGGATATTGATTTAATGAATTCCTCTTGTTCAATTATTTTCCTCTTATTTATCTTAGCAGAGTACGCTATAATCTACCCTGATAACAGCTTTAAGTGTTTCCCAGAGGAGGAAAGGGAAAATGTTATCTTTTTTGAATTTAATAAAGTGGGGCAGCACGGTGGTGCAGTGGTTAGCACTGTTGCCTTACAGCTAAAAGGTTCCTGGTTCGAATCCCCAGGCTGGCAGGGGTTGGAACCTTTCTGTATGGAGTTTGCATGTTCTCCCTGTGCTGTGTGGGTTTACTCCGGGGGCTCCGGTTTCCTCCCACAATCCAAAGACATGCATGTTAGGTTAATTGGTTGTTCTAAATTGTCCCTAGATATCTGTTTCCTATAGGCCCTTAGAATAGAGGGTTAGTACTAGTGAAAGCACTTTGAGTGGTCTTTGTGACTAGAAAAGCGCTATATAAATGCAGGTTAGTTAGTTAGTTAGTAAAGTCATCAATTTTTTGGGATATCATTTCACAAAAGGCCTCATCAGCCAAAAGACCCCCGTCTAATTTCCAAAAGGGGCATTCCGAATTGTAAAACGGAAATGCAAGATCCAATAGTACAGGGGCGTGATCTGATTCAGTTATAGTTGAGTATTCAGCTTTTGTGACAAAGGGAAGAAGAGTCCGGTCAATAAAGAAATAATCTGTTCTACTATATGAGTGATGTACAGAGGAAAAAAAAAGAAAAGGATTTACTTTGCGGAAATAAAAAACGCCAAGGATCAACACTTCCTATATGTTCCATGTAATTGACAGTAGCTTGGCTTTTTTGGAAAGGTTTATAGATTTAGGATTAGAACGGTCTAGTGTTGGTTTTATGACACTGTTTAAATGTCCAGCAAAGATCAATTGTTGTGAGTTCAGATCTGGAATTAATGAGATTCTTTTCCTCATAAATTTATCATCCCAATTTGGGGCATAGATGTTAACCAAAACCACAGGCTTATGGTTGAGGAGCCCAGAGACCATTACAAAGCTTCCTTGTGGATCTGAGATGACAGTGTTTGCGCTGAACTGGATTTTTTTATGAATCAATATGGCAGTTCCACATGTTTTAGAATTAAGATTAGAATGGAATACATTACCCACCCATCCTTTTCTAAGTCTGACTTGACCTTTGACCCGCAGGTGGGTTTCCTGAAGAAATGCGACATCACATTTTAAGTACTTAAGATGACTGAATATTCTGGCTCTTAACAGGTCCATTTAAACCTTTTACATTCCAACTAATGAATCGTAGAGCAGCCCTCTTTGCAGCAATACCATGTTCCATGTTTAACTAAAAAGAGTGAACTGATAAAAGTAAAAAGTAAAAGTAGAAATGAAATAAGGCAACGATTGAGATTAAGTGTATAGCTTTGTTCGTTTCTTCTCTAAAGTGAACGAAGGTGGACATATGTTGCAAAACTGTGGTGGTGTCCCCTTTCCTAACCCTGTCCCACATACATGACAAA
Organism: Pholidichthys leucotaenia; assembly: GCA_020510985.1. Taxonomy (NCBI): domain Eukaryota; kingdom Metazoa; phylum Chordata; class Actinopteri; order Cichliformes; family Pholidichthyidae; genus Pholidichthys; species Pholidichthys leucotaenia. The sequence continues at coordinate 355,638,810 of CM035843.1, read as the reverse complement.
AACAGAACTGAAACTAAAACTAAGCCTATACTGTACTTGTCCCTCTCTCTGAGGCAAGCTGCAGGATAGACACTATTGCCAAAAATTTCTGGTAATACATTCTCTTGATACTTCTACCCATGAAGGCTCCCAGCGACTGGTGATGTGTTAAAGCCTGTTAACACTAAGGTAGAAACTAAAATAAAATAGTAGAATAATGTAACGTCCATGAAACAGATGAGCATATATACATATACACATACACACATATGTACTGTATATGAAAATATACAAAGCAGAAACATTGAATGGAAACAAAAGTGGTCTGTCTGGTGAAAGGATACACACGTGGACAAAATTGTTGGTACCCCTCTGTTAATGAAAGAAAAACCCACAATGATCACAGAAATAACTTGAACCTGACAAAAGTGGTAATAAATAAAAATTCTATGAAAATTAACCAATGAAAATCAGACAATGCTTTTGAATTGTGGTTCAACAGAATTACTTTAAAAAACAAACTCATGAAACAGGCCTGGACAAAAATGATGGTACCCCTAGAAAAGATTGAAAATAATGTGACCATGGGGACATGTTCAACCAAGATGTGTCCTCCAATTAACATCGCAGGTGTCTACAAACTTGTAATCAGTCAGTCGGCCTATTTAAAGGGTGACAAATAGTCACTGTGCTGTTTGGTGACATGGTGTGTACCACACTAAACATGGACCAGAGGAAGCAAAGGAGAGAGCTGTCTCAGGAGATTAGAAAGAAAATTATAGACAAGCATGTTAAAGGTAAAAGCTGTAAGACAATCTCCAAGCAGCTTGATGTTCCTGTGACTACAGTTGCACATATTATTACCTCCGCCAGGCCGAAAAGGCCAGGAGGAGGTAATGTTTTTGCCGGGGTTTGTCTGTGTGTTTGTCTGTTGGTTAGCAAGATAACTCAAAAACTTTTGGACAGATTTCCATGAAACGTTCAGGCGTTGTTGGAAATGGTACAAGGAAGAACTGATTAAATTTTGGGGATGATCCGCATCACCGTCTGGATACAGGAATTTTTTAAAGCATTTTTTAACACTATGGCATACGGCCATTTTCAACATGTGCGCAGGCGCAATGGAGGGCGCTGGTCGTCATGTCTGACCAACACAAACTCCGCGTTCTTCAACGTTTTAGGCACAAAAGCACGCGGAAAACACTGGTGGCCTGGGCCCGCCAGCGTGCCTGTGTTTGCGCGCAGCTGCAAAACCTGACACGGGCAGCTGTCCGCCGCCGGATTATTTGCCAGAAATTCACCGGCCAGCCATAGGCGCTGCGCAAAAACGAGCACTCTGCCGGGGAAGCTTCTAAATTCTGTTTTGCCGCGGAGCGCAACCCCAATAATATAATATAAAACCCACGGCAACCTGTCTACCCAATCTGCATCCGTCAGTGGAGGAGATGCACACAACAGCAACACTTCAGTTTATTACCTCTGCCAAGGAGGCAATGCTTTTACTACTGAACCACTAATCCTATCACTATCAGATTGATTGTCATTGATTAATTGTCTATGTTTATTGCACTGTCCCTGTCAAATAAACAAATAATCATTGCAAATCCAATTGCTAGTCATATGTTTTCATGGTCAAGGAATCTGAAAACGTACACACAAACACTGTATGGGGGGGAACTGTGGCGCTTGGCGGAGGTCTGCGCTCTCCGAGTGCTTTTCTAGTTCAGAAATTTAAGATCCACAGGACTGTAGCCAACCTCCCTGGACGTGGCCGCAGGAGGAAACTTGATGAAAAATGGAAGAGACAGATAATACGAATGGTAACAAAAGAGCCCTGAACAACCTCTAAACACATTCATGGTGAACTCCAAGGTCAAGGTACATCAGTGTCAGATCGCACCATCTGTCGTTTGAGCCAAAGTGGACTTCAGTGGCTCAGGAGGTAGAGCAGGTCGTCCAATAAGACCCATGGTTGGCGGTTCGAATCCCGCTCTCCCCGGATATCCTGCCGTTGTGTCCCTGGGCAAGACACTTCGCCACCAATTGCTCCTGGTGGGTCTGGAAGCACCACGTCAGGTAGCATGCCGCCATCAGTGTGTGAATGTGTGTGTGAATGGGTGGATGGCACAATCTGTAAAGCGCTTTGGTCATCAAGAGATGAGAATAAAAGCGCTATATAAGTGAATGCCATTTACCATTCATGGGAGATGACCAAGGAGGACACCACTGTTGAAAACAATCATAAAAAAGCCAGACTGGAATTCGCCAAACTGCATGTTGACAAGCCACAAAGCTTCTGGGAGAATGTCCTATGGACAGACGAGACAAAAACTTTTTGGCAAGGCACATCAGCTCTATGTTTACAGATGCAAAAATGAAGCACACCAAGTAAAGAACACTGTCCCTACTGTGAAACATGGAGGAGGTTCTGTTATGTTCTGGGGCTGCTTTGCTGCATCTGGCACAGGGTGTCTTGAATCTGTGCAGGGTACAATGAAATCTCAAGACTATCAAGGTATTCTAGAGAGAAATGTGCTGCCCAGTGTCAGACAACTTGGTCTCAGTCGCAGGTCATGGGTCTTGCAACAGGATAATAACCCAAAACACACAGCTAAAACCACCCAAGAATGGCTAAAAGCGAAACACTGGACTATTGTAAAGTGGCCGTCTATGAGCCCTGATCGAAATCCTATTGAACATCTGTGAAAGGAGCTGAAACATGCCATCTGGAGAAGGCACCCTTCAAACCTGAGACAACTGGAGCAGTTTGCTCATGAGGAGTGGGCCAAAATACCTGCTGAGAGGTGCAGAAGTCTCATTGACAGAAGTTGTTTGATTGCAGTGATTGCCTCAAAAGGTTATGCAACAAATTATTAAGTTAAGGGCACCATCATTTTTGTCCAGGCCTGTTTCATGAGTTTGTTTTTTTAAAGTAATTCTGTTGAACAACAATTCAAAAGCACTGTCTGATTTTCATTGGTTAATTTTCATAGAATTTTTATTTATTACCACTTTTGTCAGATTCAAGTTATTTCTGTGACCATTGTAGGTTTTTCCTTTCATTAACAGAGGGGTACCAACAATTTTGTCCATGTGTGTATGTACTTATATAGTCCATACCTTGGGTCCAAGGACCGCTGGTTAACAAAGTAGATTAAATCGGTGAACGTACACGTCTTTTGAGTTTCAGATGTTTAATCATTTCCAGGCTGTACACACCAAAACTTGTAGGCCTACCCCTTGCCGAACCTCTGAACTAGGAACTTCTGAGCTTCATCGGGTGAGCCGAAGATGAGAACGTCGTCTCCGCACATGATGCGCAGCCGGGCCGGGTACAGCAGGTGAAATCTGACGTTCCTCTGGTACAGGGTTTGTTTAACGCTGTTAAACACGGCCCTCTTTTTAGCGAGTGCTGTGCTGACATCCTGATAGACCCTCAGAGTGGCACCTTGGTATTTAAGCTCGTGATTTCTGTCCCAGTGCAGTGCAGCTTCTTTCTGTTGGAATCTGGAGAAGCACACCAGGAACGCGCGGGGGGATAATCTCTGGCCGGATCTGGAGGTCGGGGTCCGGTGGGCTCTCTCCAGTTCAGGTGGAGCAGGAAAAACATCGGGACCCATGGCTTGCTGTCCTCACTGCCATCAGGGATATTTAATATATGGAGATTAGCTCTCCGTGAGCGGTTCTCGAGGTCGTCGATCTGGTCCAGAAGTGACTGGTTTTGGTTCTGGAGCGTTTTGATGGTGGACTCTGCTGCCGTTAACTGTTCAAAGTTGTCACCAGCTACAGACTACATGGAGGTGAGACGGTTCTGAAAAGAGTTCATTGTTGTCTGTACTGAGTCCAGTGAAGCTTGTAGTGGTTTAATGGCTTCTTGAATCAGGAAGGAGACATCTTCCTTGAGTGAGGTTCTCTGTTTTGCAAATTCAGCTGACAGTTGGTCCATAGCCACCACAGCAGCTGGAGCTGGCTCCTCGGAAGTTGCAGAAGTTTTTGCAGTTGTTGGAGAGTTGTTAGCACCAACCACCTTGCGGCCGCAAGGTGGTTGGTGCATCTCGTGGTGGCAACCCCCGAACCAAGTGGTGGACACCAGTGGTGAGGGGGGCCATTAAGCTGAAGAAGGAGTCCTATCAAGCTTGGTTGGCTTGTGGGACTCCCGAAGCAGCTGAGGTGTACCGGCAGGCCAAGCGGAGTGCAGCTCGGGTGGTTGCTGAAGCAAAAACCCGGGTATGGGAGGAGTTCGGTGAGGCCATGGAACAAGACTTTCGGTCGGCTTCAAAGAGATTCTGGCAAACTGTTCGGCGGCTCAGAAGGGGAAAGCAGCTCCCCGTCCACACTGTGTATGGTGCGGATGGGACACTGTTGACTTCAACTGGGGATATCGTCGGGCGGTGGAAGGAATACTTCGAGGATCTCCTCAATCCCACTGATACGCCTTCCACAGAGGAAGCAGGGTTTGGGGACGAGGGGGATGACTCGCCTATCACAGGGGCTGAGGTCGCCAAGGTGGTTAAAAATCTCCTTGGTGGCCGGGCCCCGGGGGTGGACGAGATTCGCCCCGAGTACCTCAAGGCCCTGGATGTTGTTGGGTTGTCATGGTTGACACGCCTCTGCAACATTGCGTGGAGGTCGGGGGCAGTGCCTTTGGCATGGCAAACCGGGGTGGTGGTTCCTCTCTTCAAAAAAGGGGACCGGAAGGTGTGCTCCAACTTTAGAGGGATCACACTCCTCAGCCTCCCTGGGAAGGTCTATGCCAAGGTACTGGAGAGGAGAGTCCGGCCGTTGGTCGAACCTCGGATTCAGGAGGAGCAATGTGGTTTTCGTCCTGGCCGTGGCACATCGGACCAGCTCTTTACCCTCTCGAGAATTCTTGAGGGTTCGTGGGAGTTTGCCCAACCAGTTTACATGTGTTTTGTGGACTTGGAGAAGGCATTTGACCGCGTCCCTCGTGGATTTTTGTGGGGGGTGCTTCGGGAGTATGGGGTATCGGGCTTGTTGTTACGAGCTATTCGGTCTCTGTACGACCGTTGTGAGAGTTTAGTTCGCATTGCCAACACTCGGTCGGAGTCATTCCCAGTGAGAGTTGGACTCCGCCAGGGCTGCCCTTTGTCACCGGTCCTGTTCATAATTTTTATGGACAGGATTTCTAGGCGCAGCCAGGGAATGGAGGGTGTCATGCTTGGTGACCACAGGATCTCATCTCTGTTGTTTGCAGATGATGTTGTCCTGTTGGCTTCATCCAGCAATGACCTACAGCTCTTGCTGGGACGGTTTGCCGCTGAGTGTGAAGCGGCTGGGATGAGAATCAGCACCTCCAAGTCCGAGTCCATGGTCCTCAGCCGGAAAAAGGTGGATTGTCCTCTCCGGGTTGGGGACAGGCTCCTGCCCCAAGTGGAGGAGTTTAAGTATCTTGGGGTCTTGTTCACGAGTGAGGGGAAAATGGAGCGAGAGATCGACAGACGGATTGGAGCAGCATCTGCAGTGATGCGGACGTTGTACCGGTCTGTTGTGGTGAAGAGGGAGCTTAGTTCTAAGGCAAAGCTGTCGATTTACCAGTCAATCTACGTTCCTACTCTCACCTATGGTCACGAGCTTTGGGTAATGACCGAAAGAACGAGATCGCGGATACAAGCGGCTGAAATGAGCTTTCTCCGTAGGATTGCTGGACTCACCCTCAGAGATAGGGTGAGGAGCTCAGTCATCCGGGAGAGGCTCAGAGTAGAACCGCTGCTCCTCCACATTGAAAGGAGTCAGTTGAGGTGGTATGGGCATCTGATTAGGATGCCTCCTGGACGCCTCCCACTTGAGGTGTTTCAGGCACGTCCCACTGGGAGGAGACCCCGGGGCAGACCCAGGACTCGGTGGAGAGACTATGTCTCCCAGCTAGTCTGGGAACGCCTTGGTATCCCCTCTGAAGAGCTGGAGCAGGTGGCTGGGGAGAGGGAAGTCTGGGCTCTCTGCTTGAACTGCTGCCTCCGCGACCCGGACCTCCGGAAAAGCGGTAGAAGATGGATGGATGGATGGAGAGTTGTTAGCAAAGGATGCTAGCGTCACTGCAGCATGTGTGGCTGCAGTTTGTCCGCTATTCGCTGATTTTGTGTTTTTAGAGTTGCTCATTTTATAAGGAATAGGTTTAACTAAATCAAGCAGTGATAAATGTCAAAATTCTTGCAGAAACTATTGTTTTAAAAAGGAAGATAGCAAAAAACGAACTGGGAGCCTTCACCTGTGCATCCTCTCCCTACATGTCACAACCGGAAGTCATATTCATCTGCTTTTTATAACAAAAAGAATGGTAAACAGCATTCATTCACTTGTATAATGCTTTTTTCTCATCCCTGGAGGACCAAAACACTTTACAGATTCGGCTATGTACCATTCACACACTGATGGTGGCAAGAGCTGCCATGGAAGGCGCTGGCCTGACCCACCAGGAGCAACTCAGGGTTCAGTGGCTTGGCTCAAGGACACTTCAACATGCAGACTGCACAGAGACAAGGAATCAAATCACCAATCCTCCGATCAGAGGTCGACCACATACTACACCTGTGCCACAGCCACCCCTAAAAAGAAACTTGAATAAACCCATTGAGTAATGAAACACTGTCCCCCACCTTGAGCGGCTGCCAGAATAGGATCGGCGTCTGCGAGGCTTGTCCTCTACCAGACGTATCTTCCGTCCGTTGATGTCTGTACCATCCAACTTGTCTATAGCCCTCTTCATGTCAGAGTAAGACCGAAACTCGATCACCCCCTCATTGGTGCGTTCCTTATGAGCATCAGCATAGGTCACTTCTCCTGCTTGCCGCATAAAGTCCTGCACATATGGAGAGGGAGGCAAGAGAGTGGAAAAAAAAAAAAAGTCAGATCATCAATGACAGTGTTGCTCATTCAGGCCTGGCGAGATCATCCTGGGAGTACTCAGCTCTCCTGACCACTGACCTTGACCTTAAGTACAGCCTAGATGCAGACCCATGTAGGATGTGTTTAAAGTCAAGGTCAATGGCCTAGGAGGAGTATCGTTTCTCGTGAAATCATAAATGCCCAGATCTCCTGATCTATGACCTTGACCACAACTTGGATGTAGACCCACCTGAGGGTCAATGTGAGTTTGGTGAGCATCGGGGCAAATGCCTAAAAGTGCAGTCACACCAAAAACGAACAGGCGAATTTTTCGCGCGGCACGATTACATTAAAACTCAATGTAAACACGCGAACAGACATGAATTCCCATTCTGAGTGAGATGCAGACAGGCAAAGTTGCCTTTATAACTTCTGCAGCTGTGTTCAACCTGCTGTGGAAAATCGCAAAATAACGTCATGCTTAGGTTTAAACATTATCCGACAGGGGGTTCACCTGAAAATGTTGTCTCAGCCTCCGAAACTTCACAAGATGATGGGTGTTTACGTTGCTAGCTTGCTAGCATGTCCGTGCCAGGAAACCGTGGGTAAATAACTACGAAATCCCGATTCAGCTAAAGAGCTCCCAGTCCTCCTGTCTCCAGGTGAGTGAGTCTCATTTTCAAACTAGTTTACACTGCAATGGTGATACTTTTACTCCAGTGACAGCAGAATCTCAAAGCAAGCAGCTAGCTAGCTCCAAATGCACAATTTGGCGTGTGCTCGCATCTTTCCATTGACTTTGTATTGATTTGCGCTGCCCATTCGCATTTGGTGTGAACGCACCTCAAGAGGAGTAGCGATTCCCAAGAATTGGGGATGGACAGACACTATGACATTAGCTCTTTTGGGCTTCGCTGGATTGAGCTAAAGATTAAATTTATTTAAAAAAAAAAAAAATCTGAGAAACTGTCCAATTTACTAGGTACACCTTGCTATTGCTGGGTTGGATCCACACTGCCTTCAGAACCACCTTAATTCTTCATGGGATAGATTCAACAAGGTGCTTGAACCATTCCTCAGATACTGGTCCATACTGATATGCTAGCACAGCACAGTTGCTGCAGATACGTATGTTGGCTTCACACATGTGATCTCCATGCATGCATCCATTCTATAAAGTTGTGACCAAATTCTGACACTACCATGTAAATGTTGCAGCAAAAACAGACTCAGCAGGATTTATTTTAATCTATCTTACATTGTCCAATTTTGGTGAGCCTGTGTGAACTGTAGCATCAGTTTCCTGTTCTTGGCTGATAGGAGTGGCACCAGTTGAGGTTTTCTGCTCTAGCCCATCTGCTTCAAGGGCCAGTGTTCTGTTTCTTCAGATATGCTCTTCTGTAAAACTCTGTTCTAATAAGTGCTTATTTGAGTTACTGCTACCTTTCTGTTAGCTTGAGCTAATGTGGCGATTCTCATCTGGTCTACATCAACATGGTATTTGAGAGAACTGCTCACTGGATATTTAATCTTTTTTCAGACCATTCTCTGTACAACCTAAAGCAGGCCTATTTAATTAGTGGCCCGCGGGCCACACGCGGCCCACAACCAACCTCTGAGTGGCCCAGACCCCGCCAAGGAAATATAAATTTAAGAAAAAAACATGAAGACATGGTCCGCAAGCACACACACGAACAATGCACGTGACCGTCATCTGCACGGAGTTCAGAAGTGCCCCACCGCGCACGTAAGCGTTCCAGTCAGAGGAGGAGTGGTTTTCTAGCATTGCTGTCCGAGACAAACATGAGCTTATTAAAGTACTTTAAATGTGGGGAAAAAAAAAAAACAGAAGAGCTACAGTATGTAACCAGTGGAGGCATTTATGGTGGTTTTAACTCACTGGAAACAGGAGCAATAATGAAGATTCGCTTAGCAAACGTGGTGAGGCTTCATACTGTATCAGTGGTCACAGTTGCGTGGGCAAAATTTCATCAATCTCATTACAATTCAGATTAGAATTTTACTGTTTACATGGATCCTGAAAAAGCTGATCTGATTAGGACGTGCGTTTCCATATGTCACCTTTGAACGGAATAAATCATTTCGACATGCGCACGTTGACATTCCGAAAATAGTAGAAGAAGCAGCAACTTCCGGTGTTAGCAAGCCCCGCTTTGTGTCGAAATTGACCTGTATTGTGTTATTCAGACTGTACTTTTGCTTCTGCTGGTCTCTGTAATGAAGCTACAAGTACATACTTCTGCATATGACGAACAGAGGGAGACAGCAGGACGATACAGACCAGTTTTGTTTTACCCCTGCTATGTTTTCCGCTAGCTGCTGCTAAGGCAGAAATATGTCACGTCGACATGCGGCTGGTGTACAGACATGCGCAGTAAACATATTTTCTGCCCTACGTTCGGAATAAGTGTTTTCATGCGCACCATTCGGCTTAACAATTGGCATAACCCACCCCTCTCAATCAGAATGAAATTTTGATCCGAATGAGCGTGATCGGGTTAGAATATTCAGATTGGTGTGTTTACATGAAGCATTTTTATTCCAATCAGGCTTTTAATCCGGTTATTTGTGTCCATGTAAACATAGCCAGTGTTTCCTCTGGCTTAAAGACGTTGGCGCGGTGGCAACATATAGCATAGCAGTAAACACAGGACACTACTGTTACCGGAATGTTAATTTTATACCATTTCTTTTTTTTAAAATTTTGCAGCAACTTTGCATATGAAACTTACCACACGAAGTATTGTACAACCAAGGCTTGAACGTTGGCATATTGGACCAGTTGGGGTCCCACCCAGACGTCCTGTGTTTGGACTTTTTCGTGGTGTTATCCTTCTCTCCTTCTTCTGCTCTCACCTCTCCTGGACCCTCTGCCTGAACACTTTCCTCTCCTTGGCTCCTCTCTTCTGTCTCATCTTGCCCTCTCTGAGCTCTGTCTAATTCAGGTTCTCTCTCTTGTCTATGGTGGTATACAAACAAGTTAGAAAATATCAAGTGTCTTGTTTTGTCCTGCAGGATTTTTCTTGTCATGGTTTACATAAATGACAAAAATATGTGTATTTTTTTTTCTAGTGTTTCTTCTTTTTTCCATTTAGAGTAGGGAAGGGAAAAAAAACAACCATTCATAACAGTAATTTACTCATGCATACTTAAAATTATATGATCAGGTGGGTATAGTAACCAGAAATTCTACTCATGTAAAGGCAGCGCTTTGAAATTAATAATTAAAAGTAGACAACCAAAAATTTCTAGTTGCACTAACGGTACAAAGAGCACCCACTTAAAAACCTGAGTCATGACTTCAGTCTTGAAGGTTTTTCTCCAAAATTTTGTAACAATTTTCTTATAGTTTTCAACTTTTCTCTGTAATTTTATCTAAATCTGACTTTTCTTGTACATATGAGACTTTATTATAAATTTGTGGATTATGTTATGGCTAATTTGTCTGTTTTTTGAAAAAAAATAAATATTTTTTTTTAGATAAATTTGAAAGACTGTGGTATTTTTTTTTTTTTTTTTTTACTTCTCTCTTGTAACAATTTAAATTTTTAACCATAATTTTGCAGAGCCAGAACAGAGCAATAATTTAACTCTAGATTTCAAAAAATATTAATAAAATTGTATTTAATGAAATAAATTAACTTAAATGACCAAAGATGCCATTATTTCTGTTATATTTCTATACAGTCAGTTTTTTTAGAACTCTCCTCACCACCCAGACAGCAGGAAAAATGTCCCTTATTTTGAAATCCAAATGTTGGCACGTTTAGTTTGTCTGAAGGCTGGCTGCTGACGGATTAAAGTCACTGACTTTGTGAATTTCGGTCATCTTAAATTTGCCAGGTACATAATAATGAACATAAATTAGTTAATATTAACTAACATAAAGGTTAAAAACAGCTCCTTTTCATTCTTGACTGAAATAAGAAAAAAAAAAAAACCTACTAATTAAACAAAATGAACCAACTTGAGCTCTTAACCACATCTCTTAGCTAAGTGACTTTTCCATTATTGCTCCTGTTGCCAGCAGGTTAAAACCATGATAAATGCCTCCAGTGCTCACACACCCCTCCTGATTTTTGTCCACGTTTAAAGTACTTTAATAAGCTCGTGTTTCTCTCAAACAGTCACGTTAGTAGTGAGACACTGCCTGGCTGGTGACTACAATATGCGGGCGGGGCGCTTCTCTCTGCACGGATGACGGTCACGCGCGTTGTTCGTGTGCGCGCTTGCGGATCGTCATTCCTTCATAATTTTTTCTTAAATTTATATGTCCTGATAAAGAGGAGGAAATTTTTCTTGCGTGGCGGGCCGCCACCGGGAAATGTTACCAGAGGAAACCCTGTGTATGCGGGAAAGACAAGAGTGACTGAATCGCTTTGGATTGACTTCACCAGCTACTACAATATCCATCCATCCATCCAGGATGGATGGATCAATATTTTGTACCTGGCAAGTTAAAATGACCGAAATTCACAAACTCAATAGCCACGGTTACATGTGCAATATTTCTTCAATCTGACTATAATTCAGATCAGAACTTTACTGTTTACATGGATCCAGAAAAAGTTGATCCGATTAGGACGTGCGTTTCCATGTGTCAGACGTTTGAACAGACTAAATCATTCTGACATGAGCACAATTATCCAACATTCCGGAAATAGTACAAGAAGAAGCAACTTCCAATGTACACAAACCCTACTTTGTGTCTCTCTTTTTGAAATGGACCTGTATTGTGTTATTCAGACTGTGCTTTTGCTTCTGCTGGTCTCCGTAATGAAGCTACAAACCCAGCAGTACATACTTCTGCATATGACGAACAGAGGGAGACAGCAGGACGATACAGACCAGATTTGTTTTACTCCCACCATGTCTTCCGCTAGCTGCTGTAAAGGTGGCAATACGTCACGTCGACGTGTGGCTGATTTACAGACATGCGCAGTACCAAACTTCGGAATAAGTGTTTATATGCACACCAATCGGATTAACAATTGGCATAACCCACCCGTCTCAATCAGAAGGAAATTCTGATCCGAATGAGTGTGATCAGGTCAGCATATTCAGATTGGCATGTTTACATGAAGCATTTTTATTCCGATCAGGCTTTTAATCCGGTTACTTGTCCATGTAAACATGGCTAATGACTTTAATCCGTCAGCAGCCTTCAGACAAACTAAATGTGCCAACATTTGGACTTCAAAATAAGGGAGGTTTTTCTTGCTGTCTGGGTGGTGAGAATTCTAAAAAACTATAAATATATGGAAATATTATAACAGAAATAACTGCATCTTTGGTCATTTAAGTTAATAAAATTATATTTAATGAAATAAATTAACATTTTTTCTTTGAAATCAGAGTTAAATTATTGTTCTGTTCTGGCTCTGCAAACATATGGTCAAAAGTGTAAATTGTATAAGGCAAAAAAGTCAAAATTTTGCCACAATCTATTTCAAATTTATTTTAAAAAAACAGTAATTTTATTTAAAAAAAAATAGCCATAAAAAATCCACAAATTTATAATAAAGTCTCAAATGTACAAGAAAAGCCAATTTTACAAGAGGAAATTACAAATTTGAGGAAAATGGTTTCAAATTTAGATACATTTACAGATAAAAGTTGAAAACTATAAGAAAATCATTATAAATTTTGGAGAAAAACCTTCAACCTTCAAGACTGAAGTCATTACTCAAGTTTTTAAGAGGGTGCTTTTTACATCCTTAACTCTACTAGAAATTTTTGGATGACCAATGTGTGCGTGTTATGGAATGTTATAAAAAGAGGTTCCTACTCACACGTGGTGATTTAAAACAAAAACCACAATAGTGGATGTGCAACCTTTGTTAATGTTATCAATCTTTTCTTGGGGGGTTTGTGTACTGAAGTGTTTGACAGTTCATTTCTTATGCAGCTAAATGCACTTTGGGATGTGCCAAAGTCAGTTATGACCAGGATGTAGTAGATTTTATTTCAAAACGGAAATAAATGTTAATGCTACCAACAGTGCACATTTGAGTTTTTATGCACTTTGAGATATGCCAGAGTAAGTAAGATGTGACCAAATTGGTTATTTACAAAACTTTTTTCATTCTAGTTATTTAATTGTTCAAGAGGAAAAATATTTCTCCTACTTCCAAGTTCTGCTCAACCCCAGCACTGTTACTATATTTTTATGTACTTTTGATGTGCCTTTGTCATGTGCCAAGCGCACATTTAAAACTAAGACAATGAATAAAAAGTGTGTATTTTTTGTTATATTGATCTTTGTGGTTTGAAATTTCTCATTCAACAGATCGCTGAACATGTGCGGCCCAGTTACATGTCTTGATTTCAAATTGTGGCCCAACTAATTTTGTAATTGAATAGCCCTGCCCTAAAGATAGTTGTGGGTCAAAATCCAATAGAGCCACCGTTTCTGAAATACTCAGACCAGCCTGTGGCACCAACAACCATGCCATATTCGAAGCCACCTAAATCACCTCTCTTTCCCATTCTGATGCGCTGTTTGAACTTCAGCAGCTCATCTTGACCATGTCTACATGCCAAAAAGCTGGTGCCATGTGATGGGCTGACAGACATTTGCATCAACAAGCAGTTGAACAGGTCTACCTATATAACAGTGGCTGGTGAATGCACAGTTTCACTTAATCAAATCATTTACTACAGTTGACAAAGCTGAGGAGGAATGAATATTTGTAATCAACTTTTTAAACTTACTTTAAGGTCCTGCCAACTGCACCGGCTGGATAGGTTCTCCACGATGAGGCGGTACTCCGTGCGAACTGGTGGTCCGTATTTGTCTCTGCCAGAGCGGCTCCGGTTGCTGTAACCACCACTGCCTTTAAAAACAGTAACGTACAGGAAAGTTAAGAGAATCTGAAGTGAACAAGATGAAAGATATTCTGGTCTGGACTACTAAATGAATAAGGCAGTGAGCTGCCAGATCAAAAAGGTCAAAGGGGGTATAAAATTAAGCTTAATACTGGAAGAAGTCCCTCAGGTCCCATTTTCACAGAAAACTGGAGATAAGTGCTCTATGAGCCATTGCATGGGCTTTTCAAACTTTGACCTGAGTGTTCAGCACTTTGAAGTCTTTCTCTGCTGCCAAGAACACCACTGCATCTGTTTCTGACAATACAAAGGCTGTCTTACTCGAGTGCATCGCAATGATGCTTGAGCTTCTTAAACAAATGGACAGTGATGTTCTCTGACCTCTGAACCCTGGAACACAAAGAGGAGGCATCCACATAAGCTGCGGTCAAGGACACTGCTCAAATTGATAAAGAAGTTTATACCCCAAATTTTTGGCAATTAGTAATTTACTATTTTACCAGGTGACCACTGAAATTCTCTTTTCCAGTTCTGCACTTACAACATTTTTTTTTTTAAAGAGATTGTCAGTTGTTTAATAGCCGATCCATTTAACTTTGCTTTCAACATAAAAACCAATGGCAATCCTCACCATCACCCCTGGTCTATTGGCAAAAGGCTGCTGTCATCATGGCTTCCGGTTAGGTCAGCCAAGGATGAAGGGGGGCAAAGGTCACACACACATTGTAAGGTGAAAGCCAAGGCCAAACGGGACAGGCAGTCATCTTAGCCAGTCATCTTTAGCCTCAATGGACTCTCAGCCTCAGCCCGCAACTGGACTCTTTCAAATTGAAACATCAAGGACTTTGTTAATGTTGAATATATATAAAAAAATATATATAGAGAGAGACCAAAGTTAAAAATACACATTTCACATAAAAAATGTTAATCCAGACCTAATGATTTAATTGAAACTAAACAAGCTAGGTTTGTGTTGTCATTTTCTGTGTTGCAGTCAAATTATTTCACCAGCTTCACATGTCTCAAATGGACATAATCCAAGAGAACTTTGCTACTGATAGATAAGACCTTATCTAAGGGCCAATTTTACTGTGTAGAATTACACTCTACACAAATACAAGGGTCTGACCTGCAGATTGTTGCCCTTACCACAAACAAATCAATGCACCACGATCACAAAGGTGGAACAAAAATCTGCATGTCATCAACCTTTGGATGTTAAAGGTGAGAACTGTTCAGCAGTTGGACAAAAAAACACATTAAAATAAAAGCAATGTTAGAATGATTTAAATACCATTGAATTCTGGTTGCTTGAGTGTCTATATAAAGCTACTGATCAATTATTTGAGAAATATATACAGGTGCATCTTAATAAATTAGAATGTCATTGAAAAGTTGATTTCAGGAATTCAATTTAAAAAAAATCAAACTCATATAGATTCATTACACACAGTGTAATGAATCCAGCTTACTCAGATTAAAAAGCGTTCCTTTAATCTGAGTAAGCTGGACTAGCCTGCCACAATTTCGATATCCAGCTTATTTTTTCCCATTAAAATCTGATGTGTTTTCAAAGTGTTCCCTTTATTTTTTTGAGCAGTATATTTCAAGTATTTATTTCTTTTAATTTTGATGGTTATGGGCTTAAGAGCTCATGAAAACCCCAAATTCAGTTTCTCAAAAAATTAAAATATTACATAAAATTAATTTTAAAAAATTGATTTTTAATGAAAATGTGTGCCGACTGAAAAGTACATCCGTGTACATACTCAGTACTTGGTCAGGGCTCCTTTTGCATGAAATTACTTCACCAATGCGGTGTGGCATGAAGGTGATCAGCCTGTGGTACTGCTGAGGGGTTATGGAGGTCCAGGTTGCTTTGATAGTGACCTTCAGCTCGTCTGCATTGTTGGGTCTGGTGTCTTTCTTCTTCCTCTTGACAATACTCCTTAGATTCTCTGTAGGGTTTAGATCAGGAGAGTTTGCTGGCCAATCAAGCACAGTGATATCATGGACATTAAACCGCGTTTTGGTACTTTTGACAGTCTGAGCAGGTGCCAAGTCCTGCTGGAAAATGAAATCAGCATCAAATTAAAGCTTGTCAGGAGAGGGAAGCCTGAAGTGCTCTAAAAATTTCCTGGTAGACGACTGTGCTGACTTTGGACTTACTGGATTACTGTGCCTCTCCACTCCTCATCCAGACACTGGGACTTTTAATTTCTAAATGAAATGCAAAATTTACTCTCATCTGAAAAGAGCTCATCTGCTGGTGTTAGTCCACTGTGTTTTATCAAGTCCAAAGTCCGTGCAGCCGTCTACCGTGAAATGTCAATGTGCTTCAACACTTCCCTCTGCTAACGAGCTTTATGGAGATGCTGATTTCATTTTCCAGCAGGACTTGGCACCTGCCCACACTGCCAAAAGTACCAAAACCTGGTTTAATGACCATGGTATCACTGTGCTTGATTAGCCAGCAAACTCTCCTGACCTAAACACCATAGAGAATCTATGGAGTATTGTCAAGAGGAAGATGAAAGACACCAGACCCAACAATGCAGACAAGCTGAAGGTCACTATCAAAGCAACATGGGCTTCCATAACACCTCAGCAGTGTCACAGGCTGATCACCTTCATGCTACGCCCTACTAATGCAGTAAATCATGCAAAAGGAGGCCCCGACTAAGTATTAAGTGTGTACATGGACGTACTTTTCAGTCGGCACAAATTTCTATTAAAAATCATTTGTTAAAATTAATTTTATGTAATATTTTAATTTTTTGAGAAACTGAATTTGGGTTCAATAACATTCTAATTTACTGACATGCACCTGTACATCAAGAATGCATATGAATGTATATATATATATATATATATATATATATATATATATATATATATATAAAAAAGAGTAGCATTACTTTTAATTTAATGAGTAAAGGCTGCATTAAAAAAGACCTCACACTCTGAGGTGTACTGGAAATTGAGAGCCAGTTAAGTGTAAACTTGGGTAACAATTCATCACATCAGTGTCACTACGGAACACTTCAACTAGCTCTTTGTGCAGCCCACATCAACACCTCACCCCGGGGAGAAGGGAAAGAGAGGGTATCTTGTAATAGACTGCACTTACTGCGCCCGCCACCCCAGTAACCCCCACCATAGAAATCTCGGTCTCGCCGGGGCCCCCGAGCATGTTCGACGATCACCCGCTCGCCGCATAGCTCCTTCCCATTGAGCTCGTATACGGCATCATCAGCATCTCTGTTGTCCTCAAACTCCACAAATCCATACCTGCAAGAGAAGGAATGGCAAAGCTGAATCATTTTCTTAAAGGGGTCACTGACTGCCTTTTCCATGGATTAATTTCAAATTCTAACATCATAATCCTATCTGTATTTTGATTTAAAAAAAAAAAAGTGTTGTTTCACATGACATCTAGAATGACACTCTTTGAGCTCTCTCAGAAAATGTTGTTTCAGGCGTCCTCAGTGTTATTCATGAGCCCCTAATCTGACTGGGTGAAAGCTTGATTCACACATGTGTCAAAGTCAATCACAAGTGAGGAGACATAACCTACAACAGGGCCCAAGTTTGACTGTTCACGGAGCGCTACATACACAACACACAGAAATGAGAAGCACCAAACGTGACCAGACGAAGAACGTAATGAAGATCTAATGCCTATAAAATTAAAATCTAATGCTACCGTGATGGTGGAGGGTCTGAACGATAATTAGGCCTACATAGCCATACAGCACAAGTGTTGCTAGGACACAAGAGCACAGTAAAACGGCTCCCAGCTCCCACGTGTGGGAATTAGTGTTCAGACGCTCCACAATCATCGCAGAATTAGATTTTAAATGTTTAGGCATTTTACAGCATCACTGCGCACGATACAGTAGTATTTAAGAAGCTTTTTTGCAAAACCTAATACCCCTTTTCCATTAGTACCTGCTTGGCCCTATTCACTTCGATTTGGCATGCTTTGTAGGTTTTTCCATTAGGAACTGAAGTGGTTTTGGTCACGTTTTTTCGGGACTGCTCAAGACTGGTTCTAAGGGTTCCGTGTCGACCTGAAAATGTGACGTCAAAAGACTGCAGGCCACTGATTGGTCCGGGCGTAACGTCACGAGAGCGACGTCTTTACAGAATGTCAAGCACAGTGCCCCCCATCCCCCCTCGTATGGCCGAAGTGTGACAGCTAATAGCAACTTTACCGGTCAAGAATCTGGCTTGTAGCAGCCCTCCACCCACTGGCTGGTGTACGGCAGCAGCAGCCGGGAGGGAGGGAGGGAGGTTTGAATACAGCAACTGTTATCAGAATGTGTAAACTCCTCCTAGAAAACCTCTCTATATAATCACTATTTGTGGGTGGCAAAGCTTATGTCATACATCAAAATGATCCCAGCAATATGCAGATGTTTCCACTGGCTTAAATGGCAACATATATTTGCCGGGGGGGGGGGGGGCACATATGTATGAATATGTTGATTTTATACTATTTATTTTTTTTTAATTTGCATATAATAATAATGCATCAGATTTATATAGTGCTTTATCATAGACACTCAAAGATGCTTTTTACAGATACATTACTCATTCACTCCAGACAGACGATGGTAGTGGTAAGCTACTACTGTAGCCACAGCTGCCCTGGGGCAGGCTGACGGAAATGTGGCTGCCAATCTGGGCCAACGGCCTCTCCGGCCACCACCAAACATTTATACACATTCATACCCAGTGTTATGGACACTGGCGGTAAGGTGGGTAAAGTGTCTTGCCCAGAGACACAACGGCAGGATATTTGGGGAGAGCGGGATTTGAACCACCAACCATCCAGTTATTGGACGACCCGCTCTACCTCCTGAGCCACTGCCGTGCATATGGAACTTACAATGTCAAGTATTGTACAACCAAGGCTTGAATGTTGTAATATTGGGCCAGTTGGGGTCCCACCCAGACGTCCTGTATTTGGACTTTTTACTGGTGTCATCCTCTCCTTCCTCTGCTCTCACCTCTCCTGGACCCTCTGCCTGAACACTTTCCTCTCCTTGGCTCCTCTCTTCTGTCTCATCTTGCCCTCTCCGAGCTCTGTCTAATTCAGCTTCTCTCTCTGTCTATGGTGGTATACAAACAAGTTAGAAAATATCAAGTGCCATGTAAATTAAAGGAGACAACCAAAAATTTCTAGTTAAAGGGCCTATATCATGCAAAATCAAATTTTTTGAGCTTTTAAGCATGTTATAATGTTAATTCCTCACCAAAAACACCCCCAAAGTGGTATTTTGCTCTATTCACACATCTCTGAGTATTCCTCCTCAACCCTGCTCGAATGACTGGGTCCCCACGTGAACGTGGGTGAGCTGCCCACTCCAGGAAGTGCCTGTGCTGCCACCACCGCCCCCAGGCTAACACACACACCCACCTTCTCCGCGCAGCTAACGGAGCGGTGATCGGCAAAACTCTTTCACTTTAGCATTGACGCTGTGAAGAAGTAGTTCCTCTCGCACCTAATCTGCTCAGTGACACCAACTGTTTGCTTTTTTACGTAAGACAATGTCTTCTAAGTTTTCGTGGGCGGAACCCAGCGACACGCTGCAGCAGCCGGCTCAGGGGTTACGTCATGAAATGGGCAGTAGCCACAAGATGGAGAGGCGGAGCCTCAGAGATCGAGGCATCTTACTTCCGGGTTGGAAAAGTAGCTCGCGAAAATAACTCATATTTCATAAGAAATTCATTCTCCAGTGTACCAAATATACTATCACATACATGCATATAGTTTACTCTGAAAGGGTTAAAATAGCATGATATAGGCCCTTTAATGGTACGAAGAGCACCCACTTAAAACTTGAGTAATGACTTCAGTCGTGAAGGTTTGAGGTTTTTCTCAAAAATTTATAACAATTTTCTTATAGTTTTCTACTTTTCTCCGTAAATTTATCTAAATTTGAAACTATTTTCCTCAGATTTGTAATTTCCTCTTGTAAAATTGACTTTTCTTGTACATTTGAGACTTTATTATAAATCTGTAATTATTTTATGGCATATTTTTGTCTTTTTTAAATAAATTTGAAACAGACTTTTTTTTTAAAACTTTTTTCTTATAACAGTTTATATTTTTGACCATAACTTTGCAGTCAGAACAGAACAATAATTTTACTCTCATTACAAAGAAAAAAATATTAATAAAATTGTATTTAATGATTTAAATTAACTTAAATGACCAAGGAAGCTGTTATTTCTGTTTTAATATTTCTATATATTTATAGTTGTTTTTAGAAATCTCCTCACCGTCAAGAAAAACCTCCCGTATTTTGAAATCCAAATGCTGGCACGTTTAGTTTGTCTGAAGGCTGCTGACGGATTAAAGTGCTGATGACACGTTTTTGACTTCATCTAATTTTTCAACACATAATTTCAATATGACGAAATAGGTTGGTCTGTGCAGTTGTAAGTCAAACAGGCTTTTTTTTCATGCGAATATCTGACGTTTTCATGAGTGCCACGTCACCAATTGCGTCAGTGGCTAGAAAACCCAAAGGCCATGTTGTAACGTCATCAACAGAACACAGTGCTTGGTTGCCCATTGTACACACAGGATGGAAGCGGTTGAAAACATCGACGATGGTTCCAGCACATGTAGTCTGGAATTGGTTTGTGTTGTCTAATCTTCAGACGATTATAGTTCCGAAGAATAGGATGACAATGAAGAATCTGGGGGCATCAGACCATATAGGTTTAAGCAGTGCCAAGCTGCCACCGTGCCTAGCGAATCAGACTCAGAGTGACAGTCAGCTGTTCATGTTTTGTGTGCATCATGTGCCATGTTGTCAGCCAGCCAATATTGCGAACACTATCACGAAGTGTTAGCCACTCCACACAGCCGTGGTTCTGTTGTGCCCCTTGAAGCAATGTCGGCTCTGGGCGCAACCGTGGTTAACATGTCTCCTCTCCATGTTCGCTGGGCGATGTCAGCCCCGAACGCCTACTGTTTGTGTTTCTGTGTATTTTTGTAAGTCTTCACCTTTTGGAATCAGTCTTTGTGTTCAATACATGTGCTGTGGTGAATCATGCGCGTAAATCCATTCTTCCTTCCCCTCCTCGTGCACTCCTTGTCATGACCCTCCATGCGCTCTTACGCAGGGCATGGAGAGGGAGGATGAAATAATGAGGATTTACGTGCAGGGTTCACCACGGCACATTTAATACAGAAAGACAGACAATTCCCAAAAAGGTGAAGACGTACAAAAAACACAAACACGCTTACTGATGGCGTTCGGGGCTGGCATCGCCCAGCGAACGAATGAGAGGAGACGTGTTAGCCACAGGTGCGCCCCAGAGCCGACATTACTTCAAGGACGCACAAGAACCACAACGAACATGGAGTGACTAACACATCGTGAGAGTGCTGAAAATACTGGCAGACTAACAGCACAGATGACAATACTATTGACCAGCAGTGCATGACTGGCAAACGGCCGCTAATAAGTACACACACTGCAGGTGATGGTGTGATGAGAAGCACCTGATCATGAAGAAGCTGATACAAGGCTTATGTTGCATGTTGCCCATGGTGCAGCTCAAGGCCACAGGAGTGTATTGATAAGGACAGTTGACACAGATGTTGTTGTTCTAGCTGTTACATATGTAAATCAGCTGGACATTGACCTGTGGCTGGCGTTTGGTGTGGGAAAACATTTCACCTACATATCAGCAAACAGCTTGGCAGGTAGCCTTGGTCCTGACAAGTGCAAAGCCCTTCCCTTCTTCCATGCTTTCAGTGGCTCAGACACTACTTCCTCGTTTGCTGGCAGGGGCAAGAAGACTGCATTTGACGCTTGGGAAGTTTTTCCTGAAGTGACACCTGTATTCAGGAAACTGAGCTTCACTCCTGAAGTTATAACAGCAGAGGATGAAGCTGTTCTTGAACGGTACACGGTAATAATGTACAGTCGTACCTGCCCACTGTATCCGGTAAACAAAGCTCGTCAGACCCTTTTTGCACAAGGAACGCAGTCACTTGAAAATATTCCACCAACAAAGGCAGCATTAACAGAACATATCAAAAGAGCTGCTTATCAAGGTGGCTATGTGTGGGGTCAAGCACTGGATCCAGTGCAAAATCTACCAAGTCCTACACATTGGGGATGGACTGAAGCAAGGGAAGGCTTCGTCCCAAAGTGGACCACTCTCCCTGAAGCTTCCAAAGTATGTCAAGAGCTTGTGCACTGTGGTTGCAAGAAAGCTTGTAGGGGCTTGTGCAAGTGCAGCAGGGCAAATTTAAGCTGCACTTCTCTGTGTTATTGTGGTGGTGCATGTCACCAGGCAGAAGGTTAGCAGAGGTCTTCTCGATCACTTCACTCTGTTGATGCATGGGTTGTAATGAGTTTACACTCGATTACATAATATCTGGCATATCACTGACTGCGTTTTGTATTTTTAACTTTCTTGGGGTTTCTCATTATGCTATAATTGATCTTCGAATGTGATTCGAATGAACATATACCATAAATGTTCAATTACTATTGTTCAGCATTTGTATCTCTGTAACTTTTGATATGATTAAGATTATACAGTTTGTGGCAATTTTCAAAATGTTATATCTCAAGAACCGTTTGTCATACAGACTTGATTTTGGGCTCAAAATGTGCGGAATGTACACATTTATATTAGTCAACAATACATTATTATGCCCTAAAAGCTCACATTTTCTAGTTATAAGCAAAAACGTGTTTTTTGGCGGCCATATTTGGACGCCATCTTGAATAATGCAAGTACCAAGCAAGATTCGAAGTGGGTCTTAATCTTATATGAAAGAGGACTTATTGGACTACATTTATGCCAAATTTCATGCTTCTATCCAGAAGTGAACAATTGTTTCACCTATCTGCCTGACTACGGAGTCTGTTCTGTCGATTACGTCACTGGGGTGCCGCCTTTAATTCAGTGGGATGACTTTTGGGTTTACACAACATGCTAAAAAATGTCAAAAATGTGTCATCAGCCCTTAAAGTCACTGACTTCGTGAATTTTGGTCATCTTAACTTGCCAGGTACATAATAGGGAACATAACTTAATATTGTAGTGGCTGGTGAAATATATCCTCAGCAATTCAGTAGTCCCCCTTGCCTTTCCCTTCATATGAAGCTGGCTGCATATGAATTCTAACCACATCTCTTAGCTAAGCGACTCTTCCGTTATTGCTCCCGTTACCAGCGGATTAAAACCATGATAAATGCCTCCAGTGCTTACATAACTCTTCTGATTTTTTTTTCCGCGTTTAAAGTACTTTAATAAACTCATGTTTCTGTTGGACAATCAAGCCTTATTCATGCTGCATTTCCCCTCTAGTCCGCCTTGGTGCGCGTATGCTTTGGATGAGCCCGGCACGCACGCGGCGCTGTACATGCTCACTTTTTCATCTACCCAGGCCAAGCGGTTGACGCATGCACACAACCATCATTTGTAGTTTCACTCCTGCCCAATAGATAGCGCCAAGGCGCAGACACGCCAGGATTTTCACCAACGAAGAAATGGCAGACTTCTTCACAAGGTTCCTCTTCAAATAGTGTCCATTTCTGCAGTTTGACTTCCCGGTTTTCACTCCTTTTCCACGAAGATGCTGCTGCTGCTAGCGAGACACTGCCTGCTGACTGACTGGAAAGCTTGTGTGGGCGGGGTGCTTCTAAACTCCGCGCGGATGATGGCCACATGCGTTGTGTGCATGCTTGCGGAAAGTCACTGCTTCATATATTTTTCTCAAATTCATATCTCCTTGGCGTGGAGGTAAATTTTCTGGTGATGCAGGCTGCCACCGAGAAATGTTACCAGAGAAAACCCTGAATATGAGAGGTCTCTGGATATAGCATATGAAGCAACTAACTTGGAATATTTATTGAGAAATAGCCTGAAAAACAGAGCAGGATGTGCTCCCTTATCAAGCAGCATCAGATCATGTGCTGGGGCTAGCCAATCTCAGTGATAACAGTTGCTATTAAGGGACTCCAATAGCATCTAGTCTATGCACAAAAAAATTCCAGTTTCCCAAGTGTTGAAACAGTCATGCCAAAATCAGATGGCTGTGTGTGGATATTATGTGAGCTAGCCCGAATCACTAGAGCCATGTGTTTGTTGCATCAATGCGGTTGGCCACCTAGCAGCCTGCCTGTAACCATGGATCCTGTAGGTGGCAATAGAGGCCCATCACTCGATGGGGTGAGTTTGTTGTGGGGAGAGATTGCGGTGGAGCGGGCTCCCTGTGGAGTGAGCTTGTCAAGGCACAAGCAGGTTATGGAACAGCTGTAGCTGGCTGGGGCGAGTTTGTTGTGGTGCAACCTGCCGGTAAATCAATGAGGGACAGAAGAAGCCTTGGCAGAGGTATGTGCTCTGAGTACTTTTCCATTTCATTATAAGTATTTTCCAGGTCCCTGCTTTATTTAATAGTGCTTCTGATATTATTCTCTGGCCAGTCTTAGTTCTTCGGCTTATTCTTATTTTGAAGTCATCTCTGTTCCATGTCCTGTTAGCCTTATTGTTGCAGTCCTTCCAGTTCACATTATGAGTTTCCATTTACATTTCTGTTATTAATCCTCAAAAGTTTCTCATTCCCCTAATTAGTATATAGCCTCCCTCATACATTTGCTCTTGGCCCAAAGATAATCCAATATTGTTTTTCATTGCCTCGTCTTCCACCACGTTCCCAGTCTGGTTTGTACTTTCAGTTTCACTCTTTCCAGCCTCTGTGCTGTGTCTCCGTCTATTATTAAATTGCTGAAAACTCATACCTGCGTTCTTGTTGTACTTAACAGTTGTTTTTTCCCCCCTTTTCTTCAAGCAGTTAAATAAAATCAAGATGAAGCAGCCAAAACAGAATGAAAATACAACTACAGACACTTCCATTTGCACACTGTCAAGAGTTAACACCGCTCCAGCGGTGTTGTTAACATGCGGAAAAAATGCAGGCAGTATCCACATTGGTGAACGTTTTTTTTTTTTTTTTTTTTTTTTACATGGCAGCAGTCTGAAACAGCCTTTTAAAACTATTACTGTAGTTACTATTACTACCCTAAACTAGTATTTCCACTCAACTGGATGCAGATGCTCCGACTTCTAGCAGCAGCTTCCTGTGCTGTTTGTTTTGCCGTTTCTATGGTAGTGTCATGCAGCAGACCCTAAACACCGCGATATTCATTTTTACACCGATATCAAAATTTATACCTTATTATCATGAACGATACAGCACACTCCTATTATTAAAAAAATCATTAAATTTAAATAAGTTGAGAAGTGAGTGTTCCATTTTTTCAATAATCACAAACAATAAAAATTTCAGGTTAAACCCTATAACACCATTTTTCAGTCAATGACCCCTTTAAAAAAGGACAAACAGGGTTATATATTGTTCGATGTTGACAGCAAGACAAATCTTAGATCATTTTAATACCACTTAGATGAGTCAATTGTGTAGGTGCTGTGTTTTTAGATCTGAAGAAGGCATTTGACTCTGTTGACCACAACATCATTTTAACCAAACTTGGCATGTTCTGAAAAATTAAACTATCAAATGGATGAAATCCTATTTAAACAACAGACAGCAATGTGTAATGGTCAACAGTGTCAAATCGCCATATTTGAAATGTCAAATGGGTGTCCCACAAGGCTCCACACTTGGACCAATATTATTCTCCCTATACATAAATGATCTACCAAATACATGCAGAAACATTCTTATACAAATGTATGCAGATGACACAGTAATATTCACACCTGCAAAAAACACAAGAAGCCACATGTATTCTTACAACAGCGATGACCCAAATCCATGACTGGCTGAATAGTTCATGTCTCCTACTGAACACTAAAAAAAACCAAAACTGCACAATGTTTACCAAACAACAATCAAATATTACAAACTCAAACATTTTCTTAAAAGGGGAGGAGTTGCAACTAGTCGAGGAATTTAAGTACCTCAGCGTGATTTTAGACTCCCCATTAACCTTTAAAAAATACATTAAAAAAATCTCAAACATAATCAAATTCAATTGAAGAAATTTTAAGCATTAGACCATCGCTGACAGTGCGGCCAAAATGTTTCTGCATGCAATGATCTTCTCACACATCGATTACTGTCTTCCCAACTGGTCACTCACTGGTGTAACCATAATCAAACCCCATTAATCTTTATACAAAAAAGCCATAAAAATCTTTGATAAGATCCTACATATCACTGCTGTCACATCTACAAGAAATACAATCTTTTGTCTTTTGAAAATTATAAAACCAAATTTGCCTGTTCAATTTATAAAATATTAAATGGCTATGCACCCCCCTCCAGGTGTTCCCCAGGAGAATATGTTAAACTGAGAAATGTCACCGGTACAACCACCAGAGCAATCATTAGAGGAGACTGTGACATCTCCCACAGATGCACCACATTTGCTCAATCTGTGCTATCAATGACCATGTTTACATGGACACAAGTAACTAGATTAAAAGCCTGATCGGAATAAAAATGCTTCATGTTAAACATGACAATCTGAATATTGTGTCCCGATCACGCTCATTCGGATCAAAATTTTATTCCGATTGAAAGGGGTGGGTTATGCAGATTGTTTATCCAAATGGTGCGCATAAAAATACTTATTCCGAAGGTTGGGCAGAAAATATGTTTACTGCGCATGTCTGTACGTCAGCTACACGTCGACGTGACGTATTTCCGCCTTTACAGCAGCTAGCAGAAGACAAGAGTAAAACAAAACTGATCTATATCGTCCTGTCGTCTCCCTCTGTTCGTCATATGCAGAAGTTTGTACTTGTACCTTCATTACGGAGACCAGCAGAAGCAAAAGTAATCTGAATAACACAATACAGGTCCATTTCGAGACGAAGTGGGGCTTGCTAACACCGAAAGTTGTTTCTTCTACCTTTTTCATAATGTCGACGTGTGCATGTCAAAATGATTTATTCCGTTCAAACGTGTGACACATGGAAACGCATGTCCTAATCGGATCAGCTTTTTCAGGATCCACGTAAACAGTAATGTTCTGATCTGAATTGTAATCAGATTGAAGAAATTTTGCCCATGTAACCGTGGCTAGTGAGGGGCACCAAGATCTGCAATAATGTACCACTTGCAAAGAGAATGTACAACACTTAAAAGACACATTGTAAAAATTGGATTGAAACAACCAAAACTGTGCCCTAAACTAGTGGTTGCTCTGCAGCATACATATGTATATATACTGTATGTGCGCGTGCATCACACACATATGCCCCACCTCTTGTTTTTTTAGCTGTCTGTTGTTGCTCCGAGGCGCTTGGGTGTGCATACACAGCACTTCACTCGTGTGACATTTGAATGTTTTGTTACATCTTATCTCTTGCTGACTTTAGCATATACATTTTGTACAGTTTCATTAGTTGTTCTGCTCGTGTATGTGTGTTTTTGTGACCCGCCAGGGGACTACAGATGCAAATTAGCAGTACTGCTAAATCTGCCATACTTACATTTGTATGTAATGTCCCTTTCAAATAAACATTCAACTGAACTTCAACTAAACCACTTTATGACCAAGCTTGTAATGGGCATGTACACTGTATGGTGTAGCTTTATTAAAGTTTTCAAAATAAAAGCTACCTGTTGAAACTGTCTTATTCATTTGCAAGCACTTGCTCCGAAAGCATTAAGAGGTCCCACTGATTTTAGGAGCAAAATGAGGCCTGCAGTTCCAGCTAGAACCGCCTCGGTAAGACCTATAAGCAGCTTGCACTCATCAGATAAAGATTACCAATTATCATCAATGCATCATGTGCGCCAAAAGGGTGAAAATGGCAAAAACGGCTTTCTTTTAGACTCGGCTGAACTAAACAGCATTTTATGCATCTGTTGAGTCTTTTTTGTTTGTTTTTAGATTCAACAGTGAGCGGGAACGAGACAAGATGAGGGGTCACTCCCGCTCACGCCATACTCGTGGTTTGCGTCCTTAACGGCTTGGTCAAAAGGTGCAACAAGTTTTGTTTTTTTTATACAACTTTTTCTCAGCCTCTCGCCGTATTACACATTTAGGCCAGCCCATGTATGTTGGCCCGTAATTAGTCTTTAACGTTAGCTGGGCCCACGCTAGCTAACAAATATAAGGACGCCATATTGGCCACGCGACAGTTGCAGACTCTTAGACATAAACAAAGTTCAGAAAAAAAATTACCTTTTTCGCTCCAGATAGCTAAATTTAATAAAATGAGCAGGTAGGTTAATAAAGTAGGCGGTTTTGAACGATTAAATATATTTGACCAAACGTTGGTGTGCAAAGCAGTGTCGTCATGCACACAAATGGCTGACAGCAACTCAAGAGCTGCATCGCCAGTAAAACCAGATTAAATTTACGTACCCATTTTTTAAATCGATTTCCATTAGTTTGCCATATCCGCTAAAAAATCGCTGAATGTCCTTTTCGCGGACATGATAGCTCAGTCTTCCGATGTAAACTCTCGGCATGTTTCCACTCCCAGAATCTTTCCTGAACGTTCTCTCTTCAATGCGTTAATGGCTGAAAGCTGGATTCATGCTGCACCTCTGCTGTCCGTGTACGTGTAGGCGGAAACCTTGTGTGACGAAATTTACGTCATCGTCTCCACTCCGCTAGTGTCCGCAGTGCTCGACAGCGGACGACCGTGCAGCCTGCACGCGACCTGAACGCGTTGAAAGGCGCATGCGCAACACTGAACGTCCTATTCACGAGGTGGCGATATCGGCACAGAATACCAAGACAGAATAGACGAAGAAGACAACGAGGGCGCAGAAGACGAGAATAAACGTACATGAATCATACATAAATACTAAAGCAGCAGCATTTTTGTGGAAAAGGAGTAAAAACCGGGAAGTCGAGCAGCAGAAAGCAAGCAGCGTCTCTTCGTTGGTGAAAATCCTGGTGCGTCAGCGCATTGGCGCTAGCTATCGGGCGGGAGTGAAACTACAAATGATGGTTATGCACATGCGTCAACCGCTTGTCCTGGGTAGATGAAAAAAATGACTATGAACAGCGCCGCGTGCGTGCCGGGCTCGTCCAAAAGCGCACGCTGACCAAAGCGGAAGTGCTGGCAGCTCAGCCAATCAGCGCCAAGCTAATGGCAAATCCTTTCCGGTGGAGGCCAAGTTATGCCTGTGTTCTGCAAAGACCCCATTATTTGGCTTTTAGTAGTGATGTTCGATACTACTGATTTCCTTTCCGATCCGATACTGAGTAAAATTCAGGCTGGTATCGGCGATACCGATACCGATATTTTATGCGACTACACCTAATATGTCTTTTAAATCTAAAAAAGTAGTGTATTTCAAATCATAGCTTCCTTAAGAATACAAGGCAGAGTAATTTATTTATTTTAAACTCTGAAGTATATTGAGGTAGCGGCTTCATTTACAATATAGTCGAGCTAATACAACAATAGAAAAACCAGAGGACACAATCATACAAAATATGTGAAAATGGTGTTTCGAACTCTGAAAAAAAAAGAAAATGAGTACAATTATAAAAACATTAAAATAAATTCTTGCTTAATTATTAAGAACTACTATAAAGATGAAAACTTGCATCTTAATTCATGTTACATGAACATGTTAACATGAAAATACTGAACATGTAAATAACACAGCATCCAACATTGACACTGTTGTTCCCTCAGTCACAGGTTTTTGTTAAGGAACAATAGCATATTTACTGTCTTCCCCTTTAGTCTGTTTCGTTTTTTGCTCAGAACCTCTCCTGCCTTTGAAAAGACTCTCTGCCGGTACAGAAGTGGCAGTAATTCCCAGGTATCTCACTGCCAGTTTGCTCAGGGCTGGGTAGCTTGGTTCACCAAACCAGTGCATCCCTATCTCGGGGAGTACCAACGTACTTCAATGAGCACATCACTGGCAGCTGACCGGTGATGTTGTCCTGACAAAACCTGCATGTGAAAATGAGTCCATATCCCTGCTTTTGATATTGCTGAACCTGGGAGGGCAGGATTCTGGTGTGGCCCTGAAGTAGAAGGCTCTGAAGTAGAGCTAACAGTAGCTGTTGAGCTTGGGGCTAGAGAGGGAGCTGCCTGTCCTGCCTGATAGACTTCCTGCATTTCAGAGAGGAGACGTTTTTTCATTACTTCTACATTGTCTTTGTCTCAAAAACCAAGATGTTTAAACCTAACATCCAGAAATGTACTGGCAGCTAGACAGTGAATACTCTCAATACCCCTGAATCTGCACTGAAGTTGCTGTGCCAGTTGTGTGGCGAGGGGGCTGCCTTGACGTTCACGGGCTGCTACAGCCCTGTGAATGAGTGACACGAGCGCAATCACTTTAGAGACTGAAACATACTTTTCAGCTGAAACTTCCCGTGTCACTTCTTTAAATGGTCGTAGTGCATCAACTGTTTGCTTGACGAGGGATAATTCTCCCTCATTTAGGCACATTGCATTCCTCCCTAAAAGGCAGAGGGCTGTGGTCACAGCTTCATTTTGCTCATAGAGCCTCTCCAGCATGTAAAAAACTGAATTCCAGCGAGTATCTACTGACTGGATTTACTTGTGCTCTGCCACTTTCAACTGTTGTTGAATACCCCTGAGCTTCGGCGTGGCCTGTGTGCTGTGGTGAAAAAAGGGCACGATCGCACTGCATTTCTCCAGCACTTACCACTTCTGGGACAGTTTTTAAACTGTCCTTTACAATTAAATTAAGTGTATGTGCAAAACATGGATGATGCCTCCATCCAGCCTTGTGCACTGCAGCAACCATATTTGCACCATTGTCTGTCACAACTGCAACAACCTTGTCAGTTACGCCCCATTCTTCTGTGATGCGTTTAAAGTGCTAAACAGATATTATCTGCTGTATGCTGCTCATGGAAAGTGTGGGTTTCCAAAACAAATTCCCTCATTTGCCAGTTTTCAATGAGATGACATGTTACAGTTAAATATGCCTCTGTGGACACAGAAGTCCACATATCAGTGGTAAGTACAACACTAGAAGCATTTTGCAAAGATGCCTTTACTTTGCCTTTGCATTCATTCAACATCTTTACAAGAACAGTCTCTGTCAGTTTTTTTCTTCCTGGGAGTTTATATTTTGGGTCAAGAGGTCTCACAAATCCTTGGAAGCCTTGGTCTTCCACTATGGACAGAGGCTGGAGATCCTTTGCAATCATCTGTCCCAGGGATCTTGTGAGTGTTGCAGCTCTTGGGGAATCATCTTCAAACGATATAAAATCACAGGGAAAAACAAATGATGGGGCTACACTGCACTGAATGCTTAATCTTATTAGGTTCAACTATGTATATAGTCTCCCCAAATAGCCTACAAAAAGGAGGTACAAACACTTACTGTCTTATAATACTGGGTAACTCAAACTGAAATTGGCAGTAAAATATTTAATTAAATAAATAAATAAATGCCACAATAATTGCACAAGTTTGTCAATACCTACATTTTAAAATATTCATTTAACAGTTAAAGCAAACTAGACTGATTGTAAGTAATAATAGCTATATTTTATTGATACACTGTTATTTTTTATTCATCTTTTCTAGTATATTTTCCAAAGTTCACCATGGCAGTTTTATTGTCATTGCTCTGTTTAATTTAATGACAACTAGTCTATGTGATCCACTTTAAATGGTGAATTATTTAGGAATCCTTACATGAATAAAGCTAGGCTAAGGCTAGGCTGGGTGAGATTATTTCAGTGATACACATACTATTACTCCAAGATGAAATCATGCAGTTATTTGTTGAAGCATGTATTTATTTCGTTGCTTATTTCATAACCATATTGTAACGTCGGGGCCATTTTAAGGGGGCCAGGGATTTCCCAGCATGCTTTGCCAGTTTGAAACGTTACTGTGTGTGTTAAATGTGTTATTTCTGGGTTATACTGCTGTGTCATTATAACTGCATTATAATGACCCAGCAGTGTTTAGCAGGATTAGGGCAAGATGTATCATGTGTGTGTAACCGTGATGTAAACAGAGGTCTGTGGGAATGACCTCCACTGCTCTGCGTACTAAGTGTAGGTTGGGGGTCGGGGTGTGTGAAAATAAATCTGGTTGATCAGAGCCATCTGCTCCATTGTCTTTTTGTGTGAACCCTTGAAAACGTCACACTGGTGTCAGAAGTGGGATATGGAGCAAGATGAGGATCCAGGCGGAGGTACAGCAGCCGGAGCGGTTCATCGCTCAGCCGGGAACGGAGTATAGAGCTGAGACGCCGGCCCCCGGAGAGCTTCGCTGCGATGGACGGAGCGGAGCAAACCAGCCCCGTTTCCCGCCCTTTTCAGGGCAGGACGGGCTGGCGATTCCAGAGCAATTAGGAGCGGCAATCGACCGGGAGATGACGGTCCCATCCATCCAGCAGCGAGCCAAGATTCCCCGCTACAATGGCGAGAACCTGTCGGATGACCGCCTGCCCTAGGTCGAGCTGGCTGCCGCGCTGATCATCGGAGGAAACCACCGTGCTGAGAGCGAGTGGAGGAGGAGCTACGGCAGATCACAGCAGCGCGTGCACGAAGGAAACAGCCGTGGCGACGCGAGGAAGGACGGCTTCCGCTGCACAGAGCCAGGGTACATGGCATGGTACTGCCCCGCACACAGCGCACGACAAACTGGCCCCTCGCCAACGCTAAATTAGAGCGAGGTGGCATGGACGGGAAAAAGCCGCCTCCTGCAGATGCTTCCCCCGGCAGATGACGTCACAGAGGCGCAGGAGCGAGGCAGCGGAGCGAGCAGGACGAAGATGCGGCCACTTTCCAGGCGCGGCAAGGGCTGGACGCATGGATGCGGGCCAGCGGCCGCCTGGGAGAACTGGCAGCGGTGGGAGTCGGCCGGAGCGGGCCTGGGACTCCCGCTGCCAGAGAAGGGACTGTGCATGGTCCTACAGAGGCTGTCAGATGTGTCCATCCGCCCGCTGATGGCCAAACCGGAACCCTACCCCAACCAGATGCTCTGACCGAGACTCAGATGGCCCGTGCATGCTGCCCTGGCACCGGGCTGACTCGCGTTGGATTTCTGAAAGTGGACTTTGAATTTTCTGGGGACAGAAACCAGTCCGGGGGGGGGCAGTGTAACGTCGGGGCCATTTTAAGGGGGCCAGGGATTTCCCAGCATGCTTTGCCAGTTTGAAACGTTACTGTGTGTGTTAAATGTGTTATTTCTGGGTTATACTGCTGTGTCATTATAACTGCATTATAATGACCCAGCAGTGTTTAGCAGGATTAGGGCAAGATGTATCATGTGTGTGTAACCGTGATGTAAACAGAGGTCTGTGGGAATGACCTCCACTGCTCTGCGTACTAAGTGTAGGTTGGGGGTCGGGGTGTGTGAAAATAAATCTGGTTGATCAGAGCCATCTGCTCCATTGTCTTTTTGTGTGAACCCTTGAAAACGTCACAATATTTATTCATTTGAACAACTCCAACAGCAACAGTGCTTAGCGTCACTTAAAGTTCCACAGTTTCCTTCTCTGTACCTGGATAATGCCTGCCTGTAGCACGGAAGGATTCCGCCAGAGACGTCTGTCTTGCCCTGGCAGCAGCACCTGAGGCGGACACTGAGCTCTCCTCTTCTGTCGGCCTCATCGTTGTGTATGCTTCATATTCACTGTGGTGATTTAACCTGAGGTGTTTTACAAGGTTTGTTGTGTTGCCACAACTTCTTATTGTTTTCCTACAAACGTCACAGACCGCGTCTTGGCTGTTTGTGGAGCTAAAATAGCTCCACACATGACTCCGTTTACGTTCTGCCATTGTGTCCACAGAGTGTGACTGAGAGCACGGAGCAGCGTGCCGCTGCGCTTACTAAGCATGACGCACTTACCCATGCGGAAGAAAAAGTAGTCCCACCAACCGCATGTCACTTAGACAACATCTCAATAGTTTAGTTACTTTTCATTGTGTTCCTGTTAAGGATATACCTTACCTCAAATGACTTAAGTATCAAAAGTATCAATATTTTGATTTGAGAATCGATTTTAGAGCATAAAGATCCGGTATCGGAGGTATCGATATTTCAGGATTGATCCGCACATCACTAGCTTTTAGATGCACTTCCATCCATCCATCCATCCATCTTCTTCCGCTTAATTCTTTTCGGGTCGCGGGGGGGGGGGGGGCTGGAACCTATCCCAGCATCTTTGGGCGAGAGGCAGGGTACACCCCAGACAGATCGCCAGTCCATCGCAGGGCCAACACAGAGAGACAGTTGCCTCCTCTATATATAGGCAAGGAGAGGGTGGAGGCTTTTAAGTTTTTGGGTGTTCATATTTCTCACAACCTTACCTGGGCAGTTAACACCATAGCTACGATAAAAAAAGGCTCAACAACGTCTACACTTTCAGAGGCTCCTCAAGAAGAATGGCCTGAATGCACAGTTGCTGGTTTTATTTTATCGCTCTGCTGTTGAGTGCATTTTGTTCCTATGGCATCACGGTTTGGTATGAGGGCTGTTCAGCCGCAGACCGCAAAGCCTTCCAGAGAGTGATCGAGACTGCTCAAAAAATCACTGGCTGTTCTCGCCCTTCTCTGGAAGAGATTTCCAGGTCTCAGTACCTCAACAGAGCTACTGCCATCATTAAAGACTGTGCTCATCCAGGCCATGACTTCTTTCACTTGCTCCCCACGGGAAAGCGGTACAGATCCCATAAAACCCGGACTACCAGGTTTAATCATAGTTTTTTTCCCAGCAGCAGTACGTATTTTGAACGGATTTATGTAACACGCACAGACTGCTGATATTTTTTTGTTATTTTAGGTTATTTTGTAGCAACAACCCTGTGTGTATAAGCTGGTCTTTTGTATTTATCACTCAGTATGTTTTTCATTATTGCAACGTACATATTGTATTCTGTAGAGAATGTGGAAGGACGAGGCTGAGTTTATTTCTCAAGTCAGATTTATTCACATTCTCCAACATCATCCAAAAACAGAAAGAGAATGAATCCCAACATCTGTCCCTTTTATACCCAGGACATCAAAACACACAGTCACATGGTACTTAATCCCAGTAACAATGTAACTTCCTCCCGATCTTAACACCCCCAACCTCCAGTCTCTGGTCGCTGGGCGAAATCCCCCCCAGCTGTCTCTTTGCATGCCAAAAACTAGACTTTCACACCTTCGTGTTATCTACAGAGCGGCTCAGTCCTTTGTTCCGTCTCAGATGTGAAGCCTAAGGTGGTATACGCATGAATCATGCAGTGATATACATATGTGCATATATGCGCCCCACATGACCCCCCCCCAAACGTCTAAGATGGAACAACGTAATAACAGTCTGCAAGTCATGGTAAAATTATTACACATCAGTCCACATGTCGCTTGGGCCTCAGTCGCCTCCCATATCTGCTGTAAGCGGGCTTAACCACTTTCGCAGTGCCCTCCTGCTGGGGAGCTGCTTCCTGAGGATGAGAACTGTTAGTCAATCCCTGTGGGTGTTCTGATGAATGCTCCTTAGGGGGTCTGCCGCGCAGAGGAGCCGTAGCCAACAGCACATCCTCGTCGGCCAACACAAAGGCAGGTTTGAGTCTGTTTATGCCAATCTTTTCTTTCCTGCCCCCCAAATCTAGCAAAAAATGCTTATCCCCTGTTTCCAGCACTCTAAATGGTCCATCATAAGGCGGTCGCAACGGAGGGTGATGCGCATCATGTCTGACAAAAACAAACTCCGCATTTTTTAGAGCCTTAGGCACAAAAACGCGCAGAAAACTGTGGTGAACAGGGCCGGGAAGCATGCCTGCTTCCGCGTCACTCTGCAACCGCTGAGCCAGGAAACATTCTGGCGCAGGATTATCCGGGAGAAATTCCCCGGGCAGCCGGAGTGGCTGCGCAAAAACTAACTCAGCCGGGGAGGCTTCTAAATCCTCTTTAGGTGCAGAACGCAACCCCAATAAAACCCATGGTAGTCTGTCCACCCAATTTGCATCCGTAAGCGACGCTCTGAGGGCCGCCTTCAATGATCTATGGAAACGTTCGCATAACCCATTAGCCTGCGGGTTGTACGCGGTAGTGTGGTGGATCGTTACCCCCAGGCTGCGGACCATCGCTGACCAAAGCTCGGAAATAAATTGAGGACCTCTGTCGGACGTAATGTCCGACGGAACTCCAAAGCGCACTACCCATGCCGTTAAAAACGCGCGCGCCACCTCCTCGGCTATGGTTGATGACAGTGGGACCACTTCTGGCCAGCGCGTGGTGCGGTCTACCATTGTCAGAAGGTGTGTGCACCCCTGCGACGGCGGAAGGGGGCCTACGAGGTCCACGTGAACGTGGTCGAACTTCTTAGCCGGGATGTGAAACGGCTCCAAGGGAGCTCTCGTGTGCTTGTGAACCTTGGCTCGTTGGCAAGCCATGCAGGCTGCTGCCCACTCTCTAACTTGCTTGCGCAGGCTCGGCCATACAAATTTCTCTCCCACCATTTTGACCGACGCGCGCACTCCCGGGTGCGCCAGAGAATGAATCGAGTCAAAAACGCGGCGGTGCCATGCGGTCGGTACCATCGGGCGCGGTCGTCCCGTGGAGACATCGCAGATTAGGTGGGGCATACCATCTTGCAGCACCCTGTTCTTCAGCCTTAACCCTGTTGGTCCAGACTGGAGCACGCGCACGTCTGTGTCGCTAACCTGGTCCGTGGCCATGGCTGCATAATCTATCCCTACGCGGACTGCGGCAACGCGCCCTTCCGCGTCGCTAGCCTGCTCCGCGGCCATGGTTGCATAATCTATCCCTACGCGGACTGGGGCCGCTACGGCGCGCGAGAGACAGTCTGCCACTACATTAAGTTTACCCGCTACGTGCTGAATATCGGTAGTAAACTCTGAGATTGCAGCCAGCTGCCTCTGCTGCCGGCCCGACCACGGTTCTGAAACCTTGGCCATCGCGAAAGTCAGCGGCTTGTGGTCAACGAACACGGTGAAACGGCGTCCTTCCAGCCAGAACTGGAAGTGGCGAATGGCCAAGTGGAGAGCTAACAACTCACTGTCGAATGCGCTGTATTTTCGCTCACTATCGCGCACCGTCCTGCTGAAAAAGGCGAGCGGCTGCCAAGCCCTGGCCACCTGCTGCTCCACGACCGCCCCTATGGCCACATCTGACATGTCAGTAGTGAGCGCTATGCGTGCCGTTGGGTCTGGATGTGCTAACAACGCAGCGTTTGTCAGGGCTGTTTTGACCGCTGCGAATGCTCGCTCTCGCTCAGGAGACCATTCGATTTTGCTTGTGGGTTTTTGTTTTTTTTAGCGCGGCATACAATGGTTGCATGAGCTGCGCTGCGCGGGGGAGGAAACTGTTATAAAAATTTACCATTCCCAAAAACTCCTGTAACGCTTTGACCGTTTGTGGCTGGGGAAAATTTGTTACTGCGCACACTTTGTCAGGCAGAGGAACCGCTCCTTCTGGAGAGACGCGATGCCCCAAAAAATCAATCTGCGTCGCCCCGAACTGACACTTCGCTGGGTTGATTATTAACCCGTGCTTCCCCAACCTCCGGAAAACTGCCGTGAGGTGGTTTTCGTGTTCGTCTTTGGACACGCTGGCTACCAAGATGTTGTCCAGGTAGACGAACACGAAGGGGAGATCGCGCAACACCGTGTCCATCATGCGTTGGAACATCTGCGCAGCGCCTTTAATCCCAAACGGCATGCGCAAAAACTCGAAAAGGCCAAACGGAGTTATTACCGCTGTTTTGGGTATGTCCTCAGCGCGTACTGGGACTTGATGGTACCCGCGGACCAAGTCTATCTTAGAAAAAATGCGCGCCCCCGCCAAATGAACGGAAAAATCTTGGATATGCGGGATTGGGTAGCGGTCGTGTGCTGTAGCGTTGTTCAACCTGCGGAAATCTCCGCAAGGACGCCACGAGCTGTCAGCTTTAGGGACCATGCGCAGCGGGGAAGCCCATGGGCTTTCCGAACGCCTGATGATGCCCAACTTTTCCAGGTTGGCGAACTCCTCGCGCACTATGGACAGTTTAGCTGCATCCAAGCGCCAAGCTTTTGCAAAAACGGGCGGTCCGGTGGTAGTAATAAAATGTTCCACTCCGTGTTTAGCGACAGCTGCTGAAAAGGTGGGAACTGTGAGTGCTGGGAACTGAGTGAGTAGTGTGTGAAACTTACCACCTGCCGTTGCGACGTTGGCTTGTGCTGTGGGCGGGGTCACTCGGGCTGCACAGGGAATAGAATAAAAAGAAAGTGCATTAACCAGGCGCCTGTAAGCAAGATCAACCAACAAACCATGTGAGCACAGAAAATCAGCCCCTAACATATTGAAGCTCACTGCAGCTATAACAAAAGTCCACTCAAATGTACGGCCGTGTAGGGACAGAAGCAGAGTCTTCTCACCGAAGGTCTTAATCCTCGAGCCGTTCGCTGCTGACGCTCCGTGACTTCCGGGACCCGCCAGCCGGTCAGCATATGTGGGCATGATGAAACTCACTTGGGAGCCTGTGTCCACGAGGAATTGCCTCCCCGAACGCGCGTCCGTCAAGTAGAGCAGCTTGTTCTCTTCTCCGAGCGCCACGGCTACTACCGACCCCCGGCCTTGGCGTTTCCCGAGCTCTTGAACTGGCACGGTGGTATACATTTGCGTGCCCTCTCTGCAAAGCGGTGATTGTAGAAACAGAGGTCGTCTCCTCCGCGATCCCTGGCCCTCGCCGCCGCCGTTGTCGGTGGGTCTGCTACCGCCGCCTCTGGCCCCCTGCTGTCTTGGGCCGTCGCGCCGAGCTCCGTCGCTGCTGCGGTGGTCGCGCGCTGTCTGCTGGCATTGAGAATCCGCTGTGCCTCCTGGGCCAGCATGCGGAAGTCCCGCTGGGTCAACAACCGTGAACCGGCCAGGGTCGCTCTCGTGGCCGACGGGAGGGTTCTCAGGAAAATGTGGGTGAAGAGGAAGTCGTCGCCATCTGAGCCCCTCAGCCTCAGC
Organism: Pholidichthys leucotaenia; assembly: GCA_020510985.1. Taxonomy (NCBI): domain Eukaryota; kingdom Metazoa; phylum Chordata; class Actinopteri; order Cichliformes; family Pholidichthyidae; genus Pholidichthys; species Pholidichthys leucotaenia. The sequence goes on along the minus strand of CM035843.1, from coordinate 355,600,207 downwards.
ATGTCCTCCATCAGGTTGACGGGTGTGCTCTCTCCCAAGTCGTTCAGAGCCAGGAGCCTCTCCGCTCTCTCCTGGACTGAGGGAGTGAAACGCTGGATGAGCGCAGCCTTCAACCCGCCGTATTTGTCGTCGGCCGGTGGGTGCTCCAAAAGGCTCTGCACATGTCGAGCCGTGCGGTTGTCGAGCTTGGCAATAACGTGGTAGAATTTTGTGTCATCTACCGTTATCCCCCGGAGGGCGAACTGTGCTTCGACCAAGTGGAACCAGGAGCACGGGTTGTCTTGCAAGAAGTCTGGTAACTTGACTGTGGCTGCGTTCGCCTGGCTGGCTCCTGACGAGTCCGGCTCGGGGGAATTACTTCTGCTCATGATACGTCTTAGGGTCACCAGTGTAGAGAATGTGGAAGGACGAGGCTGAGTTTATTTCTCAAGTCAGATTTATTCACATTCTCCAACATCATCCAAAAACAGAAAGAGAATGAATCCCCCAACATCTGTCCCTTTTATACCCAGGACATCAAAACACACAGTCACATGGTACTTAATCCCAGTAACAATGTAACTTCCTCCCGATCTTAACACCCCCAACCTCCAGTCTCTGGTCGCTGGGCGAAATCCCCCCCAGCTGTCTCTTTGCATGCCAAAGACTAGACTTTCACACCTTCGTGTTATCTACAGAGCGGCTCAGTCCTTTGTTCCGTGTCAGATGTGAAGCCTAAGGTGGTATACATATGAATCATGCAGTGATATACATATGTGCTTATATGTGCCCCACAATTCAACTTTTAGGTAATTTTGTTTCAAGCATTATTTATTGTTGTAATTATAAGAATGTTAAATGCATGAGTGAACTGTGAGTGTGTTTGTTTATAGTTTGTTTTTAGGGAGCAGCATCTCAATTTCGTTGCATTGTTCATTAACAATGGAATGACAATAAAGGCACTTTGACTTTGACACTTTGACTTTGATTTAACCTAACGTGCATGTTTTTGGCATGTGGGAGGAAACCGGAAAAATCCCAGAGTAAACCCATGCACTTACATAACGTTATTTCCAAAAGTATAAAATGGATAAGGATATCAACAACAGTGTACCCTTATTAAATGGCACATCTCTTTTTTAATGTTAAAAGGGGTATCAGACAGGGCTGCCCCATCTCCCCTTTTTTATTTTTAATCGCTTTTTCTTCTTCTTTTAGATTTGATTGGCGGTTGGCAACCAGCCGAACTCCTCAGCATTTATACCATCCACTGCACAAAAATAGAAGGCTTTATAAAGGTGAACATGACAATCATTTCATTCTTCTTCTTTTAGATTTGATTGGCGATTGGCAACCAGCTTACAGGTGCATTACTGCTACGTACCTCACTCTATATCATCACTCTGTATTGTCACACAGTGTCGTTATATCATCACTCTAACTCTTCTTCTTCTTCTTCTTTTAGATTTGATTGGTGGTTGGCAACCAGCTTATAGGTGCATTACTGTGATCTACTCTACCTTCAGCCATCTTTGGCCATTATCTCATTTGAACTTCATCACTCTTCTTCTTCTTGATTTGATTGGTGGCTGATCCACCAGCCCATGATGTCTGTGAACTTAAAGAACCTTCACTTAACAAGTTTTCAACTGCTTCCCAATGTAGCCCCTTAATGCAAAGATATTTTCCCGCTGCTTTCACAATGATTTTGATTTTTTCTGTTTTCCTGGAAGTCTGCGCAGTGCAGTTTATCACATCTACCACAAATAAGACAAAATAATTTTCCTTCAAAACCAGAGTATCTTCCTTAATTCTGCTGCATGCACTGCAAGCCTGCACACTTTCCCTGTTAGAGTCCACTCCCACTTTTTTAGCTGGCAGCTTTTAGCTTCTGCATATGTTAACCCCTGGAAGACTTTTACCTGCTGAATTTCTGCTGCTCTTTTGCTGGCTTCACAACCTCGATATGCAGAGCCCTGTTCACCACCACAGTTCCAGCACTTAAATTTGGCTCCTCTTTCACACTTTCCATATTCATGTTCACCGGAGCATCTGGCACATCGTTGTCTACCTTTGCATATCGCTGCTACATGACCAAACTTTTGACATTTGAAACATCTGAGTGGAGGAGGAACATAAAGTCTGACTTCATAGCTCATGTAGCCAATATACACCTTACTCGGCAGTCTTGTTTCATCAAATTTTAACATTACCAACAATCACATTTTTCACCATTTCTATTAGTTTTCAATCTTTGTACCTCTGTCACTTTTGCTTCAGTTAAGGTTTTTATTATTTCATCAGTTGAGACAGTTGTTGAAATGCTCGTTATCACTCCTCTCATTGCCTTATTTCCCTTCAATACTGAACACTGCACATTTTTCCCCTCCGTCTTATTGACTCTGATTGCTTTTCCTTGTTGAATACTATCTTTACATGTAACTAGTAATGAATAACTTCTTCTTTTAGATTTGATTGGCAACCAGCTTACAGGTGCATTACCGCCACTGACTTGATTCTTCGTATAAGCAGTACTACGAAGAATTCTTGCATTTAAAACTTCTCCAAGTAACTTATTAATTGTATTTGTGAGGTTAATTGGGTTCCACTCACAAAATAATGCTTCTTCCTGAGTAAGTTTGATGATTACTTTACACTCCTTCTGTCAAATGCGTGCATCTTAGCGCAGTGCGTGCGGAGATTGGACATGAAAACTAAATGCAGGAGTAAGTTGTGTGTTTTATTAGCAAAAATGTATACAACATACAATGAAAGTCACTAGCTTACAAGGGTGACTGCCAGGATGCTCAACATCTTGCAGGAAAATGGAGGAAAAGAACCCAGGACGCCTCCAGACAGAACTGGATGGCGTGGGCCAAATAGGAAAAACTTACTGAGCTGGAGCAGTCTGAGGCAGTCCCAGGTAGCCGTCCCAGTGGAACAAAAAACAGCAGTAAGCAGGCTGGTGGAAAAACAATCCTCGACAGCAGGCCTAGCGGTCTAGTTCAACGCTAAGGGAACAAACACTGTCTGAAAAAAATGACCCAGCAATGCACATCAGTGAACACAGAGCTAAAATACTACCATTGATTAATCAACTGAGTGTGTGCTGGTGTGTGTAATGAGTGCGTGGATGTGTGAGCATGTGAGTGAGAATGAATGGTGTGTGCAGAGACATAGTGTGTCAGTGAGTGAGTGCGCTGAGTGAACACAAATGACAAACAGCTGTGGCCCTGACAAGAGGAGGAGGTGTGGTTGTCAGCTATCAGGAAACAAGTGAACCCCAAGGCTCTCAGCAGCCTGACAAACAGACCTGACAGATGACAGACACAAAAGAAATAATAAAGTAAACCGAGCCACGTCATGGAGCAGGGTAGGAAAAAACTTAAAACCCTGCTCATGACACCTTCTGTTTATTCCGGGTTGTTCATCTTCTGATTCATCAGCACTTGATAACGCTCTTCATTGATTTCTTTACGTTTACGTTTGCTTCCTTTAGAGTCCACCGAACTCCAAATATCCTCTCTCCCGTCTCCCGCTTCCATTCCTCCCAGTACTCAGATGTAACCTATTGCATTCATCACTCTATATTGTGTCTGTCACGACCATAGAACTAGCTAAAAGATCATAGGATTTGCCTATGATGTGCCTATGATGTCTATATGTCTATATGATGTCATATAGACACCATGTGTCTGTCACAACCATAGGACTCACTAAAAGATCATAGGACTCACGATGACATCATCAAAGATAAGGCAGGCATCACTCATGATCATAGGACTCACTATGACATCATCAAAGATCAAAGGCAGGCACCACTCATGATCATCGGTCTTGCTATGACATCATCAAAGTTCATAGGACACTCAGGATCACAGCAGTCACTATGACATCATCAAAGATCATAGGACTCACTATGACATTATCAAAGATCATAGGACTCACTATGACATCATCAAAGATCAAAGGCAGGCATCACTCATGACCATAGGACTCACTATGACATCATCAAAGATCATCGGACTCACTATGACGACATTATCAAAGATCATAGGACTCACTATGACATCATCAAAGATCAAAGGCAGGCATCACTCATGACCATAGGACTCACTATGACATCATCAAAGATCATCGGACACTCACGATCATAGCTCTCGCTATGACATCATCAAAGATCATAGGACTCACTATGACATCATCAAAGATCATAGGAGTCGCTATGACATCATCAAAGATCAAAGACAGGCATTACTCACGGTCATAGGACTCACTATGACATCATCAATGATCATAGGAGTTGCTATGACATCATCAAAGATCAAAGGCAGGCATCACTGAATGAGTGGTGACGTCAAAGATCAAAGGCAGGTTTCACCAGGGTTACTGTTGCCATGGTAACCATGTCAAAGCTCAAAGGCAGGCATCACCATGGTTACTGTTGCCATGATAACCATGTCAAAGTTCAAAGGCAGGAATGCAGAAATGCTTGCTTACACTTGCTTTCTATGGGCATGCAGAAGTACTTGCTTATACTTGGTTTCTATGGGCATGCACGGGCATGCACAGGTATGCACTCGTATTTTAAAAAAATATACATCAACAAAGTGTCTGGAAACATGCAGAATTAGTCTTTATAGTCTTCAACAGGGCTTGACATTAACTTTTTTGCTCACCAGCCACTGTGGCTAGTAATTTTCCGAAGTCATGAGCCTCTCAGCCTTTTCATTAGCCACAAGTTTGTGGTTGTAAAATTCTGTTTAATACGGGGGGCTGAAAAGTTCATAGGCTGAAAAGTTCATAGTGGCCAAATTTGACCAAATGTGGTTTATTTTTCAACATACACTAATTCAGTTCAATTCAACTTTATTTATATAGCGCCATTTCAGAACAACAGTCATCTCATAGCACTTTCAGCTGTAGGGGAAACCCCCACAATTGCAGAAAGACCCCAGCAATCAGGCGATCCATCTCAAGTAGGTTCATTTTGTCTTCTTTTAATTATTTACCTTTTTTTTTCCACAATATTTTTTATTGAACCTTTTTTTTTTTTTTTTTTTTTTTTTAAACAAACATGACACTGTGGTGAACACACAGGGGACCTGTTGGACCGGTTTTGTGACTCACATTTTAGGTCAGAACAAAGGCAGGAATCTTAGCCTTGGTATGCAAGGCTGGAGACTGTGGGGGGTCAATTAAGGGATTAAGGAAAGGATGCATGGGAGACAGTGGAAGTGATATCATGGAGAGAAATGTATTGTGACTGTTGTTATTATGCAAGGTGGTGAAATGCATTGTGACTGTCTTTATTATGCAAGGAGGTCTGTGTGACATGTGATCTATGAGGTGTGAAGTCCCTGATATTTAAGGACGAGAGTTGACTGTTTCATTCTCTTTTTTCTCTGCTTTGAAATGATGGAGATGTGAATAAAGCTGACTCTGAGAAAGAACTCTGCCTCGTCATTTTCACATCTTCCACAACACAAACAATCAAACACTAACACTAAAGTAATTTTAAAAAAAAATGTACTAAAAACACCAACAACCGGACTTCCGGTTATGGCGGCCATGTAGGAAGACGTGGTTCACTCTGCTCTGCTCCTAAAAATAAAAAGTTGGCAAATAACTCTCCCAATTGGAACAAAATCTATCCCAGCGTTTGGGCGCGGATATGCCGGTAAAGCCTAAGGCTGGGAAATTAGGTGGAGGAAAAACTGAACCGCCGAAACAGTCCAAGTTAACGGACTTCCACGTTCGTGACAAAGCAGAAAAATCTCCAGATATGGCGGAGCAAGCTAGCGGCGGAGCGGTGACTGCTGGCGAGGGCACAGGTGCGGTGCTCGCTGCCATTAGCGCAATGAGAGCAGACTTTTCCGCTAAATTTGATGGGATTATAGCAGCGATAGAAGGAATGAGGAAGGAAATAAGTGACTGTATGGAGCGAGTATCGCAGGTGGAGCTCCGAATTTCCAGCGCTGAGGATGACGTCACCAGCCTACAATTAAAGGTGCGCACATTGGAACTAAAAAATAAACATCTGGAAGATAGTGCCCTGGACTTAGAATCCCTGTCGAGACGGAACAATCTGAGGCTGGTGGGCCTCCTGGAGGGAACAGAGGGACGGGACCCATGTTCCTTTTTGGAAAAGTGGATTCCAGAGGCGCTGAACAACGCGGAGCTGCAGTCATCGGTCGTCTTGGAGAGCGCCCACCGAATCGGCCCACTGAGAGATAGTGGGGCACCGCTGAGGACGCTGATTGTGAAGTTCCTCAGCTACAGAGACAAGATGACGATCTCCAACGCGGCGTGAACTAAAGGAGAAATTAAATTTCAGGATCAACAGGTGCGGTTTTACCCAGATCTGGCCACAGGAATCCAACAATTAAGGAAACAGTTTGACCCCGCCCGTAGAGAGCTGCGCAACCTCGAGATTCGTCATGGAGTGATTTATCCGGCAAGACTGCTGGTCACATATAAAGGGAGAACCCACACCTTCAAGACCCCTGTGGAGGCGCAGGTGCTTATCAAGCAGATCCAAGAGGAGACTGGTGGGAGCTAAGCATGAAGCATGAACAAAATATAAAGGTAGAATATTTAAGTATTTGCACAGGCACCTGACTGATCTGAAGCATATAGCAAGTTTACAAAATATAGATTGTATTATATAAAAAAACAAAAAAAACAAACAACCTATGATGTACAAAGTTAAGATAAGATAAGATAAGCCTTTATTAGTCCCACAACGGGGAAATTCCAGGATTGCAACAGCACAGGGATAGCAACACTCAGAGCAACAATCAGAAGGCAAGAAAAAAAAACAAGCAACCAAGAGCAGCTAATATACATATGTACATATTACTATAAAATATATATATACACACACACACACACACAGACACACAGTGCAGAGCATTGTAGCTGGATGGAATAAATATATGAATATATGAACACACAGTGCAGAGCATTGTAGCTAGATGGAATAAATATGTAAATATATAAACACCCACAGTACGGAGCATTGCAGCTAGGTGGAATAAATATGCAAGTATATAAACACACACAGTGCGGAGCAATGTAGCTAGATGGAATAATATGTAGATATATAAAAACACAGTGCGGAGCATTGTAGCTAGATGGAATAAATATATAGATATATAAATATAAACACACCCAGTGCTGAGCATTGTAGCTAGATGGAATAAATATATAGATATATAAATATAAACACACCCAGTGCAGAGCATTGTAGCTAGATGGAATAAATATGTAAATATATAAACACACACAGTGCAGAGCATTGTTGCTAGGTGGGATGAAACAGCATAACCGTCTATTTAGTTATCCTACATGGTATGATTATGTGCCCATACATATTTTCACCCTCCATAGCGACCGGTATGTTCCTAGTTGTATGCCGGAGAGGACCATTGTGTAAGTCTATTGCATCTTTTGCATTCAAAAAAAACCTATTAGTTTGTTACGTCTTTTTGCTATCTCTGCGAGCAGCCCTGCTTAGGTTGTACAGTCTGACAGCCGTTGGTAGGAAGGACCTACGAAACCTCTCGGTTGTGCACCTAGGATGATGTAGTCTGCTGCTAAATGAGCTCCTCAGTGCATCCAGTATGTCCTGCATAGGGTGGAACTCGGACTCCAGCAGAGATGACAGTTTAGCCACCGTCCTTCTCTCTCCTATCTCCTCCATCGGATCAAGGCGTTGCCCCAGGACAGAGCTAGCTTTCTTAATCAGTTTGTTCAGTCTCTTCCTATCGGCTGCAGTAATGCCACTGCCCCAGCAGACCACTCCAAAAGTGATGGCTGATGCCACCACCGTGTCATAGAATGACTTCAGCAGCGCCCCTTGTACACCAAAAGACCTGAGTCTCCTCAGCAGGAACAGCCTGCGCTGTCCCTTCTTGTAGAAGTTGCTATAAAATTTTGGAGTTAAGTTGGAAAACTACAGAAGAGAGTTAATGTTATGTCATTAAAAGCAGTAGAGTCAGGGTGATTGAGAGCAGAAAGAGTGGTTTTGACTGATCCTCGTGGGTGTGGACAGTAAATGGCTATAGCGGGAGACAGAATTTTTTTTTTTGATTTTGGGGGGATTACCACGAATGTGGGAAGGGGGAATTTGTTTGTGTGTAGTTTGTAGGATGAATGTTCAACCACTCATGTTTTTGCTTCTCTGTATGAGCATGTTTATATTGCGAGGTAATCTCAAACTCCTTATTGATCATAGACCAAAGCGTTAATCTTAATTTAACTTCATGGAATTGCAGAGGTCTACAAAATTTAAAAAAAACTTAAACAAGTTATGAATAAAATAAAAGACATAGGTTCAAAAATTGTGTTTTTACAAGAAACTCATCTAATAGAGGAGGATGTAAAAAGAATTAGGAGAAGATGGCAGGGAAGTGTGTTCACCTCATCATTTTCATCTCGAGCCAGGGGAGTTATGACTCTCATACATAAATCAGTCCCATTTCAAGTGAAAAATGTAATTGGAGACAAATTAGGAAGATATCTAATCATCCAAGGATCTTTGTTATTAGAAAATATAAATTTGGTGAACTTATATGGTCCCAATATAGATGATCAAAACTTCTTTGCTAATTTATTTCTTATCTTATCATCACTTACAGGGCAACATATAATAGCAGGGGATTTTAATTGTACATTGAATCCCGGTATAGACAGATCAACAGGGCTGGACCGTACGCACAATGGATGCAGGATGATCATTAATCATTCTATGAAAGAATTGAGATTGCTAGATATATGGAGAGAAATGAAACCACAAGTTAAAGCCTACTCTTGCTATTCTAATACCTACAAGACATTCTCACGTATTGACTATTTTTTGATCTCCACAGAATTAAGGTCCAAGATTCAAAACTGTTTCTATGATAACATTGTGATCTCTGATCATGCACCCTGCTGTTTAATATATGTAGATAAGAAATTGACAAAGGAACCCGGTAGGTGGCAATTTCAGCATAAATGGCTTCAGGATGAGGAATTTGTTAAGTACATAGAAAAACAGATGAGTTCTTTGATATCAATACTACGCAAACATCAGCATGTATAAAGTGGGAGGCTTTCAAAGCTTTTATTAGGGGGCATATTATTAGTTATAATATGTGTCAGACCATTTTTGTGTTCTTTTTAATTTATCAGTTAAATCAGTCTGTTACACTGGCAAGCGGGTAAAATGCTCTCGTGTCATTGACCAGTTTTCAGCTGTGAAATTTTCTGCTGCCTTTGACAGCAGTGTGGTTTTATCCTCTGATGACGACACTGAGAGCTTGGTCTGCTCTTTTAACTCACACTGTGCAAGCATCTTAGATGTAGTTGCTCCCTTTAAAACCAGGACTGTCCGCGCTGTTAATTCATCCCCCTGGTTCAATGATGATCTCTGTTGTTTTAGACGTAAATGTCGGAGGGTGGAAAGACTGTGGAAGTCCACTAAACTTGAGGTGCATCGATTGTACCTTAAGGAGCTGTTAATTGAATTTAACAATATGATAAAAATGGCAAGAACTAATTATTTTTCCAACATCATCTCCTCCAATAGTAACAATTCAAAGATCATCTTCAGCACAATAGACAGTATAGTTAATCCTGTCAGTTCTGCTCCCCCTATTTATTCATGTAATGACTGTAACAAGTTTCTTTCCTTTTTTGTTGACAAGGTCACTGCTGTTAGGGCTGGTTTTACTCATTCCTTTCCCCCAATCCTTGATTGTCCTAACAGACAGGCCTTTTTAAGTGATTTTACCCCAATTTCTTTTGAGGATTTGTTAGTGTTGGTAAGCACAATGAAATCCTCCTCCTGCGTTTTAGATATTTTGCCTTCCTCAATGTTAAAAGAGGTAAATTGGCTCAGTGGGTACATCTTTGGTTTATATCATTAATAGTTCACTTGAATCTGGTTATGTACCCTCGTATTTTAAACATGCAGTTGTGCAGCCACTTTTAAAAAAACCTAACCTTGATCCATCTGTTTTTAAAAACTTCAGGCCAATTTCTAAGCTTCCTTTTATTTCTAAGCTTTTAGAAAAAGTTGTTGCCAAGCAGCTCACTGACTTTCTGATTGAACATAATATTTTTGACAAATTTCAGTCAGGCTTTCGTCAGAAACACTCGACAGAGACCGCTCTTCTGAGGGTGTCAAATGATATTTTAATGTCATCAGACTCTGGCAAATGCTCTGTTTTAGTGTTATTAGATCTTACTGCAGCATTTGATACTATTGATCATTTTATTTTGTTACAAAGGCTTAGAGATTGGGCAGGTATTTCTGGAAAAGCTCTGGATTGGTTTTTCTCCTACCTTTCTGGTAGGAGCTTTTCCGTGGCTGTTGGCTCTTATTCATCTGACTCTGCTCCTTTAACCTGTGGGGTGCCTCAGGGTTCTATTCTGGGTCCACTTTTATTTGCCCTACATATGCTGCCACTTGGTTCTGTTATCAGCAAATTTAAAGGTGTGTCTTATCACTGCTACGCTGATGATTTACAGCTACTTTTCTCTTTTAAGCCTGACCATGTTGACAATTTAAAAATTATTCATGATTGTCTGTCTGCAATCAAGGACTGGATGTCTAGTAACTTTTTGCAACTTAATGCTGATAAAACTGAAGTCCTTATTGTAGCACCTGATAATCTAATTCCTAAGTTGGTTAATAGCATTGGTTCATTAAGCTCTAACGTACGGTCTAATCTAAAAAATCTTGGCGTCATTTTTGATCAATTGATGAGTTTTGATCAGCATGTCAAATCTCTGACCCGGAGTTGTTTTTTCCACCTTAAGAATATATCCAAAATTAGGTCATTGGTTTCCTACACTCAATTAGAAATCATTATTCATGCCTTTGTTTCTTCACGTTTGGACTATTGTAATGCTCTTTTTACATGTCTTAGCAAATCCTCTTTACACCCGCCTACAGTTAGTCCAGAACGCTGCTGCAAGATTACTAACTAGGTCCAGTAGATTCTGTCATATCACTCCTGTTTTGGCCTCCTTGCATTGGCTTCCTGTAAATTATAGAATTGATTTTAAAGTTCTTGTTCTTACTTACAAAGCCATTCATGAAGAGGTACCTTTTTATATTAGTGACCTGCTCTCTTTACACCAGCCCAGCAGGTCTCTCAGGTCTTCTCATTCTATTGGTAGTTCCTAGTACTAGGCTCAAAACCAAAGGCGATAGAGCCTTTGCTGCTGTTGCTCCCAGACTGTGGAACTCCTTGCCTTTTGAACTTAGATCTGCACCTTCCTTTGGTGTTTTTAAGAAGCAACTAAAGACCCACCTTTTTAGCCTGGCTTTTTAACTATGTGCCGATTGTATTTTTATGTGCTTTTATTGTCTACTTTGTTTTACTGTTTTATGTGCTTGTGTTTTTATTTTGTTTTTTACCATGTTAAGCACTTTGTGACTCTGTCTGTGAAAGGTGCTCTATAAATAAACTTATTATTATTATACAGGTTCAAAATCTAAGAAGACTCGAGAGGAGAGAGCCCAATTGGAACATAAAATAAAAATTCTCCAAGAAAAAGTGTATGCAGGAAGTGACCCAAAATTAGAGAACGAATTACTGATTCTGAGAGCTGAATATGACAAAAAATCAGCGAATAGAGCTGCCTCGAGTCTTCTAAGATTGAAGCAATCTTTTTATGAACAAGGTGAAAAATCAGGGAATTTATTGGCATGGCAGATTAAACAATTAGAATTTAAAACACCAACGGACAGGCAGTTGTAGATCCTTTAGAAATTAACAGTGCCTTTAGAGATTATTATGAAAAACTATATGATACAAAAAATGAAACTGACTTAACCACTTGCGCTCCGTTGTTCCGCGGGCGGGCAAGTCTCTGCGTCCTATGATGCACGAGGGCGCGCGAGAGCGCGCTCGTGCGCCCTTGTGCGCATGACACATGATGGTGGTGATGGTGATGTAGTAGCGTCCAAGCGCCACTCAAAAAAAAACTGCAGAGACAGCCGCGAACAGATTAGTTCATCTGATTGACCTCTCATTCGACTAATAAGAGCCTTGAATTGGGTTTCTGAAACCTTGAAGAACCAATGAATGAAAATCTAGGAAGGAGGACCCGCCTACTGTGAACGCAGGAGCCAATTGAAGCACAGAAATTCTGGCTGGGTGAAGCGATATTTACTGTTGCAACAGATGAAAACAAAGGACGCTGGACAAATCTCCTACAGACCCAGGCTCACCCAGCAGCATGGAGAACACCCACAAGTGGGACCTGCACTCATTCCAGCAGAATAGACGGAGGCCGACGACAAAAGTCGTAAATCATTCGCCAAAACGGCAATAATGGAATTATGTTTTGATCGGGATCCACGAGCGGAGCAGCGTCGCGTTCGTCTGACGCGTGGGAAGAGCTGTTCGCCACGACTCTGCTGCTTTGAAGAGGTAAGGTGTTATAAGCTAAATTATTATTTATCCCTGAAAACCGTAATCCAAAAATGACTTTTGACCGATCGGTAAATTATAACTGTACTGCGCACGAAGTGCGTGCGCCGCGATAAACGGCCAAATGGCACAGTTTGGAAAAACGTCTGTAACTTTTGAATAATTCAATGTAGAATCTTCATTTTAGGCTCTAATGAAAGGTCACACTCAGGGCTGTGTCTGTGTGTGTGTGTGTGGGCGGGGGGTCGTCGTCCCCCCCCCCGCTACCAAGGACCAAATTCGGCCCTCTACATGACGGATTACACTCTTTTTTTTTTTTTTTTTTTTCCTTGCATGTTTTCACGGCGGGCCCCCCCCCCCTCGCTACTGTGTGTGTGTGTGTGTGTGGGGGGGAACCGTGAACGGACCGTGAACGCCCCTCACGGTCTGCAGAAGAGGAGCGGGGGGGGCACGGGGGGGGGCACGGTCCGAACGCTCCCCGGTCCGCGGGGGGGGAACCATATCAGTCTATTCCATCATGTAGCGATGGCCCTCTTCTGTAGCGAGGGGTGGGGGGGGGGCGTTCACGGTCCGTTCACTGTCCCCCCACACACACACACACACAGTAGCGAGGGGGGGGGGCCGCTGTGAAAACATGCAAGGAAAAAAAAAAAAAGTGTAATCCGTCATGTAGAGGGCCGAATTTGGTCCTTGGTAGCGGGGGGGGGGGAAACGACCCCCCGCCCACACACACACACACAGACACAGCCCTGATTGTGACCTTTCATTAGAGCCTAAAATGAAGATTCTACATTGAATTATTCAAAAGTTACAGACGTTTTTCCAAACTGTGCCATTTGGCACAATTTGGCACAGTTCCATAACGCCTGGGAACAGCCTGAGAACAAAGCTGTGTAAAATATTCATTTTTTGTGGTATTGTTACCAAATTTGGATCTCAGCTGGATAACACTTGGTTCTACATTTCTGTTGCATTTTCCAGCCGGATCGGACAGCTGTGTGTTATTTACAAGCATTTGTATCCAAAAAAACACTGTGTCCAATTTTTTTTTCTTCAAGTTCAGTATGTTTAGATGACTGTAACTCAGTGGCCGGAGCACGTAGAGAGATTATGTTTTTTTTGCCAAAAAATTCAAAGTGTTTTCTTTTAAATGAGACCAACCCCATGAAGATGCTGCAAAGGGTTGAATAACCGCTTTCGATTTACTTTGGGCACGTTTTTTTTTTGGCATTTTTAGGAAAATTGCCCGGAGTGCAAGTGGTTAACAAAACTAAATGGGTTTTTGGACGGATTATCTATACCTGTGGCACACATATGTGGGTTTCATATGCTTCATATGTATTCACTGTATGCTTACTGTATGCTTCACGTCTCAGATGAACAAAAGGTCTGAGCCTCCTTGGAGATAACAGAAGGATGTAAAATGTGGTCTTTTGTATGCAAAGAGATGGCCTTGAGGAATTTCCTGGCCACCAAGGACTTTAGGTGGCGGTGATAAGACCTGGAAGAAGACGCATTGTGACTTGGGGATTAAATACAATGTGACTGTGTGCTTTGATGTCCTGGGGTATAAAAGGACGAATGTCTGGGGGGTTTCTTTCTCTTTTTCTGTTTTTGATGATGTTGGAGAATGGAATAAACCTGACTTGTGAGATAAACTCAGCCTCGTCATTTCCACATTCTCCACACTGGTGACCCTAAGACATATCATGAGCGAAAGAAATTCCCCCGAGCCGGACTCGTCAAGAGCCAGCCAGGCGAACGCAGCCACAGTCAAGCTACCAGACTTCTGGCAAGACAACCCGTGCTCCTGGTTCCACTTGGTTGAAGCACAGTTCGCCCTCCGGGGGATAACGGTAGATGACACGAAATTCTACCACGTTATTGCCAAGCTCGACAACCGCACGGCTCGACATGTGCAGAGCCTTTTGGAGCGCCCACCGGCCGACGACAAATACGGCGGGTTGAAGGCTGCGCTCATCCAGCGTTTCACTCCCTCAGTCCAGGAGAGAGCGGAGAGGCTCCTGGCTCTGAACGACTTGGGAGATAGCACGCCCGTCGACCTGATGGAGGACATGCTGAGGTTGAGGGGCTCAGACGGCGACGACTTCCTGTTCACCCACATTTTCCTGAGAACTCTACCGTCGGCCACGAGAGCGAACCTGGCGAGTTCACCGTTGTTGGCTCAGCGGGACTTCCGCGCGCTGGCCCAGGAGGCACAACGGATTCTCAACGCCAGCAAACAGCGCGCGCCCACCGCAGCAGCGACGGAGCTCGGCGCGACGGCCGGAGATGGCAGGGGGCCAGAGGCGGCGGTAGCAGACCCGCCAACAACGGCGGCGGCGAGGGCCAAGGATCGCGGAGGAGATGACCTCTGTTTCTACCATCGCCGCTTTGCAGAGAGGGCACGCAAATGTATACCACCGTGCCAGTTCAAGCGCTCGGGAAACGCCAAGACCGGGGGTCGGTAGCAGCTGCGGCCCTCGGGGAAGAGAACAAGCTGCTCTACTTGATGGATGCGCGTTCGGGGAGGCAATTCCTCATGGACACAGGTTCCCAAGTGAGTTTCATCACGCCTACCTATGCTGACCGGCTGGCGGGTCCCGGAAGTCACGGAGCGTCAGCAGCGAACGGCTCGAGGATTAAGACCTTTGGTGAGAGGACTCTGCTTCTGTCCCTATATAAACAGTCTTGCTGAGGGAATGGGGATTACTTAGTTTCTTGCTGTTGGTTTTGTATGGGGTAAAGTTTGTAATGTGCCAAAAGCACCCAGGAGTCACACCCTTCGACTTTCACAGCTGTTGGTGTTGCCAGGATAACTTTGTGTGGTCCTTGCAAGGGAGCATCAGCCCAGTTTTTCCTTTTTGATGACTTTGATAAGGACCAGATCCCCCGGCTTGGCCAAGATGGATGCTTCCCCATGGTCCCTCCTGGGAAGAGCAGCATGAACAATATCTCTGTCAGTCAACATTCTTTGCATGTAATCAGCTAAACGCCCTTCCTCATCACCTGAATTAAATGACCTTAATGTTGGGAGTAGGCATTATTCTGCCTATTTCTGTCACTATTTTCCTAAGCCTTCTTTAACAGTCCTATTTGTGCATTACACTAATCCCGCAGATTGTGGATGGTAAGCTGAGTGGTTTTCCAAGTTAATGTTGAGTGTTGTACCTAAGTGTGATATAATCTAATTTACAAAATATTTTCCATTATCTGAGAAAATCTTCTCAGTTATTCCAAATCTTGGTATTATTTCAGTTAAGAGTTTCTTTGCTACCATAGCAGCATTTGGATGAGTGCAAGGGAAGGCTTCTGTCCAATTAATAAATGTATTAATAATCACCAAACAATATTTCTTCCCTTCACGTTTATTTAGTTCAGTGGAATCTGTGCAAAGGTTTTGAAAAGGATAAGTTGATGCAGGGAAAGTGCCTTTTTCAGACCTTAAATTCCCTTAAGCATTGCTTTCTTCTTACAAAATTGAGTAGCAAATTTTAGATTGAGTAGCAAACTATTTTTTACTTATTATACATTATTAATTATTTTACTAATTATACCCCCTCTGATACATAGGAAACCCCATGCATCAGAGTGGAGGCCTGCTGAAACAGTTTGCGCGTCATGTGATAAGTTTTTTTTGTCAGTGTTAAAAGAAGTGATGCTGTGGTGTGGTTGCCTATATGACCTTGTGCAGCTGCTTTTACAGTATTGTCTGCAATTGTTTTCCTTAGAGATTTGATCTGTACCATTAATGTGTGTGGCACATTTGCTTATGGCTAATTTAGATGGAAGTTTTACACAGTCTAACACTTTAAAAATGAGGTCTTTGTAATCATGCCTCTTTTGTTTCACTGTTTTGTGAAGTGATGGATGGTAGGGAATGCATACTGGCTGTCAGTATACACTGTGAGTGCTTTCCTCTGACCCAATTTACAAATTAATTTAATTTTGTTACCGTGCAACCATCAATGGTTAGATGAGGCTGTGATAATGGCACTTTCATGCATGCAAGGTGTCTGGATGGTGAGATGACTGATATTGTACTTTGTGACAAGATGACTGATTCTGCATGTGTGACCTTCAAGGTCAAGGGATGAAAAAGAACGAGCCCTACTGAGGCCTGCACTGCCGTGGAGGTGACTATGTCAGCCTGCACACATGGCGGCAGTGCCCTCACAACAGGGTCAAATCTTGTGGAGTAATATGCTACCAGATGCCTTTTTTTGCCACTTGGCTGAAGGAGCACTGACGTCATGTGCCCCTCTCTACAAACAGCCACTTGTACAAATGGCTTTCTGCAATTGGGGAGTGCCAGGACATCAGTGCTGACCAAAAGCTTTTGTTTGTTTTTTTTTAATTTTAACAAATGCCTCAGGTGTCCATTCAATTCTGTCCACCTGAGCCATGGGTGTTTTGCAGATGAGATCAGATGTTTAACTTCAAATGAATCATTTGCAATCCAAGAGCAACAACAATTTAAAGTACCCAAAAATGACATCATGTCTCTTTTTGTGATGAATTTTGGTGCTGACAAAACAGCTTGTTTGCGAGCTGGGTCAACATGTTTGCCTTCTGCTGACAAAATGTGGCCTAAATGTTTAACTTCTTTTTTCTACAACTGTAATTTTTCCTTGTTGACTTCGGGACCTTGTTCTGCTTTATGACCTTGTTCTGCTTGCTCTGGTGTAAAGGCTATACCATTGCCTTTCAGTAAGGCGTGGTGTCTTGTTTGCATGTTTCTTCATCAGGTGATGCTAGCAAAATGTTGTCAATGTAAAGGAGCAACTGGCTCCCATTAGGAGGAATAAACTGTGCCAAATTTGCTGACATTGCCCGTGAAAAAAAAAAAGGTTGGTGATTCACAGTAACTATGTGGTAGTCTGGTGAATGTGTACCTCATACCATTCTCCGTTGGGAAACTTTATTGGAATGTCCTGAACCTGCAATGTCACTTCAGGTAAATACTGCATTGTTAACATCAAGTCAAAGTGAGGTAAATGGATGTCTGTTGTGTCAGTGTTAGCGTCAACAGTTGTACTTAGCTTCGGTGCGGTCAGTCAGGTTGTCGGCCCATGGGGTCCTCCTCCCCCTCTCCACCATTGGCGTCCAGGACATTGCCTCCGCCAATGGCCCTTTTGTCCACACTGATGACAAATGTCATGTTTCCCTTGCCACGGCCAGCTCATCCCATGCCTTCCTCCATCCCCCCTCCACCACTGCGATCCAGTTCCGGTGCCACCCTGAAAAATTGAATTGGGGGGAAGCTATTGCCCCCCCCCCCCCCGTGTCAACAAACACACAAACAAGAGTTGATTTTTCTTTCACTTTTCATAAATTAATACATCGCCAAATGCACAGGTGTGGTATGTGACCAAATGTTAGCAGATGTAATCAGCTAGGTGTGGGTGCATGTTTTGCAAAAAGACACTTTTCAAATGTTGCCAATAAGGTTCTACGTCTGAATCATTAGCAGTCTTAGTTAAATCAGAATGCCCATCAAACCTCTTGTAACCTGGTTGTATAAGCTTCAACACTTTCATCGTTAGCTTGTTTGTGATTTAGATCATCCCATATAAGCTGTATTTAAAGTTCAATCATCGAGTATTATTCAGTGACAACATTTTCCATAATCTTCAGTTTTATTCATCATATTGATGGTGAGTGTGGAGTGGATATGTGTGCACATCTACTTAACTCTTGGGGGCCCCGATGTGGCTACTCCGGGTAGAGGGGTGGAGATGAGCGGAGCTTTGCCTGGAGTTCTGTGACATCGGGGTATGGGCTGAGCAGCGGGGAGCACGGAGGAGGAGGAACAGAAGCACAACCCCCCTGCCCCCATGACAGACTCATCATGCAGCATAGAAGAGTTAAACACATAGTAGTCAAAATCTTTTTCCTTCCTTTTACCATGGTCAATTTCTCAGATTTATCATCAGATTTTGATTTTACCATCCAAGTCAAGTCCAAGTCAGCCTGTCGTCCCCCTTTTTTTTCCTCTTTTCCATCTGAAGCCACTGTTGTCCCTCAGTTGGAGAGATAATGCAACTGTGAGCTAGAGAATACAGTTGCGCTGCAAAAGTCAAATATAAGTCAAATGAAATAACCTAATGCTGTTTTCCTGCCTTCAGGCATCCCAAACTATCTGCCAATAAAGCAAGATTAAATTGCTTAACACAAGTAACTATCATAAAGCCAGCAAAAACCCCACAAAAACTGCACAGCAAAAGAAATTACTGCCAAAACTATCTTGAGATCAAAAGCAAGCATCTAATACCTTTCATCTTACCAAAATCCCCAGTTCAGTGTGACCTTATTATTGCTTTAGCACAACACAGGTTAGTCGTTTCACACACACATAGCAAGCTCCAGATAAGCACACACATATTAGTGAAGCAATCCCAAAGTCACTTATAATAAGCGGATCTGGCGACCTGACGATAGTTACATTGGGAAAAATCCTGATCTATTTTTACTCACCTTTTTTAAACAATCACACACACACAACTCATGGTCACTTTGCAAAGACAGATTGACGAAAGTGAAAACCTTTCCAAATGATTACATTTCCAAATGATATACACTACCGTTCAAAAGTTTGGAGTCACTTAGAAATTTCCTTATTTTTGAAAGAAAAGCACTTTTTTTCAATGAAGATAACTTTCAACTAATCAGAAATAGACTCTATACATTGCTAATGTGGTAAATGACTATTCTAGCTGCAAATGTCTGGTTTTTGGTGCAATATCTACATAGGTGTATAGAGGCCCATTTCCAGCAACCATCACTCCAGTGTTCTAATGGTACAATGTGTTTGCTCATTGCGTCAGAAGGCTAATGGATGATTAGAAAACCCTTGTGCAATCATGTTAGGTCTGCAATGCTGTAATTGCTGCAAATGGAGGATTCTTTGACGAAAGCAAAGTTTGAAGGAAAAAATTATTATTTCAAATACAAATCATTATTTCTAACCTTGTCAATGTCTTGACTATATTTTCTATTCATTTTAGAACCCATGGTGGTAAATAAAAGTGTGACTTTTCATGGAAAACACAAAATTGTCTGAGGTGACCCCAAACTTTTGAACGGTAGTGTATATATAGCATAACATGTTTTAATGTCTTTGGTATTTCTTCCCTTTGGAGGAAACAGGTTGAGTACATTTAGTACGTGTACTGTATTTACAGAAACAGTGAACACTGCACAAAATTGACAGCCATAAGAAATAGCACCTGGTCTTCTTCCAGATACACACGTGTAATTTTCCTTTATACTGTATCATCATTAATACTGATAATATTGCAAGGTTCAATACCTACTGGACACATCAGTTGTGTCCTTGGACAAAGTGATGACATTAAATTGCACCAGTGTCAAGTAACATTATAAACACTGAGCATTTGGGCAAGACTATGAAACTGAGATTTTTTTCAAACAAACAGCAAATTTGGGCAAACATAGCAAAACTATCACAGGGGCAGTGAGTATTTTGTAAAAGTGGGAGTAATGCCTACATATCAAAAGTAAATGTGTAAAATACACAAGCAATCTTTTAAGGCACCTTTTCCTGCAATGTGAGGACACAAAATATGAAAAAAAGTTAGTACAGTGCATTAAATGTACATAAGAATTTAATGTCCAGCTGCGTTCTTACTTTCTTTTAATTTCGCATCTACCACTTCCTTGAACTGTTTGAAACTTTCGAAGTGTCCTTCGAAACCGGGTGTGGTAGAACGATTTGTGTTCAGGCAAAAGGTGAATATTTTTTGCTTACTCCCTGCTGTGTCTGCTCACGATGGAGTGTACCTCTTTCTCTTACTACCACAGTTGGGAATTTCACAGGCAGCACATGGTCTTTTTGATTTGTTGGGGAGAACTGCTTTAGACTTTAGTGGCGGGGGATGCGGTGGACACATTACTAACTGTTGACTGCATGAAGGTCCCTGAAAACGCAATGACAGACCATGTGGCTGGGATGGGACTACCAAGACTACTGGTGCCTTTATCTCTGACTTGGGTAACAGAGTTGGTAACGTTGCAGTAGTTGATGGTTTCGATGTACTCGCAGAAAGTTGGAGCTTTCTCTTAACACTCTGCCTATCACCTGTCAGAAGTTCTACTGAATCGTACTGCACCTGTGGCCTGTCGGGGGATCCAATGCAGTTGGAAGGGTTGGGGCCTTGGGCAAAGCCTGATCAGACAGCATCCTCTGGTGGGTGGTTACATTTGGAGATGCTGTGGCCTTAAAGTTGGTTTTCTTTTCCTCCTTAGATAAGAATGTGCTGATGGATTTTGCATTTATTTTAGGCAGAGGAATGTCCAAGCCAGAGAGGACCAGATCATCCACAACCCTATCCATGATGCGTTTGTATTGTTCTTTGATGACACTTGCAGCTTTAGATGGTAATGACTGTGCTGAAACGCTTCCTCTATTTCTGAGCATTTTCACGAGGATGTAAAGGAGGCAAGAATCCTCTCATATTTGTGACGCTTGGGCATACCTTATCCATCCAAATTTTGTTTTTTTGGGCTGCACTGGCTTCTTGGGATTCTGGGCCGTGACATCGCCCGAACAGAGTATAGCCCCACCTTGACTCATATTTCTTGACAAAGTTCACTGAAGATGTGTCGTGGGGGTGTAATTCCCTTGCTGCCGTGGCAATCTCTGACCGTAGGGGAACAGGGACCAGGTGTCGATCGGTGTCGTCGCTAAGTTTGATGAGGAGCACTGCCAGATCTTCAACCTGCTGGAGGCCAGGAAGATGAAGGTGACTTGAGGTCATGAGTACATCCTGAAGTACAGGGCTGACCTCCTCAACCACTCCTTCCACTTCAGTCACGGTTGCACTCTTTGCGTTGATGCCATCTATAGGGTTGACCATGGTTAGTTCCTGATCTTCAGTTCCCTCATCTTCAGAAACCTCACCACTCTCATCATCGTCCTCCTCAAGTTGGCCTTGGTCCTGCTCTTCTTCCACTGCAAGAAATGAGAAAGAATTTACAAAACATACAATAAACATAGGATGCAGTGGGTAAATGAGTGTTTCCATCATGATATTTGTTTCCTTAATTAAGATGAATAACTATACATACAGCATTATATCCGTTATTATTATGTCCGTTCTTATCATATTGGGAGATCATTTCACAGGCTCACATTGTGTCAGTGGAATTATGAAGAGCTCACCCTTTTTGATGTAGTATTCCTTGGCTGAGAATTCAGATGACTGGCAGCATGCAAATTCTACTCCAAGAAGCTCCTCCTCCACAGGATCCTCGTACTTCTG
The DNA here is from genome assembly GCA_020510985.1 of Pholidichthys leucotaenia. Lineage (NCBI taxonomy): Eukaryota > Metazoa > Chordata > Actinopteri > Cichliformes > Pholidichthyidae > Pholidichthys > Pholidichthys leucotaenia. Next base: position 355,578,513 of record CM035843.1, on the reverse strand, counting down.
TGGATAAGGCAGTGGAGCTACGAAGTTTGGTTCGAAGAGGTGATCTTTCCCAAACAGCACAGAGTATTGGTAGTTCAGTCGCTGTATTTAGCGAGGGTCAACGGAGGAAGTTCGCAGTCCTCTGCCTCCAGTTACTTTGAGGGCTTCCATTCTGCTGTTCCACTAGACAGCGGAGGCTATCAGGTAGACCTGAAATGAGTTATTGCAAAATAATGAAAAAAATAACGGTCTATACAAATATGTGATTATACCCGTATATTTACCATATAGTAAATTTAGCATTTCATAACTAATGTGACCTAACAAAGCTTAAAATCAACACTAATATGGTATTGAGCAAGTAATTTGAAACGTGTGTGAACATATTTTGTGCAGCTACTTGCCAGAATTTCATGAAAAGGAAAAACATAAGGGCAAGTGGATGAAAAGTTTGTGTGGAAGTTTGCAGTAACATTTTTGAAAATATCTACCTGGAAAGGCATGATGCCACACCGTTGTGAAGGAATGGCATTGTACAAGTGGGAGTAGAGACCTTCCAGAGGATTGCTTCCCCTGTGGCAGCGGTACTTGTTGAGTTCGACGCCGATGAGAGACACCACTTTGGTAGCCACATAGAGAGGAATGTTGGGGGGATCCTATCGGGGAAAAACAAAAAAAGAGAATATAAAAAGACATTTAGAAGAAAAAAAAAGTATAACATAGAAATTAACAAAGTCTTTTTAAATTGCTACATGTGATTTGAAAAATCTGCCTACACTAAAAACAGAGAAATATTGTTTTATTTTAAAATATTTATATTTTAGAATGAATATTTAAATTTTAAGCAATTTACCTGCATGCAGCTGAGGTGTTTACTAGCAGTAGCCCAATGGGCATCAACAGCTTGTGGGGACTTGAACAGGGGAATCCCATCAATGTCGAGGCCGGCTGGTCCCTTGAACTTGGAAATGATGTGCTCTATGGCACATACACTCTCTTGAAAGACACATTAATGACGGATAATGATAGACATACATTAACTGTATCATGTTTTTTTGAAAGAAGTTATCATTTTTACTAAAATATTTGTTATCCTTATTGTTAATGTTGTTATAAGTGCTACTATAATTTATTAAAGGGAGATTTATCAAAGATTAACATGCTAAAGATCATTTTAATTGATACATTCAAAATTGAAGTGATATTAAGTAAAAGATTATGTGAACAAACAAGTATGAGATGCTCACCTCCACTCCTCGAATAACCGCTGGACGTAAGACTTCAGTTGGTGGGGCTGGATGAAGGACATCTGGACATCACTGCAATTGGCATACAGCTGCTCATTCCCCTTTTGAATTCGTTGCTTTCATGAGTTTTCATGTGCCTCGTCAGGTTAGACTTGACATTAAACTTCCTGCCACACTGCATACACTGCCATGACATCTCCATTTTTGGACCTGCTGAGAATAAATTGACACAAAAAGCATTTAGTCAATAATACAGGTACATCTCAAAAAATTAGAATATCATGAAAAAGTTCAATATTTTTTGTCACTCATTTCAGAAAGTGAAACCGATATATTATATAGATTCATTACACAGAGAATGATATATTTCAAGTGTTTATTTTAATTTTGATGATTATGGCTTACAGCCCATGAAAACCCCAAATTCAGTTTCTCAAAAAACTAGAATATTACATAAAATTAATTAAAAAAATAGTTTTTAAATAGAAATGTTGGCTGACTGAAAAGTACGTCCATGTACACAAGAGTGGAGAGGCATAGAATCTAAGTTGCTTGAGGTTTAGTGTGAAGTTTCCACAGTCCGTGATGATTTGAGGAACCATGTCATCTGCTGGTGTTGTTGAAATATATCACTCTGTGTAATGAAAAGTGTTGGGCAAGTTACTAAAAATAGTAACTAGTTACAGTTACTAGTTCTTTTCAAAAGTAACTCAGTTACTTTTGAGTTACTGCATGATTAAAGTAACTAGTTACTTGGAAAAGTAACTTTCACATTACTTTTAAATGCATACTTAAATCATCTTGCACACACAGCAAGATCAAGGGTCTGTTCTCATCAGAAAAAAGAAGAAAGAAAACTGATGAGAAAAAAAGTCTCATCTTACAGAGAAAAAATGTCTCAGATTTACACAAACTATTCTAATCAGCAGAAAGTCAGAAGTTTGCTAGAAATAAAGCTGTGAATTTACAGAGAAAAGTTTGGACCCCCTGGTGGGCCGTTTTTGGCCCACGAACCATATGTTTGACACCCCTGGACCAGCCCATTAAAAATGCATATTTAGAGGAATTTACTTCCATGAAATAGTTGCATATCACAACAGGATGTCAATGAATGAGATAAAATAAAACAGAAAGCACAGATAAATGAAAGTTCACCTCTTACAAGAAGCTGTTCTTTACTGCAACAAACCGAGTCACTTTTTCTCTGTGCGTAAGAAAGCTTACAATTACTTACGCAACTTTCGTATTTGCACAACTGTGGGCGTTAAATGCGAGCTTCTTGCTCAAAAAAATACTCATGTTTAACCACAGAGGTAAGGAGCTGGTGATCGATCAGGGTTCCATATGAGAAGTCGCCACGGCATTTCTTCCCACCGCGGGACAGGAAACCAACCGGCGGAGGAGACTGACGGCTGCGCCAGCTATGGTAGGGTTGTGGAGGAACAGAATAAGTGCAGGCAGACATGACAAGCTGAAGGTTAAAGGTGTTTTATTCCTCCATCACGAGACTCACTTGGAGCTCTGTTTGTGCGCTGTGAGTGAGCTCTGAGTGCGTACTGAATGCGTTTTTTAGTGAGCTTTGAGTGAGCACATTTATACCAGCAAGAGAGAATGCATGGGACATTTACATAAGAGTCACACATATCAATAGCTTGATTACTGGCGCCGGAATTCCTCTCTTTGCTCCGGGGCTGTAGGACAAAAGAGAATGCAAGGCACATTTACATATTGATATCAGTCCATACATGTCATTGTTCTGTATCCTGCTCAAGATGAGTGCTCTGTCTGTCCAAGTAGATTGTGGTGGGTCACCCCACACTGCTCCCCCCAGAGCGCTCAGTAGGGGAACGAGACGGCTATCGGCCAGCTTTGGAAGCGAGGTGCGGGAAAAGCTCTGTGCAGGAGGAGGTGGAGGGGGGTGGGAGTAAGCAAGTGCCGGCCTGGGACGGCAAAGTTGTCCGGGCCGCGCAAAAATTGTGTGTGGATCCGTGATGGTGAGGGACTTTCCCATTAAACGTGGCGGAGATCCACAGCGGCTGTGAGAAGAAAAAAAATTGTCTCTGTCTCCTCTCGCAGCTCAGTCCTGCGAGGATGCATAGTGGCTGTGAAAAAGAACAGAAGCTGGAGCTGTGTGAAGGACGGCGGTTTGGCTTTAGGTGCGGGCGCAGCCCTAAAGCCATCGGGGACAGCAGACGGCTGAATTCCCATTGTGTGCCGTGGCTGAGACCCATACAAAGTCCTGTGTGCGGGCTGCGTGTCTGCTTCAGGTGCGTGAGCAGCCCTGAAGGTTCCGATGGTGGCGATCGGCCGTGTTTCTCGGGCATGTGCAGCGGCGGAGGACGATGTCAGTCTGTGGAGCTGGATTGTCCCTGGTGCGTGGCGCGCGCCTGGCGCTGTGACCACATAGCTGAAAGCTGCGCTGTCCTCGTAACCCCACGGTGTGCGTGCGGGGCTTCTGTGCATGGAAGGTCCGCTGTCGAGAGGTGAGTCAGGGTCAGGGAGCTTGATGGAAATCAGCGCAGTCGGCGCCAATGGTCTTCCCTGTTCAGGCTGTTTCTGTCGTTCGCTCGTGTTGGGTCATGGTGCGTTCTGGTCCAAGTGCTGCGTTCTCTGTCCGGCTCTGGAGGTCGCCATCGTGGAGAGAGGACAAGGCGCGCGCGCTCCTGTGTGGATGCGAAGGATGTGGGCGATCCTCTGTCTCTGGGATCCACAGCGCGGTGAGAGGGAGCAGACGATCATTGTCCCTCGGCAGGTCCCAGCGTGGAGGTCCAAAATATCAGGTGAGGGTCGCACCATGACGCTTTCTGAGGCTTTCCCGGTCGTGGATGATCTCCGGGGTGTTCGCCTGGTGTTCCATTCTGCGTCGAGGGTCACCAGTGTGGAGGAACGGAATAAGTGCAGGCGGACACGACAAGCTTAAGGTTAAAGGTGTTTTATTCCTCCATCACGAGACTGGAGCAAGATGTTGGCCAGGACCTGGGCGGAGGTCCAGTGGCCGGGGCAGTTCATCGCCCGGCTGGGAACGGAGCGCAGAGCTGAGACGCGGACTCCCGAAGTGGCTCGCTGCGATGGACGGACCAGCGCACCCCGCCTTCCGCCTTTTTCAAGGCAGAGCGGGCCAAGCAGAGCAAACCAGCCCCGCTTCCTGCCCTTTTCAGGGCAGGACAGGCTGGCGATTCCAGGGCGATCAGGAGTGGCGATCGACCGGGAGGCGACCGACCCATCCATCCGGCAGCGGGCCAAGATTCCCCGCTACAACGGCGAGAACCTGTTGGATGACCACCTGGCCCAGGTCGAGTTGGCTGCCGTGCTGAACGACTGGTCACCGGAGGAAACCGCCGTGCTGACAGCGAGGGGGAGGAGGAGGAGTTACGGCAGACCACGGCGGCGCGTCCACGGAGGAGACGGCCGCGGCGACGCAAGGACAGGTGCTTCTGCTGCGGAGAGCCAGGGCACATCGCACGGTACTGCCCCGCGCCCAACCCGCGGGAAACTGGCCCCTCGCCGACGTTAAATTAGAGCGAGGTAGCATGGACGGGGAAAGGCCGCCTCCTGCAGATGCTTCCCCCGGTGGTGACGTCACAGAGGCCCTCGGCGCACAGCAGCAGCGGAGCGAGCAGGACAGATCCGGTCTTTTCCCGGGCTCGGCAGGGGCTGGACGCTTGGACATGGGCCAGCGGCCGCCTGGGAGGTCCTGGCAGTGGTGGGTGTCGTGACTCCCGCTGCCAGGGGAGGGACTGTGCGTAGTCTTACCGCCGCCCGCAGATGCTTTCTCCGGTGGCGACGTCACAGAGGCCCTCGGCGCGCAGCAGCAGCGGAGCAAGCAGGACAGATCCGGTCTTTTCCCGGGCTCCGCAGGGGCTGGACGCCAGGACGCGGGCCAGCGGCCGCCTGGGAGGTCCTGGCAGCGGTGGGAGTCGTGACTCCCGCTGCCAGGGGAGGGACTGTGCGTAGTCCTACTGAAGCTGTTGGATGTGCTGGTTGTCGGCATCGAAGCCGCCCCCAACACCTGGATTGAATCGTGTTGGACTTCTGGGTTGGACTTTGATTTTTCTGGGGACAGAAACCAGTCCGGGGGGGGGGGGGCAGTGTAATGTCAGGGCCATGTTAAGGGGGGCAGGGATTTCCCAGCATGCTTTGCCAGCTGAAAACGTTACTGTGTGTGTGTTATTACTGAGTTATAATACTGCTGTGTCATTATAACTGCGTTATAATGACCCAGCAGTGTTTATAGGCAGGATTAGGGCAAGATGTATTATGTGTTGTATAACCATGATTGAAACTGAGGTCTGGGAGAATGACCTCCCCTCCTGTCTGTGCTCAGGGGTTGTTGGGGTTGGGTGTGTGAATAAAGCCTGTTTGTCACAACTATCTGCTCCTCTTCTTTGTGTGAACCTCGCATACGTCACAATATCTATCCATATTAATAATGCGAGAAACGCATCTGATCAAATTGCACCTGTAAGTCATAATCTTGACTGACGATGAAAATCACTGTTCTTGCATCCCCATTACTGAAGAGTGTAATGAAAGCCTTGTTTAGAATATGGTCTACAGATGTTACAAATAGCTAATAATAAATAAATAGATCTAGTACGATAAAAGCTATAGCAACACTGCTACGTTCATGTACAAACACAATTTTGACACAGGTGGGACTGACCTTTGTCTTATTGCAGCAGAGGAGAAGGGCAGAAACTGGGACCTTTCTAAGACATCAATCGTCTACAGTGCCTCATATTCCAACCGAATGATAGAGAATTTCCATCTAACCAGAAAGAAAAATCTACTTTTTACCACGATTCGCAACACGCACTGTGTAGGTAATTATGAGGTTCTGCATATCCAGCTTGTTGTAAGCCAGAATGGCCCCAGCCAGAGCGCTCATGAAGATGCCCTACTTTGCGTGGCTCTGCGTTATGACAACTGCATCCCATCTGTGCAGGAGACTAGCTTCCCCTAACGACACTCAGTGATTGGTCTGTTGAGGAGCCAGTTTCCTCAACATTGATGAATGATTGGTCTGTTGAGCAGGACTAGCTCCTCAACGAGGGTCAGTGATTGGTCTGTTGAGCAGAGGCTACAGACTTGGACGGGGATTTGCCTTGGCTTACAACCTTTTTACACGTATTCTTAGACCGACCGCAGACTCGAACCGGGCGTCATCACCAATTAAATTTACTCACTGTGATCTGCCTGTGGGTTGGCTCCGTCACTCTCTGGCACTGCTCCCAGCGCCTCTGGACCATGCCCCACTTCCACAAAACTGGCTCATTGGCACCGGCAGGGGAGGCAGCTGTCCGCACTCGCTGTTGTCCCAGAATGCCGGAAGCAGGCAGGAAAGATATATGGAGTCCCTGTGGCTCGGGTGCCAAGGATGTTAGAAAAATTCTTGTAAACCTTCAGTCAGAAACTAGGCTGGATCAGAGTTTCAGCAAATTTATTGCACTGGCCAGTGGAGAACAATGCAAAAATAGTCTCAGAGCCTGTTCGTGCACCATTCTGACTCAAACACACATCCCTCAGTTCTTTAAGCCCTCCATTATCTGAAAGGTGGGGGGGCAATTGTCCATTATGATTGGTCCAGTACATCTGGTCAAAACTTGGTGTACAGATTATCTTTTCTCAGGAACCTGTCATGATCCGCTCTGCGTGCCTGCTGCCCTAATTATCTCCACAGCTGCGCGCACATCTGTTCATCCTATCTAGCGGCCTATTTAAGCAGCGCTGCCCTCTGGTCTGCACGGAGACGTCAACGCTCCCACGATCTGGCAAGACCTTCTCGCCTTCCCTACTCATCGTGTTCTGGAGTTCCGCCTCCTCTGCTTCGTTCTACTCCACGCTTCTCCTGGGAGTCTGGACTCCCCACCGGCAAGTAAGCCATTATCCTTTCCTGCACTCTCCGCTCTTCTCCATCTCCCCTGTGCACAGGTGGAAGCCTCCTGGCGGCGGACCTGAGCACAGCCTGCACCTCTCCTCCACTGCAGAAACCGGCACCTCTTCACCTCGTTGGCAGCGGCGGCCTTGACGTTTTTCCCCGCTCAGCGACACACCCGCTGAGGAAAAAACTCTGATCATTGGCGACTCTGTAGTCAGAAACGTGAACCTAGAGACTCCAGCGGCCATAGTCAAATGCACTCCTGGGGCCAGAGCAGGCGACATCGAGTCAAATTTGAAAATGCTGGCTAAAAGTAACTGTAAATACTCCACAATTGTTATTCACGCCGGCATTAATGACATCCGTCTCCGGTAGTCGGAAGTCACGAAACTTAATGTAGAATCGGTGTGTGACTTTGCAAAAACGATGTCTGCCACTGTAGTATTCTCTGGGCCCCTCCCCAATCTGACCAGTGATGACATGTTTAGCCGCTCGTCATCCTTGAACCGCTGGCTGTCTGTGTGGTGTCCTAAAAATGACGTGGGCTACATTGACAATTGGAGCTCTTTTTGGGGAAAACCTGGTCTTATGAGACGAGACAGCATTCATCCCACTTTGGATGGTGCTTCTCATTTATCTAACAATCTGGCATCTTTTTTATCCAAATTTCCAAAACCCTGACTACTCAGAGTTGGGACCAGGAAGCAGAGTCACAGTCTTACACGCCTCTCTGCAGCTCCTCTTCATCCGCCACCCCTCAGCTTAGCCCCTGTCTTCCCCATCAGAGAATCGTTGTCTGCTCCCTCCAAAGTAAATAAAAATATAATGTATAAGCATCTCAAAGTGATAAAGCAAAATATTGGTAAAACTCAAATTCAACATAAAGCCTCTAAATTGAATGATTTGGCCTCTGTTCCTCCTCATAATTTAAAAATTAAATGTGGTTTATTAAATATTAGGTCTCTAACTCCCAAGTCTCTGTTAGTCCATGATCTGTTAATTGATCATCAGATTGATTTAATTTCCCTTACAGAGACTTGGTTAGGGCAAGAGGATTATGTTGGTTTAAATGAATCAACTCCCTCTGGTTATTTAAACTGTCAAAATCCCAGAAGTTCTGGTCGTGGAGGAGGAGTAGCAACGATTTACCATTCCAAATTACTAGTTAATGTAAAGCAAAAAACATGTTATAATTCCTTTGAGGGCCTGGTCCTCAGTATTGCGCACTTTAGCAATTTTAGGTTAAACCCAATTTTATTTGCCATAGTTTATCGTCCCCCATCAACCTACTCAGAATTTTTACCCGAATTTGCTGATTTCTTAGCTGATTTAGTGCTGAAATCTGATAGAATAATTATAGTAGGGGACTTTAATATACATGTGGATGTAGATAGTGACTGCCTTAATGTGTCTTTTAATTCAATATTAGACTCGATTGGGTTTTCTCAGAAAGTAGGAAATTCTACTCATTACCTCCACCATACACTGGACCTTGTTCTGACATATGGCATAGAAATAGAAAATCTTGTAGTGTCTCCTCATAACCCTGTACTGTCAGACCATTGTCTGTTAACCTTTGATTTTACTATTTCTGACTATTTGGCTCCTAAAGAAAAATATTATTACAGTAGATGCCTCTCAGATGATGCTGTTTCCAAATTTATGCAGATTGTTTCCTCTATGCCATGTGTCAACACAACGGAAATAAGCTATAGACAGCTTGCTCCTTCTGTAATTGATAACATGGTGGATAGTGTTTCAGCTTCTCTGCATCAGGCTCTAGACTTGGTGGCCCCCTTAAAGAAAAAGTCTAATCAGAGATTTCTAACTCCTTGGTTCAACACAGAAACTCGTAGTTTAAAACAGAAGACTCATCAATTAGAAAGAAAATGGCGCTCTACTAATTTAGATGAAATCTATTTAGCTTGGAGAAATCATCTTTTAATTTATAAAAAATCTCTTAGAAAAGCTAGAACGAGTTATTACTCTGCATTAATAGAAGAGAACAAGAATAATCCCAGGTTTCTTTTCAGTACTGTAGCCAGGTTGACAAAGAGTCAGGACTCTGTCAATCCTAGCATTCCCTTAGAGCTTACTAGTCAGGACTTTATGAACTTTTTCAATAATAAAATTTCATCCATCAGAGATAAAATCAATCAGATTCTTCCCACAGTTAACTTAAATACTGTAACTACTACAACTCCTTCTATTGATGTCTGTCTTGATGAGTTTACTCCAATCGACCTTTGTGAGTTAGACAAAATAGTTTCCTCATCCAAACCTTCAACTTGTCTTTTAGACCCTATTCCTACCAGGTTATTTAAAGAAGTCTTCCCACTTATTGGTAGCTTTATTCTTCATATAATCAATTCTTCATTAACTTTAGGCCATGTACCGCAGGCTTTTAAAACGGCTGTAATTAAACCCTTACTCAAAAAGCCAACGCTAGATCCAGGAGCTTTAGCTAACTATAGACCAATCTCTAATCTCCCTTTCATTTCAAAAATCTTAGAAAGAGTTGTTGCTACGCAATTATTTGACCACCTGCAGGGAAATGGTTTACTTGAAGAGTTTCAATCTGGGTTTAGAATCCATCATAGTACTGAAACAGCCTTAGCGAAGGTCACTAACGACCTCCTCATTGCATCTGATAATGGACTAGTTTCTGTACTTGTCCTTTTAGACCTTAGTGCAGCTTTTGATACTATCGATCATAATATTCTACTTGATAGATTAGAACACTATGTTGGACTTAATGGAACTTCGTTGCAGTGGTTTAGATCTTATTTATCTGATAGGTTCCAGTTTGTTCATGTAAATAATGAGTTTTCTTTCAACTCAAAGCTTAGTCATGGAGTTCCACAGGGATCTGTGCTAGGCCCTACTCTTTTTAGTTTATATATGCTTCCGTTAGGCAACATTATTAGAAAGCACTGTATACATTTTCATTGTTATGCAGATGACACACAATTATACCTGTCAATGAAGCCAGATGATAGTAATCAATTAGCCAAGTTAGAAGCCTGTCTTAAGGAAATCAAAGCTTGGATGACTTGTAATTTCCTGCTATTAAATTCAGATAAGACTGAAGTCATTCTTGTTGGTCCAAAAAACCTTAGAAATTCCTTTCCAAATCAAACTTTCAGTTTGGATGCGGATACTCTTTCTCTTAATAGCTCTGTGAGGAACCTTGGGATTATTTTTGATCAAGATCTGTCCTTCAATTCACATATTAAATTTGTTTCTAAGACTGCCTTCTATCATTTGCGTAATATTGCCAAGATTAGGAGCATCTTGTCTCAGAGTGATGCTGAGAAGCTGATCCACGCTTTTGTTAGCTCGAGATTAGATTATTGTAATTCTTTATTATCAGGCTGTCCTAAAACATCTTTAAAAAGTCTTCAGCTGATCCAAAATGCTGCAGCAAGAGTTTTAACAGGTACTAGAAAGAGAGATCATATCTCTCCGGTTCTGGCCTCCCTTCACTGGCTTCCCATAGAATTTAGAATTAAGTTTAAAATCCTTCTTCTTACTTACAAAGCTCTAAACAATCAGGCTCCTTTTTATTTAAAAGATCTGATACTACCATATTATCCTAACAGAGCACTACGCTCCCAAAATGCAGGATTACTTGTAATACCTAGAATCTCCAAAAGTACAATGGGAGGCAGAGCCTTCAGTTATCAAGTTCCTCTCCTGTGGAATCAGCTGCCAATCTGGATTCGGGAGTCAGACTCGATCTCTGTTTTTAAGAATAGGGCTAAAACCTACCTTTTTGATATAGCCTACAATTAGGGAGGGATCATGTGTTTCTGAACCCTCCCTTAGTTATGCTGCTAATAGGTTTAGTCAGCCGGGGGACTTCCAGTAATGCACTGGGCCTCACTCCTTTCCTCACTCTCTATGAAATATTTTTTTTTTGCTGGTCATTAACATTTGTTTGTTCTCTCCCATAGATTGAGTCCCCATCGTGCTGTTTGCTCTCTACATGTCTGTTCTTTTCTTCTTCTCTATCCCCTCACCCCCCAGCCAGTCGCAGCAGATGACTGCCCCTCCCTGAGCCTGGTTCTGCTGGAGGTTTCTTCCTGTTAAAAGGGAGTTTTTCCTCTCCACCGTCGCCAAGTGCTTGCTCACAGGGGATCGCCTGATTGCTGGGGTCTTTCTGCAACTGTGGGGGTCCCCCCCTACAGTTGATAGTGCTATGAGATGACTGTTGTTGTGAAATGGCGCTATATAAATAAAGTTGAATTGAATTGAAGTAAGCCATTATCCTTTCCTGCACTCTCCGCTCTTCTCCATCTCCCCTGTGCACAGGTGGAAGCCTCCTGGCGGCGGACCTGAGCACAGCCTGCACCTCTCCTCCACTGTAGAAACCGGCACCTCTTCACCTCGTTGGCAGCGGCGGCCTTGACACAGAGCAACTGGACTGGAGCCTCGGGAGTTCTTCAGTGCCTCAGCTCTCCTGCCTACTCGTAAGACAGCACATTCTCTGTTACGATCCTCCATACCTCAAACACTCATCCGTCTGTCTGTGTTTCCTCCTAGGGTTGCCAGTCGGAACGGTGCTCTGCTCGCCCTGCTACTACACTCCTACACGCACGCACACACCCACACTCACACTTCTTGTAATAAAATATAATTGTGTTTATTCTGAGTCCATGTCTGTTCCTGGGTCACCCAATCATGTCAGAACCATGACGCTCACTCTGCACCAGTCACATGGGAGCCACACAGGCTGGACTAAAAACAAGATGATAACTAGTGCAGCTGCAACTATGACGCCTTTACACAGACTCTGAGACAAAGTAAATACAAATATAAGACAAATTTGAAATTTTTCTATCAGAGTGTCACCAGCAGGTTGCAACAGAGATACTGAGATAGATAGATAGATAGATAGATAGACTTTATTGATCCCAAATTGGGAAATTACAGTGCAACAGCAGCATGACAGTAGATGACCAAAAGAAGATTCACAGAAAGGCATAGAAGTGGACGTCCTTTGGCCACATCCCACACTGATGACCGCTTCATTGTGAACAGTGCCATGCAGAACCGGATGATAAATGCCACTGTAGGGAAAATTGGTTATACGGTAAGGTACAAAGATTATTGCTTATTATTGCTTCGGGTTGATGAGATAAAAGTGATCAATATAGCCATATAACAGTAATCTGTGTGATTTAAAATATGTGTGTGATCAATATAACCACATAGTAGTTAGTTGTGTGCTTCAAAATATATGTGTGTGTTCAATATAATCATATAACAGTTATTTGTGTGACTCAAAATGTTTGTATTCTGCTTATATCTAGGTAAAATAACCAATATACCATAATGGAAAATATATTGCCAAGTGTGTGGTTCACTCTCTGCAAAATAGTGGACCTTTGTCTCATCAGAGAGGATAACAAATGCCTGGGATTTATGGGAAGGAGGCACAGTTGCGATAAGGAATGGCTGAGCCTGGCCTACGCTGACCTGGGAGGTGAAGTGACCTCCATGTGGATACATTCGGCGCCAGGAACGGATCCTCCCTGGACCAGACACCTGGACTGTCCACTCGATAAAAATATGCTTTCTTCTTTGTTCATTTATGTATAAATATTCCGGGTCAGGGCTAAGATAGTCAGTCAGACTTCATGAACTGACACGATCTGTTGCTGTCAGGGAGAGAATGTTTGACCCGGCGCTGTAACCTATCATATTCAACTTGCTTGCTTAATAAATACATGTTCCAAGTAAACTCAATCTCTTCCTTGAAAAACGAATCTGGATAAGCCATCTACACACATAGACAAGCTTTGAAGAGTAGACTTGGATGGTTTTTTCTACTAAGTTTTTTAGAATCCTAACAATTTGGGGGCTTCGTCCGGTGGAAGGGGGAGATTATCATCTGATTTGGATCGATCTTTGTCTGGACAACGGACCTGCATCACCGGCTGACAACACAAGGGCGCCCTATAAAAAATGAGGTAAGCAGACGCCTGTTATATCAAAAGTTCTGCTATTGGCTATAACCAAAAGTTTTGTGTTGTCAAACGATTTGATGTGTGTCCTAGGTTAAAAAAAAAGAAGAAAAAGCAGTTGAATATGGTAAATGTTTTTTGATGAATACTTGCTTGGTTAAAAAAAGATGCTTGGTTAAAAAAGATGCTTGGTAAAAAACAGATGAATGCATGCTTATTTGATTAAAGAGAAAACTATAAGACTGAGAGACTGGTGAAAGAAAGATTATAAGACCGGGGAGGTGAAAGGCCCCCCGGCCCGGATGATATCGCTGCATATTTATTCATGGTCATCCGGCCTGACTACGGGTTCACGGACTGAGCGAATTGGTCCGTGACTTGTGAGGACAGGAACTGGGTTGGACTCCCTTAGCCTTGACGAAGGCTAAAAAACCTGGGTCATATAAAAGTGACGCCCTCGGTTTAGTACCCGAAAAAGTCCAGCGCCAAGGAGAGAATCCTTCGCAGTCCGACGGGAAGGCGAGAATTGGGGTAACGCCCCGGGGAAGTGGCGCCCTCGAACAGTTCCCTTGCACGTTAATCAAGAACCGGTGAAATTCCCTGGACGTAGTGCACCCAGAATACTATTTAATCACTGCTTCAATTGCTATTTGTGTTATATTGGTAACGCTGTAAGTGAGAAGGTAAAAGTTTAAAAAGCAAACAAAAAAAAGGGGCAACAGAGGTGCGAGCGAATGTTCTCTCTCCCATCAGCAAGGGGAGGGGTAAGCAGCAGTTCTCTCTCTCTCTCTCTCTCTGTTCCTCGCTCTCCCAAAGGGAGCGGGCGAGGGATAGTGCTCTCTCTCTCTCTCTCTCTCTCTCTCTCTCTCTCTCTCTCTCTCTCTCTCCTTTTGCCTGAGGGGCGGGGGAGAGGTAGATTCGGCCTGTAGAAAAAACAGAAGTGTGAATTTTTGCTCAGCTCAGTTGAAGAATGCAAAAGGCGGGGCTGTGTGCCTCACAAGGCTTGGGAGATGCTGAGTTATATAAAGGAAATATGAAAAAACAATGGGATTCAACAGTGACTCAAATGCTCAGTGGTACATTACCCAAAGACAGAAAGGGGGTTAAAGCAGAATGTGATAAATTGTATCAGAAATTGAGGGAAGACGACATTCTAAGTTTAAATAAGGAGGACAGTTTAACCCAGTTTTTAATGGATTTGGAACAAAAAAGACTAGATGATATACAATCTATGAAAGATATGGATGTTACAGGGTTTTTGGTGAAAAGAAAACATAAGCATCATATTGAGGAGTGTGAACGTGAGCGCAGGCTGATTCATAATTTGGTTACATGCTCTGCTGCAATGAATGGTGTGAAATTGATGAAGGCACAGGTGTCTGAGAAGGAGCAGAACCAGCACATGATGAAGAGGGAGATAGACAGTGGTTTGATGCAGGAGTCAGCAGCGGTTGGCCCAGTGCGGTGTGTGAGTGAGACAGAGAAGAATAAAGGTTTAATGATTGATAAGCAGTTGGACAAACAGAAGGGAGGGATGCTGTCCCTCTACCCTAATTTGGAAGATTTGAAAGGGGAATTGCCCCCACCGCCATATTGTGTTAATCAGATGCCTTTGGTGAAGTTTAAAGAAGGATTGGTGGAAGTTGAGGAGGTGACATCACAGGAACAATGTGAACAGTTGAAAGGTTGGCTGGAAACTCAGAAACAGCAAATGCAGGCAGACAGACGGGAGATGGACAGGTTGCAGGAAGAGCTTGAAAGATTAAGGTTGGAAAAGACTGTGGGAGAACGGCTGCAGAATGTTGAAGCTGGTGTAATTAATTTGCAAAGACAAACACAGGATTTTCAGCATAGTTTATGGTCTAATGCTGGCAGTGTGGGATCTGGTGTAGCAGATGATGAAGGTACAGTCGATCAACAGATAAGTGACAGGGGTTATAAGGATGACTGTGGTCAGTGGAGTGAACACGCAGACAGTGAGGAAATACATCTCCTTTCCCCTAAAGTATTTGCTTCATCTACTCCTTATGGTCAAGATGATTTTAAGAGCAGGCAGAGGAGAGAAAGTTCAGATGCTATGACTGCAGCTCTTACAAAAATAAATAAGGCACAAACATGAAAGCAGGCCATTGCAAGAAAATAGATCTTATCAACTGATAGGGCGGGTTAGAATGACGAATGAGGAAAGAAGAGAATTAGGAGATCAGGAACAGCACGTGCGAGGCAGGCCTTACAGTTTCAGAAATAGAGATTTATGCCGAAGAGTTTGGGATGATGATGAATGTGACCCTTATACAGGCTGCCGTCTTAATTCAGCTGCACGCAGAAACACACAACAGGCCATAGAGCACCGCATACACACACAGGCACCGCTGGTGATGAAAAGCAGAGGCAGAACATATCAGCCATTCTCATGGACAGACATAAATGGCATTTCAGAAAAAATGCCCCCGCCCTGTGAGGGTGGAGGTCAGTGGATGACAAAATTTGATCAGTTAACTCAAGGAGTTACAGTGGCAATGGGAGATTTTAGAGCTTTGCTTGGGAGACCATTAAGTGTTGTGGAGGTCTCTCAAATTGAACAGTTGGCAGGAACCCAAACAGTTTCAGATTCCGCACCTTTCACCCCTGTAGCATCAGCCTTAGGCACAGCAATGAGACACAAATTTCCAATTCCACCAGGAGCTTTAAGAGCTTTAACTTTTTCAATTAAGATAGATAGATTAGTTTATTTGACAGGGACAGTGCAATAAACATAGACAATTAATCAATGACAATCAATCTGATGTGTTGCACATAGAGTGTATAGCTATTAGCTAATTTGCAACTCTTGTCCCTGGATGGGCTTTAGAAAAGAGAATCAAGTAAAGAAAAAAAAATACACAATAACCACATACATCAATGCAAAAAAGATTATAAATACACAATTATAAATATTATAAATATTATAAATACACAAATATAACCAACTCTTGTCCCTGGATGGGCTTTAGAAAAGAGAATCAAGTAAAGAAAAAAAAATACACAATAACCACATACATCAATGCAAAAAAGATTATAAATACACAATTATAAATATTATAAATATTATAAATACACAAATATAACAACCTGACTCACATTTGCCTATTTCAGGCCTCCCTCCCTTCGTCACCCACTATAAACAAACACATTCATTCCTTCCCTTCATTCACTCTCACCTTGCAGACAATCAATTCATACATGAGTACATTCTTGTTTATTTTTCAGCCAGTTTTTAACCTTTTTAGTGAATGTTTTAAAGTCCGTTATTATTTTAATTACATTTGGCATTGTGTTCCAGATGTGACTGCCCTTTATAGAGAAAGCTGTTTGTCCAAATGTGGTTCAGCGGTGGAATATTTTACAGTTATTGTTAACAGAACTCCTGGTGGCTCTGCTGCTGTCCTGTCTTTGGACGAAACCAGCAAGTGGCTCGGGTGCTGATTTATGGAAACATTTGAACGTTAATTTCAGAAAACAGAGGTCAATGAAACTCTCAAAACTCAATAGGTTGTATTTTTTTTAAAACATTACAGTGATGCCACCTAATGGGCTTTTTGTCCAAGATTTTTAGGGTTTGATTATATAATGAACCTATATGTCTTATTGTGGAAGGGGCTGCTTGAGCCCAGACTGTCAAACAGTATGATATATGAGAAAAAACCATAGAATGCATATACAGTACAGCTGCTTCGTAAGGTATGTAATATCTAATTAATTTAAAGCAGTTCAGATTTTTTTTTACTGTTTTTGAAATTTTCTTTATATGAAGATTAAATTTGAGTTGAGGATCTAGTACAATGCCAAGGTATTTGAATTCTGTAGCTAAACTGATGTCATGATCATGTATATTAACTTTAAAACGCTGCAGGTTACATTTTTTGATTGAAAAGCACATTGAGACTGTTTTCTGAAGGTTCAGCAATAGATGGTTCTGGAGGAGCCACTCTTGGACATCAACCATACTTGTAGACAGTACATCTGCAGCCTGTGCTGGAGTCTTGGCAGCTGTGTAAATAACTGCATCATCTGCATAAAGTTGGCATGTTGCAGCTGAGCAGTGTAACGGCAAGTCATTAATAAAAATGCTGAAAAGTAAAGGACCAAGAATGGACCCTTGTGGGATACCCATGCGGTTGTTTAAAAATGAGGATTTATCCTGGTGAACTTTTACACACTGTTCTCTATTCTGGAGATAAGATGCAAACCATTCTAATGTATCTGGGGAGAAGTTAAAAGATACCATTTTGGATAAAAGCAAACTGTGGTTTACAGTATCGAAAGCCTTTTTGAGATCTAGAAAAACAGCTCCTACCACATTACCCCTGTCCAAGGACTGTTTGACGTTATCAATAAGGCAACAATTTGCTGTTTCTGTTGAGTATCCTGGTCTAAAACCAAATTGATGTGGATGAAGAAGTTGACTGTCTTGTAAATATTCAATCAGCTGTGTAGCTACAACTTTTTCAAGAACCTTAGACAGGACTGGTAAAATAGAGATTGGGCGGTAATTGCATATATCGTCTTTACTGCCTGATTTATGAACTGGTATGACGACAGCTTTTTTCCAGCCAGATGGGAATGTACTAGACCTAATGGAGAGATTAATGAGATGAGTCAGTGGTTTGATTAATATTTTGCTGTGCATTTTGAGAAAGGAGGTGCTCATATTGTAGATATCATTAGTTTTTGAGTTTGACAGTGTTTTAACAATACCAGCAATTAACTCCTCATTTACCTCATCGATGTGAAAAGAATCTGTTGGAAGTATGGAATTTGTGTTGTTGAGCACATTTGGCAGCACAAAAATTTTTGTTAAGTCTTCCACAGAGCCCACAAAGTATGAATTAAATTCATTTGCCAAAGTAGCCTTGTCACTGACGGTCTTGCCATTGATTCTAAGTTCCTTTACCCCCTTCTGATCGTTTTTTTTTATTAGTTAAGTTATTTAAATGCCTCCATAGGGAACTGTTGTTACCCTTTGCATGATCTATCAGTTTATTGTAATAAGATACTTTTGATTTTCGCAGCTCTTGTACCACTTTATTTCTTAAACTTTTGTACACAAGGTGATCATTCTGTAGTTTAGAGGTTAATGATGTTTTCAATGCATAGTCTCGCCTCTTCATAAATTTTCTTATTTCATTATTTCACCATGGTAGATTAATCTTCTGTTGTCTGCTATTAATTTGCTTTGTAAATTTTTCTATGGACTTTGTAATTGTTGCAGTTATAAAATTACAGCAATCATCTACTTCATTTATTGACATGAGCTGCTCCCAATTTTGATTCTCTAAGTGATGTTCAAACTCCTCATTTTTTGATTTGGGAATAATAAAATTTGATTTGTTAATATCGATTCCCCCAAAATACTGTAGTCGCTTTTTAGTGAGTTTTCTGACAGCAAGAACCATGTTATGATCTGAGAGGCCAGTTACAAGATTATAGGTTCTGGTTATTCGTTCTGGTTTATTAGCGAATGCCATGTCAATAAGTGTTCTGAGTCTCCTATGGCATTTATCAGTAGATGTAAAATGGAGTGGACAGCGGCTGCTGGCTCTCATCCTAATACATCTGATTTTCAAAGGGACATATTTAGGCAGGCAGTGTTAAAAGGAGTGCCTCAGGCAGTGAGAGAAGCCATGGACAGTAACCCTGACATTCCCAGTAGCTCTGTGGAATTGTGGGAAAGGCACTTCACACATCATATGCGTAAGGAACAGGAAAAAGCAGAAAAAGAAAAGGTTGACAGAGATAATCAAGAACTGCAACTGTTAAAATTGCAATTACAAAAGGCTAAACAAGAAATGGCTGAGGTTAAAAAGACAAACAAACCAGCTAAGCAGTTGGTACAGCAGGCTCCGGAAACACCCTCAGGGCCAACGCCCACACCGGGCATGGCAGCTTTACCTGCCCCTGTGTACCCGGCACCCACTGGTTGGACACCCCAAATACCATATTTTCAGGGTGTACCACGTGGTTTTAATTATTATCGGGGGGCATCTCGTGGAAGGCGGGGTGTGAGAAGCTTTCAGGGTCGAAAGGTCATGGGCCTGAATGCATGTCATGGCTGTGGTCAAAATGGTCATTGGAGGAAGGATTGTCCAACTAATCCTTACCCACCACCAGTGGCACAAGCAAGTGCAGGACATCAAGCACCTTATGCAGCGGCAGCTCCACCTGCTGGCCAATATCCAGCATACACTTCAACTGCGGGGGAAGTGTACCTCACACAATATGAGGAACAATGACGGGGCCCACAGAGAAAAAGTGACGTGGGAATGGCAGATCCCATGGTCACACTAAAGGTTATGGACTGTGACCTGCCTTTTCTGGTTGATATGGGGGCAACCTATTCCACTTTGAACTGTGACATTGAGCCTACACTGTTATTGGCTAAAGCTGTGGAGGTTATTGGTTTCTCTGGGGTTCCTGAAAGACTGCCTGTGACAAAGCCTTTGGACACTTGTGTTGCTGGTCAAACTGTGAAACAACATTATACCTGCTCAAAGAACTCTCCCACAAACTTGATGGGGAGAGACCTGCTTATTAAACTGGGGGCATCGGTGCTGTGCTCGGCCGATGGAGTCATTTTGTCATTCCCTAATGGTGTTGCTATGAACTGTTCAGTGCAAGGACTTTCTGTGCATGGACAAATGCTGTTGAAACCTGATGTGTCACCACAAGCGCCAAATACCTGGGCTGACATTTACTGGGGCCTGTTATCGCCTGACTCGCCCTCACAGACTGGCGTGTTGCCAGTGTTCATGGCCTGGAAGCCGTGGATTGCTCTTCTGGCACCCCACACACCTCCCATTGATCCCCTACATGTCACTGTATTATGACAGAAATTCGGATGATGTTTATCATGATAGATTTTTCTCCCAACTGGATGGTCAAATTTGGACCATCAAATCTAGGTTTTTGTATGTAGGACAAGAGGGTGTCGCCGCAGATGCTGTATTAAGTGCAGAGCAATTACAGTGGTATGAAATGTCAGAGGAATCAGCTCCACACATTACCTTGCTCATACATGCTAATCATCAAGCTAAAGAGTTAGGGCCTATGGTTAAAACACTGGCTGAAGCCACTGATTGGCAGGTGACACAGATCCCAAATGTTGAATACTCTGCAAAACATCAGGCCTATCGCATTAAAATTGACACAACTGATGAGCTTTTGTTTGAACACAGACAAATTGAGAGGGAGCATGGTAGGGAACGCACTGATCATGAATCAGCAGCAGATATGTTGAATTCACTGCCACAAAATTTATGGTCACAGGGACCCACAGACATTGGTAAATGTATTAATATCTCTGCCATCTCATTTCAGGTACTACAAGGTCAACCCATTTGGCAAAATCAGTATGCGCATAAGCCTGTGGCACAGGAGGGCATTGCTGATACCATTGAAGGGCTGCTTCAGGCAGGGGTATTAGAAAATTCTCACTCTGCCTGGAACACTCCTATTCTCCCAGTTGAAAAGCAAAATACCAGTAAATATCGAATGGCCCATGATTTGAGGCGTGTCAATTCACGGATTTCCACCCCCACAGTACCCGTGCCAAACCCATACACTGCTTTATCTGCTCTCACATCACAACATTCATGGTTTACATGTATTGATTTGGCTAATGCATTTTTCTGTCTTCCTTTAGCAGAGGAGTGCAGGGATTTCTTCTCATTCACCTACAAGGGCACACAGCTGCGCTACACCCGGCTACCACAGGGGTTCATTTTGTCACCAGGTATTTTCAATCAGGTCTTGAAGGAACAACTACAGGGTTGTCCTCTCCCTCCAGGCATAATTCTGATACAGTATGTAGATGACATATTGATAGCAGCACCAAATCCTGACAGTTGTCTGGAAGCTACAAAGAGTGTGTTGTTGAGATTGTTGGAATGTGGATTTAAAGTGTCAAGACAAAAACTACAGTGTGCAAGACGTTATGTGTCCTTTTTGGGCCGTGTCATTACACCCCCAGGTTCTGGCCTTTCTGCGTCACACAGGGATTCCATCCTTCATCATCCCAAACCATGCATGGTAAAACAAATGTTATCATTTTTGGGTCTAACAGGATTCAGTAGACATTATATACCACAGTACAGTGAAAGGACAAAACCATTGCGTGCACTGGTTAATGAACAAGGTATGAGAAATCTTGCTGCACAGTTGTTGTGGACACAGGAAGCTGAGGAAGCATTCATTGCTTTGAAAAATGAACTCTCACATGCAGCTGATTTGGCAATACCTGATTACAATAAACGTTTTTACTTGGATGTTTCTGAAGCAGAACACACAGTAAATGGTGTTCTGTTTCAGAAAAAAGGGGGAGAAAGAAAGATACTCCTCTATGTCAGCATAATATTAGACCCAATGGAAAAAAGGCAACCAGCGTGCACACGTCATGCTGCAGGAGTGGCAAAAATTTTGCAAAAAACAGCTCATGTGGTTATGGGACATCCATTGACTGTCCTGACCACACATAGCGTCATGTCATATGTAAATTCTGCAGCATTCACTATGACCTCAATCAGACAGACAAGACTGGAAAAAATCCTATCAGCACCACACATCACATTCACACATGAAGGAATAAACATGGCAGATCAGATGTTGGATGGGGAACCACATGAATGTGAAAAAAGGGTCAGAAAAGATGTGAAGGTGAGGATAGATTTATCTGTGACACCACTGACTGACCCAGATGAAGTTTTGTTTACAGATGGATGTTGTTTTCGTCACCCCACAGAAGGATTGAAGGCAGGATATGCAGTTGTGAGGCAAAAAGCAAATGGATTTGAGGAAGTGCTAAATGGGACATTGCAGGACAGACAATCAGCTCAGTTGGCCGAATTGACAGCTATGATCAAAGCATTGGAGTGGTCAGCAGGAAAAAAGGTCACCATTTATACAGATTCAGCTTATGTTGTTGGGTCAATTCACACAGAATTAGCACAATGGATTAGACAAGGTTTTTTGACAGCATCTCAGACTCCTATAAAGCATGAAACAGAAATGAAGAAATTAGCAGAAGTGCTAATGTTACCACGACAGCTAGCAGTGGTTAAGTGCAAAGGTCATGACAACAAAACAGAAACAGATGTGGCCAGAGGTAATCATGAGGCAGACAAAGCAGCAAAAAAGGCAGCAGGATATCAGCCATCGTTAATGTTGACACAGACAGGCAAGGAGGTTCAGGACATTTTGCCACAGATTGATGTAAATATGTTAATAGATGAACAGAGAAAAGCGTCTCCTGAAGAAAAAACAGTGTGGAAACAGAGAGGCGCCACAGAAAAAGAAGGGTTGTGGAGAGCACGGGATGGTAGACCAGTGTTACCCCCAGGAATCAGAGAAAATGTGTTACATGAAGCTCACGGGTTAGCACATGTAGGAGCTAAACAAATGAACAGACATTTGAGTCACTGGTGGCATCCTTTTCTCCCTGATATGATACAAAATTTTGTAAAAAGTTGTGCCATTTGTGTTTCTTACAATCCAAAACAGTGATCAAATTTTTGATAAATCAATATATCCCTACTTACGGATTTCCTAGGAGAATTAGATCAGATAATGGAACACATTTCAAAAATCAAGACCTACAAAAAGTGGAAAAAATGTTAGGTCTAAAACATTCATTTGGAACAGTTTATCACCCTCAATCTCAGGGTAAGGTTGAGAGGATGAATCAAAACATTAAGGTGACGCTTGCTAAGATCTGTAGCCAGACAGGAATGAACTGGTTGGATGCTTTGCCTATTGCCCTATTGACGGTTAGAAGTTCTGTTAACAGCTTAACAGGTTTTACTCCTTATGAACTTTTAACAGGTCGTCAGTTCCCGGGACCGGGAGCACGATTGCAGTTGTGTGAGGAAGAAGAGCCCAAGATGGGCTATAAACCATTCTATGACCAGCTAAGAGCTCTTGTGTCAGCTTTCTCACAACAGGTACAGGAAAAGAAGAAACCAGGGGGTGATGTGAAACCCACGGAACCAATCACAACAGAGTGGGTTTTCCTGAAGTGCATAAAAAGGAAGTGGTCAGAACCAAGGTGGACAGGACCATTCCAAGTAGTGGAAAGAACTTCACACGCTGTGAGGTTAAAAGGTAAAGGCGACACATGGTATCACTGGAGTATGTGTGCAGCTGCTGAAGAGCCTGGACGTACATTGAGTGACATCAGAAAGGACTTAAAGGACAGTAACCAGTGACTTTTTATACAATAAGAGTGTTTTGTAGGCATTAATTGCTTAAAGGTTTTTATTTGTTTGCTAATAAGTATCATAATCATCACATAATCAGTAATTAGTGAACTGTGTAATTGCATAACTGTGTGATTGTATGGTGAATGGCCTCTGGCATTAATAATCTCCTGGATGGATGACTGAAGAGAATGCTTGGAAAATGGAAAAATGTGATTGTTTCTATAATTATATC
The DNA here is from genome assembly GCA_020510985.1 of Pholidichthys leucotaenia. Classification (NCBI taxonomy): domain Eukaryota; kingdom Metazoa; phylum Chordata; class Actinopteri; order Cichliformes; family Pholidichthyidae; genus Pholidichthys; species Pholidichthys leucotaenia. Next base: position 355,554,976 of record CM035843.1, on the reverse strand, counting down.
CATTGTAAGTGTTATTGCTATTTTTGCTTTTTATGGATGCTGTTGTGTATCTTCTATCAGATCTTTTTGCATTAGGGTCATCACCACTGCATTGGGAAGTAAACAACCTCCTCCATATCAAATGCCACTATTAAAACCTGATGGATCAATTGCACTTGACATGGAATCAGACAAAGATGATGAGGAGGAGGATTATGACGTGGCTTTGAAGGCTTAAAGGGTTTGAGTTATTGGTCTCATTTTGGATGAGACCAAAAGGGGGAAATTGATGAGATAAAAGTGATCAATATAGCCATATAACAGTAATCTGTGTGATTTAAAATATGTGTGTGATCAATATAACCACATAGTAGTTAGTTGTGTGCTTCAAAATATACACTACCGTTCAAAAGTTTGGGGTCACTTAGAAATTTCCTTATTTTTGAAAGAAAAGCACTTTTTTTCAATGAAGATAACTTTAAACTAATCAGAAATACACTCTATACATTGCTAATGTGGTAAATGACTATTCTAGCTGCAAATGTCTGGTTTTTGGTGCAATATTTACATAGGTGTATAGAGGCCCATTTCCAGCAACTATCACTCCAGTGTTCTAATGGTACAGTGTGTTTGCTCATTGCGTCAGAAGGCTAATGGATGATTAGAAAACCCTTGTGCAATCATGTTAGGTCTGCAATACTGTAATTGCTGCAAATGGAGGATTCTTTGACGAAAGCAAAGTCTGAAGGAAAAAATGATTATTTCAAATACAAATCATTATTTCTAACCTTGTCAATGTCTTGACTATATTTTCTATTCATTTTACAACTCATGGTGGTAAATAAGTGTGACTTTTCATGGAAAACACAAAATAATTGTCTGGGTGACCCCAAACTTTTGAACGGTAGTGTATGTGTGTGTTCAATATAATCATATAACAGTTATTTGTGTGACTCAAAATGTTTGTATTCTGCTTATATCTAGGTAAAATAACCAATATACCATAATGGAAAATATATTGCCAAGTGTGTGGTTCACTCTCTGCAAAATAGTGGACCTTTGTCTCATCAGAGAGGATAACAAATGCCTGGGATTTATGGGAAGGAGGCACAGTTGCGATAAGGAATGGCTGAGCCTGGCCTACGCTGACCTGGGAGGTGAAGTGACCTTCATGTGGATACATTCGGCGCCAGGAACGGATCCTCCCTGGACCAGACACCTGGACTGTCCACTCGATAAAAATATGCTTTCTTCTTTGTTCATTTATGTATAAATATTCTGGGTCAGGGCTAAGATAGTCAGTCAGACTTCATGAACTGACACGATCTGTTGCTGTCAGGGAGAGAATGTTTGACCCAGCGCTGTAACCTGTCATATTCAACATGCTTGCTTAATAAATACATGTTCCAAGTAAACTCAATCTCTTCCTTGAAAAACGAATCTGGGTAAACCATCTACACACATAGACAAGCTTTGAAGAGTAGACTTGGATGGTTTTTTCTACTAAGTTTTTTAGAATCCTAACAGGGTCCACGCACACACTGGGAAAAACTTGTTTTTGGGGCACCAGTCCAAAACTTGGACGATTTATTAATAACAAATCTTTATACCTTCAATCAATCAATCTCAAATATTCATGAATTCTCCTGGGTGACTTCATAAACAGACAGAGGAAAAAGAAATCAAGCAGAAACTTCTATATACCGTGTACAGTTTTAATGATCAGACTCAGATTAAATGACAATACATTCAGTGGACTTGTTGGTAAAGTGAATTAATCACGTATCAAGCATCACATTCAACTTGTAACTGATTATTGAGCAAAAGAGTGTAATCACATTTGTGGAACCAAGAAAACCTTAGTGTGAATTTGTAACTGTGATGAAAATGGAGACTGAAATAACTGCAACCAAAATATGAAGAAAATTGGACACAAATTTTATGAAGAAAATTATAAAAGCTGATTATATGGAAAAAGAAATTCTGGGTTACTCTATAAAGTAAAAACGGGAGTTATTGAAAAGAGGGATACTATTTCTCTTTAATTCTATAGCTCCGATCAGAGTTATGAACTAGTTTTAAACCTGAGACAAAAAATGGCCCTTTTCCACTAGTCCCCACTTGGCCCTACTCGGCTCTACTCGGCCCAGTCTGTAGCCTTTTCCATTAGTACCTGGACCAGGTACCAGGTACTATTTTAGTACCGACTCAAGGCCAGAGTACAGCTGCGCTGAATCGAGCCAAAAATGTGACGTCAGCAGACTGCAGGCCACTGATTGGTCATGGCGTAACGTCACAAAAGCATCCGTCTTCTGAAGAATCGCCAAACCGCCATTTGCAAAAGTTCACGGAGTAAACTCGGTCACCGAGTTAACACGATATTATTAGAGATGGCTTTGTAGGTTTTGCGGAAATCTACACCGTGGTCCAACGAAGAGGTGAGGAGTTTTCTGTGCTTGGTGGCAGATATCAGTATCCAGAGTGTCATGGAGTGACCCCGCAACGATACAGATGGCAGCCCAGCATAGAACCGGACTACGGACAAGCTGAAGATGAAAGTGAGAGAACCATCGATGGTGAGTGATTTGTGATATCGTGCATCTTTTCGCTTATTTATCCTGTTGGTGGTAAGTGCACTTTTTTTGAGCAATACAATGCCGTCCTGTGCTGGCTAATGAGTGTTAGCTAGTAGCTAGCTAGCTAGTGGCCAATTGCTGGTTCGCGCTTGCTTTGTCCGAAGTACTCGCTTTTGAGAGCAAAACAATGAAATATGTTAATCCTGGTTAAAGTCCTGGTTTGTGTACGTGTTGCACTTTGGTGCTGTGCATTAAGTTGTGTGTAATTTCTTTCTAGAATCTTGTTTCCACATGCCAGGTGTTAGCCGCCCTCAGAGTGTTGTTTTTACAGGTCAAGTGGACCCCAGGATCCAAAATCTCAACATATACAAGTGCATTGTCAAACCAGTGATTTATAAAGTGATTCATATAATTTTCTAAAGCGTCAGAATAGACCCAAACACCTATTCTATGGATTTTCCAAAAAAAGTGTTGGAACAGTGTTGTCGTGCTGTTTGTGTTCCACCATAAATCCCTGGATAGAAAATGTACTTGTACATGTACAGAGTGGATCCTGGGGTGCTCACTGGTCAGGGAAACGAAGCATTTTTGTCACATCCCACCACTGACTTTCACAAGTATATTTCCCTAATACAGGTACATCTCCAAAAATTAGAATATCATGAAAAAGTTCAATATTTTTTGTCACTCATTTCAGAAAGTGAAATCCATACATTATATACTGTAGATTCATTACACAGACAGTGATATATTTCAAGCGTTTATTTATTTTAATTTTGATGATTATGGCTTACAGCCCCTGAAAACCCCAAATTCAGTTTCTCAAAAAATTAGAATATTACATAAAATTAATTTTAAAAAATAGTTTTTAAATAGAAATGTTGGTCGTTGAAATGTTGGTTAACATGGGCTGTAGCCATAATCATCAAAATTAAAATAGACACTTGCAATATATCACTGTCCGTGTAATGAATCTACAGACGTGGACAAAATTGTTGGTACCCCTCTGTTAATGAAAGAAAAACCCACAATGGTCACAGAAATAACCTGAATCTGACAAAAGTGGTAATAAATAAAAGTTCTATGAAAATTAACCAATGAAAATCAGACAATGCTTTTGAATTGTGGTTCAACAGAATTATTTTAAAAAACAAACTCATGAAACAGGCCTGGACAAAAATGATGGCACCCTTAACTTAATATTTTGTTGCACAACCTTTGTGCGATTTCTATAACTGTCAATGAGACTTCTGCACCTCTCAGCAGGTATTTTGGCCCACTCCTCATGAGCAAACTGCTCCAGTTGTCTCAGGTTTGAAAGGTGCCTTCTCCAGACGGCATGTTTCAGCTCCTTCCACAGATGTTCAATAGGATTTAGATCAGGGCTCATAGAAGGCCACTTTAGAACTGTTACGACCCGAGCGTCGATCATGTCCGCGCTCGAGCCATGTATCATCTCTGCCGGCCTTGACAGCTGTGGATTACATTCTGGCTCCACCGGGCTCTTATTGTGACAGCGCTCGGTGGGGTTTCCGGCTGTCAAGGTCGATCAGCTGTTTGGCATCACTGCTCGTTAGTGACCGGCTTTATTAGCAGGCGCTGGCAACAGTTGATTGCTGGAGTATCGTCAAACATTCCTGGTCCTCGTTCGTGTCAGGTTCGTGTTTCTATTCTTGTTATGTTCATGGTTAAGGTCGTAGTGGCTGGGGTTAGCCCTACGATCCCTTGTATTTTGTAGTGTGTGTTTTTGCCCTCAGCGGCTCACAGCTTTGTGTTCTTGTTTTGCCTTTGTTAAAATAAAACATCAAATGCAAGACTCACTGGAGACTTTTGGCATCTTATGGTGGCCCGCGAGGGTCACCGCATGACAAGAATAGTCCAATGTTTCGCTCTTAGCCATTCTTGGGTGTTTTTAGCTTTGTGTTTTGGGTCATTATCCTGTTGCAAGACCCATGACCTGCGACTGAGACCAAGCTGTCTGACACTGGGCAGCACATTTCTCTCTAGAATACCTTGATAGTCTTGAGATTTCATTGTACCCTGCACAGATTCAAGACACCCTGTGCCAGATGCAGCAAAGCAGCCCCAGAACATAACAGAACCTCCTCCATGTTTCACAGTAGGGACAGTGTTCTTTTCTTGGTATGCTTCATTTTTGCGTCTGTGAACATAGAACTGATGTGCCTTGCAAAAAAGTTCCAGTTTTGTCTCATCTGTCCATAGGACATTCTCCCAGAAGCTTTGTGGCTTGTCAACATGCAGTTTGGCAAATTCCAGTCTGGCTTTTTTATGATTTGTTTTCAACAGTGGTGTCCTCCTTGGTTGTCTCCCATGAAGTCCACTTTGGCTCAAACAGCGACGGATGGTGCAATCTGACGCTGATGTACCTTGACCTTGGAGTTCACCATGAATGTGTTTAGAGGTTGTTCTAGGCTCTTTTGTGACCATTCGTATTATCCATCTCCTCCTGCAGCCACATCCAGGGAGGTTGGCTACAGTCCCGTGGATCTTAAATTTCTGAATAATATGTGCAACTGTAGTCACAGGAACATCAAGCTGCTTGGAGATGGTCTTATAGCCTTTACCTTTAACATGCTTGTCTATAATTTTCTTTCTAATCTCCTGAGACAACTCTCTCCTTTGCTTCCTCTGGTCTATGTTTAGTGTGGTACATACCATGTCAACAAACAGCACAGTGACTACTTGTCACCCTTTAAATAGGCCGACTGACTGATTACAAGTTTGTAGACACCTGTGATGTTAATTAGAGGACACATCTTGGTTGAACATGTCCCTATGGTCACATTATTTTCAATCTTTTTTAGGGGTACCATCATTTTTGTCCAGGCCTGCTTCATGAGTTTGTTTTTTAAAATAATTCTGTTGAACCACAATTCAAAAGCATTGTCTGATTTTTATCGGTTAATTTTCCTAGAATTTTTATTTATTACCACTTTTGTCAGATTCAAGTTATTTCTGTGACCACTGTGGGTTTTTCTTTCATTAACAGGGGGGTACCAACAATTTTGTCCACGTCTGTATATATGGATTTCACTTTCTGAAATGAGTGACAAAAATATTGAACTTTTTCATGATATTCTAATTTTTTGAGATGTACCTGTATATGAATTTATTTCGGATAATACAGTACAGGTTAAAAGAAACTGTATAATATAACAACAAGGTCAAATTAGACAAAGACTCCTTCTACTAAACAATTCCACGTGAGTTATCCGAAATGGGTGATGGCTGAAGCCGCAGCTTATATTGCCCACCCATATATATGTGTGAACTTGCTTGAACTAACCACCATCCATTTCTGTCATTCGTCTAGGCAAGAGGAAAGGAAAAGCAGCCACCCCACAATGGATCTTGCCACTGTGGAAAGTACTGAAATCCTTTGCTTTTATAGGTAAAGTGCCAAAACCAAAGTAGCACAATTTCCACTTAATATAAAAGGGACTGAACTGAGATTTATTTGACTGTGTGAATATTAATTACAGAATAATTGAAAATGAATGGCACATCAACTGTAAAAACAAACCCCAAAACAAACAAAAAAAAACGCTTGTTAATGTATTTATTTTTTTTGTCATATCACTTGTGTGATCCTTTGTGAGTTATGTTCATACCTGTATGTTGCACTTTGGGGGAATGGGAGTTGTTCAGTCATCAATATAATTTAGTTTATATGTGTAGTTTATAGTCTATCATCAATAAACTAATGCAGTATTATAATAGCAGGACAAATTACAAATATTTGAGACCCATTGTAGTGCTTCCTTTTATATTTTAGCAATACAAGTACAAAACACCACCCACACTTGAAGCCAGGCCAAGAAGAGACACAGCGGTGTCAGAGCGGTGGCTAAACTTTTATTGATAAAAATTCCATATTTTGACTGAGCAACTCCATTCTCGGTGATGCACACCCTCAGTTAAAGTACTAGATTCCATTCAAGTGAATGTATTAATTCATTCTGATTGCTGAGACCACAATAAAAACAATTGATTTTATGTGGAGCCCAGCCCTTGTAAAATCTACTGAAGTGCAACTACATGAAAATTGTGGTTAAATACAACAACGAAACACTTTTTTGTCACATTCCACCACTGGCTTTTAGCAACAAGTGTATTTCCCAAATATGTTTTAAACTTGCATTAACTAACCACCATCCATTTCTGTCTTTGGTCTAGACAAGAGGAAAGGAAAAGCAGCCACCCTGCAACGGACCTTGCCACTGTGGAAAGTACTGAAATCCTTTGCTTTTATAGGTGAAGTGCCAAAACCAAAGTAGCACAATTTCCATCCATCCATCTTCATCCGCTTAATCCTTTCACGGGGGGGCTGGAGCCTATCCCAGCATCTTTGGGTGAGAGGCAGGGTACACCCTGGACAGATCACCAGTCCATCGCAGGGCCAACAGAGAGACAGACAACCAATTAACCTAACTTGCATGTTTTTGGCAGGACTGAACTGAGATTTAGTTGATTGTGTGAATATTAATTACAGAATAATTGAAAATGAATGGCACATAAACTGTAAAATAAACCACTTGTTAATGTATTTAGGTTTTTTTTGTCAGATCACTTGTGTGATCCTTTGTGAGTTATGTTCATAACTGTATGTTGCACTTTGGGGAATGGGAGTTGTTAAGTCATCAATATAATTTAATTTATATGTGTAGTTTAGTCTATCATCAATAAACTGATGCAGTATTATAATAGCAGGACACATTACAAATATTTGAGACCCATTGTAGTGCATCCTTTTATATTTTAGCAATGCAAGTACAAAACACCGCCCACACTTGAAGCCAGGGCAAGAAGAGACACAGCGGTGACAGAGCGATGGCTAAACTTTTATTGATAAAAATTCCATATTTTGACTGAGCAACTCCATACTCGGTGATGCACACCCTCAGTTAAAGTAGTAGATTCCATTCAAGTGAATGTATTAATTCATTCTGATTGCTGAGGCCACAGGAAAAACAAATGATTTTAAACGTAACCCAGCCCTTGTAAAATCTACTTTACTGAAGCGCAGCTACATGAAAATTGTGATTAAATACAACAATGAAGTACTTTATTGTCACATTCCACCACTGGCTTTTAGCAACAAGTGTATTTCCCAAATATGTTTTAAACTTACATTAATTAACCACCACCCATTTCTGTCTTTTGTCTAGGCAAGAAGGAAATGATCCACCCCAAACTGGACCTTGCCTCACTATTTACAGAGATGCAGGCTGAAGATCTGCTGAACTGGGACCAGCTTGAGCGGCACATCCCAGCTGCTTCTCAGTGAGGCAGCGTGGCTGGCGTGTGTGACCCATTCTAAGTTTTTTTTTTTACAGTTTGAATTTTGCACATTCTGAATAATCTGGAATTTGCTGCTGATTGTAATAAACAATTTAGTGACTTATGTGTTTGCATCATGATTTTCTATTTTGTCTGTTAAGACACCGGTGGGAAAAGAGTCAACAGTATAAACTATGTATCAGTGACTTTGAAAATAATGGCTCATTTTTAAGAAAAGGTAACCAAAACAATTTATTTACTGAAGACTGTATTGTTGGATGTGCCACCGCAGAAGACCCTGCACACTTTAGTGACAGTACCAGTGTATGGAGGAATTCTGGGCCATATTAGCATCTGTACTTTATCATAATGGGTTAGGGCAGGGGTGTCCAGTCATGTGCCATGGAGAGCCAAGACCCTGCAGGCTTTACCTCCAGTGTCTTCAACAGCAGATTCCACTGAATTTTATCCCACTGATTGCTGATCAGTGAAAACACCTGCTGAAGAGACTGGGTAGAAGAGAGAACCTGCAGGGTCTTGGCCCTCCATGGCACATGATTGGACACCCCTGGGTTAGGGTTTAACATTTTAACACAAATGTCTTTATGGTTCATAATTCTGTTGGCAGACTTATACCAAACCAAAAGTGATTTCTCAAACTGCTGGATTGTTCTTAAACAGCTTTTCCAATGTTTTAGTATTTAATTTATGTCACTTGGTGGTAACCTTCACATATAAAACAAAAGAGACACATCTGCCAAAATTTCAAAGGTTTATTGTCAGTGCAATACTAAGTGAATACATGTATAGTACATTGTTGATGCAGAGAATATATATTTCTACAGTATCTACATGTATCTAGTAAATCAAGTATTTCTCCATGTAACCTTGTGACTGCATTATTTTAATTGCTTTTAATCCTAGATCAAGTTTGTTTTGGCCTAAAATGCATCATAATTGTCAAATATATCTTATTATACCTAACTCAGTACTGTTTACCTGTTGAATATATATTTAGTGGCTAATATAACCCCATAACTACAACCTGGCGATCAAGTTGTGTCAGCTGAACACTTTTTGCCACACCACCATACTCAGTGCTGCTGGAGCAGGTATGTCCCATGACCTCTCAACAGTCTGTCCATGATTTTCACGCAGATTAGAGCAATTTGTTGCACAGGAAGCTAAACGTTTCTACAGACATGCTTAAGCTCTATAACCACTGATCGTTTGTGAAGCTGGGGTGACATCAGTGACAGGCTGTGTTGAACACCCAGACCCACGGTTTGAAGTGGTAATTTTCCCACAACAGAGCCATCTGAAACACACACACACAGCATACATATTTTAGTACCTAATAGCGATAACTTGCAGACATTACAGTGTAGTATGATGTACTTAAAGGAAACTAGCATTAGCAATCATTAGCTTACCGTCATATATGATCTAGTTCATATCCTCACGTCTTCGGCTCTATGGCTTCCAAGACGCTCCAGTACTTTTCCAGAGTGTTTCGTCTCGCTGCCTGTACCCTTGTCTGGTGGTCCTTTTTGGCCTTTACGGTGACAAAAAGCCAGAGACCGAGGAGTCGCCTTGTACAGCCGCAATGTTATGTTTTGCTTGGGTCGAGTGTTTTACATGTCATGGGAGTGTGGCGCCGCCTTACTGTAAAAAAATCCCACCCAACCCAGGCGTACCCAGCTGCAATGGAAACACAACCGAGCCGAACCGAGTAGAGCTCGGTGTAGAGTAAGGCCAACTGGGTACTAGTGGAAAAGGGCCAAAATTTTGACATACTTTAAGGTGATGGACATTGCATTACTCAGCAGATGAAACACAGGAATCTTGCTCACGTAACCTTTGCTTGGCTTCTAGCTGGATCCTCCGTTGGAGCTTTATTTGAAGATGATACCAGAGAATATCTGCCAGCAGATATTTCTTCCCAGGGATAACAGTCAGGAGCTGAGATCCGGTGACGATGGTGAGAGGCTGCTGGTGGCCGCTGAGTATGCCATGTGGACAACACAAGAATTTTTCAGTGGCTTTCTCGGGTCCAAATAAATTGGAGATAGTTCAAAGTCTGATCAAAGTCACAGAATTGGAGAGACAAGATTAATTAAAAAAAAAAAAAAAAATCAAGCCACGAAATCCGAGTTCTTCAGATGTCGTGATGACTGGCTAAAACAGCTTCCAGTGTGAGAAAAGAGATCAGTCCACTTTAAAACATGGTGAGTTAAGGAAAATCAATAGAAAAAGTTTAACAGAATAAAATAGAAAAATGTCTGTGAACACGGAGTTTCACTCCATATAAAAGAGAGGTTTGAGCTCAAAACAGAAGAAAAAGTATTTTTCCAGACATTTAAGGGAAAGAGAAAATTCAAGGCAGGACACACAGACAACTTAGACAAACTTTCAGAAAGAACAACTCTGCCTGAACTAGGGTGTTTCTCCCTATTTACTGAGTAGTTTTTTTCAGGGGAGAAGCTTGACTGACATGAAAGGGAACCAACTGTCTCCCATCGCGGGAGGTTTGAATGAACTCTGGTCCAATAAGAAAACAGTCCTTTGTCTGTAATCGACCAATAGAATGAAAGGGGGTGTTGTCCAACACAGACTGGCTGGTGATTGGCTGAGCCAGTCAGATGGCTTGAGTAAGTTTTAGAAGGCAAACACGTATTAACTGTGAAATTCACATTATATACTTTTGTATAAAGTCTAAGCTAACTTCACTGATTCATGACCAGTGTTGGGAGTAACGCGTTACAAAGTAACGTGTTACTGTAACATCACAGGTTTTTGCAGTAGTGTGTTGTGTAACGAAATTACTGTTTAAAAATCCAGTAATGCATTACAGTTACTGAAATTTGATCCGATGCGTTACTCGCATTACTCGTTTTATTAATATGGATAGATATTTTTAGCGCAAATAAACATAAACTGATCCTACCATAGTGCAGCCATCAGTCTCCTCCGCCAGTGTTATGCTGAGAATTGTCAGTTTCCTGTCCTGCTCACACGCAACCAAGTGGGAAGAAACGCCGTGGTGGAGGCAACTTCTCATATGGAGCCCTGATCACTTCTTGTCCCAGCGGTGAGTAACCCCCAACAGCTCCTAACTCTGTAGTCAAACATGAGTAATTTTTGAGCAAGAAGCTCACATTTAATGTCCACAGTTGTGTAAATGTGTAAGTTGTGTAAATAATTGTGCAAGTTTTCTTACACACAGAGTGTGTGTGACTGATTTGTTGCAGTAAGCTTTTTCTAAGCGGTGAACTTTCATTTATCTGTGCTTTCTGTTTTATTTTATCTCATTCATTTACATGCTGTTGTGATCTGCAACTATTTTATTGAAGTAAATCCTCTAAGTATGCATTTTTAATAGGCTGGTCCAGGGGTGTCAAACATATGGCTCGTGGGCCAAAAATGGCACACCAGGGGATGCAAAATTTTCTCTGTGAATTTACAGCTTTATTTCTCATAAATTTCTGACCTTCTACTAATTAGAATAGTTTGTGTAAATCTGAGACATTTTTTCTCTGTAAGATGAGACTTTTTTCTCACCAGTTTTCTTTTTCTTGTTTTTTTTTTTTCTGATGAGAATAAGGGGCCCTTGATCTTGCTATGTGTGCAAGAGGATTTAAGTATGCATTTAAAAGAAACATGAAAGTTGTGGGCTATATTAATCATATATTCCATAACCTACATATGTTGAAGCATGTGGGAATGTTTGGTGATTACATATGTAAGGCGACTTCACACCTCAGAAAGGACAAAGACTCTCAACCGCCAGTGAAGAACAAAGACGTTCCCAGACACTGCGGTGGAGACCGGAGGAGCTGCCCTCACCCCCCAGGGCCACGAGGAGGAGTACCAAGACAATGGGGGGATTAAGATAATGAGGGATGTCAGCCTTTGATATGCATGTCTTTTGTTATGTGCAAGTATAAGTTCACAGAGCCGGAGGTATTCGGTCTCTTTTCTTGCTTCTGCTTCTGCACTTAGATGAGACTTGTTAGAGGAGCTGATAATAAACTTTGGTTTATATATCACACCGCCTCGTTCTTCCAAGCTCTTCTACACTGGTGACCCTGACGCGAGTATGGACCAGATGCGTTCCCCCGCGATCGACTCATCTGTGGCGACCCAGGCAGACGCCGGCGCCCACGCAGACAGGGGAACAGATGGACGACGTTCCCCCCCCGGCAGAAGTGATAGAGAGGGCTCAACCGAGCACCAGCGCCGCTGAGAGAGCCGAGGCAAGGCATTCTCACCCTGCGGACACAGCAGTGATGGTCTACACAAATGCCGTCGCTGTCAAGCTGCCGGACTTCTGGCAGGAAGACTCCGCCTCGTGGTTTCAACAAGCTGAAGCCCAGTTTACACTGGCGGGCATCAAGGCCGACGATACGAAGTTCTATCACATCGTCGCCAAACTCGACGCCGCCACTTCGAGGTGTGTGCGGAGCATAATCCGGCGGCCGCTGGCCCAAGACAAATATGAAATACTGAAAGCAACCATCGTGGCAAATTACGTCCCCTCAGCCGAAGAGAGAGCCGAGAGGATCCTGGCGGTCTACGGCCACAGAGGATGCAGACCTAAAGCCCTCATGGAGGACTTGCTGCAGCTCAAAGAGGAGGACAATGACAACTTCCTCTTCCAATTCGTATTCCTCAGCACGCTGCCACCACACATGAGAGGGACGCTCGCCAACATGCGATGCAACACCCAGCAAGACTTCCGCGTGCTGGCCAACGAAGCTCAACGACTCGTCAACGCCTGCAGGGAGCAGACACCCACAGCAGCATCCGCAGACCTCAACGCTGATGCCCAGAGCCACGGCGAGCCTCAACCCACGGAGCAGATCCAGCCCGCGGTGACAGCGACACGGCCAAGACGTAACAGACGGAGCGATGTTTGTTATTACCACCACTGCTTCGCCGAGAAGGCTCACAAATGTGTTCCCCCCTGCAAATTTAAACGCCAAAGCCGAGAGCCGTTAACGGCAGCGGTTCTCGGCGAGAAAAGCAAGCTGTTATACGTGACGGACGGACACACCGGCAAGCAGTTCCTTATTGACACAGGAGCTCAACTAAGTTTTGTTATGCCCTCCCAAGCAGATCGAGCCATGGGCACCCGGGGCAATGGAGCGGTGGCAGCCAACGGCTCCAACATTGACACTTTTGGCGAAAAAAGCCTGCACCTCCACATCCACAGCCGCAACTACAGATGGACATTTGTTGTAGCGGCGGTGAGTTTTAACTTGTTAGGCGCAGACTTTTTGTGTGCACATGGGTTATTAGTCGATCTAGCGAACAGACGCTTGGTTAATGCACTGTCCTTTGCTTCTATTCCCTGCTCAGCCCGAGTTTCTCCACCACCCGTGCAGGCTAGCGTCACCACAGCAGGAGATAAGTTTGATCAACTCCTCACCCAATTTCCAGCACTCACAGTTCCCAAATTCTCAGCCACAGTGGCTAAACACGGGGTTGAACATTTTATTCCGACAACGGGCCCACCCGTATTTGCCAAAGCTCGGCGCTTAGACGCGGCCAAGCTCGCCATAGCTCGGGACGAGTTTACTACCCTTGAAAAATTAGGCATTATTAAACGTTCGAAAAGCCCCTGGGCCTCGCCACTTCACATGGTTCCGAAATCCGACAGTTCTTGGAGACCGTGCGGCGATTACCGCAGATTAAACAATGCAACAGCGCATGACTGCTACCCAATTCCTCACATTCAGGATTTTTCACTGCATCTGGCGGGTGCGCGCATTTTTTCAAAAATAGACCTGGTCCGCGGTTATCATCAAGTCCCAGTTCGAGCAGAGGACATTCCTAAAACAGCTGTAATAACCCCTTTTGGCCTTTTTGAATTTTTGCGGATGCCTTTCGGCCTCAAAGGCGCCGCCCAAACTTTTCAGCGGATGATGGACGCAGTATTACGCGACCTTCCTTTTGTTTTCGTCTACCTCGACGATATGCTGGTAGCCAGCTCGTCTGAGGAAGAACACGAGCAGCACCTCACTATGGTTTTTCAGAGGCTAGAAGAGCACGGGTTAATAATCAATCCAGCCAAATGCAAATTCGGCGTGTCACAAATTGATTTTTTAGGACACAGAGTTTCTCCGAAGGGGGCAGTCCCACTTCCAGACAAAGTCCATGCGATAAAAAGTTTCCCACGGCCACAAACGGTCAAATCGCTGCAAGAATTTTTAGGAATGGTTAATTTTTACAACCGTTTCCTCCCCCACGCAGCTCAGCTCATGCAGCCCCTATATGACGTGCTCAGAAAACAAAAAGCTCCCAACGCGGTCGAATGGACCCCGGAACACGAACGCGCCTTCGCGGAAGTAAAGAGCGCTCTAGCTAATGCCACATTGTTGGTTCACCCCGACCCCTCGGCCCGCATTGCACTAACCACAGACACTTCGGACCTAGCTATAGGGGCAGTTGTAGAACAACATGTCAGCGGGATCTGGCAACCTTTGGCATTCTTCAGCAAATCGCTAAACCAAACTGAGCGTAAATACAGCACTTTTGACAGGGAGCTGCTAGCGCTTCATTTATCCATCCGCCACTTCCAGTTCTGGTTAGAAGGGCGGAGTTTCACGGCTTTTGTAGACCACAAACCGCTCACCTTTGCCATGGCTAAAATCTCAGAACCACGGTCAGGCAGGCAACAAAGACAGCTGGCTGCGATTTCAGAGTTCACCACAGACATTAGACATGTGGCAGGCAAACTTGACGTGGTAGCAGACTGCTTCTCCCGCGCTGTGACATCGCCAGAGCGCGAGGAGACAGATTATACTACCTCAGCCGCAGAACTCTTCACTAACGCGGACACATACGCAGCACCAATCCATGCAGGGATAGATTATGCAGCCATGGCAGAGGAACAAAGCAGTGATGCGGACGTGCGCGCACTCCTGTCTGGACCAACAGGGTTAAGGCTGGAGGAAAGGGGTTTACGCGACGGCGTGCCCCCCCTAATATGCAATATTTCAACCGGCCGACCTCGCCCGTTAGTCCCAGCCACATGGCGCCGCCGTATTTTCGACTCAATTCACTCCCTCGCGCATCCAGGTGTGCGCGCCTCGGTTAAAATGGTCGCCGAAAAGTTTGTGTGGCCGGGCCTGCGCAAAAACGTAAAAGAATGGGCAAAAACTTGCATTTCTTGTCAGCGCGCCAAAATACACAAACACACAAAAGCCCCTCTGGAGCCTTTTCCAATCCCTGCTAGAAGGTTCGACCACGTTCATGTCGACCTCGTGGGGCCACTACCTTCCTCCCAAGGTTTCACACGCCTGTTAACAATGATAGACCGCACCACGCGCTGGCCAGAGGCAGTCCCTCTGGCGTCAACCACAGCGGAGGAAGTCGCTCACGTTTTTTTGACAAACTGGGTGGCACGTTTCGGCGTCCCATCGGACATCACGTCCGATAGGGGGCCCCAATTTGTCTCAGAGCTTTGGTCAGCCATGGCCAGCAGCTTAGGGGCGACAATTCACCGCACCACCGCTTATCACCCTCAGGCTAATGGGTTATGCGAGCGTTTTCACAGATCTTTAAAGGCCGCCCTCAGAGCCTCACTAACGGATACAAATTGGGTAAATAAACTTCCTTGGGTTTTATTGGGGTTGCGTGCTGCGCCTAAAGAGGATCTAGACGCCTCTCCAGCAGAATTAGTTTTTGCACAACCTCTCAGGCTCCCGGGTGAATTTTTACCAGAGAACCCAGAGCCAAAGCATCTTCCAGCCCCGAGGTTTTTAGGCAGCAACGGACCGGACTCTCTCCCCGGACCGGCACATCACTCTTTTCCACAGGTTTTTGTCCCCCAAGCTCTAAAAAACGCTGAATTCGTTCTTGTTAGGCATGAAGCTTTAAAACCAACTTTCCGCCCAGCATACGATGGGCCATTCAGAGTGCTGGAACCTGGTGACAAACACTTTGTGCTTGATTTTGGGGATAGAAAAGAAACAGTCAGCATTGACAGACTTAAACCTGCCTTCTTGTTGAGAGACGAGCCTGCACAGTTGGCGAGAGCACCTCGGCGGGGTAGACCCCCCAAGAGAAAAGACTCAGCCCCCCTGCAGGGAACAAATAATCACTCTCCTCCCCAAGCTGCAGATTCCTTACAGGAAGGTCCCAGCAGGACGCCCAAGCGGACCCACAGCAGATTCGGGAGAAGATTAAAACCCAGACAGCACAGGGGCTGATGCAAACTACTCAACAGTTGTTCACTAATTGTGCTGTAACAGTTTAGGACTGACTTGTGATTTTACTATGCTGTTATGATTACCACTGAACTCTCTTAGGAGCACGGCTGCTGGAAAGTTTCTTCTGTGGCAAGAGGTATAGCAGTTAGTATGTCATAGCAATTATTTTAAACTGTGAATTTTTTCTATTGTCCTTTTCTTAGTCGTTTGGGGGGGGCTGTGGGCTATATTAATCATATATTCCATAACCTACATATGTTGAAGCATGTGGGAATGTTTGGTGATTACATATGTAAGGCGACTTCACACCTCAGAAAGGACAAAGACTCTCAACCGCCAGTGAAGAACAAAGACGTTCCCAGACACTGCGGTGGAGACCGGAGGAGCTGCCCTCACCCCCCAGGGCCATGAGGAGGAGTACCAAGACAATGGGGGGATTAAGATAATGAGGGATGTCAGCCTTTGATATGCATGTCTTTTGTTATGTGCAAGTATAAGTTCACAGAGCCGGAGGTATTCGGTCTCTTTTCTTGCTTCTGCTTCTGCACTTAGATGAGACTTGTTAGAGGAGCTGATAATAAACTTTGGTTTATATATCACACCGCCTCGTTCTTCCAAGCTCTTCTACAAAAGTTACCTTTCCGAGTAACTAAGTTGCTTTAATCATGCAGAAACTCAAAAGTAGCTCAGTTACTTTTGAAAAGAAGTAGTAACTGTAACTAGTTACTATTTTTTAGTAACTTGCCCAACGCTGTTCATGACTAACTTTCAGTGAGCATGCACTTTCATAAACTTGTCCTTCTATAATTAACATATATTAGAATAAGGTTCATTTAAGCATTTTCAAACATGCAGTACATCACTTCATCATCATCATCATCATCATCATCATCATCATCATCATCATCATCATCACTCTATCACTCTATTAAAGCAAGAAATCTGTGTGTGTCTGTCACATTTATAGGACATCATAGGACGGCCTATGAGCTCTGCCTGATCATCATAGGATGTCCTATGAACTCAGGCATCATAGGACTCGCGATGCCGTCATAAAGGTATGATGTCTATATGACAGCACATAGACAAATGTGTCTTTATGATGTCATATAGACCATCACTCATGATGCCTAGACTAATGTTTCTTTATGATGTCATACGGCTCAAAATTGGCAAGGTGAATAAGTCACAGGGCCAGTCTTTACAGCACATTCGTGTTTTCTGCATAACAGATTTCTGTAGCCATGGCCAATTCTACTTTGCTGCAAGCAGAGTTGCCAGATCAAGCAGTCTTCGTATTGCTGCTCAAGATGAAGAAACTAAGCAAAAGTGTTGCTTTCTCAGCAATGTCATTTTTAAAAGAGGTGCTGACACAGTAAAAATGTGCAACCTTGAATAATAAGAATAACAATAATAGCAACCCAGGATAATAATAATAAGGTGAAATACAGAAAATCCCAACTTAAAGCGAGGATGTGGGCTGGGATCCATGCCCTGGAGACAAGGAATATCATCACTCTATATATAATTCAAGAAATCTCTGTCTGTCATGATGTCATGACCATAGGACTCCCTAAAACATCATAGCATGTGCTATGAGATCAAAGGCAGGCTGCACTCACGATCATAGGACTCGCTAGGACATCATCAAAAATCAAAGGCAGCCATTACTCATGATCATAGCACTCGCTATGACATTATCAAAGATTAAAGGCAGCCATCACAGATCAAAGGCAGGCATCAACGAACGAGTGCTAACGTTAAAGATCCGAGGCAGGTTTCACCATGGTTGCTGTTGCCATGGTCACAGTAACTTTCTACGGCCATGCAAAAATGTTTGCTTACACTTGCTTTCTATGGCCATGCACGGGTATGCATGGGTATGCACAGGTATGCAGTAGTTTAAACCAATGATTAATGAAACATTTCAAACCATGTTAATGGTATGTCGGAGTCCCGCTTGATTTTCCAGGGTGTCCTGAAAAAGAAAACAATATGAGAATTGAGAGTTTTTGTTAAAAGGAAGTCATTTCATTCATTAACCCATTTCATCTTGCAGAGGCGGCAGCAAACATATTCCGGAGTCGTCCAAAAGGGGGTAATGTTGAGCTGTGGATAATTCCTAGAGACCTGTGGAATTCGGTTCAATGTATCTGGGATGTCTCAAACAGTACTTGAAGCATAAAACTGCCTGGTTGGGGAAGAAGTTCCGGGATTTATGATTGCAGACGAAATCCGTTCCTGGCACAAAATGGGATCCTTATCGTCCCTTTTACTATGGAATGTGTTTTCAAACTGTGGTTCTTAGGTAAAGGAAACAATTCTTGACCAGACTTTTGGGTGAAACAATTTCTTTAAGGTGAAGAGTGATTTTATAGATTGGAGCCAAAGGGATTGATACTATACCACTCAACTCCAAGCACATTTAAGGGAGGTGAGAGGCACCCAAGTGTGGCATCACACCATTCAAAACCATTTACATCAGCGTGGTCTGCATGCTAAAAGACCTGCAAAGGTCCCTGACCACACCACCAGGCACAGGCATCATCGTCTCGCATGGGCCAGGAAACATTTACGTTGGACAAGGGACCAGTGGGCCTCAGTGCTGTTCCCTGATGAAAGTCGGTTCATGTTGAGCAGAAATGATGGCTGCTAATGATGATAGAGACATCAAGGAAAGCGCTATGCATTAGCAACTTTTGTCATCAGACAAGCCTTTGGTGGTGGTGTTACAGTCTGGGCAGGTGTGTGTGGTCAATACAGAACTGCCTTACACCTTGTGAATGGTACAGTGACAAGCCAATTCTGACATATTGTCGGACCCAGGGAACACACACACACAAGCTCAAGTGCAATTCAGTAATCTTTATTGTTCCAACAGAGGGTGTGTGGGTGTGTGGGTGCGTGTATGCGTTATGTGAATGTAGTGCTGGTGAACGAGCTGCAGCCGGGGGCAAGACAGAATGCCGTACAGCCTGGCAACCCTAGGAACAGAGCCAACACAGATGTTAGTTTTAGCCACGTCACAGAGAGTTGTATAATTGACTGGGGCTTACTTGCAGGTGATCTGATGCTGGCGCCGGTTTTGGCTCTTGGCCTCCTACCAGGGAGACAGCGTCTGCGAGGCACACCTGGCAATGAGCTGTGATGCACGGCGTAGTGAGGGAAGCATTTCCGCCACCATGGAGAATAGGATCCGCCGCCAAAGGGATCCACCTGTGCACAGGGGAGAGCCTGGGAGAAAAGGTGAGTTGTAATGAGCTTACGTGAGGAAGGAGAGTCCTTTCCGATGTGGCGCAGGGCTGTGTGAAAACAGACGTGCGGGAGACGAAGGTCGGTAGTTAGACAGACAGCTCCGTGCCGAGGCTCCAGGCAGAGCGGGCTATAAAGCCCGAGAGTGATTAGCCACAGGTGTGCGCGCAGCTGAGGCAGATGATGGCCCAGAGTGGGTCATGACAAATTCTACCTGAATAACATCATTAATCCAGTCATTGTGCCCCTGCATGAACAACACAGGCCTAATTTCATCTTCATGGACAACAATGCTCCAGCTCATCGAGATTGCATCATTAGGGAACGACTGCTGGAGGCTATGGTACCTCAAATGGAGTGGCCTGCACTTTCTCCAGACCCGAATCCCACAGAAAACCTATGGGATCAGCTCAGTCACCATGTACAGGCTTGTAACCCTGCACCCCACAACCTCAATGACCTGAGGGCAGCCCTTCAAGAAGAGTGGAATGCCATGCCTCAGCAGACAATAAGCTGACTTGTGAACAGCATGAGACGTCGTTGTCAAGCTGTAATTGATGCTCAAGGGCACATGACAAGTTATTGAGACATTGACATTTTTTGCTGTGGTATACCCACTACTATTGTTGGCTTTTGTTTCAAAAAATTGTTTGAGATGAGGAAATCACCATTGTATGCTTCTACTTAAATGCTTTACTTTCATGATATAATATCACTGTAGCATGAACTTTTTACATTTTCCACAAATTTCACACGAAAGCCAAATATCCCTAACTTTTTGTGAGTAGTATTGTAATTCACATTATGTAGACCAAGAAAACTCATTGTTGACATGTTTCAGAAAAACCCAAGCGCAGACACAGACTCCAAATAAACCACAATGATCTTTATTGAAATAGTGAGAGTGAATGAGAGTGAGTGAGTGTGTGAAAGTGTGGGCCGCAGCATGCACCAGCAAGATGGAGTTTCTGGAAAACCCTGTGAAGAGAGGAGAGACAGGAGTATGAGATAGCGTAGTTCTATGGCTGAATAAACTGAGTAGTTAAGTCTCTATGGTGAATAGAGAGTGATTCATGCGCCGAGAGAGCTAGTTTGTCCTTCACCAGTTTCCAGGGTCTCGCTACCGTTGTAGGTCGTGCTCATGCAGGTATTTACAGTGCTGGGAGCCCTGAGTCAAGGAGAGGATACAGTTCGTGACTACGCTCTTCTGTAGGAAAGGCGAGTGTGAAGCCCACAGGCTCATGGAAAGAGTCTGGTTCTGCCGCTTGGAGCAGGAGGAGGTCCGCCAAGAGGTAGGTCCCTCCTGTGCACAGGGAAAAGGCAGAGAGAGAGGCAGGAGCAGAAGATGATTAAATCCAGGAGAAGGCTTACAGTTGAGTTGGAGAGACAAAACTCCCATAGGCTGGAGTGCTGAAGTGTGGAGAGAGGGAGGCAAAACTCCCTGCAGTAGAAAGGGGAGATTCTAGCACAGAGATCTTCACCCTGGAGGAGCGTAGACATCTCCGTGCAGATTGCAGGGCAGCACTCCTAATAAAGGCTGCTTAATTGGGAGGACCAGGTGTGCGCACAGCTGTGGAGATAATTAGGAGCAGAGAACAAGCGCGGATCACCACCAATTGTAGCACTGCTGTAGTCCTAAAACTGTCTCATCATCATAGCAGTCTGTCGTGGGCGACAATGACTGTTTCATTTAGGTCTGATCAGATTCCTCCACACAGCTCTGTCCTTAGCCTTCTGCTGCCAGGAACTCCTGTCTATGTCCAACTTCTTCAAGTTTCTTTTTACAGTGTCTTTAAATCTGAGCCTTGGTCTACCCTGATTGCGTTTGCCCTCATCATAACTGTGAGTAGAGTAAACTGCCGTGGGAGACGCTGGTGATCCATCCTCTCAACATGTCTGAGCCAGCTCAGGTTCATTTGTATTAGCATGTCCTCCACTGATGGTAGACCAGCTCGTTTCAACACTTCTATGTTGGTTATCTTGTCTTTCCATGAGATGTTCATTATGGCTGGAAGGTGTCTCATCATGTACGCATGGAGTTTCTTCACCTGCACTCTGTAGACAGTCCAAGTTTCAGCACCGTACAATAAAGTAGCAGTTACTGTCGCTTGTACACTTTGCATTTCACATGGATAGGCACGTGTCGATTGTTCCACAGTCTCTCCCTCAAGTTTCCAAACACAGCGCTCGCTCTTCCATTCTGAGAGATAGTTCATCTCCAGCCTAGCATGCTCTGAAACAGTAGTCCCTAGGTACTTGGAAAATCTTGCACTTGGACTAGTGGCTCTGTACCACTGATGATCTCTTCTGGTAGTGATGTTGATAATGGAACTTTGGTGGTTGATAAAGGCACTCTGTCTTCTTGATGTTGATTTGGAGGCTGAATTGGCTAGCTGCTCTTGCAAAATTTCTCCACTAAAGATTGCATATCTTCCACGCTGTGTGCAACTAGAGCACTGTCGTCGGCAAAGAGCATTTCTCTTACTACCTTTATCGATGTCTTACTCTTGGCTTTAAACTGTGCCACATTGAACAAATCTGCTTCTTTCCTTGTTTGAATGTACAGTGGGGCAAAAAAGTATTTAGTCAGCCACCAATTGTGCAAGTTCTCCCACTTAAAAGATGAGAGAGGTCTCCAATTTTCATCATAGGTATACCTCAACTATGAGAGACAAATGAGAAAAAAAATCCAGAAAATCACATTGAATGGATTTTTAATTAATTAATGGTAATTGCCTTGTAAAATAAGTATTTGATCACCTACAAACAAGCAAGATTTCTGGCTCTCACAGACCTGTAACTTCTTCTTTAAGAGGCTCCTCTGTCCTCCACTCATTACCTGCATTAATGGCACCTGTTTGAACTCATTATCAGTATAAAAGACACCTGTCCACAACCTCAAACAGTCAGACTCCAAACTCCACTATGGCCAAGACCAAAGAGCTGTCAAAGGACACCAGAAACAAAATTGTAGACCTGCACCAGTCTGGGAAGACTGAATCTGCAATAGGTAAGCAGCTTGGTGTGAAGAAATCAACTGTGGGAGCAATTACTAGAAAATGGAAGACATACAAGACCACTGATAATCTCCCTCGATCTGGGGCTCCACGCAAGATCTCACCCCGTGAGGTCAAAATGATCACAAGAACGGTGAGCAAAAATCCCAGAACCACATGGGGGGACCTAGTGAATGACCTGCAGAGAGCTGGGACCAAAGTAACAAAGGCTACATCAGTAACACACTACGCCCCCAGGGACTCAAATCCTGCAGTGCCAGACGTGTCCCCCTGCTTAAGCCAGTACATGTCCAGGCCCGTCTGAAGTTTGCTAGAGAGCATTTGGATGATCCAGAAGAGGATTGGGAGAATGTCATATGGTCAGATGAAACCAAAATAGAACTTTTTGGTAAAAACTCAACTTGTCGTGTTTGGAGGAGAAAGAACACCATACCCTACTGTGAAGGCATGGGGGTGTAAAACATTATACTTTGGGGCTGTTTTTCTGCAAAGGGACCAGCGAACGACTGATCCGTGAAGTAAAGGAAAGAATGAATGGGGCCATGTATCATGAGATTTTGAGTGAAAACCTCCCTTCCATCAGCAAGGGCATTGAAGACGAAACGTGGCTGGGTCTTTCAGCATGACAATGATCCCAAAACACACCGCCCCGGGCAACGAAGGAGTGGCTTCGTAGAAGCATTTCAAGGTCTGGAGTGGCCTAGCCAGTCTCCAGATCTTCAACCCATAGAAATCTTTGGAGGGGAGTTGAAAGTCCGTGTTGCCCAGTGACAGCCCCCAAAACATTCACTGCTCTAGAGGTGATCTGCATGGAGGATTGGGCCAAAATACCAGCAACAGTGTGTGAAAACCCTTGTGAAGACTGACAGAAAACGTTGACCTCTGTCATTGCCAACAAAGGGTATATAACAAAGTATTGAGATGAGCTTTTGTGATTGACCAATATACTTACTTTACCAAGGAATTTACCAATTAATTCATTAAAAATTCCTTCAATGTGATTTTCTGGATTTTTTTTTCTCATTTTGTCTCTCATAGTTGAGGTATACCTATGATGAAAATTGGAGGACCTCTCTCATCTTTTAAGTGGGAGAACTTGCACAATTGGTGGCTGACTAAATACTTTTTTGCCCCACTGTATCTCCTTTGAAGTGTCTTTGAAGGCCCCCCCCCTCAAGCATGGCTGCCAGATATAGCGCGAGAAGAGTGTAGGTTGCCAGCACACACCCTTGTTTCACCCCGTTGCTTACTGAAAAGTCTTTAGATACTGACCACTCATTGCCACGTTTGCTTGACATACCTGTATGGAGTGCCTCGATCAGGCTGACAACTTCTCTGTACAGCCATATTTCTTGAGCACCTGCCAAAGTCCTTGTCGCGGAAACAGTATCATAAGGCTTTACTGAAGTCTATGAAGACTACATAAAGCGGCATGTTCTGTTCAATACACTTTCTTGAACCTGTTTCAAGCAGAAAATCATGTCCATTGTGCTTCTTCCACTTCTAAAGCCGCACTGGGTTTCCGGTAGTACATTCTGCGAGATGTGTTCACTGAGTCTGTTAAGTAGTACACGTGAGAGAATCTTACCAACAGTGGCTAGCAGTGATGTACCTCAGTAATTTCCACAATCTTTCCTGTCACCTTTTTTGAACAAAGGCACAATACTTGCATCCTTCCAGTCTTGAGGTACTTTCTGGGCATCCCATATCTCTTGGATAAGCTTGTGCAGGCAGTTGGTCAGCTGAACACCACCAAATTTCCACACTTCTGCTGGAATTCCATCCTTTCCTGGAGCTTTACCATCCTGTGTTGTCCTGATAGCTGCCATTAGTTCATCAAAATTTGGTGGTTCATCCAGACTTGATACAGCTGGTTGCTGCACTAGAGCTTCTTTAGCCTCTTCAGTGAGATCTCCAGGGTTGTTTAATAGTTGGTCAAAGTGGTCTGCAAATCTGTCCAGGATCTTGTCTTTCTCCTGCAAAACAGTTTCACCATCCATAGCCTTTAGTTGGATCAGTCCTCTTGGTTTAGAGCCGTAGATTTCTCTCAAACCTGTGAAGAATGTTTTCATGTCTTTCCTGTCTGCTGCAGTTTGAAGTTTCTCCGCTTTTTCATCCCACCAGTTGGACTTCATCTCTCTGGTGTACTTCTGTAGCTCACTCTAAGCCTTTGAGTATTTCTTCTTCTTCGACCTTGTGTTACACTGTAGGTTTTCCTGCCTAGCTGTATTCCTCACTTCTAGTAGTTTCTTCAGGTGTTCATCATGCTCATCAAACCAATCTTGATGTTTCCTCTCAGGGTAGCCTAATACATCACTCGCAGTCTGATACACCATATCACCTTCAGTGTTGCCCATTTCTCTTCTATGTCATTCTCTGAGTTGTTGCTGTCCCAGTCTTTTCAAGTTTTCATCCATTTCCTGTGTAAGTTCTTCCTGCTTCTTTTGGCCTTTCAGTGCACTAGTGTTTAGCTTCCGTGGTGGCTTCGCACCGTCCTGCAGTGCTGTTATTCGTCTGCAAATCCTTAAGCTAGATCTCAGCATAACATGATCAGTACCACAGTCCATGCCTCTCATTGCTCTGGTGTCCAATACATCCTTATGTCTCTCTGTCTGACTATGATGTCGTCTAATAAGTGTCGCAGTGCTGGATCTTGGGTGCATCCATGTCTTCTTGTGTGTGTCCCTTGTGCTTAAATAGAGTGTTGGTTATCACAAGGTGTACTCTGAACATAGTGCCAGTAGAAGTTCTCCATTAGCATTGCACTTGCCTACTCCTGACTGCCTAGCACTCCTTTCCATTTCTCAGTGTCCGAACCAACTCTGCCATTAAAATCTCCAATGAGTATTCAGCCTGTCATCAGTTGGTACACGCCTGATAGTCTCACGTAAATCACTGTAGAAACTCTTCCTTCACCTCCTCTGTGTTGGTCATTGTTGGGGCATATACACTGATGAGTGTGGCAATACATCTTCTGCTGTAGTGGGAGTCTCATAGTCATTATCCTGTCATGATGGCACCGGTTCCTCATCAAGCATTGCTGCTATCTTCCTTTCTAACTGCAAAGCCCACTCCTGCTTCTCTCCTTTCTTGAGTGATCTCCTACTCCAAAAGAAGATGTACCCATGGTCTTCCAAGCTATCATATCCAGGCAATCTTGTTTCACTAAGTGCCAGCTCTGTCTACATTGTACCTGTTCATTTCCAGGGCCACAAGCGCAGTCTGCCTTCTGGGCGCTGTGATGTTGTTCTGTCCAACAGAGTGTGTACATTTCCATTCTGCTACACACAAAGGCTGCTGTTTTCCTCTTCTTTTGTCTTCTTGCTCCTAGCTTACTTTCGCTGCCTGTCGGAGTGTGAACAGATCAGCGCGGACCTTGTAAGCCCCGGGCAATGTCCGAGTCGGTATGAGTTGCTTTCTGATTGACCATTTCATGAAACTGCTTGCAAAGTATTTGAGTACTGCTAGCTTTTGCTGGACTAGCAGCACATTCTGGCAGATAAAGGCTATTATCAGTGGCGAAGGACAAGCCAAGACAAACTGACTCCAGTATCTGTTGCAGTGACTGACCAGATGATAGGTTTGTTTATCTCTGCTCTTTGTGTAGTACATGTCACAATGCACCGACTGGCACAGTCCACCACAGACCTTGCGACAGATGTGTTTATCTGCCAGGATGTCCAGTCTCACCCCGTGTAACTGGGAGTGGTCCACCACAGACCTGTGGCAGATATTGTTTTTAGTTCTGCCAGGATGCCCTGTTTCACCCTCCACGCCCTTGGAAGGGCGGGGATGCCAGTTGAGTCGCCGACGGCCCGACCCATGAGACAGGTAGTACCGGTTTTCATGGTTATCCGGTAGCAAGCAAGCCAATGCCTGACCTAACACAAAAAAGGGGATGTAAGTCTCAGTTAAAAGCTGCCAATTTCTGACAAAAAAAAAGTGGAATTTTATGGGTAAGAAGCTGCAACTTTAGCAGAAAGACAAAAGAAGGTGTAAATTTCCAACTGTTTACAACCTAAAACTCTGCAGATATAAGATTTGAGTAAAATGCTGCAAGTTGAAGCTTTTTTCTTAAACTGCAAATTCAAGAGTAAGAAAAGTTCTAAATTCATGAGGAAAAATCTGCAAAATTATGAATAATAAAAAGCTGCAAATTTTTAAGTAAGGAGCTGCACATTTCTGAGTAAAATGGCTCTACTATGCAGGAAAATCCTGCAAATTTATGAGAAAATCCCTCACATTTACAAAAGAATGTTTCTAATTTACATGGGAAAAGGATGTGATAAATTGGCGTGTGTTGGCCATTTTTTTTAAAAGGACAGCCGGAGGAGGAACTAAGCAGTGGTGTTCAGAGGTGTTAAATCCTGCAGATCTGCATTAATCAGCAGGGAAAAAGGAGAAGCAAAAAACTGTCTCGTAGTTCACATACTGTCATGTTTAATGCTGTTAGTTATGATGACATTTTCTTAGAGACTGTCCTTTTTTACATCAACAGTTTTACCTGACTATAGTAAAAAATGTCAACATTGACTATAGGGACAACAAAAGCTTTCCTCAGTGTGTCCTAATCCAAACTGAATTATAAGATTTATAAGATGCTTTATAAGATGGCAGCAGCGCGCACGGATGCAGCGGCCCCTCTTGGCATCAGCGAGTGTGAGAGTTTTGAGTGTTTTGATCTTCCCAGACGTACTTTCTGTAAAACTTGACCTTATTAAACATCAAGGTACTGCACGCTGCAAGAATCGCGGTGATCGGTTGTGACTTGGACATTCTACGCCAGCATGGAATTCTGGCGGAGTCCCCGCTGGAAGCTACCCGAGAGAGGAGGAGGCGTAAGCGGAGCGAACGCAAGCAAAAGCGTGGAAAAAGGGCTGGGATCCATGCTAGGCTAAAGGCTAACCCCTCCAGACCAGCGGTACCGTCGCTCATTCTCTCTAACGTCTGCTCCCTCGAAAACAAGCTGGATGAGGTGCGTCTGTTGAGAGAAACCCGGAGAGAGTGGAGAGACTGCTGTGTGCTTGCGTTCACTGAGACATGGCTCCACAGCAAACATTCCTGACGAGGCCATTCAACTGGAAAGATATGGCGATGTTCCGTGCCGACAGGGAAACGGCGAGCTCCGGTAAGAGCCGGGGGGTGGTCTATGCATCTATGTTAACAAGAACTGGTGCGTCAATGCCACGTTAGTGTCTAAACACTGCTCTCCGTTGGCGGAGTTCCTTATTGTAAATTGTCGGCCATATTATTTGCCGAGGGAATTCAGCAACGTGTTTGTAGCTGGTGTTTACATAGCGCCAAGTGCTAATGCTAAAGCTAATGCTAAGAAGGCACTCGGGGAACTGCACAATGCGATTAGTGAAATCCAAACTTCACACCCGGACAGTTTTGTGGTGTTGCGGGGGATTTTAACCACACCAGCCTAAAGACTGTGCTCCCCAAGTTTAAACAATGTGTAGACTTTAAGACCAGAGGAGAGAATATGTTGGACTTAGTGTACACAAACACAGATGCATATAAGGCGATACCCCGCCCCCATCTCGGCCTTTCTGATCACAATATCCTGATGCTGCTGCCTGCCTACAAACCTTTATTTGAAGCGCAGCAGGCCAGCAGTGAAACAAATTAGATTTGGCCAAAGAGTGCAACCTCTTGCACTGAAAGACTGTTTTCTGCACACAGACTGTGGAGGTCTTCAAAATAGGCAGCCTCCCAGGAAGACAAGACAGATGTGGAGGAGTATGCTGATACGGTCACCAGCTACATCGCGAAGTGCACAGAGGATGTCACTACAGTGAAGACAATCACTATGCGGGGTAACCATAAGCCCTGGATGACTGCAGAGGTGCGCTCGCTGCTTACAGCCAGAGATGCCGCCTTCAGAGCGAAGGACAGGATCGTCCTCCGCTCAGCAGGGTCTGCGCTCTCAAAGGGAATTAAGGCGGCAAAAGCGCGCCTATGCGGAGAAAATCCAGGGACACCCCTGTGACTCTAGGACACCAAGCAGATGTGGCAGGGAGTTTGGACACTGACGGGCTATAAGTCTAGGCAGGGGGTCGATGATGACGATGCTTGGCTTCCAGACAGGCTTAACGACTTCTTTGCACGTTTTGAGGCATCAAACTCGACAATCAGAGGGAGGGCTGGCCCACCCCCACCATCAGTCGGACCAGCTTTTACCATCAACACAGCGGACACACAGAGGACCCTAACCAGAGTCAACCCACGCAAAGCTGCAGGTCCGGACAACATTCCGGGACGTGTACTCCGAGACTGCGCAAGCAAGTTGGCAGATGTCCTGACTGACGTTTATAACATCTCCCTGAGTCAGGCCATCGTTCCCAGATGCTTCAAGACCTCTATCATTGTACCGGTGGCAAAGAAACCAGTTGTGTCCTGTTTGAATGACTATCGTCCTGTTGCACTGACACCAATTGTGATGAAGTGTTTTGAACGGCTTGTCAAACCACACATTACAGCCTGCCTCCCTGCATCACACGACCCGTTCCAGTTTGCATATCGTTCAAACCGCTCCATGGAGGATGCTATAGTCACCACCCTACACTCTGCCATCACCCACCTGGACCAGAAAGACACCTACGCCAGACTCCTGTACATTGATTTCAGTTCAGCATTCAACACCATTATTCCCCAGAGACTGATGGAGAAATTACTCCTTCTCGGTCTGAACACCGCCACATGTCTCTGGACCCTGGATTTCCTGACTGAGAGACCTCAGTCTGTCCGGGTTGGAAACAACATCTCCAACTCTGTCACGCTGAACACCGGATCCCCTCAAGGCTGTGTACTCAGTCCACTGTTGTTTACACTTCTAACACATGACTGTGTATCCAGACACGAGGGGAACCAGATTATTAAGTTTGCAGACGACACCACGGTGGTGGGACTTATTCAGAGGGATGAGGAATCAATGTACAGGGGAAGAAGTGAGAGACGCTGGAGGGCTGGTGCAGGGAGAACAATCTGGTGCTCAACGTGGACAAAACGAAGGAGATGATTATCGACTTCCGGCGGTCACAGCCTGAGCACGTCCCCTTCAGCATCGGCGGCCGTTTAGTGGAGAGAGTGGAGAACATCAAGTTCCTCGGAGTGCAGATCTCGCAGGACCTGACCTGGAGCAAGAATTCCTTGGGGATCAGGAAGCGGGCTCAGCAGAGACTGCACTTCTTGAGGAAACTCAAACAGGCCTCTCTCCCCATCTGCATCCTCAGGACCTTCTACAGAGGTGTGGTGGAGAGTGTTCTGACATACTGCATTGCCACATGGTACTCCAGCTGCAGTATGTCAGACAAAAAAGCCCTGCAGAGGATAGTCAAGGGGGCTGAGAGGGTAATTGGAGTCTCCCTCCCCTCTGTCCAAGAACTTTTTCAGAACCGTTGTAGGAGCAGGGCACTGAACGTTGTCAAGGACCGTTCTCACCCTCTGCATAAACACTTTGAACTTCTTCCATCTGGCAAACGATTCCGGAGCATCAGAGGCAGAACCACCAGATTGATCAACAGCTTCCTTCCACAAGCTGTCAGGATGCTGAACAGTTGACCCGGAATCTCTCATACACACTACTGCACCTACGGACATTTTGTATATTATTTGTATATTATAGTTAGTTAGTTGTTTTTTTTTCCCCAAGTATGTCTCAGGGACGTGTGAATGGATGGGGGTGGGGGTGGGGAGGTGAAGCTATGTGTGAGTGTGTCTTAAATCATGCTGCTTCTATTTATATGGATGCCGAGAGAAACGCAATTTCATCTTGCCTGCACTACAGTTGTATGTACAGCAATATGACAATAAAGTTTGATTTGATTTGATTTAATTTCTCTATTGCTCTTACAGATCTGCCCCATGGACCCTGCATCTGGATTGTTTATTTTTTAAATAAATGTTATTTTTCCCCAAATAAATTCCTGTTTCACCTGTATTCACCTGTATGCCAGACATCTATTGTCGTCTCAGCATAAGGGGTAAAACAGCATTAGGCTCATTTACAGCCCCTCTGTGCTTATCATATTGTCTCTTGAAGGCATTCACAGATTCTGCTTCGATGACATCACTAGGCAAATTATTCCATCCATCCACAATCCTTTGTGAAAAAAAAAATACTTTCTTCAGTCTAACTTTACTCTTTTCTTATAAATTTTTAGTCCATGACCTCTGGTATTCCTCTCCGGATCAATCATACTGAAGTACGTACACTACCGTTCAAAAGTTTGGGGTCACCTCAGACAATTTTGTGTTTTCCATGAAAAGTCACACTTTTATTTACCACCATGAGTTGTAAAATGAATAGAAAATATAGTCAAGACATTGACAAGGTTAGAAATAATGATTTGTATTTGAAATAATAATTTTTTCCTTCAAACTTTGCTTTCGTCAAAGAATCCTCCATTTGCAGCAATTACAGCATTGCAGACCTAACATGATTGCACAAGGGTTTTCTAATCATCCATTAGCCTTCTGACGCAATGAGCAAACACATTGTACCATTAGAACACTGGAGTGATAGTTGCTGGAAATGGGCCTCTATACACCTATGTAGATATTGCACCAAAAACCAGATATTTGCAGCTAGAATAGTCATTTACCACATTAGCAATGTATAGAGTCTATTTCTGATTAGTTTAAAGTTATCTTCATTGGAAAAAAAGTGCTTTTCTTTCAAAAATAAGGAAATTTCTAAGTGACCCCAAACTTTTGAACAGTAGTGTATCTCTGTCCAATTCCTCTTTTCCAGTAACTATCTTAAGTTTCTATCATATCACCACGGACTCGTCGTTCTAGTGTTGTGAGGTTTACATCCTTTAGTCCAGGGGTGTCCAATCATGATCCATGGAGGGCCAAGACCCTGCATGTTTTCTCTTCTACCCAATACCTTCAGCAGGTGTTTTCACTTATCAGCAATCAGTGGGAAAACGTATGACAACGAATGGAGATAGGCAAACTCAAAAATACAATAAACAGACTATAATGAACATAGATTGGAAAATAAATCATACTGAGAAACAATACAGGAAAAGAGATAACTCAAAAAATGGTAACACATTACAAAAATGAACAATGGCAGACAACATGAGGCTGGAGGAATCCCTCCGCACTCAGAACGTGACATCACTCCCAAATATGTTACCTTGTCTTTAACAGGAATGCCACTGATTTTTAATAAGTTGCAGTCTTTTAGCGGAAACAAAACTGATTTATTTAGATTTATTTTCAATCCTGAAACATTTGAGAATTCCTGAATGCAGTCAATTGTCTTGCTCACTTCAGCTTTATTTGATATAAAAATTGTAGTGTCATCTGCCAGTTGAGATAATTTGAATTCTTTGTCCAAGGCCTGCATCTCGCCCAAAGATGCTGAGATAGGCTCCAGCCCCCCCGCGACCCGAAAAGGATTAAGCGAAAGAAGATGGATGGATGGATGGATGGATGGATGGATGTCCAAGGCCTGAATACCCCAAAAATGTCCTTTTTTAATGTGTGTTGCCATAATTTGTGTAACAAGAAGGAACAGAAAGGGACTCAGTGGGCAATCTTGTCTAATTCCGCGGCCAATCTCAAATCTCTGTGTTGTACCGTGGGCCAACTTAACTGAGCTATTGCTACCCTTGTACAAGGCAGTGATGGCTTTCAGAAAATAGCTTCCAAATCCAAAGTGTTGAATGGTCTTAAACCTAAATCTGTGACTTATGGTATTGAATGCTTTATAAAAATCAACAAATAGGATAAAACTCTCATTCAAGATATAGTCATTATAATCAATCATATCTAATACCAACTGAATGTTATTACATATATTTCTCCCTGACATAAAACCAGATTGTTCCTCATATATTTAATCCCAATTTTAATCTTTTGGCGAAAACAAGTGCAAATATTTTGTCATCATTATTCAAAAGACTAATTGGTCTCCAATTTTCAATAATTAATCTATCTTTTTTTGGTTTTGGGATTAATTTTATTAAGCCTTGAAGAAGAGCAGGTGGTAATTCTTCTTTCTGTATAGCTTCTTCAAACATAACCTTAAAAAAGGGGGGATAATCAATCAATCAATCAAACTTTATTTGTATAGCACTTTTTAAACATTAAATGCTGCGCAAAGTGCTTTACATAGACAAAAACAGTAGACACATTTAGCTACTGTCATGGACGGGGTTGTTGTTCCAACCCCATTTCATGATCTGTGGCTGTAGTCTCCTGATTGTTGTTAACTATTTCCAGCTGGCAGGTTATTAGAGCCTCTGAGTCTGTGCTCCCTGCCAGTCTACAGCCACGCCTCCTCCTCTCAGGCATTCACCAGCTGTGCCATCACCTTTTGTGTTTCCACACATGCACACACAAACACACTCACACATTCATTCTTACTCACATGCTCCGACATTCACTCACGCACCTGTTCAGCCACACTCCTGCATCCACTTGACATCATTAGCTCACTGGGTATTTATGTTTGTCAGTTGGTGCACTCAGTGTGGCGGCGATAGTCAATAGTGACTAGTCAATAGTCATTAGTCTAAGCTTGAAGGCAACACTTTATCAGTCTACTTTACACTAGTCTTCGTTGATGTCCTGGAGCTGTTGGTTTCTTTTCCCTGTTGGACTATGCTGGGAGTTGTTTCCAGAGCCAGTTTGCTCCGACCCCACATGTAAGTCTTCCCTTATTATTAGCCCTTCCTATCCGCTGCCCAGTCCTGTCTGGGAACGCGTGGGGTTCCTCCTCCTGCCAGCTAAGCTCGGACATCCGTCACTTTGTGTGTCAGACTGTTTTTCCATTGGACATTTTGTGTGTTTTTTTTGTGCTCAGACTGCCAAGGAGCACTTGATTTCCTCACCGGCGGCTCCCGTTTCCGTGGCCAGAGGGGTGGCTCCTCCACGATCTTCAGGGGGGCCCACCATGGAGAAGGACGACGAACCCGCTAAAGCAGTAGGCAACATCCAAGTCCGGGCAAACAGGCAAGTTTATTTTCATTCTTCTCCTATTAATAATGAAATGTGTTGCCTGATTCCTGGTAGGGAGACTCAGGGAGAGCAGTCCCCTGAGTTCTCCCCACCTGCTGCTGCCATGAATGGCTCACCAGCCCTCTCTCTGCTCACTCCTGCTTCCTCCAAGGGTGCTCCGGAGCTGAACCGTCAGGACCAAGAGGAGCCAGAGGTCCGGGAGGATCCTTCCCCCACAGCAGCGGTGAGCCAGACCCCAGCCACCAGCGTGGGTCATGACTGCTGGGGCTCCTAAGACTGCCATGACCATCATGCCTGCTGCAGAGGCCGCCGTAGCAGAGTCAGCACTAGAGCTGAACCTCCAGGAGGCCAAGCCTATGGGAACATTGCCCGGATCGTCGGAGACCTGGATGGTGGTGGAGCTTGAGCTGAGGCAAGTGCTCTCTTTTGTTTTTCTCCTTTTCATGCTAGAGCATTTTTGCCTAACTCTAGGTGAGGAGAGCCAGCTACAGCCACACACTGCACCTGACCTTGCCTCGACGGGCTCCACTGCTGCCAACGACCCTGACCCTTCTTCCTCTCTATCTGAGTCCTCTTCTAGGGTCGAAGGGGAGAGATCTGCATCACTGGACAAGTCCGAGGATC
This sequence comes from Pholidichthys leucotaenia, assembly GCA_020510985.1. Lineage (NCBI taxonomy): Eukaryota > Metazoa > Chordata > Actinopteri > Cichliformes > Pholidichthyidae > Pholidichthys > Pholidichthys leucotaenia. The sequence continues at coordinate 355,521,034 of CM035843.1, read as the reverse complement.
CAGACTTGCCACTGGAGGTCATTGTGGCTGCTGCCGCCCCCGCTGAGGTCTCCATGGGTCCAGCTCCCCATCTACCAGAGGCCGTGGTTTGGGTTCCGCCTCAGTCCAGGTCTCCGTGGGTGCCCATGGTTGATCGCATCCTGGGTCTGGTGCTCATGCGGGCCAGCTGGCCCACAGTCAAGGTGGTATTAGGGTCAGCGGTGGCCCAGCTGGGTCCCACTGCGGGTGCAATAGGGGCCCAGCCGGGTTCCATTGTGGGTGCAACCATGGCCCGGTCGGGGTCCACCGCGGGTGCAGCAGGGGTCCAGCCGGATTCCACCGTGGTTGCAACCATGGCCCAGTCGGGGTCTTCGGGGGTGCAGTGCAGGCCCAGCCGTGGTTCACCGCAGGAGCAATGAGGTCCCAGGCCAGGGCCACTGCTGGTGCAACATTGTCCCAGGCCGGGACCACCGCAGGTGCAGCCATGGCCCAGCCTGGGTCCGCTGCGGGTGCAGCCGAGTTTCTGTCCCAAGCCGGGACCACCGAGGGTGCAGCCAACCAGCTTGGAGACACCGGGGTCTCCTCGTTCCATCCGGAGGCCTGCTGGGTGTTCCTCCTTCTTTTGCTGGGAACCTCCATGGTGCACCAGGTCCTGCCACCAGTTGCCGCTGGAGTCCCCCTTCCCTGGTCGACTCCCTGGTCCGGCCACCCACCTTTAAGCCTCCCAGTGGGTAGGCTGCCTCCTCGCTCACCCCTCCAGTCCTGGTGGCTCAATTTTGCGGGCCGGTCGCCCAAAGGACTGGGTCTCCCTGTGGGGGGGCTGCCTCCCGGCCCATCTCACCTGGCCTGGTGGCTGAAGAACTCCGGTCGGCCAACTGATAGACTGTGCCGTTGGTTTAGGTGGCCAATTTTCCCAGGCAGGCCACCCGACTCACCTTGCCTGGTGGTCCGGCTGGTGTTGGACTTTGGTAGGCCACCTGGCCTGGTTCACATGGCCGTTCGTGGGCCCTGGGACTTGGACTGGCCCCCTGAACTTGGGGACTCTTGGGTTTTGGGGAGGGTTTAGTCTTAGGTTGGGGTTGGGGGTTCTTTTTTTCCCTGTGTTGTATTGTTGTTTTATTTCTCATTGATTAATCCCTTCCTGACCTGTTTCCCCCACCTCTTGCCCTGGTTAGTTGTGATGGGTTCTGGGGGGTGGGGGGCAGGTTTTCTTTTGTGTTTTTGTAACAGGGTTACAAAAATAATTTTTTTGTAAGTTGTCTGTGTAAGTTCACCTTGCCAATTTTGTGTCTGGACTGTTTTTCCATTGGACATTTTGTGTGCTTTGTGTTTTCCCTTTTTTGTTAATAAATACGTTCACCTACATATTGGGCTCGCATCAATTCATTTGTTTGCCGCGCAGTTACGCAGTGGACATGACAGTTACATATTTTACATGATACATCCCCACCCCTTCAAACCCTCCCATAAACATACCCATAAACACAACACACACAGGCACATACATCACCCCCTACTTCTCTTAGACACATATAAAATAAAAGAGACATTGCTTGGCACCGAGGCACCACATGAAGGAGCAACCATCCTGTGGAGCCCCCCACACTGGGATACCACACAACCAGTAACCACAGAAGGCGCCACAAAGGCCGCCCCAACCAGGACAGGCTGGGGCCCGCAACACAGCTGCAGGCAGTTATATAAAGCCCCCACCCACCCAAGCTAGAGTGACCCACGAGACCAACACCCCTGCAGATGGGCCAGGCAGCATCCGGCATGAGGGGCCCCACTGAGGAAGCACTGGAGCTAAAACACATACAGTAAATACAAGATAAAATTAAGAACACACAGACCAAAGGGAACTAAAGACCCATACTTAGAAACTGAGCTAAGAACACATCAAAATAAGAAAATCTAAAAGTAAATGGAACTAAGAAGAATGTAAAACAATGGAACATAAACGACTACTTCAATAATAGTTAAACGGTTTGTTAAAAGCCAAAATTTAAAAAGGTACAAAAAAAACCCACCTAAGAACACATAAAAACAGGAACTAAAAACCCATATTAAAAATTGAACTAAACACACCAATAAGAAGATGAGAAAATCTAAGAACAAATGGCACCAAGAAGAACGTGAAACAATGGAACATTAATAGTTAAACAGGTTTATTAAAAGCCAAATTAAAAAGGTGGGTCTTGATTCTGTTCTTAAAAACATCTATTGACTCTGCAGCCCTGAGGCTCTCTGGCAAGCTGTTCCACAGACGAAGACCATAATAGTGAAACGATGCTTCACCAAAGGTCTTGGTCTTGACTTTGGGACCCATTAAAAGGCCAGTACCAGAGGACCTCAGGGTTCACGAGGGTTCGTAATATAAAAGCAGCTCAGATAGATAAGAAGGCCCAAGACCATTGAGGCATTTAAAAACTACTAAGAGAACCTTAAAATCGATAATAATCGACAATGTCTCAGCAAAGGATTTATAAAACTCATTCGTTAAGCCATCATGTCCAGGAGATTTGTTATCCTTAAGAGAACTGATGGCATCTTGAATTTCAGTCATATTTATTTCCTGATCACAGACGGACTTATAGCTGTCATTTATACTGTTTGCGTAATTTCCCTGTTCACTAAGAAATGTGTCCATATTCTCTTCATTTTCTGAATTGGCCATATATAATTTTTTGTAAAAATTTGTCACATAATTTGAAATAATCTTTTTATCTTCACATGTTAAATTGTTTATCCTAAGTTTACTGATAGAAGACTGCTCAAAATTCCTGTTCTCTAGATTGAAAAAATATTTAGTAGATTTTTCACCTTGTTCTAGCCATTTCCTTCTAGATCTAATAAAGGCACCTTTGGCTTTTTCTTCTTATATTTTGTTAAGATCGGATTGTAAAGATGAATATTCTTTGGTTTCCTGTTCAGAAAAAGGTGGGTTTCTCAGATAAATTCATTATTTGAGTAATTATGTGATTTTCTTTCTCCCTTTTATCTTTTGCAAGCCTTTTCCCAGTTTTAATTGCCAGATTCCTAATATCATATTTCATTAGTTCCCAATATTTTCCAAAATTATTTAACAATTTTGCTTGTCTCCAGTGCTTATTTATGTATTTTTTTGGTTTCATCTCTAAATTCTTTGTTTTGTAGAAGTGTTTTATTTAACTTCCAATAGCCTTTATTTCTATTCTGTCCAACTGATTTTGTATCAGTCATAATTGTAACTGCTTTATGATGTGTAGTAAGTATTGTAGGCTCTGTTTTTGTGTCAAACACTTTATCTTACATTTCTGAAGAGCTCAAAAAAAGTCTATGTTGAGATTTGTGCTTATTACTCCATGTGTATAGGGTTTTATTCAGATGCTTACATCTCCATGTGTCAATGAGGTCCATCCTATCATAGATATGTCTAGTTCATTTATTGTTTTGTTTTTAGGGGGCCATCTATCAATGCTCTCATCAATTGCCATATTGAAATCTCCACCCTATACAGTTTTAGCGAAAGGAAATGAGAGTAGTAACTGGTTAATCTTTTTTTCTATTGTTAAAAATAAGTTTTGGCTTTGTTGTTTGTTATTGGCGGGACATACATTAACAATTACAAACTGGGACTGATCAATATCAACCAGCAACATAATCCATCTACCATTTTCATCTGTCATGCGTTTGATAACACTACCTCTAAATTTACCCTGTATAACAATTACCCCCTGCTGACCTGTTGTTGCCCAAGGAGAACCACATCTCTCGGCCCCATTGACTCCTCCAAAATGACACATCCATTTCTGAAGCATGATTTTCTTGAATGAAATAAAAATCAGCACCTTTGTTTTGGTAATACAAAAAACAGCTTTCCTTTTTAACTGGCCCCTGGCATTAACAGAAAGAACAGAAATTGACATTAATTCAGAACAACACAAAAACTTTTTTTTACTTTATTTCTTAGAACCCAAACTTAACCAATGACCAGATGAGAATACTGCACTTATCCACTATTGTCACTTTATGACATCCATAATAATATTTTTATCTTACCAAAATGGCATAAGGCACATTTGTAGTATATTTCATCATATTTTAATCTCCTTTCCATTGATGTAGGCTTTATTCCCCGTGTAGTAAGCCTTTTCTCCTCTCTTTCTTACCTCCTCCACGGCTGGCCTTAGATGGCTGCAGGCGGCTCTGTCTGCTGCTGTCAGATCCTCTCTGAAGTTGAGTTAGTTATCCCTCAGGTAGCCGCTCTTCTTGAATACCCTCCATAGTGTCTCCTTTGCCGTTCTGGACAGGAACCTGATGATGACTGGTCGTGCTGGATGGCTGGGACCTCCATCTTTAGGCTTTCTAACTCTGTGTACAACGTCTATTGCTGACACCACCATAGCAGCCTCCGTGTCTGGTACCACTGCATGGCCGATATCCTGGATTTGCGATTTGATGTTGTCATCATTTTTTTGTGGGACACCATAAAGCCGAAAGTTAAGTCGCCGGCTCTAACAGTCAGCTTCATTAATTTTATCTTCCAATTTGGTGACTTTTTTCTTCATGAGCATGCACTGTTTTTGAAGTGCAGTATTCATTTTTTTAGGTCAGCAACTTCTTTATAGCAAAACTCAAGTGATTTTTTTTTCAGACTATCAATTTGGATCGTGTTGTAATGAACAGCCTTATCAGTTTGGTCGGCTCTTTCATTAATCTTAGCAATTACAGTGTTTTGTAGTTCAGCCAAGGATGGTTCTTCACTCGGGCTCCACTAAGCTTAGTTTTACCTTTGGAGTCACCCTTAGCCTTCTTAGCTTGGTGCTTCACTGGAGTATTCAGAGAAGAGAGGCATTCTTTAGTATGTTCTGCCTGGCAAGCATAAGAGTAGATTTCCTTTAAGTTCCGTTTTTCCTTGGCCGTAACAGTTTCCATATCTTCCGGCCATGGGAGCTCAGTTTCTTCCAGATTTTCCATAGTTAGTGTTAGCAGCTTGTCAGTGTCAGTTAACTTATTAGCTTGGCTCCAACTTGTTAAATATACTTTTAGAGAGCAGAAATATAACCACAAAATACTTGGGGTTGTTTAAATTACCGCCTTACACCTTGTTCGTACTTTTTTGTGACAAAGAGAAGTTGTTCCTGTAGTTTGTGCAGCAAGTTTTGTTGCTCATTAAAACTCGACTGGTGTCTCCGCCATCTTGAACTGGACCTCCGGTCTGTCAACGCCAGGTGGCCTGTTTTACACCAGGTGACGTAAATTGCGCCACCTGGCGTAAGAATGCGTCACCTGGCGTAAAATACGTCACATGGTATAAAAAGATGGCCTGCAGCGTTTTTACGCCTGGTGGCGTAATCGAACAATGTTTTTATATTATACTAGTGCATACCCGTGCATGCCCGTGCTGCACGGTGGCGCAGTGGTTAGCACTGTGGCAGCACAGTTTACCCTCGGCCGGGGGGTCGCGGGGATCGTGAGATCGTGGGTTCGATCCCTGCCCCGACCAACAGTGATCTGTGTGGAGTTTGCATGTTCTCCCCGTGTTGCGTGGGTTTACTCCGGGATTTCTCCGGTTTCCTCCCACATACCAAAAACATGCAGGTTAGGGATACGGGGCGCTTGCGCACGCAGCGACCGGCAGCTGGTGGCTTGTCACCAGACTGCAAAACAAAACTACCTACGGGTACAAAATAAGTAATTAAAAAAAAAAATTAAAATTTAAAAAAAATGCCCGTGCATACCCATAGAAACCAAGTATTAGCATGTACTTCTGCATGCCTGTAGAAAGCAGGTGTAAGCAAGGGTGTAAGCAAACAAGTCAGCACTCGTTCAGTGATGCCTGCCTTTGACACTGGATGGTGTCATAGCGAGTCCCATGATCTTTAATGATGTCACAGTGAGTCCTATGATCGCGAGTGATGACTGGCTTGGATCTTTGCTGATGTCATAGTGACCTCATAGCAAGTAGCATAGTGATCTCCTAGCAAGTCCTATGATGTTTTAGCGAGTCCTATGATCATAACATCATGACATCGTGACAGACAGAGATTTCTTGAATTATATATAGAGTGATGATATTCCTTGTCTCCAGGGCATGGGTCCCAGCCCACATCTTGGCTTTAAGTTGGGATTTTCTGTATTTCACATTATTATTATTATTATTATTATTATTATTATTATCCTGGGTTGCTATTATTGTTATTATTATTATTATTCTGTCTTGCATATTTATTTCTTCATTGGTCTTCCTCTTAATTTAAGTTTATCAGCATTATTAATATTATTATCATCATTATCATTATCATTATCATTATTACCTTGGTCTTGTTTCTCCTCTGGTCCTCTGTGTGTAATTATCTGTGCAGCCCCGCCCATTCCGTTTTCTGTACCCATGCCTTGCCGTCTCTGTTTGACCCTGCTTGTTACTTCTTCTCCTGCTTGTTACTGTTCTGCGTTATGTTGATTACCTGTGGCTATATATATGTCTTTTATCGAGTCCTGTGGTCTATAGGATAGTGACCTCATAGCAAGTAGCATATTGATCTCCTCGCAAGTCCTATGATGTTTTAGCGAGTGCTATGATCGTGACATCATGACAGACAGAGATTTCTTGAATTCTATATAGAGTGATAGTCCTTGTCTCCAGGGCATGGGTCCCAGCCCACATCCTTGCTTTAAGTTGGGATTTTCTGTATTATGATGTCTGCTGATGTCATAGTGAGTCCTATGATCGTGAGTGATGCTTGAATTTGTCACATGGGAACATCATAGGATATTTGAATGAATGAATGAATCTTTATTTCGGATAGATTAAAAGTAAAGATTAAAAGAAAAGAACAGAATAATATAACAAAGGGGGGAAAATCTAACAAGGTCAAATTAAACAATAACTCATCTGATTATACAGTTAAGATAAGATAAGATAAGATAAGCCTTTATTAGTCCCACAACGGGGAAATTCCAGGATTGCAACAGCACAGGGATAGCAACACTCAGAGCAACAATCAGAAGGCAAGAAAAAAAACAAGCAAGCAAGAGCAGCTAATAAACATATGTACGTATTACTATAAAATATATATATATACACACACACACAGACACACAGTGCAGAGCATTGTAGCTGGATGGAATAAATATATGAATATATGAACACACAGTGCAGAGCATTGTAGCTAGATGGAATAAATATGTAAATATATAAACACCCACAGTACGGAGCATTGCAGCTAGGTGGAATAAATATGCAAGTATATAAACACACACAGTGCGGAGCAATGTAGCTAGATGGAATAATATGTAGATATATAAATATATAAACACCCACAGTACGGAGCATTGTAGCTAGATGGAATAAATATGCAAATATATAAACACACACAGTGCAGAGCATTGTTGCTAGATGGAATGAAACAGCATAACCGTCTACTTAGTTATCCTACATGGTATGATTATGTGCCCATACATATTCTCACCCTCCATAGCGACCGGTATGTTCCTAGTTGTATGCCGGAGAGGACCATTGTGTAAGTCTATTGCATCTTTTGCATTCAAAAAACTATTAGTTTGTTACGTCTTTTTGCTATCTCTGCGAGCAGCCCTGCTTAGGTTGTACAGTCTGACAGCCGTTGGTAGGAAGGACCTACGAAACCTCTCGGTTGTGCACCTGGGATGATGTAGTCTGCTGCTAAATGAGCTCCTCAGTGCATTCAGTATGTCCTGCATAGGGTGGAACTCGGACTCCAGCAGAGATGACAGTTTAGCCACCGTCCTTCTCTCTCCTATCTCCTCCATCGGATCAAGGCGCTGCCCCAGGACAGAGCTAGCTTTCTTAATCAGTTTGTTCAGTCTCTTCCTATCGGCTGCAGTAATGCCACTGCCCCAGCAGACCACTCCAAAAGTGATGGCTGATGCCACCACCGTGTCATAGAATGACTTCAGCAGCGCCCCTTGTACACCAAAAGACCTGAGTCTCCTCAGCAGGAACAGCCTGCGCTGTCCCTTCTTGTAGAGTGCATCAGTATTGTGTGACCAGTCTAGTTTATTGTTCAGATGAATACCCAGGTACTTATAGGATGTCACCATCTCGATGTCTGTTCCCTGTATATTTACTGGTACTGTGAGGGGCTGCCCATGCCTGCGGCAGTCCACCACCAGCTCCTTAGTTTTCCTCGCGTTGATCTGGAGGCAGTTCCGATGGCACCAGTCCACGAAGTCCTGGATAAGCCCTCTGTACTCAGCTTCATCTCCATTGGAGATGAGGCCAACGATCGCAGAGTCATCAGAGAACTTCTGTAGATGGCAGTGTGTTGTGTTGTGTGAGAAGTCCGCAGTATAAAGAGTGAACAGGAAGGGAGCCAGCACCGTTCCCTGGGGGGCCCCCGTGCTACTGATGATCGTGTCGGACACACAGTCCCGGGTTCTCACAAACTGAGGCCGGTTCGTGAGGTAGTCCAGGATCCATGATGACAGGTGCTGGTCCACCCCTGCGCGCAGCAGCTTGTCCTTCAGGATCATCGGTTGGATGGTGTTGAAAGCACTGGAGAAGTCAAAGAACATGATCCTCACCATATTCCCGGGCTTCTCCAGGTGGGACAGAGAACGGTGAAGGAGGAAGATCACCGCATCCTCCACCCCAATGCCATGCTGGTAGGCGAACTGGAGTGGATCCATCGCTGGTTCCACCAGGGGGCGGAGGTGAGCAAGGAGCAGTCTCTCCAGGGTCTTCATCAAGTGGGACGTCAAGGCCACCGGTCTGTAGCTGTTCAGGTCTTTGGGGTGGGAAGTTTTTGGTACAGGTACCACACAAGATGTTTTCCACAGCTGTGGTACCCTCCCCAGTTTCAGGCTCATGTTGAAGATATACGTCACAATCCCACACAGCTGGTCTGCACAGGACTTGAGGAGCTTTGCGCTGATGCCGTCCGGTCCCGGCGCCTTCCTCGCCTTGATCTTCCTCAGCTCCGTCCTCACCTGGGTCCTGGTCAGGGTCAGGATGGGGGGCTGTGTGTTGGGAGTGGGGGGGTGTTGGTAGAGTGGGGAGTGGGCAGCAGGACTTGATTTCTTTAGAGGCAGCAGTGGTTGTTGTGCAGTCAGGGGGGAGGGCGGTTGGTCAAATCTATTGAAAAACAGATTCAGGTTGTTCGCCCACTCCCTGCCCCCTGTGGCCTGGGGGGAGGTATTCTGGAGCCCCGAGATGGTTTTGAGGTTTCTCCAGACCCCGCTGATGTCGCTCTGTTGCAGCTTGTCCTCCATCTTCTTCCTGAAGCTGTCCTTGCCTTCTCTGATCTTTCTCCTCAGCTCCCTCTGTACGGACTTCAGCATCTCCCTGTTCCCCGACCTGAAGATCCTCTTCTTCTCTCTCAGAAGTGTTTTTATCTCAGGGTTGATCCAGGGTTTGTTGTTTGAGTGACGCCGTATGGTCTTGGTGGGAACGGATTTGTCCACACAGAAGCTGAGGTAGCCCGTGAAGGTGTGAATGAGGCCATCGATGTCCTCACCATGTGGATCGCAGAGCTGCTTCCAGGCGGTGGCTTCAAAACAGCCCTTTAGGGTGTCCATTGTCTCCTCAGACCATAACTCCACAGTGTGCATGGCCGGAGGTTGTCTGTGCACTAGGGGTTTGTACACCGGCCGGAGATGAACCAAGTTGTGATCCGATCTCCCGAGTGGGGGTAGTTGTGATGAGGTGTACGCCTCCTTAGTGTTTGCGTAGAATAAATCCAGTGTTTTATTGTCTCTAGTGTGGCATGTGACATACTGGGTGAACGTGGGTAGAATGGGAGACAGTGAAACATGGTTGAAATCGCCTGAGATGAGGAGAAGAGCATCTGGGTGTTCTGTCTGCAGCCTGCTGGTTACTGAATGGATGACGTCACGTGCTGTCCCAGCGTTCGCCGTCGGATTTGCATAAACAACAATGCAGATCACGTGTGAGTGTTCTCTCGGGAGATATGTAGGCCTCATGCTAACAGCTAGCAACTCAATGTCTTTGCTGCAGTGTCGTTGTTTAACAGTGATATGTCCCGGTCTGCACCAGTTGTTGTTAACATACATGATCACTCCACCGCCCCTAGTCTTGCCACTGTCTGGTGTTCGGTCAGCTCGTATCATGTGAAAACCCTCCAGCTCAATGTTAGCATCTGCTGCTAGTTCAGTTGAACATAAGTTATCGGAAATGGGTGATGGCTGAAGCCGCAGCTTATATTGCCCACCCATATTCCATCCAAGAATTCAAAAGAAAAACAAAACAGGAGCGATTACAATTCAGAACAAAACTAAGACAAAATATGACAAAAAAAAAAAAAAAAACACAAAAAACTAAGCAACAGCACAACACAGACTGAATACGATAATATGTGAAATCATAAGAATCATAAGAATATGATTCTTATGTGATTTTACATGTCATCTTGTATATACAGTATGTTTGGAGTATTTCTTCCTTTAGTTTTTGTTTAAATTGTCCAAGCGTTGTACATGATTTTAATTCAGGTCCAAAAGCATTCCACAGTCTGACTCCTTGCACTGAGACACAGTGTTGCTTGGTGGTAGTTCTCACTGAAGGTTTTTGAAATATACATGTTCCTCTGAAATTATATTGTTTCTCCCTTATTTGAAACAACTTTTGGATATTTGTGGGCAGTGATAGATTCTTCACTTTAAACATTATTACTGCAGTTTTAAAGTCAACCAGATCTTTCAACTTGAGAGCTTTTAATTTAAGAAAAAGTGGGTTTGTTGGTTCCCTGTAAGCAGCTTTGTTTATTATTCTAATAGCTTTCTTCTGAAGCATAAATATTGAATATATGTTTGTTTTATATGTATTTCCCCATACTTCAGTACAATATGTCATGTATGGGAGTATTAATGAATGATACAAAGTATATAGTGTGGGTTGATTCAGCAAATATTTCACTCTGTGTAGTATTGCGATTGATTTGGATATTTTACCTTTAACATAATTAATATGTGACTTCCAACACAGTTTATTATCAATTATTACTCCACGAAATTTAATTTCAGGTACCCTTTCAATCTCTACACCATTTACACTGAGTTTAGATACGGAGTTGTTGTGATGATTGTTAAAAATTATAAATTTTGTCTTACTTAAATTGAGCGTTAATTTTGTTTGAATCAAACCACAGTTTAAGCTTTCCTAATTCCTTTCCGAGTGTATCCAAAAGTTGTTCCAAATTGCTTCCACTGCATAATAAATTCGTGTCATCTGCAAACAATATTAAATCCATTTTTTTCCAAAACTTTACATATGTCATTTATATACATATTGAATAACAGTGGCCCCAAAACTGAACCCTGTGGGACTCCGCAAGTAACCTTCAGTAACTGTGAGTTTTTGCTACCAACACATACATACTGATATCTATTCTTTAAGTAACTACATAACCAGGACAGTGCTACCCCCCAATACCATAATTTTGTAGTTTCTTTAATAATAATTTATGATCCACTGTATCAAATGCTTTTTTAAGATCCAGGAATACCCCAACTCTTTATTTTCAATGGCAGTTGATATTTTTTCTATAAATTCCATAAGAGCAAATGCAGTTGTCCCCTTATGTCTGAACCCATATTGCTGCTCACACAATAAATTATTCTTCATTATAAAGTTGTCAGTTCTCTCACAGAATATTTTTTCAAGTATCTTGGAAAATTGCGGCAATAGTGAAATGGGTCTATAGTTTGAAAATTCCCCTCTGTCACCCGTCTTGTATATCGGAATTACTTTAGCTATTTTCATTGCACTGGGAAATATACCTGTTTGGAGAGACAGGTTACAGATATACGTCAGTGGCTTCACTAAGCATTCAATGACCGGCTGCACGGTGGCGCAGTAGTTTAGCACTGTGGCAGCACAGTTTTACCCTTGGCCGGGGGATTGCGGGGATCATGAGATCATGGGTTCGATCCCAGCCCCCGACCAACAGTGAGCTGTGTGGAGTTTGCATGTTCTCCCCGTGTTGCGTGGGTTTACTCCGGGATTTCTCCGGTTTCCTCCCGCATACCAAAAACACGTAGGTTTAGGGCGCTCGCGCACGCAGCGACCAGCAGCCGGTGGCTTGTCACCAGACTGCAAACCAAATCTACCTACAGGTACAAATAAGTAACAAAAAAAAAAAAAAAGATAGTTTTGACTAAAAGCATGTCAATACCATCGCAATCCGTAGATGTTTTACTTTTAAATGATTTAACAATTTCAATGACCTCTCTCTCGTCTGTGTTCTTTATGAAAATGGAGTCTTTTATAGCAATGTTTTTGCTTATTGTATCACCTGTAGGTGCCGTAATGGGTATTTCTCAAGCCAAATTAGGACCAATGTTAACAAAAAATGTATTAAATTCATTTGCAGGTGAGACTGCATTCACACTCTGAGTTGGGGTTTTTTTTTGTTTTCAGTTTTTTTTTTTTTTTTGAAAGATTGGTTGGGTAGCTTGTATTTCTGTTTTTATTTCCAAGAATGTTATAAAGTATTGTCCATGTATTTTTAATGTTATCTCTGTTTTTCTACAGTTCTTTACTATAATAGTCTTTTACTACATCTCATTATATACTGTATATTAACTTATTTTTGTATGTTTTATACAGCTACTCTGCTTCTTTTGTCCTTTTCTTTAGAAAAACTTCATATAATGATTTTTTCTTTCTACATACTTTTTGTAATCCTTTGGTTAACCATGGCTTGTTGACAAATTTTTGTTTCAGCTTTTTCATTACTAATGGACAATTTTTTTCATAAAGAGTGGTTACAGTGTTCATGAATGTGTCATAGGCTTCATTTACATCTGATACATAGACTTTTGTCCAGTCTTGTTTCAGCGGGTCTTCTTTAAAAGAGCTGACTGCATTTTGTGATTTGTATCTGAAAGATTTTAAAGTTTTTTCTGTATTGTCCCCCATGTGGCCATGGATAAGTGCAAAGACTGGCAAATGGTCACTTATGTCATTTATCAATAATCTACTTTCTATTTTCTTATCAATAATGTTAACAAACAGGTTGTCAATAAGTGTAGCAGTGTGAACTGTGAGTCGACTGGGATATGTTATTGTGGGCTATAGATTCATACTGTACATAGAATTCATGAACTCTGTAATTACATTTTGTTGAAATGGATTTAGTAAATCAATATTGAAGTCTCCACAAATTACAACCATTTTCTTACTAGTTATATTATTGTACAGCTCGACTAACTTATCTCTGAATGTCTCAATGCAAGTTCCCGGCATTCTATATATAAGATAAGATAAGATAAGATAAGCCTTTATTAGTCCCACAACGGGGAAATTCCAGGATTGCAACAGCACAGGGATAGCAACACTCAGAGCAACAATCAGAAGGCAAGAAAAAAAAAACAAAAAAAAACAAAAAAAAAAAAACAAGCAAGCAAGAGCAGCTAATATACATATGTATGTATTACTATAAAATATATATATATATACACACACACACAGACACACAGTGCAGAGCATTGTAGCTGGATGGAATAAATATATGAATATATGAACACACAGTGCAGAGCATTGTAGCTAGATGGAATAAATATGTAAATATATAAACACCCACAGTACGGAGCATTGCAGCTAGGTGGAATAAATATGCAAGTATATAAACACACACAGTGCGGAGCAATGTAGCTAGATGGAATAATATGTAGATATATAAATATATAAACACACCCAGTGCTGAGCATTGTAGCTAGATGGAATAAATATGTAAATATATAAACACACACAGTGCAGAGCATTGTTGCTAGATGGAATGAAACAGCATAACCGTCTACTTAGTTATCCTACATGGTATGATTATGTGCCCATACATATTCTCACCCTCCATAGCGACCGGTAAGTTCCTAGTTGTATGCCGGAGGGGACCATTGTGTAAGTCTATTGCATCTTTTGCATTCAAAAAACTATTAGTTTGTTACGTCTTTTTGCTATCTCTGCGAGCAGCCCTGCTTAGGTTGTACAGTCTGACAGCCGTTGGTAGGAAGGACCTACGAAACCTCTCGGTTGTGCACCTGGGATGATGTAGTCTGCTGCTAAATGAGCTCCTCAGTGCATTCAGTATGTCCTGCATAGGGTGGAACTCGGACTCCAGCAGAGATGACAGTTTAGCCACCGTCCTTCTCTCTCCTATCTCCTCCATCGGATCAAGGCGCTGCCCCAGGACAGAGCTAGCTTTCTTAATCAGTTTGTTCAGTCTCTTCCTATCGGCTGCAGTAATGCCACTGCCCCAGCAGACCACTCCAAAAGTGATGGCTGATGCCACCACCGTGTCATAGAATGACTTCAGCAGCGCCCCTTGTACACCAAAAGACCTGAGTCTCCTCAGCAGGAACAGCCTGCGCTGTCCCTTCTTGTAGAGTGCATCAGTATTGTGTGACCAGTCTAGTTTATTGTTCAGATGAATACCCAGGTACTTATAGGATGTCACCATCTCGATGTCTGTTCCCTGTATATTTACTGGTACTGTGAGGGGCTGCCCATGCCTGCGGCAGTCCACCACCAGCTCCTTAGTTTTCCTCGCGTTGATCTGGAGGCAGTTCCGATGGCACCAGTCCACGAAGTCCTGGATAAGCCCTCTGTACTCAGCTTCATCTCCATTGGAGATGAGGCCAACGATCGCAGAGTCATCAGAGAACTTCTGTAGATGGCAGTGTGTTGTGTTGTGTGAGAAGTCCGCAGTATAAAGAGTGAACAGGAAGGGAGCCAGCACCGTTCCCTGGGGGGCCCCCGTGCTACTGATGATCGTGTCGGACACACAGTCCCGGGTTCTCACAAACTGAGGCCGGTTCGTGAGGTAGTCCAGGATCCATGATGACAGGTGCTGGTCCACCCCTGCGCGCAGCAGCTTGTCCTTCAGGATCATCGGTTGGATGGTGTTGAAAGCACTGGAGAAGTCAAAGAACATGATCCTCACCATATTCCCGGGCTTCTCCAGGTGGGACAGAGAACGGTGAAGGAGGAAGATCACCGCATCCTCCACCCCAATGCCATGCTGGTAGGCGAACTGGAGTGGATCCATCGCTGGTTCCACCAGGGGGCGGAGGTGAGCAAGGAGCAGTCTCTCCAGGGTCTTCATCAAGTGGGACGTCAATATACAACTTATAATTAGATTTTTTGTTTTATCTTGGTCAATCTCAACAGTAACACATTCTAGAATCCCTGGTAGTGCAAAGGACATTCCATTTACAAGTTTATACCTATACAGGTCATCAATATACAGTGCAACACCACCACCCTTTTTTTGAGATCTATTAATATAAAACATCTGATATCCCTCTATTATCATCAGAGTAGCCTGCTCTTCATTGAGCCAAGTTTCAGAGACTGCGATAGCTGTAAATTTTCTATCTAGCTGTTTTAAATAGTCCTGAATCTGTGGAAAGTTTTTGTTAAGACTTCCGCTGTTGAAGTGTATTACTGATAGTTTATCATCTAATTGCACTTGACTTTTGAATTGCTTTTCAGAATAATATTCACAGTGATTATGAATATTGTTGAAGAAGTGGTTATCAGGATCAATATCATTCTCCATCTCTTGTGGTTTATGTTCAGCATAATGGCATATTTTCAGAGTCTGAATTTCCTCACTCTGTGTCAGATGACTTCCTCCAGCTGGGGATGATTGATGTCTACTAAAGTCAGCCATAAGTTTTTTTGTTTTGTTTTGTTTTTTAAAGTAAGCATTTGTCCTCAGTGTGATTTACTTCCTTACATATATTTATCCAGCTCCTCTACTTTTCTGATTACCAACATTTTGGACTTCTCTGGTGCTCCATTCAGTTTTATAAAGACTTTGCAGTTGAAAGTCCATATTGATTGGATTTTTTTCTGTTTTCGCAAGAAATGCGCCTTTTTGGCGATGTCTCCATTTCTCTTGGTCAGGTGCTCATTCAGATAAACTTCTGTCCCCTTCAGTTTCCTTCCCTGTTTCAGCAGATCCATTTTATACTTTCTGTTTGTAAGACGGATGATTATTGCCGATTTTTCACCCTTCCTTCTTTTAGGAAGAGGATAACAAGCCTCTATGTTGTTACTGTCTATCGCTATGCCTTTAGAATGGAGGAAGGTTGTCACCTGTTCTTCCACTGATCTGGCGTCCAGTTCATGAAGGTCTGTATCATCCATTCTTGCCACAGCCTGGGCATAGGAACTGGGCTGTGTTTCTAATCCTGAAACAATAATGTCATTCATTCGAGTGTACTGTTCCAGGTTCAGGTTCAGGTTCAGGTTACTTTATTTGTACCCGTAGGTAGATTTGTTTTGCAGTCTGGTGATATCCATATTTACAAGCCACAAATTACATTCAACATAGACACAAACACAGGCACACATGAAATTGACTATGAACATGATAAAAATACTCAAGGCTCCATCAATCAGGGTATAAAAAGACAAAGAGATGAGAGAAAAACCAGAGGTAAGAGAGAAGAGTCATATTAAAAGTTAAAAACTAGTCAAAGAGGTTAAAAACTCAAAGGTCTAAAACTCAATAAAATATTTAGAACCCAAGTAACATCCTACAAAAATAAGTAAATATAAAATGGAGTTAATAAATAAGTACCTAAATTATGTGCAATATATTGTTACAGCTTCAACTCTTTGACAGCAGCAGGAATAAAGCTGTTTTTGTAGTGCTGGGTTTTACTTTTTGGGACAGCAAACCTCCGTCTTGAGGGAAGAAGCTGAAAGTTGCAGTGCAAAGGGTGGGAGTTGTGGGGAGCGTAAAATAAAGAGACTGAATTATTTCTCAATTCAGGTTTAATGCAGATTTCACATCCCCAGCTTTCTCTCAAGACAAGAAGAGAGTGAGCTGCATAAAAACCCCCACCTTTATACATGTAACATCAGAGGCAGAATCACACAATGTCGTCAAAATCCCCCATTGACAATAATTCTCCCCCCGAGTCCTTTCGTCGCCCGTCTGACTCCAGGAGGTCAGGAAGTCCTTTCAGAGTCTTATCACGGCACCTCCGTCCTCCTGCCATTATCCCTAGGCGGTCCAGACGTATTGTTCCATCCAAGACGTGAGGTCAATCAACACATGCAGTCCTAAGCATCTTCCTTGTGCTTATACATATGTAGTCAAAAATATGTGAGCCACATAACCCCCCCCCCAAACGTCGAAAAATGGACAATACAGCATAGTTCACACAACCTGATAAAATCAACAGCATAGTCTACACAACATGATAAAATTACACATCAGTCTGTACGCCGTCTGGGCTTCAAACGTCTTCCAAACTTGCTGTAAGCAGGCTTCGCAGCCTTTGTGGCGCCGTCCTGCAGTGAATCTGCTAACTGAGGAAGAGAATGGTTATTTGATCCCTGCGGGGGCTCCAGGACATGCTCCCTGGGGGGTCTGCCAAGTCGAGGGGCCCTCGCCACCCGTACAGACTCGTCGTTCATCACAAAAGCAGGCTTTAGTCTGTCAATGCTAACTGTCTCCTTTCTGTCTCCCAAATCTAGCACAAAATGTTTGTCACCTGTTTCCAGCACCCTAAATGGACCATCGTATGGTGGGCGGAGGCTTGCTCGCAGAGTCTTGTGCCTGACAAAAACAAACTCGGCATTTTTTAAAGCTTTGGGAACAAAAACACGCGGAAAAGTGTGATGAACGGGGCCCGGGAGCATGTCTGCTCCCGTGCCGATCAGTGGCCCCAGAGCCGGGGGGTGCCCCGGCGCTGGATGCTCCAGTAGGAACTCACCGGGCAGCCTGAGAGGCTACGCAAAAACCAACTCCGCTGGGGAGGCATTTAAGTCCTCCTTGGGCGCAGCACGCAACCCCAATAAAACCCATGGTAGTTTGTTTACCCAATCTGCATCCGTAAGCGACGCTCTGAGGGCTGCCTTCAAAGACCTATGAAAACGTTCGCATAAACCATTAGCATGGGGGTGGTAAGTGGTAGTGCGGTGAATTGTCGCCCCTAAGCTGCTGGCCATCGCTGACCAAAGCTCAGACACAAATTGAGGTCCTCTGTCGGACGTAATATCCGACGGAACCCCGAAACGCGCTACCCAGGCCGTCAAAAATGCGCGGGCCACCTCTGCAGCCGTGGTTGATGCCAGTGGGACCACTTCCGGCCAGCGTGTGGTTCGGTCCACCATTGTCAAAAGATGTGTGAACCCCTGCGACGACGGTAGGGGGCCCATGAGGTCAACATGCACATGGTCAAATCTCTTGGCCGGGATGTGGAACGGTTCTAAGGGGGCTTTTGTGTGCTTGTGAATTTTGGCCTGCTGGCAAGCCATGCAGGTTCTTGCCCACTCTTTCACGTGCTTGCGCAGGCTCGGCCAAACAAACTTCTCCGCT
The DNA here is from genome assembly GCA_020510985.1 of Pholidichthys leucotaenia. NCBI lineage: Eukaryota > Metazoa > Chordata > Actinopteri > Cichliformes > Pholidichthyidae > Pholidichthys > Pholidichthys leucotaenia. The sequence continues at coordinate 355,502,738 of CM035843.1, read as the reverse complement.
ACCATTTTCACAGAAGCGCGCACCCCCAGGTGTGCCAGGGAGTGAACCGAGTCAAAAACGTGGCGGCGCCATGCGGCCGGTACCACCGGGCGCGGCCGCCCGGTAGATACATCGCAGATTAGGGGGGGCATACCGGTTTGCAAACTCCTGCTCTCCAGCCTTAACCCTGTTGGTCCAGACTGGAGCGTGCACACGTCCGTATCTCTACTCTGCTCCGCTGCCATGGCTGCATAATCTATCCCCACGTGAACTGGGGCCGCGTGCGCTTCCGCGCTGCTATTTCGCCCTGCGGCTGCGGTAGTATAATCTATCCCCGCATGGACTGGTGCTGTTACCGCGCGGGAGAGGCAGTCTGCCACTACATTGAGTTTACCCGCTACGTGCTGAATATCAGTAGTAAATTCGGAAATTGCGGCCAACTGCCTCTGCTGCCGGCCCGACCAAGGTTCCGAAATTTTGGCCATCGCAAAAGTGAGCGGCTTGTGGTCGACAAATGCGGTGAAACGCCAACCTTCCAGCCAGAACTGGAAATGGCGAATGGCTAAGTGGAGCGCTAACAGCTCCCTGTCAAACGCGCTGTATTTCCGCCCGGCTTCGCGCAAGGATCTGCTGAAGAAGGCTAGCGGCTGCCAAACCCCGGCAACATGCTGTTCCACAACTGCCCCTATGGCCAAATCTGACGCGTCAGTGGTGAGCGCTATGCGGGCCGTTGGGTCTGGGTGAGCTAGCAGTGCAGCGTCTGCAAGGGCTTTTTTCACCTCCGCGAACACGCGCTCCCGTTCCAGGGACCAATCGATCGTATTGGAGGGTTTTTGTTTTTTAAGCGCTGCGTGGGGTAGGAAACGGTTATAAAAATTTACCATTCCTAAAAACTCCTGTAGTGCTTTGACCGTTTGTGGCCGGGGAAACTCCGCCACTGCGCGCACCTTGTCTGGTAGTGGAACTGCCCCTTCTGGGGAAACGCGGTGCCCCAAAAAATCGATCTGTGCCACGCCGAACCGGCACTTGGCTGGATTAATTATTAACCCGTGCTCTCCCAACCTCCGAAAAACTTCTGGGAGGTGTTTTTCGTGTTCCTTCTCAGAAGTGCTGGCGAATAAAATGTCGTCGAGGTAGACGAACACAAAGGGGAGATCGTGTAACACAGCATTCATCATGCGTTGGAAGGTTTGCGCAGCGCCTTTGAGGCCAAACGGCATGCGTAAAAATTCAAAAAGTCCAAACGGGGTTATTACCGCTGTTTTGGGAATGTCCTCGGCTCGGACTGGGACCTGATGATAGCCGCGGACCAGGTCTATTTTAGAAAAATGCGCGCACCTGCTAGATGCACCGAAAAATCCTGGATGTGTGGGATTGGGTAGCGGTCATGCGCTGTGGCATTGTTTAACCTGCGGTAATCACCACAAGGTCTCCATGAGCCGTCAGCTTTAGGGACCATATGCAGTGGGGAGGCCCATTGGCTCTTTGAACGGCGAATAATGCCCAGCCTTTCCAGGTTGGCGAACTCCTCGCGCGCTATGGAGAGTTTAGCTGCATCCAAACGCCGAGCTTTCGCGAAGACGGGCGGGCCAGCTGTGGTGATAAAGTGCTCCACCCCGTGTTTCGCAACTGTTGCCAAAAATGTGGGAACTGTGAGCGCTGGAAACTGGGTGAGGAGTGTGTGAAACTTACCGCCTGCTGTGGCGACGTTGGTCTGCACTGGTGGCGGGGACACTCGAGCTGCACAAGGGATGGAATAAAAAGAGAGTGCATTAACCAGCCGCCTAGTGGCAAGATCAACTAACAAACCATGTGAGCACAGAAAATCAGCACCTAACATGTTGAAACTCACCGCCGCTATAATAAAAGTCCATTCCTAAGAGCGGCCGTGCAAGGACAGAAGCAGAGTCCTTTCTCCGAAGGTCTTGATGCTCGAGCCGTTCGCCGCCATTGCCCCGTCACCACGGGGACCTGCCAGCCGGTCAGCATAGGTCGGGGTGATGAAACTCACTTGGGCTCCGGTGTCCACGAGGAAGTGCCGCCCGGAGCTCGCATCCGTGAGGTAGAGCAGCTTATTTCGTTCGCCGAGAGCCGAAGCTGCTAACAACTCCCGGTTCTGGTGTTTCCCGAGGACTTTAAGTGGCACGGCGGCACACATCTGTGCGCCTTCTCTGCGAAGTGCCGATGGTAAAAGCAGAGGCCATCTCCTCCGCTGCGTCGGGACCGCGCCGCTGCCATCGTTGGTGGGATTGGTTCCGCTGTCTCCGGCTCATCGCTGCTCCTGGTCGCCGCACCGAGGTCTGCCGCTGCCGCGGTGGCCGTCTGCTCACCGCAGGAGTCGAGGAGCCGCTGCGCCTCTCAGGCCAGCGCACGGAAGTCCCGCTGGGTCACACAACGCATGCTGGACAGGGTCCCTCTCATCTGCATCGGGAGGTTTCTCAGGAAGATGTGCTTGAATAGGAAATCGTCGTTGTCTGTGTCCCTCAGCTGCAGCATGTCTTCTATCAGGTCGACTGGCCTGCGTCCTCCCCGGTCGTGCAGAGCCAGGAGTCTTCTAGCCCTCTCCTCGGCTGAGGGCGTGAAACACTGGATGAGGGCAGCCTTCAGCTCGCTGTATTTGTCGTCAGCGGGCGGCTGCTGTACCAGGCTCCGCACGCATCGCACTGTGCGGTTGTCGAGCTTGGCGATGACGTGGTAGAATTTTGTGTCATCCGCCATTATTCCCCCGAGTGCGAACTGTGCTTCGGCTTGAAGGAACCACGAGTCTGGGTTGTCCTGCCAGAACTCTGGTAGCTTCATCGAGACGGCGCTCGCTCGGGCGGTCTCCGACGAGTCTGGTTCGGGGGAATCGCTTCTAGGCATTTCACGTTTTGGTCACCAATGTGGGGAGCGTGAAATAAAGAGACTGAATTATTTCTCAATTCAGGTTTAATGCAGATTTCACATCCCCAGCTTTCTCTCAAGACAAGAAGAGAGTGAGCTGCATAAAACCCCCCACCTTTATACATGTAACATCAGAGGCAGAATCACACAATGTCGTCAAAATCCCCCACTGACAATAATTCTCCCCCCGAGTCCTTTCGTCGTCCGTCTGACTCCAGGAGGTCAGGAAGTCCTTTCAGAGTCTTATCATGGCACCTCCGTCCTCCTGCCATTATCCCTAGGCGGTCCAGACGTATTGTTCCATCCAAGACGTGAGGTCAATCAACACATGCAGTCCTAAGCATCTTCCTTGTGCTTATACATATGTAGTCAAAAATATGTGAGCCACAGGAGTCATCATTTAAAATGGAGGTAGCCATCCTCTGTACTTGTCTGGTGTACAGGGATGTCAGGCTCAGCTGTGACTCACCAAGCAAACGACTGGACCATCTAACTACCTGATCCAAGGATTTCCTCTGTTTCAGTTTTATCTGACCAAACCACGACACTAAAGAAAAGGATAAAACATTGTCCACCCTATTTTCCAGAAAAACAATCTTTTTGTCTTTCTCCTCATTTTTCAGCCTCAAGACTTTGACCTCTTCCACCAAATCAATTATCTGTTTTTGTTGTTTTCCCACCACAGTTACCTCTTCTGAGAGAAAGTCAAGTGATTTTTTAAATTCCTCAACCTCATCATATGTTACATTCCTTTTGGGTGGCATTGTGTTGTTATTGGTGCCAACTGATTCAAATAGATTCACACGAGTCGTTATACATAGGAACATCATAGGCATTCCTCTGATCTTTGGCCGTGACATGCCCCACCCATCCCATTTTCTGTAACCATGCCCTGCCGTCTGTGTTTGCCCCTGCTTGTTACTTCTTCTCCTGCTTGTTCCTGTTCTGTGTTGACTAGTGCATACCTATGCATGCTTGTGCATACCCGTGCATGCCCATAGAAACCAAGTATAAGCAAGTATTTCTGCGTGCCTGTAGAAAGGTGTAAGCCAGTGTTTTTCAACCTTTTTTAAGCCACGGCACATTTTTTACATTGACAAAATCCTGGGGCACACCACCAACCAAAATGACACAAAATGACACTCTATAGCCTAACACAGTAAAAATAATAAAATATAGTTAGCAATACAGTTTCTAAATGTATTAATACTTACTCAGTGTGAACCCTGGGCCTGTTTAGATGAACACAAAGCTGATATCCTGGCAGGAATGGAAGAAAGACACACGGAGCTCTTCCTCAACAGCTCTCAGTCTCTCTCTGTTTTTAGTTTTTATCACAGTCAAGCTTGAAAAGCTCAGCTCACACAGATATGTCGTGGAAAATGGGAGCAATGTTGAAATAGCTTTGTTGGCCAGAATGGGGAACTCCTTGGCAGCAGTCAACCAAAAACTGTCCAAAGGAAGATCAGCAAAGTTTAGCTTTAAACCATGATCTTGTTTCAGTTCAGTGAGTTCCTCTTGCTCCTGTAAAGTCATGTCGTTTCCAACAACTGATGCTGAGCTGTATGGGTTCCTAACCCAGTCAAGGCATTGTGTGAAGTCTGAAGAGAAATAAAATAACTTCTCAAGAGTTTTCAAATGTGTGCCGATCACCTGGCACAGTGCAGCAGTGTTAACATCATGCTGTTTCTCGGTGAGCGCGATCTCAAGGTTGCCATGCTGCACATGTTGTTGCCAGAGCTGCACCTTTAAATTCACTCACTTAGCCTTTCCCCTTGTCAAAAACTTCTCCATCACTGTCACTGTGACCTGTCACGTGCAGCTCTAATTCTATTGTCTTTTTACAGACAATTAGCCGTCTGCTGTCATCCAGTGACATAAAAGAGTATTTGACACTGGCCACAGTTACATGGGCAAAATTTCTTCAATCTGATTACAATTCAGATCAGAATTTTACTGTTTACATGGATCCTGAAAAAGCTGATCTGATTAGGACATGCGTTTTCATGAGTCACAGGTTTGAACAGAATAAATCATTTTGACATGCGCAGGTCGACATTTCGACATTCAAAAAATAGTAGAAGAAGAAGCAACTTCCGGTGTTAGCGAGCCCCGCTTCGTGTCGAAATTGACCTGTATCGTGTTATTCAGACTGTACTTTTGCTTCTGCTAGTCTCCGTAATGAAGCTACAAGTACATACTTCTGCATATTATGAAAAGAGGGAGACAGCAGGACGATACAGACCAGTTTTGTTTTACTCCCACTATGTTTTCCGCTAGCTGCTGCTAAGGCAGAAATACGTCACGTTGACGTGCGGCTGGTGTACAGACATGCGCAGTAAACATATTTTCTGCCCTGTGTTCGGAATAAGTGTTTTCATGTGCACCATTCGGATTAACAATCGGCATAACCCAATGAGCGTGATTGGGTTAGAATATTCAGATTGCCATGTTTACATGAAGCATTTTTATTCTGATCAGGCTTATAATCCGGTTACTTGTGTCAATGTAAACATAGCCACTCACTCGAGTAATTAAGTTAAATTGGATAATTTCCCACGGCACACCTAACGATCTCTCATGGCACACTAGTGTGCCGCGGCACATAGGTTGAAAATCACTGGTGTAAGCAAGGGTGTAAGCAAGCACGTCAGCACTCACTGAGTGATGCCTGCCTTTGATCTTTGATGGCGTGTTAGTGAGTTGCTTGAACATAACAGTCTGTGTAGTTGGCCAATTATTTAAGACTTTCTAAGTGTAGAGTAGGTGGCGGTAATGCACCTGTAAGCTGGTTGCCAACCGCCAATCAAATCTAAAAGAAGAAGAAGTCTTAATGAGTCCTATTATCTTTGATGATGTCATACTGAGTGCGTGAGTGAGTCATGCCTGCGTTTGATCTTTGAAGATGTCTTATGTCCTATGATATTTGATGATGGCATAGCGATGATGTACTGCTTCGAATGGGTGTAAGATTTCCAGATTTACACACAAACTGAGAGATTTCTTGAATTTATCGAGTGATATTTTTTAAGATTTCCAGATTTACTTCTTCGAATGGGTGTGGTTTAAAGTGCTGTTGCGGCGGCATGAAATAAAGCAGCGTGGTGAAGGTTTTAAGCAGGTTTATTAAATCACACTGCCGTCACAGAACTCCGCTCCAGCCCAAGTGTGAGCAGACCGGAGCGGGGTCCTCAGGCTCTCGTGAGGGGACACAGAGTGTGTGTGTCCAGCAGCAGCAGCAGTTGAAGGAGAGGATGAGTTACAGAGTCGTGCAGCATATATACCCAGTTACAACAATACATGAAAGAGCATTCACAGCAGTTGGTATGGGCATGTCTCTAGGTCACAGTAAGGACAGGACGCATGAACACAATGCATGAATGGCACATTAACATCACAATGCATGAATGGCACATTACATCACAGCAGTGCAGCGGAAAAAACCAGGAGTAGCAAGCTGACTGTCCTTAGCCTGTTGTGGGGGTTTTCCCAAACCTGCCACACTGCTCCCCCCCAGAGGGCTCGGCAGGGGGCTGAGACCTTGATAGTGCAGCTTGGCAGCGAGCAGGAAAAGCTCTGTGCTGGCGAAGGTGGAGGGGGGTGGGGGGTAGTAAATGCCGGCCGGGGACGGCGAAATCGTCCAGGCCGCGCAAAAATTGCTTGTTGTTCCGCGACCTCGAGGGGCAGTCCCGTTGCACGTGCGGAGATCACAAGAAGAAAAATTTGTCTCTGACTCCTCTCGTGGCCATGAAGAAAAACAGGAGCGGCGAGGCTGCGTAGCGGCTGTAAAATAAAAAATAGAAGCAGAGGGACTTGGCGTGTTGACTTTAGGTGCGGGCGCAGCCCTAAAGCCCTCGGGAAAAGCTGACGGCTGAATTCCCTTATGTGCCGTGGCTGAGACCATTAGAAAATCCTGTGGGCGAGCTGCGTGCGTGCTTCAGGTGTGCGAGCAGCCCTGAAGGTTCTGTGTGCAACGGCGAAGGATGCTGGTGGTCTGTGGAGCCGTATTTGTCCTGTGCGTGGTGTGCCATCCTCGTAACTCCCCGGTGCGTGTGCCAGGGTTCCGTGCGTGGGTGGGCCGCTGGAGGGGCGAGTCAGGGTCCAGAATCTTGGTGGAGATCAGCGCAATCGGCGCCAATAATATCCAAGTTGAGCTGTGGCTGCAGATTGGCCATGGTGCGTTGGAGCGGTGAGAGTGAATAGACGATCTTTGTCCCTCGGACTCATGCAGATGCGTTGGAGCGGTGAGAGGAAGGAGACGATCTTTGTCCCTCGGGCTCGTGCAGATGCGTTGGAGCGGTGAGAGGGAGGAGACGATCTTTGTCCCTCGGGCTCGTGCAGATGCGTTGGAGCGGTGAGAGGGAAGAGACGATCTTTGTCACCGCTCGGCCATGGTGCGTTCAGGTCCACGCACTGCGTTCTCCGCTGGCCCTGGAGGTCGCCGTCGTGGAGAGGGGACGAGGTGCATGCGCTCTCGTGTGGAGGAGCTGCGAGCGCGGCCGGTCCAGCGTGGATGAGCAGATCTCAGACGTGCAGATCTCATCATGAAGAACGGGTCACCAGTGTAGCTGTCCAGACCAGAAGGTTGCTTTGCACAAAACGTGTGCATGTTCGGGGTCACCAGTGCAGCGGCATGAAATAAAGCAGCATTGTGAAGGTTTTAAGCGGGTTTATTAAATCACACCGCCGTCACAGAACTCCGCTCCAGCCCAAGTGTGAGCAGACCGGAGCGGGGTCCTCAGGCTCTCGTGAGGGGACACAGAGTGTGTGTGTCCAGCAGCAGCAGCAGTTGAAGGAGAGGATGAGTTACAGAGTCGTGCAGCATATATACCCAGTTACAACAATACATGAAAGAGCATTCACAGCAGTTGGTATGGGCATGTCTCTAGGTCACAGTAAGGACAGGACGTATGAACACAATGCATGAATGGCACATTAACATCACAATGCATGAATGGCACATTACATCACAGCAGTGCAGTGGACAAAAACAGGAGTAGCGAGCTGACTGTCCTTAGCCTGTTGTGGGGGTTTTCCCAAACCCGCCACACTGTGTCCTATTGTGTATATGATGGCATGGTCCTTTTGTCTATATGACGGCATCACGAGTCCAGATGTTCACTGTTTATGACATCATAAAGACATCAAGGACAGCATCATATCATACACTGTCAGGCAGGCATCAAGACACAAACTGCCAGAGATTTCTTGAACCAGCTCATCCAGGCACCAGTTAGAGTGATGATATAGAGTGAAGTACGTAGCAGTAATGCACCTGTAAGCTGGTTGCCAACCGCCAATCAAATCTATAAGATAAGATAAGCCTTTATTAGTCCCACAATGGGGAAATTACAGGATTGCAACAGCACAGGGACAGCAACACTCAGAGCAATAATTTAGAAGATAAGAAAATAAGAGCAGTTCTGAATATACATATGTACGCCTAAATATATAAATATATATACACAGTGCAGAGCATTGTAGCTAGATGCAATGAACAGCATAACCATCTACTTAGTTATCCTACATACTATGAATATGTACCCATACATATTGTCACCCTCTGTAGCGACTGATATTGTCCTAGTTGTATACTGGAGGGGACCATTTGTGTAAGTCTGTTGCGTCTTTTGCATTCAATACTATTAGGTCATCACGTTTTTTGCTATCTCTGCGAGCAGCCCTGCTTAGGTTATAAAGTCTGACAGCCGTAGGTAGGAAGGACCTGTGAAACCTCTCGGTCGCGCACCTAGGATGATGTAGTCTACTGCTAAATGAGCTCCTCAGTGCGTTCAGTATGTCCTGCACAGGGTGGGACTCGGACTCCAGCAGAGATGACAGTTTAGCCACCATCCTTCTCTCTCCTATCTCCTCCACTGGGTCAAGGCGTTGCCCCAGGACAGAGCTAGCTTTCTTGATCAGTGTGTTCAGTCTCTTCCTATCGGCTGCTGTAATGCCACTGCCCCAGCAGACCACTCCAGAAGTGATGGCTGATGCCATCACCGTGTCATAGAATGTCTTCAGAAGCACCCCTTGTACACCAAAAGACCTGAGCCTCCTCAGTAGGAACAGCCTGCACTGTCCCTTCTTGTAGAGTGCGTCGGTATTGTGTGACCAGTCTAGTTTATTGTTCAGATGAACTCCCGGGTACTTGTAGGATGTCACCATCTCAATGTCTGTTCCATGGATGTTTACTGGTGCTGTGAGGGGTTGTCTTTGGGCCTGCGGCAGTCCACCATCAGCTCCTTAGTTTTCCTTGCGTTGATCTGGAGGCAGCTCCGATGGCACCAGTCCACGAAGTCCTGGATAAGTCCTTTGTACTCAGCTTCATCTCCGTTGGAGATGAGGCCGACAATCGCAGAGTCGTCAGAGAACTTCTGTAGATAGCAGTGTGTTGTGTTGTGTGAGAAGTCCGCAGTATAAAGGGTGAACAGGAAGGGAGCCAAAACCGTTCCCTGGGGGGCCCCCGTGCTGCCGATGATTGTGTCGGACACACAATCTCAGGTTCTCACAAACTGTGGCCGGTTAGTGAGGTAGTCCAGGATCCATGATGACAGGTGCTGGTCCACCCCTGCACACAGCAGCTTGACCCTCAGGATCATTGGTTGGATGGTGTTGAAAGCACTGGAGAAGTCAAAGAACATGATCCTCACCACGTTCCCAGGCTTCTCCAGGTGGTACAGGGGACGGTGAAGGAGGAAGATCCCTGCATCCTCCACCCTGATGCCATGCTGGTAGGCGAACTGGAGTGGATCCATTGCTGGTCCCACCAGGGGGCAGAGGTGAGCAAGGAGCAGTCTCTCCAGGGTCTTCATCATGTGAGACGTCAGGGCCACTGGTCTGTAGCTGTTCAGGTCTCTGGGGTGGGAAGTCTTTGGTACGGGTACCACACAAGATGTTTTCCACAACTATGGTACCCTCCCCAGCTTCAGGCTCAGGTTGAAGATGTGCTCCACAATCCCGCACAGCTGGTCTGCACAGGACTTGAGGAGTTTTGCGCTGATGCCGTCCGGTCCCGAGGCCTTCCTCGCCTTGATCTTCCTCAGCTACGTCCTCACCTGGGTCTTAGTGAGGATCAGGTTGGGGGACTGTGTGCTGGGAGTGGTGGGGGGTGTTGGTGGAGTGGGGTGTGGACAGCAGGTCTCGATGACTTTAGAGGCGGCAGTGGTTGGTGTGCAGGTGGGGGGGAGGGTGATTGGTCACACCTATTAAAATACAGGTTCAGATTGTTCGCCCACTCCCTGCCCCCGTGGCCTGGGAGGAGGTGTTCTGGAGCCCAGAGATGGTTTTAAGGTTTCTCCAGAGCCCACCGATGTCGCTTCATTGCAGCTTGTCCTCCATCTTCTTCCTGAAGCTGTCCTTGCCTTCTCTGATTTTCCTCCTCAGCTCCCTCTGCACGGACTTCAGCATCTCCCTGTTCCCCGACCTGAAGATGCTCTTCTTCTCTCTCAGAAGTGTTTTTATCTCAGGGTTGATCCAGGGTTTGTTGTTCGAGCAACACCGTATGGTCTTGGTGGGTACGGTGTTGTCCACACAGAAGCTGATGTAGTCTGTGATGGTGTGAGTGAGGCCGTCAATGTCCTCGCCATGTGGATCGCAGAGCTGCTCCCAGGCAGTGATTTCAAAACAGTCCTTTAAAGCGTCCATTGCCTCCTCAGACCATATCTTCACCGTGCGCATGACCGGAGGTTGTCTGTGTCCTAGCGGTTTGTACACTGGCAGGAGATGAACCAAGTTGTGATCCGATCTCCCGAGTGGGGGGAGTGGTGATGAGGTGTACGCCTCCTTAGTGTTTGCATAGAATAAGTCCAGTGTTTTATTGTCTCTAGTGTGGCATGTGACATACTGGGTGAATGTGGGCAGAATGGGGGACAGTGAAATATGGTTGAAATCACCAGAGATGAGGAGAAGAGCATCTGGGTGTTCTGTCAGCAGCCTACCAGTTACTGAGTGAATGGCGTCATGCGCTGTCCCAGCATTCGCTGTCGGATTTACACAAATAACAATGCAGATCACATGTGAGTATTCCCTCGGGAGATAGGTAGGCCGCATGCTAAGAGCTAGCAACTCAATGTCTTTGCTGCAGTGTTGTTCTTTAACCGTGATATGTCCTGGTCTGCACCAGCTGTTATTGACATACATTATCACTCCTCCGCCCCTTGCCTTCCCACTGTCTGGTGTCCAGTCTGCCCGTATTGCATGGAAACCCTCCAGTTCGATGTTAGCATCTGTTGCTAGTTCTGTTAGCCACGTCTCAGTAAACAACATCATGCTAATCTCTCTGAAGACGCTCTGGTAACGGGCCATAGCCGCTAGCTCATCTGTCTTATTGGGTAGCGATCGTACATTCCCCATAATAACGGATGGAAGGACGGGTCTGTACCTTATATTTCTTGCCCGTCGTCTTGCTCCAGCACGACATCCACGTCACTTCTGTCTTATTTCTACCAGTATGTCGAATTCTTGCGTTAGCATCGTGGGCTGATTAAGCGCTAACAGATGGTCTCTATCGTACTGCCTCCTAAAGGCAGTGGCACCGTCTGCTGGTTCAGGAGACATTTGGGCGATCTGTGTGTCCGTGATGGATAAGGTGTCATCGGATCAGAAAGTTTAGCAAGAGAAGCCAGATAGTAAATAGAAATTGGAAGAAATTGATCCGCAGTTGCAAAAAGGCAGCCTACTTGTGTGGCGCCGGAAGCATCTGAAAGAAGGAGAAGAAGAAGATTTCCAGATTTACTGTTTTGAATGGGTGTGGTTTAAAGTGCTGTGTCCTATTGTGTATATGACGGCATGGTCCTTTTGTCTATACTAGTGCATACCCGTGCATACCCATCCATGCCCGTAGAAACCAAGTATAAGCAAATATTTCTGCATGCCCCTTGCTGAAGGGTCTCCTCCTGTCTCAGATGGCTGTGGTGTTCACAGTCATGCCTGCGGTACTGCTGGAACCTGAGGTGTTTCATGTTCACTGCATCTTTTCTGATGTGCAGCAGTTCTCCTCATTCTATTGCTCTCCATCAGGTGGGTCTTCTTCTTCGTTCAGACCACTGGTTGAGGGATAGGTGCGTCGTAATTCCAGTTCATGGGCAGGATCATGAAAATAGATCTGAGCAAAAAGTAGCTTTCGACCCTGTTGAGGAAGGCCCGTGCATGCCCGTAGAAATCAAGAAACTGGAGCACCCGGAGAAAACCAGCACTTTCCTTGGCATTTTACACATTTGTAGTGTAGACTGGCATTCTTCAAGGTTACACATTTTTACTGTGTCAGCACCTCTTTAAAAACAACATTGCTGAGAAAGCGATGCTTTTGCTTAGTTTCTTCATCTTGAGTAACAATACGAAGACGATCTGGCAACTCTGCTCGCGGCAACGTAGAATTGGCCATGGCTACAGAAATCTGTTGTGCAGAAAACACGAATGTGCTGTAAAGAATGGCCCTGTGACTTATTTACCTTGCCAATTTTGAGCCATATGACATCATAAAGACACATTAGTCTAGGCATCACGAGTGATGGTCTATATATCATAAAGACACATTTGTCTATGTGCTGTCATATAGACATCAAATCTTTATGACGGCATTGCGAATATCTTTATGATGGCACTGCAAGTCCTATGATGCCTGAGTTGGTCTATATGACATCATAAAGACACATTTATGTCTATGTTCCGTCATATAGACATCATATCTTTATGACGGCATTGGGAATATCTTTATGACTGCATTGCAAGTCCTATGATGCCTGAGTTGGTCTATATGACATCATAAAGACACATTTGTCTATGTGCCGTCATATAGACATCATATCTTTATGACGGCATCATGAATATCTTTATGACGGCATTGCAAGTCCTATGATGCCTGAGTTAGTCTATATGACATCATAAAGACACATTTGTCTATGTGCCATCATATAGACATCATATCTTTATGACGGCATCGCGAGTCCGGTCTATATGACATCATAAAGACACATTTGTCTATGTGCCATCATATAGACATCATATCTTTATGACGGCATCGTGACTATCTTTATGATGGCATTGCGAGTCCTATGATGCCTGAGTTGGTCTATATGACATCATAAAGACACATTTGTCCATGTGTCGTCATATACAGCAGACGTCACTTATTTATGACAGCATCGCGAGTCCTATGATGCCTGAGTTCATAGGACGTCCTATGATGATTAGGCAGCGATCATAGGCCGTCCTATGATGTCCTCTTATGATGTCCTCTAAACGTGACAGATACACAGAGATTTCTTGCTTTAATAGAGTGATGACGGCATTGCGAGTCCTGATGTTTGGTGAGAGTTATAGACAGCAAAGGGAGCATAAAGTCAGAGAAAATGCAAACTTAAGAAAGGAAGTGAAAGAAGATATGACTGCGTTAGACCTCGAGCTCACAGTGTCAGTGCTTAAGAGAGCTTTGCAAGACAGTGGATACACAACTCCAGGATATGATCAGTTAAGCTATGCTATGTTCCGGCAGTTGCCTATGCAATCAATGCAACTGGTGCTGAAATTGTTTAACAGAATATGGAAGGAGAAGGTTATCCCAACTGGGTGGAAAAGGGCTGTAATATTACCATTTAATAAGCCAGGGAAAGATCCAGCTCATCCAGGCAACTACAGGCCAATAGCATTAATGTCACACTTAGGGAAATGGATGGAGAAGGTGTTAGTTTAGAGACTCTCATATGTATTAGAGCAAAAGCAATTAATAAATGACTATCAGAATGGTTTTAGAAGAGGAAGATCCACAGTGGATGCTCTAGTTAGGGTAAATAATGATATTGAAAAGACTCAAAATGAAAGAAGTAATGTTTATAGTTTATCTGGATGTTGAAAAGGCTTATGACTCACTGTGGAGGGACAGTCTTCTTATCAAAACTGGATAAAAGGGACATTGGTGGTAGGATGTATAAATGGATAATGGCTTTTTTAACACACAGGACAATTAGGGTTAAAGTAGGAGCAGAAATTTCTAATGACTTTGAAATAGAAAATGATGTTCCTCAGGGGAGTGTGATAAGCCCTGTTTTATTCAATATAATAATTATTGACATGTTTGAGGATCAAGAGGGATCCATCAAAATAGCACTATATGCAGATGATGGAGCCATATGGATGAGGGGAAGAAAAGAGAAATTGGTGTTCAAAAACATCAGGAAAGCAATGGAGAAAGTGGAAAAGTGGTCGTATGACTGGGGATTTAAATTTTCAACCAGTAAAATCTGCTATATGACTTTCACAAAAAACACAGTACTGGTACAGAACCATTAACATTATACAGTATAATCAACCAATAGAGAAAGTCAGTGAATTCAAATATCTAGGATTGTGGTTTGATAGTGCATACACATGGAGAGTTCATGTTGAAAATCTGGCGACAAAATGCAAAAAATGTCATTAATCTCATTAAACGCTGTAGCTGGACTCAAATGGGGTGCAGCGGCAAAGACAACTCTGGAAAAAATAGACAGAATGCAGCATAGAGTACTTCGCCTGTGCATTGGAGCCGTCAAAACAACACCATACAATGCAGTTTTAATAGAAGCAGGAGAAATGCCAATGGATTTGAGAAGAGATAAACTCGCATTATCATACTGGGTCAAGCTGAAAGGAAGTGAGGAAACGAATATTTCAAAAATAACACTACAAGGCTGCTGGGAATATTCTAACTTCCAGGGACATGGGTTTGGGTGGACAATTGAAAGAAAAGCCAGAACGTATGGACTACACACTATTGATATAGCTAACACCAGTCCAGGGAGTAATGTTCCCCCTTGGCTGTTTCCGAAAAGTAGACATTAGTCTGCTAATGAGGAAAAAGGATTGGCATATGAGTGAAGTTGGTGCTAAAACAAGCATTTACCTCAGGAACAATTACTATAACTACTTACAGCTCTATACTAACGGTTCAAAGAACAAAGAGGGCTCTGTTGGAGTTGGAGTATACATTCCAGAGTTTAAAGTGACCATCTCAAAAAGACTCTTCAACAATACAATCCATGTTTACAGCAGAGATTGTGGCAATAATTATTGCTTTGCAGTGGCTGGAGGACGTTAGACTGGACCGGGTGATGGTGTGCACGGACTCATTTGCGGCGCTAAAAACCATACAGACACTACAATCTACAAGGAAAGACTTGGTGATTGAGCTATATCACAGTTTATTTAGGGTACACAGGGGTGGTGGAGAAGTTCAGTTTTGTTGGGTTCCTGCACATGAAGGGTTGAAAGGGAATGACTGTGCAGACAAATTAGCAAAAAGTGCTCTTGGAAAAGAGATAACTATACCATTGTCTTTTGGAAAAGGTGAAGGGAAAGCAGTAATCAAGAACTGAGCTATGGCAAAAAAGATGGGATGAAGATCATAAAGGTAGATCATATTACAAAATACAAAAATCTATTGCAATAAAGAATTTCATAACAACCAAAAGGAGGGAAGACATCATTATGGCAAGACTCAGACTGGATCACATACATTTAAACGGCACTTTATTCACCATGGGGAAAAGCGAATGTGACAAATGTAGAGAATGTGGAGTAAAAGAAAATGTCGAGCACATCTTATTACACTGTCACAAATACGGAAATGAAAGACAGATAATGGAAAATGAAGTTCGAGAGGCCGGTAGGGAATGGGATTTAACTGGGATTCTAGGAACAGATGAGGATGGAGAGGCACTAAGAATCACGAGAAGGGCTCTTTTCTCTTTTTTAAATAATACAAGATTAAGTCATAGAATTTAGGGGTCGGGCTCAGATGGCATAATGTTACACTCTTGTACAGTAGGTGACGGTATGCACCTTTCAGTTGTTTGCTATCCGCCAGTAACCGAGAGAAGAAGAAGAAGAAGACACACAGACAGACAGACACACAAACTGACAGATTTCTTGAATTTATAGAGTGATAACGTATTCTACTAATTAAAGTTTACGTTATAACGTGATGATTTTTGACACATTTGGCTTTCCATAGTTGCGCTGATGAGCTGCGGAGCTGGGAGACAGACAGAGGAACAACACACAGGAAGGGAGGGGGAGCAGGATCACCAGATGATCACAAAAATACAGCTAAAAAAAGTACAAAACAGCACAAACAAAACAGTAGTTATACATAGAAGTACGTGGCAGTAATGCACCTGAGAAGCAGAAGAGTGATATAAAGTGAAGTATGTAGCGGTAATGCACCTGTAAGCTGGTTGCCAACTGCCAATCAAATCTAAAAGAAGAAGTAGTCATACATTAGAGACAATAAGAACAAATAAAATCAATGTCTCAAACTGGGTCAAAAGCCAGAGAATAAAAATGATTATAAAATTACTGTTTTTTTTAAATAAATTTGAAACAGAATGTTTTTACTTTTTTCCTCATACAATTTAAACTTTTGACCATAATTTTGCAGAGCCAGAACAGAACAATATTTTTAACTTTGAATTCAAAGAAATATAATTATTAAAATTATATCACACTATAAATTCAAGAAATCTGGACTTCCGGTCTGGACGCCATGGCGACTGCAGCTTAACACTGAAGTTCTCAGACCCAATCCAGGATAACACCTTGAAAATCAAACTTAACGGATTTTTGGAGGAGTGAAAATCAAAAGACAAAATCATCATGTCTAAAGGAAAACAGAAGAAACTGAAATTCTCCAGGCCAGGACACGTATCGGCCGGAGAATCCGAACTGGAAGATCTCCGTTCAGAAGACGAGGAACTGGTGATAGCTAACAAAAGGGTTAGCCTGAAATCACTATTTGAGGAGCTACGACGATTTCGCCGAGATGTTACGGCTGAATTTCGGGAATTCAGAGAAGAATTGAAAAGGACAAACAGCAGAGTGGACCAGGCCGAGAACCGAATCTTGGAAACAGAGGATCGAATAAAAGTGCTCGAAGATTCTGTGCTAGACCTACGCAAAAGACAAGCAGCTATAGAGGCTAAGCTAACCGACCAAGAAGGAAAACAAAGAAGAGACAACATAAGAATTCATGGTCTGATAGAAGGAACCGAAAATGGTTTTAACTCAATGGCAGAATGCGTGGAATCCTTACTAAGAGAGAAATTGGATATTCCACAAACCACCGACTTGAAGATAGAAAAGGCACATCGTTCATTAGCCGCTAGGCCGGCGGCGGAAGCGCCCCCACGTTCGGTGTTGGTAAGATTTTCCAATTTCAAAATAAAACAAGAGGTTGTAAGACTGGCCTGGCAGAAAAAAGGATTTATGCACCAGGAGAGAAAAGTCTACGTGGAACACGATTACGCCCCGGAGGTCCTTAAAAAGCGCAGGGAATACAATGACGCGAAAAAGGTGTTAAGAGAGAAGAAACTGCGCTTTCAGACACCATTTCCTGCGAAGTTAAGGGTCTTCTACGGCGATGAAACGTGTCTCTATAATTCGGCGGAAGAAGCAACAGCTGACATGGCGAAAAGAGGCCTCCCGG
Source organism: Pholidichthys leucotaenia (assembly GCA_020510985.1). Lineage (NCBI taxonomy): Eukaryota > Metazoa > Chordata > Actinopteri > Cichliformes > Pholidichthyidae > Pholidichthys > Pholidichthys leucotaenia. Next base: position 355,485,415 of record CM035843.1, on the reverse strand, counting down.
TAACGGTATTTAAACCCCCAGCAGACCCGAGTGAGAAGATCAAAGCGCAAACATGGACAACACAAAGACCTTCAAAATCCACGGACCAGCAGCGGGAAACCCAGCACCAGAGCGTCGCGGATAAACTATCCGTTTTCAGGTTGGAATAGCGACCTTTTTTTTTTTTTTTTTTTTTTTTCTCTTGAATCAATCCGCACATCCAACCCCCCTCATACAAGGTAACAAACATTAAAGGAGATGCATATTCAGCATGTGGTAAAACATTTCATGGAACAATCATATTATTTGAAACAAATAAGTCTTTGTAATAAAAAAAAAAAAACTTGTTAAAATAGAAATGTGACAATAATCCACATGTTCTCCTCATACTAACAAATACTGTTTTTTGCGTGAATGTTTGATGTGATGGGGGTGGGAGGGTGCACACAATTTCCCAGGGTTTAGGCATAAAAGGAAAAAAAAAAAAAATCATTACAAGTTTGGATTGGGTTCTGAAACTCACGTTAAAAGCATGGGACTACTTTCAGTGGTAAGAGAGGGCCCTCAACACGTAACAGAGTTTGAGGAATTTCCCTCAGAGCCTTCACTCCATCAAGGCTCTTACAGGGTCTTTAAAAAGACCTCAGCTCAGGAAGTTCTTATGACAGCTTTTTGTTTTAAAGTTTTTTACACTATGTTCTTAATGTTTTTCTTGTTTTTAATGTTCTTTCAGTTTCTGAGTAGCACAAAAGAGGGCCACCACACAGTTATACTAAACAAAACAACACAATGGAGAAACAGGGTGTAACCAAAATAATTTCATATAATGTAAAAGGAATCCTGAATCCAGTTAAAAGATCCAAGATTCTAGGCAAAATGAAAAAAGACAAAGCAGGAATAATACTTTTACAAGAAACCCACCTAACAGACGTGGAACACAATAAACTCAGTAGACAAGGGTTTAAAATGATCTCTTCATCTTCATATAAATCAGGGAGGAGGAGGGGAGTAGCGACATTGATATCAACCAAAATTACATTTGAAAAAAAATCAGAACACAAAGATAAAGAAGGGAGATACAGTTTGGTAACTGGGCGGCTAGAGGGAGAAGATATCACCCTGCTGAATGTGTATGCTCCCCCAGGGGCTAACTGGAAATTTTATAAAAATGTATTCGACCTAATGATAACTAAAGCTCAAGGTTTAGTGATATGTGGTGGGGACTTCAATCTTAGACTGAATCCATACTGGGATGCTTCTGGTAATTCCCCACATCAAAATAACACCCAAAACAGGAAGACTCGGATGCTACTAAAAGAATTGGGAATCTGTGACGTGTGGAGGGAACTCAACCCCAGTGTAAAAGACTATACATTTTACTCAACTCCACATTCATCTTACTCAAGGATTGACTATTTTTTTATGTTTAATAGAGACATTGGAAGAGTAAAAACATGTAAAATAGGACTGATGGATCTCTCCGACCACAGTCCGATCTACATGGACTTAAATATCCAAAAATACACAAATAATACATTTTCTTGGAGGTTAAATTCAAATGTCCTGAAAGGACCATTGAAAGATGAATTGGAATCAGATATTCTCAGATATTTGGAAGATAACGATAATGGAGAAGTATCCCCTTTAATACTGTGGGATGCATGTAAAGCTGTAATAAGAGGAAAGATTATTGCAAAACTGGCAACCCAAAAGAAACTAAGACAAGAAAAACTATCCACATTAGAGTCAGAACTTAGGAACCTAGAAAAAGAACACAAAGGCAACACTCATTCTACTGACTCGCTCAAGATTAAGGAAATTAAAAACCAAATAAATGAGATCTACACAATAGAAATCCAGAAGAAACTTACATTTCTGAAACAAAAATACTATGAAGCAGGCAGTAAATCGGCAAAATTGCTAGCCTATAAATTGAGGAAACATCAAACAGAAAGAGCAATCTACAAAATCAGAGACCCAGTATCAAAGGAAATAAAATTCAGAATTCAGGATATTCTTAAAAACTTCGAGAATTACTATAAGAACTTATACTCCCACAAAAAACATAAAAACGCATCCGAGGCATTCCTAAACACATTAAACCTTCCCCAACTTACGGAGTCACAAAATAAAACACTACTGTCAGAAATACATCCTAAAGAATTGGAAAAAGCAATTATGAAACTTAAAGCTAACAAATCCCCAGGAGCTGATGGCTATACAGCAGAGTGGTACAAAACCTTTAAACAGCAACTATCTCCTCTCCTCCTGAAAACATTTAATTATGTCCTCCACACAGGGGAAATCCCCCCCTCCTGGAGAGAAGGGGTCATTGCAGTTATACCTAAACCTGAAAAGGATAAACTAGAGTGCTCCAACTACAGACCAATCAGTGTACTAAATCAGGACTATAAGCTTTTTACCATTATCCTTGCCAAAAGGTTAGAAAATATACTGACAGACCTAATTCATTTTAGACCAAACAGGTTTTATAAGACAAAGACAGACACAAGACAACATTCGACGCACTTTACACATAATTCATCATATAAAAAAATATAACTTAAATGCAGTCATATTGGGATTAGATGCTGAAAAAGCATTCGATTCGGTTGACTGGTCTTTTCTATATAGAATCTTATCCAGTTTCAATTTTCATAACAACTTCATTAGAACTATACAGGCATTATATAAAAAACCAACAGCTAAAATAAGGATTAACGGTAATTTATCATCATCTTTTGAACTGGAAAGAGGATGTCGTCAGGGCTGCCCCCTGTCTCCACTGCTCTTTGCAATCTTCATAGAACCTCTGAGCCAATGGATAAGACAAAACCAAAAAATTCAAGGTATTACACTTGGTCAGAAGGAACATAAAATAGCACTCTTTGCTGATGACATTTTAATATACCTAGGGCAGCCGGACACTTCTTTACCAGAACTAACCTCAGTTTTTTCAGAGTATGGAGATTTATCGGGGTACAAATTAAATATGCATAAAACCCAAGTTTTAACATTCAACTATGACCCAAATCATTATTCACTAAGCAAACTCAAAACTAACTGGGAGTCGGAATCTATGAAATATCTGGGGGTCAATATCCCGAAACAACTCAACAAAATTATATCACTAAACTATGATCCACTGGTGACAAAAATAAAATCTGACCTAGCAAGATGGAATATGATACCATTCTTGGGTACTGCACAAAGAATTGAAGCAGTCAAAATGAATATACTTCCACGTCTTCTATACCTTTTCCAAACAATACCGGTAGAACCTCCCAAAAAAACATGGCAGGAGCTGGACAGAAGGATCTCAAGATTCATATGGCAGGGCAAGAGACCTAGAATCAGATATAGAACCCTACAGCTAAACAAAGACAAAGGTGGGCTCGCGCTGCCAAATATCAGGGACTACTTTAAAGCCGCACAAATTAAAACTTTAGTAGAGATATGTAACCCAGTCTACACTGCACAATGGAAGGAGATCGAATGCCAAATAACAAGTGACATCCCCCTACAGGCGATAATAGGGAACAATGTCTTACCTAAGCTTTTGAATAACACTAACCCGTGGATAGAGACCCCGCTAAAAATTTGGTTTAAGATAGTCAGAGAGAATCAAACTAAAGAGCCCTATCGACTTCTGCAATGGATCGCCTATGATCAGGACTTTACTCCTAATAAAACAGACACCAGATTTAAAAAGTGGAAGGAGAAAGGGCTGATAAAATATTACGATTTTTTTAAAGGGCAAATCTTAAGAAGTTTTGAAGATTTGAAAAAACAAGGCCTAATAAATCAAGACCTTTACAGGTTCTTCCAGCTTAGACACCACATAAACAATATACTTAAAAAGGAGGTTTTGGAAAGGGCCCAGTCAGGTGTTCTGAAGGTCTTCTTAATGGCATATAAAGGGATCCCAGGGATCAGATACATTTCTAAAATATACCAAGGTCTTCAAGACTTAAAAGGAGACAACACATCTTATATAAAAGAGAGATGGGAAAAAGAGGGGAATTTCACTTTACAACTGGAAATATGGGAAAAGCTAAATAAACAGCAATGGAAAAGTACCTCATCCCTGCAGTGGAGAGAATTTGGATGGAAAAACTTGGCAAGATTTTTCAGAACACCTGCACAAAACAAATTTACCCATAAGGGATTGAACTGTTGGCGCTTGTGTGGTGAAAAGACTGCAAATCATTTTCATGTGTTTTGGTCATGCCCAGTTATCCACCAATATTGGACCAAGGTACAGACAATATTGGGGAAAATATTCAAAATTACAGTTCCCTTTTCTTTTGTAACTTTGTATTTGGGTTTACTACCAGACTCACTGGAAAGACGAGGAGAAAAATACTTATTCAATGTTTTAATATTGGCAAGCAAAAAAGCTCTAACTAAAAAATGGATGTTGAAGGACTGTCCTACACCTGAAGATTGGACTAACGTGATCCAAGACATTTACTCGATGGAAAAGTTGACATTCGCACTGAGACAGGACATGGATGTGTTCATGAACTTTTGGCAACCCTGGACCGCATATGTGTCTTCCATTAGATCTAATCTTTGACAAATACCATTTCAATAATGGTTCCGCTCTTTGTTCCAACGCTACTCAGATGCTCTTTTATCTTTATTTACTTACTTTTTCTTTTTGTTTGTTTTTTACTGGTTTGTTGTTTTTTTTTGTTATTTGTTTCTTGTTTTTTTTTCTCTTTAATTTCACTTTTTCTTTCACTTTAAAAAAAAAAAAAAGGGGTGTTGTAAGAATTAATCTTCCAATGTTGTCAGATATCAGAAAATAAGGGAACATGTGATGAAAATGTAAACACTGCATTGCTGTAACGACCTGTATACCCTTTACAAAAACTTAAATAAAAAAAAAAATAAATAAATTCAAGAAATCTGTCAGTTTGTCAAGTGTGTCATGATCATAGGCCGCCTATGAATCTGTCAAGTTTGTCAGTGTGTCACGAGCATAGGCCGCCTATGATGTTCCTATGATGTCTGCATGATGTCCTATGATGTTCCTATGATGTCGGCAACCAGAGGATCATCTACATGATGTCTATATGACATCACATACACCGTAATCTATATGACATCAGATAAACCCTAAGGCTGATGTTCCTATGATCTCTGAAGGATGTCTATATGATGTCATACAGACTGCTGGACTTGCTAAAAGACATAGACACAGGTAATCAACATAACACAGAACGGTAACAAGCAGGAGAAGAAGTAACAAGCAGGGGCAAACAGAGACAGCAGGTCATGGTTACAGAAAACGGGATGGGCGGGGCTGCACAGACAATCACACACAGGGGACCAGGGGGGAGACAAGACCAAGGCAATAATGACAATGATAATGAAGATAATAATAATAATAATGCTGATCAACATAAACTAAGAGGAAGACCATCCATCCATCCATCCATCCATCTTCTGCTTAATCCTTTTCGAGTCGCAGGGCGGCTGGAGCCTATCCCAGCATCTTTGGGCGAGAGGCAGGGTACACCCTGGACAGATCGCCAGTCCATCGCAGGGCCAACACAGAGAGACAGACAACCATTCACTCTCACATTCATACCTAAGGAAAATTTAGAATCCCCAGTTTGATGCCAATTAACCTAGCTTGCATGTTTTTTTCATGTGGGAGGAAACCAGAATGAAGAAATAAATATGGAAGACAGAATAATAATAATAATAATAATAATAATAATAACCCAGGATAACAATAATAAGGTGAAATACAGAAAATCCCAACTTAAAGCCAAGATGTGGGCTGGGACCCATGCCCTGGAGACAAGGAATATCACTCTATATATAATTCAAGAAATCTCTCACGATGTCATGATGTCACGATCATAGGACTCGCTAAACGATCATAGCACTTGCTATGAGAGCAAAGGCAGGCTGCATTCACGATCATAGGACTCGCTATGACATCATCAAAAATCAAAGGCAGGCATTACTCATGATCATAGCACTCGCTATGACATTATCAAAGATCAAAGGCGGGCATCACAGATCAAAGGCAGGCATCAACGAATGAGTGGTAACATCAAAGATCCAAGGCAGGTTTCACCATGGTTGCTGTTGCCATGGTAACAGTAACTTTCTACGGCCATGCAGAAATGTTTGCTTACACTTGTTTTCTATGGCCATGCACGGGTATGCACGGGCATACAGGTAAGCACTAGTTTAAAGAAATGAACTAAAATGACCAAAGATGCAGTTATTTCTGACATAATATTTCTATATATTTATAGTTTTTTAGAACTCTCACCAACCAGACAGCAGGAAAAACCTCCCTTACTTTGAAATCCAAATGTTGACACGATGAGTTTGTCTGAAGACTGTTGATGGATTAAAGTCATTGACTTTGTGAATTTCGGTCATCTTAATTTGCCATGTACATAATAAGGAAGATATATTAAGTGAAGGAAATCCTCAGCAATTCATCAGTCACTCTTGCCTTTTCCTGCAATGAATCCTAACCACACCTGTTAGCTAAGTGACTCCTCATTGTTGTTCCAGTTACCAGTGGGTTAAAACCACCATAAATTCCTCCACTGCTTACATTCTACTTTTTTCTACATTTAAAGTGCTTTAATAAGCTCATGCTTCTCTCAGACAGCAATGCTGGAGAGACACTCTGCTGCAGACTGAAACGGCCACGTGGGTGCTGGGCGAGCGGGGTGCTTCCGCATGGATGACAGTCACATGTTGTTCGTGTGTGCGCTTGCACAGCGTCATTCTTTCCTATTTTTTTTTCTTAAATTAATATATCCTAGGCGTGGCAGCATAATTCCAAGGGTGGTGGCTCGCTACACGGAAATGTTACCAGAGGAAACTCTGGGATGACAGAAAAACAAATATAAACATAAAGTGAGGACATAAGAGCAGCCATGTTCAAACCCTTACAACCTCGTCTGTCAGCCTGTCCATCACCATGGCAAACAAGTAGGAGCTCTCAGAGTCAATCCCTGATGTAACCCTACCCCCACCTTGAATCCATCTGTTACTCCTACAGTACACTTCATCACCATCTTGCTGTCCACATACATGTCCTGCATCACCCTCACATACTTCTCTGCCACTCCTGACTTTATCATAAGCTGCGTTCCGATCGCCCAATAGTGTACTCCGAAGTGGACTGCACAGGGTGTTCTGACATATTTAGTGAGATTCCAAACCAAAGGGAGCAAACGGTCTTCAGTTCAAAGGGAACTGAGAACTGAGCTAGGAAGAAGTGAACAACGGTACATCACTTCACTGGAAGTTGACAAGATTACCCATAAGCCATTGCATCTCAAATACAAGTAAAACAAACTATTGTTAATGTTAACAAGCTAAATTGATGTTGGTTATTGTTTATATCTACTGATAGTAATGATATATTTGTATTAATATTTTCTTTAAGAAATATAAATTATCCACCATCGTATCAGTATGTCCCTTGGTTACTGTGGTAACGCACAGAGGAGGGAGCCAACAGTTACAGGGCGTTTCAAATGGAGAAATTTTGTGTAGGGCAGTTAACAACTGATATTCCCTAAGAATGGAGTAGGGAGTAGGGAATACAGTTGAAGTACACTGTGGATCGGAACGCAGCTATACAGTGTCAAACTTCCTCTCTTGGCACCCTATCATATGCTTTCTCTAGCTCCACGAAGGCACAGTGCAACTCCTTCTAACCTTCTCTATACTTCTCCATCAACACTCTTAGAGCAAACATTGCATCATGTAGTACGTGTTCTTGGCATGAAACCATACTGCTGCTCACTGGTTGTCACCTCTCCTCTTAACCTGGCTCCAACAACTCTTTCCCACATCTTCATAGTGTGGCTGATGAACTTTATGCCTCTGTAGTTACTACAGCTCTGAACATCATCTTTGTTCTTAAAAATTGGTACCAAAACACTTTTTCTCCACTCCTCAGGCATCCTCTTTCTCTTCAAGATTGTGTTAAACAATCTGGTTAAAAAGTCCACTGCCATCTCTCCTAAACATCTCCAAACCTCCACAGGTATGTTATCTGGACCAACCACCTTTCCATTCTTCATCTTCAAAGCTGCCCTCACTTCTGCCTTGCTAATCCTCAGGACTTCCTTGTTCACCATCTTTCCTTCATCCATCCTTCTCTCATTTTCTTTATTCATCAGCTCCTCAAAATACTCCTTCCACCTTCTCAACACATTCTTGTCACTTCTTAGTATATTGTGGAGAGAATAACCAAGGACTGTGGAGTGTGTGAAATAAGAAGCTGACTCATGGCAGGCGGTTTATTACACACTTCACATCTCTCAAGCACAGAACAGACTGACTCATTTCAGCAGGCACTCTCTTTTTACCCAAAGCTCTCCTCACAAGTTTCATGGCATTTCTCCACACACAACATGACATTTGCATTACACTGCATTCAACCCCCTACGTCCTTGACTCCTTCCTGCTATCTCGCCAGGAACCTCCTGAGCATTGTTCTCCCATGCTTATCCACTGTCTCTTGTCTGAGATGCTAAATAATCCGACTCCCCCAAGGTGCTACAGGACGAACTTTTCCGAGCAGATGAAACTTTATTCCATTCTCTCTCACATTCACCAGAATCAGAAAACATACCACCAGGTTGCAGGCACTCTCTTTTATATCACAGCACTAACACTTCTCTGCTACCTGGGGTTCTGCATTAACACATCACTCCCCCACACTCCCCACCTTTGATCTGCCACTTCAGTCTAAGGCAGGGGTCTGCAACCTTTGCCAGCCGAAGAGCCGTTTTGCCCGTTTCCGACTAAAACAGACGTGGCTGAGAGCCGCAACGGCAATTTGACCTTTAAAATAAAGATTATGCTGCTTATAAAGTTTTTTATATACTGTACATAGCTCTGAATATTATGTGGCATTAATGAATTCCTACTACAGCAGTGGGAAAAAATTGCTTATAGCTTCATTTATATAGCTTCATTCATGAAATAAATGTTAGATATACAGTATATTATAAATTGTTTTGTGCTGAAAAATAAATTTCTGAATATCTGACCATAATTTTTGCATAGTTTTAATTATCAGCACATTCATAAATTGTTTAAATCTGAAAAATATCACCCATCTCCTACTTTCAACAGTGATCACACAGCTTTAGTTCCTGATATTTTCATAAATTAGAGATGAAAGTTTTATTTAGAAGAAGCTACTTTTCATCCTGTTTCCTCATAATGCTCCTTGTTCAAATGTATTAATATAATATAAATCTGTATCCTTCACTTGTTCTCCAGACTCTCAATTTGACAACTAGTGGATTGGTTGTGGGCGGCGTGGTGGAGAAGTGGTTAGCACTGCGGCAGCACAGCAACTCACCCTTGGCCGGGGGATCCTGGGTTCGATCCCAACCCCCGACCAACAGTGATCTGTGTGGAGTTTGCATGTTCTCCCCGTGTCTGCGTGGGTTTACTCCGGGATTTCTCCAGTTTCCTCCCACATGCCAAAAACATGCAAGTTAGGTTAATTGGCATCAACTGGGGATTCTAAATTGTCCTTAGGTATGACTGTGAGAGTGACTGTCTCTCTGTGTTGGCCCTGCGATGGACTGGCGATCTGTCCAGGGCAGGGGTCAGCAACCTTTACTGCTCAGAGCCATTTGGACCCGTTTCCCACAGAAAAGAAAACACTGGGAGCCACAAAAACCCTTTTGACACTTAAAATGAAATAACACTGCATATAACTTTTTTTTCCCTTTATGCTATGTATAAACAAACTATAATGTGTTGCATTTATGAAATCAGGGAACTCCTGCAGAGAAAACAAAATTACATTTCTGCATGCAACAAAAACATTTTGAACTCCGAAAAAAAAAAAAGACATTGGGTTGAAGGTTGACATTGGGTTGAAAGGAGAGTGCTGTTTCTAGCACTGATGACTCCTGATCCTTCGATAAAAATCTCATAATTCCGCTGAAAACAATACCGAAAGCTCAGAATTCCAACACGAACCAGCGATGTGATTTGGGGTTGGGGAAATTATCTGAAAATTCAGCAGGGGATCTGGGGGACATAGTCCCCCAGCGGGGTCCGGGGTGGGATGGGGGGCAAGGGGGGCAAAGCCCCCCGAAGCTCCTGGGTTTTTATGATTTTTAAGTACCAGAACTGTGCTTAAATGACATAAAACAAACAGCTGAATGCCACTTATTAATGTATAATATTGACTTATGTTCCAAGAAGATAGCATTCCTAAAATATTCCAACAAACATTATCCATCACATGCTTTAACACTTGATCAAATCAAAATCAGTTAATTTTATCTATTCCATAATAGAAATAAAATTCCAACATACCATTACTTTTTATAATTTCAGCATTCATTTCAGATCACCAGTTTCAATCTCTATTGAGACTTGAGCAGTTCATTTTGCACAATCACTGATGCAGCCAAGTCTTAGAAATATTCAAAAGTTATGAGTCAACGTCCACTGTGCACTGTCAATTTCAAACTGTTTGGAATCATAAAAGGGGATGGTTAACTTTTATTACCATTTAATCCCTCGCGCCAGCCCAGCTCATACAGCCGTTGTAGAGTTAATGACTCTCCACCTGGCCATATCGATTACCGGTGGCCATACGCCACTTCCAGTCCTGCCTGAAAGGGCACAGCTTCACTGCGTTCGTGGACCACAAGCCGCTAACGTACTTAACGTACTTTATCTTCCTGGAAGATAAAATAAAGCGGAATTCGGTGAATTAATAGAAAATCACATCCCTGAGAACACGCCGCCATGAATCTTTGAAAAAGCATACGAGCCATTTGATTGGTCCAATTGTTTGCAACTATCCAATCGCAGGGCTGTTTACAATACAGCAGTAGCTTGAACACAACACATCCGGGTTATCGCGGGAGACGACTTCCGACTTTGTGTTGATTTTTCGCTGACAGTGATTAAACTTTAACACATTTTTTTTTAGATTTTACAAGATCACCATAATCTTCAAATTTAGAATTACATTTTAAAAAGTAATGTACTAAAATAAAATACATTTTAATTAAATATTCATTATTTATTTTCCAAAGCCACAGGGAGCCGCAGCAGAGGGATGAAAGAGCTGCATGCGGCTCCGGAGCCACGGGTTGCCGACCCCTGGTCTAAGGGAAAACTACTGAGTAACTACTGAGTGGGTTCCCCACAGTATTACCATTTCTGTTCTTACTCAACCTAACCTGCTGCACATCCTTTCCAGCTCGATGTCTCGGGAGTATAATATAATAGCTGCTGCATGGAACATAACATTACATGTAAGGATCACCCCCTTGTCCCAACACTACTACCACTGTTTTTTTCCCCACAATATCTTTATTGAACCTTTTTTTTTAACAAACATAATACAAACAATCAAACACTAACACTAAAGTACTACAAAAAAAAAAAATGCACTAAAAAACACCAACAACCACCAACAAAATCAAATCTTCAACAATGCTCCTCTGTTTAGTCTAGACAATCCAATACATAAGTATACATATTATGTTCACCAGTTTGGAATTTACAAGGTCCACACACATCATTCACCTTCTTCTTCAAGAGTTATGTTTAAATTTTTTACATAATCAATAAAAGGTCTCCATATATTCTCAAACACAATTTCCTTTGATTTCAGTATATATGTTATTCTTTCTAATGGAAGGTTTGTTAACATCTGTCTTAACCACTGAGTCACATCTGGTCTATGAGTCTTTTTCCAAAATAGTGCAATACATTTTTTGGCATTAAGCAAACTGAGGTCTATGAATGTTCTTTCACTTTTATTAAAATTATGCTTTTCTGGGTACAGACCCAACAAAAACAGTTTAGGATTCAATATGACTTGTTTTGAGATTATTTTTTCAATTGTTACCCTCACCTCTTCCCAAAACATTCTTATTAATCTACATTCCCATACACAATGAAATAGAGTTCCTTTACTTTCCATGCACTTTGTGCATGTATCTGGTATATTTTTGTTATATCTATTTAACTCCTCCGGTGTAACATACATCCGCATTAACCATTTGAAATGTATCAATTTAAGGCGTACATTTATTGATTTGGTTTGAGCTTCTGTACAAGCCAATTCCCATTGTTCCTCTGAAATTTCAGTACTACTACCACTGTTACTACTTCACCAGTAAACTGCTAATGTAAGTTCTACTCTCTGCTGTACCTCATCATGGTAAATGAATTAATTTTGGGCAAGTACATAAAATTTAGAAGTGCCTTATCAAAATATCTCATTGCACCATCTATTTTGTGGTTACTAATTCAAAAAATATTGCTACAGAGACTTCCTGTGATAATCTTCTATAGCAACAAAGTGAGGAAAGTAGAGTTCATGATAAATGGTTTTAAATTGATTCAGGCAAACAGAGTATATAAAGATGTATAGAGTGATGATATAGAGTGAAGTACGTGGCAGTAATGCACCTGTAAGCTGGTTGCCAACCGCCAATCAAATCTAAAAGAAGAAGAAGATTCAGGTAAACCACCTAAACCATGACAGAAAAATTGGCAACATCCCTTTCTTGATTCATTCTAGTCCAAAGATGAATTTTAGCGTTGTTGCCAAAATTCTACCAAAGATTTTTATAACCACATTTATTTAAACATAAACCAACTGACTATCATCTGTCATGGATGGCCCTTGTGAGCCATCATAAGACGCCACAAGACACCGGTGAGTTTGCACGGTTTATTGGTGAACAGAAAAGGAACACAAAATAACGAGCCACGGTGGGCTAAAACATACTACACCACATACAGACGACCATAGAGCAATAAAGAAGCACACTTACGATCATAGCAGTAGAGTGGTCAGCATACGAACAGAGGGATGCTCGCTCACGTCTGACACTGGGGAAGTTTTGACGAGACTGCCACGTCTTTCCGTTCCCAGCTGCCCTCTTAAATGGAGGACCGCTGATGAGACGAAATGCAGCTCAGCTGTCAACCCTGACAGCCGGAAGCCCCTCCGAGCGCTGTCACAATAAAGGCTCGGGGAGCCAAAAGGCACACACAACTGTCAAAATAGGTGAAGATAATGCATGGCTCGAGCGCAGGCGGGTTCGGCGCTCGAACCATGACATCATCCTTTCATCTTGATTACTTTATTATGGTCCTATTTCCCACACAGTTTATACAGTTAGCTTACTATTAGTATTGCCATTCTTTTCTTCTTCTTCTTTTAGATTTGATTGGCGGTTGGCAACCAGCTTACAGGTGCATTATCACCACTGACTTGATTATCATCACTCTATATCTTTGTATAAGGAGTTCGCAACTTGGGTTGTTATGAGAAATATAGAGTGATGGTTTAGAGTGAAGTACGTGGCAGTAATGCACCTGTAGCCTGGTTGCCAACTGCCAATCAAATCTAAAAGAAGAAGAGTTCTGAACAACTCCTTACGTGTGAAAAAATTATCCGTCCTTGGACTGTGTCCGAGGGGTGGTGTAGTGAAACCTATATTCTTCTTCTTTTAGATTTGATTGGTGGTTGGCAACCAGCTTACAGGTGCATTACTGCCACTGACTTGATTATCATCACTCTATATCTTTGTATAAGGAGTTCTTATAAGGAGTTCTGAACAACTCCTTATGTGTGAAAAAATTGTCCGAGTTCTTGAGAGATGGCCGCTACAAGGCTCCACCCCCTTCTTCAGCAAGACATATCACTCTTCTTCTTCATCTTCTTCTTTTAGATTTGATTGGCGGTTGGAAACCAGCTTACAGGTGCATTACCACCACATACTTCATTTTATGTCACTCTTCTTCTTCTTCTTCTTCTAGATCTGATTGCCGGCTGGCAATCAGCTCACAGGTGCACCACCGCAACCCACCGGGTTGGAGTGTGGACAAGAGTATTTATTTATTTATTTATTTTGTGTACTTTATTGATCCCCAGAGGGGAAATTCAGGGCATCCACTTGAATGGATGAAGCAGCCACGAATGGCAGGAAAAATAAAAACTAAATTCTTTTAATTTATCCAGTTGCACTTAAATGTCTAAAGAGACTTACATATATTTCTTTGGCTGAAGTTTCTAGCATGTTTTCCAAAACAAAACTTAAATTAGCCCTTTCCATTACTGCAATCAGATGTTTCCTTTGCTCCTGGTATCCCTGACATTCCAACAAAATATGCTGAACTGTTTCCGGAGAACCACAATGTGCACAGCTGCCAGCTGGGTGTTTACCTATTCTATGTAGCGTCTGGTTCAAAGTAGTATGTCCTATTCTTAATCAGGTGATGAGTATCTCCTCTTTCCTGTTTCTGCCAACTCCCATTTCAAAGTCCACCCGCTTTTGAATGTCATAAAGATGTCTTCCTGTATCTATTGAGCCCCAATATTCTTGCCACTTTTCCACTGAATAATTTTTAATTATTGATTTGCCTTCTGCCTTACTGAGTGAGATTTCCAGATTTATCGTTTCAAATTTTAATGATTGTTTTGCTAGTAAATCCACATCCTCATTGCCCTCTATCCCAATGTGGGTGGGAACCCAAAGAAAGTTTATTGACTGACCTTTACTGTAGAGGTTGTAAATTAAGGAGTGGATTTCTACAATTAGGTCCTGCCTACACGACTGCAGAAGCAGTAGGACACTGACAAAGATTTCTTGAAAGAAAAATCTGGAAGTGACATAATCCAACTAGGAGGAATGGAGGTAGGAAGCGGGGAAGGGGAAGTTTGGAGCTCGGTGGAGTCTAAAACAAGCAAACATGCACGTAAAGAAAATCAATCAAGACCGTTATCAAGTGCTGATGAATCAGAAGATGAACAATCCTGGAATAAACAGGAGTGTAAAGTAATCATTAAACTTACTCAGGAAGGAGCATCATTTCGTGAGTGGAACCCAATTAAGCTCACAAATGCAATTAATAAGTTACTTGGAGAAGTTTTAAATGCAAGAATTCTTCATAGTGGTTCGTTACTAGTTACATGTAAAGATAGTGTTCAACAAGGAAAACTAATCAGAGTCAATAAGATGGAGGAGAAAAATGTGCAGTGTTCAGTATTGGAAGGAAACAAGGCAATGAGAGGAGTAATATTGAGCATTTCAACAGCTGTCTCAACTGATGAAATAATGAAAAACTTAACTGGAGCTAAAGTGACAGAGGTACAAAGATTGAAAAGTAATAGAAATGGCGAAAAATGTGATAGTCTGTCAGTAATGTTAAAATTTGATGAAACAAGACTGCCGAGTAAGGTGTATATTGGCTACATGAACTGTGAAAAAGCTGTGAAAAAGGTACCAGCTAAAAAAGTGGGAGTGGACTCTAACAGGGAAAATGTGCAGACTTGCAGTGCATGCAATACAATTAAGAAAGATACTCTGGTTTTGAAGGAAAATAATTTTGTCTTATTTGTGGTAGATGTGATAAACTGCACTGTGCAGACTTCCAAGAGAACAGAAAAAATCAAAATCATTGTGAAAGCAGCAGAAAAATATCTTGGCATTAAGGGGCTACTTTGGGAAGCAGTTGAGGACTTGTTAAGGGGGAGATCTCTAAGTTCACAGACATCATGGACTTTTGGCTCAACCGCCAATCAAGTCTAAAAGAATAATAATAATAATGAGATGAGACGCAGATATGGACTACAGCTCCTGACCAGATAGAGTGATGATATAGAGTGAAGTACGTGGTGGTGGTGCACCTGTGGGCTCGTTGCCAGCCGCCAGTCAAGTCTAAAAGAAGAAGAAGAAGATGATTGTTCAGAACTCCTTATAAGAACTCCTTACACAAAGATATAGAGTGATGATGATCAAGTCAGTGGCGGTAATGCACCTGTGGGCTGGTTGCCAGCCACCAGTCAAATCTAAAAGAAGAAGAAGAAGATTGCAGTGACTGAACACTCTTGAGAGCCGCCCAACTATCTGAAGCAATGACTGCATTATTCCTATAATTTATCTCCAACCACTGTAAAGCTAATATAATGGTGACTAGCTCAACTGTGTATACTGATAAGTGATTACTGGTTCTTTTATTGATAAATATTTTATACTGAGGCATGTATACCTCAGCTCCACTATGACCAGTTGTAGGATCCTTGGAACCATCGGTAAATGCTATCAGCCTGTTTCTGAAGTTTTGTTCAATATATTGATGCACTATATAATCTGCTGCTGATCGCTTATGTTGCCTCCTCAGTTGCTGTATTTCAAAATCTACCAGTGGCATCTTAAAGTACCATGGAGGAATAACAGACCACAGGACTGTTGGGCTAAAATCTACGTATTTTAATCCCACCTGCTCAGCAATGGCATCACTTATCCATCCAAAGCTGCCAATGTTGGACTCATTGTGTTCCCAGCAATCATCAGGAATAGCTTTTGCAGGATGTGACCTCTTATGCCCCTTCAAGTTGATCCAGTATGCCAGCATTAATTTGGTTCTTCTTAATCTTAAGGGCATTTCGCCTGTGTCTACTTGGATCGCTGATACTGGAGAAGTTTCAAATGCACCACAACATATCCTAAGAGCCTTTGTGTGCTCTCTGTCCAGTTGATTCAGGTGACAATCAGCAGCCGACATGAACGCAACACATCCATAGTCTAGTGTAGCTGTCATTAGTCCTTGATACACCCTCAACAGAGAGGCCCTAGAGGCCTCCAGTCCTGTCCTGCCAGACATCTCAAAATATTATTTTCTTACATTTTCCTTTAGTTTTTTCCAGTATGCTGCTTCCAAGTTAGTTTTTCATCACATAACACACCTAAATACCGAACTACCTTGACTTGCTCTAACTTTTGGCCATAAAGATTTAAATAAATTTCTTTGTGACTTTTAGAGAAGCAAATTATTTGTGTCTTTGAGACCGATAATTTAAAAGCCCACCGGTTTCCCCATTGTTCAACCTGGTCTATTGCTGCCTGCATTTACTCTGAATGTACACAAGATCTTCTTCTTCTTCTTTTAGATTTGATTGGCAGTTGGCAACCAGCTTACAGGTACACCACCGCCATGTACTTCCCTCTATATCATCACTCTATCTGGTCAGGAGCTGTAGTCCTAATGTACAGAAGATTACGTCCCCTTATCCATAAGGCCCCATCATCTGCATACAAGGCCTTCCCTATTCCACTATTGATTCCTTCAAAAATATCATTAATCATAATATTAAACAAAACAGGGCTACACATGCTGCCTTGGGGGGGGGGTACTTTGATATGTTTTGGAGTACTCTGTACCAACTCTTACCTCAATTGTTCTTATCACACAGGAAATCTAATACCCAGTTGTATAGATTACCTTCAATACCAAAGTGATTTAATTTAATCAGCAACCTTCCTTCCACAGCATGCCATACACTTTTTCTACATCAAAGAAGACAGCTATCACATTTTCCCTATTATTATCACTATATATATATAATTCAAGAAATCTCTGTCTTCTTCTTCTTTTAGTTTTGATTGGCAGTTCTTCTTCTTCTTCTTTTAGATTTGATTGGTAGTTGGCAACCAGCTTACAGGTGCATTACCACCACTGACTAGATTATCATCACTCTATATCATTGTATAAGGAGTTCTGAACAACTCCTTATGTGCGAAAAAATTATCTGTCCTTGGACTGTGTCCGAGGTGATCACCTCTTCTTCTTCTTCTTCTTCTCTTAGATTTGATTGGCTGTTGGCAACCAGCTTACGGGGTTCCGGCACCACACGAGTTGGCTGCCTTTTGCAACAGCGGCTCAATTCTGAGTCTTTTTATCTTCCTTCTTCTTTCTGATCCGGTGATAATTTTCTGATCCGGCACACCTTTCACTCTATATACAGTGGGGAAAAAAAGTATTTAGTCAGCCATCAATTGTGCAACTTCTCCCACTTAAAAGATGACAGAGGTCTCCAATTTTCATCATAGGTATACCTCAACTATGAGAGACAAAATGAGAAAAAAAAAATCCAGAAAATCACATTGAAGGATTTTTAATGAATTAATTGGTAAATTCCTCAGTAAAATAAGTATTTGGTCACCTACAAACAAGCAAGATTTCTGGCTCTCACAGACCTGTAACTTCTTCTTTAAGAGGCTCCTCTGTCCTCCACTCGTTACCTGTATTAATGGCACCTGTTTGAACTCGTTATCAGTATAAAAGACACCTGTCCACAACCTCAAACAGTCAGACTCCAAACTCCACTATGGCCAAGACCAAAGAGCTGTCAAAGGACACCACAAACAAAATTGTAGACCTGCACCAGGCTGGGAAGACTGAATCTGCAATAGGTAAGCAGCTTGGTGTGAAGAAATCAACTGTGGGAGCAATTATTAGAAAATGGAAGACATACAGTACAAGACCACTGATAATCTCCCTCGATCTGGGGCTCCACGCAAGATCTCACTCCGTGGGGTCAAAATTATCACGAGAACGGTGAGCAAAAATCCCAGAACCACATGGGGGGACCTAGTGAATGACCTGCAGAGAGCTGGGACCAAAGTAACAAAGGCTACATCAGAAACACACTATGCCGCCAGGGACTCAAATCCTGCAGTGCCAGACGTGTCCCCCTGCTTAAGCCAGTACATGTCCAGGCCCGTCTGAAGTTTGCTAGAGAGCATCTGGATGATCCAGAAGATGATTGGGAGAATGTCATATGGTCAGATGAAACCAAAATAGAACTTTTTGGTAAAAACTCAACTTGTTGTGTTTGGAGGAGAAAGAACACCATACCTACTGTGAAGCATAGGGGTGGAAACATCATACTTTGGGGCTGTTTTTCCGCAAAGGGACCAGGACAACTGATCCGTGTAAAGGAAAGAATGAATGGGGCCATGTATGGTGAGATTTTGAGTGAAAACCTCCTTCCGCCAGCAAGGGCATTGAAGACAAAACGTGGCTGGGTCTTTCAGCATGACAATGATCCCAAACACACCGCCCGGGCAATGAAGGAGTGGCTTCGTAAGAAGCATTTCAAAGTCCTGGAGTGGCCTAGCCAGTCTCCAGATCTCAACCCCATAGAAAATCTTTGGAGGAAGTTGAAAGTCTGAGTTGCCCAGCGACAGCCCCAAAACATCACTGCTCTAGAGGAGATCTGCATGGATGAATGGGCCAAAATACCAGCAACAGTGTGTGAAAACCTTGTGAAAACTTACAGAAAACGTTTGACCTCTGTCATTGCCAGCAAAGGGTATATAACAAAGTATTGAGATGAACTTTTGTTATTGACCAAATACTTATTTTACCGAGGAATTTACCAATTAATTCATTAAAAATCCTTCAATGTGATTTTCTGGATTTTTTTTTCTCATTTTGTCTCTCATAGTTGAGGTATACCTATGATGAAAATTGGAGACCTCTCTCATCTTTTAAGTGGGAGAACTTGCACAATTGGTGGCTGACTAAATACTTTTTTACCCCACTGTATATCACAGACACACAGATCGCCCCAAAGGTCTCCCGAGTTGGCGGACGAAGCCTCTGTTTACAGCAGGAGACGATACAGCAGGGAAGAGCTAGCTAGCACTCAACCGCCACCCGGTGCTAACGGAGAAACTCGACATACCGGGAGAAACTGAAGCGAAAACGACGTGGGTGCCGGGCTGGAGTTTAGGCGGCATGCAAGAAATATAAGACAGAATAATAAAGAGCGATGGCAAGAACCAAGCAGACCGCCCGTAAATCTACTGGAGGAAAAGCCCCCCAGGAAGCAGCTGGCCACCAAGGCTGCTCGAAAAAGCGCTCCGGCCACCGGCGGAGTGAAGACGCCTCACCGTTACAGGCCTGGTACCGTGGCTCTGAGAGAGATCCGTCGCTACCAGAAATCCACGGAGCTGCTCATCCGTAAGCTGCCCTTCCAGCGCCTGGTGAGGGAGATCGCTCAGGACTTCAAGACCGACCTGCGCTTCCAGAGCTCCGCCGTCATGGCTCTGCAGGAGGCCAGCGAGGCCTACCTGGTGGGTCTCTTCGAGGACACCAACCTGTGCACCATCCACGCCAAGAGGGTCACAATCATGCCCAAAGACATCCAGCTGGCCCGCCGCATCCGCGGAGAGAGAGCTTAGACTTTCTGCTGCACATCCACCAACCATAATGCTCCGCACTGTGTGTCTATATATATATATTTACTGTATATTAATATGTACATATGTATACTAGCTGCTCTTGTTTTTTCTTGCCTTCTGATTGTTGCTCTGAGTGTTGCTATCCCTGTGCTGTTGCAATCCTGGAATTTCCCCATTGTGGGACTAATAAAGGCTTATCTTATCTTATCTTATCTTATATTTCACTCTCTAGCTTCACTCTATTTGTTCAGGAGCTGTAGTCCACGTATTTCACTCAGTAAACATCACTCTTTGTATTCATTCATTCATTCATCTTCTTCCGCTTAATCCTTTTTGGGTCGCAGGGGTGCTGGAGCCTATCCCAGCATCTTTGGGCGAGAGGCAGGGTACACCCTGGACAGATCGCCAGTCCATCGCAGGGCCAACACAGAGAGACAGACAACCATTCACTCTCACAGTCATACCTAAGGACAATTTAGAATCCCCAGTTTTGATGCCAATTAACCTAACTTGCATGCTTTTGGCATGTGGGAGGAAACCGGAGAAATCCCGGAGTAAACCCATGCAGACACGGGGGGAACATGCAAACTAACTCAGTTGGCAACCTCTTCTTTGCCTTCTTCACTCTATATCTTTGTATAAGGAGTTCTTATAAGGAGTCCTGTACAATCTTCTTCTTCTTCTTCTTCTTCTTCTTCTTCTTCTTCTTCTTCTTCTTCTTCTTCTTCTTCTTCTTCTTCTTCAAACAGTGAGATTTCCATGTCTATATGATGTCTATAACACTCTATCTGGTCATTACTCTATAAGGAGTTTTTATAAGGAGTTTTAAACAATCTTCTTCTTCTTCTTCAAACAGTGAGATTTCCATGTCTACATGATGTCTAACATTCTATCTGGTCCCACTCTATATTCTTCAGGTCATCACTCTCTTCGTCACTCTATATCATTAGTCTATATATCTTCTATCACTCTATATCCTGAGGTGATCACTACTTCTTCTTCTTGAAGTGTTTTGAATGTGGAGACGTGGGCCATAAACGGTTCCCCTGTCCGCACAGGCAGCGGGCGGGGGGCTCTGATGGAGCCGCGGCTGGAGCCGGCGGTGCGGCCTCCGCTCACGCCGCTGCTGCGGACGGTGTGGCGGGGCCTTCCACCGCAGCTGAGGCCGGCGGTACGGCCTCCGCTCCCGCCGCTACTACGGACGACATTGCGGGGCCTTCCGCCAGTCCTGCTCCGGAGCCTGCCGCTGTGTCTGTGAACAGCCCGGCTGTGGCGCCCGCAGCCCACCTTACAGCTGGGAGCGTCGCTGGTGATGGTGCCCAAAAAGTCACTGATGATGCGTCAGAATCTCGCTTTGTGACATCAGTGTGAGGCATCCACCAATAGATGGACTGTAGGGCATATTTTCTGTTGTGTGGGAGAGGGGGAGTTATGTTTGCAGTTTTTTTTTTCCCCCTTGTCCTGTCAGGCAGCTAGGCAAACAGAACAGGGATCTGTCACCCTACTGTGCCAAAACAGATTTACTTTGCCAAGAGGAGCCTATACAGTGCCTAACTTTGCACTGTATATTGTTGTAAACTCCTCCTGTAATAACTTTTAATACTTTATTTTAATTGTTTTACCCATGGAAGACCCAACAGGATGGGGAAGAGGGAAAGGAAGTGTGTGAAGGGGGGAAAGAAAGGGGAGGGGAACAGACAAAAAAAAACAAAAAAAAAACCCGACAACTAAAACAAACAAAAGACAAACTGCTTCTTCCACCGGAGATGTCTCAACACGAGTCTGGTTTCTGCACCTATTAAAGGAGAGACACTTGTACATGTATGTCTGTGTGCCTATATATGAGAACGCGCGCAAAATAAGTGTCTGCATGTGAGTGGTTTGTCAGGAAACATACGAGCGGAGGGCCGGTCGCAGCAGCCCTCCCCCCGAGGACCCCAAGCAGGCAAGGCAGCGCCACCAACCCCCATCCCCGAGGTCAGCAAGCCCCAGGAAAGCCAGGCATCCACCCCCGGAGGGACGATCAAGGGAGGGCAGGCCACCCGGAGGCCGGCGCAGTGAGCCCACACCCCTGGACCCGCTCGACCCCCACCCCCCCAGCGAGGCCAACATCCGCCCCCGGGCCCCAGGCACCAGGAGGCCAGCGACCCCACCCCCCAGGACAGAGACCAGCCAGCGCCCCCCGGAGCGAGCCCCCCAGGTACTCCCACAGCGGCCTCGCCCCAGCGCCTCAACCACACACCCCGGGGACCCCCACGTCCAAAGAAGTCCCCTCGCCCAGGTGAGCCCACGTTGCCGAGAGGCACTACCCCCCTTAATCCAGCCCCTCCCAACTCGCAGGCACACCCCTCCCCATACATTCACACCCACATATTCCCATGCACACCCCTCTCACTCACCCAGACCGACCCATTCTCTCTCACTCCAGTACCCACTTAAATTCACTCCTCATTCACCTTTATTTCAAAAGCCAGCTGCGGAGCAGATGCAGCGAGCCTGAACATGCACCAGTGCCCGGCAGTGACCAGGGAGGCCACCGGCGCAGGCCACAGAAGCAGACCCCCACCCCCCGGCGCCCATCTGAGCGAACAATCAGCAGACCACCGCAGGCGCCCCAAGATGCCACCCGGCATGCAAAGCGCCGCACAAAACCGACCCACCATCACCACCTCCATTCATCACCCTCTCACTCACACTTAAACTCATATTCAGCCCCCCGTCACTTCCTTGGTTGTATCTATATATTAGTAGCATCCAGGGATTTTTACAACATGATAGGTCCCAGGCTCCCCACCAGGCCCCCACGCCCCCAGCAAGAGCAGGGCAACAGGGGTGAGGGAAGACCCCCACCTCCTCCCCCTGCACAGAACATGGTGGGTGGGTGTCGGTTGTATGATATAATTGTGTATAAATGTGTGGACTACTAAAGTGCAATTAAAATTGGGGGGACAGTAATTGAAGCATCGTTAGCCACTGTGATGGGCAGCAGAGCCCCCATCCCCCCAAGCCCTCATTGTCTAAAATGCAATTAAAATTGAGGTGAGTGCAGCCCCACCATGCGGCAAAGGTATTCCCTTCACCGACACAGTGCGGCACACCCCCACCCCAAAGCCCTAAATGTAACAAAAAAGATCAGGGGGAGGAGGAGGGCGGGAAATAAGACTGGGAAGTAGGTGGTCTAAAAACAAGGCCGTCCCCCCCCAGAAGCCAGCTTGCAGACTGGTTTATGAGGCCACCCACTGCCCCCAAATCCCAACCCAGGGCGAGGGCCGCCAGTGGAAACAGCCCAGGACCCACCAGCATCACGCCCCGGCGCTCCAGCACCACTAACATGACGGGGCAGCCAAACATACTTCCACTCATCTTACACACACGAACATGGACAACAACAGTCACAATAGTGAACAATGGGCCGGACCCACACAGCGCCCAACATGCCAGGCGACACACCCGAGCGCCCACGCAGGCCCACGACCACCCACCCCAGACACACACCAACAGCTGCAGGCCGCCCTGCAACCACAGCCACCCCGGAACAACCCAATGGAAACACGGCCAACAACCCGCACCAATGACCCCCCAGCCACCCCCAAGCACCAACGCACACCCACTGCCAATGACACCAGGGGCGATGTGGCAAAGTGCCTCACCCCCCAACACAACAGCAGGGCGGCCGGGACAAGCAAGCCCCGAAATGCCAGCCCCCATGCCACTGGATGGACTGCCCAACCCCTGCCACCCAACAAAGCTCTCCTACCCATACACACATCCTCCGCCCCCTAGACATCTACCCACAAGTAACCGCTTCCATACACACACATAACTCCACCCACCATCACACATACCCACCTACACAAACACACAACCCCACCTGCCCACTCAACACACACCCACTTCCACATCTGTTCATACACAAGCCTACACTCACACCCCCTCCCCCCACAGACCCTCGTGAACGGGGAGGGCAACCCAGGAAGCGGGCACCAGCCCCTGGGCGGCACCAGGGCCCCAGGAAACACACGACCCCACCACGCAAGGATGCATCAGGGACAACCCCCACCGCCAGCACACACCCGACCCCGGTCCGGGGCGAGGGGACGCCCCCCCCAGCACCAGGGGCCCAGGGCCAGACCCAGACCCCCCACGAGGGGCGAGGCCAGCCAGCCAGGGGCCACAGCCCCCCCACCCCGGCCCCACCCCACAGCCCCCCCACCCCCCCACCCCCCCAGGGCCAGGCAGACGGCCACCCCGGAACAGGCCCCCCGGACACCTGCGGCTGGGGCGCAGCCAGCTGCCAGAGGTGCCAAGGAGAGTGAGCCACTGCCCGCCACCCCTCAGATTATAGAATTAATAAGCGGGGACCAGAGAGAATTGAATTCCGCCAATTGATTATTTGAGGCTGACATTCTTTCCAGGCTAATATAATCCAATAGTAAGTTATTATAGTAAGTCGTGCACAAGTTATTTCTTGTTTTCCAGTTCATGAGGATAGCTTTCTTTGCGATGCATAAGGCAGTGAGAACCATGTGTGACATCCTTGCATCTATATTTATTTCACTTAAATCACCTAATATGCAAAGTGTGGGTGAGGGTGGGACACTATACCCAAGCCATGCCGACAGGTCTTCAAATGTCTTCTGCCAGAACTTTTGAACCGGTGCACAGGACCACATAGCATGCATATAGCTATCTGGGACATTGCTAGTACAGTGAGGGCAGATATATTTGTGTGACTCAGGCCCATTTTGAACATCCTTTGTCCTGTATAATGAATTCTGTGTAGAACTTTATACTGTATAAGTTGTAAGTTAGAGTTTTTAGTCATCTTAAAAGTGTTTAAACATATTTGTGTCCAGAAACTTTCCTCCTTATTAATCAATAAGTCTGTCTCCCATTTTGATATTGGAAGAGATATGGACTCATCCAACTTTGATAATAGTCTATATATTTTTGATATCAATTTTGGGGAACGGAGATTTAGAAACTCTGCCACCTTAACTGGTACTTCTAAATCTGTCTGATTAAGATTAAATCTTGCTTTTATTATGGATTTAAGCTGTTGATATTCAAAATACTTTTTATCACTGATTTCGTGTTGTGACACTAGATCCTGAAATTGGATAAAATTTCCACCTTGAATAAGATGTTCTAAGTTGTTTATTCCTTTCTCTTGCCATAGTGGAAATTTTAATGTCCTCTTTTGTTGCAGGATATCAGGATTATTCCAAATGGGCGTGAGTTTACAGGGGACAAGTAAAGACCCTGTTATTTTTAAAAAATTTCCACCAAGCCATCAGAGAGAAACTAATATTAATACTTTTAAAACACTCATGGCGTTTAATAGAGGGACTTATAAAAGGTAAGTCAGAGATATTTAGCGACCCACAGAGAGCCTGTTCAGCATCTAACCCACGGGTTCCCTAATGGGGTTGATTTTGTCCATTTTGAAATGAACTGCAATCTATTGGCTAAAAAGTAATTAAAAAAATTTGGTAAATCTAAGCCTCCGCACTCTTTCCCTTTTTGGAGGGTTTTTAAACTAATCCGTGATGGTTTATCCTTCCATAAAAATTTACTTATATTTGAGTCTAGAGACTTAAACCAGGCCATTGATGGTTGGGTAGGGATCATTGAGAACAAATTATTAATTTTAGGAAGGACCATCATTTTAATGGTTGCGACTCTTCCCATTAATGATAAAGGTAGTGTCCTCCAGCGCGTAAGATCGTCTTGTATCTTTTTTAAAAGGGGGATATGATTTAGTCGCAATAACTCTGAGAGCCTGGGGGAAATATCTATTCCTAAATATTTAACATTCCCTGATTGTATTGGAATAGTAGATGTATTTGGGAAATTGCAATTTATGGGTAAAGCTATTGATTTTACCCAGTTAATAGAGTAGTCTGATAATGATGAAAATTTATCAATGAGCGCCACTGTCTGAAGAAGAGATCTTTCTGAGTTTTCAAGGAAAATCAATACATCATCAGCATAAAGACTTATCTTATGTTCCTTTTCTCCAGTTTGAATACCTCTGATATCAACATTTTGTCGTATGGCTGCTGCTAATGGTTCAATAAAGATGGTAAAAAATGAGGGAGAGAGTGGACACCCCTGCCTAGTACCTCTCTGGAGATTAAAGCTTCGGGAAGTCTGATCATTTGTTCGGACAGACGCAACTGGACATCTAAATAGTGTTTTAACCCAGTTTATGAAAGATGAACCAAACCCAAACTTGTTTAACACCATAAAAAGAAATTTCCAGTTAACCCGGTCAAAGGCTTTCTCTGCATCCAGGGACAAGATTGTAGTTTCTACATTATTGATCTTGCAGTAGTCTATTAAATTAAATAGCCTGCGTGTATTATCAGCCGAGTGCCTACCCTTGATAAAACCTGTTTGATCTGGGTGTATAATAGACGGGATTATCCTTTCCAGTCTTTTGGCGAGAGCTTTGCAAATTATTTTGAGATCGACATTCATAAGCGAGATGGGACGGTAGCTGGATGGAAGCGTAGGTTCTTTTCCAGGTTTAAGGAGCAGGATAATACTAGCCAAATTCATATTCGGAGGAGTTACATTATCTTCTTTGATTTGGTTCACCATTTTAAAAAAAGTAGGTGCCATCACGGGCCAAAATTCATTATAAAATTCTACTGGAAAACCATCTGGTCCCGGGGCTTTGTTATTTGGGATGTGCTTAAGTGCCTCCTGGAGTTCAAACACCTGAAGAGGTGCATCCAGAGCCGCAATCTGTTCATTATTTAATTGTGGTAGATTAATATTGTCCAAAAATGTATTTATCTCTGAGTCTGATGGGTTAACCTGTGATGAGTAGAGATTTTCATAAAACTGAAGGAGTTATTTATTTCTTCAGGCACATGGGTAATATTTCCAGTCATATCCTTGATAGAATGGATAGTTGTTTTTTCTTTATTCAATCTAAACTGGTTCGCAAGATATCACCCCGATTTATTACTGTGTTCAAAGTTCTCAAGAAGCAGTCTTTGTATTAAAAACTGTGCTCTTTTGTTTGTAATTTCTTTTAATTCCAGCTTTAATTTTCTCAAATCGTTAAGTGCCTGTTCCTGTGGGGAAATGGCACAAGTTGTCTCCAGTGATTTAATCTTCTGTTCTAAATCCAGTATCAGTGCTTTTTCTTTTTTATTCTTGTATGAACAGTAAGAGATTACTTTACCTCACATGACCACTTTTGCTGCTTCCCAAAGAACACCTGGGGATATTCCTGGCACATCATTATATTCCAGATATGATTCCCACTCTTTATTAAAATAATTAATAAAGTCTTCATCTTTCAGTAGTGATATATTAAATTTCCAGCTCCTAGTTTCCCTTGTAGCTTCCCTATTTACTAGTGTAAGAGAAACTGGATGATGATCGCTAATAGCTTGATTTGAACATATTTCAGTGTCTATGATGTCCCTCACAATAGAGTTACTGGCTAAGAAGAAATCTAGACGTGAATATGAACTATGAACTGATGAAAAAAAGGTATATTCCCGAAGAGTTGGGTGAAGAGATCGCCATTCATCGCAAAGACCAAAATCATTCATGTACTGTTTGAGAGTGTCAGTAGCCAGCCATTTTCGGTAAATCCCCGATGTACTGAGCCTGTCGACTGCAGGGTTTAATACCAAGTTGAAGTCCCCTCCTATTATAAGTGTGGTGTCCAAGTGCTCAGAAAGAGAAGTGAAAAAAGTGTGAAAAAAGGATGGGTCGTCAACATTTGGGCCATAAACGCTTGCAATACATAGATCCAAATTTTGGACTGAAATTTTTTGTATTATAAATCTACCTTCTGGATCTACTATGGTGTTATTCATAACAAAGTGTATTCTTCTATTTACCAGTATAGCTACCCCCCTTTGCTTAGAATTAAAGCCGGCTGAGTACATATGGGGAAATTCTGGTGAGGTGAGCGCATCTACAGATGACTTCGAGACATGTGTCTCCTGCAATAAAACAAAGTCTGCCTGTAGATCGTTCAATCGATTAAAAACTTTTAGCCTCTTCTCCCCGTTTCCAATTCCACGTATGTTCCACGTGACAAACTTAAATGAAGACATGTTTTCACTAACTGGTTGTGTACTAAAGACTAACTAAATGTGTAAACTATATGTGCCTATGTGATATGTCTGTAATGTATGCATATATACTGTATGTATATACAGTATATGTTGTGTGTATACACCTATGCATATATAATTGGGTGTGCACGCATGATGTCTCTGTGCCATTTGCCTGCAATTGCAAGCAAATGGGGTACATATATTTCAAGTTATTTCCTATAAACCAGAAGTATGAGAAAAAACAAACATGAAGGTTAGTAAGTGGTGGAAAAATGCAGACAACATACAACAATGACCTAAAAACTTAAAAAAAAAAAAAACCTACAACAGACAAACAAACAAACAACAACCTCAACAACAAAGAAATAAACATTTTGACAAATGTTAACATATTAAACTGAAATCGAGTAAGAGACCTGTGCACAATCCCACTCCTTTTTCCACCTGTAGCTAAAAGAAAAAGAAATATATAAAATATGAAAATTTAAAAATTAAAAAAAAGGGCTCTAGAATAACCAAGGAGTTATAATTTCATCCATAAACAGCTTGCCATCTATATACAATCTATCCACAGAAACAATAGCTCGTTTACCTTCTTGGATGTATTGTTTCCTAATGGGAAAAAGCTTCCTTCTCCTTTGAAAGATTTCCTGTGGAAATTGATCATTTAGACCATAATTGGTGTTTTTAAGCTGCTTGCCCTGCCTCTGTACCAAAATTTTTTGCTTAAAATGTTCAAATTTGGCAACAATAGGTCTGGGACGTTTATTCTGGGAATTTTTTTTGCCCTATTCGGTGGACTCGGTGGAAGGTAATTGAGTTTGTGACTTCGGGAGATAGTTTTAGTTGTGATGACATAAATTCTCGGACCAGCTGTTCTGGATTTTCATTATTTTTTTCAATAATTTCAGAAAAAACGAGGTTATCTCTCATGCTGCGTGACTGCAAACTGAGAACTGTCTCCTTGAAGCGGATGATAAAATAAAGGCAGCGAAGTGAGGTTTTAAGCAGGTTTATTAAATCACACCGCCGTCACAGGATCCCCGCTCCGATGCAAGTGCAAGCAGACCGGAGCGGGATCCTCAGGCTCTCAGAGAAGAGAGACACACAGTGTGTGTGTCCAGCAGCAGCAGTAGAAGTGAGAATGAACATGAAAATCAGACAGCTTATATACTCAGCTCAGACAATACATCAAAGACATTCACAGCAGTCGATCTGGGCATTTGCATATGAGAGGCACAGACAGTACAGGATGCATGAACACAATGCATGAGTGGGACATTAACATCACAGCAGTGAAACCATGCATGAATGGCATATTACTTCACAGCATGCAGCGGAAAAAACCAGAAGAGCGAGCTGTCTGTCCCAGTCTGTTGTGGGGGTTGCCACACCGCTCCCCCCAGAGGGCAAGGCAGGCGGCCGAGACCTCGATATTGCAGCTTTGGCAGCGAGCAGGGAAAGCTCTCTGCAGGAGGAGGGGGAGGGAGGAGGGGGGTAGTACGTGCCGGCCGGGACGGTGAA
Source organism: Pholidichthys leucotaenia (assembly GCA_020510985.1). Classification (NCBI taxonomy): domain Eukaryota; kingdom Metazoa; phylum Chordata; class Actinopteri; order Cichliformes; family Pholidichthyidae; genus Pholidichthys; species Pholidichthys leucotaenia. The sequence continues at coordinate 355,455,789 of CM035843.1, read as the reverse complement.
ATCGTCCGAGCCGTGCAAAAATTGCTTGCTGGTCCGCGACATCGAGGGGCTGTCCCGTTGAACGTGCGGAGGTCCGCAAGAAGAAAAATTAGTCTCTGACTCCTCCCGCGATTAAGACCTGCAAAGATTAACAGTGGCCGTGAAGAAAAGCAGGAGCGGCTGTAAGAGAAACATAAAAGCAGAAGCAAAGGGACTTGGCGTGTTGACTTTTAGGTGCGGGCACAACCTTAAAAGCCCTCGGGAACCGCTGACGGCTGGAATCCTTCTGTGCGCCGTAGCTAAGACCATTAGAAAATCCAGCGGGCGAGCTGCGTGCTTGCTTCAGGTGAACATGTAGCCCTGAAGTTCTGTGTGCAGCGGCGAAGGACGATGGCGGTCTCTGGAGCCGTTATTGTCCCGTGCGTGATGTGCCGTCCTTGTAACTCCCCGGTGCGTGCGCCGGGGCTCGTGCATGGGTGGGCCAGCTGGAGAGGAGACAGGGTCAGGGAGCTTAATCATCCCTGTTCAGTGTGTTGGAGCGGTGAAGGGAAGTAGACGCTCTGTCACTCGCTCGGTCATGGTGCGTTCAGGTCCACGTGTGCTCCGTTGGCCGTGGGAAGTCGCCGACGTGGAGAGGGGACGAGGTGCCTGCGCTCTCGTGTGGAGGAGCTGTGAGCGCGGCCAGTCCAACGTGGATGCGCCGATCTAGGCGTGCAGATCTCACCATGAAACGTTGCTCAGCTTTCCCGGTCGTGGGTGTTCTCCGGAGAGTTTCGCCTGGAAACTCTGCGTCGAGGTCTCCCTGAAGCAGAAGGGAGGGCAGATCAGTCAGGCTGCCGCGTTCGCTTGTCGTCGGAGAATCACCGCCGGGTGCTGCGTTTGCTGGCAGTGTGTTCTTTTCAGTGTCGGGTCACCAGTGAAGCGGATGATAAAATAAAGGCAGCGAAGTGAGGTTTTAAGCAGGTTTATTAAATCACACCGCCGTCACAGGATCCCCGCTCCGATGCAAGTGCAAGCAGACCGGAAGAGTGAGCTGTCTGTCGCAGTCTGTTGTGGGGGTTGACACATCCTTCATTTTTCGATTTTCTCCCTCAACAACGCCAAGCCGTGTGGATAGTGTGGTGACTGACTTTTTCAGGCTGTTATTTTCCTCCACGAGAGAGACGAGCTGTGCTTGACTAAACTCAAGGCTCTCCCGCAAATTTTGGAATTCTTTGTGAAGAAGCTCAACCAGCGCCAGTCTACCATCCATGCTGGTAAGTTTATTCTCAATAGAGAGAAGGATATCACTAACCTCGGTGCCCTGCTGTGATTTCTCGGGCGTTATTTTGGGTGAATCTGCGGGTCTCGGTCGCTTAGACTGAGAAGCAGCGGCAGAGGCAGCAGCAGAACACACACTCGCCTGCTCCATGACACAAAAACAGTCGTAAAATGCGTCGATATAACTTTCTAAATCCTCCAGCTCCGTAAAAAAAAAAAGAAAGAAAGACACAGACAATTAATTAATGAATTAATTACAAAAAAAAAACTACCTGTGGAGAAGTTTGTTTCTTGGTGACAGCAGTCGCCGTTCAAATTATTGCGCAATTGTCTCTCGTGATCACAGCATCAACACAGCATCAACTTCTGGATGTTTGCAGTTTTGACATGTGAGATGCTTGGTGGTGCTCTTGCATTTTTGAATTGTGCAATAAAGGGATTTTTTTAAAACTCAAAACTCAGTGAGATTTCCATGTCTACATGATGTCTATAACTCTCTATCTGGTCCCACTCTATATTCTTCAGGTCATCACTCTCTTCGTCACTCTATATCATCACTCTATATATCTTCCATCACTCTATATCCTGAGGTGATCACTACTTCTTCTTCTTCTTCTTTGAGACTCGACTGATGGCTGGCACCCAGCCCACAGGTGCACCACCGCCACGCACTTCACTCTATACCATCACTCCATGCTCATGTATCCTATCCACGTACTTCATTCTATATCACTACAGTATATGTCTTTCTCGAGGTGATCACTTCTTCTTGTTCCTCTTTTAGATTTGATTGGCGGTTGGCAACCAGCTTACAGGTGCATTACCACCACGTACTTCACTCTATATCATCACTCTATCTGCTCCTCCCGAGGTGATCACTTCTTCTTCTTCTTCTTCTTCTTCTTCTTCTTCTTCTTCTAGATTTGATTGGCTGATGGTAACCAGCTTACAGGTGCATTACCGCCACGTACTTTACTCTATATCATCACTCTATCTGGTCAGGAGCTGTAGTCCTTACCACCACGTACTCTTCTCGGTTGGCATCCTCTTCTTTGTCTTCTTCACCCTATATCTTCTTCTTCTTCTTCTTCTTCTTCTTCTTCTACTTCTTCTTCTTCTTCTTCTTCTCTCAGTTACTGGCAGATAGCAAACAACTGAAAGGTGTGCAACATTATGTCATTTGAACCCGACCCCTAAAGTCTATGACTTAATCCTGTGTTATTTAAAAAAGAGAAAACAGCCCTTCTTGTGATTCTTAGTGCCTCTCCATCTCCATCTGTTACCAGAATCCCAGTTAAATCCCATTCTCTACCGGCCTCTTGAACTTCATTTTTCATTCTTGATTACTGCTTTCCCTTCACCTTTTCCAAGAGTTATTTCTTTCCCAAGTGCACTTTTTGCTAATTTGTCTGCACAGTTATTCCCTTTCAACCCTTCGTGTGCAGGAACCCAACAAAACTGAACTTCTCCACCACTCCTGTGTACCCTAAATAAACTGTGATATAGTTCAATCAGTGTCTGTATGGTTTTTAAATCTGCAAGTGAATCTGTGCACACCACCACCCAGTCCGGTCTGACCTCCTCCACCCACTGCAAACCAATAATTATTGCCACCATCTCTGCTGTAAACATGGATGTATTGCTGGAGAGTCTTTTTGAGATGGTCACTTTAAACTCTGGAATGTATACTCCAACTCCAACAGAGCCCTCTTTGTTCTTTGAACCGTCAGTACAGAGCTGTAAGTAGTTATAGTAATTGTTCCTGAGATAATATCTTTGTATAAGGAGTTCTTATAAGGGGTTCTGAACTTCTTCTTCAAACAGTAAGATTTCCGTGTCTACATGATGTCTATAAAACTCCATCTGGTCCCAATCTATATTCTTCAGGTCATCACTCTATCGTCCATCCCCATCCTTCTTCTTCTTCTTCTTCTTTTAGATTTGATTGGTGGTTGGCAACCAGCCTAAAGGTGCATTACCACCACTGACTTGATTATCATCGCTCTATATCTTTCTATAAGGAGTTCTGAACAACTCCCTCTGTGTGAAAAAAAATATCCGTCCTTGGACTGTGTCCAAGTAGCCAGAAGCCAGAAGATTCATATATACATATGTATATTCGCTGATCTTGTTTTTCTTGTCTTCTTGATTGTTGCTCTGAGTGTTGCTGTCCCTGTGCTGTTGCAATCCTGGAATTTCCCCATTGTGGGACTAATAAAGGCTTATCTTATCTTATCTTATCTTATCTTATAAGGAGTTCCGAACAACTCCCCATGTGTGAAAAAATTATCCATCCTAGACTGTATCCTCTTGTCGGCGTCTCCACTTCTTCTTCTTCTTCTTTTAGATTTGATTGGCGGTTGGCAACCAGCTTACAGGTGCATTACTGCCACCTACTCTATCTTCAGACATCACTCTTATTATTATTATTATAGATTTGATTGACGGTTGGCAACCAGCTTACAGGTGCATTACGCCACTGACTTGATTATCATCACGTTATATCCTTGTATAAGGAGTTCTTATACTCCTTATGTGTGAAAAAATTATCCGTCCTTGGACTGTGTCCTAAGAGCAGCTAAAGAGTTCCCAGTCCTCATCACTTCTTCTTCTTCTTCTTCTCTTGGTTACTGGCGGATAGCAAACAACTGAAAGGTGCATATCACCACCTACTGTACAAGAGAGTGTAACATTATATCATCTGAGCCCAACCCCTAAAGTCTATGACTTAATCCTGTGTTATTTAAAAAAGAGAAAAGAGCCCTTCTCGTGATTCTTAGTGCCTCTCCATCTCCATGTGTTCCCAGAATCCCAGTTAAATCCTATTCCCTACTGGCCCCTTGAACTTCATTTTTCATTCTCTCACTTTCATTTCCATCCTTGTGACAGTGTAATAAAATGTGCTCGACATTTTCTTTTTCTCCACATTCTCTACATTTGTCACTTTCGCTTTTCCCCATGGTGAATAAAGTGCCGTTAAGCTTTCAATCTCCGTACCTGTCATGGTTCGAGCGCTGATCTCGTCCGCACTCGAGCCATGCATCATCCTCACCGAGTTTGACAGCGGTGTGTACCTTCTGGCTCCCTGAGCCTTTATTGTGACAGCGCTCGGAGGGGCTTCTGGCTGTCCAGTTTGACAGCTGAGCTGCATTTCGGCTCATCAGCGGTCCTCCATTTAAGAGGGCAGCTGGGAGCGGAAGATGTGGCAGTCTCATCAAAACCCTCCCATGGTCAGACTTTATTCGAGCATCCCGCTGTTCAGACGTTTGACCATCCTTCTTCTATGATAGTAAGTGTGCCTCTTGATGTATCCGTTATTCCCGGTCATTGAGTGCATTCATTGTAGTGTGTTTTAGCCCCCTGTGGCTTGTTATTTTGTGTCTTTTTCTGTTCCTTTAGTAAACTGTGCAAACTCACCGGCGATTTGTGGCGTCTTATGATGGCTCGCGAGGGCCACCGCCTGACAGTAGACTGCCGCCAAACTGAGACGCCTGTCACCGTGAGTTTGCCAGGGTTTGGAGTTTTTCCCCTTCGCTCGGGCTTGTGAACAGGATGTCCGCCCTCGAGCGTGGGTATTGCCCTGAGTGGTTTGAGGAGATCGACAGCTATCTGGCGGAAGCCCTTCGCCTCATGACCACTCTAACGGCCCATGACTATTTGTTCCTCACCCAGCGGGCCTTATTGAAATACCACCTCACCTCCTTTCCGGAAGGAAAGGAGAGGATAACATGGATTGTGGCTCAACGAGAGTTAATTGAAAAGGCGCTCCAGGAACCTTCTCCTCCTCCCTCGAGTACGGCGTCCCTGACGAGAGTGGAGATCCGTAGGCTGGAGGGAAATCCCGGCAGGAGGCCGACTGAGAGGCATCCCCGCTCCATGTTTCGGAATTAGCTCCTGTCGCCCGCCCAGTCCCGGCGCCATGTGTTCCTGGTCCCCTCGCCGCACCGTCGGCCAATAAGCTTCGTCGCCGTGTCACAACCAGGGCCCAGCGAGAATCCCGTCCGGATCCAGCTCCGGGTCGTCGGAGGAACCCAGCCTCCCAGTCAGCTGCATCTCCCACGTCATGACAGGAGGGAATCCCCGCAGTCACCTCCCCCGGGTCATCTGTCTCAGCTGTGCCGTCAGCTCCTCGTGCCCGGATCGCCTCGGCTGCTGCCCCCTCCTCCTCAACGTCATCTCCAGCTGCTGTGAGTGCTGTGAGTCGTGCTTTGGCGAGGCCCGTCAGCAATCCACCACGAGCGGCTCCTCCTCGTCTTCCCGAGGGACCTGCCGTCACCATCCAGAGGGGAAAAAGGAAAACTCCACCCGCGGCAGCGGGCACCATCTATCCTCCGGGAGACAGGAGGATAGATGCAAGTTCATTCTGCAAGTTCATTCTTCTCCTCATAGTTGTGATTTGCCTTGTCTGACTCCTGGGGGCGGAGATCGGGGTTTGCAATCCCCCGAGCTCCCACCACCTGCTGTAGCGCCTGTTATTAAACCTGCTGCCTCTGTGTCTCCCTCCGCTGAGCGGTCCACGACGCCAGGCCTATGTCGCCGGACGAGGAGGGGGCCTGCGGTTCTGGTGAGCCTGGTTCCAGCCCCGCAGCCACATCATGGGCAGAGGAGGAGAGCTGACTGCAGTGTGGAGCCTGCACCTACGATAAAGCGTCCCCGGGTCTCCACAGATGAACAGTTTGAGCCAGCGGGGCGAGGGTCCCCTGCCACCACGCCGTGCGGGTCGTCGGCATGGACATTAGCACCGGAGGGTCCTCAGACTGCAGAAACCATCGTGCCGGCTGCGAAACCTGCCGTGGCCGAGTGGGAGCCTGACGACGATCTTCTTCGTCCTGAGCCTGGATCAACAAAGTCCTGGACGACGACAGAACCCGAGTGCAGGCAAGTGCTCTACTTTATTTTTCTTCTTTCTATGTTGGAGCATTTCTGCCTGCCTCTCGGGGAGGCGAGCCAGGGGCAGCTGTCCGCTGCACCCAAGCTCGTCTCGCTGGGCTCTGTCGCTACCGGTGATTCTGATCCCGGTTCTTTCTTGTCTCCTGAGCCTTCTTCCAGAGTCACCGGTGCGGAGCCAATCTCAGTCGCTGTGCTGGGGGTTCCAGGTTCGGGGTTGGAGGTCGTCACTGGTGCTGCGCCGACCCAATCGGGGTCCAACGCGGGTGCAGCCGTGACCCAATCAGGGTCCAACGTGGGTGCAGCTGAGGCCCAATCGGGGTCCAATGCGAGTGCAGCATCGGTATGGGTCAAGGTCGGTGAAGGAGCTGCAGACCCTTTGCCACCTGACATTGTGCGGGCTCATCGTCACCATCATCTCCCTCATTATTGTCACCAACCCAGCTCATTGCCGCCAGGGGCTGTTGGGGGCCTCTACGTTTGGCCCGGCTCTCCCACGTCTTCCCCCCCGCCAGGGAGGCCGTCGCCAATTGTTTCCCCACGGTTCTGGTGGCTGAGGGATGCGGGTCGGCCGCCTGAGGAGCTTTTTCGCCGGTTCGGCACTTTGGGTTGGCCACCCGACGTACTGTGCCTTCTACTGGGCGACCTGGATCGGCCGCCGGAGGTTCTGACTTTCCGGGCCTGGGAATGGGGTAGGCCGCCCGAATATGTCCTTTTCCCCTTAATCACCCCTTGGCCATTGGACGCAGGGAGACCGCCGGAGCTGTTCCTGTTGTTTTTGGACTCTGCCTGTCGTCATCCTCATGGGTTGTGTGGTCCCACTGAGGCTTAAGGTCATTCGGTGTGGTAGTTCTGCTCAGCGTTCTTGTCCTTGTTAGCATGTTTCCCCCCCCCCTCCTGTCTGAGGGATGAAACGTGCCTAACTTGTGGGGTTTTTTTCCTGCCCTGTGTGTTACTGTGTGTTACGGAGTATTGTGTTTTCTGTTAACCTTACTCGGTAATTGCCTCTTTTGTGCCCTGTTCTAATTACCATTTGTGCATTATGGAGTATTGTGTTTTCTGTTAACCATGCTCAGTAACTGCCTCATTTGTGCCCTGCTTTAATTATCATTTGTGCATTATGGAGTATTGTGTTTCCCTGTTAAACCTTACTCTGTAATTATCAATGTGCTCCCGGCAATCGTTATGGTGTTTCCTCTGTTGCTGGTTCTCTCCCTCCAGGCCTGTTCCCCCATCCGCCCACCCTGGGGGGGTGGGGGGGGCCTTGGGTGTCATTGGGCACTCGTAGCTCGCCCTTGGGGGGAGATACTATCATGGTTTGAGCGCCGATCTCGTCCGCGCTCGAGCCATGCATCATCCTCACCGAGTTTGACAGCGGTGTGTACCTTCTGGTTCCCCGAGCCTTTATTGTGACAGCGCTCAGAGGGGCTTCCGGCTGTCCAGTTTGACAGCTGAGCTGCATTTCGGCTCATCAGCGGTCCTCCATTTAAGAGGGCAGCTGGCAGCGGAAGATGCGGCAGTCTCGTCAAAACCCTCCCATGGTCAGATGTTATTCGAGCATCCCGCTGTTCAGACGTTTGACCATCCTTCTTCTATGATAGTAAGTGTGCCTCTTGATGTATCCGTTATTCCCGGGCATTGAGTGTATTCATTGTAGTGTGTTTTAGCCCCCCGTGGCTTGTTATTTTGTGTCTTTTTCTGTTCCTTTAATAAACTGTGCAAACTCACCGGCGATTTGTGGCGTCTTATGATGGCTCGTGAGGGCCATCCATGACAGTACCTCTGTCACTTTTGCTCCAGTTAAGTTCCTCATTATTTCGTCAGTTAAGGCAGCCGTTACAATGTCCAATATCACTCCTCTCATTGCCTTATTTCTGTGGTGATCCGAGCGCTGATTCCATCCGCGCTCGGGTTACTCAGTAATTTCCCTTTTCTCCCATATTATTTCGGGTTTTGTTATTAGTGCCTTTCCAGGGCTTTTATTATGACAGCGTCACGGCCGAACTTCTGGCTGTCAAAGCCGAGCCGGCGCCATGACAGCTGTTCGTGATTTTGTTTAAGGAAGCAGCTGAGGCTTACTCCTCGCTACGATCTACATTTGTGTTCCAGGACTGGAGTTCCTAACCAGCTCCAGCCTTCCCTCTGTTTGGATTCATCTTTGCTTCAGCTCTAGTAAGTGTATGTCCTATAGTGTTAGGTTCCGTCCTCGCTACACCTTCACTTTCGATGTCAGTGTTTATTATTTCGTGTTCCAGTGTTATGTACTGTATGTGTTTTGCTCCTCGTGGCTCTTTATTCTTTTGTTAAATAAATAGACAAACTTACTGCTGGCTTCTGGCGCCTCATTAATGCCCTGAAAGGGGCATTCATGTCAATTTCCTTCCAATTCTGAACACTGCACATTTTTTCCCTCCATCTTAGTGACTCTGATTACTTTTCCTTGTTGGAACACGATCTTTACATGTAACCAGCAACGAACTACTATGAAGGACCCTTGCATTTAAAACTTCTCCAAGTAACCCATTAATTGCATTTGTGAGCTTAATTGGGTTCCATTCACGAAACAATGCCCCTTCCTGAGTAAGTTTAATGATTACTTTACACTCCTTCTGTTCATTCCGGGATCGTTCATCCTCTGATTCCTCAGTACTTGATAACGATCTTGATTGGGTTTCCTGATGTCTACGTTTGCTTCTTTTAGACTCCACCGTGCTCTGTCTATATGCATCACTCCCGTCCTTGGACTTGGTTGGCAACCAGCTTACAGGTGCAATACTGCCACATACTTCACTCTACTGTATATCATCACTCTATATTCTGTCTGTCTGTCTGTCTGTCTGTGTGTCACAATCATAGGACTCACTAAGAAGATCATAGGGTCGCCTATGATGTTCCTATGATGTCTATATGAAACCTCTGTGTGTCTGTGTGTCATGACCATAGGACTCGCTAGAAGATCATAGGACTGCCTATGATGTTCCTATGATGTCCTATGATGTTCCTATGATGTCTACGTGATGTCTGTATGACAGCATATAGACCATAGGACTTGCTAAAAGATCATAGGATGTTCCTATGATGTCTACATGATGTCTATATGACGTCATATAGACACTGTCACGACCATAGGACTCGCTAAAAGATCATACGATTGCCTATGATGTTCCTATGATCTCTACATGATGTCTATATGATGACATATAAACACTATAGTATAGAATGATCAAAGGCAGGCATTACTGAATGAGTGTTGACGTGCTTGCTTATATTTGGTTTCTAAGGGCATGCACGGGTATGCACAGGTATGCACTAGTTTACATTAATATGTAAACATATTTAAATATGTAAATGTAAATGAATCATAAGTCTGGTCACCATGGTTACTGTTGCTTAGGAATAGTAAACATTCCATTTTAGTTCTTAGAATGCCTTTGTGCCATCATCAGTGATAGCATCACAGAGGCTCATTTGATCTGAGAGGTAATCAACGGACGGCAGCATCTCGGACACAGTCCAAGGACAGATAATTTTTTCACATGTAAGGAGTTGTTCAAAAACAGACACACATAGTGTGTGGCAGTAATGCACCTGTAGGGAGTAGGACAAAGGAGCTCTGGAGATGAAGAAGATTCCTGCTGAGGAAGCACCTGGAATTTTAAAACTTTTAACACTTTTAAGAAGACCCATTGGGGCGGTGGACAGACTTCCGACAGGTGGAAGGTTGAGATGGCATTTACGTCTGTGTTCGGTTGGCGGTAAGAGTGATTTGTTTGTGCTGTACTCTGACTGTAACATTATGGCATCTAGCTCTGACGGGCTCGATAAAGATGAGATGGATTGGACACTACCCAGGTCTGGGAAGTGGAAAAGAGCAGCTGGGGGGCATAAAGAGGTAGGAGTGGGTCAGATGAGAGTGACGCGGGAGGAAGTAACAATGCGAAAAAAACACGAACTAGCCAACATGGATGGCAGGTTGATGATGTCAGGAATGAGTGGAAGGTTGTAATTGAGTTCTATCAGGGTGGGGGACACTATCACCCTGTTAAGCTAACAAAAGAAATTGAGAAAGAAATTGGGACAGTTAAGTTTGTAAAGTTCTTGTATAATAACCGGCTGTTAATTCATGCATCAAGTAAACAACAGCAAGAGAAAATACTGGCAATGACATGTCTAAACGGAGAACAAATGAAGGCGCATGTTCCTGGTGCAACGGCAAACTTGACGGGAGTTATATCAGGTGTCCCATTGAGCATGTCTATGGAAGAAGTGAAAAACGAGATCCATGGAGGAAAGGTGAAGGATGTGAAAAGGCAAAAGAGTAAGAGAAGGTTCATTGAAGGATACACTGTCTGTAATGATCCAGTTTGAGGAAACACTTCCTAAATCAATCCAAATAGGATACCTGTATTACAGTGTCAGAGAATAAGCTCCAAAGCCACTCAGGTGCTACAATTGTCAAAGGATGGGTCACACTGCTCAGCAATGTAAGGGAAAGTTAAGATGCGCTAGATGTGGAGGGGAGCACGAATATGGTAAATGTGAAAAGGACGCCAAAGTAGTGTTGCAACTGTGGGGGTGACCACAGTGCTGCATATGGAGGATGTGTTGTGCAGAGGGAAGCTAGACAAGCCCAGGAAATCAGAATAAGTAAGAAAATCTCGTATGCGGAAGCTCTAATGACAGAGAGGCAGGAATGGTCAGAAACATAACAGGCCTTTCTCAAACAAGTTCAGTTCAAAGGGAAGAACAGCCATCAACAAATCCCACACAAGCACAAGATCATGCCGCTGCAAGGAATTTTTGTGTTCACAAATGCAAAATGGATGATGACACATTGATAGTAAAGAGGACAAACTTTGTAGCTTTGATCTGCCACACCATTAATGTTGCAGCACAGCTAAAGAAGAAAAGTGACAGAATGTGTCAGGAACCGAGCCGGCTTGGTTCCCCCCGTCTTGGTCCTGGCCTCTCTGTGGGTACATGCCACGTTGTATGTATGTTAGTATATATTTCTGTGTGCTTTGCCGTACCCATAGTCACTGCTTTCTGGCCTGCAGCAGTGAGGCAGCTTCTTGGGCTCACACTGGAGTGAGCGCTGTCTGTCTGCCGGTTGGACCATGCTCCCTCTCTATTGCTGCCAGCTGATCCCACTCCCGTGTGCCATCTCCCCGCTCCTCGCTCAGGTGTACCCAATTTGTGGAGCCAGCAATGCATGTACGTAAGGAGCCTTTTTCCAGTCATGCATTGCTGGGTCATTGTGCTTCATCAGAGCATTTTCCCTCTAGTGAAGTCAAGGACGGTTTCCCTCGGGGCTTATTCGGACTACTGGACTGCTCCAGCTCCATGAGTAAATTACTGTGTGTGCTTTTCCCCGGTGTTTCTCCCCTGCAGACTGTAAAGCGTCCAGAAGGACTCCTTTAGCTTCTGAGGAAACATTATCTGTAACTGTTTGTCTAAGTGTAGTATAAATAAATGTGTGTGGTGCACGTGCACAGGAAGGTTCATGACAGAATCAAAACCATTGTGGAAGCAGCAGGAAGATTCCTAGAGGTGAAAGATATCAAAGCCGACCAGATTCATGTTTTATTGAAAGCTGAAACAGATGTTGAAACTTAATATCTGAATTATGGTACTACACATACTACAGTGGAATACGAGGAGTCTTATAGCAAACGGACAAGAACTCAAGAAGTATCTTTACGATCTACTAGTTGTTCCAGATGTAGTGTGTGTACAGGAGACATGGCTTCAACCTCACTTAGATTTTGTTATTCCAGGAATATAGTTCAATCAGACAAGATAAAAGTAACAGTGTAAATAGAGGAGGATGTGCCACTTTCATTAAAGATGGCCTGGCATATAGGGTGATTCCCTCCCCTGAGGATGTAGTGTAATATTATTGAAAGAAGTAACAGTGTAAATGAAGGAAAATGTGCCACTTTCATTAAAGATGGCCTGGTATATAGGGCGATTCCCTCCCCTGAGGATGTAGAGTGTAATATTTTTGAAATATGTAGGCCAAATGGACAAGGAAATATTAAGCTGATTAATTATTACAACCCATGTAGGAAGTTAACAGCAGATACTTTCAGTGTTATGGCAGGGGAAGGCCATATGAAAGAGGTATGGTGTGGAGACTTTAATGCTCATAACAGCTTGTGGGGAAGCAGACATACAGACAACAATGGAAATGTTGTGGAAGAGATGTTAGATGAAAAATTTTTTAATTTGGCTCAACAGTGGTGAAGGTACCAGGGTGGATGTGCATAGGGGCACATCATCATGTATTGACCTGACTCTGGTATCTGCTTCTTTAGTGAGTGCCTGTGAATGGACGGTTATGAACAGTACAACTATGGGAAGTGATCACTTCCCAGTACTTGGTCATTAAAACTGAAGTATGTATACAAGAAGGAAGATGTTTTACAAGATGGTGTTTTGACAAGGCAGATTAGGAAAAATTTAGGCAATACTGTGTACAATCATATGTTTTGGTAACATTAGAAGGTGGCATAGAAGAGTGTTCAAGTCAGGTTACCAATCATATTCTGAATGCTGCAATAGTAAGTATACCTAAGAAAACAACACAGAGTAGGAAGAAAGTTGTGCCCTTCAGAGGTAAAGTGGGCTATCCCACATTTTTAACCCCTACTCTCTTATTGTTGTGAATATGTGATTTAAATATATTTTCATATTTATTTATTCACACCTTGAAGGTAAATTATAGGGGGTAACTTTTTAATGATATAGGCACACTGATTTTTTGAGAATATTTCAACTTTAGAGCTCATTTTCTCAAAATAATGGTTTTGTGGGATAGCCCACTTTACCTCTGAAGGGCACAGTTGTACCTTGGTGGAATGAGGAATGTAGTATTGCAGTAAAAGAGCGAAACAAGGCATTCAGAGAGCTGAGGAAGAATATGAAGTGAAGATTTAATAATTATAAAAAGGGCAGCAGCTCAAAGGATTATTAAAAACAGGAAAAGGTCACCATGGAGACAATTTTGTTCCACCCTTAGTAGGAAAACAGAACTATGTGATGTCTGGGGTACGTTTTAAAAAAAAAATTAGTGGGAAGAGGGTGTCAGTTATAGAGGAGAACATCTTGGTGAGAGTCATAGACAGCAAAGGGAGCATAAACTCAGAGAAAATGCAAACTTCAAAAATGAAATGAAAGAAGGTATGACTGCATTAGACCTCGAGCTCACAATGTCAGCGCTTAAGAGAGCTTTGCATGACAGTGGATACACAGCTCCAGGATATGATCAGATAAGCTATGCTATGTTCTGGCAGTTGCCTATGCAATCAATGGAACTGGTGATGAAATTGTTTAACAGAATATGGAAGGAGGGGGTTATCCCAAGTGGGTGGGAAAAGGCTGTAATTTTACCATTTAGTAAGCCAGGGGAAGATCCAGCTCATCCAGGCAACTACATGCCAATAGCATTAATGTCACATTTAGGGAAATAGATGGAGGAGGTGTTACTTTACAGACTCTAATATGTACTAGAGCAAAGATGATTAATAAACAAATAGAATGGTTTTAGAAGTGGAAGATCCACAGTGGATGCTCTAGTTAGGGTAAGTAATGATATTGAAAAGACTCTCAAATGAAAGAAGTAATGGTTATAGTTTATCTGGATACTTAATAGGCTTATGACTCACTGTGGAGGGATGGACTTCTTATCAAAACTGAATAAAATGTGCATTGGTAGTGGGATGTATAACTGGATCATGGATTTTTTAACACACAGGGCATTTAGGGTTAAAGTAGGATCAGAAGTTTATAATGACTGAAATAGAAAATGGTGTTCCTTAGGGGAGGGTGATAGGCCCAGTTTTGTTCAACATGATTAATGACATGTTTGAGGATCAAGAGGGATCAGAATCAGAATCAGAATCAGAATCAGAATCAGGTTTATTGCCATTGTTCATGTAGTACACAAACTAGGAATTTGTCTCGGTGCAATGCTGCAACATTAAACATGATAAGATAAAAGAAATAAACTATACATGCAATAAGTGTAGAATAAGAGTAAGTGATACTGGTCAGCAGTTAAAATATATTAGCGAGCAGCAGATACTGTGGAGAACTATATAGTGCAGTCGGTAATGCAGGAAGAAAACAGTGATGATTGACATGAGTCTGGTTGAGCTGCTGTACATAGTGCACGAGAGTCAATAAGTCACTTAGTGTTCAGCAGTCTGATGGCAGAGGGGAAGAAGCTGTTCATGTGACGGGAGGTTTTAGTCTGGATGGACCGAAGTCTTCTACCAGAGGGGAGGGGGGCAAACAGTACGTGACCAGGGTGTGAGGGACGGCTATGATCCGGCCAGCACGCCTCCGGGTCCTGGAGATGTACAGATCCTGGAGAGATGGGAGCTTGCAGCCGATCACCTTCTCAGCAGTGCGCACGACGCGCTGCAGCCTTAGTCTGTCCCTGGCAGTGGCTCCTGCGTACCACACGGTTATGGAGGTGGTGAGGATGGACTCGATGATGGCTGTGTAGAACTGCACTAACATCTTGGTGGGTAGCTTGAGCTTCCTCAGCTGCCGCAGGAAGAACATCCTCTGCTGGGGCTTTTTTGATGAGTGAGCTGATGGTCGGCTCCCATTTGAGGTCCTGGTGATGGTAGTGCCTAGGAAGCGGAAGGATCAGCAGTGGTGATGGGAGAGCCTGAGAGGGGTGAGGGGGGGCAGAGGGGTAGTGACTTTCCTGAAGTCTACAATCATCTCCACTGTCTTCAGAGCGTTCAGCTGCAGGTTGTTATTGTTGCACCAGGACGCCAGCTGGGCCACCTCTCTCCTGTAGGCGGACTCGTCGCCATTGGAGATGAGCCCGATGAGGGTGGTGTCGTCTGCAAACTTGATCAACTTGACAGACTGGTGGCTGGAGGTGCAGGAGTTGGTGTAAAGGGAGAAGAGTAGGGGGGAAAGTACACAGCCCTGGGGTGATCCGGTGCTAATGCTAGTAGAGTCTGAGACAGTCTTTCCCAGCCGCACATGCTGCCTCCGGTCCGTCAGGAAAGTCGGTGAGATCCACCTGCAGAGGGAGTCTGCAGGTGGATCCATCAAAACAGCACTATATGCAGACGATGGAGCCATATGGACGAGGAGAAGAAATGAGAAACTGATGTTCAAAAACATCAGGAAGGAATGGAGAAAGTGGAAAAGGGGTCATATAACTGGGGATTTAAATTTTCACACAGTAAAACCTGCTATATGATTTTCACAAAAAAAAAAAAAAAGAAGAAGCAGAACTGATACAGAACCATTAACATTACAGACATGGACAAAATTGTTGGTACCCCTCTGTTAATGAAAGAAAAACCCACAATGGTCACAGAAATAACTTGAATCTGACAGAAGTGGTAATAAATAAAAATTCTATGAAAATTAACCAATGAAAATCAGACAAAGCTTTTGAATTGTGGTTCAACAGAATTACTTTAAAAAACAAACTCATGAAACAGGCCTGGACAAAAATGATGGTACCCCTAGAAAAGACTCAAAATAATGTGACCATAGGGACATGTTCAACCAAGATGTGTCCTCAATTTAACATCACAGGTGTCTACAAACTTGTAATCAGTCAGTCGGCCTATTTACAGGGTGACAAGTAGTCACTGTGCTGTTTGTTGACATGGTGTGTACCACACTAAACATGGACCAGAGGAAGTAAAGGAGAGAGTTGTCTCAGGACATTAGAAAGAAAATTATAGACAAGCATGTTAAAGGTAAAGGCTATAAGACCATCTCCAAGCAGCTTGATGTTCCTGTGACTACAGTTGCACATATTATTCAGAAATTTAAGGACAGACGAGACAAAACTGGAACTTTTTGGCAAGGCACATCAGCTCTATGTTCATAGATGCAAAAATGAAGCATACTAAGAAAAGAACACTGTCCCTACTGTGAAACATTGAGGAGGTTCTGTTATGTTCTGGGGCTGCTTTGCTGCATCTGGCACAGTGTGCCTTGAATCTGTGCAGGGTACAATGAAATCTCAAGACTATCAAGGTATTCTAGGGAGAAATGTGCTGCCCAGTGTCAGACAGCTTGTTCTCAGTCGCAGGTCATGGGTCTTGCAACAGGATAATGACCCAAAACACACAGCTAAAAACACCCAAGAATGGCTAAGAGCGAAACATTGGACTATTCTAAAGTGGCCTTCTATGAGCCCTGATCTTAATCCTATTGAACATCTGTGGAAGGAGCTGAAACATGCCATCTGGAGAAGGCACCCTTCAAACCTGAGACAACTGGAGCAGTTTGCTCATGAGGAGTGGGCCAAAATACCTGCTGAGAGGTGCAGAAGTCTCACTGACAGTTACAGAAATCGTTTGATTGCAGTGATTGCCTCAGAAGGTTGTGCAACAAAATATTAAGTTAAGGGTACCATCATTTTTGTCCAGGCCTGTTTCATGAGTTTGTTTTTTAAAATAATTCTGTTGAACCACAATTCCAAAGCATATTTTTATTTATTACCACTTTTGTCAGATTCAAGTTATTTCTGTGACCATTGTGGATTTTTCTTTCATTAACAGAGGGGTAGCAACAATTTTGTCCACATCTGTATATAATCAACCAATAGAGAAAGTCAGTGAGTTCAAATATCTAGGATTGTGGTTTGATAGTGCATACACATGGAGAGTTCATGTTGAAAATCTGGAGACAAAGTGCAAAAAGATTATTAATCTCATAAAAGCTGTAGCTGGAAATGAATGGGGTGCAGATAAACAGGCATTAAGTGACATTTACGGAGCACTAATGAGATCGACAATAGACTATGGATGCATGATTTATGGCACAGCACCAAAGACGACTCTGGAAAAAATAGACAGAATGCAGCATAGAGCGCTTCACCTGTGCATTGGAGCCATCAAAACAACACCATACAATGCAGTTTTAATAGAAGCAGGAGAAATGCCAATGGATTTGAGAAGAGATAAACTCGCATTATCATACTGGGTCAAGCTGAAAGGAAGTGAGAAAACGAATATTTCAAAAACAACACTACACGACTGCTGGGAATATTCTAGCTTCCAGGGACATGGGTTTGGGTGGACAACTGAAAGAAAAGCCAGAACATATGGACTACACACTATTGATATAGCTAACACCAGTCCAGTGAGTAATGTTCCCCCTTGGCTGTTTCCGGGGATAAAAGTAGACATTAGCCTGCTAATGAGGAAAAAGGATTGGCATATGAGTGAAGTTGGTGTTAAAACAAGCATTTACAGTACCTCAGGAACAATTACTATAACTACTTAAAGCTCTATACTAATGGTTCAAAGAACAAAGAGGGCTCTGTTGGAGTTGGAGTATATATTCCAGAGTTTAAAGTGACCATCTCAAAAAGACTCTCCAACAATACATCTGTGTTTACAACAGAGATGGTGGCAATAATTATTGGTTTGCAGTGGGTGGAGGAGGACAGACCGGATCGGGTGGTGTTGTGCACAGATTCACTTGCAGCTTCAAAAACCATACAGACATTAAAATCTACAAGGGAAGACTTGGTGATTGAGTTATATCATAGTTTATTTAGGGTACACGGGGGGGGGGGGAGAAGTTCAGTTTTGTTGGGTTCCTGCACATGAAGGGTTGAAAGGGAATGACTGTGCAGACAAATCAGCAAAAAGTGCACTTGGGAAAGAAATAACTATACCATTGTCTCTTGGAAAAGGTGAAGGGAAAGCAGTAATCAAGAAAAAGGAATTGAGCTATGGCAAAAAAGATGGGATGAAGATCATAAAGGTAGATTGTATTACAAAATACAAAAATCTATTGCAATAAAGAATTATAAAACAACAAACAGGAGGGAAGACGTCATTATGGCAAGACTCAGACTGGATCATATAGGTTTAAACGACACTTTATTCACCACGGGGAAAAGCGAAAGTGACAAATGTAGAGAATGTGGAGTAAAAGAAAATGTCGAACACATCTTATTACACTGTCACAAGTATGGAAATGAAAGAGAGAATGAAAAATTTAAGTTCCAGAGGCCGGTAGGGAATGGGATTTAACTGGGATTCTGGGAACAGATGGAGATGGAGAGGCACTTGAGAATCACGAGAAGGGCTCTTTTCTCTTTTTTAAATAATAACACAGGATAAAGTCATAGACTTTAGGGGTCGGGCTCAGATGACACAATGTTACACTCTCTTGTACAGTAAGTGACGGCATGCACCTTTCAGTTGTTTGCTATCCGCCAGTAACCGAGAGAAGAAGAAGAAGAAGAAGAAGTTGTTCAGATCTCCTTATACAAAGATATAGAGTGATGAGAATCAAGTCAGTGGCGGTAATGCACCTGTAAGTTGGTTGCCAACCGCCAATCAAATCTAAAAGAACAACACATTTTTGCACATTTGCTTTTAGAGCAATTGGTGGCAGTAAGACACTTTTAAGGTTGGACTCAGCAAGAAGATGAAAAGGCAGCAACTCTCTGCTGAAGAAGAAGGCGATTCGACCAGGACAAAAATTCAACTAGGAGGAATGGAGATGGGAAGCGGGGAAGAGGAAGTTTGGAGCTCGGTGGAGTCTAACAGAAGCAAACGTAGACGTAAAGTAAATCGTTTGCTTCTTTTAGACTCCACCGAGCTCCAAACGTAGACGTAAAGAAAATTGGACATGGATCGCTGAACGAGTGCTGATGTGCTTGCTTTCGATTTTTTCATGGAGTTAGCAGAAACAGCACCTGTAAGCTGGTTGCCAAGAGATATAGAGTGAAGTATGTAGCGGTGATAATTGGACCATTGGGGCAGTGGACGGACATGGACAGGTGGAAGGTTGAGACGGCATTTACGTCTGTGTTCGGTTGGCGGTAGGAGTGATTTGTTTGTGGCGGAAAGCATAAACTGTACTCTGACTGTAACATTATGGCATCTAGCACTGACGGGCTCGATAAAAATGAGATGGAGTGGATAATGCCCAGGTCTGGGAGGCGGAAAAGAGCAGCTGGGGGGCACCAAGAGCTAGAAGCAGGTCAGATGAGAGTGATGCGGGAGGAAGTAACAATGCAAAGAAAACACAAACTAGCCAACATGGATGGCAATTTGATGATGTCAGGAATGAGTGGAAGGTTGTAATTGAGTTCAATCAGGGTGGGGGGGGGCACTATCACCCTGTTAAGCTAACAAAAGCAATTGAGAAAGAATTTGGGAAAGTTAAGTTTGCAAAGTTCTTGAATAATAAACACCCGTTAATTCATGCATCAAGTAAACAACAGCAAGAGAAAATACTGGCAATGACATGTCTAAATGGAGAACAAATGAAGGCGCATGTTCCTAGCGCAACGGCAAACTCGAGGGGAGTTATATCAGGTGTCCCTTTGAACACGTCTATGGAAGAAGTGAAAAACAAGATCCATGGAGGAAGGGTGAAGGATGTGAAAAGGCTAAAGAGTAAAAGAGAAGGTTCACTGCAGGATACACTGTTTGTTGTGATTCAGTTTGAGGAAACACTCCCTAAATCAGTCCAAATAGGATACCTGTATTACAGTGTCAGAAAATATGTCCCAAAGGCACTCAGGTGCTACAAATGTCAAAGGATGGGTCACACTGCTCAGCAATGTAAGGGAAAGTTAAAATGTGCTAGATGTGGAGGGGAGCACGAATATGGTAGACGTGAAAAGGACGCCAAAGTGTTGCAACTGCGGGAGTGACCACAGTGCAGCTTATGGAGGATGTGTTGTGCAGAGGGAAGCTAGACAAGCCCAGGAAATCAGAATAAGTAAGAAAATCTCGTATGCGGAAGCTCTAAAGACAGTTAGAGAGGCAGGAATGGTTAGAAACACAACAGGCCTTCCTCAAAGAAGTTCAGTTCAAAGGGAAGAACATCCATCAACAAATCCCACACAAGCACAAGATCATGCCACTGCAAGGAATTTTTGTGTTCACAAATGCAAAATGGATGATGACATTGATAGTTAAGAGGACAAACTTTGTAGCTTTTATCTGCCACACCATTAATGTTGCAGCACAGCTAAAGAAGAAAAGTGACAGAATCAAAACCATTGTGGAAGCAGCAGGAAGATTCCTAGAGATGAAAGATATCAAAGCCAACCAGATTCATGGTTTATTGACAGCTGAAAATGGGGGGCCACGTGTTGAAACTTAATATCTGAAAATGGTACCAAACATACTACAGTGGAATGCGAGGAGTCTTATAGCAAACGGACACAAACTCAAGAAGTATCTTTACGAACTACAAGTTGTTCCAGAGGTAGTGTGTGTACAGGAGACAAGGCTTCAACCTCACATTAGAAGGTGGCATAGAAGAGTGTTCAAGTCAGGTAACCAATCATCATCACTCTATAAATTCACAAAATCTCTGTCTGTGTGCCAGTGTATGTGTCAGTGTGTCACTACCAAAGCTCATAGGACTGCCCATGATGTTCCTATGATGCCTGCATGATGTCCTATGATGTTCCTATGTATAACGACTCCTTATGTGTGAAATGTCCTATGATGTTCCTATGTATAACGACTCCTTATGTGTGAAGCAATTATCCATCCTTGGACTGCATCACTCACTATCATAGGACTCGCTATGACACCATCAAAGATTAAAGGCAGGCATCACTGAACGAGCGCTGATGTGCTTGCTGACAATGTTGCTTACACCCGCTTTCTATGGGTATGCACAGGTAGGCACTAGCATCTTTGTAAAAGGAGTTCTGAACAACTCCCCATGTGTGAAAAAATTATCCGTCCTTGGACTGTGTCCTCAGCGGCGTGGTATTCAGCCGGCCTACCATTCTCAGTCCTCTGTCGTATATATACAGTATATCTCGGCGTTGTCAACCAGCTCTTGATAGTCTATATCATATGAAATGGTGATGTCCTATGAAGACTATATGATATCATAAACATCCCACATGATATCATAGACAGCCTAAATGTCCTAGAAATCCCATTTGATGTCGTAGACATCCTATATGATGTCTTAGACAGACTAGGGGGTTGTTCAGAACTCCTTATAAGAACTGCTGAATACCTCATGTAGCTCTCCAACAATACATCTGTTTTTACAGCAGAGATGGTGGCAATAATTACTGGTTTGCAGTGGGTGGAGGAGGTCAGATCGGACTGGGTGGTGGTGTGCACAGATTCACTTGAGCTTTAAAAACCATACAGACACTAAAATCTACAAGGGAAGACTTGATGATTGAGCTATATCACAGTTTATTTGGGGTACACAGGGGTGGTGAAGTTCAGTTTTTGTCATGAACTGGGGTGGTTTCCAGCCCAGTTCTGTGGCACGGTGGCTGTCTAATCTCCCGTTTATTTTGGGCTCTTCATTTGCCATCTGACAGCCAACAGCCACGCCCCCTCCTGCCAGCTCCTACCAGCTGACTGTCATTACCTGCTGCTCTCCTCTTCACACATACACACACACTCACATGCAATTGTCCACACCTGCATTCACTCAGCATGTTTGCAGTCACTTACTCCACACACACACACACATCCATTCCTACACACTTACACATCCTCTGTCTCACTCTCTCTCTCTCTCTCTTTCTCCACACTGGCATGCACTCAGCTGATTAGTTTTGTATTTAAGCTCTGGGTTTGCTGTTGTGCATTGTCGGGTGATTGTTGTTTGAACTGTGTGTTTAAATTGATTGTCTGTTTTTCCTGCACCGTGATCGCTCTTGGACTGTCTCTGATTGCTCCAGCGCTGTGAGTACATTTTGTTTCATCCCTGCCATCTAGCCTGTCTGGAGGTTCCTTTTCCAGGCTCTCTGTTGTCCGTTCCCCGCCGCAGTTCCGTTTGCCAGCCTGTTGGAACATTCTCCCTTTGTGTACTCACTTGTGTGCTGTTGAGCGTCCTGGAGATTCTTCCAGTTCATCCTGTGCTTCCTGTTTATTATTTTATTATTGTGACTGTACTGTTATATCATTTGCTCAATAAATACACGCAACAATCTCTTGCGAGTGGGTTTCTCATTTCTGCCTTAAAACTGCAGAGAATTCATGACAGAATCACCCGACCAGTGTAGAACCCAGCGGAGACGTTGCGTGTGTGTTTTTTCACCCTTTTGTGTGTTTTTTTTTTCTCCCGTTCAATAGCTCACCAGCATGGACTTTTCAGTTTTCGGATTCAACCCGGAGTGCGCAGCGACCGAGCGAGCTGTGAGCTTCGCTTCCTGGGCTTGTGCCACTCACTCCCCGGAAATCAATTTTTATTTACTGGACATCACTGTCGGGGTGGTGCAGACAAGCCCAAGCCTTTGGAAATATCTGGGGCTGGTGCCGCTGCTCAACCAAATTTGTGATACTTGACAACACTTCAAGGAAGCAGTGACAGGGCTCTCCGCAGCACCTCCAGAGCAGCCGAAGAAGCACTGCCAGAAGCTGAACGCCCAGCACTCGCTTCTCCGGCCAGCGTCCTCTTCTCCCCATCAGGCTCATCGCTCTGCTCCCAGGGAGACGGAGCAAGACGCTGAGACAGTGGTTGACGACATCACCAACCAGGAATACAGGCAAGTGCTACTACAATCTCTCACCCTGTCACCTGAGGTAGTATGCCAGATTCCTATGGAGGAGCTCCAGATTTTGCCATCTACTGGAGCTCTCCCGTCAGCTGCTGTCACCGCTCCTCACTCTCTGGTCTCTGGTTCTCCTGATTCCTCGCTGGTCCTGGGAGGGAATAGTCTGGACACCGGAGGAGCCAAAGGAGGAGCCAGCTTTACGGCGTAAAAACCGACCATCGTCAAAACGTCGGAAAAGACCCTCCTCTTTTTCGACAACCATGGATCTGATGTCACCCTCAACTATCCCTGTGGCAGAGCCTCTTCCCGTGCCAGCTGCTCCGCCAGCCTGTGCCCTGTCAGCCCTGACAGCAGCCCAGGTCACCGAGACGTCTCCTCTCACCGTCGTGAGACCAGCCGGGGGTTCCCCAGACACGCCCACTGCTGCGTTGCCTGAACCGGTTCCCCCTGTGTCATCTGAGGGGCCCAATACTATTATAGACGCAGAGGAGGATGGCAGCTTGCCACCAGTAGCAGACAGCATCCAGGCCTGGGAGGTCAGGCAAGTGATTTATCATTCCACTTCTGATAATAACGATGAACCTTGTCTGTCTCCCGGGAGAGAGCCTCAGGGTAGGCAGTCACCTAAGCGCTCTCCCCCTGCTCCTGCTGTCAAAAACTCACCAATTCCCTCTTTGTTTCCTCTCAATCTTCCCGAGTGCCCGCTGGAACTAAGCCGCTGGACCGTGGAGGAGCTCGTGGCCCTGGATGATCACAGACCGGACCCAGCACGGAGTGGACCCCCAGCTGTCACGTCAGAGAAACCACCGGTATGGGGGAATTTGCCTGGGGACACTGTGACTGCAACCACCATCACGCCTGCTGCGGGGGCCACCGCAACAGAGCCACTTGGATCTCCTGGAGGCCGGGCCCAAGATGTGGTCACCTGGATCAACGGAGTCCTGGACGGCGGTGGAGCTTGAGTCCAGACAAGTGCTCTCATTTGTTTCTCTCCCTTTTGATATGGAGCAATCTTGCCTGGCTCTTGGTGAGGGGAGTTGGGTGCCGCCCTCAGCTGCATCTGAGCTCACCTCGCCAGGCTAACCACTTTCCCTCTCCTATCACCACCCCTGAGCCTCTTCTTAGGGTCGCCGGAGAGGATCCCCCACCTCCAGGGGTCTCCGTGGAGCCGGTCCGACCTGTGAGTGATGATGGAGGTCCAGCCTTCCTGGTGGAGGTCAACACGGGGGGTCCGTTCCAACTCGAGACCTCCGTGGGTGCAGCGCCTCCCCAGCCTGAAGAGCCGCCGTGACCTGGATCCTCTGAGTCCTGGACGGCGGTGGAGCCGGAGTTCAGGCAAGTGCGCTCTTTAATTTCTTTTCTGCCAGTTTCCGAGCAACCTTGTCTGACTCTCGGTGAGGAGAGCCAGGGGCAGCTAGCCGCTGTACCTGGGCTCACCTCACTGGGCCCTGCCGCTGTCAGTGACCCTGACCCTATATCTATCTCTACTATGTCTGAGCTTCCTCCTAGGGTCGCCGGAGAGCAGTCTATACCATCCGAGGCCACCGAAGACCCAGGTTCGTTGGCCAAGGTCATGGAGAGTCCTGCTACCCTCGCTGGGGAAGTCACCATGGGAGCAATGAGGTCCCTGATGGGGACCATCACAGGTGCAACGATACTCCAGCCGGAGCACACTGTGGGTGCTGCAGAGCTCCAGCCAGAGTCCACCGCAGGTGCTACGGAGCTCCAGTCGGGAGCCACTGTGGGTGCAGCTTTGACCCAGTCGGGGTCCACCACGGGTGCTATGATGCTCCAGCCGGAGTCCACTGCGAGTGCTACGAAGCTCCAGCCTGGAGCCACCACGGGTGCAACTCTGTCCCAGACTGGGACCATCGCCAGTACTGTTCCCCAGCTTGGGGCCACGGGGGGTGGAGGGGCTCCGCCCTCATCATGGTCCGACGACGCCGGGGCTTCCCTATCCTGGTCTCCCTTTCCTACATTGGGTCTTCCCGTGGGGAGGCCGCCTCTTTTGAGCTGGTGGCTCAAAGACCCAGGCCGTCCACCCAGTGAACTGGGTCATGAGGTTAGGTGGCCAAGTTGTCCTGGCCGGCCGCCTGACCTGCATGGCCGGTCGGTCCAAACGATCCTGGACTTGGACCGACCCCCTGTTCAGAATTCCTTCATTGCCCCTTGGGCCTGAGACTTTGGTTGGCCCCCGGAACTCTTGAATTCCTGGGACTTGGGAGGGCGCTGTTCTGTGTTTTGGGGGGTAATTCACTGTGTTGTCACGTATATATTCTTGTGTTTTGTTGTTTGATTTATTCCCTCCTGACCTGTTTCTCCCACCTCCCATCCTGGTTGGTTGTGGTAGTTTCCCGGGGAAGGGGGGTTCTTCCTGTTTTTGTATTTCTTTTATTGGTACACTGGGGTGTCTGGTTTCAACCCCTTGGCGGGGGGGGGGGGGGCTCTGTCATGAACTGGGGTGGTTTCCAGCCTAGTTCTATGGCATGGTGGCTGTCTAATCTCCCATTTATTTTGGGCTCTTCATTTGCCATCTGACAGCCAACAGCCACACCCCCTCCTGCCAACTCCTACCAGCTTACTGTCATTACCTGCTGCTCTCCTCTCCACACATACACACACACTCACATGCAATTGTCCACATCTGCATTCACTCAGCATGTTTGCACTCACTCACTCCACACACACACACACACATCCATTCCTACGCACTTGCACATCCTCTCTCTTGCTCTCTCTCTTTCTCTCCCCACTGGCATGCACTCAGCTGATTAGTTTTGTAGTGCGCCACCGAGGACACAGTCCAAGGACGGATAATTTTTTTCACACATAAAGAGTTGTTCAGAACTCCTTATACAAAGATTTAGAGTGATGATAATCAAGTCAGTGGCAGTAATGCACCTGTAAGCTGGTTGCCTTCTGCCAATCAAATCTAAAAGAAGAAGAAGATATGACTGCAGTAGACCTCGAGCTCACTCCCCTGAGGAACACCATTTTCTATTTCAAAGTCACTAGAAACTTCTAATCCTACTTTAACCCTAATTGTTCTCTGTGTTAAAATCCATGATCCAATTATACATCCTACCACCAATGCCCATTTTATTCAATTTGATAAGAAGTCCATCCCTCCACAGTGAGTCATAAGCCTCAGGTTCAGGTTCAGGTTACTTTATTTGTACCCGTAGGTAGATTTGTTTTGCAGTCTGGAGACATCCATATATACAAGCCACAAATTACATTCAACATAGACACAAACACAGGCACATATGAAGCTGACTATAAACATGATAAAAATACTCAAGGCTCCATCAATCAGGGTATAAAAAGACAAAGAGATGGGAGAAAAACCAGAGATAAGAGAGAAGGGTCATATTAAAAGTTAAAAACTAGTCAAAGAGGTTAAAAGCTCAAAGGTCTAAAACCCAATAAAATATTTAGAACCCAAGTGACATCCTACAAAAATAAGTAAATATAAAATGGAGTTAATAAATAGGTACCTAAATTATGTGCAATATATATTTACAGCTTGTTCAACCCTTTGACAGCAGCAGGGACAAAGCTGTTTTTGTAGCACTGGGTTCTACTTTTTGGGACGGCAAACCTCCGTCTTGAGGGAAGAAGCTGAAAGTGGCAGTGCAAAGGGTGGGAGTCATCATTTAAAATGGAGGTAGCCATCCTCTGTACTTGTCTGGTGTACAGGGATGTCAGGCTCAGCTGTGGCTCACCAAGCAAACGACTGGACCATCTAACTACCTGATCCAAGGATTTCCTCTGTTTCAGTTTTATCTGACCAAACCATGACACCAAAGAAAAGGATAAAACAGATTCAATAAAAGCCCGATAAAACATTGTCATTATGGTTCGGTCAACTTGGAAGCGTGCAAGTTTTCTCAAGCAATGCAAATGTTGCTGACCCTTTTTGCACACCCTTTCATAGTTCTCTTCAAACTTTAAATTACTATCAATAATCGTCCCAAGATATTTGTAGGATTGTACACATTCGGTGGTCTGGCCTTTTAGTACGGTGACTTTGTGCCTGGGATTTTTCCTCCTAAAGTCAATCATCATGTCTTTAGTTTTTGTCGTATTCAGCTGCAGGTAGGAATCCTCACACCAGTGAACAAAATCATCAACTACTGGGCCGTGGCCACTCTCACCATCCTGGAGGAGACTGACAATAACTGAGTCATCAGCATACTTTATAATGTGTCTGTTGTCATGTCTGCTCTGACACATGTTTGTGTACAGGATGAAGAGTAGTGGTGACAACACACACCCCTGAGGAGAGCCAGTAGAAGAGCACTTTAGGTCCGACAATGTACCATTGACCCTAACTCTCTGCGTCCTGTTGGTTAAGAAATCCAGAATCCAACCCACCAGATTATTGCTCAAATCAAATTGCTGCAGGAGCCTTTCAACTAAGATATGAGGTGGGATTGTATTAAAGGCGGAGGAAAAGTCCACAAATAAAAGCCTGGCATGTGTCCCATTAAAATCCAGATGTTTAAAAAGCATGTTAAACAGAGTGACAGTGGCATCCTCCACTCCTCTGCGAGGCCTATAGGCAAACTGCAGAGGATTCAATGCATGCTCAGTCTGCTTTAGGACCTCACATCTGACCATCTGGCCTTTTCAATATCCAGAAAAACTATAACCATTACTTCTTTCATTTTGGGAGTCTTTTCAATATCATTACTTACCCTAACTAGAGCATCCACTGTGGATCTTTGTCTTCTAAAACCATTCTGATAGTTGTTTATTAATCGTCTTTGCTGTAGTACAGGGTCACCAACGTGGTGCCCGCGGGCACCATGTCGCCCGCAGGGACCACATGTGTTGCCCGCAGGCCTGTTCTAAAAATAGCACAACTCGCAAGTGAGCTGCAGATGTAATTTTTTCTGCCGCTATTTTTTATTTTATATTTTTTATATTTTTTAAAATCACACTTGCATTTATATAGATTTTAAAATGACAATGTCTTAAAAATAAAAAAAATGAAAATATGTTTATTATACGTAAAGTTAAGGTGAACTCTGACCTAGTTCAAAGGTCGGTATTGTGCGCATGACAAAACCTTCGCACTTGTGGAGTGTAAGCTTAGCTAGCGGGCAGTTAAGATGGTGGGCGCAGTGCAGTTTCCAAGCCCAAAAACATGGCAAAAAAAAGACAGAAAATTTATCATTTTCAAAGTGAGCGGGAGGAAGAGTTCTTTTTTACTACCGTGAAAGGAAGCTGCGTGTATTTCATTTGCGGGGCGATGGCGAAGCGCCACTTCACTACCCACTCTTTTTTTTTTTTTTGGACTTATTTTGTACCCGTAGGTAGATTTGTTCTGCAGTCCGGTAACAAGCCACCGGCCGCTGCGTGCGCAAGCGCCCCTTAACTCCCTAACCTGCATGTTTTTGCATGAAAAATGAGAACATGCAAACTCCACACAGATCACTGTTGGCTGGGATCGAACCCACGATCCCCCGGCCGAGGGTAAACTGCTGCCGCGGTGCTAACCACTGCGCCACCGTGCATATAAGCACTAACTAACTACTAACTAACCTGCACTTATATAGCGCTTTTCTAGTCACAAAGACCACTCAAAGCGCTTTCATTAATACTAACCCTCTATTCTAAGGGCCTATAGGAAACAGATATCTAGGGACAATTTAGAACAGCCAATTAACCTAACATGCATGTTTTTGGCATGTGGGAGGAAACCGGAGAAATCCCGGAGTAAACCCACGCAACACGGGGAGAACATGCAAACTCCACACAGATCACTGTTGGTCGGGGGCTGGGATCGAACCCACGATCCCACAATCCCCCGGCCAAGGGTAAACTGTGCTGCCGCAGTGCTAACCACTGCGCCACCGTGCAGCACTGTCAGTGCTTGTTTAGTTTCTTCTCATGAAAGGACAGTTCTGGTTATTACTCAAGCATGATTCTTGGCAAGAACTGTATGGATATAATTCCAGTGAAGAAGAACACAAAAGTGTGTTTTATTAAATGTAACAGATTTTGAGCAGAATTGCAGCAGATTTGTTCAGTTAAAAATGTGATAAGATTTATTTAATATGAAAGTTGATTTTTCTTAAATGTTGCATAACTTTTTCAAACATGGTTCAACATAGTTCATGAATTAAAAGGGTTTAGTTTTTTATGGTTAAAAGGGACTGGTGAAAACTGAACATTTTTTTATGAAATGTAGAAGGGATCATCTGAACAATTGCTGAGATTAATAAAAATAAAGTGTTGAATATTAATCTTGTCTGTTACCCACTCTAAGTTATTGATAATTATTTATTTATGTGTGTATATACACACTACCGTTCAAAAGTTTGGGGTCACTTAGAAATTTCCTTATTTTTGAAAGAAAAGCACTGAAGCGGCATGGAAAAATAAGCAGCAGTGCTGTGGTTTTAAGCAGGTTTTATTAATCATGTCGCCTTCACGGGATCCCCTCTCTGGTGCATAGTGGAGCAGCCCGGAGCGGGATCCCTAAGCTCTCAGAGAAGGAGAGGCGGACACAGTGTGTCCACCTGTTGCAGGATCAGAGTGAGAGTGAAAGAGGAGAGATTGCGTTACAGAGTTGCACCTTAAATACTTGATCATAACAATACATCAAAAAGACATACCCCACAGTCTAGAATGATCAAAGGGACAACAGAACAGGCAGGAGGTATTTGCATTTGTAAGCCATACATCACAATGGGCAGATTAGCTAGACCTCGCTCTAAGTGCAAGACAAAGAGGCTAACAAGCACATCTACATATTGATCTGAGTCTCTAGGTCACAGTAAGGACAGGACGCATGAGTACAAAGGATGAAAGGCATCGATTAACATCACATAGGTGAGACAGAAGAAACTCGTCTACCTGTAGACATTAATACACCAAAGCACATCTAAGATGCTCAGAAAAAGCACAGTAAGGACAAGCCATATGCACACTATACAGAATGGCGCATTACATCACAACACATGCATGTTTGCATCACAAATACATGAATGGCACATTGCTTCTCAGTAATGCAGCAGAAAAACAGAGAAAAGAGGGCTGAGTGTCCTTAGTCTGTTGTGGGGTTAAAACGAACCGCCACACGCTCCCCCCCAGAGGACGCGGCAGGGGGCCGCGACCTCGATAATCCATCTGTGTGAGCGAGCTGTGGGAAAAGCTCGCTGCAGGCGGAGGGGGAGGGAGGGGAGGGGTGGTAAGTGCCGGCAGGAGCTGTGAAATCGTCCTGAGCCGCGCAAAAATTGCTTGCTGCTCCGTGACGTCGAGGGGTTGTCCCGTTGCACGTGCGGAGATCACAAGAAGAAAAACTAGTCTCTGACTCCTCTCGTGGCCATGAAGAAAAGCAGGGGCGGCTGTAAGAAAAAAAGTAAACAAAACATAGGGACTGTTGGCTTTGGGTGCTGAAGCAACCCCAAAGCTCCCGGGAACAGCTGACGGCTGAAATCCCGTTGTGCCGTGGCTAAGACCATTAAAAAATCCAGTGGCGAGCTGCGTGCTTGCTTCAGGTGAACGAGCAGCCCTGAAGGTTCTGTGGGCAGCGGCGGAGGACGATGGCGGTCTGTGGCGTGGCTGAGACTGTTAACAAATCCTTCCAGTATGCTGCATGCGTGCCTCAGGTGAGCGAGCAGCCCTGAAAGGCAGCGGCGAAGGAGGAAGGCAGTCTGTGGAGCCATTACTTGTCCCATGCGTGATGCGCCGTCCTTGTAACTCCCCGATGCGTGCGCGGGGGTTCGTGCTTGGGAGGGGCCACTGGAGTGGCGAGTCAGGGTGCAGAAACTTGGCGGAGATCAGCGCAGACGGCGCCGATATAATCCGGGTTGAGCTGTTGCTGTAGATTTGGCCATGGTGCGTTGGAGCGGTGAGAGGAAATAGACGATCTTTGTGTCCCGGGCTCGTGCAACTGCGTTGGAGCGGTGAGAGGGAGGAGACGATCGTTGTCGCTCGTGCGGTCATGAAGAAAAGACGAGGCTGAATGGCGGCTGTAATGAGGGCAGAGGGACTGGCGTGTTGACTTTAGGTTCAGGCGTAACCCTA
The DNA here is from genome assembly GCA_020510985.1 of Pholidichthys leucotaenia. NCBI lineage: Eukaryota > Metazoa > Chordata > Actinopteri > Cichliformes > Pholidichthyidae > Pholidichthys > Pholidichthys leucotaenia. Next base: position 355,425,116 of record CM035843.1, on the reverse strand, counting down.
AAGCCTCGGGAACCGCAAAACCGTTGAATTCCCTATGTGTGCCATGGCTGAGACCGTTAACAAATCCTTCGAGCATGCTGCGTGCGTGCCTCCAGGTGTGAGAGCAGCCCTGAAGGCTCTGTGTGTAGCGGCGAAGGATGATGGGGGTCTGTAGAGCCGTATGCGTCCCGTGCGTGGTGGTGCAGATCTCAGGCGAGGGTCGCGCCATGACGTTTTCTGCAGTTTACCCGGTCGTGGGTGATGTCCGGAGAACGGCTCGCCTGTGTTGGCTCTGCGTCGAAGTCTCCCTGAAGCCGCAGGGAGGGGGAACCAGTAGGCCGCTGCGACGGAGCATTCATGCCCGGGTGTTGCGTTCGCTGGCCGCTCGTTTTCTTCAGCGTCGGTTCGCCAGCGTGGCCATCCAAAACAAGGCTGCGTTGCACAAAGCGTGTGCGTCTTCAAGGGGCCACCAACGCAGCTGTGTGGCTGTCCAGCTCGGAAGGTTGCTTTTGCACAAAACGTGTGCGTGTTCGAGGGGTCACCAGTGAAGCGGCATGAAAAATAAGCAGCAGTGCTGTGGTTTTAAGCAGGTTTTATTAATCATGTCGCCTTCACGGGATCCCCTCTCCGGTGCATAGTGGAGCAGCCCGGAGCGGGATCCCTAAGCTCTCAGAGAAGGAGAGGCGGACACAGTGTGTCCACCTGTTGCAGGATCAGAGTGAGAGTGAAAGAGGAGAGATTGCGTTACAGAGTTGCACCTTAAATACTTGATCATAACAATACATCAAAAAGACATACCCCACAGTCTAGAATGATCAAAGGGACAACAGAACAGGCAGGAGGTATTTGCATTTGTAAGCCATACATCACAATGGGCAGATTAGCTAGACCTCGCTCTAAGTGCAAGACAAAGAGGCTAACAAGCACATCTACATATTGATCTGAGTCTCTAGGTCACAGTAAGGACAGGACGCATGAGTACAAAGGATGAAAGGCATCGATTAACATCACATAGGTGAGACAGAAGAAACTCGTCTACCTGTAGACATTAATACACCAAAGCACATCTAAGATGCTCAGAAAAAGCACAGTAAGGACAAGCCATATGCACACTATACAGAATGGCGCATTACATCACAACACATGCATGTTTGCATCACAAATACATGAATGGCACATTGTTTCTCAGTAATGCAGCAGAAAAACAGAGAAAAGAGGGCTGAGTGTCCTTAGTCTGTTGTGGGGTTAAAACGAACCGCCACAGCACTGTTTTTTTCAATGAAGATAACTTTAAACTAATCAGAAATACACTCTAATATCTAATATACATTGCTAATGTGGTAAACGACTATTCTAGCTGCAAATGTCTGGTTTTTGGTGCAATATCTACATAGGTGTATAGAGGCCCATTTCCAGCAACTATCACTCCAGTGTTCTAATGGTACAATGTGTTTGCTCATTGCGTCAGAAGGCTAATGGATGATTAGAAAACCCTTGTGCAATCATGTTAGCACAGCTGAAAACAGTTTAGTTGGTCAGAGAAGCTATAAAACTGACCTTCCTTTGAGCAGGTTGAGTATCTGGAAGAAATTATTATTTCAAATAAAATCATTATTTCTAACCTTGTCAATGTCTTGACTCTATTTTCTATTCATTTTACAGCTCATGGTGGTAAATAAGTGTGACTTTTCATGGAAAACACAAAATAATTGTCTGGGTGACCCCAAACTTTTGGACGGTAGTGTATATATATATATATATATATATATATATATATATATATATATATATATATATACACACACACACAATTTGTTATTTTAGAGGAGTGTGTCAAGCTGGTGCCCTTCACATGACTCGATACCCATGAAGTAGCTCTTGGTTTCAAAAAGGTTGGTGACCCCTGCTGTAGTACATATGAGAGTCTGTAAACTAACACCTTCTCCATCCATTTCCCTAAGTGTGACGTTAATGCTATTGGCCTGTAGTTGCCTGGATGAGCTGGATCTTTCCCTGGCTTATTAAATGGTAATATTACAGCCTTTTTCCACCCACTTGGGATAACTCCCTCCTTCCATATTCTGTTAAACAATTTCAGCACCAGTTGCATTGATTGCATAGGCAACTGCCGGAACATAGCATAGCTTAACTGATCATATCCTGGAGCTGTGTATCCACTGTCTTGCAAAGCTCTCTTAAGCTCCGACACTGTGAGCTCGAGGTCTAACGCAGTCATATCTTCTTTCACTTTCTTTCTTAAGTTTGCATTTTCTCTGAGTTTATGCTCCCTTTGAATCAGAATCAGAATCAGAATCAGGTTTATTGCTATTGTTCATGTAGTACACAAACTAGGAATTTGTCTCGGTACAATGCTGCAACATTAAACATGATAAGATAAGAGAAATAAACTATACATGTAATAAAGTGTAGGATAAGATTAAGTGATACTGGTCAACAGTTAAAATATATATTAGCCAGCAGCTGATACTGTGGAGAACTATATAGTGCAGTTGGTAATGCAGGAAGAAAACAGTGATGATTGACATGAGTCTGGTTGAGCTGCTGTACATGGTGCACGAGAGTCAATAAGTCACTTAGTGTTCAGCAGTCTAATGGCAGAGGGGAAGAAGCTGTTCATGTGACGGGAGGTTTTAGTCTGGATGGACCGAAGTCTTCTACCAGAGGGGAGGGGGGCAAACAGTACGTGACCAGGGTGTGAGGGATCGGCTATGATCCGGCCAGCACGCCTCCGGGTCCTGGAGATGTACAGATCCTGGAGAGATGGGAGCTGTCTATGACTCTCACCAAGATGTCATCCTGTATACACTGCAGCAAATGCTCTACCTAGGACTTTTGCCTTTTATTTATCTGATACAGCCATCTTGTCCCCATCCACTGGAGCTGGGACTTTAACTGACACCCTCTTCCCACTCATTTTTTAAACATACCCCAGACATCACCTAGTTCTGTTTTAATAAGTTTTAATAATAAGTTTATTTATAGAGCACCTTTCACAGACAGAGTCACAAAGTGCTTAACATGGTAAAAAACAAAATAAAAACACAGGCACATAAAACAGTAAAACAAAGTAGACAGTAAAAGCACATAAAAATACAATCGGCACATAGTTAAAAAGCCAGGCTAAAAAGGTGGGTCTTTAGTTGCTTCTTAAAAACACCAATGGAAGGTGCAGATCTAAGTTCAAAAGGCAAGGAGTTCCACAGTCTGGAAGCAACAGCAGCAAAGGCTCTATCGCCTTTGGTTTTGAGCCTAGTACTAGGAACTACCAATAGATTCTGATGAGAAGACCTGAGAGACCTGCTGGGCTGGTGTAGAGAGAGCAGGTCACTAATATAAAAAGGTGCCTCTTCATGAATGGCTTTGTAAGTAAGAACAAGAACTTTAAAATCAATTCTATAATTTGCAGGAAGCCAATGCAAGGAGGCCAAAACAGGAGTGATATGACAGAATCTACTGGACCTAGTTAGTAATCTTGCAGCAGCGTTCTGGACTAACTGTAGGCGGTGTAAAGAGGATTTGCTAAGACATGTAAAAAGAGCATTACAATAGTCCAAACGTGAAGAAACAAAGGCGTGAATAATGATTTCTAACTGAGTGTAGGAAACCAATGACCTAATTTTGGATATATTCCTAAGGTGGAAAAAACAACTCCGGGTCAGAGATTTGACATGCTGATCAAAACTCATCGATTGATCGAAAATGACACCAAGATTTTTTAGATTAGACTGCACGTTAGAGCTTAATGAACCAATGCTATTAACCAACTTAGGAATTAGATTATCAGGTGCTACAATAAGGACTTCAGTTTTATCAGCATTAAGTTGCAAAAAGTTACTAGACATCCAGTCCTTGATTGCAGACAGACAATCATGCATAATTTTTAAATTGTCAACATGGTCAGGCTTAAAAGAGAAAAGTAGCTGTAAATCATCAGCGTAGCAGTGATAAGACACACCTTTAAATTTGCTGATAATAGAACCAAGTGGCAGCATATATAGGGCAAATAAAAGTGGACCCAGAATAGAACCCTGAGGCACCCCACAGGTTAAAGGAGCAGAGTCAGATGAATAAGAGCCAACAGCCACGGAAAAGCTCCTACCAGAAAGGTAGGAGAAAAACCAATTCAGAGCTTTTCCAGAAATACCTACCCAATCTCTAAGCCTTTGTAACAAAATAAAATGATCAATAGTATCAAATGCTGCAGTAAGATCTAATAACACTAAAACAGCATTTGCCAGAGTCTGATGACATTAAAATATCATTTGACACCCTGAGAAGAGGGTCGAGTGTTTGTCTCTGTCGAGTGTTTCTGACGAAAGCCTGACTGAAATTTGTCGAAAATATTATGTTCAATCAGAAAGTCAGTGAGCTGCTTGGCAACAACTTTTTCTAAAAGCTTAGAAATAAAAGGAAGCTTAGAAATTGGCCTGAAGTTTTTAAAAACAGATGGATCAAGGTTAGGTTTTTTTAAAAGTGGCTGCACAACTGCATGTTTAAAATACGAGGGTACACAACCAGATTCAAGTGAACTATTAATGATATAAACCAAAGACGTACCCACTGAGCCAATTACCTCTTTTAACATTGAGGAAGGCAAAATATCTAAAACGCAGGAGGAGGATTTCATGGAACTCGCCAACACTAACAAATCCTCCAAAGAAATTGGGGTAAAATCACTTAAAAAAGGCCTGTCTGTTAGGACAATCAAGGATTAGGGGAAAGGAATGAGTAAAACCAGCCCTAACAGCAGTGACCTTGTCAACAAAAAAGGAAAGAAACTTGTTACAGTCATTACATGAATAAACAGGGGGAGCAGAACTGACAGGATTAACTATACTGTCTATTGTACTGAAGAGGATCTTTGAATTGTTACTATTGGAGGAGATGATGTTGGAAAAATAAGAAGTTCTTGCCATTTTTATCATATTGTTAAATTGAATTAACAGCTCCTTAAGGTACAATCGATGCACCTCAAGTTTAGTGGACTTCCACAGTCTTTCCACCCTCCGACATTTACGACTAAAACAACTGAGATCATCATTTAACCAGGGGGATGAATTAACAGCACGGACAGTCCTGGTTTTAAAGGGAGCAACTACATCTAAGATGCGTTGAACAGTGTGAGTTAAAAGAGCAGACCAAGCTCTCAGTGTCGTCATCAGAGGATAAAACCACACTGCTGTCAAAGGCAGCAGAAAATTTCACAGCTGACAAATGGTCAATGACACGAGAGCATTTTACCCGCTTGCCAGTGTAACAGACTGATTTAACTGATAAATTAAAAAGAACAGAAAAATGGTCTGACACAAGAAGCTCCTTAGTCTGAACATTATTCACATTAAGACCAAGTGTAAAAACAAGATCAAGTGTATTTCCTTTTATATGCATAGGACCAGATAGACACAAAACAAAATTAAAAGATTCAATAATACCCAAGAAATTCACAGCAAAACTGTCAATGGGATCATTAATATGCAAATTAAAATCTCCAAGTAATAAAATCCGCTCAAATTTAATAATAGAAGTTAAAAAATCACTAAACTCAGATAAAAAAGAGGCATAAACTCCTGGAGGGCGGTAAATTAGAACACAATAAAATGGGTTTGAAGAGCCAATTTTTAAAATCACCAGTTCAAACGATGAAAATGTTCCATGGCTCACCGTCCGTGTAACGAAGCGGCGCCGGTTCACGATGGCCAGACCACCGCCGCAGCCTGTCAATCTCGGAGCACAGGAGAAGGTACAATCCGGTGGACAAAGTTCAATTAAGGAGGTAAATTCCTCACTTTTCTGCCAGGTCTCAACAAGAAATAAAAAGTCCAGCCCTGTAGTAATAAATAAATCGTTCAAAAAGAATGATTTATTTGCGATGGAACTATGATTTATTTAAAACACGCAAATGATTTATTTGCGTGTTTTCCTACCAAGGGTGAAACAAAATTGTCTCCATGTTGACCTTTTCCTGTTTTTAATAATCCTTTGAGCTACTGCCCTTTTCTTTCTATAATTATTAAATTTTCACTATTCATATTTTTCCTCAGCCCTCTCAATGCCTTGTTTCGCTCTTTTACTGCAATACTACATTCCTCATTTCACCAGGGTACAACCTTCCTCCTCTGTGTTGTTTTCTTAGGTATACTTACTATTGCAGCATTCAGAATGTGATTGGTAACCTGACTTAATACTCTTCTATGCCACCTTCTAATGTTACCAAAACACATGCTTGTACACAGTATTGCCTAATTTTTTCCTAATCTGCCTTGTTACAACACCATCTTGTAAAACATCTTCCTTCTTGTATACATACTTCAGTTTTAATGACTAGTATTTAGTCAATGACTAGTATTTTTAGTCGTCGTTGTCGGCTCCTGCTCGTGTCCGAGCATAGAGTTGCTCCCATTCCAGAAATGACTTGTGCTTGTGACGGATGTGGCTCTGTAGCCCGAGCCGGTGATGGAAGAGGCGTGGGCAGAGACCGCAGGGAAGTGACGGTGGAGGCCGCGGCTGCTGCGAGCACTCCTTCCTTCTTCTTCGCTTCTCCTCCTCAAATGCACATCTGTTTTTCTCAAAGGCTATAGTGCCATTGCGGATAGCTTCTCTCCATACCATTCTCTCCTTTGCTAGGTGTTCCCATCTGTGGATGTTGGTTTGGGCCAAGGTGGACTTTAGTTGGTCTTTATAGCGCAGTTTTGGTCTGCCTAGTGGTCTCGTTCCTGAGGTGAGCTCTCCATAGAGCAGAATTTTCGGTAGACGATTTGAGTCCATTCGTTGGACATGGCCTGCCCAGCGGAGATGGTGCTGAATAATGGTAGCTTCAACACTAGGTAGTGCAGCGCGGGCGAGAACTTCGGTGTTTGTTACCCGGTCTGTCCATTTGGTTTTAAGGATTTGTCTAAGCTTCAGCTGTTGGAAGTGCTCAAGACGTTTGATTTGGCGACGGTAGAGTGTCCAAGTCTCGCAGGTGTAGAGAAGGGTAGACAGAACTACAGCCCTGAAAACCATGATCTTTGTTTTGATAGTCAGTGCGTGGTTGTTGAAGACTCGGCAATTAAGACGTCCAAAAGCGGAGTGAGCTGCCCTAACGCGATTCTACACGTCCTGATCACATGTACTGTAGGTGTCTTTGATAGAATGCTTCCTAGATAACAGAAATGGTCCGCTTTTTCCAGAGGCTTTTCATCAATAGTGATGATTGTGTCAGGGAGCATGTAGCCTGGGGGTGGTTGGATGAGGGCTTTGGTCTTGTCAGTATTCACCTCCATTCCAGAACGCTCATAAGCATTATTATAGAGGTCAGCCGTCCTCTGTAGATCTTCAGCAGTTAAGCTAGGGGTAGTGTTGTTATCTGCATACTGCAGCTCGTGGACTGTGGTGGTTAACGTTCTTGTTTTTGCTCGGAGTCGACTGAGATTGAAGAGGCCTCCATCCATGCGATATCGTATATCAATGGAAGGGGTGTCTGGTGGGATTTCATTGAGCATTGCCGCCAGGTACTGTGAGAAGCAGGTTGGGGCTAAAACGCAGCCTTGCTTGAGTCCTCCTGTTATGGGAAAAGGGTCAGAGAGAGCTTTTTGATGGCATACTCTGCCCACCATTCCATCATGAAGTGAGCGGATCAGCATAATGAAGTCATCTGGGCAGCCAAATCTTGCCAAGACTGCCCACATAGCCAGCCGTGGGGCCTTGTCGAAGGCTTTCTTTAGGTCCCAGAAGATGAGCATAAGTGGCTGTTGCTGTTCTTGACATTTCTCCTGCAGTTGTCGAGCACAGAAGATCATGTCTATTGTCCCGGGAGAAGGTCGGAAACCGCACTGTGATTCAGGAAGTATTTCTTCTGCGATGACAAGGAGGCGATTGAGGAGGATGCGTGCAAAGATCTTACTTGCTATGCTTAGCAGTGAGATGCCACGGTAGTTTCCACAGTTTTCTCGATCTCCCTTTTTGAAGATGGTGATAATATTTGCATCGCGGAAGTCACTAGGGACTGTCTTTGTTTCCCAGATTTTTAGGATGAGGTTCAGCAGTCGGTTCTTAAATTCCGGGCCACCATGAGTGATTAGTTCTAGTGGGATGTTGTCTGGTCCCAGTGCCTTGCCTGGTTTCATGCGGTTGATGGCTTTGTTCATTTCCTCAGAGGAGGGTGGAAGAGACATCCAGTAGCGAACAGGATGTTGTGGCGTTTTACAGAGAAGGTCTTCTGGTGTGCGCGAATGATCATTGAGAAGGCTTTCAAAGTGGGATCTCCATCGGTTTAAAATTCCCTGGGTGTCATTGATGACAGTGGAGCCATCTGCATCCTTCAGACTGCAGGCAGTTGACCTTGTAGGGCCGAAGATTTCCTTTGTTGTGGCATAAAAGCAGCGCATGTCACGTTGGTCTGCAAATCTTTGGATCTCCTCCGATTTCTGTTGCCACCAGTTGTTCTGAGCAGCGCAAATTTCTCTCTGACAGTTTGCAAGTGCTTGTTTATATTTTTGTTTGTTCTGTGTGGATGGCTGGTTTTCAAAAGTGAGCCTTGCCTGACGTTTAGTTTCAACAAGGTTTGTGATGACTTCGTCATTTTCATCAAACCAGTCTTGGGTCTTCTTCTGAGAGAAACCTATTGTCTTTTCTGCAGCGTCAAGCACTGCGTCATGAAGGGTGGTCCAGTTATCTTCCACCTGTGGTGGTTCTGGAAGATCCGCAATGTTCTTTTCTACGGCTTCCTTGAAGTCTTGAGATGTTTGTGGATTGCGTAGTTTTGCACAGTCAAAGCGATGATGAGGAGCGCTTGATGAGGTCTGTTTTGGTGGACGACGGACTTTGATTTGGAGTCATGAGAAAAGCAATCTGTGGTCTGTCCAACAGTCATCTGCACCAGGCATGGAATGAGTGATGTGCATGTCTCTTTTGTCTCTGGCTCTAGTTAGAATGTAGTCAAGGATATGCCAGTGTTTGGATCTTGGGTGTTTCCAGGTTGTTTTTTGACGAGATGATAACTGGAAGAGGGAGTTGGTGATGACCAGTTCATGTTCAGCACAAAGGCCAAGGAGGAGTTGGCCATTGGAGTTGCAGTTTCCAATTCCATGATGTCCGAGGACGCCTTTCCAGAGATTGTGATCTCTGCCTACTCTGGCATTAAAGTCGCCCAGGATGACAAGTCTGTCCTGTCTTGGGACACTTTGGATGGTACGGTTAAGCAGGTCGTAAAAGGAGGCTTTTTCATCATCCTCTGAGGTGAGCGTTGGAGCATACACAGATATCAAGGTGAGAAATCTGTTTTGGACAAGAGGGATTCTGACTTTCATCATGCGTTCACTGATGGCTGTAGGGACGAGGTTGTGTTGGTCAACGAGTTTCGATCTTATAGCAAAGCCAACTCCGTGAATACGTGGTTCTTCAGCACTTTTCCCTTTCCAGAAAATGGTGTAGTTTGACCCTGCTTCTTCGATATTACCTTCATCTGGGAATCTTGTCTCGCTAAGAGCTGCCATGTCGATGTTGAATCAGTCGAGCTCCTTGCAGACAAGTGCTGTTCGGCGTTCTGTTCTTTCTGTGTTGCTTTTGTTGAGGAGTGTGTGAATATTCCAGGCCCCGAGAGTTAAGAGGCCTCTTGAGAGAGCGGAGTGTTTTCTTTAATTTTCGACCGCAGAGATGGGAAGTCCACCAGCCGCGGTGAACTGGCCAGACTGAGATGCTGTGTCCGATGTTTACCCCACCTTTTCTAGGGGTCTCCCCAATTAGGATGGGCTGCGGTGATCCTAAAAAGGCCAGCCCAGTCACAGATCCAGCTGCCGAAGCCCTGCCGTCACGGCTGTTCAGCAGGGAGCGACCATCTTAGATCTGCCGCCAATGTGCGGGTGCGGACTAGGGGCTTCCAGCTTTCCAGACCTACCCCTGTTACCCGCACTTCCGTCGCCATTGGACTTTGGAAAAGGAACAAGCCATTCGCTGATGAAGTTGTTTAAGGTGGTTGTGGCTGCGCGAGGGGCCACGCACACTCACTTGACTGCCAGCCAATTCACTGCAGCTCAAGGGATTGAGACGTGCAGCTTCAGTGGAAGGCAGTTGCAGTGGGCTGCTGGATGCTTGGTATGTCAAGGCCCACCTTTACCGCCTGCCCGCTAAGCGTTGCACTCGTCCGCCATGTCAAACAGGCGCAGTCTTACTTGACATCATCTGCCTGGCACACTGTTGGTGGCTTGTACGTAACCCAGTATGGGAGGCTATTGGGTGCTACACCTTGCCCAAGGGTGACCCAGCACAGCAGCAATTAAGAGGTAGTGACATTCTCCTCAGAACCCCAGAACTCCAGGACTGGGGCCTTGCTTCCGGATGTAGTTTAACGTCGTGCCCCAGGACGAAGTATTTTTAGTAATGACTAGTATTTAGTTATACTTTATGACTAAAGTATTGGGAAGTGATCTTCCCATAGTTGTACTGTTCATAACCGTCCATTCACAGGCACTCACTAAAAAATCAGATATCGGAGTCAGGTCAATACATGATAATGTGCCCTATGCACATCTACCCTGGTACCTTCACCACTGTTGAGACAAATTAATGATCTTTCATCTAACATCTCTTCCACAACATTTCCATTGTTATCTGTATGCGTGCTTCCCCAGAAGCTGTTATGAGCATTAAAGTCTCCCCACCATACCTCTTTCATATGGCCTTCCCCTGCCATAACACTGAAAGTATCTGCTGTTAACTTCCTACATGGGTTGTAATAATTAATCAGCTTAATATTTCCTTGTCCATTTGGCCTACATATTTCAAAAATATTACACTCTACATCCTCAGGGGAGGGAATCGCCCTATATACCAGGCCATCTTTAATGAAAGTGGCACATTTTCCTTCATTTACACTGTTACTTCTATCCTGTCTAATTGAACTATATCCTGGAATAACAAAATCTAAGTGAGGTTGAAGCCATGTCTCCTGTACACACACTACGTCTGGAACAACTAGTAGTACATAAAGATATTTCTTGAGTTCTTGTCCGTTTGCTATAAGACTCCTCGCATTCTACTGTAGTATGTGTAGTACCATAATTCTGATACTAAGTTTCAACATCTGTTTCAACTTTCAATACAACATGAATCTGGTTGGCTTTGATATCTTTCACTTCTAGGAATCTTCCTGCTGCTTCCACAGTGGTTTTGATTCTGTCATGAACCCTCCTGTGCGCTTTTCCAATGCGCACGGCGAGGGGGGAAATAATGTTTTAATTATATATTTGGGATTTGTTGATGGCTGTTCTTCCCTTTGAACTGAACTTCTTTGAGAAAGGCCTGTTGTATTTCTGACCATTCCTGCCTGTCTGTCTTTAGAGCTTCCACTTACGAGATTTTCTTACTTATTCTGATTTCCTAGGCTTGTCTATCTTCCCTCTGCACAACACATCCTCCACATGCAGCACTGGGGTCACCCCCGTAGTTGCAACACTTTACTTTGGCATCCTTTCCACATTTACCATATTCATGCTCCCCTCCACATCTAGCGCATCTTAACTTTCCCTTACATTGCTGAGCAGTGTGACCCATCTTTGACATTTGTAGCATCTGAGTGGCTTTGGGACATATTCTCTGACACTGTAATACAGGTATCCTATTTGGACTGATTTAGGAAGTGTTTCCTCAGACTGGATCATTACAGACAGTGTATCCTTCAGTTAACTTTCTCTTTTACTCTTTAGCTTTTTCACATCCTTTACCTTTCCTCCTTGGATCTCATTTTTCACTTCTTCCATAGACATGCTCAAAGGGACACCTGATATCACTCCCCTCAAGTTTGCCTGTTCTCCGTTTAGACATGTCATTGCCAGTGTTTTCTCTTGCTGTTGTTTACTTGATGCATGAATTAACAGCCAATTATTATCCAAGAACTTTGCAAACTTAACTGTCCCAATTTCTTTCTCAAGTAGCTCAAATAGGTTCATTTTGTCTTCTTTTAATTACTTTTTGTTCTTATTAAAGACAAAAATAGAAAGATGTTTTTACCTTCTTTACATGTTTCAACTGTTGTCTGACGAAGGCTGCAGTGAACAGTCGAAACATGTAAAGAAGGTAAAAACATCTTTCTATTTTTGTCTTTAATAAGAACAAAAGGTAAAAAATTCTTTCTCAATTGCTTTTGTTAGCTTAACAGGGTGATAGTGCCCCCCACCCTGATTGAACTCAATGACAACCTTCCACTCATTACCAACATCATCAAACTGCCATCCATGCCACCATGGCTGCACGGTGGCGCAGTGGTTTAGCACTGCGGCAGCACAGTTTACCCTCGGCCGGGGGATCGCGGGGATCGTGAGATCGTGGGTTCGATCCCAGCCCCCGACCAACAGTGAGCTGTGTGGAGTTTGCATGTTCTCCCCGTGTTGCGTGGGTTTACTCCGGGATTTCTCCGGTTTCCTCCCGCATACCAAAAACATGTAGGTTTAGGGCGCTCGCGCACGCAGCGACCGGCAGCCGGTGGCTTGTCACCAGACTGCAAACCAAATCTACCTACGGGTACAAATAAGTAACAAAAAAAAAAAAAAAATCCATGTTGGCTAGTTTGTATTTTCTTCGCATTGTTACTTCCTCCCGCATCACTCTCATCTGACCCACTTCTACCTTTGATGCCCCCCTAACTGTTCTTTTCTGTCTCCTGGGTAGTGTCCCAATTCATCTCATCTTTATTGAGCCCGTAAGACCTGCGTAGATGCCATCAAGTTACAGTCAGAGTACAGCACAAACAAATCACTCCTACCACCAACCAAACACAGACGTAAATGCCATCTCAACCTTCCACCTGTCGAAGTCTGTCCGCCGCCCCGATGGTCCAACTGGTCTTCTTAAAAGTGTTAGAAGAAGACAAAAGTCTTCTTCTTCTTCTTCTTCTTCTTCTCTCTGATGCCTCCTGTGGCCAGTTTTATTCAACATAATGATTAATGACATGTTTGAGGATCAAGAGGGATCCATCAAAACAGCACTATATGCAGATGATGGAGCCATATGGACGAAGGGAAGAAATGAGAAATTTGTGTTCAAAAACATCAGGTAAGCAATGGAGAAAGTGGAAAAGTGGTCATATGAGTTGTTGGTAAAATGCTATGACTCGCATGCTTTTCTCAGAATGTCAGTTATTGTGTGATATTATTCTTACACTTCTTTATCTGCTTGCTTCACATGCTACACTGTGGTATTTAGGCTACACCCTATGAGTCACTCGTTGAAACCAGTTAGAATCGGTTCTGCCCTCTGCTGAACCGTGACATAGTGAAAAAGTACTGATACACTGAGGAAAAACCTCCCTCTTGCATGAGGGAGTGGTGAAGCTTTATAAAAACTATAGGGCCCACTTTTCTAGCAGCACTCTCTTGGGGTATTGCCTAAAGAGCTGTGTTCCAGCGCTGCTTGTATCCACATCTCAGTTTCAGTAAAAAGTGAAACTATATTTCTTCTCTCAGTCTGGTTATTTGGCCTTTGTATAAAAGAACTGGAGGTTAAGGTATTTTTAGACGCAACAATTTGGTGTTTCCGCCAGGTTACGAGGCTAAATTTTAGTTTTGTAGATGGCATGAGGATTTTTTCTCTACAGTTCGGCGGCCGCAAACCTATAAAAGGTAAGCAGAAAACCTTTTTCAATAAATTTCTGCCTGTCCCTTCAGGGACAGACCTTTCTGTAGAGATTAAATATTCATGCACGTGTGATTTTATTTGTGAAATGAAACTGAGATATGGTCTTGAATTTGTTTTTAAGGAATATTTACTGAATTTGATAAGGAAATCTTCAAGCGGTTTTGACCCCGTGGGACAAGTCAGACGCGTTAATACTGTCCCTAAAAGTCCAGTGGACATATACAAAAAGGGTTGAAGATAGCTTGGGCAAGAGGTTGAAATCCCTGGGTGGACAAAAGAAAAAGACCAAAAAAAATTATAGGGCCACCTAAAAGAAGTACAGTGGACATAAGAAAAAGACCAAAAAAATTATAGGGCCACTGTAAAGGAAGATTTGCCCCATTGAGCATTGCATAGTCTGGGTAAAAGGTTTAAATCCCAAGGTGGACATAAGAAAAAGACCAAAAAAATTATAGGGCCGCCGACAAAAGAAGTGTTACCCAGCTGATGCATAGCTTTGCCAAAAGGCTATAACCCCTTGAAATCATTGCTTGATTTCAAAAAGGAAAAGGTTGGCACCCCTAGCGTATTTAGATCAGACCAAAAGGTTTTAACTCCAAGAGAAATTGCAACGAGTGCGTCTCTGAAAAATAGTTGGTCTTACCGCATTAGTTAGGGACCTACTGTGTGTGAAATAAACACATAAGTTTTAAGTAACCCAATCGGTTCATAGGTGATATATAATAATATAACTAAACTAATTATAGTAAAAAACACAGTGGTGTGTGAGACAATATTGTCGTGAGGAAGTGGAAATAAATACAGTAAGATCATAATAATAATTTCATTCTATAAGATATTGATATTAGACTATAACATTTAAAGACGGTCAGATTAAATGGCAACAGAACCGGATAATGATAAAATGGACAATGAGAAACACAGTTATGTTATTTTGTGAGAAGCTGCTGCGGTCAGGGTTGTTATGTCTTTGTGTAATCTGCTCTGGTGTGGAAGAGAAAAAAAAGTGAATTCTCCGCGGAGACGGGGGGAGCAGGCTGTGAAATTGTGATTTTTTTTCTTCCTGGTATTTGTGGAGTGTAAAAGAGTTGGTTAATTAATTGTTATCCTTTTGAGAAATGTTTAAAATTATAGGTATTTGAAAATACTGTAGTAGCTTTGAGCAAAAGGAGTCGACTAGTGTTGTGTGTGTGTCACAGCAGTGTAGAAAAAATGGAAGGACCTTCATGCTGCTTCAACCTTGTGGAGATAACGGAGAGAGGAGCAATTCTGCATTTGTGTGTGTGTGGTTGCTTGAGAAAAAAAAGGGAGAAAAAGGGAGAATGAAAAAACACAGGCTGTATGGGTGCTGACCTGTGTGACAGGGGAGTGAAAGAGAAGTAATCTATATTTGGGTATTTTTACAAAGTTTTGGGGTTTTACTTTTTCAGTCTAACTTTGCAGGGTTTTATCTCTAATGTTGCATATGTGATAAACTATTTACATATTTTTTTTTTTAAAAAAGCAATTTTTTGACGTATCTGACTTTTTTTTTCTTTGAAGTATAACAGTGCACTTTACAGGGAAAAAGGACTTTTTAATTGACAACCATTTTTTGAAGCTAAGTATGACTTTGCATGACATTGTAAATGACATAAAGTATAACGATTTAAATGACTCTGACTTTACAAATGTAATGTTTATATGATTTTGCACTGCAGGATACATCTGATGTTACTCACCACATAATGGTGTGACAACATCACATTTCAGAAATATGACAGTAACAAGGAATGTATTTTCCCGATGCTCAGCCGTGGCCAAGCTGGGCCTTGGGACTACATCCCACCCCATAATTTACCAAGGACTGTATAAAATGAGGCATTCCTTGTACAAAATTAAGTCAGATTCTAATTAGGCGAAATGTCCACCTTTCCACTGACTGAAGGAGTGTGACACAACCTTTCACAAGGATTCAACCTGTCTGTGTTTAACTGGATAAGCTGACCTTAGTTGTCAATGCTAAAGCATATCAAATCTGCACAGACAGCTATATTGTTTTCCCTAAATGGAATTTGTAAATTAGTTCAAGAGATGTTATAAGAGAAGCCATGATTATTGAAATCTCATTTTGAAGGAGCTGTACTACCCACAAATTTTTATCTAAATTAACTGTATGTAACACATAAAAGTGGTAATATGCTTCCTTTCAGTAAAAGACACTACCCATCAAGCAAATACCCTGTAACTTTGCTGCATGTGCGTGTTCATGCATCAAAAAGGGGGTATCAAAGAAATTAATTAGCAAAAACAATTAGCAATCCTCAGAAAAATAGATAATACACAAAAATTATCAATAGATGATCAATAATGAAGAGAAAAATATAAATAAAACCACTTGGTAATGAAATCACAACATTCAATAGGAGAAGTTAAAAGTTAGATCAACAAATTTCCAGAAATTTAAGGAAATATCTGTAGATTATTGTAAAGGAAATATCATGTCTATAAGGAACAAGGTAAACTGATTAGGAAGAAAACCATGCAAATATATGAGAAAAGTTCCAACTGTCTAAGGAAAGTCCCAACTTGTGCTTAATTTATGTTTACTGTAGGACTTGATTTAGAATCTACTACAAAGACAATACAGATTGTTACATTTATTAAAATTTCTTTACCAAAAAAAAAAATGAGTGGATACTGGCACAAGTCCCACTGTATCAAGTGTCCAGTGCCTCCAGGAGCTCGGACATTGTCAGAAGTCTGTGATTCATTACCTTTGTAACGCTAAAATTCTAATCAGATGCAAAAAGATGCAAAAAGACATATGATAACATAAACATACACTTCATAAAATTTTTGAAATTCAAAGGGCTCTCAGAAAACAGGGGAAAATACAGTCGACATGGACAAAGAACTGTAAGGTGTGGATAAAACTGCTTGGAACTCCAGAAGAAGCTAAAGTAATAATGATTAGAGAAATGGAGGAATTAGACAAATTTAAACCTTAGTTCTGATGTATGAATAATAGTGCAGTAAGATTATGAGTGGAGATTTTTGTGTTCTTTTTTTTTCCTTTGTGTTTCTTCTCTTTTTTTTTCCTTTTGGTGTACATTGTTGACATAACTTATGATTAGTATTTTAACCCATCATCCTTCCTCATTTAATAATGGATGTGTATTAGGGCAAATTGAAGCTGAAACCTTTGTCAATACTGAACAGCAACCACGAGACATTTTAGGAGATATTGACCCAGACAATAACTATTTTAATCATATTAACTATAAGTGTGCTTATTATGATGAACAACAATTAAATGGAATTATGAAGTTGGATCAGACATTGACAATAATACACATTAATAGTAGGAGTCTCTATGCAAACTTTGATAGCATTAAGGAGTTTTTAAATTAATTTAACACCCCATTTAGGATTATTGCAATAAGTGAAACATGGATTAATGAAGAAAAAGTTGTAAATTTGGAACTATATGGATATGAGATGTACACACAAAAAATAGGAAATGTAAAAGTGGTGGTGAGGTAGCACTGTATGCAGATAGAAAATTAAAAAGTAAAAAAGTGGACACCTTTTTTATTGGCCTTCAGTGAAGCCTCCACAATAAGGCACATCTGCACAACTCAGAGACATCATAAGATACAGGCACAGGGCTTCAAGGCCATCAAGCAGTTTACTCCCAGGAGAGGAGAAAAGGGAGGAGGGAGTGAGAGCATGAAACCCTTAGCCGGTCAGTGTGACATAAAACTTCATCTTGGAACACAAAATATAACAGACACATCAAACAGCTTGTTAATATAGCATCTCAAAACAGTTCGTATATGGATAAAAGTTACAGTCATATGTTGTAACACACACACACACACACACACACACACACACACACACACACACACTTATAAAACATGTGATCTCAACAGATAAATGCATAATCAGTGAATTTCTATTATAATGTAATACTAGATGATAAAAGTAGTTGGAAACTACACGTCAGATACATAATAAAATTATTATAAAGTATAGCTTAAAACTTAGAAGAATGAAAATCTTTAAGAGCTAAAAGCTCAATAAAGCTCAGTCTGGCATTGATAATCTTGTAGGTAGTTGGTTTGATAATATATTTGGCAAATGGGGAAAAATAATGCAAGGAGCCCTTAAGTGTTATTATTAGTTTATTGATCTTTGTTTTTGTGGATGTTGTTGTATTCCCATGATTAAATGACTTGTGGAAAGATCTATTTTAGTGGCCTTCTCTTCCAAGGATCCGCCTCCATATCAAGGGGTCCAGGAAGTTGTCCACCTGCTCTCCTATTGCCAGGACGATGACGAGGTTGTGCCACGATTGAACTCAGATGGGGACCTAGAAGACGCTGAGGAGATAGTTTAGAGTCTGCAATAGGGTCTACAATGCACATTCACATGGTGTTAGATTTTGCTCTGCTGTGCTTCAATCATCAAAACAATACCATATACAATGCAGTTTTAATAGAAGCAGGAGAAATGCCAATGGATTTGAGAAGAGATAAACTCACATTATCATACTGGGTCAAGCTGAAAGGAAGTGAGGAAGCGAATATTTCAGAAACAACACTACAAGACTGCTGGGAATATTCTAACTTCCAGGGACATGGGTTTGGGTGGACAATTGAAAGAAAAGCCAGAATGTATGGACTGCACACTATTGATATAGCTAACACCACTCCAGTGAGTAATGTTCCCCCTTGGCTGTTTCCGGGAAAAGAAGTAGACATTAGTCTGCTAATGAGGAAAAGGATTGGCATATGAGTGAAGTTGGTGTTAAAACAAGCATTTACCTCAGGAACAATTACTATGACTACTTAAAGCTCTATACTAACGGTTCAAAGAACAAAGAGGGCTCTGTTGGAGTTGGAATATACATTCCAGAGTTTAAAGTGATCATCTCAGAAAGACTCTCCAACAATACATCCGTGTTTACAGCAGAGATGGTGGCAATAATTATTGGTTTGCAGTGGGTGGAGGAGGTCAGACTGGACTGGGTGATGGTGTGCACAGATTCACTTGCAGCTTTAAAAACCATACAGACACTAAAATCTACCATGGAAGACTTGGTGATTGAGCTATATTGGGTGGGTGGATGGATGGATGGATCCCAAACTGGGAAATTACAGTGGAACAGCAACATGACAGTAGACAACCAACCAACAGAAACACACACATGACAGACAAAGGGATTACCCATGGAAAGTAAAACTAACACGACAATAAACCTATATACATCATAGCTTAACAGGAGGGGGTGATCAGGACTGTCCATGATGGATCGCAGTTTATTTACTGTTCTCCTCTCCACCACTGTCTCAGAGGTCTCCAATCTGAGACCAATTACAGAGCCAGCCCTCTTGACAATCTTGTCAAGTCTGTTGGTGTCTCTGGCCCTTATACTGCTACCCCAACATGACAGCAGCAAAAAAGATGGTGCTGGCAACAACGGTCCGGTAGAAAAGCTCCAGTATCCTGCTACACACGTTGAAGGATCTCAGCTTCCTCAGGAAGTAGAGTCTGCTCATCCCCTTCTTGTGCGCAGCATCGGTGTTGGATCTCCAGTCCAACCCGTTGCTGATCCTGACACCCAGATATCTGTAGTCCTCAACCACCCACCACCCACCCCCCCAATCTGCAATGGCTGAGAAGGTGTCTTCCTCTTCCTGAAGTCAATCACCATCTCTCTGGTCTTGCTGACATTCAACCTCAGGTGATCCTGCTCTGTCCACTCCACAAATCTGTCAACCAGTGTCCTGCACTCCCCCTCCTCTCCCCCTCTTATACACCCCACAACAGCTGAGTCGTCAGAGAATTTCTGCAGGTGGCATGACTCTGTGTTGTACTGAAAGTCAGTGGTGTATAAGGTAAAGAGAAAAGGAGAGAGAACAGTCCCTTGTGGAGCTCCTGTATCACTAGCCACCACGCCAGACAAGACACTGCCCAGCCAGGCAAACTGTGGCCTGCCTGTCAGGTAGTCAGTAATCCAGGAGATCACAGCTGCAGTGGCTGGATGATGTTAAAGGCACTTTAGAAATCAAAAAAAGTGATTCTCACAGTATCTCCTCCGCCATCCAGATGCAGATGGGCTCGTTGCAGCAGGTAGATGACAGCATCATTAACTCCCAAATGGGGCTGATGTGCAAACTGCAGAGGGTCCAGCCACGTCTTCACCTGCGGCCTCAGGTGGGCTAAGACCAGTCTCTCCAGGACCTTCTTCATCACATGAGATGTGAAGGCAACTGGTTGCTAGTCATTCAGGTCCAATGGAGATGACTTCTTGGGGACAGAAACCAGGCAGGATGTCTTCCACAGCATCGGTACTCTCTCCAGACTCAGGCTTAGGTTGTACAGGTGTTTCAGTACCGGAGCTAGCTGGTTGGCACAGGTCCTCAGGGTCCTCGCGGAGATGCCATCAGGGCCTGCTGCCTTCCGCTGATGGAGTCTCTCCAGCTGTTTTTTTTTTTTTTAAGTTTTTGTAAAGGGTATACATGTCATTACAGCATTGCATTGTTTACATTTTCATCACATGTTCCTTTTTTTTGACAACATTGGAAAAATAATTATTACAACACCCTTTTTTAAGTGAAAGAAAAAGAGAAATTAAAGAAAGAACAAAAAAACAAACAAAAAAAACAAGACAAGAAAAAAAAACAAAACAAAATAAAAGAGTATCTGAGTAGCGTTGGAACAAAGAGAGGTGTCATTATTGAAATGGTATTTGTCAAAGATTAGATCTCATGGAAGACACATATGCGTTCCAGGGTTGTCAAAAGTTCAAGAACCCATCCATGTGCTGTCTCAGTGCGAATGTCAACTTTTCCATCGAATAAATGTCCTGAATCACGTTAATCCAATCTTAAGGTGTAGGACAGTCCTTCAACATCCATTTTTTTGTTAGAGCTTTTTTCTTGCCAATATTAAACAGTGAATAAGTATTTTTCTCCTCGTCTTTCCACTGATTCCGGTAGTAAACCCAAATACAAAGTTACAAAAGAAAAGGGAACTGTTATTTTGAATATTTTCCCCAATATTGTCTGTACATTGGTCCAATATTGGTGGATAACTGGGCATGACCAAAACACATGAAAATGATTTGCAGTCTCTTCACCACACAAGCGCCAACAATTCAACCCCTTACGAGTAAATTTGTTTTGTGCAGGTGTTCTGAAAAATCTTACCAAATTTTTCCATCCAAATAATCTCCACTGCAGGGATGAGGTACTTTTCCATTGTTGTTTATTTAGCTTTTCCCATATTTCCAGTTGTAAAGTGAAATTCCCCTCTTTTTCCCATCTCTCTTTTATATATGATGTGTTGTCTCCTTTTAAGTCTTGAAGACCTTAGCATATTTTAGAAATGTATCTGATCCCTGGGATCCCTTTATATGCCATTAAGAAGACCTTCAGAACACCTGACTGGGCCCTTTCCAAATCCTCCTTTTTAAGTATTTTGTTTATGTGGTGTCTAAGCTGAAAGAACCTGTAAAAGGTCTTGATTTATTAGACCTTGTTTTTTTCAAATCTTCAAAACTTCTTAAAGTTTGCCCTTTAAAAAAACCATAATATTTTATCAGTCCGTTCTCTTTCCACTTTTTAAATCTAGTGTCTGTTTTATTAGGAGTAAACTCTTGATCATAGGCAATCCATTGCAGTAACTGATAGGGTTCTTTAGTTTGATTCTCTCTGACTATCTTAAACCAAATTTTTAGCGGGGTCTCTATCCACGGGTTAGTGTTATTCAAAAGTTTAGGTAAGGCATTGTTCCCTATTATCGCCTGTAGGGGAATGTCACTTGCTATTTGGCATTCCATCTCCTTCCATTGTGCAGTGTATATAAACGATATATGTAAAGTTTCAGAAAAAATGGACTTAATATTGTTTGCCGATGACACTAATCTGCTATGCAGTGGAAACAATTTGGAACAACTTCTGGATACACTCGGAAAGGAATTAGGAAAGCTTAAACTGTGGTTTGATTCAAACAAATTAACGCTCAATTTAAGTAAGACAAAATTTATAGTCTTTAACAACCATCACAACAACCCAGTACCCAAACTCAGTGTAAATGGTGTAGAGATTGAAAGGGTATCTGAAACTAAATTTCTTGGAGTAATAATTGATAACAAACTGTGTTGGAAGTCACATATTAATTATATTAAAGGTAAAGTATCCAAATCATTTGCAATATTACACAGAGTGAAATATTTGCTGAATCAACCCACACTATACACCTTGTATCATTCATTAATACTCCCATACATGACATATTGTAATGAAGTATGGGGAAATACATATAAAACAAACATATATCCACTCTTTATGCTTCAAAAGAGAGCTATTAGAATAATAAACAAAGCAGCTTACAGGGAACCAACAAACCCACTTTTTCTTAAACAAAAAACTCTCAAGTTGAAAGATCTGGTTGACTTTAAAACCGCAATAATAATGTTCAAAGTGAAGAATTTATCACTGCCCGCAAATATCCAAAAGTTGTTCCAAACAAGGGAGAAACGATATCACTTCAGAGGAACATGTGTATTTCAAAAGCCTACAGTGAGAACAACCACCAAGCAACACTGTATTTCAGTGCAAGGAGTCAGATTATGGAACGATTTTGGACCTGAATTAAAATCATGTACAACGCTTGGACAATTTAAACAAAAACTAAAGGAAGAAATACACCAAACATATTTACAAGACGACATGTAAACTCACATAAGGATTGACATATCCAGCCTATGTTGTGTTGTAGCTTAGTTTTTTTTTTCTCTTTTTTTTTTCTCTGTGACATTTTGTCTTAGATTTGTTTTTGAATAGTAACCGCTTAACTTAGCCTAGCTTAGTTTTCTTTTTTCTCTCAGTCACATTTTGTCTTAGCTTTGTTTTAAATTGTAATCGCTCTTGTCTTGTTTTCTCTTTTTTCTCTTTTGAATTCTTGGATGGAATATGGGTGGGCAATATAAGCTGCGGCTTCAGCCATCACCCATTTCGGATAACTCACGTGGAATTGTATAGTAGGAGGAGTCTTTGTCTAATTTGACCTTGTTGTTATATTATACAGTTTCTTTTAACCTGTACTGTACTATCCGAAATAAATTCATTCATTCATTCATTCACTCATTCAGTGTAGACTGGGTTACATATCTCTACTAAAGTTTTAATTTGTGCGGCTTTAAAATAGTCCCTGATATTTGGCAGCGCGAGCCCACCTTTGTCTTTGTTTAGCTGTAGGGTTCTATATCTGATTCTAGGTCTCTTGCCCTGCCATATGAATCTTGAGATCCTTCTGTCCAGTTCTTGCTATGTTTTTTGGGAGGTTCTACCAGTATTGTTTGGAAAAGGTATAGAAAACGTGGAAGTATATTCATTTTGACTGCTTCAATTCTTTGTGCAGTACCCAAGAATGGTATCATATTCCATCTTGCTAGATCAGATTTTATTTTTGCCATCAGTGGATCATAGTTTAGTGTTATAATTTTGTTGAGTTGTTTGGGGATATTGACCCCCAGATATTTTATAGATTCCATCTCCCAGATAGTTTTGAGTTTGCTTAGTAAATATTGATTTGGGTCATAGTTGAATGTTAAAATTTGAGTTTTATGCATGTTTAATTCGTACCCCGATAAATCTCCATACTCTGAAAAAACTGAGATTAGTTCTGGAAAAGAGGTGTCTGGCTGCCCCAGGTATATTAAAATGTCATCAGCAAAGAGTGCTATTTTATGTTCCTTCTGACCAAGTGTAATACCTTTGTTACACCCAGGAGGGGCGAAGAGGGAGGAAGGATGATTTGAGCCAAGCTGTTAGACTTTGCAGCGACTGTTTATTGACTTCTTCCAGCTCACACGGCTCGGCACATCACTTACACAGCACATCGCTATACACCATCTTGTCTCAACACACTCTCTACACTCTGTGTCGACGTCTCTCTCGAACGTTCTCTGGAACACTCTCACTAGAGCGCCTACACTCTTCTTCTATGGTGTTCTCTAACACTACACAGTGTCTTAACATTATTGAGCGCCACCTCTGGCGTAGAAACGCTACTACTTCCATTGACAGCTCATATCTAGACAGTGCATATTCAGTCCTTTAATACATTCCCTATAAATGCTCCCATTTACTATTAATCATTAAATTATAGTCTCTTAGGTACATTTATTAAGAATATTCACATTTGCCATTAGCATCTAATCCACACTGTTTCTGAGGGTTCACTAGAGGTTATCCAAAATTAACGTTTTCCTACACTCACCCCTCAAAAAGTTAATGTCGTCCCGACATTACCCTTTCTGAAAACAGTAGTTTTTTTTCTCTTTTCTTCTGTCAGTTCACATTTGGTAATCATGCATTACATGTTAAGTAGGGTATCACTACACAGGAGTCAGAGTTCATTAAAGTCTATAAAGATGCCACTGGTGATTGTCCATAGTACAGCATGTATCTCCTATTCCATGCAATACATTTGCAGAAGAGGTCTTTGTGCACGATAACCTTCAACCGCTCCATCCATCATGGTGGGTATCTGCATCTTTCCTGAGAGTAAGGATACTCAATCTAGTCATAACCTACCAAATAAACCTTTGTGTGATGCCTGTGCCTTAGTAACATACTGCAAGTCTCTTTTTGTGTTTTTAAATTTTTTTTGTTCTTTTTTCAATTTTTTTTATCAACCATCACAGTAACTACCAAGTTACTTTTCAAGACATTTATGTCTGACCAATGGTTATCTTTAGCTTCTACTCCTTTGTTCTAAACAGATGAAATGCAATGAAGTGCTAGGTTGGCCTAACTTATCATAAGTCAGTCTCAATGGCTGTTTTCTTATTCTTGAAGGATACGTTTTAGCAGGAATCTCGTCAGGTCCCTCCTGGTCACTGGAACTGGACTCCGACACCTCATCACTCTGGTCCTCGTCTGCCTCAGCTGGATCTGGAACCACCGGATCGTCGACCTCTGGTGCCAGCTGCACCTGCGTGACGTCATCTGGGTCCTGGTCCTCATCCTCCGGAGTAGTGTCATCATGCGGGTAGAACTCCGGTGCCTCGGCTCTCAGTGGACGCTGCTCTTGATCCTTCCCAGCTCGTAATCCAATTATGGCATTCCAACCCTCTTCATCTTCATCATCCGTGTTGCTTTGTCTGTCCACATGCCTTTGTCTTTTAGAGTCTTTTTCTCTTATTCTCTTAAGAGGCATGTTTCACTGTTTCCATGGGAAGAAAGTCACATGGTAACAAAAGGTTTCTGTGCATGACCCGAGTGCGTCCCTTACCAGTTTCAGGTCTGATTTCATATACTGGACTGTCTGGGTACTTCTTTTGGGTCACGACATACACCTTGTCTTCCCAGTATGATCTTAATTTTCCTGGCCCACCTTTTTCGGTCAAGTTTCGAACCAATACTCTGGATCCAGGGAGTAATTCAGCACCGTGAACCTTTTTATCATAAAGTGCTTTACTTCTCATCCCTTCTTTGTTTGCTGTTTTAGAAGCGAGTTTGTAAGCTTCAGTCATTGTAGCTCTCCACTTTTCAGCATAGTCCTGCTGAGAAACACTCTGCTCTCTTGTTGTGAGGCCAAACATCAGATCAATAGGCAACTTTGGACTACGACCAAACAACAGAAAATATGGTGCGTACCCCGTAGCTTCACTACGCGTACAATTATAGGCATGAACCACTTTTGCCAGAGAGGACTTCCAGTCTTCCTTAGCTGCTTCGGGCAAATTTCTGAGCATTGCCAACAGTGTACGATTAAATCGTTCCACCTGCCCATTCCCTTGGGGATGGTAGGGCGTTGTTCGGGACCCCTGCACACCACTGTACTCTTGGAGTTTTGCAAAAAGTTTATTTTGGAACTCTCTTCCCTGATCATGATGGAGTCGTGTGGGGAAACCAAACTTGAGGGCAAAATCTCCAAAGATCTTCTCAGCAGCGGTGTGGGCAGCTTTGTTACGACATGGGTAAGCCTGGGCAAAATGAGTAAAATGGTCCATCACAACCAGGATATACTCATATCCTCCTTTGCACTTCTCCAAATGCAGGAAATCCACTGACACTAATTCAAATGGGTACGTGGTGACAATGTTAGTCAGTGGTGCCCTTGTTATCTTATTGGGACGTTTGTTCTTTAAACAACTGCAAACTCTCGTGATGTAGTGCTCCACATCTCTTTGCATGTGAGCCCAATAAAAACGCTCTCTTATCAAGTTCATCACTCTCTCTACCCCTAAATGACCCATGTTTTCATGGAGCTCTTTGAACACAAGTTTGTGAAACTTCTGGGGTAGGAGTAGCTGGTCATGTGTTGCTGTTCTCCTGTAAAGCAGTCCATCATCTTCCAAGTACAGCTTGTGTTTTTGCCTGACTAGAGCTGCAATTTTACTGTTGTGCTGCTTTACACTTCTTGGCCATTGTTTTGACAACACATAGCGCAACACCTCTCCAATCACGGAGTCTTCTTCTTGAGCTCTTTTTAGATCGGTCTTTGATATTTCAGCTATAGAGCTGGCTTCTTGATCTGCTTCACTAATGAGAGTAGAAATGGTGACTGGGCAGAGCCATGGTTCACTTTCTTGTGACTTCACCTTGACTGCCTGTGTCACACAATTCATCACATCAGGATCAACATTCTGTGTGCATTTGTTCATGTACTGCTCCATATCTAGGGGCATACGTGAAAGTCCGTCTGCATCTCTGTTTGCTTTTCTAGGGCGATACTTAATCACAAACTGGAAATCAGCTAGTTCTGCTACCCACCTCTGTGTGGTTGCATTTAACTTTGCGGTGGTGAGCACATACGTTAGGGGATTATTGTCCGTATAGACAGTGAATGGTGGAGAATAGTACAGATAATCCCGAAACCTCTCACAGATGGCCCACTTCATGGCAAGAAACTCCAGCTTCCCTGATTGAAGGTGGTAGTTCTTCTCTGAATTTGACAATGTCCTGGAGCCATATGCTATCACCACCAGTTTGTCTTGTTGTCGCTGGTATAACACCGCCCCAAGCCCCTCCTGTGAAGCGTCACAGTGTAAAATGAAGGGTTCTTCAAAGTTCGGGTAACCTAACACTGGGGGTTGGGTAAGAAGGTCAACAAGCTGACAAACTACTGCTTGATGCTCTGGGCGCCACCTGATCACATGGGATGAGGGTAAGTGGCCTCCATCGTTCTTTTTGACATGTTTCTTTAAGTTTTTCTTTGCTTTGTCTGTGTGATCTTTAGCCAGAAGGTCGTAAAGAGGCTTTGCTATACGAGAGAAGTTTGGAATATAGCTGCGGTAATATGAAATAAAACCTAGCAATTTCCTTAACTCTCCAACAGTGGAAGGTTGCTGCTGTTTGAGTGTCTGCACTGGGGCAATGTCCGCAGGGTCCATGGTGTAACCCTGTCCTGTTACCATTTTACCAAGAAAACGTACCTGCTGCTTGAATAACTCACATTTCCGGGGAGTCAACTTCACTCCATGACTTTGATAGCGGTGCAGGACGCTTCTCAGGTCTCGCAAGTGATCTTCAAAAGTCTGTGAATGAACAAGGTTATCATCGAGGTAAGGCAGACAAACATCATCTCTCAACCCCCACAAGCACTCCTCCATAGATCTTTGGAATGCTGCTGGTGCTGAGGACAAACCAAATGGAATCCTTACCCACTCGAACAAACCCCAGGGAGTGATAAATGCAGTGAGGGGCCTCCTCGACTCTTCCAGGAAACCCTGATGATACGCCTTTCCTTGGTCGAGGACTGAAAACCACACACTCCCACTTAGACTGTTCAGCATATCCTGTATGCGGGGAATTGGGTGTCTGTCTGGGATAGACTTCTTGTTCAATTCTCTAAAGTCACAACACAAACGCAGACCTCCATCTTTCTTTCGCACACAGACAATTGGACTGGAATACGATGACTTGGATTCGGTGATCCAGCCCCTGTTAAGCAGGTCTTCTATATACTCCTTTACTTCTTTATGAAGTGGTTTGGGAACAGAAACATAAGTCGTTTTGACAGGATCGTGATCTTTGAGTCGGATCTTCAACTGTAAAGAGGGAATTGTCCCTACATCATACTCATCACGGGAAAACGCTTGCCGTTCCTCCCGTAGTAGCTGTTTTACTTGCTCTTGCTGTATGGGTGAGAGATGATCAAGGGGAACTGGAGGGTCCCACATGTCCATAGTCTCTTTGACAGCACAGTTCATCCCGGTCTCTTTGTTTCTTCCTGTTTCACTCGTCGTTGGGTCGACGGTCGCTTGGTTTACAGCAGGGGGTCTAATATCTGCCGGATAAGCAGTTTTAACTCTCTGCGTTTCCCCCAAAATGGTCTTAGCGGGCAGCTGGATATCACGGGACGTACTGTTTGTTATAGGTATTTTGAACATAGATCGCTTCCCTTTCCATAACTGCACCAACCCACTTTGCATCTGCAAACCCTCTGGTAACTGGGTATACTGACTCGGCTCAAATAAAACGTCTTGTATGTCTGGAAGTGAGCCTGCTCTGACACAACCTTTGACTGTTTTGGTTTGGCCAGCAGGGATGGTAACCAACTCACTGCCAACTTTTACCATTCCTTCCCCCAGCCTATCCTCCTCACTTTGCATCACTTTCAAAAACACCTCTGTTTTCTTACAGTCAAATGAGAAGGCTGCGCTAACAGCTTCACTGATGGCGCAAGGGGATTTAATGCCCATCTTCGGGACATGGTCAATCACGTTGAACCCAATGATAGGCGGCTCTGCCACTCCGTCTTCCTTCACCACTAGCACAGGAACTAAGAGTTCCACCGGTGGGCGACTAATTGTCGGCAGCTTAAATGTGACTTCGACCCACCCTGAGAATGGAATCGGTGTCTGGTTCACTGCCCTCCCACTCAGGATTATTGGACCCACCAACTCGGCTAAGTCTCTGACGGTGGTGTGTGGCAGGTGCTCCTGTCTCCAGGTGTCATTCATTAAACAAACCTGTGACCCTGTGTCCCACAATGCTTGTGTCTCCTTGTCATCCAGAAAGCAGGTGATGACATATTTTTTTCCAACCAAATTGAGTAACTGTAATTGGCGATTAGGGGACAGTAGATTAACACGGACCGTTTCTTCAGGAGGTACCTCGGCCTGAGCTACCAGCCTTGCTTCTAACCTCCAAATACTGTCAGTAACGAGCTCATACAGCTCTTGTGTGTTAGCTTGTTCTGATGTGGTTGCGACAGTATTGGCCGCCGTGTCTACTTGCCCTGTTCCTCTTCCGAGTCTCCTCCCTATCCGACATTCCCTTGACATGTGGCCGCTGACTCCACACTTAAAGCAGTGGTTGCATTGATCGCCATTGCTGGTGGACTGACATCTCTTGCAGCCACGTGTCCTCCTGGCTCTTTGAGCGCGGGGTGCTCTGGGAGACTCACGTATAGCCTTTTTGATCTCCTCCATGTCACTCTTCAGCTGCGTGACTATGTTCAGGAGCTCAGATTCCGTACGGGTCACTGTGCTTTGGGATTTAAGGATTTTTCCTTTTGTCGATGGTAGAGGGCGCTCTTGGCCATCCACTTCTCTCTCAGTTGCATACTGACCCGTCAGATTTTCCACTCGGCATTCTCGAACCTTTAGTTCTTTTGTGTGCCTTTTAAATTTCTGATGCCGTTCCCATTCAAGACTGGCTGCTGCATTCATCTTTGAAATCAGTAGCTCGTCGGTGACGGCAGGATCCTCCAAATAATGCTTCAGTTGATATTTCACATCAACACTGATCAGTCCTGTTTCCACCGCCCTCAGAAACTTCCTCTGAATAAGATCAGAACTAAACTGCTCTTCAGTGCCAGGCTCTCTGGATGCTGCTAAAAGTCTTTCCTTCAGCTCAATGGCACGAAACAGGAAGTTCTGAGGTGACTCATTACTGTCTTGTGTGAGGTTTATCAGACGATGATACAAGTCAGTGGAACTATCTTCTTTATAATGTCCTCGCAGGATTATGCGCAGCTGTGGCAGTGTGAGATCTGACTTAATCTCCAGCATAGCGCGCAAACTCAATCCAGGACTCACTGCTTTGACAACAGCCTCAATTATCTCAGCCTCACTGTGTAAAGAACTGAGGTCCACACGAATAGTGGTTTCAACAAAGTTCTCTTTTAACACTAGGAGCGGGAAACATTTAACAGGCAGCAACATCAACACATCGCCATTTTCATATAATATTCACTCGGTGAAGGTCAACTCTGACCTGTGATGTCACCACAGTCTTAAAGACACACAACACATATTTATCACATTATATGACATCTCCCCCTTTTTTAGTTTTTTTTTTTTTCAGAACAAAACAATTTTCAATTCAAATATTTTTTCCATTTCCATTTCACCCTTCCCCACAGCCCATGGCTTAATTATTGAACCACATATAACCACACTTATCACAGTGAACACGTGAATTTCTCTCTTTTTTTCATTCATTTTTTTTTCTCTCTACAAATCTAGTCTTTGCACAGGTTTAATCATTCTACCAGACCGGGTAAACAACAGTCCTTGCTTTGGGTCTGGCGGTTTGACACTGGATTCTGGTAAAATAGTGTCAGCAGCAGCTGCAGTTTCAGGCTGCTGATCGACAATCTCTGGCTGCAGGTCATTTGGAGCTGAAGAGTGTATCTCTCTGGCTGATTCAGGATCATGTTGCAAGTGACGGCGGTTGCGTCGCAAAGTTGCTCCCTGGGGTGTTTCAATAAGAAAGGAGCGAGGTGTGCTGCTTTCTCCTGTGACAACAGCGGGTGTTTTCCAGGATTTCTGATGGTCCAGCTTTGTGAGGACTGAATCTCCTGGCTTCAACAAAGATAGGGGTTTAGCTCCATGGCGCTGATTGAAGTAGAATGCTTGTTTCTGTTTCTCCAGTGCATCCTTGTTCCTGACGACTTCCAGATCAGGCCATCGGGGCTGAAGATTCACTTCCAGTGTAGGAAGAGTTGTTTTGATCTTTCGACCCATAAGTAGCTCTGCAGGACTCACGCCTGTGGTGGTGCAGGGCGTTGATCGAAAGCACATGAGGGCGAGCAAAGGATCTTGCTGCTTTAAGATTCTTTTTGCTGTTTGAACTCCCCTCTCTGCATGTCCGTTTCCTTGAGGGTTGTGTGGACTTGAGGTGATGTGCAAAAAGTCAAACTCCCTTGCAAACTTTTTAAATTCTTGGCATGAGAATTGAGGCCCATTGTCAGATACAACCACATCTGGACAACCAAACCTCGCGAACACTGCCTTCAGCTTTAAGATCATCTGAGAAGCAGTGGTTACTGGCAGATGAAGTATCTCGAGGAACCGAGAGAAATAGTCTGACACAACAAGGTAAGTGTGCTTGTTATGCTCACACAGGTCAACAGCAAGTCTCTTCCAGGGTTGATCAGGTAGAGGGGTTGACAAGAGAGGCTCTTTTCGCTGAGCTGGTCTCATCTCACGACACACCTGACAGGACTGGACTTTGCGTTTGATTTCAGATGAGATGCCAGGCCACCACACAGATGTGCAGGCCCGCTCTCTGCATTTTGTCAGACCTTGATGTCCATCATGTATTCGATCCAAGATGTCTGCTCTGAGCACATCCGGAATCAACATGCGGCTTCCTCTGGTGATAATTCCATCGCATTCAGACAGTTCATTTTTAATGGGAAAATAGTCTCTGATAGCTGCTGGGACATTGCCTATGTATTCTGGCCATCCTGACTTGATGTACCACAACACCAACTGTAGGTTACAGTCAGCTGCTGTAGCGGTCTTTATAGTGTCTATTTTATGTGTAGTAGCTGGCAAGTTATCAATAACTGCTGCTATGTAGCACGCTACATCAGAGTGAGTATCAGTCTCGTTTTCTACGCACTGTAGTGGACTTCTTGAGAGTGTATCAGCTACTACCAAGGTCTTTCCCGGAGCATATTCGGCTGTCGGTTTGAACCTCATAAGTCTCATAAGTAGCCTTTAGCACCGTATTGGCACATTGTCCAGGTCCTTTTTGTTCATGAGAGGCACCAAGGGTTTGTGATCTGTGACCAACTTAAAATCTTCCAGACCACAGAGGTACTTCTCGAATCTCTCACATGCCCAGACACTCGCCAAACACTCCTTCTCTATCTGTGCATATCTAGTCTCGGCCTCTGACAGACGACGTGAGCAGTATGCCACAGGTTTCCAGTTTCCATCGTGCAGTTGCAGTAGTACTCCACCTATACCATAGCTGCTGGCATCGGCTGATACGGCAGTAGGTCGATTCACATCATGGAATTTCAGAACTGGAGAAGTAGACAGAATGTCTTTGATGCGTTGAAATGCCTCCTGCTGAGAATGGTCCCACATCCACACTGATTTGGATTTCAACAGTTCATATAGTGGCTGGCCCACTGTCGACAGATTTGGGATATATTTCACTAGGTAGTTAAACATGCCCAGGACACGCTTGAGGTCATGCACGTTCTGTGGTGGAGGGAGCTCGCGGATTGCCTTGACTTTATCAGGGTCGGGTCTCACGCCTGATTTGTCAATTTCTTGGCCCAAGAAGTGAAGCTTGTTTTGTCTAAACTTACATTTTTCTCTGTTCAGTTTAAGTCCGGCTGACTCGATCCTTTCCAGTACCTTGCTGAGACGCTGGTCGTGCTGTTCAGGAGTGTCGCCGTACACCAGTATGTCATCCATGTAGATAGCCACGCCTTCCAGGCCGTTGAGGGTTTCTGTCATTTTGCGCTGAAAAATTTCAGGAGCGCTTGTGATCCCAAATGGAAGACGTTTGAATGCATATCTCCCGAAGGGTGTGATAAAGGTTGTCAATTTACTGCTTTCTGGATGGAGAGGAATCTGCCAAAACCCGGAGGCAGCATCCAATGATGTGAATGTGGTTGCTCCACTAAGTTTTGCAGTGATTTCCTCTGCAGTAGGAAGAACATATCTCTCTCTTCGTACAGCTTCATTTAACCTCTTTAAATCGACACAGATCCGCACTTTTCCATTTTTCCTTGGGACTGGTACCATTGGCGCGCACCAATCTGTAGGATCAATCACAGCTTCAATCACATTATTCTCCTCCATACGCTGCAATTCCTCTTTAACCTTCTGCAAAAGTGGCAAAGGGACACAACGGGCAGTGTGCACTGTGTATGGCTGAGCGTTCTCTTTTAACAGGATTTTAACAGGTTCTGTTTTAAGTGTTCCATGCTCACCAAATGCTTTGTGTACTTCTTCAACACGCTTCACAAGCCCCATCGACATTGCTGTGTCTCTGCCCAGCAAATCGTTTGCATTATTGCCACTGATGACTGACATAACGCACGGCTCAGGAGACGCACACACACAGGCTCAGAGTAGTTCAAATAGTTTATTGACAACAGGCGTGAATGAGTGCGTGTCTGTGGGATGTCAATGTGTTGGTGGCGGTGTCTGCTTCAGGCACAGAGGCAGGTGACCGTACAGCCGGGCAACCCTATGGAAAAAGCACAGGGAGAGGGTGACGGGCATACACCAACACAGAGGAAATTATGGCGAGAGAAGGACTTACTTGGATGGACAGGATAGCTGGCACAGCAAGGGGCGAGACCCGGGAGACAGCCACCTGGAGAGCTCGGTGCAGCAGCGAGGAATGGGCGTTGGTAGGACGTCGTCCGCCGCCGGGAAATCCACCTGTGCACAGGGGAGCAGACTGGAGAAAAAGAAGGTAAGGGCTTCTTACCCAAATGTTTGCGCTGAAGTTTGGAAATGACTCACAACGGTGAGGGACGAAGTCTGACGGCTTCAGGCCGAAGCTCAGGGCGAGACGGCTTTTATCCCTCGCCGTTGATGACGAGCAGGTGCGGGAGCAGGTGGCGCCGCTGATGAATGGCGCGGCGTGACAATGACATACACAGGAAAAGTAAATGGTTTTTCTTTGTATTCTGTGAAGGCTTGAAATTTTCCTATACAGTCCAATTGACCACCCGGGCTGCACAGTGTGACATTAGATGGCTCTAATTCCTTCTTAGGAACTAGTTCGTTAAATGTCTTTTGTCCCATAATGTTTGCGTCTGCACCCGTATCAATTTTAAAATTGACTGGCGTTGTTTCATTTGTAAGCTGTATGGTCCATGGGTCATCATTTCTGTCTGTTTTTGTGACTGCGCCCAAAAAAAATGGTGTCTGGGAAACTGTCTCTTCAGTGACTTCTCTGACTGATTTACTGTGACATTTCTTTTCCCAGTGACCCACCTTTTTACACTTGTTGCATGTTGACTTCATGGCTGGGCACTTTTCAGGATCTCTGTGTTTTAATTTTCCACATCTTCCACACCATGAGTCTTTTTGCTCTCCACTTTTTTCCTTCTTTGGTTTAAATGGAGGTCTTCCTCTGCCTGCTGCTTTTCCCTGGATCTCCTGCACCGTGGCGTGTGCCTCCCCCTGCTGGTGAACCTGGAGGACAACCTCCTCGGACTGGCGAACTGTCTGAATAGTTTGGGCAAGCGTTAGATCAGCCATCATCTGCAGTTTACGTGACAGCTCTTTATCGAGGATGCCCACAACAATTCGGTCACGGATATGTTCATCTCTCTTTACACCAAAGTCACAGTGTTCTGACATCTCATGAAGGGCTCTGATAAACATTTCCACTTTCTCACCGGGGTGAAAACAAGCGCGCTCATGGATCACGTTCCGTTTAGGACAGAAGTACTCGTCGTATTTTCCTAACACAACGTCAAACTTCTTTTGATCCGTATCCTCAGTAAATGAGAATGATTTGAAGATGTTTTCAGCTTCGGGGCCCATGGCGTAAATCAGTGAACTGACCTGAATTTCGCCGTCCTCTTTATTCACTTTTGTAGCCGTCCGGAAACGCAGAAAGCGCTCTTTCCAGCCCGCCCATTCATTCGGACGATGAAAAGGAAAACTTTCCGGGGGATTAAACTTGGCCATCTTACTGAAGCAGAGCGTCCGTCAAGCACTTCTGACACCATGTAAAGAACTGAGGTCCACACGAATAGTGGTTTCAACAAAGTTCTCTTTTAACACTAGGAGCGGGAAACATTAACAGGCAGCAACATCAACACATCGCCATTTTCATATAATATTCACTCGGTGAAGGTCAACTCTGACCTGTGACGTCACCACAGTCTTAAAGACACACAACACATATTTATCACATTATATGACACACTGTGCTTTTTCCTTAAGCCCATATTGATCTGGTGAGTGAGACTGGAATAAGACAACTTGTCTTTTTGGCCCCTCTCCCCTATCTGCCCATTTATCTTAAACTCCCGTTTAATGATCACTTCTGGCGGTAGGGGCGCTGTGGGGACCGCGGGCTGTATCACAAAATGGCGGCTCGGCGGCGCGGTCTCGGGCTGTGTCACAAAATGGCGGCCCGGTGGCGGCGCAGCCTGATCATCCATCAGCCTTATTATTTCTTCTTCAACCCGTTTAGTTGAGTCAATAATACTTTCATGCAGAGCGGCATACTGGCTCTGTAAACTGGCGAGTGCCTCCGCCTCGCGGCTCGTGCCGGCCGTTGTTGCTGCCTGCGTCAACGGTTCACTTAGCTTAGCTTTGTTAGCACATGCTATTAGCCTTAGCAGAAACTCGCAGACAACATCCTCCTCTTCGTGTTCGATGGTTTTTTTAACCTCCTCGATTAACAGCTGTATCAGCGTGTACTTCTTAGACGGTTCAGCTGGGCTTATCTTTGCAAATAAACAAACCTCATTTAGCTGTTCGGCCCGTAACGGCACCAAGGCCTCAGTTAGCTTAGCTTGTAGCTGCTCCAGCTCCATTGTTACGGCCTTTTTTTTTCTTTTTTTATTTGCTCACTCACCGTCTTATACACGGCTGAACCATCCTCTGCTACCAAGTTTTGTTACACCCAGGAGGGGCGAAGAGGGAGGAAGGATGATTTGAGCCAAGCTGTTAGACTTTGCAGCGACTGTTTATTGACTTCTTCCAGCTCACACGGCTCGGCACATCACTTACACAGCACATCGCTATACACCATCTTGTCTCAACACACTCTCTACACTCTGTGTCGACGTCTCTCTCGAACGTTCTCTGGAACACTCTCACTAGAGCGCCTACACTCTTCTTCTATGGTGTTCTCTAACACTACACAGTGTCTTAACATTACTGAGCGCCACCTCTGGCGTAGAAACGCTACTACTTCCATTGACAGCTCATATCTAGACAGTGCATATTCAGACCTTTAATACATTCCCTATAAATGCTCCCATTTACTATTAATCATTAAATTATAGTCTCTTAGGTACATTTATTAAGAATATTCACATTTGCCATTAGCATCTAATCCACACTGTTTCTGAGGGTTCACTAGAGGTTATCCAAAATTAACGTTTTCCTACACCTTGAATTTTTTGATTCTGTCTTATCCATTGGCTCAGAGGTTCTATGAAGATTGCAAAGAGCAGTGGAGACAAGGGGCAGCCCTGACGACATCCTCTTTCCAGTTCAAAAGATGATGATAATTTACCGTTAATCCTTATTTTATCTGTTGGTTTTTTATATAATGCCTGGATAGTTCTAATGAAGTTATGAAAATTGAAACTGGATAAGATTCTATATAGGAAAGACCAGTCAACTGAATCAAATGCTTTTTCAGCATCTAATCCCAATATGGCTGCATTTAAATTATATTTTTTTATATGATGAATTATGTGTAAAGTGCGTCTAATGTTATCTTGTGTCTGTCTTTGTCTTATAAAATCTGTTTAGTCTAAATGAATTAAGTCTGTCAGTATATTTTCTAACCTTTTTGCAAGGATAGTGGTAAAAAGCTTATAGTCCTGATTTAACACACTGATTGGTCTGTACTTGGAGCAGTCTAGTTTATCCTTTTCAGGTTTAGGTATGACTGCAATGACCCCTTCTCTCCAGGAGGGGGGGGATTTCCCCTGTGTGGAGGACATAGTTAAATGTTTTCAGGAGGAGAGGATAGTTGCTATTTAAAGGTTTTGTACCACTCTGCTGTATAGCCATCTGCTCCTGGGGATTTGTAAGCTTTAAGTTTCATAATTACTTTTTCTAATTCTTTAGGTTGTATTTCTGACAACAGTGTTTTATTTTGTGACTCAGTAAGTTGGGGAAGGTTTAATGTATTTAAGAAGGCTTCGGATGCGTTTTTATGTTTTTTGAGGGAGTACAAGTTCTTGTAGTAGTTCTCGAAGCTTTTTAAGAATTTCCTGAATTCTAAATTTTATTTCCTTTGATACTGGGTCTCTGATTTTGTAGATTGCTGTCTCCGTTTGTTGTTTCCTCAATTTATAGGCTAGTAATTTTGCCAATTTGCTACCTGTTTCATAGTATTTTTGTTTCAGAAATGTAAGTTTCTTCTGGATTTTTATTATGTAGATCTCATTTATTTGTTTTTTAATTTCCTTAATTTTGAGCAAGTCATTAGAATGAGTGTTGGCTTTGTGCTCTTTTTCTGGTTTCTTAAGTTCTGACTCTAATGTGTCTCTAATGTGATTAGTTTTTCTTGTCTCAGTTTCTTTTGGATTGCCAGTTTTGCGATAATCTTTCCCCTTATTACAGCTTTGCATGCGTCCCACAGTATTAAAGGGGATACTTCTCCATTATCATTTTCTTCCAAATATCTGAGAATATCTGATTCCAATTCCATCTTTCAGTGGTCCTTTCAGCACATTTGAATTTAACCTCCAAGAAAATGTATTTGTGTATTTTTGGATACTTAAGTCCATATAGATCGGACTGTGGTCAGAGAGATCCATCAGTCCTATTTTACATGTTTTTAGTCTTCCAATGTCTCTATTAAACATAAAAAATAGTCAGTCCTTGAGTATGATGAATGTGGTGCTGAGTAAAATGTATAATCTTTTACACTGGGGTTGAATTCCCTCCACACGTCACAGATTCCCATTTCTTTTAGTAGCATCCGAGTTTTTCTACTTTGAGTGTTATTTTGATGTGGAGAATTACCTGATGCATCCCAGTATGGATTCAGTCTTAGATTGAAGTCTCCACCACATATCACTAAACCTTGGGCTTTAGTTATCATTAGGTCAAATATATTTTTATAACATTTCCAGTTAGCCCCTGGAGGTGCGTATACATTCAGCAGGGTGATATCTTCTCCCTCTAGCCGACCAAGTACCATGCTGAATCTCCCTTCTTTATCTTTGTGTTCTGATTTTTTTTCAAATATAATTTTGGTTGAGATCAATGTCGCTACCCCCCTCCTCCTCCCTGACTTGTATGAAGATGAAGAGATCGTTTTAAACCCTTGTCTATTAAGTTTAGTGTGCTCCACGTCTGTTAGGTGGGTTTCCTGTAAAAATATTATTCCTGCTTTGTCTTTTTTCATTTTGCATAGAATCTTGGATCTTTTAACTGGATTCAGGATCTCTTTTACATTATATGAGATTATTTTGGTTACACCCTGTTTCTCCATTGTGTTGTCTTATTTAGTATAACAGTGTGATGGCCCTCTTTTAT
This sequence comes from Pholidichthys leucotaenia, assembly GCA_020510985.1. Taxonomy (NCBI): domain Eukaryota; kingdom Metazoa; phylum Chordata; class Actinopteri; order Cichliformes; family Pholidichthyidae; genus Pholidichthys; species Pholidichthys leucotaenia. Next base: position 355,387,051 of record CM035843.1, on the reverse strand, counting down.
GCTACTCAGAAACTGAAAGAACATTAAGAACATAAAAAACATTAAGAACATAGTATATAAAACTTTAAAACAAAAAACTGACAAAAGATCTTCCTGAACTGAGGTCTTTTTAGTGACCTTAGAAGAGCCTTGCTGGTGCGTTGGCTCTGAGGGAAATTCCTCAAACTCTGTTACATGTTGAGGGCCCTCTCTTACCCCTGTAAGTTGTCCCATGTTTTTAACGTGAATTTCAGATCCCAATCCGAACTTGTAATGATTTTTTTTTTTTTAATGCCTATACCCTATGAAATTGTGCGCAACCTCCCACCACCATCACAGCAAACAATCACGTTAATACAGTATTTGTTAGTGTGGAGAGATCATGTGGTTCATTGTCACATTTCTATTTTAACAAGTTGTTTTTGTTTGTTTTTTTAAAGACTTATTTGTTTCTAATATTATGTCTGTTCCATGAAATGTTTTACCACTTGATACTTGCTGATTCTGCATCTCCTTTAATGTTTGTTACCTTGTAGGAGGAGGGTTGGATGCGCAGATTGACTAAAAATATCGTTATTCCCTCCTGTAAACGCTCAGTTTTTCCTTATAGCCTTGGTGCTGGGTTTCCTGCTGCTGGCTCGTGGATTTTGAGGGTCTCTGTGTGCACCATGTTTGAGCCTTGATTCTTTCAATCGGGTCTGCTGTGGGTTTATACACCGTTACCGGGAGCCCTCTTCTCGCCATATCCATGGTTGCTTCTTCCGTCGAGTTGTAGAGACACGTCTCATCCCCGTAAAAAACCCACAGCTTCACCGGAAATGGAGTTTGAAAGCGCAGTTTTTTCTCTCGTAGTACCTTTTTAGCGTCGTTGTATTCCCAATGCTTTTTAAGGACCTCTGGGGCGTAGTCGTGCTCCACAAAAACTTTTCTCTCTTGGTGCATAAATCCTTTTTTCTGCCAAGCCAGTCTCACAACCTCTTCTTTTATTCTGGAGTTGGAGAACTTCACCACCACCGATCTTGGTGGCGCTTCCGCCGATGGCCTTGGGGCTAATGTACAGCGCACTCTTTCTATCTTCAAGTCGGTGGATTGGGGAATTTCCAACTTCTCTCTCAGTATGGATTCCACGCATGCAATCATTGTGGTGAAACCGTCCTCGACTCCTTCTTTCAAACCATGAATTCTTGTGTTGTCTCTTCTTAGTCTTCCTTCTTGGTCGGTTAGCTTAGCCTCCAGTCTTAACTGTTGTTTGAGTAGTTCCAGCACGGTTTCTTCCAGCCCTTTTATTCTTTCCTCTGCTTCCATGATTCGGTCCTCAGCCTGGTCCACTCTGCTGTTAGTCCTTTTTATTTCGTCTTTAATTTCACGAAATTCGGCCCAACACTCTCGGCGAAATTGTCTTAATTCTTGAAGTACCATTTTTAAGCTAACCGTGTTGCTAGCTTCATTCAGCTCCTCTGCTTCTGAGTGGATGTCCTCCAGGTCAGATTCTCCGGCCGATGTGTGTCTTGGCCTGGTAAATGTCGATCTCTTCTGTTTTCCTTTAGGCATAATGACTTTGTCTTTTGATTTTCACTCTTCCAAAAATCTGTTAAATCTGATTTTCAAGGTATTTTCACGGCTCAGGTCTGGGAGCTTCAGCGTTAAGCTGCTATCACCATGGTGTCCAGACCGGAAGTCCTCTCCAGCTGTTTCTTAACCTGGTCTGTAGTCACTGTGATGTGAGGGAGGGTCCTGGTGTCCCCCGAGGAGGAGGAGGGGGGAAATGGAGAGAGGTTCTGTACAGGAGGGTGGGTGGGGAGGGGTGTGTGGGGGTCTGGTTGTGTTGTTGGGGTGACAGACTGTGAGTTGAACCTATTAAAAACAGATTCAGTTCAACAGCGCTCTCCTGGCTCCCAGATGGCTGCCTGACTCTCCCCTTGCACCCAGATGTTTGTTTCATTCCCTCCCACACATCTTTAGCGTTGTTTTGCCTGAGTTTATCTTCCAACTTCCTCCTATAATTGTCCTTGCACCTCCTCAGCATCTCTCTCACCTCTTGCTGCACTCCCCTCAGCTTCTCCTTGTCTCCAGCCCTAAAAGTTCTCTTCTTTTTGTTCAGAAGTGCTTTCAGGTTGCTTGTGACCCATGGTCTGTTATTGGAGAAGCAGTGTACAGTCTGAGCATGGTCATGTCTTCACAGAATTTAATGTATTCTGTGATGCAGTTGGTCATATTGTCTATGTCCACCCCATGTGGTTCACAGAGTATGCCCCAGTCTGTCGCCTCAAAGCAGTCCTGTAGTGCATCAGCAGTCTCCTGTGTCCACCTCCTCACAGTCCGTGTATAAACAGGTTGCCTTTGCACAAGGGGAATGTACTTGGGTGTTAACCTGACCATGCAGTGATCTGATTTGCCAATGGGGGGTAGAGCTGTTGCACTATATGCATCGCTGACATTGGCATACAGTAAATCCAGTGTTTTGTTTTCTCTGGTGGGACAGTCAACAAAGTGGTGAAAGTTTGGTAATGTTTTTCCCACTGAGACATGATTAAAATCACCCGTGATGGCCATAAATGAATCTGGGTGCTTCTCCAGTAGTGTGGCCGCTGTGGAGTTGATGATGTCGCAGGCCACCGCTGCGTCAGCTGACGGAGGGACGTAGACGATAATAATTAAGGCACACTTCATTTCTCGCGGCATATAATAAGGTCGCATACTCACTGCCAGCAGTTCAATATCCTGGCTGCAGCACTTTTCCTTCACATGAATGTGTCCAGGGTTACACCACTTTTCATTCACAAGAAGTGCCACCCCTCCTCCCCTCTTTTTCCTGTTGCTTATCACGTCTCTGTCCCCCCATATAGTCTTGAAGCCAGGTATTGCTACGTTAACATCCGGGATCTGTGAATGTAACCACGTCTCTGTGAAACACATGATACTACACTCACAATACTCCTTTTGCATCCTGACCAGCACTGTAAGCTCATCTGTTTTATTTCTGAGCAATCGCACGCTCCCGGTGATGACCATCAGTACAGCCAGCTTATGCTTCCTCCTCCTCCTCCTCACCTTAGCTCCAGCCCTTTGCCCGTGGCGTCTCCTCTTTAGCTCATCCGGGATGAGGGGCTTCGCTCCGGGCAGCAGCGCTGGCTTCAGTGCAATCAGCTGTTTACATGTGTAAACAATGCATCCGCCCCCACCTCTGTTGATCTCCATTGCCCGAGGAAGAGAAAACTAGAGAAAGACCAGACTAAAATAGAACAAAAAGTTGGTCCAGTCTTAATCCGAGTCTTCCTACCGAACCCTGGCTAAAAAGAGACACACTCTATACAGGAATAAGCAGATAAAAACACAAAGACACGAGAGAGTTGCTGCTGGTACGGCCGCCCTGCTTCCGGCGCCATTAAAAAAAAAAAATATATATATATATATATATATAGGGTACACAGGGTGGTGGAGAAGTTCAGTTTTGCTGGGTTCCTGCACATGAAGGGTTGAAAGGGAATGACTGTGCAGACAAATTAGCAAAAAGTGCACTTGGGAAAGAAATAGCTATACCATTGTCTCTTGGAAAAGGTGAAGGGAAAGCAGTATTAAAGAAAAAAGGAATTAAGCTATGGCAAAAAAGATGGAATGAAGATCATAAAGGTAGATTGTATTACAAAATACAAAAATCTATTGCAATAAAGAATTGTAAAACAAACAGGAGGGAAGACATCATTATGGCAAGACTCAGACTGGATCATACAGGTTTAAATGGCACTTTATTTATCATGGGGAAAAGCAAAAGTGACAAATGTAGAGAATGTGGAGTAAAAGAAAATGTTCAGCACATCTTATTATACTGTCACAAGTATGGAAATGAAAGAGAGCGAATGAAAAATTAAGTTGGATAGGCCGGTAGGGAATGGGATTTAACTGGGATTCTGGGAACAGATGGAGATGGAGAGTCACTAAGAATCACGAGAAGGGCTCTTTTCTCTTTTTTAAATAACACAGGATTAAGTCATAGACTTCAGGGGTTGGGCTCAGATGACATAATGTTACACACTCTTGTACAGTAGGTGACGGTATGTACCTTTCAGTTGTTTGCTATCCGCCAGTAACCAAGAGAAGAAGAAGATATAGAGTGAAGTATGTGGTGGTAATGCACCTGTGAGCTGGTTGCCAACTGCCAATCAAATCTGAAAGAAGAAAAAGAAGAAGAGCTCACAATGTTAGAGCTTAAGAGACAGATAACAATGGAAATGTTGTGGAAGAGATGTTAGATGAAAGATCGTTAATTTGTCTCAACAGTGGTGAAGGTACCAGGGTGGATGTGCATAGGGGCACATTATCATGTATTGACCTGACTGGTATCTGCTTCTTTAGTGAGTGCCTGTGAATGGACAGTTATGAACAGTACAGCTATGGGAAGTGATCACTTCCCAATACTTAGTCATTAAAACTGAAGTATGTATACAAGAGGGAAGATGTTTTACAAGATGGGTGTTTTGACAAGGCAGATGAGGAAAAAATTAGGCAATACTGTGTACAATCATGTCATCTGGCAACATTAGAAGGTGGCATAGCAGAGTGTTCAGGTCAGGTAATCAATCATATTCTGAATGCTGCAATAGCAAGTATTACCGAAGAAAACAACACAGAGTAGGAAGAAGGTTGTACCCTGGTGGAATGAGGAATGTAGTATTGCAGTAAAAGAGCGAAACAAGGCATTCAGAGAGCTGAGGAAGAATATGAATAGTGAAAATTTAATAGATTATAAAAAGAAAAGGGAAGTAGCTCAAAGGATTATTAAAAACAGGAAAAGGCCAGCATGGGAGAGAATTTTGTTCCACCCTTGGTAAGAAAACAGAACTAGGTGATGTCTGGGGTATGTTTAAAAAAATGAGTGGGAAGAGGGTGTTAAAGTCCCAGCTCTAGTGGATGGGGACAAGATAGCCGTATCAGATAAAGAAAAGGCAGAAGTCCTTGGCAGAGCATTTGTTGCAGTGTATAGAGGAGAGCATCTTGGTGAGAGTCATAGACAGCAAATGGAGCATAAAGTCAGAGAAAATGCAAACTTAAGAAAGAAAGAAGTAATGGTTATAGTTTATCTGGGTATTAAAGGCTTATGACTCACTGTGGAGGGATGGACTTCTTATCAAATTGAAAAAAAAACGGGCATTGGTGGTGGGATGTATAATTGGATCATGGATTTTTTTTAACACAGAACAATTGGGGTTAAAGTAGGATCAGAAGTTTCTAATGACTTTGAAATAGAAAATGGTGTTCCTCAGGGGAGTGTGATAAGCCCAGTTTTATTCAACATAATGATTAATGACATGATTGAGGATCAAGAGAGATCCATCAAAACAGCACTACGTGTATGCAGATGATGGAGCCATATGGATGAGGGGAAGAAATGAGAAATTTGTGTTCAAAAACATCAGGAAGCAATGGAGAAAGTGAAAAAGTGGTCATATGAGTGCAAAAAAGTCATTAATCTCATAAAAGCTGTAGCTGGACACGAATGGGGTGCAGATAAACAGGCATTAATTGACATTTAAGGAGCACTAATGAGATCAACAATAGACTATGGATGCTTGATTTATGGAGCAGCACCAAGGACGACTCTGGAAAAAAATAGACAGAATGCAGCACAGAGCGCTTCGCCTGTGCATTGGAGCCATCAAAACAACACCAAACAATGCCGTTTTAATAGAAGCAGGAGAAATGCCAATGGATTTGAGAAGAGATAAACTCGCATTATCGTACTGGGTCAAGCTGAAAGGAAGTGAGGAAGCAAATATTTTAAAAACAACACTACAAGACTGCTGGGAATATTCTAACTTCCAGGGACACAGGTTTGGGTTGACAACTGAAAGAAAAGCCAGAATGTATGGACTGCACACTATTGATATAGCTAACACCAGCCCAGTGAGTAATGTTCCCCCTTGGCTGTTTCCGGGAAAAGAAGTAGACATTAGTCTGCTAATGAGGAAAAAAGATTGACATATGAGTGAAGTTGGTGTTAAAACAAGCATTTACCTCAGGAACAATTACTCTAACTACTTACAGTTCTATACTGACAGTTTAAAGAATAAAAGAGGGCTCTGTTGGGGTTGGAGCATACATTCCAGAGTTTAAAGTGACCATCTCAAAAAGACTCTCCAACAATACATCTGTGTTTACAGCAGAGATGGTGGCAATAATTATTGGTTTGCAGTGGGTGGAAGAGGTCAGACTGGACCGGGTGGTGGTGTGCACAGATTCAATTGCAGCTTTAAAAACCATACAGACACTAAAATCTACAAGGGAAGACTTGGTGATTAAACTATATCACAGTTTATTTAGGGTACATAGGGGTGGTGGGAAAGTTCAGTTTTGTTGGGTTCCTGCACACAAAGGGTTGAAAGGGAATGACTTCTATCTGCCAGTAACCGAGAGAAGAAGAAGAAGGAAGAAAGGGGTCGGGCTCAAATGACATGTTACACACTCTTGTACAGTAGGTGGCGGTATACACCTTTCAGTTGTTTGCTATCCGCCAGTAACCGAGAGAAGAAGAAGAAGAGAAGAACTGATGATGGAGTGATGACCTGAAGAACATAGAGTGGGATAGTGTTACAGACATGACATGGAAATCTCACTGTGCAACCAACCGCCAGTAAAAACTAGATGATGATATATAGAGTGAAGAAGAAGAAGAAGAGCTTGCCAACCGAGAAGAATTCTGACTACATAGAATGATGTTTACTGAGTGAAGTATGTGGCGGTAAGGACTACAGCTCCTGACCAGATAGTGATATAGAGTGAAGTACGTGGAGGTAATGCACCTGTAAGCTGGTTGCCAACCGCCAATCAAATCTAATAGAAGAAGAAGAAGAGGAGAGTGATGTTGCCAGATAATATACAGTATGTGGCGGTAATGCAGCCACAGGCCGCAGGACACAGTCCAAGGACAGATAATTTTTTCACACATCAGGAGTTGTTCAGAACACCTTATACAAAGATAAAGAGTGAGGACAATCAAGTCAGCGGCAGTAATGCACCTGTAAGCTTGTAGCCAACCGCCAATCAAATCTAAAAGAAGAAGAAGGGGACCAGGCAGAGCAGACAGCCACAGGTTGGTACCCCGCCGCCGAGGACACAGTCCAAGGACGGATAATTTTTTCACACATAAGGAGTTGTTCAGAGCTCCTTGTAAGAACTCTTTATTCAAGATATAAGATATATTCAAGATATATACAGTGATGATATAGAATGAAGTACGTGGCGGTTATGCACTTGTACCTGGTTGCCAACCGCCAATCAAATCTAAAAGAAGAACAAGAAGATGACTAGGCAGTACAGATGTGGGTTGGCGACACTGCCGAGGATGCAGTCCAGGGACAGATAATTTTTTCACGCATGGGGAGTTGTTCGGAACTCCTTGTACGGGGATGTAGAGTGATGATAATCAAGTCAGTGGCAGTAATGCACCTGTAAGCTGGTTGCCAACCACCAATCAAATCTAAAAGAAAGCTATGAGGAAAATGTCAGACTTATGAGGAAAAACAGAGTGGTGAGCTGGTTGCCAGCTGGCAATCTTCTTTAGATTTGATTGGCGGTTGACAACCTGCTTACAGGTGCATTACCGCCAGGTACTTTACTCTATATCATCACTCTTATCTGGTCAGGAGCTGTAGTCCTTATCATTATTGCTGTGTCCAATCAAACCTCAACTCTATCTTCAGACATGACTCTTCTTTGTCTCCTCGTACTTCACTCTATGTCGTCACTATCTCTTACCTTCAGACATCACTCTTGTTCGTCTCCTCATACTTCACTCTATATCATCACTCTACACATCCACCGCCAAGATGTCTCCTTGGCAATCAAATCTAAAAGAACTTTCTACGGGCATGCAGAAATGCTTGCTTACACTTGCTTTCTGTGGGTATGTACAGGTATGCACGGGCATGCATAGGTATGCACTAGTTCCTAAAAAGTTTTCAAGTACTTCTCAAACTACCTGCCCTATGTATTTAGGCTTGCCATCCTCACAATTACAATTCTATGCAAGCGTCACAAACGGCATGGAAATATAAGCAGAAAGAGAAGAAATAAAAAAAAAAATAAGGAAGCACTGATGTGCTGAAAACAGGCACATCAGTGTTTAAAACAAGTAATAACATTGTTAAAACGGAACATATAAGTCAAGAAATCTGTGTGTCTGTGACGACCATAGACGTCATATAGCCACCATAGTATAGAGTGATTCATGAAAATCTGTGTGTGTCACTGTGTCTATGACTATGGTGTCTATATGATGTCATATAGACATAGTCACATCATAGGCTCAGTGATGCATCAAAACTTTGTTAAGCAAACAAAACAAGTGTGTCTTGAAAGCCACTCTTTGCTCATAGGACTCACTACGACAGCGTCACAGATCTTAGGACTCGCTATGACGACATCAAAGATCGAAGGCAGGCATCACTGAAGTGACAAAGTGAGTGTCGCGGAATCAGTACGTCAGGATTTGGCGACTTCACGCATGCTCACTGTTACAAAACGCTGATGCAAGAAATTGTGGGCGCAGTGGTGAATAGCTGGAGTGACCGAAAAAGATTGTAGAGCTACATTTATTTAATTTGTCAACCCGCAAACATGTCAGGAGACGAGGTGAGTGAGCCGAGGTTCTCTGCTTTTTAAACACGGTCTCGCATGAAGGCGTGTTGGGAGAAATCTGTAGTTTCAGGGTGGTAGCGATGATGAGGATGAATTGGGGCCTCGGCTCTGTTGCTCCTCCCGGTGGGTTCGCAGCTCCTCACATGGGTGCAGTTGCCGGGCTATAGCTAACGGCAGCTCAACAGAGCGAAATTATTGAAAGGCTGACGGTGTGCCGCTCTTTGTCGGGTTATCACGTCGCTCAGATTTATAATCGCCATGCCTGCATAGCTGGGGCTGTCCCAGCGGCGGACAGCTCGGACAAAACCAGTTAGCGGGACTCGGCTCGTTAGCTTTGGCTGACCATTACTGTTAGCGTGGTTGTTGGCGTTTACGTCCTAATACCACATCAGAGTTTGTATCGGGGGAAAAAAATGAAAGTGCCTCTGTTATGACTGGAAAAAACAAATTCACTACTTCGGGTTTACTGTGTATGATACATCAAGAAAACAACCAGTAAAATTTGATCAAGGCCGATTATGTCCAATGTTGCTAGATGGGAAATGTTGGAAGTATCGTACCAGTGGCTTAAAATTATCGTATTTTGAAGAAAATTATCATACACACACAGTTTTCATTCTGACGTGGCTCAGGACCATCTGCTTCAGTAACACATTATCACAGATCGTGCATTTTACAGCCTGTCCATCTTATTCCTGGGGATGCCGCTGTAGGAACGATTGTGGGCGGAACTTCTGGTTTCGGTTGAAGTAGCGTTAAATCAGTAAGGGTGAAGTAGTAGGGGCATTTAAAATAGCGTTTTTAAAAATTTTTCAAATTCATTTTAATGTATAGTCCACATACGTGTTTTGCACTCAAGTGGTAGCTAATTTAAAAGCACTTGTAGTTTTTGTATTTTTTTGAATATTTTGGCGTAGTTCTGGTACTTGTTGCTGGTGTTCATGGTTGTGCAACAGACTATAAATGGAGGCTTCTGACCGGCAATGCGTAGATCTTCCACTGAAAACGAAAAAGGACTGTTGGTGTGATCGGTGGTACAGACACAACAGCACCAGGTATGTTTTTGCTTATATAAATGTCACAGATCTGACATTTATGTGTTATATGTCACCAGAATGAAGGCTGCATGTAGTAAAATAATAAATAAAAAGTAGTAAGTTTGCCTCCTAAGGCTTAACAATTTAAGAAAGATATCAAATAGTTTGTTGGGGGTTTTTTTGCATTCGTTTCACTGCCATGGAACAATATGGACTAGCAGCTTCAGCATGCATTAATTTTAAAATTATCACAAAATGTAGATCAATAAAATTCTGAACAAGTATCAGAAAATGTATGTGTAAGTTAAATAACAAGCATTCATGGCATGACAGCAGCATGAGCATTTTAATTTTGGGGTAGAACAGACAGCTGCAGCCGTCTGTGTTTACCCCAACATTAAAACACCCAAGTACAGTGATGTGGTTCTTTGTGGCTCTGACTGGATTCTACGTCTGCTCTAAAGTACATTTGATTATGTTCAACATATTTTGACAAAATGCATCCGACATTATTGCGGTGGAGACATTGATAAATCTCAGAGCTTTTATTTGTTTACAGCATTAGCATGTTGGCAGCGGCACTAACAAACACAGCTACTGTCTGCCAGGCCACCTTTTAAGGTCATCTTCCTATCCCTAGATAGTTGTGGGAAATGGTATGATTATATTACTGTTTTTGAGGTGCAAAAGGCCGTGTTCCCACATTTCTGAGGCCGAAGTCACTTTTTTAACAAGGAAAAGTGTCCCGTTTCAGTGACAGCCGTACGATGTAAACTAGTACCGGTAGTTGCGTCCACAATTCACGCAAGGCATCATGGGGTCTAGGAATAAGGTGGACAACATAGTTTTACCTTGAAATAATCTTAACAGATTGGTTAAAGAAAAGCACCTTTTGCAGACCAGCGCCTTTAGTGGAGTACAGGATGAGCCCCAGGCCTGCACTGAATAGCCCACAATATCAGCCATAATTTACTATCTTTTACATGTCTTCTGTTGGATCATCATGCATCAAGGTTTTTCCTCATAAATATTTTGAGAAGTAATCTGTTTATACATTAGGAATAAACATAAACCAATTTGACTAAACTACTGCCAAAATGCCTCTCATAAAAGCAGAAACCAGCCCTGCGTTCAGTTGACAAAACCGTTTGCAACCGTTGGGAATTGTTTGTTAGTTTCTGTAACTGAACGACACAGTTGCCGCAAACTGTTTTCTCATTGGCCGAACTTCTTGGGGGGAGGTAACTCGCGTAGTGAACAAAGATGGCGGCTAGGTAAGGTGGTTTGTGATGCCCTTTTGTTTTCTTTTCGGTGCAGTTCCATCAATTTAAGAGTAGAGGTTATGTTAGTTTGTAAGTAAAATAATACCATGCATAAAATGTTATTTTTGGTGGGGGTATAACAGAGAATTCTTAGGTAATATGAAGTAGGTACAGTCTACGCTGTAGTTACTATAGTCCTCTACCGGCTAACAGAGGACCATAGATCTACACAAATACAGAATGCACGAGCCGAACAGAAAAAACGTTTGCCGAGAACTGCTCGTTCATTTAGGTTAGTTTGTCTTGCAAACTATGTTCAGCAAACTGTTTTGTGAACTGAACTTGTGTCTGTTTCATAGTTTTATTGAGAACCACAATCTGGTGACATTTTTGCACGAACATTTGCACATTGCCGCAGCAACTGAAAGCTTTAGTACTAAAGCCAACAACAGGTTTGAACCACCCAGTAAGACCGGGGTCTCTTTTCCCCCATTCATTTCTTAACCTGCTGGTAATCTTGCTTACTTGTTGAGTCTGCTGTGCCTACATTAGTGCTGTAACGTACACAAACGATTCGATCAAGTGAACTAGTTTTTATTTGTGAATGGACTGTACTGAATCACTCACCAGAACTGTAATGAAAGCCAGGGATCACCAGCTGAAACCCCCGCCTGAGTCAGCAAACAAGCCCCACCTGCTCTGTTCAGCTGACTCTCGTGGTAGACAGTTGGAGCTCCTGTACAGCACTGAGTGATTTGGTGTACCACTATTTCTCACGGATCTTTTAAGCTTAACTTCGTATGTTTCAGTGAACTGTGGATCCCATCAGTAGCCTCCATCTGAGGCCGCCTCTGTGCTACCACCACCGAATCTTCTCCTTTCACGCAGCCTGCGTGCGTGAGACGATGCGTAAAAACAAGCGTAGTATGTAGTATGTGCACTTTGTGCAGGATCTGTATCCTGTCTGTGTTTGCTAATGTATTAACTTAGCCATGTATTGAAGGGGACAAATTATTGTACATTATGGGATTTTTGAAATTATTGATCGTACAGAGGGCAAAATTATCGCATAAATACAATAATTATCGTACGTCTGGCAACACTGATCATGTTTCAGTGTTGCCAACTCCTCAATAAGGAAAGTAGCTATTGGCTGTGCTTTTTTTTCTATTGGCTGTCCTAAAAGTTGCTAGAAGTCGGTAAGTGTTGCCATCACCTAATTTGCATAATTGGCCCTGTGTATGTAATAGAGAGCCTAAGTCATGCCCCCTTTACTTCCGCATATGGGACCTTAAATCAAAAAAGTCCATTGAAATGAATGGCAAGAGCGAAATTCTTTTGCTCCCGATCGAATTTTGCCATGAATGACAAATATGATGTTTGTCAATTTAAAAGATCATTTTTCATGCAATTAAAGTTTTTTTTTTTTTTTTTTTTTTTGTTACTTATTTGTACCCGTAGGTAGACTTGGTTTGCAGTCTGGTGACAAGCCACTGGCTGCTGGTCGCTGTGTGCGCGAGCGCCCTAAACCTACATGTTTTTGGTGTGCGGGAGGAAACCGGAGAAATCCCGGAGTAAACCCGCGCAACACGGGGAAAACATGCAAACTCCACACAGCTCACTGTTGGTCGGGGGCTGGGATCGAACCCACGATCTCATGATCCCAGCGATCCCCCGGCCGTGGGTAAAACTGTGCTGCCACAGTGCTAAACCACTGCGCCACCGTGCAGCCAAGTTGTCAGTTGTATAATAACAGAGCAGACATCATAGGCCGGTGCACTGTGGCGCAGTGGTTAGCACTGCGGCAGCACAGTTTTACCTTCGGCCGGGGGATCGTGGGGATCATGAGATAGTGGGTTCGATCCCTGCCCCTGGCCAACAGTGATCGGTGTGGAGTTTGCATGTTCTCCCCGTGTTGCGTGGGTTTACTCCAGGATTTCTCCGGTTTCCTCCCACATGCTAAAAACATGCAGGTTAGGGATACGGGGCGCTTGCGCACGCAGCGACCAGCAGCTTGTGGCTTGTCACCAGACTGCAAAACAAATCTACCTACGGGTACAAAATAAGTACAAAAAAAAATAGGCCGTCCTATGATGTCCTATGAAGCGTGACAGACACACATATAGACCATGTGTCTTTGAACTCAGGCATTATAGGACACATAGACAAATGTATCTTTATGATGTCATAGAGATTTCTTGCTTTAATACGAGTGATGTAGGCTGTCCTATGATGTCCTGTGAACGTGACACACACAGATTTCTTGCTTTTATAGAGTGAAGAGTGATGTGTCTTTATGATGTCACATAGACCACAGAGACAAATCTATGTGACATCATAAAGACAAATTTTCCTGTGATCTCTGTGGTCTGTGACATCAAACACACATTTGTCGACACGTGACAAAGACATTTGTCTGTCCTATGCACATAGACAAATCTTCCTATGATGTCTGGTCTATGTGACATCACATAAAGACATATTTGTGTATCAGACAGACACACACACAGAGAGATGAAGACACATTTGTCTGTCGTCACATAGGCATCGCGAGTCGTCCTATGATGCTGGAGTTCATGGTCTATATGACATCATAAAGACACATTTGTCTATGTGTCTTATGATGCCTGAGTTCAAAGACCATGTGTCTTACTCCTGCATCATGCTTGAGTTCATGGTCTATATGACATTGAAAGACGCTTGTCTGTGTCCTATGATGCCTGAGTTCATAGGGTGTCCTATGATGTTCAGGCAGAGATCATAGACCCGTCTTATGATGTCTCATGAAGCATGACAGACACACAGTTGCTTTTATAGAGTGATAACAATTATAAAATGTACTCAAAAAGGTTTGAATTATTTCACTTTTTGTGTAAATAGAAAAGTTTATCTTTTGATTTCTATTACAGAAATTTAACTTTCAGTGTTCTAATTTACTAAGATGCACTAGTACAATGTTTGAACAGGAAAATAAATAGTAAACTGCTTCATCTGTTACATAAAACATTATCAGAGCACCCTGGCAATTCAGGAAAACGGTGAGATCTGGCCTCCCTGTGTTGTCAAATAAGGTTATGCGTTCTGCCTGAATCAGGCTACATGACCCTATAGAGGGGTTGCACCGACGTCGCACGGGTCACGTGTCTTTTGTTTACTGCACCATTTTGGACGGCAACGAACAGTCAAATCACCAACAGCAAGCGTGAGTGAGTGTAATCAACGATATAAATGGCTACACACAAATCAACACCGTGGTCCACCGACGAGGTGCAGACTTTTCTGTGCTTGGTAGCTGATTAAAGAAATCCAGAGGGAGCTGGATGGAGCGACCTGAAACGAATTCATGGCCACGGCGGAGGCAGACGGGAGGCAGAGTAGCGTAGACCTGACCATGGCATCATCATTGTTGAAAACAGTGATGGAGGATGGTGAGTGATGTGATATTATGCATCTTTGCGTTATTTATGCCGGTGGTGGAAAGCTCACTTTGAACAGACAACACCATGGTCTCCTGTATGCAGACAGTGAGCTAACACACACAGCATACATATTTTAGTACCTAGTAGCGATAACTTGCCGTGATTACAATGTAGTTAGTTAGTTAATCCCTTCACACCTGAAGGTGTATGGGTGGCGCCTATCTCCGTTTCTCTGACCCTAGGCCACACAGCTACTGTAAGTAGTGAAAGCTACAGCGGGGGGGGTCAGTCCTAGTAGCTCTGTGTAACTTTACTTTCCCCATTCCATTATGCGGAGCACCACGCTAGAAGGCAGAAAGCACCATTTTTATATGGTCTTTGGTATGACCCGGCCGGGATTTGAACCCCTGCCTCCCGGGTGTGGGGCGGATGCTCTACCAACTGAGCCACCACTCCGGTATTACAATGTAGTACGGAGGACTTATTAGTGCTAACTAGTATTAGCAATCATTAGCTTACCGTCATATGTGATCTAGTTCGTATCCTCATGACTTCCGCTGCTCCATGGCTTCCTAAACTCTCCATTACTTTTCCAGTGTTTCGTCTCACCACCTGTAGCCTTTTCTGGCTCTCATTTTTTGCCTTTACTCTGACAAAAAGCTAGCGAGCAGCAGGCTCGCTTCGATATCCATCTTGTGTTTTTCTTGCCACATGCAAACGATGTCACGGGAGTGTCGAGCCACCTTGCTGTAAAGATCTCACTCACTTAAGGTGGTATTCAGTCGTAATGGAAAACGAACAACACCGTGGCGAGTCGGACTGAGCACGTGCTAGTGGAATTATTATTCTAAACACATGGTCCACGCTATTTGCCGTCCAAAATGGCAGAAAAGTAATGTGGCACGTGACCACTGACATCACGTGCAACCCCTCTATAAGCGACGTCACTGATCACCTCACCTCAGCGGACATTTTAGTAGGAAACGTGGATAAACACATGATGATGTAGGTGTCACCATCATCACGTCACAGCGACAGAGTGGAAATGAATCAGAAGGCTGTCATGATTCTGACAGCTTATATGCATTCTGAAGCAGACAACTGCAGCTTCATATCACAAATATCCAGTGTTGCCAACTCTCACTCTTTTGCACTGTGGGGGGGGCAGCTTGGCATCTTCTTTTGCTTTTTCTTTAATTTTGGTTGAAAGGAGGCAGTGGATGACTGCATGCATCCCCTGCCTGGATGGTGACGCCACTACATTTCATAGAATAAACTCTAATTGAAAAGGACGGCTGAGTTATCAATTAATTGACAACTGATTTAAGGGGTACCTGCAATGGATTTTAATCAGTAGCTATTTCAGAGGATCAAATATGGTACTTGTGGTTCCGTCCAGTAATTTTGGTCACGGTTCCTTCTCAAATACGCGCAAGTTTGAAGTCACTGCTCTGTCAGTCAGTCATGGTCAGGGACATTTTGTCTCCTCCATGGGCTGTTTCAGCACCGGTAGGGACGCGCAGTGTCGTTGCTTTGTGCGATTGACTGGGCTGCAGTATAGCAGTCACCAAAGTTTTAACATCAGAATTTTATGTAATTTTTTACAACCATGTACAAGCAAATCTACCCGCATATAATTTAATGAAATAAAATTCTAGTGTATCAAGATTTATTCAACATGTTCTGAAGTTACTTAGACTGGAAACTTGCCTGTTCGTCAGGTCCCCTTCAGCTGCTGGTCGCTGGAGGTTCCTGTGGATCATGCCGTCAATCAAGGCCATTTCCAAGGATGGTTTGTGCTTTATATATTAGTGCAGATTTTGTGCTGTTTTCAACTTGGATCTCGACCCACTGAGCATCTGCTGAATGTGTTTACTCATCCATGGTAAAGCCGGAATCAACGATTGTACGTCACTTCCGGCTGGCGATGGCTGCTCCCCGTTGGTTTTGACCGACCGGTTTTCGTGGAATAAAATTATTCAGTATACTGACTCTAGGGAGTTATTTTTGCTGAATAAATGCCTTTTTGGTTTATAAGTTAATACCTAAAGCATGATTCATGTTGTTATAATGACCAGTACTGGTTTCCTTTAATTTAGTCGACTAAATTTTTTTCGACAATTAATTGAAAGTCAATTAATCATTAACATCCTTAATTGGAAATAACAAAAAGTCTTGTACTTAAATTTCTTACAGCTGTAGAGACCCTGTATCCTAGACTGTGTGTTAAAAACAATTGTAAAGCAGTTTCAGATTATTACATCAGTTAGGTGAGATAACCTGATGTCTGTTGTGAGGCTGCAGCTAATACTGCTACACCACTTTACAGTTTGTCTTCAGGAGTAAGTTATTAAAGGGCCAAATTTTAGCTTGGTCCATTACACTCATGATGGATATGACCACAGTGGAACCTTTCCGTATTGCTTATGATTATTACCTGTTGGGTCTGGATGACTTAACAGATGATAAATTTATTTGAAAATGTAAATACCAGCTAAGCTTGGTGTAATGGTTTCAATAAACTCTAAAGCAGGCTGACTTATGATGATAACCAAATTTCAATTTATGTGTTGTTCGTGAGTAGTAACGTTTGATGTACGTTACTATTGTAGATTGAGTCTTTAATTTGCCCTAAAGAGGCCTTAAATTAATGTTAAGACCCACAGTCCTACTGCGGGCACACATTTTGTAAAAGTCAGAGAATTGTAAATTAGATTCCTGTTTGTGATTTTTATCATTCACCAAGCAACAGTTTTTGTAATAAATCTTTTTATTTTTTCCAGTTCACATAAAATAGCATTTACAGAATCATGCAGCTTTAGATTTTCATTGACAGGTAATCAAATAAATGCACTGCTCAGGGTGGTATCAACAGTAACTTACTGTAAACTGAAACAGTTTTTAAGGACATCTCTGGAAACGTGAACACTCTTTATCCCTTCCCAAAAAACAAACAAAGAAGGGGGGAGGGGAGGGGGTATTGGCGGCATTTAATTGTTTCTAGGGTGAATAGTGGTCTTCTCTAGTTATTCTGTAAAGGGTTGCCAGGTTTTGACGATTTTACTGGCACCTGCAAGTGACAATCTAATCTCTTCCAATTTAATATGTGTTTAAACCTCCCTAAGCCAGCTGTTGTGTGAAGGGGGAAGAGCGTGTTTCCATCTACACAAAATAAGGCGTCTTGCTAGTAGAGTTGTCTTGTGTGCGCTGGCCGTGCACAATGTGGGATGCTTTCTGCCAAGACACCGTAACATAGACGTTGTAGGATGCTAGCTCACCGCTCGGCTTTACCATGTCCACGTTTTCCTTCAATTTGAGCTTGAAATGATCCCAGACTTAAGACACTTTTGCCGTTTTTTCTGACTTTTTCCCTCTTTGCCGGCCTGTCACTGTCCCTCTGATATGGCGCCATTAAACAAAGTTGCATCTTGTTTACATAGTGACTGGAAGAAGGTCACATAGACCAGGAGTGCTTCATTAAATGACACGTCGAAGCATCGATTTTGAATCAAGAAATTTTTGTAATTGAATTATTCAAGTAATGGTTGCAGCAATACTATGAACCCAGTGATCCCTCCTGCAGGTGGTGAGTACAGTGGAAGGTGAACTCATGTGGCTCCTTTGGGTACACTGGTTTTAGGCTGGGCAATATGGCTTCCCAAAAAATTCCCCAATTTTGTTTTCATGCCACATTCAATTCACGATTCGATTCGCTTGATATACATTTCTGATTCTTTTCCTCCTAGTCACTCCCAATGAGAATCTTAGCATCTTGAACTGTTCCACCTCTAGCTCCGCCTCCTGTCTTTTTGTCAGTGCCACCGTCATTATACCTAAAACCTGTTTTCCCTGTATTTTGAAGGTAGAGGCTTAAATTCATTTGGTATTTATGGGAAAAGCATTGGGTTCGATCTCAGCCCCCGACCAACAGTGATCTGCATGGAGTTTGCATGTTCTCCCCGTGTCTGCATGGGTTTACTCCGGGATTTCTCCAGTTTCCTCCCACATGCCAAAAACATGCAAGTTAGGTTAATTGGCATCAAACTGGGGATTCTAAATTGTCCTTGGGTGTCTGTGTCTCTGTGTTGGCCCTGCGATGGACTGGCGATCTGTCCAGGGTGTACCCTGCCTCTCGCCCAAAGATGCTGGGATGGGCTCCAGTCCCCCCGTGACCCGAAGGGCATTAAGCGGAAGAAGATGGATGGATGGATGGATGGGAAAAGCATTGTAATATGTCAGGATCACAGTATATCGTGGTTATAATGGGAGTCAATGGGACTATTGGTTCTGAGGGGAAAGAGTGTAGGCATATATGCAAACCTCCTATTCTATACATCTTGCAATAGAGGGGGTCATGGAATTTTAAAAATGATCATAAAAGAGAAATCCTGGCCAAGTTTCATACAGTTAGCCTTTAAACTGTCCGATATATTGGGAATAATAATTAAAAAAAGGCAAAATCTACACGTTTGGTTTTTTTTATGGTGATGTATTCTGTTCATACTCACAGTAAACAAGGAAGTAAACATGGTGCAGGGGTACGTTTAATTGGTTAGACTGACATATGCATTTGAGCACTACTCTGGGACAAATTTGATTTGCGAAACTTGCAGAAGATGACAATTGGCCAACATTGCAGGAAAGTTGTAGTGATTGGACAAAGTTGTAAGGTCGCGCAAAATTTGTGGGGATTAGTTGAATTTGTGTGAATTGATGCGATCGCATAATCCTGGCGGGACTGCTTTATTGTAGTCTGACCACTTTGGCATCCTTCAATGTGTCATGATTTTTAAAAAAGAAAGTTGTTCAGTATTTTACAATATTTTTTATAACTGTTTTCAAACTTAAAAAAAACTCTTTCAGATGATTTTCGATCCCAACATGACCAAGAAAAAGAAGAAGAAGAAGAAGCCTTTCATGCTGGATGAAGATGGAGGAGAGGGGATGGGAGGAGAAGAGGCTAAGGAAGTGGAGATGAAGGAGGCCGAGCCAGAGGCTGGGGAGGACAAGGAGTTGGATCTAGATGAAGATGACAGCAGAAAGAAAGGTCAGAATTCAGAAACGCACACTCATATCTCAAATTTAGGCAGTTAAGTACAGGTGGCTGTCTTTTTTGATGTCACACTATAAAATTCTATGCTAAGTTGTTATTAAGCAGGGTTTGTTTTCTTTTTTTAGAGCCTTCTGATGATTTGAACGATCTGAACTTCTTCAATCAAAAGAAAAAGAAGAAGAAACCCAAGAAAGTATTTGACAATGATATTGAGGAGGGATTAAAGGTCAGTTCTGAAATGAGTCCAGTTTCTAAGTTGATCTTCGTCTAATCATTTTACATCAGAACCTCTTTTTCAATGTTTTTATTTAATTTACAGACACATTGTTGTCTTGTCTCTTTGTTAAATAAAACTTCTGGTTGTGCCAAACAAGGAGCTGAAAATTGAAGGCGAGCAGACAGAGGCAGTGGAGGAAGACAACCTGGATCTGATGCTTCTTACCAAAAAGAAGAAGCCAAAGAAAGTAGAGTTTGATGAGGGGGAGCCTCTAGAGAAAGATGATGGTACAATTCAACACCTTCTCTTCGAAGTTGGGAACTAGTGTAAGGAATATGTGTAATGTATTTTGTTTTGTCTTTCCAGTGCTGGAGGATGATGAGAGCAAAAACAATGATGGAATCTCATTCAGCTCCTCCACAGGACCAGCTTGGGCTGGCTCAGAAAGAGATTACACTTATGATGAGGTAGGACAACAGCTGTGAAGAAATGAGTGTGCCGCATAACTGTATTATTTAAATTTGTTATGACACAAAGTCTTCACATTGACTCGGGCATCACATTAATCTGTTTTTAGTTCGTCTAGTTTGGTAGATCCAGATGCTAGCTTATATGTTCAGAGATGCGTTAAATGCAAACTCTATAAAGAAGAATTGTCATTATCACAGCAATGCAGCCATCCACCACCACCTCCTCCCTCCACTCTGTCCACCGGTTCGGCTGCCTGTCAGCAGAGCTCTGCTCTGCTCCGTTCTAGTGATGAATGATTGAAGTGGGGCCACTTACAAACACCACACTGGTAAGGTTAGCGAATAAATTTAGCGCTGCTTATTTTCAATAAGCGACTGTCTCAGCTTTAGAAAATGGATTGTTATTTTACCTGTCGGACAGTAATCTCTCTTGGATGTTTGCTGTGGTAACTCCAGTAAACTGTGCAGTAAACCTACCAAAACTACACCAACATGTGGACTTTCCAAGAAGAGGAGACACCTTGCTGGACCTGGTGTACACAACTTGGAAGCGAGCATGCAGAGCCTCCCCCACCTGGGTCTCTCTGATCACATCACCATCTTGCTAAAGCTGGATTCATGCTGCACCTCTGCTGTCCGCGTACTTGTAACCGGAAACCTTGTGTGACGAAATTTACGTCATCGTCTTCACTCCGCTAGTGTCCGCAGTGCTCAACCGTGGACGACCGCGTGCAGCCCAAATTTTGTGACCGCGACGCCTGCCCACGACCTGAATGCGTTGAAAAGTGCATGCGCAAAACTGAACGTCCCGGACATTCACGAGGTGGCGACATTGACGCAGCACACCAAGACAAAGTAGATGAAGAAGACAACGAGGAAGCGGAAGATGAGAATGAACATACACGAATCATACATACATACTTCAGCAGCAGCAGCATCTTTGTGGAAAAGGAGTGAAAACCAGGAAGCCAAGCAGCAGAAAGCAAGCAGCATTTCTTTGTTGGTTAAAATCCTGGCGCATCAGTGCATTGGCGCTACCTATAGGGTGGGAGTGAAACTACAAATGATGGTTATGCACATGCGTCAACCGCTTGGCCTGGGTAGATGAGAAAAGTGAGCATGTACAGTGCCATGTGCGTGCCAGGCTCGTCCAAAGCGCACACGGACCAAGGCGGACTAGAGGGGAAATGCAGCATGAATAAGGCTTAAAGCCTGCATACAGACCCAGAGTGAAAGCCATCAGACCATCAAAAAAGCAGGTACATGTGTGGCCAGAGGGGGCCTCAGATGCTGTGAAAGACTACTTCAGCCCTACAGACTGGGCCACTTTCAAGCATGCAGCCACTCAAGATGAACACATAAACATAGGGGAGTACACTGAGGTTGTTTTAGCATACATAGCTATGACATTGATGTCACTCACTGCAAAACCGTCACTGTTTGTGCTAACCAGAAGCCATGGATGACAGCAGAGGTCCACAGGCTCCTGAGGGCTCAGCACGCAGCCTGCAGTGCCAGTAACACTGCAGGATTAACAGCTAGGGCCAACCTGTCCCGTGGCATCAAGAAGGCAAAACGACAGTACAGCAAGAAAATATCCGGCCACTTCAGCAACACCAGAGATGCACGTTCCCTCTGGTGTGGCATACAGATCCTCACCAACCACAAACCACCACCTCAGACCCGTGCGAGTGACACAACACTGCTAAACAATCTAAATGAATTCTATGGCTGCTTTGAAGCACAAAACAGTACATCAGCACAGAAGACCACTCCTCCCCCAGACGAGCAGGCTATAAGTCTGGATCTGGCTAGCATGAAGAGGACCCTCTCCAGGATCAACCCATGCAAGGCAGCTGGACCAGACAACATACCAGGTCGCGTTCTGAAGGACTGTGTGGAAGAGCTCAAGAATTATCCTGGCTGACATCTTCCAACATCTCCCTGAGTCAAGCTGTTGTCCCCACATGTTTCATAACTGCTGCCATAATACAAGTCCCAAAGAAGCCCGTCAGATTCCAGCTACAACGATTACCGGCCCGTAGCACTGACCTCCATCGTAATGAAGTGCTTCGAGTGGCTGGTCATGCAGAATATCAAGTCCACCCTGCCTCCCTCCCACGACCTACTTCAGTTTACATACAGGTCAAACAGATCCACAGAAGATGCCATCTCTGCTGCTCTCTATCCAGCCCTCACCCACCTGGACTTAAAGAACTCCTATGTGCAAATGCTGTTCTTGAACTTCAGTTCAGCATTCAACACAATCGTCCCCCAGCACCTAATTCAAAAACTCACACTTCGGACTCAAAACCTCTTTCTGTAACTGGGCTCTGGACTTTGTCACAGGGAGACCACAGAACGTGTGGGTCAGCAGCAACACCTCCAAGACCATCACACTGCGCACAGGGGCCTCACAAGGGTGCGTGCTCAGCCTGCTGCTCTTCACTCTGCTAGCCCATGACTGCATACCAGCCTACAACACCAACCACATTAAGTTTGAGGACGACACAGCGGTGGTGGGCCTCATCACCAACAATGAGGAGGCCAACTACAGAAATGAGGTGAGCCAACTGGTTCGGTGGTGTAAAGACAATAATCTCTTCGTGAACGTGGGAAAAACCAAGATTGCCGTCGACTTCAGGAGAGGACACACACAGCATCCCCCTCTGATCATCGATGGAGCAGCTATGGAGAGGGTGAGCAGCACCAAGTTACTGGGGGTGCACATCTGAGGACCTCTCCTGGTCTAACAACACCACATCACTGTTCAGGAAGGCTCAAACTCTTCTCCATTTCCTCCGCAAACTGAGGAGCGCATGAGTCCCACCCCCCTTCATGTGCTCATTCTACCGGGGCACCATTGAGAGCATCCTTCCCAGCTGCATCACGGTGTGGTACAGAAGCTGCACCGCCTCCTGCCGGAAGACACTACAACACACAGTGAAAGCAGCCAGCAAGCTCAACGGTGCCCCTCTGCCCTCCCTCTCAGACATCTACCCTACCCGCCTCACCCACAGAGCTGTCAACATTGCAGGCGACACATCACACTCGCTCTTCAGCCCCCTGCCCTCGGGGAAAAGGTACTGGAACCTCCAGGCCCACTCCACAAGACTGTTAAACAGCTTTGTTCACCAGTCTATCAGGACCTCAAACTCTTCCCACTTCCTCCCCACCCCCACCCCTGGACCGTAACACACTCACCCACACAATAACATACCTCAGCTGTTTGCACAGAAAGACTTGGCACACTAACAGTATACATCTTCTGCTGCATGTCTCTGCACCTTACTGCAACCGTTTATACAAATGCCATACCTGCTGCTGTCTGTTACTGCAATACTGATCATGTGCAGTCCAATCTGTCACTGTCTGCACCTACACTACTGCATTGAACTTTCAATTACAGGTATTGCAGCTCTACTGTTTGCTGGGTTTTATCTTTTATTTTCATTTGCACTATGGGTAGCATTACTGTACACAGACAGCTGTTGTTGTTTTTCATCCTTATTCCTTCTTTTCTTATATATTACGCACACCACCAAGAGAGAGAGAAATGGCATTTCATTTCTCCTGTATGTCCTGTATGAAGAATTGACTAATAAAAATCTTTTGAAATGAGTGAATTACACGAGTGGCTTACTCTTTTTCATCTTCTCTATTAGTGTCACGGTAATAAGCCCTCATTCTGAATATTAGTGTATCTTGGTAAGTTAGAATCAGAATCAGAATCAGCTTTATTGGCCAAGTATGCACAACACATACAAGGAATTTGACTTTGGCTAAGAACTTGCTCTCGTTCAGGTGTAAGATTTAAATAAGATTTAAATAAGGATTCAATGACAACAGAGTATGTACAGTAAATTACAGTCTGTCCAGGTTTCTATAAAAGGATGCAAATATATACAGGAATATATGCAGTTATTTACTCATACTATCCACACTTTGCAGAAATATATGAAAAAATGTACAGTCATACAGTATTTCAATGTGAACTCAGATTCAGTGATATAATGTGAATGAAGTAAAAAGCAGTGTGAGAGTTATGTGCAATGTAAGAATGGATGAAAAGTCATGAGTACAGCAACAGGTCCTACCTGTTGCTGTACTCATGACTTTTCATCCATTGATGAACTCCTAACATTGATATTGATGAACTCTTAACATTCACCTAGTCACTAGGTGAATGTTAGGAGTTCATCAGAGTGATGGCTTGAGGAAAGAAACTGTTCCTGTGACGGGTGGTTTTGACGTTCAGTGATCTGTAACGTTAGAATACCATCCATCCATCCATCTTCTACCGCTTTTCTGGAGGTCCAGGTCGCAGAGGCAGCAGTTCAAGCAGAGAAGCCCAGACTTCCCTCTCCCCAGCCACCTGCTCCAGCTCTTCAGAGAGGATACCAAGGCATTCCCAGACCAGCGGGAGACATAGTCTCTCCAGCGAGTCCTGGGTCTACCCCGGGGTCTCCTCCCAGTGGGAGGCATCCTGATCAGATGCCCATACCACCTCAACTATGAGGTCCTCACTCTCTATGAATTTTTTTTTTTTTTTTTGCTGGTCATTAACATTTGTTTGTTCTCTCCCATAGATTGAGTCCCCATCGTGCTGTTTGCTCTCTACATGTCTGTTCTTTTCTTCTTCTCTGTCCCCTCACCCCCCAGCCAGTCGCAGCAGATGACTGCCCCTCCCTGAGCCTGGTTCTGCTGGAGGTTTCTTCCTGTTAAAAGGGAGTTTTTCCTCTCCACCGTCGCCAAGTGCTTGCTCACAGGGGATCGCCTGATTGCTGGGGTCTTTCTGCAACTGTGGGGGTCCTCCCTACAGTTGATAGTGCTATGAGATGACTGTTGTTGTGAAATGGCGCTATATAAATAAAGTTGAATTGAATTGAATTGAATTGAACTAGCTCCTTTCAATGTGGAGGAGCAGCGGTTCTACTCTGAGCCTCTCCTGGATGACAGTTCCTCACCCTGTCTCCTAAGGGTGAGTCCAGCAATCCTACGAAGGAAGCTCATTTCAGCCGCTCATTCTTTCAGTCATTACCCAAAGCTCATGACCATAGGTGAGGGTAGGAACGTAGATTGATCGGTAACTCGACAGCTTTGCCTTAGAGCTCAGCTCCCTCTTCATCACAACAGACCGGTACAACATCCACATCACTGCAGACGCTGCTCCAATCCATCTGTCAATCTCTCGCTTCATTCTCCCATCACTCATGAATAAGACCCCGAAATACTTAAACTCCTCTGCTTGGGGCAGGAGCTTAATCCACCTTTTTCCGGCTGAGGACCATGGACTCAGACTTGGAGGTGCTGATTCTCATCCCAGCCGCTTCACACTCAGCGGCAAACCGTCCCAGTAAGACCTGTTGGTCATTGCTGGATGAAGTCAACAGGACAACATCATCTGCAAACAACAGAGATGAGATCCTGTTGTCACCAAGCATGACACCCTCCGTTCCCTGGCTGCGTCAAGAAATCCTGTCCATAAAAATTATGAACAGGATCGGTGACAAAGGGCAGCCCTGCCGGAGTCCAACTCTCTCTGGGAATGAGTCCGACCAAGTGTTGACCATACGAACCAAACTCTCACAACGGTCATATAGAGACCGGATAGCTCGTATAACAAGCCCGATACCCCATACTCTGAAGCACCCGCGGTCGAATGCCTTCTCCAAGTACACAACACATATAAAGTGGTTGGGCAGACTCCCACGAACCCTGGAGGATTGTCGAGAGGGTAAAGAGTTGATCCGATGTGCCGCGGCCAGGATGAAAACCACATTGCTCCTCCTGAATCCGAGGTTCAACCAACGGCCAGATTCTCCTCTCCATTACCTTGGCATAGACCTTCCCAGAAATTAGAAAACCATGATTTGTCGTTTAATGTATTTGTGATGCTCATGGTTATGTTTTTTTAAATTAAAGCAGCTTAAATAGTTCACTGTATGTGTAGTGAAGACCCACATTCCTCTACTGTAACTGAGCATTTGTAAACTTATTTTGGACTGGAAAAAGTTCTTTTTTTTTTCTGAAGCCTAATTATTAAACTTTTAAACTTCTAGACTCAGCAAGGTTTCAAACAGGATGGACTAGTTTATTTTCTTTTGGACTTTAATGGAGTTGAATATTATTGCTCCAGTTTGTTTTGAACAGTAGAGTTACGGCATCCTGTATGGTGTAGTAGAAGCTAATATTTTGAGTTTTATTTCTTTAGTTTTTGGGTTAAAATACCAAACTTTAATGTCCATTATTTGTGTTGCTACAAACACTTTTGATTAAGCTGTTAAGTTGAAGTTTCTGACTCATTTTTCATGGGTCATTATTTTATTTAGCTAAGGGAACTTTTTATAATAGGCTGTTCAGACTTCTATTGTTGCGGTGGTCTGCATGGTTCATTTCCAAAAAAGAGAATTTATTTATTTTATACATTTTTATTTTGTCTGTTTGAGAATACTTTTTTAATTGGAGAATTTATTGCTGGCAGTTTGCAGTTTTTTTTGTCAGTAAAACTGTTTCCGCTTATACAAAAGATAAGCAGTTTTATGTTTTGCATTTTGTTTCCTTACTGTACTGAAAATGAACTGAATCGTGACCTTAAAACCAAAGTACATACCGAACCGTGATTTTTAGGCCTACCGTTACACCCCGAATTGGCACTTTGCATCAGCGAATAAAACAAAATGAAACTGTTCGAGATGAGATCTAATCAGAATGGGTTGAAATAAGGGTGATTTTTTTTTTTTTTAACATAAATTTTTAAAAAATGCTGCATGTATCCAGATTGTGTTCTGTTGTCTGTCACTCACCACGCATTTCTCCCCGGGCTGCGGTTTGAAGAATGGGAGGATAGACCCCGTGGTGGACACCGTCCACAGCTTCTCCTATACTGGGCCATAGCAGAGCCCAACTCCGTTCATGGCGCGTTCATTTTGCGGCCTGTCTCTGGAGGAGGAGTGCAACAGAGAAAAAGGAAGCCCCACTGGGCAATGAACAGACGCAGCAGACACTGACTTCTACTCTCAGCCACATGCAGTTGCATTAATGTAGTTTTGTTACAACAGAGAAAAAAAGTGACCTCACTTTGATTAGTTACAGTGGGGCAAAAAAGTATTTAGTCAGCCACCAATTGTGCAAGTTCTCCCACTTAAAAGATGAGAGAGGTCTCCAATTTTCATCATAGGTATACCTCAACTTTGAGAGACAAAATGAGAAAAAAAATCCAGAAAATCACATTGTCTGATGTTTAAAGAATTTATTTGCAAATTATGGTGGAAAATAAGTATTTGGTCACCTACAAACAAGCAAGATTTCTGGCTCTTACGGACCTGTAATTTCTTCTTTAAGAGGCTCCTCTGTCCTCCACTCGTTACCTGTATTAATGGCACCTGTTTGAACTCGTTATCAGTATAAAAGACACCTGTCCACAACCTCAAACAGTCAGACTCCAAACTCCACTATGGCCAAGACCAAAGAGCTGTCAACGGACACCAGAAACAAAATTGTAGACCTGCACCAGGCTGGGAAGACTGAATCTGTAATAGGTAAGCAGCTTGGTGTGAAGAAATCGACTGTGGGAGCAATTATTAGAAGATGGAAGACATTCAAGACCACTGATAATCTCCCTCGATCTGGGGCTCCACGCAAGATCTCACCCCGTGGGGTCAAAACGATCATGAGAACGGTAAGCAAAAATCCCAGAACCACACGGGGGGACCTAGTGAATGACCTGCAGAGAGCTGGGACCAAAGTAACAAAGGCTACCATCAGTATACACGCCAGGGACTCAAATCCTGCAGTGCCAGACGTGTCCCCCTGCTTAAGCCAGTACATGTCCAGGCCCGTCTGAAGTTTGCTAGAGAGCATTTGGATGATCCAGAAGAGGATTGGGAGAATGTCATATGGTCAGATGAAACCAAAATAGAACTTTTTGGTAAAAACTCAACTTGTCGTGTTTGGAGGAGAAAGAATGCTGAGTTGCATCCAAAGAACACCATACCTACTGTGAAGCATGGGGGTGGAAACATCATGCTTTGGGGCTGTTTTTCTGCAAAGGGACCAGGACGACTGATCCGTGTAAAGGAAAGAATATCATGGGCCATGTATCGTGAGATTTTGAGTGAAAACCTCCTTCCTTCAGCAAGGGCATTGAAGATGAAACGTGGCTGGGTCTTTCAGCATGACAATGATCCCAAACACACCGCCCGGGCAATGAAGGAGTGGCTTTGTAAGAAGCATTTCAAGGTCCTGGAGTGGCCTAGCCAGTCTCCAGATCTCAACCCCATAGAAAATCTTTGGAGGGAGTTGAAAGTCCGTGTTGCCCAGCGACGGCCCCAAAACATCATTGCTCTAGAGGAGATCTGCATGGAGGAATGGGCCAAAATACCAGCAACAGTGTGTGAAAACCTTGTGAAGACTTACAGAAAACGTTTGACCTCTGTCATTGCCAACAAAGGGTATATAACAAAGTATTGAAATGAACTTTTATTATTGACCAAATACTTATTTTCCACCATAATTTGCAAATAAATTCTTTAAACATCAGACAGTGTCATTTTTCTGGATTTTTTTTTCCCTCATTTTGTCTCTCATAGTTGAGGTATACTATACCTATGATGAAAATTGGAGACCTCTCAAATCCTTTAAGTGGGAGAACTTGCACAATTGGTGGCTGACTAAATACTTTTTTTGCCCCACTGTATATATGCCTGTGAAGAACAAATGAAGCAGCTTCTGAGGTTAACTAAACCCCAAATACATACTGTAGGCTGTTTTTACTGTCTGGTTTAGAGGTGTCAAACATACGGCCCGTGGGCCAAAACTGACCTGTAAGTTTGTATGGTGTGGTGAGTCTGTGAGGTGGTTTTATCAAGACTGATGACAGATGTGGAAAAGTATGTAAATTTAAAATAATTTGACAAGATCTTGACAAGTTGTTTCTGTCATCAAGGGAAATACTGTATTTTTGACATCCAGATACTAGGGTGTTAATGTTTTGTGCCTTTGTAAATCCACTGTGATGTGTAAGTTGTAATGCACATATTAATTCTTTGGCCCTTGTAGACGAAGGAGTAGGGGTACAAATGAAAACTGGGGCAGACCCTAAAAATGCATTACCCTTCATATCATCAGAATTTAGTCAGGTTTAGTTCACTAAATTCTGATATTCTAATATTCAGTTGACTAAAACTACAATGGTTTAGATAACTAAATTATGACTAAAAATAGACATTTTAGTCAAGATTGTGACTAAAACTAAATTTAAAAAAAAATTGCTGTTAAAATTAATGAACACTTGTTCGCACTGTTTGATGACAAACATTTCATAACTGGAATCTGAAAAGTCTCAGCTCACAAAGTAAACTGAATTAGTGTTTAGTAAGTTTTTTTCATATACTGTACAAAACAACACTTCCTGAGTGATTTCAAAATTAAAGCCCTGTATAGCGTTCAAGTAGAATGGTTGTTTCTGTTATGTGCTTTTATTATGAAATGCAGTCAACCAGATATCCTGTCTGAAAACTGCGGCCAGCCAACAGTTTTTCTTGCAAGTTGTACATTTAAAAGAAAAATGTAAAAGATGTTCAAATGAAGGAAGAGAGAAGGTGGGCCCTTATTTTAACAGTGCTTTAGTTTAAGCTTTTTCTTTACAGGGTAACTATCATAAGTAAGGTGGGTTTGCACTTTATGTGTTCAACTTAACGACAGAAGAACCCCTTAGCTTTATTAAGTTAATTTTATAAAAGGCTGGCACTTTATTCTAAATTTGTGGATCCACCTTTGATCAAAGCTTTATTTAAAAGGTTTGGTTTGCACTTGATTCCCAATTTAGAAAAAAAACATGGTTTTGTTTGAAATAGAATGAACAGATTTGTCATAATTCCTTGGTTTTTTTGTAGTGCATGTATATACAACCTAAGCAGGGCTGCTCACAGAGATAGCAAAAAGACGTGACAACCTAATAGTATTGAATGCAAAAGACGCAATAGACTTACACAATGGTCCCCTCCGGTATACAACTAGGAAAATGCCGCTCGCTATGGAGGGTGAGAATATGTATGGGTACATAATCATACCATGTAGGATAACTAAGTAGACGGTTGGGCTGTTTCATTCCATCTAGCTACAATGCTCCACACTGTGTTTATATATTCACATATTCATTCCATCTAGCTACAATACTCCGCACTGTGTGCTTATACTCATATACTTATTCCATCCAGCTACAATGCTCTGCACTGTGTTTATATATTTATATACCATCCCATCTAGCTACAATGCTCCGCACTGTGTGTGTGTGTATATATACTCGCTGCTCTTGTTTTTTTTTTTCTCTTGCCTTCTGATTGTTGCTCTGAGTGTTGCTATCCCTGTGCTGTTGCAATCCTGGAATTTCCCCATTGTGGGACTAATAAAGGCTTATCTTATCTTATCTTATAGCTCAACCATATTTAATCGAATCATGAATTGACTGTGGCATGAAAAAATCAGGGATTTTTTGGGGGGAGGCCATATTGCCCAACCCAACTGCTGATAGTGTCTTTCTTTTATTCTTATTTATTATCAGCAACATCGGAATCAAATGGACATGAGCAGTTTAGTATGTTTTTTTTGAATATTTCCCACTGGATTAGTAAATTTAGGCAAGATTAGTAAGTAAAATACTCTGCTTAGGGTACTGTGTATAGTACATCAGTGTTGCCAAGTCTCGCGCTGTCACTCCAAAATAAGGAAAATAGTGCCAATATCACGTTGACTATCGTGTGTTTAAAAAAAACAAAAACTTTGTGTAGCTATTATGCCTATGCACACTCACTCCCACCACTACCCCAAGCTTTCCTGCGATTCAGTTAATTAGTTAAAATTTCTTAACTGGAATTAAAAGATGGGTGTGATTAGTTAAAAAATTTTTTTGATGGATTCCAAGCACTAGTTTACACATTTGTCGATCTATGCAGAAATTAGTTTTCTATATAAGGCAAAGCATAACAAAGATTTTTTTTTTTTTTTTTTAAATAAAACTACAGTACAATTATAACTCTGACTGGGATCTGCGTTTCAGCTTCTCAACAGAGTCTTCAACATCATGAGGGAGAAGAACCCCGACATGGTGGCTGGAGAGAAGAGGAAGTTTGTGATGAAGCCTCCTCAGGTGGTCCGAGTGGGAACCAAGAAAACCTCCTTTGTCAACTTCACAGACATCTGCAAACTGTGAGCTTCCCACTTTTTCACTCCTTCAGTTCCACTTTACAGTTGTGTGTATAAGTTTACATACCCCCCAGGCTATGTAAACTTGGAGGCTTAGTAGTGGTTAAAATATGACTGTGCCCATAATTTGCATACCCTGGAGGTATGTAAACTAATGAGCACAACTGTATATACAGCGGCAAGAGAAAGTATGTGAACTGTTTGGAATTTCATGGTTTTCTGCATTAATTTGTCTGATCTTCATCTAAGTCAAAGGTATTGACAAATATAATGTGCTTGAAATAACACAAACCAATTTGGATCTTTCTTGTCTTTATTGAGAACAACCGTAAAAACCTCATCGTGCTAGTGGAAAAAGTATGTGAACCCTTGAATTAATAACTGGTTGACCTCCCCCTTGGCAGCAATTACCTCACCCAGGCACTTCCTGTAGCTGTGGATCAGACCTGCACGTTGTACAGGAGGATTTTTAGCCCATTCTTCCTGGCAGAACATAGGACGACTTCTACAGAGTGTCAGCTGATGTTCAGACATTGTCACATTACCCTGAAGAATTTTTTTGATACAGTTGGGAGTTCATCTTCCTCACAATGATTGCAAGCTGGCCAGGCCCTGATGCAACAAACAGGCCCAAATCATGATGTTTCATCCACCATACTTTACATTTGGGATGATGTTTTCAGGGTGATTTGCTGTGCCCTTTTAACACCAGATGTAGAGCTGCGTGTTCTTTCCAAATAGTTCAATCTTAGTTTCATCAGTCCACAAAACATTTTGCCAATACCACTGTGGAGTGTCATTGTGCTCTTTCACAAACTTGAGGCATGTAGCAATGTTCTTTTTAGCAAGCAGCGGCTTCCTTTGTGGTGTCCTGCCATAGACACCCTGCTTGTTCATTTTATGTACTGTAGATTCACGAACAACAGATGCTTGCCAGTTCCAATGATGCCGTCAAATCTTTGGCAGTCACTCAGGGTTGTTTCTTTACCTTACTGAGTCTTCGTTGTGCTCTTGGGGTCAGTTTGACTGGGAGCCCACTTGCCCGTAGTGTAGCCACAGTCACAAAGCGTCTCCATTTGTAGATCGTTTGCCTAACTGTAGACTGGTGAGTTTCTAAAGTTTTTGAAATCACTTTGTAACCCATTCCACCTTTATGTAAATCAACAATTATTGATCTTAGATCCGCTGAAAGCTCTTTTTGGTGAGACATGGCTCACATAAGCGTATTCTTCTTGTACAGAGAAAAAAGTTTGAGTGGTTTTTATCAGTCAGAGTAACTCTAGTCTACACCTCCAAACTTCTTTTCTTAACAAGAGTCCAGGTATACCAACACCTGACTAACAGTTAGCTTTTTGAGGTCATTAACTCAAGGGTTCACATACTTTTTCCACCAGCACTATGAGGTTTTTATGGTTGTTCTCAATAAAGAGAGGAAAGATCAGGACTTTTTTGTTATTATTTTAGGCACATTATATTTGCCAATACCGTTCGTTGACTTAGATGAAGATCAGATCACATTTGATGACAAATTGATGCAGAATACCATGAAGTTCAAAAAGGTTCACATAATTTGTCTTCCCACTGTATGCTCAGGCCACGGCTGTCCTTTTGTGCTCAAACTAACCATACAGTTGCAATTAAAATTATTTAACCCCTTTTGCATTTTAGGTTTATTGGCAAAATTTAAAAAAAAAAATCAGTTGTTTGCAATAAACTTACTATTACTATAAAATGAGTAAAGCTAGGTTCACCAAACTTGGTACACAGGTTCACCCTGTGATCATGAAGTCACAGGATGGTTTTGGAGTCGCAAGGTCAAAGGTCAACATCAAAATGACTTAAAAACTACAGTATATCTCAACAACAAAGAAGGCTAGGGTCACCAAATTTGCTACACATGTTCACCTTGGGATCATGACCTCTTTGAGTATGAGTTTGGGGTCAGAAGGTTAGAGGTCAAAGTTAGCATTCCATTTGCACTGTTACTATAAAACGAGTAAAGCTAGAGCCACCAAACTTGGTACACAGGTTCACCTTGGAATCCTGACCTCTGACTATGGGTATGGGGGAAAAAGGTCAAGGTTAACAGTCCCTATTAACAGCCTCATTACTGTACAACGAGTAAAGTTGGGGTCACCAAACTTGGTACATAGGTTCACTCTGTGACCCTGAAGTGTAACTATGGGTTTGGGATCACAAGGTCAAAAGTCAACATCAAAATGGCTTATAAACTCTATCTCAACAACAAAGAAAGCTAGGGTCACCAGGCTTGCCACACAAGTTCACCTTGAGATCCTGACTTCTGCCTATGGGCTGTATACTTTTTGTTTATTCGTGGATGATGGGCTTATCATAATTTGGTTCTGTCATAGTAACAGGGATGGCAATTTTCCGCCGATTTATTTTCAAATTGATCATTTCTGTGAATCGTCTAAATCCGTTGAAAAAATTTTAGGGGGTGTAAGGTACCTTATTGTCACCGATGTTACCGATTTTAGCGAAAATCAACACGATTACATAAGCGCTCAGCGCTTCCCCGGGTCAAGTCTCCCGCGATAACCCGGATGTTTTGTACTCAAGCTACTGCTGTATTGTAAACGGCCCTGCGATTGGATAGTTGCAAACGATTAGACCAATCAAATGGCTCGTTGTATGCTTTGTCAAAAATTCATGGCGGCGTGTTCGTGTTGGAATTCTGAGCTTTCGGTATAGTTTTCAGCGGAATTATGAGATTTTTATCGAAGGATCAGGAGTCATCAGTGCTAGAAATAGACAAAAGTGTCAAAAATAAGTTCCGATGGAATTAGCTTGAGAGAAAAGTGACTGTAAAGGTGAAAATTGGCTCAAAGTTCGACGAGGTAACAGAAACACTCGGACAATTTCTGAAGAAACCAGACGTGGCTGGAAAAGCCTTTTGTGTGTATTGTAAAGACTTGATTAACTATGGATCAGAAGTGAAGAAACTCTTATAGAACTGTTAAATATGTTGGACTAAAGACAGTGAGACAACATTGAAGAAAAAGTAAATTAACTTTTCATTAAATTTAATGATTTATCTAAGTCTAGTATTTCATTTTTTTTATCATTTTTTTCAGTCTAAATTACTTCTGTTTTACTGAAAACCTCTCAGCTTCAGGGGGGCTGCGCCCCCCTGGCCCCCCCATAAGTCAATCGACCAATTAGATGTCAGCTGAAATCAGAATTTCCTGTTGCCATCCCTGTAGTAATTATTTTGAAAGGTTGAAAACTGCTCTCTGTTCAGTAAGTATTGGGATCTTCAAAGAAAACAGAGGCGGGGGATACTGCACTCGCCTCAGAGTGTTCTTGTTATATCATGTGAGGGAATCAATCTCTCCCTTTCTCTTGTAGATGATGGTCACAAATGCATAATGTAGTGTCTGTCCCCCCACTTGGTCATAGACTTTAAAATTTATAATTTAGTTGAATATATACTTACATTCTTCTGAAAGCTCTAATCATTTTGTATTTCCATTTTGTTTTCTATTTTTGTTCAGTCTGTCTAATCCATGTTTGGAATATAACTGATGAAAACTGACAAAATATGAAAGAACAAAAAGTTGATCATTTGCATTTACTGTCATTCCCTTGGGTGTGAGAACATATTTCATATGCTGTACTCAGTTTTGACCCCATGTCAGAGACATAGTAAAGTATCTTTTTCATGGTGATATTGGTGTATTACATGGAACTCAATTTTGGCCCCCCGGTGTCCCCAAGAATGTCATTTGATCTGCATGGGCCACCATGCATATGCATCACATCTGGAGCAGGTCATAACGGCAAAAGGGTGTTCTAGTAGGCACTAAAGATGTTTGTCATGAAGGTTTTGAATAATTTTGAGACTGCAGTAGTCATAAAAGTGGCATTTTGAGTTGAATTTAGAGAAACCACTTGTAATATTAGTTGTGTTGAGCTATTTAAATTGTTCTTGTTTGATTTGTTTATTGCAAGCAGCTGCTAGTTTGTACATTTTGACAGTAAACCTAACTTGGAGTGGGCATTGAATAATTTTGTTTGCAACTGTACATGTTCTTCATTACAGGTTGCATCGTCAGCCTAAACATCTCCTCGCTTTTCTGTTGGCTGAGCTGGGAACAAGGTTAGTGTCATATCATTTTGTCAGTGCTTAAGTTAAAAAAAAAAAAAAAAAAAAGTAGGAGAAACGGTTACTTGGATCAACATGATAATTTTTTTCCTTTGTGTCCTTTTTCTCCACACAGCGGTTCCATAGACGGAAATAACCAGCTTGTGATCAAAGGCAGATTCCAACAGAAACAGATAGAAAATGTGTTGAGAAGATATATCAGTAAGTGGGAATTAAGCTGTTTGCATAGCAGCCAAGTCATAAGACCAAAGACTGTAAAAATGGTACTTTCCGCCTTCTGGCTTGGTACTCAGCATAATAGAATGGGTAAAGGAAAGTTGGTTACCCAGCCACAAGGGGAAGCACAAAGCCAGTGTACTCCTTATGCCAGTTCCAAACCCGGGTAAAATGGGGAAGGTTGTGTTGGGAAGGGCACACAATGTAAAATCCTTGCCAAATCGATATGCATGATCCGCTGCAGTGACCCCGAATAGGTGGCAGCTGAAAGGCGTGTGCCTGTGCATATCAGCGAACTAATCTTGTTTCATTTGACTCATTTTAGTAGACCAAGAAAGAATGTAAGGGGTCATTGACTGAAAAATTGTATTTGCAGGTTTTAACCTTCTGAAATGCATCTTGTTCATGTGATTATTGAAAGAATATCAAAATACTCTCTTCTCTTGAAAAAACAGCCTTTATATAGTTTTCTCTTCAAGAAGCTGTTTTAACTCTGGGTATTTTCCTGTACATCAAGAAATGGGAAATATCATTAAAAGGTAAACGTCATTAGCCTTGATACCTGCCTGCTGCTCTGTTATTGGCCAGCCTTCAACCCAGGCCTGTGCCGGCGCGGTCTCTCTGTAAGGATGTGGAGGAGATGCTACACACTCGAGTGAGGCAACAGCAGGATCCTTACACAAACTCCCAAATCTTTAAGAGAACAGTGGCTAAAATTTATTTTGACAAACATTCCGAAGGATTTTAGTCCAAACTTATTACTCTGTTCTGATCATTTCACCACAGATTAATTCGAGTGCCCTGTAAAGTATACTGTAACTTGGGTTACTGTAACTTAGGTTTCGCCACAAAGCTTATTCTTCAGGATGCCTACTGTGTCTTGTGCAGTGATGTTGTAAAATGTCTAAATATTTAAAATCTAAAACTGCCGTGATTGTAGAGGGCCTGAAAGGTAATTCGCCATATGCGGCCACACAGTGTGTGTCGGGTGAGCTGGATCACTGCAAAATGAGCAAGGCAAAGTACCAGCAGCTGCCGCTGTCAGCCAGCTGAGATTGTCCCGGCTCCCAATTTTGCTGTGCTTGTGTGTCCTCCCAAGGCTTAAGCCGCATGGTTACATATGCTGAATTATAGTTTGGAACCTCCATAATCACAGTGGCGGTAGGTCATTTTTTTTTTTGTAGGCATTAGAGCTTCATTGGGCTCTTTATCTTGTCAACATTTGGTACTTCTCATTTCCACGTTTTGTGTACAGGCCGTTCCCTGAAGAGTCAAATTTGGGCCCTTGCTGTAGGTTACACCTTCTCACTTGTGACTGGCTTTGCCACATGTCTCAGGGGCCGTGCACACAACAGTGTTTTTACTCCAAACCGTGGAAGTTCGTCTCCAGTTTAGCTGTCCGTGCATACTACGCCGAGTATTTGGAGGTGTGAAAGTGTAGAGATTTGAAACCAGCCTCCAGAGGGGAGAGGTTTTCCCGGTGCTGTTTAAGCGTGTCTGTATCTGTGGAAATAAAGAGCTACGGCCCCAGTTTACAACAGATTTCGGCCAATCCATACACCAAGGAGCACAGAGAAATACAAATATGGAGTTTTCTGTATTTGTCACAGAAATACAAGCACAAGCTCTGTGATTAAACTTTAAGCCTCATGTGTTTATAGTTAGGATCAGGTTAAAAATGGGCTCTTAATGGTATCTGTAAAACTGCTTTTTTACACAATAGATGCAGCCCTATATAAACGATAATCCTCAGTTAGAGCCGAGGAGGATGCCTACCATTGTTGAATGATGAACAAATCACAGTGGAGCTGCCGATGTTTCAAATCCAGTTTTGTGCTGCTCAAATGGTGAGATGTGGCTGCAGCCGACATCTCATCATATCACTTTTTTTCTTAATTGTAATGTTTTTGTAAAAGTTATGACTGAAGACTCCTTATCAAATATTCAAACCAGTTGTCAGTAAGTCTGATTTTTTTTTTTTTTTAATGCCTGCAATTTTATATGGGTTATTTATTTAATTCAGCTTGATTTGTATAGCGCCTAATCACAACAAACGTCATCTCAGTGTGCTATTTATTACTTCCTCATTCTTTCAGCTTAAAGAAAATGAATATAAATATTTATTGCAGATGGAATTTGGCGTTTATAATTATCAGGTCCCTAGTAAAACTTCTACTTGTCACCTGTTAGTTCCAACAGCAGTTTTCACACCATTGGTGGATCAGTGTGCACGTGCAGTTGCTTCTGTGAGGTGTCGTGTGCACGCAGATGTTTCTCTCTGGGTCTAAATGAAAACGTGTACCAGGCCTCAATCGCAAAGCTTTCACCCAATCTAATTAGGGACTCATGAATAACACTGAGGAGGCCTGAACCACATTGTTTTCTGGGAGTGATCACAAAGTGTGTTCTTTGATCTAGAAAGCCAGACTGCTTTTTAATCAGAATACAGATGTATATGAGATTGTGCTAGACTTTCCTTTCGATCATTTTGACAGACGATCATAAAAATCCAGTTATAACCCAATATTTCACAGTGTACTAATTTACTGAGTAGATTT
Source organism: Pholidichthys leucotaenia (assembly GCA_020510985.1). Classification (NCBI taxonomy): domain Eukaryota; kingdom Metazoa; phylum Chordata; class Actinopteri; order Cichliformes; family Pholidichthyidae; genus Pholidichthys; species Pholidichthys leucotaenia. Next base: position 355,348,875 of record CM035843.1, on the reverse strand, counting down.
TTTTTAACAGGAAAATGGTGAGCTGCTTCATCTGTTGCATGTTAAATAAACATTATTAGAGTACCCTGGCAATCCAGGCAAACCCAGTATGATCTGGCCCCCTTCTGATACCTGAATAGAGTTGTGCGCGCTCCTTGACGCAGCATGACCCTGCAAACGATGTGGGTCAGTTGGACACCTCACCTCAGCAGACATTTGAATAGGATAACATGAAAAACACATGATGAAGTAGGTGTCACCGTCACCACATCAGCACAGCGACGGAGAGTGGGAATGAATCGGAAGACTGTCATTATTCTGACAGGTTAGGCTGCATTCACACCAGGATAGTCCGGGGGTCTCGGTTCGACTCAGCAGGGAATGGCGAGAATTTTCACACCTTCATTTGGTTTGGTTTGCATTCGCACAGCACTTAACTCAAGCAGGCCAAACTGCTTGGACAACGTCACGCAGTTACAACAGCTGCTCATTTGTGGCGCTATAGCTGAAAGCACCACTGACCAGGAAGAAATAATCTCGGTGAAGAAGAGAAATCTGGCTCATCAATTGGCCAGGACCGTATTATGCCGAGAATTGCTCGCTTGCCAAGAATTGCATCCCATCCACCAAAACTATAAAATATAACACTAGAAGGCACCTTTATGGTAAACGCCACTTTCTCTTCTCACTGTGTGTTGCTGTGGTTACACAAACGTCGAGGGGCACGTCCACCCTTTGGTCCTCTGGATACTCCGTTTGCATTCACACGAAGCGCACCAGACTGTGTTTGCAAGCGAACCAAGACCCCCCCCCCCCTCCTTCAGGGGGCTGGAGTTTGCTTGTTTGGTGCGCACCAGAGTTCAGATGGCACGAAATGAACTGAACTATCCACGGAATACACACTTTGATCCTTTAGTCCGGACCAAACAGTGGCCGTGTGAATGCGCCCTTATATTCTATTTAAAAGCCACAGCGGACAAACGTGACCCGCCATGAGTAAACCAGCAACAAGTTGACCTGCCATGATTCCTAAAAAACACAGAAATACTTTTTCTTTTAAAATTTGTGATTTTCGTTTTTTTTTTGCAAAATATGCTAGTTGAAATCATGAAGAAGCTGCTTCATGCTTCAAATAACAGTGTGGGAGATTTCAAAACTGTAAACTTGGTATTTGAAATAGTGACATATCTATGTCTAACCTTGTTTTTGTTTTTATTTGCATTTTTTAACATCTATTTTAGCCATTTTAAGTGGGAATGAATGTGGGGGTGTCCTAATTTATTCCTCACAATTTGTTTAGAATTACATTTTACAGAAAATTTGAAAAAAGTCTTTAATTCATTTTTAATTGTTTGGTTGTATTACATGAATCTCCCAGTATTTTTAACATTGATATTAAATATCCATATGTCCAAATATGTTAAAAAACAAACAAAAAAAACAGGCTTGTACAGGGTGTCCTAATTTTTTCACATGACTGTATTCAGTTTGTTTGGCCGAAATGAATAACAAAGACGTGTGAATAGCCAATCAGCAGCACGTTGAGGTAGAAGCATTTGACTACTTAAGCAGCTTGTCTTCCTGGGTTTCCAGAGCTCCTTTTGATAAACACTGTAAGGGGGTTGGATTCATGCTAAAGCCCAATTCATAGCTGCAAATACGCGCTGGTACACAAGCAAGCGCAGTGGACACATTCGTGCGCAAACCCTGCACAGAGGGTTGACCGAGTGCATGCAAGCTCCAAAAAGTGACCACGCGTACAAGAACGCAGTGGTCACAGTGACGTGCACATGCACCAGGGATGGCAGGACCTCGAAACAAACTTTGGCGCTGCACCAGTGGCTGCCTCATCCACTCATGTGGATGCCCTGTAATTTCCCCATTGTGGGACTAATAAAGAAATCTTAAATCTAAAAAACAAAACAAAAAAAAAAAAACAGGTAATGCACAATGTAATAGCAGAGTTTAACCATCATTGATTATAAACTCTCACAAGAAGCCCATCCAGACATTATTTTATTAAAGTTAGGGTATTTTCTCACCCCCCCCCAAAAAAAAAAACAAACAAAAAAAAAACATCTGCCATAAGCAATGGGATCTGATCTCACCAAAAGTAGTACAAATAACACGCTTTATGCCTTGCAAACATGCTGCTGGCAATGAAAATACACTTAACATTTAAGAATTTATTTAATATTCAATAAGTGAACAACAAGATTTAGCCACACACAAAGAAAATGAACACTGCCGTTGTTGCGGTTGCTCGTTTTCCTCCGTGGTAGGCTTGTCCATAGCATGGTACTACTTACTAACTAACTAACCTGCACTTATATAGCGCTTTTCTAGTCACAAAGACCACTCAAAGCGCTTTCACTAATACTAATCTTCTATTCTAAGGGCCTATGGGAAACAGATATCTAGGGACAATTTAGAACAGCCAATTAACCTAACATGCATGTCTTTGGATTGTGGGAGGAAACCGGAGCCCCCGGAGTAAACCCACGCAGCACAGGGAGAAGATACAAACTCCACACAGAAAGGTTCCAACCCCTGCCAACCTGGGGATTCAAACCAGGAACCTTCTAGCTGTAAGGCAACAATGCTAACCATTGTGGTTATTGTAACAGCTCTGTGTACGCAAACGCAGTCTACAGAATGCAAACATTATCCCCTCAGAGGGACTCTGAACAGCCCTTAAGTCACGCAAATGACCAGCTTTTGTTACCGCCCCCTACCTGGCTCCCCTGGAAGGTGACAATCCTTGGAAACATTGAACCTCATTTTCTCAGAGAAGTAGTTTGAGAGGTGCTAACATTCAAATGACCACATCTTCTTCAAATCTTTTCAGATTTCCATGTGTTGGACATCATTGGAAAGTTTAGATTCCACACTTTTAGAATCTGTAAATAACTCAAAATACTCTTCAGGAAACTTGTTCCTGGTTTTTCTATGGCTGGTCACAAATTTGTTTGCCACAATTACACAAATATTCCAACATCTGAGAGTGAGGGGTTTAGTTTAAGAGCATTTTTTTCCCACTTACTGCCCCGGAGTCTGCAGCAGCTCTCTTTGACGGTCTCTGGCTGTTGTGAAGTCGATGCTCGGCGTTGTCTTCTGCTCTTTTACTTTCGGTTGAAAGGCACAACGGGTGACGGCTTGCGCCCCTGCCTGGACGGTGATGCCACTACATTTCATAGAATAAACTCCCATTGAAAAGCACTGAACAGTTATCAGTTAATTGACAGCTAATTTAATTTATTACACTAAATTCTTATTGACACTTGATAAGTCAATTATTAACATCCCTACCTCCGAGTGTCAACAGGTGATTTCACTGAATTTCTTCCCAGTGATTGCTGATCAGTGAAAACACCTGCTAAATTGTGCAAAGAAAAGAAAACCTACAGGGTCTTGGCCTTCCATGGCACATAGTTGGAGACCACTGCTTGGCTGTTAATGTACTGTCGCTTCATGAATCTGATAAGATTTAACAACCAGGAGGCAGCAGCTGGTTGCGAGTCCAAAAGTCTCTCAGACCTTACTAAAGCCTTGTTTATGCTACACCTCCACTCTGGTGCACTTAGATGTGTGTCTGCTTTGGACGAGGCCGGTGTGCACATGCATGTGTATATGCTTTTTTTTTTTTTCGGCTACTAGGCCAAGCAGTTGATGCATAACTGTCATTTGTAGTTTGACCCCAGGCCTATGGTAGCACAAATGCGCCAATACTCCTCTCCTGTGGAACCAGCTGCCAATATGGATTCGGGAGTCAGACTTGATCTCTGTTTTTAAGAATAGGGTTAAAACCTTCCTTTTTGATATAGCCTATAATTAGGGAGGGATCATGTGCCCCTGAACCCTCCCTTAGTTGTGCTGCTAATAGGTTTAGACAGCCGGGGGACCTCCAACGGTGCACTGGGCCTCACTCCTTTCTTCACTCTTAATGAAATATTTTTGCTGGTCATTAGCATGTTTGTTGTCTCCCATAGATTGAGTCCCCGTCTTGCTGTTTGCTCTCTACACGTCTGTTCTTTTATTCTTCTCTATGCCCTCACCCCCCAGCCAGTTGCAGCAGATGACTGCCCCTCCCTGAGCCTGGTTCTGCTGGAGGTTTCTTCCTGCTAAAAGGGAGTTCTTCCTCTCCACCGTCAACAAGTGCTTGCTCACAGGGGATCACCTGATTGCTGGGGTTTTTCTGCAGTTGTGGGGGTTTTCCCCTACAGTTGAAAGTGCTATGAAATGACTGTTGTTGTGAAATGGCGCTATATAAATAAAATTGAATTTAATTAACACGCCAATTGGTTTACCGGCTATATAAAAGTGAAGAAATGTAAGAGCTGCTTTTTCTTTTTTTTTTTTTGTAGCAACAACAATGGCGTCATTTCGAGGAAAAGCAGGAATTGCGGTTTTTCAATGCTCCTCTCCATTCAAGCTGCTGTATGTTTATTCTTGTCTTCATCTACTTTGACTTCGTATGCTGTTTCGGTAGCACCACCTCTTGAATGGGAAGTTCAAGCTTGCGCAGGCGTAGTCAATATGCCCAGGCAACGCAGTCACAAAATTTGGGCTGCATGCAGTCAGATGTGGAGGAGGCCCGCAGAACCTAGTGGACTGGAGACGATGATTTCATTTTCGTCACACAAGCCTCACAGTTGAGTAGATGCGGACGGTGGAGGTGCGGCATAAACCCAGCTTTATACCTGATAATGTCTCTTTAGTGACTTTCTGAATAAATTACCAATTTGATATGATATAGATTGGTGTTTCTTACACCGACATACTTAGGGTGGCTATCCAGTTATATTTGGCCATAGTGGAAGGCACCATAAATCCATAATGTGACATTGCCTGAAGTTGGCTGCACGGTGGCGCAGTGGTTAGCACTGCGGCAGCACAGTTTTACCCTCGGCCGGGGGATCGCGGGGATCATGAGATCGTGGGTTCGATCCCTGCCCCCGGCCAACAGTGATCTGTGTGGAGTTTGCATGTTCTCCCTGTGTTGCGTGGGTTTACTCCGGGATTTCTCCAGTTTCCTCCCACATGCTAAAAATATGCAGGTTAGGGATACGGGGCGCTTGCGCACGCAGCGACCGGCAACTGGTGGCTTGTCACCAGACTGCAAAACAAATCTACCTACGGGTACAAAATAAGTACAAAAAAAAAAAAAAATTGCCTGTCTCTTTTAAAACCTCAGCTGCTGCTATTTCTGGATTTATTTGTTTTTGTGCTATGTCGTTCCCCCATCTGGCTTCCTCTTTTCTCATCAGTCAAACTCAGTCATACTGTGAGATGCCATGTTGTTGACTACAGTTGTCATTGGCTGTTGTGGCCAATAGTCACCATAGTTGTAGTCCTTTCAGTGTTCCTACCAAGAGCAGAGCTGTTGGAGGCAATACAGTCCACTCAGGATGTCAGGGAAGTGACATTTAGTGATGGCCAGATGAGGCTTTCTTGAAGCCTTGAAGCTTTTCATCAGATTGGTTCGTATGGATGAAGCTTCACGTGAAACTTCATTTGCTCTACTAATCCATCTACTGGACAAAAAGTACACAACATACAAATTTTTCCAAGGGCATTATTGGTTTGAAGTGTATTTTTTCATTTTGATAAATGTACTGGCCTTTAAGAAATATCAATGGTCATAAGGGAAAAAAGAAATAAAACTTGGGTGACTACAGTGAGTGTGCTTGTGCTACTTATCCATTTTTATTAAGAAATAATAACTTTTCAACAGGCTTTGGACTAAGGTGATTTTTTTGTTATTTCACTGGCTTTTGAGAATACTCTCGCACAGAGGATGCCAATGAGTAATTTTTAACAGCAAGTATATATGTGTGTGTGTGTGTGTGTGTGTGTGTGTGTGTGTATATATAATAGTTGGAAAAATTCCTTCAACCAGTAGTCACAAAAATCAGGCAGGATTAAAAAGTTTCAGCAAATTTAATTTGCACTGGCCAGTGGAGAACAATACACAACAGCCTCAGTGTCTATCTGCGCATCATTCTGATTCAAACACACAATTTTCACTCCTTTAAGCATCCTGTTATCTCAAGACTGTCCATGAGAGAATATCTAGTTCAGACTGGTTCTTTCAAGCTGTCTCCGTCTCAGACATACTCGTAACAATACAGTACATGTATACAGAGATACTAAATGTCCAGCTGACACGACCTTGTACATTTCACACAGACTCTGAGGCAACAGAAGTTACAAAATATAAAATTTTCCTATCATATATATAGCGGGGAAAATAAGAATTGAACACGTCAACATTTTCCTCATTAAACATACAGTATTTCTGATGGAGCCACTGACCTGAGATTTTCACCAGATATCAGTAACAACCCAAGTAATCCATACATACAAAGAAATCGTGGCAACTGTATTCACAAAACAAGTTATTTTTAATAAAGTGGAATGATGCAGGGAATAAGTATTGGACACATGATGAAAAAGAGGTGCTTAAAAGCATAGAAAGCCAAGAAACCAGCTGAAATCCATCAGAATTTAGGAAGCCATCATATCCCCCCCATCAGTGCAGATTAATTTCAGCTGGTTCAAGTCCTGACTGATGGGCTTTAAAAAGGTCTTTGAATATCATATCACACCACAAAGAACTCACAATAGGTAGAAGCAAAGAGCTCTCTACACCTTCACAACCTTATTGTTGTAAAACATAATGGTGGCATTGGTTACAGGCACATTTCTAAACTGCTGAATGTTCCAGTGAGCACTGTTGGAGCCATCATTCGGAAGTGGAAAGAACATCATTTTACCATAAACTGGTCACAATCAGGAGCTCCTCACAAGATTTCTGACAGAGGAGTCAAAAGAATTATCAGAAGAGTTATCCAAGAGCCAAAGACCACTCATGGATGATTTATGATTATCTTTTTAACGAATTATGTATCTTATTATTTGCTAGTGATAGTTTTATTCATCTTATTATCCTGTCCTAACTCCAGTGTTTCCTCATAGGGGGCCATCCCCCAGGGGGTTGCCTGGTTCTGGCTGCAGGGCTGTGACCTGTGACTGCCTTCGCCCACCCAATGGTCTTGGGTGGTTGCAGAGGTGGTGTCCCTGTAGCTGCAGACTTGGCACTTCCCTCGTGTTGATGGCTCCCTAGGATGGGGCTTCTCCACCTGGATCCTTGGTGCTCGGCCGTGTCTCACATTGATATGTGTGTGTGTGCGTGGTTGAGTGGGTGGTGGGGTGGGAGGGGGGGTGTAATCGTGCCATATTTTTTTAATTTGTAAAGCACTTTGTGCTACAACTTTTTGTATGAAAAATGCTATATAAATAAAGTTTTAATTGATTGAACATTTGCAAACTTTTGAAGAAAAGCATCACAAATTTAAGCTAAAAAAAGTCACAAATTTATGAAGAGGGGGAGACACCAGTGTCCAAATGTTTGTTTGACTAATTGATAAAAGTGTCAGATTAATGGATATCAAAGATAATCAGTTGTGGCCCAACTTATCACGTATGGAGTGTTTCTCACTTATCACTTCTGCCACAATATTCAGAATTTTAACGCTGAAGATTTACAACAACATGAAGTTTCAAAATGTCCTTTTTGAGCTATTGAAAAAGAAATACTCTGAAGAATACGCAGTGTTGTGATGCATAATCATTTGTTCTCTTGTATACAGTCGTTCCACCCTCATGTTCAGTAATAGCACATTATTACACAGTGAATATGTGTGTGCCGCAGTGCTTATAACTGTCTTCTCCCCCCACAGAGGAATATGTGACGTGTCACACCTGCCGCTCCCCTGAGACCATCCTGCAGAAGGACACTCGTCTCTATTTCCTGCAGTGTGAGACGTGCCACTCCCGCTGCTCTGTCGCCAGCATCAAGACCGGTTTCCAGGCTGTGACAGGCAAGAGGGCGCAGCTTCGCGCCAAAGCCAACTAGAGGCCATTAAAACTGGTCTCCACCTCTCTTCAGCCATCTCTTTGTACCAGGAAGGGCAGGAGTTGGGGTTGGATGTCCCCATTGATTTTCTAAAAGGACTCTCTGAACTGTGGGAGTGTTTGGCTGTTGTTTAGTTGTGTCATGGCCTGACCGGACAGGGAGTGAGAGAGTAACGTTGACAGATGAGGTTTGGGCACTGTAAGCAACTTATATTGAAGGCATTTCATTTGTTTGGCTGATGAACCCTCCAGCTACTAGGATTTTTCTTATTTTGCTGTGATTCTTGATTTCCTCCAAGGAAACCCTGATTTAACAGTGTGCTTCCTTTTTTCCCTATCATTTCCCCACTTTTTTCTTTCATTTCCCACAAGAAATCACTGTTTCTTCAAATAAATGCATTCAGCATTGAGCCAGTCAGATTATAGACAAGCTAAGTTGATTTACAGTAATGGAGCTTAGTTGCTCTAATAGTTGTAAGCATCACTTTAATATCCATCTCTTTTGCTTATTTTTTTCCTGGTTTTACCTTTAATCATGTGTCATAGAAAGGAGTCTGAAAACTTGCTTGTAGCAGAAAATGACACAGTGACTACTTCAGTGACAAACAGGAGAAAACTCTTAATAGGACTTTAAACTATGACGTTTTCTTGAGACAAATTAAAATTTCTAGTGGGCTTGAGTGTTTTTATGGTATTAATGAGAAATTGTTTACCTAACTTCATTCATGTGAAACTAGACCATCAAATTTTTATCAGTGTGGAGATTGAATTGGAACACATCAGGAATGAATAAAGTGATTTTGTGTCTGAGGAGACTTACCTGTTTTGAGCTCCCGCCACTTTCTTGAAAAGAACTTCGGAGCAGACTCTGATTGGTCTCCTCCTCCCACTTGTGATTGTTTTCCAGTTTACTTTAAGAAATAAAGACCATAAAACTATCCAGGATGTCAGTCCGCTGATGGACATGATATTAATTCTGTTCCTTGTTTGAGGAGAATGCAGATAAGGTGTGACGGGAATCATTTTAAAACCTGGTTTTTACAAAAATAAAATAATCTCTCTCTCTCCACTATGTTGTTTGCATCCATGATTCATTCTTATAAGACCTTTAGCAAGACACAAAGTTAGTTTAAGCTTTCAGCAATAAAGTATATTCAGCTGTTTTGCTGTTAAAATCTGAAACTGCTGAAGTGTGGTCTCTGTCATCCACTTGAGTTAGAACCATTTTTAAAACTATTTATAGTTTTATCTTTATAGTGCATGGTGTGGATAGCACCTTAAACAAGAAATTTTGCAGTTCCTCTAATCACAAAATTAAAACTCAAATGGAACTGATGAGCATTAACTTCTTAATCCTTAGGAAAATTGTTGGAATCTCAGTTAATGTTTTTAGCCGTTTTGTGAGGTAGGGAGAGAATCACAGAAAAGATTTGCAAGATGGTACTTGTTAAATTGTGGGATTTAATAGCATTTAGGTCAAGTAGAGGGAAAAAATTGGTGCACAAAAATACACTACTCAAAAAAAATGATTTGGCTTTCGGGTGAAATTTATGGAAAATCTAAAGTTCATGCTACAGTGCTATATCATGAAGGTAGGGCATGTAAGTAGAAGCATGCAATGGTGATTTCCTCATCTCACAATTGTTGAAACAAAAGCCAACAACAGTGGTGGGTGTACCACAACAAAAATGTCAATGTCTCAATAACTTGTCATGTGCCTTTGAGCATCAATTACAGCTTGACAATGACGTCTCATGCCGTTCACAAGTCCACTTATTGTCTACTGAGGCATGGCATTCCACTCTTCTTGAAGGGCGGCCCTCAGGTCATTGAGGTTGTGGGGTGCAGGGTTACGAGCCTCTACACGGCGACTCAGCTGATCCCGTAGGTTTTCTATGGGATTCAGGTCTGGAGAAAGTGCAGGCCGCTCCATTTGAGGTACCCCAGCCTCCCAGCAGCCGTTCCATAATGATGTGACCTCGATGAGCTGGAGCATTGTCATCCATGAAGATGAAATTAGGCTTGTGTTGTTCATGCAGGGGCACAATGACTGGATTAATGCTGTTATTCGGGTAGTATCAGCTTGTCACTGTACCATTCACAAGGTATAGGACAGTTCTGTATTGACTAGACACACCTGCCCAGACTGTAACATGGTGACAACAGTGGCTGATGCATAGCATTCTCCTTGATGTCTCCCAACATTGTTGGCGGCGATTATTTCTGCTCAGTGTGAATCAACTTTCATCAGAGAACAGCACTGAGGCCCACTGGTCCCTTGTCCAGTGTAAGTGCTCCCTGGCCCATGCAAGATGACGACGCCTATGCCTGGTGGTGTGGTCAGGTACCCTTGCAGGTTGTCTAGCACGCAGACCATGCTGATGTAAACAGTTTTGAATGGTCTGACGTGACACTTGGGTGCCTCTCACCTCCCTTAAATGTGCCTGGAGTTGAGTGACATTCATCCGGTTCCACAGGACACTGTTCACAATGAACCAGTCATCAGCGTGGGATGTGGCCAAAGGACGTCCACTTCTATGGCTTTCTGTGACTCTTCCAGTCTCTGTGTATCTCTGTTGCAACCTGCTGATGACACTCTGTGATACTCTTAAGCTCAGTGGCCACTTCCCTCTGAGAACATCCTGTTTGAAGCCTCACAATGGCGAGGTACTGTTGATCAGTTGTTGGGCGTCGTCTTGGTCTCATGATGTCAAAATGTGAACAGCATGATGAAGAGGACTGTTTAAATACCAATTCTAATTGAACCAGAAAATTTATTGGTCGATTCATGGATCAAACACCTGTTGTGAATTTTGCCTTTAAGCACCTTGTTAGAGAACAGCAAGTTATGCAAAAAGTACTAAAACGTTGGACATGTGCATTCAAAAGGTTAGAGAAGGTCAAATTAAGTTCACCTGTAAAGGTTATAGTGCATTTTAGGTGCATCCTGAAATTTCACCCAGAAGCTGAATATCCCTGACTTTCTGTGAGTAGTGTATATACTATATAACTGGTACTCAGTTGTACCTCCAGAGGCTGAATTTAAGAAAGTAACTTCACTAATGAATATGATTTTCCTCACTCAGATTCCAGTTTTGGTTTTTTGTATAGCAGTTGACAGATCAGCTTGATGAGATGGAGTCTTGTCATAGACCATTTTCTTCAATTTCCACCATAAAGTTTCAATTGAGAAACTGACTGTTTGCTGGCCAAGTCACTGAGTTGATATATTTGTCCTAAAGAGACTGGCTTCTAAAGCTGAATCTCAATCTCCTCCCTAAACCCTCAAGCCCTGAGCCCTGGTAGACTTGGACTGCCGCCATCAGTAGTGCTCAAGTGTGCGAGTCTGTGAGCTGAAGTGGCTCAAAATGATAGAAATGGGACACACTTTGTTACCTTGGTAACACTAAGTTTATTTAATTTACATTAGTAATCCTTTTAACAAAAATAGTTAATAAAACTAAAATCAGAAACATGGTTTATTGACAATGGATAAAAGAAAATGATCCTGAAAGTTAAAGGCTGCCTGTGTTTCAGGGTCTTGAGAGGCTTATTGAAATAAAAGGGGATCAAATTATATCTTATTTCATTTTCAGTGTTACCATTTTAATAGAAATCTCTTTTAACCCATTTAGTTTAACCAAACTTTTAATTTGTGTGACATGAAAATGTGACCAACTATTGTGGGTCTCAAACTTTATTTCAGACTTTCTACAGGAATGAACTGAATTAAAATGTGCTGCAGCCTCTTAAGATGATTTCATTGATTACAACTGGAAGTCATCTTTTATCAAACTGCATAATTAACCAAAATGTAATTAAATTGCTTAAATGGTGTGTAATGCAGAATAAACTTGAAGTCTTTGTCATATATTTTTATTTTGGCAAAGATCTTATTCTTATCAATTCAACTTTTTTTATATAGCACCATTTCACAACAACAGTCATCTCATAACACTTTCAACTGTAGGGGGAACCCCCACAATTGCAGAAAACCCCCAGCAATCAGGCGATCCCCTGTGAGCAAGCACTCGGTGACAGTGGAGAGGAAAAACTCCCTTTTAACAGGAAGAAACCTCCAGCAGAACCAGGCTCAGGGAGGGGCAGTCATCTGCTGCGACTGGCTGGGGGGGTGAGGGGATAGAGAAGATGAAAAGAACAGACACATAGAGAGCAAACAGCACGACGGGTACTCAATCTATGGGAGAGAACAAACAGATGTTAATGACCAGCAAAAAAAAATAAAAAAATATTTCATTGAGAGTGAAGAAAGGAGTGAAGCCCAGTGCAGCATTGGAAGTCCCCCGGCTGACTAAACCTATTAGCAGCATAACTAAGGGAGGGTTCAGAGACACCTGATCCCTCCCTAATTATAGGCTATATCAAAAAGGAAGGTTTTAACCCTATTCTTAAAAGCGGAGATCGAGTCTGACTCCCGAATCCAGAAGGGCAGCTGGTTCCACAAGAGAGGAGCTTGATAACTGAAGGCTCTCAAGCTCCTCTCTTGTGGAATCAAGGCAGTAATTTTTTTTTTTTTTTTATTTTTTTTGGGGGGGGGGGGGGGTGGAACAGGGGTGGTCATTGATAAAGAGGTGACCAATCAGGAGCTTACTTGGGGAGAAACCCAGACAGAGCACTCTGAACTGTGGGCAATTCCCTTACCTTAAGTCAGCATAGCATGCTAACTTAGAGAAAGGGTGATTTAAGGGCTCAATGTCAGCAAGTGATTTCAGACTGAGACAACCCTAAACCCTCAAGTCACTTAACGTGAATGCGCCCAAAGTCAACGAGTCTGCAAAAGAGGAGAATGAGATTCAGCCATAATGTGAGGAAAGTAAGCTAAATATCTAAAATATATCAGTGAAAGAAGTGTGACTGTCTTGGTATAAATGGCACCCCATACATGCCCAGGTAAATGGAAGGGTTGTGTCAGGAAGGGCATCCAGCACAAAACCTTTGCCAAAGCAAATATGCGGATCATGACTGAGGTTAAATAACTAAGGACAACTAAATGGCTAATTGGCATCAAAACTGGGGATTCTAAATTGTCCTTAGGTATGACTGTGAGAGTGAATCAGAATCAATCATATTTATTGCCATTGTTCATGTAGTACACAAACTAGGAATTTGTCTCGGTGCAATGCTGCAACATTAAACATGATAAAATAAATAAAAAAACTATACATGCAATAAAGTGTAGAATAAGAATGAGTAATACTAGTCAAAGCATTTTTTAAATATATTAGCGAGCAGCAGATATTGTGGAGTACCACATAGTGCAGTCGGTAATGCAAAAAGAAAACAGTGATGATTGACATGAGTCTGGTTGAGCTGCTGTACATAGTGCACGAGAGTCAATAAGTCACTTAGTGTTCAGCAGTCTGATGGCAGAGGGGAAGAAGCTGTTCATGTGACGGGAGGTTTTAGTCTGAATGGACCGAAGTCTTCTACCTGAGGGGAGGGGGGCAAACAGTACGTGACCAGGGTGTGAAGGATCGGCTATGATCCGGCCTGCACGCCTCCGGGTCCTGGAGATGTTCAGGTCCTGGAGAGATGGGAGCTTGCAGCCGATCACCTTCTCAGCAGCGCGCACGACGCGCTGCAGCCTTAGTCTGTCCCTGGCAGTGGCTCCTGCGTACCACACGGTTATGGAGGTGGTGAGGATGGACTCGATGATGGCCGTGTAGAACTGCACTAAAATCTTGGTGAGTAGCTTGAGCTTCCTCAGCTGCCGCAGGAAGAACATCCTCTGCTGGGCCTTTTTGATGAGGGAGCTGATGGTCGGCTCCCACTTGAGGTCCCTGGTGATGGTGGTGCCCAGGAAGCGGAAGGAATCTGCAGTGGTGATGGGAGAGCCTGTGAGGGTGAGGGGGGGCAGAGGGGTTGTGACTTTCCTGAAGTCCACAATCATCTCCACTGTCTTCAGAGCGTTCAGCTGCAGGTTGTTGTGGCTGCACCAGGACGCCAGCTGGGCCACCTCTCTCCTGCAGACGGACTCGTTGCCATTGGAGATGAGCCCGATGAGGGTGGTGTCGTCCGCAAACTTGATCAGCTTGACAGACTGGTGGCTGGAGGTGCAGGAGTTGATATAAAGGGAGAAGAGTAGGGGGGAAAGTACACAGCCCTGGGGTGATCCGGTGCTGATGCTAACAGAGTCTGAGACAGTCTTTCCCAGCCGCACATGCTGCCTCCGGTCTGTCAGGAAGTCGGTGATCCACCTGCAGAGGGAGTCAGGCACGTTGAGCAGGGACAGCTTGTCCCGGAGCAGAGCGGGGCGGATGGTGTTGAATGCCGAGCTGAAGTCCACAAACAGGATCCTGGCGTAGGTTCCCGGGGAGTCCAGGTGCTGCAGGATGGAGGGCCAGGTTGACTGCGTCGTCCACAGACCTGTTGGCTCGGTAGGCAAACTGCAGCGGGTCCAGGAGGGGAGTGGTGATGGACTTGAGGTGGGGCAGGACCAGGCGCTCAAAGGACTTCATGACTACAGAGGTGAGCGCGACAGGTCTGTAGTCGTTAAGTCCAGTGATCCGTGGCTTCTTGGGGACAGGGATGATGGTGGAGGATTTGAGGCAGGTCAGCACGTGGCATAGCTTAAGGGAGGTGTTAAAAATGTCTGTGAAGACAGGAGTCAGCTCTGTCGCACAGTGTCTCAGGGTGGAGGGAGGCACGCCGTCCGGACCGGGGGCCTTGCGCGGGTTCAGTCTGGAGAACTGTCTGTGCACGTCCTGCTCACTGATGACAAGGGCAGGGGGGGAGGAGGGGGGGCCGCCTTTGAAGAAGTAGGGACCCTGGAGGCAGTGGAGCTGGGGGGAGGGGGGGAGTTGGACACAGCTGACGAGGTGTCAAAACGGGCATAGTGTTGGGACAGTCTTTGACAAAGGGCTTTGTCATCATGACCTTTAGAAGCCTGAGGCCGATAGTTGGTGATTTGCCTCAGTCCTCTCCACACAGAAGCCGAGTCGTTAGTCGTTAATGGTTGTCTGTCTCTCTGTGTTGGCCCTGCAATGGACTAGCGATCTGTCCAGGGTGTACCCTGCCTCTCGCCCAAAGATGCTGGGATAGGCTCCAGCCCCCCTGCGACCCGAAAAGGATTAAGCGGAAGAAGATGAATGAATGAACTAAATGGCTAGCATGCTAACTAGCCACCAATGCCATGGTACGGGGTGACCACAAACCTGACTCAACAGGTGACCGGTGCTTGACAATATTTAATTTGTTTACGTGTGTGAAATGACAATAGACGTATTCCTTTCTGTCATGCTGACTGAGGTGCTGAACAACAGTTACTGGCTACATACAGAAGGGCCTATTTTTTCTCAGCAGAGCAAAATAACTGGTTAAACTAAACAAATCATATTTTTTCCAGTATTGCGGTCGTTAAATAAACTGCGCTTGCGGAATTGTTGTATAAAAGCAATATTACACTCGAGGTTGTACGGTACCAATGAATGCAGTAACTGCGGTGACGTCTTCGACCCTCCACTATGCGTTGGGACTATGACGAATCACCTGTGGTTACTATAGTCACTGATAACATATTTCATGTAATATTGGTTATACATGCACTGCAGAATCCCTTTTATATATGTAGATAAGAACAATCCATGGAACTTTAACTTTAAGATGACATTAAATGATAGCAGGGGATGATTTCATGCGTTTTAAAATCGACTTTGCCTTGGCTGATGATGTAAAGGTGATATTCTCTGTAATGTGGACATTTTTTTTCCCCTTTGGCTCTACTGATACAAGGTGGGGGAAAGGTTTATTCACATCAACCTAGCCTCAGCCCAGAATTTCAGTTTACCTTGTTACCTAGCAAAGATAACTTAACATGGGGATGGCAGCATAGAACAGGAATATGGTTTTCCTTTCGTCACCTCCTCTGACAGAGGAGTCTTTTTCACTGATCAGATTGCCACAGTAGCTCCTCCTTACTCCATTTCAGCAACTACTGTGGTTGAGTCACAAAAGGGATCCTATTGCTGTTTTGTCTCCATAAATGCTGATACAGCTGCACCTTTGTAACAATGAAATGGGTGTTTTTAATGGTGGGGTTTTTTTGTCTTCTGATATTTAGTTTAGAAATCAGTTTTTAATTTTGAGTAATCATTCTCAATCATGAAAAAAGTTAACATAAAACTCCCAATACAATGAAAGAATTGAAAATGTTTTAATGATCTGCAAATAATACTCTCATCTTGATAAATAAAACATAGAAATGCAAACATGCTCATCCATTAGTCCTTGTGTCATTTTGTTTTCTGATGTAAAAAATGTACATTATGACAGTGGAAAAACTAAAGGAATTAACTTTTAACTTCAAAATGCAGAAATCGTTTATAAACCACATTCTCCTGGGTGCAGTTAATAAGTTGTGACAATATTTTATCCTATTTTTTAATATTATACATTTTGAAGCAAAACTTATGAGAAGAACAAAGACAGCGAGATGTAAAGTGTTAGGTTAAACAGGTCTCCTTGTAGCCGTGCGGTGTGATTGGCGAGTTCCCACAATCGCATGCTTCACACAACCTCAACCGAGCCGCTCCATGACGGCAGGATACAAAAGAAAAGAGACATTTGGGATTTTTACACCAAATAACAAGAACCACTGGTGGGTAACACCTTTGAAGAAGGGAGAAGTTTCTGAAACCGGTTTGGGCTGAAATAAAAGGTTTGCACACCCAAGCAAACACAGCTTGTAGCTTCTCTACCCAGGGCTCATGCACAGCTGGACTTTCATCACCACAAAACAAAGAGGGCTAAAGCTTGAAAGGGCCCATATTGTGCACAACAGGTGTTTTTTTTACCTTATAAAATAACATCCGTGGGTCATGTGTATGCTATGAAAGCAGTAAAATGTGCACTTAAAGAAATCCACACTGCCTTTATTTAGATGCAAGATACCAATTAGTCGACTGCATCTCAGCCCTTTTTTTCCTGGTGTCACAAAGCAAATAGTACTGGCTTCAGTCACCCTGCTAACAGAGGCGATGGAGCAAGTGTAGTTGAATAAGAGCCCACAGATGTTCACCCAGTTGTTAACCCAGCCACTGAGGGGGGCACAAGCCAGTGCACTCCTAGTGGTGGTCCCAAGCCCCGGTAAATGGGAAGTGTTGTCAGGAAGGGCATCTGGCGTAAAATCTTTGCCAGATCAAACCTGCAAATCATGGCGAGTGAGGCGGACGACCCGCTGTGGCAACCTGTAAAGGACCAGCCAAAAGGAAAAGAAGAGAAGATGTTCACCCACAGCCGAGCAGATTGTCAGCATCAGAGCTAATGTCAGTGGCTGGACCACAACCATCTGTTTTACTGGGAGGCTAGTTCTTACAGATGCTGCTGTCTCCACTTTACTGAGCCATGCTTCAGACCCAATGATGGCTGTATTACTGTGTTGGTATAAGTGGTACTGTGTCAACTACTCTTATACTGCTGCTTGTGCAACTGCTAGCTGTGGTGAGATGGGCCACTTAAGTATAATTTAGCAACTAGAATTTGTTTGTTACTTCTAAGTTTGGGGCCTCACAAACACTTTAATCAGATGAGGAGTTCATGAATATTACTGAGCATGTGAGAAATGACTTGTCTGACAGAGCCTCACAGAAATGCCTTTTTAGGGGCTGTAAAACACCAAAGACTTGAAGGTTATATATATATGTATATATATATGGCCTTGAGGACATCAAAGCTCAAAATCAACCTCTGGAATATGCACAATATTGACCCTTTAATTTTCTCCAAAAAAAGAGGGGGAAAAAAAAATCATTCAGCAAGTTTAACACCACAAATACTTGTAAACATGGGAGTTGGAAAAAAAAAATCTCTAAGGAGTTATCGCCTATGAAAATTCCCCCGTCACATAGTGATGCCAACAACGTTAACATCTTCGTTATCGCATCGAAGAGCTCAGAATATGACACTGCCATATAAACTGAGGTCACTTACAGGACCCGAGCCAGTACTGTATTAAAATTTTGGGTAAAAATATTTTGTGTGCAGTGTCAGAGCTTTGATATACAATGCTCCGATTGACTTGTCTGTGTCAAGCACCAGAAGCTTTGTATAAGTGTGAAGGGGACAGGAAAAGACTACAGCATTGTTGCTTTTTCATAGTGTTATACATAAAGTAGACAGTCAACTCTTTTCAGACACACAGAAACAACCAGACAACATCCTATCAGTCCTTTCATTTCCTTCACTCCCTCTCTGATGCAGGTATGATGCGGTAGATGCTGTGTTTACATAGCTGCCATCGCCCAGCGTTGCAGGTCCTCCATGTCGTCTTCATCTTCCTCTTTCTTGGCTTTGGGAGAAAAAAAAAATGAAGAGAAGCTGTTGAACACTTGAAACTGATGTAATCTCCAAACCACATTGTGAACTAGAAGTCTAACCACACAACCTTGACTCTACCAACTAAACCTCAAGTATACAATATTTATTTCATGCCATCTATCTAATCTCAGAGGTTGGCTGGGCTAGACATTTATGTTGTCTGTCATTTTGACAGGGTTGTAAAAAAATTCTCACAATCACCTGTCACTTTAACTGATTTTAATTAAATCACCCTCAGTGCAATCTTTCAAAATGACAGACAGCTTTCAGATTTTTGTCTCTGCTGAAAAAAATATCTGTCAATGAAAGACAATTTTCAGTTAACAGAACCTCTGAGATTTTATCAATCTCTTTGAGGGGGAGGGGGGTGCTATTGCTAATGAGGTTATCCAGAGCAAAGCAGCCTGGACAACTTGCAATTTAAACCTGCTGTTTGCAAAAGGCAGCTTACTGGGAGTAACAGGGAAGTAGAGCTGGAGCAGTTTGACTCTGACAGAATACAAAAAAATGAGAGGATATACAGAGGAAAAGTATTAATAAAGATAAATGAAAATTATTCTAAACTATGCATCATGCACTCTGGTATAGCTAAAGGACAGAAATACAGCTGGAGATGAACACATCAATTTTAAACCACACACACTGAAGAGAAGATTTATACTGCTGTCATCTGTGTACCAAGCAGTAATCTCTGTGGCATATAACCAAGTGCAAAACTGAATGCAAGGTTTGGGAAATTCTAAAACGCTCCTTTAGATGTTTTGTTTTTTTTTTAACAAGGGTTTCATTGGCAGAAATTATTTCTGCTAAATCAGCTATTGAACCAGAGCTCTCAAATGTGTTTGGGGCGTCAGTGAACAACAGAATGACTACTTTTTAGTCATGAGTATATTAGAAGTCAGTTACTGAAGTCAGTAATTACCAGCCGTGAGCTACTCTGTTTCCATCAAACTTCTCACCATTTTTAGTGTACGTACATTTCCAATAATCTGAAATTTAAAAGGAACTCTGATTATATTGGCATGTTAGCTCTATATGCTTTATTTTGATGTTAGTAACATAAAAATAAAGCAAATAGAGCTAACATGCCAATATAATCAGAGTTCCTTTTAAAAAAAAAAGAGAGAGAGAGACAGAGAGAGAGAGAGAGAGAAGTACACTCACCTCCAAAAGTTTTCAAATACTAAGGCCAATTTTTTTTTTTTTTTTTGCTGTAGACTGAAAGTATTTGGGTTTGACATCAAAAGATGAATGTGAAAAAAGAGATCATCATTTTCCCTTTTATTTCCAGGTATATACATCTGGATCGGATACACAACTTAGAAGATAGCATTATTTCTAACACTAAATATTTCGGTAAGCAGAAGTATTGGAACAGATATCTATAGGATTATATATACTAGAGATATGGAAATTTCTCGATTCTTAGGGTGCTTTCACACCTACAGGCTTTAATTTGTTTCAAACTTCAGTTTGTTTTCTCCGTTAGCGCGGTTCGTTTTGTCTGGTGAGAACACGGTAATCACACTCAGGTGCACACCAAAGGAACCGTACCGAGACCTCCCGAGAGAGGTGGTCTCGATTCGAATAAACTGGCGAACTCTGGTGCGGCTCTGCAGGTGAGAAAGGCACTGCACTAAAACAGGACCAGCGGCAAACGGTAAATTTTATGCCAGTGTACGTAACTGATGGATCTTCGAAAATATCTGTGGCTGAGCACGTCACGGTTCTGGAGGATTAACGAACATTAACATGTTATTTTCCTTCTGTAGCCACGCATTCATCTGCTGAAAATGGTATATGCACGTAATGTAATAAACAATAAACAGAGTGATGAAAACCCCCGTAGATTACGTTACGATTTGTATTATTTTCTCCCCAGAAATGCATAAATGCACAGTAGTCATCCTACTTCTTGTATTTACCTTTCCTGTTCTTGCGGCAGAAAAATCTGACCAATAACAACAGAGAACGTTCTGACGCAAGTCTTGCAGGATTTAATGTGATGGAATTTGGTCCACTTGAATTTCTGCCTGTGTGAAAGGGAACCGAACCAAGGAGAAAATGATGCAAAGCAACAAACCTGTCACCTGATTCAGACCAAAGTAAACGAATTTAGGTGTGAAAACACCCCAAGATGTATCGTGATGCAAGCCTTTGCATCAATGCAGAGCGTTACTGATCCTAACACGCACACACAATTACACTCAATGAGCAGACCGTTCACTTTTTTCCTGCAGCGCAATCCCATGCTTCTCCACCTCCTCCGCTTCCCCCTTCTAGCACATAACAGTAAAAAAAAAAAAAAAAAAGCTTCAGAGAGCAGTGCCCTACTGTTTTTGCGCCACAAACCAGAAATAAGTTAAAAAAAATGTGTGTGCGTGCATGTTTGCGTGCATGCTCACACTTTTTTTTTGGTGAGGTCATGTGTTTGTGCGTCACATTTCCTGTCCAGCAACACACAAAGCAAGATACTTTCTTTTCTTGTTTTTTGGAGGGGCTGTCACGCTACAGTGATATTATATCATGAAAGTAGGGCATTTAAGTAGAAGCATGCAATGGTGATTTCCTCATCTCAAACAATTTATTGAAACAAAAGCCAACAACAGTGATGGGTGTACCACAACAAAAAATGTCAATGTAACTTAACTTGTCATGTGCCCTTGAGCATCAATTAC
The DNA here is from genome assembly GCA_020510985.1 of Pholidichthys leucotaenia. Taxonomy (NCBI): domain Eukaryota; kingdom Metazoa; phylum Chordata; class Actinopteri; order Cichliformes; family Pholidichthyidae; genus Pholidichthys; species Pholidichthys leucotaenia. The sequence goes on along the minus strand of CM035843.1, from coordinate 355,327,966 downwards.
AGCTTGACAACGACGTCTCTGCTGTTCACAAGTCCACTTATTGTCTGCAGAGGCATGGCATTCCACTCTTCTTGAAGGGCGGCCCTCAGGTCATTGAGGTTGTGGGGTGGAGGGTTACGAGCCTCTACATGGCGACTCAGCTGATCCCATATGTTTTCTGTGGGATTCGGGTCTGGAGAAAGCGCAGGCCACTCCATCTGAGGTACCCCAGCTTCCAGCAGCCGTTCCCTAATGATGCGACCTCAATGAGCTGGAGCATTGTTGTCCATGAATATGAAATTAGGCCTGTGTTGTTCATGCAGGAGCACAATGACTGGAGTAATGATGTTATTCAGGTAGTATCATCTTGTCACTGTACCATTCACAAGGTGTAGGGCAGTTCTGTATTGACTACACACCTGACCAGACTGTAACATGGTGACAACAGTGGCTGATGTATAGCGCCCCCCTTGACATCTCCAACATTGTTGGCAGCCATTATTTCTGCTCAATATGAATCAACTTTCATCAGAGAACAGCACTGAAGCCCACTGGTCCCTTGTCCAGTGTAAGTGCTCCCTGGCCCATGACGATGATGCTTGTGCTCGATGGTGTAGTCAGGTACCCTTGCAGGTCATCTAGCACACAGACCACACTGATGTAAACAGTTTTGAATGGTCTGACGTGACACTTGGGTGCCTCTCACCTCCCGTAAATGTGCCTAGAGTTGAGTGGCGTTCATCATCCAGTGAAGGTGTGGGGAGCATGTGGGTGTGAAGGTGTGGGGAGGGGTGTGTCTGCGAGTTGAGAGGTGCTGGATTAAGGGGGGTAGTGCCTCTCGGCAATGTGGGCTCCCCTGGGCGGGGGGACTTCTTTGGGCATTGGGGTCCCCGGGGTGTGCGGCAGTGGCGCTGGGGCGGGCCCGCTGTGGGGGTGCCTGCGGGGGCTCTCCGCCCTGGGGGTTGGGGTCGCTGGCCTCCTAGTGCCTGGGGCCCATGGGCGGGCGTTGGCCCTGCTGAGGGGGGGAGGGGGGAGTCGGGCGGGTCCAGGGGGGTGGGCTCGCCACACTGGCTGACGAGCAGCCTGGCCTCCCTTGATTGTCCCTCCGGGGGTGGATGCCTGGCTTTCCTGGGGCTTGCTGACCTCGGATGTTTGTACCCTGTGGGGGTTGGTGGCGCTGCCTTGCCTGCTTGGGGTTCCTGGGGGGAGAGCTGCTGCGACCGGCCCTCCGCTTCGTAGGTTTCCTGACAAACCACTCACATGTACACACTTAGCTTGTGCGTGCTCTCATACATATGCACGCAGACGTACACGCACAAGTGTCTCTCCTTTTTTTTGTCACTTAGATTTTTATTAGTTTTTCAGCTTAAATCATACACACACACACACACACACACACACACACACAAAAAGTGTGTATAAAAGAAGAAAGAAACCTGTAACAGCAACATCAACAAACAAACAAATCAATAACATCCACTGCTGGAGTCCGACATTAGCTCTTGTTCCTCCCCATAGTCCGGCTGCACGGTGGCGCAGTGGTTTAGCACTGTGGCAGCACAGTTTTACCCTCGGCCGGGGGATCGCGGGGATCATGAGATCGTGGGTTCGATCCCAGCCCCCGACCAACAGTGAGCTGTGTGGAGTTTACATGTTCTCCCCGTGTTGCGCGGGTTTACTCCGGGATTTCTCCGGTTTCCTCCCGCACACCAAAAACATGTAGGTTTAGGGCGCTCGCGCACGCAGCGACCAGCAGCCGGTGGCTTGTCACCAGACTGCAAACCAAGTCTACCTACGGGTACAAATAAGTAACAAAAAAAAAAAAAATAGTCCACATTATTTCTTTGAAGTCCACTTATTTATCACCATTTCGGAATTTGTAAATTGTCCATTTTTCCCACTTCTCGTCAAATTCTACTTCTTGTAGTCGTAGTTTGTGTGTTAGTTTTTCCATTATGTAAATGTCTTCTATAATAGCATTGCTCCTTTGTAGGTGGTTCTTTCTTCAACTAATTTCTTGTTATGGCTTTTTTACTCGCGACTAACAATACTTTGACAAGATATCCATCACTCCCCAAGATGTTTGCCTCTGTTAGATCACACAGATAAAGTATCTTACAGGTCATAGGGATCTTGTATCCTATTATCCTCTGTAACATTTCACTTATCATTTCCCAAAACACAGTTATTCTTTTACACTTCCAAAAAACGTGTGTGATCCACATCGTATTCTCCACATTCTCTCCAACATTTCTGAGGTTGGTTGAGTTGTTTATTTTTCATCTTTGGTGTGATAAAGTAACACACTATGTTTTTCCAGGCAAATTCCCTCCAAATCCGCGAACTGGTGGATGAGTGGTGAGTCTTGCATATACGTATTTTGCCATTCATCTTCTGTGATTTCTATGCCAATTTCTTTCTCCCACTTCTTTTTTATATACTCAGTTGTATGTTTCTTATTTAGGTTTAATGCCTTATACATTGATGATATAAATTTCTTTTTATTTTCTTTATATGCTTTAATTATGACTTTTATCACATCATTCACTTCTCTGGAGGGATCCACCCAGATTACTTTTGTGTAGTAGTCTCTTAGTTGGAGATATCTGAAAAAATCAGAGATCCCCAATTCATATTTTTCTTTTAAATTCTGATAACTCTCCAACTTTCCTTTCTTTTCTAGAACACACCAAGCTGTGGCTCCTTTTTCTGTCCATCTTTTAAATCTCTGGTCATATTGATTTGGTTTAAAATTTTTATCATATCCTACCCAATTCAGAATTTTTATATCTTCCTTAATCTTGTATCTTTATAAAATTTTAAACCATGTGTCTAATGTATGCGCACTGATTGAATCCATTTCATGTTTGAATTTCTTATATAAGTCTTTATCTCCAATCACAGTTTGAATTGGAATATTTGATATTACTTTTTCTATATCTTTCCATTTTGCTACAAAATTTGGATTACACCAATAGTACAAGGGTCTTAATAGAGCAGCATAAAAATATTCCTTTAATTTTGGTAATGCCATTCCACCTAGGTTTTTGGAAAGCTGGAGAGTTTGATATCTAACTCTGGGTCGTTTACCTCCCCAAATGAACCTGGATATTGTTTTGTCCCACTTTATAAATTGGTCTGGAGGGATCTCTACTGGTAACGATTGGAACAGATAGAGAAATCTGGGTAGTATATTCATTTTAACTATTTCGATTTTTGAATTAAAGTCCAGTGGTAGGGTTGCCCATCTTTCTATATCTTTCTGTATATCTTGATATACCTTTTCATAATTTATACTGAATAGTTCAGAGAGGTCTTTTGTTAATGTTACTCCCAAGTATTTAATTTGCCTCATACTCCAGTTAAGTTTATAAGATTTCTGAATTGTTATTGAGGGTGTATAATTAATTGTAAGTATCTGAGTTTCAGAAATATTTATTTTATATCCTGATAAATGGCTATATGTTTCAAGGAGCTTCATCGCTATGGGAAGTGTTGTGTTTGGTTGTTCGAGGGAAACCATTACATCATCAGCAAAAAGTCCAATTTTATGTTCTATTCCTTTGATTGTGACACCTTTAAGTTTCTCATTTTGTCGAGCCGCTTGGGCCAGTGGTTCAATGTAAATGGAAAAGGGAGCCGGTGATAGGCAGCATCCTTGTCTTGTGGACCTTTGCAGATGTATTTTACTAGTTAAGCTTCCATTTAGTTTTATTCTGGCTGTAGGCTCTTTGTAAAGTGTTTTAATCACCTGTATTGCTCTTTCATTAAATCCTAACCGCTCTAGCACCAAATATAGATATCTCCAATTCACACAATCAAATGCCTTTTCGGCATCTATACTCATCAAGACTGTACTTTGTTTTTTCTTTTGTGCCTGTTCTACGATATGTATGGTTCTCCTAATATTGTCCTGGGTTTTACGTCCCTTTACATATAAATCCTGTTTGATCTTCACCTATTAAGCGCTATATAAGTGCAGGTTAGTTAGTTAGTTAGTATTAGTTCTGCCAGAAATGTGTTTAATATTTTGGCTATTATTTTTGTATACAGCTTATAATCTATGTTTAACATTGAGATTGGTCTATAGTTGTGGCACTCATTCTTATCTTTATCCACTTTGGGAATGACTGTTATTATTGCTTCTGACCATGTTGGTGGGATTTTATTTTTTGAGAGTGTCCAATTAAAGGATGTCTGGAGCAGTGGAATTTGTTCTTCTTTAAACAGTTTGTACCATTCTGCTGGATATCCATCACTCCCTGGAGATTTATTATTTTTTAATGAATTTATTGCTTCTTCTACCTCTTTTTCTGTAATTTTGGCTGTTAATTATCATTTTGTGAGGTGCCAATTGCCGGTAAATCCAAGTCATTTAAAAAGGATCTCATTTCATCCTCCTCTGCAGCAGGTGGCTGCGTATATAATTTTTTATAGTACTGGTAGAATATTCTTTCTATCTCTTCTGGATCATCAATTATCTCCTTAGTTAGTGGGTCTTTAATTTTGTGTATTGTATTTATCACCTGTTGTTTTCTTATACGTTTTGCTAATAATTTTGTAGATCTCGAGCCCGTTTCATAATAATTCTGTCTTAAGAATAAGTTTCTTTTCTCAGTTTCATTCAGTAGTGTATCATCTATTTTCTTTTTGGCATCCTTGATTTGTTGAAATACCTCCTGATCATTTGTGTCTTGATATTTCTTCTCATATTCCCTTAACTTCTCTGAGTATTTTTTATAGGTTTCCAATCTTGCTCTTTTCAATAATGCCATTTTTGATATTAGTTTTCCTCAAATAACCACCTTCAAAGCATCCCATAGTATGGTTGGATCCACTTCCCCGTTATTGTTTTCTTCAATATATTGTTTGATTTCTTTTTTTATATCCTCTACCAGTTCTTTGTTGTTCAGTATTCCCACATTGAGTCTCCAACACGTTTGTCTCTTTCGGGCATTTACAGTAACTGAATATTTAAATATACAGCATTGTGGTCTGAGATATCAGCTCCTCCTATTTTACATTCATCTACCCTATACCTATCACCTATATTTATAAAGAAGTGATCTATCCTCGAGTGGACCTAGTGGGTGGCCGAGTAATGAGTATAATCTTTTTCATATGGGTTGAGACTCCTTCACATGTCAATCATGCCCATCTCTTCTAGTTGCAGTTTTAAAAATTTTGTCAGATGTTTTTTGTTTCTCTTTAAACTTGTTGTATCCAGGCTATGATTCACAATTATGTTAAAATCACCTCCACAAATTAGAATTCCCTCTGTTTCTGTTGCAATGTTATCAAAGAGAGCTTTGAAAAAATGTTTATCACTTTCAGGAGGAGCGTAGACATTTACCAGAGTGACAGGTTCATTTTCCAGCTTCCCTTCATCAGTATATATCGTCCCTCTTTATCCCTGATTTCTTTTCCAAATTCAAACTTAGTTGTATTTGAGATTAATATTAGGACTCCTCTTTTAGGCCCCTGTTTGCATGAGCTGTAAAATGAGTTTCTAAATCCTAATCTTTTAAATTTTTCATGCTCTTTTTGGGATCAAGTGTCTCTCCTTTAACAGGTGCAGAAACAATGCTCAGCACTGGGTGTGTTTATATTTATATATCTATATATTTATTCCATCTAGCTACAATGCTCCGCACTGTGTTTTTATATATCTACATATTATTCCATCTAGCTACATTGCTCCGCACTGTGCGTGTTTATATACTTGCATATTTATTCCACCTAGCTGCAATGCTCCGTACTGTGGGTGTTTATATATTTACATATTTATTCCATCTAGCTACAATGCTCTGCACTGTGTTCATATATTCATATATTTATTCCATCCAGCTACAATGCTCTGCACTGTGTGTCTGTGTGTGTGTGTGTGTATATATATATTTTATAGTAATATGTACATATGTATATTAGCTGCTCTTGCTTGCTTGTTTTTTTTCTTGCCTTGTGATTGTTGCTCTGAGTGTTGCTATCCCTGTGCTGTTGCAATCCTGGAATTTCCCCGTTGTGGGACTAATAAAGGCTTATCTTATCTTATCTTATCTTATCTTAAACCAGACTCCTGTTGAGACATCTTCGGTGGAAGAAGCAGTTTGTCTTTTGTTTGTTTTAGTTGTTGGTTGGTTTGTTTTTTGTCTGTTCCCCTCCCTTCTCTTTCCCCCCTCCACACACTTCCTTTCCCACTTCTCCATCCTGTTGGGTCTTCCATGGGTAAAATAATTAAAATAAAGTATTAAAAGTTATTACAGGAGGAGTTTACAACAATATACAATACACAGTTAGATACTGTATAAGCTCCTCTTGGCAAAGTAAATCTGTTTTGGCACAATAAGGGTGACAGATCCCTGTTCTGTTTGCCTAGCTGCCTGACAGGACAAGGGGGGAAAAAAAAAAAGAACAATGCTGAGGCCCACTGGTCCCTTGTCCAGCGTAAGTGCTCCCTGGCCCATGCAAAATGATGATGCTTGTGCCCGATGGTGTGGTCAGGTACCCTTGCAGGTCGTCTAGCACACAGACCACACTGATGTGGGGCTGCGTGCCACAGGCCGTGGGTAAAATAATTAAAGTATTAAAAATTATTACAGGAGGAGTTTACAACAATATACAATACACAGTTAGGTACTGTATAAGCTCCTCTTGGCAAAGTAAATCTGTTTTGGCACAATAAGGGTGGAAGATTCCTGTTCTGCTTGCCTAGCTGCCTGACAGGATGGGGGCGGGGGGATAATACCCCCACCCCCCGTCCCCCAGAAGGTTTACATGTAAATCTGGCCCTTGGGAAGTGAGGAAGAAATTTTGTGGCCCTCACTACCACCAAGGTTGCCCATCCCTGATCTATTGTATGACTGTGGTCTGTTAGCTTAGCATAAAAACATTACACAGGCACAGTGGTAGGCAAACAATTTGTCCAGCCCTTGATGAAGAGCACATTTTTAATAGAAAAGATGTAAACACAGATTGTAAAACACAGAAAAAATACAATACTATTGACAAATAAAAACGCATAGCTACTTATTTCATGAACTGAACAAAAATAACACTAATAAATATAGAATTGTGGCACGTGCAAAAGTATAAGCACCCTACACACTTAATTTAATAATAATTTTTTAAAAATCACCAAAACATTTGCCAAGGGATGGCCAAATTTCTGCATACCATGCTGAAATTGCAAACCTTAGGTGTACCCAACAGCAAGAAAACAAAGCAGCATCCCAAAAGCTCAGTAATAAACATATTTTAACTTATGTAATTTATAATCTCTAAAATATAATAATAGAAAAACTGACTTGGGCCATGCATTTTAATCTAACTTTAATAACAGGCCCTTCAAAAGTCATACTGTGGATGCATCTAAAACAGAAGCTGCAGACAGGCTTGCTAAGTGATGGTAAGGATTCTTCACAGGGGTCTTACCAGGTTTGGAAGGTAACGACGTAGAAGGCACATTGGGGAGGGGGGTGGTCTCTGGTCCCTCGATGTCCAGCAGATTTTTGTCCAACTCTTCCTGCTCCAGCTCGTCCAACTCTGCCAAGAGCTCATCCTGGGGGAGAAAAACAATCAAAGCTTCATTATGGAGGAATTCCAGCGCAAACCAGTGCAGACATCAGAGTGAATAAATTTGTTCCAAATCCCCAGAATCTTCTTCAGACTGAGCACTTGGCCTCCTCACTTGGGTTTTAATCAAAATCTTCATGTCAGCTGACTCAAAGTACTGCAAAGTATTGTCAGAGAACAATATTCACAGAAAATTCCATGAACAGAAATATAGAAACTATACAGCAAAAAACAGAATTTGCCTCCAAAATTACACCATCAGTGGCAAAGTAGCGCATTCCTGATCAAACCACCCCAATGGCAATCAGACCTCCAGACCTTTGACACCGACTGCACCTGGGCACTACCTGAAGGCAGACCCATCTGAGGATTACTGTGTGTGAGTTTGGCGAGCATCAGGGCAACTGCCTAGGAGGAGTAGCAATTTTCAGGAAAACATAAGTGCCCTGATCCTTTGACCTTTACTGCTGACCACAAATTCTGAAACAGACACATCCCATCTGATCAAGTACCAGTAAATGCCTCCAAAGAAGATAATGATCCCAAATATACTGCTAAGTCAACATGGGGATTTTTGAAAGATAGAAAAATATGGGAAAACATTACTTTTCCATTTTTATGTACAGTCTATGGAAAACATTCAGCACTAGAAGACGTCTGTCAAACACAGACCTCAAGCTGGTATTGAATGCAAGATATACAGTATGCAGCAAAATACTAAATAAAACTGCTTTAACCACTTGCGCTCCGTTGTTCCGCGGGCGGGCAAGTCTCTGCGTCCTATGACGCACGAGGGCGCACGAGAGTGCGCTCGTGCGCCCTCGTGCGCATGACGCATGATGGTGATGTAGTAGCGTCCAAGCGCCACTGAAAAAAAAACTGCAGAGACAGCCGCGAACAGATTAGTTCATCTGATTGACCTCTCATTCGACTAATAAGAGCCTTGAATTGGGTTTCTGAAACCTTGAAGAACCAATGAATGAAAATCTAGGAAGGAGGACCCGCCTACTGTGAACGCAGGAGCCAATTGAAGCACAGAAATTCTGGCTGGGTGAAGAGAGATTTACTGTTGCAACAGATGAAAACAAAGGACGCTGTACGAATCTACTACAGACCCAGGCTCACCCAGCAGCATGGAGAACACCCACAAGTGGGACCTGCACTCATTCCAGCAGAATAGACGGAGGCCGACGACAAAAGTCGTAAATCATTCGCCAAAACGGCAATAATGGAATTATGTTGATCGGGATCCACGAGCGGAGTAGCGTCGCGTTCGTCTGACAATGGGGGAAGAGATGTTCGCTGCGACTCTGCTGCTTTGAAGAGGTAAGGTGTTATAAGCTAAATTATTATTTATCCCTGAAAACTGTAATCCAAAAATGACTTTTGACCGATTGGTAAATTACAACTGTACTGCGCACGAAGTACGTGCGCCGCAATAAACGGTTCATTTGCCGTGTTCGGACCGTGAACGTCCCCCCCCCCCCCCTGCAGAAGAGGAGCAGGGGGGGGGCCACGGTCCGAACGTGCATATCAGTCTATTCCATCATGCATAAAGCATATCAGTCTATTCCATCATGTAGCGATGGCCCTCTTCTGTAGCGAGGGGGGGGGGGGGCGTTCACGGTCCATTCACGGTCCCCCCCCCCCCACACACACACACACAGTAGCGAGGGGGGAGGGGAGCCGCTGTGAAAGCATGCAAGGAGTGTAATCCGTCATGTAGAGGGCCGAATTTGGTCCTTGGTAGCGGGGGGGGGGGACGACCCCCCGCCCACACACACACACACACAGACACAGCCCTGAGTGTGACCTTTCATTAGAGCCTAAAATGAAGATTCTACATTGAATTATTCAAAAGTTACAGACGTTTTTCCAAACTGTGCCATTTGGCACAATTTGGCACAGTTCCAAAACGCCTGGGAACAGCCTGAGAACAAAGCTGTGTAAAATATTCATTTTTTGTGGTATTGTTACCAAATTTGGATCTCAGCTGGATAACACTTGGTTCTACATTTCTGTTGCATTTTCCAGCCGGATCGGACAGCTGTGTGTTATTTACAAGCATTTGTATCCAAAAAAACAGTGTCCAAATTTTTTTTCTTCAAGTTCAGTATGTTTACATGACTGTAACTCAGTGGCCGGAGCACGTAGAGAGATTATGTTTTTTTTGCCATAAAATTCAAAGTGTTTTCTTTTAAATGAGACCAACCCCATGAAGATGCTGCAAAGGGTTGAATAACAGCTTTCGATTTACTTTGGGCACGTTATTTTTTGGCATTTTTAGGAAAATTGCCCGGAGTGCAAGTGGTTAATATACTGTACCTACCTACGACCTAAACAATGTCAATATAGTGCCCTAAACTGGAGGTGCCATGCATAAAATTTCTTCTCTCAGCCCAAAATCAATCTAAATACTCTCAGCTTAAGGCAGGCCATGTTCAAACTATGGCCTGGGGGCCAAATGTGGCTCAAATCCTCCCAGTAATGTGCTGTTCTTCTGAAGCGCAACATACAGTTAGGCCCAGAAATATTTGGACAGTGACACAAGTTTTGTTATTTTAGCTGTTTACGAAAACATATTCAGGATACAATTATATAATCAATATAGGCTTAAAGTGCAGACTCTCAGCTGTAATTTGAGAGTATTCACATCCAAATTGGAGCAAGGGTTTAGGAATTACAGCTCTTTAATACGTAGCCGCCTCTTTTTCAAGGGACCAAAAGTAATTGGACAATTGACTCAGAAGGCTGCAAAAAAAATAAATAAATAACAAGGCTGCATGGACTCTCAATTAAGCAGTTAAAAGGTCTGGAATTGATTCCAGGTGTGGCATTTGCATTTGGAAGCTGTTGCTGTGAACACACAACATGCAGTCAAAGGAGCTCTCAATGGTGAAACAGGATGGTGAAACGTGAAACGGACCATCCTGAGGCTGAAAAAAAAAAGAAGAAATCCATCAGAGAGAGAGCAGAAATGTTAGGAGTGGCCAAATCAACAGTTTGGTACATTCTGAGAAAAAAAAAAAAAAAAAAAGAGTGCACTGGTGAGCTTGGGAACTCAAAAAGGCCTGGACGTCCACGGAAGACAACAGTGGTGGATGATCGCAGAATCCTTTCACAACATCCAGTCAAGTGAAGAACACTCTCCAGGAAGTAGGTGTATCAGTATCTAAGTCTACCATAAAGAGAAGACTTCATGAGAGTAAATACAAAGGATTCACCACAAGGTGCAAACCATTAATCAGCCTCAAAAATAGAAAGGCCAGAATTGACTTTGCCAAAAAACACCTGAAGAAGCCAGCCCAGTTCTGGAACAGCATTCTTTGGACAGATGAGACTAAGATCAACCTGTACCAGAATGATGGGAAGAAGAAAGTTTGGAGAAGAACTGGAACAGCTCATGATCCAAAGCACACCACATCTTCTGTAAAACATGGTGGAGGCAGTGTGATGGCATGGGCATGCATGGCTTCCAATGGCACTGGGTCACTTGTGTTTATTGATGATGTGACAAAAGACAGAAGCAGCCGGATGAATTCTGAGGTGTATAGGGATATACTTTCTGCTCAGATTCAGCCAAATGCAAAAAAGTTGATTGGACGGCGATGGACAACGATCCAAAACATACTGCAAAAGAAACCCAGGAGTTTTTTAAAGCAAAGAAGTGGAATATTCTGAATGGCCGAGTCAATCACCAGATCTCAACCCAATCGAGCATGCATTTCACTTGCTCAAGACAAAACTTAAGGCAGAAAGACCCACAAACAAGCAACAACTGAAGACAGCTGCAGCAAAGGCCTGGCAAAGCATCACAAAGGAGGAAACCCAGCGTTTGGTGATGTCCATGGGTTCCAGACTTCAGGCAGTCATTGCCTGCAAAGGATTCTCAACAAAATATTGAAAAGTAGCATTTTACTTAGGGTTATGTTTATTTGTCCAATTACTTTTAAGCCCCTGAAATGAGGAGCGTTTGAATAAAAATAGCTACAATTCCTACATGTTTAATTATATATTTTTGTTCAACCCCTTGAATTAAACCTTAAAGTCTGGACTTCAATTCCGTTGTAGTTGTTTCATTTCAAATCCAATGTGGTGGCATGCAGAGCCCAAATCATGAAGATTGTGTCACTGTCCAAATATTTCTGGGCCTAACTGTACCTCTTCTGTGTATTTGAAAACAATGTGTGGTGCACATTAACTTTTAAAAGGAACTCCGATTATACTGGCATGTTAGCTCTATATGCTTTATTTTGATGTTAGTAACATACCTATAATACAGTGATCCCTCACTTATCGCGGTTAATGGGTTCCAGAACCGACCGCGAAAAGTGAAAAACCGCGAAGTAGCGTCACCCCTAATGACGTCATCCATAAATAATACGTACGTTCATTCTCTCACTCTCTCTCTCTCATATGATACGTGTGTGTGTGTGTGTGTGTGTGTGTGTGTGTGTACACGTGTACATACATACGTAGATGTAAATAAAGTGTACATAAATATGTTTTTAGAACTCTTTTATTCTTATAACAAGATACGTAACTCAAGATGAAGATGATTTACTGCACAGGTTAATGAGAGCTTTACTGCTCCTCAGGTGACGCCTCATCGTCAGGTGCTAGAAGCGCAGGATCATCGAGGGCAGCTTCCGGTAGAGCTGGAGAAGCTGCAGGAGGCGGCGTAGTGGCTCGACGGGAAGACTATTTTGCACAAAATGGCACAAGAGAACACCAAAAAGTTCCACGCGGCAAGACTAAAAGTAACACGAGCGATAAAGAGCAATGAATGCGGTCTTCCTTCCCTTAATGGGTGCTCGGCAGGGAGAGGAGGTGGGTGAAACGTCTCGGCCAATCAGCTTGCGGAGTGAAACGTCTCGGCCAATCAGCTTGCGAGATTTCCGAGCTGAGCCAACACGAGAACAGCGAACAGAGAGGTGGATTTTTTGAGCTGTGCGGCTCTCCGTGTTGATACCTGATGGTCTAATGTAGTCTCCCTGCCTTCTGCTAGCGCCCGGCCATTATTTCTCAATTTTGAATTTTTGATGAATATTTTTGAAAAATCCGCGATGCACTGAGGGCGCAAAAGGTGAAGCGCGAAGTAGCGAGGGATCACTATATAATTTTTTTGAAAATAATTCCCAGTTTTATATATTTTTAAGAAACTTTATTATGATGTAAATTGCCATTTTTGTTTACGTCGCAATGCATTCTGGGTAGTGACGTAGAATGGTTGCAGCTGTTTTTTCTGTCTTATACAAGCCAAGAAGCGAAGCTACGAGCTACTGCCATTTGTCAGTGAAAATGCCACATTGCGTGGCTTTTGGATGTAATTTCCAATCAAAGGGAAATAAAGAGAGCGGGGTGAGTCTCCATAGCTTTCCTAAAGAGGGAAAGTTGAGGAAAAAGTGGGGCGGCAGCGGCTCAGGAGGTAGAGCAGGTCGTCTAATAACCCGATGGTTGGCGGTTCGAATCACGCTCTCCCCAGATATCCTGCTGTTGCGTCCCTGGGCAAGACACTTCACCCGCATTGCCTCCAGTGCCCATAACACTGGGTATGAATGTGTAAAAATGTTTAAATGCTCGGTGGTGGCCGGAGAGGCCGTTGGCGTGGATTGGCAGCCACATTTCCATCACTCTATGAGTGTCTATGATCAAGCGCTATAGCGCACGCTTGATAAAGCTGATATATATATTTATCACGCTATGATAAAGCGCTATATCGCTCAAAGCGTGCGCTTGAGACACTCAAAGCGCACGCTTTGAGTGTCTATGATCAAGCGCTATAGCGCACGCTTGATAAAGCTGATATATATATATTTATCACGCTACGATAAAGCGCTATATCACTCAAAGCGACGCTTTGAGTGTCTATGATAAAGCGCTATAGTGCATGCTTGATAAAGCAGGCACGCTCAAGCAAATCACGGTTCGAATTTTGTCACGGTTCAAATTTTTATCAAGCGCACGCTTGATAAAGCTGATATATATATATTTATCATGCTACGATAAAGCTCTATATCGCTCAAACGCACGCTTGAGCGATATAGCGTGCACTTGAGTGTCTCTTCGCTTTGAGTGTCTCAAGCGTGCGCTTGAGGAAGCATTATTTTAAGGTGAAAATTATATATTGTTGATTTACTTACAATAGAATGCGCAAACACAAAAAATTGTCTACAAGCATGATGGGCACTGAACTGATAAACATGGACTCTCAGCAACATAAAGCAATTTCTCTGTTGCTTTCTCAGACTGTGGGTTGAACGTCCATAAGCAGTGCTCCAAAGTTGTTCCAAATGACTACCAGCCAGATCTTCGACGTCAAGCGTGCGCTTTGAGCGATATAGCGCTTTATCATAGCGTGATAAATATATATATATATATATCAGCTTTATCAAGCGTGCGCTATAGCGCTTCATCATAGACACTCAAAGCGTGCGCTTTGAGCGATATAGCGCTTTATCATAGCGTGATAAATATATATATCAGCTTTATCAAGCGTGCGCTATAGCGCTTGATCATAGACACTCATAGAGTGATGGAAATGTGGCTGCCAATCCACGCCAACGGCCTCTCCGGCCACCACCGAGCATTTAAACATTTTTACACATTCATACCCAGTGTTATGGGCACTGGAGGCAATGCGGGTGAAGTGTCTTGCCCAGGGACACAACGGCAGGATATCTGGGGAGAGCGTGATTCGAACCGCCAACCATCAGGTTATTAGACAACCTGCTCTACCTGCTGAGCCGCTGCCGCCCCACTTTTTCCTCAACTTTCCCTCTTTAGGAAAGCTATGGAGACTCACCCCGCTCTCTTTATTTCCCTTTGATTGGAAATTACATCCAAAAGCCACGCAATGTGGCATTTTCACTGACAAATGGCAGTAGCTCGTAGCTTCGCTTCTTGGCTTGTATAAGACAGAAAAAACGGCTGCAACCATTCTACGTCACTACCCAGAATGCATTGCGACGTAAACAAAAATGGCAATTTACATCGTAATAAAGTTTCTTAAAAATATATAAAACTGGGAATTATTTTCAAAAAAATTATATTATAGTTATGTTACTAACATCAAAATAAAGCATATAGAGCTAACATGCCAGTATAACCGGAGTTCCTTTTCAATGCTGTACTACTGCTGCTGGGAAGCCTTTCAATAAAACATTTATCATTTGAGAAAGTTACAGTGCAAGCTAAAGCAGCTGTGTGGTGTTGTGGCTAGGGTTAGTGCTTATTAGTTATTTACAAAACTGTTTTGATGGTAGACTGCATTCAACCAAGTGAATGTCACTTCTTCCATAGCCTGAGTGGGCCCAGATATCCTGCAGCAGCTGTTTTTTGTGTGTGTGATCACTGAGGGGACAGCAGCTGTGGTGGCTGTCACCTCAGTCCCAGCAGCGAATCACAGGTGGGGGTGGGCAATATGGCCTAAAAATGATATTGCGATGTTTCTGTGAATTTTCACGATAATGATATTTTTCACAATATTACAAAATATAGTTTTTTCTTTTAAATTTATGTGAAGAGGACAGTTTCAAAGGCCAGTGTTATTTACCTTGAACATATTCAGGAAAAACAAAATAAAAACTCTTATTTTTCTAGTTTATAAACAGCAGCTCAGATTTAGTTTAAAATATTTTTGTTCTGTATCATGTATGGCAATAAACTTGATTTGATTTTGATTGCTTTTTTAAACATGGCAGCAGTCTGTAACAGAAACTGAAACTTAAATATTTCCACTCAACTGGATGCAGACAGAGCAGCAGCTTCCTGCGCCATGTTTCTTCTGACGTTTCTATGTCATGGGTAACTTCTGTCGGCAGCGTAATGGTGTGACGTCATCATGCAGCAGACCCCAATATCGCAATATTCATTTTTATACCGGTATTAAAATTTATACCGGTCCTGTCGTGAACAATACAATATGGCACACCCCTAATTTTTTTTTGTCTTTTGGCTGCCCCCTTTTTTGGGATCACCACAGCCTATCATCACCTTATATCGCGATGATTCACATGTCGATTTGGCAAGAATTTTTATGCCGGATGCCCTTCCTGATGCAACCCTGCCCATTTATCCGGGCTTGGGACTGGCACAGGGAGAACACTGGCATGTGCACCCCCTGTGGCTGGGTAACAAACTTTCCTTCCTCCATTCCATTATGCTGAGCACCAAGCTAAAAGGCGGGAAGTACCACTTTATATGGTCTTTGGTATGACCCGCCCGGAGCTTGAACCCACGACCTCCCAGTTGTGGGATGGATGCTCTACCAACTAACGCCACCACTCCAGTCAATTTCTGATCTTTGGGATTGTTTGGGAGATCCCTGTGTGTTTTGGACTGAATCAAAACTTTGAGGAGACCGTGGCAACTGTGGAGATCACTGAAGATCATTGAAAGATCAAAAACTGGCCAGATCTCTCAATGATCTTCGCCCTGTGTAAAGGGGGTGTAAACCTCACCCCATTCTTGCTTGTGAATGATTGAGCCCTTCAGGGATGCTCAGGTTAATTGTAAACACTCACCGGTTTACAATTAACCTGTTCATGCGTGGAAAAGGGTGTTTTCTTGAGTATTCCTCAACTTTTCCAGTTATTTCTTGCCCTTGCCCCAGCTTTTTTGGAACATGTTGCAGGTATCGAATTCAAAATGAGTGAATATCGCCCCCCCCCCCACAAAAAAAGAAAACAATAGTGTTTGTCAGTTGAATATTAAACATCTCGTTTTTGTATTCAAATGAATATAGGTTGGAAAAGAACTGAAAATCATTGTATTGTGTTTTTATTTATGTTTTACGCAACGTCTCAGCTTAACCCCTTGCACTCTGGTCAATTTCCCTAAAAACACCAAAAAAATAACGTACCCAAAGTAAATCAAAAGCTGTTCTTCAACCCTTTGTAGCATCTTCATGGGGTTGGTCTCATTTAAAAGAAAACACTTTGAATTTTTTGACAAAACAGTCATAATCTCTCTAAGTGCTCCGGCCACTGAGTAACAGTCATCTAAACATACTGAACTTGAAGAAAATAAATTTCGCCTGGGTGTTTTTTTGGATACAAATGCTTGCAAATAACACACAGCTGTCGGATCCGGGCTGGAAAATACAACAGAAATGTAGAACCAAGTGTTATCCAGCCGAGGTCAAAATTTTGTAGCAATACCACAAAAAATGAATACAGTGATCCCTCACTTATCGCGGTTAATGGGTTCCAGAACCGACCGCGAAAAGTGAAAAACCGCGAAGTAGCGTCACCCCTAATGACGTCACCCATAAATAATGCGTACGTTCATTCTCTGACTCTCTCTCCCGTGTGATACGTGTGTGTGTGTGTGTGTGTGTAAGTGTACATACATACGTAGATGTAAATAAAGTGTACATAAATATGTTTTTAGAACTCTTTTATTCTTATAACAAGATACGTAACTCAAGATGAAGATGATTTACTGCACAGGTTAATGAGAGCTTTACTGCTCCTCAGGTGACGCCTCATCGTCAGGTGCTAGAAGCGCAGGATCGTCGAGGGCAGCTTCTGATAGAGCTGGAGAAGCTGCAGGAGGCGGCGTAGTGGCTCGACGGGAAGACTATTTCGCACAAAATGGCACAAGAGAACAGCAAAAAGTTCCACGCGGCGAGACTAAGCAACACGAGCGATAAAGAGCAATGAATGCGGTCTTCCTTCGTTGCATTGGCGCTCGGCAGGGACAGAAGCTGGGTGAAACGTCTCGGCCAATCAGCTTGCGGGGTGAAACGTCTCGGCCAATCAGCTTGCGAGATTCCCGAGCCGAGCCAACACGAGAACAGCGAACAGAGAGGTGGATTTTGAGTTGTGCGGGCTCTCAGTGTTGATACCTGATGGTCTAATGTAGTCTCCCTGCCTTCTGCTAGCGCCCGCCCATTATTTCTCAATTTTGAATTTTTGATGAATATTTTTGAAAAATCTGCGATGCACTGAGGGCGCGAAAGGTAAAGCGCGAAGTAGCGAGCGATCACTGTATATTACACAGCTTTTTTCTTAGGTAGTTCCCAGGCGTTTTTGAACTGTGCCAAATTGTACCAAATGGCACAGTTTGGAAAAACGTCTGTAACTTTTGAATGATTCAATATAGAAGCTTCATCTTGGGCTCTAATGAAAGGTGACACTCAGGGCTGTGTGTGTGTGTGGGGGGGGGGGGGTTGTTTATTCATTCATTCATGAATGAATGAACAAACAAGCCCCCACACACAAAGAAGCATGCCACGTAAAAAATGTGTGGCTTTTTTTTTTTTTACAAGAAAAAATAACCTACAGTGCACTAAAAATTATACTAAAATATCTGTAATGTAGAAGATAACAACTCCCACCCCCCACCCCCCCACCCCCCCGCTACAGAGGATGGACATCGCCCATCGACACATGACGGAAAGCGGGGACTGTGCGCCGCGGTCTACTACGCACAGTTGTACTAAAATATCTGTAATAATATCTGCAATCCACTACAGAAGAGTAGCGGGGGGGGGGCGTTCACGGTCCGGACCAGACCGGAGCAGTCCGGGTCCATCATGTTGTGATAATGCACAGTTGTAATGTACCAATCGGTCAAAAGTCAATTTGATTACAATTTTCAGGGATAAAGAATAATTTAGCTTGTAACACTTACCTGTTCACAACAGCAGTGTCGCTGGCGAACTTCTCTTCCTCATTGTCAGACGAACATGACGCTGGTCTGCTTGTTACGGACTCGTGGTTCTGGTCACGCGACCCGGTCAAACCATAATTCCATTATTGCGGTTTTGCGCTTCCATGATTGCGGTTTTGGCGAACGATTTTTCAAAACAAATAAGAACAGTAGTAAGAAAAAAAGACTGGCGAATGCGTGTGTGTCACCCAGCCTTACACAAAACAGATTTTAGGCAAGGGAGGAACGCTTTCGAACTTCTGTGCTTCAATTGGCTGGCTGTATTCACAGCCATTGGTAGGTGGGTCCTTCTTGCTAGGTTTTCAGTCATTGTTTCTTCAAGGTTTCAGAAACCCAATTCAAGGCTTTTATTAGTCGAATGAGAGGTCAATCACATCTAAACCAATCAAAGCACTCCTTTGGCTTTCTGTTCGCGGCTGTGTCTGTAGTGGAAGAACGGAAATGCAGGGGTTTTTTTTTCTCAGTGCGCCCTAGGACGCAGAGACGTGTCCGCCCGCGGTACACCGGAGTGCAAGAGGTTAACTGGAAATGGGGTTTGTATATATGATTTTTTTCTAATTCACTTGCTGGTGGGAACATCACAGTTGCCAGAGATACCACAAACCTCTGAAAACTGCTGTGTGTAATGCTGCTTACAGCCCCAACAAATTGTGTTTTTCTGCATGTGCCCCCCCGCCCCCCCAAAAAAGTTTGATCACCCCTGGATTACACGCGCGCGCGCGCGCGCACACACACACACACACACACACACACACACACACACACACACATCATTTCACATCACTGTATTTGAGCTACATACTCTTATAGCATACGTGGTAACTACTAGGTCACCTGACATTCTGATTAGAGATGGGAATTGATAAGATTTTATCAATAACAATGGCATTGTTGATTTTGCTTATTGATCTGATTCTTTATCAATTCTTGATCAGTTTTCCATGTGTAATAAAGCAGGCCTTCACAGGATTTCAGCATCAATGCAGGTGTGTTATTATTTTTCTGACATCCCTAGCTCTGATTTAGAATTTTAAAACTGAAGCAGAGGGTTAAGAAAGATGCATCATAGTCCCAATCACCATAGAGGGTCCTGCATAGTCTGTATACATGTTAGAGTGACTGTATAGTTGTTGTTTTGTTTTTTTAAGGGGAAAAAAAAACACAAAAGCTTTACTCACTTCATCAAAATCCTCTCCAAACCCAACCGGTTTAGAGATGGCATCTGAAATTTCCTGGGCCAGCTCCTGCTGCTCTGTAATGTCTTGCATCAGGTCATCCACTTGATCAATGTTCCTGAAATAGGATGATAGTATAACGATCGTTCATATTCACCTATTTAGAATAGGCTTTATTGTCACTGTACAGTACAACTGTACAATGACAATAAATTTATTTACCTAAATATAATAATTAGTTTAAACTGAAACAGTCAAGCTGCTTATTTTTGGGTGTGCAATACGTCTTCATTTTTCTGTGAAATGCTGGTGTTCTGACATTTTGGCATACCTATCCAAACAGCGTACCCTGGGTTACTGTGCATGCATGCAACAGAAACACACTGTACTGAACGAAAGTCCATCATTTTAACATTCCACCAGAGGCTTTATACAGCTGACCAAAGGTGAGCAATTATATCATGCTATAACTATATAGAGTTGCATATTGTTAGTTCTGTCGTTGCAGTACATCTGTTAACTGTAATTAGGGTGCAGTTAACTTAAAGGGGTCATTGACTGCACTTGTTCCACATTTTAATAGCTCACGTCTTACTAAAGTGTTTGTGACATATTTTATTCATATTTTCTTTAATTTTGTAATTACTGAAGCAATTTTTTATTTTTTTTTCCTGACTTTCTTTAAATGCTCTGATTTAAAGCCCATCATTTTCAGAAACATCCTTCAGCTGTTCAACTCTACCCTCCCTCTTGTGTCAGTTAGCCATTAGCTGAGTAGCTTCTAGCCTCCTTCTAGCTTGGATGAGCAGTGCTGGTTCACTGATCTACAGTTGATTGTGCATCTCGCATCACTCTGACCCATCTCCCAACAACCTCGCCAGGATGCCACAACAAATCACCAGCGCCAGGCACAGGGCGACCCACCAGCTACTGCGACCCGGGGCTGCTGGCCAAGCTGAGCTGCCCAGCCACCAGATCTCAAAGTGTAGTGTCTTGCTCCACGGGACTCCACTCCTCTCCCGAGGTCATGAAGCGGCTCCCCTACGTTGCCTGTGGGGGTTGGACTGGAGTCACGTCGGAGCCCTGGAGGATGGTGGGGAAGCGTGGGGAAGCTCGAGGGAGCCTCAGGTAGCGGCGTAGGCAGTTGCCGCAACCGGAATCCCAGCAAAACCAGTGTGAGATGGACCGTAGCGACGCGAGATATATTGTGGACTGGTGAACCAGGTGGTAACAAGTATGGTTATTAGGGTGACTAAGATATGAAGAAAATAATATAAGTCGCATTTGGTTCAAGCTTCCTGGTATTAGCTTAGGGGCTAATAGGCTACCTTTAGCACCCTTTCCAGCTACATGATTAGACAGCTAGGCGGGTCAATAATAGAGCAGTGGGCTGGTGTCAAAGGCGGCGGTGGGTTGGCTTTTTCTAATCGTGACATTAATTTCAACATAAGAGTCAAAAATGTTTTTGGCATCTCTGGGAGAGAAAAACAAGTTAAAGGGCTGTGTCTTAAGAGAATTGACCATTTTGAAAATTTTTGGATAATTAGGTGACTAGTAGACTCATTTCAGACAGCTAAAAAACCTACAAACACACCATTTTTTACTCAATGGTCCCTTTAAAATAAAAAAAGTGTAAAAACACTTATTCGAGAGAAAATTAGTTGTATGTAGATCGTTAACATAAATGGTATATAGATTGTTAAAAACCCACAATTGTACTGGAAAAAATAAGTGGTCTATTGATTGTTTAAAAAATGCTGTTGTAAGCTACTGGAGAAAATAATTGGACTATAAATCATTAAAAACATGCTGCTGCACTGGAGAAAATAAGTGGTATATAGCTCGTTTTTGTAACTATAATTATAGTGACGTCTAAGGGTTTTTATGTATGTGGCTGTATGACTAATTGTCTTGTTTAATTCTACCACAGTATTAAACTATAGGTATGCCATTCTGTCAGTGTAAATTAACCTGAACACCATCATCATCATCATCATCATACCACTATATTAAACTGTTATTCTTTTCTGTTAACTTAAATGTGCCTACCGGAACATCATAACTTACATGCTATTCTGACAAAGTAGGCTCAACCGATAACTACATCTATCAATTTACCAGGCAGCACAGGGTTGCAGTTACAACTGTTGGTGCACAAGCTTTGTTATAATCCAGTAGATCTATCAGGTAAATTTCTAATTCTTTTACATGTTTTCGTGAGCTTTTTTCATAGCCTTAGCAGCAAAGCCCATGTTCTTCAGAACTTCAGTGTTGGTGTTGGCGTTCTCCAGAGCCTCCCTCTGGAACTCGATGGTCGACAGCGTGCCATCAATCTGGGCGAGCTGCTTCTCATACCGCTTCTTTCTTTTCAAAGCCTGCAGCGCCACTGAGGACAGACACATAGAAAGAAGGATTGAGTCAGGATGGACAGATTGTCTTAAAAAAAAAAAATAAAACTGGAAACACAAGTCAGTGACAATACACAGAAACAGAGAATGATGAGGCTATTTGTTTAGCTCTTCACATCCTTAGCACCAATATCTAGTGCTTTAAGAACTTAATTACCATGACTGATTGGTATCTGTCATATTGGTCACAGTTCAAACACCACGAAGATCAGTTACAGTGGTGTGAGAAAGTGTTTGCCCCTTCCTGGTTTCTTATTTTTTTTGTACGTTTGTCTAATATTTAAATTTGTTTGATGATCTGAAACATTTAAGTGTGACAAAGATAACACAAGTAAACACAAAATACAGTTTTTAAATGAAAGTGTTTATTATTAAGGGTAAAAAAAAATCCAAACCTACATGGTCCTGTGTGAAAAAGTGATTGCCCTCCCCTGTTAAAACATAAATTAACTGTGGTTTATCACATCTTTGGAAAGTTGAGTTCAATTTCTCTAGCCACATCCAGGCCTGATTACTGCCACTGTTCTCAATCAAGAAATCACTTAAATAGGACCTGCCTGACAAAGTGAAGTAGACCAAAAGATCCTCAAAAGCTAGACATCATGCTGTGATCCAAAGAAATTCAGGAACAAAGAAGAAACAAAGTAACTGAGATCTATCAGTCTGGAAAAGGTTATAAAGCCATTTCTAAAGCTTTGGGACTCCAGCAAACCACAGTGACAGCCATTATCCACAAATGGCGAAAACATGGAACAGTGGTGAACCTTCCCAGGAGTGACCGGCCGACCAAAATTACCCCAAGAGCACAGCGACAACTCATCCAAGAGGTCACAAAAGACCTCACAACAACATCCAAAGAACTGCAGGCCTCACTTGCCTCAGTTAAGGTCAGTGTTCATGACTCCACCATAAGAAAGAGACTGGGCAAAAATGGCCTGCACGGCAGAGTTCCAAGACAAAAACCACTGCTGAGCAAAAAGAACATAAAGGCTCGTCTCAGTTTTGCCAGAAAACATCTTGATGATCCCAAAGACTTTTGGGAAAATACTCTGTGGACTGACGAGTCAAAAGTTGAACTTTATGGAAGATTCATTAATCTTCTTCCGCTTAATCCTTTTCGGGTCGCGGGGGGGCTGGAGCCTATCCCAGCATCTTTGGGCGAGAGGCAGGGTACACCCTGGACAGATCGCCAATCCACCACAGGGCCAACACAGAGAGACAGACAACCATTCACTCTCACAGTCATACCTAAGGACAATTTAGAATCCCCAGTTTGATGCCAGTTAACCTAACTTGCATGTTTTTGGCATGTGGGAGGAAACCGGAGAAATCCAGGAGTAAACCCACGCAGACACGGGGAGAACATGCAAACTCCACACAGATCACTGTTGGTCGGGGGACGGGATTGAACCCAGGATCCCCCAGCCAAGGGTGAGTTGCTGTGCTGCCGCAGTGGTAACCACTCCGCCACCAGCGCCGCCCGTTTATGGAAGATGTGTGTCCAATTATATTTGGTGTAAAAGTAACAGCATTTGAGAAAAGGAACATCATACCAACAGTAAAATATGGTGGTGGTAGTGTGATGGTCTGGGGCTGTTTTGCTGCTTCAGGACCTGGAAGACTTGCTGTGGTAAATGGAACCATGGATTCCGCTGTCTACCAAAAAATCCTGAAGCAGAATGCCTGGCCATCTGTTCGTGAGCTCAAGCTGAAGCACACTTGGGTTCTGCAGCAGGACAATGATTCAAAACACACCAGCAAGTCCACCTCTGAATGGCTTAAGAAAAAAAAAAAAGAAGACTTTGGAGTGGCCTAGTCAAAGTCCTGACCTGAATCCAATTGAGATGCTGGGGCACGACCTTAAAAAGGTGGTTCATGCTTGAAAACCCTCCAATGTTTTTTGTTTTTTTTTGATTTTGTATACTTTATTGATCCCCAGAGGGGAAACTGAGGGCATCCACCTGGATGGATGAAGCAGCCATGGTATGGCGCTATCCCTTAAAGCAGACGGACAGACGAAAATGCAATATCGCTAATTCTTATCTCAAATTGTTGTCTGAGACGAGCTAAGTCGAACCGCACGTTTTGGTGTCAACAAATGTCGCATAAGGTGACAATGCGCTCTTGAAGTACGCTGTCGTGCAGAGCTGTCTGACCCAGCCAAGCGATCAGCGGCTAAGATGGCCACTGACTGTGTGACGTCACCACCGGCAAACACACGCACACGGTCGGCGGCCAGTGCTGTGTTTTGCTTCATGCAACACTTGTTTACGTCTTAAAATCGGCGATTACGGATATTTCTCGGAATACTTGTGGATTACAAATAGATTATTTATGAAGATTAGGATTTCAGGAATAGAATTAATATGGTTTGGCATTGTGTTGTCTACAGGTGCGATGGTCCTGCTGTGTTTTGCTTCATGCAACACTTGATGTTTACGTTTTAAAATCGGCGATTACGGATATTTCTCGGAATTACCAAATATTTTCATGATCATAAGAACGGTTAGGGGGAAAAAACATGCTGAAGAAAGACAGTTTAACTCACCGGTTACTTATATTGGAAGTCCATCCTCCTGTGTTTTTTTAGAAGCAAAGTTCTCAATTACAGAGACATCCAGTGTTCCCTATTGCTTCAGCTTCTGTATTAAAGTAGACTCCAGTGAAATAGTACCCAGGTTTGTCACTCTTTCTTGTCCACATATATTTTGCAGGTGTCACGGCTCGCCGCTCTCAGGCATCTGCCTCAGCTGCGCGCACACCTGCACCTCGTTAGCGCCCTACATGTGCAGTAGACATTTCGTTGACAGCGATGTCGAGAATAAGATGCAATTTGCAAAAAGACTGGTGATAAAGAAAACGGCTATTCCAACTATATATCCCTCAATTCCCAAGTCTGACTGAGACAAGTGTCAGTGACAGTGGCGTGAAAAGCCAGGGTGATCTACCGATGCGATCAGCTGTCAGAAAGTGAGAAGTAAACAGGGTAAGTTTTGTATTTTTAATATTCACAGCAAATGTTTACTAAACATTTTAAATGAATTCCAAGCAATGGATGATTTTCAAAATCAAATTATTTCTGGGAAATAATGCGGCGGCGGACAGGTGCCCGTGTCAGATTTTGCAGCGTCGGGCAAACAGAGGCGCGCTGGCGGGCCCAGGCCACCAGTGTTTTGCGCGTGCTTTTGTGCCTAAAATGTTGAAGAACACGGAGTTGACAAACAGACAAACAAACCCCGGCAAAAACATAACCTCCTCCTGGCCTTTTCGGCCTGGCGGAGGTAATTACCAATGACAGTTCAGCTTTCAATTTTTAGGGAAGCAACATATTTGCTAAGAAAAATAAATATAAGCCTAAGATTGTAAGAGAAATGTGCTTTTAAAAATGGAACCCCAATTTTCTACCATAAAATGGTGCCCATTATAACTGTGAAATGTTATTTATGGGAATATAATAATTGCTATATCTGGAAACTAGTTATTTTCTTAATCTGTAGTGATACTCCATTGATTATTGTATTTCTTTGTATATTTCTGCTGTGTTTTCAAACGTTCATACAAAGGTGGTATAGTATGTAATATTTCTTTTCAAATTGAGAAGAATTTAGTGTGTTCAAATTATTCAAATGTATATGACATGCGACTTTGATGAATGCTGAACTATGAGAATTATAACATTGACATGAACATTAATAAACTCAATATATGATTTTACAAAACTTTATTTACATATCATTGTTCACAAATCTAATCTTGGTAGGCAAAATCCCTTGTAGTGATCAGATGGGAATGTTTCTCTGATAAGGCTCACCGCACAGGCAGGCAACATAACCCTCACTTCTTTCCCACAAATAAGGCTGAATACCCCCTCAGCACCACCCAAAACTTCATCATCCGATTCCTCATTTTCAATGTCATCATTTATATTGAGGTCGTCAAACTCGAGAAAATAATCGCTGTCCGAATCACTTTGCTCTTGTTCTGCCATTTACTATGTATTGCTGTTGTGACGTCACCAATGCCCACACCTATCGAGAGATGGCGGTACTGCAGCCTCACTAAGTGAAGGTTGAGCTATGAGCAAATAAGGTCATTTATGTAAGCTGGTGACACATATTAAATCGCGGGAATAGACAGAATAGAATATTTTCATACAATCTGTTGATTGGTTCAATAAAAAAATGTCACTGTCCGTCTGCTTTAACCATTCACACACACATTCACACCTAGGGCCACTTAAGAGTCTCCAATTAACCTAACCTAACCTGCATGTTTTTGACCTGTGGGAGGAAACCGGAGAAATCCCGGAATAAACCCACGCAGATACGGTGAGAACATGCAAACTCCACACAGATCACTATTGGTCAGGGGCTGGGATCGAACCAGGGATCCCATGGCCAAGGGTGAGTTGCTGTGCTGGTGCAGTGCTAACCACTGCGCCACCGCACTGCCACAATGTGGCTGAATTACAACAATTCTGCAAAGATGAGTGGGCCAAAATTCCTCCTCAGCACTGTAAAAGACTCATAGCCAGTTATCGCAAACGCTTGATTGCAGTTGTTGCTGCTAAGGGTGGTCCAACCAATTATTAGGTTTAGGGGGCAATCACTTTTTCACACAGGGACATGTAGGTTTGGATTTTTTTTTCTCTTAATAATTAACACCTTCAGTTAAAAACTGCATTTTGTGTTTACTTGTGTTATCTTTGTCTAATATTTAAATTTGTTTGATGATCTGAAACATTCAAGTGTGACAAACCTACAAAAAAATGAGAAATCAGGAAGGGGGCAAACACTTTTTCACACCACTGTATATATAACATGTTAAGCAGGGAATGGAAAAGGCAAGCTTCAGAAAAAGGGATCACATGATTACAACTACAAACATGATGCCGTAGACCAGGGCTCACCAACTAAAAGTGCAAGAGATTCGATAAGTCAGTCCTCCTCCCCAGCTGAGGTCAGAATTAGGTCTGGGGATCTTGAGGCACCTCATGATACAATTATGATTCAGGGTCTCCGATTTGATTTTAAAATGATTCTCAATGCATTTTTTTTTTTTTTTTCAGGATTTTCTTCCTCTCACTGTGTGGCAGCTTGATGCTTTTAAAGCATTTGCAATAACCCAAAAATTTACTTCAAACATATTTTAATAAAAGAAATTGAAAAGAAATGTGACAAGTTACATGGTCAAATTTATCTGAAAACGTGCTTTTCATCCATCTTTTCATGGACATTCTTTAAGAAGACCACAGCTGTCTCCAGCAGGTCAGTATCATTTGCTTTTACACATTATGGAAAATGTGTAAAAGCACATTTTATCATCGACACCATCAACTTCTCCCTCACCACTGGCATTGTCCCCCCATCACTTAAGATTGCTGCCATCACCCCCCTCCTTAAGAAACCTGGCCTGGACTCTGACGACCCCAACAATTTCAGACCTATCTCCAACCTCCCATTTCTGGCTAAAATATTGGAAAAAGCTGTCGCCACCCAACTCAAGAAACACCTCCTCTCCAACAAACTCTATGAAACATTTCAATCTGGATTCCGTTCTCACCACAGCACTGAAACCGCCCTCCTCAGGGTCACCAATGACCTCCTGCTCGCCTCCGACTCTGGCTCCCTCACCATTCTTCTCCTCCTCGATCTCAGCGCTGCTTTCGATACCATCAATCATTCCATCCTGCTCCGTCGTCTGCTTTCTATTGGCATCACTGACTCCGCCCTCTCTTGGTTCACCTCCTACCTGTCTGAGAGATTCCAGTACATCTCCATCAACAATCATAAATCACGCACCACCCCCGTCTCACACGGTGTCCCTCAAGGCTCTGTGCTCGGTCCAACCCTTTTCACTCTCTACATGCTTCCGCTTGGTCACATCATTCGTCAACATGGTCTTCACTTTCACTGCTACGCCGACGACACCCAGCTGTACATCTCCTCTAAATCCATCACCCCCACCATTCTCTCCACCATCACCAACTGCCTTACAGACATAAAAACCTGGATGACTAACAACTTTCTCAAGCTAAACAGCAATAAAACAGAAATCATCATTTTTGGACCAAAATCTCTTTTACCCTCTTCCCAGAACTTTTCATTCCAAATTGATGGTCACTCAGTCACCCCCTCCCCCCTGGCCAGAAACCTCGGCATTATCATGGACCCCACCCTCTCCTTCAAATCTCACATTAACCATATCACCAAAACATCATTTTTTCATCTTCGTAATATTGCACGCCTCCATCCAACCCTCTCACCCTCTGCTGCTGAAATACTCATCCACGCCTTCATCACCTCCAGACTTGATTACTGTAACAACATTTTGTAAGGACTTCCTTCCACCATCCTCCAAAAACTACAGTATGTCCAAAACTCAGCCGCCCGCCTACTTACTCACTCACGCTCCAGAGACCACATCACTCCTCTCCTCAGTCAGCTCCACTGGCTCCCCATTCAACAGCGCATCAACTTCAAGATCCTCCTCATCACCTATAAAGCTCTGCATAACCTCGCCCCCTCATACCCAACGGACCTTCTGTCTCGTCATTCTCCCACTCGTCTCCTCCACTCTGCCGATGCTCACCTTCTTACCCCCATCACCAAGACAAAATTCCACACCCTGGGTGATAGATCATTCGCCATCGCCGCACCAACCCTCTGGAATTCCTTGCCCCTTCACATCCGGTCTGCCAACACACTTGCTTCTTTTAAAAGTGAACTCAAAACCCATCTTTTCAAATCTACCTATAAAAACTGACTGCCTCTTCTACCTATGTGTACCTACCTTGTCTGTTTACTCGTTCTCTGTATGTTTGTCCCTATGCTGCTTTGTAAAGCTTCTTTGAGTATTTAGAAAAGCGCTATACTGTATAAGACTGATGTATTATTATTATTATTATTATTTTACAATACATTTGATAACGTATCGTCACTTCCTGTTGTAACATAACGTATCGTCACTTCCTGTGTTGCTGGCTGTCTGTGGTTTGCTCTCCCCATTCTCCTGAGGATTTTGCCTTTAATTGTATTTTAAATCACTTTTTTCCCATCTACCGTTAGCTGTCACTTCTGTTCATCAAGCCTCCTGCACCTGTGTGCACACTCAGTGTCATCTAATCACCCTCTTTAGCCTTCTGTTCACCTTTCATCGGCGTTTGTGTTAGCTTCAGGTTAGCCACTAGCTATGGCTGCAAGCTCTCCTTCCTCTCCTCCTCTGGCGTGCACTCTGTCAGATGTTTAGCTACACCTCTGCCTCTTTTAGTGATAACAGTAAAGGTAATAAATGTATTTTTGAGGCGCTCAAGGCGAGGTCTGATTTGGAATCCCGGCTCCGCTGTATTGAAACACCGTCTGCACCAGTTAATAACGACGGACGTCCCTTAGCTGCAGCGGAGCTCCCTAGTTTAGGGTGGCCTGCTAGCGGTCCTCCGGTCCTCCTCAGCAGTGAAGACACTGGGTGGGTGACGGTGAAAAGGAAGCCTCGTCGCAAAGCCCTGGTTAACCACCAACCTGTTCATGTTTCTAATCACTTTTCCCCACTCAGCGACACACCCGCTGAGGAAAAAATTCTGATCATTGGCGACTCTGTAGTCAGAAACGTGAACCTAGAGACTCCAGCGGCCATAGTCAAATGCATTCCTGGGGCCAGAGCAGGCAACATCGAGTCAAATTTGAAAATGCTAGCTAAAAGTAATACTCCACAACTGTTATCCACGCCGGCATTAACGATGTCCGACTCTGGCAGTCGGAAGTCTCAAAACTTAACATGGAATCGGTGTGTGACTTTGCCAAAACAATGTCTGCCTCTGTAGTATTCTCTGGGCCTCTCCCCAATCTGACCACTGATGACATGTTTAGCCGCTTGTCATCCTTCAACCGCTGGCTGGCTGTCTGTGTGGTGTCCTGCAAACAATGTGGGCTACATAGACAATTGGAACTCATTTTGGGGAAAACCTGGTCTTATTAGACGAGACGGCGTCCATCCCACTTTGGATGGTGCGTCTCATTTATTTAACAATCTGGCATCACTTTTATCCAAATTTCCAAAACCTTGACAACTCAGAGTTGGGACCAGGAAGCAGAATCGCAGTCTTACACGCCTCTCTGCAGCTCCTCTTCATCCGCCACCCCTCAACTTAGCCCCTGTCTTCCCCCATCAGAGAGTCATTGTCTGCTCCCTCCAAAGTAAATAAAAATATAACGTATAAGCATCCCAAAGTGATTAAACAAAAAGTTGGTAAAACTCAAATTAAACATGAAGCCTCTAAACTGAATGATTTGGCCTCTGTTCCTCCTCATAATTTAAAAATTAAATGTGGTTTGTTAAATATTAAGTCTCTTAACTCCCAAGTCTCTGCTAGTCCATGATCTGTTAATTGATCATCAGATTGATTTAATATCCCTTACAGAGACTTGGTTCGGGCAAAAGGATTATGTTGGTTTAAATGAATCAACTCCCTCTGGTCATTTAAACTGTCAAAATCCCAGAAGTTCTGGTCGTGGAGGAGGAGTAGCAGCAATTTACCATTCCAAATTACTAGTTAATGTAAAGCAAAAAACACGTTATAATTCCTTTGAGGGCCTGGTCCTCAGTATTGGGCATTTTAGCAATTTTAGGCTAAACCCCATTTTATTTGCGATAGTTTATCGTCCTCCATCAACCTACTCATAGTTTTTATCCGAATTTGCCGAATTCTTAGCTGATTTAGTGCTGAAATCAGATAGAATAATTATAGTAGGGGACTTTAATATACATGTAGATGTTGATAGTGATTGCCTTAATTTGGCATTTAATTCAATATTACAATCGATGGGGTTTTCTCATAAAGTAGGAAATTCTACCCATTATCTCCACCATACGTTGGACCTTGTTCTGACATATGGCATAGAAATAGAAAATCTGGTAGTGTCTCCTCATAACCCTGTACTGTCAGACCATTGTCTATTAACCTTTGATTTTACTATTTCTGACTATTTGGCTCCTAAGGAAAAATATTACTACAGTAGATGCCTCTCAGATGATGCTGTTACCAAATTTATGCACACTGTTTCCTCTATGCCATGTGTCAACACAACAAAAATAAGCTATAGACGGCTTGCTCCTTCTGTAATTGATAGCATGGTAGATAGTGCTACAGCTTCTCTGCATCAGACATGGTGACCCCTTTAAAAAAGAAAAAGTCTAATCAGAGATTTCTGACTCCTTGGTTCAACGCAGAAACTCGTAGCTTTAGTGGGCAGCACGGTGGTGCAGTGGTTAGCACTGTTGCCTTACAGCTAGAAGGTTCCTGGTTCGAATCCCCAGGCTGGCAGGGGTTGGAACCTTTCTGTATGGAGTTTGCATGTTCTCCCTGTGCTGCGTGGGTTTACTCCGGGGGCTCCGGTTTCCTCCCACAATCCAAAGACATGCATGTTAGGTTAATTGGTTGTTCTAAATTGTCCCTAGATATCTGTTTCCTATAAGCCCTTAGAATAGAGGGTTAGTACTAGTGAAAGCGCTTTGAGCGGTCTTTGTGACTAGAAAAGCGCTATATAAGTGCAGGTTAGTTAGTTAGTTAGCTTAAAACAGAAGATTCGTCAATTAGAAAGAAAATGGCGCTCCACTAATTTAGATGAAATCTATTTAGCTTGGAGAAATCATCTTTTAATTTATAAAAAAATCTTAGAAAAGCTAGAACGAGTTATTATTCTGCATTAATAGAAGAGAACAAGAATAATCCCAGGTTTCTTTTCAGCACTGTAGCCAGGCTAACAAAGAGTCAGGACTCTGTCAATCCTAGCATTCCCTTAGAGCTTACTAGTCAGGACTTTATGAATTTTTTCAATAATAAAATTTCATCTATCAGAGATAAAATCAGTCAGATTCTTCCCACCGTTAACTTATATACAGTAACTACTACAACTCCTTCAACTGACATCTGTTTGGATCAGTTTACTCCAATTGACCTTTTAGAGTTAGACAAAATAGTTTCCTCATCCAAGCCTTCAACTTGTCTTTTAGACCCTATTCCTACCAGGCTATTTAAAGAAGTCTTCCCATTTATTGGTAGCTTTATTCTTCAAATAATCAATTCTTCATTAACTTTAGGCCATGTACCGCAGGCTTTTAAAATTGCTGTAATTAAACCCTTACTCAAAAAGCCAACGCTGGATCCAGGAGTTTTAGCTAACTATAGACCAATCTCTAATCTCCCTTTCATTTCAAAAATCTTCGAAAGAGGTGTTGCTACGCAATTATTTGACCACTTGCTGGGAAATGGTGTATTTGAAGAGTTTCAATCTGGGTTTAGAATCCATCATAGTACTGAAACAGCCTTAGTGAAGGTCACTAATGACTTCCTGATTGCATCTGATAATGGACTTGTTTCTATACTTGTCCTTTTAGTGCAGCTTTTGATCGATCATAATATTCTACTTGATAGATTAGAACACTATGTTGGACTTAATGGAACTTAGTTGCAGCGGTTTAGATCTTATTTATCGGATAGGTTCCAGTTTGTTCATGTCAATAATGAGTTTTCTTTCTGTGCTAGGCCCTACTCTTTTTAAGTTTATATATACTTCCGTTAAGCAACATTATTAGAAAGCACTGTATACTGTATATATATATATTTTTTTTTCCGGTTCCGGTTCCGCCGGACCGGCGGCGCCACACGAGTCGGCTGCCTGTTGCAACAGCCTTTTTTTTTTTTTTTATCTTCCTTCTTCTTTCTACACCTTTCACTCTGTATATATATCACGGACGCACGGATCGCCCCGGGGGTCTCCCGGGTCGGCGGACGGAGCCACGGTTTGCAGCGGGAGACGTTACAGCGGGGAGGAGCTAGTGCTAGCTAGCACTTGGCCGCCGCCCGGTGCTAATGGGAAACTCGACATACCGGGAGCTGTAGCGAGAACGACGCGGGTGCCGGGCTGGAGTTTAGGCGGCGTGAAAGAAATATAAGACAGAATAATAAAGAGCGATGGCAAGAACCAAGCAGACCGCCCGTAAAATCTACTGGAGGATGAAGCCCCCCAGGAGACAGCTAGCCACCAGGGCTGCTCGAAGAGGCGCTCTGGCCACCGGCAGAGTGAAGAAGCCTCGCCGTCACAGGCCCGTGGCTCTGAGAGAGATCCGTCGCTACCAGAAATCCACGGAGCTGCTCATCCGTAAGCTGCCCATCCAGCGCCTGGTGAGGGAGATCGCTCAGGACTTCAAGACCGACCTGCGTTTCCTGAGCTTCGCCGTCATGGCTCTGCAGGAGACCAGCGAGGCCCACCTGGTGGGTCTCTTCTTCGCTAAGGGGGTCACCATCATGCCCAAAGACTTCCAGCTAGCCCGCTGCATCCGCGGAGAGAGAGCTTAGACTTTCTGCTGCACATTCACCAGCCATAATGCTCTGCACTGTGTGTCTATATACTGTATATACATTTATAGTAATATGGACATATGTTTACTAGATGTTGTTTTTTCTTGCCTTCTGACTGTTGCTCTGAGTGTTGCTATCCCTATGCTGTTGCAATCCTGGAATTTCCCCATTGTGGGACTAATAAAGGCTTATCTTATCTTATCTTATCTTATACATTTTCATTGTTCTGCAGATGACACACAATTATATCTGTCAATGAAGCCAGATGATAGTAATCAATTAGCCAAGTTAGAAGCCTGTCTTAAGGAAATCAAAGCTTGGATGACTTGTAATTTCCTGCTATTAAATTCAGATAAGACTGAAGTTATTCTTGTTGGTCCAAAAAACCTTAGAAATACCTTTCCAAATCAAACTTTTAGTTTGGATGTGGTTACTCTTTCTCTTAATAGCTCTGTGAAGAACCTTCGAGTTATTTTTGATCAAGATCTGTTTTTCAATTCACATATTAAATTTGTTTCTAAGACTGCCTTCTATCATTTGCGTAATATTGCCAAGATTAGGAGCATCTTGTCTCAGAGTGATGCTGAGAAACTGATCCACGCTTTTGTTAGCTCTAGATTAGATTATTGTAACTCTTTATTATCAGGTTGTCCTAAAACATCTCTAAAAAGTCTTCAGTTGATCCAAAATGCTGCAGCAAGAGTTTTAACAGGTACTAGAAAGAGAAATCATATCTCTCCAGTTCTGGCCTCCCTTCATTGGCTTCCCATAGAGTTTAGAATTAAGTTTAATCCTTCTTCTCACTTTCAAAGCTCTAAACAATCAGGCCCCTTTTTATTTAAAAGATGAGATATTACCCTATTATTCTAACAGAGCACTACGCTCCCAAAATGCTGGATTACTTGTAATACCTAGAATCTCCCAAAGTACATTGGGGGGCAGACAGTTGCCAATCTGGATTTGGGAGTCAGACTCGATCTCTGTTTTTAAGAATAGGGTTAAAACCTTCCTTTTTGATATAGCCTACAATTAGGGAGGGATCATATGACTCTGAACCCTCCCTTAGTTATGCTGCTATTAGGTTTAGACAGCCGGGGGACCTCCAATAATTGCACTGGGCTTCACTCCTTTCTTCACTCTCAATGAAATTTTTTTTTTTTTTTTTTTTTGCTGGTCATTAACATCCGTTCCTTCTCTCCCATAGATTGAATCCCCGTCGTGCTGTTTGCTCTCTACATGTCTGTTCTTTTCATCTTCTCTATCCCCTCACACCCCAGCCAGTCGCAGCAGATGACTGCTCCTCCCCGAGCCTGGTTCTGTTGGAGGTTTCTTCCTGTTAAAAGGGAGTTTTTCCCTCTCCACCGTCGCCAAGCGCTTGCTCACAGGGGATCGCCTGATTGCTGGGGTCTTTCTGCAATTGTGGGGGTTCCCCCTACAGTTTAAAGTGCTATGAGATGACTGTTGTTGTGAAATGGCACTATATAAATAAAGTTGAATTGAATTGAATTATTTTATTAAGCAGATGTTTTAGCTGCTTTTAGTTCTGTATTTTTTTAAACAAAAAATCAAGTAAATTCTTTGCTCAATTTCAAATACAATGTAATAATTTAATCATAATAATACAGGGGAACACTAAATGTGTTTTTGACTCCAAATAAATAGCTGTAAAATTCTAAAATCTACAACTTAAATCCTAAAAATGGAAAGTTTTACTGAACACAAACTAAACTGCATACATTTAAAAAGATTAATATTTACAAAATTACATCTCACAAAAGTCAGTTTCTGTACTATATTTTTAGTATTAAAGAAACATTTCAAACTAAACCTAAAAAAGGGACAGAAAATATTAATTCCACAATACAGAATTCCTTTGGAGGTTTTTTTATGTCAATGTTTTTATCTTTAACCTCATCTGTGCATGTGTGAAACGTGGCTGCTGAGCAGCAGCTGCAGTGGCTCAAGAACCACTCTGAATATTGCTGGGTACACAAACGCAGTCCACAGAATGCAAACGTAACAGGGCGGAGGTAGAGAATCTGCTTCTATGGTGCCAAGCAAACAACCTGAAACTGAATGTCCAAAAAAAAAAAAAGAAAAAACCCAAAGAACTCGTACTGGACTAAAAGAACAGACAAGACCACCCCCCTTCCTCATAAATGGTGACCATGTGGAAACCGTCCCCGCCTTCAGGTTCCTGGACACCCACATCTCCTCTGACCTCACCTGGACTGTCAACACCAAGGCCCTGGTAAAGAAAGCTCAGCAGTGGCTGCACTTCCTCCATGTCCTGAGGAAGAACAACCTGGACCACAAGCTGCTGCTGGCCTTCTACCCCTGCTCAGTGGAGAGCGTGCTCACCTACTGTCTGGGTGTGTGGTACGTTGGCTCCACGGCCGAGAACAGGAAGGCAGTGCAGAAGGTCATCAACACAGCCCAAAAAAAATCAGCAGCAGCCCTCTGCTCTCCTTAGAGGATATCTCCAGATCCTCCTGTCTCAGAAAGATCAAGGCCATCACAGGAGACCCCTCACATCCCGCCCACCACCTGTTTGACTTGCTTCCCTCTGGATGACAGTTCAGGTCAATTGGGTCCCCCACCTCCAGACTGGCAAGCAGTTTCTTCCCCTGGGCCATCTGAACTGCAAACAGTCAGATGCCCCACCCCTCTCCCTCTGCACACTCACATGCACAGAACTGAGGACCTTTTCAGTTATAACAATCACACCCATCTTTGTACTTCGCACTTTCATGTATAATGACCCATCCGCAAAACCACTACCATACCCATGTATCCATCCATCCATCCATCCATCTTCTTCCGCTTAATCGGGTCGTGGGGGGGCTGGAGCCTATCCCAGCATCTTTGGGCAAGACTGTGTGGATTTACTCCAAGAGTTCTCCGGTTTCCTCCCACATGCCAAAAACATGCAAGTTAGGTTAGGTTAATATCTATGTATGTATATTTTCCATAATCCTTGGACCATTTTATTCAGCCATGTGTTCAATTGTGTGTTCTGCACTCCACATTTTTATGTACACTGTTTCATCTGTGAAGCCACTACCATACCTGTGTATATTTCCATAATCCTGGGCCATTTTTATTTCAGTTGTGCGTTTAATCGTGTGTTCTGTAACCGTGTTTTATCTTCTCTCTTGCTTTACTGTGCAGTAGCCTGGTGGAGCACCCACAATTTTGTTGTGGTGTAAAACAGGGCTGCAACTAACAATTATTTTGGTAGTCGACTAATCTACTGACTATTTTTTTCAATTAGTCGACTAATCGCGATTATTTCTGTCATGTCCGCCAGCTCAGGTTCCTGCTGGCACAGCTCCTGTTCGGGGCTCTAGGTCATGTTTTACTTCACCTGTTTAAGCCTGCACACCTGTGAAAAATCACTTTGTTGTCAGTCTCTGCCTTAATATAATGTAGCCTATTATAAAAAGTTCCCATAGCTAAATAAAATAATGACCCATCAAACATGAGTTGGAAACTTGAACTCGACAACTTAATCAGAAGTGTTTGTAGCAACACAATTAAATAAAAGATGTTAAAGAGTAAAAACTCAAATAGCAGCTTTGCTGCTCCATAAAGGCTGTCGTAACTGCGTGTTAAAAACAAGCGTGTTAAAAACAAACTAGAGCAGGCCTATTCAATTAACGGCCCACGGGTCACATGCAGCCCAGAAGCAACCTCCGAGTGGTCCGCGGGCCCAGGCCACGCCAAGGAAATATAAATTTAAGAAAAAAAATATGAAGGAATGACGGTCTGCAAGTGTGCACACAAACAACACGGATGAGCGTCATCCGTGCGGCGTTCAGAAGTGCCCTACCCGCGTGACCGTTCCAGTCAGTAGGCAGAGCATCTTGCTCATTGTCCGAGAGAAGCATTGTATTGAAGTACTTTAAACGCAGAAAAAAATCAGAAGAGGTATGTAAGCACTGGAGGCATTTATGATGGTTTTAACCCACTGGTAACAGGAACAGTAAGAGTCGCTGAGCAAACAGGTGTGGTTAAGCTTCATATGCAGGGAAAGAGGCAACAGTGACTGAAACGCTAAGGATTTACTTCACCAGCCATTACAATAATTTATGTTCATTATTATGTACCTGGCAAGTTAAGATGACCGAAATTCACAAAGTCAACGACTTTAATCCGTCAGCAGCCTTCAGACAAACTAAACGCGCCAACATTTGGATTTCAAAATAAGGGAAGTTTTTCCTGCTGTCTGGTTGGTAAGGAGATTTCTAGAAAACTATAAGTCTATAGTTTTCTAGAAATCTAGCTGCCCCATCCATCATGGCCGACTGCTGATTGGAGGGTCATGGGCTCGATCTCCGCTCTGTCTGCAGTCCACATGTCGAAGTGTCCTTGAGCAAGACACTGAACCCCCAGTTGCTCCTGGTGGCCAGGTTAGCGCCTGTGTGTATGGCAGCTCTGCCGCCACCAGTGTGTGAATGTGTGCATGAATGGGTGGATAGCAGGATCTGTAAAGCACTTTGGTCATCTTAGATGAGAAGAAAAGCACTATATAAGTGAACGCCATTTACCATATTGTAGAAATATTTTAACAGAAATAACTGCATCTTTGGTAATTTAAGTTAATTTATCTCATTAAATGTAATTTTATTATTTTTTTTTCTTTGAAATCAGAGTTAGATTATTGTTCTGTTCTGGCTCTGCAAAGTTATGGGCAAAAGTGTAAACTGTATAAGGAAAAAAAAGTCAAGTTTTTACCACAATCTGTTTCAAATTTATTTTTAAAAAAAACAAAAAAAAAAACAGTAATTTTATTTTTAAAAAAGGCAAAAATTAGCCATAAAATAATCCACAAATTTATAATAAAGTCTCAAATGTACAAGAAAAGTCAATTTTACAAGACAAAGTTACAAATTTGAGGAAAATGGTTTCAGATTTAGATAAATTTACAGAAAAAAATAGAAAACTATAAGAAAATTGTTACAAATTTTGAAGAAAAACCTCAAACCTTCAAGACTGAAGTCATTACTCAAGTTTTTAAGTGGGTGCTTTTTGCATCCTCAACTCTACTAGAAATTTTTGGTTGACTGATATGTGTGTGTAATGGAATATGTAGTTATAGAAAGAGGTTCCTACTCACACGTGGTGATTTAAAACAAAACAAACCACAGTAGTGGATGTGCAATGTTTATTAATGTTATCAATCTTTTCTTGGGGGAAGGGGGGGTTGTGCACGGAAGTGTCTGACAGTTCATTTTTTGTTCAGTTAAAATGCACTTTGTGATGTGCCAAGGTCAGTTATGACCAGGATGTAGTATATTTTATTTCAAAAGGGAAACAAATGTTAATGGGCGGCACAGTGGTTAGCACTGTGGCAGCACAGCAAGAAGGTCATGGGATTGATTCCATCCCTGACCATCGTGGGTTCGATCCCACCCCCTGACCATCAGTGATCCTTCTGTGTGGAGTCTGCATGTTCTCCCCATGTCTGCGTGGGTTTACTCCGGGTACTCCAGTTTCTTCCCACAGGCTAAAGACATGCAGGTTAGTTTAATTGGCATCAACTGGGGATTCTAAATTGTCCTTAGGTATGAATGTGAGAGTGAATGGTTGTCTGTCTCTGTGTGTTGGCCCTGCAATGGACTGGCAATCTGTCCAGGGTGTACCCTGCCTCTCACCCAAAGATGCTGGGATAGGCTCCAGCCCTCCCACGACCCGAAAAGGATTAAGCAGTAGAAGATGGATGGATGGAACAAATGTTAATGCTACCAACAATGCATACTGAGTTTTTATGCACTCTGAGATATGCATAAAATGTGACCAAAATGGTTATTTACCCCTCCCCCATACTATTTATTTGTTGTTCAAGAGAAAAAATGGTTCTACTACTTCAGTTCTGCTCAACCCCAGCACTGTTATTGTGTTTTTATGCACGTTTGATGTGCCTTTGTCATGTGCCAAGCGTACATTTAAAACCAAGACAATGAATAACAAGTGTGTATTTTTTGGCATACTGATCTGTGTTGATTTGAAATTTGTCATATTCAAAAGATCGCTGAGCATATGCGGCCCAGTTACATGTCTTGATTTCAAATTGTGGCCCAACTGATTTTGTAATTGAATAGCCCTGACCTACAGGTCCTACTGGGATGGTATGCTACTGAGTGTGAAGCGACTGGGATGAGAATCAGCACCTCCAAGTCTGAGTCCATGGTCCTCAGCCGGAAAAAGTTGGGATTGCCCTCTCCGGGTTGGAGACAAGCTCCTGTCCCAAGTGGAGGAGTTTAAGTATCTCAGGGTCTCATTCATGAGAGAGGGGAGAATGGAGCGAGAGACTGACAGACGGATCGAAGCAGCATCTGCAGTGATGTGGATGTTGTACCGGTCTGTCGTGGTGAAGAGGGAGCTGAGCTCTAAAGTAAAGCTGTCAATTTACCAGTCAATCTATGTTCCTACCCTCACCTATGGTCATGAGCTTTGGGTAATGATTGAAAGAATGAGATTGCAGATACAACCATCTGAAATGAGCTTTCTCCATAGGACTGCTGGACTCACCCTTAAGCCCCATTTCCACCAGTATCGCCTGGGCTTTACTTTTTTTTACTTGTTTCGGTTTTTCGCCATTTCCACCCAAGTCCTCACGGTTTAACCGTTACGATTTTCGTGCCTGTTCAGAGGCAGGGTACAAGCGAGTGAAAAGCGAGGTGTGAATTGACGTCAATCGACTGCTAAACGCTGATTGGTCAGGGCGTAACGTCACCAAACGCGTCCGTTTTGTTTTCTGTTGAAGCTACACGTCCGCCATTTGTAATTTCAGCGAGTAACCGCGGTGACTGGATTCAAAATTGTGTTTTCATATAACGATGTCCACGCGCAGGTTTATTCCATGAACAAACGAGGAGGTGCGGACTTTTCTGTCCCTCGTAGCCGATGACTACATCCAGAGTGAGTTGGTGGGGCAACTTGCAATGAAAAAATATACCAGGAAGTGTCCGGCCTGCTATTATTGGCAGAGAATTTGGACTCGACACGGCCACGGAATTGGAAAACGGTGACGGTGAGTGTTGTTTTGTTATTGTCCGTCTTCTTGCCTTTCGGTCAAAAGCGCACTTTATTTTAGCAATAAAGAAAGTTGTTTTGATTGTGGGCAATTGTGGGTGATGGCTAGCCCGCTAATAGCTAGCTACCTCTGTACCTTGCTGCTACCTCGCATCAAGCTGCAGAATCGCGCTTTTATTTCAGTATTCACGGTGAACAAAACGCTGACGTAAGCTTATTGTATTCTGGTTAAAAAGTTTTGTGTTTGCGGTACATGTTGCACTTTGTTTGTGAGCGTTAATGTGTGTTTTTTTCCTTCTATACACAGTTTTCAAATCCCCCTTGTGTCTGCCCTCACTGGACTGCCCCGGCATCTCCCCGGTCAAGTGCTGGTAAGGCACAACAAACTGAAAATTACCACCCGGTTGTTTTTATATGTGATTGTTTTCTATAGACGCATAACAAGGAATTTAAAATGTCTTTCTACGTTTAGAAAAATACTAGATTCAGGGGGTGTTCATAGCCACAGTGGCCCAGTGTTATAGGTGTGTTGGTGGTGAAATACTGTTGTATTTTCACAAAAAAAAGGAGCAGCATTGTACAGACTTCAAATCAAAATGCTTGATTGAAATTCTTCAAGTCAGCTAACACTATTAACCCATTCTGATTTATTAGGGCCCACAGTACAAAGAAATTCTTTAAAAATAACCCATTAAATCAAAATACTTTTTACAATTAATCCTTTTTGAAATGAAGGAGGGCCTAACCACATCACCACAGAAGTTTCTTATAGTCCACTCTACTGAGGGGCAACAACATGACAGTTGAGCTTAAATACAGCAACGAAGCATCCCACCACGAGCTTTCAACAGTTTAATTCCATAATATTTTTTCTGACATGTTTGATCCGGTGTTATCTAAATACAATGACTTCTGTCTTTCATATAGGCAAGCTGAAAAGCAGCAACATTGCAGACCTTGCATCACTGATGGCCCAGAATCATGCTGAGGAGATGCGGGATCCATGGAAAGGATGCTCGATACAGCGCGAAAGACACCTGCAGTTAGCCGCATTAAGAAGGGGATGAGCTGACAGAGACGGCTTCCTTCCACGGAGCCTTCCCGAAACCATTTTGGCAGTCTGGTCGAAGTACTGAAAGCTCCCCATTGTTAACATGTTTTGGGAATATTTGTAATGTAATAAAATGTTAGTCTTTTGGATAAAAGTGTGGTTTGTATATTATAACACTGGATGATAAAGGTGAATAATTACATACACATTCCATTGCCTCATATGACCCTAATCCTGCTGTTCACCATAAAGGTGTCAAGATTTTTAATGGGTAATGTAATTGTTATTGTTAAATTAATAAATATTACCACTGCTGTATCCATTGCTCTACATTGGGTACAGTTTTTAAGTAAAAATTGTAAGCAGTTGCACAGGTGTAATTACATTCAGCAGTAGACACTGATAAAGGTGAAAGGTCGAATGGGTAAAAGGTAAGTACATGTGAATTGAATGTTATATCGGCATTCCAAATTCTGAGAATTCCAATAAATAATAGCAGTCCTAGTATAATATAAAGCGAAAAATACCCATACATGGTAAACCCAAATATAACATTTTCGATGTTGTAAACGTTAACATGTATATGATAAACCTATGCGATTGTGATTCAATAGATCCATAGTGATCTTTGGTTTGAAAAAAAAATTTATAATTTGGTGTTGGGCAGTGTGACAATGTCAGTGTATTTAGTAGGATTAAAAAAAGTTTCATCATAAAATTTCTAGGTTCATTGGCAATTCATCAAACCAAAAGTGAGTTGTCTAGCTGCAGCAATTTTTTTTTTTGAGTCATTTACTACGTTGTTTTAGTGTGTAATTAGCCACCACTGAACAGATAACCCTTATAAAATAACAATAGATGGAAAAATGATACACAATGGGCCTAGATTTGGATTGGCTTTTTTTATAATATCAATTATTTGGTAAGTTAAAGTTAACTGGAAGTATAACAAGTTTCCACATATAATTTCCAAGGATCAAGGGCAATTCCCATCAAATCAAAAGTGGACCTTGGCTAGCAGCAGCATTTTCCCTTTGCAGTCATTTTCTACGTTGTTTTAGTGTGTATTAGCCACCACTGAACAGATAACCCTTATAAATAACAATAGATTGTACAATGATACTCAAATGATACACAATACAAAAAATGGGCCTAGATTTGGATTGGCTTTTTTATAATATTTTTAATTATTTTGTAAGTTAAAGTTAACTGGAAGTATAACAAGTTTCCACATATAATTCCAAGGTCAATTGGCAATTCCATCAAACCAAAAGTGCATTGTATAGCTGCTGCTTTTTTTGGGAAGTCAGTTTATCATCAGTGTATCATTATTACACAATATACAAATGGGTCTAGATTTGGATGGCTTTTTTTATAATATTATAATATTATTTGGTAAGTTATAGGGGGTTAGGATTAAAGCTTCTGCATAATTTTAAATTACCCCGGTGTTTCAGCATTTAATTAACCGTCTGTTAACATTTAACCGTTTTTGAACAACAGAGGGCGACGTAGTTAAAAGTGCAATCAACATTTTATTTAAAAAAACACGTTTGACATATGTATGCCACATGAACACTGAACAAATGAAATGATCTCTGAATGATCTCTGCTTCATATGCAGCTGCTCAGATTCCTCCTGGGCAACCGCTATTCTCCTCTCCTGCTCAACGTGTGTTGTCCTCAATCCACGCCGTCTTCTCCTGGTAAAATTCTCTTGTCTCGTTAAAGACATCATTGGTGTTAAAAAACCGTGGAAATCCTCCGCTCGTAATCCGCTATTTTTTTCTGTGTTGTTGAGGAGTCAGTCTCGTCCTTTATACGTCAGTAGTGTAGCGCCACCTCGATCCCGCCCACCCCAGCAATTCTCGGCTTTCCGCAGTTGTGATGGAGGCGCAGCCGCGGGAGAAACAAGTAGTAAAGAAAAGAAAAGAGTAGCGCAGAACTATATAGTGGAAATGTGGCTTTAGAGACAGGGTGAGGAGCTCAGTCATCACGCTGTAGAGACGACATCTCCCAGCTGGTCTGGGAACGTCTCGGTATCCTCTCTGAAGAGCTGGAGCAGGTGGCCGGGGAGAGGGAAGTCTGGGCTTCTCTGTTTAAATTGCTGCCTCCACGATCCAGACCTCCGGAAAAGCGGTAGAAAATGGATGCATGCATGCATGCCGCAGAAATGTTCAGTTTAACTGTTCCAGCGAAGAAGAAGAGGAATGCATTATGGCGACATGGAGAGAAAATCACGGAGAAGGCCAAAAGTTTCTATTGTATGGGAGGATTTTACCAAAAATAAATAAATGAAACAAGTTAAATGTAG
Organism: Pholidichthys leucotaenia; assembly: GCA_020510985.1. Taxonomy (NCBI): domain Eukaryota; kingdom Metazoa; phylum Chordata; class Actinopteri; order Cichliformes; family Pholidichthyidae; genus Pholidichthys; species Pholidichthys leucotaenia. The sequence goes on along the minus strand of CM035843.1, from coordinate 355,284,396 downwards.
ACTGTAAAGCAGTTTATTATATCACAGCTGCACTACAGCGATGCATCCATTCCCTTTTCCCTCCATTCCTCCGTCTCCGGCCACCTGTCAGCGGACTGCACCAGTAAGGTTAGCAAGTAACATTAGCACTTCTTATTTTCAATGAGCGACTCTCTCAGCTTTAGAAAACTGACCATACCATTAGTACATGCTGTTTAAATAGTTAAACCTGCTGTTGGACAATAATCTCTCTTTGACGATGGTCGCTGACAGCTGAGCTGCTTCTGTTATGCTGGCTAATAGGTTAACTGCAGTAAATGGGTGAATTACAGAAGCAGCTTACTCTTTTTCATATTCTCTTATTGTTGCGGTAATATCAACCTTCATTCTGAACATTAATGCATCTCGGTAAATTAGAATATCATGATTTGTAATGTAATTAAAAAAAGATAACCATAATCATCACAAATAAATTTGAAACAGCTTAAATATTTCACTGTATGTGTAGTGAAGACACATTTCTGCACTGATTTAAAGTTGTTGTTTTTTTATTATTTTATACTGGAAGACGTTCTTTTAATTTTCATCTGAAGCCTAAATAAACTTTTAAACTTCTAGATCCAGCAAGGTTTCAAACAAGATGGACTAGCTTATTATCTTTTTTACTTGAATGGAGATGAATATTACTCTAGTTTGTTTTTAACATGCAGTTACAACAGCCTTTATGGAGCAGCAGAGCTGATATTTGAGTTTTTACACTCTAACATCCCTCCATCCATCTTCTACCACTTTTCCAGAGGTCCGGGTTGCGGAGGCAGCAGTTCAAGCAGAAAAGCCCAGACTTCCCTCTCCCCAGCCACCTGCTCCAGCTCTTCAGAGGGGACACCAAGGTGTTCCCAGACCAACTGGGAGATGTAGTTTCTCCAGCGAGTCCTGTGTCTGCCCCCGGGTCTCCTCCCAGTGGGACGTGCCCAAAACACCTCAAGTGGGAGGCGTCCAGGAGGCATCCTGATCAGATGCCCATACCACCTCAACTGGCTCCTTTCAATGTGGAGGAGCAGCGGTTCTACTCTGAGCCTCTCCCGGATGACTTAGCTCCTCACCCTATCTCTAAGGGTGAGTCCTTTAGATAATAATTAATTGCAATGTCCCTGCTTAAGAGTGTGTAATATTGCAATTAATTATTTCATTTAGGAAGTCTCAGCACTGCTGACAAAAAAGCCAGAAGCGCCAATCACTAGTGAAGAACTTCAAGAGGAACATGAAGAAGCAGGCTTATCTTCAAGCAACATTTTCCAACCTACATATCTGCACATTATGAAGGTAAAGACCCATAAATAATCTCGTATATAACATATGACTCAAGACTTTTAACAATTAGGCGATTATTATTTAATAGTTTGGTTTACAAACCTGCCGATGTGACCAGAATTTCCCAGCCAAGAGAAAAAAAATTAGCACACTTGATTTTATTTTTTCCGCCAAAAGTAAAATCCTCCCCTATGAATTTTGAAGCCGAGTGTTGACTTTACTCCAAATGAAACGACTTTGTGTTAAAAATGTTATATTACTTTTTCATTTTTATAAATCTCATTGCCTACCGAAACGAAATATCTGAGCATTTCTTTTTATTTACCCGACCACCCAATCGGGGAAATAAAAAAAAAAAAAAAAATTGAAGCCAAAATTTCTGTAAACCAAAAGATTAAATCACAATCGCCTCATGTGAAAAAAAAAAATCAATTACACAAACTCTTTTCCAGGCGAGTTTTGACACTGTTGCTTCTCTGCGCTGTTTTGATATGTTGATATCGTCTTGAGCTGTGGGTTTCCGTTTGAAAACTGTAGGTATGGCAGTCGGTTTTAGAACCCGTTTGTAATGAACTTTCAAACCTAAAGATTCCTGTATAGCAGGTGACTCCTCAAAACTGTCTGCAGTGAAATGATCACTACAGGGTGCAGAAGATGGTGTTGGTTGCCATTTGTCCCTTGTTCTCTGTACTTGTTTCGCCCATTTTTAAGAAGATCTGGATCATTTATTTATCTTTTGTTCTTATAAAAGATCTGGATGTTTTGGGAATGAGAACAGGCTTATGCGTTTACTGGAGCAATTAGAACACCCAGCCGCCACGCAGCACTTCGGCATTTCTTCGCTGATATAGAAGCTAAACAGCTTGTTTACATTGACAGCACACAGATCAGCCGAGAAACCCTCCTCATGATGTCATACCTGGAAACAAGGTGCGTCTCAGGATATCACGTTAGTGAATCAGAATCAGAATCAGAATCAGAATCAGGTTTATTGCCATTGTTCATGTAGTACACAAACTAGGAATTTGTCTCGGTACAATGCTGCAACATTAAACATGATAAGATAAGAGAAATAAACTATACATGTAATAAAGTGTAGGATAAGATTAAGTGATACTGGTCAACAGTTAAAAATATATATTAGCCAGCAGCAGATACTGTGGAGAACTATATAGTGCAGTCGGTAATCGGTAATGCAGGAAGAAAACAGTGATGATTGACATGAGTCTGGTTGAGCCTGCTGTACATGGTGCACGAGGAGTCACTTAGTGTTCAGCAGTCTAATGGCAGAGGGAAGAAGCTGTTCATGTGACGGGAGGTTTTAGTCTGGATGGACCGAAGTCTTCTACCAGAGGGGAGGGGGGCAAACAGTACGTGACCCAGGGTGTGAGGGATCGGCTATGATCCGGCCAGCACGCCTCGGGTCCTGGAGATGTACAGATCCTGGAGAGATGGGAGCTTGCAGCCGATCACCTTCTCAGCAGTGCGCACGACGCGCTGCAGCCTTAGTCTGTCCTGGCAGTGGCTCCTGCGTACCACACGGTTATGGAGGTGGTGAGGATGGACTCGATGATGGCTGTGTAGAACTGCACTAACATCTGGTGGGTACGCTTGAGCTTCCTCAGCTGCCGCAGGAAGAACATCCTCTGCTGGCTTTTTTGATGAGTGAGCTGATGGTCAGCTCCCATTTGAGGGTCCCTGGTGATGTAGTGGCCTAGGAAGCGGAAGGAATCAGCAGTGGTGATGGGAGAGCCTGAGAGGGTGGGGGGGGGGCAGAGGAGTAGTGACTTTCCTGAAGTCTACAATCATCTCCACTGTGTTCAGAGCGTTCAGCTGCAGGTTGTTATTGCTGCACCAGGACGCCAGCTGGGCCACCTCTCCCTGTAGGCGGACTCGCGCCGTTGGAGATCGAGCCCGATGAGGGTGGTGTCGTCCGCAAACTTGATCAACTTGACAGACTGGTGGCTGGAGGTGCAGGAGTTGGTGTAAAGGGAGAAGAGTAGGGGGGAAAGTACACAGCCCTGGGGTGATCCGGTGCTGATGCTAGTATGTCTGAGACAGTCTTTCCCAGCCGCACATGCTGCCTCCGGTCCGTCAGGAAGTCGATGATCCACCTGCAGAGGGAGTCAGGCACGTGAGCAGGGACAGCTTGTCCCGGAGCAGAGCGGGGCGGATGGTGTTGAATGCGGAGCTGAAGTCCACAAACAGGATCCTGGCGTAGGTTCCCGGGGAGTCCAGGTGCTGCAGGATGGAGTGGGAGGGCCAGGTTTGACTGCATCGTCTACAGACCTGTTGGCTCGGTAGGCAAACTGCAGCGGGGTCCAGGAGAGGGGTGGTGATGGACTTGAGGTGGGACAGGACCAGGCGCTCAAAGGACTTCATGACTACAGAGGTGAGCGCTACAGGTCTGTAGTCATTAAGTCCAGTGATCCGTGGCTTCTTGGGGACAGGGATGATGGTGGAGGATTTGAGGCAGGATGGCACGTGGCATAACTTAAGGGAGGTGTTAAAAATGTCTGTGAATACAGGAGCCAGCTGTTTCGCACAGAGTCTCAGGGTGGAGGGAGACACGCCGTCTGGGCCGGGGGCCTTGCGCGGGTTCAGTCTGGAGAAACTGTTTGAGCACATCCTGCTCACTGATGATAAGGGGAGGGGGGGGAGGGGGGGGTGCCTTAAATGAAGTAGGGAATGTGGAGGCTGTGGAGCTGGAGGGAGGGGGGAGTTGGACACAGATGACGAGGTGTCAAAACGGGCATAGTGTTGGGACAGTCTCTGACAAAGGGGCTTTGTCATCCTGACCTTTAGGAGCCTTAGGTCCGATAGTTGGTGATTTGCCCTCAGTCCTCTCCACACGGAAGCCGAATCATTAGCAGTGAACTGCTGCTGGGAGTCTCTCTGAGTATAGAGATTTAGCCCTCTTCAGCTCTCTGTTAAACCGGTATTTAACCTCCCTGTAGCAGTCCCTGTCTCCACTTTTCAGCGCTGCTTCCTCTCCTTCCTGATCTGTCTGAGCTTAGCTGTGAACCAGGGTTTGTCATTAGAGTAACTCACCCTGGTGCGTGATGGAAGAATGTTCTCTTCACAAAAGTGGATATATGAGTTCACAGTGTCCGTGTACTCATCCAGATCATGCGTGGCTCCTTTAAGCATGCCCCAGTCAGATATTTCCATGCACGTTTCCAGCTTCTCCTCAGCATCACTGGTCCGTATCTTCGTAGTGCTCACAACAGGTTTAGTGAGCTTCAATCTCTGTCTGTATGTGGGAATGAGGTGAACCATCACGTGATCAGATAATCCCAGCGCAGCTCGAGGGACAGCGCGATATGCGTCTTTCACTGTGGTGTAACAGTGATCCAGTGTGTTTAATCCTCTGGTGGGGCATTTAATAAACTGTTTGTAGCGGGGGAGATCGTGGCTCAGATTGCACTGATTAAAGTCGCCAGCCACAATAATCAGCGAGTCTGGAAAACTCCCGCTCTGTGTGTTGAATGTGATCCGCGAGCACGCGCTGAGCTTCGCGCGTGTCCGCGTCGGGAGGGGCGTACACAGCGATCATTATGAAAGAAGCAAACTCCCGCGGGGAATAGAAGGGCTTGCAATTGATAACAAGAAATTCCAAGGCAGGAGAACAGTGTTTGGAAATTACCGTTACATCAGAGCACCAGATGCAGTTGATGTAGAAGCAGACTCCGCCTCCTGTGGTCTTGCCGGAAAGCTCTGTGTCACGATCAGCATGGAAGAGCTGGAAGCCGTCGAGGCGCAGCGCGCTGTCCGGTATATTTTCCCGGAGCCAGGTCTCAGTAAAGCAGAGGACAGCTGAGGAGGCGAGGTCCTTAAAACGCATCAGCAGTCTCAGTTCATCCACCTTGTTAGAGAGAGAGTTGGTATTGGACAGAAATATGCCAGGCAGCGCCGTTCGCGAGCCTCTCCTGCGAAGTCGCACGAGAGCGCCCGCTCGTCTTCCTCTCTTCCGCCGTCTCACTTTCCGAGCCAAACAATAAACCAGATCGGCGGCAGGGGCTAGAAAAACTGGGAGGAGGTCCGTGGGGGTGAAAGTCCTGATATTTAAAAGTTCTTCACGGGTATAAGTGCAAGCAGACACACAATTGACAAACAAAAACAAACAAAGAGCGCAGCGAAGCACCATGTCGACCGCTGTGGGCGCCATCTTGGAACGCTAAACACGGCAACACGGCGCTAAATTTGAATTCACTTAGAAATATTTTTCCACTTATTTAGCATCCTAATTCAACAGAACCAACTATATGGACGATATAAGATAAATTCATACTGAATACTTATGCACAGTTCCAAGATCTTGTCACAGACTCTTTAATCTGTCAGCAGCCTTCAGACAAACTGAACGTGCCAGCATTTGGATTTCAAAATAAGGGAGGTTTTTCTTGGTGGTGAGGAGATTTCTAAAAAAAAAAAAAAAAAAAAAAAAAACTATAAATATATAGAAATATTATAACAGAAATAATGCATTCTTGGTCATTTAAGTTAATTTAAATCATTAAATACAATTTTATTAATATTTTTTCTTTGTAATGAGAGTTAAATTATTGTTCTGTTCTGACTGCAAAGTTATGGTCAAAAATATAAACTGTTATAAGGAAAAATTTAAAAAAAAATAGCACAGTCTGTTTAAAATTTACTTACAAACAGTAATTTTATTTTAAATAACAGTCAAAAATAAGCCATAAAATAATCCACAAATTTATAATAAAGTCTCAAATGTACAAGAAAAGTCAATTTTACAAGAGGAAGTTACAAATTTGAGGAAAATGGTTTCAAATTCTGATAAATTTACAGAGAAAAGTAGAAAACTATAAGAAAATTGTTCTAAATTTTGGAGAAAAACCTCAAACCTTCAAGACTGAAGTCATTACTCAAGTTTTAAGTGGGTGCTCTTTGTACCCTTAACTAGAAATTTTTGGTTGTCTCCTTTAATTTACATGGCACTTGATATTTTTTAACCTGTTTGTATACCACCATAGACAGAGAGAGAAGCTGAATTAGACAGGGCTCAGAGAGGGCAAGATGAGACAGAAAAGAGGAGCCAAGGAGAGAAAAGTGTTCAGGCAGAGGGTCCAGGAGAGGTGAGAGCAGAGGAAGGAGAGAAGGATGACACCAGTAAAAAGTCCAAATACAGGACGTCTGAGTGGGACCCCAACTGGCCCAATATTCCAACATTCAAGCCTTGGTTGTACAATAGTTCAAATTGTAAGTTCCATATGCACGACAGTGGCACAGGAGGTAGAGCAGGTCGTTCAATAACTGGATGGTTGGTGGTTCAAATCCCGCTCTCCCCAGATATCCTGCCGTTGTGTCCCTGGGCAAGACACTTTACCCACCTTGCCTTCAGTGTCCATAACACTGGGTATGAATGTGTATAAATGTTCGGTGGTGGCCGGAGAGGCCATTGGCCCAGATTGGCAGCCACATTTCCATCAGCCTGCCCCAGGGCAGCTGTGGCTACAGTAGTAGCTTGCCACTACCATTGTCTGTCTAGAGTGAATGAATAATGTATCTGTAAAAAGTGTCTTTGAGTGTCTATGATAAAGCACTATATAAATCTGATGCATTATTATTATTATATGCAGAGTTACCATGCAAAATTTAAAAAAAAAATCAATAGTATAAAATTAACATTTTTATACATAGGTGTTTCCTGCCCCCCCCCCCCGAAAAATATGTTGCCACCATGCCAGAGTCTTTCAGCCAGAGGAAACACTGAAATGGTACGTTCTATAAGCAAAGTTACTGTGCAAAATTTTTTTAAAAACTTAAATAAATAGTATAAAATTAACATATTCCAGTTAGAATAGTGTTATGCGTTTTCTGCACACACACACACCCGCAAAAAATATGTTGCCACCACGCCAGGGTCTTTCAGCCAGAGGAAACACTGAAATGGTATGTTCCATCAGCAAAAGTTACAGTGCAAAATTTTTTTAAAAACTTAAATAAATAGTATAAAATTAACATATTCCAGTTACAATAGTGTTATGCGTTTTCTGCACACACACACACCCGCAAAAAATATGTTGCCACCACGCCAGGGTCTTTCAGCCAGAGGAAACACTGAAATGGTACGTTCCATCAGCAAAGTTACAGTGAAAATTTTTTTTAAAAAATTAAATAAATAGTATAAAATTAACATATTCTGGTTACAATAGTGGCATGCGTTTTCTGCACACACACACCAAGGTCTTTAAGCCAGAGGTAACACTATCCAGGGTTAGTCTATCGAGCAAGTTCAAGTTTTTAAATATTTGGGAACAGAGGTGGACTGCAGCCTGTCTTTTTCAGACCATGCTGACTCTATTTATAAAAAAGCACAACAACGCCTCCACTTGTTGAGGAAATTGAGGACTTTTAATGTCAAAGCACACATTTTAACTCTGGTTTACACTTCATTAATTGAATCCCTTCTGACTTATAACATTCCATCCCGGTACAGCTCCCTCTTCATCAAGCACAAAACAAAGCTTTCCCGTATAGTTAATCAGGCAGACAATATAAAGTTCCTTTGTCCCATAAAAACATTTACAAGAAATCATTTGTTCCCTCTGCAATAACCATCCTGAACAAAATCAAATAGTTATTAGTATGTGTTGGCAATATTGTAATTACTTTCCCTATTTTAGAGACTGTTCACAGTGTAAACAGTATAAGCTTTACACCTTTTCAATTAAAATATGGAGAGGATGGGCAAATTTATTGCTTACTGTGGAGCTCAAAATTTTAACTGTACTGTGATTGGAATATGCATATTGATCATAAAAAAGTACCATTAGTAATTAGTTTTCAGCTAGTCTATATAAACCTAGGACAACAGCATTACAGAATTTCTGTACTTCACTTTCGGTTTTTGATGCGCCACCTGAGATTTTTAGTGGCACCCATGTGACCCCCATCAAAAAAAATGTGTGGAGGCACCACTGCCTTGAAGACTTTCAGAATGTTTGCACATATGGGCCCAGGATTCCAACATACCCACTTTTATACAGATCTCAAGCCTTTCACTCGACCCTGTCCTCACTCAGTGTCTGTGCTTATTCGAAGCATGTCTTAAGCATATCACAGAGACCACACCGTTAACTGTTTTTACTATTTTAAACGTCAGTCGTTCAATCAGAAATTCGCCCCAATATATACAGTATATTCCTAATACGAGAAGAGTAGCGTTACCATGCCAAGGAAGGTTAGCAGTGAGCAAAGATCTAAAATGTCATACAGTCGGTCAAACACCCACCGGTCTCGGGTGTCCAGCATGGCCGAGAGACAGACGCGAGGCAAGCCTGTCAACAGTTCCAACAGCTCGGCAAAGTTAGCACAGCCTGCTAACACAGCTAGCTAATGTTCAGCTTAATAGTTTTCACGAAAAGCAGCTAAAGATGAAATCGAGAATAATTAGTGTGCTACTATCTTACCTCTTTTGTTTTTCGTTCCGTGTTTCTTGGCGGTTAGCAGCTCCTGGTCGATTTTTTTCTCCAAAAATTCCTGTTTTTTGGTAAGCATCTCCTCGGTCTCCCGGAGCTTCTGTATCGCCTCCTGGGGACTTGGGCCCTTACCATCTTTTCCTCCTCCTCCTCCGAAAAGCGTTTTAAAAATCGACATGTCTGGAATACTACAGCAAAGTCACTATATATATGTGTGTGTGTAAAAAAAAAATAAAATAAACACATACACAAGAAAATGAAGCTAATGCTACGCCGCAGTTTAACTACTCTGACACTTCGCCCAAACCTGATTGTTGATGTTTTTCTACTTCCTGGATAAGGCCCACTGACGTCATGTTACTAGGCGAAAAGTGGGCGTTGCCAAGCGACCATCTGTCCCCATCTGCTGGGCAACTGCGTTAGTGCACTGTAGCTCTGAAATTAACCATTAATTCATGCTGCGCCGCTTCTTCTTCTTCTTTTAGATTTGATTGGCGGTTGGAAACCAGCTTACAGGTGCATTACCGCCACGTACTTTTCGCTTCTGCTTCTTCTTCTTCTCTCGGTTACTGGCGGATAGCAAACAACTGAAAGGTGAATACCGCCATCTACTGTACAAGAGTGTGCAACATTATGTCATTTGAGCCCGACCCCTACATTCTATGACTTAATCTTGTGTTATTTAAAAAAAGAGAAAAGAGCCCTTTTCGTGATTCTTAGTGCCTCTCCATCTCCATCTGTTCCCAGAATCCCAGTTAAATCCCATTCCCTACCGGCCTGTCGAACTTCATTTTTCATTCTCTCGCTTTCATTTCCATACTTGTGACAGTGTAATAAGATGTGCTTGTAGGGAACCCACGCTGGGATAATCACCTCAGACTGGAAGCAGAGGGGAGGGGAATATTCCCTCTGCCGGTAGAGCGTGGGGGATTAAATGGAGGACAGTACGTATTGTAATGTGTAAATGTATTGTGATGCAAGATGCAGACTAGAGGGGAAATGCAGCACGAATAAAGCTTAAAGGTCCCATTCATTGATATTTTGGTGGATTTTTCAAATTCTGACATTATCAAGAACAAAGCCAAGCTGTATTTTGATAACCAAAAATCATTTCTGTGTCATTTTAGCACAATTCGTCAGCCAGGTAGAAGAAATATGTCTATTAGAATCAACTGAGTTAGTCAATAACTGGAACAAATATGCAATAGAACTTTTACTCTTTGGACTTGGGATTACCCACCTCTGCCAGATGTAGCTCTGTGTTTCAGGCCTCCTCAGTGTTATTCATAAGAACCAGATGTGACTGGGTACCAGAGTGGCCCATAGGGCTGTTTATGCTTACGTCACTGATCGTGTGAACTTAGCCTTAGTGGCAGAGCAAGGTGCAAGCAATCCCTGTTCTCAATATATTTCAATGGAAATGTTAGCTACATTTAAACAAGGAATATGCTGAAATTGTGTTCAATTGGCTCATGTAGCCATCACCATCTTATGATAGATAAGTGAGGTGAAATAGGAGGCCAGAGGTCAGTGGTTACAGCTCCTGCAAAAATTATCCAATCAGAACCAAAATGCAATTTGGGCATTATGAGTGTATATCAAACTATGGTACTGTAGAGAGAGGAATAATCAGGTGAGGCGGTTCCAGAGCAGAGCAGACTTTATTAATCTCTCTCTAACATTCTCAAGAATCAGAAGCCTAAAAAAACCAGGTCGTGAGCACCTCTCTTTTTATACCATACCACTCGCCCTGCAACCTGTGGTGTTTGCATTAACATGAATGCATCTACCATGCCAATCCCCTTTGTCACTGTTTGCATTAACACACATACATCCCCCCATGACAATTCCTTTTGTCACCCAGCCTGTCTGCGCATTATTATGCAGACCGGAGGAGAATGCATATGCGTTTCTCCTCTTTTATGCATTTCCTCCTGCCGTGCTATTCAGTCTGAGTAGAGAACACACTGACTGGGTCCACCACACTGCCCCCCCCCACCAGAAACTCAGACTGAGCCTTAACCCTCATGTCCTTTGAGCTTCAGCCTACGTCCATAATGGCTGTAACGGGGGGTCGGCAGCTCCGAGGTGCTGTGCCGGTGGGGCACTCTCGGGGGCACATCCGTCTGTGGGGGGACATTGGGGGGGGGCATTTTCAGCGTGCCATTGTGACTGATCTGACGAGTCATTTACCTGGGGAATTCCTAGTGGGGGTCGTCCACGCTGAGGAGCTCGGGCCAACAGCACCTGCTCGTCTGCTAAAATGAAGGTGGGCTTAAGCCTGTCTATACAGATTGTTTCTCTGCGTTCCCCCAAGTCTAACACAAAATGTTTCTCCCCAGGTTCCAGCACTCTGAACGGGCTGTAGTAGGACGGGCACAACGGGGTACGGTGGGCATCGTGCCTGACAAACACGAACGACGCGTCCTTCAAGGTATTTGGCACAAAAGCGCGGGGAAAACAGTGGTGGGCTGGGTCGGGTACCGTCCCTGCCTCTGCGCTATGCAGTGAAAGCGGGGATGGATTGGTGTTCGGTGCAGGGTTGTCCAGCAAAAATTCTCCGGGGAGCCGCAGCGGCTGGGAAAAAAACAGCTCTGCTGGGGAGGCTGCCAAATCCTCCTTCGGAGCTGAATGCAACCCTAATAGAACCCACGGCAACCGGTCCACCCAATTTGCATCCATAAGTGGAGCCCTGAGCGCTGCTTTAAGTGACCTATGGAAACGGTCACATAACCCATTGGCCTGGGGGCTGTACGCGGTCGTGCGATTAATTGTGACACCCAGGCTCATTGTGGACCAGAGGTCGGAAATGAACTGCGGGCCCCGGTCAGACGTGATATCCGAAGGGGCGCCAAAACGTGCCACCCATGTCATAAAAAAAGCGCGTGCAACTTCTGCGGACGCGGTGGAAGCTAGCAGGACTGCCTCTGGCCAGCGCGTGGTACAGTCCACTACTGTCAGGAGGTGGCGGGAGGGGCCCACGAGGTCCACATGAACGTGGTTGAACCTCTTAGCCAGGACATGGAACGGCTCAAGGGGGGCCTTTGTGTGCCTGTGCACCTTGGTTCGTTGGCACGCTACGCAGGATGCAGCCCCCTCTTTCACCTGTTTGTGGAAGCTCAGCCAGACGAACTTTGCTCCCACCAATTTGACTGACGCGCGCACTCCTGGGTGCACCAGGGAGTGAACCAACTCAAAAACGCGGTGGCGCCAAGCACGTGGGACCACCGGGCACAGGAGGCCTGTGGAGACGTCGCAGATTGGGGGGGGGGCGTCTTGCAGTACTCTGCTCTCCAGCCTTAACCCTGTTGGTCCAGACTGGAGCGCACAAACGTCCGCATCGCCGATCTGCTCAGCGGCCATGGCCGTGTAATCTATCCCTACGTAGACTGGGGCCATTAATGTGCACGAGAGGCAGTCTGCCATCACGTTGAGTTTACCGGCCACATGCTGAATGTCGGTCGTAAACTCCGAGATTGTGGACAGCTGTCTCTGCTGCCGGGCCGACCATGGTTCCGAAACCTTGGCCATGGCATACGTTAGTGGCTTGTGGTCCACAAACTCAGTGAAGGTGTGCCCTTCCAGCCAGAACTGGAAGTGGCATATGTCCAGATGGAGAGCCAGCAACTCCCTGTTGAACGCGCTGTATTTACGCTCATTGTCGCACAAAGACCTGCTAAAAAAGGCGAGCGGCTGCCAAGAACTGGCGACGCACTGCTACACAACGGCCCCTATGGCCACGTCCGATGCGTTGGTAGTGAGCGCTATCCGAGCTGCCGGGTCTGGGTGCGCCAGTAGTGCAGCGTTCGCTAGAGCTGTTTTAACTTCGGAAAATGCTTGCTCCCGCTCAGGAGTCCAGTCGACTCTGTCTGCCGGTTTCTGTTTCTTAAGCGCGGCGTACAACGTACAACAGCTGCATGAGCTGGGCTGCGCGGGGGAGGAAACGGTTGCAGAAGTTAACCATCCCCAAAAACTCCTGCAGCACCCTGACCGTCTGAGGCAGGGGAAAATCTGCCACTGCGCGCATTTTGTCCGGCAAGGATATCGCACCCTCCGGTGAGATGCGGTGGCCAAAAAAATCGATTCCCGTCACCCCAAACTGGCACTTCGCCGGATTGATTATTAACCCATACTCCTCCAACCTCTGGAAAACTGTCCTGAGGTGGGCTACGTGTTCGTCCTCGGACGCGCTGGCCACCAGGATGTCGTCCAGATAGACGAACACAAACGGCAGATCGCGCAACACCGCATCCATCATGCGTTGGAATGTCTGCGCCGTGCCTTTTAACCCGAAAGGCATGCGTAAGAACTCAAAAAGACCAAACAGGGTTATTACTGCCGTTTTAGGTATGTCCTCCATGCGTACTGTGACCTGGTGGTAACCGCGGACCAGGTATATCTTGGAAAAAATGCGTGTCCTGGTGAGGTGAACGGAAAAATCCTGAATATGGGAGATCGTGTAACAATCGTGCGCTGTGACGTTGTTTAATCTGCGGAAATCTCCACATGGTCGCCATGATCCCTCGGCTTTAGGAACCATATGTAGCGGGGATGCCCATGGGCTGTTTGAGCGTCTGATGATGCCCAACCTTTCCAAGTTGGCAAACTCCTCACGCGCAATGGCCAGTTTAGCTGCGTCCAGGCGCCAACGTCATACGAAAACAGGCGGCCCCGTGGTGGTAATGAAGTGCTCCACCCCGTATTTAGTGACGGCCGCTGAAAACGTCAGAACCGTGAGTGCTGGGAACTGGGTGAGTAGTGTGTGGAACTTACCCCCTGGAACTGTGACGCTGGCTAGTGTTGTGGGCCCAGCTCCTCTAGCTGTACAGGGCAGAGAATCAAAAGACATTGCGTTAATCAGGCGTCTGTTAGCCACATCAACTAATAGTCCGTGTGAACACAAAAAATCAGCGCCCAAAATGGGGAAGCTACATGCCGCTATGACGAATGTCCATTGGTATGTATGGCTGTGCAAGGATTTAGTCAATGTCCTCTCACCAAAAGTCTTAATGTCTGAGAGGTTTGCAGCCGCCAGCTCGGGGCTGCTACTTCCCGCCAGCCAGTCTGCGTAGGACGGCAGGATGAGGCTCTTTTGCGAGAAGGAGTCCACAAGGAACTGTCTCCCTGAGCGTGAGTCTGTCACATAGAGCAGCTTGTTTGTGTCACCGGTGGTCGCAGCTGCTACCGATTGCTGGCCCTGGCGTTTCCCGAGCACTTGAATTGGCACGGTGGCACGCAACGGCATGCGTCTTCTCCAAAAAGGCGGTGGTAGAAGCAGAGTGTGTCTCTCTGGTGCTTCTTGGCCTCCGCTGCAGCCACCGTCATTGGCTCCTCGCCTCCACTGGCCGTCTTGCTAGGTTCCGACGCCGCTGCGTTCACAGCGAACGCTCTGGTGGTTAGGATAATCCGATCTGCCTCTTGTGCTAGTGCCCAGTAGTTGCGTGTGACCAGCAGCGGCGAATTGGCAAGGACTGCTCTGGCCGTTGTCAGGAGGTTCCGGAGGAAAAGGTGGGCAAAGAGGAAATGCCCGTCGTCTGTGCCCATCAACGCCAACATCTTCTCCATTAATTCGACCGCCAACCCGTCTCCCAACTCGGAGCGTGTCAGGAGCCTTTCCGCTCTCTCGCAGTCCGAGAGTGTGTAGCGCCGGGTCAGCACGGTTTTGAGAGTGTCGTATTTGTCGTGAGCTGGGGGCTGCTGGAGCAGGCTCGCCACCTGCTGTGTTGTGTGTGCGTCCAGTGCTGCAACCACGTAGTAGTATCTGGTGTCATCCGCCGTTACTCCCTGGAGCGCGAACTGGGCCTCGGTGTGGAGGAACCAAGACTTCAGGTCATGTAGCCAAAAGTCTGGGAGCTTGACTGAAATGGCGCACGTGGTGCTGGCACCTCCAGTCCGGGTCATCTCTGGGGTGTTCGCCTCGAGTTCCATTGTGCATCAAGGGTCACCAGTGTAGAGAGAAGAATAATCAGGCGAGGCGGTTCCAGAGCAGAGCAAACTTTATTAATCTCTCTCTAACATTCTCAAGAATCAGAAGCCTAAAAAACCAGGTCGCGGGCACCTCTCTTTTTATACCATACCACCTGCCCTGCAACCTGTGGTGTTCGCATTAACATGAATGCATTTACCATGACAATCCCCTTTGTCACTGTTTGCATTAACACACATACATCCCCCCATGACAATTCCTTTAGCCACCCAGCCTGTCTGCGCATTATTATGCAGACCGGAGGAGAATGCATGTTTGTTTCTCCTCTCTTATGCATTTCCTCCTGCCGTGCTATTCAGTCTGAGTAGAGAACACACTGACTGGGTCCACCACAGTACCAAGTTTCAAATGAACTGGAACAAAACTGTAGGAGAAGTTGATTTCACCAAAGTGGGACAGACGGACTGACCCACATAACATAATTGCCCCTCAGTCAAGAGCCAAAGGGCTCTTGACCCCTTTGGGCTTTGACTGGTGTGGGCTAAAAACTGCATTTTGTATTTACTCAGGTTATTTTTGTCTAATATTAAAATTTGTTTGATGATATGAAACACTTAAGTGTGACCAGTGTTGAGAGTAAAGCATTAATGCTATTACTTCTGCAGTAACAGAAAAGGAAGTCACTTACTTGAAACACTGACTTGTAATGAAGCCTTGAAGACAGGGTAATATTTGGGGGAGCACAGGCACAATGCACATGAGGTGGGTTATTTAGGACAATTCCATGAATTTACTCACCAAGAAGCCACCCATCTGCACAGTGCCAGCTTGTAGTTTGTTCCCAACAATACTGTTCATTAGAATGAATGAATCGTGTGTTGGACCAGGCCACCTTGCAACAATGTTAGTTAGTTGCATTTACGCATCACATATAATTTGTACATTGACAAAATGGAAATGTTTCCTGTTAACATACATGTAGCACTTAAGATAGTGTTGTGCTAAATAAGTGAAAAACATTGCCTGAATTTATTAATGATTCTGTTTTCCTAGTGTCTATTTTGTAATGTAGTTATACATCTGCACCAATAGGTGGCGGTAGTGCTGCAGATTGTTCCTTTGCCTTGCACTGAGGTCATGGGCCAAGTGTTTTTTTTTGTTGGGGTTCTCTGTGGTCGTTCGAGCTACTGAAGAAGACACAAACGAGTGCTCTGTATATGTACTGCATTAACCTTTTTGAGGTAAATAAAGAACTCGTTTTTCTACACCAAGTTGTGCTGGAGTGGTGTAACATTTTGGAGGTTCCACTGAGATAGGTATTTCTGGATTACCTCACGGAGAGAGACTGAAAAAAAAGACAACGGAGACGGTAAAGAAGTGTGCCAGAGCGAGAGGCTAACGCTAAGGTACAGCGTGAGTCTAGCTAGTGCGACACAAACTGCATTGTTTTTTTCAGTCAAATCCAGTGAAAAGGCTAATTTTGCAAGCATGTCTGAGCATTGCGAAGATTTTTTGTTGAAGCTGGAAAAGAAATTATGTGGCCTTTTTGTCCAAGAACTGCTAAGAGTATGTGAACTGTGTAATATTACCGGAAAAGACGATGATATTTCAAACAAAACTCGCAGAGCTCTAGATGATGATATTTCAAACAAAACTCGCAGAGCTTTTGTTAAGCTTATTAGTCAGTTTTGTGATCGAGATGAGCTTGTGCAAAGTGAAGATGAAGGCATGTCTGTGCTTTTGGAGTTAAATGATGTGCTAGACTCGCTCATAGAGACATGGTCATCGGCTGTCAGCGCGGGAGCGGCGGCCCTGTTTTCATCCATGGACACGGCGGCGACGGCGGTGATTACGTGCCAGGAGCAGCCTGCGGCAGTGGGACAGGACCGGGCGCCAGGAGAGGACCTTGTACCGTCAGCGTCGGAGGCATCACTGGAGCATCAGGCGGCCCTGAGGACAACGCTGGACAGCGGGACTCAGCGCAGAGGGAGAGGCTCCATCAGCAACAGCTGCTGCAATGCTTCTTCAGTTAGATTCAGGAAAGATTTCAGGATAAATGGTCATGTGGGTGAGTCACCGTCAAAAGACACCTTGAGCTTCAGTAGCTTGGAGCATCAGATTGAATGTGGCTTAAAAGAAGGCTACTCTGAAATTGAAATAGTGGATGCTGTAGTCCTTGCCATAAGCCCTGGACTGAAGTTAAGGAGCTATTTAGAAGGAAAAGTAGATCTCACATTGACCAACCTGAGACAAACACTAAGAGCCCATTATGGGGAAACAGATGCAACTGTGTTGTATCAACAACTGACCAAAGCCACACAGGGAACAAATGAAACACCCCTTGAGTTTCTGATTAGAGTACTGGATTTGCATCAGAAAACCCTCTTTGCATCAGAGCGTACTCAGTCTAGCCTGAAGCACAACAAAGAGCTAGTTCAAAGTCAATGCTTTCAGTCAATTATGTTAAATGACAATGTCGGAGCAGAAATGAGGATGTACCTACAGGATGAAAACAGCAGTGATGAGCTCCTGTTACAGAAAATGCAAACCGCACAGTACAATGAAAGTGAAAGAGCTCTAAAGACAAAGGCAAATAAGTCAGCTCTCAGAGCAGGACTAAATGTAGTTGAACAGACTGAAACACTGAATGACCCCTGCATAGGCCAACCTGTAGCTAAGCCAAACAACCAGCCAAAGACAACTCACTATTCTCTAAAATAGAGGAAAGTAATACTGCAATCAGAGAGCTTACAGGTCAGGTAGCCTCACTTGTGCAGACTGTTCAACGTGACATAAAACATGAGAGTGGCAAGCAAACCAAATCCTACAAAAGGTCAACTCAGAGACAGAAAAGACAATGTGCTGAGTGTCAACAAGAGAACAAGGGCTGTAGCCATTGCTTCAAATGTGGCAGTGACTCTCACTGAGCAAAGGGATGTAGAGTAGGGGGAAGTCAGAAGCAGGGAAACTGGCGGGGGCTGTGACTGAGGGACAAGCCACAACTCCAAAAACCAAAGTCCCAAAGTGGGAAAATCCCCAAAGCTCAAAACTCACCCCATGTCCAACCAATAGAGTTAAGCCCGAACAAGCAAAATGTGCTACAAAGTACGGCGACAATAAATACCAAAGCTAGAGACCAAACCAGTCAGTCAGAGCATCCTGAGGATACTCAGGAACAGATAATGGACACTCACAAGCTCACGGTGGATGCTGAGGAGTTTCAAATGGACATTCCGGAACCAACAGAGACTGTTTCCTTTCCAGCCCAGACCAGTGGTGTGGACACATAGCTGTCAGACACTGTACTGAGGAGGTCTCAGAGAGGGAGATGCCCAAGAGAAACATTAACTTATGATACACTTGGTCAGCCAGTTCGGAGAGTAATTGGTCTTAATTCCAATCCACTGTATGCCAGTGCAGTAATCCCATTCTATGGACAATATGGAGTACCTTGGATAGCTCCACAAATGCCTTACTACCCAGCTTATGTGCCTGTGGGTTATTATTATTGAACTGTGACACAGATCACCGGTTTAATATTGTTGGAGATGTGAAATATATTGGTACTTACAAGGTTAAAACTATTATTGTGACTTAAGTATTTGATACTACAAACTATTGAGATGGTATATAACAAAATTGGTTTGAGTGACATTTTGTCAATTTGATGTGTCCAAGTAAGGTTATCTAAGTGTACAGACTCCGGAGTACATGAAGAATCAGAATCAGAATGAGCTTTATTGCCAAGCATGTTAAAAACACACGAGGAATTTGACTTGACATTAGGTGCGCTCGATAAGCGCTTCCTAATGGCACGGCAGCCATGCAAGGCAGGCGCCTCATCAAAACAGTGGGGGATAAAGAGGGGGAGAGGGGGAGGGGGATGACACAATGGGCAGAGAGAAAAAAAACATAGTTTAGCAAAATAAAGCTCGTATGAGTGTGACAGAGATCATCCTGCGCAGTTCGCCCCACACGGGACACGAACCCGCGACCTCTCAGTCAACTACACACAGTTCGAGCATGGGAGACACAGCACGATCGCGCTGAGCTAAAGGTCCGACCGGTAGCTCAGCGCTACCGATACTGTATGAGGCTTTGGGAGGGAGGTTTACTAACGTTCTACGCCGAACAGTACTTGTTGGCATCCGTTACACTCTCCCCCTTAAACCTCACTCCCATCCGGGTCACGGCACCATTGTGACAGAGATCATCCTGCGCAGTTCGCCCCACACGGGACACGAACCCGCGACCTCTCAGTCAACTACACACAGTTCGAGCATGGGAGACACAGCACGATCGCGCTGAGCTAAAGGTCCGACCGGTAGCTCAGCGCTACCGATACTGTATGAGGCTTTGGGAGGGAGGTTTACTAACGTTCTACGCCGAACAGTACTTGTTGGCATCCGTTACATGAGCAAGATTGTGATCACATAGAAAAAAAACCCTCTAAAGCACAATTAGCAGACAATACATATCACATATTAACAAAGCACACGCAAGTTGAGAGAGACAGTGTCTGTGTAAGTGTCAGTATATGTGTATCAGTCGTGTAAAGTTGTATGCAGTGTGTGTATCAGTTACTGGTGAACAGCAAAAATCCTCCCTCAGCAACGTTTAGATGTTATGTCTTTAGTGTCTTAAACATAGATAGCATGTCCACAAGAGTTCAAACTCTCAGTGCATGTCCGATGGTAAATTCCATGCCAGTCACATGACGCTGTCCTTGAGAGTTCAGATTACTACACACCAGATGTTTATGTAGGGAGAAGCCAAGCCAAAACTCTCTTCTGTCTTATCTTCCTCCAGGAGGAATGAAATCTTCAGGGCACCGAATCAAGGTCAAATAAGCACAGTTCACTCAGAGCATAGAATTTTCATCTCTCATGCGATTCTGTGCTTCATAATTTCCATACACAGGCTTTAAAATCATTCTGGTCGAATTTGTTGAGGGAGCTACGCCGGGTCCGCATTTTGATTAGCTCGTCCAACTTCTATAATTTACGATACACTAGGAAAACTCCAGAACCAAACAGCAGAAATCCTGTGATCATGCCAAAACAAGTAGATGTCTTCCACATCTTCAGTCGACTCACGCAGACACATGAGTTCCAATTGTTCCATGACTCTCTCCACTTGGGCTCCCCCCTGGCCCGATTTTCTGTTAAAAAGTGGTGTCAATAGCATTAAAGCCCACAGTTCCATAATTTCCATTTGGATCGAGATGCAGCAGAAGAAGAGCGGGACACAGACAGGACACAGCAAGCTGGGATCAGTATCAAGGGAGGAGGAGAGGAGAGGAGAGAAATGCGTCTGCTCTCTCTGAAAGCCGGAAGAAGAAGTGATAGTAACATGTGTTAGAGTAAATTATTAATACCTGTACTATTGGGAAAACTACTCCACATGGTTATGAGCTTCATGCTTATTTGAGTAATGAGTTACACTTGATTGTATCACCTGAGGTTCAATAGTATGGTATGCCAAAGCGATCTTAATGCACTGTGAAACATTTACTCTGTTCCAATTGTATTCCATCTTGATAACGTCACATGTAACATGCATTTCTGGTTCATATTTGGCCAATGTTGAGGACAACATTTATTTAGCAGGGGAGGATTGTGGCACTTGAGTTAGTGTTGTGCTAAATAAGTGAAAAACATTGCCTGAATTTATTAATGGTTCTGTTTTCCTAGTGTCTATTTTGTAATGTAGTTATACATCTGCAGCAATAGGTGGCGGTAGTGCTGCAGATTGTTCCTTTGCCTTGAACTGAGGTCATGGGTCAAGTGTTTTTTTTTGTTGGGGTTCTCTGTGTTCGAGCTACTGAAGAAGACACAAACGCGTGCTCTGTATGTTTGCTGCATTAACCTTTTTGAGGTAAATAAAGAACTCGTTTTTCTACACCAAGTTGTCCTGGAGTGGTGTAACATACACATATTCATCTTGTGAAGGTGATTTTATAGCAATGTGTGTGCAGTCGATAGCTTTGATTAGGAAAACCGGCTCTCGCTGCAAACTTCACTTTGATGTTGGCCTCTTCAATTGCACTGTATTGGAATATGATGTACCTGGGTGACAGCTGGATATTGCCATCCCACACAGCTGGCATAGCTTGGCTCAGGGTCAACTGGGAAATTCCAGATCGGTCTTTCAGCTCCTTCTGGAATGGCCCTGTTGCCAGGAACCCCAGAGTTGTCAGCACCTGCCCTGGGATGGGCAGCGCACAGCTTCTCGCCGTGTCGCATTCCAAGAGGAACCGTAGCTCTGAGCACAGTTCCACAAGGACTGCCCGTGGAAATCAAAACCGGCTGACAAGCCAGTCATCATCCTGAGCCAGAAAATCTTCTGTCTCTAAATACCCTTTCTGTTTTCACTGCACAATTTGCAATATTCTCTAAGAATGCTAACACCATTGTTGTTAAAGGCATTTTCTACACTTCTTTGCTCTTGCTTTTATATCCACTCATCTAATTATGCACATGTGGATGTTTGTTCATCATGTGTCTCTGGTGTGTGCAATCATTTTCACGTCATCAGTCTCCCAACATCACCTCTAAGTGTCGCCAACGGACCAGTAACAGTAGAAACGTACATACGACAGCCATGAAGTTGACGTGGAGCTACGCATATTTTCACGGTCATTTCATTCTTGATACATCTGAAATTTTGCATGGAAATGGATGTATGCCATGTTTTTGTGCATAAGTACCTGTTAGAAAAATTCTTGAAGACCTTCAGTCAAAAACCATGCTGGATCGGAGTTTCAGCAGATTTAATTGCACTGGCCAGTGGAGAACAATACATTACAGAAACGGTCTCAAAGCCTGTCCGCGCATCATTCTGACTCAAACATACATCACTCAATTCTTTAAGCTTCTCGTTATCCGAGAGGTGGGGGAGCAAATTTTCCAACATGATTGGTCCAGTACATCTGGTCAAAACTTGGTGTACAGATTAGCTTTCCTCAGGTCATTCTGTCTCAGACACGCAGGAGCCCATGCAGACCAGACTAAAAACAAGATGGTAAGTAGTGCAGCTGTAGCCTTGATATTTTTTACACAAACTGTAACTTTGTGACTCTGAGACCGAACAAAGACAAATGTAGAGACAAATATGGACTCGTTTCAATCAACAAAAGCTATATTTGTATAGCTCTTGTCATACAAAAACTGTAACTCAGAGTGCATAACAGGTAACAGATCATTAAGATTAAGACAAGAGCATTTAACATTGTTAAATCATATTCCTTTCATTTTCTGTCTGCACTCACTTTAATCTTGTAGAAATTAGAATTTAACTCACCAACAGAAGAAACATCTTCTTAGTTTTATTAGTTTACTGCTTTTACCTATGGGGAAAGAAAAACAAAAACAACCATAACTCCAAATACTTACCACTTACCTGTATCCAATCTAAACCCAATTCATTTGAAATGTGTTATTGTGCAAGCAATGTTATGTTTCGACAGTAGACATGACAAGGTAAGCTTATAGGTTAGTCATCATTCACTGTCTATGATGGGGCAAATTAAGCTCATGATTTCAGTCAGTGTTCATGCAACTCAAAGAAAAATAAATAGACAATTACCTGCTTGATGGACCCTTGGTCTGCATTTTCCTCAGACCTATAATGAATGTTTAAACCAGTAATTTTCTACCCATAATATACTCACCTTTTATGTCAGTATTTAACTTTCTTCAGTTTCATTTTTTCCTGTTTACCAATCTGTTAAAAGGTCATTAAATTCATCAACTTTGGTTTAAATTCAACAAAGTTCCTCAAATTCATCCTACCAAGTTATCAGTGGATTCAGTCCCGTTCATATCAGGCACACAAAAATTCATTTATATGTATATAAATGTAAATTCATATATATATATACTGTATACTACCGTTCAAAAGTTTGGGGTCACCCAGACAATTATTTTGTGTTTTCCATGAAAAGTCACACTTATTTACCACCATGAGTTGTAAAATGAATAGAAAATATAGTCAAGACATTGACAAGGTTAGAAATAATGATTTGTATTTGAAATAATAATTTTTTCCAGATACTCAACCTGCTCAAAGGAAGGTCAGTTTTATAGCTTCTCTAACCAGCTAAACTGTTTTCAGCTGTGCTACCATGATTGCACAAGGGTTTTCTAATCATCCATTAGCCTTCTGACGCAATGAGCAAACACATTGTACCATTAGAACACTGGAGTGATAGTTGCTGGAAATGGGCCTCTATACACCTATGTAGATATTGCACCAAAAACCAGACATTTGCAGCTAGAATAGTCATTTACCACATTAGCAATGTATATTAGATATTAGAGTGTATTTCCGATTAGTTTAAAGTTATCTTCATTGAAAAAAACAGTGCTTTTCTTTCAAAAATAAGGAAATTTCTAAGCGACCCCAAACTTTTGAACGGTAGTATATATATATATATATATATATATATATATATATATATATATATATATATATATATATATATATATAATATTAGTTCAATTAGCTATCATTTAATTTGTTTGCTTGCCAAACAATTTAACCTTTATCAATAATTATTAATCCCCAATAATTTTTATTCTTCAAACTTTAGGTGTCTTCTTTTTTAACAATGTATCTTAAACCAACCAAAATTTAATCAGTTTTGTCTCTAAATTAATAATATTTGCCAAACTTCAATATATAGGGAAAGATGAAAAGAGAAGAAGAGAAAAAGAAATTGAACAAAAAAAAAAATCAGCAAAATAAAACAATTTAAAAACAAAACATTTAAGACTGTAGTGACAATGTAAAACTGAATAAAGCAATTATGAACCTATCGTCATTAACTTTATTCATTAATAACTTCAGTGTCATCACTGAAGGAATAGAAGGTACTTTTTCACCATTAATTAGACTTTTTCCTTGTAAATTGATGACTAAATTAATGACTTTTTCTCTATAATTTGGAATTTATTTTATTTGTAAATTAGTGAACTTTTTACTTATAAATTAGCATCTTTTCCCTCATAAAATAGCAATTTTTCTACATTAAAAATTGACATCTATAAATTATTTTAATGTAATTTAGTGAATAAATAAATGCAAATTTTTGTTACGTGACTTTAAGTAAAAATAGTTGTATAACTGCAAAAAAAGAAATAAAATTAGTGTCTCAATTTATGATGTAGAGGAAAGATTAAATGAAAATTATTTTACCACAAGAAAAAAATTACAGCATTAAATTAAAAAAAAAAACTGAATTATAATTTCAAAAGCAGAAACTTCAAAAGCACTTTAAAAATTTACTTTTAAATTTTACATTTTTTTCTTGAATATTTTGGACTTTTTCACCTCAAAGTAGCAACTGTTTTGCACTAGTCACTTATTTCATCCAAATTTATAAATTAGCTCATTTCCCCCCCCCCCCATGTGAATTAACAAATTTTTCTCTCAAATTAGAAACTTTGTTCCTCATAAATTCTTTTTTCCTTCAGAAATTGGTTTTATTTCTTGTAATTTTTTTCTCAGTAAATCTGCAATTTTTCCACTGCAAATTAACGATTTTCTCTTGAATTAGCAACTTTTTTTCTTTAAGTGACTAGAGAAACAAGAAAACAAAAAAAACAGCAGAATTACAAGAAAAATATTTAGAAAAATGACTATCAAATATCTCGTCACAATTTATAAGGAAAGATTAAAAGAAATTGCCAACAAATAAGGAAGCTGCTCCTAAAGTATATTCCAGATATTGCCCCCATCCTTTTATCCCTACATCACCCCAAGGGGAGGTAGACAAACATAAACAATTCAGGACAAAACAAACTAACATCAAACAGAAAAGGTAGCAGGAGGTAGATTATCAGTGTCATTTGAAGTCATTCTAAATGTAATAATCAAGTCATCTAAGTCCAGTCTCTAAATATCAGACTTCAAAATGTCAATTGTCAGTTTACTTTAGAATCAACCTGTATTTCATTCAGATTGTCTTCAGGCCTTCTCCCACTGACAGTGTGTCATCAGGGGTACCTGTATTTTGATTAAGCATGCTGATAGTAAGGATCCTTCATCAATGTTATCCTTACTTAACCATGGTGTCAAAACATCTTGTGAAACACTTAGGACATGAATTCTGAGGTCTCAGTGTCTCAAAAACAAAAACATTGTTATTGTATTGAAGTTTCATACTTGTTGTTGTTATTGTGAAGTAATGTTATCTACCTTAAAAATGTGAAATACAGTAATTTAATAATTATTTTATTTAAATTTCATACGTATGTGATCACATAGTTCAGATTAATGTTTGCTTTATAAACCAAATTATAATTTGCTTATTTCAGTTTGTGGCCATGTAGTCAAAATACTCAAACTATTTGTTAGGCTTTGCAGTTTCTATTTTGTTGAGCCACATTTTATGAATTCAGTTAATCATACAGTTCACAGGACTGCCTCCTCCGGATGCCAATTTTCAAGATTTTCTCCATAATCCATGCTCAAGTTTGTCCTGTAATGAGAAAAACAGTCATTTTCCAAATTTATTTTGTAGTCACCCTTGAAGGCAGAAATATGAGAAGGGTATGAGTAAGATTCTTAATTTTCAGGCAATGGAAGAGCTCTTCAGTTTATATTTTTTTTTGTCATTTTGATCTCAAAATATATTTACTCCATGCATGGTTTGGATAAAACTTTTAGTGGTTATCATTTTGGAGATTCAAATATGAGCATATACTTTTACACTTTATTTAGATGTTAAAAGGTTAACCATTATCTCCTTGTTCACAGGGGATTCAACCTCAGAATCACCTGAGGTTGAATGTCAGCAAGACCAGAGAGATGGTGATTGACTTCAGGAAGAGGAAGGCTCCTTCTCAGCCACTGCAGATTAGGGGGGAGGATGTGGGAGTGGTTGAGGACTACAAATATCTGGGTGTCAGGATCAGCAGCGGGTTGGGCTGGAGATCCAACACCGATGCTGCGCACAAGAAGGGGATGAGCAGACTCTACTTCCTGAGAAAGCTGAGATCCTTCAACGTGTGCAGCAGGATGCTGGAGCTTTTCTACCAGACTGTTGTCGCCAGCGCCATCTTCTTTGCTGCTGTCTGTTGGGGTATCAGTATCAGGGCCAGAGATACCAACAGACTTGACAAGATTATCAAGAGGGCTGGCTCTGTAATTGGTCTCAGGCTTGAGACCTTTGAGACAGTGATGGAGAGGAGAACACTAAATAAACTGCGATCTATCATGGACAATCCTGATCACCCCCTCCACCACACACTAGATAGACAGCGAAGCACTTTCTCCAGTAGACTACTACAGCTTCGTTGTCGAATGGCCAGGTACAGGAAATCTTTCCTGCCATGTGCAATTTCACTGTACAATAACTCACTATGATGTTGTATTCTGGCATAGCTATGCTGCCACACTGCACCTTACAGACTAACTGGTACATCACTTTTTCACTCTGCTCCTGATAGTCCTCCTTTGTGCAATGGGATGATTCATGTGTTATACGGGTCATCATATATTAAGCTATGATGTATATATGTTTTATAGTCATGTTAGTTTTTACTTTCCATGGGTAATCTCTTTGTCTGTCATGTGTGTGTTTCTGTTGTTTGGTTGTCAACTGTCATGCTGCTGTTACACTGTAATTTCCCAGTTTGGGATCAATAAAGTACATCTATCTATCTATCTATCTTGTTGGCTGCCATTTTAAATAATGTTGCACATAACTTTTGATTAAAATTTATCAACGGACTTCCGGTCTGGACGCCATGGCGACTGCAGCTTAACACTGAAGCTCTCAGACTCAATCCAGGATAACACCTTGAAAATCAAACTTAACGGATTTTTGGAGGAGTGAAAATCAAAAGACAAAATCATCATGTCTAAAGGAAAACAGAAGAAACTGAAATTCTCCAGGCTAGGACACGTATCGGCCGGAGAATCTGAACTGGAAGATCCCCGTTCAGAAGACGAGGAGCTGGTGATAGCTAACAAAAGGGTTAGCCTGAAATCACTATTTGAGGAACTACGACGATTTCGCCGAGATGTTACGGCCGAATTTCGGGAATTCAGAGAAGAATTGAAAAGGACAAACAGCAGAGTGGACCAGGCCGAGAACCGAATCTTGGAAACAGAGGATCGAATAAAAGTGCTCGAAGATTCTGTGCTGGACCTACGCAAAAGACAAGCAGCTATAGAGGCTAAGCTAACCGACCAAGAAGGAAAACAAAGAAGAGACAACATAAGAATTCATGGTCTGATAGAAGGAACCGAAAATGGTTTTAACTCAATGGCAGAATGCGTGGAATCCTTACTAAGAGAGAAATTGGATATTCCACAAACCACCGACTTGAAGATAGAAAAGGCACATCGTTCATTAGCCGCTAGGCCGGCGGCGGAAGCGCCCCCACGTTCGGTGTTGGTAAGATTTTCCAATTTCAAAATAAAACAAGAGGTTGTAAGACTGGCCTGGCAGAAAAAAGGATTTATGCACCAGGAGAGAAAAGTCTACGTGGAACACGATTACGCCCCGGAGGTCCTTAAAAAGCGCAGGGAATACAATGACGCGAAAAAGGTGTTAAGAGAGAAGAAATTGCGCTTTCAGACACCATTTCCTGCGAAGTTAAGGGTCTTCTACGGCGATGAAACGTGTCTCTATAATTCGGCGGAAGAAGCAACAGCTGACATGGCGAGGAGAGGGCTCCCGGTAACGGTGTTTAAACCCGCAGCAGACCCGAGTGAGAAGATCAAAGCGCAAACATGGACAACACAAAGACCCTCAAAATCCACGGACCAGCAGCGGGAAACCCAGCACCAGAGCGTCGCGGATAAACTATCCGTTTTCAGGTTGGAATAGCGACCTTTTTTTTTTTTTTTTTTTTTTTTTCCTTTCTCTTGAATCAATCCGCACATCCAACCCCCCTCATACAAGGTAACAAACATTAAAAGAGATGCATATTCAGCATGTGGTAAAACATTTCATGGAACAATCATATTATTTGAAACAAATAAGTCTTTGTAATAAAAAAAAAAAAAAAAAAAAAACTTGTTAAAATAGAAATGTGACAATAATCCACATGTTCTGCTCATACTAACAAATACTGTTTTTGCGTGAATGTTTGATGTGATGGGGGTGGGAGGGTGCACACAATTTCACAGGGTTTAGGCATAAAAGGAAAAAAAAAAAAAAAAATCATTACAAGTTTGGATTGGGTTCTGAAACTCACGTTAAAAGCATGGGACTACTTTCAGTGGTACGAGAGGGCCCTCAACACGTAACAGAGTTTGAGGAATTTCCCTCAGAGCCTTCACTCCATCAAGGCTCTTACAGGGTCTTTAAAAAGACCTCAGCTCAGGAAGTTCTTTTGACAGTTTTTTGTTTTAAAGTTTTTTACACTATGTTCTTAATGTTTTTCTTGTTTTTAATGTTCTTTCAGTTTCTGAGTAGCACAAAAGAGGGCCACCACACAGTTATACTAAACAAAACAACACAATGGAGAAACAGGGTGTAACCAAAATAATTTCATATAATGTAAAAGGGATCCTGAATCCAGTTAAAAGATCCAAGATTCTAGGCAAAATGAAAAAAGACAAAGCAGGAATAATACTTTTACAAGAAACCCACCTAACAGACGTGGAACACAATAAACTCAGTAGACAAGGGTTTAAAATGATCTCTTCATCTTCATATAAATCAGGGAGGAGGAGGGGAGTAGCGACATTGATATCAACCAAAATTACATTTGAAAAAAAATCAGAACACAAAGATAAAGAAGGGAGATACAGTTTGGTAAC
Source organism: Pholidichthys leucotaenia (assembly GCA_020510985.1). Taxonomy (NCBI): domain Eukaryota; kingdom Metazoa; phylum Chordata; class Actinopteri; order Cichliformes; family Pholidichthyidae; genus Pholidichthys; species Pholidichthys leucotaenia. Next base: position 355,255,953 of record CM035843.1, on the reverse strand, counting down.
TGGGCGGCTAGAGGGAGAAGATATCACCCTGCTGAATGTGTATGCTCCCCCAGGGGCTAACTGGAAATTTTATAAAAATGTATTCGACCTAATGATAACTAAAGCTCAAGGTTTAGTGATATGTGGTGGGGACTTTAATCTTAGACTGAATCCATACTGGGATGCTTCTGGTAATTCCCCACATCAAAATAACACCCAAAACAGGAAGACTCGGATGCTACTAAAAGAAATGGGAATCTGTGATGTGTGGAGGGAACTCAACCCCAGTGTAAAAGACTATACATTTTACTCAACTCCACATTCATCTTACTCAAGGATTGACTATTTTTTTATGTTTAATAGAGACATTGGTAGAGTAAAAACATGTAAAATAGGACTGATGGATCTCTCCGACCACAGTCCGATCTACATGGACTTAAATATCCAAAAATACACAAATAATACATTTTCTTGGAGGTTAAATTCAAATGTCCTGAAAGGACCATTGAAAGATGAATTGGAGTCAGATATTCTCAGATATTTGGAAGATAACGATAATGGAGAAGTATCCCCTTTAATACTGTGGGATGCATGTAAAGCTGTAATAAGAGGAAAGATTATTGCAAAACTGGCAACCCAAAAGAAACTAAGACAAGAAAAACTATCCACATTAGAGTCAGAACTTAGGAACCTAGAAAAAGAACACAAAGGCAACACTCATTCTACTGACTCGCTCAAGATTAAGGAAATTAAAAACCAAATAAATGAGATCTACACAATAGAAATCCAGAAGAAACTTACATTTCTGAAACAAAAATACTATGAAGCAGGCAGTAAATCGGCAAAATTGCTAGCCTATAAATTGAGGAAACATCAAACAGAAAGAGCAATCTACAAAATCAGAGACCCAGTATCAAAGGAAATAAAATTCAGAATTCAGGATATTCTTAAAAACTTCGAGAATTACTATAAGAACTTATACTCCCAAAAAAAACATAAAAACGCATCCGAGGCATTCCTAAACACATTAAACCTTCCCCAACTTACGGAGTCACAAAATAAAACACTACTGTCAGAAATACATTCTAAAGAATTGGAAAAAGCAATTATGAAACTTAAAGCTAACAAATCCCCAGGAGCTGATGGCTATACAGCAGAGTGGTACAAAACCTTTAAACAGCAACTATCTCCTCTCCTCCTGAAAACATTTAATTATGTCCTCCACACAGGGGAAATCCCCCCCTCCTGGAGAGAAGGGGTCATTGCAGTTATACCTAAACCTGAAAAGGATAAACTAGAGTGCTCCAACTACAGACCAATCAGTGTACTAAATCAGGACTATAAGCTTTTTACCATTATCCTTGCCAAAAGGTTAGAGAATATACTGACAGACCTAATTCATTTAGACCAAACAGGTTTTATAAGACAAAGACAGACACAAGACAACATTCGACGCACTTTACACATAATTCATCATATAAAAAAATATAACTTAAATGCAGTCATATTAGGATTAGATGCTGAAAAAGCATTCGATTCGGTTGACTGGTCTTTTCTATACAGAATCTTATCCAGTTTCAATTTTCATAACAACTTCATTAGAACTATACAGGCATTATATAAAAAACCAACAGCTAAAATAAGGATTAACGGTAATTTATCATCATCTTTTGAACTGGAAAGAGGATGTCGTCAGGGCTGCCCCCTGTCTCCACTGCTCTTTGCAATCTTCATAGAACCTCTGAGCCAATGGATAAGACAAAACCAAAAAATTCAAGGTATTACACTTGGTCAGAAGGAACATAAAATAGCACTCTTTGCTGATGACATTTTAATATACCTAGGGCAGCCGGACACTTCTTTACCAGAACTAACCTCAGTTTTTTCAGAGTATGGAGATTTATCGGGGTACAAATTAAATATGCATAAAACCCAAGTTTTAACATTCAACTATGACCCAAATCATTATTCACTAAGCAAACTCAAAACTAACTGGGAGTCGGAATCTATGAAATATCTGGGGGTCAATATCCCGAAACAACTCAACAAAATTATATCACTAAACTATGATCCACTGGTGACAAAAATAAAATCTGACCTAGCAAGATGGAATATGATACCATTCTTGGGTATTGCACAAAGAATTGAAGCAGTCAAAATGAATATACTTCCACGTCTTCTATACCTTTTCCAAACAATACCGGTAGAACCTCCCAAAAAAAACATGGCAGGAGCTGGACAGAAGGATCTCAAGATTCATATGGCAGGGCAAGAGACCTAGAATCAGATATAGAACCCTACAGCTAAACAAAGACAAAGGTGGGCTCGCGCTGCCAAATATCAGGGACTACTTTAAAGCCGCACAAATTAAAACTTTAGTAGAGATATGTAACCCAGTCTACTCTGCACAATGGAAGGAGATCGAATGCCAAATAACAAGTGACATCCCCCTACAGGCGATAATAGGGAACAATGTCTTACCTAAGCTTTTGAATAACACTAACCCGTGGATAGAGACCCCGCTAAAAATTTGGTTTAAGATAGTCAGAGAGAATCAAACTAAAGAGCCCTATCGACTTCTGCAATGGATCGCCTATGATCAGGACTTTACTCCTAATAAAACAGACACCAGATTTAAAAAGTGGAAGGAGAAGGGGCTGATAAAATATTACGATTTTTTTAAAGGGCAAATCTTAAGAAGTTTTGAAGATTTGAAAAAACAAGGCCTAATAAATCAAGACCTTTACAGGTTCTTCCAGCTTAGACACCACATAAACAATATACTTAAAAAGGAGGTTTTGGAAAGGGCCCAGTCAGGTGTTCTGAAGGTCTTCTTAATGGCATATAAAGGGATCCCAGGGATCAGATACATTTCTAAAATATACCAAGGTCTTCAAGACTTAAAAGGAGACAACACATCTTATATAAAAGAGAGATGGGAAAAAGAGGGGAATTTCACTTTACATCTGGAAATATGGGAAAAGCTAAATAAACAGCAATGGAAAAGTACCTCATCCCTGCAGTGGAGAGAATTTGGATGGAAAAACTTGGCAAGATTTTTCAGAACACCTGCACAAATCAAATTTACCCATAAGGGATTGAACTGTTGGCGCTTGTGTGGTGAAAAGACTGCAAATCATTTTCATGTGTTTTGGTCATGCCCAGTTATCCACCAATATTGGACCAATGTACAGACAATATTGGGGAAAATATTCAAAATTACAGTTCCCTTTTCTTTTGTAACTTTGTATTTGGGTTTACTACCGGACTCACTGGAAAGACGAGGAGAAAAATACTTATTCAATGTTTTAATATTGGCAAGCAAAAAAGCTCTAACTAAAAAATGGATGTTGAAGGACTGTCCTACACCTGAAGATTGGACTAACGTGATCCAAGACATTTACTCGATGGAAAAGTTGACATTCGCACTGAGACAGGACATGGATGGGTTCATGAACTTTTGGCAACCCTGGACCGCATATGTGTCTTCCATTAGATCTAATCTTTGACAAATACCATTTCAATAATGGTTCCGCTCTTTGTTCCAATGCTACTCAGATGCTCTTTTATCTTTATTTACTTACTTTTTCTTTTTGTTTGTTTTTTACTGGTTTGTTTGGTTTTTTTTTGTTTTTTGTTTTGTTTTTTTTTTTCTCTTTAATTTCACTTTTTCTTTCACTTTAAAAAAAAAAAAAATAAGGGGTGTTGTAAGAATTAATCTTCCAATGTTGTCAGATATCAGAAAATAAGGGAACATGTGATGAAAATGTAAACACTGCATTGCTGTAACGACCTGTATACCCTTTACAAAAACTTAAATAAAAAAAAAAAAAAAAAAAAAAAAAAAAAAAATTTATCAACACCGGTGGTTTAAACACTTTTCTCTCTCTGCTTACAGCATGTCAAGCATTCGTTCACTCATTCACACACTCACTCATCTGTCTACTTCAGTTCTGGGCTGCAATCTATCTGGTGTGTAATCAATTAGGCATGAGGGCTTTACCATTATCATTATTATTCTTTTGTACTAGTAAAGGTGTGATTACTTAGGAAATACTTATTACCGTATGCTAGTGCATTTGTATACTCATAACTGTAAACTATATGTCAAATACATATGTACTTTGTCTGACTATTGTCCTACATATAAAAATATATCATATTGACAAGTAAAACAACAAAATGAACAAACAAAACTAGAAAAGCACTCAGAGAGCGCAGACCTCCGCCAAGCGCCACAGTTCCCCCCATACAGTGTTTGTGTGTATGTTTTCAGATTCATTGACCATGAAAACATATGACTAGCAATTGGATTCACAATGACAGGATTAGTGGTTGAGTAGTTATTCACGAAAATGGCATTTTCCGTAATGGCGGTTTTCTTCTGGACAGTGATCCGGATCACCACCAAAATCTAATCATCTGTAGGATACCCCATTTCTGACAATCTGTGAAAATTTTATGAAAATCCGTCCATAACTTTTTGAGTTATCTTGCTAACAAACAAACAGATAGACAGACAGACAAACAGACAGACAGACAAACGCCAATGAAAACATAACCTCCTTGGCGGAGGTAAAAATTGGCGTAGGTGTGTTTTACCACAGTTTTTTTTTTTTTAATCCTATCAGTTGGGCTAGTAAACCATGGCAAACAGTGTCCATTCGTCCCTTTCTTTGGCACCCAAAGAATGTCCATCTTATCGTTGTCTTCGTCCATTTCTTGGCTCTCAGCTGTTATCTTCGGCACACACAAATATAGAGCAGAGAATGTCCATGATCCACTTACAGAGGTGGGGTTATGTTACTCAGCAGTTCTTGGAGACGAATGGCACAAATGAAGTACACAGAGGTGGAGTCATGTTTGTCACTCAGCAGTTTTTGGAGGCGATTGCCACAAGCGAAGCAATACTGGCCTGTTGTTGTCTTTAGCCACCCGCCGGTGACTTAGCAAGAGAGTCCTTAGTCCTGTTGTTGTCTTCAGGAAGTGTGTATGCTATAGTGCTGGTTGATGGATGGATTTGGTGATGACGTCGATGCTGACACTGGGTGATGAGACAGTAAAGATGGCACTGGTCTGCCATGGTTCAGTTCGCCCCAAAAAAACAACAAAGGAGGAAAAGATTCCTGGGAAGTATATTATGTTCATATAGCATCCACATGGAAATTAAAACTAGGACTTAAATAAAATGCCAGGGTTTCTCTGTTTTGGGTGTCAGTCTGTGAGGTTACTGTAAAAAATGTGTAGAATTATAAGATTACTAAGTACAATGAGAAGGGTAAATGAGGTCATGATATATACTATTATGTTTTTAAATGCTGCTTCTCCCTTTTTTTCTTTTTTTTTTTTTTGGATCAGGGGTAAATTGCAGCTTGTGGTGATTTTTCCTGGGCGTTAGTGAGCATGCCATGTGATAGTTGTTCTGTTAAAGTCAAAAGAAGAGATGTTGGGGCGTGATGTCCTGTGTGACCTTGTGCAAAAAAACAAAAAAAAACAAAAAAAAAACGTATTGACTGTGAGTGCTTTCCCCTGGCCCAATTTACAAGCCTCAGTTACAGCAATTAATTCAGCTGTTTCTGCAAAATAATGTAATGGGAGTTTCATGTTTGCTTTATGAATCATAATGGACCTAAAATAAAATAAACCAAAATAAAATAAAACATGTTTTCTGCTCAGATTCATAGGGCCATATGAATTTCTGCATCCTTGGACTTTAAATAAAGTCACAAGTGCAACAATAAAAGTGGAAATAAAATGTAAAATGTGAGCCACAGAATTATTACTAAAAATTCAAAAACCGGCAAAAAGGTGTGTCGAAAAGAGAAAAATAAAATCAAAAGAAGAAAACACATTCATTTAAAGAAAAATGCATCCATCGGGCCCTAGTTTCAGTTTTTTTCCTCTAATATTTATTTATTTCAAATCCTTCTAACTTTGCTCTAATACTTGGGGTCATATGAGCATTTTAATAGCAATAGCCCACACTTCTAATTGATTCAAACCAGATACTGTTGGCAAAATAAATTGCAACTATATGGTTAGCAAATAGGCTTTTATTTACACTTTTGAACCTCCTTGTGTACAAGTTCTCACACATTTTCATACAAACACATTCTCACACAATGTCCTATGAAACTAATTTACTTTTCATGTACATAATGTCATATTTAGATGGAAGGAGCTCTTTTTTATTTATCATACATTTATTTACTGCTTTTTCTCATCTAAATTTTTTCAGATGATGTAATTGATGGAGACTAAATGATCTTCTATCTGGAAAACCCATTTCAGACCAGATAGGCACCAGCCAGACATTTTCATCACCATATTTTTTTTCCTCATACATTTTTACATATGGGAATTGCTGTAAGGTCTCACACTCTTACTTTGAGATTTTTCCCATATTCCATCCTGTCACAAGCTTCAAATCAGCCCCAACCCAAGCAATCAAAAAAAAAGGATCAATTTTCCTGCTCTGTTGGCAGGTAATTTTACTTAAAATAAGCAATAAAGTTCCCGCAATAGTTAGTTAAAAATAAAACAAAAACATCTCCCAACAAAACAAGATTAAATTGCTTAACACAAGTAAAAACTATCATAAAGCAAGAAAAATCCCACAGCAGACTGCACAGCAAAAAAAGAAGTCACTGTTGTGGGGATCACGAAATGATGAAACTGGATTATTTCTCTGTATTGGTTTATTGCATTTCACGTCCCCAGCTCTCTCTCTCAGTCAGGAAAAAAGAGGGAGAGCTGCGGTAAACCCCCACACATTTATACCAGCACATCAAAGACAGAATCACACACTCAAGTCAAATCCTTCTATTTACAATTAATCACTTCAGAGTCAGTTTAGAAGCCAGTTTAGAAAGCTTGGGATCAGTCCGCCAAGGTCTCCGCCTTTGACTGCCACCTAATCCACATAGCACCGGACTTCCATGATCCCTCCTGCAGGTGGTGAACCTACTGGAGGGCGGACCCATGTAACTCCTTCGGGCTGAGCCCGGCCGGGTCCCATGGGTGGAAACCCGGCCACCAGACGCTAGCCTTCGAGCCCCTCCCCCAGGCCTGGCTCCAGGGTGGGGCCCCGGTAACCCCATACCGGGCGGGGTACACTGAATCCTTGATATACAATTTATCATGAGAGTCTGTTGGATCGTTCTTCGTCTGGCCCTTCACCCAGGACCAGTTTGTCTTGGGAGACCCTATCAGAGGCAAATTGCCCCGGACAACATAGCTCCTGGGATCACTGGGGCACGCAAACCCCCCCACCACGATAAGGTGACGATCCATGAGGGGGCATTGCCAACACTCGGTCGGAGTCATTCCCAGTGAGAGTTGGACTCCGCCAGGGCTGCCCTTTGTCACCGGTCCTGTTCATAATTTTTATGGACAGGATTTCTAGGCGCAGCCAGGGAATGGAGGGTGTCATGCTTGGTGACCACAGGATCTCATCTCTGTTGTTTGCAGATGATGTTGTCCTGTTGGCTTCATCCAGCAATGACCTACAGCTCTTGCTGGGACGGTTTGCCGCTGAGTGTGAAGCGGCTGGGATGAGAATCAGCACCTCCAAGTCCGAGTCCATGGTCCTCAGCCGGAAAAAGGTGGATTGTCCTCTCCGGGTTGGGGACAGGCTCCTGCCCCAAGTGGAGGAGTTTAAGTATCTTGGGGTCTTGTTCACGAGTGAGGGGAAAATGGAGCGAGAGATCGACAGACGGATTGGAGCAGCATCTGCAGTGATGCGGACGTTGTACCGGTCTGTTGTGGTGAAGAGGGAGCTTAGTTCTAAGGCAAAGCTGTCGATTTACCAGTCAATCTACGTTCCTACTCTCACCTATGGTCACGAGCTTTGGGTAATGACCGAAAGAACGAGATCGCGGATACAAGCGGCTGAAATGAGCTTTCTCCGTAGGATTGCTGGACTCACCCTCAGAGATAGGGTGAGGAGCTCAGTCATCCGGGAGAGGCTCAGAGTAGAACCGCTGCTCCTCCACATTGAAAGGAGTCAGTTGAGGTGGTATGGGCATCTGATTAGGATGCCTCCTGGACGCCTCCCACTTGAGGTGTTTCAGGCACGTCCCACTGGGAGGAGACCCCGGGGCAGACCCAGGACTCGGTGGAGAGACTATGTCTCCCAGCTAGTCTGGGAACGCCTTGGTATCCCCTCTGAAGAGCTGGAGCAGGTGGCTGGGGAGAGGGAAGTCTGGGCTTCTCTGCTTGAACTGCTGCCTCCGCGACCCGGACCTCCGGAAAAGCGGTAGAAGATGGATGGATGGCACTTCAGAGTCCTCTTTGCTCTTCCGTCTGACAACCCTTTCAGGATCTCGCCCCCGATCCTCTGTCTTCCTTCCAAGTCCACAGGTGGTCCAGACCCATTGTCCATCTGAGGCGTGATGTCAATACCCACTGCAAGCTTAAAGTCTTTCTGTGTTTGAGCCTATGCAGTCAAATATGTGAGCTACATAAGGTTACAATTATGGGCGCTACATCACCCCCCCTCCCCCAAACGCCAAAGAATGGACACACAATAACAGTATCCTAATGGCAATACAGCACATGTCGCCCTCCACCTGCAGAATCTACAGCACAACCTACACAGTTTGATCAAAACACACATCACTCTGCACGTAGTCTGGGCTTCAACCTCCTCCCGAACCTGCTGTACGCGGGTTTCACAGCCTGTGTTGTGCCGTCCTGCGGCGAATCTGTGGAATGAGGGGGAAAAAGGTTATTTGTCCCCTGCGGGGGCTCCAGGGGCCGTTCCCTGGGGAGTCTGCCGCGTCGAGGCGCCCTCTCCGGTCGTACAGATTCGTCATGCAACACAAAGGCAGGCTTTAATCTATCAATACTGATTGTTTCTTTCCTGCCCCCCAAATCTAGCACAAAATATTTATCCCCGGTTTCCAGCACTCGAAATGGACCGTCATATGGTGGGCGGAGACTGTGTCGCTGAGCGTCGTGCCTGACAAAAACAAATTCAGCGTTTTGTAAAGCTTTGGGAACAAAAACACGCGGAAAAGTGTGATGAGCGGGGCCCGGGAGCATTTCTGCTCACGTGCCAATCAGAGGTCCCCGCGCCGGGAGGCGCCCTGGTGCCGCATGGGCTGGTAGGAACTCGCCGGGCAGCCTGAGAGGTTGTGCAAAAACTAATTCCGCGGGTGAGGCATCTAAGTCCTCTTTGGGCGCCGAACGCAACCCCAATAAAACCCATGGTAGTTTGTTTACCCAATCTGCATCCGTGAGCGACGCTCTGAGGGCTGCCTTCAAAGACCTGTGAAAACGCTCGCATAAACCGTTGGCCTGGAGGTGATAAGCGGTAGTGCGGTGGACTGCCGCTCCTAAGCTGCTGGCCATTGCTGACCACAGTTCCGACACAAATTGAGGTCCCCTAATGGACGTAATATCTGACGGAACCCCGAACCGCGCTACCCAGGCTGTTAAAAAAGCGCGAGCCACCTCTGCCGCTGTGGTCGATGTTAACGGGACCACTTCCGGCCAACGTGTGGTTCGGTCCACCATTGTCGAGAGATGTGTGAACCCTTGTGACGGCGGTAGGGGGCCCACTAGGTCTACGTGCACATGATCGAACCTCTTAGCCGGAATGTGAAATGGTTCCAAGGGGGCCTTCGTGTGCCTGTGGACTTTGGCCCGCTGGCAAGCCATGCAGGCTTTCGCCCACTCTTTCACGTGCTTGCGCAGGCTCGGCCAAACAAACTTCTCCGCTACTATTTTCACAGAAGCGCATACTCCCGGGTGCGCCAGGGAGTGCACCGCGTCAAAAACGCGACGGCGCCACCGCCCGGTGGATACGTCGCAGATTAGGGGGGTCAAACCGGTTTGTAAACTCCTGCTCTCCAGCCTTAACCCTATTGGTCCAGACAGGAGCGCGCGCACGTCTGCGTCTCTGCTCTGCTCCGCCGCCATGGCTGCATAATCTATCCCCACATGAACAGGGGCCGCGTGCGCGTCCTCGCTGTTACTCCGCCCCGCGGCTGCGGTAGTACAATCCGCATCCGTGCGGACAGGCGCTGTTACCGCGCGTGAGAAACAATCCGCTACTACATTGAGCTTACCGGCTACGTGCTGAATATCAGTGGTAAATTCCGAAATTGCGGCCAGCTGTCTCTCCTGCCGTCCTGACCACGGTTCTGAAATTTTGGACATTGCAAAAGTGAGCGGTTTGTGGTCGACAAACGCGGTGAAACGCCGCCCTTCCAGCCAGAACTGGAAATGGCGAATGGCCAGGTGGAGCGCTAGCAGCTCCCTGTCAAACGCGCTGTATTTCCGCTCAGCATCGCGCAAGGATCTGCTGAAAAAAGCGAGCAGCTGCCAAACCCCGGCGACCTGCTGCTCTACCACGGCCACATCTGACGCGTCGGTGGTTAGCGCTATGCGGGCTGATGGGGCTGGGTGAGCCGGCAGTGCTGCGTCTGCAAGTGCTTTTTTAACCTCCGTGAATGCGCGCTCCCGCTCCGGGGACCACTCGATCACATTGGAGGGCTTCAGCTTTTTAAGCGCGGCGTATAACGGTTGCATAAGCTGCGCTGTGTGGGGTATGAAACAGTTATAAAAATTTACCATTCCTAAAAATTCTTGCAACGTTTTGACTGTTTGTGGCTGGGGAAACTCTGCCACTGCGCGTACTTTGGCTGGTAGAGGGACTGCTCCCTCTGGGGAGACGCGGTGTCCTAAAAAATCAATTTGCGCTACGCCAAAATGGCACTTGGCCGGGTTAATTATCAACCCGTGCGCTCCCAACCTCTGAAAAACCGTCGTGAGGTGTTTTTCGTGTTCCTCCTCGGAGGCACTGGCGACTAAAATGTCGTCCAAGTAGACAAAAACAAAAGGGAGGTCGCGCAACACGGCATCCATCATTTGTTGGAAGGTTTGCGTGGCGCCTTTAAGGCCAAAAGGCATGCGTAAAAATTCAAAAAGTCCGAACGGGGTTATTACCACTGTTTTGGGAATGTCCTCTGGTCAGACCGGGACCTGATGATGACCGTGGACCAGGTCTATTTTAGAAAAAATGCGCGCCTTCGCCAAATGCACTGAAAAATCCTGGATGTGCGGAATTGGGTAGCGGTCCTGCGCTGTGGCATTGTTTAACCTACGGTAATCACCACAAGGTCTCCATGAGCCGTCAGCCTTAGGAACCATATGTAGCGGGGAGGCCCAAGGGCTCTTCGAGCGGCGAATTATGCCCAACCTTTCCAGGTTGGCGAACTCCTCGCGCGCAATGGAGAGCTTAGTTGCATCCAAGCACCGAGCTTTCGCAAAAACTGGTGGGCCAACTGTGGTGATAAAGTGCTCCACCCCGTGCTTCGCAACCTTAGCTGAAAACATGGGAACTGTGAGTGCTGGGAACTGGGTTAGAAGAGTGTGAAACTTACCGCCTGCTGTGGCGACGTTGGTCGGTACTGGCGGCGGGGACACTCGAGCTGCACAAGGGATAGAACAAAAAGAGAGTGCATTAACTAGGCGTCTATTAACCAGATCCACTAACAAGCCATGTGAGCACAAAAAGTCAGCGCCTAACATGTTGAAACTCACCGCCGCTACTATGAAAGTCCATTCATAGGTGCGGCCGTGCAAGGACAGGCGCAGAGTCCTTTCCCTGAAAGTTTTGATAGACGAGCCGTTCGCCGCCGTTGCCCCGTCTCCGCAGGGCCCAGCCATACGGTCCGCATAGGTCGCGGTGATGAAACTCCTCTGGGCTCCGGTGTCCACGAGGAATTGCCGCCCGGAGCCCGCATCTGTCAGATAAAGCAGCTTGTTCTGTTCACCGAGAGTCGAAGCTGCTAACGACCCCCGGCCCGGGCGTTTTCCTGCTTCTTGAAACTGCACGGCGGGATGCATCTGTACTCCTTCTCAGCGAAGCGTCGATGGTAAAAACAGAGGCCGTCCCCTCCTCTGCTTCGGGACCGCGCCGCTGCCGTCGTCGCTGGGGTTGCTGCTGCTGCCTCCGGCTCCTCACTGCCCCCGGCCGCCGTGCCGAGGTCTGCTGCTGCCACAGAAGGCTCCTGCTCGTCGCAGGCGTCGAGGAGCCGCTGCGCTTCCTTGGCCAGCGTGCAGAAGTCTTGCTGGGTCACACACCTCATGCCGGACAGGGTACCCCTCATGTGTGCTGGGAGGGTCCTCAAGAAGATGTGTTTGAACAGAAACGCATCGTTGTCTGTCCCGATCAGCTGCAGCATGTCCTCCATGAGGTCGGTCGGCCTGCGTCCTCCTCTGTCGCGCAGGTCCAGAAGCCGCCTGGCCCTCACCTCGGCTGATGGCATGAAACTCTCGATGAGGGCGGCTTTCAGCGCGTCGTACTTGCCAGCAGCGGGCGGCTGCTGCACCAGGCTCCGCACACATCGAGCTGTGCGGCTGTCGAGTCTTGCGATGACATTATGAAACTTGGTGTCATCTGCTGATATTCCCCCAAGCACGAACCGCCATTCTGCGCGTTGGAACCATGAGTGCGGGTCGTCTTGCCAGAACTCGGGGAGCTTAATCGAGCCTGCACTCGTGCGGGCGGTCTCCGGTGAATCCGGGTCAGGGTAACATTCCCCCGGCATCTTACGTCTTGGTCACCAATGTGGGGATCACGAAATGATGAAACTGGATTATTTCTCAGTATTGGTTTATTGCATTTCACGTCCCCAGCTCTCTCTCAAAGTCAGGAAAAAAGAGGGAGAGCTGCGGTAAACCCCCACACATTTATACCAGCACATCAAAGACAGAATCACACACTCAAGTCAAATCCTTCTATTTACAATTAATCACTTCAGAGTCCTCTTTGCTCTTCCGTCTGACCCCAGGGGGTCAGACAACCCTTTCAGGATCTCGCCCCCGATCCTCTGTCTTCCTTCCAAGTCCGCAGGTGGTCCAGACCCATTGTCCATCTGAGGCGTGATGTCAATACCCACTGCAAGCTTAAAGTCTTTCTGTGTTTGAGCCTATGCAGTCAAATATGTGAGCTACATAAGGTTACAATTATGGGCGCTACACTGTCAAAATTATCTTGAGATATGTAATATATTTCATCTTACTAAAATCCCCAGTCTAGTGTGACTTTATCACAACTTCAGCACAAAACAAGTTAGTCCTTTCTCACACACACACACACACAATAGCAAGGTTGAATAACAAGCTCAAATGAGCACACCCTCGTTAGTAAGCAATCCCAAAACCACTTATAATAAGCAGATCTGGCAACCCACGGTTCTCATAGTCTTCTGCCACTCTGAAATCACATTTTTTCTTTTTTCCACAAAGTAACGTGTAAAACATTAGAAACACACATGAACAAGCACATGAATGACCGGACAAATAAACTGCAGTTATTTATTTGATATATTTTGTTTTATTTTACTATAATTTGAGGTCATTTTGTTGTGTATATATTTTTAAGGATTATTTTACTTTGTTTTAGACCTGTTTTAGAATATGTCTTAAGGTGCTTTGGTTCTTACTATCACATTAGAGTTTATCCTTGTGATATTAGTGCTATTCACCTGTATTTTTAAGGTAACCCTCACTGTATTGATGCTCACTTGTGATGTTGATAAGATCTCACACTGTGGAGGAACTAAATAAGTTCAGGCGTGACACGGTGATGCTGAAGGTTTAAGAGTTTTATTCCTCCATCATCATGAGATACACTGCAGCACTGTGTGCTGTGTGTGCGCTGTTGTCAGTGCGCTATGAGTGAGCTCCCTAAGCCATGTAAAGTCAGCACATTTATACAGACAAGAGAGAATGCATGGAACATTTACATATTGATATACATAATAGTCAATACTAGGGATGGGCATTCGGTGAAATTTTCTTCACCGATCGCCGGGAGAATTAATGATTAATAATCGGTTAATCATTAACATTTTTAGGTAGGTAGACTACATTAGAACATCAGGTATCAGCACGGAGGGCACGGAGTGCCGCACAACTCAAATCTACCTCTCTCTCTCAAATCTCTCTCTCTCTGTTCTCGTGTTTGCTCGGCTCGGGAATCTCGCAAGCTGATTGGCCGAGACGTTTCACCCCGCAAGCTGATTGGCCAAGACGTTTTACCCAGCTCTCTCTCCCTGCCGAGCGGCCACCCAACAAACGAAGACCGCATTCATTGCTCTATCGCTCGTATTGCTTAGTCTAGCCGCGTGGAACTTTTTGCTGTTCTCTTGTGCCATTTTGTGCGAAATAGTCTTCCCGTCGAGGCACTACGCCGCCTCCTGCAGCTTCCCTCGACGTGTGTACACCGAATCTTCATGACCTTCTCAATAAAGTTTCTGAAAAAAAAAAAGAATCTTCACGACCGCCATTACTCAGCGCGCAACCATTGTTGGCGGTTTCTTCGCGTAATAAGGGTGTTCCATGGACCCTGTCGATGAGGTATATTTGTATGCTGCATTGCAGTGATTGCAGTACACCTGGTCATTTTTTAAATTGAAATGGTCCCACGCAACACTTCGCCGTAACCGCCTCATGATTTGGCGATCGCCCTACGGAAGCCCGCATGTATCAACGGAGGCACGCCAGGGTACGGCGATGGTGTAATGTTGCCCCCTGGTGCCCAAATTTTGCCATTGCATTGTTTGAGGACGGCCGTGCACTAGGCCTTAATAACCTCGGATTGTTTAAAAAAAAAAAAAAACGGTTTGTCGACGAAAATGAACTTCCTCGGTGAAATTCTTAATGATCAGTTATCAGTTAATCGGTAAATTATGTCCATCCCTAGTCAATACATATCAATTGCTTTGATTAACTGGTGCCAGACTTCTCTCTTTGCTCCGGAGATGTATAACAATTGTGGTCTATATTACTCATATATTCCATACCTACATATGTCTGAACATGTGAAATGCTTAGTGACTGCATATGTAAGGAACTTCACACCTCTGAAAGGACAAAGGAATCTCACCCGCCGTGTGAAGAACAAAGACGTCCCAGGACGCGACGGCGGACACCGAGGAGTCACCCTCACCCCCCAAGGCGAGGAGGGGAATTTCCATCACCTCCCAAGAAGAGGAGAGGAGATAACAGGACAATGGGGGGATTAAGATAACGAGGGGTATCAGCCTTTGTAATGCCTGTCTTTTGATGTGTGCCTGTATTTAACCAGCGAGCTGGCAGAACTCTGTCTCTTTTTACCTTCTGCCACGCTCTGCACCAGATGAGACAAGTTAGGAGAGCTGAATATTAAAACGCTGCTTTTAAACAAAATCGCCTCATTATTTCCAGCTCCTCTACACTGGTGACCTTGACGCGAGTATGGACCGGAGGCGTTCTTCTTCAAGCGACTCATCCGTGGCGACTCAGGCAGACGCCAGCAACTACGCAGACGAGGGAGCGGACAAACAACCGTTCCCTCCGGCAGAAGGAATTGAGAGAGCTCAACCGAGCTCCAGCACCGCCGTGAGAGCCGAAGCAAGGCACCCTCACCCGGCGGGCACAACAGTGATGGTGTGCACTAACGCCGTCACTGTCAAGCTGCCAGACTTCTGGCGAGAAGACCCCGCCTCTTGGTTTCAGCAGGCTGAAGCACAATTCATACTGGCGGGCATCACGGCAGACGATACGAAGTTCTATCACATCGTCTCCAAACTTGACTCCGCCACTTCGAAGTGTGTGCGGAGCTTGATCCAGCAACCACCGACCCAGGACAAGTACGAGACACTCAAGGCGACCATCGTGGCGAACTACGTCCCGTCAGCGGAGGAAAGAGCCGAGAAGATCCTGGCGGTCTACGGCCACAGAGGGGGCAATCCGAAGACCCTCATGGAGGATTTGCTGCAGCTCAAGGAAGAGGACAATGACAATTTCCTCTTCCAGTTTATTTTCCTCAGCACGCTGCCGCCATACGAGAGGGACACTCACCAGCATGAAGTGCAACAACCACCAAGACTTCCGCACACTGGCCAACGAGGCTTACCGGCTCGTCAACGCCTACAAGGAGCTGACACCCACAGCGGCATCCGCAGACCTCAAAACTGACGCCCCGAGCCATGGAGAGCCACAACCCACGGAGCAGACCCAGCCCACGGTGACAGCGGCGCGGACCAAACGTAACAAACAGAACGACATCTGTTATTACCATCACCGCTTCGCTGAGAAAGCCCGCAAATGCGTTCCCCCCTGCAAATTCACGATGTCGGGAAACGCCAAAGCAGAGGGCCGTTAACAGCAGCGGTTCTCGGCGAGAAAAATAAGCTGTTGTACGTGACGGACGGACACACAGGCAAGCAGTTCCTCATCGACACAGGAGCTCAGCTGAGTTTCGTCATGCCCTCCCACGCAGATCGAGCCATGGGTACCCGGGGCAACGGAGCAGTGGCAGCCAACGGCTCTGACATCGACACGTTCGGCGAAAAGAGCCTGCACCTCCTCATCCACGGCCGCAGCTACAGATGGACATTTGTTGTAGCAGCGGTGAGTTTTAACTTGTTAGGCGCAGATTTTTTGTGTGCACACGGGTTATTAGTGGATCTGGCAAATAGGCGCCTGGTTAATGCACTATCTTTTGCTTCTATTCCATGCTCAGCTCGAGTTTCTCCACCACCTGTGCAGGCCAACGTCACCACGGCAGGAGGTAAGTTTGAGCAACTCCTCACCCAATTTCCAGCACTCACAACCTCCAAATTTTCAGCCACTGTAGCTAAACACGGAGTTAAACACTTCATTCCAACAACGGGACCTCCCGTTTTTGCCAAAGCTCGCCGCTTAGACGCGGCCAAGCTCAACATAGCACGTGACGAGTTTGCAACTCTCGAAAAATTGGGCATTGTTAGACGCTCAAAGAGCCCCTGGGCTTCACCACTTCACATGGTTCCGAAATCCGACGGTTCTTGGCGACCGTGCGGAGATTACCGCAGATTAAACAACGCTACAGCGCATGACCGCTACCCAATCCCTCACATTCAAGACTTTTCACTGCACCTAGCGGGTGCGCGCATTTTTTCAAAGATAGACTTAGTCCGCGGTTATCACCAGGTCCCTGTCCGAGCTGAAGACGTTCCTAAAACGGCGGTTATAACCCCTTTCGGCCTTTTTGAATTCTTGCGAATGCCTTTCGGCCTCAAGGGTGCGGCCCAAACTTTTCAACGCATGATGGACGCGGTCCTACGCGACCTCCCCTTTGTCTTCGTCTACCTCGACGACATGCTGGTAGCCAGCTCGTCAGAAGAGGAACACGAGCAGCACCTCACTACCGTTTTTCAGAGGCTGGAGGAGCACGGGCTAATAATCAATCCAGCCAAATGCAAATTCGGCGTTTCGCAAATTGACTTTTTGGGACACAAAGTCTCCCCGAAGGGGGCAGTTCCGCTCCCAGACAAAGTTCGTGCGATAGAAGGTTTTCCACGGCCCCACACGGTCAAATCGCTACAGGAATTTTTGGGGATGGTTAATTTTTATAACTGCTTCCTCCCCCACGCAGCTCAGCTCATGCAGCCCCTATATGACGCGCTCAAAAAAAAGAAGGCTTCCAACGCGGTCGAATGGACCCCGGAGCGCGAACGTGCTTTCGAGGAGGTTAAAAACGCCCTAGCTAACGCCACAATGTTAGTTCACCCAGATCCCGCGGCCCGCATCGCACTAACCACAGATGCTTCGGACCTGGCCATAGGGGCAGTTGTAGAACAACTTGTCAGCGGGGTCTGGCAACCTTTAGCATTCTTTAGCAAATCGCTAAACCCAACTGAACGCAAATACAGCACTTTTGACAGAGAGCTGTTGGCGCTTCATTTGTCCATCCGCCACTTCCAGTTTTGGCTAGAAGGGCGGAGTTTCACGGCTTTTGTAGACCATAAGCCACTCACCTTTGCTATGGCTAAAATTTCAGAACCATGGTCGGGCAGACAACAAAGACAGCTGGCTGCGATTTCAGAGTTCACCACAGACATTCGACACGTAGCAGGCAAACTTAACGTAGTAGCGGACTGTCTCTCTTGCGCTGTGGCACCGCCAGAGCGCGAGGAGACAGATTATACTGCCTCAGCAGCGGAACTCTTCACTAACACAGATACATACGCAGCACCTATCCATGAAGGGATAGATTATGCAGCCATAGCAGAAGAACAAAACAGCGACGCGGACGTGCGCGCACTCTTGTCTGGACCAACAGGGTTAAGGCTGGAGAAAAAAGGGTTACGCGATGGCGTGCCCCCCCTAATATGCGATATTTCAACCGGCCGACCTCGCCCGTTAGTGCCAGCCACTTGGCGCCGCCGCATTTTTGACGCAATTCACTCCCTCGCGCACCCAGGTGTGCGTGCCTCAGTCAAAATGGTTGCTGAAAAATTTGTGTGGCCAGGCCTGGCAAAGACATAAAAGAGTGGGCAAAAACGTGCATTTCTTGTCAACGCGCCAAAATACACAGACACACAAAGGCCCCTCTGGAGCCTTTTCCAATCCCTGCTAGAAGGTTCGACCACATCCATGTCGACCTAGTTGGGCCACTGCCTTCCTCCCAAGGTTTCACACACCTACTAACAATGATAGACCGCACCACGCGCTGGCCAGAGGCAGTTCCTCTAGCGGCAACTACAGCGGAGGAAGTCGCTCGCGTTTTTCTGACAAACTGGGTGGCATGTTTCGGCGTTCCATCGGACATCACATCTGATAGGGGGCCTCAATTTGTCTCAGAGCTCTGGTCAGCCATGTCCAACAGCTTAGGAGCAACAATTCATCGCACCACCGCTTATCACCCTCAGGCTAATGGGTTATGCGAGCGTTTTCACAGGTCCTTAAAGGCCACCCTCAGAGCCTCACTAACGGACACAAATTGGGTAAATAAACTTCCCTGGGTTTTATTGGGGTTGCGCGCTGCACCTAAAGAGGATCTAGACGCTTCTCCTGCAGAATTAGTCTTTGCCCAACCTCTCAGACTCCCAGGTGAATTTTTACCAGAGAATCCAGAACCAGTCCCAAGGTTTTTAGGCAGCAACGGACCGGACTCCCTACCCGGTCCAGCTCACCACTCCTTTCCAAGGGTTTTTGTCCCTCAAACTTTAAAAAAAGCTGAGTTTGTTCTTGTTAAGCATGAAGCCCTAAAACCAACGTTACGCCCAGTATTCGATGGCCCTTACAGAGTGCTGGAACATGGTGACAAACACTTTGTGCTTGATTATGGGGACAGAAAAGAAACAGTCAGCATTGACAGACTTAAACCTGCCTTCTTGTTGAAAGATGAACCTGCACAGTTGGCGAGAGCACCTCGGCGAGGTAGACCCCCCAAGGCAAAAGTTTCAGCCCCCAGGCAGGGAACAAATAATCTCTCTCCTTCCCACACTGCAGATCCCTCACAAGAAGGTCCCAGCAGGACGCCTAAACCAACCTACAGCAGTTTTGGGAGAAGAATTAAACCCAATCTGCACAGGGACTGATACCAGCCACTCCACAATTATTCTCTAATTGTGCTGCAACAGTTTAGGACTGACTTATGATTTTACTATACTGTTATGATTACCATTATCTTAGAAGCATGGCTGCGGGAAAGTTCTTCTGTGGCAATAGCTGTAACACGTAGTATGTCGTAGTAGCTGTTCTAGACTGTGAATCTTTCTGTTGTCCTTTCCTAGTTGTTTGGGGGGCCTGTGGTCTATATTACTCATATATTCCATACCTACATATGTCTGAACATGTGAAATGCTTAGTGACTGCATATGTAAGGAACTTCACACCTCTGAAAGGACAAAGGAATCTCACCCGCTGTGTGAAGAACAAAGACGTCCCAGGACGTGACGGCGGACACCGAGGAGTCACCCTCACCCCCCAAGGCGAGGAGGGGAATTTCCATCACCTCCCAAGAAGAGGAGAGGAGATAACAGGACAATGGGGGGATTAAGATAACGAGGGGTATCAGCCTTTGTAATGCCTGTCTTTTGATGTGTGCCTGTATTTAACCAGCGAGCTGGCAGAACTCTGTCTCTTTTTACCTTCTGCCATGCTCTGCACCAGATGAGACAAGTTAGGAGAGCTGAATATTAAAACGCTGCTTTTAAACAAAATCGCCTCATTATTTCCAGCTCCTCTACAACAATAGGACAAACGAGAATGCAAGGCACATTTACATATTGATATCAGTCCATACATATCAATCACGTGATTAACTGGTTGTCCCCCGAGGGGCTCTCTGCCCGTATGCCAATTGTTCTGTTTCATGCTCAAGCTGAGTGCTCTGACTGTCCAAGTAGATTGTGGTGGGTCACCACAACACGATATTTCTTAATCAATGCTCACTATTATGTAATGAAGGTCTTACATTGATTTTTCCACGCATCTATCAGGTTCACTTACATAGTGGAAATGCGCATTCCCATTGCGGACTCGAACCGGGACCTCCAAGCCTCTACCTCGCCCGTATTTTGGACTTTGCGGTATCAAACGCTTGGTTTACTTAGTCAATGCTCACTGTGGTGTAATGAAGATCTTACATGGGTCTATTTACCAATTAAATCTACTCACTGTGATCCGCCTGGGGGTTAACCCTGTTACTCACCAGCTCCCAGTGTCCCAGGACCGTGCCTCCCCTTTCACAAAAACCGGGTCGTTGGTCCCGATTGGGGGAGGGCTTTCCCCACAGCCATGCACAGCTGTCCATGGTCCCGAAATGCCGGAAGCAAAGGAGAGATCTATGGGGTCCCTGTTCGGGCGCCAAGTATGTTAGAGAAATTCTTGAAGACCTTCAGTCAAAAACCAGGCTGGATCGGAATTTCAGCAGATTTAATTGCATTGGCCAGTGGAGAACAATACATTACAGAAATGGTCTCAAAGCCTATCCGCGCATCATTCTGACTCAAACACACATAATTCTTTTAAGCTTGTCATTATCTGAGAGGTGGGGAAGCAAATTTTCCATCATGACTGGTCCAGTACATCTGGTCAAAACTTGGCGTACAGATTAGCTTTCCTCAGGTCATTCTATCCCAGACACACAGGAGCCCATGCAGACCAGACTAAAAACAAGATGATAAGTAGTGCAGCTGTAGCTTGATATATATATATATATTTTTTTACACAAACTGTTAAGACTCTGAGACCGAACAAAGAGAAATGCAGAGACAAATATGGAATTTTTCTTTCAGTACCCTTTGTACATGAGGCCCCTGCCCCTTGGAGAAGTGGAATGAAGGTCAGTAGAAGCAAACCCGATACATATGTGTAAATGAAAGACAGGCAGTAACAGTAAAGATGCAAGGAGTAGAAGTACACTCTACAGGGGTACAGGTACAGTGCAGCAGTACAGGTAACTGGGTGTTCTACTGGACAGCAAGCTGGAGTGGTCAACATACACAGAGGCCATTTACAAGAAGGGCCTTAGCCAGCTGTATTTCTTGACGCTCAGGTCCCAACAGACTGCTTTATGTTTTATCAGTCTGTTGTGGCTAGCACACTGTTCTTTGCCGTAGTGTGTTGGTATGAAGAGGACAGATACTAACAGGCTGAATAAACTGATTAAGAAGGCACAGTCCATTGTCGGACAGAGGTTGAGCTCTCCAGAGGAGGTGCCTGAGGATCATTCTCTCCAAGTGCTATAAGATCATGGACAATGCCAGCTACCCCACCACAAAACACTGGACAAACTAAGCATCTCGTCCGGTAACAGATTCATTCTTCCCTGCTCTTCCAAAGAACGATAAAGAAATTATTTCTTTCTGCTGCACTCCAGTTTTATAATCCTTTTACATCCAGTTTTAAGCTATATATGCACTTTTATCCACATATTCACTGTTCTTCCACTTGTGTGTCTTTTATACTGTGCACTTGTATGGGGAGGCAGGAATTGTAGATTTCCATTTTTTTTAAATGTATTTATGTTGTCCATATGTCTTGTTATTTATGTCTGTTGTTGGCTGCTCTGACATTTTAATTTCTCTTTGGGGATTAATAAAGTTATCCATCTAAAAGTGAAGATAGGAGTTTATATACTGAGGGTCAACCATCCCAAGCAATGGTCAGTGCACATGTAACATCTCCGAGAGTAGTTAAAAACACGTAGGTTCTTCAAGACCAGGTGAAGGAACAGGAAGAATCAAAGAGAAAATGTAAAATTTGTTCCAACAAAATAATTAAGGGCAGTGCGGTGGCGGAGTGGTTAGCACTGTGGCAGCACAGCAACTCACCCTTGGCCATGGGATCCCGGGTTCATTCCCAGCCCCTGACCAACTCCATCTGTGTGGAGTTTGCATGTTCTCCCCGTGTCTGCATGGGTTTACTCCTGGATTTCTCCAGTTTCCTCCCACAGGCCAAAAAGATGCAGGTCAGGTTAATTGGAGACTCTAACATGGCCCTAGGTGTGACTGTGTATGTTTTTGTCAGCTTGGGTCATATGGTTCGGATCCCCGTCGGACATCACTTCTGACAGGGGTCCGCAATTTGTTTCGGAACCTTGGTCTACGGTGGCTGACAGCCTGGGGGTCAGAATCCACCGCACCACCGCATACAACCCACAGGCTAACGGTTTGTGTGACAGATGCAAATTGGGTCGATCGCCTGCCTTGGGTCCCACTGGGGTTTGTGCTCTGCACTTAGGGAAGATCTGGCAATTTTCCCCGGCAGAGCTCGTTTTTTCTCAGCCGTTGGGATCCCAGGGGAATTTTTGTCAGAGCGCCCTGCACCTGGTACCAATCTGCCAGCGCACCCTTTTTTCCAGTACAGGGGCTGCCAGTGTTCCAGGCCCCGGTGCACCATTGGTTTCCCCCGTACTTTTGTTCCAACGCGCTTAGCGAACGCCCAAATTCATTTTCGTCAGGCACGACACCCACAGAATCCCGCTGTGTCTGCTGTACGATGGCCCACTCAGAGTGTTGGAAAGTGGGGAGAAACATTTTTTTGTTATGACTTGGGGGGGGGGGGGGTTGTAAGGAAACCCTCTGCATAGACGCTGAAGCCCGCTTATGTGTTGACTCAAACTCCCCGGCATCCACCTTCAGTGGGTCTGCAGGTTAGTGTTCCCCCTACAGAGAACTGTTTGCAAGAAACTAACTTTTTCCCCTCCAGAGACCAAATCTTTCTCCTACCCGCCTCGACAGGAAGGCGCTTCGACCAGCCCACGTTACAGCCGCTACGGGCGCTTGCTCAAGCCCAAAGGTCCAGAGGGTTAGGACCCCTTCTGGGTGTTGGGGGGGGGGGCTGTGTGGTGACACAGAGGAGACGACACTCCACCCAGTACTTCAGGGTGTTGGAGGGGCCAGCCAAGGGCACCAGAGCACTGAGGGATATGAAGTAAATAAAGCTGTGCCTTTCGCCCCCGATGTACCAGGCTCACACCTGAGGACGCAGGGGCGCGAATGTGCTAAGCCTTGCTCTGTGACGTGTATGTTAATGTGTATGTTGATGTGTGTTCAAGCTTTGTAACTGGTACGTTAATGCATTTACCCTGAGTGCCAGTGACAGGAAAAAAATATATAAAGCAGATCACTTTGGCAGTCAGAGTTAGTCTGCTCTGTGTTGGAAGAGAATAAAGTTCTGTGTTGTCAGCTCGTGTCTCATCTTCTTTCATCCTCCACAACATATTTACAAATGCTCACTAAAAATAAGCGAAAACCTAAATAAAAGTTAAAATAAAATAGGATAAAATACTATCTAAAACTAAGCTTAAAAAAACTAAAAGTGGGCTAAAAATAAACAATAAAAGTCCATAAAAACTGAGGAGGAGGATCCACTCTTCAGGGCGTACTCCATCTGCCACAACGCCGGACGTCCATAGGCAACCAATACAGGAGATGACACTTGCCAGCAGTATGCTCATATTTAACATCATCATCATCACTCATTGGTGCTGGTATCTGGGAACCAGATACTTACAACCAAGGCAGAGCCCCTCACTCTGCCTCTTGCCTTCATTCACCTGCAGCATCCCAGTCATGGGTGTCATGGGCTGCTACTCCTCCTCAGACATGCCCTCCTTCATGGCTCCTAGGATACTGAAGCGCTTACATTTTTCTCCGGGGCCAATAGCATAGTTCTATCAGGTAGGACTCTCTCTGGATGGCCATAGCACCTTTTATGCCACAGCCAGGTGCTGCATACCTTCAATTAACACAGGTGTTGAGGATTACCAATTAGGGGAGGCACAGGGTAGAGGTAAACAAAACATTTCAAATTGAAAACACACAGGTTAAAATATAAAAACTACAAAAACATGCAAAGTTATAAACATGCAAGACAAACTTAAAACCATGCAACCCCCCCCCCAAAAAAACCCCAATAAAATACTTCCATCCTGTGACACACAAGATGTGAAGGTTTGTGACAGAAGGATAGCAGCTAGCATAAAAGGGAAGATTTACAAGACGGTAGTGAGACCTGCTATGATGTATAATTTGGAGACTGTGGCACTGACAAAAAGGCAGGAGGCATAGCTGGAGGTGGCAGAGTTGAAGATGCTAAGATTCTCACTGCGAGTGACTAGGAGGGACAGGATTAGAAATGAGTATATCGGGGGACAGCTCAGGTTGGCAGTTTGGAGGCAAAGTAAGACAGGCAAGGCTGAGATGGTTTGGACATGTGCAGAGCAGGGATAGTGGATATGATGGACAAAGGATGTTGAAGATGGAGCTGCCAGGCAGGAGGAGAAGAGAAAGACCACGGAGGAAGTTCATGGATGTAGTGAAGTAAGGCATGGAGAAGGTTGGTGTGAGACAAGAGGACACGGGATAGGGTGAGATGGAGGCAGATGATCCACTGTGACAACCCCTAAAGAGAGCAGCCAAAAGAAAAAGACGGACCTATTTTCAAATCTATATACACTTGAGGACAGATTTGAGTGCCCCAAGAAAATTTAATTTAAAAAAGGTATTCTCCATATGCTGTTAAACAGTGCAAAGAATTTTAAATAGCTTTTCCAAACATCCTAAAAATTCCAAACCAAGGAAGAGACACCGTGAGTGAGACTTTGATTGGAAGTAACCCTCGGTCAATTTTTCTTACAGCGGTGGATGAACTAGAGGTAAAATCTGTTGCTGAAAAGTGTAAAAATAAATTATCTACTGATTGTGATGGTATTGATATGGCACTAGTAAAAAGAACTGTTGATGGTATATTAAAACCATTCATATATATTTGTAATTTATCATTTCAAACTGGCTCATTCCCGCAGAAAATGAAAATAGCAAAAGTAATACCATTATTCAGGGAAGGAAATAAACACCAATACACAAACTACAGACCAGTATCACTTCTCCCACAATTTTCAAAGATTCTGGAAAAACTTTTCAACAACAGATTAGAAAACTTTTTCCTTTTTCTTTTTTTTTTTTAATTTAAGTTTTTGTAAAGGGTATACATGTCATTACAGCATTGCATTCCTTTTTTTTTGTTTTTTGACAACATTGGAAGAATAGTTATTACAACACCCTTTTTTTAAGTGAAAGAAAAGAGAATTAAAGAAAGAACAAAAAAAAAAACAAAAAAAAAAACAAAAAACAGAACAAGAAAAGACAAAAAATGAAAACAAAACAAAAGAACAAAAAAAAGAATATATATATAAAAATAAAAGAGCATCTGAGTAGTGTTGGAACAAAGAGAGGTGCCATTATTGAAATGGTATTTGTCAAAGATTAGATCTAATGGAAGACACATATGCGTTCCAGGGTTGCCAAAAGTTCAAGAACCCATCCATGTCCTGTCTCAGTGCGAATGTCAATTTTTCCATCAAGTAAATGTCTTGAATCACGTTAATCCAATCTTCAGGTGTAGGACAATCTTTCAACATCCATTTTTTAGTTTGAGCTTTTTTACTTGCCAATATTAGAACAGTGAATAAGTATTTTTCTCCTCGTCTTTCCAGTGAGTCCGGTAGTAAACCCAAATACAAAGTTACAAAAGAAAAGGGGACTGTTATTTTGAATATTTTACCCAATATTGTCTGTACATTGGTCCAATATTGGTGGATAACTGGGCATGACCAAAACACATGAAAATGATTTGCAGTCTCTTCACCACACAAGCGCCAACAATTCAACCCCTTATGAGTAAATTTGTTTTGTGCAGGTGTTCTGAAAAATCTTAACAAATTTTTCCATCCAAATTCTCTCCACTGCAGGGATGAGGTACTTTTCCATTGCTGTTTATTTAGCTTTTCCCATATTTCCAGTTGTAAAGTGAAATTCCCCTCTTTTTCCCATTTCTCTTTTATATATGATGTGTTGTCTCCTTTTAAGTCTTGAAGACCTTGGTATATTTTAGAGATGTATCTGATCCCTGGGATCCCTTTATATGCCATTAAGAAGACATTCAGAACACCTGACTGGGCCCTTTCCAAATCCTCCTTTTTAAGTATATTGTTTATGTGGTGTCTAAGCTGAAAGTACCTGTAAAGGTCTTGATTTATTAGACCTTGTTTTTTCAAATCTTCAAAACTTCTTAAAATTTGCCCTTTAAAAAAATTGTAATATTTTATCAGTCCGATCTCTTTCCACTTTTTAAATCTAGTGTCTGTTTTATTAGGAGTAAAGTCTTGATCATAGGCAATCCATTGCAGAAATCGATAGGGTTCTTTAGTTTGATTCTCTCTAACTATCTTAAACCAAATTTTTAGCGGGGTCTCTATCCACAGGTTAGTGTTATTCAAAAGTTTAGGTAAGGCATTATTCCCTATTATCGCCTGTAGGGGGATGTCACTTGTTATTTGGCATTCCATCTCCTTCCATTGTGCAGTGTAGACTGGGTTACATATCTCTACTAAAGTTTTAATTTGTGCGGCTTTAAAATAGTCCCTGATATTTGGCAAGGCGAGCCCACCTTTGTCTTTGTTTAGCTGTAGGGTTCTATATCTGATTCTAGGTCTCTTGCCCTGCCATATGAATCTTGAGATCCTTCTGTCCAGTTCTTGCCATGTTTTTTTGGGAGGTTCTACTGGTATTGTTTGGAAGAGGTATAGAAGACGTGGAAGTATATTCATTTTGACTGCTTCAATTCTTTGTGCAGTACCCAAGAATGGTATCATACTCCATCTTGCTAGATCAGATTTTATTTTTGCCACCAGTGGATCATAGTTTAGTGTTATAATTTTGTTGAGTTGTTTCGGGATATTGACCCCCAGATATTTCATAGATTCCATCTCCCAGTTAGTTTTGAGTTTACTTAGTAAATATTGATTTAGGTCATAGTTGAATGTTAAAACTTGGGTTTTATGCATGTTTAGTTCGTACCCCGATAAATCTCCATACTCTGAAAAAACTGAGATTAGTTCTGGAAAAGAGGTGTCCGGCTGCCCCAGGTATATTAAAATGTCATCAGCAAAGAGTGCTATTTTATGTTCCTTCTGACCAAGTGTAATACCTTGAATTTTTTTATTCTGTCTTATCCATTGGCTCAGAGGTTCTATGAAGATTGCAAAGAGCAGTGGAGACAAGGGGCAGCCCTGACAACATCCTCTTTCCAGCTCAAAAGATGATGATAAATTACTGTTAATCCTTATTTTAGCTGTTGGTTTTTTATATAATGCCTGGATAGTTCTAATGAAGTTGTTATGAAAATTGAAACTGGATAAGATTCTATATAGGAAAGACCAGTCAACTGAATCGAATGCTTTTTCAGCATCTAATCCCAATATGGCTGCATTTAAGTTATATTTTTTTATATGATGAATTATGTGTAAAGTGCGTCTAATGTTGTCTTGTGTCTGTCTTTGTCTTATAAAACCTGTTTGGTCTAAATGAATTAAGTCTGTCAGTATATTTTCTAACCTTTTGGCAAGGATAGTGGTAAAAAGCTTATAGTCCTGATTTAATACACTGATTGGTCTGTAGTTGGAGCAGTCTAGTTTATCCTTTTCAGGTTTAGGTATGACTGCAATGACCCCTTCTCTCCAGGAGGGGGGGATTTCCCCTGTGTGGAGGACATAGTTAAATGTTTTCAGGAGGAGAGGAGATAGTTACTGTTTAAAGGTTTTGTACCACTCTGCTGTATAGCCATCTGCTCCTGGGGATTTGTTAGCTTTAATTTTCATAATTGCTTTTTCTAATTCTTTAGGTTGTATTTCTGACAGTAGTGTTTTATTTTGAGGATCAGTAAGTTGGGGAAGGTTTAATGTGTTTAGGAATGCTTCGGATGCGTTTTTATGTTTTTTGAGGGAGTACAAGTTCTTATAGTAGTTCTCGAAGCTTTTAAGAATATCCTGAATTCTGAATTTTATTTCCTTTGATACTGGGTCTCTGATTTTGTAGATTGCTCTCTCCGTTTGTTGTTTCCTCAATTTATAGGCTAATAATTTTGGCGATTTGCTGCCTGCTTCATAGTATTTTTGTTTCAGAAATGTAAGTTTCTTCTGGATTTCTATTGTGTAGATCTCATTTATTTGTTTTTTAATTTCCTTAATTTTGAGCGAGTCATTAGAATGAGTGTTGTCTTTGTGCTCTTTTTCTAGGTTCTTAAGTTCTGACTCTAATGTGGTTAGTTTTTCTTGTCTCAGTTTCTTTTGGATTGCCAGTTTTGCAATAATCTTTCCCCTTATTACAGCTTTGCATGCGTCCCACAGTATTAAAGGGGAGACTTCTCCATTATCGTTTTCTTCCAAATATCTGAGAATATCTGATTCCAATTCATCTTTCAGTGGTCCTTTCAGGACATTTGAATTTAACCTCCAAGAAAATGTATTATTTGTGTATTTTTGGATACTTAAGTCCATATAGATCGGACTGTGGTCAGAGAGATCCATCAGTCCTATTTTACATGTTTTTACTCTTCCAATGTCTCTATTAAACATAAAAAAATAGTCAGTCCTTGAATATGATGAATGTGGTGCTGAGTAAAATGTATAATCTTTTACACTGGGGTTGAATTCCCTCCACACGTCACAGATTCCCATTTCTTTTAGTAGCATCCGAGTTTTCTTACTTTGAGTGTTATTTTGATGTGGAAAATTACCTGATGCATCCCGGTATGGATTCAGTCTTAGGTTGAAGTCTCCACCACATATCACTAAACCTTGGGCTTTAGTTATCATTAGGTCAAATACATTTTTATAAAATTTCCAGTTAGCCCCTGGAGGTGCATATACATTCAGCAGGGTGATATCTTCTCCCTCTAGCCGCCCAAGTACCAAACTGTATCTCCCTTCTTTAGCTTTGTGTTCTGATTTTTTTTCAAAAATAATTTTGGTTGAGATCAATGTTGCTACTCCCCTCCTACTCCCTGACTTATATGAAGATGAAGAGATCATTTTAAACCCTTGTCTATTAAGTTTAGTGTGCTCCACGTCTGTTAGGTGGGTTTCTTGTAAAAATATTATTCCTGCTTTGTCTTTTTTCATTTTGCCTAGAATCTTGGATCTTTTAACTGGATTCAGGATCCCTTTTACATTATATGAGATTATTTTGGTTACACCCTGTTTCTCCATTGTGTTGTCCTATTTAGTATAACAGTGTGGTGGCCCTCTTTTATGCTACTCAGAAACTGAAAAAACATTAACAACATAAAAAACATTAAGAACATAGTGTATAAAACTTTAAAACAAAAAACTGACAAAAGAACTTCCTGAGCTGAGGTCTTTTTAGAGACCCTGGAAGAGCCTTGATGGTGTGTAGGCTCTGAGGGAAATTCCTCAGATTCCGTTACGTGCTGAGGGCCCTCTCTTACCCCTGTAAGCTGTCCCATGTTTTTAACGTGAATTTCAGATCCCAATCCGAACTTGTAATGAATTTTTTTTTTCTTTTATGCCTATACCCTATGGAGTTGTGTGCACCCTCCCACCACCATCACAGCAAACATTCACGTTAATACAGTATTTGTTAGTGTGGAGAGAACATGTGGATCATTGTCACATTTCTATTTTAACAAGTTTTTTTTTTTCCCCTTAAAAAAAAAAAAAAAAAGACATTTGTTTCTATTATTATGACTGTTCCATTAAGTGTTTTACCACATGCTGATTCTGCATCTCCTTTAATGTTTGTTACCTTGTAGGAAGGGGGTTGGATGTGCAGATTGACTTAAAAAAATCGTTATTCCCTCCTGAAGACGGCCAGTTTTTCCTTGTAGCTCTGGCGCTGGGTTTCCCGCTGTTGGCCCGAGGATTTTGAGGGTCTCTGTGTGGACCACGATTGAGCCTTGATTCTTTCGATCGGGTCTGCTGCGGGTTTAAACACCGTTACCGGGAGTCCTCTTCTCGCCATATCCGAGGTTGCTTCTTCCGCCGAGATATAGAGACATGTCTCGTCGCCGTAGAAAACCCTCAGCTTCGCCAGGAATGGTGTCTGAAAGCGCAGTTTTTTCTCTCGTAGTACCTTTTTAGCGTCGCTGTATTCCCGACGCTTTTTTTTTGTAACTTTGATTTTTATTCATTTTTCATCATACATATTACATTCAGATCACAGTCTATATTTTAAAAAAGGAGCTAGAGAAAGAAAGAAATAAAAAAGAAAAAAAGGGGGGGGGATGTTGGAGCATCAAGTTTTAAGTTTCCATCTCTTAATTCTTCTGGTTTTTCCAGTGTCTTTGGTTATTCTTTCAATTTCTGTCTCGTTGTTGCACTTTGTAGTGTGTCCATTTCCACCATTTTTTTTCATATAGTCCTTCTTGCATTCTTTGTCGATATGTTAGTTTTTCCATCAAACGTATATCCTCAACAACGTCAGTCTATTGCTCTTGGTCAGGAAGAACTTCTGATCGCCATTTTCTTGTGATTGTTTTTTTACATGCAATCAGCAAGACTTTAACTAGATATCTGTCCTCAGCCTGTATTACATTGTCTCTCTTAAGATCACATAAATACATCAAGTTACAGCTCATTGGTATATTATATCCTAATATCCTCTGTATTGTCACATGTATAGATTTCCAGAATGATGAGATTTTGCAGCATTTCCAAAACATATGTGAGTGGTCTGCATTTTGAGCCCCACAGCCCCTCCACCATAAAGATTGGGTATTTGTATATTTTCTTTGAATCTGTGGTGTAATGAAATAACGAATCAGTTTTTTCCATCCAAATTCCCTCCATGTCCTTGAACTTGTTGATGTGTGTTGTGTTTTCCATATTTCTTGCCAGCTTTCTTCTGTTATGTTTAAATTTAGCTCTTTCTCCCATTTCTCCTTTATATAGTTACTTGAATGTTTGTTTGCCATAAGTTTCTGATATAGCTTTGAAATAATTCTTATTTTATTTCCTGTATATGAGCTTAAAATGAATTGTATAATCTCGCTCACATCTGTGTGGAGGTTATGTCTAATCTTCTTCATATAATAATCTCTCATCTGCAGATATCTGAAGAATTCCGATTTTTCTAGTTTAAATTTTCTTCTGATGTTTACAAAACTCCCGAAATCTTTTTTTCCGATATTGCCCCATGCTGCGGCGGATGATAAAATAAGGCAGCGATGCTGAGGTTTTAAGCAGGTTTTATTAATCATACCGCCGTCACGGGAACTCGGCTCCAGCCCATAGCGTGAGCAGGCTGAAGCCGAATTCCTCAGGCTCTCAGTGAAGAGCGGACACAAAGTCTGTGTCCAGCAGCAGCCATTGTAGAAGTGAGAATTGAGAGGATGAACATGAAATTCAGACAGCTTATATACTCAGCTACAACAATACATCAAAGCATTCACAGCAGTTGGTATGATCAAAGAGATAACAGAACAGGCATGAGACATTTGCATTTGAGAGACATATTGATCTCAGTCCCTAGGTCACAGTAAGGACAGGATGCATGAACACAATGCATGAAAAGCAACATTAACATCACAGAAGTGAGCCAGACGAAGCGGGGCTGCCTGTAGACATTAATACACATTTCACTGTTCTGTTATTTGCTCTAGCCGAGCGCTGTGTTTGACCAGTCTGTTTGTGGGGGTTTACACCAAACCGCCACAGCTCCCCCCCAGAGGGCTCGGCAGGTGGCCGAGACCTCAATAGTGCAGTTTGGGCAGCGAGCAGGGAAAAGCTCTGTGCAGGAGGGGGGTGGGGGGTAGTAAAAGCCGGCCGGAGACGATGAAAACGTCCGGGCCGCGCAAAAATTGCTTGTGGGTCCGCGATGTCGAAGGGCTGTCCCGTTGAACGTGCAGAGGTCCACAAGAAGAAAAATTAGTCACTGGCTCCTCCCGCGATTAAGTCCTGCAAGGATTAATAGCGGCCATGAAGAAAAGACGAGGCTGCGTGGCGGCTGTGATGAGAGCAGAGGGACTGGCGTGTTGGCTTTAGGTGCGGGCACAACCTTAAAGCTCTCGGGAACCGCAAACCGCTGAATTTCCCTTGTGTGCCGTGGCTAAGACCATAAAATCCAGTGAGCAAGCTGCGTGCCTCAGGTGAACGAGCAAGCCTGAAGGGCCAGTGTGCAGCAGAAGGAAGGCGGTCAGAAAAGCCGTATTTGTCCCGTGCGTGGTGCGCCGTCCCCGTAACTCCCCGGTGCGTGCGCCGGGGTTCCGTGATGGGTGGGCCAGCTGGAGAGGAGAACCAGGGTCAGGGAGCTTAATCAACCCTGTTCAGTGTGTTGGAGCGGTGAAGGGAAGTAGACGCTCTGTCACTCGCTCGGCCATGGTGCGTTCAGGTCCACGTGTGCTCCGTCGGCCATGGGGATCGCCGTCGTGGAGAGGGGACGAGGTGCATGCGCTCTCGTGTGGAGGAGCTGTGAGCGCGGCCGGTCCAGCGTGGATGTGCCGATCTAGGCGTGCAGATCTCACCATGAAACGTTGCTCAGCTTTCCCGGTCGTGGGTGTTCTCTGGGGAGTTTCGCCTGGAAACTCCGCGTTGAGGTCTCCCTGAAGCAGAAGGGAGGGCAGATCAGTCAGGCTGCCGCGTTCGTTTGTCGTCGGAGAATCACCGCCGGGTGTTGCGTTCGCTGGCAGCGTGTTCGTTTCAGCGTCGGGTCACCAGTGCGGCGGATGATAGAATAAGGCAGCGACGCTGAGGTTTTAAGCAGGTTTTATTAATCATACCGCCATCATGGGAACTCGGCTCCAGCCCATAGCGTGAGCAGGCTGAAGCCGAATTCCTCAGGCTCTCAGTGAAGAGCGGACACAAAGTCTGTGTCCAGCAGCAGCCGTTGTAGAAGTGAGAATTGAGAGGATGAACATGAAATTCAGACAGCTTATATACTCAGCTACAACAATACATCAAAGCATTCACAGCAGTTGGTATGATCAAAGAGATAACAGAACAGGCATGAGACATTTGCATTTGAGAGACATATTGATCTCAGTCCCTAGGTCACAGTAAGGAAAGGATGCATGAACACAATGCATGAAAGGCAACATTAACATCACAGAAGTGAGCCAGACGAAGCGGGGCTGCCTGTAGACATTAATACACATTTCACTGTTCTGTTATTTGCTCTAGCCGAGCGCTGTGTCTGTCCAGTCTGTTTGTGGGGGTTTACACCAAACCGCCACACATGCTGTGATTCCCTTGTTCACCAGATTTTTGTATCCCCTATCTTGCTTTGCCGGTTCAAACTGACTGTCAAATGCTACCCATTTCAATAGTTTTATGTCCTCCTTTATATTATACTTTTGTACTATTTTATACCACAGTTCCAAAGTAAATTTAGTGATTGGGTCTATTTGTTTGATTTGCTTATATGCATCCTTATCTCCTATTATGCTTTGAACTGGGAGTCCCTCAATTTCCTTTTCTATTTCTTTCCATTTTGCCTCATATCCTCCGTCGCACCAACATATGATATATCTTATTTGTGCTGAGTAGTAATATTCCTTTAGACTCGGTAGGCCCATGTCTCCTTTCTCTTTTGGTAACTGGAGAGTTTTATATTTCACTCTCAGCTTTTTACCTCCCCAAACAAATCTCGATATCATCCTGTCCCACTTTGAGAACTGGGCACCTGAAATCTCTGTTGGTAGAGCCTGGAAGAGGTAAAGCAGTCTAGGTTGTATGCTGATTTTGACTGTCTTAATTTTTGAATTCAGATCCATATTTAAGATTGACCATCTATCAATATCCTTTTTCATTTCTTGATCCAACCTATCATAGTTTGCTTTATAGATTTTGCTTAGATCTTTAGGTATGCTCACTCCAAGGTATTTTATTTCTTTTTGTTTCCAGTTTAGTTTGATCTTATCAGTTATCTGGTTTAAAGGGTTATAGTGGAATGCCAGTATTTGTGTTTTTGTTATGTTTATCTTGTATCCTGATAATTTTCCAAAATTTTCTATCAAGTTCATCATTTCCATTATTGATTCATCCGGTTGTTCAAGGTAAACTATAATATCGTCTGCAAATAGCCCAATCTTGTGTTCCGCTCCCTTTATTGTTACACCTTTTAATTTCTTATTTTGTCTCATCGCTTGAGCCAGTGGCTCTATGAACAGAGCAAACAAGGTGGGCGATAGGCAGCATCCCTGCCTAGTTGATCTTTGTATATTTACTTTGTCTGTTAAGCTACCGTTTATCTTGATTCTTGCCACAGGTTTTTGATACAGTGTCTTTATGCATTGTACTGATTTTTCGTTAAATCCAAAGCGTTCCAGCACATTATATAGGAACTTCCAATTAACCCTATCAAATGCTTTTTCTGCGTCTAAACTCATTATTACTGCGCTTTTCTTTTCTTTATGTATTTGATTAATTATATGTACAGTTCTCCTGATATTGTCATGTGTTTGGCGTCCCTCTATGAAACCAGTTTGATCATCCTCTATCAATTCCGTCAAGAATGTCTTTATTCGTTTACATATAATTGTTGTATATATTTTATAATCCACATTTAATAAAGAGATTGGCCTATAGTTTCCGCATTGTTCCCTATCTTTCCCTGGCTTTAAAATAACTGAAATAATGGCTTCATTCCATGATGGAGGTATTTTGTTGTTGCTTAATGTCCAGTTAAATGACTTTAGGAGCTGTGGCGTGAGTTCTTCTATAAACAGTTTATAAAACTCAGATGGGTATCCATCACTACCTTGTGATTTACCGTTTTTAAGTGACTTAATCACACCTTTAATCTCTTGTGTTGTTATTTCTGCTGTTAGCTTTTCATTTTGTTGGTTTCCTATTGATGGCAAGTCCAATGTGCCTAGAAATTTTTTAATATCCTTAACATTTGTCTCTTCAGGTTGCGAGTATAGTTCTTGATAGAAATTATGGAATATTTCTTCGATGTTTTCTGGGTTAACTGTGGTTTTATTTGTGATGGGGTCCTTAATCTTATATACATTATTCACTGTTTGTTGTTTTCTTAACCGTTTTGCCAGCAGTTTTGTGGCCTTTGGCCCCGTTTCATAATATTTTTGTTTTAAATATCTATTTTTCCTTTCACTTTCATCTATTTGTATTTCTTTTATCTTTATTTTTTCTTCCTTAATTTCTTGATATATTTTTGGGTCGTTTGTGCTTTGATGTTTACGTTCTAATTCCCTCAGTCTCTTACATCTTTGTTCATATGTTTCCAGTTTACACTTATTTGCTTTTCCTGATTCAGCAATTAATTTACCTCTTAACACGGCTTTTAGTGCATCCCATAGTATTGTTGGGTCCACTTCTTCATTATCATTCTCTTCGATATACTCGTTTATGTTTACTTTTATTCTTTCTTTCATTTTCTCATCATTTAACAGTCCTACATTAAGTTTCCATGTTGTTTGTCGTTTTCTATTGTTTAAATATATTTCCATGTATATAGGATTATGGTCTGATATTTCTGCCCCTCCAATCCGACAATTTCTCACCCTGTGTCTGTCACCTTCATTCATAAGGAAGTAATCTATTCTAGAGTGTACTTTATGGACTGCTGAATAATGTGTATAGTCTTTTTCAAGTGGGTGCAGGTCCCTCCATATGTCTACCATACCCATTTCTGCCAGTGAGGTTCTTATGAACTTTGTTACATGTTTTTTTGTCTTCTTATCACTTGTGTCAACCCCATGATCCATGACAGCATTTAAATCTCCTCCACAAATTAGGACTCCTTCACTGTGTGCTGCTATGAGATCAAACAGATGTTGAAAAAAACCCTTGTCACTTTCTGGTGGGGCATAAATGTTCACTAATGTGATCTGCAAACCATCTATTCTTCCCTTTATTATTACATATCTGCCTTCTTTATCCTGGATTTCTTGTTCACATTCAAATTGTATTTTATTTGAAATTAGTATCATAACCCCCCTTTTAGTTCCTCCCTTAAGTGAACTGTAGTAGGAGTTCTTATAGCCAAATCTCTTTAGTTTCTCATGTTCCGTCTTGCTCAAATGTGTCTCTTGCATAAATACAATTTCGGCTTTTTCCTTCTTGAATTTTCTTATTATTCTTTCCCTTTTAACAGGTGAGTTCAGACCATTCACGTTTAATGTCATTATCTTAAGATTTTTACCCATATTCATGTTTTTCCATTTTTTTTAACTTGTGCTCCTAACCCCTTTAACAACAAAACTAACACATATTTGTACAAAAACACATTAACGAACTTCGACCTCCGTACTTTGGGCCTTTCTTTTGCCCACTGGTCCCTGCTGGTGGGTGGAGGGAATGTCTTCACAGAGTGAAGGGCCCTCCCTAGACCTATATTTACTGTCCAAGTAATAGTCATTAGTCTAGAAATGTCCAACAAAAATCACTTAAACCTCTCCTAGCCGTTTGTTTCTCTTTTACCTTGTCTTCTTGGCCTTCATTTCTTCTGTGTCCTTCTTAATCTTTGTTATAATCTAGGCTTTCCATTGAAAGCCTTGCAGTTTTTCCTGGGCTCGGTGCGCCACGTCCGTCTCCCGCCTTCTGCCGCTCACTCGCCTCCACTCCGGCTGTCGTGATGCGTTCAGTACCGCCACTGCTCCAGCCGCTTCCTCCGGTACGCTCACCACAAAGCCTTGCTCCGTCATGTCCCACGCTGCCTCTCTGGCCATGTTGTAGGTTTTTACGTCGTCCTCCCAATGAATTCTCATCTTCGTTAGCGGCGTTTGGAATCTAATTTTTTTTCTTTCAGTATTTTTTTAATGTTGGCATATTTCTTTCGCTGCTGTACAATTTCTGTCGGGTAGTCATGGTCAAAGAATATCTGTTTGTCGCCGATTCGTATCTTTTTTTTCCACGCTTGTGTCAGGATTCTTTCCTTTACATCATATTTCAGAAAGTTTACCACAACTGACCTGGGTGTAGAGTTTGGATTCGGGTTCTGTGCCGAGGCTCTGTGCGCTCGCTGGATCTGCAGGTCTGCTTCATTGGGCAACTCAAGCTCTTTTTTTAAGAAATGATCCATGAATTTCGTCATTGAGTTGCCTTCAATGCCCTCCGGGATCCCGAAGATGCGTATATTGCTCCGCCTGGACCTGCTCTCCAGGTCGGTTATTTTTTCCTGCATCCTCTGTGTTTGTGCCGTCAGGGTCTGCAGCCGCTCACTTGCCTCGGTCTTCCAGTCTTCCAACTCCGATATTCGAGCCTGTGCTTCTGTCATACACACCCGTTGAGTGCGCAGCTCCTCGATGTTTTCTGCTAGCTTGCGCTCCATTTCTCTTCGAAGACCCATAATTTCCTCCTTCATTTCTTTTTTCAGCTCTTCCTTAAGAGCCGTTAAATCCTGTTGGAGTTGTCGCTTAAAGTCTTTTAATTCTTTTTTTAATTCTTTACCTAAATTGGCGATGCCAGTGTTCATAGCATCGAGTTTGGCGTCCTCCATTTTCTTTGCTGTAGTCACCTCGTTTCCCTGGGCCTCGTGTACAGCGATTTCTCCTGCGTTGTTGAAGAGGGATTCCTCAGTTTTACCCTGCTTTTGTCCGTGTGCCCGGCTTCTTCGTGTTTTCATCCCTTGGTTTATTGGTCCATTTATGTCGAGTTGGCCATTTACCAATGATTTTTAATCCGACTAGGGAGAGCTCTCTGTTTAAGCGTTATGTCTCTCCGCCATCTTCCCGGAAGTCCCCATTCCCGACGCTTTTTAAGGACCTCTGGGGCGTAATCGTGTTCCACGAAAACTTTTCTCTCTTGGTGCATAAATCCTTTTTTCTGCCAAGCCAGTCTTACAACCTCTTCTTTTATTTTGAAGTTGGAAAACCTCAACACCACTGATCTTGGTGGCGCTTCCGCCGCCGGCCTAGGGGCTAATGTACGGTGCGCCCTTTCTGTCTTCAAGTCGGTGGATTGGGGAATATCCAACTTTTCTCTCAATAGGGATTCCACGCATGCTGCCATTGTGGTGAAACCATCCTCGACTCCTTCTTTCAGACCATGAATTCTTATGTCGTCTCTTTTCAGTCTTCCTTCTTGGTCGGTTAGCTTAGCCTCCAGTCTTGACTGTCTATTGTGTAGATCAAGCACGACGTCTTCCAGCCCTTTTATTCTTTCCTCTGCTTCCAAGATTCGTTCCTCGGCCTGGTCCACTCTGCTGTTCGTCCTTTTTATTTCTTCTTTGATTTCACGAAATTCGGCCCAACACTCTCGGCGAAATCGTCTTAATTCTTTATATACCATTTTCAAGCTAACCTTTTTGCTAGCTTCATTCAGCTCCTCGTCTTCTGAATGGAAATCCTCCGGATCGGATTCTTCGGCCAATGCGTGTGCTGGCCTAGTAAAAGTCGATTTCTTCTGTTTTCCTTTAGGCATGATGACTTTGTCTTTTGATTTTCACTCTTCCAAAAATCTGTTAAATCTGATTTTCAAGGTATTTTCCTGGATTGGGTCTGTGAGCTTCAGCGTTAAGCTGCTTTCACCATGGTGTCCAGACCGGAAGTCCAGATTAGAAAACTTTTTAAATAAACAAGATGTGCTGAATCAGAACCAATATGGGTTTAGAGCCAAGAGTACAACATTGTTGGCGATAATGGAAGCAACAGAGGAAATAATAAATGCACTAGATCAAGGAAAATATGCAATTGGTGTGTTAATAGATTTTAGATAAAGTCAGTGGAAACAATAAAATCATTCAATACTTCTTAATAAATTGCAAATGTATGTATTAGGGGAATGGCTCTGAAATGGGTTACAAGTTATCTATCTGAGAGACAACAATTTGTGAAGATGGGAGAATATCTGTCTGGGTGTATGGGAATTGCCTGTGGGGTCCCCCAGGGGTCAGTATTGGGCCCCAAATTATTTAATATATATAAATGATATATTCCAAGTTTCTAAATTATTAAAAATAATATTATTTGCTGATTATACTAATATATTTTATTCTGGAAATAATTATAATCAACTAATCCATACTCTAAATAATGAATTAAATAAGCTTAAAAAATGGATGGATTGTAATAAATTATCACTAAATATAGATAAAAGTAAGGTAATGATATTTTTTTTTTCCACAATATCTTTATTGAACCTTTTTTTTTTTTTTTAACAAACATGATACAAACAATCAAACACTAACGCTAAAGTACTACAAAAAAAAAAAAAAAGCACTAAAAACACCAACAACCACCAACAAAATCAAGTCTTCAACAATGCTCCTCTGTTTAGTCTAGACAATCCAATACATAAGTATACATATTATGTTCACCAGTTTGGAATTTACAAGGTCCACACACATCATTCACCTTCTTCTTCAAGAGTTATGTTTAAATTTTTTACATAATCAATAAAAGGTCTCCATATATTCTCAAACACAATTTCCTTTGATTTCAGTATATATGTTACTCTTCTAATGGAAGGTTTGTTAAACATCTGTCTTAACCACTGAGTCACTCTGGTCTATGAGTCTTTTTCCATAATAGTGCAATACATTTTTTGGCATTAAGCAAAACTGAGGTCTATGAATGTTCTGTCACTTTATTAAAATTAGCTTTTCTGGGTACAGACCCAACAAAAACAGTTTAGGATTCAGTATGATTTGTTTTGAGATTATTTTTTCAATTGTTACCCTCCACCTCTTCCCAAAACATTCTTATTAATCTACATTCCCATAAACAATGAAATGGGTTCCTTTACTTTCCATGCTTTTGTGCATGTTCTGGTATTTTTTGTTATATCTATTTAACTCCTCCGGTGTAACATACATCCGCATTAACCATTTGAAATTATCAATTTAAGGCGTGCATTTATTGATTTGGTTTGAGCTCTGTACAAGCCAATTCCCAATGTTTCCTCCGAAATTTCAATTTGGCAGATCTTCTTTCCAGTAGTTTAATCTTTCAGTGAATTTTCACTTGAAGATAGTGTCATTGAGTTATAAAACTCTGAAATAATACCCTTTCTTTACTATCTTTCATCATCATTTTTTCAAGGATGAATAAATAGGTCGAGTGAGAGCTTTATTTTGATTTGATCGAATAAAGTTTCTAAGTTGAAGATATTTAAAAAATGGTGTTCTATTGAGATTAAATTTGATCCTCAGCTCTTCAAAAGACATTATGTTATCTGCACATGGCAAATATAATCCTGAATCTTTTGTATCCCTTTAAATTCCATACTTTAAATACAGCGTCCGCTCCTCCTGGTTTAAAATATTGATTACCCCATATTGACTAAATTGTGACAATAACTGTGGTTCTTTTAAATAGTTTTTAGCTTCACACCATATTTTGATCTTATGCTTTACAAATGGATTTTTAAACTTGTTTTGTAATTTTTTTGCCGATCTGAGTATATGAATATGGGAAGAGGTAAAGGTAAATTGTATGATTCCATTTCAGTCCAGTGAGGGAGATCATTTGATGAAAAAGATATGTCATAGATCTCAGTTGTGCCGACCAATAATACAACATAAAATTTGGGACATTTCAGACCTCCACGATCAAATGGTAAATATAATAAAGACAGACGTAATCTAGCCCTCCTGTTTGTTCCATATAAATTCCACTAACGTTTTTTTTTATTCTTGAGAATAGATCTAAAGGTGGTGATAAGGGAATGTATTGAAATAAATAAAGTATTTTAGGTAAAATATTACTTTAAGTATATTGGATTCTCCCGATCATCGACATTGGTAGTGACATCCATCTCTGAGTTAACTCATTGATATCGACTATAAGGCTCCATAGTTGACGCTGGCGACTGATTCTAGCTTAGGCATAATTTGGATTCCTAAATATTTAAACTGATTCAACAACATTGAATTGATTTGCCTCAGGGGCTGGGTAATTTCTCTGGGTCTCATTTAGCATTAATATTGAAGATTTAGTTTTATTTATTTTATATCCTGATATTTCCCCAAAATTCTTTATTAAATTCAACAAGGTTGGAATTGATTTTTTTTAGATTCGACATAAACAAAATTATATCATCGGCGTACAGGGAGATTTTATGTTCTGTTGGTCCAACTTTAATTCCATATATTTGTGAATGTAAACGTATCGCTATCGCTAAAGGTTCAATTGCCATAGTAAACAGTAAAGGTGAAAGTGGACAGCCTTGTCGACATCCTCTATTGATTTTTATTGGTTTTGAAATATTGTTATTTGTTAGGATTTCTGCTGTAGCATTATTGTATATTATTTGAACCCATTTTATGAAATTATTTCCAAGTCCAAACCTTTGTAGGACTTCAAAAAGAAAGGGCCATTCAACTCTATCAAAGGCCTTTTCGGCGTCCAATGATAGGAGAGCTGTATCCGGAAGGTAATGATATTTGGTAATTGTAAAAATAAAGAAGATATACATATCTATAGATAAGTGTTGTTAATGAAAAAGTTAAGGAGATCAAGTTTTTGGGGGTAGTACTGGATGATAAAATTAGTTGGAAACTACATGCAGATACATACAAAATAAAGTTGCAAAAAATATTGCAATTATAAATAAAATTAAGCAGGTCCTAGATTATAAATCACTTCATATCTTGTATTGCTCATTAGTACTTCCATACTTGACTTATTGTATAGAGGTTTGGGGTAACAATTATAAAGTAAACTTAATTCATTGTTAATATACAAAAATGGGCAGTCCGTGTTATACACAAAGTCGGTACCTCAAACATATTAATTTATTGTTTTTACATTCAAAGTTATTGAAATTTTGGGATCTGGTTCATTATTACACAGCACAATTAATGTTTAAAGTCAGTAAAAACCTCTTGCCACACAATATACAAAATCTTTTCAGGAGAGAGAAGGAAATATAAATTTATGGGGGAATACAAAATGTTAAAATGCACTTAGTAAGATCTACTCGGAAGAGTTTTTGTGTGTCTGTGTGTGGGGTAAATTGTGGAATGGGTGAGGAGAAAACACAGGCAATGTCCAAACATCCACATATTTAAATCAACATATAAAGAAATGATTTTGAGCAGTATGAGAAGGAAGGGCAGTGATGTTACATTGTGTCTTCAGTGAGGGAAGGTTGTTGTTGTGTTATGGTGATTGTGATGGGTGTTGTCTGTGTTGTATTGAACATGCCAGAAGTGTATGTTTATTGTTGTTGTAATATTGTTCGATTATGTATTGTGTCAATATGGACTGTCATTGTTGTGTCTTTTTGTTGATAATTTGACTTATGGGTGTATTATGGTGAATGTGGTTGTGGGATAATGATGATTATGAGTGATACTGTAATTTGTTGGGTATGGAAAAGGGATGGGACTATATAAGCATTGGCTTATTCCCACTCCTTTTGAACATTTTATTTTTTGGCTTGTCTTTTTGTTTTGTTTTGAATTCTCTTCTTTTTTTTCTTTTTTTTTTTTAGAATGTTCAAATAAAAATCAATGTCAATGTCAAATGTCAATGTCAATTTGGATGATTACGTTATTTTGCTTAGCATACAGAAACAAAATTATTTCACAAAAGCCAAAAACCATCAGGGTCAAAATTATGAGCTATCCTGATGCTAACAGTCAACTGTGTATCCTTTTAGCTTTTAGCACCTTGGAGGAGCCAGATTATTTAGCATCTCAGACAAGAGACAGTGGATAAACATGGGAGAACAAAGCTCAGGAGGTTCCTGGCGAGATAGCAGGAAGGAGTCAAGGACGAAGGGGTTGAATGCAGTGTGATGCAAATGTCATGTTGTGTGTGGAGAAATGCCATGAAACTTAGGAGAGTGCCTGCTGAAATGTTCAGTCTGTTCTGTGCTAGAGAGATGTGAAGTGTGTAATAAACTGTGTGTCATGAGCCCGACTCTTTTTTCACACACTCCACACTGGTGACCCAAGACGTATTATGGAACACGAGGCAAGATCCCCGGAGCCGGCCCGGTCAGGAAGCTACAGCGAGGCGGCAGCCATCCCACAGACAGCCCGGACTGGAACCTCCAGCCACGCGTGTGCGGTTTCAGTCAAGCTACCAGATTTCTGGCAGCACAACCCGCGCTCTTGGTTCCACCTCACCGAGGCCCAGTTCGCCCTCCGGGGAGTAACGGCAGACGACACCAGATTCTACTATGTGGTCGCAGCGCTGGACGCCCGCACAGCTCAGCAGGTAGCGAGCCTGCTCGATCAGCCACCAGCCAGCAGCAAATATGAGGCGCTCAAGGCTGCGCTCATCCAGCGCTACACGCTCTCGGACTGTGAGACAGCGGAGAGGCTCCTGACGCGGACCGAGTTAGGAGATGGTTCGGCCGTAGACCTGATTGAGAAGATGCTGGCGTTAATGGGCACGGACGACGGGCACTTTCTGTTTGCCCACCTCTTCCTCCGGAACCTTCCAACAGAGGCGAGAGCGGTTCTGGCCAATTCGCCGTTGCTGGCCGCGCGCGACTACCGTGCGCTAGCCCAGGAGGCAGACTGAATCATCCTCACCACCAGGGCGATCACAGTCAACGCGGCAGCGGCGGAGCCCAGCGACACGACCAGAGGAGGCGAGGAGCCACGGACGGTAGCAGCAGCGGGGGCCAAGGAGCGCCAGAGAGACACGCTCTGTTTCTACCACCACCGCTTCGGAGAGAAGGCATGCAGATGTGCGCCCCCGTGCCAATTCAAGCGCTCGGGAAACGCCAAGGCCGGGGGTCGGTAGCAGCAGCGACGCTCGGTGAAGAGAACAAGCTGCTCTACTTGACGGATGCACGCTCGGGGAGGCGTTTCCTCGTGGACACCGGAGCCCAGAAGAGTTTCATCCTGCCGACCTACGCTGACCGGCTGGCAGGACCTAGCGGCCCCGGGATGTTGGCAGCAAACGGCTCGGATATTAAGACCTTTGGTGAGAGGACTCTGCTCTTATCTCTACACGGCCGTACATATGAGTGGACTTTTGTCGTAGCACCACTGAATTACCATATCCAAGGGGCTGATTTTCTGTGTGCACATGGTTTACTGGTTGATGTTGCTGACAGGCGCCTGGATAATGCACTGTCCTTTGACTCTCTCCCCTGTATAGCTCGAGTGACCCAGCCAACAGCACAAGCCAACGTCACAGCTACAGGCGGTAAGTTCCACACACTGCTCACTCAGTTCCCAGCACTCACGGTCCCGACGTTTTCCGCGGCCATCGCTAAACACGGGGTGGAGCACTTTATCACCACCACCGGGCCGCCCGTTTTTGCAAGACCTCGGCGCTTGGACGCAGCTAAACTGGCCATAGCGCACGAGGAGTTCGTCAACCTGGAAAGGTTGGGCATCATCATGCGCTCGAACAGCCCATGGGCATCCCCGCTACACATGGTCCCTAAGGCTGAGGGATCGTGGCGACCGTGTGGGGATTTCCGCAGGTTGAACAACGCCACAGCGCACGACCGCTACCCAATTCCCCACATACAGGATTTTTCCGTTCACCTTGCCGGAGCACGCATTTTTTCCAAATAGACCTGGTCTGCGGTTACCACCAAGTCCCAGTGCGCGCTGAGGACATACCCAAAACAGCGGTAATAACTCCGTTCGGTCTATTCGAGTTCCTGCGCATGCCATTCGAGTTAA
The DNA here is from genome assembly GCA_020510985.1 of Pholidichthys leucotaenia. Taxonomy (NCBI): domain Eukaryota; kingdom Metazoa; phylum Chordata; class Actinopteri; order Cichliformes; family Pholidichthyidae; genus Pholidichthys; species Pholidichthys leucotaenia. The sequence goes on along the minus strand of CM035843.1, from coordinate 355,211,344 downwards.
AAGGAGCGGTACAGACGTTCCAGCGCATGATGGTATGCAGAGCTGCGCGACCTCCGTTCGTGTTCATCTACCTGGACGATATCCTGGTAGCCAGTGCGTCCGAAGGCGAACACGAAACCCACCTCACGATGGTTTTCCGGAGGTTGGAGGAGCACGGGTTAATAATCAACCCGGTGAAATGCCAGTTCGGCGTGACAGAGATTGATTTTTTGGGGCACCACGTCTCTCCGGAAGGAGCAATCCCGCTGCCCGACAAAGTGCGTGCCGTGGTGGATTTTCCCCGGCCTCAGACGGTCAGGGCGCTGCAGGAATTTTTGGGGATGGTGAACTTTTATAACCATTTCCCCGCGCGGCGCAGCTCATGCAACCATTGTACGCCGCGCTCAAGAAACAGAAACCCGCGGATAGGGTCAAATGGACCCCGGAGCGAGAGCGGGCGTTCTCGGAAGTTAAAGCAGCCCTGGCAAATGCCGCACTGCTGGCGCATCCGGACCCGGCGGCCCGCATAGCGCTCACAACCGACGCTTCAGACGTGGCCACAGGGGCTGTCGTGGAGCAGCGTGTCACCGGGGCTTGGCAGCCACTCGCCTTTTTCAGCAGAACTTTGCGCGACAGCGAACGTAACTACAGCGCGTTCGACAGAGAGTTGCTGGCTCTCCACCTGGCCATACGCCACTTCCAGTTCTGGCTGGAAGGGCGCAGCTTCACCACATTCGTGGACCACAAGCCGCTAACATTCGCGATGGCCAAGGTTTCAGAACCGTGGTCGGGCCGGCAGCAGAGACAGCTGGCCGCGATCTGAGTTTACTACCAATATTCAGCATGTGTCGGGTAAACTGAATGTGGTGGCGGACTGCCTCTTGCGCGCCGTGGTGGCCCCGGTCTGCGTGGGCATAGATTACGCAGCCATGGCCGTGGAGCAGATTAGCGATGCAGACGTGCGCGCACTCCAGTCTGGACCAACAGGGTTAAGGCTGGAGAGCAGGGTGCTGCAAGATGGCGGCCCCCCCCCAATCTGCGATGTCTCCACGCCCGCATCCGGTGGTCCCGGTCGTGTGGCGCCGCCGCGTGTTTGAGTCGGTTCACACTCTGGCGCACCCAGGAGTGCGCGCGTCAGTCAAACTGGTGGGAGAGAAGTTTGTGTGGCCGAGCCTACGCAAACAAGTGAAAGAGTGGGCTGCAGCCTGCGTGGCGTGCCAACGAGCCAAGGTACACAGAAACACGAAGGCTCCCTTGGAGCCGTTTCGTATCCCGGCTAAGAGGTTCGACCATGTTCACGTGGACCTCGTGGGCCCCCTCCCGCCATCACAGGGGTGCACGCACCTCCTGACAGTGGTGGATTGCACCATGCGCTGGCCAGAAGCAGTCCCGCTGGCGGCAACCACGTCCGCAGACGTAACGTGCACTTTTTTAACAGCATGGGTCGCGCGTTTTGGAGTTCCGTCGGACATTACGTCCGACAGGGGCCCTCAATTTGTTTCCGAACTCTGGTCCGCGATGGCCCGCAGCCTGGGTGTTACAATTCACAGCACAACTGCGTACAACCAACAGGCCAATGGGTTATGCAAGCATTTTCATAGATCACTGAAAGCAGCACACAGGGCTTCACTGACGGATGCAAATTGGGCAGACAGGCTGCCGTGGGTTTTATTGGGGTTGCGCTCCGTGCCGAAAGAGGATCTGGAAGCTTCACCGGCAGAGCTCGTTTTTGCGCAGCCCCTACGGCTGCCCAGGGAATTTCTGCCAGATAATCCCGCGCCGGGCAGCTGCCCGTCTCAGCTTTTGCAGCGTAGCGCAAACACAGGCACGCTGCCGGGCCCTGCCCACCACAGTTTTCCACGTGTTTTCGTGCCTAAAACTTTGAAGAGCGCGGAGTTCGTGTTTGTCAGACACGACGCCCACCGCCCTCCATTGCGCCCACCCTATGATGGACCGTTCAGAGTGCTGGAAACAGGGGATAAGCATTTTTTGCTAGACTTGGGAGATAAGCGGGAAAAAATTGGCATAGACAGACTCAAACCCGCTTTCGTTGTGGCGGACGAGCAAGTGCTGTTGGCTAAAGCCCCTCAGCGTGGAAGACCCCCACGGAGAGCTCCCCAGGGAAACGATTCACCAGAGCAGCCACACGGACAGACCGAAGTGCCCCCCCCCCCCCCCCCCAGTCACAGCCCATCCGCAGTCAGACACACTCCCAGCAGCCCCCCCACCGGCACAGCAGCGCCACGGAGGCGGTAAACCCCAGTTACAGCAGATACGGGAAGAGACGGAAGCCCAAACAGCATGTGGACTGATGTTCTATCACAGCATGTGGACTGTTATTCTATTGTTCTATCTAAGATGCTGGGGTGGCGGGGGAGTTTAGCACCTTGGAGGAGCCAGATTATTTAGCATCTCAGACAAGAGACAGTGGATAAACATGGGAGAACAAAGCTCAGGAGGTTCCTGGCGAGATAGCAGGAAGGAGTAAAGGACTAAGGGGGTTGAATGCAGTGTGATGCAAATGTCATGTGTGTGGAGAAATGCCATGAAACTTAAGAGGAGAGTGCCTGCTGAAATGTTCAGTCTGTTATGTGCTAGAGAGATGTGAAGTGTGTAATAAACTGTGTGTCATGAGCCCGACTCTTTTTTTCACACACTCCACAAGCTGAATAACAGCCTGCAGTGATTCATTCTTATTTTCAACATGTCTCTTAAGCAATCCCAGCCCATTCTTCTCTGGCGAATCTCTGAAGCTCCTCCAGATTTGATGGTCTTCTGGGGTGGACTTTGGTCTTCATGTCATCCCACAAATTTTTAATGGGATTCAAGTCGGGGCTTTGTGCAGGCCAGTCAGTAACATTCACTTTGGTCTTCTGGAGGAGGTTCTTCATCTGGAGTGATGCATGTTTTGGGTCATGGTTGTGTTGGAAGACAAAGCACCAACCCAGACCCAGTTTTGCTGCCAACTACTTGAGGTTTTCTTTCAAAAGCTTTACGTCCTCCTTTCTTCATGATTTCTTCAGCTTTGACATCATTCGTCAGCAGTGGTTTGTGCTTCGGCTCATTAAAAAGGTCAGTTTTTCCAGGGGGCTCATAATTTTGACAGTGGTAGTTCTTGTTTTTTTTTAACGTAATTTTGTTTCTATCTGCAAAGTAAAATAATTCAGGATTTCTCAAGAAATTTAGGATGTTTGAAAAAGCTGTATTAAAAATTCTTTGTGCTGTTTACTGGAGTGATGGCTTAGAGGAAGATCATCACCAAAAACATGTAGGTTTAGGGCGCTCGCGCACGCAGCGACCAGCAGCCGGTGGCTTGTCACCAGACTGCAAACCAAGTCTACCTACGGGTACAAATAAGTAACAAAAAAAAAAAAAAAAAAAAAAAAAAAAAAAAAAAAAATCTGCCCCACAACCGGGAGGTCAGGGTTCAAGTCCCGGCTGGGTCATGCCAAAGACCATATAAAAATGTAACTTCCTGCCGTCCAGCTTGGTGCTCAGCAAAAATGGAACAGAGGAGGGAAATGTGGGCGGCGGTGGCTCAGGAGGTAGAGCAGCTCGTCCAAAGGCAACCAGAGGGTTGGCGGTTTGAATCCTGCTCTCCTCAGACATCCTGCCATTGTGTCCCTGGGCAAGATACTTTACCCACCTTGCCACCAGTGTCTATGATACTGGGTATGAATGTGTATAAATGTTCAGTAGTGGTCGGATTGGCAGGAATGTTTCCATCAGTCTGCCCCAGCTGTGGCTACAGTTGTAGCTTACCACTATCAATATGTCTGCCTGGAGTGAATGAATAATGGACTCATTGTAAACGCTTTGAGACGTCACTTGACATGTAAAGCACCATATAAATCTAATCCATTACTATGTTTAGCAGCACTTGGGAAACACTTAAAAAAAATTTCATAGGTGGAGCTCAATACTGTCAACTGTAAAATGCATTGTGGCTGAAGTTAACAGACAGCAGGCTTTAGGGGGATGGGGGTGCGTAGAACCTAGATTGGAAACCAAAACAGTAAACTACAGCATTCCAAATGAAAAGAACTCTAAACATCATGTTAACTCAAACAGTAACTGTATCTTAAAAAAAAATAAATAAATAAATAAAATCAAGAAGGCAACCATGAAGAGGCTGCATCCAGGCATCAGTTCAGTTTACATTTGGTTAAACACGAATATCTGAATTCTTATCAGGAGGACCAGCATCTGAAATAAACCACCACCACACTCCAACATGAGATTGCCCAAGAGAAATCGCAATCCCCATGACATCACATAAGTGCCTTTGACCTTGAGCACAACCTGGTCACAGACCCACCTGAGGATCACTGCAAGTTTGTTGAGCATCAGGGCAAATACCTAGGAGTTGTGATTCCTGTGAAATGTGGATGGATGGTGCATCATTGCATTAGCTCCTTTTGGCTTTGCCGCAATGAGCCGAAAATCCTACATTCACTGCAATCTTAAAAAAAAATTCTCCAAGAAACAGTCACTTGTGGATTTATGTATTTTAATTCATTATGGTACTACAAGATCCATGGTTGTTCTTTATTTTCTTCTTTTACAACACTATGTTAATAAGTTTGCCAGTTATCCTTTTATGTTTTATGTACATACAAAAGAGTATCCAATTAACTGTGTGATTACATTGTTGTGTGACAGTATTTCTGCGGGTTTGGTCTGAAGCCGATGTCTTTTTATTTTTTTCCATTCATTGTAGTGCGTACTCACGAGCCCGTCTTCCCATCAGCTGCTCACATCCAAATGCTTCCACTCAGGGCAGCCCTCGTGATGGTGAACAACCAAGAAACAAACTAAAATTTTCTCTTAAAAATGAAAAAAATCTGAGATAGTCATGTGACAGCCACAATAGTACAGCTGTTAGCGCTCAACCAGAATCTAAGGGGAAAGGTTAATTAAAGGAGAAAAAAAAAAGCAACAACACACAAACTGATAAACCAGTCAAGGTGGTCCTTTTTTTGAAAAGACAGGGTTTTTTTTTTTGTCTGCCAACAGTTTTGAACACTCAGAAAAGTAAATTAATAATCATATTAAATCCAGGCCATTTAATGCAGCCTATAGAGTGCACAAATGAATATAGTGCATTTCAATATAAACAGAAGCATTATGGCTATGTGATAACCCAAAGGTGAAAAAAAGATAGTAAAGTGTTGTATCACACCAGGAAGTAATTTCAATAATAGACCTTGTAAAAAAAAAACCCTACAGGCCCAGTTCATTTCAACCATTTTACCTAACAGCTGGGAGGCAAATAGAACTGTTTAAATCGATCATAATCGTCATTAATGGAATTAGCAGCATCTGTTCCTACTAAACTGTCAAAATGGCTGCTGTGAAATGAGCCTACCATTACATGTTGGGCCTCATGGAAGAAACATGCGTACTAACAGATTTGTTAGTAAATGTGATGTGTGAGCAGTTTAATTGAACTTGTGACATTCATCAATCTTTTAGCATTTTTGAAATATTTAAAGGTACTAACAAAATTTACAGGTAATAGACCAGTTATCAGAGTTACATGCAAATAGCCTGCTGTTATTCTAAATTTAGTTTTCTCTAAATGACTATATTTTAATTGTCTGAATCAATTTTAAGACTGAAAACACTATAAACTTCATCATTTGGCATGATTCTATACTGTGATTCAAGTTATAATTCTAAATGTAGATGGTATCCTAATCAGTTTAACAGATAGCGACGCAATGGTACAAAAAACATGGTGGTACTACATCAGGGTGTAAATCTAACTTCTCACAAATGTATGCTCGCTTAAACACGGGTGGAACTCATTTTTGCAGGGGCTGTTTACAGTGTAGTAGGACATGTATGCAAGTGTTTGATGAATCTGGAGTGGATCGTTCGTACCAACTTGGCTAACTAAAAGTACAAGGGCTAATACTAATATGTTCTTGCATGAGGCCCCGTGTTTTATTGTAAATATAACTTATCTTAAAATTAACATGATTCTTAACCTGAGGAAATAAGTTATCAAGGAAATAAATCAGGGAAGATCTGAAGTTTTAAGTAAACCATGAACACTTTTCTTATAGATTCCTTGGTTTGGACAGAGACTGAAAAAAATCACAAGTTTTAATCAGATTTAAAAAAAAACTCCAAAACAAAACGGTTGAATAAAGGAAATATTTCATTGTTATTTTTATTAACCAGCCCCCTTTCTTCTTTTTCAACAGCCTGTGACATCACGGTTTGTGGTCTCCTCAAATAAAAACATCCGCACTCCATCACATCAGCACGCCCGAGGGTGGGTGTGGGGGTCAACAAGACACACATGCACACATGACTTCTATTGGCTTTTTTTCAAACCACAAACTTTAGAAGACAATACACAGAGCTTGAGTCTAGAAAGACATCGTTCATTGACCAATCATATTCGCCTCTCCTTGCAGATTATAATTAATAAGCGGAAGAGATTATCAGAAGAGGAGTATCTTTCTTAGAGACAGCCCGAGTGAGCAACTAGAAAGCTTGAGAATCAACGAGAGGCTTGAGACATTTAGTCAGTGCCAAGCCACGCCCACACGCCTCTGTACTGTTTGTTACCTGTGAGAGTTGGGGACAATCGTTTAAGGAGGAAAGATGGACGGAAAGAATGGATCAAATGTGACACCTGACAAAAGATCTGTGACAGAAACACTCTCCCTCAAGGTTTCTTAGTTTTCTTTCATAACACCAAACCATTATAATATTGCCCGATATGATTAAAAAAAAGGGGGGGGGGAGTGAGAATTTGATCAAAATAAAAGCAGAAGACATCCCCGTCCCTGACACTCATCCTCCCAAGCACGCTGTCCATCCACCCGTCACTGTGCTCTGTCCATCTTTGTCTCTACAGGGCCAGCTTCCCAATGATGACTCCGATCACAAAGAAGAGCACGCAGAGCGCCAGGACGCGGGTGCTGAGGCCTTCATCCCTCATGGCTGCGGTCGCCATGGTGGCAGAAGAGCCGTGGGAGGTGGCCACCGGTGTCACCTTCCTCTTCCTTGGGCCGTCATCCTCCTGTGTTCAAGAGACAAGTAAGATGTGCATTCAAAATTTCCCATCTCCCCCCCCCCCCCCAATATATAACAAGAACCTGCAGCTGAGAATTAAGGCGTGTTTGATAAACTCATGAAAACTGTCAGTGTTGACAGACAAAGCCACTGCATCACACCGACTACTTTGTAACTAAAGCCCCTTTCAAACTACCCTGGCAATCCAGGCTGCCTCTGTTGTGTGTATAGGGTTGCCCACAGCTACCTGACCTGGGCTAACTGACCCCTCAAGTGGTGTGTAAAGAATTTTTAACAGCTTTTCCAAACATCCTAGTTTTATTTTGGATGCTTACATTATTTTACCTTGTACACAGAAACAATTATTTTACAAAACCAAAAGCTACCAGGGTCAAAATTACTATAGGCGCTTTTCCATTTGGAACACTTTGGCCTCGTTTCGCACGGTACAGTTCGGCTTGCATGTTTTTCTACTGCACTAGGTGTCATTTGAAGTGGGTGGGAAATAGTTAAAAGGGAGGCGGCGCAACCCTCTCCCTCCCGCTACGTAAAACAAACGTAACTGGCGTAAATCAAGCGTAACGTTACACAAAACACAAGTTGGCAGGATACGAGGCGTCTGCGTTCTCTGGCTGTTTTTGCCAGAATAAAGGCAAAAACAGAGAACAGAAGGCAAACCCGCAATATGACACACTCTAGAAAGGTACTGGAGCATTTAGAAGACATGAGGATGCAAACTACATTACGTATGACGGTAAGCTAATGATTGCTAATGCTACTTTGCTTTTAAGTCCACCATACAACATTGTAATGTCGGCAAGTTATCGATACTAGGTCCTAAAATCTGTATTCTGTGTGTGTGTGTTTCAGATGGCTCTCTTCTGGCAAAAATATCACTTCAAACGGTCGGCGTTAATGTTCATCACAGTGATGTGACCCCAAGTTCACGAACGCGAAGTGGTTATAATGTCTGTAGAAATGTTTAGCTTCCTGTGAAATAAATTGATCTGATCTATGTCAAAATCATGGACAGACTGTTGAGACGTCATGGAATTTACCTGCTCCAGCCAGTGGTGTTGTGGCAAAACATGGATCAGGTGCCATATAGTAGCATATGAGCCGTTAAATATATACTCACCGGCCACTTTATTAGGTACACCATGCTAGTAACGGGTTGGACCCCCTTTTGCCTTCAGAACTGCCTCAATTCTCCGTGGCATAGATTCAACAAGGTGCTGGAAGCATTCCTCAGAGAGTTTGGTCCATATTGACATGATGGCATCACACAGTTGGCGCAGATTTGTCGGCTGCACATCCATGATGCGAATCTCCCGTTCCACCACATCCCAAAGATGCTCTATTGGATTGAGATCTGGTGACTGTGGAGGCCATTTGAGTACAGTGAACTCATTGTCATGTTCAAGAAACCAGTCTGAGATGATTCCAGCTTTATGACATGGCGCATTATCCTGCTGAAAGTAGCCATCAGAAGTTGGGTACATTGTGGTCATAAAGGGATGGACATGGTCAGCAACAATACTCAGGTAGGCTGTAGCGTTGCAACGATGCTCAATTGGTACCAAGGGGCCCAAAGAGTGCCAAGAAAATATTCCCCACACCATTACACCACCACCACCAGCCTGAACCATTGATACAAGGCAGGATGGATCCATGCTTTCATGTTGTTGACGCCAAATTCTGACCCTACCATCTGAATGTCGCAGCAGAAATCGAGACTCATCAGACCAGGCAACGTTTTTCCAATCTTCTATTGTCCAATTTCGATGAGCTTGTGCAAATTGTAGCCTCAGTTTCCTGTTCTTAGCTGAAAGGAGTGGCACCCGGCGTGGTCTTCTGCTGCTGTAGCCCATCTGCCTCAAAGTTCGACGTACTGTGCGTTCAGAGATGCTCTTCTGCCTACCTTGGTTGTAACGGGTGGTTATTTGAGTCACTGTTGCCTTTCTATCAGCTCGAACCAGTCTGGCCATTCTCCTCTGACCTCTGGCATCAACAAGGCATTTCCGCCCACAGAACTGCCGCTCACTGGATATTTTTTCTTTTTCGGACCATTCTCTGTAAACCCTAGAGATGGTTGTGCGTGAAAATCCCAGTAGATCAGCAGTTTCTGAAATACTCAGACCAGCCCTTCTGGCACCAACAACCATGCCACGTTCAAAGTCACTCAAATCACCTTTCTTCCCCATACTGATGCTCGGTTTGAACTGCAGGAGATTGTCTTGACCATGTCTACATGCCTAAATGCACTGAGTTGCCGCCATGTGATTGGCTGATTACAAATTAAGTGTTAACGAGCAGTTGGACAGGTGTACCTAATAAAGTGGCCGGTGAGTGTATATTTCAACAGGTAAACAGTACTGAGTTAGGCATAAGATATATTTAGCAATTATGATGCATTTTAAGCCAAAACAAATGGATCTAGGATTAGAAGTAATTAAAATAAAGCAGTCCCAAGGTTACATGGAGAAATACGTGGCTTAACTGGAAATATATCGTATTGAGTATTGCTGACTACCTGTAGATACTGTCTAAATATATATTCTCTGCATCAACTGTGAACTATACATGTATTCATGTAGTATTGCCCTGGGAATTTTGACAATAAACCTTTGTACTTTTGCAGATGTCTATTTTGTTTTACAGTCTTCAGCAAATGACTGTTTTCGTTACTTTTCTTAAAAATGAGCCATTATTTTCAAAGTCACTGATAAATGGTTCGTACTGTTGACTCTTTTCCCACCGGTGTCTGAACAGATAAAATAGAAAATTATGATGCAAACACATAAATCACTAAATTGTTTATTCCAATCAGCAGCAAATTACAGATTATTTAGAATGTGCAAAATTCAAACTGGTAAAAAAAAAAAAAAGAAACTGGAATGGGTAACACGCCAGCCACGCTGCCTCACTCAGAAGCAACTGGTCGGCCCCTCATACTGGTCCTGGTTCAGCAGATCTTCAGCCTGCATCTCTGTAAATAGTGAGGCAAGGTCTGGTTTGGGTGGATCGTTTTCCCCTTGCTAGATGAAAGAAATGGGTGGTGGATAATTAAAGAAAGTTTAAAACATATTTGAGAAATGAATGAATCTTTATTTTGGATAATTAGATTAAAAGAAAGGAACAGAATAATAGAACAAAGGGGGGAAAAATACAATAAGGTCAAATTAAACAGGAACTCCTCGGATTATACAATTCAACATAACTTATCAGAAATGGGTGATGGCTGAAGCCGTAGCTTATACTGCCCACCCATGTTCCAGCTAAGAATTCAAAAATAAAATAAAATAAGAGTGATTACAAATCAGAACAAAGCTAAGACAAAGCGTGACAAAAAATAAGCAACAGCACAACACAGACTGGATATGATAATCCTTATGTGATTTTACACGTCGTTTTGTATATACAGCCATGGACAAAATTGTTGGTACCCCTCTGTTAATCGAAGAAAAACCCACAATGATCACAGAAATAACTTGAATCTGACAAAAGTGGTAATAAATAAAAATTCTATGAAAATTGACCAATGAAAATCAGACAATGCTTTTGAATTGTGGTCCAACAGAATTATTTTAAAAAACAAACTCATGAAACAGACCTGGACAAAAATGATGGTACTCCTAGAAAAGATTGAAAATAGGCCATAGGGACATGAACATGACCATAGGGACATGTTCAACCAAGCTGTGTCCTCTAATTAACATCACAGGGGTCTACAAACTTGTAATCAATTGGCCTATTTAAAGGGTGACAAGAAGTCACTGTGCTGTGACCATTGTGGGCTTTTCTTTCATTAACAGAGGGGTACCAACAATTTTGTCCACGTGTGTATGTTTGGAGTATTTATTCCTTTAGTTTTTGTTTAAATTGTCCAAGCTTTGTACATGATTTTAATTCAGGTCCAAAAGCGTTCCACAGTCTGACTCCTTGCACTGAAACACAGTGTTGCTTGGTAGTAGTTCTCAGACCCCAGGGCAGACCCAGAACTCACTGGAGAGACAACATCTCCCAGTTGGTCTGGGAACACCTTGGTATCCTCTCTGAAGATCTGGAGCAGGTGGTTGAGGAGAGGGAAGTCTGGGCTTCTCTGCTTGAACTGCTGCCTCTGCGACCCGGACCTCTGGAAAAGTGGTAGAAGATGGATGGATGGATGGATGTCATGTATGGGAGCATTAATGAATGATACAAAGTCTATAGTGTGGGTTGATTCAGCAAATATTTCACTCTGCGCAGTATTGTGACTGATTTGCATATTTTACCTTTAATATAATTAATATGTGACTTCCAGCACAGTTTATTATCAATTATTACACCAAGGATTTTAATTTTGGACACCCTTTCAATCTCTACACCATTTATACTGAGCTTAAATACTGAGTTGTTGTGATGGTGTGAAATAACGTTATCAATAAAATTTAGCCACCGCTGTGTCGCCCTGGTTTCAAGTGTGAGTGGTGTTTTGTGCTTGTATTGCTAAAATATAAAAGGAAGCACTACAATGGCTCTCAAATATTTGTAATGTGTTCTATTACTGAATGAGTTTAAAGATGCAATACTATACACATATAAACTAAATTCTAATGGTGACTGAACATCTCCCATTCCCCAAGGTGCAAGATACACTATTATGACTATAACTCATAAAGGATCACAGAAATGATCTGATAAAAATAAATAAACAAGCGGTTTATTTTATGGTGGCTACTATTGGATGTGCCATTCATTTTCAATTACTCTGTAATTAATATTCACACAAATAAATCTCAATTCAGTCCCTTTCATATTAAGTGGAAATTGTGCTACTTTAAATCTGGCACTTTACCTAAACTTTAACTTAAAGTGAGGTAGTCGGATCCAGGAAAAAAATGCTTTTTTTGCATGCATGGAAAGAAAATCCTACAGACACATATAGCGCGATTGTCTGCGAGTGTGAATGACCTGTTCCATGAGCAAATGTACGTTTTTTTGGTCCTTGGCTGTTTAAATTGAATTCTTTCCTCCCGAAAATATCATTTTGGAATATTAATTACAGCTAAATGGGAGCAGTTTTGATGCCGACATGCCACATCCTAATATACGTGTTCTATACACCATCGGCTTTTGCGTATCCGACTACCTCGCTTTAAAAAGCAAAAGATTTGATTATAAATATGATGTGTTGTTTACCTGTCAAAATACATTGGTGTCAAAACGTCGCCATTCTGAGCAGATCCGGTTTGGACTCTACAATGAAATACACACAAATTAAGTACATGCACAGCACAAAAGTGCAACATGTAAAAAAATAAATAAATAAATAAAATAAACTTTTTAACCAGGATTACAACTAGCTTATTTCATCAGATATTGTCAACACAAAAAAGCAACATACAAGGACAGACGTAGCATTAACCTAGGTCATCGTTTAAACACGATTAAGTTTTCGTCTGTCCTAAGTGAACTTTCCACTGTTCGAAAAAATAACATAAAGCATGAATATCACATCACTCACCGTCCTGTATATCACAATATCACGGCTTCAACTGCTGAAGTTGGGTGCGTCGCGGCTGTACATTCAATTCAAGTCAGGTGGCTGGGTCTAATTCCTGGTACGTCTCCATCTATTTTGTGGTGGGTCTGCTTGTGCGCCCCACTGCAAGCTCAGTCTGCTTCCCTCTGCATTCTCTCATCAGCCGAAACACACAGGAAACTGTGCTGGACCGCGGTGTTAGATTTCTGCTGATTTCTGTTAAGCCATTCCATCGTTGTGGTTTATAATATCACTTGTTCGCGGGCTCACTGACGAAAAATTGCAAATGGCAACCAGCAAGCGATTCTCGAAAGTCAGCGTAACGCCCACTCTCATGACGCTACGCCCAGACCAATGAATGGCTAGCAGTGACGTGACGAAACCGTGCCGGTACCCTTCGGACCTACTTTTATCGGTGCCGATAAAAGTGGAACAGTTCCGAAATAACGGAACTGCGAGGCCATTGGGTGCCAAAAGGAAAAGCGGACAAAGGAGGCCGAACCGTGCGAAAAGAGGCCAAACGAGGCCAAAGTGTTCCAAATGGAAAAGCGCCTTATAAGCCCCCTCTGATGCTAATAGTCAACTGTGTATCCTTTTTGCTGAATAACAGACTGCAGTCATCTGCTCTTGTTTTCAACAAGTTTCACACATGTCTCCTAAGCAATCCCAGCCCATTCTTCTTTGGCGAATCTCTGAAGCTCCTCCAGATTTGATGGTCTTCTGGGGTGGAGCTTAGTCTTCACTTCACCTCACAGATTTCAATGGGATTCAAGCCAGGGCTTTGTGCACGCCAGTCAATAGCGTTCACTTTGGTCTTCTGGAGGTAGTTCTTCACCTGGAGCAATGTATGATTTGGGTCATCATGTTGGAAGACAAAGCACCGACTCAGACCCAGTTTTGCTGCTGACTGCTTGAATTTTTCCTTTCAAAATCTTCACATACCCTTCTTTCTTCATTTCTTCCACCTTGATGAGATTCTCAGATCCAGACGCACAGAAGCATCTGCACAGCATAATAATCTCGCCACCATGTTTCACTGTGGGGACTGTTCTTTGGGGTGTACACCCCTCCCTTCCTCTGCTAGCAACATCTCTATGGCCAAATAGCTGTACTTTTGTCTCATCTGACTCAAGAACACACTTTCAGTATGCATAATCTTTCTCCAGGTTGTCCTTAGCATATTTCAGTCTGGTTTGAAGGTGTCTCTTCTGCAGAAGTGGAGTTTTTCTTGGTCTGCAACCTCACAGTCATTCCTGTGCAGGGTTCTAGTGACTGTCTTCTTTGCAACTACAATTCCAGACTTTGCCAAGTCATTCACTGGTGTCTTGGCAGTTGCTGTGATGTCTTTAGACATGTCTCTCAGTAGCTTTCTTTCCAGAGTATTTGAAATCTTTCACTGTGGGTCTCTTTGAATTTCTTGATGAAAACTTCTTACTCCAGTTATTGGCACTATGAAATGCTGTGACAACTTTGTATATTCAGCTCCTGCTTTGTCAGCATCAACAATTCTTTATCTAGAGACTAAACCAGGGGTGTCCAGTCATGTGCCATGGAGGACCAAGATCCTGCAGGTTTTCTCTTTTACCCAGTCGCAGTGGGGGAGGTGCAGATGCACCAGAGCAGGCAGACTTTGTTTCAATAAACAGAGACTGCTGGAGCAACTCTAAAGCATAACAACAATAAACATCAAATTCTACAGCATTTTTCAAAACAGTTTTGGTTGGGTCTTATTTTTTTATTTTTTGCATTTTGTATACTTTATTAATCCCAGAGGGAAATTCAGGGTATTTACGTGGATGGAAGATCCAGCTACGGTGCAGCGCCAATCCCTTCACTATTCAAACACACATTCACACCTAGGGCCAATTTAGAGTCTCCATTTAACCTAGCTTGCATGTTTTTGGCCTATGGGAGGAAACTGGAGTACCCGGGGTAAACCCACGCAGACACGGGAAAAACATGCAAACTCTACACAGAAGGGTCACTGATGGTCAGGGGGTGGGATCAAACCCACAACCTTCTTACTTCTTCTTTTAGATTTGATTGGTAGCTGGCAACCAGCTTACAGGTGTATTACCACCACTGACTTGATTATCATCACTCTATATCTTTGTATAAGGAGTTCTTATAAGGAGTTCTGAACCTGTGCTGCCACAGTGCTAACCACTGTTCCACAGAGCTGCCTTAACAGTTGGCCAAATTTAAATCGTCTACCATTTATACAGATCATCAGTCACAGAACATACACTCAACGTGATAAATGTTTAGGCAAATAAAAATGACTCCAGTAAACATTTTTGCTGCATTCCCAAACACAATGAAATTAAATTATTTTTATTTCTATTGTCTTTTCTGCATTTTGATGCTTTGGTAATAATGTGGGCCTCAGGTTATTTCACACCTTAGACAGAGACAATGAATACACATGGGAGAACAGTGGGAGAGGGGGTTGAATGAAGTGTGGTGTAGATGTCCTGCTGTTATGAGGAAGTGCCTTGAATCTTGTGAAGTGTAACTTGATATAGAGAGAGGGATGTTGAATGAGACTAGTCAGTCTGTTCTGTGCTCATGAGATGTGAGTGTGCAATAAATCATCTGAAATGAATCTGCTTCTGATTTCACACACTCCACACTGGTGACCCAAGACGTATTATGGAACACGAGGCAAGATCCCCGGAGCCGGCCCGGTCAGGAAGCTACAGCAAGGCGGCAGCCATCCCACAGACAGCCCGGACTGGAACCTCCAGCCACGCGTGTGCAGTTGCAGTCAAGCTACCGGATTTCTGGCAGCACAACCCGTGCTCTTGGTTCCACCTCACCGAGGCCCAGTTCGCCCTCGGGGGAGTAACGGCAGATGACACCAGATTCTACCATGTGGTCGCAGCGCTCGACGCCCACACAGCTCAGCAGGTAGCGAGCCTGCTCGATCAGCCACCAGCCAGCAGCAAATACGAGGCACTCAAGGCTGCGCTTATCCAGCGCTACACGCTCTCGGGACTGTGAGAGAGCGGAGAGGCTCCTGACACGGACCGAGTTAGGAGATGGTTCGGCCGTAGACCTGATGGAGAAGATGCTGGCGTTAATGGGCACGGACGACGGGCACTTTCTGTTTGCCCACCTCTTCCTCCGGAACCTTTCGACAGTTTACGAGAGCGGTTGTGGCCAATTCGCCGTGGCTGGCCGCATGACACTACCGTGCGCTAGCCCAGGAAGCAGACCGGATCATCATCACCACCAGGGCGATCACAGTCAACGCAGCAGCGGCGGAGCCCAGCGAGACCAGAGGAGGAGCCACGGACGGTAGCAGCAGCGGGGGCCAAGGAGCGCCAGAGAGACACGTTCTGCTTCTACCACCACCGCTTCGGAGAGAAGGCACGCAGATGTGCGCAACCGTGCCAATTCAAGCGCTCGGGAAAACGCCAAGGCCGGGGGTCGGTAGCAGCAGCGACCCTCGGTGAAGAGAACAAGCTGCTCTACTTAACGGATGCACGCTCGGGGAGGCGTTTCCTCGTGGACACCGGAGCCCAGAAGAGCTTCATCCGGCCGACCTACGCTGACCGGCTGGCAGGAGCTAGCGGCCCCGGGATGTTGGCAGCAAACGGCTCGGATATTAAGACCTTTGGTGAGAGGACTCTGCTCTTATCTCTTCACGGCCGTACATATGAGTGGACTTTTGTCATAGCAGCACTGAATTACCATATACTGGGGGCTGATTTTGTGCGCACATGGTTTACTGGTTGATGTTGCTAACAGGCGCTTGGTTAATGCACTGTCCTTTGACTCTCTCCCCTGTATAGCTCGAGTGACCCAGCCAACAGCACAAGCCAACGTCACAGCTACAGGCGGTAAGTTCCACACACTGCTCACTCAGTTCCCAGCACTCACGGTCCCGACGTTTTCCGCGGCCATCGCTAAACACGGGGTGGAGCACTTTATCACCACCACCGGGCCGCCCGCTTTTGCAAGACCTCGGCACTTGGACGCAGCTAAACTGGCCATAGCGCGCAAGGAGTTCGCCAACCTGGAAAGGTTGGGCATCATCAGGTGCTCGAACAGCCCATGGGCATCCCCGCTACACATGGTCCCTAAGATGAGGGATTGTGGCGACCGTGCGGTGATTTCCGCAGGTTGAACAACGCCACAGCGCACGACCGCTACCCGATTCCCCACATACAGGATTTTTCCGTTCACCTCGCCGGAGCACACATTTTTTTCCAAAATAGACCTGGTCCGCGGTTACCACCAAGTCCCAGTGCGCGCTGAGGACATACCCAAAACAGCGGTAATAACTCCGTTCGGTCCATTCCAGTTTCTGCGCATGCCATTCGGGTTAAAAAGAGCGGCACAGACGTTCCAGCGCATGATGGATGCAGTGCTGCGCGATCTCCCGTTTGTGTTCGTCTACCTGGACGATATTCTGGTAGCCAGTGCGTCCGAAGACGAAGACGAAACCCACCTCACGACGGTTTTCCGGAGGTTGGAGGAGCACGGGCTAATAATCAACCCAGCGAAATGCCAGTTCGGCGTGACGGAGATTGATTTTTTGGGGCACCGCGTCTCTCCGGAAGGAGCGATCCCGTTGCCCGACAAAGTGCGCACCGTGGCGGATTTTCCCCGGCCTCAGACGGTCAGGGCGCTGCAGGAATTTTTGGGAATGGTGAACTTTTATAACTGTTTCCTTCCCCGCGCGGCGCAGCTCATGCAACCATTGTACGCCGCGCTCAAGAGACAGAAACCCGCGGATAGGGTCGAATGGACCCCAGAGCGAGCGTTCTCGGAAGTTAAAGCAGCCCTGGCAAACGAAGCACTGCTGGCGCATCCAGATCCGACGGCCCGCATAGCGCTCACCACCGACGTTTCAGACGTGGCCATAGGGGCTGTCGTGGAGCAACGCATCGCCGGGGCTTGGCAGCCGCTCGCCTTTTTCAGCAGAACTTTGCGCGACAGCAAACGTAAATACAGCGTGTTCAACAGAGAGTTGCTGGCTCTCCACCTGGCCATACGCCACTTCCAGTTCTGGCTGGAAGGGCGCAGCTTCACCGCGTTCGTGGACCACAAGCCGCTAACATTTGCAATGGCCAAGGTTTCAGAACCGTGGTCGGGCCGGCAGCAGAGACAGCTGGCCGCGATCTCAGAGTTTACTACCAATATTCAGCATGTGTCGGGTAAACTGAATGTAGTGGCGGACTGCCTCTCGCGCGCCGTGGTGGCCCCGGTCTGCGTGGGCATAGATTACGCAGCCATGGCCGCTGAGCAGATTAGTGATGCAGACGTGCGCGCGCTCCAGTCTGGACCAACAGGGTTAAGGCTGGAGAGCAGGGTGCTGCAGGATGGCGGCCCCCCCCCTAATCTGCGATGTCTCCACGGGTCGCCCGCGTCCGGTGGTCCTGGCCGCGTGGCGCAGCCGCGTGTTTGAGTTGGTTCACACTCTGGTGCACCCAGGAGTGCGCGCGTCGGTCAAAATGGTGGGAGAGAAGTTTGTGTGGCCGAGCCTACGCAAACAAGTGAAAGAGTGGGCTGCAGCCTGCGTGCCGTGCCAACGAGCCAAGGTACACAGACACACGAAGGCTCCCTTGGAGCCGTTTCGTATTCCGGCTAAGAGGTTCGACCATGTTCACGTGGACCTCGTGGGCCCCCTCCCGCCATCACAGGGGTGCACGCACCTCCTGACAATGGTGGACCGCACCACGCGCTGGCCAGAAGCGGTTCCGCTGGCGGCAACCACGTCCGCAGACGTGGTGCGCGTTTTTTTAACAGCATGGGTGGCGCGTTTTGGAGTCCCGTCGGACATTACGTCCGACAGGGGCCCGCAATTTGTTTCCGAACTCTGGTCCGCGATGGCCCGCAGCCTGGGTGTTACAATTCACCGCACAACCACGTACAACCCACAGGCCAATGGGTTATGCGAGCGTTTTCATAGATCACTCAAAGCAGCACTCAGGGCTTCATTGACGGATGCAAATTGGGTAGACAGGCTGCCGTGGGTTTTATTGGGGTTGCGCTCCGCACCGAAAGAGGATCTGGAAGCTTCCCCGGCAGAACTCGTTTTTGCGCAGCCACTACGGCTGCCCGGGGAATTTCTGCCAGATAATCCCGCGCCGGGCAGCTCCTCGTCTCAGCTTTTGCAGCGTAGCGCAAACACAGGCACGCTGCCGGGCCCTGCCCACCACAGTTTTCCGCGTGTTTTTGTGCCTAAAACTTTGAAGAACGCGGAGTTCGTGTTTGTCAGACACGACGCCCACCGCCCTCCATTGCGCCCACCCTATGATGGACCGTTCTGAGTGCTGGAAACAGGGGATAAGCATTTTGTGCTAGACTTGGGGGGTAGGAGGGAAAAAATTGGCATAGACAGACTCAAACCCGCTTTCGTTGTGGCGGACGAGCAAGTGCTGTTGGCTAGGGCCCCTCGGCGTGGAAGACCCCCACGGAGAGCTCCCCAGGGAAACGATTCACCAGAGCAGCCACACGGACAGAGTGAACCCCCCCCCCCCCCCCCTCCACGGCTCACCCGCAGTCAGACACACTCCCAGCAGCCTCCCACCGGCACAGCAGCGCCACGGAGGTGGTAAACCCCAGTTGCAGCAGATATGGAAGGAGACTGAAGCCGAAACAGCGTGTGGACTGATGTTCTATTGTTCTATCTAAGATGCTGGGGGGGGGGGGGGGGGGGCAGTGTGGTCCTCAGGTTATTTCACACCTTAGACAGAGACAATGAATACACATGGGAGAACAGTGGGAGAGGGGGTTGAATGAAGTGTGGTGTAGATGTCCTGCTGTTATGAGGAAGTGCCTTGAATCTTGTGAAGTGTAACTTGATATAGAGAGAGGGATGTTGAATGAGACTAGTCAGTCTGTTCTGTGCTCGTGAGATGTGAGTGTGCAATAAATCATCTGAAATGAATCTGCTTCTGATTTCACACACTCCACAATAATACCGTTTCCCTTGAACTGTCATGCCAATAAAGCACATTTAAACTTGAAAATTTGAATTACACAGGGTACAGTGGATATAAAAAGTCTACACACTCCTGTTCAAATGTCAGGTTTTTGTGATGTAAAAAAAAATGAGACCAAGATAAATAATTTCAAATCTTTTTCCACCATTAATGTGAACTATAACCTGTACAACCCAATTGAAAAACAAACTGAAATCTTTTAAGGGACAAAATAAAAAACATACAATAACCTGGTTTCATAAATATGCACACCTTTAAACTAACACTTTGTTGCAGCACCTGTGGCTTTTATTACAACACAGTGTTTTTGGGTAGGAGTCTATCAGCGTGGCACATCTTGATGTGGCAATATTTGCCCACTCTTCTTTGCAAAAACACTCCAAATCTGTCAGACTGCGAGGGCATCTCCTGTGCCCAGCCCTCTTCATATCACCCCACAGATGTTCGATCGGATTCAGGTCTGGACTCTGGCTGGGCCATTCCAAAACCTTAATCTTCTTCTGGTGAAGCTATTCTTTTGTTGATTTGGTTGTGTGCTTTGGGTCATTGTGCTGCTGAAAGATGAAGTTCTTTTTCATCTTCAGCTTTCTAGCAGAAGCCTGAAGTTTTTGTGCCAACACTGACTGGTATTTGGAACTGTTCATAATTCCTCCACCTTGACTAAGGCCCCAGTTCCAGCTGAAGAAAAACAGCCCCCAAGCATGATGCTGCCACCACCATGCTTCACTGTAGGTAGGGTGTTCTTTTGGTGATGAGCAGTGTTGTGTTTGCGCCAAATATACCTTTTGGAATTATGGCAAAATGTAGCCAGGCTTGGATGTTTTTCTTCTTAAGATAAGGCTTCCGTCCTTGCCACCCTAGACAAGAGTGGCAAGGACTATCATTTTATTTAAAAAAAAAAAAAATGCAGTTAATTTAGTTCTCTGCATTTATAGCTTCTATTTTCACACTTCTGTTTCAACCTTCAACACAATGGATATCTTCAAAGAAATTAAACCATGAAATCACTATGTACAGGCAAAGCTCACTTGGGCCTGGTCATGTACTGAACAGCCAGTATTTGCCAGAAATTCCTGCAGCTCCATCAGTGTTGCTGTTGGCCTCTTGGCAGCCTCCCTGACCAGTTTTGTTCTCGTCTTTTCATCAATTTTGGAGGGACGTCCAGTTCTTGGTAAGGTCACTGTTGTGCCATATTTTCTCCACTTGATGACTGTCTTCACTGTGTTCCATGGTATATTTAATGCCTTGGGAATTCTTTTGTACCCTTCTCCTGACTGATACCTTTGAACAATGAGATCCCTCTGATGCTTTGGAAGCTCTCTGTGAACCATGGCTTGTGCTGTAAGATGTGACTACAAAAATGTCAGGAAAAGCCTACTAGAACAGCTGAACTTTATTTGGGGTTAATCAGAGGCACTTTAAATGGTGGCAGGTGTATACTGACTCCCATTTAACATGAGTTTGAATGTGATTGGTTGATTCTGAATACAGCCACATCCCCAGTTATAAGAGGGTGTGCATATTTATGCAACCAGGTTATTGTAAGTTTTTTATTTTTCCCCTTAAAAGATTTCAGTTTGTTTTTCAATTGGGTTGTACAGGTTATAGGTCACATTAATGGTGGAAAAAGTTTTGAAATGATTTATCTTAGTCTCATCTTTTTACATCACAAAAACATGGCATTTGAACAGGGGTGTGTAGACTTTTTAGATCCACTGTATATTGCCTTTAATTCAACCTCCAAGTAGCACGGTCTTTGATAAGTCACAGCATTCACAAAAAAAAAACAAAACAAAACAAAACTTTAAACCTAAAGCCAACTTTCTGAAGAAAAAACACACGAAAACTGAAATATTTAATTCACACCAGCAAATATTTTCTGTTATCCAGTCATAATAATACAATAGTAAATTTTGATTTTACTGTGTATATTAGAGGACGCCTAAGAGGAAGAGAATCTTGTTTGTTCAGTGTGCCTCACCCTGATCTGTTTGTTTTCTTCTCGTAGCCTCTGCACTTCCATCTGCAGCCGCTTGCATTCCTCCATGATCTTCTTCACCTCCCCATCATCCAGCGAGACACTAGTTGACTTGGGCAGCACAGGGTGCTCAGTCTTAACAGAGGTAGAGGAAGACACAGGTTTGATGCTTTCACTTTCATGCTGTGGAGAGAGTGTAAGGGTGGGCGGATGGTGGGATGAAAGTTGAGGAAGTAAAGGATGAACAGTCATGCGGGGATTGTACCAGGGAGTGAGATGAAAGAACAAACAAAAAAATGAAAATAAATAACTCATGAAATGGGTGATATAGTGATGTGTAGTTGACTTATTGCTAATGGTTACTACCATGCTTCTAGCCCTACAGTCTGAACAGTTAGGTGCTGCAAAGTTGACTTGCAAATAGTAAACTGAGACATGGAAGAAAGTAATTTTCTGAAAGTCTTTAAAGCAACACTATGCAAGATTTTCACATTAAAATATTGTTTCCTAAATTATTCTGATGGCACATCAACCTTTGACCGAGTAAATGTCACTGCTCCCATAGCCTGAGTGGGCCCACATTGCCTGCAACAGCTCTGTTCTTGGTAGGAACACTGAAAAGACTACAACTATGGCAACAATCACTTCAGTCCAAACTGTAGCCACAAACAACTAAGCACCCTGTAACTGCCTGTTGAGTCTGAGGTCATAGTCACATCGGTTGCAGTCTTTTCAGTGTTCCTACCAGGAACAAGAAAATTACATTGTGATGCTTTTATTCAAAATGCCATGTGTGATGCAATGGACTTCATGCAAGAACCATGAGAACTAACAACCTGAATGGTGGCCTAGAGGTAGAGCATCCACCCCACAACCAGGAGGTCGGGGTTCAAGTCCCGGCTGGGTCATGCCAAAGACCATATAAAATTGGAATTTCCTGCCATCCAGCTTGGTGCTCAGCAAAAATGGAACAGAGGGGGGAAATGTGGGCAACAGTGGCTCAGGAAGTAGAGCGGGTTGTCCAATAACCAGAGGGTTGGTGGTTCGAATCCCGCTCTCCCCAGCCATCCTGCCATTGTGTCCCTGGGCAAGACACTTTACCCACCTTGCCTCCAGTGCCCATGACAATGTGTATGTGTATAAATGTTCGGTAGTGGTCGAAGAGGCTGTTGGCGTGGATTGGCAGCCACGTTTCTGTCAGTCTGCCCCAGGGCAGCTGTGGCTACAGTAGTAGCTTACCACAATCAAGGTCTGTCTGGAGTGAATGAATAATGGACTCACTTTAAGTGCTTTGAGATGTCACTTGACATGTAAAGTGCCATATAAATCTAATCCATTATTATTATTAACAGATTTGTTAGGGAGCATGATGTACAATCAGTATATGAGAACTTGTGGCATTCACCAATTTTTTAGTATTCTTCTTCTTTCAGCTGCTCCTTTATAAAGGGTCACCACACTGGATAATGGTCCACACATTTGTCGATTTGGCAAGGATTTTACACTGGATGCCCTTTTTGATGCAACCCTCTCCATTTACCCAGGCTTGGGACTGACACTAGAAACACACTGGTCTGTGCTTCCCTCATGGCTGGGTAACCAATTTCCCTTTCCCCATTCTACTCTGCTGAGCACCAAGCTAGAAGACAGAAAGTACTATTTGTGTGGTCTTTGATATGACCCGGCTGGGGTGTGAATACACAACCTCCCAGCTGTGGGGCGGATGCTCTACCATTAGGCCACCACTCTAAGTATTCACCTTTTAGAATTTTGAAATATTTAAAAGTACTAACAAAATTTACAGATAACAGACCAGTTGTCTAAGTTATGTGCCAATAGTTTGCCGTTATTCCAACTTTAGCTTTCACTAAATTGCTCGATATTTTGTCTGAATCAATTTTAAGAATGAAAACCCTATGAACTTAATTGTACTCAATGCCAATGAAAATGCAACACTCTAGAAAAGTTTGATTTTTTTATTTTACAAATTTTTATGGAAATGGTCAAAGGATGCAAATTATTTTTAGACATTATCAAAACAATATCAGAGATTGACAAGTGTTCAAAACTGAACAAAACGAAAGCACCCTGGCTTTTCAAAATCACAACAAAACGGTCTGTCTTAAAAACAAAGTTCAACATGGAATATGGACTCCATTTGCATTAATTCAGGCAGCAATATGCCTCGGCATGGACCTCATGAGCCAAGGTCCATGTTTGTATGATAAGAGTCATACAAACATTATTACTCAAGGTCAGATAGGACCCAAAATATCCATCCATCTTCTACCGCTTTTCCGGAAGTCCGGGTCGCGGAGGCAGCAGTTCAAGCAGAGAAGCCCAGAATTCCCTCTCCCCAGCCACCTGCTCCAGCTCTTCATAGGGGACACCAAGGCACTCCCAGACCACCTAAGAGAAGCAGTCTCTCCAGCGAGTCCTAAGTCTGCCCCGGGGTCTCCCCCCAGTGGGACATGCCCAAACCACCTCAAGTGGGAGGCGTCCAGGAGGCATCCTGATCAGATGCCCATACCACCTCAACTGGCTCCTTTCAGTGTGGAGGAGCAGCGGTTCTACTCTAAGCCTCTCACGGATGACTGAGTTCCTCACCCTCTTACGAAGAAAGCTCATTTCAGCCACTTGTATCCGCGATCTCATTCTTTCGGTCATTACTCAAAGCTCGTGACCATAGGTAAGGGTAGGAACGTAGATTGATCAGTAAATCGAAAGCTTTGCCTTAGAGCTCAGCTCCCTCTTCACCACAATGGACGGCTACAATGTCCGCATCACCGCAGATGCTAAAAATTATGAACAGGATCGGTGACAAAAGGCAGCCCTGGCAGAGTCCAACTCTCACTGGGAGTGAGTCTGACCGTGTGTTGGTAATACGAACCAAACTCTCACAACGGTCGTATAGAGACCGGATAGCAGTCCCTCCAGGATTTTGCGATGTTGCGATCGCATGAATTCAAGCAAAATCAGCCAATCAGCACAACTATTGTGCGGCATTGCAACTTTGTCCAATCACCACAGCTTTCCCGCAATTTTGGCCAATCCTCGTCAACTTCCGCCAATTTCACCAATCAAATTTGTCTTTGACTGGCGCTGAAACACTCAGTCTAACCAATCAAATGCATCGCTGCACCGCATTCACTTCCGTGTTTACAGGAATATTAACGGAACATATCAGCAAACAGAGTGTGCGATTTTAAAAAAACACCCACTCGTGAGGTTTCCAACACCGTCCCTTCCTCCGTCTCCCCCAGCCTGCTGGTGGACATCACTCCACAACTCCATCCTGCCAGTATGTATGAAGCGCTGGGTTTGTGTTGAAAAATGTCTGCCTGTCGCAACAGCACCCTGTTGCGGGAGCACGTATGAGGAGAAACACCATAAAACTACAAACACAGCGAGCAAGACTAACACTACAGCCAGTGTTTGAACATTTATACATCTTTAGAGGTAAAATCATTACTATATGTGGTCAATGAGCCTTAAAGCTATGGATCTCTGGTCTGGGTGGACAAACTCACCCCCACCCCGCCCGCTGTAAATAAAAGATATGTGTGTGTCAAGACCGACGTGCAGCAGAGACAGATAGGACTTAGGCACAGAAAGAGAGAGAATTTTGTCTGTAATTTTTTTTTTTTTTGCAGAAAAGCACAGATTCCTATAGACAATACAGAGCAACAGAATAAATTATTTTTTCCTCTCCGCTCAGTACTGAGTGGTTGGGGACCATAGGGAGTTTTCAAATGAAGGTGCTGCCAATAATTTCCAAATCTCTACTCTTTAACATGCATTCAGTGCAATTTAGCTGTTGTAATGGATATTATGTTCATGTTTGTATTTGCTGTTGCACAAGAGTTTTTCTGTATTGCAGAAGTTTCTGCTATATTTACAAATCAATATAATAGGAAATTTTTGACAATCTTGTGCTTTTCTTGCATTGTTATATAGAATATCACTGCAGTAAACTGGAAAAAAACCATCTGCTTTAAAATTTGTAATTCTTCCCACAACTTTTAATGCAAAAAACATTCTAAAAACATCGCAACTTTTATCGCAACCTTTTAAAAAAGCTCCCGCCAATTCAAGCTTTTTGGGCCACAACAATCATAAAAACATCCCGCGAAATCCTGGAGGGACTGGGATAGCTCATAATAACAAGCCCGATACCCCATACTCCCGAACCACCCCCCACAAAAAACCACGAGGGACGCAGTCGAATGCCTTCTCCAAGTCCACAAAACCCTCGTAAACTGGTTGGGCAAACTCCCACGAACCCTTGAGGATTGTCGAAAGGGTAAAACAGTTGGTCCGATGTGCCATGGCCAGGATGAAAACCACACTGCTCCTCCTGAATCCGAAGTTCAACCAATAGCCGGACTCTCCTCTCCAGTACCTCCAGGACCCAAAATATTTATCGAAAAATTGTGCTGCGTTTTCAATGACAGTGAGTACATTAGTTGACATGATTTTATACTTTGATGTAATGTACTGGTATAGTGTCCTTATTTTAATCAGAAGAAATGCTACTGTACAACAAACATAGTAGTATTAGAGTGTTAATTATGCAAATCTTCAATTCTCTTCAAAGTGCGCTCACTTAGACAGGTAGAATGGATCATATCTATGTGGGCTGTTTACACAGTTTTGTACGGCATACACACATTCGTTGAATCAGAATGAGGGACTTACTCTTAATAATACCAACATGTTCTTGCATAATGTCTAATGCCACTTTTATACAAATTTCATAAAATCTGACAAAAATCTTACAGTTTTGTCATTTTCTAGAGGCATCTCAAATGTACATCTCAGCTTGGAATCCATCAGCTCTTCAGGCTTCGCCTCCTTCCACTGAGCACAAGACCATTAAGAAAAGGAGAGACAGATGATTCGGGTAAATGCATCAAATGAACATATCTTGACATCCAAGCATTTCAGCATCACAACAGTATAGTTCATCTCAAGTTCACCCAAACTGCAATATACATATTTTGAAATTAAATAAAAAAACTTAAGGAAATTTTGTGATATTGCACAAGTCAAGGAGGGGGCAACACCATTCCTTCGAGATAATAAAATCTCTGCATGTGTGTTATATTCACATTACACCAATACCTCACTTTAAAGGGGTCATTGACTTGAAAAATGATGTATTTGTCAGTTTTAACTGTCTGAAATGAGTCTACTGCTCACCTAATTATCAAAAAGTTTTCAAAACAGTCAATTCTCTTAAAAAAAAAACCAAAACAACAAAAAAAAACCCACAGCCTTTATCTTATTTTTCTCTCCCAAAA
The DNA here is from genome assembly GCA_020510985.1 of Pholidichthys leucotaenia. Classification (NCBI taxonomy): domain Eukaryota; kingdom Metazoa; phylum Chordata; class Actinopteri; order Cichliformes; family Pholidichthyidae; genus Pholidichthys; species Pholidichthys leucotaenia. The sequence goes on along the minus strand of CM035843.1, from coordinate 355,184,572 downwards.
ATGTTTTTGACTTTTCTGTCTAACTCGTTAACGTCACAATTAGAAAAAGCCAAGTCACCGCCATCCTTGAGACCAGCCCACGGCTCTATTATTGGCCAGCCTAGCTGTCTCATGTAGATAGGAGTGCTAAAAGTAGCCTATTAGTCCCTGAGCTATTGGCCCCCAAGCTAACACTGGTACCAGGAAGCTCGAACAAGCATGGCTTATACTGTTATTTTCTTCAGATCTTAGTCACCCTAACAACCTTCGCTGTAATCACCTGGTTCACTAGTCCACAATATACCTCGTGCTGTTCTGCCCATCTCCCAGTGGTTTCGCTGTGATTCCGCAGCTGGCATGCCAGCTGCAGCAACCACATACGCCGTGACCTGAGGCTGTTCCCCCAAGCTCCCTCACCATCCTCCGGGGCTCCACACGACTCTGCTCCACCCCCGCAGGCAACATAGGAAAGCCGCTTCATGATGGCGCATCCCCCAGCTGGCCGTGGAAGAGGAGTGGAGACCCATGGAGCAAGACACTGCACTGTGAGATGCTGTGGCTCAGCTAGCAGCACCGGGTTGTGGCAATCAGAGGGCCGCCAGGCATGTGGCGCTGGCGATTTGTTGTGGCATCCTGGCGAGGTTGTTGGGAGATGGGCCGGAGCAATGCCAGATACACAACCGACTGTGGATCAGTGAACCAGCGCTGCTCATCCAAGCTACAAGGAGGCTAGAAGCTACTCAACTAATGAGTAACTGACGTAAGAGGGAGGGTGGAGTTGAACAGCTGAAGGATGTTTCTTAAAGTGACAAGCTTTAAATCAGAGTGTTTCAAGAAAGCCAGGAAAAAACAAACAAATTTGCTTCAATAGCTAAAAATGAAAGAAAATGCGAGCAAAATATGTCACAAACACTTCATTAAGACATGTGAACACTATTAAAAATGTGGAACAAGTGCAGTCAATGACCCCTTTAATACATTTCATCAATAGTGGTCTATTCTAGCAACCCTTCTTACAAAAAGATACTGAAATGACACTGGAATGTGTCTTAGAAATGCTGTTGGGACAGTTCAATGAGTTCAGGATTCTGACAAACACATGTCTTCAGTGTGGTTTACTTTTATATACAGTGGGGTAAAAAAGTATTTAGTCAGCCACCAATTATGCAAGTTCTCCCACTTAAAAGATGAGCAAGGTCTCCAATTTTCATCATAGGTATACCTCAACTATGAGAGACAAAATGAGGAAAAAAAAATCCAGAAAATCACTTTGTCACTTTTTAGAATTTATTTGCAAATTATGGTGGAAAATAAGTATTTGGTCAATAACAAAAGTTCATCTCAGTACTTTGTTATATACCCTTTGTTGGCAATGACAGAGGTCAAACATTTTCTGTAAGTCTTCACAAGGTTTTCACACACTGTTGCTGGTATTTTGGCCCATTCCACCATGCAGATCTCCTCTGTCGCTGGGCAACACAGACTTTCAACTCCCTCCAAAGATTTTCTATGGGGTTGAGATCTGGAGACTGGCTAGGCCACTCCAGGACCTTGAAATGCTTCTTATGAAGCCACTCCTTCGTTGCCCGGGCGGTGTGTTTGAAATCATTGTCATGCTGAAAGACCCAGCCACGTTTCATCTTCAATGCCCTTGCTGATGAAAGGAGGTTTTCACTCAAAATCTCACAATACATGGTCCCATTCATTCTTTCCTTTACACGGATCAGTCGTCCTGGTCCCTTTGCAGAAAAACAGCCACGAAGCATGATGTTTCCACCCCCATGCTTCACAGTAGGTATGCTGTTCTTTCTCCTCCAAACAAGACAAGTTGAGTTTTTACCAAAAAGTTCTATTTTGGCTTCATCTGACCATATGACATTCTCCCAATCCTCTTCTGGATCATCCAAATGCTCTCTAGCAAACTTCAGACGGCCTGGACATGTACTGGCTTAAGTAGGGGAACACGTCTGGCACTGCAGGATTTGAGTCCCTGGCGGCGTAGTGTGTTACTGATGGTAGCCTTTGTTACTTTGGTCCCAGCTCTCTGCAGGTCATTCACTAGGTCCCCCCGTGTGGTTCTGGGATTTTTGCTCACCGTTCTCGTGATCATTTTGACCTCACGGGGTGAGATCTTGCGTGGAGCCCCAGATCGAGGGAGATTATCAGTGGTCTTGTATGTCTTCCATTTTCTAATAATTGCTCCCCCAGTTGATTTCTTCACACCAAGATGCTTACCTGTTGCAGATTCAGTCTTCCCAGCCTGGTGCAGGTCTACAATTTTGTTTCTGGTGTCCTTTGACAGCTCTTTGGTCTTGGCCATAGTGGAGTTTGGAGTCTGACTGTTTGAGGTTGTGGACAGGTGTCTTTTATACTGATAATGAGTTCAAACAGGTGCCATTAATACAGGTAACGACTGGAGAACAGAGGAGCCTCTTAAAGAAGAAGTTACAGGTCTGTGAGAGCCAGAAATCTTGCTTGTTTGTAGGTGACCAAATACTTATTTTCCACCATGATTTGCAAATAAATTCTTTAAAAATCAGACAATGTGATTTTCTGGATTTTTTTTTCTCGTTTTGTCTCTCATAGTTGAGGTATACCTATGATGAAAATTGGAGACCTCTCTCATCTTTTAAGTGGGAGAACTTGCACAATTGGTGGCTGACTAAATACTTTTTTGCCCCATTGTATTCAGGGTTAGCAGTAATAGAACTCTAAATTAGAGATAGTTTTTCCACTGAAATATGACTGAACCTCAGGGGAAATGTGCTCAGTTACTCACCACTCCTTCCATGTCAGTCATATCGTATGGAGCCAACATCGACTGCACCATGAATTTGTGTTTACTCTTTTCATTGGGGTCATAGTCAAAAGGCTGAAGCATAACTGTGGACAAAAAAGGACAGAATATTTCAGGATGGGAACTAAACTGCAAAAAGATATCAATTAGGTTTATGACTCAAATTATACCCCTCATGGATCATCACCTTATCGTAGTGGGGGGTTTGCATGCCCCAGTGATCACAGGAGCTATGTTGTCCGGGGCAATTTGCTTCTGGTAGGGTCACCCAAGACAAACTGGTCCTGGGTGAAGGGCCAGACTAAGAACGATCCAACAGACTCTCATGAAAAATACTAGAACAAGGATTCAGTGTACCCCGCTTGGTATGGGGTTACTGGGGCCCCACCCAGGAGCTAGGCCTGGGGGAGGGGCTCGATGGCCAGCGTCTGGTGGCTGGATTTCACCCATGGGACCCAGCCAGGCTCAGCCCAAAGGAGTTACATGGGTCTGCCCTCCAGTGGGCTCACCACCTGCAGGAGGGATCATGGGGGTCCGGTGCTATGTGGATCAGGTGGCGGTAAAAGGCGAAGACCTTGGTGGACTGATCCCAGGCTTCCTAAACTGGCTTTTGGTACGTGGAATGTCACCTCTCTGGTGGGGAAGGAGCCTGAGCTGGTGCAAGAGGTTGAGAGATACCGGCTAGATATAGTCGGCCTCACCTCAACACACAGCTCCGGTTCCGGAACCAGTCTCCTGGAGAGGGGCTGGAGCTTGGCCTACTCTGGAGTTTCCCCAGGCGAGAGGCGACGAGTAGGGGTGGGTATTCTTGTATCTCCCCACCTTGCTGCCTCTATATTGGAGTTTTCCCCGGTTGGCGAAAGGGTTGTTTCCCTGCGCCTTTGAGTTGGGAAACGGGTCTTCACCATCATTTGTGCCTATGCACCAAATGATGTTTCAGCGTACCCACCCTTTTTGGGAGTCTCTGACTGGGGTGCTGAAGGGTGCTCCTCTTGGAGACTCTATTGTGCAACAACAGTGAAATCTGGAAGGGGGTGATTGGGAGGAACGACCAGCCCGATCGGAACCCGAGTGGTGTTCAGTTATTGGACTTCTGTGCTAACCATAGTTTGTCCATAACGAACACCATGTTCAAGCATAAGGGTGTCCATATGTGCACCTGGCACCAGGACACCCTAGGTCGCAGGTCGATGATCGATTTTGTTATTGTGTCATCAGACCTGCGACCGTATGTCTTGGACACTCAGGTAAAGAGAGATGCAGAGCTGTCAACTACCACCTGGTGGTGAGTTGGATCCGATGGCAGGGGAGGATGCCATTCAGACCTGGTCAACCCAAACGTATAGTGAGGGTGTGCTGGGAATGTCTGGCTGAGGCCCCTGTCCGGGAGGTCTTCAACTCCCACCTCCGGAAGAACTTCAACCACATTCCGAGGGAGTCTGGAGACATGGAGTCTGAATGGGCCATGTTCTCCACCTCTATTGTTGAAGCAGCAGCCCAGAGCTGTGGCCGCAAGGTCGTCGGGGCATCTCGTGGTGGTAACCCCAAACCAAGTGGTGGACACCAGTGGTGAGGGGGGCCATTAAGTTGAAGGAGTCCTATCAAGCTTGGTTGGCTTGTGGGACTCCTGAAGCAGCTGAGGTGTACCAGCAGGCCAAGTGGAGTGCAGCTCGGGTGGTCGCTGAAGCAAAAACTCGGGTATGGGAGGTGTTTGGTGAGGCCATGGAACAAGACTTTTGGTTGGCCTCGAAGAGATTCTGGCAAACTGTCTGGCGGCTCAGGAGGGGGAAGCAGCTCCCTGTCCACACTGTGTATGATGCGGATGGGGCGCTGTTGACTTTGACTGGGGATATCGTCGGGCGGTGGAAGAAATACTTTGAGGATCTCCTCAATCCCACTGATACGCCTTCCACAGAGGAAGCAGGGCTTGTGGACAAAGGGGACAACTCACCTATCACAGGGGCTGAGGTCGCCAAGGTGGTTAAAAATCTCTTTGGTGGCCGGGCCCCGGGGGTGGATGAGATTCGCCCTGAGTACCTCAAGGCCCTGGATGGTGTAGGGCTGTCATGTTTGACACGCCTCTGCAACACTGCGTGGAGGTCGAGGGCAGTGCCTTTGGCATAGCAAATCAGGGTGGTGGTTCCTCTCTTCAAAAAAGGGGGCCGGAGGGTGTGCTCCAACTTTAGAGGGATCACACTCCTCAGCTTCTCTGGGAAGGTCTAGGCCAAGGTACTGGAGAGGAGAGTCTGGCCGTTGGTCAAACCTCGGATTCAGGAGGAGCAATGTAGTTTTCGTCCTGGCCGTGGCACATCGGACCGGCTCTTTACCCTCTTGAGAATCTTCGAGGGTTTGTGGGAGTTTGCCCAACCAGTTTACATGTGTTTCGTGGACTCGGAGAAGGCATTTGACCGCGTCCCTCATAGTTTTTTGTGGGGGGTGCTTCGGGAGTATGGGGTATCGGGCTTGTTGGTACGAGCTATTCGGTCTCTGTACAACTGTTGTGAGAGTTTGGTTCGTATTGTCAACACTCGATCGGACTCATTCCCAGTGAGAGTTGGGAACCTCCACCAGGGCTGCCCTTTATCACCGATCCTGTTCATAACTTTTATAGGCAGGATTTCTAGGTGCAGCCAGGGAACAGAGGGTGTCATGCTTGGTGACCACAGGATCTCATCTCTGTTGTTTGCAGATGATGTTGTCCTGCTGGCTTCATCCAGCAATGACCTACAGCTCTTGCTGGGACAGTTTGCTGCTGAGTGTGAAGCGGCTGGGACGAGAATCAGCACCTCCAAGTCCGAGTCCATGGTCCTCAGCCGGAAAAAGGTGGATTGTCCTCTCCAGGTTGGGGACAGGCTCCTGCCCCAAGTGGAGGAGTTTAAGTATCTTGGGGTCTTATTCACGAGTGAGGGGAGACTGGAGCGAGAGATTGACAGACGGATCAAAGCAGCATCTGCAGTGATGCGGACGTTGTACCGATCTGTTGTGGTGAAGGGGGAGCTGAGCTCTAAGGCAAAGCTGTCGATTTACCAGTCAATCTACGTTCCTACTCTCACCTATGGTCACGAGCTTTGGGTAATGACTGAAAGAATGAGATCGCGGATACAAGCGGCTGAAATAAGCTTTCTCCGTAGGATCGCTGGACTCACCCTCAGAGATAAGGTGAGGAGCTCAGTCATCCGAGAGAGGGTCAGACTAGAAACGCTGCTGCTCCCCATTGAAAGGAGCCAGTTGAGGTGGTATGGGCATCTGATCAGGATGCCTCCTGGACGCCTCCCATTTGAGGTGTTTCAGGCACGTCCCACTGGGAGGAGACCCCGGGGCAGACCCAGGACTCGCTGGAGAGACTATGTCTCCCAGCTGGTCTGGGAACGCCTTGGTATCTTCTCTGAAGAGCTGGAGCAGGTGGCTGGGGAGAGGGAATTCTGGGCTTCTCTGCTTGAACTGCTGCCTCCGTGACCCGGACCGCCGGAAAAGCGGTAGAAGATGGATGGATGGATGGATGGACTCAAATTATATGTCAAAGCAACTACTGTAATTTTTAGGGAAGGATGATTATTAATTCTTTAAAAAAGGTTTAATATGCAGTATTTTCTACTTTCAAATATTCCAATATGCCATATTTGGCATGACAGCAATTCAAACATTGCTGTCATGCCAAATATGACTATTTATGACATTGCAGAGCTATGGATTCATTTATGATTTTTGCTGGGCTGATACTTTACACCAGCAGGGTGAGTATAAGGCAGTTTTCAGCTCAGAGTCAAAAATCCTGTGTTGTCACTTAATTAGGTTAATTTCTAGAATAGGGCAGAACAAGTAAAGATACCAGTTAATTACCAGTTCACTTGGAGTAGACATCATGGATCATAAGTAAAAAAACAAACAAAAAAAAAAAACCTTTATCAAACTCATTCGGGGGGGGGGGGGGGAAGACAATTTTCTGATCGTTGACCCCAACCTTGAGCAGAGCTGAGATTTCCTGACCCAGACCTTGAGCATAACCTTGATGCAAATCCACCTGATGAATGCATGCATGCATTTAGTGATAATTAGGGCAACTGCCTCTCAGGAATATTATTTTTTTTAAAAACACAAGTGCCCAGATCTCCTGACATTTGACTTGACCTTGAGCACAACCATGACACAGACCCACTCAAAGATCATTGTGAGTGAGTTTGTTGATCAACAGGGCAAATACCTTGGAGGAGTAGGTATTGCCATGAAATGTGAAAGGAGGGACAGATGCCACGTCATCACATTAGCTCCTTTCACCTTTGCCGGAATGAGCTAAAACTCCAACAGAGGGATGTTAAACAGCATTTAGTTCTAGTGGGAAACAATGAAGGGCCAAACGAAGAACAATCCAATAGACTCTCGTGATGAATGTTCAATTAAGGATTCAGTGTACCCCGCCTGATATGGGGTTACCGAGGCCCTGCCCTGAAGCCAGGCCTGGACTCAACCTGGGAGCTGGATTTCTGCCCATGGGCCCCAGTCAGGCTCAGCCTGAACGAGCAACATGAGTCCGCTCTCCAGTGGGCTCCCCACTTGCAAGAGGGATCATGGGGGTTCAGTGCTATGTGGATTGGGCAGCAGTCGAAGAGAGACCTTGGCGGTCTAACCCCCAGCAGGGATGCAAGTTATCGATTAACTTATTAATCATTAGTCAAGTCACCTTATCGATCGATTAATGATTAACTGATAAGCCACAATTTTCCTGAGAATCTGAATTTCCCTCAGTACAGTTCGGTCTTTCTATCACAAAAAGCTAATTACTCTTTTTGACATACTGAATAAAACAGGCACATCATATTCCTCAATGATTTACTGTGCCATTTGAATTTTTTCTTTACTACAGACAATGGCATTTTTTATGGTTTAACATATTCTGTACTGAATAGTGTGTACTATGTGCTGATGTATCTCAGTAAATTAGAATACCATGAACTATATTTTAGCTTAAAAACTATAACCAATATCAAATTTATTCAGTAAGGTTTGAAATATTTCACGTTGTGTAATGAATACAACAAAGTCGATCTTTTTTAGTTATATTACAAAAACAATTAACTTTCAGTGTTCTAATTTACTGAGATGCACTAGTAGTAGACCGTTTTAACAGGAAAATAAAATGTGAGCTGCTTCATCAGCAATCCAGGCAAACCAAATATGATCAGGGCTCCCTCTGTTGTCTGAATAGGTATATTCCCGCTACTTGACACTTAGGCTAAATAACCCTGCAAGCGACATGGGTTATTGGCCACCTCACCTCAGTGGACATTTGAATAGGCCAATGTGGATAAACACATGAAGTAGGTGTCACCACCTCACAGCAGAGACAAAGTGGAAATTAATCAGAATGCTGTCCGTCATTACTATGAAAAATTACATTAATTTCGAAGCTGCAGTAGACAACTGCCCAATTACATAAATATAACAGCGGCTGAAAATAAGAGCTTTCTTTTAAGAGCATTTTTTAACACTTCTGTCTGTAGTGGCTCTCTGACAGTCTCTGGCTGCTGTGAAGCTGACACCAGCCCATCCTGTTAGTCTAAGCGGGGCGCCTCTGCTGCTGTGTGTTGAAATGTAAATACCTTTACCTCATTGGTAACTTTGGTCTGGTCTGCTTTCACATTTAGTGGCGGGTTGAATACAGCAGGGATGAATTTGTGCACTTATGTAGTCTTTTTCCTTACTCTGGCTCCTTTCCCCGCCTTGCTGATTTGAAGCAGGCAAGTGGATCTTGTATCCCCATGTCTGGCCTCCTCTACGTTGGGGTTCGTCTCAGTGAATTAAAGGGTTGTTTCGTTGTACCTTTGGGTTGGGAAACGGGCCCTGACCATCATTTGTACCTATGCGCTAAATAATGTTTCAGCGTACCCACCCTTTTTGGAGTCTTTGAATGGTGTGCTGGAAAGTGCTCCTCTTGGAGACGTCATTGTCCTACTGGGGAACTTCAACGTGCATGTGGGCAATGATGTTGAAACCTGGAGGGCTGTGACTGGGAGAACGGCCAGCCCAATTTGAACCCGAGTGGTGCTCACTTATTGGACTTCTGTGCCAACACCAGTTTGTCCATAACAAACACCATGTTCAAGCATAAGGGTGTCCATATGTGCACCTGACACTAGAACATCCCAGGTCGCAGATTGATGATCGATTTTGTCATCATTCATCAGACCTGTGACCATATGTCATATGACACTCGGGTGAAGAGAGATGCAGAACTGTCAACCGATCACCACCTGGTGGCGAGTTGGATCAGATGCAGGCAGAGGATGCCATTCAGACCTGGGAGACCCAAACATATAGTGAGGGTGTGCTGGGAACGTTGAACTGAGGTCGCTGTCTGAGAGGTCTTCAACTCCCTCCTCCAGAAGAACTTCAACCACATTCCGAGGCAAACTGGAGACATGGAATCTGAATGGGCAATGATCTCCACTTCCATTGCTGAAGCGGCTGCTCAGAGCTGTGGTGGCAAGGTTGCTGGTGCCTTTCGTAGTGGCAACCCCCAAACCAAATGGTGGATGTCAGAGGTGAGGGTGGCCATCAAGCTGAAGGAGAAAACCTACTGAGCTTGGCTGGCTTGTGGGACTACTAAAGCAGGTGAGTTGTACTGGCAGGCCAACCAGAACGCAGCTCGAGTGTTTGCCAAGTCAAACTTGAGAGTGGGAGGACTTCGGTGAGGCCATGGAGAAAGATTTTCAGTCAGCCTCAGAGAGATTCTGGCAAACACTGTGGTGACTCAAAGGGGAAGCAGCTCCCTGTCCACACTGTGTATGGTGCAGATGGAGAGCTGCTGACTTTGGCTGGGAATACTGTTGGACGGTGGAAGGAGTACTTCGAGGAGCTCCTCAATCCCACTGACATATCTTCCATAGTGGAAGCAGAACCTAAGGATGAAGGGGGTGACTCTCCCATCACAGGGGCTGAGGTCGCCAAAGTGGTTAAACTCTTCAGTGGCAGGGCCCCAGGGGTGGATGAGATTTGCCCCCAATACCTCAAGGCTCTGGATGTTGTGAGGCTGTCCTGGTTGACCCACCTCTGCAAAACTGCGTGGAAGTTGGGGACAGTACCTTTGGCATGGCAAACTGGAGTGAGAGTTCCCCTCTTCAAGAAGGGGGACCGCAGGGTGTGGTCCAATTTTATAGGGATCACACTCCTCAGCCTCCATGGGAAGGTCTATGCCAAGGTACTGGAGAGGAGAATTCAGCTGTAGGTCGAACTTCAGATTCAGGAGGAACCATTATGGCTTTCATCTTGGTCGTGGCACATCAGACTAACTCTTCACCTCTCAGGGATCCATGAGGGTTTGTGGGAAGGGAAACGTGTTTTTATGGACTTGCAGAAAGCATTCAACCACATTCCCAGGGTTTCCTCTGGTAACATCTCTCGGTGGCGGCCCACCTCGCCAGAAAATTTACCATCATGCCAACAAGGAGATATGAATTTAAGAAAAATACATGAAGCAATGACTTTCAACAAGCACGCACACAAACAACGCGCGTCAGTCAGAAAACGAGAATAAAAACATACATGAATCATACATACATACTTTCTTTCACAGCGGCAGCAGCATCTTCGTGGAAAAGGAGTGAAAACTGGGACTCTATATTTGAAGAGAAACTTTGTGAAGTCTGCCGTTTCTTCGTTGGTGAAAATCCTGGTGCGTCAGCGCATTGGCGCTACCTATTGGGCGGGAGTGAAACTACAAATGATGGTTGTGTGCATGCGTCAACCGCTTGGCCTGGGTAGATGAAAAAAGTTAGCATGAAGAGCGCCACGTGCGTGCCGGGCTCATCCAAAGCGTACGCAGACCAAGGCAGACTAGAGGGGAAATGCAGCATGAAGCAGGCTTTACAAGGCAGTGTCTCGCTAAGCATGACTGTCCGACAGAAACATGAGTTTATTAAAGTACTTTAAATGCGGAAAAAAATCAGAAGAGGTATGTAAGCACTGGAGGCATTTATCATGGTTTTAACCCGCTGGAAATGGGAGCAATAATGGAAGAGTCGCTTAGCTAAGAGATGTGGTTAGAATTCATATACAGCCAGCTTCATGTGAAGGGAAAGGCAAGGGGGACTACTGAATTGCTGAGGATATACTATTTCACCAGCCACTACAATATTATGTTCCCTATTATGTACCTGGCAAGTTAAGATGACCGAAATTCAGGAAGTCAGTGACTTTCATCTGTCAGCAGCCTTCAGACAAACTAAATGTGCCAACATTTGGATTTCAAAATAAGGGACATTTTTCTTGCCTTCTTGGTGGTGAGGAGATTTCTAAAAAAAAAAAAAAAAAAAAAACAACCTATAAATATATAGAAATACAGTGATCCCTCACTTATCGCGGTTAATGGGTTCCAGAACCGACCGTGAAAAGTGAAAAACCGCGAAGTAGCGTCACCCCTAATGACGTCATCCATAAATAATACGTACGTTCATTCTCTCACTCTCTCTCTCTCATATGATACGTGTGTGTGTGTGTGTACGTGTACATACATACGTAGATGTAAATAAAGTGTACATAAATATGTTTTTAGAACTCTTTTATTCTTATAACAAGATACGTAACTCAAGATGAAGTTGATTTACTTCACAGGTTAATGAGAGCTTTACTGCTCCTCAGGTGACGCCTCATCGTCAGGTGCTAGAAGCGCAGGATCGTCGAGGGCAGCTTCCGATAGAGCTGGAGAAGCTGCAGGAGGCGGCGTAGTGGCTCGACGGGAAGACTATTTCGCACAAAATGGCACAAGAGAACAGCAAAAAGTTCCACACTGCAAGACTACGTAACACGAGCGATAAAGAGCAATGAATGCGGTCTTCCTTCCCTTCATGGGCGCTTGGCAGGGAGAGGAGGTGGGTGAAACGTCTCGGCCAATCAGCTTGCGGGGTGAAACGTCTCGGCCAATCAGCTTGCGAGATTTCTGAGCCGAGCCAACACGAGAACAGCAAACAGAGAGGTGGATTTTTTGAGTTGTGCGGCTCTCCGTGTTGATACCTGATGGTCTAATGTAGTCTCCCTGCCTTCTGCTAGCGCCCGCCCATTATTTCTCAATTTTGAATTTTTGATGAATATTTTTGAAAAATCCGCGATGCACTGAGGGCGCGAAAGGTGAAGCGCGAAGTAGCGAGGGATCACTGTATAACAGAAATTATGGCATCCTTGGTCATTTAAGTTAATTTAAATCATTAAATACAATTTTATTAATTTTTTTTCTTTGTAATGAAAGTTAAATTATTGTTCTGTTCCGACTGCAACGTTATGGCAAAAATATAAATTGTTATAAGGAAAAAGTAAAAAAACAATTACCATAGTCTGTTTCAAATCTATTTAAAAAACTAATTTTATTTTAAAAAACTGACAAAAATAGCCATAAAATAATGCACAAATTTATAATAAAGTTTCAAATGTACAAGAAAAGTCAATTTTACAAGAGGAAATTATAAATTTGAGGAAAATGGTTTCAAATTTAGATAAATTTAGAGAAAAGTAGAAAACTATAAGAAAATTGTTATAAATTTTGGAGAAAAACCTCAAACCTTCAAGACTGAAGTCATTACTCAAGTTTTTAAGTGGGTGCTCTTTGTACCCTTAACTCAACTAGAAATTTTTGGTTGTCTACTTTTAATTATTAATTTCATAGTACTGCTTTTACGTGAGTAGAATTTCTGGCTACTATACCCACCTCTGAACATATAATTACAGTATGCATGAGTAAATTACTATTATGAATGTTTTTCCTCCTCTTTCCTACTTTTTCTTAATGGAAAAAACACCAGAATAAAAATACGAAAAAAAAAACAAAACTATTTTTGTCATTTATGTAAACCGTGGTAAAAAAAAATCCTGCAGGACAAAACATGACACTTGATATTTTCTAACCTGTTTGTATACCACCATAGACAGAGAGAGAACCTGAAGCAGACAGAGCTCAGAGAGGAGTCAAGGAGAGGAAAGTGTTCAGGCAGAGGGTCCAGGAGCGGTGACAGCAGAGGAAGGAGAGAAGGATGACACCAGTAAAAAGTCCAAACACAGGACATCTGGGTGGGACCCCAACTAGCCCAATATTCCAATATTCAAGCCTTGGTTGTACAATATTTCAAAGGGTAAGTTCCATTATGCAATATTACTGTGCAAAATTTTAAAAAATAAAAATAAATACTGTAAAATTAACATATTCTGGTTACAAGCGTGTCATGTGTCCCCCCCCCCCCCCCGGAAAAATATGTTGCCACTGTGCCAAGATCTTTAAGCCAGAGGAAGCACTGCACTCCTCATGGTTTCTTGTGGGGGAGTGTTTCGGGACTATGAGGTATCACACTTGTTGCAATGAGCTATCTGCTCGCTATACGACCATTGTGAGAGTTTGGTTCATACTGCCAGCAATCAGTCAAACTCATCCACGGAGAGAGTTGGACTTTGCTAGGGCTGCCCTTTGTCACCGATCCTGTTCATAATATTTACGGACAACATATCTAGGCGCAGCTAAGGAATGGAGGGTGTTGTGTTTTGTGACCACAGGATCTCATCTCTGCTGTTTACAGATGTCATCGTCCTGTTCGCTTCATCGAGCAATGACCTACAGGTCTTACTGGGACGGTTTGCTACTGAGTGTGAAGCACCTGGGATGAGAATCAGTAACTCCACGTCTGAGTCCATGGTGCTCAGCTGGATAGGGGTGGATTGTCCTCTCCAGGGGGACAGCTCAGTGGCGCAGTAGTGAGCACTGTGGCAGCACAGCACGAAGGTCATGGGATCAATTCCACCCCTGACCATCGTGGGTTTGATCCCACCCCCTGACCATCGGTGACCCTTCTGTGTGGAGTCTGCATGTTCTCCCCGTGTCTGCATGGGTTTACTCTGGTTTCTTCCAACAGGCCAAAGACATGTAGGTTAGGTTAATTGGCATCAATTGGGGATTCTAAATTGTCCTTAGGTATGAATGTAAGAGTGAATGGCTGTCTGTCTCCATGTGTTGGCCCTGCGATGGTCTGGCGATCTAGCCAGGTTGTACCCTGCCTCCCGCCCAAAGACGCTGGGACAGGCTCCATCCACACCCCCGGTGACCCAAAACGGATTAAGCGGTAGAAGATGGATGGATGGATGTCCTCTCGAGAATAAGGACAAGGTCCTGCCCTAAGTGGAGCAGTTCAAGTATCTTGGGGTCTTGTTCACAAGTGACAGGAAGATGGAGTGGGAGACTGACAGATGAATTGGAGCAGCATCTGCAGTAAAATGGACAATGTGTCTGTTGTGGTGAAGACGGAGCTCAATCTATGTTCCTATCCTCACCTATGGTAATGAAATTTGTATAATGACCGAAAGAATGAGACTGTGGATGCAAGTAGCTGAAATGAGTTTTCACCGTAGGGTTCCTGTACTCATTATGGAATTATTATATTATCTTTATGTCCTTTTATCTTCTGGGATGATTTCTGCTCAAGTTTAACAAATCTTCAAGTTCTATAATGGTTTGTCAATTTAAAAAACTACTGAAGTGGTCTAAATTACTATAGCAGCTAAGCACCAGAATTGTTCAGTCTTCGCAGAAAGCATGAAATTTTGCACAGATATTACAGCCCCTAGGGATCATAAAAACAAATGAGCCCCCAAAATTTACGGCCCTTGCTGGCCGCCATATTGAATTCAAATATGGCTGACCTTTTTACTATAACTCCAAAACTAGGCCAGATAAAAATGTAATTTTAAGGTGTTAACCCCCATTTTGGTGAGTGGATCATTTCTAGGTATTCTCGATGACAGCCATTTTGAAATTCAAGATGGCCACTGCTGAATGAGAAAATATTATCTCCGCTGTTAGTCTTTATAGAGTCATCATTCGGACAGCTAATCCAATGTTTTTAATGTCAGGGAATTTTGTGGCATCCTTTAGAAGGACAAGTACAGCAGTCTTAAGACATCTCATTATCACTGTACTGGAATACAATATAGGGCCTTTTCCACTAGCACGCTTTAGCGCGACACGGGACGGTTCAGCATGCTTTGTACGCTTTTCCACAAGCCCCAACACGGTTTAACAGCCGCGATTCTCAGCCCCGCTCCAGGGCAGGGTACAGCAGTGCTGAGCTGTGCCATGTTGTGACGTTAACAGACTGGTCGCCGCTGATTGGTCAGGTCGTAACCGGCGCTGATTGGTCAGGCTGTAACCGCCCCTCTCCTCCTCCTCTTCTACCGAATCTTCACGACCTTCTCAATAAAGTTTTTGAAAAAAAAAAAAAAAAAAGAATCTTCACGACCGCCTTTACTCAGCACGCAACCACTGTTGGCGGTTTCTTTTCAGTGTATTGCTGTGCTATTTTCATTTATTCTCTATCAAAAATGGCTTTGCGTAATAAGGGTGTTCCATGGACCAATAAGGAGGTGCAGTGTCTGCTCACTGCATTGTCAGACGAACGTATCCAGCGCGAGTTAGACGGAGCCGCCCGGAATGAAAAAATATACCGGGAGGTCTCGACATCGGAGTCCTTTAACGGTGAGATTTAATTTTTTTTTTATTGTGCGTTTTTTCACAAATATATTCGGTAAGACGCTCAGTTTATTTATGCAATAAAAAAGGTGTTCATTTGTGGATGATGATCGCTGCTTTATTGCAGCACACTGCAGACTAAAGCTTTTATTTTAATTATTCATGGGAACAATACGCTGAAATAAGCTTATGTATTCTTGTTAAAAACTATTGTCTTTTCTGTATATCTTGCACTTTCGTGCTGTATTTTATTGTGTGCATTTTCCTTGTAGAATCATCCCACGCGTCCGCTGCAACAGCCCGTCCGGATTAATTCAACCGAGCCTTCCTGACCCACAGCTGGCAGAGACGGCTTCATTCAACCGAGTCTTCGTGACCCAGTTTGGGAAGCTGGTGTAGAGGCACTCAGTGGTCGGCGTGTATAAAATGTCGATTAACCTTCATGTTGTGTTGCAAAGTTTTTTTTTTCTTTTAATATTTTGTATATAATAAAATGGAATTGTTTTGGAAAGTGTGGTTTGTCTGTTATAACACTGAATTATAAAACATTATAATTACATAGAAATTCCATTGCCTAGTCTGATCAAAATGATGCTGATCATCCTGTCAGGGGTCAACCATTGTAAAGGTAATGTAATTTTTAACTAGACCAAAAAAGAAATCTTTTTGTAAGCTTTCTGTTCTTTTTATTGAAATATCATAAAAAATTAGCACCAAGTCAAAGTAGGTACAAGTATATGTAAATTGAATGTTCTATCGGCATTCCAAATTCAGAGATTTACAATACTTTAGAAGGAGTGTAGCATCATCTAAACGGAAAATAATAATACTGTTGTTCCAAACGTTGACCTGAAGGTGAAAAACATGAATTTTTTTAATTCAGTACATCCAAAATGCCCTAGGATGTAAAAAATAATACAATTTGGTGTTGGCCAGTGTGCCACCGTCTCATTATTTAATACAAATAAAAACAAGTTTCAGCTCATTATTTCTAGGTCATTTGGCAGTTAATTCAAAACAAAAGTGACTTGTGTTGTTGCAGCTTAATTATGAGATAAAATTAATTGTGAGATAAAACCACAGAGCGAGCAAGGCAATAATCCTTGGATCCTCCATTTTTTGTCTCGTGTAAATAAGGACTGTCGGGTGCGTAACGTCACGGGAGTGTGGCCCCGCCTTGCTGAGAATCTGCCGCCGCCCCGCTTCTAAAACCTCCTAACACAAACCATCACAGCACAAGCACAACACCGTGCTAATGGAGACAGAAGCATTCCGAGCCGTACTGAAGTGAATCGAGCCGTACCGAGGTGTGCTGGCCTAGTGGAAAACAGGCTTATGGTTGCCAGGGGAGAAAGGTACTAAGTATGTTATTGTATGATATTATGAATTTTGGGAATATCCGTCGAACATATTAGTAACTTCAGTTCTAGACATCCTAGTTCATCTTAGAAAAAAAAAAGTGTGATACTGCATAATGTTTTTGACATAATGATAAAGGTTCACAAAATGAAACCCCCATATGGCACCTAGGGCTGTCGCGGTAGAGGAATTTCCCCTGCGGTGACCGTGGATAGCTCAACACCGCGATATGTGGTATTATTGCAAATGTTTTTTAGGACCCTGTGGTCTCATAATTTAAACAGGGTTCATAACTTATGTTGCAAACGATGGAAGCTGTGAGAAACTCGCTGCAGCTCTGCTCTCAACTTTATGTGCGTGCGTGACAATTGTGTGGCGCTCCGGTGTTTCTACAGGCATAAACTGCTGATTCTGTTAAAAAAAAAAATAAAAAAAAAATGATCATTTCCATAAAGCAGTGGCGGTAATTCCAATATTTCAACTACGGGGTGTGTGGACTGGAGACTGCAGTGACATTCAGCTTATTTATACAGGACATCCTCCCTACAGGACCCTGCCTGGCTCTTGCCTCTGCGATTTTTTTCAGCTGTACGAAAAATCACATTCAAAAAAGCAATGCATTATGCAGTAGTTGTTTTGCTCTCGAGGTTCCAAGGTTGTCATAGCCAGGAGCAGCACTGGGGTTAAGCTCCCAGTGCTCATAAAATGCTCCTTACGGCGTGCGTCTCGTAAAGCCTCTGACAACTAAGTCCAACTCCTAGCCTGCCTGTGTGGTTTAGTCTCTAAGCCCGGCGGAACTGCTTTTATTAATAGGAGAAGGGGCGGGGGCGGATCTCTGGCGCCTTAAAACCAGATGCTTCGGGTAGATGGTGGCTCGTCAACCTGGGAAGGTAGCCCATCTAGGGGAAGGTAAACCCTGATTTCAAACCTCCGTTGCTTTGCGGCACACCCGGTCACGGGAAAGGCTTCGGAAGTCAACCCTGAGGAAAAATCCGGAGTCGGAGCCCCTAAGGCAGTTCTCTGTTGTGCTCAACATCGTTCTGGCAGCTCCTGTGACGGCGCTGGTGCCAAACTGTAGCAGCCCTGCTGTTCCTTTGGATTCATCAGTGACGTGGAGAGGGGGGACATGCTGCATGGGCAACATCTTGTCCTCCATATCTTCCTGCCCTGGCTTGAATCCTACCAATGCCCAACGCTGGAAGGTAGAACACCGGATCACTGGAGAGGACACTCCAGCTTCGCCTTTGGAGTAGACAAAACACGGGGAATGACAGTTACCGGTTATAAGCCACCGCTCAATTGGCGTAGAGCGCGGCGCCAGGGGTTGTTCCCGACGGTGGGAGGGATCATCGGATCTCACTGGACAGCTACTGCCCGCCTCAAGCTGAGCAGCCCCCAGCCAATAAGGTGTTGTCCCGCCACAGCTTGCTTTCCTCATTGGGTGCATGGGGATGAGGAGAAGTCCGAACAGCAGGCTGAGAACCTTCGCACCAGGCAAGACAAAAAAACAAATGAGACCAACTCTAAAACTGGGAACTTGGAACGTCCGCACTATGATGACAGGACTCGCTGCTAACCTCAAGGACATCAATGACACCAGGAAGACTGCCATCATCAATAATGAGCTGAAGAGACTGGGAGTGGATATCGCCACTCTCCAGGAAACACGGTTGGCTGACGCAGGCACACTGAGAGAGAAGGACTACACGTTCTACTGGCAGGGAAAGGGGCAGTGACGAACACAGGGAACACGGAGTGGGCTTCGCAGTGAAGAACACCTTGCTGAAGATGGTGGAACCAGGCAGCAATGGCTCTGCACGACTCCTCACCCTCCGCCTCAACACCACTCAAGGCCCAGTCACCCTCGTCAGTGTGTATGCCCCAACACTGACAGCCACATCAGAGGCAAAAGACGAGTTCTACGAGAATCTCGCAACAACTGTCAGGATCATCTCCAACTCTGAACAACTCATTCTCCTTGGAGACTTCAATGCCAGAGTGGGTGCTGACCACGACTCCTGGCCCTCCTGTCTTGGACCATTTGGCGTGGGCAGAATGAACGACAACGGACAGCGGCTGCTTGAGTTCTGCACATATCACGATCTGTGCATCACAAGCTCGTTCTTCAAGACCAAGCACCAACACAAGGTTTCCTGGCGACATCCGCACTCAAAGCACTGGCACCAGTTGGACTTGATCCTGACCAGGCGCACCTCACTGAAGAACGTGCTAATCACCCGTTCCTTCCAGAGTGCAGATTGCGACACAGACCATTCATTGGTGTGTTGCAAGGTCAAGCTGCAGCTGAAGAAATTCCATCGTGCTAGACAGCCTGGAAAGGCACGGATTGACACCAGCAAGATGGCCCAACCAGAACTTGTTGAGCAGTTTGCCTCCACCTTTGAGAAGGAACTTGGTGTACCACAAGAAGGAGAATCTGCAAAGCAGAAGTGGGAAGAGCTGCAAAACACCATCCACCGCACAGCCTTGGCTACCTTTGGGAGGAAGACCTCGAAGTCATAGGACTGGTTTGATGCCAAGTTGACCAAGATGACCCCCGTCATTGAAGCCAAGCGCTCAGCACTTGCTGAGTACAAGAAGTACCCAAACAAGAAGAATCTCCAGATTCTCAGGGCTGCGAGAAGCAAAGTTCAGCAGACTGCTCAGCGCTGTGCCAACGAGTACTGGACTCAGCTCAGCCAAGACATTCAAACCGCTGCCGTAACAGGGAACATCCGTGGTATGTACGATGGCATCAAGAAAGCACTTGGTCCGGCTCAGAGCAAGACGGCCCCCCTCAAATCCTCCACTGGGGAGATGATCACAGAAAAGAACAAGCAGATGGAGAGATGGGTGGAACACTACTCTGACCTCTACTCCAGACAGAACACCGTGACACCGTCAGCCCTTGATGCCATCGACTGCCTGCCATCCATGGACAACTTGACGCCGAGCCAACCATCGACGAACTCAGCAAGGCCATTGATAGCTTGGCCGCTGGCAAGGCACCCGGCAATGACGGCATACCCCCCGACCTGATCAAACACTGCAAGACCGCCCTACTGCTGCCATTGCATGACGTCCTCTGCCAGTGCTGGAAGGAAGGTGCCGTACCACAGGACATGAGGGATGCCAAGATCATCACCCTCTACAAAAACAAAGGGGAAAGAAGCGACTGCAACAACTACAGGGGCATCTCCCTCCTCAGCGTTGTTGGCAAAGTCTACGCACGAGTTGTTCTCGTTCGTCTACAGAAGCTTGCCGAACGTGTCTACCCCGAGTCTCAGTGTGGCTTCCGCGCTGAGCGATCAACGGTAGACATGATATTCTCCATCCGCCAACTCCAGGAGAAATGCAGAGAACAGAACATGCCCCTGTACGTCGCCTTCATCGACCTCACCAAAGCGTTCGATCTGGTCAGCAGAGAGGGCCTTTTCAAGATCCTGCCAAAGATAGGATGCCCACCAAAGTTGCAAAGCCTCATCAAATTGTTTCACACCAACATGCAGGGGATAGTGCAGCACGACGGCAACGTCTCAGAGCCATTCAACATACACAGCGGAGTGAAACAGGGCTGTGTACTTGCGCCAACCCTCTTTGGGATTTTCTTTGCTATGCTCCTGAGGCATGCCTTCAGCACAGCAACAGAGGGAATCTACCTGCACACAAGATCTGACGGCAGGCTCTTCAACCTCGCCTGCCTGAAAGCCAGAACCAAAGTACGCGAGGCTCTAATCAGAGACATGCTGTTCGCAGACGACGCTGCAGTCGCAACCCACACACAGCAGGAGCTTCAGACCCTGATGGACCGCTTCTCCCAGGCATGCAAGGACTTCGGGCTTACCATCAGCCTGAAGAAGACTAACGTCTTAGCGCAAGGCACGGAAGCACCACCATCACCATCGACGACTACGAGCTGGAGGTCGTGAATCAGTTCACGTACCTGGGGTCCACGATCAGCAACAACCTCTCCCTTGATACAGAGATCAACAAGAGGATTGGAAAATCAGCCTTCACACTCGTTCGCCTCACCACACGAGTGTGGGAGAATCCCAAACTCTCTGTCAAGACGAAGATGGCAGTGTACAACGCCTGCATCATCAGCACACTGCTCTATGGCAGTGAGACATGGACAACATACGCCCGGCAGGAAAAGAGACTGAACTCCCTCCACTTGCGCTGCATTCGCCACATCCTGGACACATCCTGGCAGGACAAAGTGCCCAACACGGAAGTTCTGTCCCGCGCCGGCCTTCCCTCCATGTTCACTCTACTCAGGCAGCGCAGGCTCCGCTGGCTAGGCCATGTTCACCGTATGGAGGATGGCAGAATCCCCAAAGACGTCCTCTACGGAGAACTGGCGACTGGCAGGAGAGACGTTGGCTGCCCACAGCTGCGCTTTAGAGACGTCTGCAAGAGAGACATGAAGGCCCTGGAGATCAACACAGAGCGCTGGGAGGACCTTGCAACGGACCGCTCCAAATGGAGAGGCACCCTGACCAGACAGCTCAAGGCGGGTGAAGAGAGACTGACTGCTGCAGCAGATGAAAAAAGGACCCGCAGGAAGAACCGCCACAGACCCAGCAGCACGGAGACCACCCACAAGTGCGACCTGTGTGACAGGGACTGCCATTCGTGCATCGGCCTGTTCAGCCACAGGCGGTGCTGTTCCAGCAGAGTAGACGTTTAGGATTCTCTTCCATGGTCATCATAGACCGACGGAGGCCGACGATGATGTTTTGCTCTCAAAGCTCAATTGTCAGGATCATAAACACTCCACTCAGAAGGAAATAGCATGCTTTGTCCCCTTTCAGTGCTCACTGTCATTGCTGTATTTAGCAAGGAGTCCAAACACATCCGCCACTAACTGCGTGCTGGAGTCCGTCTGGAGAGAGTGCCCCACATGGTGCTGCCGCCGCCAGCGAAAGCTTCTATAGTACTGGGTGCAAACATGCTGTTGGCAATAAAAAATACACTTAACATTTAACAATTTATTTAATAATCAATAGGGACACATAAGGGAACAACGAGATATAGCCACACACACAAAAAAGTGAACACCGTGGTTGTTGCGGTTGCTTGTTATCCTCCGCGGTAGGCTTGTCCATAGCACGGTACTACATAATTGCGGTTATCACAACAGCTGTAATGGTGCACGCAAGTTTGCAACTTTCTCCACAAAGCATCTGTCCACTATCTTTCAAGTAACAACTACCAAATGTTTATTCGAAAGCAGTCCTATATCTCATAGCAGGTACCACCACATTTGCACAGGGCAGTGCAAGGTTTTATATTTGGGTTAGCCTTAAAACACTTGCAGTTTCCCTTGCAGGCCTTGGTACATTTACAGGCAGTAAGTTCAAGACATACCATCTCGGCTATTGGTGAAGTTGTCCACTTTGGTCTGTAATTGTCCTGAAAAGGTTCCCAGGCCCAGTTGGATGAACTTGGGGCCAGTTGCTCCTGCTGAAGAGACTGGCCCCAGATATGTCCGGCCTGATAAGCAGCTCTCTTTGTGTGTTCCATTAGGGCAGCCCTTGTTGGGGGGATATTTTTGATGCTCCGTGACATCTTTGAAAACAATGTCATCTGTGCAGTATTCACATCAACATCATCACTTGTGCGACAGTACAGAAGAACTACGAAGCGTTCAAGCTTTTTCATGACATCTTCAGGCAGATTAAGAGTCAATAGTGAAGACAGAAAGACAAAACTCTCTGTAACCTCTGGCCATGCCAGCCAAGTCTTCCAGGCAGGCTTCTTCCCATGGTTTGCCAAGTTGGATGTCGTGTCACACCTGGTAAAAGTGTGAAAAAAATTGCAAACCTTTTGCCATTTCAGAGCTAATGGCTTCTGCAATTTCATGCACTGGTAGGTATGCGATCTAGTGTTGCTCAAGGTTGTCCAAGTCCTGGAATTGAGCCACAGCCAATCCAACAACGTCTGTGTCCACAGTCTTGATGATTATTTTCTTGTACCCGGAGTGCAAAGCATCCTTCACATGAAGCAAAATCCTCATGTCAGCTTCTTTATGATTGCATGACTGAAGTCCATCCACATTGTGGTTAGTATTGGAACTGACAACTGACTTGCGAATAGCTGATATGATAATCTTGTTCCCAGTGTCCTGTGCTGCACTTGCAGTACTGAGGAACTGGAAGAATTTGTCCTTATTCTCATCATTTTGGAGTAAGTTCTTCCAGTTTCTGGGAAGCTTCACATTGTGTCACACACGTTGTCGTGGCCCAATTCCTCTGTTTTCTCTTGCAGTAAGCTTCAAACTATCCTTCTGATATACATCAGAGACAATGTCAACTTGAAACAACCAGCTGAGTTCTGGCACTATGTATAGAACAAATATGTCACTGGCATATTCACAAAAGGTCATCGATTCTCCAACAGCCAGAAAGAGGACCACCGCAGCACCATCAATGACTTTCACTTCAGCGGATGAGGTACTCAGGACAGCCACATTGCTACTAGAGTCAAGATATCTGATGAGGTCGGACTTTTTTTCGCTGCTGTCAAAGTTTACCTGCTACAGACAGTGACGGTGGAAACAGTTGATTCTCATGCTTAAAGAACTCACACCACAAAGAACTCATGATGGGTAGAAGCAAAGAGCTCTCTCTAGACCTTCACAACCTTATTGCTGCAAAACATAATGATGGCACTGGTTAAAGGTGCATTTTGAAACTGCTGAATGTTCCAGTGAGCACTGTTGGGGCTATCATTCAGAAGTGGAAAGAACATTTTACCATAAACTGGCCACAACCAGGAGCTCCTCGCAAGATTTCTGACAGAAGAGTCAAAAGAATTATCTGAAAAGTTATCCAACAGCCAAAGACCACTTGTGGAGAGCTCCAGAAACACCTGGAGTCAGCAGGTACTGCTATTTCAAAGAAAACAATAAGTAATGCACTCAACCGACATGGGCTCTATTCCCACTCACCTCGCAAGACCCCATTGCTGAAGAAAAACTCCCTCTACACCCATGACTGTAGGCCTATGTATGGATCCAATTCCATCATAAAGTTCGCAGATGACACCACGGTGATTGGACTCATCAGGGACAATGACGAGTCAGATTACAGGGCAGAGGTTGAGCACTTGGCTACTTGGTGCGCTGACAATAACCTGCTCCTTAACACCAGCAAAACCAAGGAGCTCATAGTGGACTACAGGAAGGAGAGGGAAGAGACACATGACCCCATCCATATCAATGGCATAGCTGTTGAACGTGTCCCCAGCTTCAAATTCCTGGGGACCCACATCACGGAGGACCTGTCCTGGTCAGTTAACACCACCAGCCTGATCAAGAAGGCCCATCAGCGCCTCTTCTTCTTGAGGACATTGAAGAAGAACCATCTGTCAACTGACATCCTGGGCAGTTTCTACCGCTGCGTGATAGAGAGCACCCTGACCAACTGTATCACACTCTGGTATGGGAGCTGCTCTGTAGCTGACCGCAAGGCGCTGCAGCGGGTGGTGAAAACCGCCCAACGCATCACAGGGACTCCACTTCCAGCTATACAGGACGTCTACAGGAAAAGATGTCTGCGCCGGGCACGCAGCATTCTTAGGGACTCCAACCATCCTGCTCATGGACTGTTCCAGCTTCTCCCCTCCAGAAGACGTTTCAGAAGCCTTTGGACTAGAACCAGCAGGTTTAGGAACAGTTTCTTTCCAACAGCTGTCATGTTATTGAACTTAGTTCCCCGCTGACTCTCTTACAATCATCTTTTACCATCCTCACCTGTACATAACTGCATAACTACATAACTACATCTAACTTATTGCACATTATTTGCACATAACAGTACTTTTAACTTTTTGCACTGCTGCATATATTTGCATACATTTGCTTAAATTGCACATACTGTTAATTACCGTATATACTGCACTGCTGTCCTTTGCACTTCTGATTGGATGCTAAACTGTGTTTCGTTACCTTGTATTTTTTACATGTGTAATGACAATAAAGTTGAATCTAATCTAATCTAATCTAAAAAAAAAGCATGCTGAAGCTTGTTTAAGAGTTTGCTGCACAGCATTTGGCCAAGCCAGTAAAATACTGGGAGAATATAGTCTGGTCAGATGAGACCAAAATTGAATTTTTTGGATGCCACAATACACAGCAGATTTGGAGGAGAAATGGCACTGCACTTCCCATCATGGTGTGGGGTGTTTTTCAGCACACGGTACAGGCAACCTTCATATAATTGAAGGAAAGATGGATGCACAGATGTACAGAGGCATCCTTGCTAAGAACCTGTTACCATCTGCCAAGATGCTGAAGATGAAACAAGGGTGGACATTTCAGCAAGACAATGATCCCTAGCTGCACGGTGGCGCAGTGGTTTAGCACTGTGACAGCACAGTTTTACCCTCGGCCAGGGGATCGCGGGGATCATGAGATCGTGGGTTCGATCCCAACCCCCGACCAACAGTGAGCTGTGTGGAGTTTGCATGTTCTCCCCGTGTTGCGCGGGTTTACTCCGGGATTTCTCCGGTTTCCTCCCGCACACCAAAAAACATGTAGGTTTAGGGCGCTCGCGCACGCAGCGACCAGCAGCCGGTGGCTTGTCACCAGACTGCAAACCAAATCTACCTACGGGTACAAATAAGTAACAAAAAAAAAAAAAAAAAAAAAAAAAAAAAATCCCTAATACACAGCCAAGGAAACTCAACTGGCTCCAGAAAAGGAAAACAAAGCTGCTAGAATGGCCCAGTCAGTCACATGACCTGAATCCAATTAAAAATCTATGGAACAAACTGAAGATCAGAGTTCACAAAAGATACCCATGGTGGAAGAATGGGCTAAAATCACTCCTGAGCAATGCCTGCACCTAGTTTTTCCATACAGGAGGTGTCTGGAAGCTGTTATTACCAACAAAGGCTTTTCTCCTAAATATTAAATGAATTTCACCAAGCATGTTCAATACTTATTCCCTGTGTGATTCCACTTTATTAAATATAACTTATTTATAACTTGTTTCGTGAACACAGTTGCCATGATTCTTTGTATCTATGGATTACCTGGGTTGTTACTGATATCTGGTGAAAATCTCAGGTCAGTGGCTCCATCAGAAACATGTTAAATGAAAAAAATGTTGACATGTTCAATACTTATTTTCTCCACTGTATACAATCTGGAGTGACAACAGTCACTCTTAAGATCAGATCTCTTTTGTTTGCCTTTTGATTGCGCTGCCTTATTCCATCAGCTGAAGAGCAGAAAGGAGTTTCTTGATATGAGTGCACTGACTGCGGTTTCATTTTTCAGGACTCGGTCTTCAATTAAGGTACTGTTTTTCTCCTGTTTTACAGATTTGTTAAACAGCTTCAACCACATTGAATGCCATGATTTTCTGGGTATCTAATGTCAGTAAGTCCTTGCTATGATCAAGAAATGTATTGGCAGCACGGTGGTGCAGTGGTTAGCACTGTTGCCTTACAGCTAGAAGGTTCCTGGTTCAAATCCCCAGGCTGGCAGGGGTTGGAACCTTTCTGTGTGGAGTTTGCATGTTCTCCCTGTGCTGCGTGGGTTTACTCCGGGGGCTCCAGTTTCCTCCCACAATCCAAAGACATGCATGTTAGGTTAATTGGCTGTTCTAAATTGTCCCTAGATATGGGTTTCCTATAGGCCCTTAGAATAGAGGGTTAGTACTAGTGAAAGCGCTTTGAGTGGTCTTTGTGACTAGAAAAGCGCTATATAAGTGCAGGTTAGTTAGTATTTCCTAATTCCTCCAAGGTAGAGATAATATGGCTGAGTTTTTTTCCATACACCTTACTCTCCCATGATATTCCATGGTGCTGAAAACAAAGTTATAGAAGTGTCATTCTCTGACTTTAGGGCAGTTGGATCACTGACAGAGGTAGAATCCCTATATTTCAGAGGCCATATTGGAGTTCAATATGGTGGCCACAAGGGGGCATCATTTTGGGTGGTCCATTTCTTTTTATGATCCCTAGGTGCTGTACTATACTTGTGCAATGTTAAGATAAGATAAGCCTTTATTATTAGTCCCACAATGGGGAAATTCCAGGATTGCAACAGCACAGGGATAGCAACACTCAGAGCAACAATCAGAAGGCAAGAAAAAAACAAAACAAGAGCAGCTAATATACATATGTACATATTAATATATATATATATATATATATATATATACTGTATATATACGTATATACACACAGACACACAGTGCAGAGCATTGTAGCTGGATGGAATAAATATATAAGTATATAAACACACAGTGCGGAGCATTGTAGCTAGATGGAATAAATACGTAGATATATAAACACACAGTACGGAGCATTGCAGCTAGATGGAATAAATATATAGATATATAAACACACCCAGTGCGGAGCATTGTAGCTAGATGGAATAAATATATAGATATATAAACACACAGTACGGAGCATTGTAGCTAGATGGAATAAATATATAGATATATAAACACACAGTGCGGAGCATTGTAGCTAGATGGAATAAATACGTAGATATATAAACACACACAGTACGGAGCATTGTAGCTAGATGGAATAAATATATAGATATATAAACACACCCAGTGCGGAGCATTGTAGCTAGATGGAATAAATATGTAAATATATAAACACACACAGTGCAGAGCATTGTTGCTAGATGGGATGAAACAGCACAACCGTCTTATGTACCCATACATATTCTCACCCTCCATAGCGACCGGTATTTTCCTAGTTGTATGCCGGAGGGGACCATTGTGTAAGTCTACTGCATCTTTTGCATTCAAAACTATTAGGTTGTTACGTCTTTTTGCTATCTCTGTGAGCAGCCCTGCTTAGGTTGTACAGTCTGACAGCCATTGGAAGGAAGGACCTGCGAAACCTCTCGGTTGTGCACCTGGGATGATGTAGTCTGCTGCTAAATGAGCTCCTCAGTGCATTCAGTATGTCCTGCATAGGGTGGAACTTGGACTCCAGCAGAGATGACCGTTTAGCCACCGTCCTTCTCTCTCCTATCTCCTCCACCGGGTCAAGGCGCTGCCCCAGGACAGAGCTAGCTTTCTTGATCAGTTTGTTCAGTCTCTTCCTATCGGCTGCGGTAATGCCACTGCCCCAGCAGACCACTCCAAAACTGATGGCTGATGCCACCACCGTGTCACAGAATGTCTTCAGCAGCGCCCCTTGTACACCAAAAGACCTGAGTCTCCTCAGTAGGAACAGCCTGTGCTGTCCCTTCTTGTAGAGTGCGTCAGTATTGTGTGACCAGTCTAGTTTATTGTTCAGATGAACACCCAGGTACTTGTAGGATGTCACCATCTTGATGTCTGTTCCCTGTATATTTACTGGTGCTGTGAGGGGTTGTCCTTGCCTGCGGCAGTCCATCACCAGCTCCTTAGTTTTCCTCGCGTTGATCTGGAGGCAGTTCCGATGGCACCAGTCCACAAAGTCCTGGATAAGCCCTCTGTACTCAGCTTCATCTCCATTGGAGATGAGGCCAACGATCGCAGAGTCATCAGAGAACTTCTGTAGATGGCAGTGTGTTGTGTTGTGTGAGAACACACAACACAACAATGTTTCATGCTTTCTGCAAAAACTGAACAATTCTGGTGAAATTTCAGCCTTAGCCACTGTACTAAATGCAATTTAAACAGATAATTTCACAGACACACCACATGAGACCAACACACATGCACACACTTTCAGCTGATCCCTATTCAGGGTCACCGCAGCAAATCATAGGCCGATATATTTGATTTGGCAAGGATTTTATGCCGGATGCCCTTCCTGACACAACTCTCCCACTGAACCAGGGCTTGGGGCCAGCTTAAGGCGTACACAGGTTCTGTGCTTCCCCCATGGCAGACCAACAATATTTACATTTCATAATAAATGGCAACTGTGACATGAATCACTTGTAGAATTGATGCTAGAAGAGTAATCAAGTGTTCTACTGATAATTAACCAGTCAATACCCGCTGGTTGGTTCAGTCTCTTTATAATTAGAACAACAATCACACTAGACTAGTTTAGCTAACATTTACATAGCTTAATGTGTGTACATAGCTTAAGTGTATTAAATAAAAATGTTTTTAATGAGCTTCTGTTCAATTTCCCCATTCAACTGACTCTATGCACAACCATTGTGATGAACTTTCATTTGTGCAAAGAATCAGTAAATCTGTTTCATGTTTATGCACTGAAAAGAATGAAATGATACTCAATTTTGCTGGACAATAAACTGTCCCAGAAGCTATCATGTCATGAAGAGTGACATAATAACAATTCACATAGAACTTTCCAAAGAGCACTGAACTTTTAATACTGACATTGAAATGTGGATAAAAATATTTAAAATATTCTAAATAAAAAAACAAACCAAAGCTGTAAATTACACATGCAGTGGTGTGAAAAAGTGTTGGCCCCCTTCCTGATTTCTCATTTTTTTGTATGTTTGTCACACTTAAAATGTTTCAGATCATCAAACAAATTTAAATATTAGACAAAGATACAAGTAAACACAAAATGCAGTTTTTAAAGGAAGGTGTTTATTATTAAGGGTAAAAAAAAATCCAAACCTACATGGTCCTGTGTGAAAAAGTGATTTCCCCCTTCTCCCCATTAAAACATAAATTAGCTGTGGCTTATCCCATCTTTGGAAAGCTGAGTTCAATTTCTCTAGCCACACCCAGGCCTGATTACTGCCACACCTGTTCTCAATCAAGAAATCACTCAAATAGGACCTGCCTGACCAAGTGAAGTAGATCAAAAGATCCTCAAAAGCTAGACATCATGCTGCGATCCAAAGAAATTAAGGAACAAATGAGAAACAAAGTAATTGAGATCTATCAGTCTGGAAAAGGTTATAAAGCCATTTCTAAAGCTTTGGGACTCCAGCCAACCACTGTGAAAGCCATTATCCACAAATGGCAAAAACATGGAACAGGAGTCTGACCCTTCCCAGGAGTGGCCGGCCGACCAAAACTACCCCAAGAGCGCAGTGACGACTCATCCAAGAGGTCACAAAAGACCCCACAACAACATCCAAAGAACTGCAGGCCTCACTTGCCTCAGTTAAGATCAGTGTTCATGACTCCACCATAAGAAAGAGACTGGGAAAAAATGGCCTGCATGGCAGAGTTCCAAGATGAAAACCACTGCTGAGCAGAAAGAAAATAAAGGCTCGTCTCAGTTTTGCCAGAAAACATCTTGATGATCCCCAAGACTTTTGGGAAAATACTCTGTGGACTGACGAGACAAAAGTTGAACTTTTTGGAAGGTGTGTGTCCCACTACATCAAGCATGAAAGTAATGCAGCATTTCAGTAAAGGAACATCATACCAACAGTAAAATATGGTGGTGGTAGTGTGATGGTCAGGGACTGGTTTGCTGCTTCAGGATCTGGAAGACTTGCTGTGGTAAATGGAACCATGAATTCTGCTGTCTACATAAAATCCTGAAGGAGAATGTCTGGCCATCTGTTTGTGACCTCATGCTGAAGTGCACTTGAGTTCTGCAGCAGGGCAACGATCCAAAACACATCAGCAAATCCACCTCTGAATGGCTTAAGAAAAACAAAATGAAGACTTTGGAGTGGCCTAGTCCAAGTCCTGACCTGAATCCGATTGAGATGCTGTGGCATGACCTTAAAAAGGCGGTTCATGCTCGAAAATCCTCCAATGTGCATACCTGCCAACTTTTCAAACCTGAAAAGCCTAGTAGTTAGCCGGGGTCCAGGGGCCGATGCTAATGCTAATAATGCTAATGCTAATAACAATAATAATGCTAATATTTGCCAAACAAATATTAGCATTAAATCTAGTTAAATGTAGCTAACAACCTCATATTTCTTCAACTTTCAAACCTGAAAAGCCTAGTAGCTAGCCGGGGTCCAGGGGCCGCAGGCCCCGGTAGGTCCAGGACAAAGTCCTGGTGGGGGGTTCAGGGGGGCGAAGCCCCCCGACGCCAAACAAATATTAGCATTAAATCAAGTTAGAATGTAGCTAACAACCTCATATTTCTTCAACTTTCAAATCTGAAAAGCCTAGTAGCTAGCCGGGGTCGAGGGGCCGCAGCGTCAAACAAATATTAGCATTTGACATAGAAGTCACATATTAATTATATTAAAGGTAAAATATCTAAATCAATTGCAATACTACACAGAGCGAAATATTTGCTGAATCAACCCACATTATATACTTTGTATTGTAGCGAACTTAATATGAGCACCCTACTTGGCTTGCCAAGTGGGTTGACCCTATTGGCGACACAGGTAGAGTGCGGGACTCCGGAGCGGGAGGCATGAGTTCGAACCTCCCGGTGGGACGTTGTCAGTTGGCGCGCACGTTACACTGGTGTCAGAAGTGGGATTTACTGGTTCCCAAGCTGTGGTGCGGCGCTGACATCGGGACGATGTCGAGAACCAGAGGGGAGTAGTGTAGCGAACTCAATATGAGCACCCTACTTGGCTTGCCAAGTGGGTTGACCCTATTGGCGACACAGGTAGAGTGCGGGACTCCGGAGCGGGAGGCATGAGTTCGAACCTCCCGGTGGGACGTTGTCAGTTGGCGCGCACGTTACAGTATCATTCATTAATACTCCCATACATGACATATTGTACTGAAGTATGGGGAAATGCATATAAAACAAACATATATTCAGTCTTTATGCTTCAGAAGAGAGCTATTAGAATAATAAACAAAGCTGCTTACAGGGAACCAACAAATCCACTTTTTCTTAAATTAAAAGCTCTCAAGTTGAAAGATCTGGTTGATTTTAAAACTGCAGTAATAATGTTTAAAGCTAAGAATCTATCACTGCCCGCAAATATCCAAAAGTTGTTCCAAATAAAGGAGAAACAATATCATTTCAGAGGAACATGCATATTTCAAAAACCTTCAGTGAGAACTACCACCAAGCAACACTGTGTTTCAATGCAAGGAGTCAGATTATGGAACGATTTTGGACCCGAATTAAAATCATGTACAACGCTTGGACAATTTAAACAAAAACTAAAGGAAGAAATACTCCAAACATATATACAAGATGACATGTAAAATCACATAAGGATTGTCATATCCAGTCTGTGTTGTGTTGTTAAGTTTTTTTTGGTCACATTTTGTCTTAGCTTTGTTCTGAATTGTAATCGCTCTGGTTTTGTTTTTCTTTTGAATTCTTGGATGGAATATGGGTGGGCAATATAAGCTGTGGCTTCAGCCATCACCCATTTCAGATAACTTATGTTGAACTGTATAATCAGAGGAGTTCTTGTTTAATTTGACCTTGTTGGATTTTTTCGCCTTTGTTATATTATTCTGTTTCTTTTTAATCTTTACTTTTAATCTATCCGAAATAAAGATTCATTCATTCATTAAATTTGCATTCAAAAGACTATCTTAACACTGCATAGAACTTCGAATAGGCCAGATGTG
Source organism: Pholidichthys leucotaenia (assembly GCA_020510985.1). Taxonomy (NCBI): domain Eukaryota; kingdom Metazoa; phylum Chordata; class Actinopteri; order Cichliformes; family Pholidichthyidae; genus Pholidichthys; species Pholidichthys leucotaenia. The sequence continues at coordinate 355,152,522 of CM035843.1, read as the reverse complement.
ATGTATTATGAATACTAGAAAAGCACTCGGAGAGCGCAGACCTCCGCCAAGCGCCACAATGATGATTTTTTTCTTCAGATATCACATCAGCTAAAACCAAAACACACATTTTACTTAAACTGAGCCCATATTGATAAACAATAAATGTGGACAGTTTACTGCATCACCACTCAGCCAAATGAAAGAATCCAACTATAGTTACCAGAAACATTGATGGAGGTTCCGGCATCAATGATGCCACTGTTTGGACGCACGCAGTATCTGCGGGGTGCGGTTGTCTTGACTTTGAAACACACATTTCTGTCTGTGGGGTTGGTGAGCTTGAGCGTGGCGGTGACAACATCCGTAAAAGGGCCTGAGTAGGACACAGAAACACAGAGAAAGAGGTTATATACAAATTCTCATGCTTCGGTAGTTGTGGAAGTCTCTTTATTAACATTAAATAAGTCTCACAAAAAAGGCACACCATGTCTTTCTAATGATGTACCAACTAGGGATGGGCATAATTTACCGATTAACCGATAATTGATCATTAAGAATTTCACCGACGAAGTTCATTTTCGTCGACAAACCGTTTTTTTTTTTTTAAACAATCCGAGGTTATTAGGCCTATGCACGGCCGTCCTCAAACAATGCAATGGCAAAATTTGGGCACCAGGGGGCAACATTACACCATCGCCGTACCCCGGCGTGCCTCAGTTGATACATACGAGCTTCCGTAGGGCAAGCGGTTACGGCGAAGTGTTGCGTGGGACCATTTCAGTTTAAAAAATGACCAGGTGTACTGCAATCACTGCAATGCAGCATACAAATATACCTCATCGACAGGGTCCATGGAACACCCTTATTACGCGAAGAAACCGCCAACAGTGGTTGCGCGCTGAGTAATGGCGGTCGTGAAGATTCTTTTTTTTTTTTTTTCAGAAACTTTATTGAGAAGGCCATGAAGATTCGGTAGAAGACACACACACACGTGTGTGTAAGTGTACATACATACGTAGATGTAAATAAAGTGTACATAAATATGTTTTTAGAACTCTTATTCTTATAACAAGATACGTAACTCAAGATGAAAATGATTTACGTCTCGGCCAATCAGCTTGCGGGGTGAAACGTCTCGGCCAATCAGCTTGCGGGGTGAAACGTCTCGGCCAATCAGCTTGCGAGATTCCCGAGCGAGCCAACACGACAACAGCGAACAGAGAGAGAGAGGTGGATTTGAGTTGTGCCGCTCTCCGTGCACCTGATGTTCTAATGTAGTCTACCTGCCTTGTTACGTACCTAAAAATGTTAATGATTAACCGATTATTAATCATTAATTCTCCCGACGATCGGTGAAGAAAATTTCACCGAATGCCCATCCCTAGTACCAACCATTCCCATTAGCCAAGTTGACTACTCGTGGACCTACTGTAGCAAAATTCATTGTGAATTCAGTTCACAGTTCACTACAGAACAACTACTTTATGAGGACAAATATGACATTAATGTAGACATTAGTTTGGTGGCTGGCTTGAGGTAAAGATGAGAGACAAGCAAAGAGCCTGCTAAGAGTATAAAATGTTAATAATTTAAAAAGTTTTTAGTAATGACTACCAAATGCATGATGAACACTTCTGAAAGCAAGAAAGATGGTAGCCATTTTTAAATTCGGGGGAAAAAAATGTCAAATCTTAAAACTGAAAATACCCAGACAAGAAAACAAACACCTAAAAAGCTGAATATTCAGGTACAGCCTTACCTATAACCTAACTTATATCCAGTTCTGAGGCTCTAGATATTCAGTAACAATCCCACCAAGCTATTGAAGCATATTCCCTTTAAGTCAGGTCTAAACCTCTTGACCAGTCTGAGGGTGCGCAGACGTTAAGGACCAACAACCTTTGTTGCTGAGTGAGAGCAGCGGCAGTGTCAGGTGCATGCATCACTCAATATTTCAGTGTTCTGATGAGGATTTGCAGAAATGTCACGTGACTTTGTGACATCCTCTCTACGCCCCTTGATGGTAGGCAAGAAATGCACTGCTGCCAATACATTTGTGCTCGATTAGAGCACTTTTTTTTAATAATTTTGCCATCTTTTTTTTATAGTCTATGGATTAGAGTGTTATAAAGTTTACACTCAAGTGTGTAGGCAGACAAAGGGATGACAGCAAGCCAGAACATGGACCAACTGCAGAAATTATTTCATTGAAGGCAAGTAGGCTACATGTATGAATGATGACCCAGGGATAGTGATGGTGGGTCTTAGGGTGCTCCATCCATCCATTTTCTACCACTTTTCCAGAGGTCCGGGTCGCGGAGGCAGAAGCTCAAGCAGAGAAGCCCAGACTTCCCTCTCCCCGGCCATGTGCTCCAGCTCTTCAGAGAGGACACCAAGACGTTCCCAGGCCAGATGGGAGACACACTCTCTCCAACGAGTCCTGGGTCTGTCCCGCGGTCTCCTCCCAGTGGGACGTACCCAAAACACCTCAAGTGGGAGGGGTCCAGGAGATTTCCTGATCAGATGCCCAAACCACCTTAACTGGCTCCTTTCGATGTGAAGGAGCAGTGGTTCTATTCTGAGCCTCTCCCAGATGACTGAGCTCCTCACCCTATCTCTAAGGGTAAGTCCAGCAATCCTATGGAGAAAGCTCATTTCAGCCGCTTGTATCTGTGATCTCATTCTTTCAGTCATTAATCAAAGCTCATGACCATAGGTGAGGGTAGGAACATAGAATGACTGGTAAATTGACAGCTTTGCTTTAGAGCTCAGCTTCCTCTTCACCACAACAGACCGGTACAACATCTGCATCACTACAGATGCTGCTCTAATCCGTCTGTCCATCTCTCGCTCCATTCTCCCCCACTCGTGAAATGAGACCCCGAGACACTTAAAAGTGAAAATTTATTGATTTTTAATTAGGCCAAATTTGGTATGTTTATGCAGGAAATTATATAATTTCCTTGAATATCACCATTTTTTGGAATAAACTGTGATCCGGAGAGAGAAATTTTGACAAAAAGTCAATGAAAGTGACCGTTTCAGATGACCGAAATTTGCTAGGAATGTCGGCCTGAAATGTGTGATGTCACAAGCTGAACAATTAATTTATTACTAGTCTACAATGCATGTTCTATATTGTATACACAAATTGCATTGTGTCATTACAATCTGAAAACGGCGAGATCGCATTCATATTTTGAGGAAAATGGAAGAAAGCATTCTCAATCTGAGTTTCAAAGTGGATACCAACAAAGAGGAAGACGAAGGTGAAGAGAGTGATTTAGCAGACAGCAATAATGATGACAGAGATTTGGGAGATTTTTACCCTGAAGCCGACGACAACGAAGACACCGCTGCTGGTGCCAACGCTGCGGCTGGAGTCCCTGCAGCTTACCTGCATGAACCAGGTCCAAGACAGCCAAATGGTGATGATGAACCGAGGAGAAATGAAGACTAGTTGTAGCTTGACCCAAACAACACTGTGAACTGGTACGTGCAAATGTATTTATTGATGTTTCTTGTCTTACTTTTATATTATAGAACATTTAGAAATCCACTTTGTGGGCAGCGCGGTGGCGGAGTGGTTAGCACTGCGGCAGCACAGCAACTCACCCCTGGCCGGGGGATCCCGGGTTCGATCCCAGCCCCCGACCAACAATGATCTGTGTGGAGTTTGCATGTTCTCCCCGTGTCTGTGTGGGTTTACTCCAGGATTTCTCCGGTTTCCTCCCACATGCCAAAAACATGCAAGTTAGGTTAATTGGCATCATACTGGGGATTCTAAATTGTCCTTAGGTATGAATGTGAGAGTGAATGGTTGTCTGTCTCTCTGTGTTGGCCCTGTGATGGACTGGTGATCTGTCCAGGGTGTACCCTGCCTCTCGCCCAAAGATGCTGGGATAGGCTCCAGCCCCCTTGCAACCCAAAAAAAGGAAAAGGAAAGCATCTTTGCACCCGGTACTCTAGAAGCTTCCACAGCACCCGGTGCTGCCACTGCCAGGTGCTTACAGTGGCAGCACCGTGTGGGTCTCTCTCCAGAAGGACTCCAGCAGGCAGTAGTGGTGAAAGCGTTTGGACTCCTTCCTAAATACAGCCGTGACTGTGAGCACTGAAAGGGCACAAAGCGTGTTATTTCCTTCTGAGCGGAGTGTGTATGATCCTGACTGTGTATGCTTCTGGGTATGAGCTCCGAGAGCCAAAGTTTGTTTGAATGTGATTTTTCGGACAGCGTCAAAAATCACGGAGACAAGAGCCACGCATGATCCTGTAAGGAGGCTGTCCTGCTTAAATAAGCTGAATATCGCTGCAGTCTCCAGTCCACACACCTCGTAGTTCCTGCCACTGCTTCATGAAAATGACCGTTTTGGGGATTTTTTTTTTTTAACAAAATCAGCAGTTCATGCCTGTAGAAAGAGTGGAGCTCCGCATGATTGTCACACACAAAGTTGAGAGCAGAGCTGCAGCGGGTCTCTCAGCTTCCATCGTGTGCCACATAAGTTATAAGCCCTGTTTAAATTACGAGTCCACAGGGTCCCAAAAACATCTGCAATAATACCGCATACCGCGGTGTTGAGCCGTCCACCATCACCGCAGAGGAAATTCCTTTACCGCGACTGCCCTATCTTTGTCTAATATTTAAATTTGTTTGATGATCTGAAACATTTAAGTGTGACAAACATACAAAAAAATGAGAAATCAGGAAAGGGGCAAACACTTTTTCACACCACTGTATAGTCACAGCGCTGCACAATAAAATGAAGCTGATAAAAACAATTTTAAAAATACAAAAACAAGTTAAAACACAAGATTAAAATAATTTAAAAATATCAGCCTTACCATTAAAAAGCAGTTGAAACTCAATGAAAGCCTCCTTAAACAAAAAAGTTTCCAGCTGCTTTTTAAAAGACTCCACAGAGTTAGATAATGTAGCTGGAGTGGGAGTCTATTCCAAACAGCACACCACCATCCACCGCCCTCCCTGTGTGCAGAGACATATCTCTGTGGAAAATAAAGCCCCGAAAATACTTTAGTATATGAAAGAGATGTCAACAGTTTTACTCTGGAACATGATTTGAGGTTGAATAAGGTGAAAAAAATTGAAATATATGGCATTCTGATACTTGATTATCGTGATATTGTGATTATCATTGAATCATGATAGGATCGAATCGTGACCCAAGAATCGCGATCCAAATTGAATTGTGAGGTCCCTCGCGATTCCCACCCCTAGCTCCATGCACAGCTGATGTCAATGAGTTTTCCTGGCAAAGACTGGAGAACAAGCAGGTTGGTAAAACCTCAGACCTACCTGTTGCTGTCATCTTCTAAAAAGAATGAGCTCATCTTTAAATATCAGACTTTTTAGCTGGGTTTTGTCAATTAAACAGATTAAATTTAGCCTGTTAGCATTGTGCTAATATTCTACTATAATAAGTTAATATTACCATCACTAACGGAAGTACTGATGTTTTGGAGTCAAGTGTGGGCACACTTCGTAGATTGTCAAACACACTGGAGTCTTTAATTGTATCCCATGCTGCTGCTTCAAGAGATGTTTCAACCTGTGTTTACTATACGCCATGCTGCTCTTGTTACGTACACTTCCACCACTACCCTGTGGTTGTGACAATGTCATGGCATTGCTTGGTAATGGCAGTGTGTGATGTCATGATGCATGCTGTTTTTAGAAAAAACAGTGTTTAAAGCAGCGGCATCGGAAATGAAGAATTAATAACATCAGCGAAGTATGTTTTCGAGGGCTTGAAAAATCTGGTTCTCAATTCCCATCCCTATTAACAGCTGCTTGCAGCTTTCATTATGATCATAATCATATAAATGACTGGTATAATGAACATATAATGCTGTGAAAGTATATGCCCCCTTACTAACTTGTTATATTTTTGCATATTTGTTGCACTTAAATGTTTCAGATCAAACAAATTTTAATATTAGACAAAGATGAGCCAAGTAAATACAAAATGTATTTTTTTAAATGATGCTTTCATTCATTAAGGGGGGGGGGGCAATCAAAGCATACCTGGTCCTATGGGAAAAAGTAATCGCTTCCTAAACCTAATAACTGGTTGTGCCACCTTTGACGGCAACAACTGCAATCAAGTGCTTGCGATAACTGGAAATGAGTCTTTTATGTCACTGTTGAGAAATTTTGGCCCACTTTTTGCAGAACTGTTTTAATTCAGCCACATTGGAGGGCTTGAGTTTGAGGTCACAAACTGATAGCCGGACATTCTCCTTCAGGATTTTCTGGTAGAGAGTTTCATTCATGGTTCCCTCCATTCCAGCAAGTCATCCAGGTCTTGAAGCAGCAAAGCAGCCCCAGACCATCACACTACCACCACCATGTTTGACTGTTGGTATAATGATATTATTATTACCTCCGCCAAGGAGGTAATGTTTTTGCCGGCATCTGTCTGTTAGCAACATTACTCAAAAAAAAAAGTTATGAATGGATTTTGATGAAATTTTCAGGAAAGGTGTGTAATGGCACAGGGAACAGATGATTTTTCACAAGTCAACAATGCTGCTTCGGGGAAAAGTTTTACTTTGCCCTGAAGCGGTATTAGTAATGTCTGAAGTGTCCAGAGGTTTATTTTCATTTCATTGTGGTGGCTCCAGCTTGATTTATTCAACCAACTAAAAGAAAAAAAAAAATCAGTTAACAGCCCCAGGAAACCGACAGACTGCTACGTTCAAGAGCGCTCTGATTTTCCTGTTGCATCCAACCACCGGGTTTAGCCCGGACTGGACTAGCTCCGCTAACATCCATCTTGGCCATCGCTTTGGGGCCGTTTTCTTCTTCTTGGAAACCGTTTGGGAAGGTGAGAAGGAAGAGTGCAGCTTGCCATTAGACGTCGGGTCCTCCGGAGAGGACTGGTGTTTCCAGTGGGCGTCCACTACCTTTGGGCACTTTGATCCCGCTGAACCTAAGCAAGCCTGACCGCCACGGTTGCCGTTCCTGATCACGACACTGCCAACATGGCGTTTGGCAGTTTTTCGTTTGTGGTCCTGACGATTTTAATTAGTTTGGTGAGTTCATCACCAAAATCGTCAAGTGAGACTTGCTCCAGGGATGGAAGAGGGTTCTTGGATCAATGAAAGAAGGTTTGGTGTGGCGAAGATGACTGCACTGTTGTTTTACCGTGGCTGAAAAAATGGCTGGCAGGAACGCTGGTTTATACCGGAAATGGCCCGAACATTCGCCGCCTCTCAAAATGTAAACAAACATGGTGGAAACAAACTTAAACCTGGCTCTTACTTATTTATCTTTATGATCTTGATGTCGGGATGTTCAGACAGAGCTGGAATCACCTATGGTAAATTCCAACCCGATGTTTCCTTGTGGATGGTGTGACCGTTACGTCAGAAATAACCAGGCTGCCCTGCAAGGTGACAAGTTGTGACACTTGGTCTCATTGCAAGTGCTTAAATATGACTATCTTAATATCGTCACCTTGGCAACTGTAATGATGAGTGTAGGGCTGTCTCAATAACCGCAATTATGTAATACTGCCCTATGGACATGCCTACTGCAGAGGAAAACAACCATCCGCGGTGATCACTTTTTTGTGTGTGTGGCTATATCTCGTTGTTCACTTATGTGCCCCCATTGATTATTAAAGTGCTGATGACACGTTTTTGACTTCCTCTAATTTTTCAACACATAATACAATATGATGAAATAGGTTGGTCTGTGCAGTTCTGTCAAACAAGCTTTTTTTCACGCGAATATCCAACGTTTTCATGAGCGCCACGTCACCAATTGCGTCAGTGGCTGGAAACCCCCCCCCGGCCATGTTGTAACATCATCGACAGAACACAGCGCTTGGCTGCCCATTGTACACACAGGATGGAAGTGGTTGAAAACATCGCCAATGGTTCCAGCACATGTAGTCTGGAATTGGTTTGTGTTGTCCAATCTTCAGACGATTATAGTTCCGAAGAATGGGATGACAATGAAGAATCTGGGGGCATCAAACCGTATAGGTTTGAGCCGTGCCAAGCGGGCATTGTGCCTAGCGAGTCAGACTCAGTGACAGTCAGCTGTTCATGTTTTGTGTGCATCATCTGCCGTGTTGTCAGCCAGTCAATATTGCCAACACTATCACGACGTGTTAGCCATTCCACACAGCCATGGTTCTGGTGCACCCCTTGAAGCAATGTTGGCCCTGGGGCGCAACCGTGGTCAATACGTCTCCTCTCCATGTTTGCTGGGCGATGTCAGCCCCGAACGTCAACTGTAAGTGCTTCTGTTTATTTTTGTAAGTCTTCACCTTTTTAGGAATTGTTGTCATCATTCTTATGTTCAATACATGTGCTGTGGTGAATTCTGCATGTAAATCCATTCATCACGACACTCCGTGCGCTCTTATGCAGGGCACGGAGAGGGAGGATGAAATAACGAGGATTTACGTGCAGGGTTCACCACAGCACATTTAATACAGAAAGACAGACAATTCCCTAAATGGTGAAGACGTACAAAAAACACAAACACACTTACTGATGGCGTTCAGGGGCCAGCATCGCCCAGCGAACGAATGAGAGGAAACGTGTTAGCTACAGGTGCGCCCCAGAGCTGATATCGCTTCAAGGACGCACGAGAACCACGGCGAACATGGAGTGACTAACACGTCGTGAGAGTGCTGAAAATACTGGCAGACAAACAGCACAGATGACAATACTATGGACCAGCAGTGCATGACTGGCAAATGGCCGCGAAGTACACGCACTGCTGGTGATGGTGTGATGAGAAGCACCTTGGCGAGGACCAGGAAACATGATCAGCGGGAGGGGAATTACCTGGTGATAATGAGAGAGGGGACATGGCCGGACCGGCGCGAGTCAGCATGCGATCACAGAAAGTAGGTCAAAGCTGCGCGTAAATCCATTAATCCTTCCCCTCCTCGTGCACTCCTCCTGCGTAAAAGTGCACGAGAAGCGCCCTTAATTTGGTGGGCGGCACCACAGTCCAGTCGGCAGCTGTGGTTTTTTGATGAATAACTAGTTTATGCAGGCGCGGTTGTAAATATTATATTGATCATCGACAATGACTTTTGGGTTTACACAACATCCTAAAAAATAAGAGCAGCTTGTTTGAATGTGATTTTTCGGACAACGGCAAAAATCACAGTGGCAAAAATCAGGGACACAAGAGCTACACAGGGTCCTGTAAGGAGACTGTCCTGCTTAAATAAGCTGAATGTCGCTGCAGTCTCCAGTCCACACACCCTGTAGTTACCGCCACTGCTTTATGAAAATGATCTTTTTTTTAAAAAACAGAATCAGCAGTTCATGCCTGTAGAAAGAGCGGAGCTCTGCACAGTTGTCACACACGCACATAAAGTTGAGTGCGGAGCTGCAGCGAGACTCTCACAGCTTTCCTCATTTGCCACATAAGTTATAAACCCTGTTTAAATTACGAGTCCACAGGGTCCTAAAAACATTTGCAATAATACCGCATACCGCAGTGTTGAGCTGTCCACCGTCACCGCAGGGGAAATTCCTCAACCGCGACAGTCCTAGATGAGGGATTCTGTATGAAATGTTCCTTACCACAGTTTTGTGATACCTTCTTTGATAACAGTATCAACACTCAGGATATGCCTTTGAACAAGGTTGAAGTTCTCCAGGAAAGTGATATAGACAGCCAATGTCAGACTCTTCCAAGTATGACGACCTACGTTCTAAAGTAACTGAATTTCATATGCCTGAATGTGCGTAGTCTACTGCTCAATCCCGACGACCTACATACCCTCACTTCAGCTACCAATCAAACTACCTATCTGAGACCTGGCTGGACTCAACTGTTTACTAATTTGGAGATGGAAATACCAGGATACATGATGATATGCCACGACCGAAATCGTGAAGGAGGAGGTGTGGGAATGTACATCAGGAGTGATGCTCCGTACTGTGGGTGTTTATATATTTACATATTTATTCCATCTAGCTACAATGCTCTGCACTGTGTGTTCATATATTCATATATTTATTCCATCCAGCTACAATGCTCTGCACTGTGTGTCTGTGTGTATATATATATTTTATAGTAATATGTACATATGTATATTAGCTGCTCTTGCTTGCTTGTTTTTTTTCTTGCCTTCTGATTGTTGCTCTGAGTGTTGCTATCCCTGTGCTGTTGCAATCCTGGAATTTCCCCGTTGTGGGACTAATAAAGGCTTATCTTATCTTATCTTATCTTATACTGCTTTTAATCCATGTACAGATATTGGTGATGATCTAGAGACTGTATGGGCTGATATATATCTTCCTAAACTGAAGTCCATCCTTGTAGGTGTGTGCTACAGACCACCTACCAGGGGTGTCCAATCATGTGCCATGGAGGGCCAAGACCCTGCAGGTTTTCTCTTCTACCCAGTCTCTTCAGCAGGTGTTTTCACTGATCAGCAATCAGTGGCAAGAAGTTCAGTGAAATCTGCTATTGAAGACACTGGTTGGAGGTAAAGCCTGTAGGGTCTTGGCCCTCCATAGCACATGATTGGACACCCTTGACCTAAACAGACAGACTTCTTCAGTCGCCTGGAACAATGTTGTGGTAACTGTGACAGTTTCTTCAAGAGTGAATGTATTATCCTAGGTGATTTCGTGGATGCACAAATCAGTAGGCCAAATAATCACCTATGTATGAACTTCAATTATTTTTATCATTTTTATCTATGTTTGATATGACCCAACTCATTAAATCTCCTACAAGGGTAACTCCAACAACTGCAGCTGTCCCAGACTTGATAACAGTTTCGGATCCTGTTAAAATAGCCAATTCTGGTGTTATAAATTTTACTGTGAGTAATCACTTGCTTGTATTTTGTACTCGTAAAGTAAGAAAAACTGTTAACCTACATAATGGGGTTAAATTTCGCTCACTGAAAAACTACAATAAAATGGCTTTTGAAGGTTTATTGTCTGAGGTGGACTCACAGGAGGTGAAAGATTGCAATTCAGTGGACCAGGCAAGTATCTGTTTAAAAGTAATTTTCTTTCCATTGTAGGCCACATAGCACCTTTAAAGTATGTTAGGGTCAAGTAACACACTGAACCCTGGATAACCGGAGAAATTCTCCATTTCATACATGAAAGGAATAGATCTTTTAGTAAATTAAAAAAAAAAAAAAAATCAAAGGATCACAGCTGGTATGAGAAATATATTTATTTTTGAAACCAAGTTCAATATAAGAAAAAACTGCCAGGTCTGAATATCTAGCAAATAAAGTTGAAGATTTTAAAAAAAATCAACCCAAAAAGTTGTGGCAAATTCTCAAAAGTCTCGGAACTTCCTCATAATGTAAAACTAAATCTGGCAGTATTGGTCTAACGATAGAAGGAAACCCATGTTTTGATAAAAGTATATGAACATTTTAATAATTTTTTTACTACCATTGCCTCTACACTCGTTAGCAAGCTTCCACCTACTGTTAGAAAATATGGTCACCATAACATTAAGCAATTTTACCAATCTTTGCATACTCCTGTTAACAATTTCAGGCTTAGGGAGGTTACGGAGGACATGGTGCTCAAGATATTGTCTAATCTAAATTCGAGCAAAGCTACTGGTTTGGATCAGTTGTCACCCCGTTTCATTAAAGATTTTTTTTTTTTTTTTTGTATTTTGTATACTTTATTGATGGTTGGAATGGATGGTTGGATGGATTGGAAATTCAGGGCATGGATGAAGCAGCCACGGTACAGCACAAATTCCTTCACTATTCACACACACATTCACACCTAGGGCCACTTTAGAGTCTCCAATTAACCTAACGCATGTTTTTGGCCTGTGGAAGGAAACCGGAGTACATGGGGTAAACCCATGCAGACACGGGAAGAACATGCAAACTCCACACAGAAAGGTCACTGATGGTCAGGGGGTGGGATTGAACCCACGATGGTCAAGGGTGGAATTGATCCCATGACCTTCTTACTGAGCTGCCACTGCGCTAACCACTGCGCCACCGAGATGGTGCCAAGTTTATTGCATTTCCATTGACGCATATTCTAAATCTTTCTTTAGCATCTGGTAAACTTCCAGATGATTTGAAGTCTGCTCGGGTGACTCCGATTTACAAAAAGAACAATAAACTGAATGCAGGCAACTACAGACGGGTTTCAATTGTCAGTACAATATCTAAACTATTTGAGAGAGTCATCTATAAACAGTTGGATGACTATCTCAGAGCCCATAAGCTCCTTTACGAATACCAATCAAGTTTCAGATCTGCTTATTCAACAGAGACCTGCTTGGCAAATTTGGTGGCTTATATTAAGCACGAGCAAGACAAAGGACATTATATAGGCATGGTCCTTCTCGATCTGCAAAAAGTGTTTGACACGGTAGACTATAGGATCCTATTGTTGAAACTTGAGGCTCTGGGATATCATGAATCAGCCCTAGCCTTGTTTCGGTCCTATTTAGATGAGCGAAAACAAGCAGTTGAGATTTGTGGTACAATTTCATCATCTGCAAGTAAAACTTGTGGTGTACCACAGGGCTCGATCTTAGGGCCTTTACTCTTTCTCATATATGTGAACAACATTCCTTCCGCAGTCAACTGTAAGACTTTGTTATATTTGGATGATACAGCCCTCATTATGCCTTAGTGAAACTGAGATGCATACAGTAATCAGTTAGTGTGTCCGTTTGTGGCTGTGTGTATCTGTCTGTCCATCTATCTGTCCACCTCTCTATTTCAGCTCACCCGGTCAAAATTAAGTGGAACTAAAGGCATATATCATTGTATCGCTATATTTTCTTGACTTTTAATTTGCCAGAATTGTGAGATAAGGCTTTGTTTTCAAAATAAACACAAATTTAACTCACAATTTCTGTCAATGCAGCCGTGAAAAAAGGTATTGTAATAACTATGCTGGACCACTAGAGACGGCAGTGCGACTTTTTTACAGCACATGATGGACCACTTCCGTGACATCACTAGGTTAGTTAGTACGGCACTGGGTTTGTGCTCAAAGGTCTGCATTAGCTACTGTGGAGAGTTTTTACAAACACCAGGTTAATGGATGATTATTAGACCAAAATTAAAAACAGATGTAAGGGCAGTCATTATTATATTACCCCAACTGTAGTGGTATATTTTACGTGGTCAAAATGAGGAGAGATTGCCCACTTTATTTTATGACTGATGACTGACTGATGTCTGTATTGAAATGATGAAGCTGCTGTTAGCCGCGATGGTAATGTCTACAACGATCTTTTATATTAACAGTGAGACCGGGGATTTGGGGGGGGGGGGGGTGTCAGTTAGAGGGACTGATGGTTCATCAGATAAAAAGTTCTCAAGTTTGATCCTACTGTTCTGATTTTTTTCTCTGATGAAGTCTGGTGTCCACAGATCACTGCACAGACTGTTACCACAGAGGTAACGAGTGCTAATGTCAGTTCAACTCTTCAACTAAACTCTTTAGGCTGAGCAGAAAGTACCATCTCAGTGGCAATTTATGCAAAATAGATCACCACTGTTTTCTATTCTTTTTAAATGTAATAATTAGCTCATGTATGTGCAACAACTTATCAGTTAATAAACAGCTTTCTTACCTTTCATGAGGACCCCTAATATCACTGCAGTCTTTAGGATTAAAAGAAAAGATTTTTCTCCCTCTGGTAAAAACTGATCCTTTTAACAGGAACTTGGATTTTACTTAAATCCAGATAAATGAATTAATTAAAGAAATACTTCAATTAAATCCAGTTTACCACGAACACAAATCATTTACCCCCTCATGGATCGTCACCTTATTGTGGTGGTGGGGTTTGCGTGCCCCAGTGATCTCAGGAGCTATGTTGTCCGGGGCAATTTGCCTCTGATAGGGTCTCCCAAGACAAACTGGTCCTGGGTGAAGGGCCAGACTAAGAACGATCCAACAGACTCTCATGAATTGTATATCAAGGATTCAGTGTACCCCGCCCGGTATGGGGTTACCGGGGCCCCACCCTGGAGCCAGGCCTGGGGGAGGGGCTCGAAGGCTAGCGTCTGGTGGCCGGGTTTCCACCCATGGGACCCGGCCGGGCTCAGCCCGAAGGAGTTACATGGGTCCGCCCTTCAGTGGGCTCACCACCTGCAGGAGGGATCATGGGGGTCCGGTGCTATGTGGATCAGGTAGCGGTCAAAGGCGGAGACCTTGGCGGACTGATTCCAAGCGTTCTAAACTGGCTTTTGGTACGTGGAATGTCACCTCTCTGGTGGGGAAGGAGCCTGAGCTGGTGTACGAGGTTGAGAGATACCGGCTAGATATAGTCGGCCTCACCTCAACATACAGCTCCGGTTCCGGAACCAGTCTCCTGGAGAGGGGCTGGAGCTTGGCCTTTTCTGGAGTTGCCCCGGGCGAGAGGCGACGAGCAGGGGTGGGTATTCTTGTATCGCCCCACCTTGCTGCCTCTATATTGGAGTTTTCCCCGGTGGACGAAAGGGTTGCTTCCCTGCGCCTTCGGGTTGGGAAACGGGTCCTGACCATCATTTGTGCCTATGCACCAAATGATGTTTCAGAGTACCCACCCTTTTTGGAGTCTGTGACTGGGGTGCTGGAGGGTGCTCCTCTTGGAGACTCCATTGTCCTACTGGGGGACTTCAATGCGCACGTGGGCAATGACAGTGAAACCTGGAGGGGGGTGATTGGGAGGAACGGCCTGCCCGATCTGAACCCGAGTGGTGTTCAGTTATTGGACTTCTGTGCTAACCACAGTCTGTCCATAACGAACACCATGTTCAAGCATAAGGGTGTCCATATGTGCACCTGGCACCAGGACACCCTAGGTCGCAGGTCGATGATCGATTTTGTTATCGTGTCATCAGACCTGCGACCGTATGTCTTGGACACCTGAGTAAAGAGAGGTGCAGAGCTGTCAACTGATCACCACCTGGTGGTGAGTTGGATCCGATGGCAGGGGAGGAAGCCATTCAGACCTGGTAGACCCAAACGTATAGTGAGGGTGTGCTGGGAGCGTCTGGCTGAGGCCCCTGTCCGGGAGGTCTTCAACTCCCACCTCCGGAAGAACTTCAACCACATTCCGAGGGAGTCTGGAGACATGGAGTCTGAATGGGCCATGTTCTCCACCTCTGTTGTTGAAGCGGCGGCCCAGAGCTGCGGCCGCAAGGTGGTCGGTGCATCTCGTGGTGGCAACCCCCGAACCAAGTGGTGGACACCAGTGGTGAGGGGGGCCATTAAGCTGAAGAAGGAGTCCTATCAAGCTTGGTTGGCTTGTGGGACTCCCGAAGCAGCTGAGGTGTACCGGCAGGCCAAGCGGAGTGCAGTTCGGGTGGTTGCTGAAGCAAAAACCCAGGTATGGGAGGAGTTCGGTGAGGCCATGGAACAAGACTTTCGGTCGGCCTCAAAGAGATTCTGGCAAACTGTCCGGCGGCTCAGGAGGGGAAAGCAGCTCCCCGTCCACACTGTGTATGGTGCGGATGGGACACTGTTGACTTCAACTGGGGACATCGTCGGGCGGTGGAAGGAATACTTCGAGGATCTCCTCAATCCCACTGATACGCCTTCCACAGAGGAAGCAGGGTTTGGGGACGAGGGGGATGACTCACCTATCACAGGGGCTGAGGTCGCCAAGGTGGTTAAAAATCTCCTTGGTGGCCGGGCCCCAGGGGTGGACGAGATTCGCCCCGAGTACCTCAAGGCCCTGGATGTTGTTGGGTTGTCATGGTTGACACGCCTCTGCAACATTGCGTGGAGGTTGGGGGCAGTGCCTTTGGCATGGCAAACCGGGGTGGTGGTTCCTCTCTTTAAAAAAGGGGACCGGAGGGTGTGCTCCAACTTTAGAGGGATCACACTCCTCAGCCTCCCTGGGAAGGTCTATGCCAAGGTACTGGAGAGGAGAGTCCGGCCGTTGGTCGAACCTCGGATTCAGGAGGAGCAATGTGGTTTTCGTCCTGGCCGTGGCACATCGGACCAGCTCTTTACCCTCTCGAGAATTCTCGAGGGTTCGTGGGAGTTTGCCCAACCAGTTTACATGTGTTTTGTGGACTTGGAGAAGGCATTTGACCGCGTCCCTCGTGGATTTTTGTGGGGGGTGCTTTGGGAGTATGGGGTATCGGGCTTGTTGTTACGAGCTATTCGGTCTCTGTACGACCGTTGTGAGAGTTTGGTTCGTATTGCCAACACTCGGTCGGAGTCATTCCCAGTGAGAGTTGGACTCCGCCAGGGCTGCCCTTTGTCACCGATCCTGTTCATAATTTTTATGGACAGGATTTCTAGGCGCAGCCAGGGAATGGAGGGTGTCATGCTTGGTGACCACAGGATCTCATCTCTGTTGTTTGCAGATGATGTTGTCCTGTTGGCTTTATCCAGCAATGACCTACAGCTCTTGCTGGGACGGTTTGCCTCTGAGTGTGAAGCGGCTGGGATGAGAATCAGCACCTCCAAGTCCGAGTCCATGGTCCTCAGCCGGAAAAAGGTGGATTGTCCTCTCCGGGTTGGGGACAGGCTCCTGCCCCAAGTGGAGGAGTTTAAGTATCTTGGGGTCTTGTTCACGAGTGAGGGGAGAATGGAACGAGAGATCGACAGACGGATTGGAGCAGCATCTGCAGTGATGCGGACGTTGTACCGGTCTGTTGTGGTGAAGAGGGAGCTTAGTTCTAAGGCAAAGCTGTCGATTTACCAGTCAATCTACGTTCCTACTCTCACCTATGGTCACGAGCTTTGGGTAATGACTGAAAGAACGAGATCGCGGATACAAGCGGCTGAAATGAGCTTTCTCCGTAGGATTGCTGGACTCACCCTCAGAGATAGGGTGAGGAGCTCAGTCATCCGGGAGAGGCTCAGAGTAGAACCGCTGCTCCTCCACATTGAAAGGAGTCAGTTGAGGTGGTATGGGTATCTGATTAGGATGCCTCCTGGACGCCTCCCACCTGAGGTGTTTCAGGCACGTCCCACTGGGAGGAGACCCCGGGGCAGACCCAGGACTCGGTGGAGAGACTATGTCTCCCAGCTGGTCTGGGAACGCCTTGGTATCCCCTCTGAAGAGCTGGAGCAGGTGGCTGGGGAGAGGGAAGTCTGGGCTTCTCTGCTTGAACTGCTGCCTCCGCGACCCGGACCTCCGGAAAAGCGGTAGAAGATGGATGGATGGATGGATGGACAAATCATTTATTTTATTGATGTCTACAATTCAAAGACTAGTACATAAAAATTACAGGACTGAATATGATAATGGGAAGCTTAAAATATTTCAAGGTGAAAATCTGTGTAAAATATACAACAAATTTAAAAAAAAAAATTGAAGACATGAGAGAAAATACTTAAAACCCATTGTGTTTGTCTTACAGAAGAGAAAATATCTCCATTACTATTTGAATGACCAGTTTGTTTAGCTTTAGTTATCAATTCAAAGATAATAGACTGCAATAGATTTGGGAAAAAGGACTTCCTGTAAGGTTTTATTAGTTATTTCTAGCACAACACTCATCCTCAGCCTGCTTGTAAATAAGAGGCTCAAATCAGGAGTAAACAGTTTAAAAACACTTTCAATTTGTGTCTCAGTCTGGCAAAATTTCCACATATGGCTTTGTTATCAAAATGCACTAATTTAACCCACCTTTACTGTCACTGCAGCTGGGAAAAAGGATATTGTGATAACTATGCCAGGCCAGTAGAGGTAGCAGTGCCCCTTTTAATACAGCCCCCTCATGCCACAGGCACTGAGACATCAGCACCTTGGTGCTTTCATTGTTTCCGGCAATTGTACCCAGGAACTAGAGAGGATTCTCTCCTCAGAACTTTAACCAATAAGACAATGGCTGATTTGACAATGAGCTTTCTCTTCACTTGGGAAAAACGGAATCCATTCTTTTTGACTCTAAACATAAACTCCGTAAACAGAATACCATTCAAGTGCAATGTGCCGGAATTACATTAAAATGTCAAAATCAAGTGAAATATTTAGGTGCCATTATTGATCAATCGCTTTCTGGAGAAGGCATGGCAGAAAAAGTTATCAGTAAGGCAAATGCAAATTAAAATTTCTTTATAGACAAGTACGGAATGTCGACATGAAAACCAAGAAACTGTTTGTATCGGCACTTATTCAGTGTCACTTTGACTATGTCAACACATCTTGGTGAACTGGTTTAACCAAGAAATATAAACACATTACAGTGTACTCAGAACAAAATCATTTGGCATCTCTTGAATGCGCCAGCCAAAACTCATATTGGAGCTCGGGAATTTGAACTAGTTTGTATGTTACCAGTGAAGTTACGAGTCAACCAGCTAAAACTCCATGTGGTCTACAGTATCATTAATACTGTTTCAGGCCATTTATCGGAAACTTTTGTATTGATGTGGAACATTCACTCCATCACCACAAGATCTAGCAGCATGTCGTTCCAGTTTAAATTTCAAGTCAAAAACTTTTTACTTCAGTGTCTCAGTGAACAAGAGCTAAATCCTTTTATGTATTATTAATTTTTATTGTTAGCCTAGGATATATCTATTTCATTGCCATTATCTATGCTGATGATGCGATTGCTTTTAGGGACCACAATGGAAATAAGTGTGCACTTTTTATGTCATCCCATTGTTTTTAATATGTTCTATCTTTCATACAATGTTATTTCACACGATGAACAAAATCAATCAATGATTACATTTTGGTGATGATCTGAGAGTGCATACCTCCACCAAAGGCTTTGTTTGTATTTGTGCAGCAGGATTACACAAAAACTACTGGATGGATTTGGATGAAATTTTCACCAGATGTGGTCCTTGGGCTATAGAGGAAGTCATTACATTCTGGTGATGATCTGAGAATGCATACCTCAGCCAAGGCTCTTATCTTCTCAGTGTGTTAGCAACAATACCCCAAAACTAATGTGCAGACTTTGATGCAATTTTCACCAGAAGTGGCTCTAGGCCTAAACACAAACCCATTACATTTTTGAGGTGATCCATGAGAAACGGAAGGAGCCTTGGCGGCGGTATGCACTCTGAGTGCTTTTCTAATTATGAAATGCTGTGTTAGTTTTATGCTAGATGTAATGGGATGCATGTCTTCCAAAAAGTTAAAAGTTTTGTCTTGTCAGTGCACAGAATATTTTCCCCAAATTCTTGAGGATCATCAAGATGTTTTTTTGGCAAATATGAGATGAGTTTTTGTGCTCTTTTCGGTCACCAGTGGTTTTTGCCTTGGAACCCTCCCATGGGTGTCATTTTTACCCAGTCTCTTTCTTATTGTTGAATCACGGACCAGTGTTCAAACTGAGGCAAGTGAGGTCTGCAGTTCATGTTGTTCTGGGTTTTTGTTTCTCATCTGTTTTTGAATTTCTTCAGATCTAGCATAATATGTTGCTTTTTGAGATCTTTTAGTCTGCTTCACTTTATCAGACAGGTTCTATTAAGTGATTTCTTGATTTGACAGCTCTGGCAGTAATCAGGCCTGAGTGTGGTTAGTGAAATTGTTGAACTCCGCTTTTCAAAAAAATAAATAAAAGTGGTTAATCAGTTAATTCATGATGTAACAAAGAGAGGCAATTACTTTTTCACATAGGGCCAGGTAGGTTTGGATAGCTTTTTGCCCTTAATTAAATGAAATCATTGTTTGATAACAGCATTTTGTATTTACTCAGGTTATCTTTGTCCAATATAAAAATATGTGATGATCTGAAACATTAAAGTGTGACAAATATGCAAAAATATAAGAAATCGGGAAAGGGGAAAATACTTTTTCACAGTACTGTATAGTACTGAATTTTAAAACTGAATAGCACTATAACGAAGACATAGCTGGATAATTGAATATTTAGGTAAACTATGAATTTGTTTTGTATCATTCCCTTTTAAATGACACCAATAAATTTGTATGTTAAGGTGTGTTATTGTATCATTTTTTGCATGGGTAAATGTCTCAGTGGTGTGCTGAAGGACTGAATGGAGCCTGGCATACAGTATAATTTGCAGTTTAAAAATTAAAACTCTATTAAAACCATGCACGTAGAAACCAAGTATAAGCAAGTATTTCTGCATGCCCGTTGCTGAAGGGTCTCCTCCTGTCTGAGACGGCTGTGTTGTTCACAGTCATGCCTGTGGCGTACTGCTCAAACCTGAGGTGTTTCATTTTCACAGCATCTTTTCTGACGTGCAGCAGTTCTCCTCACTCTATTGTTCTCCATCTAGTGGGTCTTCTTGTTCTTGTTCTTCTTCGTTCAGACCACTGGTTGAGGGATAGGTGTGTTGTAATTCTAGTTCATGGACAGGATCATGAAAATAGATCTGAGCAAAAAGTGGCTTTCGACCCTGTTCAGGAAAATCCATCCATGCCCATCGAAACCCAGAAACCGGAGCACCCGGAGAAAATCAGCGCTTTGCTTGGCATTTTACACATTTGTAGTGTAGACTGCCATTCTTCATGGGTACTGCTTCGAATGGGTGTGGTTTAAAGTAGGGTGTCCTATTCTTAATGGGGTGACAGACTGACACACTGACAGATTTCTTGAATTTATAGACTGCCTTCTGCCTTACTGAGTGAGATTTCCAGATTTACTGCTTGGAATGGGTGTGGTTTAAAGTAGTGTGTCCTATTCGGTCTCAGCTTCTCTGTGCCTTGCCTGGCGTGCAGCATTGGCGGCCAGCCGACTATTCCACATTTCCTTGGTCTCAGCTTGTCTGTGCCTTGCCTGGCATGCAGCGTTGCTCCCTTTGCGGGCATTTCAGGCTTCAAGTGACTCAGCACGTGCATGGCGCACTGTCACACGTTTCCTGTCTGTCTGTGCATCCCTTGCCTGTCATACCCTATGACGTGCTCGAACCTCAGGTGTTTCATCTTCACGGCATCTTTTGTGACGTGCAACACAGTCATGCCTGGGAGGTATTGCTCGAACCTCAGCTGTGCCATCTTCACGGGATCTTTCCTGACGTGCAGCAGTTCTCTTCTTCTTTTAGATTTCATTGGCGGTTGGCAACCAGCTTACAGGTGCATTACCACCACTGACTTGATTAGCATCACTTTATATCTTTGTATATAGAGTTCTGAACAACTCCTTATGTGTGAAAAAATTATCCATCCTTGGACTGTGTCCTCGGCAGCATCTCGTCCGCCACGTACTTCACTCTTGGCCCTGTGACTTCTTCTTCTTCTTCTTCTCTCGGTTACTGGCGGATAGCAAACAACTGAAAGGTGCATACCGCCACCCACTGTACAAGAGTGTGTAACATTATGTCATTTGAGCCCCACCCCTAGGCCCTGTGACTTCTTCTTCTTCTCTTAGATTTGATTGGCGGTTGGCAACCAGCTCAAAGGTGCATTACTGCCACAGACCTGATTACATATGTTTTCCTCATAGCTCCCTTTGACTTATTCTATTGCTCTTCATTTATGTAGCGTCCGGTTGGTCTATATGACATAAAGACATCACGGCAGGCATCACAGGACACCACATCATAGGCAGGCATCATAGGACACCACATCAAAGGCAGGCAGTCCTATTGCTTATATGATGGCATTGTCTATATTATGGCATCGTGAGTCCTATGTAGCCGGAGATCATAGGATCGTCATAGGACAGCATGCAGACATCATAGGACACTACATCATAGGTAGCCAGTCCTATTGTCTATATGACGGCATCACAAGTCCTAGGTGGTCTATATGACATCATAATGACATCAAGGCAGGCATTGTAAGACACTACATCATAGGCAGCCAGTCCTATTGCCTATATGACGGCATCACAAGTCCTATGAAGCCTGAGATCATAGGATCATCATAGGACATTATGCAGACATCATAGGACACTACATCATAGGTAGCCAGTCCTATTGCCTATATGATGGCATTGCCGATATGACATCGCGAGTCCTATGTAGCCTGCGATCATAGGATCATCACAGGACATCAGGCAGACATCACAGGCCATCTTAAATTTATAGAGTGATATTAAAACCAGGGCAGCGCGGTGGCGGAGTGGTTAGCATTGCGGCAGCACAGCAACTCACCCTTGGCCGGTGGATCCTGGGTTCGATCCCAGCCCCTGACCAACAGTGATCTGTGTGGAGTTTGCATGTTCTCCCTGTGTCTGCGTGGGTTTACGCCGGAATTTCTCCGGTTTCCTCCCGCATGCCAAAAACATGCACGTTAGCTTGACTGGCATCAAACTGGGGATTCTAAATTACCCTTAGGTATGACTGTGAGACTGAATGGTTGTCTGTCTCTCTGTGTTGGCCCTGCGATGGACTGGTGATCTGTCCAGGGTGTACCCTGCCTCTCGCCCAAAGATGCTGGGATAGGCTCCAGCCCCCCTCGTGACCCGAAAAGGATTAAGCAGAAGAAGATGGATGGATGGATATTAAAACCAGTAGTCTGTATTGTTGCTTCTGTATGACGTCATTCTCCTAAATACTGAATCCTGTAAAATACAACATGCATGTTTCAGGGCTAATGTTTGCTCTTTGATAGCTTGTGTAGCACTTGGATCACCCTAGCACTGTTAGCTCCTGCTGAGGAAGTCCATCTCGGAAAAATCAGCAGCCTCTCTGTGCTTGTTAATTTAATCGTTAGCCAGTGCACCAGTAACTGAGTGGGCGCTTGCATCTTGTCCTGGCTCATTACTGCATCCACGGCCCTGCAATAATCCATCAATGAACTGATGAACCTTAAACCATCATTTTAACCCATCTTCTGCAGCAATAATAGTCCCCCAAATGTGAATTATTTACAAAAATAGGCATCAACTCTGATGCAACAACACAGTAATAATCGTTGTGCCTGGACGTAGAAAAGCTGGAAAGGAATTTGGGTTGCACAGGAGGGAGTGAACCTGTAAAGGCTTATTGTGTTGTGAAATGGCATGGTAATAAGGTTAAACAGTGACACCCTGATCGTAGAAAATGCTAGAATAGACGCTTCGTGGCAGTTTTTGCAAGGACACAGCGATGAAGCAGCAAGTCACACATTTCATCCAGACAACATTAAGCAGTTCAGCACCTTGCCGGAGTACAATATATGAATCCCATAGGGAGAGTTGTAGAGATAGTGAAGCAGGCCTGGGTAAACGCTGCAATGACGGCTAGCATCCGTTTAGCAGTCAGCGTCACGGCTACAGCCAGCCTTGCCCGTCTAATTCAACTACGACACAGCACAAAACAGACCGCGGCTCTGTCTATACAGTAACTATTATTAACGGCCTCTACCGAAGCTCGGGACTGTCTCACCTCTGAACTTGAGTTCGTGTTGTGGCTCCAGCACCAGGACCTGATCTGGTCTGGCCATGTCCCAGGGCGGCGAGGACAACAAGATTTTACCGCAGGTTATACAGCAACTGGCTCCCCAAGAAACAACACGACCCGACTCGGGTTTTTTTTCTCCTAGAGAGGGGATTTAGAAACAAATGCAGCAATACTGACAGCTAACAGGCCAACTGACTTTCACGAACAGCTGCTGAAGACTAATAGATGCTAATGCTAACTCTGCTAGCAGCGGAGACGGAGTGGGGGAGATGCCTGTGACGTCACGAGATGGGCTGGGCTTAAAGCGTTTAGCCCGATTTCTTTTCGATTTTCTTGATCGTTGATGGCGGGAGTCACCAACTAAAACTGCAAGAGGTCCAATAAGTCAGTCCTCCCCCAGCTGAGGTCCGAACTAGAGGTGGGAATCTTTCGGCACCACGATTCGATTACGATTCAGAGTCTCGATTTGATTCTAAAATTATTCTTGATGCATCATTTTTTCTAGTCAGGATTCCTCCCACTGTGTGACAACTTGGTACTGTAACATCGGGGCTGTGATAAGGGGGCGGGAGTCTCCCGGCGTGCTTGCGCAGCGGAGGATTCAAATACTGTATCTGTGTGTTCTAAGCGTTATTCATGTGTGCCATTATAACTGTGTAATAAGACCAGTTGTGATAGCGTTGTTTCCCTATATGTGCAAAATCATGTGTCTGTGCCACCATGAGCGAAACGAGGACCTGTGTAAATGACCTCCCCTCCGTTCTGTGTTGTGAGTGTGTGTATAAATAAAGCCTGTTTTGTCAAAGTCATCTTTCCTTATTGTGTGAATCCTTGCAACGTCACACTGGTGTCAGAAGTGGGATCACGGAGAAGATGGAAGCCAGAATTAGGACGGAGATTCGGCAGCTCGAGCAGCTCATCGCTCAGTTGGAGATGGACAACAGAACTGACACACCAACCCCCGGAGCTGCTCACTGGGATGAATGGAGCCACTTCCCACCCTTTTCAGGGCAGGATGGGCCGGCGATTCCACTACAACCAGGGCCGGCGATCGACCAGGAGGCGACCTTCCTACCAGTCCACCAATGGGCCAAACTCCCCCACTTTGGCGGCAAAACCCTGCTAGACGACTATGTGATCCAGGTCGAGCTGACTGCTGCGCTGATCAGCTGGACACCCGAAGAGACCGTCGTGCAGGTCGCGCTAGCCCTGGAGGGTGGGGCTCGCCGCACACTGTCTGACCTCTGGCCTGAGGAACATTGCAGCTGGCCAGCGCTACAAGGAGCGCTCCGGAGGCAGATTAGGAGAGCAGCCAACATCCTCGCTGCCAAGGTTGAGGAGTGCACCCAAACCAGCTTGGTGCAGCAACAGATCGACACTGGTGAAACCAGGCTGATCCGGCTCCACCCCCCCATCTGCCTTTTTCAAGGTGTGCGGCGGCAGAACAAAAAATACGGGAAATGCTGGAGGCGGATGTTATTGAGCCCTTCAGCAGCACCTGGGCAGTGCCGGTGGTTCTGGTTAAGAAGAAGGACGGTTCATGGCAGTTCTGTGTGGATTACCGGCGCCTGAATGACATCACCCACAAGGATTCCTACCCTCTGCCCCACATCAATGACGTGCTGAATTACATCACCGGCTCCAGCTGGATCAGCTCGCTGGACCTCCACAGCGGCTATTGGCAGGTAGAGCTGTCACCAGAGGCCCGCTAGAAAACAGCCTTCTCCATCAGGCAGGGAGTGTGGCAGTTCAAGGTGATGCCGTTTGGATTTTGCAATGCCCCGGCCACCTTTGAACGTCTGATGGAGCGAGTGTTGGCTCACATGCCCCAGAGCTGCTGCATTGTTTACCTGGATGACCTGCTGGTTCACGCAGCTGACTTTGATGGTGTCCTGTCCAACCTCTGGGAAGTATTAGATGCCATCTGACAGGCCGGGCTGCAGCTGCACCCACAGAAATGCCACTTTTTTTGGCGAGAAACCACCTTCCTGGGCCACGTCATCAGCGCAGCAGGAGTCGCCACCGATCCGGAGAAAGTGGCAGCGGTGAAAAACTGGGCGGTGCCGCAGGACATGGGAGAGTTACAGAGTTTTCTTGGACTGGCCTCCTATTATTGGAGGTTTGTGAAGGATTTCACCCACCATCGCCAGCCTGCTGCATCAGCTTACACAGAAGGGTTGCACGTTTGAGTGGAGTAAGAACTGTGCTGTTGTTTTTTCCCAGCTTTGCTCTGCACTCATTGGAGCCCCAGTCCTGCAGTATCCTGACCCGAACCGCCCTTTCGTCGTGGACATGAACGCCAGCAACCAGGGCATCGGTGCAGTGTTATCCCAGGAGGGAGAACACGGAGAGCAGACAGTTGCTTTTTTCAGCTGCACTCTCAGCAGAGCCGAAAGGAATTATTGTTACTCGCCGAGAGCTGTTGGCTGTCATCCAGGGGCTTCGTCATTTTCGCCCGCATGTGTACAGTGGGAGGTTCCAGCTCAGGACGGATTATGCTTCCCTGACCTGGCTACTGAATTTTAAAGAGCCGGATGGACAGTTGGCGAGATAGCTGGAGGCACTGCAGGATTATGATTTTGAGATTGTGCATTGGGCAGGCCACCTCCATGCCAACGTTGATGCGCTGTCTCGGCATCCCTGTGCTGCAAAGGACTGTTGGCACTGCCAGCGGGCAGAGGACCAAGACAAAGCTGTCCCATGGGCTGCTGCTCTCTGGACCACTATGAGCAGGAATAACACAGCGGCGCACAGCTCCTCCTCGGATAATCAGTCAGCTCTCCCCAGCGATGACGTCACAGAGGCCCTCAGCGCGCAGCAGCTGCAGAGTGAGCGGGATAGAGATCCGGTCATCTCCCGGGTTCAGCAGTGGCTGGACATGGGCCAGCAGCCCAACTGGGAGATTGTGTCCACACTGGACCCAGAGACCAAGGCCCTATATTCCCAGTGGGCCAGTCTCCGCTGTCACGAGGGTGTTGTGTATCGGCAGTGGCAGGCTCCAGCTGGGCAGCGTCACATCTGGCAGCTCCTGGTTCCCCGGCAGCTCTGCCCCAACGTACTCCAGTTGGCCCATGGGGTGGTGGGGGCGGGCCACTTTGGGGTGACGAAGACTCTGCAGCATCTTTGGGCCTGGTTCTGCTGGCCCGGATGTCACCAGGACGTAGAGCTCCATATCCACCACTGCGATACAGGCACGGCTCAGAAAGGGCCGACTCAACAATCCCACGCCCCCTTGCAGCAGTACCGGGTGGGAGCACCCATGGAGCGGGTAGGAGTGGACATTCTGGACCCTTTTCCATCTACGGATTGGGGGAATTGCTACGTGCTGGTCGCAATGGATTACTTAACCAAATGGCCAGAGACATATGTGGTCCCATATCAGAGCGCCGCCACGCAACATCAAAGCTGGTGGACGAGATGTTTTGTCGGTTCGGCGTACCAGAGAAGCAGCACAGCAATCAGGGACGGAACTTTGAGGCAGAGGTCTTCGGGGAGGTCTGCAGGCGGCTGGGCATCCAGAAGACTGGGACCACCCCGCTGCATCCACAGAGCAACTGCCTGGTCGAACGTTTCAGTCGGACCCTAACCACCCAGCTCGCCGTCCTAGTGGACCAGCGACAGCGAGACTGGGACCTGCACTTACCCTTTGTTCTGTGGGCGTACCGGACGGCGGTTCAGGAATCCACCCGGTGCACCCCTGCAGTGCTGGTGTTTGGACGCGAGCTGCACACACCAGTGTATTTGGTGCCCCCCCCCCCCCCGGAGCCGGAGGTGGAGGGCAAACCAGGGTTGGACTATTTGTTTTGCTTGAGAGAACGTCTCCACACAGTGCACGAAAGTCCCGCCGCTGCCAGCGGAAGGCCTTTGCACTAGGGGATTGAGTCAGGGTTTTCTGCCCGCAGCGCAAAAAGGGACTGTCACCAAAGCTGGCGAGCCATTAGTCGGAACCGTGCATGGTCCTATAGAGACTGTCAGATGTAGTGTACAGGGTGAGGCTGCAGAAAAGGAACCGGGTCGTGGTGCTTCACCGTGACCGTCTCGCCCCTTACCAGCCATCTGCCCCGCAGGTGGTCGAGCTGGAGGCTCGACCACCGACCAGATACCCCAGCCGAGGTGCGAATGGACAATAACAGGCCTGTGCGTGCTGGTCACCGACAATGGCAGCCACCCCGACATCTGGGTGGATTTGTGTTGGACTTTTGAGTTGGACTTTATTATTCTGGGAACAGAAACCAGTCCGGGGGGGACAGTGTAGCGTCGGGGCTGTGATAAGGGGGCAGGAGTCTCCTGGCATGCTTGCGCCGCGGAGGATTCAAATACTGTATCTATGTGTTCTAAGCGTTATTCGTGTGTGCCATTATAACTGTGTAATAAGACCGGTTGTGATAGCATTGTTTCCTTATATGTGCCAAATCATGTGTCTGTGCCACCATGAGTGAAACGAGGGCCTGTGTAAATGACCTCCCCTCCATTCTGTGCTGTGAGTGTGTGAATAAATAAAGCCTGTTTTGTCAAAGTCATCTCTCCTTATTGTGTGAACCCTTGCAACATCACAGTACTTTAAAGCAAAGTATTTGCAATGACCCATGAATTTACTTACACCTTTTAATAAAACAAATGGAAGAGAAATGTGTAAAAATTTATCTTAATGTGCTTTTAAAAACAGCCATCCTTTCATGGACAGTCTTTCAGAAGCTCACAGTTCTCTGCTACAGGCCAACATCATTTGCTTTTACATATTATTTTATTAAGATGTTTTAGCTGCTTTTAGCTCTGTATTAATTTTTCAAGCAAAAAAAATCAAATAAATTCTGTGCACAATTTCAAACAAAACATGTAATAATTTAATCATAACTACAGGAGAACACCAAATGTGTTTGTTGACTCCAAATAAATAGCTTTAAAATCTTAAAATCTACAACTTGGATCCTAAAAATGTTAAGTTTTACAGGAGAACACAAACTAAATTACATACATTTGAAGGTGGCACATGAACATGCAGCGGCCTCCCTTCTTTCTTCATGTTTTGTGCCGTTTAGTGTTGTTTTAATTATGCCTATGTTTATATTCATGTGTTTAACGTCCACATCCATCCATCTTCTTCCGCTTAGTCCTTTTCGGGTCGCGGTGGGTGCTGGAGCCTATCCCAGCATCTTTGGGCAAGAGGCAGGGTACACCCTGGACACATTGCCAGTCCATCGCAGCGTCCACATACAGTGGTGTGAAAAAGTGTTTGCTCCCTTCCTGATTTCTCATTTTTTTGCATGTTGGTCACACTTAAATGTTTCAGATCACCAAACAAATTTAAATATTAGACAAAGATAACACAAGTAAACACAAAATGCCATTTTTAAATGAAGGAGTTTATTATTAACCTGTTGCACTCCGGTGTACTGCGGGCGGACGCGTCTCTGCATCCTAGAGCGCACTGAATAAAAAAGCTGCATTTCCGTTCTTCCACTACAGACACAGCCGCGAACAGAAAGCCAAAGGAGTGCTTTGATTGGTTTAGATGTGATTGACCTCTCATTCGACTAATAAGAGCCTTGAATTGGGTTTCTGAAACCTTGAAGAACCAATGACTGAAAACCTAGCAAGAAGGACCCGCCTACCAACGGCTGCGAATACAGCCAGCCAATTGAAACACAGAAGTTTGAAAGCTGTTTTGTGTAAGGCTGGGTGACACACAGGTGTTCGCCAGTCTTTTTTTCTAACTACTGTTATTATTTGGTTTGAAAAATCGTTCGCCAAAACCGCAATAATGGAATTATGGTTTGACCGGGTCGCGTGACCAGAAACACGAGTCCGTAACAAGCGGACCAGCTTCATGTTCGTCTGACAATGAGAAAGAGAAGTTCGCCAGCGACATTGCTGTTGTGGACAGGTAAGTGTTATAAGCTAAATTATTCTTTATCCCTGAAAATTGTAATCCAAATGACTTTTGACCGATTGGTAAATTACAACTGTGCGTTATTGCAACATGACTGTCATGTTGCGAACGCCCCCCCCCCCCCCCCCCCCGCTACTCTTCTGTAGCGGATTGCAGATATATTGCAGATATTTTAGTGCAACTGTGCATATTAGACCGCGGCGCACCGTCACCGCTTTCCGTCATGTAGCGATGGGCGATGTCCGTCCTCTGTAGCGGGGGTGGGAGTTGTTATCTTCTACATTATGACATAACGTTCGGCTCAGGAGACGCACACACACAGGCTCAGAGTAGTTCAAACTGTTTATTAACAACAGGGGTGTATGGGTGTGTGTCTGCGGAATGTTAATGTGTTGGTGGCGGCGTCTGCTTCGGGCACAGAGGCAGGAGACCGTACAGCCGGGCAACCCTATGGGAAAAGCACAAGGAGAAGGGTGACGGGCACACACCAACACAGGAGATATAAAGACGAGAGAGAGGCTTACTTGGATGGAATAGATGACTGGCACAACAAGGGACAAGACCCGGAAGACAGCCACCTGGAGAGCTCGGTGCAGCAGCGAGGAACAGGCGATGGAGAGGTGTTGTCCGCCGCCGGGAAATCCACCTGTGCACAGGGGAGCAGACTGGAGAGAAAAGGAGGTAAGGTCTTCTTACCAAAATGTTGGCTGAAGTAGAGGATTCACTCACAGGGATGAGTATCGAAGTCTGACGGCTTCAGGCCGAAGCTCAGGGCGAGGCGGCTTATATTCCTCGCCGCTGATGATTAACAGGTGTGCAAGCAGGTGGCGCCGCTGATGAGCGGTGCGGCGTGACAGTACTCCCCCCTCTAGCAGCACCTCCTGGCGATGGCTTCTCTGGGTGCACTCGGTGGAAGTCAGCGATGAGCGATGGGTCCAACACGAACAACGGGGGCACCCACTGTCGATGCTCGGGCCCATAGCCCTCCCAGTCCACCAAGTACTGCAACCCACGACCCCGGCGCCGGGAGTCTAGGATGGAGGAGACGGACCAGGCCGGATGGCCACCAATCATCCGGGGCGCGGGTTGCGCAGCAGGAGGAGGGCAAAGGGGGTCGGTGACTGCCAGCTTCACCTTTGACACGTGGAAGGTGGGATGGATGCGGAAGGAGGGGGGAATAGCCACGCGCACAGCCACCGGGTTGACGATCCGGGTGATGGGGTAGGGACCCATGAATCGCTGTGCCAGCTTCCTCCTCTCGCCTTTTAGAGTAACGTCCTGGGTAGAAACGTAGACATGTTGCCCAACTCTGTACGCCGGGGCAGGTCTTCTATGCCGGTCCGCCACAGTCCTGTTGCGCTCCGCTGTGCGTAAAAGCGCATTGCGCGCGGCAGTCCAGATGGAGCGGAACTGCCTGAGATGTGCCCTAACTGAGGGGACAGTTACCTCACTCTCCTGCACCGGGAACAGCGGGGGGGTCGTAACCCAGGGACGCCTTGAAGGGGGACATCCCTGTAGCAGAACAGCGAGCGGTATTGTGGGCATACTCAACCCAGGCAAGATGGTTACTCCAGGACATGGGTTTGGATGAGGTCACACAGCGGAGCGCAGCCTCCAGCTCCTGGTTGGTCCGTTCACACTGTCCGTTGGATTGGGGGTGATGGCCGGAGGAGAGGCTCACCTTGGCTCTGATGGCGTTACAAAACGACCTCCAAACCTCAGATGAAAATTTGGGGCCCCGGTCCGAGACCACGTCCACCGGAATCCCGTGCAGCCTGACCACGTGTTGGACAAGGAGATCCGCCGTCTCCAGGGCAGTAGGGAGACCTCGCAGGGGGACGAAGTGCACAGCCTTGGAGAAACGGTCCACGATGGTCAGGATGGTGTCATAGGAGTTGGAGACGGGGAGTCCGGTGACGAAATCCAACGCGATGTGCGACCAGGGCCTGCCAGGGACGGGCAGAGGCTGGAGCAGACCCACTGGAGGGGCATTTCCTGATTTGCTGATGGCACAGATTGGGCAAGCCCGGGCGTAGCGGGCTGCGTCCCTCCGCAGGCCTGGCCACCAAAAGGACCGTTGGAGGAGGTCTATCATCCGGGAGGTGCCAGGGTGACAGGTGAGCTTGGAGGTGTGCAGCCAATGGATGACCTCTCCTCGGACCGTGGATGGCACGAACAGTCTCCCCTCTGGTCCGCCGCCAGGGTCAGGTTCCACTTCCTGCGCCTTCCGGATCTTGCTCTCAATGTCCCACGAGATAGCTCCCATGACGCACGACCTGGGCAGGATGGTGTGGCGTGTCTCCTCCGACTCCACGGGGGTGAACTGCCTAGAGAGGGCGTCAGGCAGGCCGTTCTTAGAGCCAGGCCTGAAGGTGATGGAGAACTGGAACCTGGCGAAAAACAAGGACCAACGCGCCTGGCGGGCGTTCAGGCGCTTGGCAGATCGTAGGTATTCCAAGTTTTTGTGGTCCGTGAGGACCACGAACGGCAGGTTCGCCTCCTCTAGCCAGTGACGCCACTCCTGCAGGGCGAGTTTAATGGCCAAGAGCTCTCTGTCCCCCACATCGTAGTTCCTCTCCGCCGGGGACAAGCGCCGGGAGAAGAAGGCACAGGGCCGTTTGGCGCCATCGTCCGGCGACTGCTGGGATAGTACTGCCCCCACTCCCATGTCCGAGGTGTCTACCTCCACGATGCACTGCAGCGCGGAATCGACCTGGCGAAGGACCCGGGAGGAGGAGAACTCCACCTTCAGCGCCTGAAAGGCAGCAGCGACCTCTTCGGTCCACCGGAACGGGACCTTCGGGGATGTGAGGCGGGTCAGTGGTCCGATGATGGAGCTGAAGTTGGGGACAAAGCGGTGGTAGAAATTGGCGAAACCAACGAACTGTTGCACCTGCTTCCGGGATGCAGGTGTAGGCCATTCCACCACCGCCTTCACCTTCTCTGGGTCTGGGAGCACCTTGTCGTGGGCGATGATGAACCCCAGGAAGGACGTAGTCCTGGCGTAAAATTCACATTTTTCTGCCTTCACGTACAGACGATTCTCCAGCAGTCTTTGGAGGACCCGCCTCACATGGACCTGGTGCTCGTCCCTGGACTTGGAGAAGATGAGAATATCGTCCAGGTAGACGAACACGAAAAGGCCGATGAAGTCCCGGAGGACGTCATTGATGAGGCGCTGAAAGACGGCAGGAGCGTTGGTCAACCTGAACGGCATTACCAGGTATTCAAAGTGGCCGTTCGGGGTACGGAAGGCTGTCTTCCACTCATCTCCCTCCCGGATCCGGACGAGGTGGTAAGCGCTGCGTAGATCCAGCTTGGTGAACCAGGTCGCCCCCTGGAGGGAGTGGAAGGCAGTGTCCATGAGGGGCAGGGTGTAACGGTCCTTCTCAGTGATATCGTTAAGGGCCCGGTAGTCAATGCAAGGGCGGAGGGACCCATCCTTTTTTCCCACGAAGAAGAACCCTGCTCCCACGGGTGACGATGATGGGCGGATTATCCCAGCACTCAATGATTCCTTCAGGTAGGCGTTCATTGTCTCCTTCTCCGGCGCTGACAGGCTATAGAGCCGACCAGAAGGTAAGGGAGCCCCCTGGCGGAGGTTGATGGCACAGTCATAGGGCCGATGAGGGGGGAGAGACATAGCTTACGTCTTACTGAACACCATACCCAGGTCGTGAAATTCCGGAGGCACCAGAGACAGATCCGGGGGTGCAGCGTCCGTCGCAGGGGGAGGAGCGGACGGAGAGCAGGCAGCGGACTGAAGGCAGGTGCCCATGCAGAAAGTGCTCCATGCCGATACCCCAGCTGACCTCCAATCCAGGACAGGGTTGTGAAGGCGTAGCCAGGGATACCCCAGGATGACGGGCGACACAGAGTTGGGTAGGACATAAAAGGTCATCTCCTCCCGGTGGTTTCCCGAGATGATGACTGGGACAGGGATGGTCTGGTGTAATACTCTCCCAAGGGAGGCACGGGAGAGGTTGACAAGGGAGATGGGATTCTTCAGTGCCTGACAGCGGATGCCCAAACGGGTTGCCAGGCTCTGTGAAATGAAGCTGCCTTCTGCGCCCGAATCCACCAGTGCGTGGGTGAGAAGCCCAGTGGGGTTGTGGCAGAAACGGATGGGCAGCTTCAATTGGGTGAGTGGATTTAACCGGTTGACGTCCGCGAGGCCCCCTACAGTGACTCGCGGACCCCGCCGACTGGCTTTCCGTGGACAAAGCTTCACCGTGTGTTGGTCATCTCCGCAATACATGCAGAGATCCCACTCATGGTGGCGTTGTCTCTCCGCAGGGGAAAGCTTTGTCCAGCCCGTCACCATCGGCTCCGACTCCTCGGGGCACGATGGTGGCGGCGCCGCCAGGGGGCGAGCTTGGAACAGGCGCGGCGAGGCTTCGCGAGGGCGAGAAGAAGACGACTTCCGCCCCGAGGAGCGCTTGCGCAGCCTGTTATCCAAACTGATCGCTAGAGATATTAGCTCCGCTAGCGTCTCAGGGATATCCCGCCCAGCTAGTTCATCCCTCAGATCATCATTGAGACTGCGGAGGAAAAGGCCGCAGAGGGAGCGTTCCTCCCAGCCTAACTCCTCCGCCGCTACCCGGAAGTCGACCGCGTAGTCCGCTGCCAACCGGCTTCCCTGCTGGAGGGCGAGAAGCCGATCGACCTGGACCGTCTCGGTAAGAGTATGGTCAAAGACCTCCAGGAAGCGTCTCACGAACTGGTCATACGTGAGGGTGGCATAACTGGGCCTCGCCATTACGGCATAGGTCCATGTTAATGCTCGCCCCTCCAGGAGATTCCCGATATAACCAATTCCGCTATGATCTGAGGGAAAGTCCCCGGGCACCCGGTGAAAAACGGACTCACACTGCATAATAAACCCCCGCGCTCCGCCAAGCTTACCGCTAAAGCGGGCGGGGGTCGGAATGGGCGTGAGCCGAACCGGAGCACCCGGAGCCTGCTGGACGGCCGCTGGAGCAGCAGGAGCTGCGCCACCCTGACGAGCCGGGGGGAACGGCTGTTGGGTCCAAGCGGTCCAACCGGTTAGTTATAGTAATCAATTGATTAAAAATCACCTGTTGCTGATAAACAATCTGATCCACTCGAGCCTCGAGAGTGGAAAACCGGTGTGCGAGCCCGCCGTCTGCCGAGCCGCTCTGCTGAAGCCGTACTGACATAACGTTCGGCTCAGGAGACGCACACACACAGGCTCAGAGTAGTTCAAACTGTTTATTAACAACAGGGGTGTATGGGTGTGTGTCTGCGGAATGTTAATGTGTTGGTGGCGGCGTCTGCTTCGGGCACAGAGGCAGGAGACCGTACAGCCGGGCAACCCTATGGGAAAAGCACAAGGAGAAGGGTGATGGGCACACACCAACACAGGAGATATAAAGACGAGAGAGAGGCTTACTTGGATGGAATAGATGACTGGCACAACAAGGGACGAGACCCGGAAGACAGCCACCTGGAGAGCTCGGTGCAGCAGCGAGGAACAGGCGATGGAGAGGCGTTGTCCGCCGCCGGGAAATCCACCTGTGCACAGGGGAGCAGACTGGAGAGAAAAGGAGGTAAGGTCTTCTTACCAAAATGTTGGCTGAAGTAGAGGATTCATTCACAGGGATGAGTATCGAAGTCTGACGGCTTCAGGCCGAAGCTCAGGGCGAGGCGGCTTATATTCCTCGCCGCTGATGATTAACAGGTGTGCGAGCAGGTGGCGCCGCTGATGAGCGGCTCGGCGTGACACATTACAGATATTGTAGTATAATTTTTAGTGCACTGTAGGTTATTTTTTCTTGTAAAAAAAAGCCACACATTTTTTACGTGGCATGCTTCTTTGTGTGTGGGGGCTTGTTCGTTCATTCATTCATTCATGAATGTATAAACAACCCCCCCCACACACACACAGCCCTTCACCTTTCATTAGAGCCCAAGATGAAGCTTCTATATTGAATCATTCAAAAGTTACAGACGTTTTTCCAAACTGTGCCATTTGGCACAATTTGGCACAGTTCAAAAACGCCTGGGAACAACCTAAGAAAAAAGCTGTGTAATATATTCATTTTTTGTGGTATTGTTACAAAATTTTGACCTCAGCTGGATAACACTTGGTTCTACATTTCTGTTGCATTTTCCAGCCAGTATCTGAAGCTGTGTGTTATTTGCAAGCATTTGTATCCAAAAAAACACCCAGGCGAAATTTATTTTCTTCAAGTTCAGTATGTTTAGATGACTGTTACTCAGTGGCAGGAGCACTTAGAGAGATTATGACTGTTTTGCCAAAAAATTCAAAGTGTTTTCTTTTAAATGAGACCAACCCCATGAAGATGCTACAAAGGGTTGAAGAACAGCTTTTGATTTACTTTGGGTACGTTATTTTTTGGTGTTTTTAGGGAAATTGACCAGAGTGCAAGGGGTTAAGGGAAAAAAATCCAAACCTACATGGCCCTGTGTGAAAAAGTGATTGCTCCCTAAACCTAATAACTGGTTGGGCCACCCTTAGCAGCAACAACTGCAATCAAGCGTTTGTGATATTTGGCAATGAGTCTTTTACAGCACTTTGGAGGAATTTTGGCCCACTCATCTTTGCAGAATTGTTGTAATTCAGCCACATTGAAGGGTTTTTGAGCTTGAACCGCCCTTTTAAGGTCATGCCACATCATCTCAATTGGATTCAGGTCAGGACTTTGACTAGGCCACTCCAAAGTCTTCATTTTGTTTTTCTTAAGCCATTCAGAGGTGGACTTGCTGATGTGTTTTGGATCATTGTCCTGCTGCAGAACCCAAGTGCGCTTCAGCTTGAGGTCATGAACAGATAGCCAGACATTCTCCTTCTGGATTTTTTGGTAGACAGCAGAATTCATGGTTCCATTTACCACAGCAAGTCTTCCAGTTCCTGAAGCAACAAAACAGCCCCAGACCATCACACTACCACCACCATATTTTACTGTTGGTATGATGTTCCTTTTCTGAAATGCAGTGTTACTTTTATGCCGGATGTAATGGGACACACGCCTTCAAAAAAAAAGTTCAACTTTTGTCTCGTCAGTCCACAGAGTATTTTCCCAAAAGTCTTGGGGATCATCAAGATGTTTTCTGGCAAAACTGAGACAAGCCTTTATGGTCTTTTAGCTCAGCAGTGGTTTTTGTCTTGGAACTCTGCCATGCAGGCCATTTTTGCCCAGTCTCTTTCTTATGGTGGAGTCATGAACACTGACCTTAACTGAGGCAAGTGAGGCCTGCAGTTCTTTGGATGTTGTTGTGGGGTCTTTTGTGACCTCTTGGATGAGTCGTCGCTGCACTCTTGGGGTAATTTCGGTTGGTCGGCCACTCCTGGGAATGGTCACCACTGTTCCATGTTTTCGCCATTTGTGGATAATGGCTCTCACTGTGATTTGCTGGAGTCCCAAAGCTTTAGAAATGGCTTTATAACCTTTTCTAGACTGATAGATTGCAATTACTTTTTTCTCATTTGTTCCTTAATTTCTATTGAATGTCTAGCTTTTGAGGATCTTTTGGTCTACTTCACTTTGTCAGGCAGATCCTATTTAAGTGATTTCTTGATTGAGAACAGGTGTGGCACTAATCAGGCCTGGGTGTGGCTAGGGAAATTGAACTCAGCTTTCCAAAGATGTGATAAACCACAGTTAATTTATGTTTTAATGGGGGGGGGGGTCACTTTTTCACAAGGGCCATGTAGGTTTGAATTTTTTTTTACCCTTAATAATAAACACCTTCATTTAAAAACTGCATTTTCTGTTTACTTGTGTTATCTTTGTCTAATATTTAAATTTGTTTGATGATCTGAAACATTTAAGTGTGACAAACATACAAAAAAATGAGAAATCAGGAAGGGGGCAAACACTTTTTCACACCACTGTATGATGCTGTGCACAAGCTACAGTGACCACAGCCTTCTGGAGATAAGGAATATGACCAGACATTACATCTTGGACCAGGGCGTTACAGAGGAACTCCGTGACCTAGGTCTTCTCCACCAGACTTCCACACTCCCAGACTCGACTGCTGTGCCTCATCCCAAATGGAGACACCGTAGAAGGTGCGAGCAGCAACGAAAGAGAGGTAAATGTGGAGGTATCAGAGTTAAGCTAGCCGCTAGCCCACACAGACTCCCAATTCCTTCCCTCATTCTGGCCAGCGTACACTCACTAGACAACAAAATAGACCACATACAGCTCTTAAGAACCACACAACGTGATGCATGGAACTGTTGTGTTTTTATCTTTACGGAAACATGGTTAAATGACAATATCCCAGACTCTGCCATTCAGTTAGCAAGGCTAACATGCTATCGTGCTGATTGGGTGTTTACGGAGGGAGGGAAAACCTGTGGTGGAGGCATATGTGTTTACATGCAACTTTATTTATATAGCACCATTTTACAACAACGGTCATCTCATAGCACTTTCAACTGTAGGGAAATCACCACAATTGCAGAAAGGCCCCAGCAATCAGGTGATCCCCTGTGAGCAAACACTTGGCAACGGTGGAGAGGAAAAACTCCATTTTAGCAGGAAGAAACCTCCAGCAGAACCAGGCTTAGGCAGGGGCAGTCATCTGCTGTGATTGGCTGGGGAGTGAGGGGATAGAAAAAGAAGAACAAAAGAACAGACATGTAGAGAGCAAACAGCACGATGGGGACTCAATTTATGGGAGAGAACAAACAGATGTTAATGACCAGCAAAAATATTTCATTGAGAGTGAAGAAAGGAATGAGGCCCAGTGCATTGTTGGAGGTCCCCCGGCTGTCATCTCGGCACCAAGCATCACACCAGTGACCTGGAATCATGCCATTAAGCACAAAACACAACCAGATGAGTTCAACTGCTTTATTGTACTTATCTGAGTCCATGCAAGTTAAGCCAGTTCTTCCAGGTAACCGGAGATGACAAAAAGCATTTTTGAGCACAAGGCACACATGCCGGCTTGAATGAGGGGGGGGGGGGGGAAGCCAAGATGCAACTTAAGAATCTGCTGTGACCCCCAGAACAGATGAGGGGATGACTGATGAGGCCAGGTTGATCCTATAGAAGCGGGTAAATGTGACCCGTGCTGGCAAAATGAGTCGGAATGCGCACTGCGTCATTACGAGCTGCAGGCACGACAAGTCATAAATCATGACTCTGTTTACTAGTGGCAAGTCCTGGGAAAACCCCCATGAGTGCCTGGTATCATTGGAAAGCTTAGAAAACCTACTTTCTAAAAATACTGTAACGTCAGGGCTGTGTTAAAGGGGGCAGGGATTTCCCAGCATGCTTTGCCAGCTGAAAACGTTACTGTGTGTGTGTAATAAATGTTATTACTGAGTTATTATACTGCTGTGTCATTATAACTGCGTTATAATGACCCAACAGTGTTTATAGGCAGGATTAGGGCAAGATGTCTCATGTGTTGTATAACCATGATTGAAACGGAGGTCTGGGAGAATGACCTCCCCTCCTGTCTGTGCTCAGGGGTGTTGGGGTTGGGTGTGTTTGAATAAAGCCTGTTCGTCACAACCATCTGCTCCTCATCTTTGTGTAAACCTCGCCAACGTCACACTGGTGTCAGGAGTGTGGATGGAGCAAGATGGTGGCCAGAACCCTGGCGGAGGTCCAGCGGCCAGAGTGGTTCATCGCCCAGCTGGGAACGGAGCGCAGAGCTGAGACGCCGACTCCCGGAGTGGCTCGCCGCGATGGACAGACCAGCGTACCCCGCCTTCCGCCTTTTTCAAGGCAGAGCGGGCCAAGCAGAGCAAACCAGCCCCGCTTCCCGCCCTTTTCAGGGTAGGACGGGCTGGCAATTCCAGGGTGATCAGGAGCGGCGATCGACCGGAAGGCGACCATCCCATCCATCCGGCAGCGGGCCAAGATTCCCCGCTACAACGGCGAGAACCTGTTGGATGACCACCTGGCCCAGGTCGAGTTGGCTGCCATGCTGAACGACTGGTCACTGGAGGAAACCGCCGTGCTGACAGCGAGGGGGAGGAGGAGGAGTTACGGCAGACCACGGCGGTGCGTCCACGGAGGAGACAGCCGCGGCGACGCGAGGAAAGGTGCTTCTGCTGCGGAGAGCCAGAGCACATCGCACGGTACTGCCCCGCGCCCACCCCACGGGAAACTGGCCCCTCGCCGACGTTAAATTAGAGTGAGGTGGCATGGACGGGGAAAGGCCGCCTCTCGCAGATGCTTCCCTCGGCGGTGACGTCACAGAGGCCCTCGGTGCGCAGCAGCAGCGGAGCGAGCAGGACAGATCTGGTCTTTTCCCGGGCTTGGCAGGGGCTGGATGCTTGGACGTGGGCCAGCGGCCGCCTGGGAGGTCCTGGCAGCGGTGGGAGTCGTGAATCCCGCTGCCAGGGGAGGGACTGTGCGTAGTCCTACCGCCGCCCGCGGATGCTTCCCCCGGTGGCGACGTCACAGAGGCCCTCAGTGCACAGCAGCAGCGGAGCGAGCAGGACAGATCCGGTCTTTTCCCGGGCTCGGCAGGGGCTGGATGCCTGGACGTGGGCCAGCGGCCGCCTGGGAGGTCCTGGCAGCGGTGGGAGTCGTGACTCCCACTGCCAGGGGAGGGACTGTGCGTAGTCCTACTGAGGCTGTTGGATGTGCTGGTCACCGGCATCGAAGCCGCCCCCAACACCTGGATTGATTCGCATTGGACTTCTAGGTTGGACTTTGATGTTTCTGGGGACAGAAACCAGTCCAGAGGGGAGCAGTGTAACGTCGGGGCCATGTTAAGGGGGGCAGGGATTTCCCAGCATGCTTTGCCAGCTGAAAACGTTACTTTGTGTGTGTAATAAATGTTATTACTGAGTTATTATACTGCTGCGTTATAATGACCCAGCAGTGTTTATAGGCAGGATTAGGGCAAGATGTCTCATGTGTTGTATAACCATGATTGAAACGGAGGTCTGGGAGAATGACCTCCCCTCCTGTCTGTGCTCAGGGGTGTTGGGGTTGGGTGTGTTTGAATAAAGCCTGTTCGTCACAACCATCTGCTCCTCATCTCTGTGTGAACCTCGCCTACGTCACAATACATATGTTTTTGTGGAAGATGTAACTCCCGACCAATCAAACGCAAGTGTTAAACCTAGGCAAATATAAACAAATCATCTTTTTCCGGGTCCGTTTTTGCGCACTTTATACAAATGAAATATCATTTTGAAGGTCTTTCAATACAAAATATGGGAAAGACGTTACCTCAGTTGTGATAATTTCCTCAAAGTGACTCATTTTGCCAGCAC
Source organism: Pholidichthys leucotaenia (assembly GCA_020510985.1). Classification (NCBI taxonomy): domain Eukaryota; kingdom Metazoa; phylum Chordata; class Actinopteri; order Cichliformes; family Pholidichthyidae; genus Pholidichthys; species Pholidichthys leucotaenia. The sequence goes on along the minus strand of CM035843.1, from coordinate 355,112,197 downwards.
AGGCCACAAATGCTGAGGAAGAAGCCCAGCCAGCAGCTGTGCATACATCCTCCAGGAGTGCACCCCTAAACAGTGCCCATGTAGTGGCCATTCCCCGTGTCGAGTGAGCCACCAGCCTAGCTGGCAGTTCCGCTCCAGCTTGTACATACACAAAGGCAATCAGGTTGACTATCCAATGGGACAGGTGCTGCTTGGAGATAGGCCTGCTCATTGTGGACTCCCTCCCCATAGGACACAAAAAGCTTGTCTGAAGAGCAGACAGACCTCATACGGTCAACATAAACCTTAAGGCCCCTTACCGGGCACAAACTATGGAGCCTCTCAGCCTCTGAAGAAGTGTGTGGAGGATGGTAAAAGGCTTCAAGCACAAGAGGGCAGGAAACAAACCCACTAGTCAGCACTTTGGGTTGAAAAGCTGGGTTGGGCTGCAGGTGTGCCACCTGATCACCATCAAACCTAAGACATGACGAGTCCACAGAGAGCATATTAAGTTCACTGACCCTCTTGGCTGACACAATAGCCAAGAGAAAAGCAGTCTTCCAGGAGATCAGACGAAGGTCAGCAATGGAGAGTGGCTCAAAAGGGGGCAGGCATAGAGCCCTGAGAACTGTCTGGATATCCCAGGTGGGCAGCAAAGAATGCCGAAATGGATGGCTCCGTCTCATGCCTCTTAAAAATTGCTTAGTCAAGGAATGTGCCCCAGGAGACAAGCCATCACATTTTTCATGGACAGCTGACACTGCTGCCAGGTTGCCCCTGATAGATGACTCTAGGGCTGAAACGATTTGTCGACATTATCGATAACATTCACAATAAAAATTTGTCGACAAATATTTTTATTGTCAACAAATCATTTAATTATAAAGCTTATATGCATGCCGCAGTTCAGCTGTAACCAGCAGGAGCAAGCTCCATTTAACCAGAATTGCAGTGCACGACCGGAACTGCTGAGGGCAGTAGCGCCTCTGTTGTCCAGCATGCCTGAACAATTTCCAGTGAAGAAGAAGAGGAGCACAGCATGGCGAAGCATGTGTTGTGTTTTGTTTTCGCAGTTGTTATAGTTTAAGAGCAAAGCCGCTGTATGTGTCTCTCCAACGCAGAGAAAGGAGAATAAAGACCCACTGTTGTGAAGGTATTAACATGTGCTCCGTGTCTAACTGGCTGAAGAACCTACCTAGAGCAAAGCCTGTTATCAGCTAATGAGCCAGGCTAAAATACGGACATTTTAGCTTTAATTCACAGGGAGTCCATACTACGGTTAGGAACTGCCAAGCTGTGAAAGTCAAGAAGGTAACAATGAGGATCTGAAACAACGACACCCAAGAGCCACGACATTACCGTCTGCAAGGGTAAGTTTTAGCGAGTAAAGAAAGTTAAGTGCTGCTCATTTTCAATGGCCAACTGTTTCAAGCTTTAGAAAAATGACAATACTGTTAGCATGTGCTGTTAATGTTAGTTTATCTGTTTGACCATAAACTCTCTGGTTGCTGAGGGTTGAGCTGTCATGGCTAACGCTGAATGCAGTGACTGAATTGTAGGAGTCGCTATCGCTTTTTCATCTTTGTTAATATTAGCCCTCATTCTGAATATTAGTTACACTATGTTACACTGTGTCCAGCTGAGATAAAATGGCATTTAAATGCCTCCTGCCCACAGGAGACAGAACGTTAAGAGGTATTAAACAGCGGCTGAGGTAAAATATGCAGCCCCAACAAGAAGCAGAGATGTGGATGTGAGAAAAATACACGTGACTAGTCGACTAGTTGAAAAAAAAAATAGCCATTAGATTAGTCGACAACTAAAATAATCTTTAGTTGCAGCCCTAGTTGACTCCACTTGACCTTGGGTGAAGAGGTACTGGAGGAAAGACAAGATGACAGAGATGTGACATGCCAAGGGATTCTCACCCTTGGTCCCACACCAGTTCGAAAATACTCTCCACTTCACACTGTATTGCAGCTGGGTAGATGGGATCCATGAAGCCTGCTCAGTGCCTATAACCTCCTTCTCTAAGCCAAGTTTACACAATTGCTCCCATTCAAGGGCCATACACGAAGCCTCAGGAGCTGGGGATTTGGATGCCAAATCCTGCCCTGTGCCTGTGAGAGCATGTCCCGTCTGACTGGAAGAGGCCAAGGATGGCCCTCCAATATCTCATAGATCTCCACCATCCACAGTCTTTGTGGCCAATTCGAAGCTATCAAAATTACTTGAACAGACAGTAGTCTCACCTTCGCGAGGAAAGCCGGCAGAAGAGGCAGTGGTGGAAATGGAAACAGTTTCACTGGAGGCCAGGTAACACTCAGAGCATCTGTACCTAGTGGACCTGGCAGGCCGTGCATCGAGGCCCAAAGAGTACAGTGGGTGTTCTCTGCTGTTGCAAACAGGTCTGCTTCCGCCCGGCCAAACCGAAGCCAGATCTGCTCAACTATCTCTGAATGCAGTCGCCGCTTGCCAGGGTGGGGACCCCTGCAGCCCTCTTGGCCCAGGGGAACACCATCTCAGATTGCTGATGAGTGTCTCCACCACCTGAGGACCATGAGGCTCCTTTCAGAAAGAACAAGCCTCCCCCTCTTGTCTCGGGACAAAAACACCTTCTGAAGTGCAAACCGCTATTGAAGGGGATGAGTGTGTAAAAGACCCAGTGGCACCACCTGGGCAGCTGCAGCAAAGAGATCTATGATCCCCTGGTACTGCTGCACTGACACAGTCCTTTGTGAAATGCAGCCCTTGATGTATTCCCTGATAGTATGCCTTCTCTTTGGAGTTAAGGATGCCCTCATACAACTGAATCCAGGGTGAACCCCAAGTACTCAACAACCTTGGTTGGAACCAGGCAGCTTTTCTCTGCATTTAAATGCAACCCGAGTGCAGCCAAGTGAGCCAAAGTGGTCTCCATGGGGCTCCTCGCCATGGTCTCTGATGGAGCACAAACCAGCCAATCATCCAGGTAATTGAAAACTCGAATGCCCTGCTGCAGTGGGGTGAGTGCGGCGTTCATGCACTTTGTGAACATCCAAGGTGACAGGAACAGACGGAAAGGTAGGACGTTGTATTCGAAGGCTTTGCCCTGAAAGGAAAATCTGAGGAACTTCCTGTGGGCTGGATTTATGGGAATATGAAAATAGGCATCATGAAGGTCCTCTGTTGTGAACCAGTCGCCTGGCATTATGGCCTGAATTAATGTCCTCAGCCTGAGCATCCGGAAAGGGAGCACCTTGAGATACCTGTTCAACCACTTCAGGTCTAGAATTGGGCGGAGATCCCTGGTTTGCTTGGGGACAAGAAAATAGGCTGAGTAAAAGCCTCGCCTCTCTTCTCCTGGAGAAAGAGACTGTATGGCATTCTTTCCCAGCAGGGCAGAGACCTCGCTGCCCAGAACCACAGAAAGAGACTCCTCCTTTACTTTTGTTTCCAAAACCCCTTAAAATTGGGGGGGGGGGGGGATGAGATCTGAATGGTAAGCGGTATCCAAATTCCAATGTATTGATCACCCATGGACATGAGGTGCACTGACGCAACTCATGAGGTGCGCTGTGGAGAAGGTTGACATCAGAGGAAGCGCACTGTCAGGAGGGCTGGCAGGGGTTGGCAGGACCACAACCTACACACTCATGACAGTGCGGACTTGAGTGCTGTTGAACCTGCACCTGCTGCTGAGAGGCCTTCTGCCTTGGGTGACCCGAACTCCGAGAGGAACTTGGCACTGTGAAACGAAGCCATTGTGGATTCTCACGCCCCACAAGAGGTCTCTGGAGACTTGACCTGGATGGTCCCGGCTGATGAAAGGACTGTGTGTGCAGTCTCACCTTATACACCTCATCTAACACCGCCTCTACTCCAGGCCCAAAGACCTCACCAGGCACTACTGCAGTCTCCAAAACAGGAGCCTTTTCTGTATCTGCCAATCCAAACTGGCTTAACCACACATGCTGCTGGGCTATGGTCAGCAGGGCCAAAGAATTCCCAAGTGTTATAGCCTGAGAGCTAGCTTCTTGAATTACAGTGTCCACAACCCTTATCAACTCTGGTAGAAGGTCAGCTCCACTTTTTGACTTCAGGTCCTTTATTAGATCTTCTAAATACACTAAAAGAAGTGTATTAGTATTTGCTAGCCTAGAGGCCACAGCCACAGATTGGTAGGCCCTAGCCACTAAACCATCAGTGGCATGACACTTCTTGTTAGGGTGGCGGATAGACTTGCTGTCTGTGGGGGGGGAGCCCCAACCAGCAATGCAAAGGTAGGGCCCACCCTCAATGCACCATCTAAGCCCTGTTCTGCAGCACCACTCAAAATACTGAGTGTAGATCGAGGGGCAGCAGCCTCCTTTGGACGAGCCCAAGACTTCTGCAGATGTTCCACACAGTCAGGATAAACTGGCAAAGGAACCTACCTCTGGGTTGCAGGACCTCTGTCCAAAGTCCAAGCCCTAGGTGGAGAAGAAAGGGGAGGAAGCCCTGCAGCTGATGCTGCTTCAGAGAGCAGTGCCCTGACACATATCATTGGGCTCAGGAAGGCCTTTTTCAACCGGAGAGTCACTGTCGACCTCATCATCCCCAAAGACATCCACTCATCCAATGGAGCCACAGCCAGAGCTGCTGGTCTTATCCAAGTTATCAGAGGCCATGAGAGACATTACATCAGGTCCAGGGGCACATGCCTGGTGTGGCATATCCAAAAGGCGATGTTGATTTGCAGCCATATGTTCAATGGTCTTACGCATGTTCTCCAATTGCCTCTGCGTGAAATCCACCTGTGGATTGCATGCATGGCTTTCTTCAATCCGCTTCTCAGTTCCAGCTAGAGCACTTAGACCTGGAGGGATGAAGCCCTGGGCTGGTGGCATACCAGTTTCTCTGCTACTTCTCCCTTTTTCACTCCCCAAAGAAGCCATTATTCCTCCAAGAAGACAACAGAAGAGAGAACAAGACATTTATTATCATTATTATTATTATAAACAGGCAAAAGGGCTGTTCCAGGAGGTACAAGCATGCTAGTCAGAAGGCAACATACCAATATCAGATTTCAGTTTCCACCTGTATGCAGTACCTGTTATGTCTGGAAACCCGGAGTGATGCACAGAGAGTGGTGCTGTTGTGAACACAAACTTTATTACATCAAGTAAGAACATACAGTACAGGTCTGTTGTCTCCTATTGAGTCAGCCGGGAAAGAGGACCTAAGATGGCGGCTCTTGCCTAATATGGGCTGGCGTGATGATGGCACCAGCAGGTTGCGTCATCACGCCGCTACCTGTGATTAACTGTTACATCACATTCAACCCCCCCCCCCCGAAAAAAAACACAGAACACTTTAATAAATTGCAACCCTCCCCAATTTGGCATAAACAACATTAACAATACTGTAACTAGGGCTAGCGGGTGGACCACCGCACAACCCAGCACGGCTGAGTGGATTATTCTGCCACTCATCCCTCAGTAGCCATGCTCCTAACTAAACAGTCATTTTTTTTCTTAAAGTCTTCCATGGGGAAGGTGGTTCTGCTGGAGGGGCCTTGTAGCAGGCCTGTGGTAGACGCGCCCCTGGCGGTGCCAATTTCAGCAGGCCTGGGTGCCATCCCTCTAAAACCATGGCACGCTCGTCAACACTGTCCCCGCCTGAATCCCACACCGGCTGGATTGGCTCCAATGCCGCATCCCAAGCCGCAGCAGTTGCTCTTACCTCCTGCAGACAGCCGTCTCACCATCCTGATCCTATTTCCAACTGTGCCACTATCCTCACGCGTGTCAGTAGTAGTGACAATGTAACAGCTGACTGTGAGCCCGGCTGCTCGATTCTGCGGGCCCGAACCCAGTTCATCATTGTGAGCGGTGCTCTGTACAGCTGCATATGGTGTTGTGGTTGTAATGGTGTGGTACTCACGATTGTCGTCGGGCATGCATCAAGTTGTGGTGGTTCTGTCGCATCCTGTTGGGTCACGGACTCTTCACCCAATACTACAGCAGCAGTCCCTGAAGGCCAATGCTGGTTGTGGATCCTGAAAACATCCAGCGTCTCTCCTGTGTCATTTACAATCACAGACTCTTCACCCATCGGCTCAGCCCTGGCTCAGGTAGACTGGTGCTGAGCGAGGAATCTGAAGCAATCTTGTTCTTTCTTACTTTTGTCTGGTGCAGGTTTAGGCTGGATGATGTGTCGCTGTTGTCACATTTAACATCCATATCGGGGTGGTGTGTCTTGGGGTTTTCTGTGGGCGTGGGCTCCCTCTCCTGCAGTGGCTCCCATAAACTCCTGCTGGGTGAGGATCTGAGGTGAGTCCCGCCACTGCCCCCTCTCCAGGCAGCACTCCTCCTGTGCACACGGGACGGTAAATTTCTTATCGGTGTCATTCCTGAAAGACGTGGGCTCCCTCTCCTGCAGCTTCGCAGTGGCCATAAACTCCAGCTGGGTGAGGATCTGAGGCGAGTCCGGTTGCTGTTCTCCCTCTGTGTCATCTCCATTCTCCATGTCACATTCACCCACAGTGCTGTGGTCACGCACTGTACCGAATTCTCCCTTTTCACTATGCTCACTTTCTGTGCTGTGCTTTTCGGTTAGCATGTTGTGGATAAGCTCTATGGTGTTCTGTTGTCTCACCAGTTACAGCGCCACCTGAGCCGTCACCTCTAACTGAAATGCCAATTCCAGTGCCTCCGAACTTGATAAGAAGCATGCCGCCAGCGCCAGGTTCTCCTGCACCTCCCTCACCATGCCTGCTACCGTCTGGTCGTCCGGCTCATCCACCAGTATGGCCCTCATCTCTGAACTCGCCATGAACCACTTCAACTGCAACATTATTAATCTGTCCTCTGTTGGATAGTATATACACTACCGTTCAAAAGTTTGGGGTCACTTAGAAATGTCCTTATTTTTGAAAGAAAGACACTTTTTTTCAATGAAGATAACTTTAAACTAATCAGAAATAGACTCTATACATTGCTAATGTGGTAAATGACTATTCTAGCTGCAAATGTCTGGTTTTTGGTGCAATATCTACATAGGTGTATAGAGGCCCATTTCCAGCAACTATCACTCCAGTGTTCTAATGGTACAATGTGTTTGCTCATTGAGTCAGAAGGCTAATGGATGATTAGAAAACCCTTGTGCAATCATGTTAGGTCTGCAATGCTGTAATTGCTGCAAATGGAGGATTCTTTGACGAAAGCAAAGTTTGAAGGAAAAAATTATTATTTCAAATACAAATCATTATTTCTAACCTTGTCAATGTCTTGACTACATTTTCTATTCATTTTACAAGTCATGGCAGTAAATAAGTGTGACTTTTCATGTAAAACACAAAATAATTGTCTGGGTGACCCCAAACTTTTGAACGGTAGTGTGTATATATATATATATATACTGTATATACACATATATTATGGTGGTGTCCTAGTGTAGGGAGGGGTGGCGTCCTGCCTCTGGGGGGTGGCATCACCTGGGGTATATAAGCCAGCAGCGGGAGACATCTTGTCTCTTCGCTGTGACTCATTCGGGGATGTTGTGAGGCTCATGGCGGGCTACTTTCGCGACCCTGAAAACATCATTATATGACGAATCCAGTTCAGACAGCGATGTCAACGACCTAGAGAAAAAGTGCAACAGTTTGTGGCAGACCTTCGCCAGCTGGCAGGTGAGTGCAGGTTTGGGGCCTTGGAGGAGGAGATGATTCACGACCAGCTAGCTGAGCACGTGGCATATTCCTCCGCGATGGTTTACCTGCTAACGCATGCTGGTGAGCTGATGTTGCTAGCAGCCATGGAGCTAGCGCAACAACACGAGGTAGCGGAAAAGATTACAAAAAATCTCAGTGACATGGAGGCCCTAACCAAGAACGACAAGCAGTGGAAGGCACTAGCCTTGGATCTGGAAGATGGCAGCGATGATGAGTACACAGCCATTGTGAAGATTAGGTCCACCCCGGGAACGCTGAGATGCTACGGCTGTGGATCCAGTAGGCACCGCTATAGAGAAAGGGAGTGCGCAGTGAGAGGAAAGCGTTGTGGACAGTGCGGGTTGTTACACCACTTCGCCAGGGTTTGCCGGAACTTTGAGAAGGAGGAACAAGGACCTGAAAAGAGAGCTTCAGTTAAGAAGATGCCTACAGTGGTCCACACGGTCTTGCCCAACACCAACGGACGTATTCTGTGCAACATCATGCTGGATGGGGTGCCAATACCGTTGATGGTGGACACGGGGTCGACGGCTTCCATCTTGAATCTGGTGACAGTAGAGAAGTTCTTCCCCCATTACACTGTGAATAAAATGAACATTGGCTGTTATAGGTATGGCAACAACCCTCTGGACATTGTGGGCTTGGTGTGGCTATCGGTGAGGTACAAGGTGGTCTCTATGTGTGCAGCTGAGTTCATGGTGGCCCGTAATGGTAACAACTTGATGGGCTGTGATTTGTTTTACGGGCTTGGGCTGTCCATCACTTGCGGAAAAGTGGAGGAGTGGTCAGATGGTGGACTGTGGGACCGGCCATTTTATTTGGGAAGTGGCGATGAAGCGTGGGACTTGGACTGGCCCCACTCCTTGTGAAGAGGGCTGCCACCAGCACCAGAGTACGCCGACACGATGGGAACTCCGTGCCAGTGTTTGCCGTCCTATGAACGAGGGACCCGAACGGCATGGTTTAGCCCCCATGGAGGCGGATGGTTCCAGAGACCAGGCGCAGTGAAGCTCCGGTGGTCGACTGAGTACCACTGTTGAGCCGGGCACTGTCAGTGCCGCTCCAACATAGGAAATGAAAATGATCAGGGTGAGACCGGTTGGCGCAAACCCTAGACGTGCCCAGAATTAAAACAAGGGACAAGGCTCAAGCAAGCTTGGCAGGATGCTAAAGAGCCATATGGGTACCGGTTCACGATGCCATAGAAGAAGGAAGCCAATGAGTACTCCCCTGAGGATGGGCATTGGTGTGCGCCCTAGGGTCGAGTCTCAGCTAGGATGGGTTCGCAGGTCAAGGGAGCAGAGAGATGGACAGGGTGGCCTGCGTGTGGTACAAACTGGCGACGACGGTTACCTGGAGTTGACAGATGGGTCGAGACGGCACCCGAACGAGCTGTGGCGTTCGGGAAGGAAGGAATGCCAGTGCAGCCCGTCTCCGGTTATGAAGAAGCGGAGGTACTCTGGGAGTGGGCTGCAGGACGGACACTCGGGGGTGGGGGGGCCTACGGGAGACCCGGGTTAGAACTTTATGTTGGAGCTTACGGTGTGTCTAGTTGTAGTGTGTTGTACTGTGTTTGCTATGGTTAATAGTTAAAAAAAAGAAAAAGAAAATGTAAGATGTGAACCAAATGTGTAATGTGACCACCGTTGTAAGTTGGGAATGCCACATGGATGTGAGGGAGTTCTGAGAGTAATGTATGTGTGTGGGGAGGTGCAGTAACAACTGAGTGTGAATGCTGGTTAAACGAGTGTGTGTGAAACGTTATTGCCCTATGTTGTGTGATCTGTAACCTTATTGTTATTCTTGAGAATTTGTGCCCATGTTATGGGGTGAAAATGCTAGTCTATGGAGTTTTTGCGTAGGGCCATAAAAGTCACGTGACTCGCGGGGGTAAACATAAACACGCAGTAGGTGCCGCCATCTTGGATGGCAAGAGCAGCAGGTGCACTGTGACAACCCAGGCGTAAATTGTACTGTTTAGCGATCAGAATGAGTGAGGAGAACACACAGTCACAGTCTGACATAATAACATCCCTATCATCCTCTTCAAAAACTGACACTGTGGCCTCTGACACTGTGTCTGCGATGTCTGTGTCAGATTCAGTGGAGTCATTGTCAGCAGTCATAACAGCAGACAAGTCCAGTAGTCCTGCTGCAGCTTCTTTCCGGCTTTCCTGCTCCCTTCTGCCTCTCATTGCTCATGATAGGGTTGCCACATCTTTTTTTTTTTTTTTTTTTAAAGTTCAGGACCAAAATCCTTAGTCCAGGGGTGTCCAATCATGTGCCATGGAGGGCCAAGACCCTGCAGGTTTTCTCTTCTACCCAGTTGCTTCAGCAGGTGTTTTCACTGATCAGCAATCAGTGGAAAGAAGTTCAGTGAAATCTGGTGCTGAACACACTGGTTGGAGGTAAAGCCTGCAGGGTCTTGGCCCTCCATGGCACATGATTGGACATCCCTGCCTTAGTCGTTTAGCACACTGCAGAGCAAAATTTAAATGTGGATTAATTACGCAGCGCCCGACATGGACGGGATCACGATCAGAGGATGAAAGAGGAGTTTTGAATCATGGACGTTTCCCTGTAGTAGTCTGTTTCCTTTTCCAGCCCAGGACAGCAGCAGCACGTCTGGACAACACCGATCAGACAACAACAACAAAAAAAAAAAGGTCGATTGTTTTCGCGTTTGTTTTTAATCTTGCTCCCGTGCGCTCCTCTGGTGTGCCGAAATGCCTCAGTTGAACGGAGGTGGCGGGGATGATTTGGGGGCAAACGATGAGATGATATCTTTCAAAGACGAAGGGGAGCAGGAGGAAAAGATATTGGAAAACGTGTCAGTGGGAAAGGGATGTGGATGATGTGAAGTCCTCGCCGGAGAATGAGTCGGAAAACAACAGCAGCTCGTCGGACTCGGAGGTGAGTGAAGCGCGCTGCGTGTTTTTTTTTTTTTTTTAAAGGCTCTCCACGGCGCGCCGCGTTAAAACGTACCTGATTTTATGCACATTTACAATAGTTTTCCCCCCTTTCATGTGTGCATTGTCCTTTGTAGCAAGCAGAGAGGCGCCCCCAAACCAGACCCAACTCAGAAAGTTATGAGAAAGCGAGAGATTACGTCAGTGAAGGTAATTATTCAAAAATCCAACTTTTTTTTTTTTTTTGCATTTCACACCGGCCATTTAATTCCCCGCTAATCCCCTTATCATTAATGACAACTTTCCCCCCATCCTTGCAGCATTGAGAAGGCAGCAAGATGGATCTCTGCATGTTTCCAAGCCAATCATTTCTGCGATTTTCATCTGCTGGGAACCTGTAGAATGACATATTTTCCAGTCCTGGTTGGCCGTATCTGTTGGTACATCCATGGGCAGCACAGGAGTACACCATTTTGCCGAGTTTGTAGGTACACGTCAGCTATGTTGTTTGTTTCACCCTGCTGCTGCTGTTGTTTCTTGCCATCCAATATGGCGGCACACTCTGGCTGGGCCAGTGCGGCACGCCCCCTTACGTCATACGCAAAAACTCCATAGAGTCAGGTACCGCCATTGTTCATATTTGTATATAGTTTGTGACTGTATTGTACATGCTTATTTATTTCAGGATTAATTTACTTTGGTGTGTGGCCCTTTTGTATTCAGTGACTATTAATTACATTGCAGAGTGCTCCGCTGGGCCGGTGTGGTGTGAATGGATAGGCCTATTTTTTTTTTTTGATTTTGTATACTTTATTGATCCCCAGAGGGGAAATTGAGGGCATCCATCTGGATGGATGAAGCAGCCACGGTACGGCACTATCCCTTAACCATTCACACACACATTCACACCTAAGGCCACTTTAGAGTCTCCAATTAACCTAACCTGCATGTTTTTGGCATATACATCCCTGTATTAGTGTGTGAGTCGGGTATAAATTTTAAAGGGGGGCCAGTTGGTGTGCTTGTGTTTTTTCTAGGGGGGGTGGTGGAATGTTGGATAGTACATATATATATATACTGTATATATATATATATATATATATATATATATATATATATATATATATATATATGTATTGTTATGGTAGTGCCCTGGCGTAGGGAGGGGTGGCGCCCCGCCTCTGGGGGGTGGTGTCACCTGGGGTATATAAGCCAGCAGGGGGAGACATCTTGTCTGTTCGCTGTGGCTCCTAGGCTAGCGTAGTGACTCCTGTGTTCTTGGTCCCGTGTTCTAATAAAACTATAAAACGTCACCTCGACTCCTTCTTAATTAGAGACACAACGTCCTCCACGTGCTCGAACTCACATGTGCAAGCCAAACAGCAAAGAGCATCCACATACCGTATAAACGACTCATCCTCTCACTGTCGGCACTGGTAGAACATGGACCTCCAGGCCAAACACTTCTGGGACGTTGAAGAGTTTGGCTAGTAGATCAACAGACACATCATAGTCATTGCGGGGTGGAGTGCGGCGGCTAGCTAGCAGTTCAGCACACGAAACTGGTGGTCTTATCGCGTCATAAAAACGAGTGCCCTTCACGCCCAGATAGTAATGCAGTAGATCTGTTTTCCGTACCTCGTTCATCTCGTCCGGGCCAAACGCTAATAAGTAGGTGGTGAAAGCATCAAACCAGCCTGCCCACAGGACGAGTGGCTCACCAGGGTTTTCCAGAAATGGTTATAATGTCCGGAAACCCAGAGTGATGCACAGAAAGTGGTGCTGTTGTGAACACAAACTTTATTACATCAAGTAATAACATACAGTACAGGGCTGTTGTCACCTATTGAGCCAGCCGGGAAAGAGGACCTAAGATGGTGGCTCTTGCCTTTTATGGGTTGGCGTGATGACGGCACCAGCTGGCTGCATCATCATGTTGTTACCTGTGATTAACCCTTACATCACAGTACCACTCCCCCACAAAAAGTGGCGAGAGTGCATTAAGCACAGGAGCACCCAGTACCCAGACAAAGAAGAGGACTGTCAGCTGAAAGAAAAAAGAAAACAATACAGAATTAATGACAAATTGTACCATGCTGTTAAACTGTTAAACAATTTCTGCCTGAAGAAACAGGCAAAAATATATATATATCACATACCCCCAAGCAGATAAGGATAGTGCATTTCACATGCTGTTAAGCTGTTAAACAGTTTCTGCCTGAAGAGAAGGCAAAAATATATCACATACCTCTAAGCAGATAAGGGTAGTACATACCATATGCTGTTAAACTGTTAAACAGTTCCTGCCTGACGAAGAAGGCAAATATACAGTATATCACATACCTCTAAGCAGATACGGATAGTGCATATCACGCTGCACACAGCCGCTGCAAGCTTTCTCTCACTCAACAGAAAACACAACAAATTTATGACACAGCGATGGGGTACCAAAGGTAAGGTAGCTCAATACAGCACAGAAAACGTAATATTTCGGGACCTTGGGGAAGTCAGGTTATTTAGCACCTCAGACAGAGACAGGGAATAAGCATGGGAGAACAATGCCCAGGAAGGACAGAGTGGGTTGAATGTAGTGTAGTGTAAATATCATGCTGTGTGAGGTGAAGTGCCATAAAACTTGTGAAGCGTGACTTGTGATATAGAGAGGAAAGCTTGCTGTAACCAGTCAGTCCATTCTGTGCTTGTGAGATGTGAGTGTGTAATAAATCATCTGTCATGAATCTGCCTCTTCATTTACACACTCCACACTGGTGACCCAAGACGTATTATGGAACACGAGGCAAGAACCCCGGAGCCGGCCCGGTCGGGAAGCCCCAGCGACGCAGCAGCCAGTCCACAGACAGCCCGGACTGGAACCCCCAGCAACGCGTGTGCTGTTTCAGTTAAGCTACTGGATTTCTGGCAGCACAACCCGCGCTCTTGGTTCCACCACACCGAGGCCCAGTTCGCCCTCCGGGGAGTAATGGCAGACGACGCCAAGTTCTACCATGTGGTAGCAGCGCTGGACTCCCGCACAGCCCAGCAGGTAGCGAGCCTGCTCGATCAGCCACCAGCCCGCAACAAATACGACGCGGTCAAGGCTGCGCTCACCCGGCATTACACGCTCTCGGAATGTGAGAGAGCGGAGAGGCTCCTGGCGCGGACCGAGTTAGGAGATGGGTCGGCCATCGACTTGATGGAGAAGATGCTGGCGTTAATGGGCACGGACAACGGGCACTGTTTGCCCACCTTTTCCTCTGGAACCTTCCAACAGAGGCGAGAGCGGTTCTGGCCAATTCGCCATTGCTGGCCACGCGGGACTACCGTGCGCTAGCCCAGGAGGCAGACAGGATCATCCTCACCACCAAGGTGATCACAGTCAACACGGCGGCGGCGGAGCCCAGTGAGACGACCAGAGGATGCGAGGAGCCACCGACGGTAGCAGCAGCGGGGGCCAAGGAGCGCCAGAGAGACACGCTCTGTTTCTACCACCGCCGCTTCAGAGAGAACTCACGCAGATGTGCGCCACCGTGCCAATTCAAGTGCTTGGGAAAACGCCAAGGCCAGCAGTTGGCAGCAGCTGCGACCCTCGGTGAAGAGAACAAGCTGCTCTATATGACGGACGCGCGCTCAGGGAGGCGTTTCCTCGTGGACACCGGAGCCCAGAGGAGCATTATCCTGCCGACCTACGCTGACCAGCTGGCAGAACCTAGCGGCCCCGGGATGTTGGCAGCAAACGGCTCGGAAATTAAGACCTTTGGTGAGAGGACACTGATCTTATCTCTACACGGCCGTACATACGAGTGGACTTTTGTCGTAGCAACACTGAATTACCATATCCTGGGGGCTGATTTTCTGTGTGCACATGGTTTACTGGTTGATGTTGCTAACAGGCGCCTGGTTAATGCACTGTCCTTTGACTCTCTCCCCTGTATAGCTCGAGCGACCCAACCAACAGCACAAGCCAACGTCACAGCTCCAGGCGGTAAGTTCCACGCACTGCTCACTCAGTTCCCAGCACTGACGGTCCCGATGTTTTCGGCGGCCATCGCTAAACATGGGGTGGAGCACTTTATCACCACCACCGGGCCGCCCGTTTTCGCAAGACCTCGGCGCTTGAATGTAGCTAAACTGGCCATAGCGCGCGAGGAGTTCGCCAACCTGGAAAGGTTGGGCATCATCAGGCGTTCGAACAGCCCATGGGCATCCCCGCTACACATGGTCCCTAAGGCTGAGGGATCGTGGCGACCGTGCAGTGATTTCCGCAGATTGAACAACGCCACAGCGCACGACCGCTACCCGATTCCCCACATACAGGATTTTTCCGTTCACCGCGCCAGAGCACGCATTTTTTTAGGCCTGGTCCGCGGTTACCACCAAGTCCCAGTGCACGCAGAGGACGTACCCAAAACAGCGGTAATAACTCCGTTCGGTTTATTTGAGTTCCTGCGCATGCCATTCAGGTTAAAAGACGCAGCACAGACGTTCCAGCGCATGATGGATGCAGTGCTGCATGATCTCCCGTTCGTGTTCGTCTACCTGGATGATATCCTGGTAGCCAGTACGTCCGAAGACGAACACAAAACCCACCTCAGGACGGTTTTCCGGAGGTTGGAGGAGCACGGGTTGATAATCAACCCGGCAAAATGCCAGTTCGGCGTGACGGAGATTGATTTTTTGGGGCACCGTGTCTCTCCGGAAGGAGCGATCCCGTTGCCCGACAAAGTGCGTGCTGTGGCAGATTTTCCCCTGTCTCAGACGGTCAGGGCACTGCAGGAATTTTTGGGGTTGGTGAACTTTTATAATCGTTTCCTTCCCCGTGCGGCGCGGCTCATGCAACCATTGTACGCCGCGCTCAAGCGACAGAAACCCGCGGATGGAGTCGAATGGACCCTGGAGCGAGAGCGGGCGTTCTTGGAGGTTAAAGCAGCCCTGGCAAACGCCGCACTGCTGGCGCATCCGGACCCGACGGCCCGGATAGCGCTCACCACCGACGCTTCAGACGTGGCCATAGGGGCTGTCGTGGAGCAGCGTGTCACTGGGGCTTGGCAGCCGCTCGCCTTTTTCAGCAGAACTTTGCGCGACAGCGAATGTAAATACAGTGCGTTCGACAGAGAGTTGCTGGCTGTCCATCTGGCCATACGCAACTTCCAGTTCTGGCTGGAAGGGCGCAGCTTCACCGCGTTCATAGACCACAAGCCACTAACGTTCGCGATGGCCAAGGTTTCAGAACCGTGGTCGGGCCGGGAGCAGAGACAGCTGGCCGCGATCTCAGAGTTTACTACCGATATTCAGCATGTGTCGGGTAAACTGAATGTGGTGGTGGACTGCCTCTCGCGGGCCGTGGTGGCCCCGGTCTACTTGGGGATAGATTACGCAGCTATGGCCGCGGAGCAGATTAGCGATGCAGACGTGCGCGCGCTCCAGTCTGGACCAACAGGGTTAAGGCTGGAGAGCAGGGTGCTGCAAAATGGCGGCCCCCCCTAATCTGTGATGTCTCCATGGGATGCCCGCGTCCGGTGGTCCCGGTCATGTGGCGCCGCCGCGTGTTTGAGTCGGTTCACACTCTGGCGCACCCAGGAGTGCGTGCGTCAGTCAAAATGGTGGGAGAGAAGTTTGTGTGGCCGAGCCTACGCAAACAAGTAAAAGAGTGGGCTGCAGCCTGCGTGGCGTGCCAACAAGCCAAGGTACACAGGCACACGAAGGCTCCTTTGGAGCCGTTTCCGGTACCGGCTAAAAGGTTCGACCATGTGCACGTGGACCTCGTGGGCCCCCTCCCGCCATCACAGGGGTGCACGCACCTCCTGACAGTGGTGGACCGCACCACGCGCTGGCCAGAGGCAGTCCCGCTGGCGGCAACCACGTCCGCGGACATAGCACGCGCTTTTTTAACAGCATGGGTGGCGCGTTTTGGAGTCCCCCCTCAATTTGTTTCCGACCTCTGGTCCGCGATGGCCTGCAGCCTGGGTGTTACAATTCATCGCACAACCGCGTACAACCCACAGGCCAATGGGTTATGCGAGCGTTTTCATAGATCACTGAAAGCAGCACTCAGGGCTTCACTGACGGATGCAAATTGGGTAGACAGGTTGCCGTGGGTTTTATTGGGGTTGCGCTCCGCGCCAAAAGAGGATTTGGAAGTTTTCCCAGCAGAGCTCGTTTTTGCGCAGCCCCTACGGCTGCCCGTGGAATTTCTACCAGATAATCCCGCGCCGGGCAGCTGCCCGTCTCAGCTTTTGCTGCATAGCGCAAACACGGGCACGCTGTCGGGCCCTGCCCACCACAGTTTTCCGTGTGCCTTTGTGCCTAAAACTTTGAAGAATGCGCAGATCGTGTTCGTCAGACACGATGCCCACCGCCCCCCATTGCGCCCACCCTATGATGGACCGTTCAGAGTGTTGGAAACAGGGGATAAGCATTTTGTGCTAGACTTTTGGGGTAGACGGGAGAAAATTGGCATAGACAGACTCAAACCCGCCTTTGTAGTGGCGGATGAACAAGTGCTGTTGGCTGGGGCCCCTCGGCGTGGAAGACCCCCATGGAGAACTCCCCAGGGAAAGGATTCACCAGACCAGCCACACGGGCAGAACGAAGTCACCCCCCCTCACCACGGCTCACCCGCAGTCAGACACACTCCCAGCAGCCCCCCACCGGCACAGCAGCGCCACGGAGGCGGTAAACCCCAGTTACAGCAGATGTGGGAGGAGACTGAAGCCAAAAGCAAGTGTGGACTAATGTCTGTCTTAGATGCTGGGGGGGGGGGGCGGTTTGGGACCTTGGGGAAGTCAGGTTATTTAGCACCTCAGACAGAGACAGGGAATAAGCATGGGAGAACAATGCCCAGGAAGGACAGAGGGGGTTGATGATGTAGTGTAAATATCATGCTGTGTGAGGTGAAGTGCCATAAAACTTGTGAAGTGTGACTTGGGATATAGAGAGGAAAGCTTGCTGTAACCAGTCAGTCCATTTTGTGCTTGTGAGATGTGAGTGTGTAATAAATCGTCTGTCATGAATCTGCCTCTTCATTTACACACTCCACAATATCAAATAGACTGGTATAAGCTCTTACCGACCAGAAGGATAGAAAGAGGAAGAATGGATGGATGCAAGGGATATATATATATATATATATATATATAAGGTGTGCATCCACAGGTGTGATTAATTTGGTATAATGCTCTTGACCCGAGGATCATAGTCACATGGTTACAGGTTCACTGAAATCAACCAATGAACAACGAAAATATTCAGCAGAAAGTGAGTACAGTCGAACGTGACATTGCAGAAAACAGTAGAATTAGAGACCGTACCAGGTATGTTTAAACTCACAACTGGTTATCACATCAGTTAACCTTGAACTTTGACATCATTTGTTTTGGTCACCATCTTGATGATGCCATTTGTTTTTATTGCCATCTTGGATTTTAGGCCACACCCACTTTGCCACATACCAGGGCCGGTTCTAGGCATGCATATATGAGGGGGAAGTCAGAAAAGTGAAGGGGGCATCATGGGTGGGGGGTTGCTACACACATTTGTGGCGGGTATTTTTTTTTGTTTCTATATCCTTATATCCTTCTCTTTCTTTTCTTGTATTGCACTTGGTCAGGCCTCTATCCTAAACTTGTGTAGATTAAGATCCTGCTGGAATAGCTCTTAGGGTCACTGAGGCACGCAAACCCCCTGACCACGATAAGGTGGCAATGCCTCAGGGGGAAACTGAAAAATAACAATGAACTAGAAAAGCACTTGGAGCACATACCTCCACCAAGGCTCCTTCCATCCATCATGGATCACCTCCAAAATGTAATGGGTTCGTATGTAGGCCACAAGCCAGTTCAGGTAAAAATTGCAGCAAAGTCTATCCAGTAGTTTTGGAGTATTCTTGTTGTGAGAAGATAAGACCCTTGGTGGAGGTATGCATTCTGCGATGATCACCAAAATGTAATGGGTTCCTCTGTAGCCCAAGAACCACCTCTGGTAAAAATTTCATCCAAATCCATGCAGTAGTTTTTGCATAATCCTGCTGCACAAATACAAGGTCCTTGGTGGAGGTATGCATTCTCAGATCATCACCAAAATTCAATGGGTTCATCCTTGGCACGAAGGCTACTGCTGGTGAAAATTTCATCAAAATCCATCCAGTAGTTTTTGCATAATCCTGCTAAAAGACAGACAGACAGACAAACCTCCCCAATTACACAACCTCCTTGGTGGAGGTAAAAATAATAAAAGATCCTTAATCCAGATTTTAACATCCAACAACATAACTTAACTGAACCAGTATGAGATAAACAGATGAAGAAACAGCTTTTAAGAGCCGTTATTGCACTGAATACTGCCACAAATCTGAACACAAAATACTCTTTTTCAATTGCACTGAATCAAAGATATGATTCTTAAATAATTTGAATTCACTGGTAAGACTCACTATATCCAGTATTTGTCATAGGCTACCTCTAACTGGTAGGGAATGACTGATTCTACAGCAGGCAGGACTACAGTAATGATGGGACGGCGGGCTCTGGAGCTTCAAGGGTGTTCCGAGCTTGTCCAGGAAATATTTGGCAAAGCATGTTTCGAGGCATGTATTGCTGACGTATGTATTGACGTCATTAGCCTCCGGTCGTACCACATGACTGGGTCAGAAAGCTGTTCATGATTTTGTATGCAACATGAAATAGTTGTGAGCAGTGATACACAATGGAAATCCCTGCCACTCATGTTTTGTGTTGTCGATGTTTGACTGTGTAAGGGATTTGTCACAGCCAATTTTCAGATAGAGCCAGCACCAAAAATATGGACTTCTCCCATTTGGGAACATTTTGAGCACATTTCTCCCATTGATGTATTTTTCACAAATAGTGGAAGCTTATTACAACTGAAGTGATGGTGTAGTGGTAAAGCATCTGCTCTTTAATTGGGAGACTTGGGTTCAAGTCCTAGGTGGGACATTCTTATCATTTTTTTTTTTTCAAGGTGAAGTGTCTGTTGTGTTTCCAAGAGCTTGGATCATTATTATGCATCATTATCCTGAGGCACTATTGCTATTGTGCCCTGCATGAGAATAAGGGTAGAGGTGAATATACTGGGAAAGACAGTATAAGACTGTTGAAAATTTATTATTTCTTTAAAATTTAAGTTTTTATTAAGTTTTCTTTGGAAGGCCCTGTACAATGGTGCATTAAAAAAACCCCAAAACAAACAAACAAAAAAAAAAGATAATACCAGACAGCTTGTCGTACATATGGTGAATATACAAATCAAAGTCAAAGTCAAAGTGCCTTTATTGTCATTCCATTGTTAATAAACAATGTAACGAAATTGAGATGCTGCTCCCTAAAAACAAACTATCACACTCACAGTTCACTCATGCATTTAACATTCTTATAATTACAACAATAAATAATGCTTGAAACAATATTACCTAAAAGTTGAATACAATATGTATGTAGCAATAATGAAAACATACTGAGCGATAAATATGAAAGACCAGCTTATACACACAGGGTTATTGCCACAAAATAACCTAAAATAACAAAATAATATCAGCAGTCTGTGCGTG
Organism: Pholidichthys leucotaenia; assembly: GCA_020510985.1. Classification (NCBI taxonomy): domain Eukaryota; kingdom Metazoa; phylum Chordata; class Actinopteri; order Cichliformes; family Pholidichthyidae; genus Pholidichthys; species Pholidichthys leucotaenia. Next base: position 355,092,054 of record CM035843.1, on the reverse strand, counting down.
TTACATAAATCCGTTCAAAATATGCATTGCTGCTGGGAAAAAACTATGATTAAACCTGGTAGTCCGGGATTTATGGGATCTGTACCGCTTTCCCGAGGGGAGCAAGTGAAAGAAATCATGGCCTGGATGAGCACAGTCTTTGATGATGGCAGTAGCTCTGTTGAGGTACCAAGACCTGGAAATCTCTTCCAGAGAAGGGAGTGAACAGCCAGTGATTTTTTGCGCAGTCTCGATCACTCTCTGGAAGGCTTTGCGGTCTGCGGCTGAACAGCCCTCATACCAAACCGTGATGCCATATGACAAAATGCTCTCAATAGCAGTGTAGCGGTTTGAATTCAACCCCCACAACACAGAGACAGTCAGCTCGCACTCCTGGGTTTTTTTCCGCTGCATGCTGCGTTTACAGCTGTGAGGTTAATGTGCCACCCATGCATTGTGTTCATGCATCCTGTCTGTACCTCTGATATGCAAATGCCCAGATTGACTGCTGTGAATGTCTTTGATCTATTGTTTGAGTTGAGTATATAAGCTGCACTGTGCTGTTAATCTGCCTCTCGTTCACTCATTCTGATTTTGCATCTGCTGCGAGACACACACACTGTCTCCTACTTGAGAGCTGGAGGAACGAGGCTTCAGCCTGCTCACACTATGGGCTGGAGCCGAGTTCTGATGAAGGCGGGTGATAATAAAGCTATTTAAAAATCCAACGCTGCGGGAAGATGGCGGAGAGACATAACGCTTAAACAGAGAGCTCTCCCTAGCCGGATTAAAAATCATCGGTAAATGGCCAACTCGACATAAGCGGATCAATAAACTAAGGGATGAAAACACGAAGGAGCCGGGCACAAGGACAAAAGCAGAGTAAAATTAAAGAATTCCTCTTCAACAACGCAGGAGAAACCGCTGAACACGGGGCCCAAAAAAACGAGGTGACCGCAGCAGAGAAAATGGAGGACACAAAACTCGATACCATGAACGCTGGCATCGCCAGTTTGGGTAAAGAGTTGAGAGACTTCAAACGGCAGCTACAACAGGATTTAGCGGCTCTTAAGGAGGAGCTGAAAAAAGAGATTAAGGAAGAAATTATGGGCCTCCGAAGAGAAATGGAGCGCAAGCTAGCAGAAAACATGGAGGAGCTGCGCTCCCAGCGGGCGTGTATGACAGAAGCGCAGGCCCGAATATCAGAGCTGGAAGATTGGAATAGCGAGGCAAGCGAACAGCTGCAGACCCTGACGGCACAAATGCAGAGGATGCAGGAGAAAGTAACCGACTTGGAGAGCAGGTCCAGACGGGGTAATATACGCATCTTCGGGATCCCGGAGGGCATTGAAGGCAACTCGATGATGAAATTCATGGATCAGTTCTTAAAAAAAGAGCTGGAACTGCCCAGCGAAGCGGATCTGCAGATTCAACGAGCGCACAGAGCCTCGGCACAGAACCCGAACCCACGCTCTACACCCAGGTCAGTTGTGGTAAACTTTCTGAAATATGATGTAAAGGAAAGAATCCTGACACGAGCGTGGAAAAAAAAGATACGAATCGGCGACAAGCAGATATTCTTTGATCATGACTACCCGGCGGAAATTGTGCAGCAGCGGAAGAAATATGCCAACATTAAAAAAAACGCTGAAAGAAAAAAAAATTAGATTCCAAACGCCGCTAACGAAGATGAGGATTCATTGGGAGAACGGCGTAAGAACCTACAACACAGCCAGAGAGGCAGCGCAGGACATGATGGAGCGGGGCCTTGAGGTGTACGTGCCGGAGGAAACGGTAGGAGCAGCGGAGGCCCTGAACGCATCACGACAGACGGAGTGGAGGCGAGTGAGCGGCAAAAGACGGGGGGAGACGTGGCGCAGCGGGCCCAGGAAAGACTACAAGGCTTTCAACTGAAAGCCTAGATTATAACAAAGATTAAGAAAGACACAGAAGAAATGAAGGCCAAGAAGACAAGGTAAAAGAGAAACAGACGGCTAGGAGAGGTTTAAGTGATATTTGTTGGACATTTCTAGACTAATGACTATTTCTTGGATAGTAAATACAGGTCTAGGGAGGGCCCTACACTCGGTGAGGACAATCCCTCCACCCACCAACAGGGACCAGTGGGCAGAAGAAAGGCCCAAAGTACGGAGGTCGAGATTTTTTAATGTGTTTTTATATAAATATGTGTTATTTTTGTTGTTAAAGGGGCTAGGAGCACAAGTTAAAAAAAATGGAAAAACATGATTATGGGTAAAAATCTTAAGATAATAACACTAAACGTGAATGGTCTGAACTCACCTGTTAAAAGGGAAAGAATAATAAGAAAATTCAAGAAAGAAAAAGCCGAAATTATATTTATGCAAGAGACACATTTGAGCAAGACAGAACATGTGAAACTAAAGAGATTTGGCTATAAGAACTCCTACTACAGTTCATTTAAGGGAGGAACTAAAAGGGGGGTTATGATACTAATCTCAAATAAAATACAATTTGAATGTGAACAGGAAATCCAGGATAAAGAAGGCAGGTATGTAATAATAAAGGGTAGCATAGATGGAATGCAGATCACATTAGTGAGCATCTATGCCCCACCAGAAAGTGACAAGGGTTTTTTTCAACATCTGTTTGATCTCATAGCAACACACAGTGAAGGAGTCCTAATTTGTGGAGGAGACTTAAATGCTGTCATGGATCATGAAATTGATACAAGTGTTAAGAAGACAAAAAAACATGTAACAAAGTTCATAAGAACCTCACTGGCAGAAATGGGTATGGTAGACATTTGGAGGGACCTGCACCCACTCGAAAAAGACTATACACATTATTCAGCAGCCCATAAAGTACACTCTAGAATAGATTACTTCCTTATGAATGAAGGTGACAGACACAGGGTGAGAAATTGTTGGATTGGAGGGGCAGAAATATCAGATCATAATCCTATATACATGGAAATAAATTTAAACAATAGAAAACGACAAACAACATGGAAACTTAATGTAGGACTGTTAAATGATGATAAAATGAAAGAAAGAATAAAAGTAAACATAAATGAATATATCCAAGAGAATGACAATGAAGAAGTGGACCCAACAATACTATGGGACGCACTAAAAGCCGTGTTAAGAGGTAAATTAATTGTTGAAACAGGAAAAGCAAATAAGACTAAACTGGAAGCATATGAACAAAGATGTGAGAGACTGAGGGAATTAGAACATAAACATCAAAGCACAAATGACCCAAAAATATATCAAGAAATTAAAGAAGAAAAAATAAAGATAAAAGAAACACAAATGGATGAAATTGAAAGGAAAAATAGATATCTAAAGCAAAAATATTATGAAACGGGACCAAAAGCCACAAAACTGCTGGCAAAACGGTTAAGAAAACAACAAACAATGAATAATGTATATAAGATTAAAGACCCCACCACAAATAAAACCACAGTTAACCCAGAAAACATCGAAGAAATATTCCATAATTTCTACCAAGAACTATACTCGCAACCTGAAGAAACAAATACTAAAGATATTAAAAAATTTCTATGCACATTGGACTTGCCATCAATAGGAAATCAACAAAATGAAAAGCTAACAGCAGAAATAACAACACAAGAGATTAGAGATGTGATTAAGTCACTTAAAAACGGTAAATCACCAGGTAGTGATGGATACCCATCTGAGTTTTATAAACTGTTTATAGAAGAACTCACGCCACAGCTTCTAAAGTCATTTAATTGGACGTTGAACAACAACAAAATACCTCCATCATGGAACGAAGCCATTATTTCAGTCATTTTAAAGCCAGGGAAAGATAGAGAACAATGCGGAAACTATAGGCCAATCTCTTTATTAAATGTGGATTATAAAATATATACAACAATTATATGTAAACGAATAAAGACATTCTTGACGGAATTGATAGAAGATGATCAAACTGGTTTCATAGAGGGACGCCAAACACATGACAATATCAGGAGAACAATACATATAATTAATCAAATACATAAAGAAAAGAAAAGCGCAGTAATAATGAGTTTAGACGCAGAAAAAGCATTTGACAGGGTTAACTGGAAATTCCTATATAGTGTGCTGGAACGCTTTGGATTTAACGAAAAATCAGTACAATGCATAAGGACGCTGTATCAAGAACCTGTGGCAAGAATCAAGATAAACGGTAGCTTAACAGACAAAGTAAATATACAAAGATCAACTAGGCAGGGATGCTGCTTATCGCCCACCTTGTTTGCTCTGTTCATAGAGCCACTGGCTCAAGCGATACGACAAAATAAGAAATTAAAAGGTGTAACAATAAAGGGGGCGGAACACAAGATTGGGCTATTTGCAGACGATATTATAGTTTACCTTGAACAACCAGATGAATCAATAATGGAAATGATGAACTTGATAGAAAATTTTGGAAAATTATCAGGATACAAGATAAACATAACAAAAACACAAATACTGACATTCCACTATAACCCTCTAAACCAGATAACTGATAAGATCAAACTAAACTGGAAACAAAAAGAAATAAAATACCTTGGAGTGAACATACCTAAAGATCTAAGCAAAATCTATAAAGCAAACTATGATAGGTTGGAACAAGAAATAAAAAAAGATATTGATAGATGGTCAATCTTAAATATGGATCTGAATTCAAAAATTGAGACAGTCAAAATCAGCATACAACCTAGATTACTTTACCTCTTCCAGGCTATACCAACAGAGATTCCAGATGCCCAATTCTCAAAGTGGGACAGGATGATATCGAGATTTGTTTGGGGAGGTAAAAAACCAAGAGTGAAATATAAAACTCTCCAGTTACCAAAAGAGAAAGGAGGCATGGGCCTACCGAGTCTAAAGGAATATTACTACTCAGCACAAATAAGATATATCATATGTTGGTGCGACGAGGGATATGAGGCAAAATGGAAAGAAATGGAAAAGGAAATTGAGGGACTCCCAGTACAAAGCATAATAGGAGATAAAGATGCATATAAGCAAATCATACAAATAGACCCAATCACTAAATTTACTTTAGAACTGTGGTATAAAATAGTACAAAAGTATAATATAAAGGAAGACATAAAACTATTGAAATGGGTAGCATTTGACAGTCAGTTTGAACCGGCAAAACAAGATAGGGGATACAAAAATCTGGTGAACAAGGGAATCACAGCATGGGGCAATATCGGAAAAAAAGATCTCGGGAGCTTTGTAAACATCAGGAGAAAATTTAAACTAGAAAGATCGGAATTCTTCAGATATCTGCAGATGAGAGACTATTATATGAAGAAGATTAGGCATAACCTCCAAACAGATGTGAGCGAGATTATACAATTCATTTTAAGCTCATATACAGGAAATAAAACAAGAATTATTTCAAAGCTATATCAGAAACTTATGGCAAACAATCATTCAAGTAACTATATAAAGGAGAAATGGGAGAAAGAGCTCAATTTAAACATAACAGAAGAAAGCTGGCAGGAAATATGGAAAACACAACACACGTCAACAAATTCAAGAACATGGAGGGAATTTGGATGGAAAAACCTGATTCGCTTTTTCATTACACCACAGATTCAAGGAAAGTATACAAATACCCAATCTATATGCTGGAGGGGATGTGGGGCTCAAAATGCAGACCACTCGCATATGTTTTGGAAATGCTGCAAAATCTCATCATTCTGGAAATCTATACATGTGACAATACAGAGGATATTAGGATATAATATACCAATGAACTGTAACTTGATGTACCTATGTGATCTTAAAAGAGACAATGTTATACAGGCTGAGGACAGATATCTAGTTAAAATCTTGTTGATTGCATGTAAAAAAACAATCACAAAAAAATGGCGATCAGAAGTTCTTCCTGACCAAGAGCAATGGACTGACATTATTGAGGACATACGTATGATGGAAAAACTAACATATCGACAAAGAATGCAAGAAGGACTATGGGAAAAAAAATGGCGGAAATGGACACACTACAAAGTGCAACAACGAGACAGATATTGAAAGAATAACCAAAGACGCTGGAAAAACCAGAAGAATTAAGAGATGGAAACTAAAAACTTGATGCTCCAACATTTGTCCCCCCCCTTTTTTTTTTTTTTTCTCCTTTTTCTTTTTTACTCTAGCCCCTTTGTTTTTTTTAAATGTAGACTGTGATCTGAATGCAATATATATAATGAAAAATGAATAAAAATCTTAAGTTACAAAAAAAAAAAAAAAAAAAAAAAAAATCCAACGCTGCCTTTATTTTATCATCCTCTTCAGCAGAGTGATAAAATAAAACCAGCAACTGTGCATTCAGGCCATTCTTCTTGAGGAGCCTCAGAAAGTGTAGACGTTGTTGAGCCTTTTTTATTGTAGCTATGGTGTTAACTGCCCAGGTAAGGCTGTGAGAAATATGAACACCCAGAAACTTAAAAGCCTCCACACGCTCCTTGCCTATATATAGAGGAGGCGGCTCACTGCTATGCTTCCTAAAATCAATAATGAGTTCTTTTGGTTTTTTTGTATTCAATAGCAGATTATTATCTGAGCACCATCTCACCGGTTTCTGGACCTCATCTCTGTATGCGGACTCATCTCCTCCTGAAATGAGCCCCACTACTGTTGTGTCATCTGCAAACTTCACTATAATGTTTGTGGGATGAACAGGTATGCAGTCATATGTGTACAATGAATACAAAGTGGGGCTCAACACACAGCCCTGTGGCGAGCCTGTGTTAAGCGTGACTGTAGAGGAAGAATGGGGTCCGAGTCTAACAGTCTGTGTTCTGTTTGTTAGGAAGTCCTTAATCCAGCTGCAAGTGTGAGTAGGCAGACCAAGCTGAAGCAATTTGGTGATGAGAATGTTGGGAATAATTGTATTAAATGCCGAGCTATAGTCAACAAACAACATTCTTACATAGCTCTCCTTGTCTTCTAAATGGCTGAATGCCGAGTGGAGAGCTATAGCAATAGCATCTTCAGTGGATCTGCCCCGCCTGTAGGCAAAGGGTACCGATCAAAGTCTGGGGGGAGACTAGGCAAAAGATATTTCAATACCATTTTCTCAAAGCACTTCATAACAATGGGTGTTAATGCTACTGGTCGATAGTCATTCAGACTGCTAATAGTATGTTTTTTAGGTACAGGAATAATGACTGCAGATTTTAAACACTGTGGAACAACGGCTGCCTTGAGAGACAAGTTAAAAATGTCAGTCAAAACAGAGCATAGCTGATCTGCACATGCTCTGAGCACCTTTCCTGGCACTCCATTGGGACCAGTAGCCTTTCTCGGGTGAACTGCTCTCAGTGTCTGTCTCACCTCATGATCCTGCAGGATAAGCACATCAGAGCTGGCATTCAATAACGTCAGTGGGTCCGGGCGAGGTGTATTTGCTTCAAACTGTACGAAAAAGCAGTTCAGTTCTTCTGCCAGTGAGGCGCTGATGTCACTGGAAATGATGCTGCTGTGGCTTATATATTCGTACCTGCATATTGTGTAAGCCCAAGACGAAGTTGAGATTACATATGTGCTGACCTCACGCCTGAGAAGAGGACAATGGGCCTAGACCGCCTGCGGAGAACACCTGGACGTGGAGGCACGGCGGCAGGGGCCGGAGAGGACTTCCTGACCCCCTGAGGCCAGTCGGGAGACCGGGAGGGGGGTTTAGAGACAAGAGGGGGATGTAACAGGGATGTGTGATGAAGCCTTTGTTGTCACTTGTATAAATAGAGAGGTACTGACTGTGTTCAGCCTCTTATTTCTGAGAGATTTGATGGGGATGTGACTTCAAGAATAAAACCTGAATTATGAAGCCATTCAGTGTCTTCATTTCACGCTCCCCACACTGCTGCCCGTATAGTTTGTGATATGGTTAAAGCCTTGCCATACTCATCTCGAATCATTATCAGAAAAATGGTAATCAGAAATCAGAAAGTACTAATATATAAAGTAGGACATGGTTATCTCTTGGCAAATCACTAAACGTTATCCTAAACCATTAGTCAAAGGTTGTTTTCATATATATCCAAAGACGATCCCACGCTGAGGTCTCATCCCCCATCTCTCCATTCAGTCTATTGAGCGTCCGTTCATATGATGCTGTCTCCACCATCGCATCTGTCCATTCTCTCACTGTTGGAGCTTCCATTGTTCTCCAGTGTCTCAATATAATCCTTGATGCCGTGATTAAACTGACCATGATAACTGAAAAGTCCAATTTTGAAATATTTAACATTTGTGATCTGTCCCCCAGCAAACAAAGAGCAGGAGTTATAGGAATTCTTGAACCATACCATCCAGACATAATTGATAGTATTCTAGCCCATAATGGCCTTATCCAAGAACAATCCCAAAGACAGTGCAAAAATGTTCCCACTGTCGTCTGACATTTCCAACATAAATTATTTTTTGCCAATTTCATTCTGTACAATCTCAATGGGGTATGGTAATACCTATACAATATTTTATACTAAGTAAACTTCCCTTTAGCTTCTTTCACAAATTTTCCACATTCTTCCACAATTCTACACCATCTGTCATCATTAATTTCCTCTCCTCAGTCTTTCTGCCAAAGCCTTTTCATATTTATACAATCGTTACTTATAAAGTTATTAGTGATTTTATAGAACTGTGAAGCTGTGCAGCGTTTCAGTGGCAGGTCAAAAAAGGAGATAAAGCTGTTATCTGTAGGGAGCTTGAAATAAGGAAGCAAAGTGATTTTATAAATTAGGTTTATTGTCGACTTCCCATCTCCCACATGTCTCATCTCAATGCAGAAGCAGAAAAGAGGCTAAGCGCAGTCAGACCTTCGTACTTATACATCACATAACAAAAGACATCGCATAACAAAAGCCGACATCACACATCCGCGTTATCTCCTTCTATTGTCCTCTCTCTCCTCCACCTGACCCTGGGGGGTCAGGAAGTCCATTCAGGTCTCCACCGCTGAGTCTCCGTCTGCTCGTTGATCTTTGCCGGTGGTCGAGACCTATTGTCCTGCTCTGAGACGTGAGGTCATTCCACATATGCAATCTCTAAACATTCCTCTTGTGTCTATACATATGTAGGTATGGATATATGAATAATATAAGCCACAGCCCCCCCCCCCAAACATCAAAGAAAAGGACAATAAAATTAAGTTCACAGCTTAAGGTAACATCCATGACATATACCGTTATTCACATCAACCGGAAAAAGGGAAAAATATCCTCAGCAGCCATGCTAACCTTCAAGCTATACAGCATGTTCATGTTAAAAATTCAGTGGTAACAACAACAGTATAGTCTATGTCATATGTCAGCCCTAACTCTGCAACGGCAAAATTCGACAGCATAGCTTACAACCCCTTGTCAATTTTACATCAGTCTATGTGTCGTCTGGGTTTCAATCTTCTCCCAAATCTGCTGTAGGCCCGCTTTGGTGTCCTGGCGGGGCCGTCCTGAAAGGAATCTGCAGCTTGGGGAGGAGAGTGGTTATTTGGTCCCTGCGGGGGGGTTGAGGTGTGTCTCTTGGGGGGTCTACCCCATCGAGGTGCTCTTGCCACCCGTGCAGGTTCGTCGCTCAACATGAAAGCAGGCTTAAGTCTGTCAATACTGACTGTTTCTTTTCTGTCCCCTAAATCAAGCACAAAATGCTTATCACCAGGTTCCAGCACTCTATATGGTCCATCATATGGTGGGCGGAGGGTTGGTTTTAAAGCTTCGTGCCTAACAAAAATGAACTCAGCATTTTTCAAATCTTGGGGAACAAAAACCCGCGGAAAAGAGTGATGTACGGGTCCGGGGAGCATGTCCGGTCCCGTGCTGCTTAGGGGCCTCAGGGCTGGGAGGCGCCCGGGCTCTGGATGTTCTGGTAAGAACTCACCCGGGAGCCTGAGAGGTTGTGCGAAAACTAATTCTGCCGGGGAGGCGTCTAGATCCTCCTTAGGCGCAGAACGCAACCCTAATAAAACCCAGGGAAGTTTATTTACCCAATCTGTATCTGTCAGTGAGGCCCTGAGGGCGGCCTTTAAAGACCTATGAAAACGCTCGCATAACCCGTTAGCCTGAGGGTGATACGCGGTGGTGCGATGAATTGTCGCCCCTAAGCTGCTGGCCATGGCTGACCATAGCTCTGAGACAAATTGAGGCCCCCTATTGGACGTGATGTCCGATGGGACGCCGAAATGCGCCACCCAGGTTGTTAAAAAAACGAGAGCAACTTCCGCGGCCATGGTTGATGCCAGCGGGACCGCTTCTGGCCAGCGTGTGGTCCGGTCTACCATTGTTAAAAGATGTGTGAACCCCTGAGACGACGGCAGTGGGCCCACGAGGTTGACATGTACGTGGTCAAACCTCCTGGCCGGGATTCGGAAAGGTTCCAGAGGAGCTTTCGTGTGTTTGTGAATTTTGGCGCGTTGGCAAGACATGCAAGTCCTCGCCCACTCCTTTACATTTTTACGCAGGCCTGGCCAAACAAACTTCTCCGCGACCATTTTCACCGAGGCGCGCGAGGGAGTGCACCGAGTCAAAAACGCGGCGGCGCCACACGGCTGGGACTACCGGGCGAGGTCGACCGGTTGACACGTCGCAGATTAGGGGGGGCACACCGTCACGCAAACCCCTTTCTTCCAGCCTTAACCATGTTGGTCCAGACTGGAGCGCGCGCACGTCCGCGTCACTGCTTTGTTCTGCTGCCATGGCCGTGTAATCTATCCCTACGTGAATTGGGGCTGCGTACGCGTCCGCGTTGGCCATGAGCTCTGCGGCTGCGGTAGTATAATCTACTTCCTCGTGCCCTGACGATGTCACAGCGCGGGAGAGGCAATCTGCCACCACATTAAGTTTGCCTGCCACGTGTCAAATATCTGTGGTAAACTCTGAAATTGCAGCCAGCTGTCTTTGTTGCCTGCCCGACCACGGTTCTGAAATTTTAGCCATCGCAAAAGTGAGTGGTTTGTGGTCTACAAAAGCCGTGAAACGCCGCCCTTCCAGCCAGAACTGGAAATGGCGGATGGATAAATGAAGCGCTAGCAGCTCTCTGTCAAAAGTGCTGTATTTGCGCTCGGTTTGGTTTAAGGATTTGCTAAAAAATGCTAGCGGTTGCCAGGTTCCGCCGACATGTTGTTCCACAACCGCCCCTATGGCCAGGTCTGAAGCGTCTGTGGTCAGCGCTATGCGGGCCGAGGGATCAGGGTGGACTAACAATGCGGCATCTGCTAGTGCTCTTTTTACTTCTGCGAAGGCGCGTTCCCGCTCCGGGGTCCATTCGACCGCGTTGGAGGGCTTTTGTTTTCTGAGCGCGGCATATAGGGGTTGCATGAGTTGAGCTGCGCAAGGGAGGAAACGGTTGTAAAAATTTACCATTCCTAAAAATTCCTGTAGCGATCTGACCGTTTGTGGTCGAGGGAAATTTGCTACCGCGCGCATTTTGTCCGGCAATGGAACTGCCCCTTCTGGTGAAACTCTGTGTCCCAAAAAATCAATTTGTGACACGCCAAATTGGCATTTGGCCGGGTTAATTATTAACCCGTGCTCTTCTAGCCTCTGAAAAACCGTAGTGAGGTGTTGTTCGTGTTCTTCCTCCGACGTGCTGGCTACCAGAATATCGTCAAGGTAGACGAACATGAAGGGGAGGTTGCGTAATACTGCGTCCATCATACGCTGAAAAGTTTGAGCAGCGCCTTTGAGGCCAAACGGCATTCGCAAAAATTCAAAAAGACCAAAAGGGGTTATTACAGCCGTTTTAGGGACGTCTTCAGGTCGAACCGGAACTTGGTGGTAGCCGCGGACCAGGTCTATTTTAGAAAAAATGCACGCACCTGCCAGATGTAGTGAAAAATCCTGAATGTGAGGGATTGGGTAGCAGTCATGTGCTGTCGCATTGTTTAATCTGCGATAATCACCGCAAGGTCTCCAGGAACCTTCGGTTTTCGGGACCATATGCAGTGGCGATGCCCAAGGGCTTTTCGAGCGCCGAATAATGCCCAGTTTTTCCAGGCTGGCAAACTTGTCGCGTGCTATGGAGAGCTTGGTCGCGTCTAAGCGCTGAGCTTTAGCGAAAACAGGTGGGCCCGTTGTGGGAATAAAGTGTTCCACCCCGTGTTTCGCTACTGTTGCCGAAAATTTGGGAACTGTGAGTGCTGGAAATTGGGTGAGGAGTTGGTCAAACTTACCTCCTGCTGTGGCGACGCTGGCCTGCACGGGTGGTGGGGACACTCGAGCTGAACAGGGGATAGAAGAAAATGACTTGCATTGTTAATGCAATGACTGCATTAACTAACTAACTTGCAATGACTAATGCAATGACTGCATTAACTAAGCGTCTGTTTGCAAGATCGACTAACAACCCATGTGCACATAAGAAATCAGCGCCCAACAAGTTAAAACTCACTGCCGCTATAATAAAGGTCCACCTATAGTTGCGGCCGTGAATGGACAGAGGCAGGTTTCTTTCACCAAAAGTGTCGATGATCAAGCCGTTAGCTGCCATCGCTCCGTTTCCACGGGGTCCTGTTGCCCGGTCCGCGTAAGACGGGGTGATGAAGCTCACCTGAGCTCCGGTGTCGATGAGGAACTGTCTCCCGGAGCGTCCGTCAGTCACATAGAGCAGCTTGTTTGTCTCGCCGAGAGCCGTAGCTGCTAACGTTTCCCGGCTTTGAAGTTTCCTGAGCTCTTGAAACTGCAGGGGGGCACGCATTTGTATGCCCTCTCGGCGAAACGTCGATGGTAGTAGCAGAGGTCATCCTGTTTGCTGCGCCTTGGTCGCGTCGCTGCCATGGTGGGCGGGTTCTGCTCCGTCGCCTGTGATTCTCCGATGCTCTGGGCTTCCACGCCGAGATCTGCCGATGCTGCTGTGGCCATCTGCTCGCCGCAGGAGTTGATGAGCTGCTGCGCTTCTCGGGCAAGCGCGCGGAAGTCCTGCTGGGTCTTACACCGCATGTTGGCCAGGATCCCTCTCATGTGCGTCGGCAGAGTGCTGAGGAAGATGTATTGAAAGAGGAAGTTGTCGTTGTCTGCCTCCCTCAGCTGCAGCATGTCTTCCATGAGGGCCATCGGTCTGCACCCCCTGTGGCCGTAAATCGCCAGTATCCTCCCGGCACTTTCCTCGGCTGAGGGGACGAAACTCTCGATGAGGGTCGCCTTCAGTTCCTTGTATTTGTCGTTGGCGGGCGGCTGTTGTATAACGCTCCGCGCGCATCGTGCTGTGGCGGCATTGAGTCTGGCGACGATGTGGTAAAATTTGGTCTCGTCAGCCGTCACCCCAGCGAGTGCAAACTGAGCCTCAGCCTGCTGGAACCACGAGTTCGGGTCATTTTGCCAGAACTCTGGGAGTTTGACAGTGACGGCACTTGCTTGGGCCGCCTCTGACGAGTCTGCAGCACGAGAACGCCTTTCCTCCGTTCTCACGACAGGGTTGGGGACGGCGCTTGCTTGGGCCGTCTCCGACGAGTCTGCTGTGGGGGAATGTCTTCCATTTGTTCCCATGTCAGGGTTGGCGACGGCGCTTGTTTGGGTCGCCTCTGACGAGCCTGTAGCGGGAGAACGTCTTTCGTCCATTCTCACGTCTGGTCACCAATGTAGGGAGCTTGAAATAAGGAAGCGAAGTGATTTTATAAATTAGGTTTATTGTCGGCTTCCCATCTCCCACATGTCTCATCTCAATGCAGAAGCAGAAAAGAGGCTGAGCGCAGTCAGACCTTCGTACTTATACATCACATAACAAAAGACATCGCATAACAAAAGCCGACATCACACATCCGCGTTATCTTCTTCTATTGTCCTCTCTCTCCTCCACCTGACCCTGGGGGGTCAGGAAGTCCATTCAGGTCTCCACCGCTGAGTCTCCGTCTGCTCGTTGATCTTCGCCGGTGGTCGAGACCTATTGTCCTGCTCTGAGACGTGAGGTCATTCCACATATGCAATCTCTAAACATTCCTCTTGTGTCTATACATATGTAGGTATGGATATATGAATAATATAAGCCACATTATCAACCTTTTTGAAAACAGACATCACACAATTTCTTATCTCTAAGCACTTCCAAAATTGACCCTTACCCTCTAAACCATATTGGTGAATTAAATTTTCAGAAGATAAGAATATTCCGTCACTATATAGATCTCCTATAATACATATGCCACTGGAACGCCACTGCTCCCAGTATATAGTCGTCTTCCCAATACGGATTGCAGGATTATTCCACAATGATGAATACTTCTGAACATACATTGACAACTTATACATTCTATTGTGGCGGCATGAAATAATAAGCGGCGAACTGAAGAGTTTTTAAGGGAGTTTATTGATCATACCGCCATCACGGAACTCACTCCGGCGCCGTGCATGCGTGCCAGAGCGAGCCCGGAGGCTCTCCAGCAGATAGGCAATGCGTCTAATCAGATGAGCAGTGAGAGAGTGAGTTACAGAGCATATGCAGTTTTTATACCCCACTACAGACAATACATGAAAGGCATGTTATCATCAAAGAAACTGCAGGAAGGCATGGGACATTTGCATTTGAGTACAGAGCAGGAAGTCATACATAACAATAGGAAGATTACTGGCCGGAATTCGCCTCTGCTCCGGAGCTGTAGGACAAAAGAGGTTACAAGGCACATCTACATATTGTTATCAGTCCATAGATCACACTGCTATGTTAATTGCTCCCGCTGAGCGCTCTGCTTGTCTGTGGCTGTTGTGGGGGTTACCCATACACTCCCCCCCAGAGGGCTCAGCGGGAAGCTGAGGCCTTGATACTCCGGCTTTGGTAGCGAGCTGCGGGGAAGGCTCGCTGCAGGCGGCAGTGGAGGGAGGGGGGGTGGGGGTAGCGAGTGCCGGCCCGGGACGGCGAATTTGTCTGGGCCGCGCAAAAATTGCCTGTGGATCTGCGATGTTGAGGGGCTGTCCCGTTGAACGTGCAGAGGTCCACAGCAGCTGTAAGAAGAAAAATTTGTCTCTGACTCCTCTCGCGGCTATGAAGAAAAAAAGGAGCTGCAGCTGTGAGGGACTTGGCGTGTTGACTTTAGGTGCGCGCGCAGCCCTAAAGCCCTCGGGAACAGCTGACGGCTGAATTCCCTTGTGCGCCGTGGCTGAGACCCGTACAAAATCCTGTGAGTGAGCTGCGTGCGTGCTTCAGGTGTGTGAGCAGCCCTGAAGGTTCTGTGTGCAGCGGCGAAGGACAATGGCGGTCTGTGGAGCCGTTAATGTCCCATGTGTGGTGCACTGTCCTCGTAACCCCCCGGTGTGCGCGCGGGGGTTCGGTGCGTGGGTGGTCCGCTGTTGAGAGGCGAGTCAGGGTCAGGGAGCTTGATGGAGATCAGCGTCATCGGCGCCGATGGTCATCCCTGTAGAGCTGTTGCTGTAGATTGGTCATGGTGCGTTCAGGTCCACGCGCTGCGTTCTCCGTCGGCCCTGGAGGTCGCCGTCGTGGAGAGAGGACGAGGTGCGTGCACTCTCGTATGGAGGAGCTGTGAGAGCGGCTGGTCCCAGTGTGGATGTGCAGATCTCAGGCGTGCAGATCTCACCATGAAGCATTCTGCAGCTTTCCCAGTCGTGGGTAATCTCCGGAGAGTTTCGCCTGGTGGTGGCTCTGCGTCGAGGTCTCCCTGTAGCAGAAGGGAGGGCAGATCATTTGCGTCAGGCTGCTGCGTTCGCTTGTCGTCGGAGAATCACCGCCGGGTGCTGCATTCGTTGTCGTCGGGTCACCAGTGTAGCTGTCCAGACCAGAAGGTTGCGTTGCACAAAGCGTGTGCTTTCTCGGGGTCACCAATGTGGCGGCATGAAATAATAAGCGGCGAACTGAGAGTTTTTAAGGGAGTTTATTAATCATACCGCCATCATGGAACTCACTCCGGCGCCGTGCATGCGTGCCAGAGCGAGCCCGGAGGCTCTCCAGTAGATAGGCAATGCGTCTAATCAGATGAGCAGTGAGAGTGAGTTACAGAGCATATGCAGTTTTTATACCCCACTGCAGACAATACATGAAAGGCATGTTATCATCAAAGAAACTGCAGGAAGGCATGGGACATTTGCATTTGAGTACAGAGCAGGAAGTCATACATAACAATAGGAAGATTACTGGCCAGAATTCGCCTCTGCTTTGGAGCTGTAGGACAAAAGAGGTTACAAGGCACATCTACATATTGTTATCAGTCCATAGATCACACTGCTGTGTTAATTGCTCCCGCTGAGCGCTCTGCTTGTCCATGGCTGTTGTGGGGGTTACCCATACTATGATATTTATCCCAGACATCTCTTGCATGACTAAGGATGGGATTTTTTATATTTCCTGGAATTTGAGAGAACATATCAAAGACACTGAATGGGGAACACAGTTGTAACTCTATCTTTACCCAACCTGTTCTGTCCACAGACATCCAGTGTTTTGCCAATTTAGCTAATTCATATGACAAACAATACAGTCTAGGGTTGGGCAGGCCTAGCCCACCTTTCTCCTTAGGAGCATACAATTTACTTAATCTAATTCTTGGTCTTTTCCCCTCCCACAAAAAATGTTTAACCATATTTTCATACTTTTGAAAAATTATATCTGGTATTTTAATTGATTGATAATTTAATTGATAACATTGTGACAATATAGTTAAACTGAGGGACGATCACCATCTTTATAATATTTATTTTGCCCCATAGGCTAAGTTTAATCTTTTCCCACTTACTCAAGTTTATTTTCATTTTTTGCAGCAAAGGATTAAAATTTAACTGAGATTTCCCCTCCAAGTCCTGACTCAGTTTTGTCCCTAGATACTTCATTCCTTCTGGAATCCACTTGAAGTTAAATTTCTTTAACATATTAGAGGAACAACTTTTTGAAATTGGCATAGCCTCTGACTTATTCCAGTTAATTGTATAACCTGATAATTTTGAAAAAGATTGTATAGTGTCCATTAAAATGCGGCAGAGAGATCAATAGGTTTGTTATTGTAGCCAAAATATCATCTGCATAAAGCAGTAGTTTATATTCTGTGCCACCTCCCTCAACCCCTTGAATATGTGGATTAGTCCTAATGGCTATTGCTAATATTTCCAAAAAAAAATTATAAACAGCAGAGGGCTTAAAGAACAGCCTTGTTGTGTCCCTCTAGAAAGCGTAAAAAAGGAAGATGTTACTCCATTTATCATTACTGCAGCTTTTGGCTCTTTATACAATGCTCTCGCCCATTTAATAAAACCAGGTCCTTATTTCTTAATAAAAATGGATAAGTAGTACAAGCACACTAAGTAACACAGACACATTCACTGGGGTTACCCCAGTTTTATTATTTCTTTTTTCTCTTATGATAATTGATATTTCTTAAAAGACAGCACATTTATTGAAATGGAAAAAATACACATTAAACCATTAATGTGTATTAATAAATTAATTAATAAATTAATAAATTAATAAAACCTGCTGCCCACTCCCCACTCTACCAACACCCCCCCACTCCCAACACACAGCCCCCCATCCTGACCCTGACCAGGACCCAGGTGAGGACGGAGCTGAGGAAGATCAAGGCGAGGAAGGCGCCGGGACCGGACGGCATCAGCGCAAAGCTCCTCAAGTCCTGTGCAGACCAGCTGTGTGGGATTGTGACGTATATCTTCAACATGAGCCTGAAACTGGGGAGGGTACCACAGCTGTGGAAAACATCTTGTGTGGTACCTGTACCAAAAACTTCCCACCCCAAAGACCTGAACAGCTACAGACCGGTGGCCTTGACGTCCCACTTGATGAAGACCCTGGAGAGACTGCTCCTTGCTCACCTCCGCCCCCTGGTGGAACCAGCGATGGATCCACTCCAGTTCGCCTACCAGCATGGCATTGGGGTGGAGGATGCGGTGATCTTCCTCCTTCACCGTTCTCTGTCCCACCTGGAGAAGCCCGGGAATATGGTGAGGATCATGTTCTTTGACTTCTCCAGTGCTTTCAACACCATCCAACCGATGATCCTGAAGGACAAGCTGCTGCGCGCAGGGGTGGACCAGCACCTGTCATCATGGATCCTGGACTACCTCACGAACCGGCCTCAGTTTGTGAGAACCCGGGACTGTGTGTCCGACACGATCATCAGTAGCACGGGGGCCCCCCAGGGAACGGTGCTGGCTCCCTTCCTGTTCACTCTTTATACTGCGGACTTCTCACACAACACAACACACTGCCATCTACAGAAGTTCTCTGATGACTCTGCGATCGTTGGCCTCATCTCCAATGGAGATGAAGCTGAGTACAGAGGGCTTATCCAGGACTTCGTGGACTGGTGCCATCGGAACTGCCTCCAGATCAACGCGAGGAAAACTAAGGAGCTGGTGGTGGACTGCCGCAGGCATGGGCAGCCCCTCACAGTACCAGTAAATATACAGGGAACAGACATCGAGATGGTGACATCCTATAAGTACCTGGGTATTCATCTGAACAATAAACTAGACTGGTCACACAATACTGATGCACTCTACAAGAAGGGACAGCGCAGGCTGTTCCTGCTGAGGAGACTCAGGTCTTTTGGTGTACAAGGGGCGCTGCTGAAGTCATTCTATGACACGGTGGTGGCATCAGCCATCACTTTTGGTGTGGTCTGCTGGGGCAGTGGCATTACTGCAGCCGATAGGAAGAGACTGAACAAACTGATTAAGAAAGCTAGCTCTGTCCTGGGGCAGCGCCTTGATCCGATGGAGGAGATAGGAGAGAGAAGGACGGTGGCTAAACTGTCATCTCTGCTGGAGTCCGAGTTCCACCCTATGCAGGACATACTGAATGCACTGAGGAGCTCATTTAGCAGCAGACTACATCATCCCAGGTGCACAACCGAGAGGTTTCGTAGGTCCTTCCTACCAACGGCTGTCAGACTGTACAACCTAAGCAGGGCTGCTCGCAGAGATAGCAAAAAGACGTAACAAACTAATAGTTTTTTGAATGCAAAAGATGCAATAGACTTACACAATGGTCCTCTCCGGCATACAACTAGGAACATACCGGTCGCTATGGAGGGTGAGAATATGTATGGGCACATAATCATACCATGTAGGATAACTAAGTAGACGGTTATGCTGTTTCATTCCATCTAGCAACAATGCTCTGCACTGTGTGTGTTTATATATTTGCATATTTATTCCATCTAGCTACAATGCTCCGTACTGTGGGTGTTTATATATTTATATATCTACATATTATTCCATCTAGCTACATTGCTCCGCACTGTGTGTGTTTCTATACTTGCATATTTATTCCACCTAGCTGCAATGCTCCGTACTGTGGGTGTTTATATATTTACATATTTATTCCATCTAGCTACAATGCTCTGCACTGTGTGTTCATATATTCATATATTTATTCCATCCAGCTACAATGCTCTGCACTGTGTGTCTGTGTGTGTGTGTATATATATATATTTTATAGTAATACGTACATATGTTTATTAGCTGCTCTTGCTTGCTTGTTTTTTTTTTTTCTTGCCTTCTGATTGTTGCTCTGAGTGTTGCTATCCCTGTGCTGTTGCAATCCTGGAATTTCCCCGTTGTGGGACTAATAAAGGCTTATCTTATCTTATCTCTTATCTTATTAGTGCCCTTGCAAAAATCTGCATGTTGTATACGTTTTGTCAACTACATGACCTAGTAAAGCAAGTGAAGTTTCTTATGAGGCTTCGTCTATATGAACAATTTTGACAAAAGACCTCAAGTCTTCAAGAAAGTCTCAATTAGCCATGACTAATAGCTTAGAGGTAAAGCATCTGTTCTGTAACAGATGCCTTACTCTCTCAGAGCATTCTCCAAAGCTGGAGAAATAATCTCAAAAGAAAGAAATCGCATTCGTCCATAGACTGTTGAAAAGCTATTTCTTAATAAAAATGGATAAGTACCACAAGCACATTCACTGTAGTCACCCGAGTTTTATTATTTCTTTTTTCCCTTATGATCATTGCTATTTCTTAAAAGACTGCATTTATTGAAATGAAAAACTATACATTAAACCAATAATGCCCTTGCAAAAAATCTGCATGTTATATATGTTTTGTCCACTAGATGGCATAGTAGAGAAAATGAAGTTTCACATGAGGCCTCGTCTACATGAGCCATTTTGATGAAAGGCCTCAAGTCCTCTGGAAAGCCTCATCTGGCCATCACTAGACTACAGTTTAACTTGGTTTATTTTCACAAAAACATCAAATAAAACCAACATGAGAACTGAACACAAAACGAGCCGTGAAAGGCTGAAAAAACTCACAGATACAGGAACTCGTACAAGCAGAGCCATGGAGCAGAAGTCAGATGGGAAACCACAGTATGACGCCACACAAAATGAACGCAGAGGAGGACATACTGTATATAGAGAGACAGATAATCAGGGGAACACAGAACAGCTGGGAATAATAATCAAGGGCTAACCAGCAACACATGAGGAGAAGTGGCTATGACTATGGAAGACATGAGGCACTGAGAAGGATAGGCAAATGAGTACAGGGGACACACATGAGTGGGAAGACAATAACAATCAATATATATATAATGTAGCATTTTTCTTACAGCTGTCATGGAAAATAAACATTTTTCCTTACATATTTGCAAAATAATTTAAATTTCAAAGTTTTTAAATAATTTTTGACTCATTAAGTTGCTACTTTTTTTCTTGTGAATTTATACTATTTTCTCCTAAATTTGTACATTTTTTCTAGTAAATTTTGGTAAAGGTAAATTTGTTATTTACGTTTTACGAGGTGGTATGGGCATCTGATTAGGATGCCTCCTGGACGCCTCCCACTTGAGGTGTTTCAGGCACGTCCCATTGGGAGGAGACCCCAGGGCAGACCCAGGACTTGGTGGAGAGACTATGTCTCCCAGCTGGTCTGGGAACGCCTTGGTATCCTCTCTGAAGAGCTGGAGCAGGTGGCTGGGGAGAGGGAAGTCTGGGCTTCTCTGCTTGAACTGCTGCCTCCGCGACCCGGACCTCTGGAAAAGCGGTAGAAGATGGATGGATGGATGGACGTTTTACGAGGTGAGTGGGGAAAATACCTGAATCCTAAATCTGAAAACTGAATGCCATTGTAAAATATTAAATGTCTAGATCAGGGGTGTCAAACTCATTCCATGGAGGGCCAAGACCCTGCAGGTTTTACTTCCACCCAGTCTCTTCAGCAGGTGTTTTCACTGATCAGCAATCACTGGGAAGAAATTCAGAGAAATCACCTCTTGAAGAGACTGGGTGGAAGTAAAACCTGCAGGGTCTTGGCCCTCCGTGGAGTGAGTTTGTCACCTGTGGTCTAGATAATGAATCCAGAGTAAGTTTTTAACACCAGGATGATTTTGTCACAAATTTCACAGATTTATTCTCATTTAATGAGTGAAATATGATGCATCGAAGATGTGGTGTGCTATGTTCATAATGCCTCTGCAGACAGGATAGCTGTTACTTTTGTCAAAATCTAGCTGACTAAATCACACATAGTGTCCTTAGTTCATCAAAATAACTACACAATGGTAAGCCTCATCCACATTCAGCAGCTGTATTAACCTCAGTTCTGTGGCTAGAATGATGATCATGGTATCAAAGTAAACTAGACGACCTAATGCACCTGCTGATAGCACTGTTAGGATGCTATTAAGAGGGAAGAAATGGGGAAAAACATTTGACATCTTTCCAAGTTTTTTGTGTGGGTAATTCTTGCATGAATTACATCTTCCAAAATTGTCAGTGAAGTACCTCTCTTAAACCATTTGAACATTAATTGAGCTTATTTTATATCAGGAGCAAGAATGTGAAAGTGACAGCAGCAGGGATAACAAAGAGGGAGAGAGGGAGGAGAGAGGTAGCCCAGGTGACCAGGGGGAGAGTGAGGCAGCACAGGAGGCACAAGTGACCAGGTAACAATAAAAAATGAACTTTGTGCCTTAGAGAACAGACTGCTGACTAGATCGTCATAATAATGTTCTGTTGGACAAACTAATGAATTTTAGACTTGTCCTGATAAGTGATTGACATTTTCTTTTTGTTCATGTGATTTCCTCACAGAGAGACACAGAGTGAGGCCAACAGTCAGGCAAATCCATTCTGTTATTACCACTGTATAGTGATTACATATGACTGGCGCCTAGCAGCTGCCCCGGCCTTGGATGCGCTCTGCAGAGCGTGCCCAAATGCCAAGTCACGTTTTGTTACCTTGTATTCATACATGTGTAATGACAATAAAGTTGAATCTCACCTCATCTCATCTCATTTAGCTCAGAGTCAGGCTAAGATTAATCTTAGTGACTTGTCTGTCAGTGCAGGGGTCAATGCTATGCGAAATCAATGCTTTTCACACCACTAAAATGTAACCGTGTTTAGTGATTTGGGAAGATGGGAGTTGTTGTCCGCTAGTTGTTTAAACAAAAACTAAATATTACTCTGTTATTATATGACAGCTGACAACTTTAATTATATGGAAAGTTATCTTTTAAACTGACAAACATCATATGTGTAACTTGTGGCAAAATTTGACTGGGATCAGAAGATAATGTCGCTCTTGCCATCATTTCAACAGAAAATTTTTTTTGATTTAGGGTCCATTATGCAGAAGTGGAGGGGTCGTGACTTAGGCTCTCTATACGGGCAGAGATCTTAACCCCCCCAATGTTTGAAACAAAGTTACGCCCTTGCTATGCGAGCACATTTTGGTACACTGATTTAACCAAGAAATATAAACACAGGTTACAGTGTACTCAGAACAAAATCATTCAGTATCTCTTGAATGCACCGGCCAGAAGTCATATTGGAGCTTGGGAATTTGAGCTAGTCCGTATGTTACCAGTGTAGTTACGAATCAACCAGCTAAACCTCCATCTGGCCTACAGTATCATTAATGGTACTGCTCCAAGCTATTTATCAGAACCTTTTGTATTGACGTGGAACATTCACTCCATCAGTACAAGATCTAGCGCCATGTCTCTTCATGTACCCTAAGTAAAATGTCATGGCAAAACTTCTTTTAGTTTTTCCAGTATTTTATTATGGAATGAACTGCCTAGTTACATTTGTGGTGCTACAAGTAAGTTCCAGTTCAAATTTCGAGTCAAAAACTTTTAACTGCAGTGTCTCAATGAACAAGAGCTAAATCCATTTACTGTATGTATTATTGTTAGCCTAGGATATATCTGTTTCATTGCTATTATCTATGTTGATTATGTGATTGCTTTTAGGGACCACAATGGAAATAAGTGTGCACACTTTTTGTGTCATCCCATTGTTTTTAATATATGTTGTATCTTTTATGCAATGTTATTTCAAATGATGAATAAAAACAATCAATCAATCAATCAATCAATCAATCAATCAATCAATCAGTCCACTGTGGGGAAAGAGTAGCAGGCTGCACCTCAGTTGGCTGAACAAATATATATAGATCATACATCTACATTTGTTTTTTGTTGTTAATATTTTTTTTTATCTCTCTAGTCACCAGGGCCACCTTAACTTGCCATTCGTCCCTGGAGCTGAGAGGTTTTGTAGCGCC
The DNA here is from genome assembly GCA_020510985.1 of Pholidichthys leucotaenia. Classification (NCBI taxonomy): domain Eukaryota; kingdom Metazoa; phylum Chordata; class Actinopteri; order Cichliformes; family Pholidichthyidae; genus Pholidichthys; species Pholidichthys leucotaenia. The sequence continues at coordinate 355,068,606 of CM035843.1, read as the reverse complement.
CCCATCCCCAACAGAATCTCTGTTTAAAAATATGCAATAGTTATGTTTTTAATAATGGATTGCAGTTATATAGCACTTTTCATGACACATTACAATGAGTCCATTATTAATTCACTACACAGACAATGATCGTGGTAAGCTACCTCTGTAGCCACAGCTGCCCTGGGGCAGAATGACGGAAACATGCCTGCCAATTCACACCAACGGCCTCTCAAACCACCACTGAACATTTATTTACATTCATACACCAGTATCATGAACCATGAACACACTGGAGGCAAGGTGGGTAAAGTGTCTTGCCCAAGAATACAACAGCAAGGTGGGGGGAGTGGAATTTGAACCACCAACCCTCCAGTTACTGGGTGACCTGCTCTACTTCCTGAGCCACTACGGCCCCATTTTTGTTTCTATTGAAGAAATGCAACTGTGAGCTAGAAAACACAACTACACTGCAAAAAGTGCTTGTTTTTTGTCTGACAAGATATTTATTCTTGCTGTGCAATGCGTAAGAAAAATTTACATGCTTTCAGGTAGTTTTAACTTGTTTTAAGCAATTTGATACGTCAAATGTTCTTGCTCTATTGGTAGATAATTTTACTTTAAATAAGCAAAAAAATGGCAATAGATAATTTTTAAATTAGGAAAAAAATATCTGCCAACAAAGTAAGATTAAATTCCTTAAAACAAGTAAAAACTATCTTAAAGCAAGTCAAATCTTACAGAAAACTGTACAACAAAAAGAAATTCTTGTCTTGTCAAAATTATCTTGTGAGAGAAAAAACAAGCATATAGCCTTGATTTAAGATATTTTATTTTTACTAAGATTTACATTTTTACAGTGTGACAGATACTACTGCCTTCAGCATAAACACAAGTTAGTCTAATCTCTCTCTCTCTCTCTCTCTCTCTCTCTCTCTCTCTCTCTCTCTCTCTCTCACACTCACACACACACACACACACACACACACACACCATGACCTAAACACAAGGCATCAGAGAGCCATTCCTCGCATGAGGACGGGTGGTTTTTTCACACATGGGGACTTGTTCGGAGCTCCTTGTGGGAACTCCTTAAGTAAAGATATGGAGTGATGATAATCAAGTCAGTGGCGGTAATGCACCTGTAATCTGGTTGCCAACTGCCAATCAAATCTAAAAGAAGAAGACTGATAAACAGTTACAGTCAATGACAGCAGAACACAAAGTTACATCAGTGAAGTATTCCTGACTCAAACAATGGACAACAGCAGCAATCAAAAAACTACACAGGCTTCGAAGCACTCTGATGCAGAGAGCGGGGGGGGGGGGATTATATTTTTCAGTGGGTTTTTCGTAGCAACACGTTTTCTTAAACTCAAATTTGGTTTGAGGGGGCAAGACATTTGTTTGATGGGGCATTGCCCCTCTTGCCCCTGCGTAGAACCGGCCGCACCACATACTATCACTACTAATGAGGAAAACATTTGGCTGACTGCAATTACCCTTTTATCTGAGGAGTGCAAGATGCTGCCATCAGGTAGAAGATATGGATTGTCCAAATGCAGATCAAACAGATTTAAAAATTAATTTGTCCCTGCTACCATTGTCCTCCTGGACACCAATATGTAACTCCTGTCTTTGCAGTATGTGGATCTTGGATGGGTGTTTTACTGGTTTTTAAATTGTTGCCGCTGTAGTGCAAATTGCCCCATGTGGGGATAATAAAGTTTACCTTGATCTCTGATGGTATGGGGGTGCATTAGTGCCTATGGAACTGGCAACCTGCACATCTGGAAAAACAGCATCAATGAAGAAAGGTTTGTACAAGTTTAAGAGCAACATATGCTCTTATCCAGATGTCCTTCAGGGAAGGACTTCTATATTTCAGCATCCATCCATCCATCCATCTTCTTTTGCTTAATCCTTTTAGGGTCACGGGCATGACTATGCTAAATCGCTCACAACATGGTTTCATTGTCAAAGAGTCTGGGTGCTGGCTGACCTGAAATCAGTCCAGACCTTTCACACAATGAAAACATGAAATGCAAAACACAATAAAGAAGACCCAAGACTGTCGATTAGTTAGAATCCTATATCAGACATGAATGGGACAATATTCTTCTCACAAAGGTACTGGTCTCCTCAGTTTGCCGACATTCACCAGCTGGTGAAAGGATTGAACACAGTGGTAACCAGGGCCATGTTCCTACTCTTTTGGAGTGTATTGTTGCCATCAAATTCAAGATAAGTTGAAATTTTTAATGAAATAGTAAACTTTTTTTTTAACATTTGATCAGTTTTCTATGGTAACCCAGCCACGGGGTGTACAAGACAGTGTAGTCCTAGTACTGATCCCAAGCCTGGGTAAATGGGGAGGGTTTTGCCATGGCATCCATCATAAAATCTTTGCCAAATCAAACACAAGTATCATCACGAATGGGACTTCCATACCGGATCAGTCGAGGCCCGAGTTAATGACCAATACTGGAGATGTTAACTGACAGGGTGCTGGTGGAAATTGGACTACTGTTACTCAAAGATTGAGGGGGACAGGGTGATAGTGGGGGGCCTGAGGTATCAGTCACTTCATTTTTTTGCAAAAGTTAGATTTTTGGTACCAGGTTGAAGCTTAGAGTCTAAGTAACAATTTTGGTCCGAGTGGACAAAGATCACATGGAGTCTTCATACATTCCCGCCATTTTCCAAGATGGCTGCCATCAAACTCTAATACAGTAATGTCAATATCTCGGAAACTATTCAACCAAGAAACATGAATTTGGTGTCTATACCTAGGTTTTCATGGTCAAGGAATCAGATAAAACCATTTCTGACAACATCAGAGTATTTATTTGTCCCGAAATGGTAAATTACACAACAAACGTTATAGTACAATGTAGCAGAATTATGCATGATAACAATTGAACACATACGAACGTAAATTCTATAAAATACCATGAATATAAACCGAACAGTCTATTTTCATTGTTCTTAGTGATATTTCATTGATTAGGTAAGTGCAACTAAAAAATCATTACTCATTCTCACTACAATCATGGTCATTTAGTTAGGACATTTGCACTTGCATAAACGTGAGCACTTCAAGTCAGCCTTTTTGCACTTGCATGACAAGCAGGGTTTTGTGCATGTGCATTTTACATCTAGATCAAACACATCCCTGGCAAGGGGCAACGTGGTCCATATTGGAACCAGTTGGCCATCTTTTTCCATCCATCCATGATTGCTTGGGCTTGGGACTTGTGCCAGTGGCTCGTACGCTGTAGTCCAGATGCTCGCCTGGAAGACACTCCTTTTGAGATGTTGGTCGAGCGCATCACTTGTAGGGGGTATTCTTTCCACATCCCGAGTCCTGTGACAGAAAACTCTCATTCAAACAAGGTCAACGTTGGTGTCATCAGTGATAGGTTCGTCGGAGTACATTTTGCAAACAAAGTGACTCACCACTTCCCTCAACTCTGGCGATGTAAGAAACGGGTGCTAGCAATTGTTGCAAACTCACTCAAGAGGGATGGAACCTCATCTTTCCGCTTGAAGCAGTATCGCTTGCCTTTGTATTTGAAAGATGACGTGCTGTCTGACCCAGTGAATGCATGAAAGAGCCAAGGCTTTGCACGTTGTCACACCCAAACTTGAGGCAATGTTGTTGAGGGATATCATGTTGACTGTCTTTCCTGTTTTGAAAGAAATCCAGATGTTTGACTCCGGATTCACCGCCTTGATGTGGTGGAAGTTACACAGAAGTATTACCACAACGTCTGTGTCGCCAGTATAGACCATTCCCAGTGATGAATATTGGAGGGCATGAAGAAGATGTACCAGGACACGAGTATCTGCTTCCTCATGATTACATCGTCCCATGGGCAGTCCATTTCCTGCATTGAGGACTTGGTCACCAGAAGTTATATAAACCTGTTTGCCATCTTGGAATGGTGTTTGCACAATGCTTGTTGACAGGAATGAAAAGAGCTCTTTTTTATTTTCGGCATTAGACAAAAAGTTTTGCCAATTTCCAGGCACTTTGGCAGAACCAGATACTCGCTGTCGTGTGCCTTTTCCTCACTTTTCCCTTGTGGTTGCTTTGATTGACATTGAGCGATACTGATCCCATACAATATCCACTCTCGCTGCTCTTTTCAACTCATGCTGGATTCTTGGGCAGAAAACTTTGGTGAAATATTCAGCAAATGTTTTGCCTTGGACAGTTGTGCCAGGAAGAGAGTGGATCAGTGCACCGCCATCAATAACGATGACCCTATAATCATCTGGTGCGACGAGCTCCGCATCCGCGGATAGTCCGGTACTTGCACTTGCTTCCATAATGAATGCCAATAAATCTGACTTGTTGCAAGAGTTGATGGACCCTTCAGAAGCCAGTGCAGGTGGTGATGAGGAGGATTCGTGATGGAAAAATTCCTCCAAATTTCCACCCCGGCTATCAACCATAATGAAAGCTTGTCCATACAGATCTGTATGTTGTTCGAAGTGCTGCACCTTCTTCTGAACTGCTGTCTTTTTTCGAGTTTTCTCCTCATGGAACAGCAGGAATTTGTTTTTCTTGATCGGAGCTTGCAGCGGTACATTATTTGTGTCCAGCACATTCTTCCGAAAGTGGTCATACTGCTCTTTTCCTCTTGATTCTAAGCTGCGGACAGATGTGGCGGCGGACTTGTCAACACACACTTTATTGTCTAATGCAGGGGTCGGGAACCTATGGCTCGCGAGCCAGATGTGGCTCTTTTGATGGCTGCATCTGGCTCGCAGACAAATCTTTAATTATAAGGTTCAAGTTCAAGTGGGGTTGCCGTATTTTGCTGTCGAAAATAGCGGCCGATGTGCGCATGTGCAAAAGGGTCCGCACAACGGCTTGTCGTGAGTAAACTTCCCTCGTTTTAATCATGTTGTCAGCTAATTAATTTTAGAAACCCTTTTGAGAAGATGGCTAAAAGAAAAAGAGACGAGGAGTATCGTACTTTTCAGCAGGAATGGACAGAGGAATTTGCCTTTGTGGAGAGAGCAGGTTCTGCAGTGTGTCTAATATGCAATGATAAAATTGCATCTATGAAACGGTCAAATATAAAGCGGCACTTCGACACATGCCATACTACATTTGCATCGAAATATCCTGCGGGGGACAGCAGGAAGAAAGCATGTCAAGAGCTACTATCAAGAGTGCAAGCTAGTCAGCAGCAACTCCGTGTTTGGAGCCAACAAGGTGACTGGAATTCGGCTAGCTTTGCTGGCGCTTTAGCAATTGTGAGAAATGGAAAGCCATTTACAGATGGGGAGTATGCCAAAGCATTCATGCTTGATGTTGCCAATGAACTTTTTGACGACTTTTCGGATAAAGACAAGATAATTAAACGGATAAAAGACATGCCTCTGTCGGCAAGAACTGTTCACGATCGTACCATCATGATGTCAAATCAAATTGTGGCAACGCAAGTGAAGGACATAAATGCGGCACCGTTTTTTTCTCTCACTTTGGATGAGTCAACAGACATAAGCAATTTATCCAAGTTCAGCGTGATTGCAAGGTATGTTGTCGGTGACACACTACATGAGGAAAGTCTTGCTGTTTTGCCTATGAAAGGGACAACAAGAGGGGAGGATTTATTCAAGTCCTTCACTGAGTTCGCTAAAGAAAAAAATCTACCGATGGATAAACTTGTTTCGGTGTGCACTGATGGTGCTCCGTGCATGGTGGGGAAAAACAGAGGATTGGTAGCGCTTCTTCGTGAACATGAAAAGAGACGCATCCTAAGTTTTCACTGCATCCTACATCAGGAGGCGCTTTGTGCTCAGATGTGTGGCGAGCAGCTTGGTGAGGTGATGTCGCTGGTCGTTCGGGTGGTCAACTTTATTGTTGCCCGAGCTTTAAATGATAGCCAGTTTAAAACACTGCTGGATGAAGTTGGGAATAATTATCCTGGTCTGCTTCTGCACAGCAATGTGCGTTGGTTGTCAAGGGGGAAGGTGCTCAGCCGTTTTGCGGCTTGTCTGAGCGAAATCCGGACTTTTCTTAAAATGAAAAATGTCGAGCATCCCGAGTTAGCTGACACTGAGCGGCTCCTGAAGTTCTACTATCTCGTGGACATGACTGAACATCTAAACCAGCTCAATGTGAAAATGCAAGGCGTTGGAAATACAATCTTATCCCTGCAACAAGCAGTGTTTGCATTTGAAAACAAGCTAGAACTCTTCATCGCCGACATTGAAACAGGTCGTTTACTACACTTTGAAAAACTGAGAGAGTTTAAAGATGCATGCACAGCAAGTGACCCTGCTCAACATCTTGATCTTCAGCAGCTAACAGGCTTCACATCTAATCTCCTGCAGTCATTCAAAGCATGCTTTGGAGAATTTCGCGAGCGCACTCGTCTTTTTAAGTTCATCACCCATCCACACGAGTGTGCAGTGGACAGCACTGACCTAAGTTACATCCCCGGTGTCTCCATCAGAGATTTTGAGCTACAAGCTGCTGACCTGAAGGCCTCAGACATGTGGGTGAATAAGTTCAAGTCACTGAATAAAGATTTGGAAAGACTTGCACGACAGCAAGCAGAGTTGGCGACCCAACACAAGTGGGCAGAAATAAAAAAACTTCAACCCGCAGACCAGCTGATTGTCAAAACTTGGAATGCGCTTCCTGTCACATACTACACACTGCAGCGTGTGAGTATTGCTGTACTGACAATGTTTGGCTCTACGTATACATGTGAGCAGTCTTTCTCACATCTAAAGAACATTAAGACCAACCTACGATCACGTTTAACGGATGGAAGTCTCAACGCCTGCATGAAGCTTAACCTCACCACGTATCAACCAGACTACAAAGCCATCAGCAAAACCATGCAGCACCAGAAGTCGCATTAATGGTAAGAAATACTCATCATTGATTAGCAACAGCATAACAATGTTATTAAAAAGAATTCAGAGACTTATTGTACTTTAAAAGTGTTGAAATTACATAAAATGCACACATTTACTTGTATTTTTAGTTTTAAACATTTTGTATGGCTCTCACGGAATTACATTTAAAAATATGTGGTGTTCATGGCTCTCTCAGCCAAAAAGGTTCCCGACCCCTGGTCTAATGTAACTAGATCTGCACTACTCTCTTCAAAGGGATTCCCTCTGCTTTGCAGCACATCCATGAGATTTGTGACATGACGCCTAAAGTGGTGCTGGGATGTACTTCCTTCCTCGTGATGAGGGAGCTCTTGACCTCCGTCGTCATCTACATCACTGAATTGCTCTAGAACTCGGCTAATTTCTGGACCAGTTGCAATCCAGTGTTCTAGCATCTCAGGGTTCTCTGTGATCCCAATCACTCCCCCAACTCCTTTCACCCGTTTGTTGGCCTGCTCGTGTGCTTGATCAATCGGAATGGAAGAGTAACGATGATTGCTTCGACTTATTGTCCAATGACCTGCTTCAAACTTCTCTTGGATGCTAGATGGAAGACTTTCAAGGTCTCTGATGAATACGGAAACCCACCTTGCATAATTCTGGTGATCAAGTGCAAAGAACAGAAGCACAAGTTTTTTCAGAGTAGCCACCATAAGTTTGAACTTTTGCTCCCTGTGTGATGTAATAAACATGAAGATTAACTGTTCGTACTTGTGAATGAGTAACCAGAACTGCACTGTTGGTTTCTCTTTGCAAGCTACAGAGACCCAGTCGTCGAAGGTCATTTCACTTCCGCCGTCCTCATAGGCTCGTTTCAGTAGACTATCGAGCACCACTACAGTAATCTGGTGAGCATACCGTGTTCTCATTGGATCATTTGCTCTCAAGTAAGATGTCGCTGCAGCTACTGTCAAGGCAATGCCAGCCTCTGCTAAGGCTTCAGGCCATCCAGACCCTTGTAGAAAATCTCCCATAGTCGCCCACAAAGCCATTTCGATGTGGAGCCCTCCCAACATCACCAGAAACCTATCTTCTCCAAAGAGTTCAGGAAATTCCTTGATTGATTGATGATTGATGATTCCTTGACCATGAAAACCTAGGTATAGACACCAAATTCATGTCTCTAGGTTGAATAGTTTCCGAGATATTGACATTATTAGATTTTGTTGGCGGCCATCTTGGAAAATGGCGGGAATGTATGAAGACTCCATGTGATCTTTGTCCACTCGAACCAAAATTGTTACTTAGACCCTAAGCTTCAACCTAATACAAAAAACTAAACTTTTGCAAAAACTTGAAGTGAAAATGAAAATTTGCTCATGGTGGGAACCTCACTATGAAGGCATGTTTGGAGGCAGAGAGAGAAAAGAAAAGCCAGAAGTGTGGTGGTGAGAGTAGGGACTTTAAATGTATTGTAGCGTCGGGGCTGTAATAAGGGGCGGGGGAATTCTCCTGGCATGCTTTGCACTGCAGGGCATTCAAAGACTTATTATTCTTGTGTTCTGAGCGTTATTGTTGTACTGTTATAATCGTGTTATAAGTCTGGTTGTGATCGTGCTGTTTTCTCTGTGTGAGAGATTACGTGTCTGTGTCACCCTCAGTGAGGTGAGTGTGTGTGTGAATGACCTCCCCTCTGTTCTGCATAATTAGTCAGGAAGAATAAATGCCTGTTACATTCCAAATCCTCTCTCATTATTGTGTGAACCCTTGAAATGTCACAGTATGTACTGTGACTGGCAAATGCAGAGAGTTGGCTGATATGGAGAGAAGGAAGGTAGATATACTGGGCCTCATTCATGAAACATGAGCAGAACAGATTTTTTCATAAACTGTTAGTAGAGCGAAATTTACCAATGTTTTAGCATTCATCAAAATATTAGTAGCTCGGAGCTTTTTGTAACTAGGAACAAAATCTACTGCTGCCTCTGACCTCTCGTAGAACGTGAACCTAAATATCGCAAGTCATTACCACAATTTTCAACTTTAATTAACCTTAAACTGATCATCATATGGATAACATAATGTGAATTTTGTAGAAATTGGGTGGTGTTGTGACATCAGGCAAATTTCCTGTAGTCAGTAGGTTGCGCTGTGAGTCGATGCTGACATACAGATGTATTCAGGCGAGGACTGTTATACATCAGAAATTTGGGTCAGGTAAGATGATGCAATATTGAATAATAGAAACTTCCTGTTTAATGGCAAATGACTGTTATTGGCCTGACAATCTGTAAAATCAGGCAATAATAATTCAATTCAATTCAACTTTATTTATATAGCGCCATTTCACAACAACAGTCATCTCATAGCACTATCAACTGTAGGGGGAACCCCCACAGTTGCAGAAAGACCCCAGCAATCAGGCGATCCCCTGTGAGCAAGCACTTGGCGATGGTGGAGAGGAAAAACTCCCTTTTAACAGGAAGAAACCTCCAGCAGAACCAGGCTCAGGGAGGGGCAGTCATCTGCTGCGACTGGCTGGGGGGTGAGGGGATAGAGAAGATGAAAAGAACAGACATGTAGAGAACAAACAGCACGATGGGGACTCAATCTATGGGAGAGAACAAACAAATGTTAATGGCCAGCAAAAAAATATTTCATTGAGAGTGAGGAAAGGAGTGAGGCCCAGTGCATTACTGGAGGTCTCCCGGCTGACTAAACCTATTAGCAGCATAACTAAGGGAGGGTTCAGAAACACATGATCCCTCCCTAATTGTAGGCTATATCAAAAAGGTAGGTTTTAGCCCTATTCTTAAAAACAGAGATCGAGTCTGACTCCCGAATCCAGATTGGCAGCTGGTTCCACAGGAGAGGAGCTTGATAACTGAAGGCTCTGCTTCCCATTGTACTTCTGGAGATTCTAGGTATTACAAGTAATCCTGCATTTTGGGAGTGTAGTGCTCTGTTAGGATAATACGGTAGTATCAGATCTTTTAAATAAAAAGGAGCCTGATTGTTTAGAGCTTTGTAAGTAAGAAGAAGGATTTTAAACTTAATTCTAAACTCTATGGGAAGCCAATGAAGGGAGGCCAGAACCGGAGAGATATGATCTCTCTTTCTAGTACCTGTTAAAACTCTTGCTGCAGCATTTTGGATCAGCTGAAGACTTTTTAAAGATGTTTTAGGACAGCCTGATAATAAAGAATTACAATAATCTAATCTCGAGCTAACAAAAGCGTGGATCAGTTTCCCAGCATCACTCTGAGACAAGATGCTCCTAATCTTGGCAATATTACGCAAATGATAGAAGGTGTGGAGAGCCTTGAATAACGAAACCGAATTGCATTTTATTCAGGTTTATTTCAAGTAATCATTCCCACAGTCTGCTCTCATTCTTGAGCAGCGAATAAAGAGAGGGAAACACACCAAAGTCCTCACCTTTATACATTCTCACATCAAGGGCTCTCCCTCGCAGGGGAAGTCACACATCTCCATCATAATCCTTTTATTCACATTCATCAACCTTTTATTTACATTACTCCCCCCTCTCTCCTCTCGAGCCTCAGAGGTCAGGAAGTCTTCTGTCCACACCTACGTCTTCTCTCGCTGTCCTCCGCAGGGGGTCCAGACTCTGCGGCTCTGCCTCGCAGGGGTCTTGAGACTCTGCGGCTCCTTCATCGTGAGGCTAAATCACATATGCCTATGTCCAACATGTGCATGCACAACTACACAGCTATATAATCCCCCCCCAAACGATGAAGAAAGGACTATTCCCTAAAATTCAATAACACATACCGACTACTGTATAATCAACACCAACATTCAGTCTGTGCGCCGCTTGGGCTTCAACCGTCTGCCGAATCTGCTGTGAGTTGGCCCCGCCTTGCCTGCGGCGCCTTTCTGCTCCGGCTCTGTTGACTGAGGGAGAGAGTGATTATGTGCCCCTTGCGGGGGCCTGCCTCATCAAGGCGCCACTGCAACCGGCACAGACCCGTCCTTCATGACAAAAGCAGGTTTTAGTCTGTCAATACTGACTGTCTCTTTTCTGTCTCCAAAATCTAGCACAAATTGCTTATCACCTGCCTCCAGCACTCGAAATGGCCCTTCGTAAGGAGGTTTGAGCGTTGCTTTTAGGGCTTCGCGCCTGACAAAAACGAAATCGGCATTTTTCAAAGCCTTGGGGACGAAAACTCGTGGAAAAGCGTGATGAACCGGACCCGGAAGCGTGTCTGCTCCCGTGCCAACTAACGGTCCCAGAGCAGAGAGAGGTGGGGGCTCCGGATGCTCTGGTAAAAACTCGCCTGGCAGCCTAAGAGTTTGTGCGAATACCAGCTCCGCTGGGGAGGCGTCTAAGTCCTCTTTGGGCGCAGAACGCAACCCTAATAAAACCCATGGCAGTTTATTTACCCAATCTGCATCCGTGAGCGACGCTCTGAGTGCTGCCTTCAAAGACCTATGAAAACGCTCGCATAAACCATTAGCCTGAGGGTGGTAAGCCGTAGTGCGGTGAATTTTGGCTCCTAAGCCGTTGGCCATCGCTGACCACAGTTCAGAGATGAATTGAGGTCCTCTATCGGACGTAATGTCCGACGGAACCCCGAAGCGTGCCACCCAAGCCGTTAAAAAAACGCGAGCCACCTCCGCGGCCGTGGTCGTCGCAAGCGGGACCACTTCCGGCCAACGTGTGGTTCGGTCCACCATTGTCAAAAGATGCGTGAACCCCTGTGACGCCGGTAGGGGGCCCACAAGGTCGACGTGTATATGGTCAAACCTTCTGGCTGGAATGCGAAACGGTTCTAACGGGGCTCTTGTGTGCTTGTGAATTTTGGCCCGTTGACAGGAAATGCAGGTTTTTGCCCATTCCTTCACGTGCTTGCGTAGGCACGGCCAAACAAACTTTTCCGCCACCATTTTCACCGACGCGCGCACCCCCGGGTGCGCCAGTGAGTAGACCGAGTCCAAAACACGGCGGCGCCACGTGGCCGGAACCACCGGACGCGGGCGGCACATCGACACGTCGCAGATCAGGGAGGGCATACTGGTTTGTAAACACTTGCTCTCCAGCCTTAACCCTGTTGGTCCAGACTGGAGCGCGCGCACGTCTGCGTCCGCCCCCTGGTCCGCTGCCATGGCTGCGTAATCTATACCCACGTGCACCGGGGCTGCGCGCGCCACCGTGCCACTCTCCTGCGGCGCGGTCACGGTGGCCCGTTCTGCCTCTGCGCGTGGTGGAGTCGTGAACGCGCGCGAGAGACAATCCGCTACTACATTGAATTTGCCCGCAACGTGCCTAATGTCAGTGGTAAATTCCGAGATCGCGGCCAGCTGCCTCTGCTGCCTGCCTGACCACGGGTCTGAAATTTTGGCCATGGCGTATGTGAGCGGCTTGTGGTCCACATAAGCGGTGAAGCACCGCCCTTCCAGCCAGAACTGGAAATGGCGAATAGCCAAATGCAGCGCCAACAGTTCTCTGTCGAACGTGCTGTATTTTCGCTCAGCCGCGCTTAAGGATTTGCTAAAGAAAGCCAAAGGCTGCTAAACTCCGGCGACCTGTTGCTCAATAACGGCCCCTATGGCTAAATCTGAAGCGTCTGTCATCAGCGCGATACGTGCTGCCGGGTCTGGGTGGGCCAGGAGCGCAGCGTCAGCCAAGGCTTTTTTAACCTCTGTGAACGCGCGCTCCCGCTCCGGGGACCATTCGACCGCCTGGGTTGGTTTTTGCTTTTTGAGCGCGGCATATAACGGTTGCATGATTTGAGCTGCGTGGGGCAGGAATCGGTTATAAAAATTCACCATCCCCAAGAATTCTTGTAGTGATTTGACCGTTTGTGGCCGGGGAAAATCCGCTACCGCGCGTACTTTATCTGGTAACGGAACCGCTCCCTCTGGGGAGACGCGGTGACCCAAAAAAATCGATCCGCTCAATGCCAAACTGGCACTTGGTTGGGTTAACTATTAAGCCGTGCTCTCCCAGCCTCCTAAAAACTGCTGTGAGGTGCGTTTCGTGTTCGTCCTCTGAAGTACTCGCGACCAAAATGTCGTCGAGGTACACAAACACGAAAGGGAGATCGCGTAACACGGCATCCATCATCCGCTGAAACGTTTGCGCCGCCCCTTTGAGACCAAACGGCATGCGTAAAAATTCGAAAAGTCCGAACGGGGTTATTACCGCTGTTTTAGGAATGTCCTCCGGTTGGACTGGGACTTGGTGATAGCCGCGAACCAGATCAATCTTTGAAAAAATGCGCGCCCTCGCCAGGTGCACCGAAAAATCCTGAATGTGCGGGATGGGATAACGATCGTGCGCCGTAGCATTGTTTAGCCTGCGGTAATCACCACACGGTCTCCAGGAGCCATCGGCTTTCGGTACCATGTGCAGCGGCGAAGCCCACGGGCTTTTTGACCTACGAACGATGCCCAGCCTCTCTAGGCTGGCGAACTCCTCGCGCGCAATGGTGAGCTTAACTGCATCCAAGCGCCGAGCTTTTGCAAACACGGGGGGACCAGATGTAGGTATAAAGTGTTTCACCCCGTGCTTCGCGACTGTCGCTGAAAAAGTGGGCACAGTGAGCGCTGGAAATTGGGTGAGGAGTGTGTGAAACTTACCACCTGCTGTAGCGACGTGGGTCTGTACTGGTGGCGGGGACACTCGAGCTGAACAGGGGAGAGAGTAAAAAGAGAGTGCATTTACCAGCCGTCTATTAGCAAGATCAACTAACAGATTGTGTGAAACAAAAAATCCGCACCCAACATGTTGAAACTCACCGCCGCTATTACAAAAGTCCATTCATATGTGCGGCCCTGTAAGCATAAAGGCAAGGTCCTTTTCCCGTAGGTGTTGATGCCCGAGCCATTTGCCGCCATAGCTCCACTACCGTGGGGTCCAGCCACCCGGTCCGCGTATGTTGGGGTGATGAAGCTCACTTGGGCTAAGGTATCTATGAGGAACTCTCGTCTGGAGCGCGCGTCCGTGATGTAGAGCAGCTTGTTGCCTTCTCCGAGGGTCGAAGCTGCCAGCGACCCCCCGGTCTTGTCGTTTCCCGAACTCCTGAAGTTGCAGGGTGGCACACACCTGCGTGCCCTCTCAGCAAACCTCCGATGGTAAAAGCAGAGATCCTCTCCTCCGCTGTGTCGGGGCCGCGCCTCTGCCACCGGGCCATTGGCTCCATCTCGTCGCGGCCGTGCTGCCGCCGTCGTCGGCCAGTCTGGGTCTGCCGCCTCTGGCTCCCCGCTGTCTTGGGTCGCCGCTGTGGTTGCCTGCCCGCCGCAGGCGTCCAGAATCCCATCTGCTTCCTGGGCCAGCTCCCGGAACTCTTCCAGGGTGTGACACTTCTTGCCGGCCAGCGTGCTTCTCGCATGCGTCGGGAGGTTGGAGAGGAAGATGAACTGAAAAAGGAAATCATCGTTGTCCAACCCTCTCAGCTGTATCATCTCCTCCATCAGGGCGCTCGGCCTGTGTCCTCCTTGGTCTAGCAAAGACAGGATCCTCCTCGCCCTCACTTCGGCCGAGGGGGTGAAAAATTTAATGAGGGTGGATTTCAGCTTGTCGTACCTGCCGGTCACGGGTGGCTGCTCCACCAAACTCTGCACACACCGAGCTGTGCTGTTATCCAGTTTAGCGATGACATGGTGGAACTTAGTGTCATCCACCGTTACTCCTGCAAGCGCGAACTGCGACTCCGCTTGCAGGAACCACGACCGTGGGTTATCCTGCCAGAAATCAGGCAGCTTGACGGCCACTGCGCTCGCCAGCTCTGAACTCTGTGAGTCCAGGACCCTGAGACCTTCTCCGGTCATTCTCAACGTCGTCAGTCACCAATGTGGAGAGCCTTGAATAACGAAACCGAATTGCATTTTATTCAGGTTTATTTCAAGTAATCATTCCCACAGTCTGCTCTCATTCTTGAGCAGCGAATAAAGAGAGGGAAACACACCAAAGTCCTCACCTTTATACATTCTCATATCAAGGGCTCTCCCTCGCAGGGGAAGTCACACATCTCCATCATAATCCTTTTATTCACATTCATCAACCTTTTATTTACATTACTCCCCCCTCTCTCCTCTCGAGCCTCAGAGGTCAGGAAGTCTTCTGTCCACACCTGTCTTCTCTCGCTGTCCTCCGCAGGGGGTCCAGACTCTGTGGCTCTGCCTCGCAGGGGTCTTGAGACTCTGCGGCTCCTTCATCGTGAGGCTAAAATCACATATGCCTATGTCCAACATGTGCATGCACAACTACACAGCCATAGAAGGCAGTCTTAGAAACAAATTTAATATGTGAATTGAAGGACAGATCTTGATCAAAAATAATTCCAAGGTTCCTCACAGAGCCATTAAGAGAAAGAGTAACCGCATCCAAACTGAAAGTTTGATTTGGAAAGGTATTTCTAAGGTTTTTTGGACCAACAAGAATGACTTCAGACTTATCTGAATTTAATAGCAGGAAATTACAAGTCATCCAGTCGGTGCTTCGCTGCGCTCTTTGTTTGTTTTTGTTTGTCAATTGTGTGTCTGCTTGCACTTATACCCGTGAAGAACTTTTAAATATCAGGACTTTCACCCCCACGGACCTCCTCCCAGTTTTTCTAGCCCCTGCCGCCGATCTGGTTTATTGTTTGGCTCGGAAAGTGAGACGGCGGAAGAGAGGAAGACGAGCGGGTGCTCTCGTGCGACTTCGCAGGAGAGGCTCGCGAACGGCGCTGCCTGGCATATTTCTGTCCAATACCAACTCTCTCTCTAACAAGGTGGATGAACTGAGACTGCTGATGCGTTTTAAGGACCTCGCCTCCTCAGCTGTCCTCTGCTTTACTGAGACCTGGCTCCGGGAAAATATACCGGACAGCGCGCTGCGCCTCGACGGCTTCCAGCTCTTCCGTGCTGATCGTGACACAGAGCTTTCCGGCAAGACCACAGGAGGCGGAGTCTGCTTCTACATCAACTGCATCTGGTGCTCTGATGTAACGGTAATTTCCAAACACTGTTCTCCTGCCTTGGAATTTCTTGTTATCAATTGCAAGCCCTTCTATTCCCCGCGGGAGTTTGCTTCTTTCATAATGATCGCTGTGTACGCCCCTCCCGACGCGGACACGTGTGAAGCTCAGCGCGTGCTCGCGGATCACATTCAACACACAGAGCGGAGTTTTCCAGACTCGCTGATTATTGTGGCTGGCGACTTTAATCAGTGCAATCTGAGCCACGATCTCCCCTGCTACAAACAGTTTATTAAATGCCCCACCAGAGGATTAAACACACTGGATCACTGTTACACCACAGTGAAAGATGCATATCGCGCTGTCCCTCGAGCTGCGCTGGGATTATCTGATCACGTGATGGTTCACCTCATTCCCACATACAGACAGAGATTGAAGCTCACTAAACCTGTTGTGAGCACTACGAAGATACGGACCAGTGATGCTGAGGAGAAGCTGGAAACGTGCATGGAAATATCTGACTGGGGCATGCTTAAAGGAGCCACGCATGATCTGGATGAGTACACGGACACTGTGAACTCATATATCCACTTTTGTGAAGAGAACATTCTTCCATCACGCACCAGGGTGAGTTACTCTAATGACAAACCCTGGTTCACAGCTAAGCTCAGACAGATCAGGAAGGAGAAGGAAGCAGCGCTGAAAAGTGGAGACAGGGACTGCTACAGGGAGGTTAAATACCGGTTTAACAGAGAGCTGAAGAGGGCTAAATCTCTATACTCAGAGAGACTCCAGCAGCAGTTCACTGCTAATGATTCGGCTTCCGTGTGGAGAGGACTGAGGCAAATCACCAACTATCGACCTAAGGCTCCTAAAGGTCAGGATGACAAAGCCCTTTGTCAGAGACTGTCCCAACACTATGCCCGTTTTGACACCTCGTCATCTGTGTCCAACTCCCCCCCTCCCTCCAGCTCCACAGCCTCCACATTCCCTACTTCATTTAAGGCACCCCCCCCCTCCTCCCCCCCTCCCCTTATCATCAGTGAGCAGGATGTGCTCAAACAGTTCTCCAGACTGAACCCGCGCAAGGCCCCCGGCCCAGACGGCGTGTCTCCCTCCACCCTGAGACTCTGTGCGAAACAGCTGGCTCCTGTATTCACAGACATTTTTAACACCTCCCTTAAGTTATGCCACGTGCCATCCTGCCTCAAATCCTCCACCATCATCCCTGTCCCCAAGAAGCCACGGATCACTGGACTTAATGACTACAGACCTGTAGCGCTCACCTCTGTAGTCATGAAGTCCTTTGAGCGCCTGGTCCTGTCCCACCTCAAGTCCATCACCACCCCTCTCCTGGACCCGCTGCAGTTTGCCTACCGAGCCAACAGGTCTGTAGACGATGCAGTCAACCTGGCCCTCCACTCCATCCTGCAGCACCTGGACTCCCCGGGAACCTACGCCAGGATCCTGTTTGTGGACTTCAGCTCCGCATTCAACACCATCCGCCCCGCTCTGCTCCGGGACAAGCTGTCCCTGCTCAACGTGCCTGACTCCCTCTGCAGGTGGATCATCGACTTCCTGACGGACCGGAGGCAGCATGTGCGGCTGGGAAAGACTGTCTCAGACTATACTAGCATCAGCACCGGATCACCCCAGGGCTGTGTACTTTCCCCCCTACTCTTCTCCCTTTACACCAATTCCTGCACCTCCAGCCACCAGTCTGTCAAGTTGATCAAGTTTGCGGACGACACCACCCTCATCGGGCTCATCTCCAACGGCGACGAGTCCGCCTACAGGAGAGAGGTGGCCCAGCTGGCGTCCTGGTGCAGCAATAACAACCTGCAGCTGAACGCTCTGAAGACAGTGGAGATGATTGTAGACTTCAGGAAAGTCACTACTCCTCTGCCCCCCCTCACCCTCTCAGGCTCTCCCATCACCACTGCTGATTCCTTCCGCTTCCTAGGCACTACCATCACCAGGGACCTCAAATGGGAGCTGACCATCAGCTCACTCATCAAAAAAGCCCAGCAGAGGATGTTCTTCCTGCGGCAGCTGAGGAAGCTCAAGCTACCCACCAAGATGTTAGTGCAGTTCTACACAGCCATCATCGAGTCCATCCTCACCACCTCCATAACCGTGTGGTACGCAGGAGCCACTGCCAGGGACAGACTAAGGCTGCAGCGCGTCGTGCGCACTGCTGAGAAGGTGATCGGCTGCAAGCTCCCATCTCTCCAGGATCTGTACATCTCCAGGACCCGGAGGCGTGCTGGCCGGATCATAGCCGATCCCTCACACCCTGGTCACGTACTGTTTGCCCCCCTCCCCTCTGGTAGAAGACTTCGGTCCATCCAGACTAAAACCTCCCGTCACATGAACAGCTTCTTCCCCTCTGCCATTAAACTGCTGAACACTAAGTGACTCTCGTGCACCATGTACAGCAGCTCAACCAGACTCATGTCAATCATCACTGTTTTCTTCCTGCATTACCGACTGCACTATATAGTTCTCCACAGTATCTGCTGCTGGCTAATATATATTTTAACTGTTGACCAGTATCACTTAATCTTATCCTACACTTTATTACATGTATAGTTTATTTCTCTTATCATGTTTAATGTTGCAGCATTGTACCGAGACAAATTCCTAGTTTGTGTACTACATGAACAATGGCAATAAACCTGATTCTGATCCAAGCTTTGATTTCCTTAAGACATGCTTCTAACTTGGCTAATTGATTACTATCATCTGGCTTCATTGACAGGTATAATTGTGTGCCATCTGCATAACAATGAAAATGTATACAGTGCTTTCTAATAATGTTGCCTAACGGAAGCAATAATAATAATGTTAAGCGTATTGTCAGCACTGGTGATTGTGTGGGACTGGCATGGAACAGCACATAAAAGTGTAAAACATGTCACTTCCTGTTGTCGGTAGGCTTCTTCTACCCATCACACCTACTGGTATGTTGAGCAGCAACGTAGGACATCCACGTCTGTCTTTGGCCAGTTTCTCGATGGTGCGCCAGCTGTGATTCTGGATCTTTATTTCTGAATCCACTGTTTTCTGCTACTTCATCTTGGGCTTACCTCATCTTCGCTTGCCTTCCGTGGTCCAGTGAAGGGCGGTCTTTGTGATCAAACCATCTTCCTGTCGAATGACATCACCCAGTCACCTCCAGCATCTTTGCGTGATGATGGTACTCATGCTTTTCTGACTACACTGACAAAGCAGATCTTTAATTGGGATGGTTCGTGGCCAGATAATGCGAACAATTTTCCGTAAGCTTTTGGTATGAAGGTGGACAGTTTTGTCAGGTCACTCTAATTCACCAACACTCTGATCAATACAGAAGTGTTGACAAAACACAGCTCTGGTATAGTCTGAGCTGGACTGGGTGGACCACCACACATTGTCAAGCATCCTGAAGGCGTTCCCAGCTTTGTCGTCTTTTCCCTCTACTTTGGTGGTAGTGGGCAGGACTATGATAATACTGACATGTAGATGTGTTCAGGAAGGGATGGTTAAATGTGACGTTTGGTGTACACTATATGTTGCGTGTTGTAACAACTTTCCTTTTCATAATAAGGGATAGAAATTTTACACACTACTGTAATAGGACAAGGGACATGGTTTAGACAATACAAAAACTCAGAAGCAGAGACCGCAACAAATACAGCAGGTAAGATGCAAGATAAGCATTTTATTGAACAGACTGGGATAATGACTGTATGAGGTAGACAACCCTGCAGGGGAGAGAGAAGGGGAGGTGGTGGTAATGACTGGTAAATATGGATAACATTTCTACAGACTAGGAGAGCTGCTTACTTTTGGTAGGTATGAGGATGATGGTTTCCTTTGCAGGTGGAGGAGAGGACAACAGACCAGGTAAGGAGGGAGAATGGCCAATGTTGGAAAGGGAGAGGTGCCCTGGGCCCGGGGGCTTGATCCTGGGAGGGTGGTTATTGATCGACATAATTGTGGTTGACTTGTTTCTTGATTTTTTTCCACAGAAGGGTATCCAATTTTCACAGGGGATAAAATCCCAAGTCCAAATAAGGGAGTGAATTAAAGCAATACTGGGGAGAAGGAGACGGGGAATCCTGAGAGGCAAGTAGACAAAATGGTTTGTATGGCTTACTTGGGGTTGCAGAAGATAGGGAGAGTGCACGCACGCACTCATGTACAGACAGTTTCTGACCAGGCGTGCTCTGAAGGCAGCATGGGCTGTGGCAAACCCACAAGGGAATGAAGCACAGCTCTCCAGTTTTATAGGGTTGAACTAATCAGGGTTGATGAGGAGCAGCTGCAGGTAACCACAGAATATTAAGGTTGATTGATGTGTGTGTGTGTGTGTGTGCGTGCATGCTCACCAGACCATGACCCCAACATGCACAATTAGGGGCTATTCAAACGTTAATCATGTTCTAACCAAGTTTGAAGTGTTATGGTAAGCATGCTCACAGGAAAACGTAAAAGACAAAAACATCTCACTTTTTGTTCTCAGTGGGTGGGACTATGAAGATGATGAAGTAATGACATTTAGACGTGCTAAAGATGGGACGTCTTTAAACAGGTGAAGTTTGATGCAGATTAGATCTTGAGTTACGAGTATTAGTCAAGTTTATTAAAAAAACCAAAACAATCATTCATTCATCTTCTTCCGCTTGATCCTTTTCGGGTCGCAGGGGGGCTGGAGCCTATCCCAGCATCTTTTGGGTGAGAGGCAGGATCAGAAAGAAACAATATACTTATCTGAATCTGGCCCAAAATGTGGGTTCATCCGTGGCCCAAAACCCACTCACCCTTCATGTTTTAAGGGAATCAGATCAGTAGTTTTTGTGTAATTAAGTGAACAAAAAACATACCACGGTGATGACATAACCTTGGCAGAGGGAATAAATGGTGACCGATGTGAATAGGTCCAACACTGCATGCTTTTACCTGTCCTGTAATCTGAAGAAGCAGATTAAAGTGTTACATCTCTGGCCCATGGACTCAAAGTTCTCCATACGTCGATCAAACCAACATCGTCCAGCAGCTGCACCAGCTCTTCTATGTGCACCTGTGGTTGACCCCTGTAGTTTTCAGTCTAATCTACAGCTAAAATCCCCACCCAGCGATGTCGGGGAACATTTGTACTCCTCCAGAACTGCTCCTGGCCTAGTCCAGAATGAGGATTGTGGTGAATTATGTGCATATAGGTTTTTCATAGTAATCTGCATGCCATAAAAGATTATGCATTTAATTAATACTAAAGCCAGTAGGCCAGTTAAATAACTTTAATTTTACCCCTCTGTGGATCCCCACCTTATCATAGTGGAGGAGTTTGCGTTGTTGTCCATGTTGTCAGGGACAATTTGCTCCTGTAGCTTCTCCCAAAGCAAACTGGTTCCTGGGTGAAGGGCCTGACTAAGAGCGGTCCAGTGGATCTGTGAAAAAAAGAAGGGCCCTGTGTAGCCAAAGGAGCCATGTGGTTTCACCACCTCCAGGAGGGATCATTTGTGCTACATGAGCCGGGCGGCAGTCTGGGCTACTCTGCTTGGACTGTTGCCCCCGCGACCCGGTGCCCTGGATAAGTGGTAGTAGATGGATGGAACTTTAATTTTAAGACTCAAGTGTCTTATGGTCCCATGTAGTCTTTTGGTAAAAAGCGTCTCTTTCCATAACTGTCTGCTGGCCTCTAGGTTACAGATATAAAAAAGTGAAATGACACTCCTTACATTTGACACAGAGGAACTTCATATGCATGTACGGAATAAATCCCAGTTCATTTTCTCCAAATCTTGCCAGAATATATTTAGAGACTTTGGAAACAAATGACTCCTGCTACTAATTAGGTTTGTAGTTTGGGTGTCAATTTATATGGTGGCACTAAATATGCAGAAATAGATTTGACTTTCCTCTTAACACATTTGAAATGTAAAAATCTGAATGCAGAATGAGTGCACATCAGTCACACCCATTATGGAGTTTAAGTTCTTTAAAATTCCACTTTCAGTTCAGAGCTTCAAAAGTGGAAGCTCTCCGCGGACTTTGGTGGACTTATTACTTACAGACTCCGTTGCTAAACAGGAAATGACCAGTAAACCAACAGGAAATTCCACTTCCTCTGGAGTGGATTTACAAGCTTTTGGGTGGATAAAACTTTTTGAACAGGGTGCAAAATAAATTACAGCACAGAAACAGAACAAGTCTTTCTGAGATGGAAATTGGTACAACTCCCATTATTAAGGTTTTGACAGTCAACTGTCCCGATAAATTATATCACAAATATCATCAACAGACGCTCTCACACATTAAGGTAATAAACTGTAACATACATTTTTTTTTTGGGCGTACCTTCACGTGTAATGACAAACATGTAGCTGATTGCACCAAAAAAAAAAACTTTATTTCTTAGAACTTCTGTTCAGAAAGTAGAGACCCATATTTGTACACATTAAATGAGACAAGGGCACTGAAATGAGAGAGATGCCAATACTGTACAAGCCACCTCTGCTGTACAAGGCTAGGCAGGACCCCTCCCCCCTCAGCAGAAAACAAACCCTTTTTTTTGTCTTTTTTGGCCTTTTCTTAGCAAAAGAATACAATTTGTGTAGAAACAAGCAATGTTTTGCATCTGTCATCTCCCATTTAACCCATCAAAATGTTCTTTGCAGATGTCAATGTAAGAAAACAAGAGACCTGAACACAACCTTCATCAGTTATAAGGATTTAAGTTATAACAAAATGCACACTATCAAGTGTACAGTTTGTCAAGGCTCTTTAGATTCTAATAAAATATTTTTTAGAATCCTTATACATTTCATATATTTCTTTTTTGGGGTATATGGAAAAAATAGACATTTAAATCATAAAGGGTTAATAGGAGGATAGTAATAAGAGGGAGGGAAACTTCAAAAGCTACAAATGGTTGTCTGCCACAGAGGAATGGAGGAAAAGGAGAAGGACAGAAACGGCAAGAGAGAGGGGGGTTGAAGAAAAGAAAGGAGGTTAACGCGAGGGAGGCAGGGAGTTAGAGGAGGGGATTGGCCAGGCTATACAGCGCAGTATGACACCCACTTTAGCTCATCACACACATACAGTCGTGATCAAGGCACAGGGATCTTCTAAAAGTTATTTTTCCTCAATAAAGTTGTACAAAATAATACATTTTACAGTCTGTACAAGAATAATAGTTCAGCAGTGAAGTAAAGACAGACATAAAAAAGGAGAAAGGGGGTCAGGAGTGAAGGAGAAAAGATTGAGGACTGGCTGGGTGAGGAGGTGAGAGCAGTTTGTGGAAATCTGTTGGTTTCTTTTTTATGTATTTAAGGAATTCTATATACTCCATTTTCTCTCAAAACAAAAAGAGTGCTGCCAGGAGGGTAAAAGTGCAAATAAAGAGGTTATGGGGTTAAAGGAGAGAAGGGAGCGTAGGGAAAAACCAAGAGGTGAGAGTGATGGAGAGGAAGGGTAAAGAAAGGGAGCACACAGGGCACAATGGCACAAAACTCTACACAGACAAAAACATCCGTGGAGACGAACAGAATGAGAGTTCTCTTTAACTTAGTACTGTACTGTAGAACGATGGATTTTTACCTCAGTTTACAGTTCCATGAAAGTTGGCATTTTTTTGTTTCTTCTTTCTTATTTTCTTTAAACTCAATATCTTGCTCACATTTTGCTCCACAACTAAGAAGGCAAAGTCAAGTGGCAACCCACCCCCCCAAGACAACAGTTTAGTGAAGAATTTGTCTTGAACTCATTCAGAGTAATTCACATCACAGATGGCTCCGTCAAACTCCTGCTTCACTTAGGTCCCACTGACACAGCCGTGTGCCCCGTCAAGTCCTCGGGGCTCCACAGTCATCCACGTCCGTTTAGTCTCAAAGCACTTTTACAGACACACGAACGAGCCTGCCACTCATCCTCAGATCAACACGTGTTCAGGTGTGACGCCAGTTTGTTGAGTCCAGTAGAAAGCAGGTGTGATACGTACATGTATGCGAGCAGAGCCGCTGGACTTATGTCTGTTAAGTGATGGGGTTTGGTGAGCACTGTTCGAGTCGGGAGTCCTGAGCACAGTGCTTGTGTGTGTTTTTTCAGTTTCTGTCAGATACAGTGTGTCAGCTGATCTGCATTAACATTTGTATTCTTTGCAGTAAATCCATAGTTCCCAGTTGGACCAAAAGTAGTAGCTCTCCACATTTCCATCTTGATGCCATCAACAGGAAACAAAAGTAAAATCCCAACTGCAGCTTAAACCTTCTTCAGTGCAGGAACCTCAGTCCAGACTGGGGGTTTCTGGGGTCTTAAGTTAGGTGAAAGTGATGATACATGGTGGCCAAAGGTGAGGAGCTGGGTGTATGGCGATCAGAAAGTGTGTGTGTCAGCCCCTCAAACCAAACTTCATCAATATAGCTCTTTCTGTTCAACAGGTAGACAGTTCACAGGGATAGTTCTCAGTTCTTGGTGTGTTTTAACATTAAGTGTGTCCATTTTGGCCCCTGTTTAGCCTCACTTCTGTGGGAGAAGGGAGTTCAGAGATCTGGGGTTCAGGCTCCACCCCCATCCCCCAATAGTCTGCTCTGTTTTTTGGCCTCACACCACTCCTCATTCATCACAACAGCTCATACTGCCGCAGATGCATGCGCTGGATGATGTCTCGACAGTCGTTGAAGACACGGCGGATGTTTTCCGTGTCAACAGCACAGGTGAAGTGGGGGTAACAGTAGTGTCTTCCATCCCCACTTGCTGTGCTGATCCTCTGTAGAAGATTTTAAAAAGTTAGTTTTTTTTTCCTGTTGGAGAAAAGTCTAAAATTTTTACAGAGCAAAAAACAATAGACTTTTGTCATGTGCTTACCAGGAATTCGTCTCTTATGAAGTACTTTGCCCTTGTAACACGTGGATCTTCCCCAGGCTCTGGTGTTGCTGAAAGAGGGGCGAGAAGGTAATGAGCTGACTTGAAGACTAATCAATCAGCATGAATGATTATACAACAACCAGGATGGAGTTACTTTACATGTAATTAGTCTCTTTCGGGAGTCTGTGAAAAGACCCTCAGACATTCATCAAGGATGACCTCTTGTGGTGAACAGAAGCACTTTCTCAGTCTATTTTTGGAATGATTCTTAACCAAATGTTTGTGTGCATTTTGACAACAATTTAATTACTTAATAAAAAACAAACCTCCACAGTAAAATAAACATTACAATACATTTTAATAAGTTAATAGGTTAGAGTTGGCATAACTAATGAAAATTTGTAACATCTGTACATTAAGATCAGAAAATACTTGACCTAAAAATTGGGATTTCGTGCCCATTTAAAAAAAAAAAAGGCTACTCAAAATAAGCTTAAATCTTAAGACCAAATTCAAGCATAAGATTCCATGTCAAAAACAATTTAATTTTTGTCCAATGACTGCTAGGTGTAAAGTGATCATCATTTTTAAGCAATGAAGAATTCTGTACCTTTGATTAAGACAATGGCCCTCATTTATCAAGCGTGCGCAAGACCAAAACATGGTCACACGATCATTTCAAAGCAAAGTTCGGGATTTATCAATCTGAACATGACTGCACGATACGCTGGAATCTCATGACAGGTCTCAGCTCATATACGCAAATTTTCAAGCTGCTGTACAACAGAGAAACCTGGCTGTGTAGGAGAATTATTTGATCATATCAGATAATGTTGAGCAGTGCATTGCTTACGTGAAATGTTTGCCTAGTGTTGTACGATGTGTCTAGCTCATATGTTTAGATAGGGCAGCACAGTGCGTGAACGTGAGTGAGTGAGTGCGTGCGCGCAGCAGAGTCCCCCCCCCGTGTGAATGGCCCCGCGGAGCGAACGGTGTGTGTAAAATGATCGGTGAGTAGAGAGTGAGAGGCGACCGGAGCAGGTAGTGAGCTATAATTGCTGCTATTAACAGTGCAAGTCTGCTAATAAAGCCTCGACTCTTCAGCAAAATGGCCTGTTCTTCTGTGTACCACCATACTGTTGTTAACAACCGTGAAGTTTACTCGGGAGTTGACCCCGGAGGAAAAGCTGCCTCCGGCCGTGGAGAAGACAGATCTCCCCTGTGTCCCCCAACCACGGTTAGGAGACCAAAACAGGAAAGGTTAACACTGGCGACCACGAAGGGACTCTCACGTTGTTAAGAGAGTGGTGAGTACTAAAAAGCAAAGGACAATAACGACCAAGCCGAGTGACTATAATACAACTGTGATAGCAGCTAAGCTAATGCGACATGGCGGGCGCTCGCTATTCCGCCGATATTTACAAACAAGAAACCAACTACTCAAACCCATTCATGTCACTAACTAATAATCAGGAATACAGACAAGGTACTGTGGAAGCTCATGAATGTCAGGCTGAGACAAAGTGTGGACATTATAACCCATTTCTGTGTGATGAAAGCTGCGCGAACACACTTGCTACTGGAGAAGATTTGCTCGCGCCATTCGGCAGCCCCGCTCAATTTGCCCCCACAAATCCCTTTTTCAGAGCCGACAGTCAAAGCCACAGCCCCGTGGGAGGCCTAGACATTTACGTGCCCCCGAATCCTGCTCCAAACGCGTCATTAAAGTTGTATTATGCAGATACAAACCCCTTTGCCACTGCTCACATAAGTTTTGTACATAGCACACCAGCTACTTGCAAACCAAAAGCAGGTACACTTCCCATGTCTACTCCTTGCATTAATCCAGAGGAGACTGATAAACAGGGACATTCACCATTGAGCCATCCCTGTCACTCACATACACAAGAGCCGCTCTGCACCCCGTCAGCCTCTTACATCGGACAGTGATGAGGACTATGATCCCAAAGAGAGAGTCCCCACTGAATGTCCAGGCCAGTACGACGGCAGCACACCATGGAGAGAGTTCCTGCACAGATTTGAGAGCTGCGCAGAGGCATATCACTGGTCAGTAAAGACAATGGCCATCCAGCTCAAATTCTGTCTTGTTGGAGCTGCAGGCGCCATTATCCACATAAACCCTCGTTCATCCAAATGGGACTACCGCCGCCTGCTGGAGGAACTCAAAACTGCATACGGCCCTTCTTCATATCACTCAGCGGCTGTGGCAGTGGAGCTGAGGCAAAGAGTACGCAAATTTGGTGAGGCCCTTCATGTGTTCAGAGATGACATTTATGGGAAAGTAGCTGTAGCTTATGGAAATTGGTCAGAGGCCGAGCAAGATGCTATAGCTGTGGAAGTTTTCACAAATGGCCTGGGGGATGCAGCGCTAATCCAAAAACTGTTAGAAGAACGTCCAGCCACACTAGCCAGAGCTTACGAGATATTCCATCACCATGAAACCACAAAGACAGCTGCATCCTATATCACCAGCGTCATGCAGCCAGGGGCCCGTAACCTCACTGAATGCAGGCCCCGGGCCGCTGTTGTCAGAGAAAGAGACGAAAACGAGACTGTAACTGCCACTACACCTGCAGCTAGCTCCTCACCCAATCGCTTTGCCCCACACACGCCTGCAAAAACACCAGGGCAACACAAGAACTTTAAAAAGGGTGACATTCGCTGCCATAACTGTAAGGGCTGGGGTCACAAACAGAGCCAGTGCTCATCCCCTCAAAGAAATGCAAAGACTTTCATTCCAAGCACTCCCCAGGGAAGCCCACAGGCCACTGTGCTCCACTTTAAAGGCCAGAGTCGTGACATGAGCATCCACATGCGCATATATGAACTGGAGGTGTGCGCAGTCTTGGACAGTGGAGTGTGGAGGAACGTGCTGCCCCTTCACCATTACAATGCCATTCACCAAGACATGAGACCCCCACTACAGTCATCCATCGTAGAGAATCTGCTCGGGGTGGGACCAGGAGACGTGCTGGTGCGTGGTGAGGCCAAAATACCTGTCAGTATTAACAGCTGGCAAGTTGAAGTGGACTTCCTCGTGGCGGACATAGCGGGCAATGAAGTACTGCTAGGCCACCCATTCCTCACCCAAGCCGAGGCCCGCCTTGATTTTGGTAAGCACCGCATAGTTCTGTTTGGAGAAGTGCCATACTTTCACCCAGAGACTGTCCCAAAGTCGCATGCTGTGAGAGTAGCCAGAACTGTTGTGGATGAACCTGGACAAGAGTACCTAGTCAAGGGCACTGTGCCTTGTGGCAAAGCAGCTCAGGGAGATATGATGCTCAGCCCCACAAAAGGTTTTGTTGAGAAGCACAAAGTACTCATTGCCAGGGTCCTAGTCAACGCTCAGCCCACTAATGTTGTTTCACTACGCCTCTTTAACCCTGGCAACAAGGCCGTCACTATTAAAGAAGGTGCCACTGCAGGCCTCCTCCAGCCAGCTGAAGCTCTTCCCCCGCCCAGTGCCCCCACAACGGCAGACTTCCTAGCTAGCTCCCCTGCGGTCCCAAAGCACCTCCAGGAGCTCTATGCCTAGAGTTCCACTGAGCTTAATGACAATGAAAAACTTGAACTGTCTAACCTGTTGTGTGCCTATGAAAATGTGTTTTCCAGAGGACCCGGTGACCTGGGACGGACCAGTCTCGTGCAGCACGACATCATAACCCGGCCTGGAGCTCCCATGAAGCAGCCCCCTCGTCGCATGGCTGGGGAAAAGCAGCAACACGCAGACCAGCAGATCCGTGAGAGCCTCCAGAACGGCCTCGCCACCTGCAGCCACAGCAGTTGGGCCTCACCGATTGTTATGGTACGTAAAAAGGATGGGACTTACCGCCTTTGTATAGACTACAGAACACTCAACGACCGCACCATCACTGACGCGTACCCGCTACCCCGCATCCAAGACACAGACACTCTCGCCACCGCCAAATGGTTCAGCACCTTGGACCTTGCTTCAGGTTATTGGCAAGTCGAGCCGACTCCAAGAGCCCGCCGCGCAGCTGCCTTTTGCACCCGAAATGGACTATTTGAATGGAACGTTATGCCGTTTGGGTTATGCAATGCGCCAGCGACGTTCCAACACCTTATGCACCGCGTCCTTGCCGGCATGCAGTGGGAGACCTGCCTCGTCTACCTGGACAACATCATCGTGCTGGCCAAGGATGTGTCCGGGATGCTGCAGGGCTGAGTCAAGTGTTCCAGAGACTTAAACAAGCAAACCTCAAACTAAAACCAGCCAAATGCTGCCTCTTCCGCCGCCAAGTTGCCTATCTAGGTCACATTGTGTCCGAGCACGGTGTAGCCACTGACCCCAATAAAGTCCACAAAGTCCAAGCTTGGCCCACTCCCACATCTGTCCAAGAGGTCAGACGTTTCATTGGCCTCGCCTCCTACTATCGCAGGTTTGTGAAAGACTTTGCCTCCATTGCCATACCGTTACACAACCTGACAAGGAAAAACCCACATTTCCAGTGGCACGCTGAACACCAAGCTGCTTTCAACACGCTCAAGCACCGCCTCACCACAGCCCCTGTCTTAAGCTACCCACTGGACCATGGTGAAATGATCTTGGACACCGATGCTAGCGACACAGGCATCGGCGCCGTCCTCTGTCAAATGCAGGATGACGCAGAGCATGTGTTGGCATACGGCAGCCGCAAACTAGCCAAAGCTGAACAGAACTATTGCACTACAAGATGAGAGCTGCTAACCATTGTCGATTTCACGTCACATTTTCGGCAGTATCTACTTGGGCGGCCTTTCAAAGTACGTACCGACCACAGCAGCCTGCGTTGGTTAACCCGAATGAAAGAGCTAGAAGGTCAGTTAGCCTGGTGGCTTGAGAAGCTAGCAGAGTACGAGTTTAAGATCATTCATCGCCCAGGTCGCTTACACACTAATGCTGACAGTTTCTCCCGCAGGCCCTGCCGCCAGTCCTGTCCTTGTAAACTGCAGGACCCCTCCTCACAGCCAAGAACCACAAGCCACCAAGTCATTCAGTGTGAATTGGACTCCGACACCAGCTCCCTGTCGCTGAGTCCGGTGGGGGTAGAGTCATGCCCTACAACTACAGCTGTGAATCCGGTGGGGGTAAGTGCAGACAGCTTTACCAATACAGACACTTTAAAACTAAGAGACAATTTATGTGACAAATACAAACGAGACCACACTGTTTCCTGGCTGGACTATGGAGGAGCTGCGCCAGGCCCAAGCCGCTGACACAGACATTGCACCAATAAAAGCTTGGTTAGAGGCCAGCAGTGAGCGCCCTCCCTGGACCACAGTCGTCCCTTGCAGTCCAGCCACCAAAACGTACTGGAGTGAATGGAAAAGACTATTTCAGAGATGGAGTTCTGGTCCGCCGTTTTTACCATTTGGACGACACACAGTACTATCCCCAAATTGTCCTACCACGCAAAATGCGACTCGACGTTATGCGCCAGATGCACGAGGGGCCAGTAGGTGGACATTTTGGTATTGAACGGACTGTGGCCAGACTGTGGCCGGACAGTACAAGTCCGGCCCTCTGGTGCCGGACTTGTACTAACTGTGCATGCAGAGCCAGACCCCACAAAATGCCACAAGCGCCCATGGGAACTGTCAGGGTTGGGGCCCCCATGGAGCGCATTGCACTGGACATTATGGGCCCACTCAATGAGACAGAACGCAAAAACAGCTATGTGCTCGTAATACAGGAGTATTTCACAAAATGGGCTGAAGCATTTCCTATCCCAGATGAAACGGCTGTCACCGTGGCACGCGTTGTTGCAACAGAATGGGTGTGCCGCTTTGGAATGCCTCACTCTTTGCACAGCGACCAAGGATGCAATTTTGAATCAGAGGTATTTCAAGAAATGTGCTGTCTATTTGGCATTGAGAAAACCCACACTACGCCATTCAGACCACAGTCAGATGGCCAAGTTTAACATTTCAATGCCACACTTCAAAAGATCCTGGCCTCTACTGCAGAACGCTGTCACTGGGATTGGGACCTGATGACCCCATATGCAGTTATGGCCTACAGAGCGACCAAGCACAGTGCTACTGGTTTCACCCCCAACTATATGATGTTCGGACGTGAAATAAATGAGCCAGTGGACCTTGTAGCTGGTTTGCTCCCGGACTCTGACCAGGCACCTTCAGCCCCAGAGTACGTGCAACAAATACGCAAGCGGCTGGAGCTGGCTCACAACATTACTCGAGAAGCCCTGGGTGAGTCAGTCACACGTGCAAAAAAGGCAATATGACAAAAATGCTTGCCACACACAGTACAAAGTCGGAGACGCAGTGTGGTACCTCATCAAAGGAACACGGCATGTCAAAAACAGAGTCAAAAAGTTCCTCCCCTCCTATGAAGGACTCTTCTTTGTTATGGGACAGTTTGATGATCTAGTCTACCGGATCCAAAAGAGCCCCAGAGCCAAAGTCAAAGTCGTCCACCATGACCAACTGAAACACTACCGCAGCCGTGAGCCGCTGGACAACACTTGGGTCCTAGACACCTTCTGAGATCTTGCCACCGGCTGTGGACGGGGACCCAGCAGACCAGGACCTCAGCCTGTACAACTTCTTCGCTACTGCCTCCAGTGATGGCCCCAGCAATTCTCGGCTGTCTACTCCACCTGCTAATGTTCCCAATGTGATCGGGTCTCTTCCATCCACTCCTTCCCATGTGATATTTGACCATGGTGGGGGTGCGGTGGGAGAGCCACACCATCAGGCTCAGCACGTGTCACGGCCCAAATGTCGGCGCAGAGGACCGGACCGTTACGGGGACTGGGTTACTGAGTGAGCCAACTGTAGCAGTTCATATTTGCACCAGAGACTCTCCAGTTTACATTTTTTTTTTTTGGACTCTAGTCTAGTTATAATGTTCTGTACGTTTGTTAAAAAAAAAAAAATAGCTGAAGAGACAATGCTTTCATATACCTATATGCACTTTATTTCATTTGAATGTATTGTATTCTGAATAGTCGGTCAGTATTGCTCCCGGTCGCCAAGGAATAGGTTTTAAAGTGTAATGTGCTCTTTGTTTAATTAGAGACAATTGCATTTCAATGCATTTTTCACTCATGTTTTCACTGCTAAATGAGCTAATTTTTTATCACTGCATAGACACTAGCCATTATAGTATAACCTACGTACCTATTTGAATTCATGTGATATATTGGACACTGCTACTACTAGGCCTACGAATGTAGAGATTGTGTACCAGTTTTATATTATTTAGATGGAATGGAATTAACGCTAATTGCCAGTCCATGGTGGGGGTAGTGTTGTAGGATGTGTCTAGCAGCTAGACACATCCTCAGCAGCAGCAGCAGCACAGCAGCAGCAGCAGCTCAGTGCGTGAACGTGAGTGAGTGAGTGCGTGCGCGCAGCAGAGTCCCCCCGGTGTGAATGGCCCCGCGGAGCGAACGGTGTGTGTAAAATGATCGGTGAGTAGCGAGTAAGAGGCTACCGGAGCAGGTAGTGAGCTATAATTGCTGCTATTAACAGTGCAAGTCTGCTAATAAAGCCTCGACTCTTCAGCAAAACGGCCTGTTCTTCTGTGTACCACCATACTGTTGTTAACAACCGTGAAGTTTACTCGGGAGTTGACCCCGGAGCAAAAGCTGCCTCCGGCCCTGGAGAAGACAGATCTCCCCTGTGTCCCCCAACCACGGTTAGGAGACCAAATCAGGAAAGGTTAACACTAGTGTTATATTTAGGTGAGTGCTTTAACGATTCATTTTAAAAAAGACTAAAAGAGGCCTCTTTTAGTAATTATGTGTAGCTGAAACCAGATTGTTTACACACAATATATAAAAACACACTTAACCTATTTTACTAGTTTCATCAGACCACAGGACATGCTTCCAAATATTAAGGTCTTTGTCCCTGTGTGCATCTGCAAACTATAACCTGGCTTTTTTCTGTTGCTGATGACATTTTCTGAAGAAGACTGCAGGTGACAGTCGACACGTGTCTGAATAGAAAAACAAGGCCAGTTTTATCCCTTTGTGTAGTTATCGCATTACGAGATTTAGAAAAAACAACTTTCACCTGAAGGTCAGAGGTGACACAAATTCAAACTCCTCCGAGATTTTTTATTCATAGATCCATCCATGGTATCAATTTGAAAAGGCCATGTTATTTCTTTCTCTAGTTATTGTGTTCACAAGGTAGGTGTTGACATGATCGCCGCTGCAACACTCAGCGGAGTTATGACAATACCCCATCAACCTTCACAGGGTGAGTGGTAAAAAAATTATTTAGCAAACAGAAATAATTTTGGTAATCCTAACTGACCTAAAACAGGAAAAGTTTAGTCTGATTTAACGTCAGATAATGAGCAGAAAAAAAGGTTGTGTCTTTTTATACAGCGTATGTAAACTTCTTGTCAATATAAAAGCAAGTTGTGTCCACTGATCAAATACAGTAATATGAGGACTGAAACCTACACATTCAGTTTGAGATGAATGTTGAAGTTGGGTCTTCATGCTATATACAGGTGCATCTCAATAAATTAGAATATCATCAAAAATTTGATTTATTTCAGTAATTCAATTCAAAAAGTGAAACTCGTATCGATTCACTACACACACCGATACATTTCAAGTGTTTGAATTTGGAGTTTTCAATAGCTGTAAGCCATAATCATCAAAAAAAACAAAAAAACAGTTTCTCAGGAAATTATAATATTATATAAGATGAATTAAAGAAAACATGGATTTTTAATAGAAATGTTGGTTGGAGACTTCCGGTTATGGCTGCCACGTGAGAAGGACACGTCTCACTCTGCTCTGCTCCTGGAGAAAAAAAAAATAAAAATCGGCAAATAACTCATTTGGGACAGAACGTATCCCAGCGTTTGGGCGAGGATATGTCGGTGAAGCCTAAGGCTGGAAAACCAGGTAGAGGAAAAAGCGAGCCGCCGAAACAGTCCAAATTAACGGACTTTCAGGTCTGTGACGCAGCAGATAAAGCTCCATATATGGCAGAGGAAGCTAGCAGCGGTGCAGTATCTGCGGGAAACAGCACAGGTGCGGTGCTAGCTGCCATAAGTTCAATGAGAGCAGACTTTTCCTCTAAATTTGATGGGATTATGGCAGCGTTGGAAGGAATGAGAAAGGAATTGGGTGACTGTGTAGAACGAATGGCGCAGGTGGAGCTTCGTGTCTCTAGTGCTGAAGATGACGTCACCTGTCTTCAATTAAAGGTGCGCACTTTGGAAAAAAAAATAAATGTCTGGAAGATAATGTCCTGGATTTGGAATCCCGGTCGAGACGGAACAACTTGAGGCTGGTGGGTCTACCGGAGGAATCCGAAGATCGGGACTCATGTTCCTTTCTGGAAAAGTGGATTCCGGAGGCGCTGGGCAGCGCGGAGCTGCAATCAGCAGTGGACCTGGAAAGCGCACACCGTATTGGCCCACGGAGAGATAAGGGACCACCGAGGACCTTAATTATGAAGTTCCTCAGCAACAGAGACAGGATGAAGATCTTCAACGCTGCACGAGCTAAAGGAGAGATTAAACACCAGGACCAGCAGGTGCGGTTCTACCCAGATTTGGCCACAGGAATCCAACAATTGAGGAAGCAGTTTGATCCCGTACGTAAAGAGCTGCGCAACCTTGGGATTCATCATGGTGTAATTTATCCTGCGAGACTGTTGACCACGTATGGGGGCAGAACACACATCTTCAAGACCCCAGAGGAGGCGCAGGAGTTCATCAAGAAGATCCAAGAAGAGACTGGTGGGAGCTAAGCATGAACAAAATATAAGGTAGAATATTTAAGCATTTGCACAGGCATCTGACTGACTTGAAGCAAATAGCAAGTTTACAAAATATAGATTGTATTATATATTAAAAAAAAACCAAAACAACAACAAAAAAAAAAACTATGATGTACAAAGTTGCTAAAAATTTTGGAGTTAAGTTGGAAAACTACAGAGGAGAGTTAATGTTACGTCATTAAAAGCAGTAGAGTTAGGGTGATTGGGAGGATGAAGAAGGAGTGGCTTTGGCTGTTCCTCGTGGGTGTGGAGCAGTCGATGGCTATATCGGGAGACGGAATTTTTCTTTTGATTTTGGGGGGATTGCCACAAATGTGGGAAGGGGGAATTTGTTTGTGTGTAGTTTGTAGGATGAATGTTCAACCACTCATTTTTTTGCTTCTCTGTATGAGCATGTTTACACTGCAAGGTAATCCCAAACTCCCTATTGATCATAAACCAAAGCGTTAATCTTAATTTAACTTCATGGAATTGCAGAGGTCTACAAAATTTAAAAAAACTTAAACAAGTTATGAATAAAATAAAAGACATGGGTTCAAAAATTGTGTTTTTACAAGAAACTCATCTAATAGAGGAGGATGTAAAAAGAATTAGGAGTAGATGGCAAGGAAGTGTTTTCACCTCATCATTTTCATCCCGAGCCAGGGGAGTTATGACTCTCATACATATATCAGTCCCATTTCAAGTGAAAAATGTAATTGGAGACAAATTTGGAAGATATGTAATCATTCAAGGATCTTTGCTATTAGAAAATATAAATTTGGTGAACTTATATGGTCCCAATATAGATGATCAAAAGTTCTTTGCTAATTTATTTCTTATCATCACTTACAGGGCAACATATGATAGCAGGGGATTTTAATTGTACATTGAATCCCGGTATAGATAGATCAACAGGACTGGACTGTACACACAATGGATGTAGGATGACCATTAATCATTTTATGAAAGAATTGAGATTGCTAGATATATGGAGAGAAATGAAACCACAAGTTAAAGCCTACTCTTGTTATTCCAATACCTAACAAGACATTCTCACGTATTGATTATTTTTTGATCTCCACAGAATTAAGGTCCAAGATTCAAAACTGCTTTTATGATAACATCGTGATCTCTGATCATGCACCCTGTTGTCTAATATATGTAGATAAAAAATTGACAAAGGAATCAGGTAGATGGCAATTTCAGCATAAATGGCTTCAGGATGAGGAATTTGTCAAGTACATAGAAAAACAGATAGACGAGTTCTTTGACATCAATACTACACAAACATCAGCATGTGTAAAGTGGGAGGCTTTCAAAGCTTTTATTTGGGGACATATTAGTTATACAGGTTCAAAATCTAAGAAGACTCGAGAGGAGAGAGCCCAATTGGAACATAAAATAAAAAGTCTTCAAGAAAAAGTGTATGCAGGAAGTGATCCAAGGTTGGAGAACGAATTACTGATTTTGAGAGCTGAATATGACAAAAAAAAAAAATCAGCAAATAGAGCTGCCTCGAGTCTTCTAAGATTGTTTCAATCTTTTTATGAACAAGGTGAAAAATCAGGAAAATTATTGGCATGGCAGATTAAACAATTAGAATTTAAAACACCAATTACCAGTATTATAAGTAACGGACAGGTAGTTATAGATCCTTTAGAAATTAATAGAGCCTTTAGAGATTACTATGAAAAATTATATGATACCAAAAATGAATCTGACTTAACAAAACTAAATGGGTTTTTGAACGAACTATCTATACCGTGTATTCCAAATGAAAACGGAGATATTGGAGTCTAAAATTAGTCAAGAAGAAGTTGGGCTAGCCATTGATAATATGAAATCAGGAAAAAGTGCAGGACCAGATGGTCTTCCAGTTGACCTTTATAAAAAATTTAAGAATAAATTAATAAAACCTTTTTTGGAAATGGTTTTAGAAGCATTTCAAAATAGTAATTTACCATCATACATGAATAATGCCTTAATTATACTGTTGCCAAAACCAGGTAAACCCTCTAATAAATGTGAAAATATGAGACCAATAAGCCTATTAAATGCCGACCTTAAGATAATCTGTAAAATTTTAGCAAGACGAATACAAGAAATTTTACCAAATATTATTAATCGAGATCAGAATGGCTTTATAAAGGAAAGACGAGGCTTCCATAATGTAAGAAGACTATTTAATATTATTTATTCTAATAAAGAAGCACCGGATACAGCTCTCCTATCACTGGACGCCGAAAAGGCCTTTGATAGAGTCGAATGACCTTTTCTTTTTGAAGTCTTACAAAGGTTTGGACTTGGAAATAATTTCATAAAATGGGTTCAGATAATATACAATAATGCTACAGCAGAAATCCTAACAAATAACAATATTTCAAAATCAATAAAAATCAATAGAGGATGTCGACAAGGCTGTCCACTTTCACCTTTACTGTTTACTATGGCAATTGAACCTTTAGCGATGGCGATACGTTTACATTCACAAATATATGGAATTAAAGTTGGACCAACAGAACATAAAATCTCCCTGTACGCCGATGACATAATTTTGTTTATGTCGAATCTTAAAAAATCAATTCCTAATAAAGAATTTTGGGGAAATATCAGGATATAAAATAAATAAAACTAAATCTTCAATATTAATGCTAAATGAGACCCAGAGAAATTACCCAGCCCCTGAGGTAAATCAATTCAACGTTGTAAATCAGTTTAAATATTTAGGAATCCAAATTGTGCCTAAGCTAGAATCAGTCGCCAGTGTCAACTATGAAGCCTTAATGACAGATATCAATGAGTTAATCCAGAGATGGATGTCACTACCAATGTCGATGATCGGGAGAATCAATATACTTAAAAGTAATATTTTACCTAAAATACTTTATTTCAATACATTCTCTTACCACCACCTTTAGATTTATTCTCAAGAATTAAAAAAAAGTTAGTGGAATTTATATGGAACAACAGGAGGGCTAGATTACGTCTGTCTTTATTATATTTACCATTTGATCGTGGAGGTCTGAAATGTCCAAATTTTATGTTGTATTATTGGTCGGCACAACTGAGGTCTATGACATATTATTTTTCATTAATTGATCTCCCTCACTGGACTGAAATGGAATCATACAATTTACCTTTACCTCTTTCCATATTCATATACTCAGATTCGGCAAAAAAATTACAAAAACAAGTTAAAAATCCATTTGTAAAGCATATGATCAAAATATGGTGTGAAACTAAAAACTATTTAAAAGAACCACACTTATTGTCACAATTTAGCCCAATATGGGGTAATCAATACTTTAAACCAGGGAGAGCGGATGCTGTATTTAAAGTATGGAATTTAAAAGGGATTCAAAAGATTCAAGATTTATATTTGCCATGTGCAGATAACATAATGTCTTTTGAAGAGCTGAGGATCAAATTTAATCTTAATAGAACACATTTTTTTAAATATCTTCAACTTAGAAACTTTATTCGATCAAATCAAAATAAAGCTCTCACTCGACCTATTTATTCATCCTTGGAAAAAATGTTGATGAAAGATAGTAAAAGAAAGGGTATTATTTCAGAGTTTTATAACTCATTGACACTATCCTCAAGTGAAAACTCACAGAAAAGATTAAACTACTGGAAAGAAGATCTGCAAACTGAAATTTCAGAGGAACAATGGGAATTGGCTTGTACAGAAGCTCAAACCAAATCAATAAATGTACGTCTTAAATTGATACATTTTAAATGGTTAATGCGGATGTATGTTACACCGGAGGAGTTAAATAGATATAACAAAAACATACCAGATACGTGCACAAAATGCATGGAAAGTAAAGGAACCCTATTTCATTGTGTATGGGAATGTAGAATAATTAGAATGTTTTGGGAAGAGATGAGGGTAACAATTGAAAAAATAATCTCAAAACAAATCATATTGAATCCTAAACTGTTTTTGTTGGGTCTGTACCCAGAAAAGCATAACTTTAATAAAAGTGAAAGAACATTCATGGACCTCAGTTTGCTTAATGCCAAAAAATGTATTGCACTACTGTGGAAAAAGACTCATAGACCAGATGTGACTCAGTGGTTAAGACAGATGTTAACAAACCTTCCATTAGAAAGAATAACATACATACTGAAATCAAAGGAAATTGTGTTTGAGAATATATGGAGACCTTTTATTGATTATGTAAAAAATTTAAACATAACTCTTGAAGAAGAAGGTGAATGATGTGTGTGGACCTTGTAAATTCCAAACTGGTGAACATAATATGTATACTTATGTAATGGATTGTCTAGACTAAACAGAGGAGCATTGTTGAAGACTTGATTTTGTTGGTGGTTGTGGGTGTTTTTAGTGCATTTTTTTTGGTAGTACTTTAGTGTTAGTGTTTGTGTCATGTTTGTTAAAAAAAAAAAAAAAGGTTCAATAAAGATATTGTGGAAAAAAAGAAATGTTGGTTGAATGAGTATGTCCAAGTACACACTTAATATTTGGTTGGGGCTCCTTTTGTGTGAATTACTGCATCTATATGGTGTGTCATGGAGGTGATCAGCCTGTGGTACTGCTGAGGTGTTATGGAGGCCCAGGTTGCTTTGATAGCGGCCTTCACCTCGTCTGCATTGTTGGGTGTCTCATCTTCCTCTTGACAATACACCACAGATTCTCAAGGGGTTTAGGTCAGGAGAGTTTGTTGGCCAGTTGAACACAGTGATACCATGGTCATTAAACTGGGTTTTGGTAATTTTGACAGTGTGAGCAGGCTACTTGGCACCTGCAACAGATGGAAGATAGTCACTGGCTACAATCTGACAAGTTTATATTGACTGATATCAATGTTCATCAACTTGCACTGTCCTTAAAAACAGCAATTTACCATTTACTGGAAAATGAAATTAGCATCTCCATAAAGCTTGTCAGCAGAGGGAAGCATGAAGTGCTCTAAAATTTCCTGGTAGACAGCTGTGCTGACTTTGGACTTGATAAAACACAGTGGACTAGGGCTGCAGCTGATGACTATTTTACAGCTTGGATAATGGCCTACTCTAATTGAAGGTTACTCGAGTAATCTGATGCTTTTTTTTTTTTTTTTTTTTAATGAAATTTGCATTGACCAACATTTGCGGAACATTCTTTCCTAAAGAGCAGCAGTAATTGTACCAAACACTCAATAACACAGGTACACATTTATTGCAATGCTTAATGCAATGTTTATTGCATAGAACGTAACTTTAAACGGTACATGACATAAAGTTCCTTTCACTAGCCGTTGGCAACCGGATGCCAACGGCGGTGGCTACATGTTCTTCGGTCATATACGGTGGTGTGAAAAAGTGTTTGCCCCCTTCCTGATTTCTCATTTTTTTTGTATGTTTGTTACACTTAAAAGTTTTAGATCATCAAACAAATTTAAATATTGGACAAAGATAACAAGTAAACACAAAATGCAGTTTTTAAATTCATGGTTCCATTTACCACAGCAAGTCTTCCAGGTCCTCAACCAGCAAAACTGCCCCAGACCATCACACTACCACCACATTTTACTGTTGGGATGATGTTCCTTTTCTGAAATGCTGTTCCTTTTACATCGGATATAATGGGACACACACCTTCTAAAAAGTTCAACTTTTGTCTCATCAGTCCACAGAGTATTTTCCCAAAAGTCTTGGGATCATCAAGATGTTTTCTGGCAAAACTGAGACGAGCCTTTATGTTCTTTTTGCTCAGCAGTGGTTTTCGTCTTGGAACTCAGCCATGCAGGCCATTTTTGCCCAGTTTCTTTCTTATGGTGGAGTCATGAACACTGACCTTAACTGAGGCAAGTGAGACCTGCAGTTCTTTGGATGGTGTTGTGGGTCTTTTGTGACCTCTTGGATGAGTCATTACCGTGCTCTTGGGGTAATTTTGGTTGGCCGGCCACTCCTAGGAAGGTTCACCACTATTCCTTGTTTTTGCCATTGGCGGATAATGGCTCTCACTGTGGTTTGCTGGAGTCTCAAAGCTTTAGAAATGGCTTTATGACCTTTTCCAGACTGATAGATCTCAGTTACTTTGTTTCTTGTTTGTTCCTCAATTTCTTTGGATCGCAGCATGATGTCTAGCTTTTGAGAATCTTTTGGTCTACTTCACTTTGTCAGGCAGGTCCTATTTAAGTGATTTCTTGATTGAGAACAGGTGTGGCAGTAATCAGGCCTGGGTGGGGCTAGAGAAACTGAACTCAGCTTTCCAAGATGTGATAAACCACAGTTAATTTATGTTTTAACGGGAAGGGGGGGCAATCACTTTTCACACAGGGTCATGCAAGTTTGGATTTTTTTTTTTTTACCCTTAATAATAAACACCTTCATTTAAAAACTGCATTTTGTGTTATCTTTGTCTAATATTTAAATTTGTTTGATGATCTAAAACATTTAAGTGTGACAAACATCCAAAAAATCATGAGAACTCAGGAAGGGGGCAAACACTTTTTCACACCACTGTAAGCATAATTAGCGTAGCTGACTACAATTTATTCATCTTAATTTAAAATTTCAATCACGTACCTTGTCTCGGGTGCACTGGCTGTGCATGATGTGGGATGCTTTCTGCCCAGACACTGTAACATGCTAGCTTGCCGTTTGACTTTACCATGTACACACTGCACAATGTGTTCCTTCAATTTGAGCTTGAAATGATTCCAGACTTGAGATACTTTTTTTTTTTTTTTAAATTTTCTTCATTTTTGAAGGCCCGTCACTTCGCCGTTCTGACATGGCACCTTTAAACAAATCTGCATTTTGTTTAAGTAGCGTGACTGGAAGAAGGTCGCGCTGGAAGAAGGTCCTATAGACTGGACGTGCTACATTAAACAACATGTCTACAAATTTTGAATCGAGAATTTTTTGTACTCAAATTATTTGAGAAATCGTTGCAGCCCTACAGTGGACCAACACCAGCAGATGACCTGGCTCCCCAAACCATCACCGACTGTGGAAACTTCACACTGGACCTTAAGCAACTTTGATTCTGTGCCTCTCCACTACTCCTCCAGATTCTGGGACCTTCATTTCCAAATGAAAGGCCTTGGCACCACATTTGGGGAGTCATGTCATCTGCTTGTGTTAGCCCACTTTGTTTTATCAAGTCCAAAGTCAGCGCAGCTGTCTCCCAGAAAATTTTTAGAGCATCCCATGCTTCCCTGTGCTGACAAGCTTTATGGAGATGCTGATTTTATTTTACAGCAAACATGATGCATAGCCAGACACCAGCTTCTGGCGGCATTCTGAGGAATCTTAGACCATTCTCCTCATGGGCAAACATCTCCAGTTCCCTAATATTGTTGGGTTTGCGTGCTGCAACCACCTTTTTCAAATCCCACCAGATGTTCAATGGGGTTCAAGTCAAGGGACTGTGCAGGCCACTCCAATATCTTTCAGGACTTCTCAAATCAAACCTTGGTTTACTTTGAGGTATGCTTGGGATCATTGTCCTGTTGGAAGGTTCAGTGACACCCAAGTTTCAGCTTCCTCACAGACAGCATGACATTCTCCCGGATTTCCTGATACTTGACTGAATCCATCTTACCCTCCACATGCTGTAGGTTTCCAGTGCCACAGGAACCGAAGCAACCACAGAGCATCATTGAGCCACCACCATGCTTGGCATCTGCCCACACCAACAAAAGTACCAAAACCTGGTTTAATGATCATGGTATCACTGTGCTTGACTGGCCAACAAACTCTCCTGACATTTCAATTAAAAATCAATGCTTTTTAATTAATCTTATGTAACATTCTAATTTTCTTAGAAACTGAATTTTGGATTTCATTAGCTGTAAGCCATAATCATCAAAATTAAAAGAAAAAAATGCTTGAAATATATCACTGTGTGTAATGAATCTATACATGAGTTTCATTTTTTGAATTTAATTATTGAAATAGATCAACTTTTCGATGACATTCTAATTTATTGAGGTGAACCCGTCGTCTTCTTTCAGCTGCTCATCTGCCTCCATCTCACCCTATCCCTTGTATCTTCCTCTGTAACACCAACTCTATCCATGTCCTCCTTCACCACATCTATGAATCTTCTCTGTGGTCTTCCTCTTCTTCTGCCTGGCAGCTCCATCTTCAACATAAGTTTGTCCACTATATCTGCTATCCCTCCTCTGCACATGTCCAAACCATCTCAGCCTTGCCTCTTAGTCTCCAAACCGCTCAGCCTGAGCTGTCCCTCTGATATACTCATTTCTAATCTTGTCCCTCCTAGTCACTCCCAATGAAAATCTTAGCATCTTCAACTCTGCCACCTCCATCTCCTGTCTTTTTTGTTAGCGCCACCGTCTCCAAATCATATATCATAGCAGGTCTCACTATCGTCTTTGTAAATCTTCCCTTTCACTCTTGCTGCTACCCTTCCATCACAAATCACTCCTGACACTCGTCTCCACCCACTCCACCCTGCCTGCACTCTCTTCGTCACCGCTCCTGTGCAAAGAAAAAGATTGCAACCCAGAAGTCTTGGCACTTCGGACATGTAGCATAACAATGGAGTAAATTTGCTTCCGTTTGGTTACATTTATCACAGATTGGTGATATCTCTGGAAAAATTTTATTGAGCTTCACCTTTGAGTAGTGCAGCCTGTGTATGATTTTGAACTGTATTAGACAGTGTCTAGCATTAATGGAGCAC
Organism: Pholidichthys leucotaenia; assembly: GCA_020510985.1. NCBI lineage: Eukaryota > Metazoa > Chordata > Actinopteri > Cichliformes > Pholidichthyidae > Pholidichthys > Pholidichthys leucotaenia. The sequence goes on along the minus strand of CM035843.1, from coordinate 355,025,535 downwards.
GTGTTCACATATTTCAAACTTCATTCCAGATATCTTCCGCTATCTCCACTCCCAACTCCCCTTCCCAGTCCTTCTTAATACAGTTCATTTTTACTTGCCCTAGTCCCTGTAATATGTCATATATAAATGATACAACATGCCTTTCCGATGGGCAGTCTCTCAAACATATAGCAAATAGTAAAGGGCTCAGTGGGCAGCCCTGCCTCGTGCCTCTGTACAGATTAAATGGTTCCGAGATAGTCTGGTTTGTGAGGATTCTAGCATTAGGGTTGCTGTATAATAACTTAACCTATGAGATGAATCCAACTCCAAATTTAAATTTTTCTAGTACCGCGTATAGATAGGACCATTCCACACAGTCAAAAGCCTTTTCTGTGTCAAGACTCAGTACAGACAAATCTTCCTTAGGATGTCTAGAATATATAATGTTAAAAAGACGTCCGAGGTTAAAATATGCATGTCTAGTTGGGATAAACCCTGTCTGATCAGGGTGCATCAGTTTTGTCATGCAGGGACCAAGTCTTCTAGTTAGAAATTTGGCCAAGATTTTCTGATCTGAATTTAATAATGACACCGGTTTGTATGAACCCACCTGTTCTAGATCTTTCCCTTTTTTTGGTATAAGAGTCATAGTGGCCTCGTTTCGAGTTGGTGGTAGTCTGCCCACTGTGAGAGCTTCTTTATACATCTTTTGCAAGTATGGTGTTACTACATCAATAAACTTTTTATAAAACTCATTGCATATTCCATCTGGCCCTGGGCTCTTACCATTTCTTAAAGAGCCAATCGTTTTCTTTATCTCGTCACATGTAATTTCTGCCTCCAAGGATTTTTGGTCTCTCTGATCAAGTGTGGGCAAATTACATGAGTGTTAAAACTGCTTCATAGTCTCTGGTGGGGCTTGGGCTTGAGATGTATATAATTTTTCATAGAATTGTCAAAATGTCTTGTTAAATAGTTTTGTGTGACGTGACTGAAGCATCAGAATCGGATCTCACCGTGTGGATGGTCCAATCATTTTCTCTTTTTCGCAGCTGTCTTGCCAATAATTTGTGTGGTTTATCCCCAAATTCGAAATACGTCCGTTTTGTAAATATAAAAGCTCTAGAGATTTTGTCTAAGAGTATTTGGTTTAATTTATATTTGAGAGATCAAACTTTATTATCCATCTCAATAGATGGGTGAGCTGCATTTTCAGCATCTAATTTTCTTATTTGCTCTTCCAGCTCCAATCGTTCTAAGTTGTTGCGTTTCTTTTGTGAGGATTGGAAGGAGATGACACACCCTCTCAAGTATGCTTTAAAGGTCTCCCATAGTAAAATAGATGAAAGATCATTTGTCTCAAAAAATGATTGGACTGCATTGGAGATTTGTACTGATTTACCAGTATCAAAAGGTGGCAGACATCCGTTGGAGGACTCAGTGGATGACATGTAATACACCAGAGAAGAAGAACTCCTCATTTCCTTTTCCTGTTTGTTGCATTTAGCCCAGAAAGCTAATATGGCCACGATTGGTCACAGTCACTTTTTCGGCTTTGTACACGGAAAATAGCCACAGGATACAAGCGAAATTTATGTGGGATAATCATAAGACTTTGTAGATGTGATACAGACTTTAAATGACCGACAGAACACAAAATATGGACCATGACTGGTGAAAACGCAGCGACCATGCCAGCCAGCCAGCCATCCTTTGTCAAAAGTAAGTGAGTTTTTTTTTTTTTTAAAATTGTACTGATTTCTTGTTCATATACTTTGAAGATAAAATGATGAGGTACCTCTGTACAAAAAAGGTGTCAAAAGGCTGGACCATTCTTTGTTTAAGTGTTAATTTCTTTGTTTAACTGAGTTATGGAATTTAAAGCGGTGCCACAACATTATGCAAATTAGATGCGTAAATTTATTCCTATCTGAAACTTTGGATCATATTTTACATCTTTCTAATAGACAGTAAGCCATTATCTCTTACCATTTTCAAGTTATAGCCTTGGAAATCTGAACTATTTTATTGACAAAAAATATTTACCACTCTTGACCACTAGGGGTTATGTTGCAATCTGGCGACAGACACACTCAAAAGGTTAACTTTGGTTTCCAACTCTTGAAGCACATCCAAGGAGCTGCTAGCGGCCACGGCTAGTTCCTTTAGTGTTTGGTTTTGCACGTCGAGCTGGACTTTTACCATAGATATCGCAGTGTTGTTTTCAGCTTTCATTGCTGCCATCTAACCCTCTCCAAGTGCTGGTGACTTCTGATATCTTGGCCTCAATTGTGTTACAGATGTCCGACTTAAAGTTGGCTAATTCTGAGTGAAGCGATGCTATAGCCCTCAGCACCTTGCTGTTATCTGCCTCCTTAGCTCCCTCCATTCCAGCGTTTCCTTCTGTAGCTGAGCCTGTGGCTGTAGTTGGATCTCGTTGAGCTTCGTCTCCCGTGTCTTTTGAGCTGCACTTTTTTGGCATTTTCCTCGTTTTTAGGTTCCCCTATAGTTTAAATTGTCTTTCCGTCAAAAAATCTTATCTTAATAATTCGTATGGTTTTGACAAAATGAAATTTTATCTTAAAATCTACAGGAGCTACCGGTGAGTGCGTCCTATCTGCTCATCGCTCGACAGTGCCCCCCCACTCCTATCTACTTTCTTCCATTTCCATCCTTTTAGCAAAATCCACAACCATCTGTCCTTCCACATTTCTCTCCTTAAGACCGTACCTACCCAAAACCTCATTACCTCTGTTCCCTTCACCTACATGCCCATTAAAGTCTGCTCCAATCACCACTCTCTCCCTCCTGGAAACACTCTCTACCACTTCATCCAACTTACTCCAGAATTCCTCTCTCTCTTCAGCCTGACATCCAACTTGTGGAGCATACACACTGACAACATTCAACATCACACCTTTGACTTCCCGCTTCAAACTCATGATTCTGTCCGACTCCCTCTTTACCTGTAAATTTGAGGATTGAAAATACATTTAGCCACTTTATTTTAGGAGCTTAGTGAAGGCGAGTCAGTTTTGACCCTTAGGACACAGGGTGTATACAGTATTCTAGGACCACACAAGGGTTAATAAGGCCTTTTTTTTTTAACTGAAGTGTGCCACAGAAAATAGAAATATGAATGTGGTATGGGACCTTGGGGTAGTCAGGTTATTTAGCACCTCAGACGGAGACGGTGAATAAGCATGGGAGAACAATGCCCAGGAGGGACAGAGGGGGTTGAATGCAGCGTAGTGTAAATATCATGCTGTGTGATGTGAAGTGCCATGAAACTTGTGAAGTGTGACTTGGGATATAGAGAGGAGAGCTTGCTGTAACCAGTCAGTTCGTTCTGTGCTTGAGAGATGTGAGTGTGTAATAAATCGTCTGACATGAAGATGCCTCTTCATTTACACACTCCACACTGGTGACCCAAGACGTATTATGGAACACGAGGCAAGAACCCCGGAGCCGGCCCGGTTGGGAAGCCCCAGCGACGCAGCAGCCAGTCCACAGACAGCCCGGACTGAAACTCCCAGCAACGCGTGTGCGGTTTCAGTCAAGCTACCGGATTTCTGGCAGCACAACCCGCGCTCTTGGTTCCACCACACCGAGGCCCAGTTCGCCCTCCGGGGAGTAACGGCAGATGACACCAAGTTCTACCATGTGGTAGCAGCGCTGGACTCCCACACAGCCCAGCAGGTAGCGAGCCTGCTCGATCAGCCACCAGCCAGCAACAAATACGAGGCGCTCAAGGCTGCGCTCACCCGGCACTACAAGCTCTTGGAATGTGAGAGAGCGGAGAGGCTCCTGGCGCAGACCGAGTTAGGAGACGGGTTGGCCGTCGACCTGATGGAGAAGATGCTGGCGTTGACGGGCACGGACGACGGGCACTTTCTGTTTGCCCACCTTTTCCTCCGGAACCTTCCAACAGAGGCAAGAGTGGTTCTGGCCAATTTGCCGTTGCTGGCCGCGTGTGACTACCGCGCGCAAGCCCAGGAGGCAGACAGGATCATCCTCACCACCAGGGCAATCACAGTCAACGCGGCGCCGGCAGAGCCCAGTGAGACGACCAGGGGAGGCAAGGAGCCACCGACGGTAGCGGCAGCGGGAGCCAAGGAGCGCCAGAGAGACATGCTCTGCTTCTACCACCACCGCTTCGGAGAGAACGTGCGCAGATGTGCACCACCGTGCCAGTTCAAGCGCTCGGGAAATGCCAAGGCCTGCAGTCGGTAGCAGCTGGGACCACCGGTGAAGAGAACAAGCTGCTCTACGTGACGGACTCGCGCTCGGGAAGATGCTTCCTCGTCGACACCAGAGCCCAGAAGAGCGTCATCCTGCCGTCCTACGCTGACCGGCTGGCAGGACCTAGCGGCCCCGGAATGGTGGCAGTCAACGGCTCGGAGATTAAGACGTTTGGTGAGAGAACAATGACCTTATCTCTACATGGCCGCTCGTATGAGTGGACTTTTGTCGTAGCAGCACTGTGTTGCCCGCTCCTGGGCGCCGATTTTCTGTGTGCACATGGTTTACTTGTGGAGGTTGCTAACAGGCGCCTGGTTAATGCACTGTCCTTTGAATCTCTCCCCTGTATAGCTCGAGGGACCCGGCCAATAGCACAAGCCAGCGTCACAGCTACAGGCGATAAGTTCCACGCACTGCTCACTCAGTTCCCAGCACTCACGGTCCCGACGTTTTTGGCGGCCATCGCTAAACACAGGGTGGAGCACTTTATCACCACCACCGGGCCGCCCGTTTTTGCAAGACCTCGGCACTTGGACGCAGCTAAACTGGCCATAGTGCGCGAGGAGTTCGCCAACCTGGAAAGGTTGGGCATCATCAGGCGTTCGAACAGCCCATGGGCATCCCCGCTACACATGGTCCCTAAGGCTGATGGATCATGGCGACCGTGTGGCGATTTCCGCACGTTGAACAACGCCACAGCACACGACTGCAACCCAATTCCCCACATACAGGATTTTTCCGTTCGCCTCGCCGGAGCACGCGTTTTTTCCAAAATAGAAATGGTCCGCGGTTACCACCAGGTCCCAGTGCGCGCGGAGGACGTACACAAAACAGCGGTAATAACTCCATTCGGTTTATTTGAGTTCCTGCGCATGCCATTCGGGTTAAAAGGCGCAGCACAGACGTTCCAGCGCGTGATGGATGCAGTGCTGCGTGATCTCCCGTTCGTGTTCGTCTACCTGGACGATATCCTGGTAGCCAGCGCGTCCGAAGACGAACACGAAACCCACCTCAGGACGGTTTTCCGGAGGTTGGAGGAGCACGGCAAAATGCCAGTTCAGCGTGACGAAGATTGATTTTTTGGGGCACCGCGTCTCTCCGGAAGGAGCGATCCCGTTGCCCGACAAAGTGCGCGCCATGGCAGATTTTCCCCGGCCTCAGACGGTCAGGGCGCTGCAGGAATTTTTGGGGATGGTGAATTTTTATAACGGTTTCCTTCCCCGCGCAGCGCGGCTCATGCAACCATTGTACGCCGCGCTCAAGAGGCAGAAACCCGTGGATGGAGTTGAATGGCCCCCGGAGTGAGAGCGGGCGTTCTCGGAGGTTAAGCCCTGGCAAACGCCACACTGCTGGCGCATCCGGACCCGACGGCCCGGATAGCGCTCACCACCGACGCTTCAGACGTGGCCATAGGGGCTGTCGTGGAGCAGCGTGTCGCCGGGGCTTGGCAGCGACAGCGAACGTAAATACAGCGCGTTCGACAGAGTTGCTGGCTCTCCACCTGGCCATACGCCACTTCCAGTTCTGGCTGGAAGGGCGCAGCTTCACCGCGTTCGTAGACCACAATCCACTAACGTTTGCGATGGCCAAGGTTTCAGAACCATGGTCAGGCCGGCAGCAGAGACAGCTGGCCGCGATCTCAGAGTTTAATTCCGATATTCAGCATGTGTCAGGTAAACTGAATGTGGTGGCGGACTGCCTCTCGCGCGCCGTGGTGGCCCCAGTCTACATGGGGATAGATTACGCAGCCATGGCCGGGGAGCAGATTAGCGATGCAGACGTGCGCGCGCTCCAGTCTGGACCAACAGGATTAAGGCTGGAGAGCGGGGTGCTGCAAGATGGCGGCCCCCCAATCTGCGATGTCTCCACAGGACGCCCGCGTCCGGTGGTCCCCGTCGCATGGCGCCGCCGCGTGTTTGAGTCGGTTCACACTCTGGCGCACCCAGGAGTGCGCGCGTCTGTCAAAATGGTGGGAGAGAAGTTCGTGTGTCCGAGCCTACGCAAACAAGTAAAAGAGTGGGCTGCAGCCTGCGTGGCGTGCCAACGAGCCAAGGTACACAGACACACGAAGGCTCCCTTGGAGCCGTTTCCGGTACCGGCTAAAAGGTTCGACCATGTGCACGTGGACCTCGTGGGCCCCCTCCCCCCATCACAAGGGTGCACGCATCTCCTGACAGTGGTGGACCACACCACGCGCTGGCCAGAAGCAGTCCCGCTGGCGGCAACTACGTCTACGGACGTAGCACACGCTTTTTTTAACAGCATGGGTGGCGCGTTTTGGAGTCTCGTCGGACATTACGTCCAACAGGGGCCCTCAATTTGTTTCTGACCTCTGGTCCGCGATGGCCCGCAGCCTGGGTGTTGCAATTCATCGCACAACCCACAGGCCAATGGGTTATGTGAATGTTTTCGTAGATCACTGAAAGCAGCACTCAGGGCTTCACTGACGGATGCAAATTGGGTAGACAGGTTGCCGTGGGTTTTATTGGGGTTGCGCTCCACGCCAAAAGAGGATTTGGAAGCTTCCCCGGCAGAGCTCATTTTTGCGCAGCCCCTGCAGCTGCCCGGGGAATTTCTACCAGATAATCCCGCGCCGGGCAGCTGCCCGTCTCAGTTTTTGCAGCGTAGCGCAAACACAGGCATGCTGTCGGGCCCTGCCCACCACAGGTTTTCGCGTGCCTTTGTGCCTAAAACTTTGAAGAACGCGGAGTTCGTGTTTGTCAGACACGACGCCCACCATTGCGCCCACCCTATGATGGACCGTTCAGAGTGTTGGAAACAGGGGATAAGCATTTTGTGCTACACTTGGAGGGTAGACAGGAGAAAATTGGCATAGACAGACTCAAACCCGCCTTTGTAGTGGCGGATGAGCAAGTGCTGTTGGCTAGGGCCCCTCGGCGTGGAAGACCCCACGGAGAACTCCCCAGGGAAACGATTCACCAGAGCAGCCACACGGACAGAGCGAAGTCCCCACCACCACCATCACGGCTCACCCGCAGTCAGACATACTCCCACACTCCCGGCAGCCCCCCACTGGCACAGCAGCGCCACGGAGGCGGTAAACACCAGTTACAGCAGATATGGGACGAGACTGAAGCCAAAAGCGAGTGTGGACTGATGTTCTGTCTTAGATGCTGGGGGGGGGGGGGGGGGGGGGCGGTATGGGACCTTGGGGAAGTCAGGTTATTTAGCACCTCAGACAGAGACAGTGAATCAGCATGGGAGAACAATGCCCAGGAGGGACAGAGGGGGTTGAATGCAGCGTAGTGTAAATATCATGCTGTGTGATGTGAAGTGCCATGAAACTTGTGATATAGAGAGGAGAGCTTGCTGTAACCAGTCAGTTCGTTCTGTGCTTGAGAGATGTGAGTGTGTAATAAATCGTCTGTCATGAATCTGCCTCTTCATTTACACACTCCACAGTGGCAATAAAATGAAACACACTTAAAAGGAGCCATTTGAAAAGGCCATGCCAATTTTACAAGTTCGAGACATAAAGTAAGCTTTTCAATTAAAGATCCTGACTTTGAATTCATAATACTTTCAAAGGTCTTATTTTTAATTCAGTGTTTTTGTTTCTTAAAGTCGACTGTACTAAGTACTCACCATCGTCAGGTGTGGTGTAGCGAGCAAATTCAGGGAAGTAGTCCTCAATTTTAGACTTCCCAGCTAGAACCTTTTCTGCCAGCAGGTCTTGTTTATTCAGGAACAAAATCACAGAGATGGTCCGCAGCCACCTGGAGACAACAAAACACAATTAAATTCCATCCATCCATCCATCTTCTACTGCTTTAATGGAGGTCCGGGTTGCGGAGGCAGTAGTTCAAGCACAGTAAAATCAAAATCTATTAAAAACAATGAAGGAACCATCACTTGGAGATGAGAATACATGAAGTTAAACAGGAGTTAAAGGCGACGGACAGTGACATTTTTTTATTGAACCAATCAACTGATTGTATGAAAATATTCCATTCTTCCCATTCCCCTGATTTAATATGTGTCACCATCCTCCATAAATGACATTATTTGGTCATAGCCCATCTTTCACTCACTGATGCTGCAGTACCGCCATCTCCCGATAGGTGCGTGCAGCCTTGACGTCATTTCGATATGAAAGAAAATTGCAGAACGAGAGCAAAGTGATTCGGACAGCGATTATTTTCTCGAGTTTGACGACCTCAATATAAATGATGACATTGACAATGAAGAAGTTTTGGGTGGTGTGTGGCCTGTCAGCCTTATTTGTTCGAGCCAGAGGGAGAGGAGGAAGACGCAACACAGACGGGAACAGACCACGTTGACGACGATCGGCTGGAAGATTTATCTTGGTAAAAGATGCTTAGAAATATTTTTCTTTGGCGACATGCATGGTCACACACTTAATTTTCAAACAAACTACCCATTGGTCACTCGCTGCCTGATGACATGTTGTTAATCATCATCTTCTCAATACTTTTAACAGCCGCTGATTAGCACCTGCTGGTCTGTGCGCAGCTGGAGCTGATGAGACAGATGACGTTGTCCACACGAGTGAGTTTATAAACAATATTTATTCATTTGATTTAATTTTCCAGATGAATTATGAAGAAATCATTCAATACATTCAATAATCAATGCAAACAGAATAATCAATGCCAACCCCATATTTTTCAGGCGATACAGATTCATAGCCTACAGGCAACTGGTCCGGTGGTGTTGGGGATTTTTTTGAAGAAGTGAGGGTTATGTTGCCTGCCTGTGCTGTGAGCCTCATCAGAGAAACCTTCCCATCTCATCACTACAAGGGATTTTGCCTACCAAGATTAGATTTGTGAACAATGTTATTTAAATAAAGTTTTGTAAAATCATATATTAAGTTTCTTAATGTTCATGTCAATGTTATAATTCTCATAGTTCAGCATTCATCAAAGTCGCATGTCATATACATTTCAATAATTTTTCTACCATTTTATGGTATAAATTTGGATTTACATAAAAGTCCTGTTCATCAGCTTCCTCTGCTTGGTCAGAAACATCAACATTATTTTAAGGTTGAGTGACAGTTGATAAAATCTGCAAAAAAAGTAGATCCTAATTTTATCCCAGAGGTCTCAAATTGGATTACATACATAGAAATATAAATTGATCAAACAGGCACAACCACCTCCCTATACAGCACTGAATATTTCATATTTGATGAGTATGAACACCCTAATATGCTAATATTTGATAAGTTGGTAAGGCAAGTCAAACCATGGCTTGGAATTCATTTAAGATGTTTAGTAAACATTTGCAGTGAATATTAAAAATTAAAAAAAAAAAACTTACCCCGTTTACTTCTCGTGTTCTGACAGCTGATCGCATCGGTAGATCACCCTTGCTTTTCACGCCACTGTCACTGACCCCTTTCTCAGAGTCACACTTGGAAATCGAGGCATATATAGTTGGAATAGCCGTTTTCTTTATCAGCAATCTTTTTGCAAATTTCATTTCAAATTGACATAATGTCTGGCCCAGGAAACACGCACGCAGGCTCAGGATAGATTTAACAGCTTTATTCAACAAGCAGGTGTGTGTGAATGGATGTATGCGGCATGGGGATGTGTTGACGAGGCGCAGGTGTGCGCGCAGCTGAAGCCGCTGATGAGCGGCGAGTCGTGACACAAATTGCATCTTATTCTCGAAATCGCTGTCAACGAAATGTCTACTGCACATGTTGGGTGTTTTACCGACATCAGTCCATTTTTTTTTCGCGTTTTCTGAACGAATTTCACCCATGCCGTTCTGATTTTCCCAGAGACGGGGAATTCAAAAACACTCACAGCATGCTCCTCTGGTATAACGTCGCACCCGTAGACAACACAACGACAAACCATAATTTATTTATTAACATTAGGATTTCAGGAATCAAATTATCTATTTGTAATCCACAAGTATTCTGAGAAATATCCGTAATCGCCGATTTTAAAACGTAAACATCAAGTAAAACAAAGCAATGTCCGCCGACTGTGTGCCAAACCGAAATGACGTCACACAGTCAGTGGCCATCTTAGCCGCTGGTCGCTTGGCTGGGTCAGACAGCTCTCCACAACAGCATACTTCAAGAGCGCATTGTCCCCTTATGCGACATACGTTGACACCAAAACATGTGGGGTTCCAATTAGCTTGTCTCAGACAACAATTTGAGATATGATTTAGCGATTTTGAATTTTCGTCTGTCCGTCGCCTTTAAAGGAGTAGTGTATGTCAGAAACAAGACATTTTAAGTAGGGATTCATGATACAGATTTGTTTTTGCTGATATTTTGAACATAGATTTTGCTGACTCCAATCACATGCGCCTCCCCCTCCCCCAACCTACTTACATCTCCCCTTTCTTACAATGATGATTAAAATCCCTTACTGTTCCAGCCAGTGTCCAGTCAATGTGTAACATCCCACAGGCGGGACACCGGAATAGTAAGTGGTTTTAATTGGCATCTAAAGACACATTCCACAAGGAAAATTAGACAACTACTTCTACAGGAATAGAAGCTCATGTTTTATTGGCCTATGCTGATTTTATTTTACAGCAAACACGATGCATAGCCAGACACCAGCTTCTGACAACATTTCTGGAGAATCTTAGCCCATTCCTCATGGTCGAACACCTCCAGTTCACTAATATTCTTGGGTTTGCATGCTGCAACTGCCTTTTTCAAATCCCACCACATTTTCAATGGAGTTCAAGTCAGGCGACCGTGATGGCCACACTGGTATCTTCCAGGACTACTTCTGAAACTAAACCCTGGTTTACTTTGAGGTATGCTTGGGCTCATTGTCCTGTTGGAAGGTTCAATGATGCCCAAGTCTGAGCTTCCTTACATAAGTCATGACATTTTCTCCCAGATTTTCTGAGACTTGTCTGAATCCATCTTACACACCACACGCTGTAGGTTTCCAGTGCCAGAGGAAGCAAAGTAGCCCCAGAGCATCACTGAGCCACCACCATGCTTCACTTTAGGCATGGTGTTCTTTTCAGCATATGCTTCATTCTTCATCCTCCAGACATACTGCTGATCCACAGGCCCAAAAAGTTGGCTCCAATTTGCTCAAAACTATGTAAACAAGAGCACTTTAAGGCAAATGCAATATCCCCACCACCCATTTTCTTTGAAGATCCCAACACTTACTGACAAAGCACAGTTTTCAACTTTTCAATATAATTACTGTGGCAGAACCAAATTATGATAAACCCACAATCCACGAATATACAACAAAGTATACAACACATAGAGGGCAGGATCCAGAGGTGAACCTGTGTACAGCAAGTCTGGCAACCCTAGAGAGCTTTACACGTTCTATAGTAAGAGATCATAGGGAGTGCCAACCTTGACCTTTTGACCCCATACCTGTAGTCAGAGGTTATGGTTTCTGAGGGAACATGTGTACCAGGTTTGGTGACCCTAGCTTTCTTTGTTGTTGAGATATACTTTATAAGGCATTTTGATGTTGACCTTTGACTTTGCAATCCCAAAACCACAGTCACACTTGAGGGTCACAGGGTGAACCTGTGTACCAAATTTGGTGGCCCTAGCTTTACTTGTTGGACATAAGGTATAAGGAATGTTAACCTTGACCTTTGACCCCAAACCCATAGAGGCCAGGATCCCAAGGTGAACCTGTGTACCAAGTTTGGTGACTGTAACTTTACTTGTTGCACAGTAATAAGGCATAGGGAATGTTAACCTTGACCTTTTCACCCCAAACCCATAGTCAGAGGTCAGGATCCTAAGGTGAACCTGTATACCAGGTTTGGTGGCCCTAGCTTTACTTGTTTTATAGTAATAGTAAATGTAGCATTTACCATAGTGCAATTGCAATGTTAACTTTGAACTTTAACACCTTTGACCCCAAACCCATAGTTAGGTGAGGGTGCAAGTCATCTAAGATGTGTATTAGATACAACTCCTGTATGGATTTGAAAAGCCTACATCATTTCTTTCAGTAGTTACTGTGTTTAGAAGATTTAGGGAAAGTCTGACCTCTGAACCCAAGGTCATCCGATGAGAGTGAAATTGCAATATGCGCATTATCAGAGTATACCAAACCATGGTACCAAGTTTCAAAACAATCAGACCAAAATGGTAGGAGGAGTTGATTTCACAAGACAGTTACTGTCTATGAAGTGAGATGAAACAGGAGGTCATAGGTCAGGGGTTACAATTCCCGCAAAATTATCTGATCAGAACCAAATTGCAATATGCGCATCATCAGAATATATCAAACCACGGTACCAAGTTTCAAAACAATTGGACCAAAACTGTAGGAGGAGTTGATTTCACAAAAGTGGGACAGACGGACGGACTGACCCATAACATAATCCCTCTTCGGTCTTCGTCCAAAGGGCTCATCGACAGACGGGGAATAAAAAGCCACAGAAATCTTGGGATTCTGTTCTGTGGAATGATGAAACAAAACTGAAACTTCATTCCTATGGAGCAGCAGTTCAGTTGCATCTGTTCCAGTGAAGAAGAACAGGAGCGCATGATGGCAAAAGGGAGAGAAAGTCATAGAAGAGGAGGCCAAAAAAGTGAGACACCTTTCCTCCTCCTTTCTTGTGCCCTCATTCTGAATATTAGTGCATCTCAAATTACAATATCATGATTTGTGAATTGAGATAAAAAAAAAAATACTACAACCACAATCAAAAATAGATTACAAGGACTTCAATTCTTCACATTTTCAGATGAAACAAAGAGTCGATCACCACAAAGGTATCATGGTTTGTTAACTGAGACATTAAAGAAACTCTAGCACTGCCTACTTTTTTAAATAGATGTGAAATCGTTTACTGATCTTAAAATGACCGGGTGGACGGAAGTAGACCTTTGCAAAAGGGTGGGACTTCCGGGTTACGGATGTATAACTTCTTGTCAAACAGCACTTCACTGTGGAAATTACGGTATCCAAAACAGTACTGCAATTGTCAGAGTTGATAAAAAATACTGTTAGTAATTAACATTACTAGAACACCTTTGAAGCGGAGTGATACATATTCAGTGAAACTGGAGTGCAATTATCGCGGATTATACTAACTCCTGGAATCACTATTGTCCAATCAAATTACTCGGTCAGAACCAACTGTTGTATAATTAAATTTTTAAACTTCCAGACCCAGCAAGGTTTCAAATAAGATGGACTAATTTGTTTTACTTTTATGGAGTTAAATGTTATTCTAGTTTGTTCTGAACATGCAGAGTTACAACAGACCTCTATGCTGCAGCAGAAGCTGCCATTTTATTTTTTTGCACTTTATTTTGGGGGTTAAAAGACTGCACTTTAATCTGTTATTTACAGTAATTGTGTTGCTACAAACGCTTTTAATTAAGCCATCAAGTTCAAGTTTCCAACTCATGTTTGATGGGTCATTTTACACTACTCACAAAAAGTTAGGGATATTTGGCTTTTGGGTGAAATTTATGGAAAATGTAAAAAGTTCATGCTACAGTGATATTATATCCCTCTGAGAACATCCTGTTTGAAACCTCGCATTGGTGAGGTACTGTTGATTAACTGTTAGGGGTCGTCTTGGTCTCATGATCTCAAAATGTGAACAGCATGATTTAGAGGACTGTTTAAATACCAATTCTAACTGAACCAGAAAATTTATTGGTCGATTCATGGATCAAACACCTGTTGTGAATTTTGCAGTTAAGCCCCTTGTTAGAGAACAGCAAGTTACGAAAAAAGTTCTGAAACACTGAACAGCTGGACATGTGCATTCAAAAGGTTTGAGAAGGTCATTAAGTTCACCTGTAAAGGTTATAGTGCATTTTAGGTGCCTCAAAAATTTCACCCGAAAGCCGAGCATCCCTAACTTTTTGTGAGTAGTGCATTTAGCTATGGGAACTTTTTATAATAGGCTATGTTATATTAAGGCAGAGACTAACAAGGCAATATATGCATGTGTGCAGACTTAAACACTTGAGGTAAAACATGCATTGGAGCCCTGAACAGGAGCTGTGCTAACAGGAAGCAGAGATGGTGAACATGACAGAAATAATTGTGTTTAGTCAACTAATCAAAATAAACAGTCGTTAGATTAGTCGACTACCAAAATAATCATTAGCTGCAGCCTTACTACACCCAAACTTTACATGAATCAGAGGTCAATAGACTTTCAGCATCTCCTCACCTGTTGTTCCAGATGTTCTTGAAGAGATTGAGGGCCTCTTGTAAACGGTTGGTCTGATTGTCCTCTCGGATCACCATGTTGTAACTGCTACTGGCCACCACAAAGATGATGGCTGTTACATCTGTAGAGGTGTGAGAATGAGGGAGACATCAGTGACAGTGAAGAGAAACTGAGCCGAGTGAAGTGAGAGGAAGATGAAAACTGACAACTTACCATTAAAGCACTGAATCCATTTCCGGCGTTCATCTCGCTGACCACCGACATCAAACATGCTGTGGAGATTAAAAAGCAGGTATTTGTGTAGATATGCAAACACTGCCATCATGTGGAGAAAATATAAATGTTTCAGGTTCATCCATTGGTTTATTATTCCAGGAAATCTTGCAAATACACATATGCCATCACTTACTGAAAATTAACTTTGTCCACTTGAAATCTTGTCTCAAAGATGCCTGAAGTCAGCACTCTGCACCTCAGCAAATCCTGAAGAACATGGTGAAAGATTAAAAAAAGGAAACTACAGGAGGATCATAAAATGCTCATATACAATATATACTGCTAGAATGGTTGATCCTCATGTTAAAGTATTAAATATTATATATATAATACGTAAGTCAGTGTATAAAATTAATCCATGTCGGTCTTCAGGATTCAGACTGTTCTAAACATCCTGCTGTTACTCAAATCTGGTTGACATCACAAAGACTAAAATGAGAGGGTATTAAAGCATACCAAGAATCAACTGGCTTTATTACCTCTGCCAAGGAGGTAATGTTTTTACCAGGGTTTGTCTGTCTGTGTCTGTTACCAACATATCTCAAAAAGTTAAGAACGGATTTTCATGAAATTTTCAGGAAAGGTGTGTAATGGCACGGGGAACAGATGATTAGATTTTGGTGATGATCTGAGAGTGCATACCTCCACCAAGGGCTTTGTTTGCATTTGTGCAGCAGGATTACACAAAAACTACTGGATGGATTTGGATGAAATTTTCACCAGAGGTGGTTCTTGGGCTACAAAATATCAAAATTGTGGCAGGCTAGTCCAGCTTACTCAGATTAAAGGAACACTTTTTAATCTGAGTAAGATGGACTAGCCTGCCACAATTTTGATATCCAGATTATTTTTTCCCATTAAAATCTGATGTGTTTTCAAAGTGTTCCCTTTATTTTTTTGAGCAGTATATTTCCCATAACACAAACACTGGGACAACGCATAAGCTCGTCTCTGGGACCCTTCCTGGATGAAAGTCGTCCCCCCCCCCAAAAAAAACAAAAAAAAAACTGCCTCTAAAACCACTGGAAGAATTGAAGGGTTGCAATTACAGTAGGTCCAATATATGATAATATAAGCCCTGCAATTAAAACACAGCACTATAACTCAGCACAACAGTTCTACCATTAAAATCAACATGATTTTGAGTCCTCAGACAGATTTGTTCAGCTTTAGGCTACGTGTCCACCAAATGCGTTTTTTCCGCTCTGGGCAGCTATTTTCCATTCATTTTCCATGTAGTCCAGCGTTTACAGCGCTGAGCGCCCTCGGCGCTGAAATGCTCTAGGCGGTGGCCGTTTTTTTGTCGCGGCGTTCAGAGTTGAAAAAAGTTCAACTTTTCAAAATGCTCAGGGAGATCAGGCGACAAAAAGCGTGTATGGTGGACATGCAGCCTAATGTTGTTCAAAATGTTCTGGAATAGTTACAATTTCTTCCCATTTGTCAAAGAGAACTTGAAAGCCAGATGCTTGTTTTGGTCTCATATTCAAGAACCAAACAAACATGAGAAAAACTTCCAATACATTTTTTTTTTTCAAATCTTGGTTGAAGCCAATGTAAAATCCAGTTTCTTCCTGGCATCAAAAAAAGGACATATGATTGGGGGGGTGGGGGGGGGGGGTCAATGAGTTTGGCAAGAATCAAGGTGCCCAGATCTCCTGATCTCTGACCTTGCCCTCGAGTACAACTTGAATGCAGACCCAAATGCAACAACCGCATCATCAGCGTACACTTGACGACAGAATTATGACCCCCCCCATGAAAATTAAATTTTTACTTTCGCCATGGACGTTATGTTTTTGCCGGGCATCTGTCTGTCTGTTAGCAGGGCTACACAAAAACTACAGGACAGATTTGGATAAAAATTTTTACCAGAGGAGGCCCTCAGCCTAAAGAAGAACCCATTACACTTTGGAGGTGATCGGAGAACGCAGACCTCCACCAAGGCCCTTTATAACCAAAAACTACTGGATGGATTTGTATGACATTTTCATCAGAGGGGCAGCATAGTGGAACAGTGGTTAGCACAGTGGCAGCACAGCAAGAAGGTCATGGGTTCAATCCCACCCCCAACCATGGGCGACCCTTATGTGTGGCGTTTGCATGTTCTCCCTGTGTCTGCGTGGGGTTTTCTCCAGGCACCCTAGTTTCCTCCCACGGGCCAAAGACATGCAGGTTAAGTTAACTGGCATCAATCGGGGATTCTAAATTGTCCTTAGGTATGACTGTGAGAGTGAATGGTTGTGTGTCTCTCTGTGTTGGCCCTGTGATGGACTGGTGATCTCTCCAGGGTGTACCCTGCCTCTTGCCCAAAGATGCTGGGATAGGCTCCAGCTCCCCCCGTGACCTGAAAAGGATTAAGTGGCAGAAGACTGACTGATTTCACTAGAGATGGCCCTTGGTCTCAGGATGAACCCATTAGGTTTTAGAGGTGATCCACAAGCACATACCTTAGCACACTGCCAGAAGAGTATAGGGCCTTGGCAAAGGTATGTGCTTGTGGATCACCTCTAAAACCTAATGGGTTCATCCTGAGACCAAGGGCCACCTTTGGTGAAAATTTGATCAAAATCTGTCCAGTTGTTTTAGCATAATTCTGTTAGCACATTGCCAGAAGAGTATAGGGCCTTGGCAAACAGAATTATGCAAAAACTGGACAGATTTTGATCAAATTTTCACCAAAGGTGGCCCTTGGGCTATGGATGAACCCATTACATTTTGGAGGTGATCCATGAGCAAATATCTCCGCCAAGGCTCTATCTCACAATGTACGGAGGGACTACGGTATGGATGGACAAGGTGGCAGCAGGATTGAGCAAGGGAGGAAGGAAGGGACGGATGAGCCTTGGCGGAGGTATGTGCTCTGTGAGTGTCCTCTAGTTTTAAAAGTATTTCCAAATTGCTGTTAAGCAGTGAAAACAATTTAACTACAGCTTTTCCAAACATCCTATTTTATTTTGGATGCTTACATTATTTTACTTCACACACAAACATGAAAAATTATGAGCCCATTTCATTTTAAACATGAAAAATTATGAGCCCCCTCTGATGCCCATACTCAATTGTGCATCCTTTTTGCTGGATAACAACCTGCAGTCATTTGTTCTCATTTTCAACAAGTCTCTCACACATCTTCTGAGCAATCCCAGCCCATTCTTCTTTGGCTAACTTCTCAAGCTCCTCCAGATTTGATGGTCTTCTGGAGGTAGTTCTTTACCAGGAGTGACATATATTTTGGGTCGTCGTCATGTTAGAAAACAAAGTGATGACCCAGACCCAGTTTTGCTGCTGACTGCTTGAGGTTTTCTTTCAGAATCTTCACATATCCTTTCTTCATAATTCCTTTTACCTTGACAAGATCCCCAGGTTCAAGACGCACAGAAGCATCCTCACAGCATAATAATGCCACCACCGTGCTTCACTGTGGGGATGGTGTTCTTTGGGTTGTATGCCTCCCCTTCTTCCTCACTAATTTTCTTTCCAGAGTGTGAAATCTTTTATTTCTTACCTCTGCCAGGCTTGTTTTGTACTGTGTAGCTCTCTTTGAATGTCTTGATTATGCTTCTCACTCCAGTTCTTCACACTCTCCTACTTTGTGAGCATCAACAATTCTTTTCCTCAAGTCAAAACTGATTTTTGTTTTTGGCATGATGCCTTCTCAAACCCTTGCTAAAGTTTTTATATTGTGTGTACAAATTGGAAGATAACCAATTTACACACAAAGTTTTAACTTAATTTTATAAGCTTTCAGCATTACAAAGTTAAAGCACATCCATGCACAGCAGTGGTTTGCGCTATGGGTCAATCAAAAGGTCAGTTTTCATTGGGCTAATGATATTAACCTGGTAGTTTTTGTGAAATAACCATTTGTGTGCAGAGTAAAATAATTCATGCTTTCTAAAGAAAACTGGGATGTTTGGAAAAGCTGTTAAAAATTCTTTGCACTGTATAATAGGACTTGAAAATTACTTTTAAAATGAAATTTTCATGGGGGAGCTCATAATTCTGTTCAACTGTATATCAAATCCCACTACCAATTTTCAAAACATTTGGATCTGTAGAAGGAGCTGATTTCACAAACCAGGTGGGATGGATGGCAGAGGAGGGCAATATTGCCAAAAAAATGATATCACAATATTTCTGTGAATTGTCATGATAACGATATTTTTCACAATGTTACAAAATACAGTTTTTTTCCCCTTTTAAATTTATGCGAAAAGGACAGTTACACAGGCCAGCATTATTTACCTTCAACATATTCAAGAAAAAAACTTATTTCTACAGTTTATAAACAGCAACTCAAATTTAGTTTTTTTTTTTTTTTTGCTCTGTATCAAATATTACAAGAAAATAATATAAACCGTTACATCTTAAATGCACAAAGATGTCAGTTTTTATGCTGAATCACTTTATGGGGAACATGTTTGGTGAACATGTTTATTATTTTTGTCATCATTATCATCATAAGTATTTTCCAGGTCCCTGCTTTATGTAGTAGTGTTTCTATTATTCTCTGTCCAGTGCTTCCTCTGGCTTATAGACCTCGGCGCAGTGGCAACATATTTTTCCAGGGTGGGGCAGAAAACACATGACACTATTGTAACTGGAATATATTAATTTTATACTATTTATTTCTTTTTTTAATTTTGCACAGTAACTTTGCATATGGAACTTACCATCTGAAGTATTGTACAACCGAGGCTTGAATGTTGGAATACTGAGCCAGTTGGGATCCCACCCAGATGTCCTGTGTTTAGACTTTTTAGTGGTGCCATCCTTCTCTCCTTCCTCTGCTCTCACCTCTCCTGGACTCTCTGCCTGAAAACTTTGCTCTCCTTGGCTCCTCTCTTCTGTCTCATCTTGCCCTCTCTCAGCTCTGTCTAATTCAGGTTCTCTCTCTGTCTATGGTGGTATACAAACAGGTTAGAAAATATCAAGTGTCATGTTTTGTCCTGCAGGATTTTTTTAGTCATGGTTTACATAAATGACAAAAATGCGTATTTTTTTGTATTTTATTCTAGTGTTTCTTTTTTCCATTGAGAGAGTAGAGAAGGGGAAAAAAACCCATTCATAATACTAATTTACTCATGCATACTTAAATTATATGATCAGAGGTGGGTATAGTAGCCAGAAATTCTACTCATGTAAAAGCAGTGCTTTGAAATTAATAATTAAAAGTAGACAACCAAAAATTTCTAATTAAGGGTACAAAGAGCACCCACTTAAAAACTTGAGTAATGACTTCAGTCTTTAAGGTTTTTCTGCAAAATTTATAACAGTTTTCTTATGGTTTTCTACTTTTCTCTGTAAATTTATCCAAATTTGAAACCATTTTCCTCAAATTTGTAATTTCCTCTTGTAAAATTGACCTTTCTTGTACATTTGAGACTTTATTATGTTTGTGGATAATTTTATGGCTAATTTTTGTCAATTTTTTTTAAAATAAAATTACTTTTTTTTTTTTTTTTAAATAAATCTGAAACAGACTGTGGTAACTTTTTTTTTTTTTTACTTTTTCCTTATAACAATTTACATTTTTGACCATAATTTTGCAGCCAGAACAGAACAATAATTTAATTGATTTCAAAGAAAAAAATTAATAAAATTGTACTTAAAATAAATTAACTTAAATGACCAAAGATGCAGTTATTTCTGTATAGTTCTCTATAGTTTTTTAGAACTCTCCTCACCACCCAGACAGCAGGAAAACCTCCCTTATTTTGAAATCCAAATGTTGGCACATTTCCTTTGTCTGAAGGCTGCTGACGGTCAAGTCATTAACTTCATGAATTTCGGTCATCTTAACTTTCCAGATACATAATAATGGACAACTAAGGTAAAGATAAAGACAGCTCCTTTTCATTCTTGTCTGAAATAAGAAAAATAAAAAGAAGAAAAAATGAACCAACTCGAGCTCCTAACCACACTTGTTTGCTAAGCGACTCTTCCATTATTGCTCCCATTACCACCAGGTTAAAACCATGATAAATGCCTCCACTGCTTTCATACCTCTTCTGATTTTTTTCCGCGTTTAAAGTACTTTAATAAGCTCATGTTTCTCTGGGACAGTGACGCGAGCGAGACACTATGCCTGGCGAATGGAGCGGTCACGCGGGCGCAGTGCTTCTGAACTCCACGCAGATGACAGTCACGCCCGCTGTTTGTGTGCATGCTTGCAGACTGTAATGCCTTCATATTTTTTTCTTAAATTTATATTTCCTCATAGGAGTGGCAGGAAATTTACAAGCATGGCGGGCCGCCACCGGGAAATGTTACCAGAGGAAACCCTGCTGTCCATTCTTAGTTCTTAGGTTTGCTCTTATTTTGAAGTCATTCCTGTTCCATTTCATGTTAGCCTTAGTCCCCCTTTTAACTTTAACACTGCTCCAGCAGTGCTGTTGACATGCGGAAAAAAAATGCAGGCAGATTATTCACATTGCTGCACTGTTTTTTTTTTTTTTTTGTTTTGTTTTTAAACATGGCAGCTGTCTGAAACAGCCTTAAAACTTAAATATTTCCACTCAACTGGATGCAGATGCTCCGACTTCATAGCTGCAGCTTCCTGCGCCATGTTTGTTTTGCCGTTTCTATGGTAGCGCGTCACTTCCTTCTGCGATGTGATGTTGTCATGCAGCAGACCCCAAATACTGCGATATTCATTTTTACACCAGTATCAAAATTTATACCGGTATTATCATGAACGATACGATATGGCACACTCCGAATGGACGGAATGGCGGGCATCGCCATAGCATAATCAACCTTTGGTCTTCAACCGGCAGTCGATGGTAAAAAGGCAGAAATGTGATCAGAGTTCCCTAGAACTGTCAGAGGATGTGTTTGATTATTTTGGTGGACTATTTCCTACTTCAGAATAGGAACTTCCCAGAACAAAGGGGAGTTTCGTGTGACACAGGTAAACATGAGTGGTCTAGACAAGACCTGTAATGTTCAACAGCAGCAAACCAACAGTCAAACTTTCCTCAAATCCATCACAGCCATTGGACTTGATGACTTTGTCTAATGACTGATTCTATGGAAAATAGCTAGATAGTAAATATAACTAATACAACACGTGGTTGTGGTTGCTCACCTGATCTGTTGGAGTGTAGTCACTCTGTTTAATAATGTCGATCTTGTCTAGAAAACTGAAGAGAGAAGAACAAGGGCAATGTCATGAAAATATTTTACACGTTCTCACACACACACACACACACACACACACACACACACACACTACTTTTTCCAATGTACATGTCAATTCCTGTCAAAAAGCTAATGAAAATGGCAAAACACTATTTCTCACAATACAAATGACAGTTAAAACTTTATTCCTGGATGTGCCCCTTGACAGGGACCCACTCCAAAATCTCACGGCTTCTTTCGTTGCTCATGTGCCACTATTTCATTCAAATGGGGTCAGTAGGTTTTGCTCAACCATGCTAAGACACAAATGGTAACGAAAACATAACCTCCTTTACAGAGGCAATATGTTTTGCACTGCATGTGACCTTCAATTCAGAAGCATCCCTACAGTGTTTCAGGGGAAGCGCACATCCTAATGCCAGATTTATTTACAATTTGTTGTGTACAAAAAGGAAATACAGTTCAAGCAAATCTTGCTAAGAGCATGTGCCACAATGACCAAATGTAATCCTGCATTTCATTTTGAGTAAAATAGGCTAGCTATCTGATATAGTAAAGGAAAGAATTTTATGAGCCAATACCCCGAATACTTGAAGCTTTCCTGCAGCATTTGACAGGGAGAACCTGTCACATGACCACAGTTGTTTCCTCCACCAAGAAGGTAATGTTTTCATCCGTGTTGGTTTGTTAGTCTGTCAGGAGGATTACGCAAAAACTACAGGACAGATTTGGATGAAATTTTCATCAGAGGTGGTCCTTGGGCTAAGGATGGACCCAATAGATTTTGGTGATGATGTGAGAGTGCATACCTCCACCAAGGGCCGTGTTTGTATTTGTGCAGCAGGATTACACAAAACTACTGGATGGATTTGGATTAAATTTTCACCAGAAGTGGTCTTTGGGCCAGAGAGAAACCCATTACATTTTGGGGATGATCCGAGAACACATACCTCCGCCAAGGCTCTTATCTTCCCACAGTGTTTTAGCAAGGATCCTCCAAAACTACTAGACAGACTTTGAAGCAATTTTCACCACAAGTGGCTCTTGGCCTACACACAAACCCATTACATTTTGGAGGTGATCCATGAGGGATAGAAGAAGCCTTGGTGGAGGTATGCACTCCGAGTGCTTTTCTAGTTTCTAATGACTCATCACACCTTTAAAGAGCCTGAATGGTCACGTGACAAAAGCTTGTTGTAAACTCTTGGGAGATGACAAAGTCCTTCATCTTTGTTAAGGGAGGAGCTTTGAGGGATGTGATATACTGTATATGGCCTGCCTTACACCGTGTTCAAAGTAGGGCTGGACAATGTGCCCCCCTCCCCCCAAATCCCCTATTTCCTTCATGCCACATTCGATTCAACAGGGCCAACCTTTTATAAAATTAACTTATAAAAAACTAAGGCGTTAATCTATCATCCAAGTTGAACGCACAAAGTGCAAACCCATCTTACGTTTTGTAAAACAAATCAAAATGCCTCACTGCCACTACATAACCATAGCAACTGTAAACAAACCTGCGGTGAACGCTTACTTTGACAGTTTGTGAAAAGACACTTTTTCCGTCTCAGTCGTCAATTATGAAATGTTTGTCATCAGAAAGTGCAAACCCGAACCAATTCCATATGACAGAGGTAAAGCGGCCTTTTTAGGAACAAGATCTGCCATATTTCATGTGGGTTTGTGTCAGAGAGAATTGGGGTGGGGAAGGCGTTCAGCGCTGGAGGCAGCTGTATTTATTAAAGCAAAAAGTAAAATATATGTTTTGTGTGTGTCTGTGTGTGTGTGTGTGGTCGATTCAATCAATTTTCATTAAAAATATCTTCCAAACAGCAGTATTCAATTAATGATTTAAAACTGATTAATTGCCCAGCTCTAGTTGGAACCAGTGACTGTCTCAACGAACTCCTTTGCCACAGGTACATAAGCTAACATTATTTTAAATCTTGCATAAAAACTTTGGGGTTTAAAGTCAAAATCATAACCCTATCAAAAATAGAACACAAAATAAATTCACCATATAAACGTTCCTAACAATTTAAGAAATGTGGCAACCTTAGATGCAGGAAAAGGGAGAAAAAAAAAATTAATTTCTGGATTGGGCACTCAAGACTGACTCACTTTTAGAATAAGACTCATGCGTCAAAATTTAGAGATATTCACCAGTGTCTCCTCATAAACAAGGGGTGATTTTTTTTTTCTGTAATGCACCTTTATTTTTAGTATGGCATCAATTTTACATTATTGTGACCGTCAGTGACTGAAAGGCATAGGACTTGGTCACATGTTCAATAGGCTGTGGAGCTTTTTAAATAAAATAAATGATAAATAATATAGTCTGTATGTAGTTTATTGGACCAACAGTATCAAAAATGCCAGTAATAAGCTCAGTTCTTTTCTTTACATTAGTGGAAGTAATCTGCCCATTAACCCTCAATTACTGCACAAGTACCCATGTACGGGAATAATTTCACTACACAAATAAACGCACAGTAAAAAGAAAAGAGCAAGTCAAACTATAGTGTCCTTTGACCAAAACAGAAAATGTGCCGTGACAGAGGCAAGGAATAGACGAAAGCACACGTGAGCCCAAAGAAAAAAAAAAAAAGATGGCACTGAGAAAGAGACAGAATCAAAAGTGTAGTGGCGTCTGTCTGACATTACAGAGCAGATTTCAAAAATAGCTCCCCAGCGCCCTGGCCTGCAGCATGGTTACCATGGAGACCCAACCACAGGCACTATTAATAGTCTATCAGCTCCCAATCTCGTGCAGCTGGAGTAGCTCCAGAAAGAAGACAGACGGAGAAAAGGAAGATGGAAGAGGAGGAGAGAAAGAAAGGATGAGCTTATGTTGGATGTGTGTGCACGAAGAGGGAGGGAGCAATTCTGGACTGAACCACCTCAACCACCTGAGGGAGAACTGAGTAGGGTCAGAGTCTTATTTGTACACTTGAAAACATTAAGCCTAATCTCAAGTTACAAATGAAGTGCATGCACAGAGCGTGATTTAAAAGTGAAAAGCAGGATGAGATGGCAGACTGGTAGTCTCGAGCCAGAGAGTGAAGGTATCCTCCCCAAACACCCCCCTCCTCCTCATCCTCTAAACATCCTCTGATCTGTAGATGACTCAGCCTCAGCCATGTTTGCTCCCAAACACTGCAAACTGCTGCTGTTACACGACTCCTTCACCAGAAATTCATTGTTTTCAACAGCTTCTGCTTTAGAAATGTTAACTGGACACAACGCAACATTGTATTCTCATGAAAAATTTCTGCTCTTTTTTCTGAAAAACTCAACATACTCAATAACTGTAAAATTAAAGGTATTGTATGAGATTACTACCAGGAACTGCTAAACTACTTCAACTCATTTTTACATGGCACAAAATGAATGAAGAATAACGCCATGCTCTCTAAGAATAAAACATAAAAAAATTAGGAAAAAAATGAAATTTAAAAGCTACAGGCAGGGGCCACAGATTTGGTTGTGCATACTGATCTATTCTAATATTCAGGGATGAGAATGGGGTTTGGGAAAAAAAGAGGAAACTAAGCCGGGGGTCTTGGGGGACACAGGCCAAGCTAACGAAATCTGGTGTTTTAGAATGCTCAAATGTGGTCTTATATTTAAAGTTAGAAGTAAGTACAAATGCACTTATAGTTTACCTTTTTAATCTGCTGCTGCATCACATGTGTAAATTTATGATATCTGAATGGTATGTTAATGTAATAATACTAAATTATATTTTACTACTATTTAATATGTTTAGAACTGACATAGAATTACATTTACATAGTTCTAGAAAAGACAAAATAATTTAACCAAGTAAAATAAATTATAAATATTAACAAAATTCCATCACCAAGTCCATCACCCATTTATTAAAATATACTGACATTCTGCAAACATTTTGATTTATTAATGTGTGCATTTGTTAGTGTTAGCAGGAATATAAAAAAAGTTGCATATTAGTATATTTTAATATTTGAAAGATAATCTAAGAAAGTAAGTAAAACCTATTTTTATGCAATGACCATAAAGAAATTATGTTTACTAATAAAAGCAAAGATATCTTAGGAAAGGCACCCCCATCACCACCCATGACAAAAAAACTTACACATGCATTATGTAACTCCTCCTAGTGAAACAAAAAATGATAAATTATATTCAAAATTCTTAGATTGCATTTCAAATTGTGAGAAAATATGTAATAACATTTATCTATTAATCGATAATCAGCATTCAAATGCAATTAGTGTTTCAAAACAGGCATGACGTCACAACTTACACATGCTATTTCATAAATTCATTACGTGAAAATTCTCAAGTACATTACTTATAACGAGAAAAAAAATCTTACCTCGGAATGTGTCTTCCGATCACTAATTGCTGTAATCGGGGCCGATTGTGATGAACTTTGATTGACTGGCATCTGAATTTGACTGTGTCCATCGATCGTTTTGAATGCAGCACTGAGCGAGTAGTTCGATCTCCTTGTAGCCACAATTTTGAGATGTTTCTGTTTTGAACAGAGTTCAACTAAGGCAACACAACCACGAGATCCATAACTCAAGAAATCGTTGCAATAAACACACTAGGCTTTCCCTGGTACTTCGCATTTCGCTATGAAGTCGGCCATTTTTTCAACCACAACTTCGGTATTTTTTACCGATCTTTACAGTCATTGACAGAGTTTTTTCGAGCCATTCCCAACGAAACTTGTTCCTTATCCCTTTGTCGATTTCTAAAATTCTTGCTTTGTTGTCTTTCGTGAGTTTTAGGTTCACCATTTTCACGAAATCGGGAAAACTCGGTTGATTGAACTGTCCGCCATTTGCATTTCCGCTCCGCGTAATGGATACGACAAAGGAATAACAAAATCGCCGATTGGTTGCTTCAATAAGTATCAGCCAATCAGTGGCCTTGTTACATTACATTACTGATCTCGCTGGGTAGCGCGTTCTGCATGGTGGATTTTAGCAGCCGATCGAAAATACGACTCGCCGCTCTTAAGGGCCAAATGTCACGTAATTTTTTTTTCTAAATGACAACGAATTTAGATAAAATACACATAGCTTAAACCAAATATTCATACCGGAGACCATATCACCCACCTGCATTTACATAATTGCACAAAATACACCAGGTGAAGGCCCCACCTTGCTTGCTGGCTTGTGACAGCCAGTCCAGACCACGCCCATGTTTTTGACATCACCAGTTCTACCCTGGCTGCCCTGCCTATCCACATTCACACTTATCAACATTGGACAATCATGACCGAAAGTGACAGCGATTGTGAACAAATTAGTTTAGTTTTGTCTTTTTTTTTTGTCAGTGGTTCAGACAGTGACAGAGGCATAGAACCTTACCGGTTCGAGCCGTCCGAGACGGAATCAGATGCTTTGTCTGATGACAACAGTTCCAACGATGACCAGAGAGCAGAACCAGTGGAAAATGTCATTGAACTGGACATTAATCGCCTCCAGAATTGCGAAGCCGGAGGGGGTCTGTCGAGGGCGCCCCATAAATATTGATTTTTCGGAAGCCATTATTATTACAGTGGAGGAGAGCCGCTGCTGTCAAGAAATTGACCAGATCAATATGAAAATGGAGGCGCATACCTGTCAAGGGAGACGTTTTCGCCGTATTTTGGTGCCAAGCGTGGCTGTGGGAGACGGCAGAGTGGTTTGGGACACTTTTCTGGGAAATGTTTTAAATGTAGTTCGTGTTGTTATTGTCAAATATTTTAAGGAAAATACGGGGAAAATGCAATTTTAGCAAAAACGGGCGTATTGCCATTTCTGTACGCCCAAAAGAAAAAATATACTGGAAAAAAAAAAACAGTGTCTTGAGGAGCACTCCTGTGTGTGATCACTCACAGCTGGGGCGGGCTGATCGCTCAGCGGGAGCTATTCTCACTACTGTTCGAAGTGTGGAGTCACTCATTAGTTTAATTGTCTGGGCGGGCTGATCGCTCAGCGTCAGCTATTCTCACTACTGTTCGAAGTGTGGAGTCACTCAGTTTAATTGTCTGGGCGGGCTGCTCGCTCAGCGTGAGCTATTCTCACTACCATGAGAAGTCATTAGGACAATGGTTTAACACGTTGAGCTGTGCAGCGGTTGCGGAACAGACAGAGATCCCCAGAGAGGTGTGCCTTGTTGCTCCGCCGTTCCTTATAGCCGCTTTTTACGGTGTTGAAGTACGGCGAAAACGTCTCACTTGACAGGTAAGAAAACATTTCCCAGAGAAGTGTCCCTTATTACCCAGCTGTCCCTGATAGTCCCGTTTTAAGGTATGGGTGAAATATCCAATTTTTTTCCTTTCTTGTTGCTCACTTCAACCTTCCAGTCTCCATATAAACAATCAATTGAAATACCCCAAGCATCAAACTAGGGTACAATCGATTTCGTCACTTCCGCCTTCTTCCCCAGGCGATTCCAGGGGCCGTGTCAGGCCAAGCGCGGCAGTTTTAAATTAACGAATATTCCGTTGTTACTGAAGCATATGCACCAAGACCCGAACAGATCGGTTCCCTTTTATATCTAGTTTCAAGATATTTAAAGTACCCTGTTACGTGACATTTGGCCTTTAACATACCTCCCCCCCCCTAAAATTTTCTCCTCGAATTTAGACGATTCACGAAAATGACCCTAGACATGATCAAATCCGAGGAATTCCGCGGATCCGCGGACGATTCTCATCCCTGAATATTAGAAAACGATTAGGGCTGGACCGAGATATCTGATTAGCCAAATATCTGTTCTTTACACTGGTACTTTGTTTTCAAATTTAGTTTTCACATATTCCATTCTCCCTCAAAACTGCTTAATGTTAATACAAAATTTATGGAAAAAAAAAATCCCCTGCAAATTTAGTTAAAAGGAAAGAAAAGCAGCAACTTGAATTAAAAAAAAGTCACAAATTTACATGAATAAATTTGCAAATATATAAAATAAGACTCAAAGTGTGACACAATTCGGAAATTTATGAGGAGTTCTAAAAGCTGTAAATTTAAGAAAAAATACATTTGTAAAAATATTTATAATAAATGCAAATTTACAAGGAAAAAAGATTACACATTTACAAGAAAAAAGCTGCAAATTTATGGAAAAACAAGTACACTGTACGCCTGTCCACAGCCATTATCAATAGTGCATAGCTAGTACAGCGACAACAAAAATTGATGGCAAATTCAGAATTCAGTATAGTGTAGATCTGTAATAAAACTAATAACCATGTAATTGCAAGGAGTTTAAGCAAAACAATCTCCAATTCAAAGAGGAACAAAGAGAAAATAACAGAAAATCATTTAACCCCCTACAATATGCACATCTTCAATACACGTACAAACACTGTAAAATGAAAATGTCCTAGCATGAAAACTGTACGAGTTAGCCAGAAAAACCATGTGATCTCCACTGAAATTTCACTCCAAAAATGGCAAGTTGTAAAACCTGTAATTTTGACAAAAATGATCCAAAATCAAATTCACAGTAGTATGCACATCTTCAATACATGTACAAACACTGTCCATCCATCCACTTTCTACCGCTTTTCCAGAGGTCCGGTGGTGCGGAGGCAGCAGCTCAAGCAGAGGAGCCCAGAATTCCCCTCCCCAGCCACCTGCTCCAGCAATTCAGAGAGGATACCAAGCATGTCCTGGGTCTGCCCCAGGGTCTCCTCCCAGTGGAACGAGCCTGAAACACCTTAAGTGGAAGGCGTCCAGGAGGCATCCTGTTAAGATGCCCAAACCACCTCAACTGGCTCCTTTTGATGTGAAGGAGCAGCAGTTCTACTCTGAGCCTTTCCCAGATGACTGAACTCTTCACCCTATTTCTGAGGGTGAGTCCAGCAATCCCATGGAAAAAGCTCATTTCAGCTGCTGGTATCCACAATCTCATTCTTTCAGTCATTACCCAAAGCTCATGACCATAGGTGAGGGTAGGAATGTAGATTGAGTGGTAACTCGACAGCTTTGCTTTAGAGCTCAGCTCCCTCTTCACCACAACAGACCGGTACAACGTCTGCATCACTGCAGATGCTGCTCTCATCCATTTGTCAGTCTCTTGCTCCATTCTCCCCTCACTCGTGAATGAGACTCCAAGATACTTAAACTCCTCCACTTGGGACTGGAGCTTGTCCCCAACCTGAAGAGGACAATTCATCTTTTTCCTGCCAACAGAATGAACTCTGACTTGGAGGTGCTGATTCTCATCCCAGCCGCTTCACACTCATCCCAGCCACTTCACACTAGCAAACCATCCCAGCAAGACCTGTAGGTCATTGCTCGATGAAGCCAACAGGACGACATCATCTGCAAACAGCAGAGATGAGACCCCGGGGTCACCAAGCATGACACCCTCCGATCCTTGGCTGCGCCTAGATATCCTGTCCATAAAAATAATGAACAGGATTGGTGACAAAGGGCAGCCCTGGCAGATTCCAACTCTCACTGGGAACGAGTGACTGGGTGTTGGCAAAACGAACCAAACCCTTGCAATGGTTGTATAGGGACTGGATAGCTTGTAATAATGAGCCCGATACCCCCATACTCCTGCAGCACTCCCCACAAAAGACCACGGGGACAAGGCTGAATGCTTTCTTCAAGTCCACAAAACACATGTGGACTGGTTGGGCAAACTCCCACCATACCTCAAGAATTCTCGAGAGGGTAAAGAGCTGGTCTGATGTGTGATGGCCAGGACGAAAACCACACCGCTCCTCCTGAATCCGAGGTTCGACCAGTGGTCAGACTCTCCTCTCTAGTACCTTGACATAGACCTTCCCAAGGAGGCTGAGGAGTGTGATCCCTCTAAAGTTGGAACACACCCTCTGGTCCCCCTTTTTCAAAAGGAAACCACCACCCCGGTTTGCCATGCCAAAGGTACTGTCCCTGACCTCCACGCAATATTGCAGAGGTGTGTCAGCCATGACAGCCCTACAATATCCAGAGCCTTGAGGTACTCAGGGTGAATCTTGTCCACCCCTGGGGCCCGGCCACCAAAGAGTTTTTTAACCACTTTGGCGACCTCAGCCCCTGTGATGGACAAGTCGTCCCCCCTTGTCCTCAAGCCCCGCTTCCTCTGTGGAAGGCGTGTCAGTAAGATTGAGGAGATCTTTGAAGTATTCCTTCCACCGCCTGACGATGTCCCCAGTCAAAGTCAGCAACACCCCATCCGCACCATACACAGTGTGGACAGGGAGCTGCTTCCCCCTCCTGAGCTGCCGGCCAGTTTCCCAGAATCTCTTCGAGGCCAACTGAAAGTCTTGTTCCATGCCTCACCGAACCTCTCCCACACCTGAGTTTTTGCTTCAGCAACCACCCGAGCTGCACTCCGCTTGGCCTGCCAGTACACCTCAGCTGCTTTGGGAGTCCCACAAGCCAACCAAGCTTGATCAGACTCCTCCTTCAGCTTGATGGCCCCCCTCACCACTGGTGTCCACCACTTGGTTCGGGGGTTGCCACCACGAGATGCACCAACAACCTTGCGGCCACAGCTCTGGGCAGCTACTTCAACAATGGAGGTGGAGAACATGGCCCATTCAGACGCCATGTCTCCAGACTCCCTCTGAATGTGGTCAAAGTTCTCCCAGAAGTGGGAGTTGAAGACCTCCCGGACAAAGGCTTCAGCCAAACGTTCCCAACACACCCTCATTATACGTTTAGGTCTACCAGGTCTGAGTGGCGTCCGCCCCTGCTGTCGGATCTAACTCACCACCAGGTGATGAGTTGACAGCTCTGCACCTCTCTTTACCCGAATGTCCAAGACATACGGTCGCAGGTCTAATGACACAATAATAAAATTGATTATTGGCCTGCAACGAACACTGTCTGAAATGAAAATCTCCCAGCTTAACCAGATGAACTCCGGGATTCCGCAGGCGGTCACGTCTCTGCGTCGTAGTGCGTCTCAGTGCGCACTGAAAAAAAAAAAAAAAAAAGCTGCATTTCCGTTCTTCCAGTACAGACACAGCCGTGAACAGAAAGCCAAAGGAGTGTTTGATTGGTTTAGATTTGATTGACCTCTCATTCGACTAATAAGAGCCTTGAATTGGGTTTCTGAAACCTTGAAGAACCAATGACTGAAAACCTAGCAAGAAGGACCTGCCTACCAACGACCGCGAATACAACGAGCCAATTGAAGCAGAGAAGTTCGACGATTGACGTGTCGTTTAGCCAATGAAATTCTGAATTCAGCAATACCTGACATGCCTTTGTTATGTGTTTATATTGCCGTTAAAACACGTGCGTCCCAGTGCGCAAAATCTTTTTTGCTTAAGCCGCTGGGTGACACACATTGAGACCTGTGCGTAACGGTAGTGTTAGCCACTCTCAGCCATTAGCCAGTCTTTTTTTTATTACTACTGTTCTTATTTGTTTTGAAAAATGGTTCGCAAAAACTGCAATCATGGAAGCAGAGATAGTTTGACCGGGTCGGGTGACCAGAACCACGACCCTGTAACAACCGGACCAGCTTCATGTTCGTCTGACAATGAGGAACAGATGTTCGCCAACGACACTGCGGTTGTGGACAGGTAAGTCTTATAATCTAAATTATTCTTTATCGATAAAATTAGTAATAAAAATAACTTTTGACCAATCGCGGTAATTCCAAGGGTCCCGCTTGGCAACATTTTTGTGTGCGCCGTGGGGGGGGGGGGGGTTATTTGTTGCTGTGTATATTGCAGAAAAATTTTATAATTTTTTTAGTGTAATTTTTATTTCACTGTAGGCTATTTTTTCCTGTTAAAAAAAAAGGAACTGTGCTGTGTATGTCTGGGTTATTATGCCTTTGTTTTACTGTGTAAACGTGATCTGGTGAAATGGAGCCCTGACCATGTGAGCACACTATTGTGAGCACCCCAGGTGGACACCGGTATTCAATCTGTACATTTTCAATCCAGTGATTTACAAAGTGATTCATAATTTTCTAAAGCCTCATTCAGAACATTATAGTCCCACAGACTGGTTTTCATCTGGGGCAGCATTTATAAATCACTGGATGGAGAATGTACCTGTACATGTACAGATTGGATTCCGTGGTCCACTTGGGGTGCGCACTTGGTCAGGGGTCCAGTTGACCTGTATCTGTGTAAACTGGTGAGATAGTGAACTCTGGAAAAATTGGGAGGGGGGAGAGGGTTGTTTTTGTGTATACTTTAGTGAAATGCATTAATTTTTTGCAAAAAACCAACCCCCCCCCCCAAAAAAAAAAAAAAAAAAAACAGGAACTGTGCTTTGTATGTTTGGGTTGTTACCCCTTGGTTTTACTGTGCAAACTGCTGAGATAGTGAACTCTGGAACATAGCTTTCCAAACTGTGCCATTTGGCACAGTTTGGCACAGTTCAAGAACGCCTTGTTACAACCTGAGAAAAAAGCTGTGTAATATATTCATTTTCTGTGGCATTGTTACAAAATTTTGACCTGAGCTTGAAAACACTTCGTTCTACATTTCTGTTGTTTTCCAGCACGTTTCACACAGCTGTATGCTATTTGCAAGCGTTTATATCTAAAAAAAAAAAAAACACCCAGGCGAACTTTATTTTCTTCAAATTCAGTATGTTTAGATGATTGTTATTCAGTGGCAGGAGCACTTAGAGAGATTATGACTGTTTTGCCAAAAAATTCAGAGTGTTTTCTTTTAAATGAGACCAACCCCATGAAGATGCTGCAAAGGGTTGAAGAACAGCTTTTGATTTACTTTGGGCACATTATTTTTAGGCGTTTTTAGGGAAATTGACCAGCGTTCAACAGGTTAAAAACTGCGGGAGGACTTAGTCAACCAAACCATGTATTGAAAATGCACTAAAGAAATGACAAAGCTGTAAAACCTGTAATTTTGACAAAAATGATTCAACATGAAAATCCTTGTAATATGCAAATCTTCAATACATGTACAAACACTGTGTGAAGTGAAAAAAAAATTGCAGCTTGAAAACTGTGGGAGGAGTCCACCGGACAGTCATATGTACAGATGGACAGACATCATACCATAACACATTCCATATTTAGAGACGGGTGTATAAAAATTACAAGGCACGCTGTTGCAATTTTTTGGACCAATTAAAAAGTGAAATTAGACAATTTCCCATGGAACCCTGAACATTCCCTCATGGACCCCTTGGGGTACAAGTACCCCTGGTTGGGGAAAAAAAAAAAAGAAAAAAAAAAAAGAGCTAAAGCGATGTAGAGCAGCTTCGTTAGTGAAAGCTCCTTCAACCTCTCGTTATGAAATTTGAAAATCATTAAGGGAATGCCACAGTTTAAATATTAGACTAAAACTCTGCTGACTCCAGCTGATGGTTCAAGTAAATGTTTGTTTCGAAAAGGAGCCCTGACCAAGTATTGAGTGTGTATATGGACATACTTTTCAGTGGGCCAACATTTCTATTAAAAAACTATTTAAAAAAAAATTTTTTTATGCAATATTCTATTTTTTGAGAAACTGAATTTGGGGTTTTCATGGGCTGTAAGCCATAATCATCAAAATCAAAATAAATAAACACTTGAAATATATCACTCTCTGTGTAATGAATCTATAAAATATGTCTTTCGCTTTCTGAGTGACAAAAAATATTGAACTTTTTCATGACATTCTAATTTTTTGAGATGTACCTGTGAGCATGCATTTTCTTGTTTCCCCAACTCACTTATTACAACCAGTTTCAAAATAGCAAAACAGCAATGGCAGAACTTCTCAGCTTGAGGCTCATAAACTAGTGTGTGATAACACAGAAACATTAATCTTTTATAAATAAAATATCGTTGACTTGTGACAGTCTGATTATCCTGATATACACAACTAAACCTGTGTTTGGTGTAGGGCTGGGCATTTAACCGAAACAAAACCAATGTTTGGGACATAAAACCAACATAAACTTGCGCATGTCTTTTTTTTAGGTTCTTCGTATTGTGTGCCTGTGTATATGAGAGCATTCATGTACTGTCCCTTTAAAATGTCTCCCATGTGCACGGTCACGTGACTTCACAACCCGGAATCAGCACAGTTGGCGCTGTTCAGAAATAGGACAAAATGGCAGAAAAAAATTTCAACTGTTTGTACCAAAAAGTAATGCGATGTTCATCCACACAGTATGAGATGACCAACTCTTTTTTTTTTTCTCACCTAAAGATGCCAAGAAAAAGTGAGTGAAGCATGCAAAAATTTATACGGAAATACACCAAAGCTAAATAGTTTTTAGCCTCCCACTGCTATCTGCGCTAGCTCAACCATTTTACAGTGGGAATGGATGACAAAATGGACAAGCCAAGGATGTATTTAAGAATCCAATCAGAGACTTGTAATCTTTATGTGGTAGTAACAATCATGGCTGTGGAAAGGACAACCCAATGCAGCTAACTCGCTGCCAGTGCCAGTCACATGACCTACAAACCCTCAAGAGGTATGTACTGTATATAAACACTGACCTGTGCACAACACAATATTTAATTTGGTTACATGTGTGTAAAATGACAACAGGCCTATTTTTTATAATATAATGCTCATTTACTACAAAATCATCACCGCAGTGTTATCTTCATTGATACCACACCCTCGTGTAATATTGCTTAATTACGAGCCTTGTCAGTGAACAGGAGAAGAGGGGAAAAAAACTGACATGAAAGAATCAATTAACAGATGCTGATTTAAGGCCGGGCAGCTCAGTGGGACAGTGGTTAGCACTGTGGTAGCACAGCAAGGAGGTCACTGGATCGATCTCACCCGTGACCATCGTGGATTTGATCACACCCCCGACCATCAGTGACCCCTCTGTGTGGAGTTTGCATGTTTTCCTCGTGTCTGCGTGGGCTTTCTCCGGGTACTCCAGTTTCCTCCCATGGGCCAAAGACATGCATGTTAGATTAACTGGCATCAAATGGGGATTCTAAATTGTCCTTAGGTATGAATGTGAGAGTGAACAGTTGTCTGACTCTCTGTGTTGGCCCTGCAATGGACTGGCGATCTGTCCAGGATGTACCCTGCCTGTCACCCAAAGACACTGGGATAGGCTCCAGCCCCCCGTGATCCAAAAAGGATTAAGCGGTAGAAGATTGATGGATGGATGAATGATTTAAGGTCAAATCGCCTAGCCACATGTTTGTGTGTGAATAAGCTACTCAAATCTGGGGAAATTCACAAGGATTAAATTCAGTTTGGTTCCCCCTCATTTACTCTTAATTCTATAATAATTTGCTTCAAGAGAATTTGTCAATTTAAGAATGGTCACTTTCAGACCAAACAAGGGGACCTGCTCATAGGTAATCACAGAGTCACCAGGACGCTCAGTACATGATTCACTCTGACCCAGTTCAGTAGTAGTAACAGGCATGTGAATCCAAAACAAATAATGCAGTTATGCATTTTTATGTAAAGTTACTCTATGAATGTTTATCATAATCATCATTTTCAAAAAAAAAAAAAAGGATTTAAAATACATTAAAATACCCAGAGTTCAATTATGTTTGATGGTAGAGTTAAAAATAAAAATCAGTATTTGCGTTATCTAAATCCGTTATGACAAGAACTGGTGATGGAAATTGATCAGATTAAGTTCGGGTGGCTAAGGTACTTACTACTGTGCACAGTCAATCAGCTGGTACTCGTTGGACCGCTCATAGCATGCCCGGACACCCTCGTCTTGCCACAGTGTCTTTACATGATCATAGAACTCCTGAGAAGGGACACGAAAATGAACAATTAATGACAGAAGGCAGAGAAGTCAGATCATTATATCCACTTTTGAAAATAATTAAAAAAAGAGACTAATCAATTTATTGATCCATTACCAACTTTAAAATCTAATGTATAATATATACTCAAAAGTGAAGTGAAATTTGAATTACATAATTGATGGCAAAAACTCTCTGTAGACATTTCTAGCCTACAGTCGTAAAAAAATTTGGACACCCCTTTAAATATTCAGTTCTTTATTAAGAAATGTTCATATATCTATGTCTAACCTTGTTTTTGTTTTTATTTACTTTTTTAAAAATTTATTTTAGCCATTGTAAGAGGGAATGAATGTGGTGGTGTCCTAAAAAAGATGGGGGGGGGTGTCAATTTATTCCTCACTGTTTAGAATTACATTTTACAGAAAATTCTTTCTGATTCTTTGGATTATAATAAAGTCAAGGAAGCTATTCTTTATAAATATAATATCCATCCTGAGACAGAGGCAGAGATTCCACTCTCTTGATGTAAATCCTGATGAAAGCCCTGAAGAGCTATATGCACGTTTAAAGGAGTTGTATGGAAAGTGGATCCACCCTAAAGATAAAACAGTCCAGGAAATTGGTGAAATCATAATCCTTGAACAACATTTGAGAATGTTATCTCCTGAGTTGCAGGTTTGGCTAAAACAGCATAATCTAACTTCTGCTGTGGAGGCTACAAAGCTGGCGGATGTGTTTGTGACAGCCTGGAAAAAAAGACAGCCTTGGAGCTTCGCTGTCTGGAAAGCAAAGGACAATCATAGACCAGTCCCTCACAGATCAACTATAAGTGTGACTACACCAAGCCAGCCAACTAATGCATCCTCAAAGCCCCTCACCAAACCTGTCATTTGCTATCTTTGTGGAACAGAAGGCCATACAAAAACCCATGTGCCCCCAAAACTCAGCAAAGATAACCCAAATGCATTTTGTGCCTCGAAGCTGTATCGACTCTAATGTGAAATTGGACAGAGGATTAAAAATGACCCCAGTTGGGATTAATGGCAAAACAGTAAATGCACTAATTGATTCAGGTAGTACGCAGACTCTGGTACATAGACCGTCTGTTGCCTCAAACATTGTCAGTACAAGTGAACTAATTCCTGTGTGTTGTGTGCACAGTGATGAGAAGCCCCATCCTACAGCTGAAATGTACATCAAGGTCCAAAGGCAGGTTTACCTCCTAAATACTGGTGTTGCTGATAATCTGCCACTTCCAGTTATACCTGGTTGAGACCTGCCCGTGCTTTTTGATTTACTTGATTGTTACCATTACTTGTAATGTTGCAGTGACCAGGGCTCAAGCTAAAAAGTCAGAGGAGTTCTCAAAGACCCTCAGTGTCTTGCCCTTTTATGATGCGGAACTGGAGATTGCACCTTGGAAGTCTTGGAAGTTCCAAATGCAGAAAAAGGCAAGAGAAATTCCATCACAATGTTGAAAAGCCACCTTCTAGCTCTGAGCCTGAAATGCCTTTTGCTTTTAATGTTCCTGTTAATATCACTGAAATGCAACATAATGATCCAAACACTGACACCTTTCTTGCAGAAGGCCAAAGAGTGGAACCAAAAAATAGAACGCAACTTTAACAGCAATGAGGATTTCTTCCTGAAAGGTGGTATCTTATATTGCCAGCAGGGGTCAGAAGTGCAGTTGATGGTTCCTAAAGAAGTCAGGGAAGTTGATTTGAACTTGGGGCACTCCATTCCATGGACAGGCCATCTTGGGAAACAAAACTGTTGCTCGTATTAAAAAAACATTTCCACTGGCCTGGTCTGCATGCAGATGTAGCCCAGTTCTGTAAAAGTTGTCCACATTGCCAAAAAACTTCCATCACAGTCCCCTCCAAAGCTCCAGTCCAGCCCTTACCAATTATTAGTACCCCATTTGAACAACTGGGAATAAATGTAGTTGGCTGTACTAGGACTAGTGGTCCCCAAGGTATCTAGAAGTAGATTGGGAGGCAGAGCTTTCAGCTATCAAGCTCCCTTCCTGTGGAACCGTCTTCCCAGTTCAGTTCGGGAGGCAGACACTCTCTCTTTATTCAAGAGCAAGTTGAAATCTTTTCTCTTTGTAAGGCCTTTAGTTCAAAATGCTGCCCCTGCCAGGCCTTTGCTGGCATGTGCAGCCTGACCAGGCTTGGTACTGGACTGTTTAGCTTTGAATGTTGTATTTGTATGTTTGTTTTTGAATGTAGCTACTCAACCCAGCCGGTCAAGGCGGACGGCCGTCCTCGATGAGCTATGGTTCCTCCCAAGGTTTCTGCCTGTTAAAGGGAAGTTTTTCCTCACCTGTGTCGCCACAGTGCTTGCTCTCAGGGGTCTCTGCTGGGTTCTATAAACTACGAGTGTGGCCTAAACCCACTCTTTTCTGTAAAGTGCCTTGAGACAACCTGTGTTGTGATTTGCCGCTATATAAATAAAACTGAATTGAATTGTTGAAAGCAGTAAAGCAGGAAACCGTTACATGTTGGTAATGAAAGATTATGCCACAAAATATCCTGAAGTTTTTCCCTCTTAAGTCAATACAAGCAAAGTCTGTGGCCTTTTGTTTGGTACAGTTTTTTTCAAGGGTTGGATTTCCTCATGAGATCCCGACAGACCAAGGAACAAACTTCATGTTCACTTTATTAAAACAAGTATATCAGCTTCTTGGTATTAAAAGCCTGAGAACAACTCCATATCACCATCAACTGAACGTTTCAACCAGACCTTGAAGCAAATGTTGCATAAATTTGATGAAACTGGTACAGACTGGGATCAGTGGCTGCCTTACCTCCTCTTTGCATATAGAGAAGTACCCCAAGTTTCTACTGGTTTTTCTCCCTTTGAACTGCTTTATGCTTATGAAGTAAGAGGGCCACTGTCTCTGTTGAAAAGAGACATGGGAGGGTGACCAGGGAAGGGAGGTTGCTGTTAATATAATCTCTTATGTTGTCCAGATGCGAGACAGACTGGAAAGGATGAGCAAACTAGCCCAAGCCCACATGAAGGATGCCCAGCAACATCAAAAGGTTTGGTATGACTGATTAGCCAGGCAGAGGTCATTTGATCCTGGACAGAAGGTACTTGTACTCCTCCAAAGCAATGAGAGTAAGCTGTTAGCAAAATGGCAAGGACCTTTTGAGATCTAGCGACAACTTGGACTGATCAAGTAGCCACTCCAAGTTAGCCTCGCTCTAGTAGGGTTTTGCATATAAACCTCCTGAAGGAGTGGGAGGAGAAACCCATGAGAGCAGAGGTTTTGTTAAGGGGGATTGAGGAGGATGAAGAGGTAGAGGAGCAGTAGCTGCCCTCAGCTACTCCTTTGGACCTGGATCTCAGTCACCTCTCAGAAGAACAGCAGCTCCAGGTGAGACAGTTATGTAACCTAAATGTGTTCTCCGAAAACCCTGGCAAGACCGATATTGTTGAACATGACATCATGTTAAAAGATGGTGCTATGGCGAGACGTATGAGTTACAGAATACCTGAATGGTTGCTGACTCCACTGAGGAAGGAGGTTGACCTGATGTTGTCAGGACGGCGGCACGCATGGACGCTGCGGCCCCTCTAGGCATCAGTGAGTGTGAGAGTTTTGAGTGTTTTAATCATCCCAGACGTACAACTTACAACCGAGAGACTTTATTAAGCATCAAGGTAATGCACCCTGCAAGAATTGCGGCGTTCGGGTGCGATTTGGACATTCTACGCCAGCATGGAATACTATCGGGGGTTAGGCTGGCAGCTACCCGGGAGAGGAGGAAGCGTAAGTGGCGCGAACGTAAACAAAGGAGAGGAAAGAGGGCCGGAATTTATGCTAGGCTAAAGGCTAACCCCTCCAGACCAGCAGTACTGTCGCTCCTACTTTCCAATGTCTGCTCCCTTGACAACAAGCTCGATGAGCTGCGTCTGCTGAGAGAAACCCGCAAAGAGTGGAGGGACTGCTGTGTGTTTGCGTTCACGGAGACATGGCTCCACAACAACATCCCTGACGCGGCCATTCAGCTGGAAGGGATGACATCGTTCCGGGCGGACAGGGAGGCCGCTAGCTCCGGTAAGAGCCGGGGGGGGGGGGGGGGTGGCTACGTATCTATATTAACAAGAACTGGTGTGTTAATGCCACGTTAGCAACTAAACACTGCTCTCCGTTGGCGGAGTTCCTTATCGTAAACTGCCGGCCATTCTATCTGCTGAGAGAATTCACCAACGTGTTTGTAGCTGTTGTTTACATAGCTCCTAGCGCTAATGCTAAAGCTAATGCTAACGAGGCACTCAGAGCTGCATGATACCATCAGTGAATTTCAAACTTCACACCCGGACAGTTTTGTGGTGTTGCAAGGGATTTTAATCACACCAGTCTAAAGACTGTGCTCCCCAAGTTCAAACAATGTGTGGACTTTAAGACCACAGGAGAGAATATGTTGGACTTGGTGTACACAAATTTCCCAAATGCATACAAGGCAACATCTCGCCCCCACCTCGGCCATTCTGACCACCTATCCGTGATGCTGGTGCCTGCCTACAAGCCCTTACTGAAGTGCAGCAGGCCAGTAGAGAAACAATTCAGGACTTGGCCAGAGGGTGCAGCCTCGGCACTTCAGGACTGTTTTCTGCATACAGACTGGGAGGTTTTCAAAACAGCAGCCTCTCAGGGAGACAGGATTGAGGTGGAGGAGTACACTGAAACGGTCACCAGCTACATCGAAGTGCACAGAGGATGTCACTATATTGAAGACCTTCACTGCACGGGGCAACTATAAACCCTGGATGACTGCAGAGGTGCGCTCGCTGCTCACAGCCTGAGATGCAGCCTTTAGAGCGAAGGACAGGATTGCCCTCTGCTCAGCCAGGTCTGCGCTCGCAAAGGGAATTAAGACAGCGAAATGCGCCTATGCAGAGAAAATCCAGGGACATTTCTGTGACCCAGGGAACACCAAACGGATGTGGCAGGGAGTACGGGCGTTGACGGATTATAAGTCTAGGCAGGGGGTCGATGATGATGAGGCTTTGCTTCCAGACAGGCTCAATAACTTCTTTGCACGTTTTGAAGCATCAAACCCGACAATCAGAGGGAGGGCTGGCCCATCTTCACCATCTGTGGGGCCAGCTATCACCATCAATGCAGCAGACACATGGGGGACCCTAATCAGGGTCAACCCACGTAAAGCTGCAGGTCCAGACAACATCCCGGGACGTGTGCTCCGAGTCTGCGCGAGTGAGTTGGCGGATGTCCTAACTGACATAACATTTCCCTGAGTCAGGCCATCTTCCCTAGATGCTTTAAGACCTCTGTCATAGTACCGGTGGCAAAGAAAGCGTTTGTGTCCTGTCTGAATGACTATCGTCGACACCAATTGTGATGAAGTGTTTTGAACGGCTTGTTAAACCACACATCACAGCCTGCCTCCCTGCATCACATGACCCGCTCCAGTTCACATCGTTCAAATCTGAGCTCCACAGAGGACGCTATAGTCACCACCCTGCACTCTGTCATTACCCACCTGGATCAGAAAGACACCTATGTCAGACTCCTGTACATTGATTTCAGTTCAGCATTTAACACCATTATTCCCCAGAGACTGATGGGAGAAATTACTCCTCCTCGGTCTGAACACCGCCACATGTCTCTGGATCCTGGATTTCCTGACTGAGAGACCTCAGTCTGTCCAGGTTGGAAACAACATCTCCAACTCAATCACGCTGAGCACTGGATCCCCTCAAGGCTGTGTACTCAGTCCACTGTTGTTTACACTTTTAACACATGACTGTGTGTCCAGACACAAAGGGAACCGGATTATTAAGTTTGCGGATGACACCACAGTGGTGGGACTTATTCAGAGGGATGAGGAATCAATGTACAGGGAAGAAGTTAGAGACCTGGAGGGCTGGTGCAGGGAGAACAATCTGGTGCTCAACGTGGACAAAACGAAGGAGATGATTATCGACTTCCAGCGGTCACGGCCTGAACACGTCCCTCTCTGCATCAGTGGCCGTTCGGTGGAGAACATCAATTTCCTCGGAGTGCAGATCTCGCAGGACCTGACCTGGAGCAAGAATTCCTTGGGGATCAGGAAGCGGGCCCAGCAGAGACTGCACTTCTTGAGAAAACTCAAACAGGCCTCTCTCCCCATCTGCATCCTCAGGACCTTCTACAGAGGTGTGGTGGAGAGTGTTCTGACGTACTGCATTGCAACATGGTACTCCAGTTGCAGTATGTCAGACAAAAAAAGCTCTGTAGAGGATAGTTAAGGGAGCTGAGAAGGTAATTGGAGTTTCCCTCCCCTCTGTTCAAGAAATTTTTCAGAGCCGTTGTAGGAGCAGGGCACTGAACATTGTTAAGGACCACTCTCACCCTGTCCACAAACACAAGAGTTGCAAATTAGCTAATAGCTATACACTCTATGTGCAACACATCAGATTGATTGTCTTTGATTAATTGTCTATGTTTATTGCACTGTCCCTGTCAAATAAACTAATCTACTACTACTACTTTGAACTGCTGCCATCTGGCAAACGATTCCGGAGCATCAGAGGCAGAACCCAGGGATGGCAACAGGAAATTCTGATTTCAGCTGAAATCTAATTTGGTTGATTGACTTACGGGGGGGCCGGGGGGGCACAGCCCCCCTGAAGCTGGGAGGTTTTCAGTAAAATACAAGTAATTTAGACTGAAAAAAATGATTAAAAAAATGAAATACTAGACTTAGATAAATCATTAAATTTAATGAAAAGTTAACTTACTTTTTCTTCAATGTTGTCTCACTGTCTTTAGTCCAACATATTTAACAGTTCTATTAGAGTTTTTTACACTATTTACACTGGTCACCAAGTCACTTCTAATGTGAAACTTTCTTCCTTTTGGCAGCAAGCTGTGTCAGTCTCTGAACTTTGAACTTCATCTCCTTTTCTGGTTTCTTCAGAAACTGTCCAAGTGTTTCTGTTACCTCATTGAACTTTGAACCAATTTTCACCTTTACTGTCACTTCGCTCCCCGAAGCTCCTGGGTTTTTATGATTTTTAAGTACCAGAACTGTGCTTACATGACATAAAACAAACAGCTGAATGCCACTTATTACTGTATAATATTGACTTATGTTCCAAGAAGATAGCATTCCTAAACTAGAAAAGCACTCAGAGCACATCCCTCCGCCAAGGCTCCTTCCGTTTGTCATGGATCAACTCCAAAATGTAATGGTTTTGTGTGTAGGCCTATAGCCACTTGTGGTGAAAATTGCATCAAAGTCTGTCCATCAGTTTTGGAGTATTGTTGCTAACA
This sequence comes from Pholidichthys leucotaenia, assembly GCA_020510985.1. Lineage (NCBI taxonomy): Eukaryota > Metazoa > Chordata > Actinopteri > Cichliformes > Pholidichthyidae > Pholidichthys > Pholidichthys leucotaenia. The sequence goes on along the minus strand of CM035843.1, from coordinate 354,981,767 downwards.
CAATGTGAGAAGATAAGCGCCTTGGCTGAGGTATGCATTCTCAGATCATCACCAAAATATAATGGGTTCCTCTCTAGCCCAAGAACCACCTCTGGTGAAAATTTTATCCAAATCCATCCAGTAGTTTTTGTGTAATCCTGCTGCACAAATACAAAAAAAGCCCTTGATGGAGGTATGCACTCTCAGATCATCACCAAAATCTAATCATCTGTTCCCCGTGCCATTGCACACCTTTCCTGAAAATTTCAAGAAAATCCGTCCATAACTTTTCCTTGCTAACAAACAGACAGACCAACGCCGATGAAAACATAACCTCCTTGGCGGAGGTAAATATTCCAACAAGCATTATCCATCACATGCTTTAACACTTGATCAAATCAAAATCAGTTAATTTTATCTATTCCATAATAGAAATAAAATTCCAACATACCATTACTTTTTATAATTTCAGCATTCATTTCAGATTACCAGTTTCAATCTCCATTGAGTCTTGAGCAGCTCATTTTCCTCCCCCGCGCAGCTCAGCTCAAACAGCCGCTGTACGCTGCACTCAAACGGAAACCGAGTTGACTGGACTCCTGAACGGGAGCAGGCGTTCTGAGGTTAAAATAGCGCTCATTACCCACGTCTCGGACATGGGCATAGCGGCCGTCGTGGAGCAATGCGTTGCCGGTTCTTGGCAGCCGCTCACCTTTTTTTTAAGCAGGTCTTTGCACGACAGTGAGCGTAAATACAGCGTGTTCGACAAAGAGTTAATGGCGCTCTACCTGGCGTACGCCACTTCCGGTTCTGGCTGAAAGGGCACACTTTCACTGCGTCGTGGACCATAAGCCGCTAACGTACTTAACGTACATATAATATACAAATGAAGCGGAATTCGGTGAATTACCGGAAAAATCACATCCCTGAGAACAAGCCGAAATGAATTTTTGACAAAGCATACGAGCCATTTGATTGGTCCAATCGTTTGCAACTATCCAATCGCAGGGCTGTTTACAATACAGCAGTAGCTTGAGTACATCCGGGTTATCGCGAGACTTCGGGGAAGCGCCGAGCGCGTATGTTTTTTTTTTTTCCAAACTTTATTGAGAACAAGGTAAAGGTACAAAATTATGACATAGATGATGATAAGATCGGCGGAAAATTACCATCCCTGAGAACCACCAGACTGATCAACAGCTTCTTTCCACAAGCTGTTAGGATGCTGAACAGTTGATCCGGAATCCTTTACACATATTACTGCACTTTATGGACATTATGTATATTATAGTTTTAGTCAGTTTTAAGTATTTATTTCTCTTAGCTACTTTGATTCACTTAGCCATTTTAACTGTTTTATCTATACATAGGCAGTTATCATTTTAACTGCAACTGTAATAAGTTACCATTACTGTAATATCCAAATGTGTCTCAGGGATATGTGAATGGCTGTCGGGGTGGGGGTGGGAGTGTGTTTTTAAATTATCTTCTTTTTACAATACGGATGCCTAGAGAAACGCAATTTCATCTTGCTTGCACTACAGTTGTATGCATAGCATCATGACAATAAAGGTTGATTGATTGATCGATTGAACAATCTAAGAGTGAGTGGTGCAACCCAGTGGCCCTGGTTCCAAAGAAGGATGGCAGCATATGGTTTTGCATCAACTTCAGGTATCTGAACTCCATCCCACATTTTGATTCATACCCTACTCCCAGAATTGATGATTTGATTGAGCACGTGGGAAAAGCCAGATATCTAACAACAAAAGATCTTTGCAAAGGTTATTGGCAGGTACCACTCACTCATCGCTCCAGAGAACTGACTGCCTTTCGAACATCATGGGGGTCGTTTCAATTTACGGTCCTGCCTTTTGAATTACATGGAGCCTCAGCAACATTTCAGAGGCTAATGGATAAGGTACTATGTGGGTAGGCTGATTTTGCTGCAGCCTATCTGGATAATACTGTGATTTACAGCATTACCTGGGAGGATCACCTGAAACATCTGCAGAAGGTAATGGAGTGCCTTCAATCTGTTGGGCTGACTGTCAACCCCTCAAAGTGTGTCTTTGTCAAGGCTGAACTTGAATATCTGGAGTTTATTATCGGAAATGGAGTAATAAAGCCACAAGTGAACAAGATCAGTGCTATTGAGTCCTGCCCCTCGCCAGAAACAAGAAAACAACTTTTCTTGGTATGGCTGGATTTTATCATCGGTTTATCCCCCCATTTCTCTGCCAAGGCAGCTCCCCTTAGTGATTTGACTGGATCTAGATGTCCCAAGCAGATCCAGTGGACAGAGGAGGCATAAACACTCCGCTCATAAGGAAATAACACGCTTTGTGCCCTTTCAGTGTTCACTGTCATGGCTGTATTTAATAAGGAGTCCAAATGCTTCCACCACTGACTCCCTGCTGGAGTCCGTCTGGAAAGAGAAAGAGAGCCCCACACGGTACTGCCGCCGTTAGTACCGGATGCATACATGCTGTTGGCAATAAAAATACACTTACATTTAACAATTTATTTATTAATCAACAGGGGCACAAAAGTGAATGAGATTTAGCCACACACAAAACGTGAACACTGCGGTTGTTGCGGTTGCTTATGTTCCTCCGCGGTAGGCTTGTCTGTGGTGTAGTGAGTATGGTAGTGTGTATGTGCTGCTGTACCCGCCCTGGCGTAACGTCAGGCGGGCACGGCCCTTGTGTATAAATAGTTCTGTTCTCTATAATAAAGGTTGATTTAATGCATGACAGAAGAGACTCCAGTCCCTCATTCCTCATACATAACATTTGGCGACAAGAAAAATTATGGGAGAGTATGGGCTACCTACACCCCTGCTACCGTTTCTGGAATATCCGGGAGAGCCGGTGTTCCTGTGGCCAGTCTGGCGGGCCATGTTTGAGGGTTACATTGGGGGAATGGGCCTAAGCAGACTTGATGGGGGGGCGACGACGAGTGCTTTTGGCTCACAATCTCGGTGCGGAGAGCCGAAGAATTCTTAGTACGTTGGGTGAAACGGAGTGTTATTAGGATGCTGTCAAGCGGCTGGCTGAGTACTTCGCCGAGCAGACAAGGACCACAAAGCTGTGGGTGGCGGGAGTGTTGGCGCCAAATAGAGCTAGGCTAGTTAGCTTGGAAGAAGCTAATGGCCCACTCACTGTCTACGGGCATGTTAGCCACAAAGCTAACTGCACGCCAAAAGCAAGTTCCAGGCTACCAGCTAGGCATCGAGGTGGGACCGGGGCCACAAGTGGAGAAGTCCCCGATCACTGAAGATGGCGGGCCAGTCAAGGAGCTCAGTACGGTACAGGACTGGAGCGCTGATGAGTCAGACAACGTGGTGTGCAACAACAGCAGAGAGGGAGAGCAGCAGGAGTCAACCCCGCAGCTAGAGGCTAGGCAGTGAGTGAGCGGGATCATGGAGGCTGAGGGCCCCAAGGGAGAGGAGCTGCAGTCGGGCATGGAGTCAACGCAGCGGAGTGCCTGGAATGAGGGTGCTGGGAGCAGCGACGAGACACATAGGTCGGAGAGTGACGCCGACCAGAGCGAAGCTGAGAGCCCCAGGAGAGAGCAGCTACAACCGGGCATGGTGACAGTGCAGCAGAGCGCCTGGAACGAGGGCGCTGGGAGCAGCGGCGAGGTGCCTGGGTCGGGAAACGATGCTGATGAGCAGGTTTCGGTTTTCCCCAGAGTGTGGCCACAGGGGGCCTGAACGTTTGGAGCCATGACGGCAGTGTTGAAGGTGGTCGGGAGTGGACTGACGAGCACGGAGGGACGGTGTGCTGGACAGCAGCACGGCGGGTCCCGAGGAGTGACACAGTTGATGGTGAAGAAAGACGTTATGGCAGGAGAGACTGTTTTTGATCCCAGGGTAGACGGTGGCCACGGGCACATGTCGTGGAGCTGCCCGGGGCCTCCGAGCCAGTCTCATCTTCAGTGGCCAGGGGAGTGGATGGTTTGGGGCTGTCTGGGCCTCCGGGTCGGTTTTACCCCTGGCTGCCAAAGGACATTGGCGTAACTTAAACATTAAAATGTAAATATGTATATATATTCTGCTGGTGTGCATGAGAGGATCTATGTTATGGGATTATTTTATATGTTTTAGAGACATGGTCCAAATTTTGTTATTCTTTTGGATTAGTGTATTAGGCTATTTTATTACAGTTAATTGTTCCCCCTTTTTTTTTTAGTGCATGATTCGGGTCCTAAATTGGGGAGGGTCTCAATTGTGTGTGTGGTTTGCACTTTTGTAAGGGGGAGGGGAAGTGTGATGTAGTGAGTGTGGTAGTGTGTATGTGCTGCCGTACCCGCCCCTGGTGTGACGTCAGGTGGGCACGGCCCTTGTGTATAAATCGTTCTGTTCTCTATAATAAAGGTTGATTTGCTGCATGACAGAAGAGACTCCAGTCCCTCATTCCTCATACATAATATTGTCCATAGCACGGTATTGCATAATTGTGGTTATCGTGACAGCCCTACCCTTTACATCATTTCACATTTAATTTAATTTGCATTCACTTAAACTAAAACAATGTTTTATGACACGACACCGTTTTAAATGGTGGCATGGACATTTGTTTTACATCGTTTTGTCACTAATTTATACAAGTTGCATTAATTATATTTTCTCCATTTTCTGAGTTACCTGCTGGTTCACTCCTTCCTGTCTGGTGTCAAAGAGGAGGCTGAGGGTGAAGCTGGTTTAAATGCAGAGGCCAATAAAGTGGACTGAACCATCTGCTGTGACAGCATGGGGGGAATGGAGTTACTTTGTATTGTATTCCACTGTTATTTCTGTAGTTTCTACCTTTTAATTTAAGATGGTTTATTCTGCTGGTATATACTGTAGGTTGTGTTTTTTTCTCATTTACTCAGGTCAGTTTGTTGAGTTCAGGTCTTGTTATGCTGAGCCTTATTTTTTGAGTAGAGTTCTGTTTAGTTGGCCTTTCTTAACCAAATGGACTATTTTCATTATGTGTTTTTGAGTTTTCTGTTCATTTGGGTATAATAAAACCCATATTTTGAGAATTATACCTGTGCCGGCATATTTTTTGACTGCTTGGGCCCTCACAGGTGGGCACATTTATGCAAACAGGTTATTGTAAGTTTATTATTTTTCCCCTTAAAAGATTTTACTTTGTTTTTCAATTGGGTTGTACAGGTTATAGGTCACAATAATGGTGGAAAAAGGTTTTGAAATGATTTTATCTTTGTCTCGTTTTTTTACATCACAAAAACCTGGCATTTGAACAGGGGTGTGTAGACTTTTTATATTCACTACACATAACCGCATGTGCACTGGCCTCGTCCAAAGTGTACACGGATCTCAGCAGAACAAAGCGGAAATGTAGCATGAATCCAGCTTTAAGCTCCTCCCCTTGAAAAAGGCAAAATTAGAGGGACTGTTTTTGTGATGTTACAGTAACAGGTGAACCAATTAGGACTAAGCACCGGGTATAGCCTTGGAGGAAGAGGGCGGAGCTGAGGAGTCAGATTAGACAGGAGGGCCAGTTTGCATGGGACGTAGGTGGGCCTAATTATAATATTCATAGTTCCTGGCATTTGAAAGAGGCAAAGGGAAAAGATTTTGACAAGCAACTGTAGGATCAAGAAAGGTTTTTATGTGTGGGGAAAAGGGGCAATTAGATACCATTTTAGACAATGTAGATTTGCTTTTAAAGGGATTTATATCCACTGCAGTACATCTTTAAATGTTTTGTTCTGTCCAGTATTTGTGCAGTGGTTGCATGAAGTCACCTGCAGACTTTTGCTTGATTATACAGGAAAGAAAGCCCTCCTGTAAGTTTAAAACATGCTTTATCTTGCACCAAAAATAACGACTCCAACAGGGTCATCTGTCATCCATGATGTGTGCCTGGGGGCACTGGGCGCTCAGCGTTTTTGTTTACAACACATGCATGTGTACGTTGTGACTAGTCGATGGTTGTGTGCATGTCTGAATGTAAATATGGGTGAAGGCCAGAAGACCTCATTGTACACACACAAAATGGAATTACAAATGTGGTGAGATATTGGGAACTTGTGCTTCTTTTACCCATGATGATAAGGGTTTCATTTAAAATATTTGCACCCCCACCAAAAACATCAATACCCAAAGATTGTGACTTGCAAAGATCAGCAATACATTTGGGAAGAAAAAAAACCCCCTTAAAATAAGTCATGAACTACATAAAATTAGACTTTCTAATTTAGCTGCCAAACTCCTGTAAACTTTTATGGAAACTATACAATTAATATGAATGATCAAACTGACATGAATGTCTGATTTCAACTGAAAATAAAGAACTGCCTTTTGTAAGTGTTATAAACCCTCCACACAAAAGCTGTCTGTCTGGAAACACAGCTTCCTTTGCTGTTATTTATGGACAAGAACTGGAATTCAGTAAATTTGACACTTGGGCCTTTAACAAGGTCAATACCCACAAATATAAACAGATATAATAATTAGAAATGTGAGACAGCTGTCAAATCAGTCAGGGCAGATTATTGGCTAATGTAACAACGACAAACTTGTTTTCAGGGAGACTGTTTCTATCTCCTAATGATTATGCACCTGTTTGTCAACCAACAATGTAAACTAGAGGGCACTCAGAGAGCACATGCTTCCACCAAGGCTCTATCCATCCATCTATCTATGTTATATTGTGTATGTGTTGTGTATTATACCACACACACACACACACACCCTCACAAAAAGTTAGGGATATTTGGCTTTCAGGTGAAATTTCAGGATGAACCTAAAATGCACTATAACCTTTACAGATGAACTTAATTTGACCTTCTCTAACCTTTTGAATGCACATGTCCAACTGTTAAATGTTTCACTACTGTCTGCATAACTTGCCGTTATGTTTGCCATTAAGGTGCTTAACGGCAAATATTAGAAATTTAGAAATTGGAAATTTTTCCTTTAATTTACATGGCACTTGATATTTTCAAACCTGTTTGTATACCACCATAGACAGAAAAAGAAGCTGAATTAGACAGAGCTCAGAGAGGGCAAGATTAGACAGAAGAGAGGAGCCAAGGAGAGGAAAGTGTTCAGGCAGAGGGTCCAGGAGAGGTGAGAGCAGAGGAAGGAGAGAAGGATGACACCAGTAAAAAGTCCAAATGCAGGACATCTGGGTGGGACCCCAAATGGCCCAATATTCCAACATTCAAGCCTTGGTTGTACAATACTTCAAACTGTAAGTTCCATATGCACGGTAGTGGCTCAAGAGGTAGAGCGGGCCGTCCAATAACCGGATGGTTGGCAGTTGGAATCCCGCTCTCCTCAGATATCCTGCCGTTGTGTCCCTGGGCAAGACACTTTACCCACCTTGCCTCCAGTGTCCATAACACTGGGTATGAATGTGTATAAATGTTAAGTGGCGTCCGGAGAGGCCATTGACCTGGATTGGCAGCCACGTTTCCGTCAACCTGCCCCACGGCAGCTGTGGCTACAGTAGTAGCTTGTCACTACCATTGTCTGTCTGGAGTGAATGAATAATGTATCTGTAAAAAGCGTCTTTGAGGATCTATGATAAAGCGCTATATAAATCTGATGCATTATTATTATATGCAAAGTTACTGTGCAAAATAAGAAAAAGAAATAAATAGTATAAAATTAGCATATTCATACATATGTGTTTTCTGCCCCCACCCCCACGGAAAAATATGTTGCCACCGTGCATAGGTCTTTAAGGAAACACTGACTTCCAGTGCATTAAATATACCATGGAACACAGTGAACACAGTCATCATCAAGTGGAGAAAATATGGCACAACAGTGACATTACCAAGAACTGGACGTTCCTCCGAAACTGATGAAAAGACGAGAAGAAAACTGGTCAGAGAGGCTGCCAAGAGGCTGACGGCAACATTGAAGGAGCTGCAGGAATTTCTGGCGAGTACTGGCTGTTTAGTACATGTGACAACAATCTCCTGTCTAGGGTGGAAAGATGGAAGCTTTATCTTACGAAGAAAAATATCCAAGCCTGGCTACATTTTGCAAAAACACATTTGAAATCTCCCAAACATGTGGGAAAATGTGTTATGGTCTGATGAAACCAAGGTTGAACTTATTGGCCATAATTCCAAAAGGTATATTTAGTGCAAACAACACTGCTCATCACCAAAAGAACACCATTCCTACAGTGAAGCATGGTGGTGGCAGCATCATGCTTTGGGGCTGTTTTTCTTCAGCTGGAACTGGGGCCTTAGTCAAGGTAGAGGGAATTATGAGCCATTCCAAATAACAGTCAGTGTTGGCACAAAACCTTCAGGCTTCTGCTAGAAAGCAGAAGATGAAGAGGAACTTCATCTTTCAGCACAACAATGACCCAAAGCACACATCCAAATCAACAAAAGAATTGCTTCACCAGAAGAAGATTAAGATTTTGGAATGGCCCAGCCTGAGTCCAGACCTGAATCTGATCGAACATCTGTGGGGTGATCTGAAGAGGGCAGTGCACAAGAGATGCACTCGTAATCTGACAGATTTGGAGCGTTTTTGCAAAGAGTGGGCAAATACTGCCACATCAAGATGTGCCACGCTGATAGACTCCTACCCGAAAAGACTGAGTGCTGTAATAAAAGCCAAAGGTGCTGCAACACAGTATTAGTTTAAGGGTGTGCATATTTATGCAACCACATTATTTGAAGTTTTTTATTTTTCTCCCTAAAAGATTTCAGTTTGTTTTTTCAATTGGGTTGTACAGGTTATAGGTCACATTAATTGTGGAAAACATTTTGAAATGACTTATCTTTGTCTCATTTTTTTACAGCACAAAAACCTGGCATTTGAACAGGGGTGTGTAGACTTTTTATATCCACCGTGTGATGGCTTCACGAAGGGCATCTATGGTCTGGAACTGACATTTGTTTTTGTAAACTTCCCTTGCCATCCATCCCCAAACATTCTCAATGGGATTTAGCTCAGACAACATGCAGGATGGCCCAAAAGAGCTGAGCCAGAGGATCCAACAGCCTGTTCGTGAAGATGCAGGCTGACCCCCGACCCAAATTAAGACCCTTACCGATGCTGACGGTATCCCAGTAACCATAAGACGGATCTACAAGAGAACAAAAAAACATCTTCACAGAACACCTCTCCTTTCACACCACAAACTTGCCCATCTGGACTTTGCAAGGGAGCACCAAACATGGGACATTGAAAGGTGGAACAAAATTTTATTCTCTGACAAAAAAAAAAAAAAAAAAAAAAAAAAAAAAATTAAAAAAAATTGGAAGGTCCTGATAATTTCCTATGTTACTGGCATGACAAGGAAATCCCAACTGGAGATGTTTGCTACGTGACAGTGGAGGAGGCTCTATCATAATCTGGGGTGCGTTTTCCTTCAATGGAACAACGGCACTGCAGGTTGTGCAGGGGTGTCAAATGGCGGCTGGCTATGGGGAGATCTTGCAGCCAGCATCCCTCTTGACTAAGGGCCCTGGTCTGTGCAGTAGGGCTGGAATGATTAATTGACGCTGTCAACAACATCAATCATCAAGATTTCTCGATGCAAAATTTTAATGTCAATGCATCTTTAATTTTAAAGTTTATGGACATGTTGCGTAGAAGTTCAGTTGTAACCGCAATGTACTACTGAAATTACTATGGGCAGTAGCACTTCTGTTGTCTGGCATGCCTGAACAATTTTCAGTGTGGAAAGATCAACACAGAGAAGAGGAGCTAAAAAGAAGCGAGACCCAAACTTTCTAAGGTATGAGAACATTTTACTGAAAATAAAAGAAATGAAACAAGCAAAATGCAGACTCTGCAAAGCAGACTCATCATTGCAGCACTACAACAATGCATGAGCATCTGAATCGGAGACACCCCAGAGCCGTGACGTTACTGCTCCTTCTGCTTGGTAAGTTTTAGCGAGTAAAGAAAGTTAGCGCTGCTTATTTTCAATGGCCAACTGTTTCAAGCTTTAGAAAAATGACTATACTGTTACTACGTGCTGTTTATGTTAGCTTACCTGTTTGACAATCCGCTCTCTTGAAGGATGGTTGCTGAAGGCTGAGCTGTTTAAGTCATGGCTGTAACGGTTTGGCCATGACTGTGCTTACATCCTCGCTTTATGTTCATATTTATTTTTCTGTTATCTTCAGGACATGAGTTCAGCCATATCCTTGTCTTTTGTTATTATGTTTCTCTGTGCTGTGTTTATCATTTGTATTTTTGGTCCCAGTGTGCTCTGTCTGTTCAGCCCCACCCGTCCGGTGCTTCTCTGTTACCCTTGATCGTTTCCCACTTCTCATGAATTACCTTGATTACTCCCCTGTCTACATATGTGCATCTCAGTCTGTGTCAGGTGTGGTGTCACTATCATTTCTTCTGTGTTTCCCGTCAGTCAGCATGGTTTGGTTTTGTGTTTTCAGCCCCATGCTGCTACTTCTTTTGTCAGTTTTTTGGTCAATAAATCATCATTTCTGCACTGTAGTTCTGCCTGCGTTTGAGCCCTGTTACCCACCTTGACAGAATGACGCCACCAAGAAAGGACTCAGCAGACAGGACCAGCAGGAGGAAATGGCCGAGTCGGAATTCCGGAGAGGAGGATCTCAACCGGGTGCTTCACCTTTTGGACCGGGCTCTGGGTCAGTCCAACCGGTGGAAGATGAATGCAGACTTGGTGTAAGCAAGAGTGGTCCTTTGTTCACCAACCCTGTTAAAATGTCCTGAGTTGGCCGAGCATCGCTACCACATCGCCCAGATGAGCGATGAGCTGATATGAACTGGCCCTTCGCTTTGCTCGGTCCAACTTGACTCCAGGCCGTTGACTCCAACTCCTGCCTCCAGTGTGTCGCCTCCCGCTTTCCCCGTTGCTCCTACACCATCCGCCACCTCCATCCCGTCAGCCACGACAGAGGACATGTTGGAGCAGGAGGAGTGAAGGCAGGCGGTCCTAGCACAAACTGACACCTTGCTAGAACATAAGCCCTGGCTCGCTCCGGGGGTGGTATTCCCGGCGTGTGAAGACCAGTTGTTATCAAAACTGGCCAGTGGGGAAGCGGGCATCGAGGAAGCATCGCTCCGCCCACCATCTGGGCTCTTCACTCGAGGTTCCCTCGAGGGCTTCTGCTGCCATGGCCCCACCATCCTCAAGTGCTTCAGCAGCGGCAGCTTCAGTGGCTGCAGGGAAGGAGGGTCAGCGTGCCCCAGCCGTCTATTCCAGCGGCACAAACATCAGCTCGCACCCCACCTGCTTCGCCTGTCATTACGCCTGCAGCTCCGCCTGTCATCATGCCTGCGAGTTCACCCGCCATCACACCTGCAGTGCCGGTTCTCACATCTGCTACACTGGTGACTCCACCTGCTGCTGCATCTCAGATTGCTTCATCCACTGTTCCTTCAGTGTCTCCTGTGACGGTCATTGGCTTTTCAGCAGCAGAGTCACCGGGGTTCTCATCAGCAGAAAAGCAGGGGTTAAGGTAAGTACTTTTCTTTATTTCTATAACATCAGTTTTTGAGAGGACTTGTCTTGCTCCTGATAGGGAGACCCAGTTGCAGCTCCCATCTGCTTCTGAGCTCTCCCCGCCAAGCTTTTCTGCTGCTTGTTTTTATTTGGGCAAGGTACCAACCCGTGTTTCTCCCTCCACGTCCTAAGTGTCTGCATCTGGGATGGAGGTGCATGCCACAGCTCCACCCGCCGGGATGGAGGTACACGCCACAGCGCCACCCGTCGTCCAAGAGGTCGAGCGGTCTGCTCTGCCTGTCATCCAAGAGGTCAGGGGACTTCCAACCATCGTTCCAGAGGTCGGGCAGTCCGCTCCACCCGTCGTCCAAGAGGTCGAGCAGTCCGCTCCACCCGTCGTCCAAGAGGTCGAGCAGTCCGCTCCACCCGTCGTCCAAGAGGTCGAGCAGTCCGCTCCACCCGTCGTCCAAGAGGTCGAGCAGTCCGTTCCACCCGTCGTCCAAGAGGTCAGGGGACCTCCACCGGCTGTTCCAGAGGTCGGGCAGTCCGCTCCACCTGTCGTGCAAGAGGTCAGGGGACCTCTACCCATCGTCCCAAGAGGTCGAGCAGTCCGCTCCACCCGTCGTTCCAAGAGGGCAGGCAGCCCGTTCCACCTGTTGTCCACGAAGTCAAGCAGTCCACTCCACCTGTTGTCCAAGAGGTCGAGCAGTCCGTTCCACCTGGGTCGTCCGAGCAATCCAATCTACCTTCACTGCCTGGGGTCACCGTTTCTCAGCTGCCGTCAGCCCCTGCGCCAAAGGCTGCTCAGATACTCTCTCTCAAGAACTAGAAAATCTTGTGTTATTAGCTCCTGAGCAAGAGGCCCCAATGTTATCTTCTGAGTTTGGAACCCCAATGTTGTTTTCTTCTGAGCTAAAAGCTCCTATATTGTTATCTCCAGAGCAAAAGGCTTACTATGTTTTCTTCAGAGCAAGAGGCTCTCATGTCATCCCCTAAGTTTGGAGGTTCTGGGTGGTTATTTCCTGAGTTTAAAGTTTCCATATCATCATCTCCAGAATTTAAGGGCTTCACACTGTCATTTCCAGAGTTTAAGGGTTCCATATTGTCATCTCCTGAGTCTAAAGATTTCATGTTGTCATCTCCTGAGTTTAAGATCTCCATGTCATGCCTGGAGGTTAAGGTTCCTATGCCATCTCTTCAACATAAAGTTCCTATGTTAGTTCCTGTGTTAAAGGCTCCTGAGGTCAATGCCGCGTCCATCCGTCTGGTGGCCCTTGGACTTTGGTAGGTCACCCGACGCACCATGTCCATCTGTCTGGTGGTCCTTGGACTTTGGTAGGCCACCCGACGTGTTGTGTTCCTCCGTCTGATGGCCTATGGACTTGGGTAGGCCACCCAACATTCTGAATTGGGCCTTTTTGTGGTCTTGGGGTGCTGGCAGACCACCCGATCTGTTTTGGGGCTTTGGACTTGGGGTGGGCCCCCAAGACTGTGTGTTGAGGTTTGGACTTTGTGGGGGGTAAAGAACTGGTTTTGACTCACCTGGCCTTGTACCTCCACCACCCACCTGGTGGGGGCCTTTCTTTTTGTTGTCATCAACTTATTATGATGGTTTGTCTCTCTCTTTTTGACCAGATGGAAGTTTAATGTATGGCATATCGTGTTGAGGTTCATCAATTTTGGATAAGGCCAACTATAATATCTTTGTTGCTTCATGCCATAATGTGGAAGTTTATGACTTGTACCTTTAGTGCTAAAGTGCCTAATATTAACTTGTTCCTGTGTATTATACTGCACCATTAAAACTGTATTACTTGATATTATTTGGCCTCCACTGCTTTCCCCCCCCCCCCCAATTTTGCAAATACTCAACCTTTTGCAAATAGTTAAAATGATTTAAAGTGGCTGTAACCCAAAACAAAAAAGGAATTGTAAACTTACAATAAAAAGAAAAAAAAAAGAAACATTGCAAATTTATGGTTAAAAACAGTCACAAAATCATAAGGAAAAGGTCTGCAAATTTACAAGTCACCAATTTATGAAGGACACAAAAAAGAAAAAAAAAACTTAATATATGATAGAAAAAGTGCAAACTGATAGAAAAAGATGCAAATTTTCTAAACAACTTTAATTGTTCACAGGAAGTAGCAAATTAACACGCAAATTTGAGGAAAAGGTTTCAAATTTACAAGTGCAATGTTTTAAATTTACATGAAGAATGTCTCAATCTATTTTGTAAAGGTAGCAAATTTCTGAGGGAAAAATGTGCAAATTATGTAAAAAAAAAGAAGAAAAGCAGTCAAAACAATCACAAGGAAAAATTTGCAAATTTACAAGAAAGTTACAAATTTATGAGGGGAGAAAGAAAAAGAACTGCAAAGTTATAACAAAAGAAGATGATGAATGAACAAACATACAGAAAAGACCAAGTATTGGCAAGAAATGTTTGATTTTGAAAATAAGCAATCTGAAATGGTGGTTGTATAATTTCTAGTGCAACCGTACTATGTTACATGGAATATTTTTCATATCATTTTCACTCATTCCACTTGTGAATCTACAAGTTCCACTGGCTGAGCTCTGAAGGCGGTCTCGTAAGCGTTCTCATGCCTGCACTTTAGTTCATTTTTGTTGATGTTATGCTATGGATCGTCTGGTATCCGACTCTTTAGAGGGGGGAACTGTAAGGGTTTGGACATGACTGTGCTCATCCATCCATCCATCTTCTACTGCTTTTCCGGAGGTCCGGGTCGCGAAGGCAGCAGTTCAAGCAGAGAAGCCCAGAATTCCTTCTCCCCAGCCACCTGCTCCAGCTCTTCAGAGAGGATACCAAGGCGTTCCCAGACCAGCTGGGAGACAGTCTCTCCAGCGAGTCCTGGGTCTGCCCCGGGGTCTCCTCCCAGTGGGATGTGCCTGAAACACCTCAAGTGGGAGGCATCCAAGATCAGATGCCCATACCACCTCAACTGGCTCCTTTCAAATGTGGAGGAGCAGTGGTTCTACTCCGAGCCTCTCCCAGATGACTGAGCTCCTCACCCTCTCTCTGAGGGTGAGTCCAGAAATCCTACGAAGAAAGCTCATTTCAGCCACTTGTATCCGTGATCTTGTTCTTTCGGTCATTACTCAAAGCTCATGACCATAGGTGAGGGTAGAAAAATAGATTGACTGGTAAATCGACAGCTGATCCATCTGTCAATCTCTTGCTCCATTCTCCCCTCACTTGTGAATAAGACCCCAAGATACTTAAACTCCTCCACTTGGGGCAGGAGCTTGTCCCCAACCCGGCGAGGACAATCCACCTTTTTCTGGGTGAGGACCATGGACTCGGAGGTACTGATTCTCGTCCCAGCTGCTTCACACTCAGCAGCAAACCATCCCAGTAAGACCTGTAGGTCATTGATGGATGAAGCCAGGAGGACAACATCATCTGCAGACAACAGAGATGAGATCCTGTGGTCACCAAGCATGACACCCTCTGTTCCCTGGCTGCGCCTAGAAATCCTGTCCATAAAAATTATGAACAGGATTGGTGACGAAGGGCAGTGCTGGAGGAGTCCAACACTCACTGGGAATGAGTCTGACGGAGCGTTGGCAATACGAACCAAACTCTCACAATGGTTGTACAGAGACTGAATAGCTCGTAACAACAAGCCCGATACTCCATACTCCCAAAGCACCCCCCACTAAAAACCACGAGGGACACGGCAGAATGCCTTCTCCAAGTCCACAAAACACATGTAAACTGGTTGGGCAAACTCCCACGAACCCTCGAGGATTCTCGAGAGGGTAACGAGCTGGTCCGGTGTGCCACGGCCAGGACGAAAACCACATTGCTCATCCTGAATACGAGGCTTGACCAACGGCCGGACTCTCCTCTCCAGTACCTTGGCATAGACCTTCCCAGGGAGGCTGACTGTGCTCATGTCTTTGCTTTATGTTCATATTTGTTTTTCTGTTATCTTCAGGACTTGAGTTCAGCCATGTCCTCATCTTTTGTTATGTTTCTCAGTGTTGTGTTTATCATTTGTATTTTTGGTTCCAGTGTGCTCTCTGTCTAAAAACTGTCAGTCTAAAAACAAAGGCACATAAAACAGTCAAAAAAACCAAAACAAAACAAACCCCCCCCCCAAAGTAAACAGTAAAAGCACATAAAAATACAATCAACACATAGTTAATTAAAAAGCCAGGCTAAAAAGGTGGGTCTTTAGTTGCTTCTTAAAAACACCAATGGAAGGTGCAGATCTAAGTTCAAAAGGTAAGGAGTTCCACAGTCTGGGAGCAACAGCAGCAAAGGCTATCGCCTTTGGTTCTGAGCCTAGTGCTAGGGACTACCAATAGATTCTGATGAGAAGACCTGAGAGACCTGCTGGGCTGGTGTAGAAAGAGCAGGTCACTAATATAAAAAGGTGCCTCTTCATGAATGGCTTTGTAAGTAAGAACAAGAACTTTAAAATCAACTCTATAATTTACAGGAAGCCAATGCAAGGAGGCCAAAACAGAAGTGATATGACAGAATCTACTGGACCTAGTTAGTAATCTTGCAGCAGCGTTCTGGACTAACTGTAGGCGGTGTAAAGAGGATTTGCTAAGACATGTGAAAAGAGCATTACAGTAGTTCAAACATGAAGAAACAAAGACATGAATAATGATTTCTAACTGACTGTAGGAAACCAATGACCTAATTTTGGATATATTCCTAAGGTGGAAAAAACAATCCCGGGTCAGAGATTTGACATGCTGATCAAAACTCAATTGATCGAAAATGACACCAAGATTTTTTAGATTAGACCGTACATTAGAACTTAATGAACCAATGCTATTAACCATCTTAGGAATTAGATTATCAGGTGCTACAATAAGGACTTCAGTTTTATCAACATTAAGTTGCAAAAAGTTACTAGACATCCAGTCCTTAATTGCAGACAGACAATCATGAATAATTTTTAAATTGTCAACATGGTCAGGTTTAAAAGAGGAAAAAATAGCTGTAAATCGTCAGCGTAGCAGTGATAAGACACACCTTTAAATTTGCTGATGACAGAACCAAGTGGCAGCATATATAGGGCAAATAAAAGTGGACCCAGAATAGAACCCTGAGGCACCCCACAGGTTAAACGAGCAGAGTCAGATGAATAAGAGCCAACAGCCATGGAAAAACTCCTACCAGAAAGGTAGGAGAAAAAACAATCCTGAGCTTTTCCAGAAATACAGTGGGGCAAAAAAGTTTTTAGTCAGCCACCAATTGTGCAAGTTCTCCCACTTAAAAGATGAGAGGTCTCCAATTTTCGTCATAGGTATACCTCAACTATGAGAGACAAAATGAGAAAAAAAAAAATCCAGAAAATCACATTGAAGGATTTTTAAAGAATTTATTTGCAAATTATGGTGGAAAATAAGTATTTGGTCATCTACAAACAAGCAAGATTTCTGGCTCTCACAGACCTGTAACTTCTTTAAGAGGCTCCTCTGTCCTCCACTCGTTTCCTGTATTAATGGCACCTGTTTGAATTTGTTATCAGTATAAAAGACACCTGTCCACAACCTCTAACAGTCAGACTCCAAACTCCACTATGGCCAAGACCAAAGAGCTGTCAAAGGACACCAGAAACAAAATTGTAGACCTGCACCAGGCTGGGAAGACTGAATCTGCAATAGGTAAGCAGCTTGGTGTGAAGAAATCAACTGTGGGAGCAATTATTAGAAAATGGAAGACATACAAGACCACTGATAATCTCCCTCGATCTGGGGCTCCACGCAAGATCTCACCCGGCGGGGTCAAAATGATCACGAGAACGGTGAGCAGAAATCCCAGAACCACACGGGGGGACCTAGTTAAGGATGTGATTTGGGGTTGGGGAAATTATCTGAAAATTCAGCAGGGGGTCTGGGGGAAGCTCCTGGGTTTTTATGATTTTTAAGTACCAGAACTGTACTTAAATGACATAAAACAAACAGCTGAATGCCACTTATTACTGTATAATATTGACTTATGTTCCAAGAAGATAGTATTCCTAAAATATTCCAACAAGCATTATCCACCACATGCTTTAACGCTTGATCAAATCAAAATCAGTTAATTTTATCTATTTCATAATAGAAATAAAATTCATTCATACCATTACTTTTTATAATTTCAGCATTCATTTCAGATCACCAGTTTCAATCTCCATTGAGTCTTGAGCAGTTCATTTTGCACAATCACTGATGTAGCCAAGTCTTAGAAATATTCAAAAGTTATGAGTCAATGTCCACTGTGCACCGTCAATTTCAAACTGTTTGGAATCATAAAAGTAATGTAACTAAATTGTTTTGCTATTTTTTCTCCTCAACATCAATGTCAGGGCGCTGCAGGAGTTTTGGGGGATGGTTAACTTTTATAACCGTTTTCTCCCCCGCGCAGCCCAGCTCATACAGCCGTTGTACGCCGCACTCTAGAAACGGAAACCGGCGGACATAGTCGACTGGACTCCTGAGCGGGAGCAGGCGTTCTGAGGTTAAAACAGCTCTGGCGAACGCTGCACTACTGGCGCACCCAGACCCGGCGGCTTGGATAGCGTTACCGACGCCTCGGACATGGGCATAGCGGCCGTCGTGGAGCAATGTGTTGCCGGTTCTTGGCAGCAGCTCACCTTTTTTTTAGCAGGTCTTTGCACGACAGTGAGCGTAAATACAGCGTGTTTGACAAAGAGTTAATGGCTCTCCACATGGCCATACGCCACTTCCAGTTCTGGCTGAAAGGGTGCACCTTCACTGCGTTCGTGGACCACAAGCCGCTAACGTACTTAACGTACATCATCTTTCTGGAAGATAAAAAAAAAAAAGTGGAATTCCGCGAATTAGCAGAAAAATCACATCCCTACCTAGTGAATGACCTGCAGAGAGCTGGGACCAAAGTAGCAAAGGCTACCATTAGTAACACACTACACCGCCAGGGATTCAAATCCTGCAGTGCAAGACGTGTCCCCCTGCTTAAGCCAGTACATGTCCAGGCCCGTCTGAAGTTTGCTAGAGAGCATTTGGATGATCCAGAAGAGGATTGGGAGAATGTCATATGGTCAGATGAAACCAAAATTGAACTTTTTGGTAAAAACTCAACTTGTCGTGTTTGGAGGAGAAAGAATGCTGAGTTGCATCCAAAGAACACATACCTACTGTGAAGCATGGGGGTGGAAACATCATGCTTTGGGGCTGTTTTTCTGCAAAGGGACCGGGACGACTGATCCGTGTAAAGGAAAGAATGAATGGGGCCATGTATCGTGAGATTTTGAGTGAAAACCTCCTTCCATCAGCAAGGGCATTGAAGATGAAACGTGGCTGGGTCTTTCAGCATGACAATGATCCCAAACACACCACCTGGGCAATGAAGGAGTGGCTTCGTAAGAAGCATTTCAAGGTCCTGGAGTGGCCTAGCCAGTCTCCAGATCTCAACCCCATAGAAAATCTTTGGAGGGAGTTGAAAGTCCGTGTTGCCCAGCGACACCCCCAAAACATCACTGCTCTAGAGGAGATCTGCATGGAGGAATGGGCCAAAATACCAGCAACAGTGTGTGAAAACCTTGTGAAGACTTACAGAAAACGTTTGACCTCTGTCATTGCCAACAAAGGGTATATAACAAAGTATTGAGATGAACTTTTGTTATTGACCAAATACTTATTTTACACCATAATTTGCAAATAAATTCTTTAAAAATCAGACAATGTGATTTTCTGTTTTTTTTTTTTCTCATTTTGTCTCATAGTTGAGGTATACCTATGATGAAAATTGGAGACCTCTCTCATCTTTTAAGTGGGAGAACTTGCACAACTGGTGGCTGACTAATTTTTAGCCCACTGTACCTACCCAATCTCTAAGCCTTTGTAACAAAATACAATGATCAATAGTATCAAATGCTGCAGTAAGATCTAATAACACTAAAACAGCATTTGCCAGAGTCTGATGACATTAAAATATCATTCGACACCCTGAGAAGAGCAGTCTGTCGAGTGTTTCTGACGAAAACCTGACTGAAATTTGTTGAAAATATTGTGTTCAATCAGAAAGTCAGTGAGCTGCTTGGCAACAACTTTTTCTAAAAGCGTAGAAATAAAAGGAAGCTTAGAAATTGGCCTGAAGTTTTTAAAAACAGATGGATCTCATCAAGGTTAGTTTTTTTTTTTTTTTTTTAAAGTGACTGCACAACTGCATGTTTAAAATACGAGGGTACACAACCAGATTCAAGTGAACTATTAATGATATTAACCAAAGATGTACCCATTGAGCCAGTTACCTCGGCCTTTGCTCAATACTTTGTTGATGCCCCTTTGGCAGCAATTACAGCTTCAAGTCTTTTTGAATATGATGCCACAAGCTCGTCACACCTATCTTTGGGCAGTTTCGCCCATTCCTCTTTGCGGCACCTCTGAAACTCCATTATGTTGGATGGGAAGCGTTGGTGCACAGCCATTTTCAGATCTCTCCAGAGATGTTCAATTGGATTCAAGTCTGGGCTCTGGCTGGGCCACTCAAGGACATTCACAGAGTTGTCCTAAAGCCACTCCTTTGATATCTTGGCTGTGTGCTTAGGGTCGTTGTCCTGCTGAAAGATGACCCGTCGCCCCAGTCTGAGGTCAAGAGCGCTCTGGAGCAGGTTTTCATCCAGGATGTCTCTGTACATTGCTGCATTCATCTTCCCCTCTATCCTGACTAGTCTCCCAGTTCCTGCTGCTGAAAAACATCCCCACAGCATGATGCTGCCACTACCATGTTTCACTGTAGGGATGGTATTGGCCTGGTGATTAACGGTGCCTGGTTTCCTCCAAACATGACGCTTGGCATTCATGCCAAGGAGTTCAATCTTTGTCTCATCAGACCAGAGAACTTTGTTTCGCATGGTCTGAGAGTCCTTCAGGTGGCTTTTGGCAAACTCCAGGCGAGCTTCCAGGTGCCCTTTACTAAGGAGTGGCTTCCATCTGGCCACTCTACCATACAAGCCTGATTGGTGGGTTGCTGCCAAGATGGTTGTCCTTCTGGAAGGTTCTCCTCTCTCCACAGAGGACTGCTGGAGCTCTGACAGAGTGACCATCGGGTTCTTGGTCACCTCCCTGACTAAGGCCCTTCTCCCCCGATCACTCAGCTTAGACGGCTGGCCAGCTCTAGGAAGAGTCCTGGTGGTTCTGAACTTCTTCCATTTACAGATTATGGAGGCCACTGTGCTCACTGGGACCTTCAAAGTGGCAGAAATGTTTCTGTACCCTCCCCAGATTTGTGCCTCGAGACAATTCTAAGAGGTCTAAAGACAATTCCTTTGACTTCATGCATGGTTTGTGCTCCGACGGGCAGTGTCAACTGTGGGACCTTATATACACAGGTGTGTGCCTTTCCAAATCATGTCCAATCAACTGAATTCACCACAGGTGGACTCCCGTTAAACTGTAGAAACATCTCAAGGGTGATCAGTGGAAACAGGAAGCACCTGAGCTCAAGTTTGAGCTTCATGGCAAAGGCTGTGAATACTTATGTACATGCGATTTCTTAGTTTATTTTTTAATTTGCAAAAATCTCAAAAAAAACCCAAAAACTTTTCACATTGTCATTATGGGGTATTGTGTGTAGAATTTTGAGGAAAAAATGAATTTAATCCATTTTGGAAAAAGGCTGTATCATAACGTCGAAAACGTGAAGCGCTGTGAATACTTTCCGCATGCACTGTAATTCATCCAGCATGATGGGGTTTTCTTTTACAAACTATCGATAGAGAAGTTAACTGTTGGTTAAGTGCTGTAAATAAATGCAGAATAAAGGTTTATTTTTGGTCAGGACTTCAGGGCTTCTTGACAGAGGCAGCTCCCTTCAAGTAATGTTTGTACTGGGACATTTAACTGTGGGCTACTAGTACTTAAGTGAGAGATTTGAAGATAATAATAACAATCAAAAATAGCATAATTATTTGTAGTTAAAATATAAACAAAAAATAAAAAAAACTAAATTATTAAATACTACTGTGCTGTGGAGATTTAAAAATACGACTAATTTTACTTTGAAATATATTGTCCTTTTCATATCCCATTCAGATCTGTGAAGACTGGGTTTCCACTCCAAGATCCATACTGCACTGAGACGTTCTGAAGGGAAGGGGTTGTCAGTGGAAAAGCCATCCCTACTTCATTGTGGATTTCAACATAGAAGTAGACCTCAAATTTTTCAAGGGTCTTAGTTTTCAAATTCAAGACTCAAAAAGGTGCTGCCATAATTTTGTCCATATCTCAACATGTATTTAATGCAATTTATAATGGCTGTAATAGCTAATTCTTTTATTTATCGTTTTATTTAAGTTCTCAGCAAGAATACAATGTTCGTCACTTTTTGATAATTTTACTGAACATTTAATTAAAAAAAAAATCACTGTTTAACAGGAAATTTTTGGCAATCCTGTGCTTTTGTTGTGGTGTTACACTGAATAGCATCACTGCAAACTATGGGAAAAGCTGCTACGTTAAAATCTGTACTTCCTCACACAACTTTCAATGCAAAAAACCTCTAAAAAAAAAAAAAAAAGTCAACTTTTATCGCAACTTTTTGGAAAAGCTCCCATAAATTCAGACTTTTTGGGCCACAACAATCAAAAACAGCCGGTGAAATCCTGGAGGGACTGAAATACAGTGAGATTATGAATACATGCTTCATGCATGGATTTGTTTACTTACTCTGGGTTGTTAACTTGACACTACACACCCTTTGCACTAAAAAAAAAAAAGCCACTTGTTAGCACTTTGTGAAACCATAATTTAAATAATAAAAAAGTGCATTATTGTAACTGATTTTGGGTCAGATCTTTAAGATAATTTTTGTATTAACAAAGTTAGAGTATTCCTGGTATAATTTGCAGCATTAGGTCTAAGATTTTTTCTTGGTATGTAAAATAGCTATTAAAATGGTAATTTCCCTGATTGAATCGGGATTGGATCAAAACTGAATCGATTCAGAACCTCAAGAATCAGAATCAAACTGATTCTGGAAATTGATTCCCAGCCCTACTCACTATTGAGTCCTTTTTTTGGACACTTGTAGTTCCATGTTTTTTTTTTGTTTTTGTTTTTTTTGGGGGGGGGGGGCATTGTATTAAATTTCTGATCAGCTGATGAACAGCATGTATAAACTGCCTACCCTTTTTTTGTTTCTTGCTCCACTTTCTTTTTGCATTTTGAAGCTCTATTTACAACCTGGTTACCATCCACCAACACGAAATGCAAATACCTGTAATTTTTCCCACGGTTTTAAATTTGATCAGAAGTGTATATTTGAACACTCACACAAGCTTTGTTATTTTAGGCATTTAACGAAACATATTCAAGATACAGTTATACAATTAATATGGCGTTAAAATGCACACTCAGCTTTAATTTGTGAGTATTCACATCCAAATTGGAGTTACAGTTTAGTAATTGCAACCATATTTAGACAAAATCATATTTCAGGGGTTCAAAAGTATTGGACAACTGACTGAAAAGCTATTTCATGGGCTGCCTGGACTATTCCCTCGTTAATCCATCATCAACCAAGCAGGTAAAAGGTCTGGAGTTAAATTCCAGGCGTGGCATTTGTATTTTTAAGCTGTTGCTGTGAACCCACAACATGTGGTCAAAGGAGCTCTCAAAAGAAGTGACACTAACTATCCTTAGGCTGAAAAAGTAGAAATCCATCACAGAAACAGCAGAAGTGTTAGGAGGGGCCAAATCAACAGTTTGGTACATTCTGACGGGAAAAAAAAAAAAAAAAAAAGACGTGCACATGTGAGCTCGGTAACTCAAAAAAGGAGTGAGGAGTAGGGATGGGCATTCGGTGAAATTTTCTTCACCGATCGTCGGGAGAATTAATGATTAATAATCAGTTAATCATTAACATTTTTAGGTACGTAACAAGGAAGGTAGACTACATTAGAACATCAGGAATCAGCACGGAGAGCCCTCGGGAATCTCGCAAGCTGATTGGCCGAGACGTTTCACCCCGCAAGCTGATTGGCCGACTGTCCCTGCCGAGCGGCCACCCAACAAACGAAGACCGCATTCATTGCTCTATCGCTCGTGTTACTTAGTCTAGCCGCGCAGAACTTTTTGCTGTTCTCTTGTGCCATTTTGTGCGAAATAGTCTTCCCGTCGAGCCACTACGCTGCCTCCTGCAGCTTCCCTCGACGTGTGTACACCGAATCTTCATGACCTTCTCAATAAAGTTTCTGAAAAAAAAAAAAAGAATCTTTACGACCGCCATTACTCAGCGCGCAACCACTGTTGGCGGTTTCTTCGCGTAATAAGGGTGTTCCATGGACCCTGTCGATGAGGTATATTTGTATGCTGCATTGCAGTGATTGCAGTACACCTGGTCATTTTTTAAATTGAAATGGTCCCACGCAACACTTCGCCGTAACCGCTTCATGATTTGGCGATTGCCCTACGGAAGCCCGCATGTATCAACTGAGGCACGCCAGGGTACGGCGATGGTGTAATGTTGCCCCCTGGTGCCCAAATTTTGCCATTGCATTGTTTGAGGACGGCCGTGCACTAGGCCTAATAACCTCGGATTGTTTAAAAAAAAAAAAAAAAACGGTTTGTCGACGAAAATGAACTTCCTCGGTGAAATTCTTAATGATCAATTATCGGTTAATCGGTAAATTATGCCCATCCCTAGTGAGGAGTATTGCATAAAACCAAGATAAGGGATTTAGCTAGGATTTAAGTAATCCTGGCTTAATCTACACTTGACTTTGTTATATAAAAGTAGGATCAATTGAGCCCAGTCAAGTTGCTATGGAGATTTATTCACTGCAGCTAGCCTGATCCAGAGCAGGCCAAGATTAATCCTAGTGATGAATCTGTCAGAGCAGGGGGTCAATCCTATGAGAAATCAATGCTTTTCACTGTCATTCCATAGTCTACTATAAATATGTTGCAGCATTTTAATTAACCTGCATTGAATGAAAGTCCGATATGAAGGAAAAAAAATTATCTTGTATTAGAATACACATTGTCATTCATTTAAGTGTTCCCAAAGTTCTTTTAACTGTACCAATCATTTTTATAATCCTCGATGTGGTAGTCGTTACTGTCAGGCCCAGCATTACACTTTTATGAAGACGGTCATTTATATTACTGTCTGAGGTGTGATGATACACACCCTATATTACTGCAGTCACTGACATCATGAAGGTTTGGGGACATTCCTCTATTCCTATTGCACGGTGGCGCAGTGGTTTAGCACTGCGGCAGCACAGTTTACCCTCGGCCGGGGGATTGCGGGGATCATGAGATCGTGGGTTCGATCCCAGCCCCCGACCAACAGTGAGCTGTGTGGAGTTTGCATGTTCTTCCCGTGTTGCGTGGGTTTACTCCGGGATTTCTCCGGTTTCCTCCTGCATACCAAAAACATGTAGGTTTAGGGCGCTCGCGCACGCAGCGACCAGCAGCCGGTGGCTTGTCACCAGACTGCAAACCAAATCTACCTACGGGTACAAATAACAAAAAAAAAAAAAAAAAAAAAAAAAAAAAAAAAAAAATTCCTCTGTAAGTACATTTTATATGACATTACTGTCACAGCACATTATCTTTCCAGATTACAGGTCAGTTTCACTTAAACTGGCTCTAAAATAGTGCACTGATAGTCCTGTAGACCTACAGAAGGGCGGACACCACAATATTCATTTTTTTTGTATTATTATTTGTTATTTATTTTATTAATAAGCTAGGATACTGTGTACATTGAGCAACACAATATCAACCACCATCTGTTTATTTGTAATTCTGTTAATGCCATTTCCTTCAACAGTTGTGAAATTATTAAAAAGGGCTTTTAATTTTTGTCTTAGGGTGAGGTAGTTAAGTATTAATTACAAATAAAATCTATTATAGAGCTAGTATAATACAGCCAAAGTTATAAAGGAAAACAGAAATGAAAATTTATGGAGTGGTGTTTGCAAATGTTGTGATTCTGTTGTTACTTAAATAGCATCAAATAAATTACTGTAATTAAGAGGTAATACAGTACTTGTGTTTTTGTCACTTTTATTGCAGTAGGCGTCATCAGCAGCCGTGTTCAGATCCAGGGGAACATCACGGTGTGGGGCCTTTTGGACAACTGGATGATGTGTGAAGATGGTGGCAGAACATCTTTTCTTTCTGGACAAAGTGGACTACCTCAGAATGTGGCTGCAGAGGGACTGGAGTTTACTTCTGACACACGCCTCGATTTTTTATTACTCCACCTCAAAACATCTGACTATTGAGGAAATAAAATTATTTGCAATGATTCCATACTAAAAGTTAAATATTTTCTGTATTTATCACATGATGTGAGCATTTTCAAGCCTTTTTCATTCATTTTAAAATGTGATGATTATGACTTATTTCTTTGAAATAAATTATGAATAATGCCATTCTAATTTTTAATGGTATTAAAGCTAACCAAGAACAGATAATGTTGTGAAGTCATATCACATTAATAACTGATACTTGTAACTGTTAAATGTCTGTAACAAAAGCTGCTCATGATCACAACTAATGAAGACTCCCTTCAGTGAAACACCACGGACTGCTTCTCATCTCCATGGTATTAGAAGCCTTTCCCTGCCCCTCTTCTTAATAAATTAATCATTCAGCTGTCCTGCCGTGCAGTCTGTGTCAAAGAATGCAAAAGGAATGTTTTAATGTGATTACCTCATATCATTTTGGTGTTATTTTTTGCTACTGTAAAATTCCTTCTGACTTGTGCCAACCGCTTTATTCCTCCTCTGTCAGTGGTGAAACTGCACAGACTCTTCTCTGATTGGAGCATCCTCATGCAGCTCAGCAAACCATCCCTGACAAATACCATATTTTGGTGGGTTTTTTTAAATTGGTGTGTTCAGTTAATTGTGTAGGGTGCCCAGACTTTTACATAAGCCACAACTGTGTTCTTCTTTTTTTTTTTTGTTTAGTTTAGTTTATGAAAAAAGCAAGTATGCATTAATGTTTACTGGTATCATTGTATTTTTCCATATTGTACAGAGACTGTTTACATCTTTGCAATTAAAAAATGTTATTTTTCAAGAGGTGCCCAAATTTTTGCACACCACTGTATGTACAAGAACATGGATGAAAAGAAACAAACTTCACCTGCTATTTTCTCAGTTTATTAAAGTTTAATTTGTTGCAGTAAATAGGCACAGAGTAAAAGGACAAAAAAAAGTTGACTACAGTATATTAGGAGTGGGGAAAAAAAAATCATTTTTCCAATGAACCTCAATGCAAACGTAAACAATTTTGAATCGATGAACTAATGTCAAAATTCTGATTATTAAATATTATTAATAACATAACTAATTTGGCCGGAACAAAAAAAGTCAGCTCCCGGACTCTTTATGGTGTGACACAAGAAACAAAATGGCGGCACCATCTTCATTAAAAGCAAACTTATAGCAGTACATCAGTTATTATGAAGTCGAAGGGAAAAAAAGACTTAAGACCTACACTGTATGTAAGCTCTGTCAGACTAAACTAAAATATTTTGTAAACATGACAAACCATATTGCATGTTTCCAGGTGGTGGCCAGAGAGAGAAAAAACAAAACAGTTGTTGCTGCTGCTGCTGACCAAAGGACCATTGATTAAGCAATGTCAAAACTTCCACACAACTCGGAAAGGGCAAAGCGAATTACAAAATCTATTGCTGCGTTTACTGCCAAGGATTTACGCCCATATTCCGCCGTCGAGAACCAGGACTTTTGCAGCATGATGTGCACTGTCGCGCCGAAGTACATTGTCGTAATATTTAAGACTTCTCCTGGTCACCAACAAGTGTAAAAAATGTATATATGCAAGATGACAACTAAGCTGACCTGGAGAAGGTTTTGGCTCCGTTTCTGCTTTCAAAAGACTTTTCTTCTCTACTGCTGCTGCTCATCACCACTGACTGCCCCCAGATGAAAATCCACAAAATAGGTATGTGGGACTATAATGTTCTGAATGAGGCTTTAGGAAATTATGAATGAATTTGTAAATCACTGGATTGAAAATGTACAGATTGGATCCCGGGTACACTTGGGGTGCTCACTTGGTCAGGGGTCCACTTGACCCATTCTCGACATAGCCACGCCCACTCTCTACAACGAGACCAAAGCCGAAGTCATGCACTCACTGGAGACAGAGGGTAGGATTGCTGTCACGTGTGATGCATGGACATCCATTGCCACTGAATCATTTATAACGGTAACTGCACATTTTTGTATCAAAGGTAAATGTGATTTTTATACAGCAAAATGTTCTCGGTTTTTGGACTGAAGGACTCAGTTACTTATTGCACATGACAGAAGAACTTTCATTAGAAGTTTAACATTTCTGTTAGAAATTCTGAGTATGTCTGACTGAAGGATCAGTTACTTATACATAAGAGAATGCTTGTTTTAAGTCTTATTTCTTAAAATTCAGGATACTCTGAAGTTTGTGTTCTAGCAGCAAATGTGCTGCAACAGTTGCACTTTTCATGTTGGTTTTTTGAAACCTTAAAAGATACTGGAAGCAAATTCATGAGGCATTGCAAATGCTTTAAGCGTCAGAAGTTGTCACACAGTGGGAGGGGAAAAAAATGCTGAATAGAAAAAAAAGATACATTGAGAATCGTAATCGGCTTGAATCGCTGGGTGTCTAAAGAGTTCCACCTAATGTACAAGTATATTGTCCTATTTTCACAAATTGTTGCCTGTTTTTTTTTTTTTAATAGTTTCTGACCCAATTCAGTGCTACCCCCGAGTCCATACCGTTCCAATTTAATAAGTAACATTTCATGATTTAATGTGTTGAAGGCTTTTTAAAAATAAATAAATAATTAAAAAAAAAAAATCAATAAATACTCTCACCGCAAATTTCTTCCTGTCCATAGAATTAGTGATTTCTTCTATAACATCCATAAAGCTGATGATGCAGAGTGGTTGGTACTAAATCCATACCGACCGTCTAAGTAATTTGTGTTTAGCTATGAACTTGCCTAATCCGTTATTAGAGTTTTTCTAGTATTTTTGAGAATTGGGGCAGAAGAGAAATGGGCCTGTAATTTGTGAAGTGGTGTTCGTTTCCAGTTTTGTATAGAGGTGTAACTTTAGCTATTTTCATTTTACTTGGAATTGTACCAGTATGGAATGATAAATTATAAATGTGTTTTAATGGGTTAGCAATTTCTTCAATAACCTCTAACAGTTACCATATCAATGTCATCACAGTCAGCTGAAACTTTGTTTTTGAATTTATATACAATCTCAATGACTTCCCTCTCTTCCACTGCTGTTAAAAACATTGAGTTGGGATTTCTTTTGATTACTATTTCCATTATCGGGCAAGAATGGAACAGGGATTTGTTTCTGCTAATTTTGGTCCAATATTTACAAAGAATTCATTGAATCTATTTACTGCATCGTTTATACTATTAATACTTATATCATTATCTATAAAATATTGAGGATAATTAGCTTGTCCATCTCCATTTCAAATTACTTAATATATTCCACATACCTTTAATATAGTTTTATTTATTAATTTACTGTAATATTCTTTACTTATTCTCATAATATTAGTTAACTTATTTTTTGTATCCATTTTCTACCTCCTTAGTTCTACGTTTTATGAATTCTCTATACAACATTTTTCTTTTTGCAGGCATTTTTTTAATCCCTAAGTGATCCATGGACTATGAATATTTTTCCTTCCAATTGGACTTTTTTTTGATCATATAATAGTTTAAATATTCTTAAAAATATTCATATGCTTTGTCTGTGTCTTCTTCATTATATAGTTCTTCCCAGTTCTGTTTTGCTAGATTATTTTTAGAGCATTCATTGATTCTTCAGTCTTCACATAAATATTGTGCTTTGCGTTTCTTTCCTATAATCACTGTCAAAAACTGAATATTAGCAGGTGGTCACTGATGTCGTTGATTAATCACTTTTTGTGTTGTTATCCATAATATCTGAAAAGATGTTATCAATCTGTGTAGCACAATGGGATGTAATTCTGCTGGGTCTGGTGATCTTAGGATAAAGGCCTAAACTGTACAATGCGTTAATAAATTCTTCAGCAGGTTTATGGTTATTTTGGTTTAAATTAAATTATATCACCCATTATTGTCATTCAACCATACAACCAATCATGTACAGTAGAACAAAATTGTGCTTTATCCTATCTACAGTGTCAATCACACACACCCCATGTGTAGAATCAGAGGGCCGCTGCCATGCAAGGCACCGCCACAGATTTCCCTCCTCCATTCCATTATTGCCGAGCACCAAGCTGGACGGCAGGAAGTTCCACTTTTATATGGTCTTCGGCATGACCCGGCTGGGATTTGAACCCCTGCCTCCCGGGTGTGGGACGGATGCTCTACCAACTGAGCCACCACGCCAGTCTATGTTAAAATTACTGCATATGAACATGATCTTTTGATGTGAAACAGGGAATGTTTCTTCTATCCACTCCTTAAAAGTTTCAATTTTTGACCCAGGTATTCTATATACAGTGCTGTGAAAAAGTATTTGCCCCCTTCCTGATGTCTTATAATTTTGCATATTTGTCACACTTCAATGTTTCAGATCAAACAAATTTTAGTATCAAACAAAGATAACCTGAATACACATATAATGCAGTTTGCAAAAGATGATTTCATTTATTAAAGGAAGAAACTATCCAAACCTACCTGGCCCTATGTGAAAGTATCCCCCCCACCCGTGTTACATCACAAATTAGCTGTGATTAACCACATTTTTTGGAAAGTTGAGTTCAATTTCAGTAACTACACCCAAGCCTGATTATTGCCAGACTTGTTGAATCAAGAAATCACTTAAATAGAACCTGTCTGACAGCCTGAAGTAGGCTACAAGATCTCAAAAAGCAACACATCCCACTGTGATCTAAAGAAATTTAAGAACAGATGAGAAACAAAACCCCAAAACAACATCTAAAGAATTGCAGGCCTCACTTGCCTCAGTTTGGACACTGGTCCATGATAGAACAATAGGAAAGAGACTGGGTAAAAACGGCATCCATGGGAGAGTTCCAAGACAAAAACCGCTGCTGGACAAAAAGAACACAAAGATTCGGCTCACATTTGCCACAAAACATCTAGATGATCCTCAAGACTTTTGGGAAAATATTCTGAAGACTGACGAGACAAAAGTTGAACTTTTGTCTAATCAGTTCCCAGAATATTGTATTGTATTGATAAAACATGTCCTGTTTTATCTGGCATAAAACTAACAGAATTTCCTAAAAAGAACATAACAGTCAAACATGGTGGTGGTAGTGTCATGGTCTGGGCTGCTTTGCTGCTTCAGGAGCTGGACAACTTGCCCTAATTGACAGAACCATGAATTCTGCTCTCTACCAAAAAATCCTGAAGGAGAATATCCGGCCATCAGTTCATGAAGCCCTCCAATGTGAATGAATTTAAGCAATTCTGCACAGAAGAGTGGGCCAAAATTCCTTAACAGCAATGTAAAAGACTCATTGTCAGGTGTTGGCACAACCAATTAGGTTTAAGGGGCAGTTGGGGGCAATTACTTTTTCACAAAGGGCCAGGTAGGTTTGGATAGCTTTTTTCCCTTAATAAATGAAATCATCATCTAAAAACTGCATTTTGTATTTACTCAGGTTATCTTTGTCTAATATTAAAATTTGTTTGATGATCTGAAACATTTAGGTGTAACAAATACACAAAAACATAAGAAATCAGGAAGGGGGGCAAATACTTTTTTCACAGCACTGTATGCAGCTAACCAACATATTCCTTTTCTTTTCCCTATAAACTTCAACAGTCAAGCATTCTAATAAACCTCCAATTGAAGTTGTCATGATCTCTACTACTCTGAAATGAAGATTTTTATTAATGTACAAGGCCACACCTCCTCCACCTTTGTTCTCTGTTCTTATAGTACAGTTCATATCCATTCAATTCAAAATCCACACCCTTCTCAGGGTTGATCCAGGTTTCCGTTATGGCGATTATGTTAATGAGAAAGTTGTCTTAAATATTCCTTGATTTTGTTAAAATTTGCATACAGACTTCTACTGTTAATGTGAATAATGGATGGTTCATATTCTGTCTTGATGTCCTTGTGGAGCTGTTCATCTGAGCAATATCAGCAGTTATTCAAATAGGAGAAAAGGTTGTTTTCAGGGTCACCATCACATTCCATATCCTTTGAGTTATGGTCAGTGTATTCAAATGTTTTCAGTTCTAGGTTATCAGAATCAACAATCCTCTGTGGTAAATTATCTCCAAATGTGGGTGAATGATCTTCTATATCATGTGCCATTTCTGTATAATGTGTAGTTTGTCAGCAGTGATTCCATTACCTTAATGGCAAATGGCATTCACTTATATAGCGCTTTTTCTCATCTTTATATGACCAAAGCGCTTCACAGATCCTGCTCTCCAACCATTCATGCACTGATAGTGGCTGGGCTGCCATACATAGGTGCTGGCCTGGCCAGGCACTGACCTGACCCACCAGGAGCAACTGGGGGGTTCACTGGGGGTTCAGTCCTCGCTGTAGCTCATTGATATTTGTCCAGATCCTCCACTTCTTCGAGGACTAGAACCTTGGCCTGCTCTGGTGTACCATTTAATTTAATAAATACTTTACAATTTGTAGTCTAGGTATTCTGTATTTTCTTCCATTTCCTCATAAAACGTGCTTTCCTGGTGATGTCGGCATTTTTCTTTGTGAGATGCTTATTTATGTCGACGTCTGATCCTTTTAGCTTCCTCCCCTGTTTCAGTAGAGCCACCTTGCATTTTCTGTTGCTAAATCGTATTATGATGGATGGTTTATTGGTGTTGTTCCTCCGGGCCAGAGGGTGGCATGCTTCGATGGTGCTAGCGTCCATATCAATCCCCTTTGACATAAGAAAAGCAGCCACTTGTTGCTCCACAGAGTCAGAAACAGGCTCATTAGGCTCCTCTGTGTGGTTGGTGCTCACTGCCCGTGTGTACGAATGCGGTTTTATTTTAAACCCAGTGATAATCACATCATTCCTCCTGGTGTATTGCTCCAGGTCAGCTTCTCTGCTTTCTAGGATGGCAATTTTCTTTCTTTCTCTGCATTTTGTAGCTGCAGAGCCTTGACCACCTCCACCACTTCCAGAATGGATTTCTATTGCAGTCTGACAGCAGATACCTCCTCCGACAGAAAGTCAAGTAACCGCTTAATTTCATCGGCTTCCTCCATTGTGAGGTGCTTCTTTGGTGGCATTACTCCAGTTGACACTCCGCTTTCCCCCTCCGTGGAGATCATGATGATATGCTGTGGCCACCCTTCAGCCAACGTCAAGGTAACTGGGCTAAATAATCCTCCAATATAAATGAATTTTCATTCATTCATCTTCCACTTAATCCTTTTCGGGTCGCGGGGGGGGGGGGGGGGTGCTGGAGCCTATCCCAGCGTCTTTGGGAGAGAGGCAGGGTACACCCTGGACAGATCGCCAGTCCATCACAGGGCCAACACAGAGAGACAGACAACCATTTACTCTCACAGTCATCCCTAAGGACAATTTAGAATCCCCAGTTTGATGCCAATTAACCTAACTTGCATGTTTTTGGCATGTGGGAGGAAACCGGAGAAATCCCGGAGTAAACCCACGCAGACACTAGGAGAACATGCAAACTCCACACAGATCACTGTTGGTCGGGGGCTGGGATTGAACACAGGATCCCCCAGCCAAGGGTGAGTTGCTGTGCTGCCGCAGTGCTAACCACTATGCCACTGCGCCGCCATAAATTTTATTTTTTAAAATGTACATGTAACACCACTAACACCTACTTACTAGCACTTTAGGTGTGTAATATTACTTTAGGTGTAGTACCCTTTTGGTAGTATTGGGTTATGGCAGTGTAGTTACCTTTAACTCTACTACCTGGATGGAAGGGACAATTGGGCCAGGTCAGGTAGACCCTAGGTTCATAGGAGCCTGGAGGGCGTAACAACAGATGACTCATACACAGCAGTATAGGAACTTGCAACTATGTATATTTTTTTTTTTATAAATGTGTATTAGTTATAGATGTGTACACTTAATAAAAAAAAAACAACAACACAGCACTTGTCACAATAATAGAAAGGAAAAAAAAATAAAAAACTACCCCAAAATATATTTACAAAATTTACAGTCCTCTAGTGTCCTTTCCAGGTGATCAATTGGACCACCTCTAGTAGTTAATCTGATTCGGGCTTCGGCTCGCCATCCAGATCTGGAGAATCCACGTGCTGGTCAAACCAGGCCAAAAAAGAAACCTGACCAAGCTAAGTGACACGTGCGTCATGGGGTTCCCGCGCTCAACGTGCGTTTACAGCCTTTGGATCTAAATCAATCTCAAGTTTTATCCGAGACAAAGACTGCTATTAGCACGTTAGCGTCACCATATCATCAAGGACCGTCTCTCTCTCTCTTGGTCGAAGTCTTTCGGCATCTGGCGTGACTGAGCCAAAAAATGCAAGTCATACCCAGACCCGGAGAGAGAGCGCTTAACCCATTGGCTGGTGCTGCCAAACAACGGCGCAGCCATTGGTTGCTCAAAATACCAACTAAAAACATTTGGAACTTTATCAAAACTCCCCAGAAAATGTTCCCTACTGTTTTATGAATATATATTTATTTAAATATTCATCTTTAAATTATTTACTCCCATTGTGAAATGGGTGTTTTTCTTTTTAAAAGCGGGATCAATATTCATATTTTTATTCGCGTTTTTAACACTGGGTTACACTATCCCCCCTCAGAATCATGCAAGTCCCTTTGCATGGGATTAGCTAGATAGTAATGACGGAATGACCAGTGTTCATGGGAATAATCTTATATCTGCTCTGTTAAAGCTCTGGTAAAAGCCAGGTTTGAATAATCTTAGGATCTGTCTCCGTTAAGGCTCTGGTAAAAGCCAGGTTTAGTCCTTGAAACAGGGACTGGGCAACAGTTATGAGAGGATTTCCCAACTGACTATACTGTAGTCTTTCTGGCTGGGAGGTTGTCCTCTCGGAACGTCTCAGTCTTTGGGATTTCTTTTTCAGGTTCTTTTTCTCCCACAGGTTCATCACAGGTACTTTTATCAGGTAAGTTGGTTTCACTTTCAGTTCCATTCTCATTGCTTGATGGTTCCACATTTGTTTCAGTTTCCTCCAGGTTTCCATCATTCGGTAAGTTGTCACATCCAGGTGAATTGTCATTTCCAGGCAAGTTGTCACATCCAGGTGAAGTGACATTTTCTATTTGGTTATCATTCTCAGATAAGTGAGTTTCAGCAGTAATGTCTCCTTTAAAGAATGTCTTTGGATGGGGAATTTCATAAACTCGAGTGAGCTTTATGGGTGTTTGGATTGGTTCTTCTCTGTACCAATAGACATCTGTCTGCTAGTTTGTGCTTTCCTCTGCGGCGGAGCTGCATGTACCAAAACTGTTGTTGCCTGGTTCTAGTTTTGAGGGTTTCACTCGCATATCAAATCTTGTTTTGTTCCTTTCAGCCATCTTGTTAGCATTTTCTGTTGCTAGTTTGTAGCTTTCTTGTAGAGTTGTCTTCAGTTTTTCAATGTACTGGGAATGTGACTTGAAACTTTTGTTGTCAAACGGGAGCCCAAATGCAAAGTCGATGGGCAATCTCGGCTGACGACTGAACATTAACTCATACGGGGCAAAACCAGTAGTGTCATTTTTCGTACAATTGTACGCATGTACAAGTGGTTTTACATAGTTGTGCCAATGAGATTTGTTCTTTTCCTCCAGAGTACCCAGCATGCTCAATAACGTTCTATTGAAACGTTCTACCGGGTTACCTCTGGGATGATAGGGTATCGTCCGGATTTTGCGAATGCCCATGATTTTGCAAAGTTCTTTTATAATATGGGACTCAAAATCGGGACCCTGATCACTATGTAATCGTTCGGGTATCCCAAAGTGAACTATAAAGTTGTCCCAAAGTGCCTTTGCAACGGTCTGAGCTTTCTGATTGCTGGTAGGGACGGCTATAGCGTATTTCGTGAAATGATCAG
The DNA here is from genome assembly GCA_020510985.1 of Pholidichthys leucotaenia. NCBI lineage: Eukaryota > Metazoa > Chordata > Actinopteri > Cichliformes > Pholidichthyidae > Pholidichthys > Pholidichthys leucotaenia. The sequence continues at coordinate 354,946,330 of CM035843.1, read as the reverse complement.
TTAACACGAGCACATTCTTAGTGTTACTTTGATTGGGCTCAATGGACAGGAAATCCATACAGCCAAGCTCGAGCAGTCGGGTGGACTTGATATTGACAAGCGGAGCAGCTTGTTCTGGAGCGGTTTTACGTCTTACGCAGCAATTACATGTCTTGATCTTCTTTTCAATATCTGCCGCCATGTGAGGCCAATAGAACCTTGTTCTGGCGAGATCCAAAGTACGCTCTGTGCCTAAATGGCCCATGTCACAGTGGAGGCTTTGAAAGACTGAATCGCGGGGCTGTTCAGGTAAGACGAGCTGGTAAGTAACATTTCCTCCATCTTGGCGAGTGCGGTAAAGGATGTTATTGCACATTTCAAGTCGACTGAACTCTCGGAGTAACAAGTTGATGTCAGGAAGTTCAATTCGTACAGTTGGTGGAACTTTTAGCCCAGTTTCAATTTGTGCAATCACTTCTCGTAAACAGCGGTCAGTTCTTTGTTCGTTTTTGATCTGTTCAGGCATCATGCGGAGCACAACTGGAAGACCACCACAGCCATCTTCATCAGCATAGCCATCTGGAATGGCGGCTACAGAGAGGGCTAATGAGTGAACCAAAGGGAAGGTGTTTTCTGGAGAGCTACAGACAAGGTGTTTTTCACATATAGCAGACACTACCTTGGAACTTAAACTGCTTTCAGGAAGAGACAAGTGAGTTTGAGTGAACTGCTGTATGCAGTCAAGCTCCTTTTGGGACACTGCGTCATTAAGTAACTCGCCATGTGGCCGTCTAGAGAGGCTGTCTGCATCCGAGTTAAGCTTGCCTGCTCTGTATTGGAGCTTAAAGTTAAACGTCGACAGAGCAGCTAGCCACCTATAACTCATGGCATCCATCTTAGCAGTAGTCAAAATGTACGTCAGGGGGTTACTGTCTGTCACAACAGTAAAATGATTGCCATATAAATAGTCTGCGAACTTCTCCGTTACTGCCCACTTTAGAGCTAAAAATTCTTATTTATGGGCGGGGTAACGGGACTCACTTCTAGACAACCCCTGGCTTGCATAAGCTATGACCCTAGTCTGGCCCTCCTGCTCTTGATAGAGGGCGGCGCCAAGCCCTGTAGTGCTGGCGTCAATATGGAGTGTATATGGCAACTGAGGGTCAGCGAAACCCAGGACAGGCGCAGTACTGAGCTTTTCAATGATGGTTTTGAATGCAAGATCACAGGAAGAAGTCCACCGCTCGCCAAATGGTGTCTTTGGGTCGTGGTACTGGGCAGGCTTAGCTTTGGGCTTTGGGCTTTGTGCTTTTGCGCAAAGGAGGGTAGCCTGATGTTAAGTCAGTGAGGGGCTTAACGATGCTGGAATAGTTCTTAATGAACCGCCTATAGTACCCTGAAAAGCCTAAGAACGAGCGGAGTTGTTTGAGATCACGGGGCACAGGCCAGGTACTTAGGGCTTTCACTTTTTCGGGGTCGGTCTCAACTCCTTTACTGGACACAATGTGACCGAGATATCTGACAGAAGTTTGAAAAAATCTGCATTTCTCAGGGGAGAGTTTAAGCCCGTACTCTTTTAGGTGATTAAGAACTTTCATTAAGCGAGCCTCATGTTCTTCGGGCGTCTTGGAGAATACAATGATGTCATCGAGGAATACAATCACCTCATGCAGATTCATGTCGCCCATACATTTCTCCATGAGGCGCTGGAATGTGCTGGGGGCGTTTGTAATGCCTTGGGGCATTCTATTGAATTCCCAGAAGCCCATGGGACATATGAATGCCGTGATATATGAACCCCGACTTTAAATCGAGGATGGAGAACCACTGCAAACCAGTCAAGATGGAAAACATTTCCTCCAAGTTGGGGAGGGCGTAAGCATCTTTTACAGTCTACATGTTAACCACTTGCACTCCGTTGTTCCGCGGGTGGGCAAGTCTCTGCGTCCTAGGACGCATGAGGGCGCACAAGAGCGCACTCGTGCGCGCTCGGACGCATAACGCATGATATACTGATGATGGTGCAGATGGAGATGGTGCTGGCCTCCAAGCGCCACTGGGAAAAAAATGCTGCAGACACAGAACAGATTAGTTCATCTGATTGACCTCTCATTCAACTAATAAGAGCTTTGAATTGGGTTTCTGAAACCATGAAGAGCCAATGAAAGAAAACCTAGGAAGGAGGACCCGCCTCCCAACGCTTTGAATGCAGTGAGCCAATTGAAGCAGAGAAGTTCGTGAGCTGTTTTTTTTTAAGGCTGGGTGAAGACTGGCTGCTGGAGCGGATCAAAAAAGGACACAGGAAGAGCCCCACAGACCCAGCAGCATGGAGACCATCCACAAATGGAACCTGTGTGACAGGGAGTGCCATTCGTGGATCGGCATGTTCGGCCACAGGCGGTGCTTATTTTGTATTGGTTCCAGCAGAGTAGACGACGTGATTTCTTCCATGGTCATTATAGACCGACGGAGGCTGACCACGAAGGCTGAGTGACACACACGCCTTAGCCAGTCTTTTTTTAATTACTACTGTTATTTGTTTTGAAAAATCGTTTGCCAAAAACCACAATCATGGAAGCACAAAACCGCAATAATGGAATTATGTTTTGATCGAGTCGCGAGACCAGAACCAGAGCGGACCAGCGTCGCGTTCGTCTGACAGTGAGGAAGACAAGTTCGCTAAGACTCCGCTGTGAAGAGGTAAGGTGTTATAAGCTAAATTATTATTTATCCCTAAATAATAATTTATCTTATTTATCCCTTAATTTATCCCTAAATTATTATTTATCCCTGACTTTTGACCGATCGGTAAATTACAGCTGTGCGGTTCACGAAGTCTGAAGTTCGTGCGCCGCGGTACAAGGGGTTGCTCGCAGTGTACAGGCTGTGAACGCCCCCCCACCCCCGCTATTCTTCTGCAGCGAGGGGGGGGGGGGGAGCCGCGATGATTGCACTGCTGTCCCACATCACCACATAAGGCTAATCCGTTGTGTAGCGATGGCCGAAGTCCATCCTCTGCAGCGAGCACAGCGTTGCTGTGGAAACATGCAACGAGTGTAATCCGTCATGTAGCGAGGGCAGAACTCCGTCCTTGGTAGCGGGGGGGGGGGGACGACACCCCCCCCACACACACACAGACACAGCCCTGAGTGTGACCTTTCCTTTGAGCCTAAAATGAAGCTTCTACATTGAATTATTCAAAAGTTACAGACGTTTTTCCAAACTGTGCCATTTGGCACAATTTGGCACAGTTCCAAAACGCCTGGGAACAGCCTGAGAACAAAGCTGTGTAAAATATTCATTTTTTGTGGTATTGTTACCAAATTTGGATCTCAGCTGGATAACACTTGGTTCTACATTTCTGTTGCATTTTCCAGACGAATCGGACAGCTGTGTGTTATTTGCAAGCATTTGTATCCAAAAAAACACTGTGTCCAAATTTTTTTTCTTCAAGTTCAGTATGTTTAGATGACTGTAACTCAGTGGCCGGAGCACGTAGAGAGATTATGTTTTTTTTGCCAAAAAATTCAAAGTGTTTTCTTTTAAATGAGACCAACCCCATGAAGATGCTGCAAAGGGTTGAAGAACAGCTTTCAATTTAGTTTGGGCACGTTATTTTTTGGCATTTTTAGGAAAATTGCCCGGAGTGCAAGTGGTTAAGCTTCCTGTAATCAATACAAAGGCGGACATCGCCATTCTTCTTTCGCACCACTACAATAGGCGAAAAAAATGGGGAAGTGGACTCTCTTATCACGCCTGCTTGTTGGAGTTCTTTGAGATGCTTACGGACCGCTTCCAGGTCATTTGGATGTATGGGACGTGCTCTGTGTTTGAACGGGGTTTCATCTGATAATTTGATCGTGTGTTTCACTTGATCCGTTTTGCCAAAGTCAAGATCGTTTTGTGCAAATACTTCGGGCATTTGACTGAGTTTTTCCTGTTAGGCGCTCTTTCCATTCAGCCCTAATGGGGGAAGAGTCAAAGTTGAACTTCAGAGTGGACTTTGGTTCAGTTTTGGACTTTGTAACTTTCACAGAGTGTTCTTGCGATAGGACTCGTTGATATGCACAAATTTCTCCAATGACACACTTCTGAGGGATTGTCACGTCATGTTCCGATTCATTGGTGAGTAACTGGAACAAGGTAAGGTGCTCTTTCAGGTAAGTCTATGAGACATGGTTTTACTAGGATACCACCAGGTAAGGCTGACATTAACGGGTGTTCTAACAAGACAGATTTTTCACTGTTGCTGGCTGACACAGCTACAGCGCCATCTAGAACAACTGTTTGGCCTGCAGGAACTAACTGTGGCTCTTTGTTGCGCATGGTCACTAAACCAAGGCTAGTGTCTTTGGACTGTCTGTGCCGTAGCTCAAGGACTTTTAACACTGCCTTATAACCAAGTGACATGGTTGGCTGCAGTTCAGAACATGCATCAGAGTACAGCTCGTAAAGCACATCTAATGTGTTTGTCCCCATTAACACCAAGGACTGATCAGCTGCACGTACATCAGGAACCACTAAGGCAAGCGTTGGCACTTCGGCTTCAATACCGAGAAAGTCTTTTGGGAAAGTGACATGCATTTCAATGTAGCCCAAGTAAGGTACACTCTGACCGTTAGCTCCCTCCACTTTTTAACAGCTCAAAAAGTGGCTTAATCTCATGGTTGGATAAGTACTGTCTGTAATAGGACTCAGGGACAGTAGTCACCTGGAAACCTGTATCTAACAAACAGCTCACAGTACAGCCATTCACTTTCACTTGTGCTGTACTTTTTGTACCAATTAGACCATTAGGAAAGTTAAAGGGGTCTATTTTGGAGTGTGACTTTAGTTTAGCATGCGTCTTGAATGGAGCTTTTGGTTTGGGACGGGTCATCTCTGAACTAGCCTCTGTTTGTCCCGCAACAGGGGTAGACTTCAGTTTTAAAGAGGATGTGGGGTCCCGACTGCCCCAAATCTGTCTTTTTACTCTTAGTTCTTTGCGTTTTGCAGCCACAAGCGCAGGGTTTGGCTCTGACTCACAAGTGGCTACAATATGCCCATCTTCGCCACAACGGAAGCAATACCATGGTTTGGGCCTAGTATTGGGACGGCTGGACGAAGGTAAGTTTTCAGGTTTGGCATGGTCAGGTTTTTTATTTCCAGATTTCTTAGTTGGGTCTTTCTTCGGTGGTGCTTGTTTCTTTTGTTTCACGACAGCAGCTAATTGGCTTTTTAGATCAGCGACTTGCTTTTTCAGTTCTTTCAGACTGTCCGATTCCACTTCACTATTTGTACTTGTTTCGGTGACTGTTCGTAGGAGGCTGCTTTTGGTTTCGTGACACCCAAGTGTTTTTTCATGCAGGTGTTTAACTTCTTGTCCATTTTCAACAGTGCGAAGGTGAAGCAATACCTCTGCATACGCAGGTGGATGTTTATCGTTTAGTTCCAGCTGTAGCTCCTTTAGCAGATTATCATCCCAACAGCCTCTGTTAAACTGCTTGAGAAGCTGTTCGTTCACTTCTTGTGGCTCTAGACCGCCTCTACGCACTGTGAGATTGAGCACCACCTGCAAACGATGCAGACATGCAGAGAGTTTTTCTCCATAATCTTGGAAAGTGTTAATGAATCGCACAAGCAGTTCCTCACCGTCTTCAACAGTCCCGAAAGCTGAGTCCAACGGCTTAAGATAGTTGGCAGAGGTGGCTTCAGACCCAAGAGGGCGAATAATATCAGATGCAGGAGCAAGAAGACTTTCCAGGATCTTGCGAGATTTTTCCAAGTCAGACAAAGAAGTATCTTCCATCATCAAGTCAACATGTGAACGCCATGTTTCATAATCAGCTTCAGTATACGGTCTTGGCGTTTTGCCAGAGAAAACTCTGATTCTCAAGGAGGAATGGGCGTTTGACGGCTTCTCTGCATGTTTAATGACATGCTCGACTACGATTTTTTGAACCTCGGGTGGGTTAAAATCAGCTGGACTCAACATTTGAGGTGTTAAGTTTGGTCCAAGAGGGCTTTGGAAGAGTGCTTGAGTGGTTTTAGGGGTGCGAGGCACTTCAACTTGGAGTGGAGGAGAGACTCCACTTTGCGTGGGTTCTACAGTAGGGGAAGCAGGATCAACGTCAGAGACCGTTTCAGCTGTCTCAGCAGCTTCAATAGACTTCCCTATTGTGGACATAACCTCCCGCAACACCTCTTCAAAACCTTTTCCACTTAACTTAGCTAAACCCCTCAGGTTGCTAAGATAAGCCTCAGTAACACTGCCCCCTACAGTTTTAGTGTACACATCAGTTAAGGCTTGAATGCAGTACTTAACATCAGGATCGTCAGTGGATAGAAAGAAATACGGCAACGCAGGTACTAATGTTTCAACAGCTAATCCAGACTCGCACTCCACAAGGTGACTTTTGTCAAATTCAGACGAGTTATCATCAATGCCAAGTACCCTGCGAATAGTGCCATGTTGCTCTAGGAACTTAAAAACGTCTGTCTTTTTCTTTGTCAAGCACACCATTGACAATGACTGCATTTGGAACTTTGACACCATATTTTGCAACAAAATCCATTTTGACAGTGTATGAACTGTTTGGTCAGGGGTCAAAACAGAATCCACATCTGTTGTCGCAACGCTCCAGGCTCCTGGCTGCGCTCGCCAGATTTTTGTAACACCACTAACACCTACTTACTAGCACTTTAGATGTGTAATATTACTTTAGGTGTAGTACACTTTTGGTAGTATTGGGTTATGGCAGTGTAGTTACCTTTAACTCTACTACCTGGATGGAAGGGACAATTGGGCCAGGTCAGGTAGACCCTAGGTTCGTAGGCGCCTGGAGGGCGTAACAACAGATGACTCATACACAGCAGTATAGGAACTTGCAACTATGTATATATTTTTTTTTTTTACAAATGTGTATTAGTTATAGATGTGTACACTTAATAAAAAAAAAAAAAAAAAACAGCACTTGTCACAATAATAGAAAGGAAAAAAATAAATAAAAATAAACTACCCCAAAATATATTTACAAAATTTACAGTCCTCTAGTGTCCTTTCCAGGTGATCAATTGGACCACCTCTAGTAGTTAATCTGATTCGGGCTTCGGCTCGCCATCCAGATCTGGAGAATCCACGTGCTGGTCAAACCAGGCCAAAAAAGAAACCTGACCAAGCTAAGTGACACGTGCGTCATGGGGTTCCCGCGCTCAACGTGCGTTTACAGCCTTTGGATCTAAATCAATCTCAAGTTTTATCCGAGACAAAGACTGCTATTAGCACGTTAGCGTCGCCATATCATCAAGGACCGTCTCTCTCTCTTGGTTGGAGTCTTTCGGCGTCTGGCGTGACTGAGCCAAAAAATGCAAGTCATACCCAGACCCGGAGAGACAGCGCTTAACCCATTGGCTGGCGCTGCCAAACAACGGCGCAGCCATTGGTTGCTCAAAATACCAACTAAAAACATTTGGAACTTCATCAAAACTCCCCAGAAAATGTTCCCTACTGTTTTATGAATATATATTTATTTAAGTATTCATCTTTAAATTATTTACTCCCATTGTGAAATGGGTGTTTTTCTTTTTAAAAGCGGTATCAATATTCATATTTTTATTCACGTTTTTAACACTGGGTTACATACACCTAGCTATATTACTACATATATTGATCAAACAACACACGCGTGACAGTATACTACATTAATCTTGTAAATCAAATACATTTATTGATGTCTAATTACCAAAAATCGTTGTTCTTTCCCTCAGTCTCCATGTATTTCAGCAGCCCGCCAACCACTACCTGGAACTATCGGAGGTCAACTTGAGTCAACTTTCTCCTCCAATAAGTCCCTCGAGGATTTCGCGATGTTGCGATCGTGTCAATTCTCGCGAATTCAGCCAATCAGCGCGACTAATACACAACCTTGCAACTCTGTCCAATCACCGCAACTTTCCAATTTTGGCCAATCCTCATCAACTTCCACCAATTTCACCAATCAAATTCATCTCTGAAACACTCAGTCCAATCAATCAAATGCATTGTGCTGCACCGCGTTCACTTCCGTGTTTACATTAAGTATTAACAGAACACTTAAGCAAAAAACAGTGTGTGATTTAAAAAAAACAAAACACTCACCCGCAAGGTTTGCAACACCGTCCCTTCCTCCGTCTCCCCCAGGTTGCTGGTGGATGTCTCGCCACGTCTCCGTCCTGACCGCGTGTACGAAGTGCTGGGTTTGTGTTGAAAGACATCCGCCTGCCCCAAAAGCACCCCGTTGCGGGAGCGCATGTGACGAGAGAGTCCATAGACCCACAAACGAACAAGCAAATCTAACACTACAGCCAGTGTTTGATCATTTCATACATCTTTAGAGGTAAAATTATTACTACATCTCGTCAATGAGCTTTAAACCTGTGAATCTCTGATCTGGACACGGATAACCCCCCCCACACACACCACCCCCACCCCCCGTAACTGAAAGATATATGTGTGTGTGTGAAGACACGCAGCAGACAGACAGGTAGGAGTTACACAGAAAGAGAGAATATTATCTGTATTTTTTTTTTTTTTTAGAAAAACACACTCCAATAAACAATACAGACTAGCAGAATAAATTATTTCTTTTTTTCCTCTCCGCTCGGTACCGAGTGGTTGGGGACCGTAGGGCGTTTTCAAATGGAGGTGTGCATGTAATTTACAAATCTCTACTCTTCCACATGCATCCAATGCAATTTAGCTGTTGCAATGGATATTGTGTTAAAGTCTGTATTGGCTGTTGCACAAAAGAGTTTTTCTGTATAGCAAAAGTTTCTGCTTAAGTTACAAATCACTGTAATAGGAAATGTTTGACAATCCTGTGCTTTTCTTGTATTGTTCCATAGAATATCACTGCAGTAAGCTGGACAAAAAAAACATCTGCTTTAAAATTTGTAATTCTTCCCACAACTTTTAGTGCCAAAAAAAAAAAAAAAAAAAAAAAAAAAAAAAAAAAAACCTCTCAAAACACTGCAACTTTTATCGCAACTTTTTAAAAAAGCTCTCGCAAATTCAGTCTTTTTGGGCCACAACAATCATAAAAACATCCCACGAAATCCTGGAGGGACTGTCGAATACTTTAGTCACAGCCGGCCACAACCAACAGCATAACTGGGTTGATACCACATGTCTCTACCAAGCAGTTGGGGCAAGAGCAAGTGCGACACCTACTGGCCAGGAAGTCAGAATGTTGTCTATCACCTTTAAGTGGTAGATCCTGATTTTTATTTGGATCCACACCATATCTGACACCCTCAGACATTGTCCTTGCCAAAGACTAGGTTCACATAACCAGCCTGAAGTTACTCAGTTCTGGGTTTTTCTTCCAGGGCTATCTGAACATGCAAATCTGATCTAAAATCTGCTCTTTCAGACTGGATCTGTGCCGCTTTCATATACGGCAGTAAATTATTATTATTTATTTAAACAAATTAAAATATCATGAACAAAAAAGAAGGTACCCTTAATTTAATATTCTGTCGCACCATTTTTGCAGGAATCACTGCAAACAAGCAACCTCTGTACTTCACAATGAGATGTCTGCATTTACCAACAGGTAGTTTGGCCGACTCTTCCTGCCCAAACTGCTCAAGCTACAAATCTCAGGTCTGAAGGGTGACATCTCTACACTGCAATTTTCAGATCTTTTCATAGATGTTCAATTGGATTAAGATCTGAGCTCATGGAGGGCAATTTAAAAATAGTCCAATGTGTTTTCTCAGCCATTCTTGAGTGCCTTAAGCTTCATGTTTTGGGTTTTTATCCTGTTGAAGGACCCATGACCTGCGACTAAGGCTGAGCTTTCTGACACTGGGCAGTACGTTTCGCTCCAGGACACCTTGGTAGTCTTGAGACTTCATTATGCCCTGCACGCATTCAAGGTTCCCTGTGCCAGATGCAGCAAAGCAGTCCCAAAACAAAATTGATCCCCCTCCATGTTTCACAGTAGGTATGGTGTTCTTTTCTTTTAAAGCTTCATTTTTCCTTCTGTAAACACAGCTGATATAACTGGCCAAAAAGCTCCAGTTTTGTCTCATCAGTCCAAAGGACATTCTCCCAGAAACTTTGGAGCTTGTCAACGTGCATTTTGGCTGCCTTTTTATTTCCTGGGGCTGGAGCCTATCCCAGCATCATTGGGCAAGAGGCAGGGTACACCCTGGACAGATCGCCAGTCCATCGTAGGGCCAACACGGAGAGACAGACAACCATTCACTCTCACAGTCATACCTAGTGTTCAAAATGCAACCCATGGTGCAATCAGAAAGCAACGTACCTAGACTTTGGAGTTCAGTTTGAATGACTTGATGGTTTCTTATCAACCTGGGGTTGTATCTCCACTTATATCCATGTCCTTGGAGGCTGGCTACAGTGCCATGAACCTTACACTTTTTAATAATATTGGCAACTGTGGTCACAGGAACATCAAACTGCTTTGAGATGATTTTACAGCCTTTACCTTTAACATGGTTATCTATAATCTTTCTGAGCTCCTCAGACAGCTCTCGCCTTTGCTTTCTCTGATCCACACAGTGATACCAAACTACACGGAAGCATGTTTTTACCCCTTTGAATACTCTGAATGGCTGTTGGCAAATTCCGACGTCTCATTGTCATCAAATATAGTGATTGCTTGTTGGCAGTGATTCCTGCAAAAGGTGGTGTCACAAAATATTAAATTTAAAGGTACCGTCTTTTTTGTCCATGCCATTTTAATTTAATAATTATACAAAATATTCAATTGACTCAACAATTAAAAGTAAAATCTGTCTGTTTTGTGTTGAGATAAACAGCAAGGGATTCCATTAAACTTTCAGTTTCAAGTTATTTCAGAGATAGATGGGTTTTTTGTGGGTCCCAACTAATTTGACCATGTTTGCAAGTACTCAGATCTCCTGACCTCTGACAATGACCTTGATTGATGCAGATCCACCTGACAATCGTTGACTTTGGCGACCACCAGGGCAATTGCCTCTCAAGAGAAGCAACTCCAGTGAAATGTGTAGGGATGGACACCATGCTGTTGGCATTAGCTTCTTTGGGTTTCACCGGATTGAGCTAAAAATGCATCAAGTTTCCTCAGGGAGAGAGTGGTTACACAAATGTGTCTTGTTGATTTGTGCCAATTCAGAGGACAGGTGGTTAATACCACATAGCATAAAATTCCCTTGTAACTATCAATGAACTGTTATGACCGACAAATGTGACCTTACCAAAAACAAGGAATTGAACAATTTGGCTTGTAATGTGAACATAGCTCAAGAAGAGAAGATGACAGACTAGGGCTGGGCAATATTGCCTAAAAATATATTTTTGTGAATTTTCACGATAATATTTTCCATGATCTTATAGCGTACAGGTTTTTTTCCCCCTCTTGAATTTATGTGAAAAAGACAGTTTCATGGGCCAGCGTAATTCACCTTCAACATATTCAGGAAAAAACAAACTATTATTTCTCCAGTTTACAGTACAAACAGCAGCTCAGCTTTAGTTTTAAATACTTTTTTGTTCGGTATCAAATATTACCAGAAACTAATATAAACCATTACATCTTAAGTGCACACAGATGTCTGGTTTTATGCTGAATCACTTTACCTGCACTGTAACTTGTTGGACCTCTTCTGGGGATTTTTGGCTCTCATTGCGCTGGCTCGCTGGCTGGCTGGCTGGCTGGCTGGCTGGCTGGCTGCCCCCCCCCCCCCCGGGTGGTTGAACAAAATCAAGATGAAGCAGCCAAAATGGAATGAAAATACAACTACAGACACTTCGGCCAGCACACTGTCAGACATCAACACCGCTCTAGTAGTACTGTTAACGTGCGGAAAAAATGCAGGCAGATTATCCATATTGCTGCACTGTTTTTTAAATATGGCAGCAGTCTGAAACAGCCTTAAAATTTAATTATTTCCTCTCAACTGGATGCAGACGCTCCAACTTCGGCACATCAGCTTCCCATGCCATGTTTGTTTTACCATTTCTATGGTAACGCCTAACTTCCATCACCAGCATAATGGTGTGCTGACCCAAATATCACGGTATTCATTTTTACACTGGTGTCAAAATGTATACCAGTTTCACCATGAATGATACGATATGGCACACCCCAACGACAGACACTATCGAAAACATAACCACATTGGTGAGAGTGGTGAGGATGGTTATTCACCCAATGGTTCACAAAGAACCATTTTAGTTTAACCTTTAAATGAAAACCAAACCTTTGAGAAACAGGTGCCACTGGTTATACCCATGTCAGAAAATACCTTGTGATCCGCAAATCATGTTTAGTTTACATTTAAAAAGACTGATATTTTTGATAGCTAAATTAATGTTTAATGCTTTGGAGGGGAAAAAATCCATTAGTGCGGCTGCAGCATGCACACTCTCTCTCCTGGTGCAAACAATTAGTTTATGAGAACGCTCCAGAGAATAGTATTCCCATACAGACATTACCAGTGAGATCATTAGTAAACCTCAGTGTTAGTGACACAGTCCTCTTGACACAGTCTGTACACTGTCATGGGATTATCACCTGAGATGCTGAGACTTTACTGTTAACTACACACACACACACACACACACACAGACACACACGGTCCTGTTTGAGATGTACTAGTATATCTTAAAAAAGAAAAATAAATAAAATTTTGTAATTTCTTTCAAAAGGTAAACTTGTATACAGTTACAACAGTATATACAGTTTAAATAGTTAATTTAACTATTAACCATTCAAATGTTTGATCTATTTTTTTCTAAAACAGCTTCAAGTTTTAAAAATGTATAAATATAGTTCACAGTGGGGTTTGAACATGTTGCAACTTTATATTCTGTACGTGTAGTACTGGGCAATATACCAGTTAATCAGGTATACTGGCCTTAATTTTTTACACGGTATGAAATTTGAAAACTCCTCCATACCACAGCATAGGGAAAGTAACAGCTGTAATGCTGCACTGCCAATTACATTGATTGCTACTAAAAGTGCCGAGCAAGAAGAGATGCGACTGTTACAGGAAACTGTTAAAATGAATACTGGGGAAAAAAACACAAGCATAGCAAGTTGTGCTATGATTTATTCAGAAAAACAAAGTTTCTTCCTGAGGAGTAAACCATTTCAGCAGGAGTACACCACTCCTCTGACTGAATTTTTGAAGCCTTTGTTTTAATTGTGATGAATAAAAATCACAATTAAAAGTTAAACATTTCATATTTCATTATTTAACTGAAAGTTTTCCTTTTTCAATAAAACTGCTAAAGAAAATTAACTTTCACAACATTCTAATTTTTTTTTTTAGATGAACTAGTATTCTACCGTCAGCTTTATTAGACAGCATAAAATGCCTTAACATGTAGTAAAACCCTGTAGAATTTAACTTTATGCTCATCTAACAATTCTGGTGGTTAATCTCATGAATCTCAAGTACAGTAGGTTAAAATGAATGAGTATTTGCAACGTAATATACACTGGCTATTGAGGATTTGCAGCAACGTCACCAAATCATGAGACGTTCTGTCTAGGCTCCGTGATGGCAGGCAAGAAATGCTTTTCTGCTAATGCATTTGTGCTAGAGTCAAGCACTTCTTTTTTTTTATCATTACCAACTTTATTGTTCAGTCTATGGACTAGAGTGATATAAATTTTAACATATTGTCATAACAGGCAAGATAAAACCAAAGGAAAGTCTATCGCTTTCCATCGGCTCTAGTACGGTGAGCCAAGTGTGCAGGGAAGGCAGATGGAGGTTTATCAGCCTTCCACCACCACTGCAGCGATCATTTCATCAAGGGTAAGTGCATATATGAATGATGACCCAGGGATAGCAGTGATAGCTCTCAGATTTATATCTGTCTTTTATTATGCAGGGAAACCCAGTGTCTCCTAACTACACATTCCCTCTGTGTTTTAACATAGAGATTCACCTCAAAAAGGAAAAGAAAGGCTGGGCCTGAATATTTTTCATGTAGGCACATCAGCAAAATGAAGAAGCAGACCATGGAGGTTATCTTATCATTTTGGAAGTTGGTAGGGGTAATTTTTTTTTTTTTTTTTTTTTTTTTTTTTTTTTTTTTTTTTTTTTTGTTACTTATTTGTACCCGTAGGTAGACTTGGTTTGCAGTCTGGTGACAAGCCACTGGCTGCTGGTCGCTGCGTGCGCAAGCGCCCTAAACCTACATGTTTTTGGTATGCGGGAGGAAACCGGAGAAATCCCGGAGTAAACCCGCGCAACACGGGGAGAACATGCAAACTCCACACAGCTCACTGTTGGTCGGGGGCTGGGATCGAACCCACGATCTCATGATCCCCGCGATCCCCCGGCCGAGGGTAAAACTGTGCTGCCACAGTGCTAAACCACTGCGCCACCGTGCAGCAATTGTTTAGGCAAGAGGAAAGAAATATTTCCACCTTGAGACTGGGTTGTTAATATTTACAGCATGTGCCTATATTTTACATAAATTAACTGAAAAAAGTTGGCAGGATTTTTTTCGACTGCTCTCTGCCTCCTGCTAGGTGAAATGGGGCTCCGTTGCAGAGAAATGGGGCAGATGAACTGTTTAGTTCTCACCATAAAAACATAGGCCGGTAAGATGGCACTCAGAGATCAGTCTCATCACTACTGACTGTGTCGGTAAAGCCGGTGTTGATATGATCCATAACTGTTTCTCGTCACTTGAAAAAAAAAATATTCTAGAAGTACAATATAAACTTGGGAAGGTGAAAAAATAGAAAAGGTAAACAGCACCTGGAGGCTGAATAGCGAGATCTGCCCCGAAGCACAGTCATCACAGAGTGTGAGTTAATCATTTCAAGTATTCAGTAGGAAAATATCTGTTTAATTTACAAACTATCTATTTTCATACATATTTTGTTGCCACTCTATTAATCACCAATCTTTGAAATGCATGCAGCCTGCTTAGCTGAATGACAGCTTCCACCTCGCTTCAAGCCTCTGTGGACCAAGGCAGAAACAACTACCCTTAATCACCCGTTTTCTTTCTGCAACACTCCAGGTTATTTTCAGTGAGAGATTTTGTGTATTCCGATAACATATTGCTGTCACACGGCAGGATAAACTACTTCTGTCATTGTTCCTTTCACACTTGTCTACCAATGTGGCAATCCACGTGACCAGTGACATCACTTGCAAATCCTCAACTGGAAAGTACATTATTATTGGAAAGTGTATAATTTTTACAAATTCTTTGAGTCTAAAATATAAATCATTTAAAAAAATAAAGTATTCAAAAAAACATAGCAGGCCTGTCACACTCAATACATACAAAGGAATATTTTTTATAAAGAGCTGGTAGCAATGCATACCAACACTCATCTGGGCCTAAAAGAACTTTAACTTGGACCCCAATACTTCCCACAAAAAAAAAAAAAAAACCCAAAGACATGCAGGTTAGGGATACGGGGTGCTTGCGCACGCAGTGACTGGCAGCTGGTGGCTTGTCACCAGACTGCAAAACAAATCTACCTACGGGTACAAAACAAGTAACCAAAAAAAAAAAAAAAAAAAAAGCAACGAAAATTGCCCACCACTTTGGGATGAACATAAAAGCCAGGTTCAAGACCCGTTCTGGGTCTTGAATGGGGAATGCTAAAAAGTTGATAATATTTCTAGGAATTATGTGTGAGTCTCAGAGTGTTGCATTACTCACAGAGGGAAACTCAAAGTCCTTCTGGCTGACGAGGTTGAGGATGTATTCGATCCGGTGCTGGTTCTCAGGACAGGCCAACTGCACAGGAGGTGTCAGGGTGCTCATAGCTGTTACTATGGTCTATCACAAACACAAAACCCAACAAAATTTACTTTTTTAAAAAAATCCTGAAGCGATAAATACTGTATACTTCATGTTTTCCCATTCAACTGAAATAGTTAAAGAAAATCCCCAGTAAAATTGAGGTACACTTACCACAATAGCCTCTTTAATGTTATTCTTAATGTCCTGAATTTTCTGCTTCTTTTCCCTGCAACAGAATGACATTCAATGAGAATATGGTTAGAGATTAGTGTGGCACAGTGCCAGTGGACATATACAAAATGCCTTTTTTTTTTTTTTTTTTTTTAACCAACATATACTCCTCTTTTCAGCCCAAACCATCTACTGAGACTAGCTGAGAGGTTAGGAGTATACAAAAATTTTCAAAATCCTTAAAGGATAAAGTGAGTGAGTGCTTAGCTGGTCCCCAAGCATTCTGAACCTATAGCAGCATAATGTAAAAGGAGGGCTCATGTTGACCTTATTTAGCCACAACTACTATAAGCTTTACCCACAGGGAAAGTTTTTTGGCCTGATTAAAAAAAAAGCAAAGAGGGTGTCTGGTTGCACCAGAGAGGAGCCTTGTAAGTGTGGAAACGACTTTAATTTTAAATGTGCTAGTGATCAGTTTGCAGCTTTAACAAGTCATTTTTGTGTAGATGTTTGCACATAACTGGGCATAATTTTTGTTAAAAATCCTTCAGTTTTCCTAGTTAAACGCCATAAACCTAGACAAGACAGACAATATTAAACAAAAAACCAACATGTATAACAAGAAAACTGCACAAAGCACATTATAAGGCTGTACATAGCCATCATAGTGTACAGCTAGTCAACAAATGAAAAAAAAAAAAACAACATTACAAATTCATGACTCAATATACTGTAGATCCACAAAAAAAAGAAGCATGTAATTGCAAGGAGTTTAAAGGGATCATTGATTGCACTTTTTTTACTTTTTAAATAGCTCACACATCTTAGAGAGCCTAAGTCGCGCCCCCTCTACTTCCACACATGGGACCATAAATCTGAAAATCTCCACTGAATTGAATGGCAAGAGAGAAATTTTGTTTTGATCTTGATCAAATGTTGCTACAAGTTACACATATGATGTTTGTCAATTTAAAAGAATTTTCCACATGAACTGTTGAAGTATAAGGTTGTGAAAATACGTAAATTGAAAGACCACAAATACAGACTCACGTAACTTATGTCACCGTTTCAAAGAGCACCCAGGGGGAAGTAACTTAAGCCCCTTTTCCACTAGTACCTACTCAGCCCTACTCGCCTCGACTCTACTCAGTTTGCAGGGTTTTCCATTAGTACCTGGTACTTTTTTGGGACCTACTTCAGTGAGGTTCCGACCGTGCTGAGTCGAACTGAAAATGTGACGTCAGCGGATTGCAGGCCACTGATTGGCCAGGGCGTAACGTCAGTGGATGAGAGTGATGTCTTCACAAGATTCAAAACCGCCATTTGTAAATTTGGCTGTGAGTTTTTATTATTTCTGTGATAATCAACGAAATAAATGGCTACACACAAATCAACACCGTCACAAAACACTCAACCATCTTCTCCGTGAGCAGCCATCAGCTCAGAGATCTCCTGGTATTTCATTTCGGAAAGCTCCGCCGGCACCGTGGCTGAAAAGTTCATAGTGGTCAAATTTGATCAAATGGGGTTATTTTTCAACAGTCTCCCTGTCGGTGCGCACAGTTCTTCCATCAGTGTTGCAGCGCTTGGATCCCTGTGCTTGAAAAATAAACATTTGGTCAAATTTGACAACTATAAACTTTTAGGCCCCGTTGGCTCTGCTGCGGCGAAGCAAGCCGAAATGAAAAAGTATACCAAGGGGTCTCTGAGCTGATGGCTGCTCACAGGGAAGATGGTGAGTGTTTTGTGATTTTAAGCATCTTTTAAGTCATTTATCAGTGAAAACGTCAGCATGTAAACAACATAATGGGATAACGGGCCGCCTTCCTGTAAGGAACCCACCCACTTGAGGTGGTACTCAGTTGCAATGGAAAACCCAACCACACCGTGTCGAGCTGAGTAGAGTCGAGGCGAGTAGGGCTGTGTAGGTACTAGTGGAAAAGGGGCTGTCCTCTGGATCAGGTACAGCTCTCAAAACACATTTGTGTTGTCTTTCTCCTCTGGATGCTTCTTTTATCGGTCAGGAAACCCAAATTAAGATGGGTTTTACCATTTAACTGCTTTTAAGGACTGATGTAGTTTCAGTCATTATCCTGGGCCACCGTGCACACGACAGGGCATGTCCTCCAACTGTTAAGTCTTTTTAATCACAAGATTTATTCTGTGTAATACAGCGCTAGCCACCATTAGACTTGTGGGATGTGGGTGGGCCTATTCACAGATGCTGGCGTGTGAAGGAGGAAGAGTGAAGAGATTTTGATATGAAACCTTAAGACAGAGTTGTTTTGTTTAAAAAAAAAAAAAAAAGGGACATAAGACACCATTTTAGATGAGGTAGAATTGTTTTTATAGGGGATTCATATCCACCAGAGAGTGTCTTTGATATTACAGGAGAGGGAGTGCGGCATCAATGAATATAGTAACTGCGGTGATTCGTTGTGTCAGGCCAAAGATAGATGAGCACACTCCCACCAGCGGACATAGAGTGTGCGTCAGAAAATACGTTGCGTCTATCGGATGATAATCTTGCCAAAAGTCCAAGAGCACATTTCACTAATCAGAGAGAACCCCTCCAATTTGAGAGCACAATTCCAATATGAGAGAGCACAGTTCAGATTTGAGAGCAAAAAACTCACCCTCACA
The DNA here is from genome assembly GCA_020510985.1 of Pholidichthys leucotaenia. Lineage (NCBI taxonomy): Eukaryota > Metazoa > Chordata > Actinopteri > Cichliformes > Pholidichthyidae > Pholidichthys > Pholidichthys leucotaenia. The sequence goes on along the minus strand of CM035843.1, from coordinate 354,927,777 downwards.
CTTACAAAAAAAAAAATCACTGCTTGTGCTCAAAATTGCTCCTCACATATGAACCCTCCTCATTGTGCTCAAACTTCTTCTGCTCACACTTGAAACTTTTCCTCTGGGATTTCTGTCTTTCGCACTTGGACTGCAGCATAACAATGATGTCAAAATTCTCCAGCTAATCAAATGCTACCATTGCTTTAACCCTCCTCTGGGCTATGTTTGTTTTAGTTCAAGGCATTTCCCCACAGACACCATGTGTAGTAAAGTTAATTTCAATCATAGATAGGCCTACTGACTCAAATGTTTTAATGTCTTAAGCCTGTATATATAGCAGGATTAAAATAATATCTAATTGAAATGGTGATTTTAATCTTTAAAATCACCATATTAGCAGTCATGTCACAGTCAGTAACAGCAGAGCTTCCATTCAATCAAAAATCTCTTTGGTTATAGGTGGGTAGTCAGAAATTCAAAGTAGCATCACTTACATCCACCCAATCTTGTACTGCTTATCCGCGGTCTGGGATGCGGGGGCATCAGTCCAGGCAGTTTAAGTACATAATGAAAATGTTATTCACTTAAAAACAAATTTCAGATAAAAACATGCTTAAGCTAAAATCCAAACCAAATATAAAAGGCATGTAATAAATAATGAAATTAGAAATTATACTTTTACTCAAGTACATGTGACTGTACTCTTTATCTATCTATAAATTCAAGATATCTCTGTGTGTGTGTGTGTGTGTCCGTCCCCCTCATATCTCTCAAACCGTTCAAACTGACCTAAGATTTTAAATATGCTTTGCTGAAGCTACGAGGGTGTGCATCCCCGAATATGGAGTCACTCAGTCAAAATATGTAATTTTTATCAATAAAAGTTTAGCCACCGCTGTGTGACCGCTCTATGTCTTCATGCCCTGGTTTCAAGAAGTGTGGGTGGGGTTTTGGATTGACTCCGTGCTCACTGGACAATACATCACATCACGGTCATACTGATTGGATAACACAGCATCACGATCTGTCAGTCACCACAATGCTTGGCAACCAAAGATTTTAGAAGTGCTTTGCTGCTGAGGTTACAAGGGTGTGCATCCACGAGTATGGAGCCGCTCAGTCAAAATATATACCATAAAGTTGCTGTGACTGCATAGGTCTAATGGATATATTCGGCATAGAGAACACGTGGTGCCGGGGGGGGGGGGGGGGCTGCCGGGGACCCGTGGTGCCGCAAATTACATCACTGGCACACAGGTAAAGCAGCAGCTGAGACTCCCGTTAACCGGTCAAGACCGGTGTCCAACCAGCTGCTCCACGATCATTCGGGGGAGGCACACCCAGCCTGCCTGGTCAGTGGCAGACGACAGTCCTGACTGCTGCTTCATTGTGGAGTGGAATGACCAGATCAACTGCATATTACATGTGGACATGTGGACACATGCTTTGACTAAACAACAACAACAACAAGACGCAAAAATGTCCAAATAACGAAATAAATCATTTTTATTTAAATATTTACAGACAACTGGGCAACACTGATGCAACAGTTGCAGCCAAATGGGTCATTCTGCTGCGTGCGTGTGTGTGAGAATGGTGAAGGGATCGGCACAGTACGTGGATGCCCTGAATTTCCCTCTGGGAATCAATAAAGTACACAAGATACAAATACAAAAAAAAATAAAATAAATAATAATAATAATAATAATAATGTTCGGTGTTTTGTACTTATAATATTGCTAAAATATAAAAGGATGCACTACAGTGGGTCTCATATTTGTAAACGTGTCCTGTTATAGTACTGCACGAGTTTATTGACGATACACTATAAACTACACATATAAACTAAATTATAATGGTGACTGAAAAACTTTCATTCCCCAAAGTACAAGATACATTTATGAATACAAGTCATAAAACATCACACAAATACTGTAAGTGATCTGACAAAAAAATAAACAAGCGGTTCTTAAACAGTGACTAATATTGCATATCCCATTCATTTTCAATTATTCTGTAATTAATATTTACACAATCAAATAAATCTCAGTTCAGTCCCTTTCATATTTGTCAAAGTCTAACATGTGACCGTCTACAGATAGGCTATACCTCTGTTTTCCACTTTCAAACACAGCCTACATTTGGGCCTGTAAAGCCTAATTGGGATACCTGTTCAACACAGGAATACTTGCTTTCTAAGGGTATGCACTAGTCTTAACTAAATTGAAGCAGAATCGGATATTTTAATCCTGCTATATTTACAGGGTTAAGACAACAAAATATTTTAGAGTCAGTAGGCCTATCTATGATTTAAATTAACATTACTACACAGTGTCCGTGAGGAAATGTGGAATTTGATTGGCTGGGGAATTTTGACATCATTGTTACCCTGCTATCCAAGTGCAAAAGACAGAAATTCAGGAGGAAAAGCTTTGAGAGCGAGCAGAAAAGTCTGAGCACAAGGAGGAGGGTTCACATGTGAGAGAAGCCATTTTGAGCACAAGCAGTGATTTTTTTTTCTCTTTTTTTAAAGTGTCAGGGTGAATTTTGTGCTCTCAAATCTAACTGTGCCCTATATCAAATCAGAATTGTGCTCTCAAATTCGTATTCCCTCTCAAATTCAACTTTTGTCATTAATGACACTCCATACACATCAACTGCCTGAAAAGCAAACAAAATTATCTGCGTTTTTTCAAACACTCCCAGGGTGGTGAAGATGGTTTTATAAGTCTTAATTTTATTGCCCCATGTCAAACTCAGTGCAGATTGGAATACACTAATAAAAAATTATTATACAATAATATAATAATTGCTGCTTTGTCCTCCGTTCTGCAAATGCACCCAACATTTTGCATAATTACCATGATTTTTCATATCTCCACTCAACAGCTTCACATTTACAAGAAGAGATGCAGTGTGTGTAAATTTTTTTGAGAGGGGGCTGTCACGGGGGGGGGGGGGGGGGGAAGAGGAGTAGAGGTACATGTTACTGCGAGGTGAACCGAGGTGCAAGAGCGAGCACAGAGCAGAGCTGAACATGGGAGAACTGCCCTTGTGCTGCCAGTATTATTACCATTTTAGCTGGTGTTTTTAAGACCAAGGATGTCAAACTCAATCCATGGAGGGCCAAGACCCTAAACGTTTTACCTCTAACCAGTCTGTTCAGTGGGTGTTTTTACCGATCAGTCAGTGGGAAGAAATTCAGTGAAATCACCTGTTGAAGACAGTGGTTTGAGGTAAAACATGCAGGGTCTTGGGTCTCCATGGAATGGGTTTGAAATCCCCGTTTTAAACAACGTCACACAATGTGGGTGACCCTCTGTACAATGCTGACCAGAATATAAAATGATAGAAAAATAAAAAAGGTATAGACACAGATGAGACTTTTCCCTTACTGAGAATATCAAGGTGCAGTTCCGTGAAATGTCATGCAGTTATGTGAACTATTGCTCCTTTTAAATAAATTCTCTCAACTCAGTTTTTTTGTTTTATATTACAAAAGTTAAAAATAATTTAGGCCAAATGTTGCTTGGAGAAAAACAAAAAACAAAACCAAGCGCCCTCTGAAGCGAGTGCAATATCCCCCGCCTCAGTTTTCTTTGATGATCCTAATACTTCCAGACAGAAAGCTGTTTTCAACTTTTCAATATAATTACTGTGGCAAAACCAAATTATGATAAGCCCATCATCCACCAATATACAACAAAGTATACAACCCATAGTTGTAGGGCAGGATCCCGAGGTCAACCAGTGTAGCAAGTATGGTGACCCCAGAGAGCTTTACACATTCTATAGAAGAGTATAGGGAGTGCAACCTTGACCTTTGGGCCCCAAACCTGTAGTTAGAGGTCATGGTCTCAGAGTGAACCCGTGTACCAGGTTTGGTGACCCGAGCTTTCTTTGTTGTTGAGATATAGTTTATAAGCCATTTTGATGTTGACCTTTGACCTTGCAATCCCAAAACCATAGTTACACTTCAGGGTCACAGAGTGAACCTATGCACCAAGTTTGGTGACCCTAACTTTAATCATTGTACAGTAATAAGGCATAGGGAATGTTAACCTTGATCTTTGACATTTTGACCCCAAACCCACAGTCAGATGTCAGGACCCCAAGGTGAACCTGTGTACCAGGTTTGGTGGCCCTAGCTCATTTTATAGTAATAGTAAATTTAGCATTTACCATAGTGTAACTGGAATGTTAACTTTGGCCTTTGAACCCCTGCCCCCAAACTCATAATCAGGTCAGGATGTAAGTCGTCCAAGATGTGTATTAGATACACTACTACTGTTTCGATTTGAAAAGCCTACATCATTTCTTTCAGTAGTTAGTGTTTAGAAGATTTAGGGAAAATCTGACCTCGGACCTCCAGGTCATGTGATGAGTCAAATTGCAAAATGCGCATCATCAGAGAACATCAAACCATGGTACCAAGTTTCCAAACATTTTAAACAAAACTGTAGGAGGAGTTTATTTTACAAGACAGTTACTGTCTATGAAGTGAGGTGAAATCGGAGTTAAAATTAAATTAAATCAATTAAATCACCCCTTATTGTCATTCAACCATACAACCAATCATGTACAGTTCATCGTAGTTAATCGGTGGAGTTCATCGGTGAGGGGGTACAATTCCTGCAAAAATCATCCAGTCAGAACCAAATTGCAATATGCACATCCTCAGTGTATATCAAACCATAGTACCAAGTTTCAAAACAACTGAACGAAACCGTAGGAGGAGCTGATTTCACAACAGTGGGACAGACTGACTGACCCATAACATAATCCTCCTTTGGTCTTTGCCCAAAGGGCTCTTTGACACCTTTGGGCTTCGACCGGCGGGGGATTAAAAAAGGACTTTGCCCCATTGAGCAACAGTCCAGACCTTTTTCTCTTAAGCCCCATTAAGACACTTGACGTTTCTGGCATAACGTTTCAGTAATAGGAACGTGGCAGTACGGCTGACACCGACGATTATTTTGGTAGTCAACTAATCTAACGACTATTTTTTAGATTAGTCGATTACTCACTATTATTTCTGTCATGTCCACCGTCTCTGCTTCTTGTTGGTACAGCTCCTGTTTGGGGCTGCAGTGCATATTTTACTTCCTGTTTAAGCCTACTCAACAGTGAAAATCACCTTGTTGTCAGCCTAAATATAACATGGGCTAGGACTGTGCAAGATGACGATATAAAAACGTCTATCATTTCATAGAATACTCTATCGTTTATATCATGATTTAAAATGCACATACTCCCGTTTATTCAGTAAAGCTCCTCACCTACTACTTGTCAGCACCCCATCTGTCCCCCACAGCGTGTGACTGACTGCGTGCAGCAGAACAGGTGTGTGGTGTGGGTGGCTAGGCTCTCCGGTGGTTGCCAACTCCAAACTACTGGTTTGGTCAAATACTGTAGCTGCTACTCCTGTTTACCAGGGATGTGGGGCTGTTTTCCATCGTGCTGCGTCAAGACAGGACGGTCCGCTAACTTCGTTTTAATAGGAGGTAAGAAACGCTAACACCATGTCTAAATATAAAATGCTAAATGACAATGTTAAGTTGTGCTAACTGGAAACCACAGCAGACTGTCATTTCTTTGGTTTAAATTACTGCTGAATTTCTTAGTTTTGTCAGAAAAAAAATTATTAAAGTTGCTAAAGCGCATGATGGTGGCACATACACGCAAAATAAATTAAAACGGGTCAGAGGAGCAAGTTAGCTCTTAATGTAATTTATTTGATTTCTAATCATTTTAATTAGTCAAGTAGCGATAATGAATAAAGTTAAAGTCATCACATGTATTTTATTACATTACCTTTTGTGTCTTTGACTTTCAGATCATGACCAATCTGAAATATTTTTTTACTAAGAAGCAAACAGGTTAAATCAGGCCAGAATGGCAGGCTGCAGGCTCTAGGATCTACACTTAAATTTTCACTGATTTAAACCAACAGCTAATGTATATCTGTAGAGGGCAGCAATGGGTAATTTTCTCATTTTCAGACATTTTTTAAAGTGTTTTTTTTTTTTGCTTGTTTTTTGCTATTCTCCTCTGGCTCAGGAAATATTTAGCTTATGTTTACTTTTTACTCCTACATGATTTAGAAGAAAAACCTGAAATTTATGATAATCGAGTATCGCATGCACAATAAAAAACTATTTTATAACTGCAAAATTATGAGGGAAAAAGGTACATGTAAAAAGGTTAAAAAAGAGATTGTGCTTTTTATGTGATTATCTAAACTACAGAATTTACAGAAAATGTATATCGTGATGTAAGATGACATATAGTGATGTGAAATTTTTGTCATATCGCACAGCCCTAACGTGGGTTATTATAAAATGTTCCCATAGCTAAATAAATGACCCCTGAAATGAATTGGAAACTTAAAACTTGACAGCTTAATCAAAAGTGATTGCAGTAACACAATTAATAACAGACATTAAAGTGCAGTCTTTAAACCCAAAAAATAAAGTGCAAAAACTCAAATAGCATGGAGGGCTCCATGCTATCCGTTGCATCTCTGGCATGTTCAAAACAAACTAGAGTAACATTCAAGTCCATAAAAGTAAAACAAACTAGTCCATCTTATCTGAAACATTTCTAAGTCTGAAAGTTTAAAAGTTCAATTAGACTTAGAACTTCTTCCAGTCCAAAATAACAGTTTACAAATGCTTTAGATTGCAGTGCAAGAATGTGAGCCTTCACTAACATATTTAAGTTGTTTTAATTTATTTTTATTGATTATGATTACAGTTTTTATAAATTAAATTACAAATCATGGTACTGTAATTTACTGAGATGCACTAAATATTCACAATGAGTGCTGATATTACCGCAACAAAAAGCGGGAAATAAAAGAGTAAGCCACTCCTGTAATTCACTAATTTACTGCACTAAACACGTCAGCCAACATAAGTGAAACAACTCAGCCATCAGCAACCATCATCCAAGAGAGCTTATTGGCTGTAATAAAAAATAATAAACAGCACATGCTAACAGTTTAATCAGTTTTCTAAAGCTGAGACAGTTACTCAACAACAACAACAAAAAAAAAGTTAACTTTACTTGCTAAAACTTGCCAACCTTACTGGTGTGGTGTTTTGAAGTGACCCCCCTTCAATCATTCATCACTGGGACGGAACCCAGCAGAGGCCCGCTGACAGGCGGCCGAGCCGGGGGGCAGAGCGGAGGAAGGAGGGGGAGGCAGATGGATGCGTCGCTGTGATATGACAACTCTGCTTTACAGCGTCTTGTTTCCTTTGTTTATTTTTGGTAAAATGCTCCCATACTTTGGAAAGTTTTGGCCTCTTCTTCACAATTTTCTCTCTGTGTCGCCATGATGTGCTCCTCTCCTTCGCTGAACAGTTACAACTGACTGAACATTTCCTCAGCATGCATATAAACTTTAAAATTAAACAATGCGTCGATAATAAAAATCTGCATTGACAAATTTTTAAGATCAATGTCGTTGATGGCGTCGACTAATCGTTGCAGCCCTACATAGCAGCTGTAGCTAAAGATGTCTCTGCATGGTGGTTCTTGATGCACTGACATCACACTCAGTCCACTCCTGAGGCTCCCACAAGTTCTTGAATCAACTTGACAATTCTCTCAAGGCTATGGTCATCCCAAATGCTTGTGCACCTTTTTTAAACTTTCCATTGATATGCTTTGGTACAGAACTTTTCAGCCATGATATTCTGTGGTTCACCCTATTTGTGAACTGTGTCCAAGACTGTCTTCAACACAATCCAGGATTGTGGTTGTATGTACTAGGGGTGCAACAGTTCAGGAAACCCATGATTTGGTATGCATCAAGTTGTTTTTTTCCTTCTCTCTTCCCACGCTTTTCTCTTAGGGTCATTTGGTATTCTATTCTTGCGTGTTTTAGGACATTTTTACACAACCACAAGGGGTAAGAAAACTGAAAAAATGAATATCATATAAATTGAGTTCCCCATTCATAAGAGTAAACATAATAGCCACAAGCTCCAGCCCCCTCCCCCACCCTTAAAAGTTAAATTTATAAAAGTTAAGTTGGCATTTTATTAATAAGAAATGTTTGGATTCATTTTTGTATGATCAATCCTTTATTATAAATAAAGAGGTTTGGTGAAATCTACGTTTCCATTTTATGTCCAATAGGGAATCATGTTTTGTTTAGGAAAAAACATTGATTAAAATTGAAAATCCAATGTTACATAAAAATAAAATTAAATTAAAAAATATCTTGGATTTTATTTTTAGGCCATACTGTCCAGCCCTAATTCAAATATTATATTAATCTGAGATACCAGATTTCTGATTTCAATAAGCTATAAATTATAATCAACTCAAGACAAAAAAAGGCTTGAAATATTTCCTTTTACTTCACAATATTCTAATTTGTTGGTACATTTATTTGCCGTAGTAAAGTGCAGCCAGTTAGAGCAAATGTACCAGACAGTCAATGACTGAGTAGCTCATTCCAGCCTGATGAAATCACCCCAAATGTGCTCAGATCTCTTGACCACTGATCTTGAGCACAGCTTAGAGTTCCACCTGAAGATCACTGTGCACGAGTTTGCATAGGAGTAGTGACAATTTTCGTGAAATGAAATGTCTAGATCTCCTGACCTTTGACAGTGACCTTGAGTTCAACCTGGATACAGACAACCCTCAGGATCATTATGTGTGAGTTTGTTGAGAATTAGGGCAATTCAATAGAAGTATCAATTTCTCAAAGTGTCATAACCACTGAGATCAGCTGACCTTTGACAATGACCTTGAGCACAACTTTGATGCAGACCACCTGAGGACCCTTGTGAGTGAGTTTGGTGACGGCGGGGGCAATTGCCTAGGGGAGTAGCAATTTTCATGAGGTTACCCAAAGTGCCTAGATCTCATGACCTTTCACCTTGAGAACAACTTAGATGCAGACTGACCCGAAGATCATTGTGAGCGAGTTTGGTGATCACTGGGGAAAATACACAGGAGGGGTGCCGATTCATGCGAAATGTGGACAGACGCTGTGTCATCGCATTAATGCCTTTTGGCCTTAGCTTCGTCAGAATAAACTAAAAGTATTAGGTGGATATGACAGCTGTTTCAGGATTATGGCTTGTGACTTGTACAGGGGTGCGAAAAAGTGTTTGCCCCCTTCCTGATTTCTCTCTTTTTTTTTTTTTTATGTTTGTCACACTTACATGTTTCAGATCAAACAAATTTAAATATTTGACAAAGATAACAAGTAAACACAAAATGCAGTTTTTAAATGAAGGTGTTTATTATTAAGGGTAAAATAAATCCAAACCTACATGGCCCTGTGTGAAAAAGTGATTGCCCCCCATGTTAAAACAAATTAACTGTGGTTTATCACATCTTGGAAAGCTGAGTTCAATTTGTCAAGCCACACCCAGGCCTAATTACTGCCACACCTGTTCTCAGTCATGAAATCACTTAAATAGGACCTGCCTGACAAAGTGAAGTAGACCAAAAGATCCTCAAAAGCTAGACATCATGCTGCGATCCAAAGAAATTCAGGAACAAATGATAAAGTAATTGAGCTCTATCAGTCTGGAAAAGGTAAAAAGCCATTTCTAAAGCTTTGGCACTCCAGCAAACCACAGTGAGAGCCATTATCCACAAATGGCAAAAACATGGAACAGTGGTGAACCTTCCCAGGAGTGGCCAGCCAACCAAAATTACCCCAAGAGTGCAGCGACGACTCATCCAAGAGGTCACAAAAGACCCCACAACAATATCCAAAGAACTGCAGGCCTCACTCCAGACTCCACCATAAGAAAGAGACTGGGCAAAAATGGCCTGCATGGCAGAGTTCCAAGATGAAAACCGCTGCTGAGCAAAAAAAACAAAGGCTCGTCTCAGTTTTGCCAGAGAACATCTTAATGATCTCCAAGACTTTTGGGAAAATACTCTGTGGACTGATGAGACAAAAGTTGAACTTTTTGGAAGGTGTGTGTCCCATTACATCTGGCGTAAAAGTAACACAGCATTTCAGAAAAGGAACATCATACCAACAGTAAAATATGGTGGTGGTAGTGTGATGGTCTGGGGCCGTTTTGCTGCTTCAGAACCTGGAAGACTTGCTGTGGGAAATGGAACCATGAATTCTGCTGTCTACCAAAAAATCCTGAAGGAGAATGTCCGGCCATCTGTTTGTGACCTCAAGCTGAAGCACATTTGGGTTCTGCAGCAGGACAGTGATCCAAAACACACCAGCAAGTGCGCCTCTGAATAGCTTAAGAAAAACAAAATGAAAACTCTGGAGTGGCCAAGTCAAAGTCCTGACCTGAATCCGATTGAGATGCTGTGGTATGACCTTAAAAAGGTGGTTCATGCTCGAAAACCCTCCAATGTGGCTGAATTACAACAATTCTGCAAAGATGAGTGGGCCAAAATTCCTCCACAGCGTTGTACGAGACTTATCGCAAATGCTTGATTGCAGTTGTCACTGCTAAGGGTGGCCCAACCAGTTATTAGGCTTAGGGGACAATCACTTTTTCACACAGGGCCATGTAGGTTTGGATTTTTTTTCCCCTTAATAATAAACACCTTCATTCAAAAACTGCATTTTGTGTTTACTTGTGTTATCTTTGTCTAATATTTAAATTTGTTTGATGATTTGAAACATTTAAGTGTGACAAACATACAAAAAATGAGAAATCAGGAATGGGGCAACCACTTTTTCACACTGCTGTATATTGTATCCAGTAGTAGTTTATTGTGACAGTGTCACAAGAACTATCATGGGACTATGTCCATTTCACTGAGCTGTGTGGACCCTATCACTGTCTTTTCTAATTTTTTTTTTTTCCACAAAGGTTAATTCAATCATTTTTGTTCCAAAGAGCATTAAAGCTGAGTCATATATTCATTCTTTGCTCAACTCATAGCAGCAATGGGAACTGGCAGTCTTCCAGTCACAAGCCAATTTACTCTAAATTCTCTAGGTTACCGTAACAGTCAGTCCATTCACCGGAAATCCATCACGTTATTGAAACGTTTCCGGTCTAAAAGGCAATAATCATTTCCTGCTGGAGGATCCAGGGCAATTAAAACATTACTATGGTGTCATGTGAAGTTCCACAAGCAACAGTCCAGCAAGATTTTAGTTTTAACTAGTCCCTAACAAGGTCACTCAGTCAGTCTCTCAGTGAGAATGTTTGACCACATATTGGAAAACAAGGGTCAAGCTTAGTTTTTAGGAATATATATATATAATAACTACATAATTGACTGGGATGATGCTGTATGTCAGAGCTATGCAATTACAAAATCAGTTGGGCCACAATTTGAAATCAAGACATGCAACTGGGCTGTACATGTTCAGCGATCTGTTGAATATGACAAATTTCAAACAGATCAATATGACAAAAAATGAGCACTTTTTATTCATCGTCTTGATTTTAAATGTGCACTTAGCACATGACAAAGGCACATCAAAAGTGCATAAAAACATAACAGTTCTGGGGTTGAGCAGAGCTTGAAGTAGTAGAAATATTTTTCCTCTTGAACAACAAATAGAATGAAAAAAATTCTGTAAATAACCATTTTGGTCACATCTTACTCAGGCATATCTCAAAGTGCATAAAAAGTCAATGTGCACTGCTAGTAGCATTAACATTTGTTTCCCTTTTGAAATAAAATCTACTACATCCTGGTCATAACTAACCATGGCACATCACAAAGTGCATTTAGCTGAATAAAAAATGAACTGTCAAACACTTCAGTGCACAAACCCCCCAAGAAAAGATTGATAACATTAACCAGTCCCTCCACGATTCTGCGATCACATCAATTCATGTGAAATCAGCCAATCACAGTGCGACTATTGTGCGACCTTGCAACTTTGTCCAATCACCGCAACTTTCCCGCAATTTTGGCCAATCCTCGTCAACTTCGCCAGTTTCACCAATCAAGTTTGTCTCTGAGTGGTGCTCAAACGCTCAGTCTAACCAATCAAATGCGTTGCTGCACTGCGTTCACGTTCATGTTTACAGTAAGCATTAATGGAATACATCAGCAAAAACAAAATGTGTGGTTTAAAAAAAACACCCGCAAGGTTTCCAACACTGTCCCTTCCTCCGTCTCCCCCAGCCTGCCGGTGGACGTCTCGCCACGTCTCCGCCCTGACCGTGTGTACAAAGTACTGGGTTTGTGTTGGAGAAACATCCATCTGCTTCAAAAGCACCCCATCGCGGGAGCACGCGTAAGAGAGATGCCATAAAACCACACACAAAACAAGCAAATCTAACTACAGCCAGTGTTTGAACATATACATCTTTAGAGGTAAAATCATTACTACATGTTGTCAATGAGCTGTAAAACTGAATTCCCCCCCCCCCCCCCCCCCCCCCCCCCCGCCGGAAATGAAAGATGCATGTCTGAAGAGACAAGTATGTGTGCGTCAAGACACACAGCAGATAAGATGGGTAGAAGTTAGGCATGGAAAGAGAGAATATCGTCTGTAATTTTTTTTTCAGAAAAACAGACTAATAGACAATACAGAGCAACAGAATACATTATTTTTTCCTCTCTGCTTGGTACTGAGGGGTTGGGGACCGTAGGGAGTTATCAAATGAAGGTGCTGCCAATAATTTCCAAATCTACAGTGGATATAAAAAGTCTGCACACCCCTGTTAAAATACCAGGTTTTTGTGATGTTTAAAAAAAAAAAAAAAAAATGACACCAAGAGAAGTCATTTCAAAAATTTTTCCACCATTAATGTGACCTATAACCTGTACAACCCAATCGTAAAACAAACTGAAATCATTTAAGGGGGAAAAAAATAAAAAAACTTACAATAACCTGGTTGCATAAATATGCACACCCTTAAACTAATACTTTGTTGCAGCACCTTTGGCTTTTAGTACAGCACTCCGTCTTTTTGGATATGAGTCCATCAGCGTGGCACATCTTGATTTGGCAACATTTGCCCACTCTACTTTGCAAAAACGCTCCAAATCTGTCAAATTGGGAGGGCATCTACTGTGCACTGCCCTCTTCAGATCACCCCACAGGTGTTCGATCACATTCAGGTCTGGACTCTGGCTGGGCCATTCCAAAACCTTAATCTTCTTCTGGTGAAGCCGTTCTTTTGTTGATTTGGATGTGTGCTTTGAGTCATTGTCGTAAACATACAGGGAACAGACATCGAGATGGTGACATCCTACAAGTACCTGGGTGTTCATCTGAACAATAAACTAGACTGGTCACACAATACTGACGCACTCTACAAGAAGGGACAGCGCAGGCTGTTCCTGAGGAGACTCAGGTCTTTTGGTGTACAAGGGGTGCTGCTGAAGACATTCTACGACACGGTGGTGGCATCAGCCACCACTTTTGGAGTGGTCTGCTGGGGCAGTGGCGTTACAGCAGCCGATAGGAAGAGACTGAACAAACTGATCAAGAAAGCTAGCTCTGTCCTGGGGCAACGCCTTGACCCAGTGGAGGAGATGGGAGAGAGAAGGATGGTGGCTAAACTGTCATCTCTGCTGGAGTCCGAGTCCCACCCTATGCAGGACATACTGAACGCACTGAGGAGCTCATTTAGCAGCAGACTACATCATCCTAGGTGCGCAACCGAGAGGTTTCGCAGGTCCTTCCTACCTACGGCTGTCAGACTGTACAACCTAAGCAGGGCTGCTCGCAGAGATAGCAAAAAAACGTGACAACCTAATAGTATTGAATGCAAAAGACGCAATAGACCTACACAGTGGTTTCCTCCGGTATACAACTAGGACAATACCGATCGCTACGGAGGGTAACAATATGTATGGGTACATAATCATACCATGTAGGATAACTAAGTAGACAGTTAAGCTGTTCATTCCATCTAGCTACAATGCTCCGCACTGTGTGTTTATATATTTATTCCATCTAGCTACAATGCTCCGCACTGTGTGTTTATATATTTATATGTACATATGTATATTCGCTGCTCTTGTTTTTTCTTGTCTTCTTGATTGTTGCTATCCCTGTGCTGCTGCAATCCTGGAATTTCCCCATTGTGGGACTAATAAAGGCTTATCTTATCTTCAGTTTTCTAGAAGAAGCCTGAAGGTTTTGTGCCAACACTGACTGGTATTTGGAACTGTTCATAATTCCCTCCACCTTGACTAAGGCCCCAGGGTCCAGCTGGAGAAAAACAGTCCCAAAACATGATGCTGCCACCACCATGCTTCACTGTAGGAATGGTGTTCTTTTGGTGATGAGCATTGTTGTGTTTGTACCAAATATACCTTTTGGAATTATGGCCAAAAAATTCAACCTTGGTTTCATTGGACCATAACACATTTTCCCACATGCATTTGGGAGATTTCAAATGTGTTTTTTCCAAAATGTAGAAGGGTTTGGATGTTTTTCTTCATAAGATAAGGCTTCTGTCTTGTCACCTTAGACGGGAGATTGTTGTCACATGTACGAGCTGGGGCAGGTCGGTGGCACAGTAGTTAGCACTGTGGCAGCACAATAAGAAGGTCGTGGGTTTGATCCCACCCCCTGACCATCAGTGACCCTTCTGTGTGGAGTTTGCATGTTCTCCCTGTGTCTGCGTGGGTTTACCCCAGGTACTCCGGTTTCCTCCCACAGGCTAAAAATATGCAGGTTAGGTTAACTGGAGACTCTTATTTATTCCATCTAGCTACAATGCTCAGCACTGGGTGTGTTTATATTTATATATCTATATATTTATTCCATCTAGCTACAATGCTCCGCAGTGTGTTTTTATATATCTACATATTATTCCATCTAGCTACATTGCTCCGCACTGTGTGTGTTTATATACTTGCATATTTATTCCACCTAGCTGCAATGCTCCGTACTGTGGGTGTTTATACATTTACATATTTATTCCATCCAGCTACAATGCTCTGCACTGTGTGTCTGTGTGTGTGTATATATATATTTTATAGTAATATGTACATATGTACGTATATTAGCTGCTCTTGCTTGCTTGTTTCTTTCTTGCCTTCTGATTGTTGCTCTGAGTGTTGCTATCCCTGTGCTGTTGCAATCCTGGAATTTCCCCATTGTGGGACTAATAAAGGCTTATCTCATCTTATCTTAAAGCGGCCCTAGGTGTGTGTGTGTGTGTGTGTGTGTGTGTGTGTGTGTGTGTGTGTGTGTGTGTGCGTGCGTGTGTATGAAGGGATTGGCGCTGCATTGTGGCTGCCCTGAATTTTCCTCTGGGATTAATAAAGTATCCAAAACAAAACAAAAAAAAATTTAAAAGATAAACAGCCAGTACTTGCCATAAATTCCTGCAGCTCCTTCAATGTTGCCGTCAGCCTATTGACAGCCTTCCTGACCAGTTTTCTTCTCGTCTTTTCAATTTTGGAGGGATGTCCAGGTCTTGGTAAGGTCACTGTTGTGCCATATTTTCTCCACTTGATGACTGTCTTCACTGTGTTCCATGGTATATTTAATACCTTGGAAATTCTTCTGTACCCTTCTCCTGAGTGATACCTTTGAACAATGAGATCCCTCTGATGCTTTGGAAGCTCTCTGCAGACCATGGCTTGTGCTTTAAGATGTGACTACAAAAATGTCAGGAAAAGCCTACCAGAACAGCTGAACTTTATTTGGGGTTAAATAGAGGCACTTTAAATGGTGGCAGGTGTGTGCCGACTCCTATTTAACATCAATTTGAATGCGATTGGTTAATTCTGAACACAGCCACATCCCCAGTTATAAGAGGGTGTGTATATTTATGCAAACAGGTTATTGTAAGTTTATTTTTATTTTTTCCCTGAAAAGATTTCAGTTTTTTTTTCAGTTGGGTTGTACAGGTTATAGGTCACATTAATGAGGGAAAAGTTTTGAAATGATTTATCTTCATCATTTTTTTTTTTACATCACAAAAACCTAGCATTTGAACAGGGGTGTATAGACTTTTAATACCCACTGTATACTCTTTAACATGCATTCAATGCAGTTTAGCTGTTGTAATGGATATTGCGTTAAAAGTCTGTATTTGCTGTTGCACAAGAGTTTTTCTGTATAGCAGAAGTTTCTGCTTAATTTACAAATCCCTGTTTAACAGGAAATTTTTTGACAATCCTGTGCTTTTCTTGTATTGTTATACAGAATATCACTGCAGTAAACTGGAAAAAAAAAAAAACCATCTGTTTTAAAATTTGTAATTCTTCCCACAACTTTTAGTGCAAAAAAACCCTTCCAAAACATTGCAACTTTCTCAAAAAAACCTCCCGCAAATTCATGCTTTTTGGGCCGCAACAATCATAAAAACATCCTGCGAAATCCTGGAGGGACTGAGTAACAAACACTGCACATCCACTATTGTGGTTTGTTTTAAATTATCACGTGTGAGTAGGAAACTTTTTAAAACTCCACATTCCATTACTTACACACCCACACAAAAGTCCAGGCAGGGTTAAACCTATGATTTTCATCATCAATTTTGCACTTCAGAGTTGACAATGACGTTTTTAGGTGCCTTCACACTAAACGCAAACGTGCATTTTTTTTTTTTTTTTAATGCAGCGCAATTACATGATAACTCAATGTAAACACGCAAATAGACAAATTCACCATCTGAGTGAGATACAGACAGGAGAAGTTGCCGTTATAACTTCTGCAGTTGTGTTCAACCTGCTGTTGAAATCCCCAAGATAATGTCATGCTTAGGTTTACATTATCCAATGGGGGACTCACCAGAAAAAGTTGTTCCTACCTCCAAAACTTCACAAGATGATAGGCGTTTATGTTGCTAGCCTGTTAACGTTGTTAGCACGTCCGTGGCAGGAGTTTGTGGGTAAATAATGACATCCTGATTCAGCTGCAGAGCTCTCAGTCCTTCTTTCTCCAGCTGAGTGTCAGTCTCATTTTCAAACTAGTTTGCTCTCCAATGTTTATACTTTTACTTCGATGACGGCAGAATCTCAAAGCTAGCACTATCCCTTGGACGCGAATGCACGATTTCGTGTGTGCCCGCCTCTTTCCATCAACTTTGTATGCATATGCACCACCCGTTCATGTTTTGTGTAGGCTTGGTATCTTGCCACTAGCACCATTAGCCACAGTCATAGCCCACACTTCAAAACAAATGCGCTGCATTGTGGGTTGCTAGGCTATGAGGAGTGTTGCATTTACGGTCTGTAGTAATTAATGGATTTCTGCAATTTTGTGAAACGTGTTGGCCTTTGCTTCTCTGGCTAGGCCACAGACTGGGCCTGGGCCACTTGGAAGTTGGTTCTGGGCCACATGTGGCCCGTGGGCCGCTAAATGAATAGGCCTGCTTTATGTGTTTCTATGTTGCTAATGAAGACAGCCACCCATTTGTCCACAAAAAACACATACACACTGTTCAGTGTGTTCAGTGTTGTGGAGTCACGAGCTGGGTCATATGCTCTCGCCTTAGGTGCTGATTTTCTCATCCAACCTTGTGAAAATGCTTCCATCCTACCCATCACTACATGACCACCAGCAAACAAAGTCTGCCCAGTCACTGCCACGGAAAGAGGCACTTGTTCAAATCTGCTGGTACAGAAACTAGTAAAGTACAAGCTGTGGATGTGATGTGGCCTCTTTTAGCAAGAAAAACTAAAAATCTTGGGATAAAAACAAAACAATAAACTTACTGAATTCAAAGAGTTCTGCAATCTCATGCCAACATCAATAAAATGACTGGCGCCTAGCGGCTGCCCCGGCCTTGGATGCGCTCTGCAGAGCGTGCCCAAATGCCAAGTCACGTTTCGTTACCTTGTATTCATACATGTGTAATGACAATAAAGTTGAATCTCATCTCATCTCAAAAGCAATGGAAAAAGAATGTATACTCTAAGGTTCAAGCTAGGGATGGGACATGTGGCATCTCGCTCTCTCTTAAAGCTTTTTAAATGAAAGCACCAAGGTGCTGATACCTCGGTGCCAGAGCCTTGGCAGAGTTCTGCACTCTTGGATAATCACCAAAATGTTATAGGTTCTTCTCTAGCCCAAGGACAACCTCTGGTAAAAAATTTCCATCCAAATCCACCTAGTAGTTTTGAGTACACGCATGGTATGTGCAGTGAAAATACTCTGCAGTTCACATGCTCGCACTCTTGGCGGGAGCCAAGAGCCACCAACCTGATTTGAACAGCTGCAATCCAAACACAAAAGAAGACCACGGTGGCAGATGTTTTAAATGGCAGGATGAGATGGAGGTACATGAATACAATGATAATCAAGATGAACAGGAGCTTTTGCTGTTTAGTGGCAGAGGAAGAAAACGGGCAAAAGGACAAACATTTGTTCATCCAGGATTAGCGGATTGCTCAGTACTTCCCTCTGGCGGGAGTTTCCGGGCGCATTGCGCAGTTCACTGCAACAATTTGCGGGTGAGGAATGTTGGGACTTGTAGTGTTACCTCTAGTGGCCTGGCATAGTTATTACAATACTGTTTTTCCAGGCTCCATTGACGGTAAAAGTGCGTTACAATTGTGTTTATTTTGAAAACAAAGCCTTATCTCGGAATTCTGGCAAATTAAAAGTCAAGAAAATATAACGACACAATGATACAAGCCTTTAGTTGCACTTAATTTTGACCAGGTGAGCTTAAACAGACAGGCAGACAGACGCGCACGCGCACACACACACACACACACACACAAAACCAACCATCCACACACAGACGCACTGAGTGACAACCATATGCCTCCGTTTTCATCAAGGCATAAAAAGAAATAAAAATAAAGGTCTGTTCAAATGAAGGTGAATCCAGAAGTTTCTGATTAAATATGTGCCAACATAACTTTTATAATATAAAAAATAAAAATGTTCATCTTAAAGGAATAAACAAAGTGCAAACCAATCTTTGTAACTTTTTATAAAATAAATGAAAGTACCTCACTGATGCCCACGACCATGTTTCACTACATGTGGGTTTGTGTCAAAAACCCCTTTTCAACCTACTCAGGCAATCCAGGGAAACCCAGTAAGATCTGGGTTGCCTCTGTTGTCTGAACAGGGTAACCTGGGCTTCTTCGCGCAGGCTAATTCTCCCTGAAAGCAACATGGGTAACTGCTCACCTCACCTGAGCTGACATTTGAATGGGACAACGTGGGTGAACGTGTGATGAAGTAGGTGTCACTCATCATGTCACAGCACAGTAAGAGAGTGGAAAGTAGGGATGGGCATTCGGTGAAATTTTCTTCACCGATCGTCGGGAGAATTAATGATTAATAATCAGTTAATCATTAACATTTTTAGGTACGTAACAAGGCAGGTAGACTACATTATAACATCAGGTGCACGGAGAGCCCTCTCTCTGTTCTCGTGTTGGCTCGGCTCGGGAATCTCGCAAGCTGATTGGCCGAGACGTTTCACCCCGCAAGCTGATTGGCCGAGACGTTTTACCCACCTTGTCTCCCTGCCGAGCGGCCACCCAACAAACGAAGACCGCATTCATTGCTCTATCGCTCATGTTACTTAGTCTAGCCGCGCAGAACTTTTTGCTGTTCTCTTGTGCCATTTTGTGCGAAATAGTCTTCCCGTCGAGCTACTACGCCGCCTCCTGCAGCTTCCCTCGACGTGTGTACACCGAATCTTCATGACCTTCTCAATAAAGTTTCTGAAAAAAAAAAAAGAATCTTCACGACCGCCATTACTCAGCGCGCAACCACTGTTGGCGGTTTCTTTGCGTAATAAGGGTGTTCCATGGACCCTGTTGATGAGGTATATTTGTATGCTGCATTGCAGTGATTGCAGTACACCTGGTCATTTTTTAAATTGAAATGGTCCCACGCAACACTTCGCCGTAACCGCTTAATGATTTGGCGATTGCCCTACGGAAGCCCGCGTGTATCAACTGAGGCACGCCAGGGTACGGCGATGGTGTAATGTTGCCCCCTGGTGCCCAAATTTTGCCATTGCATTGTTTGAGGACGGCCGTACACTAGGCCTCGGATTGTTTAAAAAAAAAAAAAAAAAAAACGGTTTGTCGACGAAAATGAACTTCCTCGGTGAAATTCTTAATGATCAATTATCGGTTAATCGGTAAATTATGCCCATCCCTAGTGGAAAGTAATCTGAAGGCTGTCCATCATTACTATGAGTTCACGAGGGTGGCTAAAAAGTTCATAATGGTCAAAATTGACGAAATGTGGTTTATTTTTCAATACTTTCCCCTTCGGTCCACACACTTCTTCCATCGGTGTTGCAGCACTTAGATCGCTGCAGCTGAAAAATAAACCCCATTTGGTCAAATTTGACCACAATGAACTTTTCAGCTCCCTGTCGTATATCACAGTGGCTGTGATAGTCTCCAGCTGCTGTCGAGGTGAGACCAGCCCACCCTGGAACAAAAGCTGTGGGAGACATCATTGGCTTAGACAGGGGCTCTCCCTATTCAGCCCACACAGATGTGTACAGCACAACCCTCCACTTTGTGCTCATTCATGCATGCCAGTTCACCCCGCATTAACAAGCACTGTGTGATCCTCCACTTTTTTCGTGATAGTCTCCTTCCCCCAAAATAATAAATAAAAATCTGTTTTATGTGATGCTGGACACGAAAGGCAACACACAAGCACATGACCTCACTAAATAAGTGCAAGCAAGCATATACGCATGCGCACACACCGTGTCTCTTGTCTGAAAGTTATTCAGTGCCAATATGAAAAAAAAAAAAAAGAAGAAACTTTGGGTACATTTTAGAACCCCCACCGTTAAAATGGAGGACAACAAGCAGCAACCACTGGACTAAATAGATCAGTGTATTGTAGGGGTGGGAATCACCAGAGGCTGGATGATACAATATTATGATACTTTTAGCGCGATGAGGCAAGGTTGAGATGGTTTGGACATGTGCAGAGCAGGGATAGTGGATACTGGACAGAGGCTGTTCCAAGATAGAGCTGCCAGGCAAGAGGAAAAGACCAAGACTAGGGGTATGCATATCGTATCGTTCACAATAATACCAGTATAAATTTTGATACCAGTGTAAAAAAAATTAATATCACGATATTTGGGGTGTCCTGGCTGATGACATCACACCATTATGCTGCTGACAGAAGTTACGTGTTACCATAGAAACGGAAAAACAAAAATGTGGAGTGGAAGCTACCGCTCCATGGTCGAAGAATCTGCGTCGAGTTGTGTTAAAATGTTTTAATTTTAAGGCAGTTTCATACTGCTGCAATGTTTAAAAAAAAAAAAAAAAGTGTAGCAATGAGGATAATCTGCTTGCATCCCCCCCCCCATACGTATGACACGTCAACAACACCGCTCACCTTGGAGTGCTGATGATGTCTGAAGTGTCCGGAATCTTATTTTCATGATACTGTTCAAGATATCACAAAGGTTGTGATATCGTGAATATCGTTCTTGTGAAAATTTGCAAAAAATATTGTGATGTAATTTTTAGGCCATATTGCCCACCCATAATCAAGACCACAGAGAAAATTCATGGATACAGTGAAGGAGGACATGAAGAGGGTCGATGTTGCACAGTACGATCCAAGAGATAGGGTGAGCTAGAGGCAGATGATCTGCTGTGGAGACCCCTAAAAGGGGCAGCCGAAAGAGGACAATGACTTGTAGTGTGATGCAATACTATTACAATCTTGCAATACACCAAGTATTGTGATATATACTCCCCTCCAACAGTATTGAACAGTGACAAGTTTTGTTATTTTAGCTGCTTACCAAAAGATTTTGGAGATGCAGTTATACAATCAATATGGGCTTAAAGTGCAGACTCCCAGCTTTAATTTGAGGGTATTCACATCCAGATTGGAGTTACGGTTAAGGAATTGCGACCATTTTTATATAGTCTCCTTACTTCAGGTGCTCAAAAGTAATGGAACAATTGACTCAAAAGCTATTTCATGGGCTATTTCCCTTGTTAATCCATCATCAATCAAGCAGGTAAAAGGTCTGAAGTTGATTCTAGGTGTGGCATTTAGAAACTGTTGCTGTGAATTCATAACATGCGGTCAAAGGAGCTCTCAATGGAAGTGAAACAGGTCATTCTTATTAGGCTGAAAAAAGAAGAAATCAATCAGAGAGATAGCGGAAATGTTAGGAGTGGCAAAATCAACAACTCGGTACATTCTGAGGGAAAAAAATAAGACTGCACTGGTGAGCTCGGAAACTTAAGGCTTTGAGTGTGACTGTCGCCGAATTGTGACATAACCCCTAGTGGTCAAGAGTGGTAAATAGTTTTTGTCAATAAACTAGTTCAGATTTCCAAGGCTATAACTTGAAAGTGGTAAGAGATAATGGCTTACTGTCAATTAGAAAGATGTAAAATATGACCCAAAGTTTCAGATAGGAGTGATTTTACGGATCTAATTTGCATAATGCTGCGGCAGCTATACTGAATTACATAACTCAGTCAAAAGTGGACTTTGGACATATTTACACAAAGAATGACACCTTTTTTTGTACAGGGGTACATTATCTTCAGAGTATATGAACAAAAAATCAGTACAATGTTTAAAAAAGATAAAAATTTTTTTTAAAAAATTGTCACTTACCGGCGGCTAAGGGGACTCGCTCGCTGCCGTGGTCGGTGTGTTTTTGCCCATCGTGGTCGTTATTTTGCGTTCTATCGCCCATTTATGCTCTACCACATCTACAAAGTCTTATGATTATCCCACATAAATTTTGCTTGTATCCTGCGGGTATTTTCCATGTACGAAGCCGTCTAAGTGATGGTGCATGACAATGGATGACGGCCATATTAGCTTTCTGAGCTAAAAGAAGGGAATACAGGAAAAGGAAATAAGGAGCTCTTCTTCTTTGGTGTATTACATGTCAGTCATGATTCCTCCAACGCGTGTCTGCCATCTTTTAAACTGTCACGATCAGTACAAGTCATCAGTATAGCTGGGGAGTACAGGGATGTCAGAATTAGTTGACAGTCGCAGTGCCGCGCTCTGCCACTAGGGGCACGCAAAATCTCACACTCAAAGGGTTAAAAAGGCCTGGGTGTCCACGGAAGACAACAATGGTTGATGACCACAGGATCTTTTCCATGCTGAAGAAAAAACCTTCACAACATCCACCCAAGTGAAGAACACTCTCCACAACAAAGAACTGCAATATTATGATGGCTCGTCCCCCCTCCCTCAATCCCTAGTGTATTCCAATCAACCACTGATCTGTGTCGAGTTTCACAAAGTGACAAAATTAATCAAAATTAAAAACAAATACTAATTACAAACTAACAGCTGTTTACAATAAATCAAACAAGAACAATGTAAATAGCTGAACACAACTAATATTACAAGTAGCTTCCTCAAATTCAACACAAAATGCCAATTTTAATGACTACTACAGTTTCAAAATCATTCAAGGCCTTTATGAGAAGCATCTTTAGTACTTAGTATAGCACCCTTTTGCTGTTAAGACTTGCTGCAAACGTGATGCAGAGCCAGACACCAGCTTCTGGCAGCGTTCCTGAGGAGTCAGCCCATTCCTCATAGGCAAAGACCTCCAGTTCACAAATATTCTTGGGTTTGTGTGCTGCAACCACCTTTTTCAAAGTCCAGAGATTTTCATTGGGGTTAGTGAGTTGAAGTTTATTCGGTTTGGTTTCATAATGCATAAAAAAAATATATGAGGACATATTTATTAAAAAAAAAAAAACAGAACAAAAAAAAAAGTAGGTAAAAGCAGCGCTTATACAGTGCATCCTTAAAAGTATTCACAGCGCTTCACTTATTCCACATTTTGTGATGTTACAGCCCAATTCCAGAAGGGATTAAATTCATTTTTCCCTCAAAATTCTACACACAACACCGCATGACAATGTGAAAAAATTTATTTTTTAGATTTTTGCAAATTTATTAAAAATAAAAAAACTAAGAAGTCACATGTACCTAAGTATTCACAACCTTTGACAAAATTGAGCTCAAGCACATCCTGTTTCCACTGATCATCCTTGAGATGTTTCTACAGCTTAATTGGAGTCCACCTCTGGTAAATTCAGTTGACTGGACATGATTTGGAAAGACACACACCTGTCTATATAAGGTCCTACAGTTGACAGTGCATGTCAGAGCACAAACCAAGCATGAAGTCAAAGGAATTGTCTTTAGACCCCCGAGACAGGATTGTCTCAAGGCACAAATCTGGGGAAGGGTGCAGAAAAATTTCTGCTGCTTTGAAGGTCCCAATGAGCAACCCAATGGAAGAAATTCAGAACCACCAGGACTCTTCCTAGAGCTTGCCGACCGTCTAAACAGTGATCGGGGGAGAAGGGCCTTAGTCAGGGAGGTGACCAAGAACCCGATGGTCACTCCATCAGAGCTCCAGCACTCCTCTGTGG
The DNA here is from genome assembly GCA_020510985.1 of Pholidichthys leucotaenia. Lineage (NCBI taxonomy): Eukaryota > Metazoa > Chordata > Actinopteri > Cichliformes > Pholidichthyidae > Pholidichthys > Pholidichthys leucotaenia. Next base: position 354,903,513 of record CM035843.1, on the reverse strand, counting down.
AGAGAGGAGAACCTTCCAGAAGGACAACCATCTCTGTAGCAGTCCACCAATCAGGCTTGTATGGTAGAGTGGCCAGACGGTTGCCACTCCTCAGTAAAAGGCACATGGCATCCCAACTAGAGTTTGCCAAAAGGCACCTGAAGGACTCTCAGCCCATGAGAAACTAAATTCTCTGGTCTGATGAGACAAAGACTGAACTCTTTGCCATGAATGCCAAGCATTTTGTTTGGAGGAAACCAGGCACCGCTCATCACCAGGTCAATACCATCATCCCTATAGTGAAGCATGGTGGTGGCAGCATCATGCTGTGGGGATGCTATTCAGCAGCAGGAACTGGATGACTAGTCAGGATAAAGGGAAAGATGAATGCAGCAATGTACAGAGACATCCTGGATGAAAACCTGCTCCAGAGTGCTCTTGACCTTGGACTGGGGCGGTAGCTCATCTTTCAGCACAACTCTGTAAATGTCCTTGAGTGGCCCAGCCAGAGCCCAGACTTGAATCCAATTGAATATCTCTAGAGAGATCCTGAAAATGCCCCGACACTTCCCATCCAACCCGATGGAGCTTGAGAGGTGCTGCAAAGAGGAATGGGCGAAACTTCCCAAAGATACGTGTGCCAAGCTTGTGGCATCATATTCAAAAAGACTTGAGGCTGTAATTGCTGCCAAAGGTGCATCAACAAACTATTGAGCAAAGGCTGTGAATACTTATGTACATGTGATTTCTTTGGTTTTTTTTTTTTTTTTTTTTTTTTTTTTTTTAATAAATTTGCAAAAATCCCCTAAAAAACTTTTTTCACAATGTCATTATGGGGTATTGTGTGTAGAATTTTGAGGAAAAAATGAATTTAATCCATTTTGGAAGAAGGCTGTAACATGAAATATGGAAGAAATATGGAACCTGCTGCTATTCTGAGTGTGGCTAGCTTAGCCTGCCTGGAGTCAACCTGCTGCTATTCCGAGTGTGGCTGGCTTCGCCTCCCTGGAGTCAACCTGCTATTCTGAGTGTGGCTAGCTTAGCCTGCCTGGAGTCAACCTGCAGCTCCTGAGTGCGGCTAGCTTAGCCTCTCTGGACTCAACCTGCTGCTGCTCTGAGTGTGGCTAGCTTTGCCTGCCTGGAGTCAACCTGCTGCTCTTCTGAGTGTGGCTAGCTTAGCCTCCCTGGAGTCAACCTGCTGCTGCTCTGAGTGTGTCTAACTGGGCCTACCCAGAGTTAACCTGCTACTTCTCAACCTAGCCTACCTGGAGTCCAAATGCTACTGTTGCTCTGAGTGTGTCAAGGTAACGTTTGGAGAAGGGTGAGCATTGGATTGCAGATAATGGTCCACAGCAAGACCGCTTAACTCCACAAAGGTACTGTGCAGATATGATGGGCATTTGGTTCAAATGGTGGCAACAGCAGACAAGCTAAAGAGTTAAGAGTGATCCATATTAACCAGAATCTATTTGAATCAATTGGCACCAATAACCACACAATGCCACCCAAAAGAAATGTAACATATGATGAGGTTGAGCAATTAAAAAAAAAAAAAAAAAAAAAAAAATCACTTGACTTTCTCTCAGAAGAGGTAACTGTGGTGAGAAAACAAAAACAGATAATTGATTTGGTGGAAGAGGTCAAAGCGTTGAGACTGAAAAATGAGGAGAAAGACAAAAAGATTGCTTTTCTGGAAAATAGGGTGGACAACCTGAAACAGTACACTCGAATGAATGACATTGTTTCAGGATTAGAAACACAGCCCAGATCCTATGCCCAGGCTGTGGCAAGAATGGATGATACAGACCATCGAGAACTGGACGCCAGATAGGTGGAAGAACAGGTGACAACCTTCCTCCATTCTAAAGGCATAGAGATAGACAGTAACAACATAGAGGCTTGTCATCGTCTTCCTAAAAGAAGGAAGGGTGAAAAATCGGCAATAATCATCCGTCTTACAAACAGAAAGTATAAAATGGATCTGCTGAAACAGGGAAGGAAGCTGAAGGGGACAGAAGTTTATCTGAATGAGCACCTGACTAAGACAAATGGAGACATCACCAAAAAGGCACGTTTCTTGCAAAAACAGAAGAAAATCCAATCAACATGGACTTTCAACTGCAAAGTCTTTATAAAACTGAATGGAACACCAGAAGAGTCCAAAGTGCTGGTAATCAGAAATGTGGAGGAGCTGGATAAATATATGTAAGGAAGCAAATCACAGTGAGGACAAATATTTACTTTAAAAAACAAAACAAAAAACTTATGACTGACTTTAGTAGACCTCAATCATCCCCAGTTGGAGGAAGTCATTTGACAGAAAGTGAGGAAATTCAGACTCTGAAAATATGCCATTATGCTGAACATCATCATCATCATAGCAGTCTGTCGTGGGCGACAATGACTGTTTCATTTAGGTCTGATCAGATTCTTCCACACAGCTCTGTCCTTAGCCTTCCGCTGCCGGGAGCTCCTGTCTATGTCCAACTTCTACAAGCTTCTTTTTACAGCGTCTTTAAATCTGGGCCTTGGTCTACCCTGATTGTGTTTCCCTTCGCATAACTGAGTAGAGTAACTGCCGAGGGAGACGCTGGTGGTCCATCCTCTCAACATGTCCGAGCCATCTCAGGTTCATCTGTATTAGCATGTCCTCCATTGATGGTAGACCAGCTCGTTTCAACACTTCTATGTTGGTTATCTTGTCTTTCCATGAGATGTTCATTATGGCTCAAAGGTGTCTCATCATGTATGCATGGAGTTTCTTCACCTGCACTCTGTAGACAGTCCAAGTTTCAGCACCGTATAATAGAGTAGCCAGTACTGTCGCTCTGTACACTTTGCATTTCACACAGATAGACACGTCGACTGTTCCACAGTCTCTCCCTCAAGTTTCCAAACACAGCGCTCGCTCTTCCCATTCTGAGAGATAGTTCATCCTCCAGCCTAGCATTCTCTGAAACAGTACTCCCTAGGTACTTGAAAGTCTTGCACTTGACTAGTGACTCTGTACCAATGCTGATCTCTTCTGGTAGTGATGTTGATAACTGGAACTTTGTTGGTTGATAAAGGCACTCTGTCTTCTTGATGTTGATTTGGAGGCTGAATTGGCTAGCTGCTCTTGCAAATTTCTCCACTAAAGATTGCATATCTTCCACGCTGTGTGCAACTAGAGCACTGTCGTCGGCAAAGAGCATTTCTCTTACTACCTTTATTGATGTCTTACTCTTGGCTTTAAACTGTGCCACATTGAACAAGTCTGCTTCTTTCCTTGTTTGAATGTATACTCCTTCTGAAGTGTCTCTGAAGGCCACCTCAAGCATGGCTGCCAGACATAGCAAGAAGAGTGTCGCTGCCAGCACACACCCTTGTTTCACCCCACTGCTTACTGAAAAGTCTTTAGATACTGAACCACTCATTGCCACGTTTGCTTGCATACCTGTATGGAGTGCCTCGATCAGGCTGACAAACTTCTCTGTACAACCATATTTTTTGAGTACCTGCCAAAGTCCTTGTCGTGAAACACTATCAAAGGCTTTACTGAAGTCTATGAAGACTACATAAAGTGACATGTTCTGTTCAATACACTTTTCTTGAACCTATTTCAAGCAGAAAATCATGTCCATTGTGCTTCTTCCACTTCTAAAGCCGCACTGGGTTTCCGGTAGTACATTCTGTGAGATGTGTTCACTGAGTCTGTTAAGTAGTACACGTGAGAGAATCTTACCAACAGTGGCTAGCAGTGATATACCTCGGTAATTTCCACAATCTTTCCTGTCACCTTTCTTGAACAAAGGCACAATGCTTGCATCCTTCCAGTCCTGAGGTACTTTCTGGGCATTCCATATCTCTTGGATGAGCTTGTGCAGGCAGTTGATCAGCTCAACACCACCAAATTTCCACACTTCTGCTGGAATTCCATCCCTTCCTGGAGCTTTACCATCCTGTGTTGTCCTGATAGCTGCAATTAGTTCATCAAAATTTGGTGGTTCATCCACACTTGATACAGCTGGTCGCTGCACTAGAGCTTCTTTAGCCTCTTCAGTGAGATCTCCAGGGTTGTTTAGTAGTTGGTCAAAGTGGTCTGCAAATCTGTCCAGGATCTCGTTTTTCTCCTGCAAAACCATTTCACCATCCATAGCCTTTAGTTGGATCAATCCTCTTGGTTTAGGGCCGTAAATTTCTCTCAAACCTGTGAAGAATGTTTTCATGTCCTTCCTGTCTGCAGCAGTTTGAAGTTTCTCTGCTTTTTCATCCCACCAGTTGGACTTCATCTCTCTGGTGTACTTCTGTAGCTCACTCTGAGCCTTTGAGTATTTCTTCTTCTTCGATCTTGTGTTACACTGTAGGTTTTCCTGCCTAGCTGTATTCCTCGCTTCTAGTAGTTTCTTCAGGTGTTCATCATGCTCATCAAACCAATCTTGAGGTTTCCTCTCAGGGTAGCCTAATACATCACTTGCAGTCTGATATACCGTATCCTTCAGTGTTGCCCATTTCTCTTCTATGTCATTCTCTGAGTTGCTGCTGTCCCAGTCTTTCAAGTTTTCATCCATTTCCTGTGTAAGTTCTTCCTGCATCTTTTGGCCTTTCAGTGCACTAGTGTTTAGCTTCCGTAGTGGCTTCACACCTGTCCTGCAGTGCTGTTTTTGTCTGCAAATCCTTAATCTAGATCTCAGCATAACATGATCAGTACCACAGTCCGTGCCTCTCATTGCTCTGGTGTCCAGTACATCCCTTATGTCTCTGTCTGACTATGATGTAGTCTAATAAGTGCCAGTGCTTGGATCTTGGGTGCATCCATGTCTTGTGTCCTTGTGTTTAAATAGAGTGTTGGTTATCACAAGGTTGTACTCTGAACACAGCGCAAGTAGAAGTTCTCCATTAGCATTGCACTTGCCTACTCCACAACTGCCTAGCACTCCTTTCCATTTCTCAGTGTCCAAACCAACTCTGGCATTAAAATCTCCAACGAGTATCAGCCTGTCATCAGTCGGTACACGCCTGATAGTCTCACGTAAATCACTGTAGAACTCTTCCTTCACCTCCTCTGTGTTGGTCATTGTTGGGGCATATACACTGATGAGTGTGGCATACATCTTCCGCTGTAGTGGGAGTCTCATAGTAATTATCCTGTCGTTGATTGGCACCGGTTCCTCATCAAGCACTGCAAAGCCCACTCCTGCTTCTCTCCTTTCTTGAGTTGATCTCCCACTTCAAAAGAAGATGTACCCATGGTCTTCCAAGCTGTCGTATCCAGGCAATCTTGTTTCACTAAATGCAGCTATGTCTACATTGTACCTGTTCATTTCCAGGGCCACAAGCGTGGTCCGTCTTTCTGGGCGCTGTGATGTTGTTCTGTCCACCAGAGTGCGTACATTCCATTCTGCTACACACAAGGCTGTTGTTTTCCTCTTCTTTTGTCTTCCTGCTCCTAGCTTACTTTTCGCTGCCTGTCAGAGTGTGAACAGATCAGCGCGGACCTTGTAAGCCCGGGCAACGTCCGAGCCGGTATGAGTTGCTTTCTGATTGACCATTTCATGAAACTGCAAAGTATTTGAGTACTGCTAGCTTTTGCTGGACTAGCAGCACTTTCGTGGCAGATAAAGGTATTATCAGTGGCAAGGACAAGCCAAGACAAACTGACTCCAGTCTCTGTTGCAGTGACTGACCAGATGATAGGTTTGTTTATCTCTGCTCTTTGTGTAGTGCATGTCACAATGTACCGACTGGCACAGTCCACCACAGACCTTGCGACAGATGTGTTTATTTATCTGCCACGATGTCCAGTCTCACCTTGTGTAACTGGGAGTGGTCCACCACAGACCTGTGGCAGATATTGTTTTTAGTTCTGCCAGGATGCCCCGTTTCACCCTCCACGCCCTTAGAAGGGCGGGGATGCCGGTTGAGTCGCCGACGGCCCGACCCATGAGGCATGTAGTACCGGTTTTCATGGTTATCTGGTAGCAAGCAAGCCAATGCCTGACCTGACACACATACACAAAAAAAGAAAAAAAAAAAAAAAAAGGGGGGGGGATGTAAGTCTCAGTTAAAAGCTGCCAATTTCTGACCAAAAAAAGTGGAATTTTATGGGTAAGAAGCTGCAACTTTAGCAAAAAGACAAAGGAAGGTGTAAATTTCCAACTTTACAACCTAAAACACTGCAGATATAAGATTTGAGTAAAATGCTGCAAGTTTAAGCTTTTTTTTTAACTGCAAATTCAAGAGTAAGAAAAGTTCTGAATTCATGAGGAAAAAGCTGCAAAATTATGAATAATAAAAAGCTGCAAATTTTCAAGTAAGAAGGTGCACATTTCTGAGTAGAATGGCTCGAACTCTGCAGGAAAATCCTGCAAATTAATGAAAAAATCCTCACATTTACAAAAGAATGATTCTAATTTACATGGAAAAAGGATGTGATAAATTGGCGTGTGTTGACCATTTTTTAAAAAGACAGCCGTGAGGAGGAACAGCAGGGAAAAGGAGAAGAAGAGGAATAGATGATCCCCAGCAGCAGAAATAATCCAGTTAACCCAGGATGAGTAAACACATTTACACCCCATGACACCCAACAGATCACCCCCCCCCCCAGTGACATCAGTGGGAACAGCTGGGCCAAACTTCACACCTCTGTCGATTTACATATTCCCTTCTGAGGACAATTCAAACAGAGCTGCTGCTGAGATGGAAACCAAAGGGTTAAAGGGTGACGTGGCTTTATCAGCAGCACTGATCCCCCCACCCCACCCCAACTGACCTGCTGGCCAGGAACTAACAACTCCTCAGGCCTGTTAACACAATTTTAACAACAAAAGGACATACAAAAGAAAGAACAAAGATTCCCTTTGATTTGGATAACCACGATAACCTCACAATCAGTAAAACTGGTAAACTGGGAGTAGACCCATACCAAAATAAACTAATTAAAACATGATGGCGGAACAAACTGGGTCTTAATGCATCTTGATTTCTAGTAACTTAATTAGGCAAGTAACAATAATGAATAAAGTTGAAGTCATCTCAAATGCACATTAAAAACAATTTTATAACACACTAAAATTAAGAGGGAAAATGCATAAAATTAATGACAGATGAATTTGTACCAATCTTTTCAGTATATAATTTAAAATGTAGAAAAACAGATGGTCCTTTTTATTGGTTATCATATATAAACAATAGAATCTGCAAAAAATGTATACCATGATATATATCATTATCATCAAATAAGGCTGCATCTCCACCAAACGCGTTTTTTCCACTCTGGGCAACAGTTTTCTATTCATTCTCTATGTAGTCCAGTGTTTACAGCGCTGAGCTCCCTCGGCACTGAAACGCTTTGAGCAGTGGCCGTTTTTTGTCACGGCGCTCAAGGGGCTCAGCGTTGAAAAAAGTTCAACTTTTCAGACTGCAGCTGAGCTCGTTCAGGTGATCTGTTCGGCTGAAAGGAAAATATACTCAATCTGCAAGCAGATGACCGCCTTGCCTGAAGTTTACTACCTGGCAGCTCATTTATCTGACTGCTACGTTTGTGAATGTTTAACAGCAGCATAATATGCTGGCATAATTTTATATCTACCAATATTTATTGCTTTGTTACAGCCTACACTCCCAAATTTGTTGCAGTAGATAAGGAAGGGCAGGACATAGGACACCGGTACAGTCTCTACTTAGACTCCTGTTTTCTGTGTCATCATATTTTACATCCAGAGCTGCTAAAACACGTTTCCTGTCCATTGTTATTTAGAGACTGCTATTAAAAAAATAAGCACAAAGTCTGACCATAGGAAAACTGGAAGTGCTGAGCTGAGAGTGACAAGCTGTTGCTGGGATACAGGGCACAGACATTTTCCCCCCCAGAGTGCAGCACACAGATGCTGGGGAAAAAGAAAAAAAAACAAAACGCTCAGGGCGGTCGGGTGACAAAAAACACATTTGATGGACAAGCAGCCTTAGATTACTTATACAGTGGTACCTCTACTTACGAAATTAATTCGTTCCGGACATATTTCCATAACGTGAAAATTCCGTAAGTAGAGACGCGTTTTACATGTAAATGCCCTAATCCGTTCCAAGCCCCCCAAAATTCGGGCATAAATTTTTTATAAATCATAAAAACGCATCAAAACATGTAACAAATACATGTTACAATTAGATTACTGCACAATAAACATAAAATGAGAGTTGTAATTTAAAAAAAACAAAGAATAAAGTATAAAGTAAAGAATAATAAAAATAATGTTCATTTGTGGCGGTTCGTTTTAACCCCACAACAGACTAAGGACACTCAGCCCTCTTTTCTGTTTTTCTGCTGCATTACTGAGAAGCAATGTGCCATTCATGTATTTGTGATGCAAACATGCATGTGTTGTGATGTAATGCGCCATTCTGTATAGTGTGCATATGGCTTGTCCTTACTATGCTTTTTCTGAGCATCTTAGATGTGCTTTGGTGTATTAATGTCTACAGGTAGACGAGTTTCTTCTGTCTCACCTATGTGATGTTAATCGATGCCTTTCATCCTTTGTACTCATGCATCCTGTCCTTACTGTGACCTAGAGACTCAGATCAATATGTAGATGTGCTTGTTAGCCTCTTTGTCTTGCACTTAGAGCGAGGTCTAGCTAATCTGCCCATTGTGATGTATGGCTTACAAATGCAAATACCTCCTGCCTGTTCTGTTGTCCCTTTGATCATTCTAGACTGTGGGGTATGTCTTTTTGATGTATTGTTATGATCAAGTATTTAAGGTGCAACTCTGTAACGCAATCTCTCTCTTCTTTTCTCACTCTGATCCTGCAACTGGTAGACACACGCGTGTCCGCCTCTCCTTCTCTGAGAGCTTAGGGATCCCGCTCCGGGCTGCTCCACTATGCACCGGAGAGGGGATCCCGTGAAGGCGACATGATATAATAAAACCTGCTTAAAACCACAGCACTGCTGCTTATTTTTTCATGCCGCCTCACTGGTGACCCCTCGAACACGCACACGTTTTGTGCGAAAGCAACCTTCCGAGCTGGACAACCACACAGCTGCGTTGGTGGCCCCTTGAAGACGCACACGTTTGTGCAACGCAGCCTTCTGTTTTGGATGGCCACGCTGGCGAACCGACGCTGAAAAAAACGAGCGGCCAGCGAACGCAACACCCGGGCATGAATGCTCCGTCGCAGCGGCCTACTGGTTCCCCCTCCCTGCGGCTTCAGGGAGACTTCGACGCGGAGCCAACACAGGCGAGCCGTTCTCCGGACATCACCCACGACCGGGTAAACTGCAGAAAACGTCATGGCGCGACCCTCGCCTGAGATCTGCACAACCACGCTGGACCGGCCGCTCTCACAGAGAGCGCACGCACCTCGTCCTCTCCCCAGACGGCAACCTCCAGGGCCGACGGGGAGCACAGCGCGTGGAACTGAACGCACCATGGCCGCACGAGCGACAACGATCGTCTCCTCCCTCTCACTGCTCCAAAGCAGCTGCACGAGCCCGGGGCACAAAGATCGTCTATTGCCTCGCACCGCTCCAACGCGCCTCCACGAGCCCGAGGGACGGAGATCATCTACTTCCTCACACCGCCCCAACGCAGCTGCATGAGCCTGAGGAACAAAAGATCGTCTATTCCCTCCCGCCGCTCCAACGCCTCTGCACGGGCCTGAGGGACTAAAGATCGTCTATTTCCTCTCACCGCTCCAACGCACCATGGGCAAGCTACAGCCACAGCTCAACCTGGATTTTACCGGCGCCGTCTGCGCCGTTCTCCACCAAGTTTCTGCACCCTGACTCACCACTCCAGCGGCCCACCCACGCACTGAACCCCCGCGCACGCATCGGGGAGTTACAAGGACGGCGCATCACGCATGGGACAAGTAATGGCTCCACAGACTGCCTTCCTCCTTCGCCGCTGCCTTTCAGGGCTGCTCGCTCACCTGAGGCACGCATGCAGCATACTGGAAGGATTTGTTAACAGTCTCAGCCACGCCACAGACCGCCATCGTCCTCCACCGCTGCCCACAGAACCTTCAGGGTTGCTCGTTCACCTGAAGCAAGCACGCAGCTCGCCACTGGATTTTTTAATGGTCTTAGCCACGGCACAACGGGATTTCAGCCGTCAGCTGTTCCCAGGAGCTTTGGGGTTTCTTCAGCACCCAAAGCCAACAGTCCCTATGCTTTGTTTACTTTTTCTCTTACAGCCGCTCCTGCTTTTCTTCATGGCCACAAGAGGAGTCAGAGACTAATTTTTCTTCTTGTCATCTCCGCACGTGCAACGGGACAAGCCCTCGACGTCACGGAGCAGCAAGCAATTTTTGCACGGCTCAGGACGATTTCACAGCTCCTGCCGGCACTTACTACCCCTCCCCTCCCTCCCCCTCCGCCTGCAGCGAGCTTCTCCCACAGCTCGCTCACACAGATGGATTATCGAGGTCGCGACCCCCTGCCGCGTCCTCTGGGGGGGGGAGCGTGTGTGGCGGTTCGTTTTAACCCCACAACAGACTAAGGACACTCAGCCCTCTTTTCTGTTTTTCTGCTGCATTACTGAGAAGCAATGTGCCATTCATGTATTTGTGATGCAAACATGCATGTGTTGTGATGTAATGCGCCATTCTGTATAGTGTGCATATGGCTTGTCCTTACTATGCTTTTTCTGAGCATCTTAGATGTGCTTTGGTGTATTAATGTCTACAGGTAGACGAGTTTCTTCTGTCTCACCTATGTGATGTTAATCGATGCCTTTCATCCTTTGTACTCATGCATCCTGTCCTTACTGTGACCTAGAGACTCAGATCAATATGTAGATGTGCTTGTTAGCCTCTTTGTCTTGCACTTAGAGCGAGGTCTAGCTAATCTGCCCATTGTGATGTATGGCTTACAAATGCAAATACCTCCTGCCTGTTCTGTTGTCCCTTTGATCATTCTAGACTGTGGGGTATGTCTTTTTGATGTATTGTTATGATCAAGTATTTAAGGTGCAACTCTGTAACGCAATCTCTCTCTTCTTTTCTCACTCTGATCCTGCAACTGGTAGACACACGCGTGTCCGCCTCTCCTTCTCTGAGAGCTTAGGGATCCCGCTCCGGGCTGCTCCACTATGCACCGGAGAGGGGATCCCGTGAAGGCGACATGATATAATAAAACCTGCTTAAAACCACAGCACTGCTGCTTATTTTACCATGCCGCTTCACATTTACCTTTTAACTGCTATCGTCGTCGTCGTCACCTTTTGCCTTCTTTGGTTCATGTTCTCTCTCATCAGTGGTTTTTGCCTGACGTTTTGTGAAGAACCGATCCAAGGACGTTTGCTTTTAGGGCTTCCTTTTGTTTTAATACCGTACCGATTGTAGATGTATTACGGCCATATTCTTTGGCGAGATCAACCAAACGCATCCCCTTTTCATACCTTTCTATTATCTCTTTCTTTGTTTGTATGGACAAAAAAACTCTTCTTCTTTTCTCCTTTTCCACTTATCTCCATTACTTTCTTGGGGCCCATAGTGAACAAATGTTAATACTGTACTGTACACACACGTAAAACTGCCCGAACACTTCGTGGCCAATGGGATACCAGGAAGATGCTAGGCGATAGCCAATGGCAGAGCAGCTACAGGTACGTTTACGTTCGGTAAACTACGGGAGCTGCGAGGAGCGCGTACTTTTTTGCCTTTCGTACCCTGAAATTTCTCTCGTAACAAGAGGCAATATTTTCCCGTTGAGGCGTCTCGTAACCTGAAAATTCTGTATGTAGAGACGTTCGTAAGGAGAGGTACCACTGTATCGTGATATGAAATTTTGGTCATATCGTACAGCCCTACTTCCTATCATGGTGGGAGTCTACACAAATCAAACCCAAAAATATACAGTATGTCTTTTCTGTACATTCTTGAGAACAGTAGTATACTGTGACCGATATTGCACCCAAAACCAATTTCTAGAATTTGGAAAAATGCACTCTGCAGTTCTCCAGCATTTCATGGACCAGATAAGGTCCTGGTTCTCAACCTATGACCCTGGGCTCCATTAGCTTAAAGCAGACGGACAGACGAAAATTCAATATTGCTAATTACCTCCGCCAGGCCGAAAAGGCCAGGAGGAGGTTATGTTTTTGCCAGGGTTTGTGTGTTTGTCTGTCTGTCTGTCTGTTGGTTAGCAAGATAACTCAAAAAGTCTTGGACGGATTTGCATGAAACTTTCAGGCGTTGTTGGAAATGGTACAAGGAAGAACTGATTAAATTTTGGGGGTGATCCGGTTCACCGTCTGGATACAGGAATTTTTTTAAAGCATTTTTCAACACTGACATAGGGCCATTTTCAACATGTGCGCAGGCGCAATGGAGGGCGCTGGTCGTCGTGTCTGCAACACAAACTCTGCGTTCTTCAACGTTTTAGGCACAAAAGCACGCGGAAAACACTGCTGGCCTGGGCCCGCCAGCGTGCTTGTGTTTGCGCGCAACTGCAAAACCTCACACGGGCAGCTGTCCGCCAACGGATTCTTTGGCAGAAATTCCCCGGCCAGCCATAGGCGCTGCGCATTTGGCAGAAATTCCCCGGCCAGCCATAGGCGCTGCGCATTTGGCAGAAATTCCCCGGCCAGCCATAGGCGCTGCGCATTTGGCAGAAATTCCCCGGCCAGCCATACGCGCTGCGCAATAACGACCTCTCTGCCGGCAAAGCTTCTAAATTCTCGTTTGCCGCGGAGCGAAACCCCAAAATAATATAATATAAAACCCACGGCAACCTGTCTACCCAATTTGCATCCGTCAGTGGAGGAGATGGACACAACAGCAACACTTCAGTTTATTACCTCCGCCAAGGAGGCAATGCTTTTACTACTGAACCACTAATCCCATCACTATCAGATTGATTGTCATTGATTAATTGTGTGTTTATTGCACTGTCCCTGTCAAATAAACAAATAATCATTGTGAATCCAATTGCTAGTCATATGTTTACATGCTCAAGGAATCTGAAAACGTACACACAAACACTGTATGGGGGGAATTGTGGCGCTTGGCGGAGGTCTGCGCTCTCCGAGTGCTTTTCTAGTTCATATCTGAAATTGTTGTCTGAGACGAGCTAAAGCGAACTGCACATGTTTTGGTCTCAACAAATGTCGCATATGGTGACAATGTGCTCTTGAAAGTATGCTGCCCTGGAGAGCCAAGCGATCAGCGGCTAAGGTGGCCACTGACTGTGTGACGTCAGCTCAGCCAAACACACGCACACGGTCGTCGGCCACTGCTGTGTTTTGCTTCATGCAACACTTGATGTTTACGTTTTAAAATCTGCGATTACGGATATTTCTCGGAATTACCAAATATTTTCATGATCATAAGAACGGTTAGGGGGAAAAAACATGCTGAAGAAAGACAGTTTAACTCACCGGTTACTTATATTGGAAGTCCATCCTCCTGTGTTTTTTAGAAGCAAAGTTCTCAATTACAGAGACATACAGTGTTCCCTATTGCTTCAGCTTCTGTACTAAAGCAGACTCCAGTGAAATAGTACCCAGGTTTGTCAGTCTTTCTTGTCCACATATATTTTGCAGGTGTCACGGCTCGCCGCTCTCAGGCATCTGCCTCAGCTGCGCGCACACCTGCGCCTCGTCAGCACCCTACATGTGCAGTAGACAATTCGTTTACAGCGATTTCGAGAATAAGATGCAATTTGAAATGAAATTTGCAATAAGATTGGTGATAAAGAAAACGGCTATTCCAACTATATATCCCGCGATCCCCCAGTCTGACTCTGAGACAAGTGTCAGTGACAGTGGCGTGAAAAGCCAGGGTGATCTACCGAGGCAATCAGCTGTCAGAAAACGAGAAGTAAACAGGGTAAGTTTTGTATTTTTAATATTCACTGCAAATGTTTACTAAACATTTTAAATGAATTCCAAGCAATGGATGATTTTCAAAATCAAATTATTTCTGGGAAATAATGCGGCGGCGGACAGGTGCCCGTGTCAGGTTTTGCAGTGTCGCGCAAACAGAGGCACGCTGGCGGGCCCAGGCCACCAGTGTTTTGCGTGTGCTTTTGTGCCTAAAACGTTGAAGAACGCGGAGTTTGTGTTGGTCAGATTTCTGCCAAATAATGCAGCGGCGGACAGGTGCCCGTGTCGGGTTTTGGAGCTGCGCGCAAACAGAGGCGCGCTGGTGGGCCCAGGCCACCAGTGTTTTGCGCGTGCTTTTGTGCCAAAAACGTTGAAGAACGCGGAGTTGACAAACAGACAAACAAACCCCGGCAAAAACATAACCTCCTCCTGGCCTTTTCGGCCTGGCGGAGGTAATTACCAATGACAGTTCAGCTTTCAATTTTTAGGGAAGCAACATATTTGCTAAGAAAAATAAATATAAGCCTAAGATTGTAAGAGAAATGTGCTTTTAAAAATGGAACCCCAATTTTCTACCATAAAATGGTGCCCATTATAACTGTGAAATGTTATTTATTGGAATATAATAATTGCTATATCTGGAAACTAGTTATTTTCTTAATCTGTAGTGATACTCCATTGATTTTTGTATTTCTTTGTATATTTCTGCTGTGTTTTCAAACGTTCATACAAAGGTGGTATAGTATGTAATATTTCTTTTCAAATTGAGAAGAATTTAGTGTTCAAATTATTCAAATGTATATGGCATGCGACTTTGATGAATGCTGAACTATGAGAATTATAACATTGACATGAACATTAATAAACTCAATATATGATTTATTTACATATCATTGTTCACAAATCTAATCTTGGTAGGCAAAATCCCTTGTAGTGATCAGATGGGAATGTTTCTCTGATGAGGCTCACCGCACAGGCAGGCAACATAACCCTCACTTCTTTCCCACAAATAAGGCTGAATACCCCCTCAGCACCACCCAAAACTACTTCATCATCCGATTCTTCATTTTCAATGTCATCATTTATATTGAGGTCGTCAAACTCGAGAAAATAATCGCTGTCCGAATCACTTTGCTCTCGTTCTGCCATTTACTATGTATTGCTGTTGTGACGTCACCAATGCCCGCACCTATCGAGAGATGGCGGTACTGCAGCCTCACTAAGTGAAGGCTGAGCTATGAGCAAATAAGGTCATTTATGGAAGCTGGTGACACATATTAAATCGCGGGAATAGACAGAATAGAATATTTTCATACAATCTGTTGATTGGTTCAATAAAAAAATGTCACTGTCCGTCTACTTTAACATGGTGCTGTAGTTGAGGTGGCCTAGTGGTAAAGCGTCTGCCCCACAGCCAGAAGGATGTGGGTTCAAACCCCAGCTGGGTTATCCCAAAGACCATAAAAAAATGTTAACTTCCTCCTTGAGCTGACGTGAAAAAGGTTTTGTCAAACTGTCAAGTCTTCCATATATGTAGACACTTCTTTAACGTTTTATAGCAAGCCCAAGTCACGCCCCCTCTACTTCTGCTTATGGGACCATAAATTGGAAAAAAATCTGTTGAAGTGAATGGCAAGGAAGAAATTATCTTTTGATCCCAACTGATTTTTGCCACAAGTTACACATATGTTTGACAATTTAAATGATAATTTCCCGCAGAAATAACAGTGTAGACTGTTCTCTAACTGCTAAAGTATAAGGTTGTGAAAATACATAAATTGAAAGACTACAAACACAGACTCCCGTAACTTGCGTCACCGTTTTCATGGAGCGCCCAGGGTGAAGTAAATTCTGTGGATTAGCTCTAGCTTGCAAAATACATGAGTCGTTTTTCCTCCTCTCTGAATCCTTCTTTCATTGGTCAGAAAACAGGAAGTGAGCTTTGAAAGAGAAACGCCGTAATCGTGTTGGTGACGTGAATAGTCCGAAACAAGTAGATGTAGTGCTCTAAGCGGTTTCACAAAAACTAAATACTACTTGTTTATTATAAAACAACTGACAACTTTAATTACACAGAAAATTAACTTTTAAACTGACAAACATCATGTGTAACTCGTGGCAAAATTAGATCGGAATCAAAAGATAATTTCGCTCTTGCCATTTATTTCAATGGAGAATTTTTTCGATTTAAGGAATAAAAGTTGGAAATCATCAGTGCCGACCTCTGACTTTAATCCCACTCTATTGAGTGAAAGTCCTCTACATAATCTTGAGTACAAAGACATTTTAGGTTGTTTGACAGATACTTTTTGCTTTGTCTTGTTCACCTGATTCGTTCCATCTAAAGCTCCAAAAGAGTTGAGTTCCCACTGAGGTATTTGAGCTGCAATGGAATGAAAGTTTAAAAAGAGAATTTTTCATTTCTCCAAATATAGAAAACTGTAACACTAAATGTCTTAACTTTTCTTTTTTTGCATGTATCAAAACGTAACTTCTTAAAATTTTAATCACGGATGAAGTGTAAAGACCAAAGACACACAGTTGGTAGTTTTTTTCTAGACTTTTCCTTGCACCAGTTGACCAAAAAAATGAGTTGGCAAACAAACCACAACAAAACAATTAGTGCGGTGATAACATAAAATTAAGCTTTAAAAAAAAAAGTTTATAGAAGCTTGTTTCCGAAAGTTTAAACAGTAAACGGCCATGCACAGCCTAGCTTAACATGCTAGTAGCAACATCATGGTAAAGCCAACTCTGAGATCGATGTGTTAACCACGTAATGCTATCCACTACATGGGTGTTAATGTATAACATTTACCTGTCAATTATAAAGATGAGGCCCATAAGGCCTTGAGAGCGGTAGAAATTTCCAGATGATCAGAAGTTAGCATGCAGACAGCGGCTGACTTACAACAATACTCACCATCCGGGTGATGCTGAACATAAACCACAAGAAATGGAGAATGATATTGATCCTGATACCACTTCAACAATATTCATAATCACTAAATAATATACTGAAAAGCAATTCAAAAGTCAAGTGCAATTAGATGGTAAACTATCAATAATACACTTCAACAGCAGAAGTCTTAAAAACTTTCCACAGATTCAGGACTATTTAAAACAGCTAGATAGAACATTTACAGCTATGGTAGTCTCTGAAACTTGGCTCAATGAAGAGCAGGCTTCTCTGATGACAACAGAGGGATATCAGATGTTTTATATTAATAGAGCTCAAAAAAAGGGTGGTGGTGTTGCACTGTATATTGATGACCTGTGTAGGTGTAAACTTGTAAATAGAATGTCCTTTGCACTACCAGGGATTCTAGAATGTGTTACTGTTGAGACTGACCAAGATAAAACAAAAAAATCTAATTATAAGTTGTATATATAACTTATATACAACTTATAATATAATAACTAGTAAGAACATGGTTGTAATCTGTGGAGACTTCAGTACTGATTTACTAAATCCATTTCAACAAAATGTAATTACAGAGTTCATGAATTCTATGTACAGTATGAGTCTATATCCCACAATAACACATCCCAGTAGAATCACAGTTGACACTGCTACACTTATTGATAACCTGTTTGTTAATATTATTGATAAGACTAGAAAAGCATTCAGAGCGCATACCTCCGCCAAGGCTCCTTCTGTTTCTCATGGATCACCTTCAAAATGTAATGGGTTTGTGTGTAGGCCTATAGCCACTTGTGGTGAAAATTGCATCAAAGTCTGTCCATCAGTTTTGGAGTATTGTTGCTAACACACTGTGAGAAGATAAGAGCCTTGGCTGAGGTATGCATTCTCAGATCATCACCAAAATGTAACGGGTTCCTCTGTAGGCCAAGAACCACCTCTGGTGAAAATTTCATCCAAATCCATCCAGCAGTTTTTGTGTAATCCTGCTGCGCAAATACAAACTAAGCCCTTGGTGGAGGTATGAACTCTCAGATCATCACCAAAATCTAATCATCTGTTCCCCGTGCCATTACACACCTTTCCTGAAAATTTCGTCAAAATCCGTTCATAACTTTTTGAGTTATGTTGGTAACAGACAGACAGACAAACCCCGGTAAAAACATTTACCTCCTTGGCGGAGGTAAAAATAGAAAGTGGATTATTGGTAAATGACATAAGTGACCATTTGCCAGTCTTTGCACTTATCCATGGCCACATGGGGGCCTATACAGAAAAAAACTTTAAAATCTTTCAGATACAAATCACAAAATGCAATCAGTTCTTTTAAAGAAGACCTGCTGAAGCAAGACTGGACAAAAGTCTATGTATCAGATGTAAATGAAGCCTACGACACATTCATGAACATTGTAACCACTCTTTATGAAAAAAATTGTCCATTAGTAAAGAAAAAGCTGAAACAGAAATTTGTCGACAAGCCATGGTTCACCAAAGGATTACAAAAAGCATGTAAAAAAGAAAAATTCATTATATAAAGCTTTTCTAAAGAAAAGGACAAAAGAAGCAGAGCAGCAGTATAAAACATACAAAAATAAGCTAATATATATATAATGAGATGTAGTAAAAGAGACTATTAAAGTAAAGAACTGGAGAAAAACAGATAACATTAAAAATACATGGACAATGCTTAACAATATTCTTGGAAATAAAAAGAAATACAAGCTACCCAACCAATCTTTCAAAAAAACAAAAAACAACTCCGTGTGAATGTAGTCTCACCTGCAGATGAATTTAATAATTTTTTTTAATTAACATTGGTCCTAATTTGGCTCGAGAAATACCCATTACGGCATCTACAGGCGATACAATAAGTAAAAAAAATTGCTATAAAAGACTCCATTTTCATAAAGAACACAGACGAGCGGTCATTGAAATTGTTAAATCGTTTAAAAGTAAAATATCTACGGATTGTGATGGTATTGACATGCTTTTAGTCAAAACTATCATTGAATGCTTAGTGAAGCCACTGACGTATATTTGTAACCTGTCTCTCCAAACAGGTATATTTCCCAGCACAATGAAAATAGCTAAAGTAATTCCGATATACAAGACGGGTGACGGAGGGGAATTTTCAAACTATAGACTACTGCCGCAATTTTCCAAGAT
Organism: Pholidichthys leucotaenia; assembly: GCA_020510985.1. Taxonomy (NCBI): domain Eukaryota; kingdom Metazoa; phylum Chordata; class Actinopteri; order Cichliformes; family Pholidichthyidae; genus Pholidichthys; species Pholidichthys leucotaenia. Next base: position 354,884,635 of record CM035843.1, on the reverse strand, counting down.
ACTTGAAAAAATATTCTGTGAGAGAATTGACAACTTCATAATGAAGAATAATTTATTGTGTGAGCAGCAATATGGGTTCAGACACAAAAGGACAACTGCATTTGCTGTAACGGAATTTATAGAAAAAATATCAACTGCTGTTGAAAATAAAAAGTATTTTCATTTGGGGTATTCCTGGATCTTAAAAAAGCATTTGATACAGTGGATCATAAATTATTATTAAAGAAACTACAAAATTATGGTAGTAGGGGTAGCACTGTCCTGGTTATGTAGTTACTTAAAGAACAGATAACAGTATGTATGTGTTGGTAGCAAAAACTCAGTTACTGAAGGTTACTTGCGGAGTCCCACAGGGTTCAGTTTTGGGGCCATTGTCATTCATTCATTCTTTCATCTTCTTCCGCTTAATCCTTTTTGGGTCGCCGGAGACTATCCCAGCATCTTTGGGCGAGAGACAGGGTACACCCTGGACAGATCGCCAGTCCATCACAGGGCCAACAGAGAAACAGACAACCATTCACTCTCACAGTCATACCTAAGGACAATTTAGAATCCCCAGTTTGATGCCAATTAACCCAACTTGCATGTTTTTGGCATGTGGGAGGAAACCGGAGAAATCCCGGAGTAAACCCACGCAGACACGGGGAGAACATACAAACTCCACACAGATCACTGTTGGTCAGGGGCTGGGATTGAACCAGGGATCCCATGGCCAAGGGTGAGTTGCTGTGCTGCCGCAGTGCTAACCACTGCGCCACCGTGCTGCCCCATTGTTATTCAATATGTATATAAATGACATATGTAAAGTGTTGAAAAAAATGGATTTAATATTGTCTGCAGATGACACTAATTTATTATGCAATAGAAGCAATTTGGAACAACTTTTGGATACACTCGGAAAGGAATTAGGAAAGCTTAAACTGTGGTTTGACTCAAACAAATTACAGCTCAATTTAAGTAAGACAAAATTTATAATTTTTTTACAACCATCACAACAACTCAGTATCTAAACTCAGTGTAAATGGTGTAGAGATTGAAAGGGTATCCAAAATTAAATTTTGTGGAGTAATAACTGATAAACTGCGTTGGAAGTCACATATTAATTATATTAAAGGTAAAATATCCAAATCAATCACAATACTACACAGAGTGAAATATTTGTTGAATCAACCCACACTATATACTTTGTATCATTCATCAATACTCCCATACATGACATATTGTACTGAAGTATGGGGAAACACATATAAAACAAACATACAGTATATCCAGTCTTTATGCTTCAGAAGAGAGCTATTAGAATAATAAACAAAGCAGCTTACAGGGAACCAACAAACCCACTTTTTCTTCTGGTTGACTTTAAAACTGCAGTAGAAATGTTTAAAGTGAAGAATCTATCACTGCCCGTAAATATCCAAATGTTCCAAATAAGGGAGAAACAATATCATTTCAGAGGAACATGTATATTTCAAAAACCTTCAGTGAGAACTACCACCAAGAACACTGTGTTTCAGTGCCAGGTGTCAGATTGTGGAACGCTTTTGGACCTGAATTAAAATCATGTACAACACTTGGACAATTTAAACAAAAACTAAAGGAGGAAATACTCCAAATATATATACAAGATGACATGTAAAATCACATAAGAATTATCATATTCAGTCAGTGTTGCTTAGTTTGTTTTTTTTTGTCACGTTTTGTCTTAGCTTTGTTCTGAATTGTAATCGTGCCTGTTTTGTTTTTCTTTTGAATTCTTGGATGGAATATGGGTGGGCAATATAAGCTGCAGCTTCAGCCATCACCCATTTCGGATAACTTATGTTGAACTGTATAATCAGAGGAGTTATTGTTTAATTTGACCTTGTTTAGACTCCCCCCCCCCACTTTGTTATATTATTCTGTTCCTTTCTTTTAATCTATCCGAAAAAAAGATTCATTCATTCATTAAGTGAAGCGCTGTGAATACTTTCCGGATGCACTGTATGTCCTACCCCTTAAACCATTACAAGATCTTGTGCATCATCAACCTCTACAGAGGGGGGAAAAAGCATCAGCAAACACAAATTCATCCATCCATCTTCTTCCGCTTAACCCTTTTCGGGTCGAGAGGGGTCTAGAGCCTATCCCAGCATCTTTGGGCGAGAGGCAGGGTACACCCTGGACAGATCACCAGTCCATCGCAGGGACAACACAGAGAGACAAACCACCATTCATTCACAGTCATACCTAAGGACAATTTAGAATCCCCAGCTGATGCCAATTAACCTAACCTGCATGTTTTTGGCATGTGGAGGAAACCTGAGAAATCCTGGAGTAAACCCACGCAGACACGGGGAGAACATGCAAACTCAGGGTTTCCTCTGGTAACACTTCTCCGTGGCGGCCCGCCCCACCAGAAATCGTACCGCCACGCCAAGCCGATATGATTTTATTAATAAAAATATATGAAGCAATGACTTTCCGCAAGCGCGCATACGAACAAGTTTAGAAGCGCCCCGCTCACATGAGTTTTCCAGTCAGTCAGCAAACAGTGTCTCGCTAAGCGTCACTGTCGACAGAAACATGAGTTTATTAAAGTACTTTAAATGCGGAAAAAAATCATAAGAGGTATGTAAGCACTGACGTTTATCATGGTTTGAACCCGCTGGAAACGGGAGCCATAATGAAGAGTCGCTTAGCTAAGAGATGTGATTAGAATTTAAATGCAGCCGGCTTCATATGAAGGGAAAGGCAGGGGGACTGATGATTTGCTGAGTATATACTGTATTTCACCAGCCACTACAATATTAAGTTATGAGACTGGCAATTTCTTTTCTCGCACAAACAGGTGTGCCGTTTTTATTCTCCAGTGGCAGTGACAAAGCAACAGCTAAAAATGCTAGCTCTAAACTGAGGTCCTTCAGTGGCTGCCTAGAGAGGTGCCTGATGAGAAAGCCTGAACACACAACTATAACGGCCGTTGCTAAACGACCGGCCATTTATGTCTGCACTAAGTGGCCAGGAGCCACTTGGTGAATGAAAAACCCACGTACAGGAGCAGTTTTGTGCGTTGTATTGAACAAAACCCCAAAACATGTTAATGGGAATGAATGAAGTGTGTATGTGTATGTGTGTGAAACACCCGAGCTGCTGAGTGCCCGAGCTGTCAGGGTGCGAAGGACCCAAAGGGCTCCTTGACGCGCCTGATGGAAAATAAATAAATATGTGCATTTTTTCAATATTTTTTTAACCAAATAGCCAAATTAGGAGATATTTACTTGCATTATTAGCATATTTGTAATTTCTGTGTATTTTCTACTATTGAATTTTAAAAAAAAGAATTGAATTGTAGGCTCTTCCCGGCCAGATATTGTGATACTAGGAGACTGGCTCCCTGCCGTGTAGTCACTTCACAACTATAACTGCCTAAACAGATCATTCTGTACATGAACACATATTGTTATTAAATACAATTTTATTAATATTTTTTATTGCAATCAGAGTTAAATTATTGTTCTGTTCTGACTGCAAAATTATGGTCAAAAATGTAAACTGTTATAAGGAAAAAGAAAAAAAAATTACCAGTCTGTTTCAAATTTATCTAAAAAAACAGCAATTTTATTTTAAAAACAGACAAAAATTAAGTCATAAAATAATTTACAAATTTATAATAAAGTTTCAAATGTACAAGAAAAGTCAATTTTACAAAAGGAAATTACAAATTTGAGGAACATGGTTTCAACTTTAGATTTACAGAGAAAAGTAGAAAACTACAAGAAGATTGTTATAAATTTTGGAGAAAAACCTCAAACCTTGAAGACTGAAGTCATTACTCAAGTTTTTAAGTGGGTGCTCTTTGTACCCTTAACTCAATTAGAAATTTTTGGTTGCCTACTTTTAATTATTAATTTCAAAGCACTGCTTTTACATGAGTAGAATTTTTGGTTACTATACCCACCTGATCATATAATTTAAGTATGCTTGAGTACATTGCTATTATGAATGTTTCTTTCCCTTCCCTACTCTCTCAATGGAAAAAAAAAAGAAACACTAGAATAAAAATACAAAAAATACACATATTTTTGTCATTTATGTAAACCATGACAAAAAAATCTTGCAGGACAAAACATGACACTTGATATTTTCTAACCTGTTTGTATACCACCATAGACAGAGAGAGAACCTGAATTAGAGCTCAGAGAGGACAAGATGAGACAGAAGAGAGGAGCCAAGGAGAGGGAAGTGTTCAGGCAGAGGAAGAAGAGAAGGATAACACCACTAAAATGTCAAAACACAGGATGTGTGGGTGGGACCCCAACTGGCCCAATATTCAAGCCTCGGTTGTACAATACTTCAAACGGTAAGTTCCATATGCAATGTTATGTAAAATTTTAAAAAGAAATAAACAGTATAAAATTAACATGTTCTGGTATGTTCCCCCCCCGGAAAAAAATATGTTGCCACCGCACCAAGGTCTTTAAGCCAGAGGAAACACTGAAACTCCACACAGATCACTGTTGGTCAGGGGCTGGAATCGAACCCAGGATTCCCCGGCCAAGGGTGAGTTGCTGTGCTGCCGCAGTGCTAACCACTCCACCATGCCAAGGTTAAAAAAAACAAAAAAACAAAAACAAACCACAACTAAGGTCATATTCTAAACAGATGCATGATAGTGAGAAAGTAGCATTACCTTGTACATTTTCTAAAACAGTTCGTCTGTTCTACACATCTTAATACTGTCAAGACAATTGTTCCAGAGTTCAACGCCCTTAACAGAAACATTAGCTATGTTTACATGGACACAAGTAACCGGATTAAAAGACTGATCGGAATAAAAATGCTTCATGTAAACACGCCAATCTGAATATTCTAACCCGATCACGCTCATTCGGATCAAAATTTCATTCCGATTGAGAGGGGTGGGTTATGCCGATTGTTAATCTGAATGGTGCGCATGAAAACACTTATTCCGAATGTAGGGCAGAAAATACATCATCAGCACGTCAATGTGACGTATTTCCGCCTAAGCAGCAGCTAGAGGAAAACATAGCGGGAGTAAAACAAAACTGGTCTGTATCGTTCTGCTGTCTCCCTCTGTTCGTCATATGCTGAAGTATGTACTTGTAGCTTCATTACGGAGACCAGCAGAAACAAAAGTAGTCTGAATAACACAATACAGGTCAATTTCGACACAAAGCGGGGCTTGCTAACACCGGAAGTTGCTTCTTCTTCTGCTATTTTCGGAATGTCGAAATGTTGACGTGCGCATGTCAAAATGATTCATTCCGTTCAAATGTGTGACACATGGAAACGCACATCATAATCGGATCAACTTTTTCAGGATCCATGTAAACAGTAAAATTCTGATCTGAATTGTAATCAGATTGAAGAAATTTTGCCCATGTAACCGTGGCCAGTGTTGCTTTGTATTGGTTCTAAAATGAGGTTTAAAAAAAAAACAAGAGTTCCTCGTAAATTGTGTGCATTTTTTCTGATTTTAAACAGCGTCTGGATATTCGGTGGCAACTGTCCATTGTTTGCCCTATACATTATTTGAATCAGGAAATTTTAATGCACCTAATTTAATAAATAGTGAATTTGTTGGCTCATGATAAGGTTTACTGGTTATGACCCGTATGTGATGTTGTGCATGGGACACATTATGGTGTTACACAGGCGGTGACATCGCCCAGGGTATAAGAGGGCTGTGCGGTAGAGGGGCAGTCTCTTGACCACCTCTCTGCCTAACGGGAGCGTCTGTACTTACACTGAGTTCTATAATCAAGTCCTGTGTAGTTCACCACTCGCCTCATCACTGTCCCACGTTTTACGGACATAACATTTGGTGACAAGGATAAAGTTATGGATGCTGGCGTGTCTTCTTTTCGGCCATTTTTGGAGTCTCCGGGAGAGCCTCCAGTGCCTTGGGCGAGGTGGTTCGCTGCTTGTCAGAACTATTTGGTGGCACTGAACCTGGGTGAATTGAAGAAGGTACGAACACGGGAGATTCTGGTCCACAATTTGGGTATGGAAGGACAACGTATCCTTACCATCCTGGGGGCTAGCGATAGCGTTGACAATGTGGTTGAGCTAATGGCATGACATTTTCGCACGCCTGCAAACGTCATCGTCAGGAGGATTGACGAGTCGGTGCAACACTATCTTGCGGACCTGCGGCAGCTGGTTGGAGACTGCCAGTTTGGTGATTTAGAAGAAGAAATGGTCCGTGGCCGGTTGTGCTCGTCGGCGCGGTCTAGACTGTTGACTCACTCCGGTGAATTGACTCTGGCCACAACTGTGGCGATAGCTCAGCAGTGTGAGGCAGCGGACAAGCTATCACACGACCTCTGTGAGAGCTACGCTGCGCCGCCATGACTCACAATCAGTGACGCAGGCTGTGGATCCGGACAGCAAAGAAGAGGAATGCGCTACAGCTGTAAAGATGAGGTCCGCCCCAGGATCACCCAGATGTTTGGGTTGTGGATCCAATAAGCATCGATATAAGGCTAGAGAGTGTCCAGCGAGAGGCTAACGCTGTGGCAAGTGCGGACTTCTGCATCACTTTGCCAGGGCCTGTAACAGGTTTGAGCATGGGGAACGGCGACGTAAAGCGGACACCCCTGCTCCAACTCCCACGGTTATCCACACCGTTTCCCCAGACACCAACAGCCATACATATTGTGCGGTGGAACTGGACAGAGTGGAGGTACCATTACTGGCTGACACGGGCGCAGTGAGGTCGGTGTTGAACTGGCCCACCATGAGGAGTTCCTTCCCGTACCATCAGCTAAGAGTTCATTTAAAGCCGTTGTGCGGCTATGGAGGAAGAAGGCTGCCCATCGTGGGTTCAGTGGAGCTGACGGCCTGGTACAAGTCGGTAGTGGTTGCCAACCTGAAATTTATAGTGACTGGCGGTGGCAAGAATGTGATGGGCTGCAACCTCTTATGGACTGGGGTTTTCCATCAGCGGCGTCGATGAGGAGTGGTCGGGCTGTAGTTTGTGGGACCAACCGGTGCTGCGAGTGGTGGATGATGAAGTATGGGACGAACCTTGGCCTAGCAGTCTGGAAGGTGGGCAGGACCGACCCCATCCAGGGCCATCGCGGGAGGGTTCCTGCGCCGTGGGACACCCGTGACGGCAGATGGAGCCAAGTGGATGACTCATACTGCTTTGGAGTTTGGCTGGGAGGTACCGAGAAACAGGGGGTCACAACGGCTCTGCCAGTGTCTAAAATGAAAGTGAGCAGGGCAGGACCGACTGGCACGGTGAACCGACGTGCCACTCAGTAGCACTGGAAACCGAGTCGGGTCCCTCTAGGGGTCGCTGATGTGGTCTGGCCCAGAGAGGAAGCCCGTTCAAGAAGGGTTCGCAGGAAGGGATAATGACAGGAGGACCAGGAACGGCTGCAGGTGGTGGCTGTTCGGGAGGACGGTTACTGTACCTACAGCTGTCTGATGGCACGTAAAGGCATCCACACAAGCTGCGGCGTGCCAAAGATGAGGGAGAGGTGGCTCGGCATCGGTGGGGGGCCATCTCCAGGCGCCAAGAGAAGAAGAGGCTCGGGTCGGGACCCGCCTGATGGGTCTCCGGGGGATGGGTTCTCCATGGTGACTGACTGATAATGGGGGGGGGGGGGGGGGGGCATGACATGTTGGTGTGTAAATTGTCCGTGTTCTAGTTTTCCTGCATGGGGTTGAAATGAAAATTACTCTGGTTTATAGAGTGTGGAGTTTGTTTGTATATACAGTATGTTCATTATGGTAATAGGATTATTTTACACCTTATATTAGGAACACAGCAGGTTTTATTTTATGGACTATTTTGGTAACAGAGATGGCAGAATAGTCCGTCTAGCCGTGTGGGGGGTGGGGCAGTAGTCCACCTGTCCCCCCTAGCTTTAGTTATTTTGTGTGGATGAGATAGGCCTCAATGATCCTCTGTTCACTTTAGAGTGTGATTCGGGAGGGTTCCAATTGTGTGTAGGCCTTTTTTTTTTTAGGGGGGGGGGAATGTGACGTTGTGCATGGGACACATTATGGTGTTACACAGGTGGTGACGTAGGCCAAGGTATAAGAGCGCTGTGCGATACAGGGGCGGTCTCTTGACCACCTCTCTGCCTAACGGAAGCGTCTGTATTTACACTGTGAGGTCTATAATAAAGTCCTGTGTAGTTCACCACTCGCCTCATCACTGTCCCACGTTTTACGGACATAACACTGTATAGCTTTGTTTTTGTTATAAAACAAACAGTACATCCGAAAAGTATTCACAGTGCTTCACTTTTTCCACATTTTGTTATGTTACGACCTTATTCCAAAAGGGATTAATTTTTTTCCTCAAAATTCTACACACAATACCCCAATAATGACAACATGAAAATTTATTTTTTGAGATTTTTGCAAATTTATTCAAAATAAAAAAAACTAAGAGATCACATGTACATAAGTATTCACAGCATTTGCCATGAAGCTCAAAACTGAGGTGAGGTGCATCCTGTTTCCACTGATCATCCTTGAGATGTTTCCACAACTTAATTGGAGTCCACCTGTGGTAAATTCAGTTGATTGGACACAATTTGGAAAGGCACACACCTGTCTATATAAGGTCCCATAGTTGACAGTGCACATCAGAGCACAAACCAAGCATGAAGTCAAAGGAATTGTCTGTAGACCTCCGAGACAGGATTGTCTCAAGGCACAAATCTGGGAAAAGGCACAGAAAAACCTCTGCTGCTTTGAAGGTCCCAATGAGCACAGTGGCCTCCATCATCCGTAAATGGAAGAAGCAGGCTGGCCGTTTAAACTGAGTGATCGGGGGAGAAGGGCCTTAGTCAGGGAGGTGACCAAGAACCCGATGGTCACTCTGTCAGAGCTCCAGCACTCTGTGGAGAGAGGAGAACCTTCCAGAAGGACAACCACCTCTGTAGCAGTCCACCAATCAGGCCTGTATGGTAGAGTGGCCAGACAAAAGTCACTCCTTAGTAAAAGGCACATGGAAGCCCGCCTGGAGTTTGCCAAAAGGCACCTGAAGGACTCTCAGACCATGAGAAACAAAATTCTCTGGTCTGATGAGACAAATACTGAACTCTATGGTGTGAATGCCAGGCATCATGTTTGGAGGAAACCAGACACCGCTCATAACCACGCCAATGGGGGTGGCAGCATCATGCTGTGGGGGATGTTTTTCAGTGGCAGGAACTGGGAGACTAGTCAGGATAGAGGGAAAGATGAATGCAGCAATGTACAGAGACGTCCTGGATGAAAACCTGCTCCAGAGCGCTCTTGACCTCAGACTGGGGCGACGGTTCATCTTTCAGCAGGACACCGACCCTAAGCACACAGCCAAGATGTCAAAGGAGTGGCTTCAGGACAACTCTGTGAATGCCCTTGAGTGGCCCAGCCAGAGCCCAGACTTGAATCCAACTGAACATCTCTGGAGAGGTCTGAAAATGGCTGTGCACCAACACTTGCCATCCAACCTGATCGAGCTTGAGGTGTTGCAAAGAGGAATGGGCGAAACTGCCCAAAGATAGGTGTGCCAAGATTATGGTATCATATTCAAAAAGACGTGAGGCTGTAATTGCTGCCAAAGGTGCATCAACAAAGTACTGAGCAAAGGCTGTGAATACTTATGTACATTTTTTTTAGTTTTTTATTTTTCATAAATTTGCAAAAATCTCCAAAAAAAACTTTTTTCATAGTCATTATGGGGTATTGTGTGTAGAATTTTGAGGAAAAAAATGAATTTAATCCATTTTGGAATAAGGGTGTAACATAAAATGTGGAAAAAGTGAAGTGCTGTGAATACTTTCCGGATGCACTGTACATCCAATCTTTTTACAGGCATTTCTCCAAACTTCTATACAACAGTACATACACTACTCACAAAAAGTTAGGGATATTTGGCTTTTGGGTGAAATTTATGGAAAATATAAAAAGTTCACGCTACAGTGATTTTTTTTTTTTTTTTAATCATTAAAGTAGGGCATTTACTAAGTAGAAACATGCAATGGTGATTTCCTCATCTCAAACAATTTATTGAAACAAAAGCCAACAACAGTGGTGGGTATACCACAACAAAAAATGTCCGTGTCTCAATAACTTGTCATGTGGCCTTGAGCGTCAATTACAGCTTCACAACGACGTCTCAGGCATGGCATTCCAGTCTTCTTGAAGAGCAGCCCTCAGATCGTTGAGGTTGTGGGGTGCAGGGCTACGAGCCTCTACATGGCGACTCAGCTGACTTTCTATAGGATTCTGGTCTGGAGAAAGTGCAGGCCACTCCATTTGAGGTACTCCAGCCTCCAGCAGCTATTCCCTAATGTTGCAATCTCAATGAGCTGGAGCATTGTTATCCATGAAGATGAAATTAGGCCTATGTTGTTCATGCAGGGGCACAATGACTAGATTAATGCTGTTATTCAGGTAGTATTGGCTTGTCACTGTACCATTCACAAGGTGTAGGGCAGTTCTGTATTGACTAGACACACCTGCCCAGACTGCAACACCGCCACCACTAAAGGCTCGTCTGGAGACCACAGTGGTTTATGCACAGCACTCTCCTTGACGTCTCCAACATCATGAGCAGCCATCATTTCTGCTCAGTGTGAATCGACTTTCATCAGAGAACGGCACTGAGGTCCACTGGTCCCTTGTCCAGGGTAAATGCTCCCTGGCCCATGCAAGACGGTGATGCCTGTGCCTGGTGGTGTGGTCAGGTACCCCTTGCAGGTCGTCTAGCACGCAGACCACGCTGATGTAAATAGTTTCTAACTGTCTGATGTGACACTTGAGTGTCTCTCACTTCCCTTAAATGTGCCTGGAGTTGAGTAGCATTCATTTTCCGTTTCTGCATGGCACTGTTCACAATGAAGCAGTCATCAGCGTGGGATGTGGCCCAAGGATGTCCACTTCTATGCCTTGCTGTGACTCTTCCAGTCTCTGCATCTCTGTTGCAACCTGCTGATGACATTCTGTGACACTCTAAGCTCAGTGGCCACTTCCCTCTGAGAACATCCTGTTTGAAGCCTTGCAATGGTGAGGTACTGTTGATCGATTGTTAGGCGTCGTCTTGGTCTCACGATGTCAAAATGTGAACAGTATGATGAAGAGGACTGTTTAAATACCAATTCTAATTGAACCCGAAAATTTATTAGTCAATTCATTGATCAGACAGCTGTTGTAAATTTTGCCATTAAGTACCTTGTTAGAGAACAGCAAGTTATGTAAAAAAGTACTGCAACATTGAACAGTTGTACATGCGCATTCAAAGGGTTAGAGAAAGTCAAATTAAGTTCACCTGTAAAGGTTACAGTGCATTTTAGTTACATCCTAAAATTTCACCCGAAAGCTGAATATCCCTAACTTTTTGTGAGTAGTGTATATGGAACAATAAGTGAACTGTATAAAATACATAATGATTTATGACGCAAGTCTTGCTTTATTTAATATAGCAGTTAATTTTGCCATTTTGGTTTTTACATAATTTATATGCTTTTTCCAATTTAATTTACTATCAACAATAACTCCTACAAATTTGGTTTTTACCCAGTGCTGGTTTAGCTTCCCTGTCATCCGCTAACGCTGCTGCCCAGGGATGATGCCAAGAGAGGTGGTTACTCATGTTTGTAGTATTCCCGCAGTATTTTACTTTCGTGTGACACTCCTTGTAAACTGAATGTGTCATATCCAGGTCGTCTGTTCCGTCTTTGTTATAAAATCCAAAAAAAGTCCAGACATTTGATTTAAACTTTGATGGTGCATTTCTCAGATTTTTTCCCGTGTTGTTGCTGCCTCCGCCTTCTTGTAAACATGGACTGAGGTTAAATCTCACGAGACACCTTTGCTGCGATGACTTTGCAGCATCTAGTGGACTGAAAACTCCTTTAATTAACTGATAACCCAAAAGTATAGGTTTGAGTGTGCATTTTTTTTTAAATAAAAGCTCAATCCGTGCGTTTATGGATTGATGCATTGTCATAAGTGTCAAGTATCATGATTCATCACTGAATCGATCTTTTTTCCCCACCCCTACTGGCGTGTTAGCACGTCTGCGCTACCCATAGGGCTGGGGTGAAACTAAACATAACAGATGTGCGCATGCGTCAACCGTTTGGGCTGGTAGACAAAAAAAGTGAAGCATACACAGAGCCATGTGCGTGCCGGCGCTGTCCAAAGCAGATCAGAGGGGAAGTGCTGCTGCATGAATCCAGCTCAAATCTCAGTCACAGCATCATCTTCTCCAAACAGTAACTGCCATGGACCATAGTACCCTCACCTGGAGTGGTGACACCACTTCATTTTATATAGAATAAATTAAAATTGAAAAGGACTGAAAATTACTTTTTGGCACCAGGACACCCTAGGTTGCAGGTCAATGAGACTTTTTTATTGTGTAATCAGACCTGCGACTGTATGTCTTGGACGCTCGGGTGAAGAGAGGTGCTGAGCTGTCAACTGATCACCACCTGGTGGTGAGTTGGATTAAATGACAGAGGAGGATGCCATTCAGACTCAGCAAACCCAAATGCATAGTTAGAGTGCCCTGGGAACATCTAGCCAAGGTCCCTGTCCCAGAGGTCTTCAATTTCCAGCTCTCGAAGAATTGCAACCACATTCTGAGGGATGTTCTCCACCTCCACAGTTGAAGCAGCTACATAGAGCTATGGCTGTAAGGATGCCAGTGCCTCTCATGGTGGCAACCCCCGAACCAAATGGTGGATGCCAGAGGTGGTGGTGGTGGGGGCATCAGACTGAAGGAGTCCTATTGAGAATGGGTGTGTGACGTCACCCAATGGAAAAACCACAAGGAACTGTGGGAAATTGTTCTGCCTGTCTGTGCTTAGTAGTGAGCAATGAATGCAGTTAGGCTGCATGTCCACTAAATGTGCTTTGATCTGCTGTGGGTGACTATTTTCTGTTCATTTTCTATGTACTGTAGTCCGGCATTTAATGCGCTCAGTGCTCTCGGCGCAAAAACGCTCTCGGCAGTCATGGAGCTGAAAGCTGAAAAAAGTTAAACTTTCTGAGCGCTGCAGTGCTCATCAGCTGCACACCTCTCTCACCAGCTGATCAGAATCAGCCTAAAAGTACACCATGATTAATATTTAACAGCCAAAGCTTGAAGGGATGTGCATTTTCTTACCAGTTTGATGGGATTTATTCCAGTGAGTGGAGCGTTTCGGATAGGGCTGTCGCGGTAGAGGAATTTCTCCAGCGGTGATGGTGAACAGCTCAATACCACGGTATGTGGCATTATTGAAAATATTTTTAGGACCCTGTGGATTCGTAATTTAAACCAGGTTTATAACTTATGTGGCAAATGAGGGAAGCTGTGAGAGTCTCGCTGCAGCTCTGTCAACTTTATGTGTGTGTGTGTTACAACTGTGCGGAGCGCCGCTCTTTATGCAGGCATGAACTGCTGATTCTGTTAAAAAAACAAACAAAACAAAACCCAAAAACGATCATTTTCATAAAGCAGTGCCGATAACTAAAGGTGTGTTCACACCAAACACGAACGGACAAATTTTTTGCACAGCATAATTACATTATAACTCAATGTAAACACGCGAACAGACATGACTTCCCCTTCTGAGTGAGATGCAGACAGGCGAAGTTGCCTTTATAACTTCTGCAGTTGTGTTGAACCTGCTGTGGAAATTCCCAAAATAACGTCACGCTTAGGTTTACATTATCCGACTGGGGGCTCACCTGAAAATGTTGTCTTAAGTCTCCAAAACTTCACAGAAGATGGGTGTTTTCATTACTAGCTTGCTAGGACATCCGCGGCCGGAAACCGTGGGTAAATAACTCCAAAATCCCAATTCAGCTGAAGAGTTCCCGGTCCTCCTGTCTCCCAGTGAGTGAGTTTCATTTTCTAACTAGTTTACTCTGCAATGGTGATAATTTTACTCCGTCCGCTAGCTAGCGGACACAAATGCGCAACAGGATGTGTGGACTGGAGACTGCAGCGACATTCAGCTTATAAGCAGGACAGTCTCCGTGATTTTTGACGCTGTCCGAAAAATCTCAAACAAGCTGCTCTCAGAGCTCATACACGGTGCATACACAGTCAGGATCATACACACTCCGCTCAGAAGGATATAACACGCTTTGTGCCCTTTCAGTGCTCACTGTTACGGCGGTATTTAACAAGGAGTCCAAACGCTTTTCACCACTAACTGCCTGCCTTAGCAATTTATTTAATAATCAATCGGAGCACGTAAGTGAACAACGAGCTATACACACACACAAAAAGTGAGCATCGCGGTTGTTGCGGTTGGTCATTTTCTTCCGCGGTAGGTGTGTCCATACCGTGGTATTACATAATTGCGGTTATTGTAACAGCCCTAGTTTCAGAGCAAAATCTGTGAAATCACCAGCACACTGAGTGTGACAGGTCAAGCAGGTGCCAGGATACTGGGCAGAGTGCTTTTTTAAATAAGCACATGAAAAGTGCTCAGGAAAACTGGTTGAGAGCATTTTTACTTTCCCTGTGGACACACAGCCTTATAGTAGATGTCTCTCTGCTGGCGCTGTAGCTAAATTTAAAGAAATAATTTCCTCACATTCAATTATGCCATGTGACACTGAAACAGTCTGATCAATACCTCAATTCCCCTATAGTAGATCATATTATTTATCATGTCACAGATGCACTACAGTCAGTGTTAGAATCAGCTGCCCCTCTAAAAAGGGAAAAATCTAATCACAGATCATTAACCCCGTGGCACAATGCAACAATCCGCAGCTTAAAACAGGAAACTCGTAAATTACAAAGAAAATGGCGCTCCTCCAAATCAGACAAATTTTACTTGGCATGGAAAAATAAATTATTAATCTACAAAAATCTTTAAAGAATGCTAGAACATCTTGTTACTCACCATTAATTAAAGATAACAAATAATCCCAAATTTCTTTTCAGTACAGTGGCCAGACTGGCTAGGAGTCAGGATTCAGTCAAACCCAGAATCCCCTCTGAGCTTAACAGTGATGATTTTACGGACTTCTTTACCAATAAAATTTCAGCTATTAGAGACCAATTTCATAGTAATCTCCCTACAAACATTGCGTGTTACAAACACAATACAACTGCTTTAAATGACTTTAGTTCAGACAGTTTTATACAAATCGATCTCTCAACTCTGAAAAAAATTAATTTCCTCACCCAAACCAACAATGTGTTTATTAGATCTTACTCCCATTACACTGCTCAAACAAATCTTACCATTCATTAGCAATCCACTTCTTAACTCATCTCTAACCACAAGCTATGTGCCCCAAGCCTTCAAGATCACTGTAATTAATCCTGTACTTAAAAAAAAAAAACAACAACAGTGGAGCCTCTTCTTTTAGTCAACTATAGGCCAATCCCTAATCTCCCTTTATCTCAAAAATCCTAGGAAGAGTTGTTGCTAATCAACTGTGTGATTATTTACAAAGTAATAATTTATTTGAAGCGTTCCAACCCAGTTTTAAAATTCATCATAGTACTGAAACGGCTCTAGTAAGTCAGTAATGATTTACTGTAGCATTCGATAATGGAGTCGTTTCCATACTTAGTGCTTTTAGATCTCAGTGCAGCTTTTGACACTATTGACCATAACATTCTATTTCACAGACTGGAGCATTCTGTAGGGTTTAAAGGATCACCTTTGCAGTGGTTTAAATTAGGGGTGTAACGGTACATGTATTTGTATCCGGATTTTTCGGTATGGCACCTTCGGTTCGGTGCAGAGGCATATTGAGGTTCCACACGGACCATGTTGAGTGATGGACATGAAGCGTAACTGCCTTGTGCCGTACATGTAAACAAACAGTGCAGCTTGTTGTGGCTGCCCTATCTGCAAATGTCATGGCTGGCTAGCTTCGCATGTCTCCTGTCTGGGAACACTTCGGCTTTCTGGTGAAATATGTGAACGGTTAAAGGCAAGTGAATATGACGAAAACAGCATCGTATATGCTTTTGGTAGTATGATGAACTTGTTAACTCATTTGAAACGGCACTACGTGAATGTGATATATTCATTGCAGCACGAAAAAAAAAGAAAAAACCTAGCGCAGTACAAGCGCAGTCTCCAGCTGCATTTAGACAGCCTCTTAGGGCTTTTCAGATCGAGCCAAAGTAATAACAAATGCCTTTGGTGTTTTTATAGCAGCAGATCTAAGGCCATATTCAGTTGTTGAGAACACTTGGTTTAAACACATGCTGAAGCTAATTGAGCCCTGGTATGGAGTTTCTTGTTGTCCCCTCTTCAGCCAGAAAATAATTCCATCCTTTTGAGAACAAGCTAAATCTGTTAATGCTGCACTTTAGGCCTGTGTTTTTCAAGGGTTCCCTGGTATGTTCCTTCTTAAATGTCCAAAAAATTGCAAGTAATTTGCTGTTCTTGTGCATGGGTGCCTTCAGAACCTATACACAACGATGGCAAATTTGCAATTTTTTTGACCAGTTACCAAGTGAAATTAGATAATTAATTTCTCAGAAACCTGAACATGCCAGACCACCCTGGTTAAAAAACACTGCTTCAGGCAATAAGGAATAAAAGAATAATTCAGACTATTCAAACTTCTATTGTTGCACTTCTCTACATTGTTCATTTGCTAAAAAGAGAATTTATTTTATTGTATACATTTTATTTATTGGAGAATTGACTGCTGGCAGTTTGCAGGGTTTTTTTTTTTGCCAAAGCTGTTCCTGCTTATATACAAAAGACAAGCAGTTTTATGTTTTGCATTTTGTTTCCTTACTGTACCGAAAATTAACCGAACCGTGACCTTAAAACCAAGGTACGTACCAAACTGTGATTCTAGTGTACCATTACACCCCTAGTTTAAATCTTATTTGTCAGATGGACATCAGTTTGTTCATGTTCATGATGAGCCAGCTCTACTCACACAACTCAGTCAAGGAGTCCCACAGGGCTCTGTGTTAGGACCAATAGTCTCGTATATGCTCCCCTTAGGTGATATCAGAAAAGACGTCAAATTTCCACCGTTATGGGGATGACACACCGCTATACCCGTCAATGAAACCAGAAGACAGAAACCAATTGACAACGTTACACGCATGTCTTCAAGACATTAGAATCTGGGTGAATCACAACTTTTTACTACTTAATTCAGACAAAACTGAAGTTATTGTAATTGGCCCAAAAAACATCAGAGGCTCTGATCAGACATGTAGCTTAGATGGTTTTACCTTAGCACCACTGTCAGGAATCTTGGAGTCATCTTTGATCAGGATTTGTCCTTTAATTCACACATCAAACAAGTCTCTAAAACTGCTTACTTCCACTTATGGAATATTGTTAAAATCATCAACATCCTGTCCCAAACCGATGCAGAGAAACTAGTCCATGTCTTTGACATTTCTAGATTAGATTACTGTAATTCACTATTGTCAGGTTGTCCTAAAAACTCTCTAAAAATTCTCCAATTAATTCAAAATGCTGCAGCTAGGGTATTAACGGGCACGAAAAAGAGGGATCATATTTCTCCCATATTGACCTCGCTTCACTGGCTCCCTGTTGAATCCAGAATCAAATTTCAAGTTCTTCTCTCAACAAATGCAGAACTCCTACTAATCCATATGGTCTCTAAAAGCACCATGGGGGGGTAGAGCTTTCAGTTATCAGGCCCCTCTTCTATGGAACCAATTACCAGCCTGGGTCCGTGAGGCAGACACCCCCTCTGCCTTTAAAACAAAACTGAAAACCTTCCTATTTGACAAAGCTTCTGAATATACTTCCCACATGTTCTATGTTTGTAACTAGTAGTGTAACGGTACTATGCATACTGTTCCACTGCCAGATACACGCGTAGTGTTGTAGTCCGCGTCAGTGGGGCCTGCTGTGCATGCGTTTCATTGTGTGTATGAGCTATGTGACAGTTAGATGGTGATATCATGTTTTAACCCCTTGAACTCTGTGAATTCCGCGGGCGGTCACGTCTCTGCATCTTAGTGCGTCTCAGTGCGCACTGAAAAAAAAAAAAGGCTGTATTTCCGGTCTTCCAGTACAGACACAGCCTTGTTACAACCTGAGAAAAAGGCTGTGTAATATATTTATTTTTTGTGGTATTTTTACTAAATTTTGACCTGAGCTTGAAAACACTTGGTTCTACATTTCTGTTGTGTTTTCCAGCCAGTATCTGACAGCTGTATGTTATTTGCAAGCATTTGTATCTAAAAAAACAACACCCAGGCAAACTTTCTTGTTACTCAGTGGCAGGAGCACTTAGAGAGATTATGACTGTTTTGCCAAAAAATTCAGAGTGTTTTCTTTTAAATGAGACTAACCCCATGAAGATGCTGCAAAGGGTTGAAGAACAGCTTTTGATTTACTTTGGGCATGTTATTTTTAGGCGTTTTTAGGGAAGTTGAACAGAGTTCAACTTAACTGTACATCATTCACAAGTGTACATTGGATTTTGCATGTCACAGTTTTGAATTTTACTACTAGCATCTACTTGATTAAAAAAAAACCAAACAAACTGCTATTTATGCTCACTGTGCATAGTGTTTTTGGCATTACACCACTAGGCCCAGCTACGGCTATGTCTGCCTGCAGTGCAATCTATGAGATTCTTTAGTTAGCTTAATAAGTCTGGAAAAAAGCCAATAAAAATGCTGTAACCTTAGGTCAAATTAGCTTTGATAGAACTTGCACACCATATGTTGTTCTACCTGTATGATGTTGTTATGAATAGTACGTCTCTTCTTTCTTCCTTTCTCCTCTCACCTCCCAATGAGTCATGGCAGAAGACTGCCCCTCCCTGAGCCTGGTTCTGCTGGAGGTTTCTTCCTATAGGGCAGTTTTTCCTTCCCACTGTCACCTAGTGCTGCTCATAAGGGATCATCTGATAGTTAGGACTTTTCTCTGAATTATTTATGATTTGTGCTTATGTATCTAGTGCCTTGAGATGACTTTTGTTGTGACTAGGCGCTATACAAATAAAGTTAAACTGAATCAAATTAAAAATGATTTAAGGATTGTCCGTTATTTTCTGAGGTCTACTCCTCCACCACTGTGTCAGAGAAGGTAAAAACTTTGACATAACATACAAACACTTCATAGAATTAAAATTAATTAACAAGCTACTTACACATAATTAGAGCACAAATATACAGGTGGAGAGCCGATGCAGGTACCACACTTCCTTGTTATCATCACATGATCCCGATCGGTTGTCCTCAGTCATTCTCGGGTCTTTCTCGAGATCTCGCGCTATTTTTTATAATTCTCATGCCATCTTGTATTTCAAACTCTGTTCTTATCCACGCCGCTTCAAAACACAAATGGAGCTGGTAGGGATAGATGCAAGACTGTCTGCACTGCATCTGCAACGGACTGCATCCAGAATCAGCGTTAATCCAGGGTAAGGCGGCTAATTTTTCTCCAACAGATGACACAGTACACAATTTCATGTTCAGTAGTCTATATATTCTAATTTTCTATGCAGAATTTCTTAAACTATAAAAATACCATTCATTGTCTGTGCTGTATCCCAAATTGTAAAATAAATTGTTAAACGAGGAATATGACTTGCATTTTTTATTCAGTACATTGTAAGCAGTATTTACCATTTTATGTTAGACCGTATTTATATTACAGAAAATTCAGATTCACAGAAAAATCGGCAGTTGTCAGTTCAATCGACAAGTTAAATCAACTAGCAATTATTGAATTAGCTGATAATTTCCATGTCTAATTCAAACTCTGTCACGCTGCACAACACTAACCTGATAAACTTGGGTGCAACTTTGAGATAAATCATGTGTGCACTGTACAATGATGCTTCCTAACCATAAAAAAACAGTGTGTAGTCTACATTATTTTATAATATGGCAGGTAGGGCTGGGCGATAAAACAATAATGATAATTAGCACGAAATAACTTTTCCTTGATACAGACGTAAGACATGGTCAATACAACATCAATAGAACTTACTCAATCTGTGTTTTGACAGACACACGAAAAGCCAGTGATCATGAGAATACACCGCAACGAACCAATCATGTGGCTGGAATAGTCATGTTCGATTGACGCACACAGCTGCGTGCACAGGCGCATAGGAAAAGCAGCCGGAGTTTAGCATACCTGCTAATGTTTGGGCTAGCACAGCCCGTGTAGGAGCTGGAACGTGGTTAAAAAGGAAAATAACAGAATATGTAAAAGAAAAGCGACAGCGTTACCAAGGAAGACACTGAAACGGACGCCGCCTGATGTTCAACAGACGAAGAGATTGTTGAAAAGAATGGTCCGAGGAATTCAGTAGTGTGGCGATATTTAGGCTATTTAAAGTCTGACAAGAAGCAGCTTAGCGTGCACTTCAACCCGTGTTGCAAGCATGTTTTCACAAAATCGGGCAACACTACAAATCTCTTTTTAACCATCTGAAGCAGTGCCATCCTGTTGAGCACAAAGAACGCAAGACTTTACAGTCCCAGACCCAAGCAAGTGCCGTCAGTCCTCCTAAAACTACCAGTGTGATTCCTGCACAACAACAGAACATAGTGGCCAGTTTCTCCAACTGCCATTAAGCACAGTCGAAAATGTTGGGTTTAAGCGGCTGATTAAAGTAACTGACTCTTGTTACCAACTCCCTGACTGTAAATATTTCTCCCAGACGGCACTTCTCCAGCTGTACATGGTGTATAGAAAGTTGTCCTCCTATAACACCTGAAGCTTTTGACTGAATTAAGAATCAGGATTAAGGTTTTAGTTTATTATACTAAATTAAATCACCCTTTATTGTCATTCAACTGTACAACCAATCATGTACAGTCGAACGAGATTGTGTTTTACCTATCTACTGTGTTAATCACACACACCCCAAGTGTAGAATCAGAGGGGCCAGATTATATACACTTATTTTATAATTATTTGAAATACAGTTGCATAATCTACAGTACATTTGTCATGTTCAACTTCTGACAGAAAAACATTTAAACCAAAATTAATCTTGTGATATCTTCACACCTCAGTAGTAAAAAGGAACCTTTAACCTAGATTTATATCAATATATACATCAACACTGAACAATATGAAATTTTTTTTTAGCATGACTGGATTTTTTTTTTTTTTTTTTTTTTTTTTTTTTAAATCGCTCAGCCTTAATGGCAGTGTATGTCCCTTTAAAACACTCAGCATAACATCTGCAGGAAACAAGTTTGGCATTGAGGTGGAAAATTTTGGGAAAATAATCTAAGTGCATTTTTAAATGAAAGAACCTTGGTGAGCAAGCTCACATATCCTACGCATCCCCATATCAGAGGCCCCTAACTTTGGTCAACATAAAATGGACCGGAAAATAATAGTCCCCCCTCACCAAAACTGGAACCCCTCATTTCAGTCAAAGCCTCTGCAGAAATAGAAAGTCAATTTGATCAGAAATATAGAAGAATATAAAACAGACTGGAAAAAAAATACAATCCTCTCCCATCCCCAAAAAATGGAACCCCTCAGATTTATTTCAAAGTCAAACTTGTCTGAGGTACTGATGAGTTAAAGCTTTCATAAAGTCTGCAGTCAATGGACAGATGGGTCAAAAACATACTCTCTGCATAATTAAAAAATACCAATATTGTTATTTAATATGCAATTAATCAAAAAAAAAAAATCAATTGTAATCAAGGTGAAAATGTACAGTTAATTATAGAAGATTTGACATTATATTGCCCAGTCCTGCTAGCAAGTGACTGTAAAGTGACCAGTTGTTTACCATTACATTTAAAGTTTTTATACAAATGCTAGATATCAGTCCCTCCAGGATTTCACGGGATGTTTTTATAATTGGTGTGGCCCAAAAAGCTTGAATTTGTGGGAGGTTTTTTTTTTTTTTTTTTTTTAAAGTTGCAATAAAAGTTACGATGTTTTGAGAGTGGGGGCGGAGGGTTTGCACTAAAAGTTATGGGAAGAATTACAAATTTGAAAGCAGATGATTTTTTCCATAGTTTACTGGAATGATATTCTATACAACACCACAAGAAAAGCACAGGACTGTCAAAAAAAAATTCCTATTAAACAGTGATTTGTAAATTAAGCAGAAACTTCTGCTATACAGAAAAACTCTTGTGCAACAGCAAAGACACAGACTCACAATATCCATTATAACAGCTAAACTGCACTGAATGCATGTTAAAGAGTAGAGATTTGGAAATTATGGCAGCATCTTCATTTGAAAACTCCCTAACCGCAGCGGTCCCCAACCACTTGGTACCGAGCACAGAGTAAAAAGAAATGTTTTTTTCTGTTGTTCTGTATCGTCTATCGGAGTCTGTGTTTTACTGAAAAAAAAAAAAAACAATGAATATTCTCTCTTTCCGTGCCTGAATCCTACCTGTCTGCTACGCATCTTGACACACACCTGTCTCATCAGATACTCATCTTTCCTTTACTGGGAAGACGGGCTCTCTTTGGGTGTTTGCCAGGGGCGCGTGTTTGTCCATATCCAGACCGGAGATTAAAAGCTTTAAATCTCATTGACAAGATGAAGTAATGCTTTCACCTCTAGAGATTTAAAAAATGTTCAAACACTGGCTGTAGTGTTACATTTGCTCGTTTGTTTGTGGTTTTACAGTGTCTCCCCTCACGTGCGCTTCAGGTAGGCGGACTCAACACAAACCCGGCCCTTGGTACACACAGTCAGGACAGGGACGCAAGGAGACGTCCACCGGCCGGCCGGGGGGAGACGGAGGAAGGGACAGTGTGGGAAAACTTGTGGGTGAGTGTTTTTTTTTTTTTTAAAATCACACATTGTTTTTTGCTGACGTGTTCCGTTAATATTCACTGTAAACACGGAAATGAGCGCGGTGCAGCAACGCATTCGATTGGTTAGACTGAGCGTTTGCATGCCACCCAGGGACAGATTTAATTGGCAAAACTGGTGGACGTTGACAAGGATTGTCCAATCACTGCAACTTTCCCGCAATTTTGGTCAAAGTTGCAAGGTTGTGCAATAGATGCGTTGACGGCTTGATCTCGCATGAATTGGCATGATTGCAACATCACAAAATCATGGAGGGACTGATATATGAACATCACATGATCAAAGGTGTAGGAATGTACTGTTAATGACTGAGAGGAAAAGTGAAAGGTCTTGAAGTAGGGAAGTCAAAATCAAAGATTTCAGAACTCCCACAGCTGAGGAACACATTTGTCAGATTTGTGAAAACTACTTCATTGAAAATATGTAAACTTCAGGAGTGGTGGCTCAGTTGGTAGAGCATCTGCCCCACACCCGGGAGGCCTGGGTTTAAATCCCGGCCGGGTCATGCCAAAGACCATATAAAAGTGGAACTTTCTGCCGTCCAGCTTGGTGCTCAGCAATAACGGAACAGAGGAGGGAAATTTGTGGCAGCGCCTTGCATGGCTGCGACCCCTCTGATTCCAGATGTGACTAACATTGTAGATAAGAGAAACGTAATTTCGTTCTACTGTACATGATTGACTGCATGGATTGAATGGCAATAAAGCTGGCCTTACCTTAAACTAAATGAGAACAAACTCTTGCACATACTGAAAAGTTTGAGAGGAGATACAGGTGCAAATTCAGCATGAATTTTAGGTTTATCAGAAGACAGTCCAACCTGAACGTAGTAGTTTTCACTCATCTTGTACTCAGATACTTCTAACCCATGATTTCCACTGACTCTGGACTCAGTATGGCCGAAGCCTTGCGTCCATCCCTACCAGCTCCATCTGTGTTTTGAAGCTGCATAGATAAGAAGAGGCTTCAAAATACAAGACCACATGACAATTATATAAAATAAGCGCGAGATCTCGAGAAAGAACCAAGAGAGATCCAGGACGGCCGATTGCAATCACATGATAACAACAAGGAAGCATGATGTACCAGCTCTCCACCTGGATTTGTGTGTTCTAATAATACGCAAGTAGCCCATTAATTTTAATTCGATGAAGTGTTTGTATGTTATGTCAAAGTTTTTACCTTCTGACTTAATGGTGGAGGAGTAGACCTCAGAAAAATAACGGACAGTCTTTAAATAGTTTTTCATGAACAGTTATTAAATACAGTAGATAACAGGGTTTTCTTTGCAGATTGGATACAGCATCAAAAATAGACTCCTTGCATAATTTTAAGTGATCCAACAACGAGCCAGATTTGTTCCACAGTGGTCCGGACCAGGTGGGGGAGTAGAACATTAATTAGAATGGGAACTATTTGCTGCAGAGACCGGATCGCAGCCGTAATGGACCACATCCAGAGACAGTGGAAATCCTGGGTTAAGACTCCATTTATAACCACACTCACTCTGCATTGAAGCCGTTGACATGTAGGATTCTCATCTGCTTCACGATTGTGCTCTTCCCCGACTCTCCAGCTCCTGAAAGAGCCAAAGAATCAATTAGAATGGATTTTAAACAAGACCACAATACATGCCATTGTTGATGGGACATCAGGGGAGATCTGAAATAGTAAGCAAGCAGTTTACAAGCAGGAAACACGACAAAGTTTTCATTTTTCAACTTTACAGTTTTTGGGGGTTTTTTTTTTGCTTGACTGAACATTGTAAAGTTTTCTTAATTAAGAAAAAATATGAGGGCCAAATAGTTTTTTTTGTTTGGGTGGGGTTTTTTTTGGGGGGGGGGGGGTGCAGAGTGGCGCATGTCTTGGCTGAAATAATAATCTGGTGTATTGTAAATGATGCTGTGATACAGACAAATCACATTAGCAGTATATACAATTAACAAAAAATATTCAATTGAAATTAACAAGGTTAAGGTGTACTGTTACGATACCGACTGTGTTAGAGATGTTGAGTGCAACATGATTGGCAACCACAGTTTGCACAATATTGAGTCTACTTGCAACCACATAAATTGTAATTCTAATAAAAATCTCTTAATTCCCTTCATTTCTCCGATGAGAAATTACTTCCTATACCACATATTTTAAACAAACTCCAGAGGCTACACTATCATTTTGACTTGTAAAATTCTGTGAATTATCATCTGTCATTTTTATTTATTTTAATTAGATCACCCTCAGTGTAATCTGTCAAAATAACAGCTTTCAGATTTTTCTGTTTATCATTCTGCTGAAAAAATAACCTGTCAAATAAGGACAAATTTCAGTTAAGCAATCACTGATAAGCTCAACTTAAACTAGATCTAAACCTTATTTTTCTTAACAGTTTAATTGGGACAGCAATGTACACTTTATATGTAAAAACCTTTTAGTATCTTGTACTTGTTATTATGTAGGCTATCAGCCTCCGTTTTTAAATTATTTTGACCTAAAGTTGAAATAACATTGAACTGACTACTTTATTTCCTTTGGGAAAAAAAAACTGAACACAAGTCAAAGGAGCATGTGATCTGAATCTATGGTCTGCGGTGGAAAGGCTTTGACTTCAGATATTGGGATTCTGGTTCATCATTGCAACCATGAGAGACTTCTCAAATGCCTAAAATTTGTTCTTATGAAGCATCTTATTAGAAAAGACGAAGGAGACCCGCAAACGATGGCTCAACTCTAGTCAATATTTCACAATGTGATAAAATGAAGAGACAATGGAGAATTTGTAGATCTACAGAAAAACAAAGAAAAAAAAAAACTGGTCTCAGATCCTCCAAGTAGCTGTGGGATTTTTTTTTTTCTAATGCAAGTTTACTAGTAGAACTGCCGCTGTTTTACAGTTGGCGGTCATATTTAAAAAAAATATAGATTTTTTTATGTAGTAGGCAACTAAACATTGTATTAGTCCTCAAAATCTTACTTTGGTGCACAAAACTTGCAGTACAGCTGGTTGTCAGCTTTAAGGGGGTGTATTTTATATTTACCTTTTACACACATCCCGTTACCGCAGTGAGTGCTCACAGTAAATGTGGTAAAAGCATATTATGTACAGTCAGGTCCATATACTGTATATTTGGGCACTGACAAGTTTTGTTATTTTAGCCATTTACCAAAACCTATTCAAGATAGTTATATAAACAATGTGACCTTAAAGTACAAACCTTCAGCTTTAATTTGAAGGCATCAACATCCAAACTGGAATTACAGTTCAGGAATTGCAATCATTTTTAGACAAAATTTCCCACTTCGGGCTCAAAAGCAATTGGATAATTTACTTAAATCATTTCATAGAATGCATGGGCTATTCCTTTGTTAATCCATCATCGATCAAGCAGGTAAAAGGACTGGAGTTGATTCCAGGTGTAGCATTTGCATTTGGAAGCTGTTGCTGTGAACCCACAACATGCAGTCAAAGGAGCTCTCAACCATCTTTAGGCTGGAAAAAAAATAATCCACATTTATGGTAATGTTAATTTGTCCAATTACTTCTGAGGCCCTGAAATGAGGAGATTGTGTATAAAAATGTAACCGCTAAACCATAACTCTAATTTGGATGTGAAGACCCTGAAATTAAAGCTGGGAGGTTGTACTTTAAGCTCATATTGATTTTATCACTGTATCTTGAATATGTTTTTGTAAACTGCTAAAACAAAAAAAATTGTCATTGTCAATATACAGTATATGGACCCAACTGTAGAAAATCTTGATTGCAGTAGAATACCTAATGTGTTGAAGGTACAGTCACTGGTTAATCAGTATTTCTGACTACAATCACAGCATAAAGACAAAAAGAACATGACAAGCAGCTCAAAGAAAAGGTTACTGAAGTATAAGTCATGGGATGGATAACAAAAAAATTGGTAGAACGATCTTTGGTCTGATGAGACCCAAATCTAGCTTTTTGGTCATCAGACTAGACACCATGTTTGGCTTACACCAAACAGTCCACATCACACAAACACACCGTCTCCACCATGAAGCACAGTGGTGGCAGCATGTATGGGGATGCTTCACAGCAGCAGACCCTGAAGACTTGTAGAGGAAGAGGGTAAAAATGAAAACAAAATGTCAGGAAATTCTGGAAGATAAGCTTCATAAAGAGAACTGTGACTTGGAACAGATTTATTATCAAGCATGACAATGACTTGAAGTTTACAGCAAAGGATATACAGAAATTAAAGACAACAAAGTGAGTGTTCTGGACTGCAGGGTTTCCTCTGGTACCGTAAAACGGGGCTATAAGGGACGCCGGGGTAATAAGGGACACTTTTCTGGGAAATGTTTTAAATGTAATTCTGCTTTTTTTATTTTGAGCAGGACGCCGAGTTGTGTTGCTATTGTCTTTCCTGTAGATAGATATTAGTTTTAAGAAATTTGTCGCCGTTATATTTA
The DNA here is from genome assembly GCA_020510985.1 of Pholidichthys leucotaenia. Lineage (NCBI taxonomy): Eukaryota > Metazoa > Chordata > Actinopteri > Cichliformes > Pholidichthyidae > Pholidichthys > Pholidichthys leucotaenia. Next base: position 354,857,440 of record CM035843.1, on the reverse strand, counting down.
AGGAAAATTCGAAAAAAAAAAAAAGTGTTCCTTATTACCGCGCTGTCCCTTATAGCCCCGTTTTATGATAACATTTCTCCGTGGCGGCCCGCCTCGCCACAAATTGTACCGCCACGCCAAGCCGATATGATTTTATTAATAAAAATATATGAAGCAATGACTTTCTGAAAGCGCGCACACGAACAACGCGCGTGGCCGTCATCCGCACGGAGTTTAGAAGCGCCCCGCTCACACAAGTTTTCCAGTCAGTCAGCAAACAGTGTCTCGCTAAGCGTGACTGTCCGACAGAAACATGAGTTTATTAAAGTACTTTAAATGCGGAAAAAAATCATAAGAGGTATGTAAGCACTGGCATTTATCATGGTTTTAACCCGCTGGAAACGGGAGCCATAATGGAAGAGTCGCCTAGCTAAGAGATGTGGTTAGAATTCAAATGCAGCCGGCTTCATATGAAGGGAAAGGCTGATGAATTGCTGAGTATACAGCACATTTCACCAGCCACTACAATATTAAGTTATGAGACGTGCGAGAAAAGAGAGAAATTGCCAAAGCAAGCGTGCCGTTTTTATTTTCCAGCGGCTGTGACAAAGCAACAGCTAAAAACGCTAGCTCTAAACTGAGGTCCTTCAGCAGCTGCCTAGAGAGATGCCTGATGAGAAAGCCTGAGCGCACAACTATAACGGCCGTTGCTAAATGACCGGGAGCCGGCCATTTATGTCTGCATAGTGAATGAAAAACCCACGTGCAGGAGTGGTTTCGTGCGATGTATTGAACAAAACCCCAAAACGTGTTAATGGGAATGAATGAAGTGTGGATGTGTATGTGTGTGAAACACTCGAGCTGCTGAGTGCCCGAGCTGTCGGGGATCGAAGGACCCAAAGGGCTCCCTGACACGCCTGATGGAAAATAAATAAATATGTGCATTTTTTTTTTAAACCAAATAGCCAAATTAGGAGATATTTACTTGTATTATTAGCATATTTGTAACTTGTGTGTATTTTCTACTATTGAATAAAAAAACGGAATCGAATTGTAGGCGCTTCCCGGCCAGATATTGTGATACTAGGAGACCGGCTCCCTGCCATGTAGTCACTTCGCAACTATAACTGCCTAAACAGATCATTCTGTACATGAACACATATTGTGGTGAATTATGTCTTTAGAGTCCGCTACAGTTCCGTATTATGTACCTGGCAGGTTAAGATGACCGAAATTCACGAAGTCAATGACTTTAATCTGTCAGCAGCCTTCAGACAAACTAAACCTGTCAACAATTGATTTCAAAATAAGGGAGGTTTTCCTGCTGTCTGGGTGGTGAGGAGATTTCTAAAAAAAAACAACAAACTATAAATATAAAGAAATATAACAGAAATAATGGCATCCTTGGTCATTTAAGTTAATTTATTTAAATACAATTTTATTAACATTTTTTCTTTGTAATCAGAGTTAAATTATTGTTCTCTTCTGACTGCAAAGTTATGGTCAAAAATGTAAATTGTTATAAGGAAAAAGAAAAAAAATTAGTCAGTTTCAAATTTATCTAAAAAAAAAAAACAAAAAAAAAACTAATTTTATTTAAAAAAAAAACCAGACAAAAATTAGTCATAAAAAATCCACAAATTTATAATAAAGTTTCAAATGTACAAGAAAAGTCAATTTTACAAGTGGAAATTACAAATTTGAGGAACATGGTTTCAACTTTAAATTTACAGAGAAAAGTAGAAAACTAAGAAAATTGTTATAAATTTTTGAGAAAAACCTCAAAGCTTCAAGGCTCAAGTCATTACTCAAGTTTTTAAGTGGGTGCTCTTTGTACCCTTAACTCAATTAGAAATTTTTGGTTGCCCTACTTTTAATTATTAAGTTCAAAGCACTGCTTTTACATAAGTAGAATTTCTGGTTACTATACCCACCTGATCATATAATTTAGGTGTGCTTGAGTACATTGCTATTATGAATGTTTCTTTCCCCTCCCTACTCTCTCAATGAATAAAAAAGAAACACTAGAATAAAAAGACAAAAAATACACATTTTTGTCATTTATGTAAACCATGACAAAAAAATCTTGCAGGACAAAACATGACACTTGATATTTTCTAACCTGTTTGTATACCACCACAGACAGAGAGAGAACCTGAATTAGACAGAGCTCAAAGAGGGCAAGATGAGACAGAAGAGAGGAGCCAAGGAGAGGGAAGTGCTCAGGCAGAGGAAGGAGAGAAGGATAACACCACTAAAAAGTCGGAACACAGAATGTCTGGGTGGGACCCCAACTGGCCCAATATTCAAGCTTCGGTTATACAATACTTCAAATGGTAAGTTCCATATGCAACGTTACGGTGTAAAATTTTAAAAAAGAAATAAATAGTATAAAATTAACATATTCCGGTATGTTTACCCCCGCCCCGGGGAAAAATATGTTGCCACCGCGCCAAGGTCTTTAAGCCAGAGGAAACACTGTGGACTGGCCGAGTCAAAGCCTAGACCTCAGTCTAAGAGAATTTATGACTGAATTTGAAAAAGGATTTACTGTTGTGACTACTGCTAAAGGTTCATCTGCTAAATACTGACTTGAAATTGGTCAGTTTGTAATGTTTTTATTTAATTTGCATTTCCATTTTGTAGAAATCCATCTTCACTTTGACACTAAAGAGCTTTTTTGGGGGTAAATTCTTCTCCCAAAAGCCTAACTATATTGGCCATAAATATACTGTATTCATAAAAGCAATAAAATGGGAAACCTTTTTATATGCAGTGCACATGTTTAATGTTTCTGAGATGCAGCTCTCTTGGACTACCCAGTAACACCTTTTTGTATACAGTATCTATTTAAAAAGAAGGCACTCAAGATCACTGAAGAGTCTGGAAGTTGAGCATTTTGGTGGATCAGAAAGTTATGGAGGATTTGATGATCTGAAAACATCATGATCCAAAGGTTAACTGATGATATCATGCCACATGCCAGATCAACTGTTTAATGAATAGGTGTGGAGCAACATTGAATCTTAAGAACGAAATAATTATACAGACATCCGCAAAACTGCATCTCTTCCTCATATCATGATATCCATGATGAGGTGTTAAACTATGGTAAGGCTTATGCAAACTAATGTTTATTGTTTAAGAAAGTGATCTAGAAATACTTAGAAAACTACAAATTTTCATAAATTTTACTAATAAATGTATTATTTTTTGCTTCACATTTGCAGGTTTTATCAAATTTGTAACTTCTTTGCTTGCATGACTTACTCTTCAGAAAAAAAAAAAAAGATAAAAACTTGACTTGCACTGAAAGTAAAATTTTTGAAGGCTACTTAAAGTGCATGTACTTGAGTAAATGCAACTACTTACTACCCACCTCTGCACGTAGTGGTATTTAACATTACCATTTAATGCACTTAAATATTAAAAAAATGTAAACAGTCTAGCAACAAATAAAATCTTAAAGAACTCTTCACATAGAATTGTTCTTTTATAGTATCACAAAGATGCTATCTTTACCTAGCTAGATCACGAAACGGTGACCTCATAGCCCCACTTCTCACAGATTTCAACCAGTCCATACACAACAGCTACAACCCACATGCGTTTAAACTTTCTAATTAATGCGTTTATCATTTTTTTTAAAAAGCACTCTCCATCAGCATATATAAAGCATTTTTTTTTTAAGTTAGCTGTAGCCTTACAAATAAAGTAACCAAATGAATAACACCATTACCCCAGTCAAAAAGATGAAACAAAAATCCCACTGCCAGGCAGGCTATCATCAATAAAAGGTGTAAAAAGCAGCATTTGTCCAGCTACTTTTTCCCTTTTTTTTTGTTTTTGGAGGGGTGGGGGTGAGCTACTGATCTGGCATGATACTAGAGTGTTTTCTACTGCTTTTATGGATCTTTGTAAATGAGAATTTCTTTTCCCCACCGACACAGCCATGTGAATGTGGGTTCTTTTCTCTGTTCAGTCAAACTGGCATCATGTAAACGGGGTCTTATTTCTTCATTTTTCAATTACTCTTATTGATAAACATATTTAAAGTAACACTCTGCCAAAAATCATGCCCCCTTTTGTTCTTGGTAACATGTTTTTTTATGACTTACAAGACATATCAAGAGTGAAACCATTCTAATGTGTCATGTCTGTTTTTTTGCTGTGACATTTCAGTTAAGCTCCACCCCTTGAAAAAAGGCAAGTTTAGACAGAGCGTTTTTGGTAACGTAACTATAACAGGTCCACAGTATTGAGCTAATCAGGACGCAATAACCATCTCTGGCCTAACTGAAGTTAACCTCCAGGCCAGTAAGTATTTTTGGACAGCTGCTTTGAAAACTTACCTAAATTAAGATGCGTTTTACCATTAAACGGCTTTTAACGACTGATGCAATTTCAGTCATTATCCTAAGCCACTGTGCATACAACTGGGCATGTCCTTCAATTGATAAGTCTTTTTATCACAGGATTTATTCTGTTTAATGTAGTGTTAGCCACATTAGCCTTGTGGGATGTGGGTGGGCCTATTCACAGCTCGTGGAATTTAAAGGAGGAGGAGAAGTGAGAAGACTGATATGAAACTTTAAGACAATGAAAAGTTTTTTGTTTTTTTTTTTTTAGAAAAAAAGGGCATAAGAGACCATTTTGGATAATGTAGATTTGATTTTATAGGAGATTTATATCCACTGGAGCATGTCTTTAAATAAATGGCTGCAATGGTATTAGCAATAAATGGAAGCCTTAAAACATTGGGAGACATATGTGAATAGATTTCTATTTTAAAATATATAATAAATCTGGTTAGTTTACACACTGAACTATTCTGAGTGCATCTCTGCTGCCACTTATGCATAGCAGTAATTCTTGGGTAACGGTTCATATTTTTATTCATGATTTATTCCGCTGTCTTTGATTATAGGCAGTACTCCATTGGTTCGTATCTGAAAACTGATAAGCCCATTATCTCTGATTCAGGTTTGCGGATTTGTTATGGCAAAGTCAAACAAGGTTCAGAGTACACCCCTCTGGCCAGTAAAGGCTATGTGCCTACTTTTTGTTTGTGGTGAGTCAAGAGTTTCAGCTGAAAGAAAAATCTTTGAGTCTAAACAGTTCTATCCTTGTTTGAGAATGAACTGTTAGTACATTTACACAGTGATTTGTCTTCTGTAGTTACCAAGTTGAAAAACATTGCACCACAAATCTTTCATAATTTTCTAAATTTCATGTAGAGGCGTCCCCATCCGATCCAAGTATCGGATAGGGAGCCCAATCAAAGCTTTTATGACTCAATCAGCATCAGGGTCACTGGGTCCATCTTCACTCAAGTCGCTGATGCTGTACGTTAGGCTCACCATAACGTGGCAGCTGTACATAGTTGCAGCAGGGAAGACTTGCCAACATGTCTGCTGTGTGGAATACTTTGGGTATTGAGGTGTTAGGCAAATACATGACTGATTTTTTTTTTAATAACTCTAATGTACCAGTGTCTACTGTAGTTTGCAAGAATGTATTCTAGGAAAATGTAAGTATGGGATTGTGACTTGGTATTGCCTGATCCTCAATCTTAAATGACTTGGATCGGAGACGAAAAAAATAATAATTTAAAATCTTGCTCGGGAAATTACTAATTATAATGATCTTGTTAACAGACTGGTGATGACCATAAAGTTCAAGTCAGAATTGTAATCTCCAAATCTACTGAACACCGACTCAGTGAACTGCAAAGTCAAACATGCTAAAAATACATGTAGTAAAAGTTATGCGCCACAAATTGATGTCCAATAAGGGCCTTTTCCACTAGCACGCTTTAGCGCGACACGGGACGGCTCAGCACGCTTTGTACGCTTTTCCACAAGCCCCAACATGGTTTAACAGCCGCGATTCTCAGCCCCGCTGAAGGGCAGGGTACAGCAGTGCTGAGCTGTGCCGTGTTGTGACGTTAACAGACTGGTCGCCGCTGATTGGTCAGGTCGTAACCGGCGCTGATTGGTCAGGTTGTAACCGCCCCTCTCCTCCTCCTCATCTACCAAATCTTCACGACCTTCTCAATAAAGTTTAAAAAAAAAAAAAAAAAAAAAAAAAAAAAAGAATCTTCACGACCGCCTTTACTCAGCACGCAACCACTGTTGGCGGTTCCTTTTCAGTGTATTGCTGTGCTATTTTCATTTATTCTCTATCAAAAATGGCTTCGCGTAATAAGGGTGTTCCATGGACCAGTAAGGAGCTGCAGTGTCTGCTCACTGCATTGTCAGACGAACGTATTCAGCACGAGTTAGACGGAGCCGCCCGGAATGAAAAAATATACCGGGAGGTCTCGACATCGGAGTCCTTTAACGGTGAGTTTTAATTTTTTTTTTATTGTGCGTTTTTTCGCAAATATATTCGGTAAGACGCTCAGTTTATTTATGCAATAAAAAAGCTGTTCATTTGTGGATGGATCGCTGCTTTATTGCAGCACACTGCGGACTAAAGCTTTTATTGTAATTATTCATGTGAACAATACGCTGAAATACGCTTATGTATTCTTGTTAAAAACTAATTGTCTTTTCTGTATATATTTCGTGCTGTATTTTATTGTGTGCATTTTCCTTGTAGAATCATCCCACGCGTCCGCCGCGACAGCCCGCACGGATTAATTCAACCGAGCCTTCCTGACCCACAGCTGGCAGAGACGGATTAATTCCACCGAGCCTCAGCACTCAGTGGTCGGCGTGTATAAAATGTCGATTAACCTTCATGTTGTGTTGCAAAGTTTTTTTTTATTTTAATATTTTGTATATAATAAAATGGAATTGTTTTGGAAAGTGTGGTTTGTCTGTTATAACACTGAATTACAAAACAGTATAATTACATAGAAATTCCATTGCCTAGTCTGATCAAAATGATGCTGAGGGTCAACCATTGTAAAGGTAATGTAATTTTTAACTAGACCAAAAAAGAAATTTTTGTAAGCATTCTGTTCTTTTTATTGAAATATCATAAAAAAAATAGCACCAAGTCAAAGGTACAAGTATATGTAAATTGAATGTTCTATCGGCATTCCAAATTCAGAGACTTACAATACTTTAGAAGGAGTGTAGCATCATCTAAACGGAAAATAATAATACTGTTGTTCCAAACGTTGACCTGAAGGTGAAAAACATGAATTTTTTTAATTCAGTACATCCAAAATGCCCTAGGATGTGGTGTTGGACAGTGTGCCACCGTCTCATTATTTAATACGAATAAAAACAAGTTTCAGCTCATTATTTCTAGGTCATTTGGCAGTTAATTCAAAACAAAAGTGACTTGTGTTGTTGCAGCTTAATTATGAGATAAAATTAATTGTGAGATTACACACAGAGCGAGCAAGGCAATAATCCTTGGATCCTCCATTTTTTGTCTCGTGTAAATAAGGACTCAGTCCAGTGCATAACATCACGGGAGTGTGGCCCCGCCTCGCTGAGAATCTGCTGCTGCCCCGCAACACTGTGCTAATGGAGACAGAAGCATTCCGAGCCGTACTGAAGTGAATCGAGCCGTACCGAGGTGTGCTGGGCTAGTGGAAAACAGGCTATAGAGAGCTTAAGGGTACTTTCACACCTACAGGCTTTAGTTTGTTTCAATCAAACTCGAGTTTGTTTCCTCCATTAGTGCGGTTTGTTTTATCTCATGAGAACACAGTAATCACACTCAGGTGCGCACCAAATCAACTGTGGCAAGACCCAAATCAACTGGCGAACTCTGGTGAGGTCCCTCCAGGTGAGAAAAGGACCACACTAAAACAAAACCAGAGAAAAACGGTAAAACATATTTTGCTACTGTACATACCTGATGGATCTTTGAAAATATCTGTGGCTGAGCATGTTACAGTTCTGGAGGATTCATTTTTATTTTATAAACCTTTATTAGTCCCACGGTGGGGAAATTACAGTTTAAATTCAGGGCATCCATCTGGATGGATGAGGCAGCCATGGTACGGTGCCAATCCCTTCACCATTCACACACACACATTCACACCTAGGGCCACTTCAGAGTCTCCACTTAACCTAACTTGCATGTTTTTGGCCTGTGGGAGGAAACCAGAATACCCGGATTAAACCCATGCAGACACAGGGGGTGGGATCGAACCCACAATGGTCAGGGGTGGACTCGATCTTGTGACCTTCTTACTGTGCTGCCACAGTGCTAACCACGGTCTTTCTTTCTTTATTTTATTTAATATGGACATAACAAATTACATTAGTACAATCACAAGGAGAGACCAGATGTTTTGCATAGGTGTATATAGCACAAGTGCTAATTCTCAACACCAGTCCATAGGTGGCTTATATAGGTCATAAAATAGGCTGTACAAACAAAATTTACAGGTTAATTAAAATTACTGCCCATTACTCTGCCACTCCGCCACCGAGCTGAACGTTACCATGTTATTTTCCTTCCGTAGCCACACTTCATTTTCAAACTGTATGATTTGCTGAAAGTGGTATATGCACGTAATGTAATAAACGATAACCAGGGTGACGAAAACCCCTGTAGCTTGCGATACGATTTGCATCATTTTCTCCCCAGAAATGGATAAATGCACGGTAGTCATCCTACTTCCTGTATTTACCTTTCCTGTTCTCGCAGCAAAAAAAATCTGACCAATAAGAACAGAGAACATTCTGACGCAAGTCTCACGGAATTTAACATGAAGGAATTTGGTCCACTTGAATTTCTGCTGTGAGAAAGGGAACCGAACCAAGGAGAAAATGATACAAAGTAACAAACTTATCAACTGATTCGGACCAAAGTAAACAAATTTAGTTGTGAAAGCACCCCAAGTCATGCCCCCCTACTATCACATATGGGACCTTAAATTGGGAAAAAAAAAAAAAAAAAAATCTCCATTGAAATGAATGGCAAAAGCGAAATTATTTTTTGATCCTGATCAAATTTTTCCACAAGTTACACATACGATGTTTGTCAACTGAAAAGATAATTTTCCACGTAAATAATGGTGTAGGTTAAGGTATAAAGTTAGGGCTGGGTGATAAGACTATAACGATAATTATCACAAAATAACTTTTCCTCGATACAGACATAAAACATTTGATAGAACTGTGATGAAACTCATTCGTTCCATGTTTTGACAGACAGCATGAAAAGCCAATAAAAATGAGAATACACCAAACCGAACCAATCAAGTGGCTGGAAGTCACATTCGACTGACGCACACAACAGCATGCATAGGCGCGTACGACCAGCACGTAGCTGGAGCTTAGCCTAGTACACCTGCTAATGTTTGGGCTAGCACAGCCACGTAGGAGACGACAGAAAACATTAATGAAAAGTCCAGTGACAGCGTTACCAAAGGAGACACCAAAATGGATGCCACCCAGTGCTCAACAGACGAGGAGATTGTTTGGGGGGGGGGGGGGGGGGATGGTCCAAAGAATTCAGTAATGTGGAGATATTTTGGCTATTTATAAAGTCTGACAAGAAGTAGCTGCAGCTGGATTCATGCTGCACCTCTGCTGTCTGCGTACGTGTAACTGGAAACCTCGTGTGACAAAATTTACGTCATCATCTCAACTCTGCTAGTGTCCGCAGTGCTCAACCGCGACCGTGTGCAGCCCAAATTTTGTGACCACGCTATCCTGCACACAACCTGAACGCGTTGAAAAGCGCATGCGCAAGACTGAACGTCCCATTCACGAGGTGGCGATATCGGCACAGCATACTAAGACAAAGTAGATGAAGAAGACAACGAGGAAGCGGAAGATGAGAATAAACATGCATGAATCATACATACATACTTCAGTAGCAGCAGCAGCACCACCACCATCTTCATGGAAAAGGAGTGAAAACCGGGAAGTCAATCAGCAGAAAGCAAGCAATGTTTCTTCGTTGGTGAAAATCCTGGTTCATCAGCACATTGCCACCACCTATCGGGTGGGAGTGAAACTACAAATGATGGTTGTGCGCATGCGTCAACCGCGTGGCCTGGGTAGATGAAAAAAAGTGAGCATGAACAGCGCCGTGTGCGTGCCGGGCTCGTCCAAAGCGCACGTGGACCAAAGCGGACTAGAGGGGAAATGCAGCATGAATAAGGCTTTAGCGTGCACTGCAAACTGTCAAGCACGTTCCCACAAAATCAGGTGACACTACAAATCTTTTTTTACCATCTGAACCAGTGCCATCCTGTTGAGCAGGGTTGTACTAAACAGCAAACGGGACCAAACGGACCAACTGGGCCAAACGGGACTCCCATGACCCCAACTCCCTAGAAAACATCCAAATATTAAATGAAATAATTTTTAATGGGACACCAAATGCCCCCAAAATCAATTAAATCATTTTTATTCTAATATTTAATAACAGCCATTCTTGTAGTAACTAGCATGACACAAAATGCCCAAATAGTGTATTAAATTATATCTAATGGGACCAAGTGACATCAAGTCAACTAGTGGACGCATTTACAAATATTCCAGACCTATTGTAATATATTCCTTGAAATTTAATTTAATAATTTTGGCATTTTGTGTCCCATTCGGACACGTTTGTTGTTTAATTCAAATACTAACCGGTGTTGTTTGGCTGCAACCATCCTTCTCCACACTTGCACTGGGGAGACTTATAATTTCACATGGATGAGAGCTGTACTGTAACGGCTGCTACATTTGGGCATGTATTTCACTCAGCTATCAGTAAGTTGATGAGCAGAATATTATAAAATATTTATATTTTATGTTTATAATTATTTGAAATACAGCTGTATAATGTTCTACACTACATTTGTCAAGTTCAACTTGACAGAAAATAAATATTTAAAATTAATCTTGTTCTAGCGTCTCATCTCAGGAGTAAAAAGGAACCTTTAAGCTGACAAAGTGATTTGAGTCATATCGCAATATATATAGATCAATATGGGAAAATTTTATCGTGACTGGAATTTTTCCATATTGCCCAGCCCTATATAAGGTTGAGAAAATACATAAAAGATTACAAAGAAACATCTAACTTACGTCACCTTTTTCGGAACCCTAACTAGCAGTCCCATGGATTAGTGTCCAACTCTCAAATATGGTGGGGTAAAAAAGTATTTAGTCAGCCACCAATTGTGCAAGTTCTCCCACTTAAAAGATGAGAGAGGTCTCCAATTTTCATCATAGGTATACCTCAACTATGAGAGACAAAATGAGAAAAAAAAAAAATCCAGAAAATCACATTGTCTGATTTTTAAAGAATTTATTTGCAAATTATGGTGGAAAATAAGTATTTGGTAATAACAAAAGTTCATCTCAATACTTTGTTATATACCCTTTGTTGGCAATGACAGAGGTCAAACGATTTCTGTAAGTCTTCACAAGGTTTTCACACACTGTTGCTGGTATTTTGGCCCATTCCTCCATGCAGATCTCCTCTAGAGCAGTGATGTTTTGGGGCTGTCGCTGGGCAACACGGACTTTCAACTCCCTCCAAAGATTTTCTATGGGGTTGAGATCTGGAGACTGGCTAGGCCACTCCAGGACCTTGAAATGCTTCTTACGAAGCCACTCCTTCGTTGCCCGGGCGGTGTGTTTGGGATCATTGTCATGCTGAAAGACCCAGCCATGTTTCATCTTCAATGCCCTTGCTGATAGGAGGTTTTCACTCAAAATCTCATGATACATGGCCCCATTCATTCTTTCCTTTACACGGATCAGTCGTCCTGGTCCCTTTGCAGAAAAACAGCCCCAAAGCATGATGTTTTCACCCCCATGCTTCACAGTAGGTATGGTGTTCTTTCTCCTCCAAACACGACAAGTTGAGTTTTTACCAAAAAATTCTATTTTGGTTTCATCTGACCATAAGACATTCTCCCAGTCCTCTTCTGGGTCATCCAAATGCTCTTTAGCAAACTTCAGACGGGCCTGGACATGTACTGGCTTAAGCAGGGGGACACGCCTGGCACTGCAGGATTTGAGTCCCTGGCGGTGTAGTGTGTTACTGATGGTAGCCTTTGTTACTTTGGTCCCAGCTCTCTGCAGGTCATTCACTAGGTCCCCCCGTGTGGTTCTGGGATTTTTGCTCACCGTTCTCATGATCATTTTGACCCCACAGGGTGAGATCTTGCATGGAGCCCCAGATCGAGGGAGATTATCAGTGATCTTGTATGTCTTCTATTTTCTAATAATTGCTCCCACAGTTGATTTCTTCACACCAAGCTGCTTACCTATTGCAGATTTCAGTCTTCCCAGCCTGGTGCAGGTCTACAATTTTGTTTCTGGTGTCCTTTGACAGCTCTTTGGTCTTGGCCATAGTGGAGTTTGGAGTCTGACTGTTTGAGGTTGTGGACAGGTGTCTTTTATACTGATAACGAGTTCAAACAGGTGTCATTAATACAGGTAACGAGTGGAGGACAGAGGAGCCTCTTAAAGAAGTTACAGGTCCGTGAGAGCCAGAAATCTTGCTTGTTTGTAGGTGACCAAATACTTATTTTCCACCATAGTTTGCAAATAAATTCTTTAAAAATCCTTCAATGTGATTTTCTGGATTTTTTTTTTCTCATTTTGTCTCTCATAGTTGAGGCACACCTATGATGAAAATTGGAGACCTCTCTCATCTTTTAAGTGGGAGAACTTGCACAATTGGTGGCTGACTAAATACTTTTTTGCCCCACTGTATATTCGTGTTGTTTTTCTCTTCTTTGGATCCTTCTTTCATCAGTCAGAAAACAAGAGGTGAGCTTTGAGAGGGGAACTGCCGTAATCGTGTTTGGTAACATGTACAGTCCGAGACAAGGGATTTGTAGTCCATTAAGTGTTTTCACAAAAACTAAATCTTACTGTATTATACGACAACCAACAACTTTAATTACGAGGAAAATTATCTTTTAAATTGACAAACATGTGTAACTTGTGGCAAAATTCAATCGGGATCAAAAGGTAATTTTGCTCCTGCCATTCATTTCAATGGAGATTTTTTTTTTTTTTTCCAATTTATGGTCCCACATGTGCAAGTAGAGGGGGCGTGACTTAGGCTTTCTATTGCATTTAAAGACTGACACAAAGAAAATTTACCATGTTTTGGTTTCTGGTTACTGCCTTACTGATTATTTGAAGTAGAAACCTTGACTGTACTATAATTTACCAACATGTATAAAAACAAGTGCAAGGACTGGCATACTTCCATTCAAATGTGACTGACCCTTGTATGCTTCAGTTTTTTAAAACCCTTTAATATGAATGAAATTTGAGAAATACATTTTTAAAACACTTAAAAGGTATGCTTTTATTCTAAATAAGTAAGATTATGTTTAAAACAAAATGTACAGTCGATGTCCATTTTGGTTTTAAAGTGGGTCTTGTCCTGCATTTCCTACAACAACCACAACTTCCTCTCCAACATAAATCAGCACGTTATAAATTAAATGTCATCGATGGTACGTGAATCATATCAAACAATTAAGGTTTCCACGTAAAAGAACACTTCTCAGAAGTGATATGGCTGTGAATGGACAAACAAGGAGAGTACAGTGAAGCGACTTTCAGGGAAAGCCACACACTTATTTGTCTCTTATTATATAAGGCACAAAGCCTACCTCCATTTCCCCATCAAACATAACCGCATGTTGCATTTCTTACATGTTCTTACTTTGAGAGTGTTTTTCACAGCATCATAATATAAGGTGACAGACCAATGCACCCACCAGCTGAAAAGCGGCGCTTAACTGTTATACAGATTAGGGAATACAACAAACTTTGTAGGGTTCCTGGCTGCTAATCCCATGATGACCACTAGGAGCAGCTAACCCATTTTATCACACCACTATGCCCCCCACCCACCCCAAGAAAAAAAATCAATGGACCCGGTGGACTTTGATACTGAAAGTTGTAGAGGGTCAATTTGACAGCAATAAGCTAGAGAAAGCAGCAGACTACTGCAATTTTAGTGTTATGCAATGGTAAAGTGACACTGTTGACAATGTTTCCCAAAACAACATCCCAGAAGGTTATGCTGGGAGGAAGCCGAGTCTCAACTGTGCAAACTCAAGAGGCCTTGCCCTGTAGCAAGAGCAAAGCAGAGGGGAAAAAAATGCTGAAATACAACTTACCTAAAAGAAGTAATCTGTGTGTGGCTCTGTAGATCTGTTTGTCTTTCTGGAGCTGCTTCTCTATCTTTTTGTTTGCTTCTCTTTGTGCCTTCTCCTCATTTCTCTGGTCTTCGGTCTTACTGTTGCCCAAACAACCCATCTTCCCGCAAGAAAAATGGAAAAAAAAAAAGGGGGGGGTCTAGGGGAGGAGGGGGCAGTGGAGGAGTAAGGAGTAGTGGAGGTGGAGGGGCTATGGAAAGAGAAAAATAAATAAACCAAACTGTTCTAGATGGCCCGTTTGACCGGCAGATTGAGCCGCGTTAACACCGGTGAGGGTCTCTGGCCTGCTCCAAACACCGTCCACTGTGGAAATCAGGCGTCCATGAGGCGTATTTTGCTGTCAGAGAAAGGGCAGGATACTGCTGCTGACGACACGGAGGCCGCCTTCTCACTTAGCTTCGATCCTGCTCGGGCTTTTTTTTTTTTTTTTTTCCTCTTTCACGCTCAGTTTTCCCCCCCTTCTCGTTTTTTTTTTTTTCCCCCAAAACCAGCCCACCGTCAACTGCAATCCACGCAGCTCGTTACGATACCAAAAAGCGGGGTTTCACCTCGAACAGAGGCAGAATAAACAGCCAAATTTGCATTTCCAAAAAGCCCGGGTCTCGCGTCTCACTGCTGCCCGTGACAAGAAGCCGAACTCGGCGTGTCCGAGAAGCTCCCCGGTGCTGCGGCGCGGCTGGTTTCCAGGTCGCCTTTCATCATAAACCTTTCCATGGGCGAATATGTACACTCGATTTCTCCGTGTCCAAAGCGTCCGTCTCTCCCGGGCACCCAAGCTTGAGCGGCGAATGGTGGGGGGGGGAATAATATTGACAGCAAATCGAAGCTACATGTGTGACAATCTCGCTGCTTCCGTCGTCATCCGGCACCTTTTCGCTCTCTGCATCAAATCAACCCGAGACAGCCCCAAAACTCACTGCGGTCGTCTCCTCGGCTGTCTCTCCCACCACCTCCAAATCCGAAATGACCCAATATCCCCTCGGTTTGTCCTCCTTATTTGTGATGATGGCTCTTCCTCGCCGTGTTTTCTCCTCCGAAGGGGCCTTCTCTCGCTCTCTCTCTCTGCCCCTCGTTTTTATTGCTGAAATGTGTTATCAGCCCCTCACATCACCACCAAGCCTCCACAACTGCGCACCCAAAGACGTTTTAAATTCCAGTCTCGGCTCTGATGAACCCCTTTAAGAGATAGGGAAAAAAAAATATGTCACAAAAAATGTCGACTAACATAAGAAAACGTGACCAAGATACGAAAAATCAACGAAATGTTCTCCACGTTTGTTGCAGGTGAAAAAGCAACCCCCGCTGTCAACCTACATACGGCCTAAATGCGTCCACACACACACTAGCTGTCATACAAACAGGCATTTATACATGTATATTATCTTGAATCCGAGGTGGGTAAACAGGCTACAGGCTTGAATCTACATGTGCATTTACAGTCACAAAAAAAGTAGGACAAGGGGCTGTCTAGCAGCACATTCCCACCGTGAAGGCCGCCGCTCCCCTCCTGGCCGCCGGTCGAGGAAGGTGAGAGACGGGTTTAACCAATTCTCGCAGCTTATTATTTTCTCCCTTTCCCTCTCTTCGAGAAATAGTAGCCGACACTGAACGGATGGACAGCGCTGTACAGAAATGGGGTGGGGCCACGCAGCGCTCATTGAACCCTGGGAAGGAAGGACCGAGAGAAGAAGAGACACAGGTCGCTCCGCTCGTCACGTGGCCCGGTCGAGGAGCTGCGTCAGCGTCGTGACCGTGCAGAGGAAAAGGGCGCCCCCTTCGAAGAAAAGCACCGCGCACGGTGCAGAGGGGTGGAAGGCTCCAAAGCCGCACGAACACAAGCAGCGGTTTGACGCTCACAGAGCAGAATGCATCTGTTTAAGATTCAGAGATTTTTATCTGTCAGCACTTCTTATATGTACAGGACATACAGTTGAATTGGAAATGCCGTTTCTGTCTCTCAGTGGTGTGTACAATATATAAGACAAAAAGGAATCGGATGAAAACAACAACAGTGCTAACCGTAGTCAGGGCCACCTTAACTTGCCATTAGGCCCTTGGGCTGAGAGGTTTAGTAGGCCTCCTTCCCAACAGAGTCGCAGTTTGAAAATATGTAATAGCTATGTTTTTAAAAATGGATTGCATTTATATAGCACTTTTCATGACACCCAACACTTTACAGTGAGTCTGTGGAGGAACAAAATAAGTTCAGGCGTGACACAGCGAGCTGAAGGTTTAAGAGTTTTATTCCTCCATCATCATGAGAGACACAGCAGCACTGTGTGCTGTGTGTGCGCTGTTGTCAGTGCGCTGTGAGTCAGCTACCTAAGGCATGTCAAGTCAGCACATTTATACAGACAAGAGAGAATGCATGGCACATTTACATATTGATATACATAACAGTCAATACATATCAATTGCTTTGATTAACTGGCACCAGACTCCTCTCCTTACTCCGGGGATGTATAACAATAGGACAAAAGAGAATGCAAGGCACATTTACATATTGATATCAGTCCATACATATCAATCACGTGATTAACTGGTTGTCCCCCAAGGGGCTGTCTGTATGCAATCCCTGCTGAGCATAAATATTATCAGTCTGCATTGTGCTGGGTGCCCACAAGTCCATTATTCATTCACTCCACAGACAATGATAGTGGTAAGCTACTTCTGTAGCCACAGCTGCCCTGGGGCAGAATGACAAAAATGTGGCTGCCAATCCACGCCAACTGGACATTTATTCACATTCATACATCAGTGTCATGAACCATGAACACACTGGAGACAAGGTAGGTAAAGTGTCTTGCCCAAGGACACAACAGCAAGGTGGGGAGACCGGGATTCAAACCGCCAACCTTCCGGTTATTGGTTGACCTGCTCTACCTCCTGAGCCACTACGGCCTCATTTTTGTTTCTCTTGGAGAGATATTGTAACTGTGAAGTTGTGAAAACACAACTACACTGCAAAAAGTCAAATATAAGTAAAATGAAATAAATTAAGGCTGTTTATGCTTGACCTTTTGTCTGACAAGATATTATTCTTGCTGTGCAGTTAATGTGTAAGAAAAATTTACATGCTTTCAGGTAGTTTTAACTTGTTTTGAGCAATCTGATAAGTCAAATTGTTTTGCTCTATTGGCACATAATTTTACTTAAAATAAGCAAAATAATTCTGGAAATAGACAATTTTAGTTAAAATTAAAAATATACCTGCCAACAAAATAAGATTAAATTTCTTAAAACAAGTAAAAACTATCTTAAAGCAAGTAAAATCTTACAGAAAACTGCACAACAAAGAGAAATTCGTGTCAAAATTATCTTGTGAGCAAAAAACAAACATATAGTCTTGATTTAGGATATTTTATCTTACTAAGATTTTCATTTTTACAGTGACAGATATTACTGCCTTCAGCATAAACACAAGTCTAATCTCTCTCGCTCTCTCTCTCTCCTGGATGAAAGGAAACGTTTTCGCCTCAAGAAACACCTGACAGCCCTGCGTAAAGCAGCAGGGGGAACAGGGGTCAAGCGCGCCCGACAGGAGGAATAAATGGCGGTCGTTCCTCTGCCTGTTTTACACATTTTTGGGATATTGTTTGATCACACTTTTATATGACGTTTCTAATTGACTGTAATTGACTGTCACGGAACTGGATCTTTACCTGCAGGGCATGGATGCCCCAACGTTTTCTTTCTACATTCTGGACGAGCCTGCTGCAAAGATGACTTGCTTGAAAATCCCACATGGTCTAAGGACTACAATCCATCTGAGATGAGGAAAATGTCTCTGGGATGTACAACGGAACTGGCTGCAGCCGCACAGCGCTATCTCTGCTGCTGGAGGAAGGGGAATTGGCCTTGCTTAACAACTGGAGGCCTCTGGCTCGTCTTTGCACGGACTACGAGGAAGACTCGCACTACTGCCACTGGCAATGTGGAATAGGTGGACTGCAAGGAATACTCTGTGTTGTGTGGGGGGGGGAGACTTATGTTTGCACTTTTCCAATGTGAGACACTTGGTGGAATGATATTGGTGCTCTTACATTTTCTTGAATTGTGCGAATTGTGCAATAAAGGCATTTTTTAAAGGTCAAAGGTCTCTCTCTCTCTCTCTCTCTCTCTCTCTCAGATACAGACACACACAGCACCATGGCCTAAACAACACCATGTATCAAAGGATGACACTGATCAACAATTACAGTCTAATGATGACAGAAGAATACAAAGTTATATCAGTCAAGTATTCCTGATTCAAACAATGCACAACAGCAGCAACCAGAAAAGCACTTAGAGAGTGTATACCTCCTCCAAGGTTCCTTCCGTCCCTCATGGATGACCTCTAAAATGTAATGGGTTTGTGTGTAGGCCACGAGCCAGTTCTGGTGAAAATTGCATCAATGTCTATCCAGTAGTTTTGGAGGATTCTTGCTAACACACTTTGAGAAGAGCCTTGGTGGAGGTATGCGTTCCCCAATCATCACCAAAATGTAATGGGTTCCTCTCTAGCCCAAGGACCACCTCTGGTGAAAATTTCATCCAAATCTAGCAAGCAGTTTTTGTGTAATCCTTTTACACAAATACAAACAAGGTCCTTGGTGGAGGTATGCACTCTCAAGTCATCGCTGCTGAAGACATTCTACGACACGGTGGTGGCATCAGCCACCACTTTTGGAGTGGTCTGCTGGGGCAGTGGCATTACAGCAGCTGATAGGAAGAGACTGAACAAACTGATCAAGAAAGCTAGCTCTGTTCTGGGGCAGCGCCTTGACCCAGTGGAGGAGATAGGAGAGAGAAGGATGGTGGCTAAACTGTCATCTCTGCTGGAGTCTGAGTCCCACCCTACGCAGAACATACTGAATGCACTGAGGAGCTCATTTAGCAGCAGACTACATCATCCTAGGTGCGCAACCGAGAGGTTTCGCAGGTCCTTCCTACCTACGGCTGTCAGACTGTATAACCTAAGCAGAGCTGCTCGCAGAGATAGCAAAAAAACGTGACGACCTAATAGTATTGAATGCAAAAGACGCAACAGACTTACACAATGGTCCCCTCCAGTATACAACTAGGACAATATCGGTCGCTACGGAGGGTGACAATATGTATGGGTACATATTCATACTATGTAGGATAACTAAGTAGACGGTTATGCTGTTTATTCCATCTAGCTACAATGCTCCGCACTGTGTGTTTATATATTTATATATTTATATGTACATATGTATATTCGCTGCTCTTGTTTTTTCTTGTCTTCTTGATTGTTGCTCTGAGTGTTGCTATCCCTGTGCTGTTGCAATCCTGGAATTTCCCCATTGTGGGACTAATAAAGGCTTATATTATCTTATCTTATCTTATCACCAGAATTTAATGGGTTCATCCTTGGCCCAAAGGCTACCTCTGGTGAAAATCTCATCAAAATCCAGACAGTAGTTTTTACATAATCCTGCTAAATAAACAGAAAAACAAACAAACAAACCACCCCAATCATGTTACCTCCTTGACAGAGGTAATTAAAAGCTACAAATAGCATGTCTTACCTTTTTTGTAAAGTGTTTTCTTCTGGCCTTCTTTAATGAAAAATCCTTCATTATGTCCTTTAAGTCCAGCTCACGACAATGTCATACTCTATGGACATCAATGTGAGGTTACACAGTCTGTTTAAGCAGCGTGCTTGATCTAGTCTACTTTTTACCAAGCTCCCATTCTACTGTCCCATGCACAGCTGTCTGATGTAAGCAATGATAGCCTTTCCAAGTGACCTGGCTTTTCTTGCGCTGGTCCTCATCTCTCACCTTGCCTTATCCAGTGGCCTGCTTTCTTTCGGGAGGATCTGGAGGTCTTCTCCTCCAGGTGAGTGCTTTAATATCCCACCTGTCTCCTCAGTGCAGTAATTAGCATCCCCACCTCCACTCGTGGCTCCAGTTTAGAAAAATCCTTTACTCTTTGGGATTTTTTTTTTGAGCAATTTATTTTCCCTAAGCTCTTATCCTCTCAATAATTTTATGAGCGCCACTCGCAAACTTTTTTCCGGACATTTTGACCAAACTAATTACTTCTTACCTCTCACTGGCACTTGCATAATCACATATCAAAACAATTCCTCTGATAGGCTATTGTCACATGGTACCCACGTGGGCCACATGTAAATTGGACCAATCAACAGCCAGCCACACACAAATATTAAGTGATGGACATAGAATTTGACCAATTAACAAAAATTTTATTTTTTTTATTGGCTCATGATAGGCCCCTGATCTTCGTAGGCCCCTGGGCTTCAGCCCAGCCTAGCCCGTTCATTTAGGCAGCCTTGCCCATAGTGCAAATAAAGGTAAAAACACAGCAATCCTATGTACAGTAAACCGTAATAACGGTAAATTGCAAGTTTAATGCGATAACGGGAGTGCAGACAGTGACAGATTGGTTTGTGCATGATCAGTATTGCAATGACAGACAGCAGCAGGTATGGCATTTATGCAAATGGTTGCAGTAAGGTGCAAGACATATAGCAGCAGATGTAGTACTACTGGTGTGCCAAATCCTTCTGTGCAAACAACTGACGTAGAGTTATTGTGCAGGTGAGAGTGTTATGGTCCGGTGGGGTGGGGGGTGGGGCAGAGTTCAGAGTCCTGATGGCCTGGTGAACATAGTTGTTTAGCAGTCTTGTGGAGTGGGCCCGGCAACTCCGGTACCCTCTCCCTGAGGGCAGGGGGCTGAAGAGGGAGTGTAAGGGGTGGGAGGTGTCGCCTGCGATGTTGATGGTGAGGTGGGTGTGGTAGATGTCCGAGAGGGAGGGCAGAGGGGCACCAATGATCTTGCTGGCTGCTTTCACTGTGCGTTGTAGAGTCTTCCGGCAGGAGGCGGTGCAGCTTCCGTACCACACCGTGATGCAGCTGGTGAGGATGCTCTCAGTGGTGCCCCCAGTAGAATGAGCACATGATGTGGGTGGGACTCGTGCTCTCCTCAGTTTGCAGAGGAAATAGAGGCATGTTTGAGCCTTCTTGGCCAGTGATGTGGTGTTGCTTGACCAGGAGAGGTTCTCGGAGATGTGCATTCCCAGGAACTTGGTGCTGCTCACCCTCTCCACAGCTGCTCCGTCAATGATCAGAGGGGGATGCTGTGTGTGTCCTCTCCTTAAGTCGACCACAATCTCCTTGGTTTTTCCCACGTTTAGGAAGAGATTATTGTCTTTACACCACTGGACCAGTTGGCTCACCTCATTTCTGTAGTTGGCCTCTTCATTGTTTGTGATGAGGCCCACCATTGTTGTGTCATCCACAAATTTTATGATGTGGTTGGTGCTGCAGGCTGGTACTCAGGCATGCCTCAGCAGGGTGAAGAGCAGTGGGGTGAAGAGCAGTGGGCTGACCATGCACCCTCGTGGGGCCCCTGTGCTCAGTGTGACGATCTTGGAGGTGTTACTGCCGACTCGCACGTTCTATGGCCTCCCTGTGAGAAAGTCCAGCACCCAGTTACAGAGATAGTATTTATTTAATAGAGCAGGTGTGTAGCCGGGGGTGGGGGTGGGGGTGGGGGGGGGCTGAACGTGCTGCAGCCCCCCCCCCCCCAAAAAAAGGAGAAAAAAGAAAAGAAAAATGTAAATAAAGAGCAGGTTTTGAATAGTTTGCATTGAAAATGTTAAGAAATCTGTAGTTGACAGGGGGCTGAAGCTAAAGCTTTGCCCTGGGCGAATGCCCGGGTGGTGGTGGTAGTTGGGGTTCAGTCCCTCCCCCCCCACACACACAGACAAATTCCTGGATACGCCACTGTAGAGGGACTTAAAACTTTAATAAAACACATTTATGCTTAATAAAAATAAAACACTTGTTTTTTCCTCCAGTTGAGTAATAGTTGAAATAATTTTTTTTCTATTATTTTTGTGCACAAGGCAGGCACATTTCTATCAAACAGGGCACCCTTTTTCTTTTTTATTAATATTGTCAATTATACAACAGTTACTGTAGTTCCAATTGAGGAATTTGATTGGACAATAGGGATTCCAGGAGTTACTATATTCCACAATAATTGCACTCCGATGTTTCAATGGATATGTATCACTCTGCTTCAAAAGTATTCTAATAACCGTTAATTACTAACAGTAATTTACTGTCAAGTCTGCAGACTTGAGAACTGCAACACTGTGTTGGCTACCTTAAAGTGACACTCTGGCAAAAATCAAGTTGTTTCTGTTATTAACATGTCTGTAACATGTTTTTTGAGACTTACGAGACATATCGAGAACAAAATTTCACCGCAGTTCCAAGTCTGTGTTTTTCTGCTGTGAATTTCCAGTTTGGGAATGCCCCCCACAATTGGGCGAGTTTGGACAGACCGTCTCTAGCTCTGCAAGCATTCTTGCTTAGTCTGATTAGTTATAACATTAACCCATCAGACGGATACTCTTGGCTACCTCGGGGGAAGAGGGAGGATCCAAGGAGCAGTAAAGAAAGAGTGGAGAGAGGCAGAGAGGAGGGAGGGGAGACCTGGCTTGAATGTGGCTCAGCGAGACCGGTATCAGTTCACTTTGCTGGCAGATGGGGTGCCGTGTGTGGCATATTGATGCACCACCATGAACGTCACTGATGTGGTGACACAGGCATGGATGACATCACCATGCCATGACTATATGAAGGGACAAACGGTGGGAGTCCTGTTCTTTGGCGCTCCGCCTCTAGACTGCCTACTTGCCTGTACCCCTGTAGTACTAGCTTGTTCCCTGTTCCATGTGTTGCTAGCTTCGTTATTAAAAGCTAACCGTCAACACAGACAACATGTCCGCTGGTCCTTGTTTCCCAGCCATAACAATTGGCAACAAGGACAAAAAAAAAAATCTTCTGGAGGAAAATAAGCCATTTTCCTGAAGATGGAAGCGTGTTTGGCGCCTCTACCACCATCCGCCACTACCACCACCCATCCCATGGCCTCATTGGTTTGAGCCATCCCAGACATATGTGTCGGCTATGGACCTAGCTAAGGTTAGCAAGCTTCATTTACGTGCTTTGCTGATTCATAGCCTGGGCAGCAAACAACAGCATGTGTTTAGAACATTGGGACCTGCAGATACATATAACGAATGTGTTACCCTACTCGCCAGACATTTTGTAACACCTGAGAGTGTGCTGGCAAGGAGAATTAAGTTCCGCCAGCACTGACAGGGAGCGGGAGAGGTGACCCAGCAGTACGTCGCGGACCTCCACTGTTTGGCGAACACATGTAGGTTTGAGCAGCTAGAGGACGAGATGGCGTGGGACCAGCTAGTGGAGCACACCAATAACCCGAGGCCGCGGGTGAAGCTGTTAATGGCGTCGGACGACCTACCGCTGGTGAAGGCGGTGAAGTTAGCTTTCCAGCTGGAGGCCGCTGCCCAGCTAACATCACAGCTAGGTGCTTCACAACAACAAACCCCGCTAGCTCATGCAGTTACCCAAGCAGAAGAGCCCGTCGACACTGCAACCTTTTCAGAGGACGCTGAGGTGAACACCGTGGGACAACAAGACATCATGGGGCGCTGAACGTGTGGTAACTGTGGAATTTTTCACACGTTTGGTCCGACGGACTTGTATGAAGATGCTGTGGAGCTACTGGCTAGCTACTTTGCTATATCGGACAATGTACTAGCATGACAAATTTGATTCTGCCAGAGGCGACAGGGAATTGGTGAGTCCACCCAGCAATTTGTCGCCAGCTTAAGCCATTTGGCTAGCATGTGCCGCTTTGGACTGTTGGAGGACGAGATGGTGCGAGACCAGTTGGCTGAGCACACAAGTTACCTGAGGCTAAGGGCTAAGATGCTAATGGCGCCAAATGACATGACGCTAGCTAGCACGATAGAGGTAATGTTCCAGCTTGAGTCAGCAGATAGGTTAGCATCAGAGCTAGGTGTGCACCAACAACAGAGGCAGCTTGGACAGATGATGTTAGCCAATGCGGTGGGCATGGAGGAATATGAAAACACAGCAGTGGAGTTCGAGATGAACGCTATCAACCAGAGGACCGCTCCGAGAGGCCTCGCATGTGGTAACTGTAGCCACGGTTACATGTGCAAAATTTCTTCAATCTGATTACAATTCAGATCAGAACTTTACTGTTTACATGGATCCTGAAAAAGTTGATCCGATTAGGACATGCGTTTCCATGTGCCACACGTTTGAATGGACTAAATCATTTTGACATGCGCACAATTATGCAACATTCTGGAAATAGTAGAAGAAGAAGCAACTTCCGATATAAACAAACCCACTTTGTATCTTTCTCTTTTTGAAATGGACCTGTATTGTCTTATTCAGACTCTACTTTTGCTTCTGCTGGTCTCCGTAATGAAGCTACAAGTCCAGCAGTACATACTTCTGCATATGACTGTCATGGATGGCCCTCACGAGCCATCATAAGACGCCACAAATCACCGGTGAGTTTGCACAGTTTTATTAAAGGAACAGAAAAGGAACAAAATAACAAACCATGGGGGGCTAAAACACACTACAATGAATACAGTCAATGACAGGGGGGAATGGAAACATAAGGAAACACACTTACGAATAAAGACGAGGGATAGTCTATGTCTGAACAGCGGGATGCTCGAATAACGTCTGACCATGGGAAGGTTTTTGACGAGACTGCCGCATCTTTTCGTTCTCAGCTGCCCTCTTAAGTGGAGAGCAGCTGATGAGGCGAAATGCGGCTCAGCTGTCAAGTCTGACAGCCGGAAGCCCCTCCGAGCGCTGTCACAATAAAGGCTCGTGGAGCCAAAAGGGGCACACAGCCGTCAGATGGCCGAAAATAGTACATGGCTCTAGTGTGGACGAGATCGGCGCTCGAACCATAACAATGACAAACAGAGGGAGACAGCAGGACGATACAGACAAGTTCTGTTTTACTCCCGCCATGTCTTCCATTAGCTGCTGCAAAGGCGGAAATGCATCACGTCAACATGTGGCTGACGTACAGACATGCGCAGTAAACATATTTTCAACCCAAACTTCGGAATAAGTGTTTATATGCGCACCAATCGGATTCATCATCATCATAGCAGTCTGTCGTGGACTACAATGACTGTTTAATTTAGGTCTGATCAGATTCCTCCACACAGCTCTGTCCTTAGCCTTCCGCTGCCAGGAACTCCTGTCTATGTCCAACTTCTTCAAGTTTCTTTTTACAGTGTCTTTAAATCTGAGCCTTGGTCTACCCTGATTGCGTTTGCCCTCGCATAACTGTGAGTAGAGTAACTGCCGAGGGAGACGCTGGTGGTCCATCCTCTCAACATGTCTGAGCCATCTTAGGTTCATCTGTATTAGCATGTCCTCCATTGATGGTAGACCAGCTCGTTTCAACACTTCATCAACTTATGTTGGTTATCTTGTCTTTCCATGAGATGTTCATTATAGCTCGAAGGTGTCTCATCACGTACGCATGGAGTTTCTTCACCATACAATAGAGTAGCCAGTACTGTCGCTCTGTACACTTTGCATTTCATATGGATAGACATATGTCGATTGTTCCACAGTCTCTCCCTCAAGTTTCCAAACACAGCGCTCGCTCTTCCCATTCTAAGAGATAGTTCATCCTCCAGCCTAGCATTCTCTGAAACAGTACTCCCTAGGTACTTGAAAGTCTTGCACTTGACTAGTGGCTCTGTACCAGTGCTGATCTCTTCTGGTAGTGATGTTGATAATTGGAGCTTTGGTGGTTGATAAAGGCACTCTGTCTTTTTGATGTTGATTTGGAGGCTGAATTGGCTAGCTGCTCTTGCAAATTTCTCCACTAAAGATTGCATAGCTTCCACGCTGTGTGCAACTAGAGCACTGTCATCGGCAAAGAGCATTTCTCTTACTACCTTTATCGATGTCTTCCTCTTGGCTTTAAACTGTGCCATATTGAACAAGTCTGCTCCTTTCCTTGTTTGAATGTATACTCCTTCTGAAGTGTCTTTGAAGGCCACCTCAAGCATGGCTGCCAGATATAGCGAGAAGAGTGTAGGTGCCAGCATACACCTTTGTTTCACCCCGTTGCTTACTGAAAAGTCTTTAGATACTGAACCACTCATTGCCACGTTTGCTTGCATACCTGTATGGAGTGCCTCGATCAGGCTGACAAACTTCTCTGTACAACCATATTTCTTGAGTACCTGCCAAAGTCCTTGTCGCGAAACAGTATCGAACGCTTTACTGAAGTCTATGAAGACTACATAAAGCGGCATGTTCTGTTCGATACACTTTTCTTGAACCTGTTTCAAGCAGAAAATCATGTCCATTGTGCTTCTTCCACTTCTAAAGCCGCACTGGGTTTCCGGTAGTACATTCTGCGAGATGTGTTCACTGAGTCTGTTAAGTAGTACACATGAGAGAATCTTACCAACAGTGGCTAGCAGTGATATACCTCGGTAATTTCCACAATCCTTCCTGTCACCTTTCTTGAACAAAGGCACAATACTTGCATCCTTCCAGTCTTGAGGTACTTTCTGGGCATTCCATATCTCTTGGATGAGCTTGTGCAGGCAGTTGGTCAGCTGAACATCACAAAATTTCCACACTTCTGCTGGAATTCCATCTCTTCCTGGAGCTTTACCATCCTGTGTTGTCCTGATAGCTGCCATTAGTTCATCAAAATTTGGTAGTTCATCCAGACTTGATACAGCTGGTCGCTGCACTAGAGCTTCTTTAGCTTCTTCAGTGAGATCTCCAGAGTTGTTTAGTAGTTGGTCAAAGTGGTCTGCAAATCTGTCCAGGATCTTATCTTTCTCCTGCAAAACCGTTTCACCATCCATAGCCTTTAGTTGGATCAATCCTCTTGGTTTAGGGCCATAGATTTCTCTCAAACCTGTGAAGAATGTTTTCATGTCCTTCCTGTCTGCAGCAGTTTGAAGTTTCTCTGCTTTTTCATCCCACCAGTTGGACTTCATCTCTCTGGTGTACTTCTGTAGCTCACTCTGAGCCTTTGAGTATTTCTTCTTCTTCGACCTTGTGTTACACTGTAGATTTTCCTGCCTAGCTGTATTCCTCGCTTCTAGTAGTTTCTTCAGGTGTTCATCATGCTCATCAAACCAATCTTGATGTTTCCTCTCAGGGTAGCCTAATACATCACTTGCAGTCTGATATACCGTATCCTTCAGTGTTGCCCATTTCTCTTCTATGTCATTCTCTGAGTTGTTGTCCCAGTCTTTCAAGTTTTCATCCATTTCCTGTGTAAGTTCTTCCTGCTTCTTTTGGCCTTTCAGTGCACTAGTGTTTAGCTTCCGTGGTGGCTTTGCACCCGTCCTGCAGTGCTGTTTTTGTCTCCAAATCCTTAATCTAGATCTCAGCATAACATGATCAGTACCACAGTCTGCGCCTCTCATTGTTCTGGTGTCCAATACATCCCTTCTGTCTCTCTGCCTGACTATGACGTAGTGTAATAAGTGCCAGTGCTTGGATCTTGGGTGCATCCATGTCTTCTTGTATGTGTCCTTGTGCTTAAATAGAGTGTTGGTTATCACAAGGTTGTACTCTGAACATAATGCAAGTAGAAGTTCTCCATTAGCATTGCACTTGCCTACTCCATGACTGCCTAGCACTCCTTTCCATTTCTCGGTGTCAAAACCAACTCTGGCATTAAAATCTCCAAAGACTATCAGCCTGTCATCAGTCGGTACACGCTTGATAGTCTCACGTAAATCACTGTAGAACTCTTCCTTCACCTCCTCTGTGTTGGTCATTGTTGGGGCATATACACTGATGAGTGTGGCATACATCTTCCACTGTAGTGGGAGTCTCATAGTCATTATCCTGTCGTTGATTGGCACCGGTTCCTCATCAAGCATTGCTGCTATCTCCTTTCTAACTGCAAAGCCCACTCCTGCTTCTCTCCTTTCTTGAGTTGATTTCCCACTCCAAAAGAAGATGTACCCATGGTCTTCCAAGCTGTCATATCCAGGCAATCTTGATTCACTAAGTGCAGCTATGTCTACATTGTACCTGTTCATTTCCAGGGCCACAAGCGCGGTCTGTCTTTCTGGGCGCTGTGATGTTGTTCTGTCCAACAGAGTGCATACATTCCATTCTGCTACACACAAGGTTGCTGTTTTCCTCTTCTTTTGTCTTCCTGCTCCTAGCTTACTTTTCGCTGCCTGTCAGAGTGTGAACAGATCAGTGCGTACCTTGTAAGCCCGGGCGACGTCCGAGCCCGGTATGAGTTGCTTTCTGATTGACCATTTCATGAAACTGCTTGCAAAGTATTTGAGTACTGCTAGCTTTTGCTGGGCTAGCAGCACATTCTTGGCAGATAAAGGTATTATCAGTGGCAAGGACAAGCCAAGACAAACTGACTCCAATATCTGTTGCAGTGACTGACCAGATGATAGGTTTGTTTATCTCTGCTCTTTGTATAGTGCATGTCACAATGCACCGACTGGCACAGTCCACCACAGACCTTGCGACAGATGTGTTTATCTGCCAGGATGTCCGGTCTCACCCTGTGTAACTGGGAGTGGTCCACCACAGACCTGTGACAGATATTGTTTTTAGTTCTGCCAGGATGCCCTGTTTCACCTTCCACGCCCTTGGAAGGGCGGGGATGCCAGTTGAGTCGCCGACGACCCGACCCCTGAGACAGGTAGTACCGGTTTTCATGGTTATCCGGTAGCAAGCAAGCCAATGAAGCAAGCCAATGCCTGACCTGACCAATCGGATTAACAATTGGCATAACCCGCCCATCTCAATCAGAAGGAAATTTTGATCCGAATGAGTGTGATCGGCTCAGATTATTCAGATTGGTGTGCTTTCATGAAGCATTTTTGTTCTGATCAGGCTTTTAATGTGGTTACTTGGATGTCACCCGGGTTAACAAGGTCAGGAGTTCCTGACAGTAGAAGGCGAATTACAGAGCTGCGTGGAGGAATCTGATCAGACCTAAATGAAACAGTCATTGTCGCCCCCAACAGACTGCTATGATGATGATGACAATGATGATGATGGTGTGTCCATATAAACATGGCTTGTGGTTCCTCAACGCACCATGAGAGAGCACGTGTTTGCCTGGCAAGAGGACAGCGTTGCAACAAGTGTGGACGTTACAATCATTTCGCCAAAGTGTGCCAGTCGCCGACGGCGTGGGCCCTGCCAAGTAAGCAAAACCAAACGCCAACAATCACCATCCATGCGGTAAGCCCTGAAATTAATGCATACGTATACAGCATGGTTGAATTAGACGGCGTGGCTGTATTGCTGCTTCTCAACACTGTGTCGGTTAGGTTGATACTAAATTGGGCCACGGTGAAGAAATTTTTCCCCAACCACCGATTAAGAAAAAACCCAGTGAAGCTGTACAGATACGGCTGTCACAGGCTCAGCAATGTAGGGACAATCAAGCTAACAGTCTACTACAAGTCCAAGATTGCTTATGACTTCCAGTTCCAAGTGTCTACGCATGGTGACAGCATTATGGGATGTGACCTCTTCTACAGACTGGACTTCACTATCCACGACAGCACCGGGTTCACATGGTCTGGTTATGGCAACTGGGACACGATGGACAGTTATGACGATGACGTGGTGTGGGAAGAGAGTATAAAGGGCGACACCAACACCAAACCAGCCGTCCCGTGCACACAGGAGGAGAGCTGCCTGGTGTGGTGGGGGGGATTCACCTCAGATCCTTGCCCAGCTGGAGACTATGGAGGCCACTGCGGAATTGCAGGAGAGGGAGCCCGTGCACACAGAGGACCTCGAGACACAACAACCGGGCACGGACACTATCTACGATGTAGCGAAACAAAGCACATCAGACGGGGAGAAGAGAAACCGGCCTACTTCTGTACCCATGCTCAGCATCAGTCTACGAGGATTACGACTGAGCCGACGGGTGAAGAGTCCGCAACAGCACATGACACGGGAGAGACGCCGGACACCTTCAGTACCTACGACCAGCTTTGGACAACGGAAAAAACAACGGTGAAGTCGGCTGAAGGGTTCGTGACGAACACGGTAACGACAGAACTGCTATGGCATGACGGAGGTTCTAAGACGGATGGGCATGCGGTGCCACCATGATCACAGTGGCATATAAGGCCGAGCAAGGCGCCACTCAAAGTCATGGACTGGGTTCGAGTCCACACCGACGAGAGACCAGGACAGTGGCTGACCAAGTCACAGCCGACAAGACCGCAGACACTGCTGAGGATCGTGGCGCAGATGGGATCAGCGTGCTTTTGACTGATGGATGATTCAGTTCGGCATGCAAACCAACTCTGGCATGTCCAGGTGGCTGCTCCAGAAGACGAGGCTTCTCGGGAGTCACCTGATGCAGTGTGGGACCTGGGCCCAAATATTATGAAGATCAGTCCTTGTCCCGGGGGCCCAGCATCTCCAGGGGCGCGTCCGCTGCGGGCCCGCTACAAGGCCCCTCCGGCAGAACCGCCTTCCCCATGGAAGACTGTTCAAAAAAAAAAAAGTGACTGTTTAAGTAGGAGCACAGCTGACAAAGTGGCAGAATAATCCACTCAGCCATGTCGGGTCCAGCGGCAGTCCACCTGCTGACCCTAGTTCAGGTGTTTGTACATATGGTAAATTGGGGAGGCTTATAATTTGCAAGTGTTCTGTGTTTTTTCCAAGGGGAGGGTGAATGTTATGAAGGGAATTCATAACAAGAGTGGCGTGATGACGCAGCCGGCTGGTGCCATCGTCACGCCAACATATATAAGGGAGAGTGGGCCATTTTGTGGCCTCTTTGCTGACTCATCCTTGGTAGATACAGTTAGGAGCTGAGTGCTCACATGCATGTAATGTTACTGGCAGTTCTTGTAATGAAGTTCGAGCTCCAGCACAGCATCCTTGTCCGTCAACATTCCCAGGTTTGTGGACATAACAGGAGGAGGCCCTCAAAAAGCCTGGAATGAAAAGGTTTTTTGTGTTGCATTTTTAAATTTCTAATTAATAATGTCATAATGAAATTCACCCTGACAGAATAAAGCGGTTAAGAGGCTGAATTTTGCATTAACAATAATTATGGATATTCTCTGAGGCCCCATCACCCCTTTAAAAAAGGTGCGAAAATGGTTTAGTCCACTCCTGCATGGTAGCACCAGCTGGATCAATTTAGTTAGTTTAGACTGGCCCCGGTCAGCCAGGGGAGCAGGAGGAGGGAAAGCAGTTATGTCTTTCCTGAAGAAATTTAAATCAGGATATCAAAAAAGAAAAGAAAGAAAAGTGAAGCAGACAAAATTAAGGGAAGGGAGGGGGCTTCTCTTCTCTTCAATGCATTAACTAGAAACAAACATTCTCAGGGAGTGCCATGCATCAGAAGGTGCCCAGCCTGCATGGGATTATAAAATACAGAGTAGAATAAGTTCACGATACAAAACATGACTCGTATGCCTTTGTAGGTGTAAAGGGGACAATATATAGTACAAAGTGTCTATTTGGATATAAGGAGGTGTGTGTGTGCATGTGTGTGCGTGACATGTTTTTTTATTGGCTTTTTCATTTGTTTAAGGGATATTTACACATTTTACTAGTTTTGAATTGTTTATGTATTTGTTTACCTGTTTGTTTACTCCAGGTGATGGGTATAACCTAGTACAGGGGTCTCCAACCTGGGGCTCCTGGAATGTTCAGGTTTCTGTAGGAAATTTTCTAATTTCACCTCTTAATTGGTCAAAAGATTTGCAAATAATTTGCTGTTGTTGTGCATGGGTGCAAGGGTGCCCACAGAACACATGCACAACAGTGACAAATTATTTGCAAATCTTTGGACCAGTTAAGAAGTGAAATTAGAAAATTTCTCACAGAAACCTGAATGTTCCAGGAGCCCCAGAGTGGAGACCCCTGATCTAGTGATTCAGGGTTCTGTTTTGTGTTTTGAGGGAATTATGACATGTGATTTTCATTAGTGTTATTATTTTCTACCACTAGGCTGTGCTGTTGCACAGGAAAAAAAACACGCCTTTTGTCAGCATAGAATAAGATTGGTTGCTATGGAAACAGAAACCTGGGGACGCTGATAGTTTTTTGCCATCTTGTGAAAATTTTTCTTGGTCCATGGAATAGAGGGTGTGCACATGATGTCACAAAACAGAACTCATGGCAGTTACAAAACACTGAGTGGCAGCATTATGCATTAAAGCACAAAAAAATCAATCACAGCAGTACTCAAAGCACCTGCTTGCATTGTGGAGAACTAAGCTGGAATGATATTCCATCTTGTATTAATTGGCAAAAAATAAAATAAATAATTAAAGGCCCTGAATCAGTTCTTGACTTCCACACATCACTACAGTCAAGTAAACAGTGTGGTATTAACATCTATCTATAAAGTTCTTTTGGTGGAAGTTCTTTTTTGTTTTTGTCAGTCTGTCTACTCTCTCAAATAATAAGTCTCTCAAATAATAATAAAAATGAGTGAAGTCTGATCATTTGACTTTTATTATATTGGCAGTTAGGCATTTTCTCAATATAGAGGTTAAACTATGATTGTATTTATAATCTTTGTCTTATATTGTTTTATACCATGGGGAAAAATATCCGTGAGCGATACTGATCAAGTGAGCATACTGATTCTCGCCCAGCATAAGCCTCATGGAACCACCGTACAGCTGCAGGAGAGAAAGTCCGAGGCCAAGCAGGACCCCAGTAAACGACGACAACCCGGTGCACATCCTGTTGCCAGCAAGAACAACACACTGCTGTGACCACAACCAGCATCAGAGGAGAGGGGGCATAATCCGGACTCGTCTCAGATCCTCACCCAGCATAAGCCCCATGGAGCCCCCGTACAGCTGCAGGAGAGAGAGTCCGTGGTCGAACAGGACCCTGCAGAACAACGCCAACCTGGAGAGTATCCTGCTGCCGCCGAGCATGTCATGCTGCCACAACAGCAAGCAGCATTAGGGATGAGAGAGGAGCAGCAGCAGCGCCACATAAAGTCAACTAAGTCCGGACTCACGGTGCTCGATTGGGTTCAGGTCCGCCGATCTGAATGCCCAGATGGCCTCCAGATGCTCCTGTCACCGCTGATGCAGATCA
The DNA here is from genome assembly GCA_020510985.1 of Pholidichthys leucotaenia. Lineage (NCBI taxonomy): Eukaryota > Metazoa > Chordata > Actinopteri > Cichliformes > Pholidichthyidae > Pholidichthys > Pholidichthys leucotaenia. Next base: position 354,824,368 of record CM035843.1, on the reverse strand, counting down.
CCACGCAGTTGGGGCCAGCTATTTTCCACATGGCCAATGGTTCGAGATGGCACGCCAGCCGTATGCTGAAAGTAAGAGCAGCAGCTGCCCCGGATCAAGACGCGACGCTGGAACCAACCCAGCCAGTGTGGAACCCGGACTGGGACTTTGCTGACGAAAGCATAATTCCAGCAAGATGGCACCCAGGTCTGCCGCAACCAGTGCCTCCAGGGCCGTGCCCACCACAGGCTCACCAGAGGCATCCTGAAGTTGAACTGTAAAGTGACTGTTTTGAAATGTTTAGGCAAAGTGTAGTTGACAATAGTGGCAGAATAACCCACTCAACCATGCTGGGTTTTCCCGGAAGTCTACCCGGTTACCCAGGTTCTTATAATGGTTCAAAAAAGTAATGGTTATGGTGTATGGAACCTGAAATGGTTTATGGTCTGGCTTGAAAGTTAATACTACCATATTATGCTATCAACATCAAGCAGATATGCGTACTGTATTATTGGCAATTTGTTGTGTTAACCATCATGCAATATGCCACAAGCATGGTTAACCATCACCAGCTAAGTTCTGGCTTTTCCCAGGGGGAGGGGGGTGAATGTGGCATATTGATGCACCACCATGCACGTCATGGATGTGGTGATGCAGGCATGGATGACATCACCACACTGTGATTATATTAAGGGACTAACAGCAGGAGTCCTGGTCTTTGGTGCTCCGCCTCTAGGCTGCCTACCTGCCTGAACCCCTATAGTACTAGCTTGTTCCCTGCTCCACGTGTTGCTAGCATTGTTATGAAAAGGTAATCTTCAACACAGACAATGTGTCAGCTGGTTCTTGCTTCCCAGGCATAACACCGTTCAGCTCGGCTGGGGAATGTGAGCCACCCAGTGGGCCACTATTGGCAGATAGGGTGCTTGGTGAGACCACTACTCAGTTGCTGGTGGACGGGGCAAGACCATGGTCTTGCCGAGCGCGCACCCTGTCCGCCGACAACTGTGGTGAGCTGGCACTTTCTGCTGACCAAAAGTGGCCCACTGGGTGACTCACATTCCAGCCTCCACATTCCAGTTGGGTAGGGACTTTCCACTCCACCGAGAATGATCCTTCCTCAAGTTGGATCGTCTTCTCTGAGCTCTGGCTCAAAGTCCTCTTCTTCCAGCTATTTGTGGACGGGAGTATGGGTGGAGCTAATTAGAATATTCATAGATCCACGCATATTTAAGTAGGTGGAAGATGTGAAAAGGTCTTTCCAAGAAATTCTAAGGCAATGGAAATTTTTTGTATCCACCTTACTCCTGGGGGTGCCACTGAAAGAATGATTATGGGCGGAGCTTCCGGTTTCGGCTGACCTAGTGTTAAATCAGTCAGGAAGAGTGGAGCAGCAGGGGCATTTAAAATAGCATTTTTAAAAGTTTTTCAAATTCATTTTAATGTATAGTCCACATACGTGTTTTGCACGTTTTCCCATTTATTGGTAGCTCTATTCTTCAAATAATCAATTCTTCATTAACATTAGGCCATGTACCGCAGGCTTTTAAAACTGCTGTAATTAAACCCTTACTCAAAAAGTCAACGCTGGATCCAGGAGTTTTAGCTAACTATAGACCAATCTCTAATCTCCCTTTCATTTCAAAAATCTTAGAAAGAGTTGTTGCTATGCAATTATTTGACCACTTGCAGGGAAGTGGTTTATTTGAAGAGTTTCAATCTGGGTTTAGAATCCATCATAGTGTAGCCACTCATGTGACTTACTTAATGCTTTGCATAATGCCTCACATATTGGGTAAGAACAAAGTACAGGAAACTGTGAAAGGGTAACCTTTGGTATGCAGAGACTGCTTGGGGGGGATCCTTTGTGTGCCGAGAGACGGCTTGGAGGCCAAAGACTGTGAGGGGGATGCTATGGGATTTAAGAGGAAAGGCATTGTTACTTGTGATTATAATGCAATGTGACTTGTGAGCTGTGAGAGTCCTGGGTATATAAGGGACGAGTTTTTTCTGTGATGTTCTCTTTTCTACTTTGCTCATGTTGGAGCGTGTAATAAACTGCCTTGAGATAAAACCTGTCTCATCAATTACACACTCCACACTGGTGACCCAAGACGTAGCATGCAGCAAGAGGTGATTTCCCCGGGGCCAGACTCATCGGGAGCCCCCAGCCAAACATATGCCGTTACAGTCCAGCTACCGGACTTTTGGCAGAACAACCCGCGCTCCTGGTTCCACTTGGTGGAGGCACAGTTCACCCTCCGGGGGATATCGGCAGATGACACAAAATTCTACCATGTGGCCGCAAAGCTTGATAACCACATGGCCCAGCATGTGGAGAGCCTTCTGGAGCAGCCGCCAGCCAGCGACAAATACGGCGCGATGAAGGCTGCACTCATCCAGCACTACACCCTCTCTGTCGAGGAGAGAGCAGAGAGACTCCTGGCGCTGACCGAGTTGGGAGATGGCACACCCATTGACCTGATGGAGAAGATGCTGAGGTTGAAAGGCTCGGACGATGACCACTTCATCTTTACCCACATTTTCCTCAGGACCCTACCATCAGCGACGAGGGCGACCCTGGCCAGTTCGCTGTTGTTGGCCCAGCGGGACTTCCGCGCGCTGGCCCGGGAGGCGCATCGGATTCTCAACGCCAGCAGGCAGCGCACGGCCACGGCGGCAGCGACGGAGCTTGGCGCAACGGCCGGAGATGGCAGGGAGCCGGGGTCAGCGGTAGCAGAACCACCGACGACAGCGGCGGCGGGGCCCAAGGAACGTGGAGGAGACACCCTTTGTTTCTATCACCGCCGTTTTGCAAAGAAGGCACGCAAATGTATACCACTGTGCCAGTTCATGCGCTTGGGAAACGCCAAGACCGGGGGTCGGTAGCAGCTGCGACCCTCGGGGAGGAGAACAACCTGCTCTACTTGACGGACGCACGCTCGGGGAGGCATTTCCTCGTGGACACAGGCGCCCAGTTGAGTTTCATCACACCTTCCTCCGCTGACCGGCTGGCAGGTTCCAGCAGTCCCGAGATGGCAGCAGCGAACGGCTCGAGGATTAAGACCTTTGGTGAGAGGACTCTGCTTCTGTCGCTACATGGCCGTACTTTTGAGTGGACTTTTGTCATAGCAGCATTGAATTTCAATATTTTAGGGGCTGATTTTTTGTGCTCACATGGTTTGTTAGTTGATGTCGCTAACAGGCGCCTGGTTAATGCACTTTCTTTTGACTCTATCCCCTGTACAGCTCGAGCGGCCCGGCCAACAGCACAAGCCAACGTCACAGCTGCAAGCGGTAAGTTCCACACACTGCTCACTCAGTTCCCAGCACTCATGGTCCCCACATTTTCGGCAACCGTCGCTAAACATAGGGTGGAACATTTTATTACCACAACCGGACCGCCTGTTTTTGCAAAAGCTCGGTGCTTGGACGCAGCTAAACTGGCCATAGCGCGCGAGGAGTTCGCCAACCTGGAGAGGTTAGGCATCGTCAGGCATTTGAACAGCCCATGGGCTTCCCAGCTACACATGGTCCCGAAAGCTGACGGCTCATGGCGACCTTGCGGGGATTTCCGCAGGTTGAACAATGCTACAGCGCATGACCATTACCCAATCCCACATATCCAGGATTTTTCCGTTCATTTGGCAGGGGCGCGCGTTTTTTCTAAAATAGACTTGGTCCGCGGTTACCACCAAGTTCCAGTGCGCGCTGAGGACATACCCAAAACAACGGTGATAACTCCATTTGGCCTATTCGAGTTTTTGCCCATGCCATTCGGGCTTAAAGGGGCTGCACAGACGTTCCAACGCATGATGGACGCAGTGTTGCACGATCTCCCTTTCGTGTTCGTCTACTTGGACGATATTTTGGTAGCCAGCGCGTCCAAAGACGAACACGAAACCCACCTCGCGGCAGTTTTCCGGAGGTTGGGAGAGCATGGGTTAATAATCAACCTAGCAAAATGTCAGTTCGGGGTGACGCAGATCGATTTTTTAGGACACCGAGTTTCCCCCGAAGGAGCGGTTCCGCTACCTGACAAAGTGTGTGCGGTGACAGATTTCCCCCGGCCGCAGACGGTCAGGGCGTTACAGGAGTTTTTGGGAATGGTGAATTTTTATAACCGTTTCCTCCCTGGTGCAGCGCAACTCATGCAACCGCTGTATGCCGCACTCAAAAAACAGAAACCCGCGAATAAGATCGAGTGGTCCCCGGAGCGGGAGCGAGCGTTCTCGGAAGTCAAAACAGCCCTGGCAAACGCTGCGTTGTTGGCACATCCGGACCCAACGGCCCGCGTAGCGCTCACCACTGACGCGTCCGACGTGGCCATAGGGGCAGTTGTGGAGCAGCAAGTAGCCGGAGCTTGGCAACTGCTCGCCTTTTTCAGCAGGACCTTGCGTGATAATGAGCGTAAATACAATGCGTTTGACAGGGAGTTGTTGGCTCTCCATTTGGCCATTCGCCACTTCCAGTTCTGGCTAGAAGGGTGCTGTTTCACCGCGTTCGTTGACCACAAGCCGCTAACATTCGCGATGGCCAAAGTTTCAGAGCTGTGGTTGGGCCGGCAACAGAGGCAGTTAGCCGCGATCTCAGAGTTTACTACCGATATTCAGCACGTGTCGGGTAAACTGAACGTAGTGGCAGACTGCCTCTCGCGCGCCGTGGCTGCCCCCGTCTGCGTGGGGATAGATTACACAGCCATGGCCGCGGAGCAAGGTAGTGACGCGGATGTGCACGCGCTCCAGTCTGGACCAACAGGGTTAAGGCTGGAGAGCAGGGTGCTGCAAGATGGTATGCCCCCCTTAATCTGCGATGTCTCCACGGGACGACTGTGTCCCGTGGTACCGGCAGCGTGGCGCCGCAGCGTTTTCGACTCGATTCATTCTTTGGCGCACCCGGGGGTGCGTGCGTCGGTCAAAATGGTAGCGGAAAAATTCGTGTGGCCCGGCCTTCGCAAACAAGTTAAAGAGTGGGCGGCAGCCTGCATGGCGTGCCAACGGGCCAAGGTACACAGACACACGAAGGCTCCACTGGAGCCATTTCTCATTCCGGCCAAGAGGTTCGACCACGTCCACGTGGACCTCGTGGGCCCCCTCTCGCCATCACAGGTGTACACGCACCTTCTGACAATGGTGGACCGCACCACGCGCTGGCGATCCCTTTGGCGTCAACCACAGCCGAGGAGGTGGCGCGCGCGTTTGTAACGGCATGGGTGGCGCGTTTTGGAGTTCCGTCGGACATTACATCCGACAGAGGCCCTCAATTTGTTTCAGAACTTTGGTCAACAATGGCCCGCAGCCTAGGTGTCACAATTCACCGTACAACCGCGTACAATCCGCAGGCTAATGGGTTATGCGAACGTTTTCACAGGTCATTGAAAGCAGCTCTTAGAGCGTCACTGACGGATGCAAATTGGGTGGATAAGCTTCCGTGGGTTTTATTAGGGTTGCGTTCTGCGCCTAAAGAAGACTTAGAGGCTTCTCCAGCTGAACTCGTTTTTGCGCAGCCACTTCGGCTGCCCGGGGAGTTTCTCCCGGATAATCCCGCGTCAGACAGCTCCCCATCCCAGCTGTTGCAGCGTAGCATCGACACAGCTACGCTGCCGGGCCCGGCCCACCACAGTTTTCCGCGCGTTTTTGTGCCTAAAACTTTGAAGAACACAGAGTTTGTTTTTGTCAGACACGATGCACATCGGCCCCCACTGCGACCGCCTTATGATGGACCGTTCAGAGTGTTGGAAACAGGGGACAAGCATTTTTTGCTAGATTTGGGGGGTAGGAGGGAAAAGGTTGGCATAAACAGACTCAAACCTGCTTTTGTGGTGGCGGACGAGCAAGTGCTGTTAGCGAGGGCCCCTCGGCGAGGAAGACCCCCACGAGGAGTTTCCCAGAGTAATATTCCCCCAGAACACCCGCAAGGACTGACAAAAGGTTTTCACCCCCAGACAGCAGCTCCCCAGCATGACAGCGCCGCGGAGGAGGTGAATCCCGGTTACAGCAGATACGAGAGAAGACTGAAGCCCAAGCAGCATGTGGACTGATGTTTAATGATTCTATCATGGCATGCAGACTGTTATTCTCTTGTTCAATCTAAATGTTTTTTGGGGGGGGGTGTAGCCACTCGTGTGACTTACTTAATGTTTTGCATAATGCCTCACATATTAGATAAGAACAAAGTACAGGAAACTGTGAAAGGGTAACCTTTGGTATGCAGAGACTGCTTGGGGGGGATCCTTTGTGTGCCGAGAGACGGCTTGGAGGCCAAAGACTGTGAGGGGGATGCTATGGGATTTAAGATGAAAGGCATTGTTACTTGTGATTATAATGCAATGTGACTTGTGAGCTGCGAGAGTCCTGGGACGAGGGACGAGATAAGGGATAAGGGACGAGTTTTTTCTGTGATGTTGTGGAGATGTGTGGAAAGGATGAGGCTGAGTTTATTCCTCAGGTTCAGTTTTATTCACAACACATTCTCCAACATTCAAAAGCAGAAAGAGAACGTAACCCCCAACATCTGTCCGTTTTATACCCCCGGACATCAAAGCACAAAATCACATTGTCTTTAAATCCCAAACACAATGCATCCCCCTACAGGCCTTCTCGCCTCCACCAAAATCCCGGTGGTCAGGAAATCCTTCACGGCCACCGCTCTGCATATCAAAAGGCCAAATCTCACATCCTCCTCTTATCCCCAGGAGGCTCAGACCTTTTGTTCCTCTTGAGACGTGAAGCCACAATAAACATACAGTGATATACTTGTGAGCAGATGAAAAGTAATATACATATGAGCATATGAAACCACATATATGCACCACATATAACCCCCCCCCAAACATCTAAGATGGAACAACATAACCACAGATTGCATGTCATAATAAAATCACTACACATCAGTCCACATGCTGTCTTGGCCGCAGTCTTCTGCCGTATCTGCTGCAGGCGGGCTTAATCACCTTCGCGGCGTCCTCCTGCTGTGGAGCTGCTGTCTGAGGATTAAAACTGTTAGTCAATCTCTGTGGGTGTTTTGGGGAATGCTCTCTAGGGGGTCTGCCCCGCCGAGGAGCCCTAGCCAACTGCACAGTTTCGTCAGCCATCACAAAAGCGGGTTTGAGCCTGTTTATGCCAATCATCTCTTTTCTGCCCCCCAAATCTAGCAAACAATGCTTATCACCTGTTTCTAGCACTCTAAATGGTCCATCATAAGGCGGTCGCAGAGCTGTGCGGTGGGCATCATGTCTGACAAAAACAAACTCCGCATTCTTTAAAGCCTTAGGCACAAAAACACGCGGAAAACTGTGGTGAACGGGGCCAGGTAGGGTACTCGGGCCCATGCTATTCTGTAACCGCTGAGCCAAGGAGAACTCTGGCGCTGGATTGTCCGGGAGAAATTCTCCAGGCAGCCGAAGTGGCTGAGCGAAAACCAGCTCAGCTGGGGAGGCGTCTAAATCCTCTTTAGATGCAGAACACAACCCCAATAAAACCTGAGAGAGCCGCCTTCAGCGACCTGTGAAAACGTTCGCATAACCCGTTAGCCTGTGGGTGATATGCGGTTGTGCGGTGGATCGTTGCCCCCAGGTTGCGGGACATCGCTGACCAAAGTTCGGAAACAGATTGCGGGCCTCTGTTGGATGTAATATCCGACGGAACTCCAAAACGCGCTACCCATGCAGTTAAAAAAGCGCGTGCTACCTCCTCAGCTGTGGTTGACGACAGGGGAACCACTTCCGGCCAGCGCGTGGTGCGGTCAACCATTGTCAGAAGATGCGTGCAGCCCTGTGAGGGCGGTAGGGGGCCTACGAGGTCCACGTGGACATGATCAAACCTTTTAGCTGGGATATGAAACGGCTCCAAGGGAGCTCTCGTGTGTCTATGAACTTTAGCCCGCTGACAAGCCATGCAGGTTGCCGCCCACTCTCTAACTTGCTTGCGCAGGCTCGGCCATACAAATTTCTCTCCTACCATTTTGACCGAAGCGCTCACACCCGGGTGCGCCAGAGAATGGATCGAGTCAAAAACGCGGTGGCGCCACGCGGCCGGAACCACCGGACGGGGCGCCCGGTGGAAACATCGCAGATTAGGGGGGGCATACCGTCTTGCAGCACCCTGTTCTCCAGCCTTAACTCTGTTGGTCCAGACTGGAGCGCGCGCACGTCCGCGTCGCCACCCTGCTTCGCGTCGCCACCCTGCTCCGCGGCCATGGCTGCGTAATCTATCCCTATGCAGACTGGGGCCGCACGCACGTCCGCGTCGCTACCCTGGTCTGCGGCAATTGCTGCAAAATCTACCCCTACACGGGCTGGAGCCGCCACGGCACGCGAGAGGCAGTCTGCCACTACATTAAGTTTACCCGCTACATGCTGGATATCGGTAGTGAACTCCGAAATCGCAGCCAGCTGTCTCTGCTGCCGGCCCGACCAAGGTTCTGAAATCTTGGTCTTCGCGAAAGTCAGTGGCTTGTGGTCAATGAACGCGGTGAAACGGCGTCCCTCCAGCCAAAACTGGAAGTGACGAATAGCCAAATGGAGAGCTAACAACTCCCTGTCGAATGCGCTGTATTTTCACTCACTATCGCACAAAGTCCTGCTGAAAAATGCGAGCGGCTGCCAGGCTCCAGCCACATACTGTTCCACAACTGCCCCTATGGCCACGTCTGACGCGTCAGTAGTGAGCGCCATGCGGGCCGTTGGGACTGGGTGTGCTAACAACGCAGCGTTTGCCAGGGCTGTTTTGACTTCAGCGAATGCGCGCTCCCGCTCTGGAGACCATTCGATTTTACTTGTGGGGTTTTGTTTTTTAAGCGCAGCGTACAATGGTTGCATGCGCTGCGCCGCGCGGGGGAGGAAACGGTTATAAAAATTCACCATTCCCAAAAACTCCTGTAACGCTTTGACCGTTTGTGGCTGGGGAAAATTTGTCACCGCGCGCACTTTTTCAGGCAGAGGAACCGCTCCTTCGGGAGAGACGCGATACTCCAAAAAATCAATCTGCGCCACCCCGAACTGACACTTCGCTGGGTTGATTATTAGCCCGTGCTCTGCCAACCTCCGGAAAACTGCCGTGAGGTGGGTTTCGTGTTCGTCTTCGGACGCACTGGCCACTAAAATGTCATCCAGGTAGACGAACACAAAGGGGAGATCGCGCAACACCGCGTCCATCATGCGTTGGAAGGTCTGCGCTGCGCCTTTAAGCCCGAACGGCAAGCGCAAAAACTCAAAAAGCCCGAAAGGAGTTATTACCGCTGTTTTGGGTATGTCCTCAGCGCGCACTGGGACCTGGTGATAGCCGCATACCAAGTCTATCTTAGAAAAAACGTGCGTCCCCGCCAAATGAACTGAAAAATCTTGGATATATGGGATTGGGTAGCGGTCGTGTGCTGTAGCATTGTTCAGCCTGCGAAAATCACCGCAAGGCCGCCACGAGCCATCAGCTTTAGGGACCATGTGAAGCAGTGAAGCCCATGGGCTCTTTGAACGTCTGATGATGCACATTTTTTCCAGGTTGGCGAACTCCTCGCGCGCTATGGTCAATTTAGCTGAATCCAAGCACCGAGCTTTTGCAAAAACGGGCGGTCCGGTGGTAGTAATAAAATGCTCCACCCCGTGTTTAGCCACAGTCGCTGAAAACGTTGGCACCGTGAGTGCTGGAAACTGGGTGAGGAGTGTGTGGAACTTACCACCTGCGGCTGTGACATTGGCTTGTGCTGTTGGCGGGGCCACTTGAGCTGTACAGGGAATAGAATAAAAAGAGAGTGCATTAACCAGGCGTCTGTTAGAAAGATCGACCAACAAACCATGTGAGCACAAAAAATCAGCACCTAACATGTTGAAGTTGACTGCCGCTATGACGAAAGTCCACTCGAATACACAACCGTGTAAAGACAGAGACAGAGTCTTCTCCCCGAAGGTCTTAATCGCCGAGCCATTCGCTGCTGACACTCCGGGGCCACTGGAAGGCGCCAGCCGGTCAGCGTAGAAAGGTGTGATGAAACTCAGCTGGGAGCCTGTGTCGACGAGGAAGTGCCTCCCTGAGCGCGCGTCCCTCAAGTAGAGCAGCTTGTTCTCCTCTCCGAGAGCCGCAGCTGCTACCGACTCCTGGTCTTGGCGTTTCCCGAGCACTTGAAATGGCATGGTGGAATGCACTTGCATGCCCTCTCGGCGAAACGGCGATGGTAAAAGCAAAGGACGTCGTCTGCTCCGCGTCTCCTGGCCCCCGCCGCCACCGTCGTCGGTGAGTCTGGTGCTGCAGCCTCTGGCCCTCTGCCATCTCCGGACGTTGCGCCCAGCTCTGCTGCTGCGGCCGTGGCCGCATGTCGTCTATTGGCGTTGACGAGTCGCTGCGCCTCCTGGCCCAGCTCATGGTAGTCTCGTTGGGCCAGCAGCGGTGAACTGGCCAGGGTAACTCTCACCGCTGACGGTAGGGTCCTGAGGAAAAGGTGGGTGAAAATGAAGCCATCACCTTCGGAGTCTCTCAAACTCAGCATCTTCGCCATCAGGTCTGCAGGTCTGTCGCCTTCACCTTCAGTCAGCACCAGGAGCCTCTCTGCTCGCTCTCCCAGCGAGGGGGTGAAAAAACGGATGAGAGCGGCCTTCAATGTGCCGTACTTGTCGTCTGGCGGGTGGTTGATCAGGCTCTCCACTCGCTAGGCTGTGTGGTTGTCCAGCTTTGCAACCACATGGTAGAACTTTGTGGCGTCTGCCGAAACCCTCCGAAGATGGAACTGTGCCTCGACTGTGTTAAACCAGGAGCGCGGACTGTTCTGCCAGAAGTCCGGTAGTTGGACTGTGGCTGCATTAGTTTGGCTGGCTCCTGATGAGTCCGGCCCAGGAGAATCGTCTCCGGCCATAATACGTCTTAAGGTCACCAGTGTGGAGATGTGTGGAAAGGATGAGGCTGAGTTTATTCCTCAGGTTCAGTTTTATTCACAACACATTCTCCAACATTCAAAAGCAGAAAGAGAACGTAACCCCCAACATCTGTCTGTTTTATACCCCCGGACATCAAAGCACAAAATCACATTGTCTTTAAATCCCAAACACAATGCATCCCCCTACAGGCCTTCTCGCCTCCACCAAAATCCTGGTGGTCAGGAAATCCTTCATGGCCACCTCTCTGCATATCAAAAGGCCAACTCTCACATCCTCCTCTTATCCCCAGGAGGCTCAGACCTTTTGTTCCTCTTGAGACGTGAAGCCACAATAAACATACAGTGATATACATGTGAGCATATGAAAAGTAATATACATGTGAGCATATGAAACCACATATGTGCACCACAATGTTCTCTTTTCTACTTTGCTCATGTTGGAGGGTGTAATAAACTGCCTTGAGATAAAACCTGTCTCATCAATTACACACTCCACAATAGTACTGAAACAGCCTTAGTGAAGATCACTAAAGACCTCCTTATTGCATCTGACAATGGACTTGTTTCTGTACTTGTCCTTTTTGACCTTAGTGCAGCTTTTGATACTATCGATCACAATATTCTACTTGATAGATTAGAACACCATGTTGGACTTAATGGAACTTCGTTGCAGTGGTTTAGATCTTATTTATCTGATAGGTTCCAGTTTGTTCATGTCAATAATGAGTTTTCTTCCAACTCAAAGCTCAGTCACAGAGTTCCACAGGGATCTGTGCTAAGCTCTATTCTTTGTAGTTTATATACGCTTCTGTTAGGCAACATTATTAGAAAGCACTGTATACATTTTCATTGTTATGCAGATGACACACAATTATACCTGTCAATGAAGCCAGATGATAGTAATCAATTAGCCAAATTAGAGGCCTGTCTTAAGAAAATCAAAGCTTGGATGACTTGTAATTTCCCGCTATTAAATTCAGATAAGACTGAAGTGATTGTAGTTGGTCCAAAAAACCTCAGAAATACCTTTCCAAATCAAACTCTTAGTTTGGATGCGGTTACTCTTTCTCTGAATGGTTATGTGAGGAACCTTGGAGTTATTTTTGATCAAGATCTGTTTTCAATTCACATATTAAACTTGGTTCTAAGACTGCCTTCTATCATTTGCATAATATTGCCAAGAATAGGAGCATCTTGTCTCAGAGTGATGCTGAGAAACTGATCCATGCTTTTGTTAGCTCCAGATTAGATTATTGTAACTCTTTATTATTAGGTTGTCCTAAAACACCTTTAAAAAGTCTTCAGCTGATCCAAAATGCTGCAGCAAGAGTTTTAACAGGTACTAGAAAGAGAGATCATATCTCTCCGGTTCTGGTCTCCCTTCATTGGCTTCCCACAGAGTTTAGAATTAAGTTTAAAATCCTTCTTCTCATTTATAAAGCTCTAAATAATCAGGCCCCTTTTTATTTAAAAGATCTGATACTTCCCTATTATCCTAACAGAGCACTACGCTCCCAAAATGCAGGATTACTTGTAATACCTAGAATCTCCAAAAGTACAATGGAAAGCAGAGCTTTCAGTTATCAAGCTCCTCTCCTGTGGAACCAGCTGTCAATCTGGATTCGGGAGTCAGACTCGATCTCTGATTTTAAGAATAGGGTTAAACCCTTCCTTTTTGATATAGCCTATAATTAAGGTGGGATCATGTGCCCCTGAACCCTCCCTTAGTTATGCTGCTAATAGGTTTAGACAGCCAGGGGACCTCCAATAACGCACTGGGCTTCACTCCTTTCTTCACTCTCAATGAAATATTTTTGCAGGTCATTAACATCTGTTTGTTCTCTCCCATAGATTGAGTCCCCGTCATGTTGTTTGCTCTCTACATCTGTTCTTTTCGTCTTCTCTATCCCCTCATCCCCAAGCCAGTCACAGCAGATGACTGCCCCTCCCTGAGCCTGGTTCTGCTGGAGGTTTCTTCCTGTAAAAAGGGAGTTTTTCCTCTCCACATTTGCCAAGCACTTGCTCACAGGGGATTGCCTAATTGCTGGGGTCTTTCTGCAATTGTCCCGGTTTCCCCTACAGTTGAAAGTGCTATGAGATGACTGTTGTTGTGAAATGGTGGTATATAAATAAAGTTGAATTGAACTGAATTATGTCCAACATATTTTAACAAAATGCAGCCGACTTTATTATGGTGGAGACGTGCTGGTCTGAATGCCCACCGTGTCATTATGAGTACAGGCAACGAGAAGTCATAAATCATGACTCTTTCTTTGTTTGATAGGGCAAGTCCCAGGAAAACGCCACAAGTGCCTGGTATCATTGGAGAGCTTAGAAATTGTACTTTCTAAAAATACCTATGTTTTTGCGGGAGACGTAACTCCCGACCGATCGAATGCGAGTTTTCAACCTAGCTAAAATATAAACAAATCGTCTTTTTCTGGGTCAGTTTTTACGACTTCCTACAAATTAAATATCATTTTGAAGGTCTTTCAATACAGAATATGGAAGTAACATTACATCAGTTTTGAAAATGTCCTCAAAGTGACTCATTTTGCCAGCACGGGTCATTTGTTTACAGCGTTAGCCTCTTGGCAGCAGCTCTAACTAATGGAGCTACTGTGTATGAGGCCACTTTTTAGGTCATCTTTCCATCCCTTGATAGTCATGGGAAGTTGTATGATTATATTACTGTTTTGAGGTGCAAGAGGCCGTGTTCCCGCATTTCTGATGCCGAAGTCATTGTTTTTTTAACAAGGAAAAGTGTCCCGTTTCAGTGACAACCATATGTTCTAAACTAGTACCGGAAGTTGATAACATAATTCATGCAAGGCATCATGGGGCCTAGGAATAAGGTGGATATAAAAAGCCGCAATATACTATTTTGGGCAATACCCATTTGTTTTTGATGGTGTTTTTGGTGGTTTTAGTGCCACCAGAGTGCATCTTTAATTTCCACAGTGAGGCACAATTTGACAAATAAAAACCTGTGACTCAGAAGTCCCACCCTTTTGAAAAAAAAAAAAACTTTACTGAGTTTACAGTCTGCCCTTGTATAAACGTTGTTAAGCTATTTCACGTCTGTTTAAAAAAAAATAGGCAGTGCTGGAGTTGGATTTATTGTCTTGATTAACAAACCACAATACCTTTGTGGTGATGGACTCTTTATTTCATCTGAAAATGCCAAGAAAAAGAGAGCAAAGTATGCCAAAGCCAAATCACTAGCATGCTAACTAGCCACCGGCTTTGACCACGTTTTGATCTCGGCCCCTTTGCGGTACCAACTCAACAGGTGACTGGACCGGTACGTATTAGTAAACAATGACTTTTGCACTTGACAATATTTAATTTGTTTACATGTGTGTGAAATGACAATAGACATCTTCATGCTGATTGAGATGTTTAGCAACAGCTACTGGCTACATTTAGAAGGGTGAAGAGGATGATAAAATAAAGGCAGCGTTGGATTTTTAAATAGCTTTATTATCACCTGCCTTCATCAGAACTCGGCTACAGCCCATGGTTTGAGCAGGCTGCCGCTTCGTTCCTCCAGCTCTCTGAGAAGAGACAGTGTGTGTGTCTCGCAGCAGATACAGAATCAGAGTGAGTGAATGAGAGGCAGATTTACAGCACAGTGCAGCTTATATACTCAACTCAAACAATAGATCAAAGACATTCACAGCAGTCAATCTGGGCATTTGCATATCAGAGGTACAGACAGGATGCATGAACACAATGCATGGATGACACTTTAACCTCATAGCTGTAAACGCAGCATGCAGCGGAAAAAACCCAGGAGTGCGAGCTGACTGTCTCTGTTCTGTCTCTGTGTTGTGGGGGTTGAATTCAAACCGCTACAAGGGACTATTTTTTTCTCAGCTGTGCAAAATAACTGGTTAAACAAGCAAATCATAGTATTTTGTCCAGTATTGCTGTCAGTTAATAAATTGTGCTTGCGGAACTGCTGTATAAAATCAATACTACACTTGAGGTCATACGGTATCAATGAATATAGTACGTGTCGGGCATTAGACGTACTCCCTCTCGTGTAATATTGCAGCAGGGGAAAAAGCATGCGGAAAAAGCCTTTGACCACGTCGAGTGGCCCCATTTGTTTAAAGCTTTAGAGAAATTTGGCTTTGGCTCCACTTTTAGATCGTGGATAAAATTACTTTATCTTTGTCCCACCACTTGTGTTCTCACCAATCAGCAAAAATCCAAACCCATTTACTTACAGAGAGGCACGTGCCAAGGCTGCCCTCTAAGTCCCTAGCTATTCAACATAGCCATTGAACCACTTGCGATATCACTCCGTAATAGCCCCTCTATTTCCAGTATTCATAGGTACCATATCGAACATAAGCTGGCACTATACGCTGATGATTTATTGCTTTTCATGTCAAACCCTTCTTCCACACTTCCTTCCATATTATCCCTGCTCTCTGATTTTGGTCATTTTTCAGGTTATAAATTAAATTTGCACAAAAGTGAACTGTTTCCTATAAACAATAAAGCTCTTGAATTAGATTTTCCCTCTTTTTCCCTTCAGGTTAGTAAAAGAACAATTTACTTACCTTGGAGTCAAGAAAATCAAACAAGAAATCATAAACTAATGTTGAAAGAAAGCCTTTTCAAACTTTTAAATCAGATTAAGCAGAGCTTGTCAAATTGGTCACCCCTATCCATCACCTTAGCTGGGTGGGTCAACTCTGTGAAAATGAATATTCCCCCTAAATTCCTTTACCTTTTCCAGTCCATTCCAGTCTTTATCCCAAAGTCTTTTTTGATTCTTTAGATTCAATAATTAGTTCTTACATTTGGAAAGGTAAACACCCTCGGGTCTCTAGAATATACTTACAGAAGTCCAAGCTAAACAGTGGGCTAGCATTACCTAATTTCCATCTGTACTATTGGGCGGCTAACATCCACCCTCTGTTATATTGGGCAAATGGTAGCTAGACCAGCTCTACATCATGGTTGGCTATGGAAGTCAGCTCAGCTCAAAATACCTCTCTTGGAGCTTTTTTGGGTGCCTCATATCCCCTCTCCACACCTCAGCCCATAACTAACCCAGCAGTCCAGCAATCTCTGAGTGTGGGCTCAGTTCAGGAAGCACTTTAAATTGTGTGATTTTTCCCTCCAGAGCCCTATTTTTTCCAACCACTTTCTTCCTCCATCTACAGATCAAGCCTTTAAGGACTGGCAGATTATGGGCATCAAATATTTTAAGGATTTATTCATCAATGGCAATTTTACTTCTTTTGATCAACTTTCAAATAAATTTGGACTCCCAAGAACTCACTTTTTCAGATATTTACAAATTCGTCATTTTCTTTAAAGTCAATTACCAGTTTTTCCAGAATCTCCTCAGAGTTCCCTAATAGACAACATCTTTATCCTTCAGCCGTCTGTCAGAGGTCTCATTTCAAAAGTGTATAATAAGCTGACCTCTTTAAACCAAACCTCCACTGCTAAGATCAGGGTAGCCTGGGAACAGGATCTGAACCTGCACCTGTCAGACGATAAATGGGATTCAATCCTAGGGCTTGTTCATTCTACCTCACTTTGCTCTCGTCACTCTTTACTACAGTTTAAGGTTGTCCATCGTGCCCACATGTCTAAGGCTAGGCTCTCACATTTATCCAGACTTGAACCCTCAGTGTGACAAATGTGTCACTGATGAAGCAACACTGATTCACTCGTTCTGGACCTGCCCCAGGCTTAGAACATTCTGGCAGGAGGTATTTCACAATCTGTCTGTGGTTTCTGGTATAACAATCACTCCTGACCCTCTTCTAGCTCTATTTGGTTGTTTTTCAGGGAATCTTAATGTTCCCTCTAAAGTGCATCACATGTTGTCCTTTGTCCTCCTCCTGGCCAGATGGGTTATCTTAATAAGATGGAAGGGTGCTGCCCTGCCGATTCACACTCAGTGGCTGTCAGATGTCATGTCTTGCCTGAGCCTGGAAAAGATCCGGTACTCTGTTAAGAACCAAGGCGTGAAATTTAACAATGTTTGGAGATCCTTTCTAAGATACTTCCTTGATCCCCACTGACCTTACAGTATATGTTTGCTTGCACTCATTATTTTTTTTGCTTATAACTTGACTTCCAGCTTTATAAATTTTATATCTCTTGCCTTTTTAAGGATTTGCCACTTGTCCCACCTCATAAACATGTTGGTTTTTGCCAGGAATACTTTGCACAAGGAGCCCTTTTTTGTTTGCTTGTTGTTTTTTTTTTTGATAAATGCAGTACACAATGTTTACTGAATTGTCTTACTCTACATGTAATTTTGTTTGTTTGAAAATTCAATAAAAAGATTGATTAAAAAAAGGGTAAGGGACAGCCTGTTCACAGCCACTCTTTCGGCTCTTCTTTGGCACTCGGCCTCCCAACCGTTAACACTGCTGTACTACCATAATAATGTTTTATGTAATAAAGTTCGCGTTCCCAGCAAACAGTACTCTCTGTTGGTCCTTCCAGTTTTCCAGAAATAACAGGGGGGCCCTATGTAAAATTGTATTTGGGGGCCCCTATTTTTGGACGTGGAAGATTTCAAACCCTTAAAAATGTGAAAAATATCTCTCTCCCAACAAAGCCATTATGAAATTATTGGGTCATTGTCTAGAGCAGGGACCACTAACAGGTGGAGCATGGTCTGAATCTGGACCCATGTGCCATCCTGTCCAGACCCAGAGTGGAGTTTGCATTTAATTAACACCCATTTTCCTGCATTTACAGTAGCCCGCGTTAGCGCTGCTGTGGCAGTCAGTCTATGGGAGAGAAACACAGAGAAACTCTGACACAGCTGTAGCAGCAGCACAGCCAAGGGAGTCAACGGTCAGAGAAATACTGTAAAGCTGGGTTCATGCTCCTTTCTGCGCTGATGTGCCTACATTTTAGACAAGGATGGTTGTATATGTGCTTTATTTTTTGCATCTACTAGACCAAGCGTTTGACACGTGCATAACCATCATCTGCAGTTTCAGCTTAATAGGTAGTTCACCGGCTATCTAAAAGAGAAGAAAAACAAGAACCACCATTTCAGCAATGACAATGGCGACTGTACAAAGATGAAAAGGGAACTTCTGTGTTTTCTTTTTCTGGTCTCATCTTGTCATGTTTCTTTTTAATTCTTGTTCTACTGCTTTTTTCGTCTTTGTATGCTGTGTCAGTGGCGCCACCTTTTAAACAGGAGGGTGGATCTTGCGCCGTAAACGAACACAGGCGACACAGTCACAAAATTTGGGCTGCATGCACTCAGCCACAGAGGAGAGACGTTGACTAAATTTACATCACACAAGCCTCATACTCGAGGAGACACACAAAGCATAAAGCTAGAGTTGAGGGTCGATTGGACACAGCAATGATGACAGAAAGACTACAGCTCCTGACCAGATAGAGTGATGATATAGAGTGAAGTACGCGGCAGTAATGCACCTGTAAGCTGGGTGCCAACCGCCAATCAAATCTAGAAGAAGAAGAGAAGAAGAAGATATAGAGTGATGATAAACAACTGGCTTCTTGGAGTGATCGCATTTCAGACGCAGTGCAAGGATGGATAATTTTTTCACACATAGGGAGTTGTTCAGAACTCCTTATACAAAGACATAGCGTGATGATAATCAAGTCAGTGGCAGTAATGCACCTGTGAGCTGGTTGCCAACCGCCAATCAAATCTAAAAGAAGAAGAAGAAGAAGAAGAAGGAAGCCATGAGTATAGCATTGGCCTTGTCCAAAGCATAGGTGCATCATAGATGTACAAAGCTGTTATGGGTGGCGGGAGCGCGCCCCTCCCCTCCGGTCTCACTTTCACAAACTCATCACTGCACCTGAGGCAGAAGACACACCTGCACCCGCTCATCAGCCAGCGTTAATAAGGAGGTTTCCTCCGCGCAGTCAATGCTGACTCGTCTGGGTATACTGCCCATGTTCAGGCAAGCATATTAACAAGTTAAGCGTTAACACGCTGTTAACCCTTATTTTCTTCTCTTCCTCAGGTTGCTGCCACTGTGTAGGTGTGTCGCAGGGACTGTGTGCGCTCTCCTGCCCCACCACACTGTCCTTCAGCAATCTCATCCACCCAGTCGGGCACCATCAGCTCACCTTTCCCCCCTTACCCTACTGGTTCATCTATTCCCTGCTGGGTCCTGCTGGTCCTCTCTGGATTTCTCAAGTAAGTGGCTGTTTGGCTCGCCCATTTCCCCTTACTCCACTCCACAGCTCACTGCTCTTGTCTTCTCTCCACAGATCCTTTCTTCTTGCGAGTGACTGTTTCTGTAGCTGTGCGCTTTGGATTTTGATATTCATAAAATTGTCAAATGTGCCCCTCTGTGTGGTTCCTTCCTGTGTTTGGCATCGTGCTCGTGAGCTATCAAAACTTAATACGTCATGATAGAACGAGCCAGCCAGGACGGTAGCTCAGCCGGTGCCTCACTGCAGGAGCTGTCAGTTCTGGAACGCCTAGCGGCGACCAAGCATCTACTCAGTGCGCTGACGCAGCAGGTATTAAACGTGATGATGCTGTGGTCTACGCGTCCCACGGTTGCCCCCCTTAGCCTGCTTCGCGCACTTCGGTGCGCCGTACTACTGCCGTTCACATGCCTTCCCCGTACATGGGGGAGGTGGGGAAATGTAAGGCATCTTCAAGTTCTTCTTCAAGTTCACATGTACTTGGAGCAGGTTGGGGAGGAGTATCCGGGGGACGTCGCTCAGATCCAGTTTTTCACTCTGTTGCTCAGGGATCGAGCCCTGGAGTGGGCACAGTCCACTCTAGACAACCCCGAGGGGCGTCGTTATACGTTTGACCAATTTGTGGCTGCATTCACTTGCGCATTTGGTCGGACCGAGAGTCAGGGCAATGTGATGAGCCGCCTGATGACGCTCCGCTAGGGTACCTGGTCAGCGGCCGAGTACTCAGTGGAGTTCCAGGTTGTGGCGTCCGATTCCGGGTGGAATGAGACTGCGTTGCGCAGCCTGTTCCTCCATGGGTAGAACGACCAACTCCGTGACGATCTGGCGGTCTACCCTGTCCCAGACATGTTCGACGGCCTCATAGATCAGGCAATTGGGTTGGACAATCGGTACCATGAGCACGCGAGAGAGCGCAAGTCCTCCCCTCGCCCACGTGCCGAGTGTGAACCCGCCGTGGTTACTGGCACTGGCGGCGCCGGCTCATTGCCTGAACCGAAGCAGCTCTCCCAGCACTTGACCAATGTTGAGCGCCGACGAAGGTGAAGGGTCAGCGCGTGCATGTACTGTGGTTTAACTAACCACAGCCTGGATGAGTGCCGCCAGCAGCCAAAAAGATGTGGCCCATCAGTAGCCATGGGGGGTCTGGCGGGTGGGACCAAATCCACTTCCCCTGGTAATTTTTCAATTTTGGCCCTTGTACAGTTGCCAGGGGTCGAGAGGAGGGTTATGGCGCTGATTAACTCGGGGTTGGAGGGTAATTTCGTGTCTGCTGAGTTCGTGAAGCAGGTGGGCATTCCCACACGTAAATTGCCCTGTGATCAGAGAATCATCACCATATCTGGCTGTGAGGTCACGGTGGTCGCTCTTAGCACGGTTCCCATATCCTTCCTTCTTTCCGGGAACCACCAGGAGGAACTGTTGTTCCTGGTTTTCCCCGTTTCATCATCCCCGGTGGTTCTAGGTTATCCGTGGCTCCAGAGGCATAACCCAACAATCAATTGGGCTAAAAATACCATCTCTGCCTGGAGTCCATTTTGTATAGCCCACTGTATGCGTTCAGCTGAATGCTCTTCATCTCTGTCTGCTTCTCCCTCTCGTGCTGAGCCGCCAGACCTCAGCCTCATCCCTCGGGCTTACCACGATTTGGGCGAGGTCTTTAGCAAGTTGAGAGCGTTGTCGCTGCCGCTTCACTGCTCTTATGACTGTGCTATTGATCTCATCCCGGGGGCGAGGCTGCCGTCCAGCCGGCTGTATAGTATTTCTGGCCCAGAGAGGGAAGCAATGGAACAGTATATTAAGGAGTCGCTGAACGGCAGCCTAATTTGGCCATCTTTGGCTCCGCTCGGAGCTGGATTCTTCTTTGTCAGAAAGAAGGATGGCTCGTTGCCCCCATGCATCAACTACCAGGAGCTTAACACAATTACCATCAAAGATAAGTACCCCCTGCCTTTGATCAATTCAGCGTTCAAGCTCCTTCAGCGCTCACGGGTGTTAGACCTCAGGAACGCGTATCATCTGGTCCACATTCGCGAGAGCGATGAATGAAAGACGGCCTTTAAAACACACCAGGGCCAATTCGAATACTTAGTGATGCCATTCGGGCTCACAAACACCCCCGGCGTCTTCCAGCGGTTAATAAATGACGTCCTCCGTGATATGCTATACCAATACGTTTTTGTCTATCTTGATGATATTTTGATTTTCTCCCGCTCGTCAGAAGAACATGAGGTCCATGTCAGAGCCATTTTACAATGGCTGTAGGAGAACCAGCTTTACGTTAAAGCTGAGAAGTGTGAGTTCTTCACAACATCTACCACCTTCTTGGGCTTCATCGTGGCTGAGGGAGAGCTGATTGCCGACCCGGCCAAGATAAAGGCAGTGTTAGATTGGCCAACTCCCCACTCCTGCAGGGAGCTCCAACGCTTCCTCGGGTTTGCAAACTTCTGTCGCAGGTTCATCAGGAACTATAGTGAGATCGCACTGCCTTTGATGCAGCTGACCTCCGTTAAAGTCCCCTTTCAGTGGACCTAGGCAGCTGAACTGGCGTTTAACAAATTAAAGCGCCAGTTCACAGAAAAACCTATCGTGGCTCAGGTTGACACGCAGCTTCCATTTGTCCTCAAGGTGGATGTGTCTGATTCAGGGGTTGGCGCTGTACTGTCGCAGCGCATGCCCCCCGATCAGAAGCTTCGCCCATGCGCATATTTCTCTTGGCGGCTCACGCCGGCTGAGAGGAACTATGACGTAGGGGACAGAGAGCTGCTGGCCATTAAGTTGGCATTAGAGGAGTGGAGACACTGGTTAGAGGGGGCCATTCATCCCATCGTCGTGTGGACCGACCACAAGAACCTTGAGTATTTGCAGGCAGCTCGCTGACTGAACACCAGGCAGGCCCGCTGGTCGTTGTTCTTCCAGCGATTTCATTTTACCATCACCTACCAGCCTGGCACCCGGAATACCAAACCTGACGTGCTCTCATGCCAGTTTAATTCCGGGGACGTAACCACCCCCCCTCCAAACCATCATACCACTTTCATGCGTCCTTGGAGCCCTTACTTGGGATATTGAGCGGAGTGTCCGCCAGGCCCAGTCCCAGGAGCCTCTGCCAGTAGGGTGCCCCCGGAACCGTCTGTACGTCCCGGCTGTCCTCTGCAGTGATGTCATCCAATGGGGGCACACCAGTTGCTTCGCCTGCCACCCTGGTATCTCACGGACCATCGACTTTGTCCAACAGGTGTTGTGGTGGCCCACGCTGCGGCGAGACGTCCGGGAGTATGTCAGAGCCTGTCAGACGTGCGTCCGGGTTAAATCTGACTCCTCCCCACCATCAGGACTTCTCCATCCTCTCCCCATCCCTGGTTGGCCGTGGTCCCATATCGCCATGGACTTCATGACCGGATTGCCCTCCTCCCACGGCAAGATGGTGATCCTGACCATCGTGGATCGCTTCTC
This sequence comes from Pholidichthys leucotaenia, assembly GCA_020510985.1. Lineage (NCBI taxonomy): Eukaryota > Metazoa > Chordata > Actinopteri > Cichliformes > Pholidichthyidae > Pholidichthys > Pholidichthys leucotaenia. The sequence goes on along the minus strand of CM035843.1, from coordinate 354,801,877 downwards.
TAAGGCAGTCCATCTGGTGGCCCTTCCTAAACTTCCATCGGCCTTGGAGACAGCGGTCCTCCTCACAGATCACGTCATCCGGATCCACGGCATCCCTATCGACATTGTGTCTGACCGGGGTCCACAATTTACGTCCCAGGTCTGGAGGGCCTTTTTCCGGACCCTGGGAACCACTGTGAGCCTCTTGTTCAGAAATCATCCTCAGAGTAATGGGCAGGCAGAGTGCACCAATCAGTCTCTGGAGGCTGCCTTGCAGTGCATAGCAGCCGATAATCCCTTGTCCTGGAGCACACACCTGACCTGGGTGGAGTATTCCATGAACTCTGCGGTGTCCTCAGCCACCGGACTTACCCCCTTTGAGTCGTCGTTGGGGTACACGCCGCCTCTTCTCCCTATGGCCAAGAGGGGGGTTTTGGTTCCATCCATAGGGGCCCACGCCCAGCGCTGCTGGCGTGTCTGGAGATCTACTCAGGTTGCCCTGGCCAGCGCCACAGAACGCACCTGAGCCACTGCTGACCGGAAGTGGGTTCTGGCCCCCAAGTACGTTGTGGGACAGCAAGTCTAGCTGGCGGCTAGTTAGATTCCTCTTAAGGAGAAGTTGAAGAAACTGTTCCCCCGCTTCCTTGGGCCCTTTCCCATCTCCCGGGTGATTAACGTCATGTCGACCCAGCTCAAGCTTCCCCCATCCTTACGGGTGAACCCTACCTTTCACGTCAGTCACATCAAGCCCCTCTCAGCCAGTCCCCTTTGTCCCCCCCCCCAAAGCCGCCTCCTCCTCCCCATATCATTGATGGCCACCCCGCCCACACGGTTCGGCGGATTCTGGATGTTCACCGCCGGAGCTTACAGTACCTTGTCGACTGGGAGAGCTACGGCCCGGAGGAACAATCCTGGACTCCCTCATCACTGACACTGGACAAAGGGATACTCCGGGCTTTTCACCGTGCTCACCCGGAAAAGCCCTCCAGACCTCCAGGAGGCGTTCCTAGAAGGGGGGACCTGTCATGGGCGGTGGGAGCGCGCCCCTCCCTTCCGGTCTCACCTTCACAAACTCATCACTGCACCTGAGGCAGAAGACACACCTGCACCTGCTTATCAGCCAGTGTTCATAAGGTGGCTTCCTCCACACAGTCAACGCTGGGTCGTCTGGGTATACTGCCCATGTTCAGGCAAGCATATTAACAAGTTAAGCGTTAACACGCTGTTAACCCTTATTCTCTTCTCTTCCTCAGGTTGCTGCCACCGTGTAGGTGTATCTCCGGGACTGTGCGTGCTCTCCTGCCCCACCACTCTGTCCCTCAGCAATCTCATCCACCCGGTCAGGCACCATCAGCTCACCTTTCCCCCCTTACCCTACTGGTTCCTCTATTCCCCGCTGGGTCCTGCCGGTCCTCTCTGGATTTCTCAAGTAAGTGGCTGTTTGGCTCGCCCATTTCCCCTTACTTCACTTCTCAGCTCACTGCTCTCATCTCCTCTCCACAGGTCCTTTCCTCTGGCAAGTGACTGTTTCTGTAGCTGTGCGCTTTGGATTTTGATATTAATAAAATTGTCAAACGTGCCCCTCTGTGTGGTTCCTTCCTGTGTTTGGCATCATGCATGTGAGCTGTCAAAACTTAATACGTCATGACAAAGCATAAAGCTAACTTAAAAGACTTACACTGTAGGGCCCCCCTTGGACGTCCAAACTTTTGAGAATTGTCTTTTTTGCTTTGTATAAAAGATTTTTATCAGTTGTTCTTTGCACCTCTGCTTTAGCTGCCAGTAGGGCTGTGTGATATGACGACCTATATCAGTGACACGATAAAAAATGTCTACCGTTTCATATGAAACCGTATTGTTTATATCGAGATTTAAAAGACCCTGTTTCTACTTGTCACCACCCTGCCTCTCCCCCTCAGTGAGCCAGGTGTGTGGGTTCCACTGGCTACCACAGCCGCTCACTGCAAGCTAATATTTTGGTCATATAGCTGCTACTTCTGTTTGTCAGGGATGTGGGACTTTTTCCCACTGTGCTGCGTCAGAGAGGATAGTCCTCTAACCTAGTTTTAATTGGAGGTAAGTAACATTAACACCATCTCTGTCTAATTATAACATAGCAACTGCTAAATGACAATGCTAACTTGTCGCTAATAGAAAACAGTGTATCAGACCATTGTTTCTTTGGTTTAGACTACTGCAGAGTTTCTTAATTTTGTTTGAAATTTTTTTTACTAAAGCTGCAAAAGTGCTTGACAGCGGCCCCATACACACTAAATTAATAATAAATAAAACGTATCAGAGAAACAAACTGGCTCTTAATTCTTGTTCACGCTGCATTTCCCCTCTGGTCCGCTTTGTCATGTGCACTTTGGACAAGCCTTGCGCGCACACGGTGTTGTTCATGCTCACTTTTTTTCATCTACCAGGCCAAGCAGTTGACGCATGCGCACAACTGTTGTTTGTAGTTTTGCCCCACCCCTATGGGTAACGCAAATGCACCAACATCCCAGTTTTTTCATCAGCTATAAACACAAGAGCGACCCACATTTTTTTGTAGCAACAACAATGGTGTTGTTTCAAGGAAAAGGAGGAATTACCATTTTCCAGTGCTCTTCTCTGCTCAAGCTGCTGCTGCTGCAAAAGGATTCATGTACAGACGTGGACAAAATTGTTGGTACCCCTCTGTTAATGAAAGAAAAACCCACAATGGTCACAGAAATAACTTGAATCTGACAAAAGTGGTAATAAATAAAAATTCTATGAAAATTAACCAATGAAAATCAGACAATGCTTTTGAATTGTGGTTCAGCAGAATTATTTTAAAAAACAAACTCATGAAACAGGCCTGGACAAAAATGATGGTACCCCAGGAAAAGATTGAAAATAATGTGACCATAGGGACATGTTCAACCAAGATGTGTCCTCTAATTAACATCACAGGTGTCTACAAACTTGCAACCAGTCAGTCGGCCTATTTAAAGGGTGACAAGTAGTCACTGTGCTGTTTGGTGACATGGTGTGTACCACACTAAACATGGAACAGAGGAAGCAAAGGAGAGAGTTGTCTCAGGAGATTAGAAAGAAAATTATAGACAAGCATGTTAAAGGTAAAGGCTATAAGACCATCTCCAAGCAGCTTGATGTTCCTGTGACTACAGTTGCACGTATTATTCAGAAATTTAAGATCCACGGGACTGTAGCCAACCTCCCTGGACGTGGCCGCAGGAGGAGACGGATCGTACGAATGGTAACAAAAGAGCCCAGAACAACCTCTAAACACATTCATGGTGAACTCCAAGGTCAAGGTACATCAGTGTCAGATCGCACCATCCGTCGTTGTTTGAGCCAAAGTGGACTTCATGGGAGACGACCAAGGAGGACACCACTGTTGAAAACATCATAAAAAAGCCAGACTGGAATTTGCCAAACTGCATGTTGACAAGCCACAAAGCTTCTGGGACAATGTCCTATGGACAGGCGAGACAAAACTGGAACTTTTTGGCAAGGCACATCAGCTCTATGTTCACAGACGCAAAAATGAAGCATACCAAGAAAAGAACACTGTCCCTACTGTGAAACATGGAGGAGGTTCTGTTATGTTGTGGGGCTGCTTTGCTGCATCTGGCACAGGGTGTCTTGAATCTGTGCAGGGTACAATGAAATCTCAAGACTATCAAGGTATTCTAGAGAGAAATGTGCTGCTCAGTGTCAGACAGCTTGGTCTCAGTCACAAGTCATGGGTCTTGCAACAGGATAATGACCCAAAACACACAGCTAAAAACACCCAAGAATGGCTAAGAGCAAAACATTGGACCATTCTAAAGTGGCCTTCTATGAGCCCTGATCTAAATCCTATTGAACATCTGTGGAAGGAGCTGAAACATGCCGTCTGGAGAAGGCACCCTTCAAACCTGAGACAACTGGAGAAGTTTGCTCATGAGGAGTGGGCCAAAATACCTGCTGAGAGGTGCAGAAGCCTCATTGACAGTTACAGAAATGGTTTGATTGCAGTGATTGCCTGAAAAGGTTGTGCAACAAAATATTAAGTTAAGGGTACCATCATTTTTGTCCAGGCCTGTTTCATGAGTTTGTTTTTTAAAATAATTCTGTTGAACCACAATTCAAAAGCATTGTCTGATTTTCATTGGTTAATTTTCAAATAATTTTTATTTATTACCACTTTTGTCAGATTCAAGTTATTTCTGTGACCATTGTGGGTTTTTCTTTCATTAACAGAGGGGTACCAACAATTTTGTCCATGTGTGTATGTTCTGCTATTTTCAGGAAGAAATTAATGTTTGCATGCTTATTATCACAAGTTAATTACAGTAGATGTAGATGCATTTTATGCTCCTTTATTGAGTAGAACATCTTAGTCACTAAAGTTTAAGGAATTCATGCGTTTTTCAGCAACATGTGTCTTAAAAGGGGGTCTCACTTCTCAGATCAAATGTCTCTTCCCCTCCTCATTCTTCAGGAGACCATAGCTGCACTTTAACTGACCAATAGAGTTCAAAGCTTCATTGCATTTCCCTTTTTAGGTCGAGTTTATGATCCTTGTTGGAAGAAGCTCAAATATAATTGGGCCACCTCAGGTCTCATGAACTTTGGGACCACCCTGCAACACTAGAGGAAACTTAAGTTTTATTGCTTTTTGTTCAGAGTCTGCTTGGGTGTGGTTGGCTAAAGCTGTAACGAGTTTCTCTGCTCTCCAATTCTCCTATCTTTTTAAGAAGGGCCCAGAGCCTGTCATGCTCTGCGTAAATTCTGTTTCTTTTCTTTAAAATTCATTTTTCTTATTTTATTCTTCTTTTTCTTTAAATCATCGTGCAAGAAGATTTTGTTTAAATTTTTTAAAGCTTAAACCAACTCATTTAAGCCACCAACATCGGAAGAAACGAGTTTGTGATGTAGTTTGACTTTTTGATGAGACTTTCCACCATAAATTAATTCCTTTTTCAGTGCATCAGAGAAGACCTCACCCAGCCTGCTGGAGACCAGCCTTTGTGATCCTGGGAGGAGGCCATAACAGTGGTAAGGAGTCTGTCTGCCAGCCTCCCAACAGAACCCCTCCTGCTCCAGTGAAACAGAATCCAGTGGACCCGCCTGTTATGTAATTTACACTTGTCTTCAGAATATTCCTGGTATAAGTTCTTTGAACCTAATTTTATGCAAACACCCATCAGAATCTCAAAATGCATGTTGTCTTTCATTAATTTACTTTCTTTTTCAGAGTAAAACAAATTTTCTAAATTTTTATAAAGTTAATTAACATTTTCTTCATAAAATCGCATCCATTTTTCCTAACCAATGCTATTTCATGGTTTTCAAATTTCCAGTATACTGACAAATTAAACTGTGCTTCATTTGGCTCCACAAATGCTTGATTCATAAGTAACTCAGTAACAGTCTATGATGCCAATGATACATGTGAATTCTCTGTTTTAAAGTTATCCACATATGTTAACCTATTCTGACATTTCTTATTAAATCACTGAAAGACATATGGGAGTTATTGTTTGAGTTCATGTCCATCTTCTTGATCATCAGAGACAAGAACTCACGCAAGGGTTTATTATGAGACTGATCAAATATTTTCAGTAGGACTATTAACTAAGGCTTAACTTACCAATTGCTAAATTCTTAAGCTTAAGTCTTTGTGGATAAGAGTTTCCACCTCTATAAAACGCGGATGGTGCCCTAACGAGGAATTGAGTGTGATGAAATTAAATCTTCATTCCTACTCACATTCATATTTACACTAATACGTGTACCAACATTAAATTACCTATAAAACCCTTTAATTTCACTACAACATGCACATAAGTATTCACAGCCTTTGCTCAATACTTTGTTGATGCACCTTTGGCAGCAATTACTGTCATGATCCTGGGCACGAGCGGGGGCTGTGCCCAGTCTTCAGTTTTAGTTTAGACTTTTTCTGTTTGTTTCTCTGTTTATCTTGTCTGCCGTATTTGGTTCCTGTCTAGTTATTGTGTCATTTTGTACATGTAGTGTTATTTACATCTGGGGGTTGTGTTGTCTTACTTTTGTATTATTATTTAGTTACGGTTTTTGTGCTTTTACTTTGACAGTGTTGTGCAGCTTCCGGCTGTCAAACTTGGTTTTGTGGGCTGCACAGCTGTCACTGATTATGTTACGTTTCTACTTATGTATCCACATCTGTCACTCATTTGTCAGATGGTCATATCACTATTTAAGGGCACGACAATGTTTCCCCATTGTTGTGTCCTACTGCATCTTTCCTCAGTTACTCAATTGTCAGACGCTGAGTGTATTTGGGTTGCTGTTGAGGTGAACGTTTGAGCTCCAACCAGGTAATTTGTCCTTTGCCTCCTTTCTCCCTGCCTGTTCTCCCGTATTACATCTTCCCCTTCCGCTTCTTCGTTCATTTTTTTTTCGGCATGTCTGACCGCACGGACTATGGGAGTTTTGGACTGGACGAGGAGGAGTGTTGGGCAGCTGGACTTGTGGAGGACATTGTTTTGGATGTTCACCTAACCCACACTCCCGAGGAGGACCTGTAGGTGTGGAACAGCACAGGTGATCGAGGCATTCCCCAGCCTGTGGAGCTTTCTGAAACTGGCGGATCTCCTCACCTCAGTTACCACACTTAACACCGGCTCTGTGGGCTGGGGGAGTCCCCTTCGCCATCGGCACCTGTGCCACGGAGGAAGCAATCCCGGGGACGGAAGTCTCAAGCCTGGGGCCACCTTCCAGCTGCAGTTCTGTCTTTCCCTGCCAAATGGTGTCCTGCAGCCTGCCGAATTGGGCATGCAGCCCTCGTGCTCTCAGACGGTCCCAGCGCAGAGGAGCTGGAGGAGCGCCAGGGAGTTTTGGCGAGACTGAGCTCCTCTTAGGATATAAACCTTGGCTTCATCCGGAGTTCATGCTGCAGCTGGAGGGAGGTTTATTGGGAAGAGTGCAAATGGCGCCGTTAAATCAGCGTTCCCGGACTTCGGAGCATCATCAATCCCTGCCTCCCCACCAGATGATCTCCACTGTGCCCTAAACAGCAGCAGCAGTCACCATTGCACCCCGGGAAATACGGCAAGTGTTCTTTCATTCTCTTTCACATTATAATGAAATTCCTTGTCTTCTTCCCAGTGGTGGGGCTCAGCATCAGCAGCCTCCTTTGGCTGAGTCCTCACTGCCTGCTGCTGTCACCAGTCCCTCACCCGTCCCTCCTGTGTTTTCTCCTGCCTTCCCTGAGTGTCTGCTGGTCCTAGGATGGAGCCGCCAGACGATCGAGGAGCCTGTTGCCCTGGTGAACCTCACGCTAGCCCCGCAGCCACAGCCACATTCTGGACAGGAGAGAAGCCGTCCTGGATCCCTGGAGCCTGAGCCAACAAAGGTGTGTCCCCTGGTTCCAGCTGCCTGGGACTTGGCACCAGTGATGAGGCAACCTCCACTTTCAGCCACCATGCTGGGAGACCCAACTGTGCTTGTCACCATGCCTGGAGGTCTGTGGGCTGCATCCACCATCATGCCTGCTGCAGGGGTCGCCACAGCAGAGTGGTTGGAGTCCTGGACGGTGGTGGAGCTCAAGTCCAGGCAAGTACTCAGTTCTGTTTTAACATCTACACATCTAGAGAATTTTTGTCTGGCTCAGGGTGGGGAGAATCAGTTGCAGATGTCCTCTGCTCTTGAGCTCTCCTCACCGGGCTCCACTGCTGCCGGTGATTCTCCGGCGTTTTTCTCCTCCTCCCTATTCGAGGTGGGGTTGGAGCTGCAGACGGAGAGAGCCGAGACGTCCCAGCCTGGATCGCCGGAGTCCTGGATGGTGGTGGAGCTCGAGCTCAGGCAAGTTTTCCTTTTTGTGTTCACTTTTTCTGTCTTAGAGAGATTTTGACTGGCTCTTGGTAGGGAGGACTGAGTGCAACCGCCAGTCGCACCTGGGTCCTCCTCACCGGGCTCCACTGCTGCCAGTGACCTTGACCCGGTGTCTGTGTCCTCTTTGTCCAAGCCTTTCCCTTAGGTCATCGTGGGTCCCCCATCCTCGCCTGAGGTCGCCGTGGATCCTTCCTCTCCACCAGTGGTCTCTGTGGGTGCCACTTCTCAGTCCGAGGCTGCTGTGGGTGCCGCGCCTCCGCCTGAGGCCGCCACAGGTGCCGCACCTCCGTCTGAGGCCGCAACGCCTCCGTCCAAGGCCGCTGCGGGTGCAATGCCTCTGTTCGAGGCCACCGCGGGTGCCGCGCCTCCGTCTGAGGCCGCAACACCTCCGTCCAAGGCCGCCGCAGGTGCAATGCCTCTGTTTGAGGCTATCGCAGGTGCCACGCCTTCATCTGAGGTCGCCATGGGTGCCACGTCTTTGTCTGAGGTCATTGTGGATTCCTCGTCCTCGCCGGAGGTCTTCGATGAGCAGCCTTTCCCCTCGCTGGTCAGTTGCCATCAACGTTGGGCTCCACCGTTGGCCAGCCATCATTGTTGGAGGCCAACCTTCTGCAGCTCCGGTTCCTCCTCCTCCATGCTGGAGATCCTGCAGTCCGCTGGGGGCATGGGTTTCTGCTGCCGCCTCCAGGGGAAGGTGCAGTGTGCTCAGTGGTCCAGTGGCTCCTGAACTCTGGGAGGCCACCAGATGGGCTACGCCATCTGCACAGGTGGCTCAGGAGCTCAGGGAGGCCACCGAATGTGTCCTATAGTGTATTCTGGTGGTCCTAGAATTCTGGTAGGCCACCCGAACTGCAGTTGCTATCACCCAGGGGTCCTTGAATTCTATGCTACCATATTTGTTCAGGTTGTGGGTTATGAGTGTTTTTTTTTCCCTTTTCTTGTTTTATCTTGGCCCCTCCGTGCCTTGGTTCCCCCTCCTCCCCCCCGGGGTGGGTCTTCTTTATGTGTGTGGGGGGTTCTTTTTCCTTTTTCGTGTTGCCCTGGGGTGTTTGGGTTCCAAACCTTGGGAGGGGGCACTGTCATGATCCTGGGCACGGGCAGGGGCCATGCCTAGTCTTCAATTTTAGTTTAGTCTCTTTCTGTTTGTTTCTCTGTTTATTTTGTCTGCCGCATTTGGTTTCTGTCTAGTTATTGTGTCATTTTGTACATGTAGTATTATTTACATCTGGGGATTGTGTTGTCTTACTTTTGTATTATTACACAGGGTTACAAAAATTATTTTTTTGTAAGTTGTCTGTGTTTCTTCAACTGATTTAAGACAATTTTGCACTGCTGAATCCGAAAATGACATCTGTTTCTCTCGATCAGGTGCTAAGTAAAAACCTTTACCTTTATATAAAGCTAAGTACATGTAAATTGAAATGTTACATGTAAATTGAATGTTACGTCATCATTGTTCAAAATTCAGAGAATTTCAAGACATAAAAAAGAATTCTGCATCATATAAAACAAAAATACACGTACATGTAAACAAAAATGTGTAAAACAACATGTGGCCATAATTCAAAAAGTTGACCTGATTGAGCAAAACCAATGTGATTTTTGGATTCAGCACATCAAAATTGTCCTAAATCAGCTAAAAAAACTTAGACAATAAATTTGGTGTTGACCAGTGTTATTTAGTTCCGATTTTTGTGCTTTTACTTTGACAGTGCTGTGCAGCTTCTGGCTGTCAAACTTGGTTTCGCGGGCTGCACAGCTGTCACTGATTATGTTACATTTCTACTCATGTATCCGCACGTCAATCATTTGTCACATGGTCATATCACTACTTAAGGACACGACAGCTTTTCCCCGTTGTCGTGTCCTACTGCATCTTTCCTCAGTTACTCAATTGTCAGATGCTGAGTGTATTTGGGTTGCCGTTGAGGTGAACGTTTGAGCTCCAACCAGGTAATTTGTCCTTTTCCCCTAATTCCCTCAGCCATGAACCCTGTTGCTCTTTGGGTGTGCTCCGGCTGTAAATGTCTCTTTTCCCCGGCGTCTCCTCGCGCCTCAGCCGGTGTTTTCCCCAGGCTGTTCTTCCTCCCTTCTGGTCATGAGCTTTGCTCTCCTCCAGTGCCTACACCTTATTATATGCAAGTTCTGTATTTCGTGTAGTGTTGTCATTATGTTAATGTGCAAAACCACAGTGAGCGTTTGCTGTCCTTCCATAGCCCTTTAAAGGGCATATTATGACATTTACAGCCTGTAGTCTTACTGAATATGATGCCACAAGCTTGGCACACCTATCTTTGTGCAGTTTCGCCCATTCCTCTTTGCAGCACCTCTCAAGCTCCATCAGGTTGGATGGGAAGTGTCGGTGCACAGCCATTTTCAGATCTCTCCAGAGATTTTCAATTGGATTCAAGTCTGGGCTCTGGCTGGGCCACTCAAGGACATTCACAGAGTTGTCCTGAAGCCACTCCTTTGATATCTTGGCTGTGTGCTTAGGGTCGTTGTCCTGCTGAAAGATGAACCATTGCCCCAGTCTGAGGTCAAGAGCACTCTGGAGCAGGTTTTCATCCAGGATGTCTCTGTACATTGCTGCATTCATCTTTCCATCTATCTCGACTAGTCTCCCAGTTCCTGCCACTGAAAAACATTCCCACAGCATGATGTTGCCACCATCATGCTTCACTGTAGTGATGGTATTGGCCTGGTGATGAGCGTTGCCTGATTTCCTCCAAACATAACACCAAAGAGTTCAATCTTTGTCTCATCAGACCAGAGAATTTTGTTTCTCATGGTTTGAGAGTCCTTCAGGTGCCTTTTGGCAAACTCCGGGCGGGCTGCCATGTGCCTTTTACTAAGGAGTGGCTTCCATCTGGCCACTCTACCATACAGGCCTGATTGGTGGATTGCTGCAGACAACTAGAGATGGTTGTCCTTCTGGAAGGTTCTCCTCTCTCCACAGAGGAATGCTGAAGCTCTGACAGAGTGACCATCGGGTTCTTGGTCACCTCCCTGACTAAGGCCCTTCTCCCCCGATTGCTCAGTTTAGATGGTTGGCCAGCTCTAGGAAGAGCTGGCCAACCGTAAATGAACTTCTTCCATTTACGGATGATGGAGGCCACTGTGCTCATTGAGACCTTCAAAGCAGCAGAAATTTTTCTGTACCCTTCCCCAGATTTGTGCCTCGAGACAATCCTGTCTTGGAGGTCTACAGACAATTCCTTTGACTTCATGCTTGGTTTGTGCTCTGACATGCACTGTCAACTGTGGAACCTTATATAAACAGGAGTGTGCCTTTCCAAATCATGTCCAATCAACTGAATTTACCACAGGTGGACTCCAATTAAGCTGAAGAAACACCTCAAGGATGATTAGTGGAAACAAGATGCACCTGAGCCCAACTTTGAGCTTCAGGGCAAAGGCTGTGAATACTTATGTACATGTGATTTCTTGATTTTTTTTATTTTTAATACATTTGGAAAAATCTAAAAAAAAAAAAAAATCTTTTTTACGCATTGTCATTATGGGGTATTATGTGTAGAATTTTGAGGAAAAAAATTAATTTAATCCACTTTGGAATAAGGCTGTGACATAACAAAATGTGGAAAAAGTGAAGTGCTGTGAATACTTTCCAGATGCACTGTAAATACAGATATAAAAATTTTAACTAAAGCTTTGATATCCAGATTAGATAGTTATACCCACCCTTGTTCATCCTGACCAAACAGGTTTAATTAAAGATAGACAGTCATCCATTAACACCTGCAGACTTGTCAATCTCATACAGCTTTCCCACATCAGGAAAACTATCACCATAATTTTATCATTAGATGCAGAAAAAGCATTTGATAGGGTAAACCCAAGATTTCTTCTTGCAACGCTTAACAAATTTGGATTTGGGGAATCATTTATAAACTGAATTAAAACAGTTTACACTTCACCAATGGCCACAGTTACTACAAATGGGTTGATCTCACAAAATTTCACTCTTCACAATGAGACCAGGTAGGGATGTCCTCTCTGTCCTATTCTGTTTGCCTTATTTATAGAACCACTGGGATCTGGTATAAGACAAAATGAGAATATCAAAGGTATACAAACGACAAAGACAACAGAACACAAAACTATTTTTTTATGCAGATGATGTTTTATTACTCTTGCAAAATTCACAAGTGTCCTTACCAGAATCCTTTTCAGTCATTAATTTTTTTTTCAAAAATATCTAATTATTCCGTGAACTGGTCTAAATTCACAGCTCTACCACTTTGTATGGAGGAGCAGGATGCGGCAACTCTTGTATCACCTTTTCACATTTACACAAGTAATATTAAATATCTCTGCATCAGTTTTTCGCTCAAGCTGTCAGAGGTATTCTCCCTTAATCATACTCCATTACGCAAAACGATACAAGATGACTTAAATCATTGGTCTAACCTCCCTGTCTCCCTTTTTGAACAGATTGCCATCACAAAAATGTCAGTCCTACCTAAAATCAATTATTTATTCTCAATGATTCCAGTATCTCCTACCTGCATCCGGTTTAAATTCTTAAATTCCACTTTGTCAAAATTTTATTGGAAAAACAATCCTCGTATTAATCTTTTAATGCTACAAAAAACAAAATCTCAAGGAGGACTAGAAGTCCCTAACTCTGAATTATATTACCTTGTAAACCAGCTTCAATATATCATTAACTGGTTCAACCACTCTCACCCTGACTGCTCCTGGCTAGATACTGAACAAGCACTTTCTGAATATATACAATTAGCAGATCTTCCCTTCATTAGTCAGTCAATTAAAAAACATCAATGCTTCCATAGTACATCTATAGCCTCAACTCTGACAGCTTGGTGGAAAACACTTCAAACCTCCAACTCCACAGTTACAGCGTCCATCCACTTATTGATCTGGAACAATCCAGACTTTTTAATTAATAAAAGTACATTCAACATAATAAATTGGAAAGGCAAAGGAATAACAGACCTTCATCATTTATTTCAAAATAACATTTCCATTAATTTTCAACAGGTAACTAATAAATGTAACATTTGTAGCTCTCAGTTTTTGGAATTATTACTGTTCTGCCCTCAGTAGTGTGTTTTAGAAAGCTGAGAATAGTTCATAAGTTCATAATATATATCATAATTCATCTGTAATAATTTATGTTAAAAACAGTTATTGTGTTAAAAATAATTTCTGTACAGTTAGTAGTGATTCAACTGCATTTTATGTTGAAAGCGCAGCCAGTTGCCGCTATGATTTGTGGGTAGCAGAAATGGACATCGAGAGAGAGAAAGGAAAAAAAAGGCAGAGAGCTTAACCTGCCGGCGAATGTCTGAAACGTTCCTCCTGTGTGTTAAACCCTTTTCCTACACCTTCGAAAGCAATGGCTGTAAGTTCAATTAGTATTTTGTCAGTTTATAAGTTTTTGTTAGACGTAAACTTGATATCGTTTATAGAGTGTCATTGTTTCAGGAATTAGTCTTATCCCAGGGCCCCGCTAGCTTGTTTAATGTATTGTGTCTATTTGTTTCCAGGAATTAGTCCTACCCCAGGGGCCCGCTAGCTTAATTATATGTATTTATTTTCTGTTTTTATTTATTTTCAGTTTCACTCGGGCTTTTCATCAAGCTTCGAGCCACAGTTGTAAAGTACTGTAAGCTGTCTAGAAGACTGGAATAAAGGAGCAGGACGCTTGGTTTCCTGGCTCGTGAAAAACGAGTTTGGCTTGCTGTTGATCTGCGTTAACATACACAGTGTATATAACGCACAGGGATAACAGTACAATTACAATTAAAAGCAATTATATCATCCAAAATTAATTGAACTCCCACCGTATTTAATTATTCCATCACAGTAGAAAATATTCTAAAACTTAAAGGTCCTAGAAAAATAACATCAAATGTTTATAGCATTCTTAATAATACAGAAACCCCAATATCTCTCCTGTCATGTTCCGCTGCCGAGACAGGAGCAAAGGATGGGTCCAAATGCAGAGTTGAGATTCAGCAGAGTTTATTAACAAAAAGCGCAGCTCTTGGCTGGATAATAACTGGCAGACTTACAGAATGACACAAACCGGACAAAATGCGGGAAAAGAACACAACCTGGGATTATGGCGTGACAGCGAACTGAAAACTGAATGGGACATACCGTATATACACAGACGCTAATGACAAACGGCTGGGATTAATTAAGAGAGGAGGAGAGGGTGAGAGGGAGAGAGACACAATCAGGTGCAGCCATGAGGAATTAACAAAGGACCAATAACAATGTGCAGAAATAAAGTGTTGTCACAATGAGTAACACAGGATGACAGGATAAAGGTGATAATGATACACAGAATGAACTGAAAACTAAAAGTGAGGGCAGAATAATCATACTGTCAACTGGAAGAAAACATAACTTAAATAGTGGGGCATGTGTGCAAACATGCCCCCCCATGATAATGCCCCCCCCCAAGGGCAGATTCCAGATGACCCTAGGGTAACACCCACAAGAGAAAAAAAGAAAACTCAAAACACCTCACAGGGTGGGTGGTGGGGGGAAAAGGCCAGGTGGACCGAAACAAACTACCCACCCCCACAAAGTCCAAAACAGGTCAGGTGGTCTTCCAGAGTCCCAAGACCACTTGACAGGAGCAAAGTGGGTCAGGGGGCCTACCCAAGTCCATGGGTCCCCAAACTGGAGTACATGATGGTTCTGGTGGCCTTCCAAAGTCCAGTGGCAACAGGAAGCAGGAAGGGTGAGCATGGGGTGTCAGGTGGCCAACCAAAGACCATGGGCCACCAGACAGGGGAAAACACATGACCCACATACTCAGAAAATAACACACCAGCCTTTTGCCCTGAAAATAACCCATGAGCCCTTAACTCTGGGAAAAACAATACAGGACTCTCTTGCTCAAAAGAAAACAACATAGAAGTTTTAAACTCAGAAGACATAGAACCCCCACACTCAGAAAATGACAACATGGAACTCATAAACTCAGGAGGAGGCATCATGGAGCCTTCAACCTCAGGAAGTAACACAGAACCCTTAAACTCAGATAATAACATAGAGGCTCCGAACCCAGGATCTGACATGGGAGCCTTCAGCTCTGGGGGTAATAGCATTAGAGTCTCTTGCCCAAAAACAGATGACTGAGGCGTGCTGACCTCTGGATGAGACGGCTGGAACGCGCTGACCTCTGAATCAGATGATTGAAGCGCGCCATCCTCATGTGCTGATGGTTTGGACGCCCTGATTCCCAAATGAAATGGCTGGGGCGCACTGACCTCAGGTTGAGACGACAGGGGCGCATCAGGTTCAGATGCCCAGGAATCCTCCTCCGACGCTGCCACCTCGGACAGGAAGGAAGAGGTACAGGTTGAAGCAGGGACCACACCCAAACAGTCAACAGAAGAGCTTGGTGGGGAGAGCTCAGAAGCAGATGGAAGCTGCAACTGGATCGCCTCACTAGGAGTAAGACAAGACCTCTCTCATACAGATATTAAGAAAACAAAGAAGAGGACTTGCCTTAACTCTTACTCTTACTGCTGGTGAGGATCCCGGTGCTGCTGATGTAGGAATGATAGCCTCAAAAGGAGCAGTCTCTGCACATGAGGCAGGGCAGTCTCTGAAGAAGTGTGCACGTGAGGCAAGAAAGTCATTGTGGGAGCATGCACGTGAGGCAAAATAGTCACTGCGGGAGCGTGCACATGAGGCAACACAGTCACTGCTGCAGTGTGCATGTGAGGCAACACAGTCACTGCTGCAGTGTGCACGTGAGGCAACACAGTCATTACTGGAGCGTGCATGTGAGGCGAAACAATCTCTGATGAAGTGTGCACATGAGGCAGAGCAATCGTTGCTGGAGCATGCACGTGAGACGGGACAGTCACTGCTGGAGCATGCACGTGGACAGGAGCAGTAACCACGCTTGAACTCACCTCCCCCATCATGGACCCAGCTGAGGTGAGATGTCCTTGTGGAAAAGAGGGGTTGAGGTGAGTGGTGGAATGCACAAGGGGACGGCAACAGAAAAAACATTTGCGGGCTCAGCAGCAATAAGAGGCGGCAGCTGAGTGCCCTCACTGGGGGCAAGGCAAAACCTCTCACTATTAAATGTTAAAAAAATGAGAAAATGGTACTCGCCTTGCTCCCAGCTCCATTGCCACTGAGGCTGTCACTGTTGTTGAATCCACCGCTGGAGAACCAAACGAATCACTCCGGGTGGCTATGACGACTGTCCGATGAGAAGCCGTCGCACAGTGGCGAGGAGCTGGTGTGTGTGCCATGGAGAGGGCTGGTGCAGGTGATGGCACACGGCGTCGAGAGGGGCGGCGTCTCCCGGAGCTTTCCCTCCATCCAGGACCTCCGAATGCCAGCTTCAGTCCCCAATACTGCTCCCTCTTGGCGGTGGAAATCTCCCAAGGCGCCGAAGGCTGCTCCTTGGGAGGTGGAGGTGGGGCTGGAAATGGTGATTGGCGAGGAGCAGGAGGTACTGAAACTAGGGGATGCTTCTTTGTTGGCACAGACTTCGGCTTGTTTGGCAAACTCCTCACCATCCCGCGGTTCTCACGCTGTAGGTCGGACACCAGGATGATCCTTTCCACTCCCTCAGCGTGCTCCACAAGCCGTGGATGGTGGTGAACAGCCACCTCTGCGAGCTCCAGATACCACAGAGCCGATTTTGGGGTGAGAGACGTATGAGCACAAGAAATAAGCCCATCTATTTCCATTAAAGCACTGCAAAGTTCCCACCCCAGGCTCATGGGGTACCAACGTCTGCCTGATGAGTCCTTAACAGGTGGCGTCATCATCTTGCTGGGTCCTTTTCTGGTCGCGTCATACTGTCATGTTCTGCTGCTGGGAAGGCAGCAAAGGACGGGCCCAAATGTAGAGATGAGATTCAGCAGGGTTTATTAACATAAAGCACAGCTCTTGGCTGGATAATAACTGGCAGACTTACAGAATGACACAAACCGGACAAAATGCGGAAAAGGAACACAACCTGGGTTTACAACGCGATCGCGAACTGAAAACTGAGTGGATCAGACACAATCAGGTGCAGCCATGAGGAATTAACAAAGGACCAATACAGTGTTGACAGACGTACGATAATTATCGTATTTGTACGATAATTTTGCCCTCTGTACGATGTACAATCAATAATTTTAAAAAATCCCATAATGAACGATAATTTGACCCCTCCATTACGTGGCTGAGTTAATACATCAGCAAATGCAGCCAGGATACAGATCCTCCACAAAATGCGCATGCATACTACGTTTGGCTTTACGCATTGCCTCACGTGCGCGGGCAGCGTGGAAGGAGACATAAGATTCGGTAGCGGTAGCAGAGAGGCGGCTTCGGATGGAGGCTACTGATGGGATCTACAATTCACTGAAACATACTGAGTTAAGCTTAAAAGATCCATGAGAAATAGTGGTACACCGAATCACTCAGTGCTATACAGGAGCTCCAACTGTCTTCCATGACAGTTGGCTGAACGGAACGGGCGGGGCTCGTTTGCTGCTCAGGCGGGGGTTTCAGCTGGTGATCTCTGGCTTTCACTACAGTTCTGGTGAGTGATTCAGTACAGTCCATTCACAAATAAAAACTAGTTCACTCGATCGAATCGTTCGCGTACGTTACAGCACTAATGCAGGCACGGAAGACTCAACAAGTAAGCAAGATTACCAGCAGGTTAAGAAATGAATGGGGGGAAAACACACCCCAGTTGTACTGGGTGGTTCAAACCTGTTGTTGGCTTTAGCACTAAAGCTTTCTGTTGTTGCTGCAATGTGCAAATGTTTGTGCAAAAATGTCACTGGATTGCGGTTAATAAATCAATAAATCTGTGAAACAGGTTTCTGCTTCAATTATCAGAGGCATTTTAGTAGTAGTTTAGGTGGATTGATTGATGTTTATTCATAATGTATAAACAGAGTACTTCTCAAAATGAGGCAATTTTATGAGGCAAGACCTTGACACATGATGATTCAACAGAAGCCATATAGAAGATAATTAAGTATGACTGATATTCTGGGCTGTTCAGTGCAGACCAGGGGCTTATCCTGTACTCCACACAGGTAGAGGCGCTGCTCTGGAAGAGGCACTTTTTTCCCCAACCGATCTGTTAGATTATTTAAAGGTAAAACTGCGTTATAGGCTGTAATGGATAATGTGTTACTGAAGCAGATGGTCCTGAGCCACGTCAGAATGAAAACTGGGTGTGTACGATAATCTTCCTCAAAATACGATAATTTTAAACCACTGGTACGATACTTCACCATTTCCCATCTGGCAGCACTGGACCAATAACAATGCACAGAAATAAATAGAGTGCTGTCGCAAAGAGTAACACAGGATGACAGGATGAAGGTGATAATAATACACAGAATGAACCAAAAACTAAAGGTGAGGGCAGAATAATCATACTGACAACTGGAAGAAAACATAACTTAAAGAGTGGGGCACGTTTGCAAACATGTCCCTCCATGATATCTCCCAGTCTTAAAATGGGGAAAAAAAACCCCCATTGATCCATACCAATACTGACTTCTGGGCACAGATTTGTAACAATACCTTTATTTATCTCAAAAATTCAAATTTACAACTTATACAGTATAAAATTATTCACAGAGCACACTATACTGGTGACAGATTATATAAAATGGGATTTAATAATGCGCCACTGTGGGGCAGCACGGTGGTGCAGTGGTTAGCACTGTGTCAGCACAGTAAGAAGGTCACGGGATCGATTCCACCCCTGACCATCGTGGGTTCGATCCCACCCTCTGACCATCGGTGACCCTTCTGTGTGGAGTTTGCATGTTCTCCCTGTGTCTGCGTGGGTTTTCCTCCCACGGGCCAAAGACATGCAGGTTAATTGGCATCAATTGGGAATTCTAAATTGTTCTTAGGTCTGAATGTGAGAGTGAATGGTTGCCTGTATCTCTGTGTTGGCCCTGCAATGGACTGGCGATCTGTCCAGGGTGTACCCTGCCTCTCGCCCACAAATGCTGGGATAATCTCCAGCCCCCTTGCGACCTGGAAAGGATTAAGCGGTAGAAGATAGATGGATGGGATTTAATAAACTGAATAAATGTGCACATTGTTCACAAAACACTCCAGACACTTACCTGCATGCTATTTGGCACTGCACTCCAGTTACACAATTTTGGAAGCAGATCACAGATCACTTCTCATATTTATTGGGCTGCTGCCTCCCTCCTTCCCCACAACTACGCATCGTAGGCAACTTATCAGCTGTACATTTGCAAGGTCCTTCTGTTTGTGCTCTCCTCACAGCCCTAATTATCATTATTTGTACAATTATAACTAAATCCTTTTGTTAGGATTCCTGTCTGCCCTGTTCATCCCTTGCTCGTTCCCCTCTGATTAGACGATCCCTGCAGTTGATTACACCACCTGTCACCAATTTAGGGAGGTCTTATATATGGGGCGCTCTCCTGTCATTCTCCCTGGTTACATTCGACTACCTGCCTGCATCCTACCTGAGCTCTGTGTGATTCAAATCTGCCTATCTGTGTTTTGACTCTGACTTCTGCCCTAGGACTGCAAGCCAGCCAGCCTATTTGGACTTGTTTGCCTGAGCTTATGATTGAATTCCCGTGCTCTGACCTCTGCCTGCCTGACCCCTGTTTCTGCCTCATGGATTGGACAATTTTGCCTCCCCTGGGTTGTGCACATTCCCCCACTACCAGTAAGTCGACCTACCTCCTTTTCCCCTACAGTTCCTCCTCTCCTCTTCCCAGCACACAGGTCGGATCAGCCTGCCACGTGTCTCCAGTGGAGTTTCCTATGTGGTCCTGTTCCTGCAGTCCCACTTCAGATCCAGTCTCCCAGGATAGGAGGACCCATCAACACTTCTCCCCGCTGGAAAAAACTGGTTGCCAGACCACCGTCACAGCCATTTTTAAAAAAATTTTTTTATAGTCATGTTAGTTTTACTTCCATGGGTAATTCCTTTGTCTATCATGTGCGTGTTTCTGTTGTTTGGTTGTCTACTGTCATGCTGCTGCTACACTGTAATTTCCCAGTTTGGGATCAATAAAGTACATCTATCCATCTATCTATCTATCTATTCACCTGCCCTGTTTAATATAAACAAATCATTGTTAAAAACTACTCAGTCTCATCCTTGTCTGCTTTCGAGCCTGGGATTATTTCATCATGTCACCTTTCCCTCTATCTGCATTCTGAATTGCAACCCCCCCCCCCCTTTTTAAATAATTTTTTTATTTTTATTTCTGTCCATTATTATAAATCTTAATTTGTTTTGGTCTGTTAAGAATCTTATTACTCTGCTCCTTCCATGTGTCATCATCTTATCATTGTAATTTCTCTGTATGTCTTTGAACAGTTCCAGGTATATCTATATATGAGTGGGTATGTACACACAGTATACTGTATGTTTGTATGTCTCTGTGTGTGTGTGCGTGTGTGTGTGTGTGTGATAATCCTAGGCTAACCTAGCCTTGACACAACACTGCATATGTCGTATCTGTACAAATGTTCTTGTCATGAGCGTGCGCTTTATGCACGCACAAAATGGAAAGAGTGAGCCCACTTGCAGGTGAAGAGCATGTTTATTAAATGAAAAGTCAAAATGCAACAAATGTCCAACACAAGATATCCACAAATAATAAACTACATGACAGGCGGGCACAGTACAGCTGAGTCAGGCTGGCTATGAGGAAAAACCGTTCACTTCACGCCCCAGGGAAAACAGGCCGCTGGGGGAAACAAGAAATGAAAACCGGGAGAAGGTGGACTTACGTGAAAGTGTCGGAGCACAGCAGAGCTCTGGAATAAACAACACCACACACGGTCCAAGGGAAAAATAGTCCAAACACACAGTGGCTGACTGAGAGGCTAACAGCATGCAGGATGCAGATACAGTAAATGCTGTGACAATGGGTGAATGAACCGATAGGAAATAAATACACAGTCAACTAATGGTACAGAGTGAATACAGGTGCGTGGTAGCACAGGTGTACTGATTATAAGTGACTTTCGCAATACTAGTGCGCATGTGCAGACTATGTGAGTTCAAAGTTCACAACTACCAAACATTCCGGTAGCTGCCTTGCTTTTGTATAGAGACAGTACTGTCACACCTGAACAACTGCCGTTTAGTCTGCTTCAAGCTTTAAATTGCTGTTATGCCAGGTGCACATTGTGCTGTAGTGAAGTGTGAAACGGCATGTATCATCTAGAGCGGTGGAAAAAGCAAACTTGCAGCATACATGCGTGTAACTTCGGGACCAGCGTGTGCACATGTCCGCTGCCATTCATGTTATATACATTCATACATACATATATACATACATTCATACATGGGCTGCACGGTGGCACAGTGGTTTAGCACTGTGGCAGCACAGTTTTACCCTCGGCCGGGGGATCGCGGGGATCATGAGATCGTGGGTTCGATCCCAGCCCCCGACCAACAGTGAGCTGTGTGGAGTTTGCATGTTCTCCCCGTGTTGCGTGGGTTTACTCCGGGATTTCTCCGGTTTCCTCCCGCACACCAAAAACATGTAGGTTTAGGGCGCTCGCGCACGCAGCGACCAGCAGCCGGTGGCTTGTCACCAGACTGCAAACCAAGTCTACCTACGGGTACAAATAAGTAACAAAAAAAAAAAAAAAAAAAATTCCCCATGGAGCTGAAGGATCCGGACGGACGTAATTGTTGGATTAAAGCAGTCTATATTATAACATAATTAAATAATGTTGTGTATTATTCAAGTTCTAGCCAAACTGACACGAGTCTAAACCCTGAAGTAGTAGGTACGGACAGGCAGGCCTGGATCTAGGATATAGTTCCTTGTATATTGGTAATGAAGCTTGATCTACACACATACATGTAATTAAGGTCATTGACAAGTAGGCCGGTATAAAATAAAATTACAAATCATTGAAAACGTGTGGTACTTAACCCCTTGAAATCTGTGAATTCCGTGGGTGGTCACGTCTCTGCATCTTAGTGCGTCTCAGTGCACACTGAAAAAAAAAGCTGTATTTCCGGTCTTCCAGTACAGACACAGCCTTGTTACAACCTGAGAAAAAAGCTGTGTAATATATTCATTTTTTGTGGTATTTTTACAAAATTTTGACCTGAGCTTGAAAACACTTGGTTCTACATTCTGTTGTGCTTTCCAGCCAGTATCTGACAGCTGTATGTTATCTGCAAGCATTTGTATCTAAAAAAAACACCCAGGCGAACTTTCTTGTTACTCAGTGGCAGGAGCACTTAGAGAGATTATGACTGTTTTGCCAAAAAATTCAGAGTGTTTTCTTTTAAATGAGACCAACCCCATGAAGATGCTGCAAAGGGTTGAAGAACAGCTTTTGATTTACTTTGGGCATGTTATTTTCAGGCGTTTTTAGGGAAGTTGAACAGAGTTCAACAGTTAAACTATAGTAGTATTGACCTGTAGATCTAAGTAAGCAGGCTATGTCTTGTAGTGAAATTTACTCAAAATGACAAAACCAAAGTTGAGCTGTCAAACCATTCGCTTACCTTCTTTGTAGTCGTTTTGGAGTCTGGCAAGTAAGGGTGCTTGGTCCTTTGACAACAAAAAATCTGCTATGTCAGCGTACATACAGGGGGGCCATTTTGGCCAATTTCTGCAACGTGGCCGCGAATGCAAGCACAACTAGTTTATCCTTGCGTTTGCGGGTACAACCGGGAAGACCCCTACGCATACAATATGTTCGTAGATCAGGAACTTTCCATAAATTAAATGTATCGATACAGCATGTTTGGTAGCCATGTTGCCATGATGCTTTGCGCGAGCCGAGATGCGAAAGTCACTTATAGGCTGCCCACTGCAGCAGCAGGCTGAGCAGCCAATAGTAAGTGCCTGGAGAAAGAGTGAGAGGCAAAAGACAACACAGAATAACTCAAAATGATAAGTGGACAATCCAGGAAGGCAAAATGCAATAATAGTCTGTGTCTGGGGTCTGGAGTGGCCAATTCGCCCTAGACACATGACAGAGCCTCCCCCTCAAGGGTGGATTCCAGACACCCCCAAATAACACCCAAGGCCACCCCCCCACCCCCCAAAAAAAGGAACCAAAGAACATCACCCTGGGAGGCAGGTGGGGAAACCGGCTAGAAGGGGAGAATCATCAGTATATATGCCTGTGCCCCGACAAGCCCTTCCACCCCCCACAGTCACAAGGCTCCCGGGTTCGGGTGGCCGGCCAAAGTCCCAGGGCCAGCAGGTAGCCCACTGCGCAATGTCCGGCGGCCTGCCAGGCCAAATGGGCCACCCAACCCGGAGACCCAGTCCTTCGGATGGCCAACCACCATAGTTGAGCCCCCAGGACCGGAGGTTTAAATGAGGAGGCGGCTTACCCACCAGAAGGCTTAAAAGTAGGAAGCCAGACTGGAGAAGGGGGACCCCAGCGGCTTCTGGCGGTGGAGTCAGGTGAACTACAGCGACACCCGGTAAGGGAGAATGGGACACCCTGAAGGTCCCCTGAAGGGGAGAGGAGGCCTTGGTGTCCTCAGGCTGGCTGGCTGCACCCTTGGTGATCCCAGCTTGGGACTCGGCAGCACCCGCAGTGGACCCAGACTGGGCTAACGCTGCACCCGCGGTGGACTCCGGCTGGAGCTCTGCGGCACCTGAAGTGGACTCCGGCTAGAGCTCTGCAGCACCCGCGGTGGACTCCGGCTGGAGCTCTGCAGCACCCGTAGTGGACTCCGGCTGGAGCTCAGCAGCATCCTCGGGTGACCAACCTGGATCATTGGTAGCTTCATGTGTAGCTGACCGCTTTCCGGCAACCCTGAGAGGAAACTCAGAGACAGGGGAGAGAAAGACGTGGTCAGGGTCGCCAGCAGTGGCAGAGTCCGGCGGGGTGAGCCTGGGTGCAGCGGCGAGCTGCCCCTGGCTCTCCTCACCAAGAGTCAGGCAAGATGGCTCAAAAATTGGGCAAAAGAGAAGCTGTAGAGCGTACTTCCCTGAACTTGGGCTCCACCGCCATCCAGGACTCCGACGATCCAGGAAGCGATGGCACCTCAGGCTGGGGAGACGCTGCACCCACAGAGGTCCCCGATTGGGACAGAACCCCTGCGTCAACCTCCACCGGACAGACTGGACTGTCGTCGACACCGGCGGGTTGGATCGGATCAGCGAAGACCCCTGGCGGTGGTGGATCCTTCCTGGCGACCCTAGGAAGATGCTCAGGAATGACAGAAGATGGAAAGTGGTTAGGGTCACCAGCAGCGGCGGAGCCCAGCAAGGTGGGTTCAGGTGCAGCTGAGGGCTGCACCCGACTCTCCTCACCAAGAGCTAGACAAGTTTTCTCTAATTCAGGAGAAAGAGAAGCAAACAAGAGCACTTGCCTGCACTTGGGTTCCACCGCCGT
Source organism: Pholidichthys leucotaenia (assembly GCA_020510985.1). Classification (NCBI taxonomy): domain Eukaryota; kingdom Metazoa; phylum Chordata; class Actinopteri; order Cichliformes; family Pholidichthyidae; genus Pholidichthys; species Pholidichthys leucotaenia. The sequence continues at coordinate 354,777,664 of CM035843.1, read as the reverse complement.
CCAGGACCCTGTCGATCCCTGCGATGATGTCCTCGGCCCAGCCTCCAGGAAACCCAGCTCGATGGGTGGCTCTGCTGCAGCAGCTCGCGCAGCAGGCATGATGGTGACTACTGTCTCGAGGCCCCCAGGTGATCTCCCCCACGCTGGCAACTTGTCCGACGTGGCGACTGAGGGCTGCCCCACCGCCAACCCTGGCACTGGATCCTCCAGGGCCTCAGACCGCTCCTCCGTCTGGTGACTTGGCTCTGGAACCAGCGAGCTCACAGAAGCACACAGAGGGGATACGGAGAGGACCGGTGAGAGGTTATTACACGCCGCTGGTGTAGAAAACTCGGGGGACTGCAGGACCTGAGTCTCTTGGCCAGGGAACAGCCAAAATTGTTCATTATTAATAGGAAAATGAGAAAGAACTTGCCTGTTCTCCTGGTTTTTGATGTCTCCAGTGGCGTCCAGAGTACTCTCATCCCCCTTCGTGTCCATGGTGACTCTGGGCTCCTCTATATATGGTGGAGAAGCCCCCCAGCCCTCCACATTGGCGGAGGAAACAGCCATGAAGTTGATGGCTGCAGGCAACACCTCAGGAGGAACAGGCGGCTCCGCTGCAGGATTCTCCTCATCCGATGAAGGAGGAGTTGCTGGCTGGATGATGATGGAATCCTTTGGGCGAGACCTCTGGGAATGGTGATGACACGGAGGATAAGGAGACTCTGAGGTGAAAGCGTGCTCTACTTCCAACAGGAGCTTTGGTTCCCTCGGGGCTAGTTCCTCAAACTCCGCTGCCAATTCCGAGAGGAGCCACGGCTTCACCTCCAGGAGAAGCTCAGTCTCCGCCAGCAACACCTGTCTGCGTTCCTCCAGTTCTTCCGTGGGTTGAGCGAGCTCCGGCTCTGGAGGAGGAGGCGGGATAGGAGCAGGAGAGCTATGGGCAGAGGAAGGCTTCCTCCGTTGCGAGCATCTCTTCGGCAATGGAGACGATCCCAACACCAAAGACTCCTCCCCGAACGGCAGAGAGAAGATGGCGTGGACCGTGTCAGCCACCCCCAGGTAACTCCAAAGGCTGGGATTAAATCCCATCACCTCTTCAGCAGTATATCGAGCCGCTCGGACGTCCTTCAGAATAAACAGCTCCTGCGACCAAGAGAAGGCGGCCTCCAAGCAGTCCAATGCATGCCGCTCCTCTATGGAGAGAGCCGGCCGGGGTTCCGGAGGCAGAAGCAGGTCTGTCGTGGGAGATGCTGGAGGCATCTTATCATGGACACGTCTTCTCCTCCTCTTAGTGGATGATGGCTCCGACATCACAGCGGCCTCCTCTGGCTCCTCGCCCTCACAAGGAAGGAAGCGAATGGTGGTAAAGAGGTCAGAGGCCTCCGGACAGTTCCACAGGCTGGGATGCATCTCCATCAACTGTGCTGCGCTATCCCGGGCTCCACGGACTGCTTTGTGGGTCCCTGAGGTCTGGGCTCGCGCTAACAGGTCCTCCAGGATGCACACGCCACGCAGCTCTGCTTCATCCTTGGTGCTCTAACATGGGTGAGTGAAAAAGGGGGAAAAACAGCATAAAAAGGTGAAACAGGCAACACTCAACTTCACCGCTGGGCTCTATTATGGTCATGGCATTCTGTCATGAGCGTGCGCTTTATGCACGCACAAAATGGAAAGAGTGAGCCCACTTGCAGGTGAAGAGCGTGTTTATTAAATAAAAAGTCAAAATGCAACAAATGTCCAACACAAGATATCCACAGATAATAAACTTCACGACTGGCAAGCACAGTACAGCTGAGTCAGGTTGGCTATGAGGAAAAACCGCTCACTTCATGCCCCAGGGAAGACAGGCCGCTGGGGGAAACAAGAAATGAAAACCGGGAGAAGGTGGACTTATGTGAACATGTCGGAGCACAGCAGAGCTCTGGAATAAACAACACTACACACGGTCCAAGGGAAAAATAGTCCAAACACAGAGAGCGGCTGACTGAGAAGCTAACAGCATGCAGGATGCAGATAAATGCTGTGACAATGGGTGAATGAACTGATCGGAAATAAATACACAGTCAACTAACGGTGCAGAGTGAATACAGGTGCGTGGTAGCACAGGTGGATAGGCTGCCCACTGCAGCAGCAGGCTGAGCAGCCAATGGGAAGTGCCTGGAGAAAGAGGGAGAGGCAAAAGAGAACACAGAATAACTCAAAGTGATAAGTGGACAACCCAGGAAGGCAAAATGCAATAATAGTCTGTGTCTGGGGTCTGGAGTGGCCAATTCGCCCCAGACACATGACAGTTCTACTTTTATGTTGTGTTATAGTATGTATTAATGGTATATCACTTCTTTTGTATTTTTTCCTCTTTGACCTCACCCCAACCAGTTATGGCAGAAGACTGCCCCTCCCCGAGCCTGGTTCTGATGGAGATTTCTTCCTATAAGGGAGTTTTTCCTTCCCACTGTCGCCTTTTTCTTGCTCATAGGGAATTGTTCGATCATTGGGGTCTTTTCTGATTTATTTATGATTTGTGGCTTGTGTATCTAGTGTTTACCTTTTATGTCTGTGTTTTTTGTGTTACTTTATCTGTTGTAAAGAAAATTAACTTTAAAAAAGGATACATATACTGTCATTTTTTGCTTAAAAATCATTTTCCTTTAAAAATGAAAAAGAGGACATTGGAGACAACTGTCTGTACTGATGTACTAACAGTCCTATAATAAAAAGATTTTTAAAAGTCCTGATACGGGCAGAGACCCCCCTCCCCCCTTCAGTGTTTAAAACAAAGTTATGTGGCAGATGAAAATAAGGGAACCCAGTGTGAGGAGGCACGGAATAAGTGCAGGCACGGCGAACTGAAGTTTAAAAGGGTGCTTTATTCATCCACCATCACGGGACTCACTCCAGCGCTGTGTAAGCGCGCTGGAGTGAGCCCTCAGTCTCTAGTCAGCAAACAGGCAATGCATGTCATCAAAAGAGCAGTAAGAGAGAGAGCAAGCGATATTCAGTTCACTTATATACCCAGCTAGACAATGCATGCATGGCACATTAGCATCACAGTACAGCAGGAATGCATGGGACATTTACATGAGAGTCACACATATCAATAGCAGGATTACTGGCAGGAAGGAGAGGCTGCCTATTGATATCAGTCCATACATCTCACTGTTCTGCTAATTGCTCCAGCTGAGCGCTCTGCTTGACCCGAAGGCTGTGGGGGTCACCCCCCCTCCCCCAGAGGGCTCAGCTGGGGGCTGAGGCGTCGATCGTCCGGTTTTGGGAGCGAACTGCGGGAAAAGTTCTGTGCCGGAGGAGGGGGAGGGAGGAGGGTGGGGGTAGCAAGTGCCGGCCTGGGATGGCGAAGTTGTCTGGGCCGCGCAAGAATTGCATGTGGATCCACGGTGTTGAGGGGCTGTCCCATTGTGCGGCTGTGTGAGGGACTTGGCGTGTTGGCTTTAGGTGCGGGCGCAGCCCTAAAGCCCTCGGGGACAGCTGATGGCTGAATTCCCATTGTGCGCCGTGGCTGAGACCCATACAAAGTCCTGTGTGCGGGCTGCGTGTGTGCTTCAGGTGTGTGAGCAGCCCTGAAGGTTCCGATGTGCAGCGGCGGAGGACGATGGCGGTCTGTGGAGCCGTTATTGTCCCGTGCGTGGTGCGCTGTCCTCGTAACCCCCCGGTGTGCGTGCGGGGGTTTGGTGCATGGCAGGTCCGCTGTCGAGGCGAGTCAGGGTCAGGGAGCTTGTTGGAGATCAGCGTCGTCGGTGCCGATGGTCCCCCCTGTCTTGGCTGTTGCTGTCGTTCGCTCGTGCTGGGTCATGGTGCGTTCTGGTCCACGCGCTGCATTCTCCGTCGGCCCTGGAGGCCGCCGTCGTGGAGAGAGGACGAGGTGCGTGCGCGCTCGTGTCGATGCGGAGGAGCGGTGAGAGGAAGTAGACATTCTGTGTCCCTCGGCCGGTCCCAGCGTGGATGTCCCGATCTCAGGCGAGGGTCGCACCATGACACTTTTTGCAGCCTTCCCGGTCGTGGATGATCTCCGGGGTGTTCGCCTGGTGTTGGTTCTGCGTCGAAGTCTCCCGTGTGGCAGAAGGGAGGGCAGGCCATTTGTGTCAGGCAGCTGCGTTCGTTTGCCGTCAGCGTGTTCTTGTATTTGGGGTCACCAGTGTGGCGGATGAAAATAAGGGAACCCAGTGTGAGGAGGCACGGAATAAGTGCAGGCACGGCGAACTGAAGTTTAAAAGGGTGTTTTATTCATCCACCATCACGGGACTCACTCCAGCGCTGTGTAAGCGCGCTGGAGTGAGCCCTCAGTCTCTAGTCAGCAAACAGGCAATGCGTGTCATCAAAAGAGCAGTAAGAGAGAGAGCAAGCGATATTCAGTTCACTTATATACCCAGCTAGACAATGCATGCATGGCACATTAGCATCACAGTACAGCAGGAATGCATGGGACATTTACATGAGTCACACATATCAATAGCAGGATTACTGGCAGGAAGGAGAGGCTGCCTATTGATATCAGTCCATACATCTCACTGTTCTGCTAATTGCTCCAGCTGAGCGCTCTGCTTGACCCGAAGGCTGTGGGGGTCACCCACAGTTATACCCTTGCAATCAATGTGTTCAAATTATCTGGATGTGCAACACCTGTGTGGTGGATGGATTATCTTGGCAAGGAAGAAATGCACTCAAAATCTGAAATGTGCTCTTTGTGTGTACAGAAGTTTTTCATATCAATGTGAGAATGAAAACAAAAGTGTTTTCTATTTTTGAAAATAAAGATGATTTTACTTTGGGGAGAAAAAAGTAAACCCAAAGCTTCAAATGCAGATAAAGACACAATATGCATATTTGACTAATCTACACATGCCTTAAGTGTACCAAAAATAGTCTGTTGTACACTGGCAAGAAAAAGTTAGGAAACATCTTTAACTTCTTGGCTATTTCTCACGGAGAAAATCCTTCTTGTCTCGGCACAGCTATAGACTAAGGAGTTTCTATTAAAAACTGTTTTTGTTTGGCAATTTTTAATTAAATTTAACACTGAAAACTTCAGATGACTTAGTTTAAAGCAAAGGAAAAGAAAATTCAAAATCTATGTTTAGAAGCTGAACTAGCTCCGGAAGTTATTTATTAGTAGTTTAAACACAAACAATGACAAACATCACTTCACATTACAAATTAAAGTCTGCAAGTGAAACAACAAGGCACAGGGTATTTGCTGGGAAGCAGGTTAGGGTTGAAACTTTTGATCAATGAATTGCTGGAAAAAACATGTAGATCAACATATTTTTGGAGTTTTAGTATTCAATGCATTATGTTTGAGCACATATACTGTATTTATTCTACTTTATTTATCTAAATACAAAAATGTGTTTGAGTTTCCAAACTTTTTCTTGACAGTGTACATTCAATAACCTCAAATTATGCTTTGCCACATTACATTGACCAATACACTGCACACATTCACTGACTGAATTAACTTTATTTCATGACAGCAGGAGCGGTCAGGGACTCCCACAGCTTCTAACATAGTGGTCCAAGAGCTACTCCTCAGTGGATCACCACCTTATCATGGTGGAAGGGGTTGTATGCCCCCATGATCCCAGGAGCTGTGTTGTTGGGGCAATTTGCTCCTGGTAGGGTCTCCCATGGCAAACAGGTCCTGGGTAAAGGGCCAGACCAAGAGCAGTCCAGCAGATCCCCATGTAAGAGTTATAGCAAGGACACAGTGTAGCCAAAGGTCACAGGGGTCCGTACTCCAGTGGGCTCACCACCTGCAGGAGGGATCATGAGGATCATGGTGCTATATCAAAGGGGCGGCAATACTGTCTTCTCTGCTTGGACTGTTGCCCCTGTGACATTGACCCCCTGATAAGCAAAAGCGGATGGATAGACGAACGGACGGGTCTTCCTGTCTCCATGGAGGTGTCCACTCTATGATTAGTCCACCTTAAATCAAAAAGGTTTCCCCCCTTAAAGTTTGACTGTTCTGCTGGTTTAAAGAAATTCAGTAAAATTGCTTGCCTTCCTAGGTGACTTGCACGGCTGTCAGTCGTATCCAGTAACTGTTGATAATGTCACTGTTCACCGACAGCCTCATGAGCATGAAAACTTTCCTATTTGACAAAGCTTTTGACTAGACTTCCCACATGTTATAGTCATGCAACTAGTAGTGTAACATACTGTTGTACTGCTAGTCGTGTGCGTAGTGTGAAGTCTGCATCAATGGGGCCCACTGTGCATGTGTTTGACTGTGTTTTGATTGTGTTTTGATAAGCTATGTGACAGCTGGTTAGCTATATTTTTTTTTTTCCCCGGTTCCGGTTCCGCCGGACCGGTGGCGCCACACGAGTAGGCTGCCCGTTGCAACAGCCTTTTTTTTTTAATCTTCCTTCTTCTTTCTACACCTTTCACTCTGTATATATATCACGGACGCACGGATCGCCCGGGGGGTCTCCCGGGTCGGCGGACGGAGCCATGGTTTGCAACGGGAGACGCTACAGCGGGGAGGAGCTAGTGCTAGCTAGCACTTGGCCGCCGCCTGGTGCTAATGGGAAACTCGACATACCGGGAGCTGTAGCGAAAACGATGCGGGTGCCGGGCTGGAGTTTAGGCGGCGTGCAAGAAATATAAGACAGAATAATAAAGAGCGATGGCAAGAACCAAGCAGACCGCCCGTAAAATCTACTGGAGGAAGAAGCCCCCCAGGAGACAGCTAGCCACCAGGGCTGCTTGGAGAGGCGCTCCGGCCACCGGCGGAGTGAAGAGGCCTCGCCGTCACAGGCCCGTGGCTCTGAGAGAGATGAGATGATGAGATGAGATGAGATTCAACTTTATTGTCATTACACATGTATGAATACAAGGTAACGAAACGTGACTTGGCATTTGGGCACGCTCTGTAGAGCGTGCCCAAATGCCGAATAATAAAGAGTTTAGGCGGCGTGCTGGAGTTTAGGCGGCGTGCAAGAAATATAAGACAGAATAATAAAGAGCGATGGCAAGAACCAAGCAGACCGCCCATAAATCTACTGGAGGAAAAGCCCCCAGGAAGCAGCTGGCCACCAAGGCTGCTCGAAAAAGCGCTACGTCCACCGGCGGAGTGAAGAAGCCTCACCGTTACAGGCCTGGTACCGTGGCTCTGAGAGAGATCCGTCGCTACCAGAAATCCACGGAGCTGCTCATCCGTAAGCTGCCCGTCCAGCGCCTGGTGAGGGAGATCGCTCAGGACTTCAAGACCGTCCTGCATTTCCTGAGTTTCGCCGTCATGGCTCTGCAGGAGACCAGCGAGGCCCACCTGGTGGTCTCTTCTTCGCTAAGGGGGTCACCATCATGCCCAAAGACTTCCAGCTGGCCCGCCGCATCCGCGGAGAGAGAGCTTAGACTTTCTGCTGCACATTCACCAACCAACCATAATGCTCTGCACTGTGTGTCTATATATATACATTATAGTAATATGGACATATGTTTACTAGATGTTGTTTTTTCTTGCCTTCTGATTGTTGCTCTGAGTGTTGCTATCCCTGTGCTGTTGCAATCCTGGAATTTCCCCATTGTGGGACTAATAAAGGCTTATCTTATCTTATCTTATCTTATCTTATATGGTGATGTGTGTTAAATGAATGTCATTCACAAGTTTAGATTAGATTTTGCATATCATAGTTCTGAATTATACTATTACTATGCCCACTAAAAACAGTGGTAATTATGCATAGTGTGTATAGTGTTTGGGTATTACACCTCTAGGTCCAGTTATGCATACGTTTGCTTGTAGTGCTACCTACAATATTTGTTAGCTATCTTAATAAGCTTGAAAAAGCCTATAAAAATACTGTAATCCTAGGTTAACCTCACTGTGATGCAAAATTGCATGTTGTATCTGTACGAACATTGTTCTACTTCTGTCACTGTGATCTGTATGAATATGTCCCCCCCCCAAAACCAGTCATGGCAAATGACTGCCCCTTCCTGAGCCTGATTCTGCCGGAGATTTCTTTCTTTCTTTTTTTTTTTTAATTTAAGTTTTTGTAAAAGGTATACATGTCATTACAGCATTGCATTGTTTACATTTTCATCACATGTTCCCTTTTTTTTGTTTTTTGACAACATTGGAAGAATAGTTATTACAACACCTTTTTTTTTTAGTGAAAGAAAAAGAGAATTAAAGAAAGAACAAAAAAAACCCAAAACAAAAAACAAAACAAGAAAAAGCAAAAAACAAAAACAAAACAAAAGAACAAAAAAAAATAAATAAAAAAAAAAATAAAAAAAATAAAAGAGCATCTGAGTAGCGTTGGAACAAAGAGAGGTGCCAATATTGAAATGGTATTTGTCAAAGATTAGATCTGATGGAAGACACATATGCGATCCAGGGTTGCCAAAAGTTCAAGAACCCATCCATGTCCTGTCTCAGTGCAAATGTCAACTTTTCCATTGAGTAAATGTCTTGAATCACGTTAATCCAATCTTCAGGTGTAGGACAATCCTTCAACATCCATTTTTTAGTTAGAGCTTTTTTACTTGCCAGTATTAAAACAGTGAATAAGTATTTTTCTCCTCGTCTTTCCAGTGATTCTGGTAGTAAACCCAAATACAAAGTTACAAAAGAAAAGGGGACTGTTATTTTGAATATTTTCCCCAATATTGTCTGTACATTGGTCCAATATTGGTGGATAACTGGACATGACCAAAACACATGAAAATGATTTGCAGTCTCTTCACCACACAAGCGCCAACAATTCAACCCCTTACGAGTAAATTTGCTTTGTGCAGGTGTTCTGAAAAATCTTGCCAAATTTTTCCATCCAAATTCTCTCCACTGCAGGGATGAGGTACTTTTCCATTGCTGTTTATTTAGCTTTTCCCATATTTCCAGTTGTAAAGTGAAATTCCCCTCTTTTTCCCATCTCTCTTTTATATATGATGTGTTGTCTCCTTTTAAGTCTTGAAGACCTTGGTATATTTTAGAAATGTATCTGATCCCTGGGATCCCCTTATATGCCATTAAGAAAACCTTCAGAACACCTGACTGGGCCCTTTCCAAATCCTCCTTTTTAAGTATTTTGTTTATGTGGTGTCTAAGCTGAAAGAACCTGTAAAGGTCTTGATTTACTAGGCCTTGTTTTTTCAAATCCTCAAAACTTCTTAAAATTTGCCCTTTAAAAAAATCGTAATATTTTATCAGTCCGTTCTCTTTCCATTTTTTAAATCTAGTGTCTGTTTTATTAGGAGTAAAGTCTTGATCATAGGCAATCCATTGCAGTAATTGATAGGGTTCTTTAGTTTGATTCTCTCTGACTATCTTAAACCAAATTTTTAGCGGGGTCTCTATCCACGGGTTAGTGTTATTCAAAAGTTTAGGTAAGGCATTGTTCCCTATTATCGCCTGTAGGGGGATGTCACTTGTTATTTGGCATTCCATCTCCTTCCATTGTGCAGTGTAGACTGGGTTACATATCTGTACTAAAGTTTTAATTTGTGCGGCTTTAAAATAGTCCCTGATATTTGGCAGCACAAGCCCACCTTTGTCTTTGTTTAGCTGTAGGGTTTTATATCTGATTCTAGGTCTCTTGCCCTGCCAGATGAATCTTGAGATCCTTCTGTCCAGTTCTTGCCATGTTTTTTTGGGAGGTTCTACCGGTATTGTTTGGAAAAGGTATAGAAGACATGGAAGTATATTCATTTTGACTGCTTCAGTTCTTTGTGCGATACCCAAGAATGGTATCATATGCCATCTTGCTAGATCAGATTTTATTTTTGCCATCAGTGGGTCATAGTTTAGTGTTATAATTTTGTTGAGTTGTTTCGGGATATTGACCCCCAGATATTTCATAGATTCCATCTCCCAGTTAGTTTTGAGTTTGCTTAGTAAATATTGATTTGGGTCATAGTTGAATGTTAAAACTTGGGTTTTATGCATGTTTAATTCGTACCCCGATAAATCTCCATACTCTGAAAAAACTGAGATTAGTTCTGGAAAAGAGGTGTCCGGCTGCCCCAGGTATATTAAAATGTCATCAGCAAAGAGTGCTATTTTGTGTTCCTTCTGACCAAGAGTAATACCTCGAATTTTTTGATTCTGTCTTATCCATTGGCTCAGAGGTTCTATGAAGATTGCAAAGAGCAGTGGAGACAAGGGGCAGCCCTGACGACATCCTCTTTCCAGTTCAAAAGATGATGATAATTTACCGTTAATCCTTATTTTAGCTGTTGGTTTTTTTTATATAATGCCTGGATAGTTCTAATGAAGTTGTTATGAAAATTGAAACTGGATAAGATTCTATATAGGAAAGACCAGTCAACTGAATCAAATGCTTTTTCAGCATCTAATCCCAATATGGCTGCATTTAAGTTATATTTTTTTACATGATGAATTATGTGTAAAGTGCGTCTAATGTTGTCTTGTGTCTGTCTTTGTCTTATAAAACCTGTTTGGTCTAAATGAATTAGGTCTGTCAGTATATTTTCTAACCTTTTGGCAAGGATAGTGGTAAAAAGCTTATAGTCCTGATTTAACACACTGATTGGTCTGTAGTTGGAGCAGTCTAGTTTATCCTTTTCAGGTTTAGGTATGACTGCAATGACCCCTTCTCTCCAGGAGGGGGGGATTTCCCCTGTGTGGAGGACATAGTTAAATGTTTTCAGGAGAGGAGATAGTTGCTGTTTAAAGGTTTTGTACCACTCTGCTGTATAGCCATCTGCTCCTGGGGATTTGTTAGCTTTAAGTTTCATAATTGCTTTTTCTAATTCTTTAGGTTGTATTTCTGACAGTAGTGTTTTATTTTGTGACTCAGTAAGTTGGGGAAGGTTTAATGTGTTTAGGAATGCTTCGGATGCGTTTTTATGTTTTTTTGAGGGAGTACAAGTTCTTATAGTAGTTCTCGAAGCTTTTAAGAATATCCTGAATTCTAAATTTTATTTCCTTTGATTCTGGGTCTCTGATTTTGTAGGTTGCTCTCTCCGTTTGTTGTTTCCTCAATTTATAGGCTAGCAATTTTGCCGATTTGCTGCCTGTTTCATAGTATTTTTGTTTCAGAAATGTAAGTTTCTTCTGGATTTCTATTGTGTAGATCTCATTTATTTGTTTTTTAATTTCCTTAATTTTGAGCGAGTCATTAGAATGAGTGTTATCTTTGTGCGCTTTTTCTAGGTTCTTAAGTTCTGACTCTAATGTGATTAGTTTTTCTTGTCTCAGTTTCTTTTGGATTGCCAGTTTTGCGATAATCTTTCCCCTTATTACAGCTTTGCATGCGTCCCATAGTATTAAAGGGGATACTTCTCCATTATCATTTTCTTCCAAATATCTGAGAATATCTGATTCCAATTCATCTTTCAGTGGTCCTTTCAGCACATTTGAATTTAACCTCCAAGAAAATGTGTTATTTTTGTATTTTTGGATACTTAAGTCCATATAGATCGGACTGTGGTCAGAGAGATCTATCAGTCCTATTTTACATGTTTTTACTCTTCCAATGTCTCTATTAAACATAAAAAAATAGTCAGTCCTTGAGTATGATGAATGTGGTGCTGAGTAAAATGTATAATCTTTTACACTGGGGTTGAATTCCCTCCACACGTCACAGATTCCCATTTCTTTTAGTAGTATCCGAGTTTTTCTACTTTGAGTGTTATTTTGATGTGGAGAATTACCTGATGCATCCCAGTATGGATTCAGTCTTAGACTGAAGTCTCCACCACATATCACTAAACCTTGGGCTTTAGTTATCATTAGGTCAAATACATTTTTATAAAATTTCCAGTTGGCCCCTGGAGGTGCGTATACATTCAGCAGGGTGATATCTTCTCCCTCTAGCCGCCCAAGTACCATACTGTATCTCGCTTCTTTATCTTTGTGTTCTGATTTTTTTTCAAATATAATTTTGGTTGAGATCAATGTCGCTACCCCCCTCCTCCCCCCTGACTTATATGAAGATGAAGAGATCATTTTAAACCCTTGTCTATTGAGTTTAGTGTGCTCCACGTCTGTTAGGTGGGTTTCTTGTAAAAATATTATTCCTGCTTTGTCTTTTTTCATTTTGCCTAGAATCTTGGATCTTTTAACTGGATTCAGGAACCCTTTTACATTTTATGAGATTATTTTGGTTACACCCTGTTTCTCCATTGTGTTGTCTTATTTCGTATAACAGTGTGGTGGCCCTCTTTTATACTACTCAGAAACTGAAAGAACATTAAGAACATAAAAAACATTAAGAACATGGTATAAAAAACTTTAAAACAAAAAACTGACAAAAGATCTTCCTGAGCTGAGGTCTTTTTAGTGACCTTAGAAGAGCCTTGATGGTGTGTAGGCTCTGAGGGAGATTCCTCAGAATCCGTTACGTGCTGAGGGCCCTCTCTTACCCCTATAAGTTGTCCCATGTTTCTAACCTGAATTTCAGATCCCAATCCGAACTTGTAATGATTTTTTTTCTTTTTTTTATGCCTATACCCTATGAAATTGTGCGCAACCTCCCACCACCATCACAGCAAACAGACACGTTAATACAGTATTTGTTGGTTCATTGTCACATTTCTATTTTAACAAGTTTTTTTTTTTTAAGACTTATTTGTTTCTAATATTATGTCTGTTCCATAAAATGCTTTACCACTTGCTGATTCTGCATCTCCTTTAATGTTTGTTACCTTGTAGGAGGAGGGTTGGATGCACAGATTGACTAAAAATATCGTTATTCCCTCCTGTAAATGGCCAGTTTTTCCTTATAACTCTGGCGCTGGGTTTCCCGCTGCTGGCCCGTGGATTTTGAGGGTCTCTGTGTGGACCACGACTGAGCCTTGATTCTTTCAATCGGGTCTGCTGCGGGTTTATACACCGTTACCGGGAGTCCTCTTCTCGCCATATCCGTGATTGCTTCTTCCGCCGAGTTGTAGAGACACGTCTCATCGCCATAAAAAACCCGCAGCTTCACCGGAAATGGAGTCTGAAAGTGCAGTTTCTTCTCTCGTAGTATCTTTTTAGCATTGTTGTATTCCCAACGCTTTTTAAGGACCTCCGGGGCGTAATCGTGTTCCACGAAAACTTTTCTCTCTTGGTGCATAAATCCTTTTTTTCTGCCAAGCCAGTCTTACAACCTCTTCTTTTATTTTGGAGTTGGAGAACTTCACCACCACCGATCTTGGTGGCGCTTCCGCCGCCGGCCTAGGGGCTAATGTACGGTGCGCCCTTACTATCTTCAAGTCGGTGGTTTGGGGAATATCCAACTTCTCTCTCAGTAAGGATTCCACGCATGCCGCCATTGTGGTGAAATCGTCCTCGACTCCTTCTTTCAGACCATGAATTCTTATGTTGTCTCTTCTTAGTATTCCTTCTTGGTTGGTTAGCTTAGCCTCCAGTCTTGCCTGTCTTTTGTGTAGATCCAGCACGGTATCTTCCAGCCCTTTTATTCTTTCGTCTGCTTCCATGATTCGGTCCTCGGCCTGGTCCACTCTGCTGTTTGTCCTTTTTATTTCGTCTTTAATTTCACGAAATTCAGCCCAACACTCTCGGCGAAATCGTCTTAATTCTTTAAGTACCATTTTTAAGCTAACCTTGTTGCTAGCTTCATTCAGCTCCTCGTCTTCTGAATGGAAATCATCCGGATCAGATTCTCCGGCCGATGCGTGTCCTGGCCTGGTAAATGTCGATTTCTTCTGTTTTCCTTTAGGCATGATGACTTTGTCTCTTGATTTTCACTCTTCCAAAAATCCGTTAAATCTGATTTTCAAGGTATTTTCCTGGATCGGGTCTGGGAGCTTCAGCGTTAAGCTGCTATCACCATGGTGTCCAGACCGGAAGCGGAGATTTCTTTCTTAAGGGAATTTTTTGTTCTCACTGTCACCTAGTGCTTGCTCATAGGGGATCATTTGATCATTGGGGTTTCTCTGAGTTACTTAAGATTTGTGTTTATGTATCTAGCACCTTGAGATGACTTTTGTTATGATTAGGTACTATACAAATAAAGTTTAATTGAATTTTTAATTAGAGACAATTTAGTACTGTGACTCGTGTTAGTTTTACTTTCCATGGGTAATCCCTTTGTCTGTTATGTGTGTGTTTCTGTGTTTGGTTGTCTACTGTCATGCTGCTGTTACACTGTAATTTCCCAGTTTGGGATCAATAAAGTACATCTATCTATCTATGTACTCTCTCAAGAAGTGGCACCCAGCCAAGTTTACTCCAAAGCTACCATGTAGAATGTGCAATGAGGTAAAAGGAGCTCTAGAGTAAGAACTAAAAGATTGAAGGAATCATAGGAACTGGTTAAAATGGTCATTATCTCTGTTCATGAGTGTACCAGACACAAATCACTGAGTACACTTGGTGTCCATGACAGGACACCATGGAGGAAGTTGCTGCTTGTGCCACCCCCCCTTCCCTCTTCCCTCCAAAAAAGACATCACTGCATGCCTGAAATCTGACAAAGATCAACTTGACACTCCATAACGCTACTGGGAAAATATTTTGTGGACTGATGAAACATTAGACGTTGGCCTTTTCTGAAGTTGTTCAGGGTGAGAGGCAGCAAGCAGGGGTGAGTACAAGAGGGGGCTGAAAAGTTCATAGGCTGACCATGATGCAGTGATCAAATTTGGCCAAATGTGCTTTATTTTTCAACATTTCAATATCGGTGTTGTAGCACTTGGATCCTTGCTGTATAAAAGCTCTCTTCTTGATCCTCAAAGACGTAACTCTTTCTTAGTCAGCCTATGAACTTTTTAGCCCTCCTCATATTCTTGAATTCCTACACCTTGCTACCTCTACGTTGGGGCTCTCCATGGAAGACGAAAGGGTTGTTTCCCTGCAACTTCAGGTTAGGAAATGGGGTCCTGACCATCATTTGTGCCTATGCGCCAAATGATGTTGCAGAGTACTCACCCTTTTTGGAGTGTCTGACTGGTGTGCTGGAAGACAGTGGTGTCTTGGAGGCACCATTGTCCTACTGGGGAACTTCAAAGTTGTTTTTTTTTTTTTTTTTTTTTTGTGGTCAAGTCTCCTTGGAAACTAGTGTTCCTTTCTTTGCTTATACAGGACAGGGGTCGCCACTCCTTTCTGCCTGCCTTTCCCCAGTCTATTATGCTGAGGACCAAGCTAGAGGGCAGAAAGTACCATTTTTACCTGGTCTTTGGTATGATTTGGCTGGGATTTGAACCCCAGCCTCCTGGGTGTGGGGCGGATGCTCTACCAACTAAGCCACCACTACTGCAACTTCAACGAGCACGTGGCCAATGATAATGAAACCTGGAGGGTTGTGACTGGGAGGAACGGCCTGCCCCATCTGAATCTGAGTGGTGTTCAGTTATTGGACTTCTGTGCTAACCACAGTTTGTCCATAATGAACACTATGTTCAAGCATAAGGGTGTCCATATGTGTACCTGGCACCAGGATACCCTAGATTGCAGGTCAGTGATCAATTTTATTATTGTATCATCAGATCTCTGACCTTATGTCTTGGACACCTAGATGAAGAGAGGTGCAGAGCTGTCAACCGATCACCACCTGTTGGTGAGTTGGATCTGAAGGCAGGGGAGGATGCCATTCAGATCCAGCAGACCCAAACGTATAGTGAGGATGTGCTGGAAATGTCTGGCTGAAGCCCCTGTCAGAAAGGTCTTCAACTCCCACCTCCGTAGGAACTTCAACCACATTTCGAAGGAGATTGGAGACATGGAATCTGAATGGGCCATGTTCTCCACCTCCATTGCTGAAGTGGCTGCTCAGAGTTGTGGGCATAAGGGCCTCTTGTGGTGGCAACCACAAATGGTGGACACCAGAGGTGGTGGTGGTGGGGGTCATCAAGCAGAGTCCTACTGAGCTTGGCTGACTTGTGGGATTAATGAAGAAGTGAAGTTGTACCGGTAGGCCAAGCGGAGTGCAACTCCGGTAGTTGCTGAGGTTGAAACTTGGGTGTGGGAGGAGTTCAGTGAGGCCATGGAATAAGACTTTCGGTCGGCGTCGAAGAGATTCTGGCCACTGTCTGGCAACTCAGGAAGAGAAAACGGCTCCTTGTCCGCCCCGTGTATGGTGTGTCTGGAGAGCTGCTGACTTCAACTGGGGATATTGTTGAGTGGTGGAGGGAATATTTCAAGGATGTCTTCAGTCTCACAGATACACCTTCCATAGTGGAAGCAGAGCCTGAGGACGAGAGGGTGACTCACCCATTGTCCTCTCTGGGTTAGGGTTGAGCTCCTGTTCCAAGTCGAGGAGTTTCAGTATCTTGGAGTCTTGTTCACAAGTGACGGGAGAATGGAGACAGATTGGGTCAGCATCTGCACTGATGCAGATGTTGTACTGATCTGTCGTGGTGAAGAACAAGCTGCAAAGCTATCAATTTACCAGTCAATCTACATTCCTACCTTCACCTATGGTTATGAACTTTGCGTAATGAACAAAAAAATGAGATCATGGATACAAGTGGCTGAAATGAGCTTCCTCTGTTGGGTGGCTAGACTCACCCTTAGAGATAGGGTGAGGAGCTCAGTTATTTGGGAGAGGCTCAGAGTAGAACCATTACTCCGCCACACTGAAAGGCACCAGTTGAGATGGTTTGGGCATCTGATCAGGATGCCTCCTAGTGTTGATGTTGTATATGTCTCCCATATGAAGTATTTTGGGCACATCCCAGTGGGAGGAGACTCTGGGGCAGATCCATGACATGCTGAAGAGACTACATTTCCCAGCTGTCCCAAGACTGCCTTAGTATTCACCCTGTGGAGCTGAAAGAGGTGGCTCGGAAGAAGGAAGTCTCAGTTTTTCTGCTTGGACTGTTGCCTCTGCAACCTGGGCTGAATGGATGGACTGATGAAGGTTGAATTGTTCCAGAAGAACATGCAGCGCTACGTATGAAGAAAAAAAGGCATCACATACCAACATGAAAATTATGCCATCCTCACCTCATTGATAAACATATTTTAAATCTTTTACTAAGGCAGAAACCAGGGGGTGATCAGTTAACAGCTCAGCACCTCGCTTTACCCGAGTGCCCAAGACATAAGGTTGCCAGTGTGATGACACAATAACAAAATCTATCAATAACTTGCAACCTAGGTTGTCCTGGTGCCAGGTGCACAGATGGACACCATATGCTTGAACATGGTGTTTGTTATGGACAAACTGTGATTAGTACAGAAGTCCAACAACTGAACACCACTCTGGTTCGGATCGAGCAGACCGGTCCTCCCAATCACTTTTTACCCCTCCAGGTTTACTGTGTTAACCATGTGTACACTGAAGTCCCTGCAGGAGCACTTTCCAGTATACCAGTCAGAGCCTCCAAAAATGGTGGGTACTCTGAACCATCATTTGATGCATAGGCAAAAATTTCCCTTCCCCAACCCAAATACAAAGAAAAGTAATCCTTTCATCCACTAGGAAAAACCCCAACATAGAAATGCAGGTGGATACAAGAAAACCCTCTTGCCCAGGAGAGCTCCAGAAATGGTGAAGGTCCAGCCCCTCCCCAGGAGACTGGTTTCAGAACCTGAGTGTGTTTCCAGGTGAGCCTAACTATACCTAGCCGGCACCTCTAAACCTCATGCACCAGTTCAAGGTCCTTCCCCACTAGAGAGGTGACATTCCATGTTCCAAAAGCCAGTTTAGAAAGACAGGGATCAGACCACCAAGGTCTCTGCTTTCTATTACCACCTGATCCATGTAACACCAGACCCCATGATCCCTCCTGCAAGTGGTGAGCCCACTGGAGGGCGGATCCATGTGGCTTGTTCTGGCTGAGCCTAGCTGGGTCCCATGAGCAGAAACACAACCACCAGGCACTGGCCATTGAGACGCCCCCCCTCCCCCCCAGGCTTGGTTCCTGGGTGGAGCCCCGGTAACCTCATACCAGATGGAGGATACTGAATCCTTGATTTTTTTTTTTTTTTAAATTATCACGGGAATCCATTGGACCACTCAGTCTGGCCCTTCACCAAGGACCTGGCTGTCTACCAGAGGCAAATTGCCCCAACAACATAGCTCCTGGGATCATTAGCACCCCCCATTCCGCTCGCATTCTGCTCCTTCTCGTTTATAGATACTAGCTGATTCTATCAATCTCCTCAGTCTTATTAATGTAAAACCAAGTTACCCTCCACATTGCTGTAAGGTTAACTGTAAGAGCAGACTTGAAAGCAAAGTGGGCTGCACGGTGGCGCAGTGGTTTAGCACTGTGGCAGCACAGTTTACCCTCGGCCGGAGGATCACGGGAATCATGAGATCGTCCGATCATCCCCCGACCAACAGTGAGCTGTGTGGAGTTTGCATGTTCTCCCCTTGTTGCGTGGGTTTACTCGGGGATTTCTCCGGTTTCCTCCCGCATACCAAAAACATGTAGGTTTAGGGCGCTAGCGCACGCAGCGACGGGCAGCCGGTGGCTTGTCACCAGACTGCAAACCAAATCTACCTACGGGTACAAATAAGTAACAAAAAAAAAAAAAAAAAAGTTATGACAGTTTAAGACTGGTCATAATACCGCTTGGTGCAAACAGCCCAAAGCTTAAAAGATTTCCAACTGCACATGACCTTCATAAACAGTAATGGCCTGCTAATTGGACTATACCATGTTCTATTGGCAAAAGGAGGAATGCAACTATTTTTAAATTTCTGCTTGTTATTTTTTTATTAACTGTATTTTTGATATTGTATTATAATTTTCTTTAGTTAATGACAAATAATTTAAACTGAATATGTTTTGTTACAGTATTTTTTTTTATCTTCTTTTGTCAAGTCAAGCCTAGTTAATTTGTGAGCATGTGCACCACCAAGCCTAATTAGCTTCTAAAATAGTTGTGTGTCTTTTTAATTATTTTTTAAATTAAACAAAAATCATTTTTAAAACAAAATTACCAGACACTGTGGTTTAGCAGCATGGCTCCCTTCATATTGGTAAAGCATTTAATTGGCCAGTGTACATAGCTCTAATTCAGAAAATGTATAACGTTTTTCTTTGTGATGGACCTCTTTATACTGTCTGACCTATAGGTGACCAGGGTCCCCATGACTGGAAAAGCAGAAAAGGCCTCTTTTGAAAAGCTACAATTTGGAATGTGTCAGTGAGTAATCCAGTTATTCCATATAAGCCAGGCACTGCTAGTCCTTTCTGACAGGTAACTAAAACTTAGGTACAGTATTTCTTTTAAATAACTTCCTTTAGTTATTAATGCAATTGCAATAACAGAAAAATACACAGTTAAGTAAATCTTAAATGAAATGTCTAATTGAAATGAGTAGGCTTAAGCTTTAGCCTACAGTTTTTAAACTGTATGTACAGATGGTTAAATTACAGATTTTGGAAAGAAAAAGTTCATGTACAATGATAGTTTTATATTAAATTTTTACAGTTTTAAATTTATTCATTTTACATTAATATATTATTTTAATAAAATATTCACATGCATTTTAACCACAGGAACGCCGCATATTATATGATGGGGGGCTGAAACGTTCATAGGCTGACCATGATGCAGTGGTGAAATTTGACCAAATGTGGTTTATTTTTCAACATTTCAACATCGGTGTTGCAGCGCTTGGATCCCTGCGGTATAGAAGCTCTCTTCTTGATCCTCAGCAGTCAGCCTATGAACTTTTCAGCCCCCCCTTGTAAGTGTGCTATTTACTGTGGACCGCCCCTAATGAAAAAAAAACAAAAGAAAAAAATTCTCTGGGGTCTTTCATGCACTAGATGGCAGCAGTTTTCTAAAGTTAAGCATCATCTCCACCAGCTCCATGTCAGACAAGAAACTGGTTTTACCCAGAATAGAATCACAGCAGCATATAGGCCCAACAAGGAGAGATCGACACATACTCACACATCAATTGTAAATTTAAAAAAATATTTGTCTTACAACTATCGATGGGAACCACATAAATTATCAAAGAAAACATTTTTCAAAAGTTCTTAAGCAAAATAAAACTGACTGCCTGTGAACTGCATATTTTTAGGTAAACTCTAAAGGCAATAATCAGCATTTACCCATAACAATTATGTTCGGATTCTATACAGTAAATGTAAAAACTGTGAAATGCAAAATGTAAAAACACAGTGAATACAGTCAAGATGAGGTTGAAGAAAATATGAAACACAAGTGACTTTACTGAGAACTTGACATCCCTCCAAAGTTAACCAAAGCCCATCTGGCCTGATGAAATCACTCCAAATGCTCCGATCTCCTGACCACTGACTTTGACCTTAAAGGCCAAATGTCACATAATTTTTTTTTCTAAATGACAACGAATTTAGATAAAATACACATAGCTTAAACCAAATATTCATACCGGAGACCATATCACCCACCTGTATTTACATAATTGCACAAAATACACCAGGTGAAGGCCCCACCTTGCTTGCTGGCTTGTGACAGCCAGTCCAGACCACACCCATGTTTTTGACATCACCAGTTGTACCCTGGCTGCCCTGCCTATCCACATTCACACTTATCAACATTGGACAATCATGACGGAAAGTGACAGCGATTGTGAACAAATTAGTTTAGTTTTGTCTTTTTTTTTTGTCAGTGGTTCAGACAGTGACAGAGGCATAGAACCTTACAGGTTCGAGCCGTCCGAGACGGAATCAGATGCTTTGTCTGATGACAACAGTTCCAACGATGACCAGAGAGCAGAACCAGTGGAAAATGTCATTGAACTGGACATTAATCGCCTCCAGAATTGCGAAGCCGAAGGGGGTCTGTCCAGGGCGCCCCATAAATATTGATTTTTCGGAAGCCATTATTATTACAGTGGAGGAGAGCTGCTGCTGTCAAGAAATTGACCAGATCAATATGAAAATGGAGGCGCATACCTGTCAAGTGAGACGTTTTCGCCGTATTTTGGTGCCAAGCGCGGCTGTGGGGGACACTTTTCTGGGAAATGTTTTAAATGTAGTTCGTGTTGTTATTGTCAAATATTTTAAGGAAAATACGGGGAAAATGCAATTTTAGCAAAAACGGGCGTATTGCCATTTCTGTACGCCCAAAAGAAAAAATACACTGGAAAAAAAACTGAGTGTGTTGAGGAGCACTCCTGTGTGTGATCACTCACAGCTGGTACTGAGAGATCGCTCAGCGGGAGCTATTCGCACTACCATGAGAAGTGTGGAGTCACTCATTAGTTTAATTGTCTGGGCGGGCTGATCGCTCAGCTTGAGCTGTTCTCACTACAATGAGAAGTCATTAGGACAATGGTTTAACACGTTGAGCTGTGCAGCGGTTGCGGAACAGACAGAGATCGCCTGACAAATACAGAATTCTGCTTTTTTTTTTTATTTAGCGCCGGACGCTGAGTTGTGTTGTTATTGTCAAATATCCATGAATCCTCAAAATATTTGACAATAACAACATGAGTTGCATTTGGGGAATTTCCCAGAGAGGTGTCCCTTGTTGCTCCGCCGTTCCTTATAGCCACTTTTTACGGTGTTGAAGTACGGCGAAAACGTCTCACTTGACAGGTATGAAAACATTTCCCAGAGAAGTGTCCCTTATTACCCAGCTGTCCCTGATAGTCCCGTTTTAAGGTATGGGTGAAATATCCAATTTTTTCTTTCTTGTTGCTCACTTCAACCTTCCAGTCTCCATATAAACAATCAATTGAAATACCCCAAGCATCAAACTAGGGTACAATCGATTTCGTCACTTCCGCCTTCTTCCCCAGGCGATTCCAGGGGCCGTGTCAGGCCAAGCGCGGCAGTTTTAAATTAACGAATATTCCGTTGTTACTGAAGCATATGCACCAAGACCCGAACGGATCAGTTCCCTTTTATATCTAGTTTCAAGATATTTAAAGTACCCTGTTACGTGACATTTGGCCTTTAAGTATAGCCTAGTTGCAGAACCATCGAGGACAGGGGTGTCCAATCATGTGCCATGGAGGGCCAAGACCCTGCAGGTTTTCTCTTCTACCCAGTCTCTTCAGCAGGTGTTTTCACTTATCAGCAATCAGTGGGAAGAAATTCAGTGGAATCTGCTGCTGAAGACACTGGTTGGAGGTAAAGCCTGCAGGGTCTTGGCCCTCCATGGCACATGATTGGACACCCCTGATCTAGGATGTGCTTAAGGTTAAAGTCAGTGGCCTAGATGCTCCTTGTGAGTGAGTTTGGTGACCACTGGGGCTATTGCCTAGGAATAGCAGCAATTTTCATGAAATCACCTAATTGCTCAGGTCTTCTGACTTTTGACCTTGAGCACAGCCTGGCTGCAGGGTTAGACTTACCTGAGGATCATTGTGAGTGTGTTTGGTGAGCATTGTGGAAAATGCCTCAGAGAAGTAGCAATTCCCATGAAATGTGGACAGACTGATGAATGCCATGTCATCGCATTAGCTCCTTTTGGCTTTGCTAGAATTAACAAAAAAAACCCAAAACAATAACTGGTCAGGGAGGCTGCCAAGAGGCCTACAGCTGCAGAAATTTCTGGCAAATATTGTTTGCATACTGCATATATAGCCCACTAGTGCAAAATCTTTCCTAAATTACCATCTCTACGTGTACAGGTGCATCTCAATGAATTAGAATATCACTGAAAAGTTCATTTATTTCATTAGTTCAATTCAAAAAGTGAAACTCATTATATAGATTCATTACACAGAGTGATATATTTCAAGCGTTTATTTCTTTAAATTTTGATGATTGTCATGAGGCTGAGCGCAGTGTTTCACTGTGCTCAGGCTCTCAGCTTATTTTCATTTACCTTTTGTATTTTCCCAGTTTATGTATTGTTTCTTTGTATGTTTATCTTCCTGTGTGTTGGCTTACGATGTGTTCATAGTTTTCAGTTGGTCTGTTATGGATTCATGTTCTTATTATTTTTATTCTGTCATTTAGTTCCTACTATATATTTTGTTTCTTTGTGACATGAGCTCTCCGCCTCTTCTTCCAGGCACGTTCACCTTGTCATTATCTTGCATATGTTGTTCCATGTTTCAGTAATTATGTCTATCTGCCCGCTCAAGTTATCCACACCTGCTGTCACCATGGGTTGAGATGCCGTCTCGGCACTCAGCCCATGTTTTCCCTCATCCCTGCTTCCCATTGAGCAGCGTCTCAGCTGGCCCCCAGCTGGCAGCATTATGGACGGCTGGGGCCAATTAGTCTTCATCAGCTGGGGCGCTGCCAATGAGGATAAATAGGAGCAGCCTCGATGACTCGGGGCTGCGACATAAACACATTGCTAAGCTGAAGCCCCTTCGTCTGGTGTCAGCTTATACTCCTCTTGCAGCATTCCTGTGTTTGTATCCCGCTGTGAGTATGTACGTCTTGTTACCCCCACGTCCGGTACGAGCTGCTTACCTCTGCGCTGTGCAACCTGTGAGTGTACGTCTGCATGAGTATCTGTGCTCTCCTCATCCCTTCCCCTTTTCCCTGAATAAAATATCACGACTCACTGGCTTGCCCCTGGCTCTGATTGCCCGGCTCCCTAGAGCCGGATATGACAGTATGTCGCAGCCAGAAGAGTTGCCGGCGGCCGTGAGTCGCTGTGGAAATGTACCTTTCTGTCCAGGTGTCAGCGCTGCTAGCATGCCGTTTCCCAGGAGTCACTTCCGGCGCCAGGGCGACGAGCTGAGGTCCATCTCGGAGGCTGTCGACGGGACGCTCTTCACCCTGCACGACGCCTCCAACGCGAGACGCTGGCATCCGGGCCGTGCTGAGGAACTCCTGGACTGTCACCCTCACTCTCTGTACCATCTGGAGGACAGTGCCAGGATAGACGCTGCAGGTACACAGCGAGAGAAGCTCCACGGGGTGGATGGAAATCCCGGCAGGGAGTCGAAGTGGGCGACGTCTTTCCCCGCTTCGGAGTCCCGTTCCTGCCGCTATTCCAGTCCGGGAGTTCGCGCCAACCAGAGGACTTCCCCCGACCTGCGCCACGTCACTCGGGATTCCCTTCAAGGAGCCGCAGCTGACAGCAGTTATGTCCGGGGTCGAGTGGCTGTCGCGAGCTCTACTGTGTTTCCTGTCACCACCTTCAGGCATGTGGCGGCGGCAGTGAGGTTGATGGAGAGGACTTCAGGGCTACGAAGCTTTCCCGTGCTCGGCGCCTTCCTCGCCTCGATCTCCAATCTGGAACGGCGAATCCTGGGTTTCCCCCTCGCTTCGTTCCCCGGGAATAGCCGCCATCACATCGCCGAGTCACCTCTGCACGAACCTCGTCCGGATCCAGTTCTGAGCCATCGTCAGGACAGTTCCTCCCACGCAGCTGTCACCTCTTCGCCTCGTCTGTGTGGAGATTCTACAGCCCCGTTCCCTGAGCCTCATTTCCCCGCTGTCATTCCTGGACATTCGGGCTGGCTCACCCCGGCTGTTTTCCCCTCCTCCTCGACGCGCTTCCTGACTGCTGTGTGTGCCTGGAATTCCGGCCTGGTGAGCTCTCTGCTGGAGACAACGCGAGCGATCCTCAGACGAACTCCCGGGGGGTCCTCCGTTATCGCCGGGCGGGGAGAGGAAGAAGCAGATTCCACTACAGCAGGCGATACTCAACCTCCAGGGGGCAGGCAAGTCATTGTTTTTTCACACCTGCTTAATGATTTGCTCTGTCACATCCCTGGAGGAGAAGTTCAGGGTTCGCAGCTCCCTGAACTCTCCCCACCTGCTGTAACCTGTATGCCTAATCCCGCATCCTCTGTGTCTCTCTCCGCTGAGCGGTCCCCGGCTCCGGGTCAACGTGGTGGGATATGGAGAGGGCCTGTGGTTCCGCAGCTACATTGCGGACGGAGGAGGGGGACTGACTGCTGCGTGGAGTCTACGCCGACAACTGAGCGTCCCCGGGTCTCCACGGAGGAGCGGTTCGGTCCAGCGGGACGAGATTCTTCTGGCTTCACGCCGAGTGGATCGTCGGCGGGGTTACCTGAGCTGGAGGGATCTCAAGCTGCGCTGACCATCATGCTGGCTGCGGGGCCCGACGCGGCTAGATGGGAGCCTGACAACGACCTCCTGACGACGGATCCTGGATCTTCGCAGTCCTGGACGGCGTCAGAACCCGAGATCAGGCGAGTGCTCTCCTTTCTTTTCTCTCTTTTTATCCCCGAGCACTTCAGCCTATCTCCAGGGGAGACGAGCAGGGTGCAGCCGTCCGCTGCGTCTGAGCTCGTCTCGCCGGGTTCTGGCGCTGCCGGTGATCCTGATCCCGGTTCTGTTTTCTCTTCTGAGCCTTCTTCCAGGGTCACCGGCAAGGAGTTGCTGTTCCTCGTGGTGCTGGAGGGTCCGGGTTCAACGTTGGAGGTTGGTTCTGGTGCAGTATTCAATGTGGGTTCGCCCGAGACCCAGTCGGGGTCCAACGTGGGTTCGCCTGAGGCCCGATCGGGGTCCGACGTGGGTGCTGCCCCAGTATTGTCCAGGTCTGGTGAGGAGGTGGCCGTTTTCCTGCGGCCTGACGCCCGCCGCCCTCGTCATCGGCTCTCCCCTGAGCCTCTTCCACCGGGATCCGCTCTGATCCTTCGCCCGTCTCAACGGTCCTGGTGGTTGAGTGGTGCGGGTCGACGACCCGACCCACAGAACTTTCGGTTCGGTGATCTGGTTCCCCCCACTGGTCTGTTTCCCTCTGGGCAGCCTGGTTCGGCTGCCGGTGGACTGGATTCCTGGGATCTGGGTCCAGAGTTCGCCGTCCGAACACTTCTCTTTCCCTGATTCGCCAGCTGGACGATGGGCGGGGAGATCTCCGGAGCCATCTCGGCCATTTTTGGACTCTGCCTGCCATTCACCTCGGGTGTCACTTTTTCTTTTGTTATTAAGGTCACTCGGGTGTAATGTTTTGTCCTGTTGGTGGATTCGTTTTTATAGTGCTGTGTTTTCCATCACTCATGCTCAGCATTTTACTTTTTGTGCCATGTTTTTAGCCTCGTTTTTTGTATTGTAGAGTTATGTTTTGTTTTCCGTAACACCATGCTCTGCAGTTATCCATTTATTCCAGTCACTTTCATTTCTTTAGGTGACTGGGTATTTATACAGTATATTCGTGTGTGTGGGTTTTTCTTTGCCTGCACTCAGTATTTCTTTTTTGTCCTGTTGGTTCATTATAGAGTCATGTGCCTTGTTTTTCGTAACACCATGCTCTATAATTGTCATTTGTTCCAGTCACCCTCACTTTTCTTGGTGACTGTGTGTGTGTATGTACTTAAATTAGCGCTGTGTATAGGTTCCCCTTTATTTAACCGTACTCAGCATTTTTTGCCCTGTACCTTTTTGGTGGTTCTTTTTTCATTGCTCTGGGTCACGCATGGTTGGTACTCTCTGGGTAGTATGTAACCGGCGTGCTGACCCAGTTCTTCTCCCCATCTGTACCTGGGTTAATTATTCTGTTTTGTCAGTATTGTATTTGGGTTTTTCTTTCCCGCTACCCTACATTGCCCCATTGGTGTTGTCCTTCCCTTGGCTTCTTCCCCTCCGGTCCGCCTCCCTTCCTCCCACCCTAGGTGGGGGGGGGGGGGGCTGGGATGTTCCTGGTCGTTCAGGAGCCCGACCTTGAGGGGGGGGCTCTGTCACCATGGGTTGAGATGCCGTCTCGGCACTCAGCCCATGTTTTCCCTCATCCCTGCTTCCCATTGAGCAGCGTCTCAGCTGGCCCCCAGCTGGCAGCATTATGGACGGCTGGGGCCAATTAGTCTTCATCAGCTGGGGCGCTGCCAATGAGGATAAATAGGAGCAGCCTCGATGACTCGGGGCTGCGACATAAACACATTGCTAAGCTGAAGCCCCTTCGTCTGGTGTCAGCTTATACTCCTCTTGCAGCATTCCTGTGTTTGTATCCCGCTGTGAGTATGTACGTCTTGTTACCCCCACGTCCGGTACGAGCTGCTTACCTCTGCGCTGTGCAACCTGTGAGTGTACGTCTGCATGAGTATCTGTGCTCTCCTCATCCCTTCCCCTTTTCCCTGAATAAAATATCACGACTCACTGGCTTGCCCCTGGCTCTGATTGCCCGGCTCCCTAGAGCCGGATATGACACCTGCTATCATTCATGTTTATTGACTGCATGCTCTATTTAAGGACTGATGTTCCTGTCACTCATTGCTGGAGTCTAATCTACCCATTTCCACCAGAACCCTTTCTCTGTTCTGGTGTGCTCTTTGCCAACAACTTATTCATCCTAATCGTGAGTTTACTTTGTGCACTGTTTGGATTTTTGTGTTTTTTCAATAAATATTGTCACACATGTATGTGTATCATCCCGAGTACACACACTTTTTTAACTGTACTTGGCCAGCCGCATCCCACCAGGAGATTTGAACTCACGCCTCCCGCTCCGGAGTCCCGCACTCTACCTGTTTCGTCAATAGGGTCAACCCCCTTGGCAAGCCAAGTGGGCGCTTATATTGATTCCGCTACAATATCACAAACTACAGTCCAGCGCTTGGGTCTTTGTTCCTGCCCCAAGGGGCAATTCATGACAGTAGACTCCAGCCACTGGAAGACCCAGCTGCTGTAGTTTGTGGTTTTTGTTTTTCTCTCACCTGTTTTTCCTGGAGCTTTATCATGTCGCCAGCATGCCGGCCTCCAGCAAACAAAGGGAGATCGGCAGCGGGGTCCCCGAGCGTGGAGGAGCAGTGGACCGCTGAGTTCATCCAGGGCTTTGTGGATGAACCCTAAGAAGATATGGGAGAGTGTGGATGCGTCGACTGGTATTGTCAAGGCGCACCCTGGGTTGTGGAGGTTTCCCCAATTCACGGAGTTGCTGGCTATGGTCTCCGTCCTTCAGCAGTCTTTCCCCGGGCTGGCGTGGAAGCACCCTCCAGCGGGACCGAAGCTGGCATTGAAGCGCCCTCCACAGCAGACGTCCTGCTCATCCTCCTGTTCACCCATTCCTGCTCCCGCGCCGCTGGCTTCAGGACGCCACTGTCTATGGAAATCCCACCGAAAGAACACCCCCACCTCTCATTCAGCAGTTTTTCCTACACTGAGTTGGACAATCCCTGCAGCAGTTCCTTCATCCAGTTTTCCTTCACCGGCTGTTTGGCCAGCCTCCTCTTCCTCCTTTGCTGCTGCAACTCTCATCTCCTCGACGTTTCCTCTTGCTGCTGAGAGGCCAGTTGTTTCCTCTCCGGCTCTGTCCGTCACCATGGCTGCAGGGGTGGCTCCTCTACGTTCCTCTGGGGGGCCCTCTTCCACTGAAGTCACGGAGAGGGTTGATTCTACACCTGCTGCAGCAGAGAACATCGTGCCCCGGGAACTCAGGCAAGTGTCTTTTCATTTTCCAACACTTTATGATGATATGCCTTGCCTGATTCCCGGTAGTGAGGCTCAGTTTTTGCAGTCCCCTGAGTCCTCTCCACCTGCTGCAGACTACACCACCTTACCTGCTCTCTCCATGTCTCCTCCTCTTTTCCCTGGGTGTCCACCAGTCCCAGGGTTGAGCCGCCAGACGATGGAGGAGCCTGCAGGCCTGAAAAACCTGGTTCCAGCCCCGCAGCCATGGTCTGGACGGAGGGAGAGCGCTGCCAGCGATCCAGAGCTTGCGCCGACGATTGAGCATTCCCGGGTTTCATCTGAGCAGGATCCAGCGGCAGCAGGGAGCTGACCTCCTGTTGCCACATCGGGCGAGCCACCTGCATGGATCACTTCGCTGGGGGGTCCTGGGACCGCACTAACAACTATGCCTGCTGCAGGGGCTGCCGCAGCAGAGTTGGAGCTGGACCTCCAGAGGGCCGGGCCTGAGATGTTGCCGCCTGGATCGATGGAGTCCTGGATGGCGGTGGAGCTTGACCTCAGGCAAGTGCTCTTCTTTGTTTTCACTGTTTCTGTTTTGGAGAGAGCTTGCCTGACTCTTTGTGGGGAGGGCCAAGTGCAGCCGTCAACTGTACCTGAGCTCACCTCACCGGGTTCCACTGCCGTCAATGACCCTGACCCTGTATCTTTGTCTCTCCTGTTGTAGTCTTTCCCCAGGGTCACCAAGAATGGTTCAACTTCACCAGAGGTCTCTGTGGGTGAAGCCTCGCTGTCTGAGATCTCTGTGAGTCCGGTTCCCCCGGCTGAGGTCTTTGCGGGTACTCCATCCCAGCCTGAGACCGCCGTGGGTGCTGCTCCCCCTCCAGTTGAAGTCTTTGCAGGTGCTTTGTCAAAGCCCGGGGCCTCCGAGGGTGCTGCTTCCCCATCAGCTGAGGTCTTTGCGGGTGCTTCGTCCTAGCCCGGGGTCTTCGAGGGTGCTGCTTCTCTGTCAGCTGAGGTCATTACAGGTGCTCCGTCCCAGCCTGGGACCTCCGTGGGTGCAGTTTCTCCTCAGTCCTGGTCTCTATGGGTATTGTGTTCCAGTCAGGGGCCATTGTGGGTCCTGCGCCCCAGCCTAAAACCAACGAGGGTGCTGTGCTCCAGCTGGGTTCTGCCGTGGGCATCACGCTCCAGTCCGGGGGTCACCATGGGCACAGCTCTGTCCCAATCCGGGACCACCGTGGGCACAGCTCTGATTCAGTCAGGGTCCACTGTGGGTGCAGCCATGATCCAGTCCAAGTCCAACACTGGTGCAGCTCTGCTCCAGCCTGGAGCCACCACGGGTGCTACTTCGCTCCAGTCCAGGGCCACTGCGGGTGCCACTATGCCCCAGTCCGGGGCCACTGAGGGTGCTACAGGCCAGTCTGAAGATGTCGGGATCCCCTCTCTTCTGCCCGATGCCATTTGAGGTTCCCTGTCCTCTGCCCAAGGCTGTTGGGGTTCCCTCTCTTCTGCCCGAGGCCATCGGGTTTCCTTTCTTCACCCTGATGTCATGGTTTCCCCGACTCCTCTATCTTGCTCACCACTGGTTCTTCCCGTTGGGCAGCTGCCTCCTGGACCACCCTTTCTGTTCAGGTGGTTAAAGAATTCTGGGAGACCACCCGACAGACTGTGCCGCGGGGTTGAAGCTTTCACTTTCTCTTCAAGTTAAAGTTTTAAAGACTTTGTCTCTATTGTTAAAGCCTATTTTCATTTGAAGCTTTAAATGTTTTAATATTTACAGATTAGGAGACACAAGTGAATTGTTTTGTGTATTTTGGTCACCAAGGATTTCTTAGAATTAAAGCTAATGGTAATTTGCTTGATTGCTATCTATAAAGTTTATTTACAGAATAATCAATGTTTTCACCTCGTTATCTATAAAGTTTATTTACAGAATAATCAACGTTTTCACCTTTTGACTTCTTTTTTTTTTTTAATCCTGGTGAAAGGTAATGAATTGGTTACCGTTTTTCTTTTCCTGTGGAGAAAAACATAAACCAAGAATAGCACAATGATTTAAATAACACCTAAAGCTTTTAAGTGTTGATTGATTAATGTGGCTTCCTAATTTTGAAAAATTTTGATAAATATTCAGTGAATCACTAAATCCTTTTACCAACATGCACAGGGTTACATTACTTTAAGATCACACTTGAATAAGCATTAGCATTAATTAGAATCCTTAAGCTGAAATGGGCTTCCTGTGGAAGAAATCATACAATGCAGCATTTAAAAAACAAAACACATATATATAACTTCAACAGTTTGCAATTGTTGCATAAAATATGTAAATATATGCTTTTAACTTTAAAGATTAAAATGCATGGTTAACATAAGTGATTAAATACAAAGTGTATGCTTTTATGCTCTTCTGGTATTCATTTGCATTGGGCAAATGATTCATCAAATGAGAATAAACCTTCAACAGCCAACAAGTTTCTTTTTTCCACTTCTTCTGGCATAAAACTTTAAATTGGTTTTAAATATATAATATAATATAAATAATATAAAATATATTTTTCTTCTTTCGGCTGCTCCCCTCAGGGGTCTCCACAGTGGATCATCTGCCTCCATCTCACCCTATCCCTTCATTTTCCTCTGTAACACCAGCACTCTCCATGTCCTCCTTCACTACATCCATGAATCTTCTCTGTGGTCTTTCTCTTTTCCTCCTGCCTGACAGTTCCATCTTCAACACCCTTTGTCCAATATCTCCACTGTCCCTCCTCTGCACATGTCCGAACCATATCATCCTTGCCTTTCTTATTTTGTCTCTAAACCGTTCAACCTGAGCTGTCCCTCTGATATACTCATTTCTAGTCTTGTCCCTCCTAGTCTCTCCAAATTAAAATCTTAGCATCTTCAAATCTGCCACCTCCAGCTTCACCTCCTGTCTTTTGGTCAGCACCACCATCTTCTAAGCAGGTCTCACAACCATTTTGTAAATCTTTCCTTTCACTCTTGCTGCTACTTTTCTGTCACAAATCACCCCTGACACTCGTCTCCACCCTGCCTGCACTGTCTTCTTCACCTCTCTTATGCATTTTCCATTGCTTTGGATGGTTGACACCAGGTATTTAAACTCAACTACTTTCAATACCGCTACTCCTTCCATCTTCACCATTACACCTGCCTCCCTCTCATTCACACTCATGTATTCTGTCTTGCTTCTACTGACGTTCAATCTTCTTTTCTCAAGAGCATACCTCCACCTCTGCAGGTTCTCTTTCACCTGCTCCCTACTCTCATTGCAGCTCACAATGTTGTCTGCAAACATCATAGTCTATGGAGACTCCTGCCTAACCTCGTCTTAACAGACAAGGTTAGGCACCTGTCCATAACCATGGCAAACAAGAAGGGGCTCAGAGCCAATCCCTGATGTAATCCCACCTCCAACCTTGAATCTATCCATCACTCCTACAGTGCACTTCACCACTGTCTTGCTGTCCTCATACATGTCTGTAAAGCGCTTTGGTTATCAAGAGATGAGAATAAAAGCGCTATATACACTACCGTTCAAAAGTTTGGGGTCACTTAGAAATTTCCTTATTTTTGAAAGAAAAGCACTGTTTTTTTTCAATGAAGATAACTTTAAACTAATCAGAAATACACTCTAATATCTAATATACATTGCTAATGTGGTAAATGACTATTCTAGCTGCAAATGTCTGGTTTTTGGTGCAATATCTACATAGGTGTATAGAGGCCCATTTCCAGCAACTATCACTCCAGTGTTCTAATGGTACAATGTGTTTGCTCATTGCGACAGAAGGCTAATGGATGATTAGAAAACCCTTGTGCAATCATGTTAGCACAGCTGAAAACAGTTTAGCTGGTTAGAGAAGCTATAAAACTGACCTTCCTTTGAGCAGGTTGAGTATCTGGAAAAAATTATTATTTCAAATACAAATCATTATTTCAATGTCTTGACTATATTTTCTATTCATTTTACAACTCATGGTGGTAAATAAGTGTGACTTTTCATGGAAAACACAAAATAATTGTCTGGGTGACCCCAAACTTTTGAATGGTAGTGTAAGTGAATGCCATTTACCATTTACCATGTCCTGCACCACCCTCACATACTTGTCTGCTACTCCTGACTTTCTCATACAGTATCACACTTTCTCTCTTGGCACCCTATCATATGCTTTCTCTAGATCCAAAAAGACACAGTGTATCTCCTTCTGACCTTCTCTATACTTCTCCATCAGCACTCTTAGAGCAAACATTGCATCTGTAATACTCTTTCTTGGCATGAAACCACGCTGCTGCTCATTGATTCTCACCACTCCTCTTAACCTGGCTTCAACAACTCTTTCTTATCTTCATAGTATGGCTGATCAACTTTATGCCTCTGTAGTTACTACAGCTCTAAGCATCCCCTTTGTTCTTGAAAACTGGTACCAAAACACTTCTTCTCCACTCCTCGGGCATCCTCTTACTCTCCAAGATTGTGTTAAAGAATCTGGTTAAAAAGCCCACTGCCGTCTCTCCTTAACATCTCCATACCTCCACAGGTATGTTATCTGGAACAACCACCTTTCCATTCTTCATCCTCTTCAAAGCTGCCCTCACTTCCGCCTTGCTAATCCTCGGGCCTTCCTTGTTCACTATCTTTCCTTCATCCATCCTCCTCTCTCTCTCATTTTCTTTTTTCATCAACTCTTAAAAGTACTCCTTCCACCTTTTCAACACAATCTCGTTATTTGTGAGTACATTACCATTTCTGTCCTTAATCAAGCTAATCTGCTGCACATCCCTTCCAGCTCGATCTCTCTGTCTAGCCAGTCGATACTACTCCTTTTCTCCTTCCTTTGTGTCCAGCCTCTCATGCAACTCACTATATGCCTTTTCCTTTGCCTTTGCCCCCTCTCTCTTTGCCATGCACCTAGATTCCAAATACTCCTGTCTACTATCTTCATCTCCCTGACTATCCCACTTTTTCTTTGCTAACTTCTTCCTTTGAATACTTTCCTGTAACTCCTCATTCCACCACCAAGTCTCCTTGTCTTCCTTCCTCTGTCCACTGGATACAACACCACAGACCTTTCTACCCGTTTCCCTCAATACCTTTGCTGTACTTTCCCAGTCATCTGTTAATTCTTCCCTACCACCCAGAGCCTGTATCAACTCCTTCCTGAACTCTGTGCGACCTTCCTCCTTCTGTAACTTCCCCCACTTAATCTTTTTTTTTTTTTTTTTTTGTTACTTATTTGTACCCGTAGGTAGACTTGGTTTGCAGTCTGGTGACAAGCCACCGGCTGCTGGTCGCTGCGTGCGCGAGCGCCCTAAACCTACATGTTTTTGGTGTGCGGGAGGAAACCGGAGAAATCCCGGAGTAAACCCGCGCAACACGGGGAAAACATGCAAACTCCACACAGCTCACTGTTGGTTGGGGGCTGGGATCGAACCCACGATCTCATGATCCCCGCGGTCCCCCGGCCGAGGGTAAAACTGTGCTGCTGATTAAGTGGGCTGCGCCACCGTGCAGCCCACTTAATCTTTGGCTCTGCCTTCACTGTTTTGGTCTTCTTGGTTTGCAAAGTCATCCAACAGACTACCATCCAATGCTGTCTAGCTACATTCTCCCCCGCCAAAACCTTGCAGTCTCCTATCTCTTTCAGATTTCTCCTTCTGCATAAGATTCAAGATTAAGATTCAAAGATTTTATTGTCAATACTACTATACGTGCAGGATATACAGAAGAATTGAAATGGCGTTTCTCTCTGTCTTCATTGGTGTGCATTTTATAAAAAGAAAAGGAATAATGCTGAATAAAAAAAGAATAACAAGAACAGACAGTGACAGCAGCAGTCTATGTACAGTCTATGTACAGTAATGCAACCCATGGTGCCAATGGCAGCCAGAAGGACTCTGACCTCCATAGAGGTAAACAATTAGTTTAGGTAAACGATTAATGGTAATGAACCCAACAAACCTATATTCAGACAGCTAGAGATGAATACCCATACATGCATTTCAATTCGGTAGTGTAGGTGCAGATAGTGACAGATATGATTGCTCATTTTTTTTTATTTTTTTGTACTTATTTTGTACCCGTAGGTAGATTTGTTCTGCAGTCTGGTGACAAGCCACCAGCTCAGGATCAGTATTGCAGTGACATACAGACAGCAGCAAATATGACATTTGTGCAGATGGATGCGGTTAATGTGCAGAGACAAATAGCAGCAAAAGTACAACAGAACAACAGTATTATTGTTGGTGTGCCAGTCTTTCTGTGCCAACATCTGAGGAAGTTATTGTGCAGGTGTTACCGTCTGGGCGGGTGAACAGAATTCAGGGCTGCACGGTGGCGCAGTGGTTAGCACTGTGGCAGCACAGTTTACCCTCGGCCGGGGGATCGCGGGGATCGTGAGACCGTGGGTTCGATCCCTGCCCCCGACCAACAGTGATCTGTGTGGAGTTTGCATGTTCTCCCTGTGTTGCGTGGGTTTACTCCGGGATTTCTCTGGTTTCCTCCCACATGCCAAAAACATGCAGGTTAGGTATACGGGGTGCTTGCGCATGCAGCGACCGGCAGCTGGTGGCTTGTCACCAGACTGCAAAACAAATCTACCTACGGGTACAAAACAAGTAACAAAAACAAACAAACAAACAAACAAAAAAAAACTATTCAGCAGTCTTGTGGAGTCTAGAGGCTATGATACCTTTTCCCCGAGGGCAGGGGGCTGAAGAGGGAATGTAGGGGATGGGAGGTGTCACCTGTGATGCTGATGGCTCTGCGGGTGAGACGGGTGGGGTAGATGTCCGAGAGGGGGGGGCGGGGGGGGGGTAGCGATGATCTTGCTGGCTGCATACGCTATGTATTGTAGTGTCTTCCGGCAGGCGGCGGTGCAGCTTCCATACCACACCGTGATGCAGTTGGTGAGGATGCTCTCAATGGTGCCCTCGTTAGAAAGACTGCATGATGTGGGGTGGGACTCGAGCTCTCCTCAGTCTGCGGAGGAAATGGAGGTGAGTTTGGGCCTTCTTGGCCAGTGATGTGGTGTTGTTGGTCCACGTGAGGTCCTCAGAGATGTGCACCCCCAGGAACTTGGTGCTGTTCACCCTCTCCACAGCTGCACCGTCGATGATCAGAGGGGGGGGGTGCTGTGTGTGACCCCTCCTGAAGTTGACCACAATCTCCTTGGTTTTTCCCACGTTCAGGAAGAGGTTCTTGTCTTTATACCACTGAACCAGCTGGCTCACCTCGTTTCTGTAGTTGGCCTCCTAGTTTTTGGTGATGAGGCCCACTACCGTCATGTTGTCCGCAAACTTGACGATGTGGTTGGTGTTGTAGGCTGGCATGCAGTCATGGGTCACCAGGGGAAAGAGCAGTGGGCTGAGCACGCACCTTTGTGGGGCCCCTGTGCACAGTGTGATGGTCTGGGAGATGTTGCTGCCAACCCACACATTGGCCTCCCTGTGAGAAAGTCCAGCACCCAGTTACAGAGAGAGGTTTTGAGTCTTATGTGTCTGAGTTTTTGTATTAGGTGCTGGGGGATGATTGTGTTGAATGCTGAGCTGAAGTCCAGGAACAGCATGCGCATGTACGAGTTTTTTGAATCCAGGTGGGTGAGGGCTGGATCGAGAGCAGCAGCAATGGCATCTTCTGTGGATCTGTTCGACCTGTATGCAAACTGGAATGGGTCGTGAGAGGGAGGCAGGATGGACTTGATGTGCTGTATGACTAGCTGCTCAAAGCACTTCATTATAGTGGGGGTCAGTGCTACCGGCCGGTAATCATTGTAGCTGGATGGGATGGATGGACTTCTTCGGGACTGGTATTATGATGGCAGTCTTGAAGCATGTGGGGACAACAGCTTGAGACAGGGAGATGTTGAAGATGTTGGTCAGGATATTCTTAAGCTCTTCTGCACAGTCCTTCAGGACCTGACACGATATGTTGTCTGGGCCAGCTGCCTTGCATGGGTTGATCCTGGAGATGGTCCTCTTCATGCTAGCCAGATCCTGACTCAAGGCCAGCTTGTCTGGAGGAGACGTGGTCTTCTGTGCTGATCTGCTGTTTTGAGCTTCAAATTGGCCAAAGAAGTCGTTTAGGTTGTTGAGCAGTGTGATGTCACTCGCACAGGTCTGAGGTGGAGGTTTGTAGTTGGTGAGGGTCTGTATGCCATGCCAGAGAGAACATGCATCTCTGGTGTTGCTGAAGTGTCCTGATATTTTTGTGCTGTGCTGTCATTTTGCCTCCTTGATGCCATGGGACAGGTTGGCCCTAGCTGTTGTTAGTACTGCAGTGTCGCCAGCCCTGAAGGCTGCGTCAGGAGTCTGTGGACCTCTGTTGTCATCCATGGCTTCTGGTTGCCACAAACAGCGATGGTCTTGCATAAGTCTTATCATGTTTAATGTTGCAGCATTGTACCGAGACAAATT
The DNA here is from genome assembly GCA_020510985.1 of Pholidichthys leucotaenia. NCBI lineage: Eukaryota > Metazoa > Chordata > Actinopteri > Cichliformes > Pholidichthyidae > Pholidichthys > Pholidichthys leucotaenia. The sequence continues at coordinate 354,741,136 of CM035843.1, read as the reverse complement.
CCTAGTTTGTGTACTACATGAACAATGGCAATAAACCTGATTCTGATTCTGATTCTGATTCTGATAAGATGTAGTCCAGCTGTGAGCACCTTCCTCCACTCTTGTAAGTCACCCTATGTTCTTCTCTCATTGAAGTATATGTTCACCACAGCCATTTCCATCCTTTTAGCAATATCCACAACCATCTGTACTTCCACATTTCTCTCCTTACGACCATACCTATCCAGGACCTCCTTATCACCTCTGTTCCCTTCACCTACATGCGCATTAACATCCGCTCAAATCACCACTCTCTCCCTGCCGGGAACACTCTCTACCACTTCATCCAACTTACTCCAGAATTTCTGTTTCTCTTCTACCTGACATCCAACTTGTGGAGCATACGCACTGACAACATTCAACATCACACCTTTGACTTCTAGCTTTAAACTCATGATTCTGTCTGACTCCTCTTTACCTCCTGAACACTCTTCATATACTCTTCCTCTAAGATTACTCCTACTCCATTTCTCGTTCTATCTGCATCAGGATAGAACAGTTTAAATCCCCCTCCAAAGCTCCTAGCCCTGCTTCCCTTTCATCTGGTTTCTTGAAAACAGTAGATCTACCTTTCTTCTCGCCATCATATCAGCCAACTCTCTGCCTTTACCCGTCATAGTCCCGACATTTAACCTCCCTACTCTACATGCTGAGGAAGCTGAGATCCTTCAACATGTGTAACAGGATGCTGGAGCTTTTCTACCAGGCAATTGTCACCAGAACCATTTCTTTGCTGTTGTCTGTTGGGGTAGCAGAATCAGAGAAAGCACCAACACCAACACCAACAGACTTAACAAGATAATCAAGAGGGCTGGCTCTGTAATTGGTCTCAGGCTGGAGGCTTTTGAGACTGTGGTGGCGAAGAGGACACTAAACAAACTGCCATCCGTCATGGATAATCTTGATCACCCTCTCCACCACACACTGGACAGACAGTGGAGCACTTTCTCCAGCAGACTGCTACAGCTTTGCTGCCGAACAGTTAAGTACAGGAAATCTTTCCTGCCACATGCCATTTCACTGTACAATAACTCACTCTAATGTATTCTGCTCATAACTATGCTGCCGTACTACACCTTGCAGTCTAATTGGTACCTCACATTTCACCCTACACCTGATAGGCCTGCATTATACAGTGGGTACGATTCATGTATCTATACGGGTCAGCATCTATTCATCTATGATGTACAGTCATGTGAAAAAATTAGGAAACCCTGTATATGCCTATATATTTTTTTTAATATATTTGAACATATGGATATTTAATATCAATGTGAAAAATACTGGGAGATTCATATAATACAACTAAACAATTAAAAATGAATTAAAGACTTTTTTTCAAATTTTCTGTAAAATGTAATTCTGAACAAATAGTGAGGAATAAATTAGGACACCCCCGCATTCATTACTACTTAAAATAGCTAAAATAAATGTTAAAAAAATGCAAATGTAGCCCAGTGGGAAGTTTGGGATATACCTTTATTTGTTCATTTATTTATTTTATATATTTTGAATTTACTCTTTGTGAGAATGTCATTTTTGTTGTTTTAGTCTCATATTTTGTGCAATGTCTTTTTCTTAGTGTATGTATGGTTTTTGGTCACGAGAGAAAACGCAGTGGTTGCTACAGCAACAAAAAAGAAAAGAAAAAAAAAAACGTTGAGCGGGGGGAAGAGAGAGAATGGAGAAGTTGGAAGGAGACCCAGAGTTTGATGTGGCACATGTCAAGCTGAGGGACACCCATGAGAGGACTTTTGCTTATCCAGAATCTTTCTACAAAGTTTTTGTTTTAGAAAGGCTGGCAGGTGGTCGGTCTGTCCAGCCCGGACAGCCACTACGTCACCTGGACGGCTAATTAACGGCAGCCAGAGAGTGACGGGAGTCGACCCCGTCAGCTGACGTCACCTGGGAGTGGCATCAATTAACTCCAGTTTTCTTCAGGGCCAGAGAGACCAGAGAACTTCTCCACAGCCTGTGAGGATGTGGATGTTTGGAAGGATACCTCCATGGGAGTGCGCTTTCGCCGATTCACCTCCTCACCCAGACCAACGCTACTATCAAGCCATAACAGCTGCCTCTGTTGAACTTAACAGCTGAGCAAGAGTTAGCCACATCGGTTAACTCCAGCAGCTTTCTTTAGGGCCACACAGCCTTAGGAACTCCTGAGCAACCTGTGAATGTTATAAGGGGACCTTCTAGGGAGTGCATGGTATTTTATTTTATTAATTTAATTTTTTTTAAAGCCAGATTCTCCCTTTCTCCTGGACAAGCATGGCTATTGAGACCCAGTGTTTTTCTTTGCTGTTGAACCTGCTGGATGGAAATTGGACCATTGCCAGAACTGGGAGTAACAGGAATTCTTTTTTTTTTTCCCCTCTGTTCTGTTGACTGAAGAGAGCCGTTGACTCCAACGAACACGAGCAACGATTCAGGCCTGCAACGACTGGATTTAGGGTATTCTGTGTGTGTGTGTGTGTGTGTGTGTGTGTGTTGGACCCATGTCTGTGTTAAAAGCTTGATTTATTAATTTATGTAAAATATACACCTGATCTCAATTTTAACTTTTTACACTTTTGATTGCTAAATTTTGTGTGAATATTTCTTTAATTTTTACTAAAGCGTTCTTGTAAATTTTACATTGGGTGTTGTGTGTGGTTAATTAACCTTTATGGCCCATCCCTCATGAGCAAACGGCTCCAGCTGTTCCAGGTTTGAAGGGTGTTTTCTCCAGACTGCATGTTTCAGCTCCTTCCACAGATATTCAACAGGATTTAGTAGGTCAGCACTCGTAGAAGGCCACTTCAGAATAGTCCAATGTTTTGTTCTTAGCCACAACTGAGACCAAGCTTTCTGACACTGGGCAGCATATTTCGCTCCAGAATGCCTTAATAGTCTTGAGATGTCATTGTACTCTGCATAGATTCAAGACACCCTGTGTCAGAAGGAGCCCTAGAACATAGCCACGCCTCCTTCATGTTTCACAGTAAGTACAGTGTTCTTTTCCTTATGTAAACATAGAGCTGATGTGATTGACCCAAAAGCTCCAGGTTTGTCTCATCAGTCCACAGGACAACCTCCCAGAAACTTTGGGGCTTGTCAGCATTCATTCTGGCCGGCTTTTGAGTGTTTTTCTGTCAGTAGTGAAAACCAGTACTACCTGTCTCATGGGTCGGGCATCGGCGACTCACAGGTCTGTGGTGGACCACTCCCAGTCACACGGGGTGAGACTGGACATCCTGGCAGATAAGCACATCTGTCACAAGGTCTTTGGTGGACTTTTGCCAGTCGGTGCATCGTGACGTGCACTACACAAAGAGCAGGGATAAACAAACCTATCATCTGCTCAGTCACTGCAACAGATACTGGAGTCAGTTTGTCTTGGCCTGTCCTTGCCATTGATAATACCTCTATCTGCCAAGAATATGCCGCTAGTCCAGCAAAAGCTAGCAGTACTCAAATACTTTGCAAGCAGTTTCATGAAATGGTCAGTCAGAAAGCAACTCATACTGGCTCGGATGTCACCAGGGTTAATAAGGTCAGGAGTTACTGGCAGCGGAAGGCAAAGGACAGAGCTGTGTGGAGGAATCTGATCAGACCTAAATGAAACAAGTTGTTGTCGCCCCGACAGACTACTATGATCATGAAGTATATTTAGTATTTAAAGGAACTCAGAGCACTCCTGGCATAGAGGAGATCACCACCAGGGGTGCTACACAAATAAAAACAAAAACAAAGTTAGACAGATATGGGAACATTTCTTAATCAAGAACTGAATATTTAAAGGGGTGCCCAAATTTTTTCACATGACTGTATAGACTGTAAGTTATTTAGTCAGTTTTACTTTCCATGGGTAATTCCTCTGTCTATTATGCTGTGTGTGTTTCTGTTGTTTTGGTCATCTACTATCATGCTGCTGTTACAATGTAATTTCCCAGTTTGGGATCAATAAAGTACATCTATCTATCTATACTCTCACCTCCACACTTCTACCTTTCCTTTTCTCTCTCTCCCTCCTAACATGTCTTCCCTCTCTCCTCCTCCTCGATCTTCAACCAACAGTACCCCAATTTCCACCAGCACCATGTCGGTTAACAGCACCGGTGGTGGTTGGGCCTCAACCGATCCGGTATGAAAGTCTCATTTGTTATGATCTGCATGTTTGATTTGGCAAAAGTTTTATGTCGGATGCCCTTTCTGACATATCCCTCCTCATTTACCTGGGCTTGGGACCGGCGCTAGGAGTACACTGGGTTGTGCACCCACTGTGGCTGGGGAGATATATAGTATATGCCGTGCAAGGTCGCTGCCTTGCATGGCAGCGACCTCTCTGATTCTAGATGTGATTAACATTCTAGATAAGAGAAATGTAATTTTGTTCTACTGTACATGATTGGCTGCATGGATTGAATGACAATAAAGTGTGCTTTTATATATTTATATATATATATATATATATATATATATATATATATATACGCTACCGTTCAAAAGTTTGGGGTCACCCAGACAATTATTTTGTGTTTTCCATGAAAAGTCACACTTATTTACCACCATGAGTTGTAAAATGAATAGAAAATATAGTCAAGACATTGACAAGGTTAGAAATAATGATTTGTATTTGAAATAATAATTTTTTCCTTCAAACTTTGCTTTCGTCAAAGAATCCTCCATTTGCAGCAATTACAGCATTGCAGACCTAACATGATTGCACAAGGGTTTTCTAATCATCCATTAGCCTTCTGACGCAATGAGCAAACACATTGTACCATTAGAACACTGGAGTGATAGTTGCTGGAAATGGGCCTCTATACACCTATGTAGATATTACACCAAAAACCAGACATTTGCAGCTAGAATAGTCATTTACCACATTAGCAATGTATAAAGTGTATTTCTGATTAGTTTAAAGTTATCTTCATTGAAAAAAGTGCTTTTCTTTCAAAAATAAGGAAATTTCTAAGTGACCCCAAACTTTTGAACGGTAGTGTACATACAAAACAAAGTTGCAAAAAATATTGCAATTATAAATAAAATTAAGCAGGTTCTAGATTACAAATCACTTCATATCTTGTATTGCTCATTAGTACTTCCATACTTGACCTATTGTATAGAGGTCTGGGGTAACAATTATAAAAGTAAACTTAATTCATTGCTAATATTACAAAAAAGGGGAGTCCGCGTTATACACAAAGTCGGGTATCTCGAACATACTAATTTATTGTTTTTACATTCAAAGTTATTGAAATTACGGGATCTGGTTGATTATTATACAGCACAATTAATGTTTAAAGTCAGTAAAAAGCTTTTGCCACACAATATACAAAATCTTTTCAGTGAGAGAGAAGGGAAATATAATTTACGGGGGAACACAAAATTTAAAATGCACTTAGTAAGATCTACTAGGAAGGGTTTTTGTGTGTCTGTGTGCGGGGTAAAATTGTGGAATGGGTTGGGGGAGAAACACAGGCAATGTCCAAACATCCATATATTTAAATCAACATATAAAGAAATGATTTTTGAGCAGTATGAAAATAAAGGGCAGTGATGGTACAATGTGTCTTCAGTGAGGGAAGGTTGTTGTTGTGTGTGTTATTGTGTTATGGTGATTGTGATGGTGATGTCTGTGTTTGTATTGAACATGCCAGAAGTGTATGTTTATTGTTGTTGTAATATTGTTGGATGTTGGTATTGTTGTCAATATGGACTGTCGTTGTTGTGTCATTTCTGTTGTATAATTTGACTATGGGGTGTATTATGGTGAATGTGGTTGTGGGATGAATGATGATTAAGAGTGATACTGTAATTTGTTGGGTATGGAAAAGGGGTGGGACTATATAAGCGTTGGCTTCTTCCCACTCCTTTTGAACATTTTTTTTGGCTTGTTTTTTGTTTTGTTTTAATTTTTTTTTCTTTTTCAGAATGTTCAAATAAATAAAATCAATCAATCAATGGTCTGAGAGTCCTTCAGGTGCTTTTTGACAAACTCCAGGTGGGCTGCCATGTGCATTTTACTAAGGAGTGGCTTCCATCTGGCCACTCTACCATACAGGCCTAATTGGTGGATTGCTGCAGAGATGGTTGTCCTTCTAGAAGGGTCTCCTCTCCCCACAGAGGAATGCTGGAGCTCTGACAGAGCAACCATCGGGTTCTTGGTCACCTCCTTGACTAAGGCCCTTCTCCCCTATTTGCTCAGTTTAGACGGCTGGCCAGCTCTGGGAGCAGTCCTGGTGGTTCCAAACTTCTTCCATTTATGGATGATGGAGGCCACTGTGCTCATTGGGACCTTCAAAGCAGCAGAAATTTTCCTGTACCCTTCCCCAGATTTGTGCCTGGAGACAATCCTGTCTCGGAGGTCTACAGACAGTTCCTTTGACTTCATGCTTGTTTTGTGAATTTTCAATTTCATTCCTCTTGTCTGACTGCTTTAACTGTCCAAACTGCCTAGTGTGTTATTAGTACTCATTGTCATGCGGTGGCCCTCGCGAGCCACCATAAGACGCCAAAAGTCGCCGGTGAGGTTTGCATAGGTGTTTATTACAAACACAAGAACACACAACGTAACAGAAAGTAATGAGCCACGGTGGGCTAAAACACACAACACTAAACACAGGAGACTGTAAGGCTGACAGGAAGCTCACTTACAATCCTGACCACAAACGGGATGAACATTGACGATCCGTTGCCGTGGAATTAAAGAGGAATAATGACGAGACTGCTGCATAGTACTGCTCCCAGCGCCCGCTTAAATGCTGGGTTGCTGATGAGCCATAAATGCAGCACAGCTGTTAGGCTTTGACAGCAGGAAGCCCCTCTGAGCACTGTCACAATAAGAGCTCGGGGAGCCAGAAGGTAACCACTGCTGTCAAACCTGGCGGAGATGATGTATGGCCCGAGTGCGGACGAAATCGGCACTCGGACCATGACCGTACCTTCCCCCCAAGGGCGGACTCCGAAAGCCCAATGACACCCAAGCCCCCCCGCCCCCAGGGTGGACGGATGGGGGAGCAGGCCTGGAGGGAGAGGCTCAGCCACAGACCAAAACCCAAGATGATAATAGGAGCACACAGATAGCCAGAAAAAATATGATACTCTCAAATGCACAAATCATAATTAAGACAGAGGACAAGTGAGACTATCACAGGACATGATAACAGACAATATAATACTCTCAAATGCGCAAATCACAACTAAGGCAGAGCGCAAATGAGACAATCACAGGGCATGATAACAGAAAATACAGTACTCTCAAATGCACAAATCATAACTAAGGCAGAGCGCAAATGAGACAATCACAGGGCGTAAATGAAGCAATTACAGAGCATGACTCACAGAAAATACCATACCCCATAATGCACATTACACACAGAACAAGACTATCACCCCAAATGACCTTTAACCCAGACAGTTCAGGAAAATGACGACAGGCTGAGACCAAAAACTACGGGAATAGTTCTGGTGGTCTCCCTGCGTTCAATGGCCGACGGGTGGTCACGGGGAACAGTACATGATCGGGCGGCCTGCCCCAGTCCCAGGCCCGGAAAGTCCAACCCTCCGGCGGCCGAACCAGGTCGCCCAGCAGCAAACACAGTGTGTCGGGTGGCCGACCCGGGGCGCCGAACCGGCAAAACAGTTCCTCGGGTGGCCGACCCGCATCCCTCAGCCACCAGAACCGTTGGAAGACGGCCCCCGGCGATGATGAGCTGGGCTGGTGACTCAGACGAGGGGAATGATGGTGATGACGAGCCCGCACCATGTCAGGCGGCCAAGGGTCTGCAGCTCCTCCACCGACCTTGACCCATACCGATGCTGCAGTCGTGGCTGCACCCGCGTTGGACCCCCACTGGGTCTCGGCTGCACCCACGTCAGCCCCCCACTGGGTCTCGTTGGACCCCGACTGGGTTTTGGCTGCACCCGCGGCAGACCCCGATTGGGTCTCGGCTGCACCCGCGGCAGACCCCGATTGGGTCTCGTCGGACCCCGACTGGGTCTCGGCTGCACCCGCGTTAGACCTCCATTGGGTCTTGGCGGACCCCGACTGGGTCTCGGATGCACCTGCGTCGGACCCCCACTGGGTCTCGGCTGCACCCGCGTCGGACCCCGATTGGGTCAGCGCAGCACTGGCGACGACCTCCGACCCCGAACCTGGAACCTCCAGCACAGCGACCACGACTGACTCCGCACCGGTGACTCTGCAACAAGGCTTGGAAGACAAGAAAGAACCGGGATCAGAATCACCGGTAGCGACAGAGCCCAGCGAGACGAGCTCAGGCGCAGCAGGCAGCTGCCCCTGACTCACCTCCCCGAGAGGCAGGCAGAAATGCTCCAAGACAGAAAAGAGAAACACAAGATAGAGCACTTGCCTGCACTTGGGTTCTGTCGCCGTCCAGGACTTCGTCGATCCGGGCTCAGGGCGGAGAAGTTCATCCTCAGGCTCCCACTCAGCTACGGTGGATTCCGCAGCCGGCATGATGGTCACTGCAGTCTGTGGATCCTCTGGCGCTGATGTCCACGTCGATAACCCACACGGCGTGGAGGCAGGGGACCCTCGACCCACTGGCTCGCACCGTTCCAGTGTGGAGACCCGGGGACGCTTTAGCGTTAGCACAGGCTCCAGGCTGCAGTCCACTCCTCTCCTCTGCCCACGGCGTGGCTGCGGGGCTGGAACCAGGCTCTCCAGAACCACAGGCCCCCGGCGACGTAGGCCTGGCGTCGTGGACCACTCAACGGAGGGAGACACAGAGGCAGCAGGTTTAGCAATTAGAGCTACAGCAGGTGGTGGGAGCTCGGGGGACTGCGAACCCCGATCTCCGCCCCCAGGAGCCAGACAAGGCAGATCACAATTATGGTGGAAAGAATGAACTTGCACTTGCCTGTCTCCGGGAGGGAGGATGGTGCCTGCTGTAGGGGACGTTGTTCCTCCCTTTCCCCACTGGATGGTGACAGAGGGCCCCCTGGAAGGACGAGGAGGAGCCGCTCGCGATGGATCAAGGACGGGGCTCGCCGAAGCAGGACTCTTGGCACACACAGCAGCCGGGGAAGGCATCGAGGAGGAGGGGGCAACAGCTGAGCCGAACCGGGCATGATGAGCTGACGGGACAGCAGGGAAAGATGACCCGGGGGGAGAGGCTGCGGGGGTCCCTCCAGACATGACGCAGGAGTGGCAGCTGTCCGAGAGGTGGAGTCTTTGCGACGACCTGGAACTGGATCCGGACGGGGATCTTGCTGAGGTTTACCTTGGCCGTGGCGCCGACGTCTTTGACGGCCCCCGGACGGCGCGAACTCCTGGACTGGGTCGAGGACAGGAACGGGATCCCAAAGCGGGGAGCGAGGATGCCTCCTCCTCTGCTTCCTGCCGTAGTCCTCCTCCACCATACGGAGTATCTCGCGCTGTGCGGCGATGTCGGCCCTCCTAGCGTCAACTTCAGGATGGTTGGCGTAGCAAGGGAAATGATTAAGGACATCCTCAGAGCAGTCCAGGTACAGTACCAGCGTACTTCGCTGTGATAGTCGAGGAGGGAGACAGCGTTGAGCGTTTCGTTCACATAGTCCAAAGCCTTCGCCAGCTCGTAGTCCCGACTCCAAACGTGGCCCCTCTGCGACGGCATTCTCCCAGCACGCAGATACCCAGACAGGAAAGAACAATTGTCCAATTAAAGCAAGCTCACTGGGAACGGCGTCTCTGTTTGGCGTCTCTGTTTAGGCGCTTTGGCAGCAGTCTACTGTCATGCGGTGGCCCTCGCGAGCCACCATAAGACGCCAAAAGTCGCCGGTGAGGTTTGCATAGGTGTTTATTACAAACACAAGAACACATAACGTAACAGAAAGTAATGAGCAATGGTGGGCCAAAACACACAACACTAAACACAGGAGATCGTAAGGCTGACACGAAGCTCATTTACAATCCTGACCACGAACAGGGGATGAACGTTGACGATCCGTTGCCGTGGAATTAAAGAGGAATAATGACGAGACTGCTGCATAGTACTACTCCCAGCGCCCGCTTAAATGCCGGGTTGCTGATGAGCCGTAAATGCAGCACAGCTGTTAGGTTTTGACAGCAGGAAGCCCCTCCGAGCGCTGTCACAATAAGAGCTCGGGGAGCCAGAAGGTAACCACTGCTGTCAAACCTGGCGGAGATGATATATGGCCCGAGCGCGGACGAAATCGGCGCTCAGACCATGACACTCATTAGTTTTAGTATTTAGTATCAAGGTGTGCTTAAGGAATCCTAACTGCCTAACTGTGTGTTGGTGTGTGTGTTATTTGCATCCATTAGTATTAGGATTGAGTTACTGTGTTAGTGTGTCATGACCTTATTAGAATTGTTTCTGTACCTATTATCTTGGCATTCGTTCGGAGAGCAAAGTAAGAGTTTCATTGCTCAGGAAATGTATCATTTCTTAACTGTGTACATGATAATAAAAGCCTTTGAATCTTTGAATCTTGTGCTCTGAAGGGCACTGTCAACTGTGGGACCTTATATAGACAGGTGTGTATCTTTCCAAATCATGTCCAATCAACTGAATTTACCACAGGTGGACTCCAATTAAGCTGTAGAAACATCTCAAGGATGATCAGTGGAAACAGGATGCACCTGAGCTCAATTCTGAGCTTCATGGCAAAGGCTGTGAATACTTATGTACATGTGATTTCTTAGTTTTTTATTTTTAATAAATTTGCAAAAATCTAAATAAAACTTTTTTCACATTGTCATTATGGGGTATTGTGTACAGAATTTTGAGGAAAAAAGGAATTTAATCCATTTTGGAATAAGACTGTAACATAAAATGTGGAAAAAATGAAGCGCTGTGAATACTTTCCAGATGCACTGTACATATTCTCACGTTTTCTTGATGCATTTGATCAACAACACCTAAATGAGACTAAGACCAACACTAAGTCAATGGGAAATTAGGAATTAAACCTCAATAATGCACTCCACACAACTGAGAGTTTCCGCTGTTAACATTTCTGCGTGGCAGTATGCCATGCCAAAAACTGTACCGCAACGCTAAGAATACAATATAATAAAAAAAAAGAGCTGCACAAGAGCCAATTAAAGAGAAAAGAGCTGCAAATTTGCTACGACTGACATAATATTTTCACTAAGAATATAAATGAAGGGATTTCACGCTGCAAGCATGCACGCCAACAACGCACGCCAAAACAGTCACCAGTAGGAGTGGGGGAGTGTGCTGCTGTTGTGATAATTTCAGCCGCCAGACAAGTGTGTTTAGCATCGCTATCTGAGAGATAAAACTGAATGCGCAGTGTTTCCCCTACCATTATATTAGGGTAATACGTCACGTCAACCACCTAAAAAAGCAGACAAAAGTATTGGCGTTTTTAAATGCTCCTCGGTGGTGAAGAGGGCAATAGCAGCTCTCCTGCTCCGGGTCCAAGTAAGTAAATCCATGAACACCATGACTGCTTTGATGCCAGCCGCTACTGATTAGCTGAGTCACCGGCACTTTTACAAGTAGCCTATCTTAATTTTGTCGCCCCGTGTAAGCACATCTATAGTTCAATGGTTGCTACTCTTGTCCTCCATTTTCACGAACTGGGTTGCAAAATGCACCTAATTAGTCTGCTGCATTTTTTTCCACATTCAAGAGCGGTGTGTATATGTGTGTGGGGGGGTGGGGGGGGTGGGGTGGGGGTGGGGGGTTCGGAGGGAACTGTCACGGACCAACAGAGGAGCAGAGGTGCCAGTTAAGAGCTGAACAAGGACCACGCGTAATCGTTGTCTCCAGCAGCCAAGACAGTCAGAGCGCTGCCGACTCCGTACAGGAATGAGTAAAAAAGTGTTTTTTTTTCTTCTCACTCTGAGATGCTCTGATGTTTGTTTAGTTGTGGCAAACACGTTTGTCTGCTGCAGCTTCAAAATTTATCTAATTTGTCAGATTCATTTCCGCTCTTTTTCGGTATGCTGCCACTGTAGTCCCTATACAGCCGGCTGACCGCTGTTGTGCCAAGCGCGCCCTGCTCAGCTGACATATTTTTGCTAAGAACATAAATGAAGTTTCGGCTGCTTTCTGCCAATGCAAAATGTCATAATGCTGTGCCGCGGCTGAATGTATGGAGGTTATTTCCTGTCATAAAGCCAAGCGCATTTACCGCAGGTACCATAAAAAGTTGTTTCCATTTCATCATGTCATATGCACAAATAAATGGGGAGACAGGGTGACATTACCCCACACCTGGAAAAAAGAGAACTGTAGCTCTCAATTCTGTAGCTCTCAATTCTACAGTTGAGCTACAGCTCTCAATTCCCATTGATGGAGGTTTTTCCTATTGTCCTATTTCCCTATTGTCCTATTGTGAAATCTCCTATTGTGAGGAGATTTCTTTAAAAATTTTTGTAAAAATATAGAATTATTATAACAGAAATCACTGCATCTTTGGTCATTTTAGTTCATTTCATTTCATTAAATATCATTTTAATACTTTTATATCTCTTTGAAATCAGTGCTGAAATTGTTCTATTCTGGGTCTGCAAAATTATGATCAAAAGTTTAAATTATGAGGAAAAAAATATTTTTTTTACCACAAGCCGTAATTTCATTATAAAAAATAGACAAAAAGAAGCCATAAAATAATCCATAAATTAATGACAAAGTTTCAAATGTACAAGAAGTCATACTTTTAAAAGAATGAATTACACATTTGAGGAAAATAGTTGCAAATTTAGTTAAAAACAAATTTACAGAGTGAAAGTAGAAAACTACAAGAAAATGGTAATAAATTCACGAGAAAAATTCTTTTCCCTTGTCCTGTCAGGCAGCTAGGTGAGCAGAACAGAAATCTGCTTCTCTTATTGTGCCAAACAGATTTACTTTGCCAAAAGGAGCTTTATACAGTACATATATATATGTACTGTATATTGTTGTAAACTCTTCTTGTAATAACGTTTAATACTTTATTTAAATTGTTTTACCCATGAAGGACCTGACAGGGGGGAATGGGAAAAGGAGGAGTGGGGAGGGTGAAAGAGAAAGGAGAGAATCAAAGAAGACAAACTAACTGAAACAAACAGAAGACAGACTGTTTCTTCCACTGAAGAGGTCTCAACACGAGTCTGGTATCTGCACCTGTTAAAGGAGAGGCATATGTGTGTGCGCATACATGTGCGTGTGTATGAGAGCGCGTGCAAAATAAGTGTGTGAATGTGAGTGGTTTGTCAGGGAACATAGGAAGAGGGTGTCCAATCACAAACCCTGAGCAACAACTCCACCAACCCCCACAGAGTACAAATGTCCTGAGGCCAACAAGCCCCAGGACAGCCAGGCATCTGACCCAGGAGGGACAGCTGAGGGAGGCCCAGAGGCCAGCGCTCCCATCCCCCAGGCTGGAGACCGCTAGCCCCCTAGACACCCCCACAGCAGGCCCGCCCCCACCCCAGTGCCACCGCTGCACAACCCGGGGATCCCCATGCCCCAAGAAGGCAGAAGTAAGACATAGGGGCCCCATGAGGCCCCCCCCCCCCCCGTCCAGGGGAGCCCACGCAGCCCAGAAGTGCTACCCCCTCAATCTAGCACCTCCTGACCAGCATACACACCCATTCCCACGCACTCACACCCTCATACGCACCCACTTGCACCAACATGCACTCACTCACTCCCACTCGCCCTCAGAGTCACCAGCACTCACTCAAGTTCACCCATACACACATTCTCACTCACACTCCAACCTACTCACATCCATTCGTGCTCTCCCCCACACACTCCCCCACACTCATTCACCCTTATTACTTAGGGAGGCCGTGGTGCAGATGCAGTGCACATGAATGCGCACCAGCGCCTGGCCGAGACCAGGGAGACTGGTAGGCCAGCAGCCACACCCTCGCCAACCCACCCCTGGGTGACCACGGCCAAAGAAGCAGACCACCACCCCCAACACCCACCCAAGCGACTGATCAGCTGACCACCGCAAGCTCTGTGAGATGCCACCTGACACGCAAAGCGCCACACAAAACCGACCCACCATCACCATATCCACTCACCACTCCCTCCCTCTCGCTTACGCTCTTGTTCAATCACTCTCCCACTTCCTTGCTTGCACCTATTCATTCAGCAGCACCAAGGGATTTTGACAACATGACGGGTCCCAGGCCCCCGGCAGAAGGAGGGCAACAGGGATGGGGGAAGACCCCCACCCCACTTCCCCCACGCATGAATCATGATGGGTGTGTGTTAGTTGTGTGATGTGATTGTGTGCAGGTGTATGAGCTACCAGAATGCAGTTAAAATTGAGGGGATGGTGGTTGGAGCACCACTAGCCACTGCTATAGGCGGCGGGGCTCCCATCCCCCCAAGCCCTCAGTGTCTAAAGACCATTTGCGGGCGAGGAATGTTGGGACTTGGAGTTTTTAGCAAGTTTTTAACGAGTTTTACCTCATCCTTCCTCTCCAAAACTAAACAGCAAAACCAGTGTGAAAATCAATGACCCTGTTTACATGGTCACTAGTAAACCGATTACTGGAGTAAACCGATAAAGGTAATAAACGGCTTATGGTGTTTACATGTACCGAGTAAACGGTTTATTGGGCAAATAAACTAGGTGTGTTAATCCATTTTCTCATAAACCGATAATGGCCTTTAACTGATAAAGGTAGTCAGATTACTCTGTTTACATGACAGTTTGAATAATCAGGTAACTCCAGAAAGTTGATTATAATAGGTTTACTCATGACCATGTAAACAGGATCATTGTGATGACTGAATGGAGTAATTGCTGAATCCGTATTTTTTTTCAGTAACTGCTATTTTTATAACACTTCAGCTCCACATGCTGTAAAAAAAAAATGCCGTGTTGTGCTGTAAAAAAGTTTCACTGCTGCCTCTAGTGGCCCAGCATAGTTACTACAATACCTTTTCCCCTGGCTTCATTGATGTTAAAGGTGAGTTAAATTTATGTTTATTGCAAAAACAAAGCCTAATCTCGTAAGTGTGTAAAATTAAAAGTTGAGAAAATATGGCCATACAATGATACAAGCCTTTAGTTGCACCTGATTTTGACTGGGAGAGCTGAAAAGCTGGTAACCCCCCACCCCCATATATATATATATATATATAAAAGATCAAATTATAGTGGTCACTTTCTGATCTCCTCTTCCTTATTTGATGAGATAATAAGCCCCTTTATTACGACTTTATATTTCTTTATGTGTTGTTAAAATTTACAAACCATAAAATTATAAGTAATTTAGTATTATTATAAAAGTAAGTAATTAAGTATTATTACAGCATTAACTGCACACAAATTATTAATGATATGTCAACACTGAAGCACCTCCTTTACATTCTTTTTTCAGCTTACCATAGCTTCAGAGTGTGTTTAGGTTTTTATTTCTTAGTTGCTGTTGAAGGGAGATGTGCATCAGTGATGCAAGTTGGCAAATGATCACAGAATATGTAAAATTTAGAGGAACTGATGTGAAACTGTTCCCGGCAACAGATCAATACTGCCTCAACACTCACCAAAAATAGGATGAAAAACTCAGTTATCTTTTTGAGAGCATGTAATGATAATATAGCCATCTTTCTTTACAAAAGTTGTCCTGTGGCATACACTTCTGCACTTTATCTTGAACATAAATCACGTGCAAATTCTAAATCTGATTTTAAAACTAACTTCAACCATCAGACTGAGAATCGCTTTAGTAGAGTGCATCCGTACCGTCCCGCACCCTAAACTAAACAGACAGAACCTGAATGAATGGATGGATCTTAAAGGGGACATACAATTAAAATTTACAATCTTCAGTGCTTTTGCATAACTATTTGGGTATCTGGAGTTTTTATGAACAGACCCAACCTTATCACTTTGTTAGACCCAGCCTTTGTCTCAGTACCTCTCTCTAAACAATTGTTTTTTCATCTGGGGTGCTATTGCTAGAGACCACTCAGGGTGCCACAGGCATGGGTTCCCTCAGCAAAAATTAATACCTCAACAACCCTCCATGGCTTTTTCAAACTTTAAGGAGACGGGAATCTGATCTCTCACCAATAACAGTGCATTTCTCCGGAGTATCAAGTTTCCTGTCCTCACATTGCTAATGTCACATGCAGGGCCGGATTAAGGAGCTTGTGGGCCACTGGGCTAAAGCAATTTTTGGGGCCCTCCCACATATTTATGGGAGTATGATATGCAAAATGGCCATGTTTACATATGTAGTAATAAAGCATTTATAATTGGATTTCTAGAGTTATCTGATTATTAAAGTAGTCATGTAAAAATAATAATCAGATAAAAGGCAATTATTGTTACATAAAGTGAAATTACATTAACAGACATAGTTTATTGTGGTATAATCCATTTATTCAGAGCATGTAAACATGTCAAATCTGATTTGATACCAATAGACATTTTGTATAGAGATACAGCTTCCATACCCATAGCCACTGCCAATTGCCAAATAAAGTGAATGACCACAAAGTTCTAGGTTTAGCTTGAATAGCAGAAAAATATAGTGCCATCAGGACTAACAACCGACAGATATCTTGTATCAACCCACAACTTTAATTATGACAATGAAAAACACACTCAGCCAGTGTTTTCTGTTCAAGGGTTAAATATTAACTATTTGAAGCCAGAACAGGGTTTTTCACTACACAGAGGACAAAAAACGTTGCCAGACCAGTCTGCCCTGCTGGGGAAAACACCTGTTTCTCCACGACCTAGGAGAGGAGCAGGTTATGTGCGCACAAACCTGATATTCATTATCTAATGATGACAGTTTTTACAATGTTAACCTCATTCACTGTCATTCTTTTAAAAGAATGATTCAAAATGAGAATATCCAGACAGTTGTTTTCAATTAAATCTACATTCACCAGAGCAGATTAATATAACTCTGGCCAATATGAATGACGATATAACTGAAGGAAACTTTACAACTACTGGACAAAGAGAAAGACCGGCATCATCTCTGAATTGTAGCGGACAGCTCTCATCCACGGCCAAGCAAGGCTGTGGAGTTAAAAAGCTCCTTTAAAGTTTGTAAAAGTTGGTGTGCGCTGGATCAGCTGTAAGATTGGAGCGGTATTCAGTGGTGTTTATTTACTTAATTCACTTACTAACATCACATCTGTCTGTCTGTCTCTTGTGTGCGGTTTGCTGAAGGCTTTCTCTCATTGCATTTTTTTCCCCCGTGTGTCAGCACCAGCTCCCCCCAGTCACCCCAGCAACACTTTGTCAGTGAGCAGTGATCTGCCTTCAACTTTAATACCAGACCATTTATTTTATTTTATTTCAGTCACTGTGCGAGTCTGAGCCCAGCTGCCTTTTACACAGCATGGAGATCATTGAGAGATTGGGCCTTTTTTTTAAAAAAAAAAATAAATCTTTGGGATTGTTTGGGAGATCCTTGTGTGTTTTAGACTGAGTCAATCTTTGAAGAGACTGTGGCAACTGTGGCGATCATTGAAGATCACTGATAGAGCAAAAATTGGCCAATGATCTCAACAGTCTCTCAATGATCTCCACCCCTGTGTAAAAGGGGTATAAATGCCACTGTAACACCTCTCCACTAAGTAAACTTATGTTAATTGCACTTAATTCTGGTTCCAGAGGGTCAGAACAAAATATTTTTTTCTGACCTCCACCTCCGTTACCAGCATCTCAGTGTCACACTTTTTATGTTGCACTTTCCCGCAGGATTGGTGATCATTGTTTGACAGAAGAGTGACAGAAGGGGTATATAGAGACCTTTATATAGTAATTAGTGGGAGGAACTGAGGCAGAGTAAAGAGATTGTGCACGTGCGCTGGTTTTCACGATGAAGTGAGATGTTTAAAGACAAAGAGCGGAGAATCTGGCGTGCAGACAGTTTTATACATCTGAAAGTTTTTGTGTGCAAGTACTTTTCAGATTTTGTGAGTACACAGTCTTTCAGTATGAAAGCTGCACAATCCTTCATACATGAGGCCCCTGGAGGGATACTGCGCTATTCTCAAGCCAAAGACATGTAGGGCTATATTTTGACAGTCTGTTCACTCAGCAGTTGTCAGATGTGCATGGCACATTTGTGGGTGTGGCCCAGTCCGTTTTGTTATCACAGCCTCGGGAAAATGGTCTGTATTGCCAAATGAGAAGCGCAAAGAGGCTGATCTAATTATTTAAAGGTGTGTTTTGGATAATCCAATCCAAAGCATTCCTGCCCATCCTTTTAATGCACAGAGGCGCATTATCTCAAGTGAACTGTGATCTTGATGGCTTGTTTAAGATGGGTTTTGCACTGGCCAAAGGGCGTGTGCGTGAGCAAAAATGCATGCGATGGTAATGCTGTTTGGCAATAAGGAAGGCATCAATCACAATTAATGGCAAGTCAGTTATTTTAGACAGGACAAATGATAAAGAGATGATGAATTACTGGGCTGAACAATCAAGCTTCACATGAATGGTTTTGAAACTGATATTTTCATAAACCCATGCGCCAGTCCTTTCTTTCCCACCGTGCAGTGAAAAACCCAGGGCACGACATGCGCACACACATGCAAACAGACAAAAGATTGATCGAAGGAGATGATTGAGGCCACAGATATGACAGACCACATGTGGACAGAACAACAGGCTACTATGTCGCAGCAGAGAGATTTGCTGTTCAAAACCTTCAGACTGACAGTTCCATCCTCCTCCTCCTCCTCTATCTCCTCTAAACCGAGGAGAGAGAAGAGCACACACTCCCTGTTAATCCATTCACTCATTCCCCTAAAAATAAACACATTAATGCCTAATTAGTCTGTGATTAAAATGAAAAATGTGGATGGAATAAAAAAAACATCAAGTGCATCATCATATTATAATTAAAATGACAGATGATTATATTACAACTGTTCTCACACTAGCCATTAAAACAACAAAATCCCAGTGCATGCTGTTTTTCCTCATGTACTCTTGTCTTTTGAAGTCTACGCGATTTCAAAACACGCCGCTGACATAGCATTAACAAATGCGCTTCTGGCGATAGACCTCCTTTTTCCTGATCAAAACTGCATTGACATAAAATGCATCAAATTACCGATGCACTGACACTGTGCCACTGTCACACCTCTTTGTAACTAGGCCCCTCCTAGCAGCAGAAAGTGGGAGCACTGTCCATAGGTAATTAGATGGTGCGACACAAAGCGTGGAAAATGGCCTTTACGCTGGCAGAAACTAACAAAAGCACTGATGCAAGGCAAGAAACGTCTGCTATTGACTGGTAGTAACAGGGCCCCAAAATCTCTCCAGTGTCTCAAGGTCATTTTGTGGTGGCAGCAGTTGGATTTGCCCAAAGCGGTTCACATAGGAGGCGTCCAGGAAATGTCCTATAGTAACTATAAAATACTAAGCAACTTCATCTGGATCATGTCAATGTGGAAGGACTTCCAGTTTCTTAAGTTAAAGCTTAATTGCTAATACCAAACTACATTGCACAAATACCAAATGTCTGATTTTGTGTTTTTGATAGATGAATCTATCAACGGGAAATTTTTTGACTCACTGAGACTATAGGGGAATTGAGACTCACTGAATTACTCTCCAGCAATAATTCTAAATTGATTATGACGAGAATGGATGCTGACTTTGCAGCTTACATCTCATGACAGTGCATTTAAAAAGAGATGCAAGCAATTGGGCCCTAGAAGGTTACTGGATGTGTGTGTGTGTGTGTGTGTGTGTGTGTGTGTGTGTGTGTGTGTGTGTTTCAACTGTATTTTCATGACATGAATTTACAATGTAATGGAACATGCACTTACATCCAGATTATGATCAGATCTTTGGTTGAGTTTTAAAGGAGAAACATGAAGCTCTTTTTCCATGTTAAGACAGTTCCTAGAGGTCTAAATGAAATATCTGTGACATGCTTTCGATAAAATACATCAGCTGAGGCATCCTCAGACCAACTCCGAGTGCCCACAAGTGCCAGTTTATCCCTCCTCTTTTGTCATACCAAAAGTTTGGTTAAGGTAGTGCAGGTGCTACTTTCAGGCTGATGTTAGGTGGCAAGCTATTAGCTCTGGATGGTGAAGACAGTTGAATAACAGTTGAATGTGATTACATATATGTGATTATGCAAAAGCCCAAATGAAGCATTATTGAGGAGAGGGGTGTATGGTAGGGGTGGGAATTGCAAGGAACCTTGTTATTCGATTCGGATTGAGAAACTTGAATCACAATACAATCCTATCACGATTCAACAATAATCGTGATATCATGATATCCAGTATTGCAATCCCATATATTCCAGTTTTTTCACATTATTCAACCTCAAATCATGTCCCAAAGTAAAACTGTTGACAGACGTGTGCTGGCCAGCATGTGTTTTTTTGTGTGTGCAGTGCTTCTTGCATGTTGTATATCATGTCAAGGTCTTTCCTTCCATCCTTGTTATAAAATCCCCAAAAGTCCCGACATTTGAGCTAACCTTGAGCTAACTGCTTCCTAACTTTCAAAGTTGGTTGCAAATCTTGTGAGACAAGATATGACTTCCACCGACAATAGGTGCTTTTGCGCCATCTAGCTGCAAATCTATATTCAAATTCAAATATTCAAATATTCTATGAGAGAATTGACAACTTCATACTGAAGAATAATTTATTGTGTGAGCAGCAATATGGGTTCAGACACAAGAGGACAACTGCATTTGCTCTAATGGGATTTATAGAAAAAATATCAACTGCCATTGAAAATAAAGAGTATTCAGTTGGGGTGTTCCTGGATCTTAAAAAAGCATTTGATACAGTGGACCATAATCTATTATTAAAGAAACTACAAAATTGTGGTATTAGAGGAGTAGCACTGTCCTGGTTAAGTAGTTACTTAAAGAATAGATATCAGTATGTATGTGTTGGTAACGAAAACTCACAGTTACTGAAGGTTACTTGTGGAGTCCCACAGGGTTCAGTTTGGGGGCCATTATTATTCAATATGTATATAAATAATATATGTAAAGTTTCAGAAAAAATGGACTTAATATTGTTTGCTGATGACACTAATCTATTATGCAGTGGAAACAATCTGGAACAACTTCTGGATACACTCGGAAAGGAATTAGGAAAGCTTAAACTGTGGTTTGATTCAAACAAATTAACGCTCAATTTAAGTAAGACAAAATTTATAGTCTTTAACAACCATCACAACAACTCAGTATCTAAACTCAGTGTAAATGGTGCTCAGATTGAAAGGGTATCTGAAACTAAATTTCTTGGAGTAATAATTGATAATAAACTGTGTTGGAAGTCACATATTAATTATATTAAAGGTAAAATATCCAAATCAATTGCAGTATTACACAGAGTGAAATATTTGCTGAATCAACCCACACTATACACCTTGTATCATTCATTAATACTCCCATACATGACATATTGTAATGAAGTATGGGGAAATACATATAAAACACACATATACCCACTCTTTATGCTTCAGAAGAGAGCTATTAGAATAATAAACAAAGCAGTTTACAGGGAACCAACAAACCCACTTTTTCTTAAATTAAAAGCTCTCAAGTTGAAAGATCTGGTTGACTTTAAAACTGCAATAATAATGTTTAAAGTGAAGAATCTATCACTGCCCGCAAATATCCAAAAGTTGTTCCAAATAAGGGAGAATCAATACCATTTTAGAGGAACATGTATATTTCAAAAACCTTCAGTGAGAACTACCACCAAGCAACACTGTGTTTCAATGCAAGGAGTCAGATTATGGAACGATTTTGGACCTGAATTAAAACCATGTACAACGCTTGGACAATTTAAACAAAAACTAAAGGAAGAAATACTCCAAATATATACAAGATGACATGTAAAATCACATAAGGATTGTCATATCCAGCCTGTGTTGGATACAGTGTTTTTTCTTTTTTCTGTCACATTTTGTCTTAGCTTTGTTTTTGAATTGTAACCGCTTAGCTTAGCTTAGCTTAGTTTTTTTTTCTGTCACATTTTGTCTTAGCTTTGTTTTTGAATTGTAATCGCTCTTGTCTTGTTTCTTTTTTTTCTCTTCTCGTTTTTCTCTTTTGAATTCTTGGATGGAATATGGGTGGGCAATATAAGCTGCGGCTTCAGCCATCACCCATTTCGGATAACTTACGTTGAATTGTATAATCAGAGGAGTTATTGTCTAATTTGACCTTGTTGGATTTTCTTTCCCCCTTTGTTATATTATTCAGTTTCTTTTAACCTGTACTATCCGAAATAAAGATTCATTCATTCATTCATTCATTCATTCAAATCTCGGGAGACAAGCTATGACTTCACTTGACTGGGTGAGCTTTGCACCATCTAGTGAACTGAAAACACAATTGGTTGAATACCCAAGAGAGTATGCAATGTTTACAAGAATATATATAATTAATAAAAGATTGATCCATGCATTTAGAGATTGGTGGATTGTCAAGTATCGCGATCCATCACTGAATCAATCTTTTGTCCCACCCCTAGTGAATGGTGAGAGTGCTCAACAGGATATGACCGTCCGTGAGGCACATAAAAACACTGGAACAACCCTGAATGAGTGAATGGCTAACTCTGCTAACATGAGGCAGGCTAATCTGTGATTGTAGTTGAAAGAAAATAGCAGTATAAACTGTAGTCACCAAGCTAACACTATAGTAGGCTGGCAGCCATAGTAGCACTGCCAGTGTGGGTTTCAAATTGAAGCAGCTTGTTTAGAGCAGTGTTTTTCAACTTTTTTTGAACCAGTTTTTGAGTTCAAGTGCAGTTTTTGAGAGTTTTGTTACCACTTGGAAAAATGGAGTAGGATGGTTATGTTTTTAATGCTTTTTTCTGTTTATGTTACAACTGTTTTCAAATATAGGCCACATCCCAGCTCACTGACATTACTGGACTCTCCTCGCTCATTTGGCTTCAGTCCAAAATGCTCCTACATCGGAGCTTTGGAATTCAGTCTTCTATTTATTCTTCCAAACTTTCTGGAAATGTGGAGCTGTCAGGAAATTCAGCAACGAGCAGTCCTGGCTGTGCTCACATTGTAATTTGTTTATACTCTGTGGGAAACATGGCGCTTGGCATTATCTTGTTGAAATAAGCAGGGATGTCACTGAAAAAGACATTTTTTGGATGGCAGCATATGTTGGTCCAAAACCTGTATATACCATTCAGCATTAATGGTGCCTGTGATGTGTGACTTTGGGAGGGTTTGAGCCCTGGGGCTTACCGTAGCCAGCGTTGGGCATCAGGGTGATGACGTCAGGCGTGCTGCCGTCTCTGTATATATATTCCTACTCTTCTGTAATAAAGTTCAGTTTGTTGCTCTGCATAAGATGGCTCATGGCTCGCTTATTTTACCATACATAACATTTATCGACTGAGGATTAACTCATGGAGGCGAGCGGGGCACCTCTACGGCCATTTCTGGAGTGCCCAGGACTACCAGCAATTCTGTGGCCTTGCTGGCTGGCCGTGTTTGAGTCGTACATAGCAGCATTGGGCCTGGGTAGACTTGATTGAGTAAAGAAGCGAGCACTTCTGGTTTGCAAGCTCTGCATAGAAGGTCAGAGAATTCTCCCCACGTTAGGGGAGACGGAGTCTTATGCAGATGCTGTTGGACTGCTTGCTAGCTACTTTGCCAAACACACATATAGTACAAAGCTGTGGGTTGAGAGGCTAATGGTGCCAAAAGACACTAAGCTAGCTCATTTGGGGGAGCTAATGGCCCAGTTAGTAGCAATGGAGGAGTTAGCCACGGGGCTAATTGGGTGCCAAACACAGAAGCTACCTGGGCAGTCGGATTTAGCTAACATGGTAGAATTGTTGCCACAGGAGAGGGAGCCCGTGACCATCGAGAATGACAAGCCATCTAAAGAGTGCAGCATGGAGACAGCACGGAGACAACACGCGGCGCAGCACAGCAGAGCACTTCAGCTGACAGAGAGGAGATACCCGACTGCTTTTGTACTTGAGATGAGCTGCAGTCGAAGACGGACACTGGGAGCGAACAGTACGAAGAGATAACGGACACCATGGTGGTCAAGCAGGGCCAGGTTCACTCAGGTTTGGTGCGGGTGAGTCTCAGTGCTGGTGCTCAGGACATGGTAGAGGGGGTTACCGAGCATGGCGGTGAGGCGCCTGCGTCGGTGAGCGACACCGAGGTGCTAGCTCCAGATGCCCCCAGTATATGGCCACAGTTGGGTGGGGGGTCTGCGGCTACAACGGTGAATGCTACAACGTTTATAGAAGAGGACAAGGCCAGCGTTCGCAGCTGATGCTTCTCCTGATGTCACTGCCAAGGCCTGCCAGGTGTGCAGTGTGTGGATTGCCAGCGGTGTGGTCAGTGACCTCCGTGACCTGCGCCGTATTCATCAGCTTCTCATCTCCTTGTTGGCTAAAGTCCACAGTGGTCGGGACGAATCTAGCCACCTGTACAACGAGGCCATGGCTACCATGGAGACGTTGGCTGTTCTTAAAACCTGGGCTGAGGTTTACATCGTAGCTGTTCAGAGGAGCAGATTGAAAGAGAGCCCCGCTCAACCTGTCAGTCAGTCGCCCCTGGAGACCACAGACCCCACAGACCCCCTCAAAAACCAAAATTTTATCATTTTGATGACATATCTTTGTAGCGTATTCAGTTGAATACAGGTTAAAAAGGATTTTAAAATCATTGTACCCTGCCTCTTGCCCAAAGATGCTGGGATAGGCTCCAGCCCCCCGCGACCCGAAAAGGATTAAGCGAAAGAAGATGAATGAATGAATGAATGAATGTATCATTGTGTTTACACAATGTCCCAACTTCATTGGAACTGGGGTTCCAACCCCAGCATCTCACTACAATATTAAGTTATGTTCTCAATTATGTACCTTGCAAGATAAGATGACCGAAATTCACAAAATCAATTACTTTAATTCGTCAGCAGCCTTCAGACAAACTAAACATGCCAGCATTTGGACTTCAAAATAAGGGAGGTTTTTCTTGGCGGTGAGGAGATTTCTAAAAAAAAAACTATAAATATATAGAAATATAACAGAAATAACAGCATCATTGGTCATTTAAGTTAATTTAAATCATTAAATACAATTTTATTAGTTCTGACTGCAAAGTTATGGTCAAAAATATAAATTGTTATAAGGAAAAAGTAAAAAAAAAACATAGTCTGTTTCAAATTTAGTTAAAAAACAGTAATTTTATTTTAAAAAACAGACAAAAATAAGCCATAAAATAATCCACAAATTTATAATAAAGTTTCAAATGTACAAGAAAAGTCAATTTTACAAGAGGAAATTACAAATTTGAGGAAAATGGTTTCAAATTTAGATAAATTTACAGAGAAAAGTAGAAAACTATAAGAAAATAGTTTTAAATTTTGGAGAAAAACCTCAATCCTTCAAGACTGAAGTCATTACTCGTTTTAAGTGGGTGCTCTTTGTACCCTTAACTAGGAATTTTTGGTTGTCTCCTTTAATTTACATGGCACTTGATATTTTCAAACCTGTTTGTATACCACCATAGACAGAAAAAGAAGCTGAATTAGACAGCGCTCAGAGAGGGCAAGATGAGACAGAAGAGAGGAACCAAGGAGAGGAAAGTGTTCAGGCAGAGGGTCCAGGGGAGGTGAGAGCAGAGGAAGGAGAGAAGGATGACACCAGTAAAAAGTCCAAATACAGGACGTCTGGGTGGGACCCCAAATGGCCCAATATTCCAACATTCAAGCCTTGGTTGTACAGTACTTCAAATTGTAAGCTCCATATGCACGGCAGTGGCTCAGGAGGTAGAGTGGGTCGTCCAATAACCGGATGGTTGGCGGTTTGAATCCCGCTCTCCCCAGATATCCCGCCGTTGTGTCCCTGGGCAAGACACTTTACCCACCTTGCCTCCAGTGTCCATAACACTGGGTATGAATGTGTATAAATGTTTGGTGGTGGCCGGAGAGGCCGTTGGCCTGGATTGGCAGCCACGTTTCCGTCAACCTGCCCCAGGGCAGCTGTGGCTACAGTAGTAGCTTACCACTACCATTGTCTGTCTGGAGTGAATGAATAATGTATCCGTAAAAAGTGTCTATGAAAAAGCACTATATAAATCTGATGCATTATTATATGCAAAGTTACTGTGCAAAAAATAAATAAATAGTATAAAATTAACATATTCATACATATGTGTTTTGCCCCCCCACCCCTGGAAAAATATGTTGCCACTGCGCCAAGGTCTTTAAGCCAGAGGAAACACTGAGGCCCCACAGTTGACAGTGCATGTCAGAGCACAAACCAAGCATGAAGTCAAAGGAATTGTCTGTAGACCTCTGAGACAGGATTATCTCGAGGCACAAATCTGGGGAAGGGTACAGAAAAATTTCTGCTGCTTTGAAGGTCCCAATGAGCACAGTGGCCTCCATCATCCGTAAATGGAAAAAATTCAGAACCACCAAGACTCTTCCTGGCCAGCTTTCTAAACTGAGTGATCGGGGGAGAAAGGCCTTAGTTAGGGAGGTGACCAAAAACCTGATGGTCACTCTGTCAGAGCTCCAGTGTTCCTCTGTGGAGAGAGGACAACCTTCCAGAAGGACAATCTGTTGTGTTGTTATAGGGACATATTATTGTGTGACACGGGTGGTGGCTCCACCTTTTCCAGTTCCACTGCCACCCGGCATATAAAAGGGCTGTGAGGGAGAGGGGCGGTCTCTTGGCCTCCTCTCTGCCTTACGGTAGTACTTGTATTGTGAGACTGAGTCACAAATAAAGTTGTGTCCAGTTCAACGCTCGGTCTCTTCCTTGGCTCCTATTATCAACATAACATTTGGCGAAAAGGGTAAAAAGTATGGATGCAGGGGTTACTTCAGTTCGGCCATTTTTGGAGCTTCCCTGTGAGCCGCCCGTCCCTTGGGCGAGGTGGTTCGCCGCCTTTCAAAATTATTTAGTAGTATTGGACCTTGGAAGACTGGAGAAATTGCGGACATGGGCACTGTTGGTTCACAACTTAGGAATGGAAGGACAACGTATCCTTAGTACTTTAGGCGAGGGTGATAGCTTTGAAGACAAGGTTGAGCTAATGGCACTACATTTTTGTGCCCCGGAAAACGTCATCGTCTGGAGGATCCAGTTTCGGCAGCACTGCCAGCGGACTGTCGAGTCAGTGCAGCGGTATGTAGCAGACCTACATCAGCTGCTCAAGGACTGTCAGTTTGGAGTGTTAGAGGAAGATATGGTCTGCGACCAGTTGGTCGAACATACTGTTTGCCTGGCGACAAGGTCAAAGCTCCTCACACATTTGGGCGAGCTGACGTTTGCCATGTCCATGGAGTTAGCTCAACAATTTGAGGCGGTGGACAAGCTATCACGGGAGCTTGGTGAGAGAGCATCACACCACCATTTTGAACCACAGTCGACGGTGCAGGCAGTGGACCTGGACAGTGACGATGGCGTGGAGGATGACGAAGACTCCGCTAATACTGTCAAGATGAGGTCCACCCCGGGATCGCCCAGGTGTTTGAGTTGTGGATCCACAAACCATCGTTTTTAGGCTAGAGCGTGCCCGGCAAGAGGATGATGCTGCAGCACGTGCGGGCTCTTACATCATTTCGCCAGGGCATGTTACAGGTTCAAGTGAGGGGATCTGAGACATAAGGAGGATCTCCCCGCTTCACCTCCCAAGGTTATTCGCTGTGTATCTCCAAGTACCAACGACTGTTCTTACTGTATGGTGGAACTGGACAGGGTAACAGTGTCATTGCTGACTGACACAGGAGCAGTGAGATCCATGTTAAATTGAGGAACTGTGAGGAGTTTCTTCCCACAGCATCAGGTTGGAGAAGAGTGGTTGGGCTGTGGTTTGTGGGACTGGCTGGCTCCGCGAACGATGGACAGAGTTGCGTGGGACGAACCTTTGCCTAGTAATCTGGACAATGAGCAGGACCAATTTCACCCAGGGCCATCGCGGGAGGGTCCCGGTGCCAGCGCCCAAGTAACCCTAGTTGAGGGAACTGGGCGGCACGGTGGGACATCCGTGACGGTGGGTGGCACTGAGTGGAGGACCCATTCTACTCCCAGAATTTGGCTGGAAGGGACCGGAGAACAGGTGGTCACAACGGCGACGCCGGCAGCGAAAATGAAAGAGAGCGGGGCAGGACTGCCTGGCACGGTGGAACGACATGCCAAACAGAGACGTTGGAAGCTGAGTAGGGTTCCTCTGGGAGTCGCGGACGTGGTCCGACCCAGAGAGATGGCCCAGTCAAGAAGTGTTTGGGACAAACGCCGATAAGAAGATGACCAGGGGTGGCTGCAGGTGGTGGCTGTTGGGGAGGATGCCTACCTCCAGCTATCTGATCGCTCATGGAGGCATCCCAATGAGCTGCGGCACGCTCGAGAGAAGAAGAAGGTGTTTGGACCTTGATGTGGGTCGTCCCTGGGAGCGAAGAAAAAAAGGTGCACCAGAGTGGAGCTGTCCTGACGGTTTTCCGGGTGGTGGTTCATCTTCTGGGGCAGACTGATGGTTGGCCAATGTGTGTGCATGGTGATGGTAATGGGTGACAACCGTGATGTAATTTAGTTCTGTAAATGAGATTATTTTGTGCTTTATATTATTTCTTTTAGTAACACAGCAATTTTCTGTTTAGTGGACTATTTTATTTAGCTCAGACGGCAGAATAATCTGTCTTGCCGTGTGGGGGTGGGACAGTAGTCCACCTGTTCCCCCCTAGTTTTAATTGTTTTGAGTGAATGTGATAGGCCTTTAGATATTTCCGTTTAGTTTTAGTGCGTGATTCGGGTTCCAAATTGGGGGGTGGGGGGTCTCGATTGTATGCATGTGTTTTGGACCATTTTTTTTTGAAGGGGGGGAAAATGTTGTGCTGTTATGGGGACATATTATTGTGTGACATGGGTGGTGGCTCCACCTTTCTGGTTCCACTGCCACCTGGGGTTTAAAAGGGCTGTGAGGTAGAGGGGCGGTCTGTTGGCCTCCTCTCTGCCTTACGGTAGTGCTTGTATTGTGAGAGTGAGTCACAAATAAAGTTGTGTCCAGTTTAACACTCGGTCTTGTCCTTGGCTCCTACTACCGACATGACACAACCATCTCTGCAGCACTCCATCAATTAGACCTGTATGGTAGAGTGACCAGGTGGAAGCCAATTCTGAGTAAAAGGCACATGACAGCCCACCTGGAGTTTGTCAAAAGGCACCTGAAGGGCTCTCAGACCATGAGAAACAAAATTCTCTGGTCTGATGAGACAAAGATTGAACTCTCTGGCATGAATGCCAGGCATCATGTTTGGAGGAAACCAGGCACTGCTCATAACCATGCCAATGGTGGTGGCAGCATCATGCTTTGGGGATGTTTTTCAGCAGCAGGAACTGGCAGACTAGTCAGGATAGAGGGAAAAATGAATGCAGCAATGTACAGAGACATCCTGGATGAAAACCTTCTTCAGAGTGCTCTTGACCTCAGACTGGGGCGACGGTTCATCTTGAAGCAGGATAACGACCCTAAGCACACAGCCAAGATATCAAAGGAGTGGCTTCAGGACAACTCTGTGAATGTCCTTGAGTGGCCCAGCCAGAGCCCAGACTTGAATCCAGTTGAACATCTCTGGAGAGATCTGAAAATGGCTGTGCACCGATGCTTCCCATCCAACCTGATGGAGCTTGAGAGGTGCTGCAAAGAGGAATGGATGAAACTGTCAAAAGATAGGTGTGCCAAGCTTGTGGCACACCTATAAAAACACACCTATAAAAACTTGAGGCTGTAATTGCTGCCAAAGGTGCATCAACAAAGTATTGAGCAAAGACTGTGAATACTTATGTACATGTGATTTCTTAGTTTTTTATTTTTAATAAATTTGCAAAAACCTTAATTTTTTTTTTCACATTGTCATTATGGGGTATTGTGTAGAATTTTGAGGAAAAAAATGAATTTAATCCCTTTTGGAATAAGACTGTAACATAACAAAATGTGGAAAAAGTGAAGTGCTGTGAATACTTTTTGGATGCACTGAATAATTGTTTTCCATTTATCATTCTTCTAATAACCTGTAGGAAACAGTGGCTGAAAACAACAATGATTTGTTTTACTATTCCAGCCTGTGATTAAATACAAAATAATATGACACTGGATTTCTTTTTAAACCTTTCTCTTATTTGGAATAAACTTAACGCTTCTGCAAATCTCACTCTTTGATTGATCATTCCTCTGTAGTCACACCAGCGCTTTAATGGCCTCACAGCCATGAATATTAGATACACTTCCCTTCACCCCAGACTGCAGATGTGATGAGCCAGCCAGACTGTAAGGTAATACAGTGTGTGTGAGTATTTGTCTGAGTTTAACATACAAAGAAGCAGACAAAGTACTTTGAGTGACACTGTATTTTCAGAATAACACATTAACATAGAAAACTACAGTTCTTCACATGTAAAAATGGAAGAAAACCACTTCAGATCACAGGTGTTCTTCACAGTTTGACTGCTATTATGCGGAGTGGAAGCATGTGTTTCAGCGGAGCGATAATAGTGGATATTCTCCTGAGTAAGATTAGCTTCAATGTGAGCATAGTAACAGAGATGCGGGGTTACAGCCCATTATGTCTGTGAGAGAGACAGAAAGAGTGAGAGACAGAGAGGTGAGGAAAGGAGGGCGTGACAGAGACACAAGCACAGAGTGAAGACAGTCACCATCCACACAGTTTCTGTCTGTCTCTACTTTGCATCACAGCACTGCTTATAAGTGGACGCACATCATCTCCATCCATATCAGGCTCTGGCTGTATTTTATTCATTTGTTTTTACTGCTGTATCAGAAGATGGTTTGATGGAGATGATATAATTTTTCTTCTGTGAGACATGTGAGGTTTTGTTCTTCCCTTATTTCCCTCCATATTTTAGTGGGTGATAGTTTCTGTGCGGGGGACCTACAGAAAGGACCATGGCAGGGGACCTCATGGTTGGGATGCTCTACAACTTATTACTACCATTGCTGCTGCTGACTGGTGAGTTTATGTCCGTTTAATTGTTTTATTCATATTTTCTTTATTTTTAGAGAAATCTGGGCTACAGTTTTGCTGAAATAATGGGATTATGAGTTTTACTTTTAATTCTTCAAAAAAAACTGACATTATTGTAATTTGTGGTGGTTATTGGTGGCATTTTATTAACATAAGTGGTGGCCAGCAGACATTTATAGACTGTATTTTTTTGGATAGCATTGTGGCAGCAAAACACAATATCGTTCCTGTTTCTGGTTAATTTAAAATTTTAAAGACATTTGCAATGTTCAGCATGTTGCAAACTTAAGGCACAGAACATATCCAGGCACAGCATTTATTTGTCCCCTATCTCCGTGTCTGTTTGCTTTGTGCCATATTTGCTGCAAATTGTTTTGAAAATTGATGCTTAACTCTGTTTGCTGTCACAGGGACTCATTTCTCCATAGTTGGACTTTTAATGTAGCAGGTGATTGACATGTTAAATGCCAGATAAGTTAATGTGCTGAAGTTTATGATGCTGTTAATTTAGTACATTTATAATTCACCTTGCTGCCAAACACTGAGATTGTAGTCAGCAGCTTTAAGACTTTGTAAGGGAAAAAGCCAAGTTGTGAGGAAAAACATGTTTAAATAGAGTAAGTTCAAGAAAAATAATACTTGCCTTGTCATAAATTATTTTACGTCCACTCTAACTCATAAACATACTGCAGCATGCAAAGAGACACAAGGCAGGGCTTCAAGAGCATTTCTACTCTTTTCCTGCTTTAATGTTATAGGAGTTTTCGTTGTAAATATTTGCTAGTATAGATGACACTGCAATGAGAATTTTAAAGCTTGAAGTTTAGATAGAAAACATAAATAAATTTAAATTAATTAATTCAATAGAATCTGGTCACACTCCGTAAAGAGTGTCTGGGGCACCCCCCCCCCCCATTAAAACCTGTTTTCTTTGTCATAGTGTATTAATTGAGCCTGCTACTGTTTTTATTCCCCAACTTCTTCATTCTAGCTTCTACATTCCGCTACAATGGTCTGTCACTGGTATATTTCTTGTTTTTGCTCACCTTGCCGCTGCTGCCAAACCCGAGCCTGGCTACTCTGAAAGGTAAGATGGTCTCCCAACCCTAATAACACCACATTTATTTTGTATCGTACACCTCTTTTCTTTGTCTCAGTTGCAAATCAGTGCAAACACAAATCACCCATTTACACAGTCCAAATCCCTATAACTCTGGGTTTTAAAGTGACACTCTGGTTAAAATTGAGGGTTTTTTTCTTAACATGTCTGTAACATGTTTTTTATGACTGAGAGGACATATCCAAAGCTAAATCACTCCCATGTGTCATGTCTGTGTTTTTTGCTGTGAAAGTTCAGTAATGCTCCTCCCCTTGGAAAAAGGCAAGTTTAGATGGAGTGTTTTTGTGATGTCACTCTAAAGGTGCATTCACACCAAATGCGAACGGGCAAATTTTTCGTGCAGCATGATTACATTATAACTCAGTGTAAACACACCAACCGACATGAATAGTGAGATGCAGACTAGGTGAAGTTGTCTTTAAAACTTCTGCAGCTGTGTTTAACCTGCTGTGGAAATTCCCAAAATAACGTCATGCTTATGTTTACATTATCCGACCGGGGGCTCACCTGAAAATTATGTCTCAAGCCTCCAACACTTCACAGATGATCCCGTGTTTACGTTGCTAGCTAGCTTGCTAGGACATCCGTGGCTGGAAACCGTGGGGAAATAACTCCAAAAACCTGATTCAGCTGAAGAGTTCCCGGTCCTCCTGCCTCCCAGTGAGTGTTTCATTTTCTAACTAGTTTACTCTGCAACTGTGATAATTTTACTACGTCCACCAGCTAGCTAGCTGCTAGCAGAGCTAGCTTGTGGACGCAAACGCGCAACAATGAAAATTTACGCGTACTCGCGTCTTCCCATTGATTTTCCATGGATTTGCGCAACTCATTCGCGTTTGGTGTGAATACAGCTTAACAGATGAACCAATCAGGACTAAGCACCGGATGTCCAAATTTGCAGCTTGCAGACTTTTATGTTCTGGTGGGCCTGATTAGATCCTGGTGTTTGAAGGAGAAGGAAAAGGGAAAAGATCTTTACGGGCAATTTTAAGACAATGAAAGTTTTTTGTGGGGAAAATAGCATAAGATACCATTTTACACAATGTAGGTTTGTTTTTAAGGAGATTTATATCCACTGCAGTACGTTTTTAAGATCACTTATACTATCACACCAACATACAAAAAACATTTTTTGTAGAGACTATTTTGAATTTTCACTAAACATCACACAGCATAAGTGTATGAAATTAGGTGTAGTATATCCTCTGATTTTATGTCTAAGCTTTAGTACCCTAACAATAAGGTCAAGGTCAAGGTCAAGTTTATTATCCCCAAATGGGGCAATTTGCTCTACAGCAGCAGCAGTTTAAGAACAAGTAAAAACACACATTCAAGAAAGACAGGCGTCACACGGGAGTTACGTACGTGTTGCTGCACAGGAGACCAGTGGTAGCACGGACAAATGAATTTTTAAATTTGTTTGTTCTGCATTTGAGCAGAGTCTACTGTCTACCTGATGACAGCATCTGGTACTCCACACATAAAGCGTGACTGCTGTCAGCCAAAAGCTAAAGCCAAGCTTTCCTCATGATTCTATCCATGTATAAGGGAACAAGTTCGTGTAAATAATGTTTACTCTGCGGTGTGTTTCTGCAAAAAACAAAAAGAATGATTTAAAAAAATTTTTTAGGTATGGTTTTGGGAAAAAAAAATATAAATGTTTTTCCCTCTCAAATGGCCAAGGCTTTTTTTTTGGGGGGGGGGGGGGCGCTTAAAAGCCCAAAAATCATATACTCTGTTTGAAGGATTGGAGTTATTTCTCATGGTAGTACAACTCCTGGCAAAAAATTATGGACTCACCACTCTTGGAGGATATTAATTTAATTGTTTAGTTTTGTATAATAATAATAATAATAATAATAATCACAGAAATGTCACAAAACTTTTTTTTAAAATTAAAAATGCCAACCTTCTGGCTTTAATAAACAATTAAAAAAGAATGAAAGGAAGTTGTAGTCAATTGCAGTTTTTTTATTAGATCAAGCAGAGGAAAAAAATATGGAGTCACTCAAATGTGAGGAAAGTATTATGGAATCATGAAAAAACGCTACACCACCAGTACTTGTTTCACCCCCTCTGGTTTTGATCACAGCTTGAATTCTCTGAGGCATGGACTTAACTATTGACAAACGGTGTTCTTCATCCTCCAACTTACTGTGGTTGTTAGATCAGCTTTGCAGGTTGGAGCCTTGTCAAGGACCATTTTCTTAAATTTCCATAGCCTAGTAGATTTTCAGTGGGACTGAAGTCCGGACTATTTCTGTGCCATGTCATTGACATTATGAGTTTCTTGAAGGAAAGTTTTCATGCTTTTTGCCCTATGACAAGATGCATTATCATCCTGAAAAATGATGTCATCACCACCAAACATCCTTTCAAATGATGGAATAAGAAAAGTGTCAAAAATTTCAATGTAAACTTGTACACTTATTGAAGATGTAATGACTGCCATCTCCCCCATGCCTGTACCTGACATGGAACCCCATATCATCAATGATTGTGAAAATGTGCATCTTCTCTTCAGGCATAAATTCCATTGGAACAGGTGATTTGTCACTGAATATCACTTTCATCCAGCTGTTTTTGAGTGCATACCCCAGAGCAGTAGTGTGGTGTAGGGATTAAGGTACTTGCCTGTCATGCAGGACCCCTGGGTTCAAATTCTTCTGGTACTGTGTCAGTCCTCTAGAGTGCAGTGTACCTCTTCTGTGCATTTGAAAAGAGTACATGTTAAGTTTTAAATGCAGTATTACTGCTGGGAATCCTTTCAACTGAACACTTATCATTTGAGAAAGAGTGAAAACTAAAGCAGTTGTTTGGTGCTGTGGTTATGGTGAGTGTGTGGAAAGCAGGAAGTCCTTGGAGGTCTTGTTCTTCTAAAAAAACAACTGAAGTACAGCATGGCTCTCCTGTGCATTTTAAAGCAGCACTATGTCAGATTTTCACCTCAAGCTAATGCTTGCAAAATTATTTTGATGGTACACCAAGATTTGACCAAGTGAATGCCACTTCATCCATAGCCTGAGTGTGCCCACATTGCCTTCAACAGCTCTTCTTTTGGTGTCACTACTGGGAGGAGCCAGTAGATGTGGCCTCAGCCTGTGGCCTTGGTCCCAGCGGCAAATCAGAGGGTACACCTTTAGCCACCAACAACAAAAAGCCCCGTGGTTGGCTGTTGGGACTGGGGTTGTGGTAGCCATGGTTGTGGCCTTTTCAGTGTTCCTACAAGGAACAAGAATGTTACATAATGCTGCCAATGATCGCCGCTTGCGGCTATATTTTGTACTTGGTCCAGATTTTAGACACATCTGACTTGGAACAACCAGCATCTATTGCTACATTCCACATTGGTTTAACTTCTTGAAGAAATTTTATACAACAGTTAGTTCCGACCGAGCAATTTGATTGGACAATACGGATTCCAGGAGTTACTATATTCCACAATAATCGCACTCCAACGTTTCACTGGAAAATAATCACTCCACTTCAAAGGTGTTCTGGTAACCGTTAATTGTGGTCGAGTCTCCTTGGGAACAAGTGTTCCTTTCTTGGCTTATACAGGACAGGAGTCGCCACTCCTCTCTGCCTGCCTTTCCCCATTCTATTATGCTGACCACCAAGCTAGAGGGTGGAAAGTACCATTTTTACCTGGTCTTTGGTATGACCTGGCTGGGATTTGACCCCCAGCCTCCCGGGTGTGGGGCGGATGCTCTACCAACTGAGCCACTACTTAATTACTAACAGTAATTTGCTGTCAAATCTGCAGACTTGAGAATTGCAACACTGTATTGGATACCTTAGTTTCCACAGTGGGATGCTGTTTGACAAGAAATTATACATCCGTGACCAGGAAATCCCACCCAGAGTCTGCCTTTGTATAAATGTTAAGCTATTTCACCTGGCAGACTGTGGGTGAACCCTCTGCTCTGTCCGAAGTTTTACCCCCAGGTTATTGTTATTTTAATTCCCCGTGGACAACAGGACGAGGAGGAGGAACGGCAACTGTTTGCAAAAATGACTATAAATGTAAGCAGTGCTTTTTACCTTCTCCGTTCTCCAGCTTTGAACTGACTTTCTTTGAGGTGGGTCGAATAAACCCTGTACTGTGTGCTGTCATATACAGACCACCCAAATATAATAAGGACTTTTTAAATGACTTTGCCATTTTCTTGGCTGGTATTGTTACAAATTATGATTGTGTTCTTATCGTTGGAGATTTAACATACATGTGTGTTGTCCTGATAAGCTGCTGGTGAAAGACTTTTTAAATATCATTGATTCTCTAAATCTGGTGCAGTCTGTGACTGGTGGCGCTACGCACGGGCACGGACACATGTTAGATCTCGTTCTCTCGTATGGCCTGTCTGTTGTTAATTTAGAAATCTGTGACACTGTATTGTCCAACCATATGCCTGTATTATTTGAGGCTGATCTGTCACGCGCTGCAGCTAAAACTCGCGCTCCTGCTCAGTGCTGCCGGGTTTTTAACCCTTCCACTGCCGGTCGGTTCTCCGCTGCCTTTGACCACCTCTGTGTCCCTCCTGGTTCCATCTCATCTGTGGAGGAACTCAGCTCCTGGTTTCACTACTCCTGCCAAACCATCTTGGACTCTGTGGCTCCACTGAAAACCAAGCAGCCTCGATCCAAACCTGAGCCGTGGTTCAATGACAGAACTGGTGCAGTCAGACAGGAGCGGCACAGAGCTGAACACAGATGGAAGAAGGACAAACAGCAGGTGTCACTGCAGATTTTAAAAGACTGCTGGCGTCAGTATCAAAATACTGTCAAGCAGGAAAAAAGCAAATATTTTGCTAACATTGTTTTATCTCATTGTCATAATCAGCGTGTTTTATTTAACACTATTGACTCTGTTCTTAACACCCCACAGACTGACTGTTTGGAGCCTCCTCTGAGTTATGCAATGATTTTATGAACTTTTTTCTTGATAAGGTGGCCACCACCAGGGCTCTCATCTCACCTCCTGCCTCTGATCCCTCTGTCTCTGTCCCTTGTTCTGCTGTTTTTGATCAGTTTGAACCTGTGACTCTGTCATTGTTAGAGGACGTGGTTGGCCACATTAAGCCCTCAGGGTCTCCCTGTGATGCTGTCCCTCCTAGACTTTTTAAAGAGGTGCTTCCCAGTATAGGCCAGTCAGTTCTCGCCATCTTGAACTGCAGCCTGTCATCTGGTGTGGTTCCTGCAAATTTTAAACATGCAGTAGTTTAAAATTTGAACTTGATTAAGAAAACTTGATTAAGAAACCTGGTCTCGATCATACCATGTTGGCAAATTTTAGGCCTATTTCCAAGCTGCCATTTCTCTCAAAAATTTTAGAGAAAATTGTCTATATGTAGCTGAAATGTTTTCTGGATGAACACGGTATTTTGGAGATTTTTCAATCTGGTTTCAAAGCTCTTCATAGCACAGAGACAGCCTTGTTAAGAGTTTTTAACGATATTCTCTTGGCCTGTGATTCAGGTGAATATGCTGTTCTTGTGCTGCTTGATTTAACTGCTGCCTTTGACACAGTGGACCATCATGTTTTAATTTCCCGTTTGCAGCACCTAGTGGGCATTTGTGGCACTGCTCTCAACTGGTTTAGATCCTATCTGTCAGACAGGACTTTTAGAGTTAGCATGTCTGGGTTTGAATCCTCTTCTGCTCCTCTGCCTTATGGGGTCCCACAGGGGTCAATTCTAGGGCCCATGCTTTTTTCTCTGTACATACTTCCACTGGGTTCCATTTTTAAAAAGCATGGTATCTCTTTCCACCTATATGCTGATGACTGTCAGATCTACGTCCCTCTAAAACAAAAAGCTTCCTCATCAGTAAACTCACTCCTGGCATGCATTGAAGACATAAAGTCTTGGATGGCCCTAAACTTCCTAAATTTTAATGATAAGAAGACCGAAGTGATGGTGTTTGGACCTAGTCGCCCCTGTGAGTCCCTTCCTGTATACTTGGGCCCCCTTACTCCTTATGTTAAATCCACAGCTAGGAACCTTGGTTTTATCATGGACAATGATTTTAAATTAGACACGCAGATTTGCTCTGTGGTAAAATCCAGCTTCTTTCATCTAAGGCGTTTAGCAAAAGTAAAACCCATTCTTTCTAGACCACACTTGGAAACAGTAATCCATGCTTTTATTTCATCTCGGCTGGATTACTGTAACGCACTTTACTCCGGTATCAGCCAGTCATCTCTTTCCCATCTGCAGCTGGTTCAAAATGCCGCTGCTCGTCTTTTAACAGGTACACGTGGAAGAGCTCACATCACACCCATCTTAGCTTCACTCCACTTGCTGCTCGTGTATTTTAGAGTTCATTTTAAAATTCTTTTATTTGTTTTTAAATCCTTGAATGGTCTTGCTCCACCTTACCTCTCTGAGCTTCTGCATCCCTACGCTCCCACCCAGTCCCTTAAGTCAGATGAACAGCTGCTTTTGGAGGTACCTGTTACACCTCGCTCTCGCCAGTCATCAGTGCCAGCGGTGCGCACACCTGCGCCTCATCAGCATCGGCCCATATAAACCCCTCTGCCTTCTGCTTTGGCCTGGAGTCGTCTGCTTGACAATGCGTCCAAATCTCCAGCGCCCGTCCGGTTCGTTACCGACCAGCGCATCACTCTCCAAACACGTAAGCTGCTCTATTCATCTTACCTTCTCTCCAGCTTCTCCCCTGTGCACAGGTGGACCCCCAGGGCAGCGGAATTCCTCCTCCTCGCCTCTCCTCAGCCACTCTCTCATCAGCTCGTCGAGAGCGCGCAGCTGCGCTGTCCTTCAGGCTACAGCTGCATCGCCAACGCCAGCCACCTTCTCGCCTGCACTTGAGTAGTACATTGTGGTTATTTTCCCACGGAACGTGTGACTATAGCTAACTCCCTGTTCTGCTCTGTCCTCAGGGTTACCTGGCTGCACGGCGAGCTGTTCCGCCCTTGACGCACGCTGTTCACCAACACCACATCCACACCTCCATTCACGCATTCAAACACCACCTGTTGTTGATAATAAAAGCCTTAAATCTTCCCGAGCCTGTGTGTGTGTTCCCTGAGCCCATCATTATATCAGTACGACTCCAGCAAAGTGGCTCAGCGGACAGCCGGCTCGCACGCCGACTTTCCACCCTCGAGGCTCGGGTGGATTTAATCGCTCATCAGCAACAGGTGATTTTCAATCAACTTACCCAAATTGTCCAACGATTGGATCGCTTGGATCCTCCACAGGTCTTCCCTCCGGCATCTCTCGGTGGGCCAGCCTCGGTTCCCTCCCCGGCTAACTCAGCTAGCCCGGGACCGCCGACCCAACTCACTCCCATTCCAACCCCTGTGCGCTTCAGTGGGAAACTCGGTGAGGCGCGTGGGTTTCTCCTGCAGTGTGAGTCGGTGTTTCAGCGCGTTCCCGGGGACTTTCCTTCAGATCATAGCCGAATTGGGTATGTGGCAAATCTTTTGGAAGGGCGAGCGCTAGCTTGGGCTTATGCCGTCATGGCGAGGCCCAGCTACGCGAACCTGACCTACACCCAATTCGTACATGATTTTAAGGAAGTGTTTGATCACTCGGACCGAGATAACGTCCTAACCACCCGGCTGCTTAACTTCCGCCAGGGTAGCAGGTCAGCCGCAGACTACGCTGTCGACTTCCAGGTGGTTGCGACGGAAGTCGGTTGGGGTGAAGCTGCGCTCAGCAGCATCTTCGTCCGCAGTCTAAATTCATCTTTACAGGACGAGCTGGCCTCCTGGGATATGTCGGATCGGTTAACCGATCTAATTTCCCTTACCATTAATTTGGATAATAGACTGAGGGAACGGGCCGCCGAGCGGAGAGCTTCCGGCCGCTCGAGCGGAACTTCCGCCTGGATCCCTCAGTCTCGCCCCCTGGCGTTACCCGCTCCGGGGTCCGCCAACGACACTGAGGCAATGCTGGTCGGTCGGGCTAGACTGCCACCAGCGGAAAGACAGAGCCACCGAGAGTTGGGCCTCTGCATGTACTGCGGGGGTGACCAGCACTCTGTGGAGGACTGCCCAATTCGGCCAAAAGGGGACGTCTGCGAGTCGCTGTAGGGGGCCTCGCGGACGCATCCCATTCAAATCCCCTCACTAAGTGCCTTCTCCCGGTCAGATTCTGTCATAACTCCACGGGTCATGTCACACACGCACTGGTGGACTCGGGGGCGGAACAGAGTTTTATTTCACAAAGCCTGGTAACCCGCTTGGGCATCCCCTGCCAAGTGCTGCCAGCTCCTATAAACTTGGTAACTCTCGCCCACACACCCTTAGTGAAAGTCACCTACAGAACCAAACCGGTCCCAGTTATCATCTCCGGCAACCATAGGGAGGATCTCAGCCTGGTTGTTCTACCCACCTCGGCTTCTCTGGTCATCCTGGGTTACCCCTGGCTGCGGCTCCATAACTCCACCTTCGACTGGCAGTCCGGCAGCGTCCTCTCCTGGAGTACCTTTTGCATGAGCTCCTGCCTTCAATCCGCTGCCTGTGCTCCGTCGTTGCCACTCCCAGCTCCTGACTCGCCGCCTGCGGACCTCTCCTTGGTACCCCCGGAGTTCCACGACCTGGGCTCGGTTTTCAGTAAGTCAAAGGCACTGTCTCTCCCCCCCACTGCCCCTACAACTGTGCCATTAACCTCCGCTCGGGGGCGCCATTGCCATCTGGCCGCCTCTACAGCCTGTCTGCCTCGGAGCGTGAGGCCATGGACGCTTATATTAAAGAGTCGCTCAGCGCAGGCATCATCCGGCCATCCTTGTCCCCGGTTGGAACCGGGTTCTTCTTCGTGGGCAAGAAGGATGGGTCCCTGCGGCCGTGTATCGACTACCGGGCGCTCAACGACATCACAATAAGGGACAAGTACACGCTGCCCCTGATGGACTCAGCCTTCAACTCCCTCCAGGGGGCCACCTGGTTCACCAAACTGGACCTCCACAGTGTGTACCACCTCGTTCGGATCTGGGAGGGTGATGAATGGAAGACGGGGTTTCGGACGCCCAGCGGCCATTTTGAATATCTGGTCATGCCGTTTGGGCTCACCAACGCTCCGGCCGTCTTCCAACGCTGCCCCTGATGGACTCAGCCTTCAACTCCTTCCAGGGGGCCACCTGGTTCACCAAACTGGACCTGCACAGTGCGTACCACCTCGTTCGGATCCGGGAGGGTGATGAATGGAAGACGGGGTTTCGGACGCCCAGCGGCCATTTTGAATATCTGGTCATGCCGTTTGGGCTCACCAACGCTCCGGCCATCTTCCAACGCCTTATCAACGACATTCTTCGGGATTTCCTGGGGGTCTTCGTGTTCATATATCTGGATGACATCTTGATCTTCTCCCGGACCAGAGAGGAGCATCAGGTCCATGTGAGGCGGGTCCTTCAGCACTTTCTGGAGAACAGGCTGTACGTTAAGGCGGAGAAGTGTGAGTTTTACACCAACCAGACCTCCTTTTTGGGTTTCGTTATCGCTCACAATCAAGTTCTCCCTGATCCAGCCAAGGTCAAAGTGGTGGTGGAGTGGCCCACTCCTTCTTCCAGGAAGCAGGTGCAACAGTTTCTTGGCTTCGCCAACTTCTACCGCCACTTCGTGCCGAAGTTCGGCACCATCGCCGCTCCCCTGACCCGCCTCACCTCTCCTAAGGTGCCGTTCCAGTGGACCGAGGATGCTGCGTCGGCCTTCAAGATCCTGAAGACGGAGTTCGCTTCCTCCTGGGTCCTCACCCAGGTGGACCCGGCACTCCAGTGCCTCGTCGAGGTGGACGCATCCGACACGGGGGTGGGGGCAGTGCTTTCCCATTGCTCACCTGCGGATGGGCAGGTGCATCCCTGCGCTTTCTTCTCCCGACGCCTCTCCCCCGCTGAACGGAATTACGATGTCGGGGATAGGGAGCTCCTAGTGGTGAAGCTAGCTCTGCAGGAATGGCACAATTGGCTGGAGGGGGCAGCCCTGCTGTTTGTGGTCTGGACCGACCACAAGAATTTGGAGTACCTGAGGACGGCCAAGTGCCTGAATGCCCGCCAGGCGCGTTGGTCGTTGTTTTTCGGTTGCTTCAAGTTCACCATCACTTACCGCCCCAGGTCCAAGAATGGGAAACCGGATGCGCTCTCCAGACAGTTCAAGCCTGAAGACCCAGAGGATCGAGAACACACCATCCTACCCCCCTCGTGCGTCGTGTGGGCCGTCTCGTGGGGGATTAAGGCCAAGGTCCAGAAGGCACAGGAGGCTGAACCCGATCCTGGCGGCGGTCCGGTCGGGAGACTATTTGTTCCATCGTCAGTCCGGGGCGATGTCATCCACTGGACTCACACATCCAAGTTCGCTTGTCACCCTGGTATCTCCCGGCTGGTGGAGCTCCTCCAACGGTCCTTTTGGTGGCCTGGCCTTAGGAGTGACGTCACCAACTACGTCCGTGCCTGTCCCCAGTGCGCAACGGGTAAGACCTCCACGTCCCCCCCAGCGGGTCTCCTCTGTCCACTTCCGGTCCCAGGGAGGCCTTGGTCCCATGTGGCTCTGGACTTCATTACCGGTCTCCCCAAGTCCAACTCTTATAACACCATCCTGACCATCGTCGACCGGTTCTCCAAGGCGGCCCATTTCGTGCCTCTCCATGGGCTCCCTTTGGTGCGAGAGACGGCCGAATTATTGATCCAACACGTCGTCAGGTTGCATGGGATCCCGGTAGATGTCGTCTCGGATCGGGGACCTCAGTTTGTGTCCAAGGTGTGGAAGTCCTTCTGCAACGCACTGGGGGCCACAGTGAGTTTGTCCTCCGGTCACCACCCTCAAACTAATGGCCAGTGTGAGTGCACTAACCAGGAGTTGGAGGCAGCCCTGCGCTGCGTCACCGCTTCTAGGCCCTCTTCTTGGAGCACCTGCCTACCCTAGGTTGAGTATGCTCATAATTCCACCTTATCCTCAGCCATCGGTATGTCCCCCTTCCGGGCGTCCCTGGGGTATGATCTGCCTTTGTTCCCTGAGGAGGAGGGTGAGGTGGCGGTCCCATCTGTTTAGGCTCATGTGAGGCGCTGCCGGCATATTTGGACCAAGATGCACCAGGCACTTTTACGCACGACGGAGTGCAATTCTCGAGTCACCAATCGCCACAGGAGGGCTGCTCCCGAGTATCAGGTGGGTCAACGTGTTTGGTTGTCCACTAAAAACATTAAACTGAAGGCTGAGAGGAAGAAGCAGGTGCAGCGCTTCATCGGGCCTCTTCCTATTATTAAGGTAATCAATCCGGTGGCTGTGCGTTTGGCTCTCCCCCCCTCCCTCCGGGTCTGCCCGACGTTTCACGTCTCACATATTAAACCTGTGGTGTCTGACCCTCTTTGTCCTCCTCCCAGAACCCCGCCTCCTCCCAGGATGATCGACGGTGATCCGGCATGGGGTGTCACGGCCATTCTGGATGCCCGCCGCCGTGGCCGCGGTCTCCAGTACTTGGTGGATTGGGAAGGGTATGGCCCTGAACACAGATCCTGGGTGCCCCTGTCCTGGGTGCTGGATAAGAACTTCATCACAGAGTTTCACCGGGCGCACCCAGGTAAGCCAGCGCCAGGAGGTGCTGCTCGGGGGGGGGGGGGGAGTACTGTTACACCTCGCTCTCGCCAGTCATTAGCGCCAGCGGCGCGCACACCTGTGCCTCATCAGCATCGGCCCATATAAACCCCTCTGCCTTCTGCTTCGGCCTGGAGTCATCTGCTTGACAATGCGCCCAAATCTCTAGCACCTGTCCAGTTCGTTACCGACCAGCGCATCGCTCTCCAAACATGTAAGCTGCTCTATTCATCTTACCTTCTCTCCAGCTTCTCCCCTGTGCACAGGTGGAATCCCAGGGCGGCGGAATTCCTCCTCCTTGCCTCTCCTCAGCCACTCTCTCATCAGCTCGTCGAGAGTGCGCAGCCGCGCTGTCTTCCAGGCTACAGCTGCATCGCCAACGCCAGCCACCTTCTCGCCTGCATGTGAGTAGTACATTGTGGTTATTTTCCCACGGAACGTGTGACTATAGCTAACTCCCTGTTCTGCTCTGTCCTCAGGGTTACCTGGCTGCATGGCGAGCTGTTCCGCCCTTGACGCACGCTGTTCACCCACACCACATCCACACCTCCATTCACGCA
The DNA here is from genome assembly GCA_020510985.1 of Pholidichthys leucotaenia. Lineage (NCBI taxonomy): Eukaryota > Metazoa > Chordata > Actinopteri > Cichliformes > Pholidichthyidae > Pholidichthys > Pholidichthys leucotaenia. The sequence goes on along the minus strand of CM035843.1, from coordinate 354,696,935 downwards.
TTCAAACACCACCTGTCGTTGGTAATAAAAGCCTTAAATCTTCCCGAGCCTGTGTGTGTGTTCCCTGAGCCCATCATTATGTCAGTACCAAAGGCGAGGCGCAAGCTCAGAGGGGACAGAGCCTTTTCGATCATGGCCCCCAGGTTATGGAATGATTTACCCCTGGACATTAGACAAGCACCTTCACTGTCCATTTTTAAAACACGTCTTAAAACACATTTTTACTCCCTGGCCTTCAACCCAGTATGAGACATTGATTTTATTGAATTAAATGGATTTTTATTTATTTTACTTTTTATTTTATTTATGAATTTTTTACTGTGGTTCTTGTGTTAGCGACCTTTGTGTTAGTGCCCTGCTTTTATGTTCTCTTGCTGTATAGCACTTTGTGTAGTGAGCGTTGCTTTTAAAGTGCTTTATAAATAAAGTTGAGTTGAGTATTTCCCGTCTGTTTAAAAAAATAGGCAGTGTTAGAGTTGGATTTATTGTCTCAATTAACAAACCACAATACCTTTGTGGTGATGGACTCTTTATTTCATCTGAAAATGCCAGGAAAAAGTGAGCGAGGTGTGCTGAAGCCACATCGCAAGCATGCTAATTAGCCACCGGCATTGGCCACATTTTGATCTCAGTTCTTTTGTGGCACCGACTCAACAGGTGACCGGTATGTATTAATAAACAATGACTTTTGCACTTAACAATATTTAATTTGTTTACGTGTGTGAAATGACAATAGATGTCTTCATGCTGATTGAGATGTTTAGCAACAGCTACTGGCTACATTTAGAAGGGATTATTTTTTTTTCTCAGCTACACAAAATAACTGGTTAAACAAACAACAGACAGTATTGCTGTCATTTAATAACTTGTGCTTGCGGAGCTATTGTATAAAAGCAATATTACACTCGAGGCCATATGGTATCAATAAATATAGAAACTGAGGGTGTGCAAATTAATTCCGTGCTCCCTCTTGTGTATTGCTTAATTATTATCTTCTCCTTTGTTCCAACTGACATTTCTCGTGTTGGAGCCATGGTTTATGTTTATCAGCTTGGTGCAACAGCTCACTGAGATGTGCAAGCACTCTTTCTTTAAACTGCAGATTTAATTGAATGAATGAATGAATCTTTTCTTTCTTTATTTCGGATAGATTAAAAGTAAAGATTAAAAGAAAAGAACAGAATAATATAACAAAGTGGGAAAAATCTAACAAGGTCAAATTAAACAATAACTCATCTGATTATACAGTTGAACATAAGTTATCCGAAATGGGTGATGGCTGAAGCCGCAGCTTATATTGCCCACCCATATTCCATCCAAGAATTCAGAAGAAAAACAAAACAGGAACAATTACAATTCAGAACAAAACTAAGACAAAACGTGACAAAAAAACAGAAAAAAAAACTAAGCGACAGCACAACACAGACTGAATATGATAATTCTTATGTGATTTTACATGTCATCTTGTATATATGTTTGGAGTATTTCTTCCTTCAGTTTTTGTTTAAATTGTCCAAGCGTTGTACATGATTTTAATTCAGGTCCAAAATCGTTCCATAATCTGACTCCTTGCACTGAAACACAGTGTTGCTTGGTGGTAGTTCTCACTGTAGGTTTTTTGAAATATACATGTTCCTCTGAAATGATATTGTTTCTCCCTTATTTGGAACAACTTTTGGATATTTGCGGGCAGTGATAGATTCTTCACTTTAAACATTATTACTGCAGTTTTAAAGTCAACCAGATCTTTCAACTTGAGAGCTTTTAATTTAAGAAAAAGTGGGTTTGTTGGTTCCCTGTAAGCAGCTTTGTTTATTATTCTAATAGCTCTCTTCTGAAGCATAAAGACTGGATATATGTTTGTTTTATATGTATTTCCCCATACTTCAGTACAATATGTCATGTATGGGAGTATTAACGAATGATACAAAGTCTATAGTGTGGGTTGATTCAACAAATATTTCACTCTGTGTAGTACTGCGATTGATTTGGATATTTTACCTTTAACATAATTAATATGTGACTTCCAACACAGTTTATTATCAATTATTACTCCACGAAATTTAATTTCGGATACCCTTTCAATCTCTACACCATTTACACTGAGTTTAGATACTGAGTTGTGATGATTGCTAAAAATTATAAATTTTGTCTTACTTAAATTGAGCGTTAATTTGTTTGAATCAAACCACAATTTGATGCAAGTATTTGTTTTAGGACTGCAAATTACTAGATGATTCCATTATATTATCCTCAGAACTGAGTGATTCCATATTTTTCTCTGTTTGATCTAATTTAAAAAAAATTGCAATTGACAGTAACAACTTTCATTCATTTTTAAAAAATGTTTCTTAAAGCCAGAAGGATGGCATTTTGAATGAAATTAATTTTGTGATATGCCTGCCATTTATTTTTTATGAAATGAAACAACTGAATGAACATCCTCCAAGAGGAGTACTTCCATAATTTTTGCCAGGGACCTGTAATCGTCTATCTTTGACCATAATCTCTCTCTGTCTGATCACCTTTTTCCTCATCTGTTTTTTTTTTTCCTGGCTTTGCTAATGCTGAGCCCAAATTAGCCAAATTCATTCATGTTAAAAGGGTCCATTTAAACAATGATTTCAATGGACAGGTACAAGAGCATAGCCCTGAAGCCCTGATCCACATTGTTGACAGTTCTGTCCAGTAGATTTGGAGTAAGTAAAAAAATCCACACGGGTCTTGTTGTTAATACTTTCTTCTTCTTCTGGCTGCTCCCTTTAGGGGTCTCCACAGTGGATCATCTGCCGCCATCTCACCCTGTCCCTTGCATCTTCCTCTGTAACACCAACCCTCTCCATGTCCTCCTTCACTACATCCATGGATCTTCTCTGTGGTCTTTCTCTTTTCCTCCTGCCTGGCAGCTCCATCTTCAACATCCTTTGTCCAATATATCCACTGTCCCTCCTCTGCACATGTCCAAACCATCTCAGCCTTGCATCTCTTACTTTGTTTCCAAACCGCACAACCTGAGCTGTCCCTCTGATATACTCATTTTGAATCTTGTCCCTCCTAGTCACTCCCAATAAGAATCTTAGCATCTTCAACTCTGCCACCTCCAGCTCCACCTCTTGTCTTTTTGTCAGCACTACCGTGTCCAAACCACACATCATAGCAGGTCTCACTACCATCTTGCAAATTTTCCCTTTCACTCTTGCTGCTACTTTTCTGTCACAAATCACCCCTACGCTCGTCTCCACCCACTCCACCCTGCCTACACTCTCTTGTGCATTTTCCTTTGCTTTGGATGGTTGACCCGAGGTATTTAAACTCATCTACTTTCACTACTGCTTCTCCTTCTGTCTTCTCCGTTGCACCTGCCTCCCTCTCATTCACATTTGTGCTTCTACTGACTTTCATTCCTCTTCTCTACAGAGCAAACCTCCACCTCTCCAGGTTCTCTTCCACCTGCTCCCTCTTCTCACTACAGATTACAATGTTGTTGTCTGCAAACATCATGGTCCACGGAGACTCCTGCCTAACCTCATCTGTCAGCCTGCCCATCACCATGGCAAACAATAAGGAACTCAGAGCCGATCCCTGATGCAATCCCACCCCCACCTTGAATCCATCTGTCACTCCTACAGTGCACTTCACCACCATCTCGGTGTCCTCATACATGTTCTGCACCACCCTCACATATTTCTCTGCCACTACTGACTTTCTCATATAACACCACACTTCCTCTCTTGGCGCCCTATCATATGCTTTCGCTAGATCCACAAAGACACAGTGCAGCTCCTTCTGACCTTCTCTCTACTTCTCCATCAGCACTCTTAAAGCAAACATTGCACCTGTAGTACTCTTTCTTGGCATGAAACCGTACTGCTGCTCACTATTGTTATTACTTTTTTCTAAATTTGTTTTATTTTAAATTTATCTTAAGCACACATATCGGTGTGAGGTACAAAAAAGTTGGTTATGTTATCTTATTTCCTAGTTTTCATTGCAGCAAGAAAATTAAATCAAACATTTTCCATCTGATAATGACAAAAAGCAGACAGATCACTTGTGATTAAAGGCAGATGATGGTGATTAAAAAATGAGCGCATGTGTGTTTATGTCTGAAGCACGTGTGTGCGTCCTCTTTGTATCGATCGCTGCATTCTGATGAACTAAAGTATCTGTACCCCTCCCATGAAGTGCTTTGTAAAGGGGGAAGTGGTTTGAATGGTCAAATCAATTATACATAGCTTGGTAATTACAGCTAGGAATTAAAAGATGTGATGTCAGCATTTTGATGACGTTCTTTCTTTATCTCCGTCTAAAAACTGTTTGCCTTTCAGCTTTGTGGATCCCAGTAATCCCATCTCTACAGCATGGTTTTACTCTCCTTGGTCTAAGTGGTGAAGCCTGTGTGTGCATCAGGGTTTGCATCAAGCAAAGAGTGTGTTTATGTAACCTCCTCACTGGGAACCAGAGAGGTTTAAATGCTTTTAGTAAAAAAAATGTGAACATCAACAGCACATCTGCTGGCTCAGCTAATGTTAAGCAGCACAGGCTATTAATGCTCTGTGTCTCCAACCTCTTGATTATAAAAGTTGAGCTCTAGACTAAGACTATAAATTTTACTAAGAATTCGAGTAAATTTTGGTCTCTGAATATCATTAACTAAATGTAATAGATTCTCAAACCTTCAAGCGCTGTACTTGTAATAAAGTGGGAATACTTTAGATTAAAATATGTTTTATGTGCTAATTTTATACATTTTTAGATTGAAATTCTGTGATATATATACAGACGTGGACAAAATTATTGGTACCCCTCTGTTAATGAAAGAAAAACCCACAATGGTCACAGAAATAACTTGAATCTGACAAAAGTGGTAATAAATAAAAATTCTCTGAAAATTAACCAATGAAAATCAGTGCTTTTGAATTGTGGTTCAACAGAATTATTTTAAAAAACAAACTCATGAAACAGGCCTGGACGAAAATGATGGTACCCTTAACTTAATATTTTGTTGCACAACCTTTTCAGGCAATCACTGCAATCAAACGATTTCTGTAACTGTCAGTGAGACTTCTGCACCTCTCAGCAGGTATTCTGGCCCACTCCTCATGAGCAAACTGCTTCAGTTGTCTCAGGTTTGAAGGGTTCCTTCTCCAGACGGCATGTTTCAGCTCCTTCCACAGATGTTCAATAGGATTTAGATCAGGGCTCATAGAAGGCCACTTTAGAATAGTCCAATGTTTGGCTCTTAACCATTCTTGGGTGTTTTTAGCTGTGTGTTTTGGGTCATTATCCTGTTGCAAGACCCATGACCTGTGACTGAGACCAAGCTGTCTGACACTGGGCAGCACATTTCTCTCTAGAATACCTTGGTAGTCTTGAGATTTCATTGTACCCTGCACAGATTCAAGACACCCTGTGCCAGATGCAGCAAAGCAGCCCCAGAACATAACAGAACCTCCTCCATGTTTCACAGTAGGGACAGTGTTCTTTTCTTGGTATGCTTCATTTTTGCGTCTGTGAACATAGAGCTGATGTGCCTTGCCAAAAAGTTCCAGTTTTGTCTTGTCTGTCCATAGAACATTCTCCCAGAAGCTTTGTGGCTTGTCAGCATGCAGTTTGGGAAATTCCAGTCTGGCTTTTTTATGATTTGTTTTCAACAGTGGTGTCCTCCTTGGTCATCTCCCATGAAGTCCACTTTGGCTCAAACAACGACGGATGGTGCGATCTGACACTGATATACTTTGACCTTGGAGTTCACCATGAATGCGTTTAGAGGCTGTTCTGGGCTCTTTTGTTACCATTCATATTATCCGTCTCCTCCTGCGGCCACGTCCAGGGAGGTTGGCTACAGTCCCGTGGATCTTAAATTTCTGAATAATATGTGCAACTATAGTCACAGGAATATCAAGCTGCTTGGAGATGGTCTTATAGCCTTTACCTTTAACACGCTTGTCTATAATTTTCTTTCTAATCTCCTGAGACAGCTCTCTCCTTTGCTTCCTCTGGTCCATGTTTACTGTGGCACACACCATGTCACCAAACGGCACAGTGACTACTTGTCACCCTTTAAATAGGCCGACTGACTGATTACAAGTTTGTAGACACCTGTGATGTTAATTAGAGGACACATCTTGGTTGAACATGTCCCTATGGTCACATTATTTTCAATCTTTTCTAGGGGTACCATCATTTTTGTCCAGGCCTGTTTCATGAGTTTGTTTTTTAAAGTAATTCTGTTGAACCACAATTCAAAAGCATTGTCTGATTTTCATTGGTTAATTTTCATAGAATTTTTATTTATTACCACTTTTGTCAGATTCAAGTTATTTCTGTGACCATTGTGGGTTTTTCTTTCATTAACAGAGGGGTACCAACAATTTTGTCCACGGCTGTATATATAATAGCAAATGCTTTCAGGACCAATAATGGCTGACTGCTACTTTTGAACCTAACAAAGAAATGTCATGAGAATGGCAGAGACAGAAGATGAAGCTGGTGACATCTAAAGTACTGCAAAGAGTCTAGGAGACAATATTCTGCTGAATAATGTCTTGGAGGGAAGTACAGGATCCACCAGTTACTGTGTGTTTTGAGTGTTTTCAGTCAGAGCTTGCAAACTGTTCATTGTCTTTTAAAGTGACTTAACCAGGAGTAAAAATTCTTAATGAAATGAGCAGATTGCACTTCTTGTGGTTTATGATGTCACAAACTAACAAACCTTGATTTCAGTTCCCTATATAGTGAATCAGCCATTTTGTAGTGCTTTTTGAAACCATCCATCTTCTACTGCTTATATGGGGATCTGGGTTGCGGGGTCATCAGTCCAGAAAGAGTAGCCCAGACTTCCACCCAATTCACATAGCACCATGACCCCACTGATACCTCCTGCAGGCGGTGAGACCACCAGAGGGCGGGCACATGTGGCTCCTTTGAGTACACTGGGTCCTTGATGTAACGCTTTTCATTGAAATCTACTGGACCGCTCTTAGTCTGGCAGTTCACCCAAGACCGTTTTGCCTTGGGAGACCCTACCTGGGGAAAGTTGCCTCTGACAACATACGTAACTGCTAGGATCATTCAGGCACTCAAACCCCTCCACCACGATAAGGTGGAAATCCACGGAGGGGCTTTTTAAAACCTTAACTGAAAAACGTAGTTATCAACCTATCAACCTGTGCGGGGGGGGGGGGGCATTTTTTTTTTTTTTTTTTTTTTTTTTTTTTTTTTTTTTTTTGGCTGCACGGTGGCGCAGTGGTTTAGCACTGTAACAGCACAGTTTTACCCTCGGCCGGGGGATCGCGGGGATCATCAGATCGTGGGTTCGATCCCAGCCCCCGACCAACAGTGAGCTGTGTGGAGTTTGCATGTTCTCCCCGTGTTGCGCGGGTTTACTCCGGGATTTCTCCGGTTTCCTCCCGCATACCAAAAACATGTAGGTTTAGGGCGCTCGCGCACGCAGCGACCAGCAGCCAGTGGCTTGTCACCAGACTGCAAACCATGTCTACCTACGGGTACAAATAAGTAACAAAAAAAAAAAAAAAAAAAAACCTGTGGTCAGTACATTGAGCCAATGTATCTATCTATAAATGCAAGATATCTCTTTCTGTTTGTGTGTGTGTGTGTGTGTGTGTGTGTTACTCCGATATCTCTCAAACCGTTCATCAGACTGATCTAAGATTTTAAACATGCTCTGCTGAAGTTACAAGGGTGTGCATCCCCAAATATGGAGTCACTCAGTCAAAATATGTCATTTTTATCAATAAAAGTTTAGTCACCGCTCTGTGACCGCTCTGTGTTTTCATGCTCTGGCTTCAAGAGGAGTGGGTGGGGTTTTGGATTGACTCCATGTTGATTGGATAATACGCTGCATCATGACCATGCTGATTGGATAATGCACAGCATCACGACCTGTCAGTCACCACAGCGCTTTGCAAACAAAGATTTTATGTGCTTTGCCAAGGTTATGAGGGTGTGCACCCCCCGAGTATGGATTGGCTCAGTCAAAATATATACCATAAAGTTGCTGTGACTGCGTAGGTCTAATGGATAATTCGGCATGGAGAACACGAGGTGCTGGGAGGGGGCTGGTGGGGACCTGTGGTGCCGCAAAGGACATCATTGGCACACGGGTAAAGCAGCAGCCGAGACTCCCATTAACCGGGCAGCACGGGTGTCCGACCGGGCGCTAAACAATCACTCGCGGGGAGGCATGCTCAGCCTGCCCGGTCAGTGGTAGATGACTGTCCCAACTGCTGCTTCATTGTGGCGCGGAATGGCCAGATCAACTGCATATTACATGCGGACATATATGCACGCGTTGACTAAATGACAACAAGATGCAAAAATGCCCAAATAACGAAATAAATAATTTTTATTTAAATATTTACATACAAATGGGCAACACTGATGCAACAGTTACAGCCAAATGACTCATTCTCCGCTCTGTGTGTGTGTGTGTGTGTGTGTGTGTGTGTGTGTGTGTGTGAGTGAATGGTGAAGAGATCGGCACTGTACGTGGATGCCCTGAATTTCCCTCTGGGGATCAATAAAGTATGTAAGATACAAATACAAAAAAAATTAAAAATAAAAAAGTAAAAAAAAAAATAATTTTCAGTGTTTTGTACTTGTAATATTGCTGAAATATAAACGGATGCACTACAGTGGGTCTCAAATATTTGTAAACATGTCCTGTTATAGTACTGCATAAGCTTATTGATGATAGACTATAAACTACGCATACAGACTAAATTATAATGATGACTGAACAATTCCCATTCCCCGAAGTACAATAACAACATTTATGAATATAAGTCATAAAAGATCACACAAATAAGTGACCTGACAAAAAAAAATAAACAAGCGGTTCTCAAACAGTGGCTAATATTGGATGCCCCATTCACTTTCAATTATTCTGAAATTAATATTCACACAGTCAAATAAATCTCAGTTCAGTCTTTTATATTTGTCAAAGTCTAACATGTGATTGCCTACATATAGGCTACACATCTGTATTCCACTTTCAAACACAGCCTACATTTGGGCCTGTAAAGCCTGATTGGGTTACCTGTTTCAGACAGGAATACTTGCTTTCTACGGGCATGCACTCGTCCAATGAAAGCACCACAGGTGCTCGTGCCTCAGTGCTTGTGGCATGGCTGCATGGGATAGTTAAGTATTGTGTCAGGCCATCCATGCACGGTTTTGAAATGTTTGGTATGCGTTTACGCAGGTATGATGCTGATGTCACTGTCAAAAGACACACGAGGTGTACCTCATCCCAGGGTTGTATGCTGGCATTTTTGTCAAGGAGCTCATTAACAAAAATCTAGAAGCACAAGAATAAAATTAGAAGCGCAAAGAAAAATGCTGAGGCAACAGATTTTATGAATTTAATATACGTATATTTACACCACAATGTGCAATGCCAGGTAAAAAATATCAACATTTCAAAAACTATCACTATTTTCTCCTATATTCAATCAGAATGGGTTGAAATGTTTCACTCTGTGTGTAATGAACATGAAGAAATATTCTTGAATTATCTTGCAAAACAACTAATTCACTGAAATGCAGTTTTTCTATAAAGAGTAAACTGTAGATAATGTGAAAATGACGAGGCAGAGTTCATCTCACGAGTCAGGTTTATTCACATCATCCAACATCATCAAAAACAGAAAAAAAAGAAACCCAGACATTCGTCCTTTAAATACCTCAGGACTTCAAAGCACACAGTCATATTGTATTTAATCCCAAGTAACAATACATCTTCCTTCAGATCTTAACACCTCCACCCCCAGCCTCTGGCGGCCAGGAAAATCCCCCCAGGCCGTCTCTCTGCATACCAAAGACTAGACTTTCACATCCTCCTGTTATCTCCAGAGACACTCAGTCCTTTGTTCAATCTAAGATGTGAAGCCTAAAGTGGTATACATATGAAGCATGAAATGATATACATACGAAGCATGAAGTGATATACATATGTGCACATATATGTGTCCCACATGACCCCCCCCCCAAACGTCTAAGATGGAACAACGGAATAACAGTCTGCATGTCATGATAAACCATTACACATCAGTCCACGTGCTGCTTGGGCCTCAGTCTCCTCCCGTATCTGCTGTAAGCGGGCTTTACCACTTCCGTGGCACCATCCTGCTGGGGAGCTGCTGTCTGAGGGTGAGAACTGTTAGTCAATCCCTGTGGGTGTTCTGGGGAATGTCCCCTAGGGGGTCTGCTTCGCCGAGGAGCCCTGGCCACCAGCACATCCTCGTCTGCCACCACAAAGGCGGGTTTGAGCCTGTTTATGCCAATCTTTTCTTTCCTGCCCCCCAGATCTAGCAAAAAATGCTTGTCCCCTGTTTCCAGCACTCTAAATGGTCCATCATAAGGTGGTCGCAACGGTGGGCGATGGGCATCGTGTCTGACAAAAACAAACTCCGCGTTTTTTAAGGTCTTAGGCACAAAAACGCGCGGAAAACTGTGGTGAACGGGGCCAGGCAGCGTGCCCGATTCCGTGCCACTCTGCAATCGCTGAGCCGGGGAGCATTCTGGCGCAGGATTATCTGGGAGAAATTCCCCGGGCAGCCGAAGTGGCTGCGCAAAAACCAGCTCAGCCGGGGAGGCTTCTAAATCCTCTTTAGGTGCAGAATGCAACCCCAATAAAACACACGGTAGCCTGTCTACCCAATTTGCATCCGTAAGCGACGCTCTGAGAGCTGCTTTCAATGACCTATGAAAACGTTCGCATAACCCATTAGCCTGCGGATTGTACGCGGTTGTGCGGTGGATCGTTACCCCCAGGCTGCGGGCCATTGCTGACCAAAGTTCGGAAACAAATTGAAGACCTCTATCGGACATAATGTCCGATGGGACTCCAAAACGCGCTACCCATGCTGTTAAAAACGTGCGCGCCACCTCCTCGGCTGTGGTTGACGACAGTGGGACCACTTCCGGCCAGCGCGTGGTGCGGTCTACCATTGTCAGAAGGTGTGTGCACCCCTGTGACGGCGGTAGGGGGCCTACGCGGTCCACGTGAACATGATCGAACCTCTTAGCCGGGATGTGGAACGGCTCCAAGGAAGCTCTCGTGTGTCTGTGTACTTTGGCTCGTTGACAAGCCATGCAGGCTGCTGCCCACTCTCTAACTTGTTTGCGCAGGCTCGGCCAAACAAATTTCTCTCCCACCATTTTGACCGACACGCGCACTCCCGGGTGCACCAGAGAATGAATGGAGTCAAAAACGCGGCGGCGCCACGCGGCCGGTACCACAGGACGCGGTCGCCCAGTGGAGACATCACAGATTAGGGGGGGGCATACCGTCTTGCAGCACCCTGTTCTCCAGCCTTAACCCTGTTGGTCCAGACTGGAGCGCGCGCACATCCGCGTCGCTACCCTGATCCACGGCCATGGCTGCATAATCTATCCCTACGCGGACTGGGGCCGCAACGGCGTGCGAGAGACAGTCTGCCACTACATTCAGTTTACCCGCCACATGCTGAATATCGGTAGTAAACTCTGAGATTGCGGCCAGCTGTCTCTGCTGCCGGCCTGACCACGGTTCTGAAACCTTGGCCATCGCGAATGTCAGCGGCTTGTGGTCAACGAACGCGGTGAAACGGCGTCCCTCCAGCCAGAACTGGAAGTGGCGAATGGCCAAGTGGAGAGCTAACAACTCCCTGTCAAATGCGCTGTATTTTCGTTCGCTATCGCGCAAAGTCCTGCTGAAAAATGCGAGCGGCTGCCAAGCCCCGGCTACATGCTGCTCCACGACCGCCCCTATGGCCACATCTGACCATAGGGGCGCATAGCACTCAGTGGTGAGTGCTATGCGGGCCGTTGGGTCTGGATGTGCTAACAACGCAGCGTTTGCCAGGGCTGTTTTGACCTCAGAGAATGCTTGCTCTCGCTCCGGAGACCATTTGATCTTATTTGTGGGTTTTTGCTTTTTTAGTGTGGCATACAATGGTTGCATGAGCTGCGCTGCGTGGGGGACGAAATGGTTATAAAAATTCACCATTCCCAGAAACTCCTGTAACGCCTTGACTGTTTGTGGCTGGGGAAAATTTGTTACCGCGCGTACTTTGTCAGGCAGCGGAACCGCTCCTTCTGGGGAGACGCGATGCCCCAAAAAATCAATCTGCGTCACCCCGAACTGACACTTCGCTGGGTTGATTATTAACCCGTGCTCTCCCAACCTCCGGAAAACTGCCGTGAGGTGGTTTTCGTGTTCGTCTTCGGACGCGCTGGCTACTAAGATGTTGTCCAGGTAGACGAATACGAAGGGGAGATTGCGCAACACCGCGTCCATCATGCGTTGGAACGTCTGCGCAGCACCCTTAAGCCCAAACGGCATGCGCAAAAACTCGAATAGGCCAAACGGAGTTATTACCGCTGTTTTGGGTATGTCCTCAGCGTGCACTGGGACTTGATGGTAACCGCGGACCAAGTCTATCTTAGAAAAAACGCGCGCCCCCGCCAAATGAATGGAAAAATCTTGGATATGCGGGATTGGGTAGCGGTCGTGCGCTGTAGCGTTGTTCAACCTGTGGAAATCTCCGCAAGGTCGCCCCGAGCCATCAGCTTTCGGGACCATGTGAAGCGGGGAAGCCCATGGGCTTTTCAAACGCCTGATGATGCCCAGCTTTTCCAGGTTGGCGAACTCCTCGCGTGCTATGGTCAGTTTAGCTGAATCCAAGCGCCGAGCTTTTGCAGAAACGGGCGGTCCGGTGGTAGTAATAAAATGTTCCACTCCGTGTTTAGCAACGGCTGCTGAAAATGTGGGAACCGTGGGTGCTGGGAACTGGGTGAGCAGTGTGTGGAACTTACCGCTTGCCGTTGCGACGTTGGCTTGTGCTGTGGGCGGGGTCACTCGGGCTGCACAGGGAATAGAATAAAAGGAAAGTGCATTAACCAGGCACCTGTTAGCAAGATCAACCAATAAACCATGTGAGCACAGAAAATCAGCCCCCAACATATTGAAACTCACTGCAGCTATGACAAAAGTCCACACAAATGTACGGCCGTGTAGGGACAGAAGCAGGTTCCTCTCACCAAAGGTCTTAATCTCCGAGCCGTTTGCTGCTGACGCCCCGTGACCTCCGGGACCCGCCAGCCGGTCAGCGGAGGTAGGCATGATGAAACTCACTTGGGAGCTTGTGTCCACGAGGAATTGCCTCCCTGAACGCGCATCCGTCAAGTAGAGCAGCTTGTTCTCTTCACCGAGGGCCGCAGCTGCTACCGACCCCCGGACTTGGCGTTTCCTGAGCGCTTGAACTGGCACGGTGGTATACATTTGCGTGCCTTCTCTGCAAAGCGGCGATGGTAGAAACAGAGGGTGTCTCCTCCACGATCCTTGGCCCTCGCCGCCGCCGCCGTCGGTGGGTCTGCTACCGCCGTCTCTGGCTCCTCGCCATCTCCGGCCGTCGCGCCGAACTCCGTCGCTGCCGCGGTGGCCGCGCGCTCTTTGCTGGCGTTGAAGATCCGGTGCGCCTCCTGGGCCAGCGCGCGGAAGTCCCACTGGGCCAACAACGGCGAACTGGCCAGGGTCGCTCTCGTGGCCGAAGGTAGGGTTCTCAGGAAAATGTGGGTGAAGATGAAGTCGTCGCCGTCTGAGCCCCTCAAGCTCAGCATGTTCTCCATCAGGTCAACGGGCGTGCCATCTCCCAAGTCGTTCAGAGCCAGGAGCCTCTCCACTCTCTCCTGGACTGAGAGAGTGAAGCGTTGGATGAGCGCAGCCTTCGACCCGCCGTATTTGTCATCAGCCGGTGGCTGCTCCACAAGGTTCTGCACATGCCGAGCCGTGCGGTTGTCGGGCTTGGCAATCACATGGTAGAACTTCGTGTCATCTACCGTTATCCCCCGGAGGGCAAACTGTGCTTCGACCAAGTGGAACCAGGAGCGTGGGTTGTCTTGTCAAAAGTCCGGTAGCTGGACGGTAGCAGCATACGCTTGGCTGGGAGCTCCTGACCCGGCTGGCTCGGGGAAATTTCTTTCACTCATGATACGTCTTAGGGTCACCAGTGTAGATAATGTGAAAATGGCGAGGCAGAGTTCAGCTCACGAGTCAGGTTTATTCACATCATCCAACATCATCAAAAGCAGAAAAAAAAGAAACCCAGACATTCGTCCTTTAAATACCTCAGGACTTCAAAGCACACAGTCATATTGTATTTAATCCCAAGTAACAATACATCTTCCTTCAGATCTTAACACCTCCACCCCCAGCCTCTGGCGGCCAGGAAAATCCCCCCAAGCCATCTCTCTGCATACCAAAGACTAGACTTTCACATCCTCCTGTTATCTCCAGAGACACTCAGTCCTTTGTTCAATCTAAGATGTGAAGCCTAAAGTGGTATACATGTGAAGCATGAAATGATATACATATGAAGCATGAAGTGATATACATATGTGCACATATATGTGTCCCACAAAACATGCAGTGTTGTTATGTAGCTTCCAGCCTGTTATCTTCACAGCTGCTCTGACTGCTGACCCTCAGGTTCACCACCGTGTGTCACGCCGCGCCATTCATCAGCGGCGCCACCTGCTCACGCACCTGACAATCATCAGCGGCGAGGGATAAAGGCCGTCTCGCCCGGAGGCTCGGCCTGAAGCCGTCAGACTTCGTCCCTCACCGTTGTGAGCATACTTCTCTTCAGCATCACCATTTTGGGAAGAAGATCGCTTACCTCTCTTCTTCAGTCTTCTCCCCTGTGCACAGGTGGATTCCCCAGCGGCGGACATCTCCACTCCATCACCCAATCCTCGCTGCTGTACGGAGCTCTCCAGGTGGCTGTCTTCCGGGCTTCGCCCCCTTGTTGTGCCAACTATCCTGACCAACCAAGTAAGTCCTTCTCTCGCCATAAATCCCTCCTGTGTTGGTGTATGCCCGTCACCCTCTCCCTGTGCTCTCTCCATAGGGTTGCTCGGCTGTACGGTCACCTGCCTCTGTGCCTGGAGCAGACACCATCACCAACACATTTACATCCCGCAGACACGCACTCATTCACTCCTGCTGTTAATAAACTCTTTGAACTACTCTAAGCCTGTGTGTGTGCGTCTCCTGAGCCGTGCATTATGTCAGTACGGCTTCAGCAGAGCGGCTCGGCGGACGGCGGGCTCGCACACCGGTTTACCACTCTCGAGGCTAGAGTGGATCAAATTGCTTATCAACAGCAGGTTATCCTAAATCAATTATTAAACTTAACTAACCGGTTGGGCCGCTTAGATCCTCAACAGCCGTTCCCCCCGGCTCGTCAGGGTGGCGCGGCTCCTGCCGTTCCAGCGGCCGTCCAGCCGGCTCCAGTGGCACCGGTTCGGCTCACACCGATTCCGACCCCCGCCCGCTTTAGCGGTAAGCTCGGCGGAGCGCGGGGGTTCATTATGCAGTGTGAGTCCGTGTTCCACCGTGTGCCCGGAGATTTTCCCTCGGATCACAGTCGGATTGGTTACATAGGGAATCTTCTGGAGGGGCGTGCGTTAACTTGGACCTACGCCGTAATGGCGAGGCCCAGTTATGCCACCCTCACCTATGACCAGTTCGTGAGGCGCTTTCTGGAGGTCTTTGACCATTCTCAAACCGAGACGGTCCAGGTCGATCGGCTTCTCGCTCTCCAGCAGGGAGGCCGGTCGCCAGCGGACTACTCGGTCGACTTCCGGGTAGCGGCGGAGGAATTGGGCTGGGAGGAACGCTCCCTCTGTGGCCTGTTCCTCCGCAGCCTCAATAATGATCTGAGGGATGAACTGGCTGGACGGAATATCCCTGGGACGCTAGCGGAGCTGACATCCTTAGCGATAAGTTTGGATAACAGGCTGCGCGAGCGCTCCTCGGGGCGGAAGTCTTCTTCTTCTCGCCCTCGTGGAGTCTCGCCGCACCTGTTCCAAGCTCGCCCCCTGGCGGCGCCGCCAGCATCGTGCCCCGAGGAGTCGGAGCCGATGGTGACGGGCTGGACCAAGCTTTCCCCTGCGGAGAAACAACGCCGCCGTGAGTTGGGCCTCTGCATGTATTGCGGAGGTGACCAACACACTGTGGAGCGTTGCCCGCGGAAAGCCAGTCGGCGGGGTCCGCGAATCGCTGTAGGGAGCCTCGCGGATCCCAACCGGTTAGACACTCTCTCCCAATTAAAGCTGCCCATCCGTTTCTGCCACAATCCCACTGGGCACCTCACCCACGCACTGGTGGATTCGGGCGCAGAGGGCAGCTTCATTTCACAAGGCCTGGCAACCCGATTGGGCATCCGCTGTCAGGCATTAAAACACCCCATCTCCCTGGTCCATCTCTCCCGTGCCTCCCTTGGGAGAGTTTCTCACCAGACCATGCCTGTCCCAGTCATCATCTCAGGGAACCACCGGGAGGAGATGGTATTTTACGTCCTGCCCAACTCTGTGTCGCCCGTCATCCTGGGGTACCCCTGGCTACGCCCCCACAACCCTGTCCTGGACTGGAGGTCAGCTGGGGTGTCGGCATGGAGTACCTTCTGCATGGGCACCTGCCTTCAGTCCGCTGCCTGCTCCCCGTCCGCGGCTCCTCCTGTGGCGGATACAGCACCTCCGGACCTGTCGCTGGTGCCTCCGGAATTTCACGACCTGGGTATGGTATTCAGTAAATCGAAAGCTATGTCTCTTCCCCCGCATCGACCATATGACTGTGCCATCAATCTCCGCCAGGGGGCTCCCCTGCCATCTGGTCGGCTCTACAGCCTGTCGGCGCCGGAGAGGGAGACAATGAATACGTACCTAAAGGAATCACTGAGCGCTGGGATTATTCGCCCATCGTCGTCACCCGTGGGGGCAGGGTTTTTCTTTGTCGGGAAAAAGGACGGTTCCCTCCATCCCTGCATAGACTACCGAGCGCTTAATGACATCACTGAGAGGGACCGTTACACCCTGCCCCTCATGGACACTGCCTTCCACTCCCTCCAGGGGGCGACCTGGTTTACCAAGCTGGATCTACGCAGCGCTTACCACCTCGTCCGGATCCGGGAGGGAGATGAATGGAAAACAGCCTTCCGTACCCCGAACGGCCACTTTGAGTATCTCGTCATGCCGTTCGGGTTGACCAACGCTCCTGCCGTCTTTCAGCGCCTCATTAATGACGTCCTCCGGGATTTCATCGGCCTTTTCGTGTTCGTCTACCTGGACGACATTCTGATCTTCTCCAGGTCCAGAGACGAGCACCAGGTCCATGTGAGGCGGGTCCTCCAAAGACTGCTGGAGAATCGTCTGTACGTGAAGGCTGAGAAATGCGAGTTCTACGCTAGGACCACATCCTTCCTGGGATTCATCATCGCCCAAGACCAGGTGCTCCCAGGCCCAGAGAAGGTGAAGGCGGTGGTGGAGTGGCCTACTCCCGCATCCCGGAAGCAGGTGCAACAGTTTGTTGGCTTCGCCAATTTTTACCGCCGCTTTGTCCCGAATTTCAGCTGGATCGTCGGACCGCTGACCCGCCTCACGTCCCCGAAGGTCCCGTTCCGGTGGACTGAAGAGGTCGATGCTGCCTTTAAGGCGCTGAAGGCGGAGTTCTCCTCCTCCCGGGTCCTTCGCCAGGTCGACCCCGCGCTGCAGTGCATTGTGGAGGTGGACGCATCGGACATGGGAGTGGGAGCAGTGTTATCCCAACGATCACCGGACGATGGCGCCAAGCGACCGTGCGCCTTCTTCTCCCGGCGCCTGTCCCCGGCGGAGAGGAACTACGATGTGTGGGACAGAGAGCTCCTGGCCATTAAACTCGCCTTACAGGAGTGGCGCCACTGGCTAGAGGGGGCGGACCTGCCGTTTGTGGTCCTGACGGACCACAAGAACTTAGAATACTTACGATCTGCCAAGCGCCTGAATGCCTGCCAGGCGCGCTGGTCTTTGTTCTTCGCCAGGTTCCGCTTCTCGATCACCTTCAGGCCGGGCTCCAAAAATGGCCTGCCTGACGCCCTCTCTAGGCAGTTCACCCCCGTGGAGGCTGAGGAGACGCCCCACACTATCCTGCCCAGGTCGTGCGTCGTGGGAGCCATCTCTTGGGACATTGAAGACAAGATCCGGAAGGCGCAGGAGGTGGAACCTGATCCTGGCGGCAGACCGGAGGGAAGACTGTTCGTCCCATCTGCGGTCCGAGGAGAGGTCATCCACTGGCTCCACACCTCCCGGCTCACCTGCCATCCCGGCACCTCTCGGATGATCAGCCTCCTCCAACGGTCCTTTTGGTGGCCAGGCCTGCGGAGGGATGCAGCCCGCTACGCCCGGGCTTGCCCAATCTGTGCCACCAGCAAGTCGGGAAATGCCCCCCCGGCGGGTCTGCTCCAGCCTCTGCCCGTCCCCGGCAGGCCCTGGTCGCACATCGCACTGGATTTCGTCACCGGACTCCCCGTTTCCAACTCCTTTGACACCGTCCTGACCATCGTGGACCGTTTCTCCAAGGCGGCACACTTCGTCCCCCTGCGAGGTCTCCCTACCGCCCTGGAGACGGCGGGCCTCCTCGTCCAACACGTGGTCAGGCTGCACGGGATTCCGGTGGACGTGGTCTCGGACCGGGGCCCCCAATTTTCATCCGAGGTTTGGAGATCTTTTTGTAACGCCATCGGAGCCAAGGTGAGCCTCTCCTCCGGCCATCACCCCCAGTCTAACGGGCAGTGTGAAAGGACCAATCAGGAGCTGGAGGCTGCGCTCCGCTGTGTTACCAGATCCAAGCCGACGTCCTGGAGCAACCATCTCGCCTGGGTGGAGTATGCCCACAACACCGCCCACTCTTCTGCAACGGGGATGTCCCCCTTCAAGGCGTCCCTGGGTTACGACCCCCCGCTGTTTCCAGCGCAGGAGAGCGAGGTAGCTGTCCCCTCTGTTAGGGCGCACCTTAGGCAGTTCCGCTCCACCTGGGCTGCCGCGCGTCATGCGTTTTTACGCACAGCGGAGCGCAACAGGACCGTGGCGGACCGGCACAGGCGACCTGCCCCGGCGTACAGAGTTGGGCAACTCGTGTATGTGTCTACCCAGGACGTCACATTAAAGGGCGAGAGGAGGAAGCTGGCACAGCGATTCATGGGTCCCTTTCCCATCACCCGGATCATCAACCCGGTGGCTGTGCGCGTGGCTATTCCCCCCTCCCTCCGCATCCATCCCACTTTCCATGTGTCGAAGGTGAAACTGGCAGTCACTGACCCCCTTTGCCCTCCTCCTGCAGCGCAACCCGCGCCCCGGATGATTGGTGGCCATCCGGCCTGGTCCGTCTCCTCCATCCTGGACTCCTGGCGCCGAGGTCGTGGGTTGCAATACTTGGTTGACTGGGAGGGCTATGGGCCCGAGCATCGACAATGGGTGCCCCCGTTGTTTGTGTTGGACCCATCGCTCATCGCGGACTTCCACCGAGCGCACCCGGATAAGCCATCGCCAGGAGGCGCTGCTAGAGGGGGGAGTACTGTACTCTAATAAACTCTTTGAACTATTCTAAGCCTGTGTGTGTGCGTCTCCTGAGCCGTGCATTATGTCACCGTGGACCTCAGAGAGACAGATGAGAAGAAAGGGAAAAAAAAATTCTGATTATTTTTACAGATGTCAGAACATTTTTAAAGTCATCGTCAAATAAATTATATTACAGATGCCCAGTGTTGGTCAAGTTGCTAAAAAACAGTAACTAATTTACTAGCTACTTCTTTTCAAAAGTAATTTACTTTACCAATTACTGCATGACTAAAGTAATTAGTTACTTGGAAAAGTAACTTTCACGTTACTTTTAAATGCATACTTAAATCGTCTTGCACACATAGCAAGATAATTTAATTGATGGATTACATTATGGGCTTATTAATGTCAGGCTGAAAACTGACTGTTTCAGACAGAGCTTTTAGAACATGTTCAGTCTGCTTTATCCTGCCTTGAGAGCTCTTATTGGAAAAATCTGAAGAAAATCAACACAATACTACCAGTAATTTCCTCATTTTGAAGTGAGAAATAGGGTTTGTGGAGTGAGGGAGAGGGAAAAAGAGTGAGAGTTGGCAAGACTGCATAAAGCTATCCATGTTTATCTTATCTTTATGATATGGATTAATCCGATATGCAGTGATCAGGGCTGGACTGGCCATCTGGCATACCTGGCATTTGCCCGGTGGGCCGATGCACATGTGGGCCGGTGCATCTCATCAATATAATTATGTAACTATGGCTGCAAGCAGTGTTGCCAGGTTTCATGAGAGAAACAAGCAACCAGCTCTGTGGAAACAAGCCCCAAAAAAAGCCCAACAGGCAACCTACCACACTGTGTAAAAGAGAGGCTGCTTGATAACATACAGTGGTGAGAAAAAGTGTTTGAACCCTTCCTGATTTCTCATTTTTTTGTATGTTTGTCACACTTAAATGCTTCAGATCATCAAACAAATATAAATATTAGACAAAGATAACACAAGTAAACACAAAATGCAGTTTTTAAATGAAGGTGTTTATTATTAAGGGAAAAAAAAATCCAAACCTACATGGCTCTGTGTGAAAAAGTGATTGCCCCCTAAACCTAATAATTGGTTGGGCTACAGCAGGAACAGCTGCAATCAAGCATTTGCGATAACTAGCAATGAGTCTTTTACAGCGCTGTGGAGGAATTTTGGCCCACTCATCTTTGCAGAATTGTTGTAATTCAGCCACATTGGAGGGTTTTCGAGCATGAACTGCCTTTTTAAGGTCATGCCACAGCATCTCAATTGGATTCAGGTCAGGACTTTGACTCGGCCACTCCAAAGTCTTCATTTTGTTTTTCTTAAGCCATTCAGAGGTGGACTTGCTGGTGTGTTTTGGATCATTGTCCTGCTGCAGAACCCAAGTGCACTTCAGCTTGAGGTCACGAACAGATGGCCGGACATTCTCCTTCAGGATTTTTTGGTAGACAGAATTCATGGTTCCATTTACCACAGCAAGTCTTCCATGTCCTGAAGCAGCAAAACAGCCCCAGACCATCACACTGCCACCACCATATTTTATTGATGGTATGATGTTCCTTTTCTGAAATGCTGTGTTACTTTTACGCCAGATGTAATGGGACACACACGTTCCAAAAAGTTCAACTTTTGTCTTGTCAGTCCACAGAGTATTTTCCCAAAAGTCTTGGGGATCATCAAGATATTTTCTGGCAAAACTGAGACGAGCCTTTATGTTCTTTTTGCTCAGCAGGGGTTTTCGTCTTGGAACTCTGCCATGTAGGCCATTTTTGCTCAGTTTCTTTCTTATGGTGGTGTCATGAACACAGACCTTAACTGAGGCAAGAGAGGCCTGCAGTTCTTTGGATGTTGTTGTGGGGTCTTTTGTGACATCTTGGATGAGTTGTTGTTGCGCTCTTGGGGTAATTTTGGTCGGCCGGCCACTCCTGGGAAGGTTCACCATTGTTCCATGTTTTCGCCATTTGTGGCTAATGGCTCTCATTGTGGTTTGCTGGAGTCCCAAAGCTTTAGAAATTGCTTTATTGTGGGGAGCGTGGAATAAAGAAGCTGAATTGCTTTTTAATTCAGGTTTATTCAAGCATCACATCATCCCCAGCCTTCTCTCTCAAACGAGCAAAGAGACTGAGCTACATCCAAGCTTTACATTTATAACATTTCACACAAAGGCTTTTCACACAGATGATTCACACAAAGGAAGAGTCACGTATCCCCGTCAAAACCCTCTATTGACATTTCTTCCTCTTCCAGACCTTCAGTCCCCCACCTGTCTCCCGGGGGTCGGGAAGTCCTTTCATCGTACCCCCATCCTCTTGTTGTTCCCCGCAGGTGGTCCAGACCCATTGTCCCCTTCGGTCGTGAGGTCAATCTCCATATGTAATCTCAGCATCCACTTTATGCTTAAACATATGTAGGCACAAATACACGGGCTACATTTATAACCTTTTCCAGACTGATAGATCTCAGTTACTTTGTTTCTCATTTGTTCCTGAATTTCTTTGGATCGCAGCATGATGTCGAGCTTTTGAAGATCTTTTAGTCTACTTCACTTCATCAGGCAGCTCCTATTTAAGTGATTTCTTGATTGAGAACAAGTGTGACAGTAATCAGGCCTGGATGTGGCTAGAGAAATTGAACTCAGCTTCCCAAAGATGTGATAAACCACAGTTAATTTATGTTTAACAGGGGAGGTGTCATGATCCGCTCTGCGTGCCTGCTGCCCTAATTATCTCCACAGCCACGCGCACACCTGTTCATCCTATCTAGCGGCCTATTTAAGCAGCACTGCCCTCTGGTCTGCACGGAGATGTCAATGCTCCCACTATCTGGCAAGACCTTCTCGCCTTCCCTACTCATCCTGCTCTGGAGTTCTGCCTCCTCTGCTTTGTTCTACTCCGCGTTTCTCCTGGGAGTCTGGACTCCCCACCGGCAAGTAAGCCATTATCCTTTCTGCACTCTCTGCTCTTCTCCATCTCCCCTGTGCACAGGTGGAAGCCTCCTGGTGGCGGACCTGAGCACAGCCTGCACCTCTCCTACACAGTACAACCTGCACCTCTCCTCCACTGTACAAACTGGCGCCTCTTCATCTCGTTGGCAGCGGCGGCCTTGACACGGAGCAACTGGACTGGAGCCTCGGGAGTTCTTCAGCACCTCAGCTCTCCTGCCTACTTGTAAGACAACACATTCTCTGTTACGATCCTCCATTCCTCAAACACTCATCCGTCTGTCTGTGTTTCCTCCTAGGGTTGCCAGTCGGAACGGTGCTCTGCTTGCCCTGCTGCTACACTCCTACACGCACACACACACCCACACTCACACTTCTTATAATAAAAGATAATTGTGTTTATTCTGAGTCCACGTCTGTTCCTGGGTCGCCCAATCATGTCAGTACGTCTCCGTCAGAACGACCCAGCAGACAGTGCATTAGCATAGAAACTTAACATCATTGAGGCTCGGGTTGATCAATTATCCCACCAGCAACAAGTAATACTCAACCAGCTTGTTCAGATTAACACACACCTAGACCGCCTCACTAATCCGCAGCCCTTTCCACCAGCTCCCGGGGGGGCAACCGGACCATCCAGCTCCATCCCGTCTCCTTCTCCGCAGTCCCGACTGACTCCAGTCCCCACACCCACGTGCTTTAGCGGTAAGCTAGGGGAAGCACAGGGATTTCGATGCAATGTGGAATAGTGTTTCAGCGGGTACCGGGGGATTTCCCCACTAGTCACAGCTGCATCGGCTATGTCGTTAATCTCTTAGAGTGGCGGGCTCTAACATGGGCTTATGCAGTCATGGCTCAGCCAGACTATGGCAACCTAACATATGACCAGTTTGTGAGGGAATTTAACGAGGTGTTCGATCACTCAGACCGAGATAGTGTGCTCACCACCCGGCTCCTCAATCTGAAACAGGGGATTAGATTGGTGGCCGATTATTCTGTTGACTTTCGGGTGGTGGTGATGGAGGTTGGGTGGAAGGATGCCTCCCTGTGCAGAATTTTCACCCGTAGCCTTAGCCCTAGCCTGAGGGATGAGTTAGCCCGCATTGAAAAGCCCAACAAACTAAACGAGTTAATTTCCCTAGCAATTAGCATCAACAACCGGCTGAGGGAGCGGGCTGACAAGCGTCGACCTTCCGGTTGCTTGGGCTCACAGTTTCTCCGCTCCTCACAGCCCCCCTGCTGGCCCTTCCACATCCCAGTTCCCTTGACTCTACTGAGCCTATGGTGATGGGCCAGTCTAAATTGTCCCCGGCCGAGAAACAGCACCGCCGGGAGCTCGGGCTGTGTTGGTATTGCGCTAGTGAGGAACATGAGCTGGCTTCCTGCCCCATTCACTCAAAAGAGGGGGTCCGTGGGTCACAATAGGGGGACTCATGGACTCCAGCAAAATCCCCTTACCAAATTCTTATTGCCCATCCTTTTCACACATAATCATCAGGAAATTTCCACCCATGCACTCATCGACTCTGGGGCCGAGCAGAGCTTTATTTTGGAAGATCTGGCAACTTGGCTGGGGCTTCCCTGCCATCAGCTGAAGACTCCCCTGAGACTTATTACTTTGTCTAAAACACCGCTCGCCATTGTCACCAAACAGACGTCCCCGGTTTCTGTTCTGATCTCGGGCAATCATCAGGAGCAAACCAGGTTCTTTGTGCTTCCTGTTTCAGCGTCCCCGGTCATTTTAGGGTACCCCTGGCTGTGGCTGCACAACCCGTCCATTGATTGGCGCACAGGGAATATCATCTCGTGGAGCTCCTTCGGCCTAAGTGCCTGTCTGCAGCCAGCTGCTTGCTCTCCCTCCGTTCCCCTCAGTGTCCTGGACGCACCCCCGCCTGATCTGTCCTGAGTTCCTCCCGAATACTATGACCTGGGCGCTGTCTTTAGTAAGACGCAGGCGCAGTCACTTCCCCCCCACCGCCCATACGATTGTGCTATCAACCTCCTGCCGGGGGCCCCGTTGCCATCTAGTCGGCTTTATAGCCTGTCGGCCTCGGAGCGGGAGGCGATGGAGAAGTACATTAAGGACTCCCTGAGCTCAGGCATTATCCGGCTATCCTCCTCGGCAGTGGGGGCGGGTTTCTTCTTCGTGGGAAAGAAAGATGGCTCGTTACGGCCCTGTATTGACTTTCGGGAGTTGAACATTACTGTTTAGAACAAATATACTCTCCCCCTAATTAACACGGCTTTTGATTCTCTCCAGGGGGCCTCTGTGTTTACAAAATTAGACCTCCTCAATGCATACCACCTGGTGAGGATTAGAGAGGGAGACGAGTGGAAGACGGGTTTCCGGACCCACAGTGGACAATCTGAATATCTGGTGATGCCGTTTGGTCTGACTAATGCCCCCACTGTATTCCAGCGTCTCATTAATGATATACTGAGGGACTTCTTAGGCTCCTTTGTGTTTGCATATCTGGATGATATTCTCATTTTTTCCCAGTCCCTCGAGGAGCATCAAGTCCTTGTGAGGCGGGTGTTGCAGCATTTGTTGGAAAATACGTTGTTTGTCAAAGCGGAGAAGTGTGAGTTTCACACCCCTTCCACTTCATTCTTGTGGGTTTGTCATATCTCACAATGAGGTCAATGCCGATCCTGCCAAGGTAAGAGCGGTGGTGGAGTGGCCAGTTCCATCTTCCTGGAACCAGTTACAGCAGTTTCTCGGGTTTGCCAACTTCTACCGCTGCTTCATCAAGAATTACAGCATTATTGCTCTACCCCTCACTCGCCTCACCTCCTCCAAGGTGCCCTTCCAGTGGACGGGGGAGGCGGAGGCAGCCTTTTTGGAATTGAAGTCACTGTTCTCTTCTCCTCCCATCTTGGCTCAGGTTGACCCCGCGCTGCAGTGTTTGGTGGCGGTGGACGCCTCAGACTCCAGGGGTGGGAGCAGTCCTGTCCCAACGTTCCTCGACAAGATCCGGCCCTATGCGGTCTTCTCCCACCGCCTCTCCCCGGCCAAAAGGAACTACGACATCGGGGACAGGGAGCTGCTGGCGGTCAAGCTGGCCTTGGAGCAGTGGTGCCACTGGCTGGAGGGGGCCTCCCAGCTGTCTGTCGTGTGGACTGACCACAAGAACCTGGAGTACCTCAGGATGGCCAAGCGTCTCAACGCCCGACAGGCCCGCTGGTCCTTGTTCTTCGGCAGGTTCGACTTCACCATCACCTACCGCCTGGGGTCCAAGAACATCAAGCCTGACGCTCTGTCCAGACAGTTCTCCTTGGATGCCACTGAGGCACTGTCACATCCTGTGGTGTCCCCTTCATGTATCATGGGTGCCCTCTCATGGAGCATCAAGGAAAGGGTCAGAAGAGTGAAGGAGACCAAGCCAGACCCGGGCGGAGGGCCAGCGGGAAAGATGTTCGTGCCCTCTGCCGTTCGGGGTGAAGTCATCAATTGGGTCCACTCCTCCAAGCTCCTGTGCCACCTGGAGGTGGTGCGTACAGTGGCTCTGCTACAGAGGACCTTCTGGTGGCTGTCCCTTTGGAAGGATGTCGGGGAGTATGTCCGAGCCTGTCCCCAGTGCGCCACCTGTAAGACGTCCTCCTCTCCCTTGGCAGGGTTGCTCCACCCCCTTCCCATCCCTGGCAGACCTTGGTCTCACGTGGCGCTGGACTTTGTCACTGGCCTTCCTCCTTCGGCAGACAACACAGTCATCCTGACGATCGTGGACAGATTTTCCAAGGTGGTCCACTTTGTTCCCTTACAGAGTCTCCCCACGGCCAAGGAGACGGCGGACCTGGTTGTCCTCCATGTGGTGCAGCTCCATGGCATCCCGATGGACATTGTGTCCGATCATGGTCCCCAGTTTGTCTTGCAGGTGTGGTGTGCCTTCTGTAAGGCTATTGGGGCCACGGTAACCCTGTCCTTGGGGTACCACCCCCAGAGCAATGGCCAGTATGAGCGCGCCAATCAAGAATTGGAGGCAGCGCTACGGTGTGTCACCACCTCCAACCCTGCGTCCTGGAGTTCCCACCTGCCTTGGGTCGAGTATGCACACAACACCATGGTCTCCTCTGCCACAGGGCTGTCCTCATTTGAGGTCTCTCTGGGCTACAATCCCCCACTGTTCCCGGAGGAGGAGGAAGACATTGCGGTGCCCTCCGTGCAGGCCCATATGAGGCGCTGTCGCCGGCTGTGGAGGGCCATTCGGGCCGCATTTTGGACCGAAACACCACCATTGCCAACCGCCGCAGGACTCTGGCCCCACCCTACCGGGTCGGGCAGCAAGTATGGCTTTCCATTAAAAACATTAATCTCAAGGCCAAGTCCAGGAAGCTGTCTCAGCATTTTATTCGGCCTTTTTCCATTACACACATTGTGAATCGTGTCTCTGTGTGTCTGGCTTCCCCCCTCCGCATTTGTCCCACTTTTCACGTCTCTCAGGTCAAGCCGTTCATCTCCAGCCCTCTGTGCCCCCCTCCCAAGATGCCACCCCCACTAGCATTAATCGATGGTGACCCCGCGTGGAGAGTCAACTCCATCCTGGACGTCCAACGCTGTTGTCGCGGCCTCCAGTACCTGGTGTATTGGGAGGGCTACGGTCCTGAATGGAGGTCCTGGGTGTGTCCGTCCTTTGTGATGGATCCAGAACTCATCAGGGACTTCCACCGGACACACCTGGGCAGGTTGGATTGGCCGCCGAGAGGCATCCCGTAGGGGGGGAGTACTGTCATGATCCGCTCTGCGTGCCTGCTGCCCTAATTATCTCCACAGCGGCGCCCACACCTGTTCATCCTATCTAGCGGCCTATTTAAGCAGCGCTGCCCTCTGGTCTGCACGGAGACGTCAACGCTCCAACGATCTGGCAAGACCTTCTCGCCTTCCCTACTCATCCTGCTCTGGAGTTCCGCCTCCTCTGCGTCGTTCTACTCCGCGCTTCTCCTGGGAGTCTGGACTCCCCACCGGCAAGTAAGCCATTATCCTTTTCTGCACTCTCCGTTCTTCTCCATCTCCCCTGTGCACAGGTGGAAGCCTCCTAGCGGCGGACTTCCTTATCCTGGTGGCAGACCTGAGCACGGCCTGCACCTCTCCTACACAGTACAACCTGCACCTCTCCTCCACTGTACAAACTGGCACCTCTTCACCTCGTTGGCAGCAGCGGCCTTGACACGGAGCAACTGGACTGGAGCCTCGGGAGTTCTTCAGCGTCTCAGCTCTCCTGCCTGCTCGTAAGACAGCACATTCTCTGTTACGATCCTCCATACCTCAAACATTCATCCGTCTGTCTGTTTCTTCCTAGGGTTGCCAGTTGGAACGGTGCTCTGCTCGCCTTGCTGCTACACTCCTACACGCACACACACACCCACACTCACACTTCTTATAATAAAAGATAATTGTGTTTATTCTGAGTCCACGTCTGTTCCTGGGTCGCCCAATCATGTATGGAGGGGGATCACTTTTTCACACAGGGCCATGTAGGCTTGGATTTTTTTTTTTTACCCTTAATAATAAACACCTTCATTTAAAAACTGCATTTTGTGTTTATTTTGTGTTGTCTTTGTCTAACATTTAAATTTGTTTTGATGATCTGAAACATTTAAATGTGACAAGCATACAAAAAAAAGAGAAATCAGGAAGTGGGCAAACACTTTTTCACACCACTCTGTTATGTCAGAATCCATCTTTTAAACCAGGTCTGATGGATGTGTTTTGTTTTGTTTTTTTTTTGGCCTGGTATGATAAGGGCCTGGCCACTATTAAGGATTTTTACATTAATGGTCACTTCACATCTTTTGCTCAACTACAGGCAAAATTCAATCTCCCTTCTGGTCTTTTTTTTTTTTTTTTGATACCTGCAAATTAGAAATTTTGTAAGACATTCCTTCCGTGACTTTGAGAGGATGCCCAAACAACTCAGTTTTTATGACCTCATGGACAGATCACCCACTTCAAAACATTTGCTTTCACAGTTTCTTTTTCTTTGGCAACCTCTTCTCTTCATGTTAAAGAGGCGTGGCCTGAGGATACTGGTGAGGAAATTTCAGATGAGTTATAGGAAAAGGGGCTGGGTGGAGTTAAAGCATGCTCTATTAATGCCAGACTGCAACTTATCCAATTTAAAGTTATTCATCGGCTACATTTCTCTAAAACCAAATTGAGTAAAATATTTCACTCAATTTCTGCTATGTGTGATAAATGTAAATCAGCTGACGGAACTTTGGGACATCTTTTCTTTCCTTGCCCCAGACTCAAGAGTTTCTGGTATAATATATTACATCGCTATAGCAACATATACACCAAACTGTTAATGCCAGACTGCCTTATTGCCACACTGGAATGTTCTAATTACTCCTTCTTCCATCAGCGACACAACAAGCCATAATGTTTGGTATGATCATAGCAAAAAGGCTTATTCTAAGAGTGTGGAAATCACCCTCCCCATCCTGTTTTAAAAAACAGTTGAATGATATGGTCTCCTGTTTTTACCTTGAAGAAATTTGTTTTGCTCAGTCTGATGCACACCACAAGTTTCTTAAGATCTGGGGACCTTTTATTGACTACATCAAGAAGGAGAAGACTTAAATTGGACCCGACCTCCACCAGGCTGTCCCCCATGAGGGGTCTGGACTCACATTTCTGGCCTCCAACCCGTTAATAGACACCCATCTCAATGGATGAACTGTAATACACTACTTTGTTGTGGACTGGCAGCTGATTTTTTTTTTGTTTGTTTACGGTTTTCCTTTTTGCTTTTTGTTGTTATTATGTTGTTTTGTTGAATTGATAAAACTGGATAAATAAAACATCCAAAAAAAAAAAGAGAGGAACATAGGGCGACTTACAAGAGTGGAAGAAGGTGCACGCAGGTGGACTACATCCTATGCAGAGGGAGAATCTGAAAGAGATAGGAGACTGCAAGGTGGTGGCAGGGGAAAATGTAGGTAGACAGCATTGGATGGTAGTCTGTAGGATGGCTTTGGAAAGCAAGAAGAGGAAGAGAATGAAGGCAGAGCCAAAGATTAAGTGGAGGAAGTTACAGAAGGAAGAAGGTCACACAGAGTTCAGGAAGGAGTTGGTACAGGCTCTGGGTGGTAGGGAAGAATTACCAGATGACTGGGAAAGTACAGCAACAGAATTGAGGGAAATGGGTAGAAAGGTATGTGGTGTATCCAGTGGTCAGAGGAAGGACGACAAGGAGACTTGGTGGTGGAATGAGGAGATACAGGAAAGTATCCAAAGGAAGAGGTTAGCAAAGAAAAAGTGGGATAGTCAGGGAGATGAAGAAAGTAGACAGGAGTATTTGGAATCTAGGTGCATGGCAAAGAGAGAGGTGCCAAAGGCACAGGAAAAGGCATATAATGAGTTGCATGAGAGGCTAAACACTAAGGAAGGAGAAAAGGACTTGTATTGATTGGCTAGACAGAGAGATTGAGCTGGAAAAGATGTGCAGCAGGTTAGGCTGATTAAGGACAGAAATGGCAATGTACTAACAAATGACAAGAGTGTGTTGAGAAGGTGGAAGGAGTACTTTGAAGAGCTGATGAATAAAGAAAATGAGAGAGAGAGGTGGATGGATGAAGGAAAAATTGTGAACAAGGAAGTCAGTGAACAAGGAAGTTGCACTGCATCTTTGTGGATCTAGAGAAAGCATATGATAGCGTGCCAAGAGAGGAAGTGTGGTACTGTATGAGAAAGTCAGGAGTGGCAGAGAAGTTTATAAGGATGGTGCTGGACATGTATGGAGACAGCGAGACGGTGGTGAGGTGTGCTGTAGGAATGACAGTTGGGTTTAAGGTGGGGGTGGGGTAACATCAGGGATCGGCTCTGAACCCCTTCTTGTTTGCCATGGTGATGGACAGGCTGACAGATGAGGTCAGGCAAGAGTCTCCGTGGACCATGATGTTTGCAGATGACACTGTGATCTGTAGTGACAGTAGGGAGCAGGTGGAAGAGAACCTGGAGAGGTATGCTCTGGAGAGAAGAGGAATGAAAGTCAGTAGAAGCAAGACAGAATACATGAGTGTGAATGAGAGGGAGGCAGATGTAATGGTGAAGATGGAAGGAGTAGAGGTAGTAAAAGTAGATGAGCTTAAATACCTGGGGTCAACCATCCAAAGCAATGGAAAATGCACAAGAGAGGTGAAGAAGAGAGTACAGGCAGGGTGGAGTGGGTGGAGACGAGTGTCGGGGTGATTTGTGACAGAAGGGTAGCAGCAAGAGTGAAAGGGAAGATTTACAAGAAGGTAGTGAGACCTGCTATGATGTATAGTTTGGAGACGGTCACCCTGACAGAATGACAGGAAATGGAGCTGGAGGTGGCAGAGATGAAGATGCTAAGATTTTCATTGGGAGTGACTAGGAGGGACAAGATTCGAAATGAGTATGTCAGAGGGACAGCTCAGGTTGTGCTGTTTGGAGACAAAGTAAGAGAAGCAAGGCTGAAATGGTTTGGACATGTGCAGAGGAGGGACAGTGGATATATTGGACAAAGGATGTTGAAGATAGAGTTGCCAGGCAGGAGGCAAAGAGGAAGACCACAGAGAAGATTCATGGATGGAGTGAAGGAGGACATGGAGAGGGCTGGTGTTACAGAGGAAGCTGCAAGGGACAGGGTGAGATGGAAGCAGATTGTCATGAGTCTGAGCTCTAATGTTCCCTCTGAGCTCAGACTCAATTTATTTCTGAGTTTTGTATGTCTGTTATTATTATGTTGTCAGTTTTCTGTATATATTTTAGTTTTTTGTCTCTTATGTGCCCTCCTCTCTCAGACACTCCCACTTGCTGTTCACTAGTGATAGCAAAATCGAAATAGTGTTCTGTAACGTACCGGAACCTAGGCGGAACTTGTGATTCGAAACGCTGTTCCGAGGTCTGTATCAGAAGGACGGTGTCACGTGACTGTTCCATATCCACGTTCCATTCCGCCCCCAGTTGTTTTGAAACGTCACAGTCGTTTTTGTTTCAGCAAGTGAATACAAATCCGTGTGTGGTTCCTTCATTTGTAATTCCACTTCAAAATAAAATCAGAAAAAAAAAAATTTTTGGTCTCATTTTTGTTTTGTCCTTTTCTAAACTTAGGTAGAAAAAAATATATTATCAAATTTTGGGACATACCTGTGCTTAATTTTGCTCTTATTGTTTTATAGTCAAAACAAAAATATTAAGTTATTATTTTGGTTTATTATTTTGCGACACCGGAAGTGTTAGTGTTAGTGTAGGTGATGAGTTTAATCAGTTATTTAAAGTGTCTCTAGTTTTATCTATGATGTCTGACCTCCATTACACAAAATTAAAATGCCTATTATATGAAAACTAGTGATGGCAAAGTCAAAACAGTGTTTTAGTGCGTACCGAAACCGAGGTGGAACTTCTGAATTGAATCAATATAAGCAATCGAATTGCAATATAAGCTGCGGCTTCAGCCGTCACCCATTTCAGATAACTTATTGTAACGTGCTGCTCGACATGGCGACGTCCCACCGGGAGATTCGAACTCACGCCTCCCGCTCCGGAGTCCCGCACCCTACCTGTGTCGCCAATAGGGTCAACCCACTTGGCAAGCCAAGTAGGGTGCTCATATTGAGTTCGCTACACTACTCCCCTCTGGTTCTTGACATCGTCCCGATGTCAGCGCCCCATTACTGCTTTGGACAGGAGATCCCACTCCTGACACCAGTGTAACGTGCTGCTCGACATGGCGACGTCCCACCGGGAGATTCGAACTCACGCCTCCCGCTCCGGAGTCCCGCACCCTACCTGTGTCGCCAATAGGGTCAACCCACTTGGCAAGCCAAGTAGGGTGCTCATATTGAGTTCGCTACATTATGTTGAACTGTATAATCAGAGGAGTTATTGTTTAATTTGACCTTGTTGGATTTTTTCCCCTTTGTTATATTATTCTGTTTCTTTTTAATCTTTACTTTTAATCTATCCGAAATAAATAAATAAAAATCATTGTTCCGAGGTCTGTATCAGAAAGAGGATGTCACGTGACTGTTCCATTTCGCGTTCCATTACGTCACCGTTTTCAAACTTCACCGTTGTTTTATGCAGTGATTGTGTTATCCCGTTTCTCAAATGAATAAAATGCTGACATTACTCAATATTAAATTGCCTATTCTATGCACAATTTATGTATTACATAAATACTTTCTATGTAAAATACTAATTTCTCGTGTCCTTGCCTGACTGGCTGCTGGTTCATCAGACCACATGCCTGAAACATTTCAAAGCTCCTCTGAAGTGCAGTTTGTTTGTGAAGTCTTGCCTCTCTGAGTGTCTTGTACTGAGCTGCTTTTGGATTTACATTATTTGGAAATGGATGGGGGTAGAAAGCATCCCAGGTCAGCTGTTTGGGATCACTATGACCTTCTTGAGGGGAAAAAGTTAAATGTTTGCACTGTATTCAACATCTTGCATTTTGTAACAATACAACAAGTAGGTGGAGACGCCTACGGACAAAACATGCTGACGCCTGCATTCCTAGCACAACACAACCGAGTGCTGAATCAAGCCATGGCCAGCGTAATGTTTATGGTGTGGAGAATGTCTTCAAGGATGAGGCTGAGTTTGTTCCTCAGATTCAGCTTTATTCACAGAGCACATCTCCAACAAATCTCCAAGCAAATCAAGAGGAAGTTTTCAGCTCACATCAGGGGTTTTATACCCCGGGCACGAAACAGCAGTCACATGGTGTTTTATCAAACATACAGTCACATGGTACTTAATCTCAATCGGGTGTTTTTATTTATTAGGGGTCCAATGTGTGACATTGGTGGCAAAATTTAAAACTGATCAAATTTGCACATGAAATTGACTAATCACTATCCAATTGTGTCAGGTTTATGAAACTATTAACTATTTTCGTTACGGCATTCGCGTTCAGGAACTCTTGAGGATGAGCGCTCACTTCAACTACTTGTAAATGGAGATGTAAACGGGACACTCGGGCTTTTGTTTCCCCGTGTGCCAATGCACTTTGCAATGGCACACGTTTTACACGAAACAACTTCAACACTTCCGGTATTTTTCACGCATCAAAACTCATCAACAGCTACATTTTCATGACATATTAAGATGTGATAACGTGTATACATACCTTCAAATTCTCCCTGTTTGTTGGATAAGACGTAAAATCACAAAAGGCGTAAATGCGGGACACGGAAGTTTGGACCTTCGATAACTTCAATATAAAGTGACCACGGTTAATCCTCTCCACATGGGTTGAGCACATCCGGGGTAGAGAAAATAAAAGTGCTTTCCCAGGGCGGTCACCTCGCCAGACGGGGCTGCGCGCGGCCGACCAAGACCGAAGACGTAAATTTTTTAAAGGACACCATATTTGATGTGTCATAAATGTTTAAGATTTTATTGAAATATTCTACATCTGAGCTTCACAAAGACTGATCTCCTTTTTACGTGTATGGTTTGGAATTTGAAAGGTGCAAAGTGAAAAGCATCAGCACTTCCTGTTTTCTGGTTACTTTACCAAATAACTTGCATGTTGCTGCGTAAATTCGGGGACACGGAAATTTACGTCGTACGAGTAAATTTGCAGGGGTCGCCGTACAAAAACCATAGATCCGATCACATTGGGGAATGTTTTATTTTGAATTTGCGTTACAACTCTGTTATCTCTTGCATAAATGAGTAGAAAGAGTTACTCAGAGATCACTTTACAGTACTTTGAAATTGATGCGATTTTCATGTCACACAAAAACTGGGAAAAATGAGGGGACACGACCAATAGTTTAGATTCTAACGGCAAAATCAATGATTTTTTTTAAAAATTGCAATGCAAGTCTGAAACTCTTTTATGTTCCTTTGCATATTATAAAAACAAAACCGACATCTGCAAATTACAGAAAAAGAGAGAGCTCTTGAAAGTCGGATACCCCTGATATAGTGCACTGGACACCCCCCCAAAAAAACACCAATCACAAAGTAACCCCTTTGATCTCACGCCATTGTCCTCTAGTCTCTGTGGCCCGGAAATCTTCCCCGGTCGTCTCCCGGAAACAAAGGCCGAATCTCACACTCCTCTGCTGAATCCCAGAGTCTCAGTCCTCTTTGTTCCATGAGACGTGAAGCACACAATAAACATACAGCAACACATTTGTGGGGAATATGTAACCAACATACTTGCCATAATGGCATGTATTCATGTTCTTTTAATACACATACTGTACGAGTATACATTTATTATTTATACACCTTTATTATTATTTACAATAAATATAATTATGCATTTGATCACTAAAAGAAGCCATATTGTTGTACATTTACATACAGTTATATATTTTACATATAGTTACATATATTTACAATATATGAAGTTGCATGGCAGCATTCCTCCTAACTCAGTCTTTTTGTTGTTCCTTGACAGGAAGGCAAAAAGAACTGAATGTACACAAGCACCCCTAAAAACAGTGACTGATGTCTATTTTGTAAACAAGCACCCCCTACAAATACTAACTGAAAAAATATATATTTTCAGACAAATACTACAAGAAACCCAAGCAAAACACGAAACGTTGAGATTAAGACCCGAAAACACTCGACTGGTTCAGTGTAGTATTATAACATTTGGCCACCAGATGTCGCTGTGGGGAGATGTTTCAAATGTTCCAAAACATCAATTCTTTTTCTGAATCAATTGTTCCAAATGATTTGATCTCTCGATCGTTCCATTTCTGCCATCACTACTGTTCACAGTCTGTTTCCCAGCTGTGAACAGTTGGGTAATTAGGTCACCTGCCTGCTCAGCCCACACCTGCTGCTCATATGTCTGCCCAGTATTTAAGCACTGCCAATTCTTTGTTTCACTGTGGCAGTATTGATTGCATTGCTTGATGTAACTGGACTTCATTCTCTGTAAGTGTTTCTCCTTAGTTCCTGCTCTGGAGAGCCTTCCCTGTATATAACCTTGTTTGCACTTTTGTTGTGTCAGCATAGTTTTGTTCTTTTTGTCAATAAATGTCACAACTACAGTTCAGTCTGTCCTTCTGCCCCAGAGGGGCGTTTATGACACATAGCTTGTCCTGAAGGACAAGCTGCTGCGCGCAGGGGTGGACCAGCACTTGTCATCATGGATCCTGGACTACCTCACGAACCGGCCTCAGTTTGTGAGAACCCGGGACTGTGTTTCCGACACGATCATCAGTAGCACGGGGGCCCCCCAGGGAACGGTGCTGGCTCCCTTCCTGTTCACTCTTTATACTGCGGACTTCTCACACAACACAACACATTGCCATCTACAGAAGTTCTCTGATGACTCTGCGATCGTTGGTCTCATCTCCAACGGAGATGAAGCTGAGTACAGAGGGCTTATCCAGGACTTTGTGGACTGGTGCCATCGGAACTGCCTCCAGATCAACGCGAGGAAAACTAAGGAGCTGGTGGTGGACTGCCGCAGGCATGGGCAGCCCCTCACAGCACCAGTAAATATACAGGGAACAGACATTGAGATGGTGACATCCTATAAGTACCTGGGTATTCATCTGAACAATAAACTAGACTGGTCACACAATACTGACGCACTCTACAAGAAGGGACAGCGCAGGCTGTTCCTGCTGAGGAGACTCAGGTCTTTTGGTGTACAAGGGGCGCTGCTGAAGTCATTCTATGACACGGTGGTGGCATCAGCCATCACTTTTGGAGTGGTCTGCTGGGGCAGTGGCATTACTGCAGCCGATAGGAAGAGACTGAACAAACTGATTAAGAAAGCTAGCTCTGTCCTGGGGCAGCGCCTTGATCCGATGGAGGAGATAGGAGAGAGAAGGACGGTGGCTAAACTGTCATCTCTGCTGGAGTCCGAGTTCCACCCTATGCAGGACATACTGGATGCACTGAGGAGCTCATTTAGCAGCAGACTACATCATCCCAGGTGCACAACCGAGAGGTTTCGTAGGTCCTTCCTACCAACGGCTGTCAGACTGTACAACCTAAGCAGGGCTGCTCGCAGAGATAGCAAAAAGACGTAACAAACTAATAGTTTTTTTGAATGCAAAAGATGCAATAGACTTACACAATGGTCCTCTCCGGCATACAACTAGGAACATACCGGTCGCTATGGAGGGTGAGAATATGTATGGGCACATAATCATACCATGTAGGATAACTAAATAGACGGTTATGCTGTTTCATCCCACCTAGCAACAATGCTCTGCACTGTGTGTGTTTATATATTTACATATTTATTCCATCTAGCTACAATGCTCAGCACTGGGTGTGTTTATATTTATATTTATATATCTATATATTTATTCCATCTAGCTACAATGCTCCGCACTGTGTTTTTATATATCTACATATTATTCCATCTAGCTACATTGCTCCGCACTGTGTGTGTTTATATACTTGCATATTTATTCCACCTAGCTGCAATGCTCCGTACTGTGGGTGTTTATATATTTACATATTTATTCCATCTAGCTACAATGCTCTGCACTGTGTGTTCATATATTCATATATTTATTCCATCCAGCTACAATGCTCTGCACTGTGTGTCTGTGTGTGTGTGTGTATATATATATATTTTATAGTAATATGTACATATGTATATTAGCTGCTCTTGCTTGCTTGTTTTTTTTTTTCTTGCCTTCTGATTGTTGCTCTGAGTGTTGCTATCCCTGTGCTGTTGCAATCCTGGAATTTCCCCGTTGTGGGACTAATAAAGGCTTATCTTATCTTATCTTATCTTATATGATCCACTGTGGTGACCCCTAAAGGGAGCAGCTGAAAGAAGAAGACCAATAACAAGGAAAACACAAAAACAATGGAACAAACAAAGCAGGGGCATGGTCCCCAGACCCTGTCCAGATCATGATAGAGGCAGTACATGAAGCTCTCATATATGGCTACACTGCCACCAGTGTGTGAATGTGTGTGTGAATGGGTGGATAGCAGGATCTGTAAAGAGCTTTGGTCATCCAGAGATGAGTAAAAAAAAAAATCCCTCTGTAAGTGAACACCATTTATGCATGCCCAGAACAGGAAGAAAGGAAGAACTGAAATGACTGACATTAGTAAAATAATGCCACTTCTTTGTCCCGACGGTTGGTTTTGGTTTTAATTCAGTTAATCGCCCAGCCCTACTGTGGAATGATCTCAAGAGAACTGTTCGCACCAGACATCCTAACAATATGGCTGAGCTGAAGCAGTTCTGTAAGGAAGAATGCTCCAGAATTCTTCCTGAATGTTGTGCAGGTCTGATCAGTAGCTACCAGAAGTATTGGAGGTTATTGCTGCCAAAGGAGGTTCAACCAGTTATTAAATCCAAGGGTTCACTTACTTTTTCCACCAGCACTGGGAATGTTTAATGGATGTATCCATAAAGGGCATGAAATATAATAGTTTGTATGGTATTAGGTTAAGCACATTGTGTACTGTATGTCTACAATTGGGACTTAGATGTAGGTCAGATCACATTTTATGACCAATTGATGAAGAAAACCAGGAAATTCCAAATGGCTCACATACTTTTTCTTTCAACTGTCATGAATCCTTGGAAAGTGTACAGTATGAGACCTTTGAAACACACGTAGCTGTAACTGTGACAGTGCGTTAACTGAGGAGACCACATGTTTGAACATTTTGAAGAATAAGCAACACAACTAATAGCTTATGGGATGTTTCTTTGGCTAAATACAAGAGAGTAAATTTTATCTTTAGGTTTGTCACACTAGTTGTGTGTAGTTTATGCAGATCTTATCACTGAAATGGCTTTGAATTTATCCTGTGTGTAATGTTTCCCGTTTGCTGTTCTCTTTAGGTAAAACTGGACAATTTCTGCACGTGATCACCTACACTAGTCTGACTTTCCTGACCCTGCAGTGCTTTATGCAAATCCCTTTTGCATACATTCCTCCACATGGTAATAAAACAAAACTACTCCAAAAAATATGTCAATTACTCATAGAAATTAGGCATACAGTTTTAATTGTAAAATTGGACATAAAACTTGCAATAAATGACAGATTAAAATCTTATTTTGAATTTCTTTTCAGTCAGTGGCATCTGGGATGATTTCCTCTACCATTTGGGCATTGTACGGTATGTAAGCTTACTGTACATCATTTTGATTTCAAAACTATTTTCAATAAAGCACTATAGTATATTTTTGTAACTATGATACTAGCTGGAATTATTTTCTTCATAATATATTGGTCGAGCACAATCATTTATTTTTATGATTTGTTATTATTATATAGCAAAGAAGTGCACCACACAGGGTACATTATACACCCGTCCACAGCCGTTATTGATAGTGCGTAAGTAGCACACCTTTAACTAAAAAAACTGATTATAAATTCAAGATTCAGCATACTCTAGCCCAGGGATCTGCAACCTTTGCCAACCTAAGAGCTATTTTTCCCATCTCTGACTAAAATAGAAGTGGCTGAGGGCCAAAAAAGCAATTTGACCTTTAAAATAAAGATTATGCTACTTATGAAGTTTTTTGTATACTGTACATAGCTCTGAATATTATGTGGCATTAATGAATTCATACTACAACAGTGGAAAAAACTGCCAAGTTTTATGTATAGCTTCATTCATGAAAAAAAAGTTAGGAATATATTACAAATCCTTTTGTGCTGAAAATAATGTGAATATAATACAGTGGGGTAAAAAAGTATTTAGTCAGCCACAAATTGTGCAAGTTCTCCTACTTAAAAGATGAGCGAGGTCTCCAATTTTCGTCATAGGTATACCTCAACTATGAGAGACAAAATGAGAAAAAAAAATCCAGAAAATCACACTGAAGGATTTTTAATGAATTAATTGGTAAATTCCTCAGTAAAATAAGTATTTGGTCAATAACAAACGTTCATCTCAATACTTTGTTATATACCCTTCGTTGGCAATGACAGAGGTCAAACGTTTTCTGTAAGTTTTCACAAGGTTTTCACACACTGTTGCTGGTATTTTGGCCCATTCCTCCATGCAGATCTCCTCTAGAGCAGTGATGTTTTGGGGCTGTCGCTGGGCAACACAGACTTTCAACTCCCTCCAAAGATTTTCAATGGGGTTGAGATCTGGAGACTGGCTAGGCCACTCCAGGACCTTGAAATGCTTCTTACGAAGCCACTCCTTCATTGCCCAGGCGGTGTGTTTGGGATCATTGTCATGCTGAAAGACCCAGCCACGTTTCATCTTCAATGCCCTTGCTGGTGGAAGGAGGTTTTCACTCAAAATCTCACGATACATGGCCCCATTTTCTTCCTGCCCTTCAGAGAGAACGGTCGCTTTTTCTTCTGCTCCCTCTTTCACCCTCCTTCACCCTCCCTAACTGAGAATCCCAGCTTGCTGTCTTGTCTGTGTCGCTGTTCTTCTGGCTGAATCTTGATCCAAATGAAAAAATGGATTTGGTGAGCGGCTTTAATAAAATTAACAACTTTTTACATAAATTTGGGCCAGGGGGAGCCCCTATGGAGAGACCCATGGATTGGAACACATGTGTCTGCATGATTCGACTGATGATGTGGAACATCTATCTGGTTTGGCACGATCACAGGATTTTCTGCTGGTTGGCTCTGGAGTTTTCCTGGTGTATCGAAAATTTAACTAGAAGAGCTAATCAAAGCGGTCCCAGCATAGCTGCTTCTTCAACAATTCGACCAGACGGGGGAGAGCACTAACTAACGGCAAGACTAACATGGAAATTACCATCTGGCATGCACTGTAGAGGGATGGACTCTGCCGGACATGCTTCCCATGTTTAGAAGGGAAACATCTGGAGTCGTTTTGGTGCCCTCCAAGAATGGATTTAAAGCCTATGTATGGAAATTATGAACACAGGATTGCAAGAGCTGTAAATTCTATGCTCTGAGTGATCTGTGTTATCAGACCTTGAATTTGGTGCCCTGTTGACTATTTTCCTCCTGGATTAAGACAAAACAGAAGATTGTGCTTCTCTTCATAAACATTCTGGTGTGCTGCATCTGAACCCTCAAGGACAGTGACTGGCTCAGGAAATTTCCATCTGCCATGCCTCAAGGACATGCTTCCGAGTTTCAGACACTAAGACATAACATCTCGGCTGGGAGAGATTTTGCTGCCTCCAGTAACTGATAAACACCCACCTGCATTCAACATACATGAACACACTGATTCACATATACTGAATTACACCCATCCATTCACTGATCCTCTCTGACTTTTGGTTTTGTTGTCTGCTAAATGTGCATTGAGTTTTTTTTTTTCCTGCAATCAAAATTTTGCTCACTCACTGAGCGCTATTTTGATAAACATGTTTTTTTTCTCTCGCCTACTGTGTCATCCCTTATCCCCTTTCTTTTCTTTCTTTATCACCACTATGACTGGCGCCTAGCGGCTGCCCCGGCCTTGGATGCGCTCTGCAGAGCGTGCCCAAATGCCAAGTCATGTTTCGTTACCTTGTATTCATGCATGTGTAATGACAATAAAGTTGAATCTCATCTCATCTCATCATCTCATCTCATTCATTCTTTCCTTTACACGGCTCAGTCGTCCTGGTCCCTTTGCAGAAAAACAGCTCCAAAGTATGATGTTTCCACTCCCATGCTTCACAGTAGGTATGGTGTTCTTTCTCCTCCAAACACGACAAGTTGAGTTTTTACCAAAAAGTTCTATTTTGATTTCATCTGACCATATGACATTCTCCCAATCCTCTTCTGGATCATCCAAATGCTCTCTAGCAAACTTCAGACGGGCCTGGACATGTACTGGCTTAAGCAGGGGGACACGTCTGGCACTGCAGGATTTGAGTCCCTGGCGGCGTAGTGTGTTTCTGATGTAGCCTTTGTTACTTTGGTCCCAGCTCTCTGCAGGTCATTCACTAGGTCCCCCCATGTGGTTCTGGGATTTTTGCTCACCATTCTCATGATAATTTTGACCCCACGGAGTGAGATCTTGCGTGGAGCCCCAGATCGAGGGAGATTATCAGTGGTCTTGTATGTCTTCCATTTTCTAATAATTGCTCCCACAGTTGATTTCTTCACACCAAGCTGCTTACCTATTGCAGATTCAGTCTTCCCAACCTGGTGCAGGTCTACAATTTTGTTTCTGGTGTCCTTTGACAGCTCTTTGGTAGTGGAGTTTGAAGTCTGACTGTTTGAGGTTGTGGGCAGATGTCTTTTATACTGATAACGAGTTCAAACAGGTGCCATTAATACAGGTAACGAGTGGAGGACAGAGGAGCCTCTTAAAGAAGAAGTTACAGGTCTGTGAGAGCCAGAAATCTTGCTTGTTTGTAGGTGACCAAATACTTATTTTACTGAGGAGTTTACCAATTAATTCATTAAAAATCCTTCAATGTGATTTTCTGGATTTTTTTTTTCTTATTTTGTCTCTCATAGTTGAGGTATACCTATGATGAAAATTGGAGATGTCTCTCATCTTTTAAGTGGGAGAACTTGCACAATTGGTGGCTGACTAAATACTTTTTTGCCCCACTGTATAGTAGTAATATAATGATGTCAATATCTGACCATAATTTTTTGTGTAGTTTTCAATTATAAGCACATTCATAAATTGTTTAAATTTGAAAAATATCATCCATCTCCTACTTTCATCAGTGATCACACAGCTTTAGTTCCTGATATTTTAATAAATTAGAGACAGAACTTTTATTTAGAAGCTATTTTCATCCTTTTTATGTTTTCTCATAATGCTCCTTGTAGTGATCTGGAGAGGGCTGCAGACCCTGTCCACTCCTTATGTTTTTTGTTGGACTCATTATTATTATTATTATTATTATTATTATTATTATTATTGGTATTTTCACTCACCTAATAATTAATAACATATCACATAGTGATGCAACCTGGACACATCATCAATGATGTTACCTTGGGTTCTCAAGTGTTTTGAGTCTCTCAAACATCACACACTCTGACCCAGGCGATCCAGCAGGGGGTGATCAAGCCCCTGCTTGTGTCTAGGTATCGCTACCCTACCCACGGATCTCCTTTTCAGTTTCATCGTCACTGTTATTATATCACCTTCACAGCTACGTTTGTATGTTGTGTATTTTCCCCGCTTCATCATTGTTTCTGAGTTGACTTTTATTTTGACAGTGTTTGTTTACTTCCTTACTAGCATAGCTCTTCCTCATTTATTAATTATTGCCCACGGCTGTCCATCATCATTTAATTATGTTCTTCCCTATTTATCAATGCCTCTCCCTTATCTTTTTGTTGGGTTCTCATTGTATTAGTTGTGACAGCACATTATTCCTCATCGCTGTTTGGGTTTCCTCCCCCAGTGTTTTGTATTCCTACCGTTGTGGCTTATTTTGTGTTCAACTCTCAAGCTGCATTGTTTTCCAGTAAATTATGGTTCAATGTTGCCCTGCAAGTGGGTCCGTCCTTAATCCCCATAGGGGCAGACGTGACGCTCCTTTTTCAAATCTATTAATATTATATAAGTTTATATCCTTCACCTGTTCTTCAGACTCTCAATTTGACAACTAGTATGTTGGTTGTCTCATAATATTCTTTATTTATTTTGGAATAAAACAAAAAGAATTCGAAACAATTTTCTAAATAGTATAACTTTAAAAATCATTTGGTGCAAATTAAGCCAATTAGAAATAATTACAGCAGAGTGGAAAAAAAAAAGTTTTAAAAAGTACCTTCTTCTGCTGAGCTAAATATTGGTTTTAATTTAAAAGTGGCATTGATAGACTGTCTGCACTTATAATTCACTGTCTAAAACCCCACAGGTAACAAACTAGCTCTTATCCTACAGACAAAAAGCTAAAACATCCTTAAAGTAAAAGGCTCACCTCTACATCACTGTCAGAGAATCTTCTCTCCTCTCTTTTTTCTTTACAAATTGTGAGAGAAAGCTGTCGGCTGTAGGTCTTATTTTAAGCAAGTATATCTTGGTTGACGGTGTTTCACAATAATAGCGCATAACAGACACAACCATTCTTAAAATGAAATTGCTATAAAGAGCATTTATTTTTACGTAACTCAGGAAGTATTGAGTTGTGATGGTGAAAATTAATTCACATTAATTCAGACTTCGGTCATGCCTACTGAATCCAGCATTTTTAGTGCAGGTGACTAATTTTAAGGTTATTGAGCAGGAATTCAAGGATTGTTTCTCATTTTTAAGGACAATTAAGACACCAATTTTAGATAATCACATTTAAGAAATTTTATGGCCCCGTAGATACTCATCTGCATTGTTGGATCTGATATCTTTCATCTTCCTCTTGACAATACCCCATAGATTCTCTATGGGGGTTTGGTCAGGCCAGTTGGCTGGCCACTCAAGCACAGTGATACCGTGGTCATCAAACCAGGTACATACTGGTATTTTTGGCAGTGTGGGCAGGTGCCAAGTCCTGCTGGGAAATAAAATCAGCATCTCCATAAAGCTTGTCAGCAGAGGGAAGCATGAAGTGCTTTAAAATTTCCTGGTAGACGGCTACGCTGACCTTGGACTTAATTAAACACAGTGGACCAACGCCAGCAGATGACATGGCTCCTCAAATCATTACTGACTGTGGAAACTTCACAGTGGACCTCAACCAACTTGGATTTGGTGCCTCTCCACTCTTCCACCAGACTCTGGGACCTTGATTTCCAAATGACGGGGCTTGGCGTCTGATTTGGGGAGCCATGTCGTCTGGTAGTATTAGTCCACTGTGTTTTATTTAGTCTAAAGTCAGTGCAGCCATCTGCCAGGAAATTTTAGAGCACTTCATACTTCCCTCTGCTTACAAGCTTTATGGAGATGCTGATTTCATTTTCCAGCAGGACTTGGCACCTGCCCACACTGCTAAAAAGTACCAGTACCCGGTTTATTGACCATGGTATCATGGTATCATGGTATCATGATACCATTGACC
The DNA here is from genome assembly GCA_020510985.1 of Pholidichthys leucotaenia. NCBI lineage: Eukaryota > Metazoa > Chordata > Actinopteri > Cichliformes > Pholidichthyidae > Pholidichthys > Pholidichthys leucotaenia. The sequence continues at coordinate 354,652,752 of CM035843.1, read as the reverse complement.
ATGGTATCATGGTATCATGATACCATTGACCATGGTATCATGGTATCATGGTATCATGGCATCATGGTATCATGGACCATGGTATCATGTCTTATTGTGTTTGTGTTTATCATGTCTTGTCTCTGCTGTCTCGAAGAGGCAGCAGAGACAAGACAGATTCACGTGCAGGATTACACCTCAGACACATTTATTAAAGTAAAGAATAACGGTCCCAAAATAGTGCAGACATACAAAAATGCAAACACGAATAAACTTACGGTGCTCTACGGCGTAACGTGGTAGGGCTTAGTAGAGAAACCACGGCGCAACGTGGCAGTGACAAACACAATAATCCAGCAATGTGACAAGCATGATGAGCTGACTTTACAGACAAATAATGCAGTGATAGGATGCACCTGAGTGAGGACACAAGGGGAGTAATCGGAAAACAGAACAGCCGAGTGTCATGAGAGAGGGCGTGGTTGGACCAGCAGGCTGACAGGCAGTGCCCACACAGGTGCAGGCCAACGAAGCTGTCTCACAGCTGCTGGCCAGAAAGCAGAGTAAACAAATACAGAACTGAACTAGAAATGATGTGCAAACAAACGAGACATGGCAAAGGCAAAGCAACACACAAATCCAAATACTACATAAAATACAGATGATAATGACACACAGAGGAAGGTCATGGAACCGAACCAGAAGGACAAACCAGCTCGGTTCATGACAGAGCACCCTTCTCAAGGGGTGGATACCAGACACCCAAGGCACCCCCCCCCCCCTTCCCAGCAGAGCACCAACCATCAACCCAGGGCGGGAGGTAGGGGGAACCAGATAGGATGGAACAAAAAATAACCCCGCTCAGGGCCCACAGAAGAAAAACACGACAATTAACCCCCCCAAGTCCAAAGGCGCAGAGGCTCTACGCCTCTACGCCTGAACCCGCTGAATCTTTTCAAGCTGGATTATTCTGTCATGATTTGCTGCCTCAGAAAGGCAGCAGAAATGAGACAGATTCACGTGCAAGATTACGCCTCAGACACATTTATTAAAGTAAAGAATAACGGTCCCAAAATAGTGCAGATGTACAAAAATGCAAACATGAATAAACTTACGGCGCTCCACGGCATAAGTGGAGAAGGGAAACCATGGCGTAACGTGGCAGTAACAAACACAATAATCCAGCAATGAGACAAGCATGATGAGCTGACTAAGTATACAGACAAATAATTCAGTGATAGGATGCACCTGAGCGAGGACACATGGGGAGTAATCAGAAAACAGAGAACAGAACCGAGCCAGAAGGACAAACTGGCTCGGTTCATGACATGTACAGTACTCATTACTAAACAGAAGTTTAATTATAGTGTCAGACTTTTAAAAGGATAAGACAGGGCTGTCCAATCATGTACCATGGAGGGCCAAGACCCAATGGGTTTTATTTCCAACCAGTCTTCAATAGTTAATCAGTGAAATAAAACATCTGGGTAATTTTTTCACATTGTGGTTTGTATAGTAGACCACTCAATGATCTACCACGTCAGGAATTAAGAATACAGAAATATAAAACTTTTTTTTAAAAACTGTTCTCTCCAGTTACTGCTCAAAGTTGATATTGACAAGTGTTAAGCAGCAAATTATCTTTTGCACTGACTAAATCTTAGCAAATAAGATCTTGTAAAACTAAATATGGACTGAATCAACTACAATGCTTATGTCCTTCCAGATTTAGTTCAGTTGACCCTGGGAATATTGTCCGACTCCTGGCCCCAGATGTGGGAATTCTGTTCTCCTCTCTGTTTATCCTGAGGCTGTGCAGGAAACTGCTGCGCCCCGTTCCCCAAGTCAACCTCCACGAGAATGGAATCCCACCCTCAGACACCGATGTAATCACTCACCTTTTAATACTTTGTTATTATGCACAGTGGTATCAATCTCATTGTTACACGGACCTTGCAGGATGTGGAGATCTCTGACACAGACTCAGAAACAGGAAGTGAAACAGAGGGCTCGTCCTTTGACAGCTCAGATCAGACTACAGTGCCAGTTCAATCGGGTCCACCTCAATTTGTTCAGAAGCTGATAGTGTTTGCGGCTGGACTAAGACTGCTGCTGTCAGCCATCATGAACACAGCAGGCAAAGTGGTGGTGACTCTACTGCTGGGGCTGGCAGGTATCATATATTATACTGTGCACCTGTAATTTAAAATGTTAAGAGGTTTTGTCTAATTTACTTTCCTTAATTATAGTTTCATTCTGTATGTATTTGTGTGTCTACAGGTATCACACTGCCCTCCCTCACCTCAGGAGTGTATTTTGGGGTGTTTCTTGGTCTTGTATGGTGGTGGGTGTTCAGTCGCTCCATCAGAATGCTAATCTTTAGCTCCCTGTGTGTGATGATGGCCATCTTCAGTGGAGGACACCTGGTGGCTTTGTATCTCTATCAGCTGCCACTTTCCCAGGAACTCGTACCGCCAGATGACATCTATGCCAGGTACAGGAGTGAAAAACATGTTCAAAGGAGTTTGCTGACTTGAAATAACGGAGGTAAACCCAGAAGACAGAGAACAGTAATGGTTGCCCGTGTCAAAAAGCCTGTCAGTAAATTTGCCAAACTCCTTATTTTAAGCCTGAACAAAGTCCTATGATCCTAAGAGATACAGGAAACAAAAATGGCACACTTTTTTATTATCTCCCACCGGTTGAAGATCAAAGGGGTCAAAGAGCCCTTTGGGCGAAGGCCGAAGGGGGATTATGTTATGGGTCAGTCTGTCCGTCTGTCTGTCCCACTTTTGTGAAATCATCTCCTCCTTTCAGTTTTGGTCTGATTGTTTTGAAACTTAGTACCGTGTTTGATATACACTGAGGATGTGGATATTGCAATTTGGTTCTGATTAGATGATTTTTGCAGGAATTATAGCCCCTGACTTATTACCTCCTGCTTCACCTCACTTCATAGACAGTAACTGTCTTGTGAAATCAACTCCTCCTACAGTTTTGTTCCGATTATTTTGAAACTTGGTACCATGGCTTGAGATACTCTGCTGAGGCGCATATTGCAATTTTACTTTCATTGGATGACCTTAAGGTCAAAGGTCAGAGGTCAGATTTTTCCCTAAATCTTCTAAACACAATAACAAATGAAAGAAATGATGTAGGCTTTTCAAATCGATACAGGAGTTGTATCTAATACGTACATTTTCTTGGACAACTTACACCCTCATCTAACTATGGGTTTGGGGTCAAGGGGTCAAAGGTCAAAGTTCAAAGTTAACATTGCAGTTGCACCATGGTAAGTGCTACATTTACTATTACTATAAAATGACTAAAGCTAGGACCACCAAACCTGGTATACCTTGGAATCTTGACCTCTGACTATGGGTTTTGGTTCAAAAGGTCAGAGGTCAAGGTGCGCATTTCTTATGCCTTATAACTCTACAGCGAGTAAAGCTAGGGCCACCAAACCTGGTCCACAGGTTCACCTTGGGATTGTGACCTCAGATTAGGGGTTTGGGGTCAAAAGGTCAAAGGTCAAGGTTAACATTTCCTCTGGCTTATTACTGTACAGTGAGTAAAGCTAGGGTCACCAAACCTGGTACACAGGTTCACTCTGAGACATAACCTCTGACTACAGGTTTGGGGTTAAAAGGTCAGAGGTCAAGGATGGCACTCCCGATGATCTCTTACTATAGAGCATGTAAATCTCTCTAGGGTCACCATACTAGCTATATGGGTTCACCTCGGGATCCTGCCCTACAACTATGGATTGTATACTTTGTTGTATATTCATGAATGATGAGCTTATCACAATTTGGTTCTGCTACAGTAATTATATTGAAAAGTTGAAAACTGCTTGTTATGTCCACAAAACCTGGTGTTGAGGAGATGGACGAAGAGGTTGCACTGAACACTGCTTTATTATATCTCTGAGCACACTACAGATGACACACCGTGGCAGAGTCATCCAGGGCAAGAGGAAGCCCCATGGCGGATGCACCTTAACATAGGGAGGTGTGATGATGCAACAGGAAGGCAGCGTTATCACACCGCACTTCATAATAAAACCCCATATAACATCCTCCCCCACTTTACAAAGTACAAAAACACACACCGAATCAAACCCACTCTAATTTGGAAACACAACTAAAATGCACACAAAATGAAACTGTTAAAAAGAAAATCAGAGCATAAAAACACTAAAAAAACTCAAATAGGACCAGTGGGTCAACTACCACATTGCCCGCATGGCGCAGTGGGTTATTCTGCCACTTCTCCTTTTTTTCAAAACAAACTAAAAACAGTCGTGCTCCTAACACAGAACCAAGAACTAGTAAAGAACTTTAAGTATTTTCAGCACAGTCCTCCTTGCAAATTGTGGGTCAGGCGGGGGAAAACGGTATAGCCTGAGGGCCTTTGAGGCGGCCCCGTGAGGGCCTTCCCCCTAGAGCTGTGAAGCAGCCTCGTGGCAGCCCCCCACAGGCTTTGAAACGCGCTCGTGGCTGCCGCCTCCCTGGAGCTGTCGGAGCCCCGTGGTCAATCTTCATGACGCCAGAGCCCGGGTCCCACACTGTGGCAGCTGACTCCCACGGAGCCTGCCGCCTGGAGCTGCCACCCGGACATGCCGTAGTCTGTTTGCATGCCGAACCGAATCGTCCATCTGCCGAAAACACGCTGTTCCCAGCTTTGCCACGATCCTCAGCAGCGCCCGTTGTTTCACTGGCTGTGGCCTGGTCAGTTGCTGTCCTGGTCTCCCGCCGGCACGAACCCGAACCCAGTCCAGTACTTGGAGTGGCGCCTTACTTGGGTTGATGTGCTGCTGTGCTTTCGGCAGCTCCATGCTCTCCTTCCATCTGGCACCGTCGTAACACTGCAACGCTTCCGTTGTCACAGTGTTTGCTGCGGACCCTTCACCCATTGTTTCTGTCATCGGCTGTGGCTCATCTCGGGTACAAAAGCAGTCTGGTACCTCTCCGGTGTCACTCATTGAAACAGACCCTTCACCCGCAAACTTGGTTGCTCCCACTACAGCTGGCCGAGCGTGGGCACCAAAGCCGTCTGGCTCTTCCACTGAGCTGCTCTCCTCTTGAGAGCACGAAGTGTGCATGTCGGTGTTGGTCGTTGAAGTGGACTCTTTACCCATGTTGCATCTAAAATGCTTTCACCCCCAGTTCTTTTATACGAAGGCCAAATAACCAGACTGAGAGATGAAATATACTTTCACTTATTTTACTGAAATTGAGATATGGTACAGGCAGCGCTGGAACACCTCTTAGGTACATGCCCTGAGAAAGTGCTCCCGAATTCTGGAACTTACAGTTTTTATAAAACCTGACCGCACCCTAATGCTCACCCACTCTCTCACACAAAGAGGAAGGGTTTGTCCCTCATTGAATCTGTATTCTTTCATCCATGCATTGAGAACAGCTGCGAGCTGACCCATTCTATTTGATTTCAGCAAATGTCATGAAGTGTGTGCGTGAATGTGTGACCTCAAAGCTGTAAGCTGTAGCATGCAGAACAGGCAGTAAAAGGAGTGTGAAAAGCAATAAAGGAAACAAGCAATAAAGGAAGTGTGATAACATTTGCACAGAAACTGACATTCTAAGAAAAACAGATGCAGTTGGAGATTTTACCTGACACCCGTCAGCTCGGTCGTAACCTCCGTAGCCTGTTGAGCAAGGGAACAGGAGCAGTCCGACTTTTCCCCTCTGCTGTCTGAAGTGTACTGCTGTGCCTCGGATCTCTCCACATGCTCAGGCACCACCCCCCTTTACTGCCGTGTTCACTGTGCTCGTTAACGCTGTCTGTCCGGGTAACTTCTGTGCTTGGCGCGCATTTAGCCCCGTGGCTAATTCCCCTGTTGCTACTAGCTAGGACATTAGCTCCCCCGTGCTAGCTAGCCTTATGCCTTTTGGTGCCAACAGCATTTCAACCTACAGCTTCGTGGTACATGTGTGTTCGGCAGAGTAGCTAGCAAGCAGCCCAACAGCATCTGCATAAGACTCCGTCTCCCCTAACGTGTGGAAAATTCTCTGACCTTCTACGCCAAGTTTGCAAACCAGAAGTGCTCACTTCCTTCCTCCTTCGAGTTTACCCAGGCCCAACACTGCAATGTACATCTCGAATGCAGCTAAGCAGCAAGGCCACAGTATTGCTGGGTCTCCTGGGTACTCCAGAAACGGCCGTAGAGGTGCCCCGCACGCCTCCATGAGTTAATCCTCAGTTGCCAAATGTTATGTCCACGAAACCTGGTATTGAGGAGACGGACGAAGAGGTTGCACTGAACACTGCTTTATTATATATCTGAACACACTACAGATGACACACCGTGGCGGAGTCATCTAGGGCAAGAGGAAGCCCCCATGGCGGATGCCCCTTAACATAGGGCTGTGTGATGACACAACAGGAAGGCAGCGTCATCACACCACACTTCAAACTAAAACACCATATAACACTGCTCTCTATCAATCAGTATTGGGATCGTCAAAGAAAATGAAGTGGGGGATATTGCACTCGCCTCAGAGTGCTCTTATTATTAAGGGAGAACTATAAAGACCAAAATATTTTTTTTTCCACCAGGCTATATAGAGGCTGATTTCAACTGTAAATTTAGGCCTTTTAACATTTGAGTCTGTGGCGATTGACTTGTTTTTGGAGCCAGCCTCAAATGGATATTGAAGGAGCTGGGCACTTCCCTTTAGGGCAACATTTTTCAGCCCTCAGTGTCAGCACAGACACCTGCTTTTGCCAAGGGAACCTTTAAGTACTCTATATGCTGTTAAATTACATTATTTCTTGCTTCTGTCTGGTTTCACTTTCTCACACCGTATTATTCTTTTCCACTCCTTTACAGGTTGTTTGGTATGACAGGAGTGATCAGAACCAACAGTTCAGACCCACACACTCTTGGTCTGCACTCACATGTCAGCTGGCCTGACTTCATCAACCCTTTGGTTCTTCTGCTGCTCTACTACACACTAGTGGCTCTGCTGCACAAATGGATCACCATCACAGAGGTTTGTGACTATGAGGGGGAAGTACATCCTGAGAGAAAACTTTACATTAGTAAAGATGATGCTAACTTATGCTGCAACATAACTAGCACAGATACAAATGTGACTAGTGTGTTACATGACTACAACAAATACCACAACAGCAAATAGCACCACACTGCTAACATGTACAGTGGGGAAAATAAGTATTTAATACATCAACATTTTTCTCATTAAACATATTTCTGATGGAGCCATTAACCTGAGATTTTCACTGGACATCAGTAACAACTCAGGTAATCCACACATACAAAGAAATCAAGGCAACTGTGCTTACAAAACAAGTTATATTTAATAAAGTGGAATGACACAAAGAATAAGTATTGAACACAAAGAAAAAGCACCGCAGAAAGGCATGGAAAGCTAAGAAAGCAGCTGAAATCCATCAGAATTTAGGAAGCCATCCCATCCCCCATCAATGCAAATTAATTTCAGCTGGTTAAGTCCTGACTGATAGCTTTTGAAAAGGTCTGTGAATATCAGATTGTCACACCACAAATAACTCATGATGGGTAGAAGCAAAGAGTTCTCTCTAGACCTTTGCAACCTTATTGTTGCAAAACATAATGATGGCATTGGTTACAGGCACATTTCTAAACTGCTGAATGTTCCAGTAAGCAATGTTGGAGCCATCATTCGGAAGTGGAAAGAACATCATTTTATCATAAACCGACCACAACTAGGTGCTCCTCACAAGATCACTGACAGAGGAGTCAAAAGAATTATCATAAGAGTTATCCAAGAGCCAAAGACCTTTTGTGGAGAGCTCCAGAAAGGCCTAGAGTTAGCAGGTACAGCTGTTTAAAAAAACCCCAACAGAACAATAAGTAACGCACTCAACCAACATGGGCGCTATGCCTGCTCATCCCACAAGACTCATTGCTGAAGAAAATGCATGTTGAAGCTTGTTTAAAGTTTGCTGCACAACATTTGGGCAAGCCAATAAAATACTGGGAGAATATAGTCTGGTCAGATGAGACCAAAATTTAACTTTTTAGATGCCACAGCACACAGCATGTTTGAAGGAGAAATGGCACTGCACATCCCATCATGGTGTGGGGGTGTTTTTAGCACATGGTACAGGCAGACTTTATATAATTGAAGGAAAGATGAATGAATAAATGTACAGAGACATCCTTGATAAGAACCTGTTACCATCTGCCAAGATGCTGAAGATAAAATGAGGGTGGACAGTTTCATCAAGACAATGATCCCAAACACACAGCCAAGGAAACTCTCAGCTGGCTCCAGAGAAGGAAAATAAAGCTGCTAGAATGGCCCAGTCAGTCACCTGAAGTGAATCAAATTGAAAATCTATGGCACGAACTGCCTGCGATGGACTGGCGATCTGTCCAGGGTGTACCCTGCCTCTCGCCCAGAGATGCTGGGATGGGCTCCAGCACCCCCACGACCCGAAAAAAATTAAGCGGAAGAAGATGGGTGGATGGATGGAACAAACTGAAAATCAGAGCTCATAGAAGACACCCATGGAAACTTCAAGATTTGAAGACAGTTTGTGTAGAAGAATGGGCTAAAATCACTCCTGAGCAATGCCTGTGCCTAGTTTCTCCATATAGGAGGCGTCTGGAAGCTGTTATTACCAACAAAGGCTTTTCTACTAAATATTAAATGAATTTCACCAAGCGTGTTTAATACTTATTCCCTGTGTCATTTCACTTTGTTTAATATAACTTGTTTTGTGAACAGTTGCCTTGATTTCTTTGTATGTATGGATTACTTGGGTTGTTACTGATATCTGGTGAAAATCTCAGGTCAATGGCTCCATCAGAAATATGTTTAATGAGAAAAATGTTGACGCGTTCAATACTTATTTTCCCCGCTGTATGTACTAAAACCATAACTTCAGCTCTAACTGCAGCTGTTCTCACACTCCTGTCACATGCACGTTTTACTGTTATCACAATTACTACTCTGAGCCCACAGCCCCATACACTTTGGGCCTAATTTAATAAAAGTTTGCAGATACTAAACCACGTGCAAAGTGTCAAGCTTAAAAAAACAAGAGCAGCGCACACGGTACATTATGCGCTTGTCCATAGCCATTATCAATAGTGCAGTGAGTACACCAACAACTGGAAAATCAATTAAAAATTCCATCCATCCATCCATCTTCTACTGCGTAAACAGGGGGCCTTTTACTCAAGACATGTTTGCCATAGGAGACCCTACCAGTGGCAAGCTGCCTCAACATAGCTCCTGGGATCATGAGGGCATACAAACCTCTCCACCATGATAAGGTGGCGATCCACAGGGGTGCAATTACAAATTCACAATTCAGTATAGTGTAGATCTGTAAAAAAATTAACAACCATGTAACTGCAAGGACTTTCAGCAAAGCAAGTAATCTACAAGTGGATTTTTGAAAAAAATATCAGAAAATCATATAACTCCTGACAATATGCACATCTTCAATACACGTACAGACATTGCGTGAAAGGAAAAAGTCCTAGCTTGAAAACTGTAGGAGGAGTGAGCCAGACAAACCATTTACCCTCGACTGAAATTCAAAAAATGACAGTTCTTTAACCTGTAATTTTAACAAAAATGATCTAAAATCAAAATCATTGTAATATGCTTATTTTGATTGTAATATGTGTAGTATGTGTATTTTCAGTACTTGTACAAACATTGTGTGTAATAATAAAGTCAAAGCTTAACAACCGAGGAGTTTGTGGTACAATTTGTACAGACATATTAATTTCATAATACCTCCCGTCTTTAGAGAGGGGCCAGTGGTCGTGTTGACTGACAATTCTCCTTCATTGACAGATTTATTTTACCAGTGACGGAAAATTTTCAAGGCTGTCTATTATTTTGATGGATTGTAATTCTGTGTAATTTTGGAGCTTTGTCTGTTTGCTGACTAAGATTCAGTTTGACCACGAAAAACAAGATTCTTTACTTTCACTAGTATCTTAAATACCAGCTTACCTTCTGAGCTCCAGCCTCTGGAGGAAGCTTCCCATATGAAAGGGGGGAGGCTTGTGAAGTTGACAGCCTCCACGCATCCAGCCATTTTAGTTGTGGAGGTGTTATTAAAAGAGTTTAAATGCATCTAGAGTTCACCAGGCATGGCATGAGGCAGGCATGAGAGCAGGAGTGACAAATGCTCGGTATTTGCAGAAGGAAAAAAACTTTGCATGTATGCAGTTAATTGCTCATGCTGGGGCTCCCAGGAGCCATCACTGATGTCAATTCTCGTCTGTTGCATCCTGACCCTCCACGTCCCATCGCACATTTAACCAAGACCTCACAGGTCAGTGGTACTAGCAGTGATCTATTGCATTACTGCTAATCACCTCCTCTGCTGCGGCTCTCCCTGCCATGAATCGCTCGTTTCACGGGCGAAAGTAGGTCACCAAACACCCTCTGTGAGTTTGCACATTTATTAACAGAAAAACAGACAAAAATGTTAACATACAGAAACTAAATAATGAAGTGCAAGGCATAACAAACAAGTACAAATGTGGTAGATGCTGGAGAAGAGCGGGGCTCAACGTCCAGGGGGACAGAAGCCAGGGAACGCCTGGCCAAGGGCAGAATCCAGCCGGAGCTCTCCCGAAGGCAGCGGGGCTCATGGCTGGAAATGGGGGGGGAAACGTACCTGGACAGAACTCTCCAACTATCCTCAACAGTGGGACCCAAAACACTCAGGCAGCAGCTCCTGAGGATTTGTACACATGGTAGGACACGACAAACCCCAGAGGTTTGCCGTGCCCTTATATGCAGTACATAATCAGTCACAGGTGTAGACGCATGAGTGGAGAAAATAACAGAATGAATAACAGGTGTGCAGCTCCGACCAGTTTGACAGCCGGAAGCTGCACAGCGCTGTTAAAATAAAACATAACCGGAACCATAACAACACAACCCCAACATGTGAACATAACTACAAATGCACAGTGACAATAACTGGAAAAATAACAATGGAACAGACAGAAAAAGCCTGAACTAAACTAAAGACTGGGCACGGCACCCACCCGTGCCCCAGGATCATGACAGTGCCCCCCTAAAGGGCTGGACCCCAGACACCCCAGGGGAACATCAAAAGAAAAATGAGCTGCCCCCCCCCACACACACACACAGAAGACCCTCCCAACAAGAAAAATAACCCACCCTGAGTGGGAGGAGGGTGAACCCAGGCACGGAGGGACCGAGACAAAACAAACAACAACCAAAAAAACCCCAAAAGAAAACACTCATGATCCACAACCGGAACACTATGGTGGCCCAGATTCCAGAGACCTCGGACAGGTCCCTAAGGCAGACTAAGGCAGTTCGGGTGGCCTAACAGAGTCCCAAAACCACCAGAGCGTAAGGCAGAATGCATCCGGTGGCCGCCCAGAGTACCAGAACCACCTGACCGAATGGCGAAACCCATCAGATGGCCTCCCAGAGTGCATGAGCCACCAGTCCACCTAGCTCGACATGCCCTCCCCCCCAGGTGGTGGCAGCTGGAACCCATGCTCCCAGCGACTTGTCTGGTCACCAGCATGGGGAAGGCAGGACCGGTGCTGTGGCGGATTGGCCCTCAACAGTAACTGCTGGCCAACAGTGGGGCCCAGCGATGGTGGTGGTTGACCAGTGAGGAGGCCGGACAAGGAAAGAGGCTGTGCCGTGGGGGCCTCCGGTGAGGATGGGGAGTCCCTGACAACCTCGGGCTGCGGCGCAGCACACACAGTGGCCCTGGGATGCGGCAACGCACCCATGGCGGCCCCGGACTGGAGCATGGTACCCACGGTGGCCAGGCTGGCCCTCAAGAGCACTAGGCCGAAGAGGTGGTCAAACAACGGGGCCCCAGGCTGAGGTACTGCACCCATGGTGGCCCTGGACTGAGGCATGGCTGCACCCGTGGAGGCCCGGGACTGGGGCATAGCTGCAGCCGCAGAGGCCCCGGGACTGGGGCATAGCCGCAGCCGTGGAGGCCTCAGGAGAAAACTCGGACAAAACACAGACAACCATTGGGTCAGAGTCACCAGCAGCAGTGGAGCCCGGTGAGGAGAGCTCAGGTGCAGCTGATGGCTGCACCTGGACCTCCCCACCAAGAGCCAGGCAAGACCTCTCTAGGACAGAAAGTGAAAACAAGAAAGTGCACTTGCCTGAGCTTGAGCTTCACTGCCGTCCAGGACTTCGGCGATCCCACAGGGATCACACAGGGCCATGTAGGTTTGGATTTTTTTCCCCTTAATAATAAACACCTTCATTTACAAACTGCATTTTGTGTTTACTTGTGTTATCTTTGTCAAATATTTAAATTTGTTTGATGATCTGAAACATTTAAGTGTGACAAACATACAAAAAAATGAGAAATCAGGAAGGGGGCAAACACTTTTTCACATCACTGTATCTTGCCATCTTTTCTTAACTAATTTATTGTCATTCTTGTTTTCCTGACAGCATTGACTCTCATATTTAATCTTTCGACAGCAATTCTTATTATGATGTCGAGATTTTTGTCACAATCTGTCATTCAAGTGATCATTTGCCTGTCCCACTAATGCTATTATTTTACTTAAATTTCCTTTTGTGTTTTTGGGGTAGTTTTAGAGTTCTGAACATGCAGTGAGGCATGCTAAACCTCATTTAGTATGCCTGCCTCCAACTGTTTGCACCTGTCATCATATATGTTATTTCTCTTAGTAAGTTTCACACAAAATTCCCACTAAGGAAACATGCAGTTTTTCACATGTGCATAATTTAGTTCCCACTATTTGATATTTTTGTAAATAATGCCTTTGTGTTGACTTGAAAGGCCTTTAATGGAAGTTTTAATTCTTAGGATGTATCTGAAGCGTGTGAGAGTCCAGTAGAAAGTCCAGATGTTCCCCCAAGCTTCTCCAGGGTCCTCTACATCTCAGGAGACAGACGAGAGGTAATCTAAAATGTGAATATGTCTGGTCTCACTCATTTTCTCGTGTTGGAAGAAAAATTAAAATTTGTTTTCTTCTGATTTTATTACAGGTTTCTTGTTATACCTATAGCTTAACATCCGCAACATAAATTACTTGACATTATACAGTTATACAGTATTTATATGATATAATGAAGTAAATGTCTTCCCTTTCTCAGCTTTTGAGCAGCACCGATGAGGAAACCTATTTACCCGAAGAGGTAAACAACTTTAAAATGATTCCATCTTTGATTTGAGACCCCCAAAGCTCACATGACTTGTTTTCAAAATGGTATACACTTATTTAAAAAGACAAGCCCTATTTACACAGGATTAGTATTATGTTTGCTTCCTTCATAGTCCAAACCACACAAAATCACAAGGAAAATAATTCACATAAATTTTACAGCACAGTGTTTTGCTAGGCAAAGCATGTTAGATCATTTGGGATGTAGTTTTTACCTTAAAAAACAGAGATTCTTGGGGGATAATGATCTGAAATGGCTTTTGCACCTAATACAAGCAGAAAAAGGTTCCCCAAGGTAATATTAGTTTTGTGTCAACAGGGAAATTTTATTACTGCCTACACTGTACATGTACGTGATCTGTAATAAAGTCTTTTTATTTAGCCAATGATTTTGATGACCGAAGCTTCCTGGCAAGATGTCCAATGCAACCAACTTGGAAGTCCATTAGGAGAGGCATCTTACACAATCTGTTACTCTCCACCACATTATGAAAGGAAAGGCTCACTGTCACAAGGTAATACATAATTCTCTAAATAAATTGTTTCTACAACAACAGATATATGTATTCTTATGAAAGTTTACGAATACCCACATTACACACTTAAACTTATCATAAATAAACTCATATTTCCAATCTTTATAGAGTTGTGTGTACGTGGTTTATGCTCTACATTTGTAGCATAATCATATAGTTCTGACTGTCTTTGTTTTTCTTCACTGGCAGATACAGAAAACAATGGAGAAATGGAAAAGAATGAGGAGGTCTCAGAGAGTTTGCCTGAAACCCTGCCTCCTCCATCAGGTCCAAGTGGTCTGGTCATCTTTGGACAGCTGGTGCAAAAACATAGCTATGTCAGCGCTCTCATCATTATGATGGTAAAGCTAGTATTAATCAATATACAGTATATACTTTTTATTTGTAGCAGAAATAAGAAGAGCCATTATATTGATCAATAGAAGATGAGTGATATCAGTAAATGAAAATTAGGAGTAGGCAGAGAAAATGATTCATGTATTGGAGCTGATTCAAAAAATTAAGTTTTGTCCATCAGGTGGTGAAAATTACATTTGTACATAATTATAACAGATAATTAAAAGTCTGTATAAAACAAGTGAAAACTTCTTCTTTCAGCTGCTCCCTTTAGGGGTCGCCACAGTGGATCATCTGCCTCCATCTCATCCTATCCCTTCCATCTTCCTCTGTAACACCAACCCTCTCCATGTCCTCCTTCACTACATCCATGAGTCTTCTCTGTGGTCTCCCTCTTCTCCTCCTGCCTGGCAGTCCCATCTTCAACATCCTTTGCCCAATATCTCCACTATCTCTCCTCTGCACATGTCCAAACCATCTCAGCCTTGCATCTCTTACTTTGTCTCCAAACCACTCAACCTGAGCTGTCCCTCTGATACACTCATTTCTAATCCTGTTCCTCCTAGTCATTCCCAATGAGAATCTTAGCATCTTCAGCTCTGCCACCTCCAGCGCCATCTCCTCTCTTTTTGTCAGCACCACTGTCTCCAAACCATACATCATAGCAGGTCTCACTATCGTCTTGTAAATCTTCCCTTTCACTCTAGTTGCTATCCTTCGGTCACAAATCACCCCTGATACTCATCTCCACCCATTCCACCCTGCCTGCACTCTCTTCTTCACCTCTCTTGTGCGTTTTACATTGCTTTGGATGGTTAACCCCAGGTATCATCATCATCTCATCTACCTTCACTACGTCTACTCCTTGCATCTTTACCATTACACCTGCCTCCCTCTCATTCACACACATGTATTCTGTCTTGCTTTTACTGACTTCATTCCTCTTCTCTCCAGAGCATATCTCCACCTCTCCAGATTTTCTTCCACATGCTCCCTACTCTCATTACAGATCACAATGTTGTCTGCAAACATCATGGTCTACGGAGACTCCGGCCTGACCTCGTCTGTCAGCCTGACCATTCACCATGGCAAACAAGAAGGGACTCAGAGCCCATCCCTGATGTAACCCCACCCCCACCTTGAATCCATCTGTCACTTCTACAGCACACCTCACCACCATCTTGCTGTCCTCATACATTTCCTGCACCACCCTGACATACTTCTTGGCCACTCCTGACTTTCTCATACAGTACCACACTTCCTCTCTTGGCACCCTATCATATGCTTTCTCTGGATCCATAAAGACACAGTGCAAGTCCTTCTGACCTTCTCTACACTTCTCCATCAACACTCTTAGAGCAAACATTGCATCTGTAGTACTCTTTCTTGGCATGGAACTGTACTGCTGCTCACTGGTTGTCACCTCTCCTCTTAACCTGGCTTCAGCAACTCTTTCCCATATCTTCATAGTGTGACTGATCAACTTTATGCCTCTGTAATTACTACAGCTCTGAGCATCACCCTTGTTCTTGAAAATTGGTACCAAAACACTTCTCCACTAAGACATCTTCTCACTCTGCAAGATTGTGTTAAACAATCTGGTTAAAAAGTCCACTGCCATCGCTCCTAAACATCTCCATACCTCCACCAGTATATCATCTGGACCAACAGTCTTTCCATTCTTCATCCTCTTCAAAGCTGTCCTCACTTCCGCCTTGCTAATCCTCAGGACTTTCTTGTTCACCATCTTTCCTTCATCTATCCTCGTCTCTCCCTCATTTTCTTTATTCATCAGCTCTTCAAAGTACTCTTTCCACCTTCTCAACACACTCTCATCATTTGTGAGTACATTACCATTTCTGTCCTTAATCAACCTAACCTGCTGTACATCCTTTCCAGCTCGATCTCTCTGTCTAGCTAATCAGTACAAGTCCTTTTCTTCTTCCTTTGTGTCCAGCCTCTCATACAACTCACTGTATGCCTTTTCTTTTGCCTTTGGCACTCTCTCTTTGCCATGTGCCTAGATTTGAAATATTCCTGTCTACTTTCTTCATCTGCCTGACTACCCCACTTTTTCTTTGTCAGCCTCTTCCTTTGAATACTTTCCTGTACCTCCTCATTCCACCACCAAGCCTCCTTGTCTTCCTTCCTCTGTCCAGAGCAGATGATACCTTTCTACCCATTTCCCTCAATACTTTTGCTGTACTTTCCCAGTCATCTGGTGATTCTTCTCTACCACCAAGAGCCTGTATCAACTCCTTCCTGAACTCTGTGTGACCTTCTTCCTTCTGTAACTTCCCCCACTTAATCTTTGGCTCTGCCTTCACTCTCTTCCTCTTCTTGCTTTCCAAAGTCATCCTACAGACTACCATCCAATGTCGTCAAGCTACATTCTCCCCTGCCACCACCTTGCAGTCTCCCATCTCTTTCAGATTTCTCCTTCTGCATAAGCTGTCATTCACCTGTGTGCACCTTCCTCGACTCCTGTAAGTCAACCGATGTTCCTCTTTCTTCTTGAAATATGTGTTCACCACAGCCATTTCCATTCTCTTTGCAAAATCCACAACCATCTGTCCTTCCACATTTCTTTCCTTAAGACCATATCTACCCATATTCTGAATGTGGCTATGGATTGTGGACCAACGAATGATTTCATAATTTCACCTGCTCTACAGGCACATTGAAAAGTTTGACTAAATAGAGCCTATATTTTCTGAAAGGCTGCTTAATTTTAATTGTGGCGCTTGAAATATATCTACAAGGTAGCATGAAATGATGGGCGTGGAAATGGAGTTCAGAAAAACGAGTTTATGCATACACACAGACACAGGGTAGCACATCTCAATAACTAGCAGAGATTTATAGAACACCCGGCCGCTACTGATTAGTTGAGTCACCAACATTTTTACAAGTCTTTTAATTTTGTTGCCCTGTATCAAATTCAGCATATCAGTGGTTGATAGGAATACACTGATCTATATAGTTCAATAGTTGCTCCTCTTGTCCTCCGTTTTAATAGACTGGGTTGCAAAATGCAACCGACATTTCACATAAATACTATGTTTTTCATATCGGCACTCAATAGCTTTATATTTACAAGAAGAGAAGTAGTATGTGTTAAGTTTCTTTTCAGAAGGAGCTGTCACAGAAAAAAGAGGAACAACGGTGCATGTTAATACGAGGTGAACCAGGAAATGGTATATATGAATGAGCACAGAGCGGAACTGGACAGGAGTGCCAAAGCATTGTCTCCACCAGCTGGTGATAGTCAGAGCGCTGCAGACTCTGCGTGGGAGTGAAAAAGTGCTCTTATTTTTCTCACTCTCAGACACTGCGATATTTGTGTAATCGTGGCACACATGTTTGTCTGTTGCCGCTTCAAAATCAATTTGTCAGAATAATGACAGAGTCTTCAGATTCATTTCCACTCTGTCGGTGTGCTGTGACTGTAGTTGCACACACAGCTGCCTGACCACTTCTCAGTTTCTACTGCTTTCCACCAATCCAAAATGTCACCACGAGACCAAGCATGACCATCCTGAACAAAACCATCCACAGAACACAGAAGACGGGTCAAGAAAACATCTTTTCACACCCCTGTACACAGGTCCAGTGCATGGGCTACAAGTAAACAGTGCCATTATTCCCACCATCTCAAACTGCTATGGGATGCCACAGCTGAATGTATGGTGGCTATTTGCAGTCATGAAGCCAAGAACATTTGACACTGATTTGAGAGCACAGGTTCCATAAAAAGTTGTTTTATTTAATCGGTTTCTCCCATGGCACTGACAGCTTGGTGACCTGGATCCCTCTCAGCATGTCATATACACAAATGGGGGGGGAGAGGGGGGACATGTCCCCAAATATGGAAAAAAGTCTCCTTCAAATCACAGTTCCCTCCATATCATGCTACACAGTTGATCAAAATGCATTTCAAGCACTGATGCTAACTAGGAATATAAATTTTTTTTCTTTAAATTTTGCAACTTTTCTCATAAATTTGTCACTTTTTCTCATTAATTTATTACATTTATTTTTAAATTTACAACTTTGTTCTGGCAAATTAACCACATTTACAGCTTCAATCTAAAGCTTTTTCTTGTAATTTTTAAAAACTTTTTTTGACTCTAAAAAGATTTGGCACCCCTGCTTCAAATATACGGTGGGGCAAAAAAGTATTTAGTCAGCCACCAATTGTGTAAGTTCTACCACTTAAAAGATGAGAGAGGTCTCCAATTTTCATCATAGGTATACCTCAACTATGAGAGACAAAATGAGAAAAAAAATCAAGAAAATCACATTGAAGGATTTTTAATGAATTAATTGGTAAACTCCTCAGTAAAATAAGTATTTGGTCACCTACAAACAAGCAAGATTTCTGGCTCTCACAGACCTGTAACTTCTTCTTTAAGAGGCTCCTCTGTCCTTCACTCGTTACCTGTATTAATGGCACCTGTTTGAACTCGTTATCAGTATAAAAGACACCTGTCCACAACCTCAAACAGTCAGACTCCAAACTCCACTATGGCCAAGACCAAAGAGCTGTCAAAGGACACCACAAACAAAATTGTAGACCTGCACCACGCTGGGAAGACTGAATCTGCAATAGGTAAGCAGCTTGGTGTGAAAAAATCAACTGTGGGAGCAATTATTAGAAAATGGAAGACATACAAGACCACTAATAATCTCCCTCGATCTGGGGCTCCACGCAAAATCTCACCCCATGGGGTCAAAATTATCACGAGAACGGTGACCAAAAATCCCAGAACCACATGGGGGACCTAGTGAATGACCTGCAGAGAGCTGGGACCAAAATAATAAAGGCTACATCAGAAACACACTACGCCGCTAGGGACTCAAATCCTGCAGTGCCAGACGTGTCCCCCTGCTTAAGCCAGTACATGTCCAGGCCTGTCTGAAGTTTGCTAGAGAGCATTTGGATGATCCAGAAGAGGATTGGGAGAATGCCATATGGTCAGATGAAACCAAAATAGAACTTTTTGGTAAAAACTCAACTTGTCGTGTTTGGAGGAGAAAGAACACCATACCTACTGTGAAGCATGGGGGTGAAAACATCATACTTTGGAGCTGTTTTTCTGCAAAGGGACCAGGACGACTGATCCGTGTAAAGGAAAGAATGAATGGGGCCATGTATCGTGAGATTTTGAGTGAAAACCTCCTTCCACCAGCAAGGGCATTGAAGATGTAACATGGCTGGGTCTTTCAGCATGACAATGATCCCAAACACACCACCAGGGCAATGAAGGAGTGGCTTCGTAAGAAGCATTTCAAGGTCCTGGAGTGGCCTAGCCAGTCTCCAGATCTCAACTCCATAGAAAATCTTTGGAGGGAGTTGAAAGTCTGTGTTGCCCAGCGACAGCCCCAAAACATCACTGCTCTAGAGGAGATCTGCATGGAGGAATGGGCCAAAATACCAGCAACAGTGTGTGAAAACTTACAGAAAACGTTTGACCTCTGTCATTGCCAACAAAGGGTATATAACAAAGTACTGAGATGAACTTTTGTTATTGACCAAATACTTATTTTACCGAGGAATTTACCAATTAATTCATTAAAAATCCTTCAATGTGATTTTCTGGATTTTTTTTTCTCATTTTGTCTCTCATAGTTGAGGTATACCTATGATGAAAATTGGAGACCTCTCTCACCTTTTAAGTGGGAGAACTTGCACAATTGGTGGCTGACTAAATACTTTTTTACCCCACTGTATGTGTCATGTCCCCTTCCCTCCACAAAACAAAAGCAAAGCTGCAAACCTAGGGGAAACATTGCACTAGGAGTGAAGAGGAGGGGCAGAGGGATAGCTCAGGTTGAGTGGTTTGGAGACAAAGTATGAGAAGCAAGGCTGAGATGGTTTATATACAGTCATGTGAAAAAATTAGGACACCCTGTATAAGCCTGTGTTTTTTTTTTGACATATAGATATTTAATATCGATGTTAAAAATACTGAAAGATTCACGTAATACAACTAAACAATTAAAAATGAATTAAAGACTTTTTTTTCAAATCTTCTGTAAAATGTAATTCTAAACAAATGATGAGGAATAAATTAGGACACCCCCATCTTTTTTAGGACACCCCCACATTCATTCCCACTTACAATGGCTAAAATAAATTTAAAAAAATGCAAATAAAAACAAAAACAAGGTTATACATAGATACGTGTACATTTCTTAATAAAGAACTGAATATTTAAAGGGGTGTCCAAATTTTTTCACATGACTGTATGAATGCATATATTGGACAAAGGATGTGAAAGATGGAGCTGCCAGGCAGGAGGAAAAGAGGAATACTGTGGGAATGCATATTGTGGAGGAATCTGCAGACAGCGTCTCAGTCAGGAGGCAGTGATTAAACATAAGAGAAGAATAGGCAAGGACGTCATGGGGAGTTGGCAGGAAGAGGGAGCTGGGGGTTGAAGGAAAATGTATTGTGGAGTTGGATATCATGCAGTGTGATGTGAAATGTCATGCAGATGTGAGATGATCTGTGGAGGTTATAAGGAGAAACCTGGTTTGGCTGATTCGGTGCTTTTCTGTGTTTGGATGATGTGAGAGTGTTAATAAAGCTTCGTCTGCTCGTAAACCTGCCTCATCATTTCCCACACTCTCCACACTGGTGACCCTGAACGTATTATGGAACACGAGGCAAGAACCCCGGAGTCGGCCCAGACGGGAAGCCCCAGCAACGCGGCAAGCATCCCACAGACAGCCTGGACGGGAACCCCCAGCAACGCGTGCGCTGTTGCAGTCAAGCTACTGGACTTTTGGCAGCACAACCCACGCTCTTGGTTCCACCACACCGAGGCCCAGTTCGCCCTCCGGGGAGTAACGGCAGACGACACCAAGTTTTTCCATGTGGTTGCAGCGCTGGACGCTTGTACAGCTCAGCAGGTAGCGAGCCTGCTCGACCAGTCCCCAGCCCACGGCAGATACGAGGCTCTCAAAGCTGCACTGATTCGGCGCTACACACTCTCGGACTGTGAGAGAGCAGAGAGGCTCCTGAGGCGTTCCGAGTTAGGAGATGGTTCGGCCGTTGATCTGATGGAGAAGATGTTGGCGTTAATGGGCATGGACGACGGGCATTTTCTGTTTGCCCACCTTTTCCTCCGGAACCTTCCAACAGAGGTGAGAGCGGTCCTGGCCAATTCACTATTGCTGGCCGTGCGTGACTACTGTGCGCTAGCCCAGGAGGCAGACCGGATCATCCTCACTACCAGAGCGCTCACGGTGAACGCAGCGGCGTCGGAACCCAGCGAGATGACCAGAAGAGGCGAGGAGCCACCGACGGTAGCGGCAGCGGGGGCCAAGCAGCACCAGAGAGGCACGCTCTGCTTCTACCACCGCCGCTTCAGAGAGAACGCACGCAGATGTGCACCACCATACCAATCAGTCACCAATCAGCAGTCGGTAGCAGCTGCGACCACCGGTGAAGAAAACAAGCTGCTGTACGTGACGGACTCGCGCTTGGGGAGATGCTTCCTCTTAGACACCGGAGCCCAGAAGAGCATCATCCTGCCATCTGGCTGGCAGGACCTAGCGGCCCCGGGCTGGTAGCAGTAAACGGCTCGGACATTAAGACCTTTGGTGAGAGAACACTGGCTTTATCTCTACACTGCCATACATACGAGTGGACTTTTGTCATAGCAGCTCTGAGTTTCCCAATCCTGGGAGCTGATTTTCTGTGTGCGCATGGTTTATTAGATGATGTTGCTAACAGGCGCCTGGTTAATGCACTGTCCTTTGACTCTCTCCCCTGCACAGCTCGGGGGGCCGGGCCAGTAACACAAGCCAACGTCACAGCTCCAGGCGGTAAGTTCCACACACTGCTCACTCAGTTTCCAGCACTCATGGTCCCGGCGTTTTCAGTGGCCATAGCTAAACACGGGGTGGAGCAATTTATCACCACCACCGGGCCGCCTGTTTTCGCACGACCTCGGCGCTTGGACGCAGCTAAACTGGCCATAGCGCGCGATGAGTTTGCCAACCTTGGGCATCATCAGGCGATCGAACAGCCCATGGGCACCCCCGCTACACATGGTCCCTAAGGCTGAGGGGTCGTGGCGACCGTGTGGAGATTTCTGCAGGTTGAATAACGCCACAGCACACGACAGCTAGCCGATTCCCCACATTCAGGATTTTTCCGTTCACCTTGCCGGAGCATGCATTTTTTCTAAAATAGACCTGGTCCGCTGTTACCACCAGGTCCCAGTGCACGCTGAGGACATACCCAAAACAGCGGTAATAACTCCGTTCGGCTTATTCAAGTTTCTGCGCATGCCATTCGGATTAAAAGGAGCGGCACAGACGTTCCAGCGCATGATGGACGTGGTGCTGCGCAATCTCCCGTTTGTGTTTGCCTACCTGGATGATATCCTGGTAGCCAGTGCGTCCGAAGACAAACACGTAACCCACCTCAGGACGGTTTTCCAGAGGTTGGAGGAGCACGGGTTAATAATCAACCCGGCGAAGTGCCAGTTCGGCGTGACGGGGATTGACTTTTTGGGGCACCACATCTCACCGGAGGGAGCGATACCCTTGCCCGACAAAGTGCGCGCAGTGGCGAACTTTCCCCAGCCTCAGACGGTCAGGGCGCTGCAGGAATTTTTGGGGATGGTTAACTTTTACAACCGTTTCCTCCCCCTTGCAGCTCAACTCATGCAGCCATTGTACACCGCGCTCAAGGGACGGAAACCCGTGGAGGGACTCGAATGGACTCCGGAGCGAGAGCAAGCGTTCTCTGAGGTTAAAGCAGCCCTGGCAAACGCCGCACTGTTGGCGCACCCAGACTCAGCGGCCCGGATAGCGCTCACTACTGACGCCTCAGACGTGGCCATAGGGGCCGTCGTGGAGCAATGTGTCGCCGGTTCTTGGCAGCCGCTCGCTTTTTTCAGCAGGGCTTTGCGCGACAGTGAGCGTAAATACAGCACGTTTGACAGAGAGTTGCTGGCTCTCCATCTGGCCATACGCCACTTCCTGTTCTGGCTGGAAGGGCACAGCTTCACCGCGTTCGTGGACCACAAACCGCTGACGTTCGCGATGGCCAAGGTTTCGGAACCATGGTCGAGCCGGCAGCAGAGACAGCTGGCCGCGATCTCGGAGTTTACAACCGATATTCAGCATGTGTCGGGTAAACTGAATGTGGTGGCGGACTGCCTCTCGCGCGCGGTTGTGGCCCTGGTCTGCGTAGGGATAGATTATACAGCCATGGCCGCAGAGCAGATTAGCGATATGGACGTGTGCGCGCTCCAGTCTGGACCAACAGGGTTAAGGCTGGAGAGCAGGATACTGCAAGATGGCAGCCCCCCCCCCAATCTGCGACGTCTCCACGGGACGCCTGCGCCCGGTGGTCCCCGTTGCGTGGCGCCGCCGCGTGTTTGAGTCAGTTCACGCTTTGGCGCGCCCTGGAGTGCGCGCGTCAGTCAAAATGGTGGGAGCGAAATTCGTGTGGCCAGGCCTACGCAAACAAGTAAAAGAGTGGGCTGCAGCCTGCGTAGCGTGCCAACGTGCCAAAGTGCACAGACACACGAAGGCTCCTTTGAAGCTGTTTAGTATACCGGCTAAAAGATTTGACCATGTTCACGTGGACCTCGTGGGCCCCCTCCCGCCGTCGCAGGGGTGCACGCACCTTCTGACAGTGGTGGACCGCACCACACGCTGGCCAGAAGCAGTTCCGCTGGCGGCAACCATGTCCGCGGACGTGGCGTGTGCTTTTTTGACAAAATGGGTGGTGCGTTTTGGAGCCCCGTCGGACATCACATCCGATAGGGGCCCTCAGTTTGTTTCCGAACTTTGGTCCGCGATGGCCCACAGCCTGGGTGTTGCAATTCATCGCACGACCGCGTACAACCCACAGGCAAATGGGTTATGCGAGCGTTTTCACAGGTCACTGAAGGCAGCACTCAGAGCTTCGTTGACGGATGCAAATTGGGTTGACCGGTTGCCGTGGGTTTTATTGGGGTTGCGTTCCGCACCAAAAGAGGATTTGGAGGCTTCCCCGGCTGAGCTGGTTTTTTCTCAGCCACTGCAGCTACCCGGGGAATTTTTGCCAGATAATCCCGCGCTGGACAGCTGCCCATCTTAGTGTTTGCAGCGTAGTGCAGACACAGGCATGCTGCTCGGCCCGGCCCACCACTGTTTTCCACCCGCTTTTGTGCCAAAAACTTTGAAGAACGCGGAGTTCGTGTTCGTCAGACACGATGCCCGCCGCCCGCCATTGCCCCACCCTATGATGGCCCGTTCAGAGTGCTGGAAACAGGGGACAAACATTTTTTGCTAGACTTGGGGGGGCGTCGGGAGAAAATATGCATAGACAGACTTAAGCCCGCCTTTGTAGTGGCGGACGAGCAAGTGCTGCTGGCCCGGGCCCCCCGGCGTGGAAGACCCCCACGGAGAACTCCCCAGGCAAATGATTCACCAGAACAGCCACACAGGCAGAGCGAAGTCCCTCCCCCCCTCGCCTTGGCCCACCCGCAGTCAGACACACGTCCAGCAGCCACCCGCCGGCACACAGACCCCAGTTACAGTAGATATGGGAGCAGACTGAAGCCCAAAAGACGTAGTGACTGAAACTCTGTCTCGGGGGGGTGATGTGGGAATGCATATTGTGGAGGAATCTGCAGACAGCGTCTCAGTCAGGAGGCAGTGATTAAACATAAGAGAAGAATAGGCAAGGACGTCATGGGGAGTTGGCAGGAAGAGGGAGCTGGGGGTTGAAGGAAAATGTATTGTGGAGTTGGATATCATGCAGTGTGATGTGAAATGTCATGCAGATGTGAGATGATCTGTGGAGTTTATAAGGAGAAACCTGGTTTGGCTGATTCAGTGCTTTTCTGTGTTTGGATGATGTGAGAGTGTTAATAAAGCTTCGTCTGCTCGTAAACCTGCCTCATCATTTCCCACAATACCACAGAGAAGATTCATGGATGTGGTGAAGGTGAAGGAGGACATGGAGTGGGTTGGTGTTACAGAGGAAGATGCAAGGGGTAGGTTGAGATGGAGGCAAATGATCCGCTGTCGGGGAACTCCTACAGGGGGCAACCGAAAGAGAAGAATAATCTAGAAAATGACCCAGGTTTTTTTTATTTTTAATGGGTTTTTTATATATATATATATATATATATATATATATATATATATATATATATATATATATATATATATATATATATATATATATATATATATGTGTGTGTGTGTGTGTGTGTGTGTGTGTGTGTGTGTGTAAACACTTTTTCACACAACTGTGTATATATTACACAGTTGTGTATATATATGTGTGTGTGTGTATGTGTATATATATATATATATATATATATATATATATATATATATATATATTTTTTTTTTTGGACTTATTTTGTACCCGTAGGTAGATTTGTTCTGCAGTCCGGTGACAAGCCACCAGCTGCCGGTCGCTGCGTGCGCAAGCGCCCCTTAACTCCCTAACCTGCATGTTTTTGACATGTGGGAGGAAACCAGAGAAATCCCGGGGTAAACCCACGCAAACACGGGGAGAACATGCAAACTCCACACAGATCACTGTTGGCCGGGGGCAGTGATCGAACCCACGATCCCCACGATCCCCCGGCCGAGGGTAAACTGTGCTGCCGCGGTGCTAACCACTGCGCCACTGTGCACCGTATATATATACACACACACACAGTCGTGTGAAAGTGTTTGCCCCCTCTGATTTCTCATTTTTTTGTATGCCTGTCACACTTAAATGTTTCAGATCATCAAACAAATGTAAATATTAGACAAAGATAACACAAGTAAACACAATATGTAGTTTTTAAATGTTATTAATCGTTAAATTTCTTATTAAGGGTAAAAAAAATGCAAACCCACATGGCCCTGTGTGAAAAGGTGATTGCACCCCCCCCCCCCCCCCGTTACAACAGAAATTAACTGTGGTTTCTCTAGCCGCACCCAGGCCTGATTACTGCCACACCTGTTCTCAATCAAGAAATCAATTAAACAGGACCTGCCTGAAAAAGTGAAGTAGACCAAAAGATCCTCAAAAGCTAGACATCATGCTGCAAACCAAAGAAATTCAGGAACAAATAAGAAGGTAATTGAGCTCTATCAGTCTGGAAAAGGTTATAAAGCCATTTCTAAAGCTTTGGGACTCCAGCGAACCACAGTGAGAGCCATTATCCACAAATGGCGAAAACATGGGACAGTGGTGAACCTTCCCAGGAGTGGCTGGCTGGCCAAAATTACCCCAAGAGCACAGCGACGATTCATCCAAGAGGTCACAAAAGACCCCACAACAACATCCAAAGAACTGCAGGCCTCACTTGCCTCAGTAAAGGTCAGTGTTCATGACTCCACCATAAGAAAGAGACTGAAACTCTGCCATGCAGGCCATTTTGCCCATTCTCCTACACAAACTGTCTTCAAATCTTGAAGATTCCGTGGGTGTCTTCTATGAACTCTGATCTTCAGTTCCATAGATTTTCAATTGGATTCAGGTCAGGTGACTGACTGGGCCATTCTAGCAGCTTTATTTTCCTTCTCTGGAGTCAGTTGAGAGTTTCCTTGGCTGTGTGTTTAGGATTATTGTCTTGCTAAAATGTCCACCCTCGTTTCATCTTCAGTATCTTGGCAGACGGCAACAGGTTTTTGTCAAGGATGTCTCTGTACATTTGTCCATTCATCTTTCCTTCAATTACAGTGGTGTGAAAGTGTTTGCCCCCTTCCTGATATCTATTTTTTTTGTATGCTTGTCATACTTAAATGTTTCAGATCATCAAGCAAATTTAAATATTAGACAAAGATAAGTAAACACAAAATGCAGTTTTTAAATGAAACCAAACTTCACTGTTGGTATGGTGTTTTTTGGGCTGATATGCAGTGCTTTTTCTCCTCCGAACATGCTGTGTGTTGTGACATCCAGAAAGTTCAATTTTGGTCTCATCTGACCAGCCTATATAATCCCAGTATTTTACTGGCTTGCCCAAATGTTGTGCAGCAAACTTTAAACAAGCTTCAACATGCTTTTTCTTTAGCAGTGGAGTCTTGTGAGGTGAACGGACCTAGAGCCCATGTCAGTTGAGTGCATTACTCATTGTTTTCTTTGAAACAGCAGTACCTGCTAACTCCAGGTTTTCTGGAGCTCTCCACGAGTTGTCTTTGGTCCTTGGATCAACTCTTCTGGTAATTCTTTTGACTCCTCTGTCAGAAATCTTGCAAGGAGTTCCTGGTCGTGTCCGGTTATGGTAAAATGATATTTTTTCCACTTCTGAATGATGGCTCCAACAGTGCTCACTGGAACACTCAGCAGTTTAGAAATGTGCCTGTAACCAATGCCATCATTATGTTTTGCAACAATAAAGTTGCAAAAGTCTAGAGAGAGCTCTTTGCTTCTACCCATCATGAGTTCTTTGTGGTGTGACAATGTGATATTCACAGACCTTTTTAAAGGCTACCAGTCAGGACTTTACCAGCTGAAATTAATTTGCACCAGTGGGGGATGGGATGGCTTCCTAAATTGTGATGGATTTCAGCTGGTTTCTTGGCTTTCTATGCCTTTTTGCACCTTTTTCTTCATGTGTTCAATACTTATTCGCTGTGTCATTCCACTTTATTAAATATAACTTATTTTGTGAACACAGTTGCCTTGATTTCTTCATATTTATGGATTACTTGGACTGTTACTGATATCTGGTGAAAATCTCAAGTCAATGAGAAAAATGTTGATGTGTTCAATAGTTATTTTCCCCACTGTATATACTGTGTATATAATATCCTTTTGAGTTTTCAACTGTTTCCCATTCCAAAAACATGGCCCCACACACAGAATCCTGCACCTAGGGTCTCCCAAAAGCTTGAAACAGCCATGACAACAATAATACGGGGGTGGGGGTGGGGGGCGCTTAAAAGTTCATAGTTGTCAAATTTGACCTAATGTAGTTTATTTTTCAACATAGTCTCCCCTTCGGTCCACACACTTCTTCCATTGGTGTTACAATGCTTCAATCAATCAGTTAATCAAACTTTATTTATATAGTACTTTTCAAACAAACAGCAATATTGCACAAAGGGCTTTACATATTAAAAAAGGAAAATAGGACTTCCGGTTATGGCTGCCACGTAGGACGGACGTGTCTCGCTCTGCTCTGCTCCTGGAGAAAAAAATCGGCAAATAACTCTCTCATTTGGGACAGAACGTATCCCAGCATTTGGGCGAGGATATGTCGGCGAAGCCTAAGGCTGGAAAACCAGGAAAAGGAAAAAGCGAGCCGCCGAAACAGTCCAAATTAACAGACTTTCAGGTCTGTGACGCAGCAAACAAAACTCCATATATGGCGGAGGAGGCTGGCAACGGTGCGATTTCTGCGGGGAATGGCGCAGATGCGCTGATGGCTGCCATGAGTTCAATGAGAGCGGACTTTTCCTCTAGATTTGATGGGATTATGACAGCGTTGGAAGGAATAAGAAAGGAATTGGGTGACTGTGTAGAACGAACGGCGCAGATGGAGCTCCGTCTCGCTAGTGCTGAAGATGACGTCACCCGTCTTCAATTAAAGGTGCGCACTTTGGAAAAAAAAAAAAAATCTCTGGAAGATAATATTTTGGATTTGGAATCTCGGTCGAGACAGAATAATTTGAGGCTGGTGGGTCTTCCAGAGGAATCAGAAGGTCGGGACGTATGTTCCTTTCTGGAAAAGTGGATTCCGGAGGTGCTGGGCAGCGAGGAGTTGCAATCAGCAGTGGTACTGGAAAAAGCACATCGCATTGGCCCACGGAGAGATAAGGGACCGCCGAGGACCTTAATTATGAAGTTTCTTAGCAACAGAGACAGGATGAAGATCTTCAACGCTGCACGTGCTAAAGGAGAGATTAAACACCAGGACCAGCAGGTGCGGTTCTACCCAGATTTGGCCACAGGAATCCAGCAATTGAGGAAGCAGTTTGATCCCGTACGTAAGGAGCTGCGCAATCTTGGGATTCGTCATGGTGTAATCTATCCTGCGAGACTGCTGACCACGTATGAGGGCAGAACCCACATCTTCAAGACCCCAGAGGAGGCGCAGGAGTTCATCAAGAAGATCAAAGAAGAAGAAGAGACTGGTGGGAGCTAAGCATGAACAAAATATAAGGTAGAATAATTAAGCATTTGCACAGGCATCTGACTGACTTGAAGTAAATAGTAAGTTTACAAAATATAGATTGTATTATATATTAAAAAAACAAAACAAAAACAAAACAAACAAACAAAAAAAAAACTATGATGTACAAAGTTGTTAAAAATTTTGGAGTTAAGTTGGAAAACTACAGAGGAGAGTTAATGTTACGTCATTAAAAGCAGTAGAGTTAGGGTGATTGGGAGGATGAAGAAGGAGTGGCTTAGGCTGTTCCCCGTGGGTGTGGAACGGTCGATGGCTATATCGGGAGACAGAATTTTTCTTTTGATTTTGGGGGGTTTGCCACAAGTGTGGGAAGGGGAAATTTGTTTGTGTGTAGTTTGTAGGATGAATGTTCAACCACTCATGTTTTTGCTTCTCTGTATGAGCATGTTTACACTGCAAGGTAATCCCAAACTCTCTATTGATCATGGACCAAAGTGTTAATCTTAATTTAACTTCATGGAATTGCAGAGGTCTACAAAATTTAAAAAAACTTAAACAAGTTATGAATAAAATAAAGGACATGGGTTCAAGAATTGTGTTTTTACAAGAAACTCATCTGATAGAGGAGGATGTTAAAAGAATTAGGAGTAGATGGCAGGGAAGTGTATTCACCTCTTCATTTTCATCCCGAGCCAGGGGAGTTATGACTCTCATACATAAATCAGTTCCTTTTCAAGTGAAAAATGTAATTGGAGACAAATTTGGAAGATATGTAATCATTCAAGGTTCTTTGCTATTAGAAAATATAAATCTTGTGAACTTATATGGTCCCAATATAGATGATCAGAAGTTCTTTGCTAATTTATTTCTCATCTTATCATCACTTACAGGGCAACATATAATAGCAGGGGATTTTAATTGTACATTGAATCCAGGTGTGGATAGATCAACAGGACTGGATTGTACGCACATTG
This sequence comes from Pholidichthys leucotaenia, assembly GCA_020510985.1. NCBI lineage: Eukaryota > Metazoa > Chordata > Actinopteri > Cichliformes > Pholidichthyidae > Pholidichthys > Pholidichthys leucotaenia. Next base: position 354,622,616 of record CM035843.1, on the reverse strand, counting down.
GATGTAGGATGACTATTAATCATTTTATGAAAGAATTGAGATTGTTAGATATATGGAGAGAAATGAAACCACAAGTTAAAGCCTATTCTTGTTATTCCAGTACCTACAAGACATTCTCACGTATTGATTATTTTTTGATTTCCACAGAATTAAGGTCCAAGATTCAAAACTGCTTTTATGATAACATCGTGATCTCTGATCATGCACCCTGTTGTCTAATATATGTAGATAAAAAATTGACAAAGGAATCAGGTAGATGGCAATTTCAGCATAAATGGCTTCAGGATGAGGAATTTGTCAAGTATATAGAAAAACAGATAGACGAGTTCTTTGACATCAATACTACACAAACATCAGCATGTGTAAAGTGGGAGGCTTTCAAAGCTTTTATTAGGGGACATATTATTAGTTATACAGGATCAAAATCTAAGAAGACTCGAGAGGAGAGAGCTAAATTGGAACATAAAATAAAAAATCTTCAGGAAAAAGTGTATGCAGGAAGTGACCCAAGGTTGGAGAATGAATTACTGATTTTGAGAGCTGAATACGACAAAAAATCAGCGAATAGAGCTGCCTCGAGTCTTCTAAGATTGAAACAATCTTTTTATGAACAAGGTGAAAAATCAGGAAAATTATTAGCATGGCAGATTAAACAATTGGAAATTAAAACACCAATTACCAGTATTATAAGTAATGGACAGGTAGTTATAGATCCTTTAGAAATTAATAGAGCCTTTAGAGATTACTATGAAAAATTATATGATACCAAAAATGAACCTGATTTAACAAAACTAAATGGGTTTTTGAACGAACTATCTATACCGTGTATTCCAAATGAAAACAGGGAGATATTGGAGTCTAAAATTAGTCAAGAAGAAGTTGGGCTAGCCATTGATAATATGAAATCAGGAAAAAGTGCAGGACCAGATGGTCTTCCAGTTGACCTTTATAAAAAATTTAAGAATAAATTAATAAAACCTTTTTTGGAAATGGTTTTAGAAGCATTTCAAAATAATAATTTACCATCATACATAAATAATGCCTTAATTATACTGCTGCCAAAACCAGGTAAGCCCTCTAATAAATGTGAAAATATGAGACCAATAAGCCTATTAAACGCCGACCTTAAGATAATCTGTAAAATTTTAGCAAGACGAATACAAGAAATTTTACCAAATATTATTAATCGAGATCAGAATGGCTTTATAAAGGGTAGACAAGGCTTCCATAATGTAAGAAGACTATTTAATATTATTTATTTTAATAAAGAAGCACCGGATACAGCTCTCCTATCATTGGACGCCGAAAAGGCCTTTGATAGAGTTGAATGGCCCTTTCTTTTTGAAGTCCTACAAAGGTTTGGACTTGGAAATAATTTCATAAAATGGGTTCAAATAATATACAATAATGCTACAGCAGAAATCCTAACAAATAACAATATTTCAAAACCAATAAAAATCAATAGAGGATGTCGACAAGGCTGTCCACTTTCACCTTTACTGTTTACTATGGCAATTGAACCTTTAGCGATAGCGATACGTTTACATTCACAAATATATGGAATTAAAGTTGGACCAACAGAACATAAAATCTCCCTGTACGCCGATGATATAATTTTGTTTATGTCGAATCTAAAAAAATCAATTCCAACCTTGTTGAATTTAATAAAGAATTTTGGGGAAATATCAGGATATAAAATAAATAAAACTAAATCTTCAATATTAATGCTAAATGAGACCCAGAGAAATTACCCAGCCCCTGAGGTAAATCAATTCAATGTTGTAAATCAGTTTAAATATTTAGGAATCCAAATTATGCCTAAGCTAGAATCAGTCGCCAGTGTCAACTATGAAGCCTTAATGTCAGATATCAGTGAGTTAACTCAGAGATGGATGTCACTACCAATGTCGATGATCGGGAGAATCAATATACTTAAAAGTAATATTTTACCTAAAATACTTTATTTATTTCAATACATTCCCTTATCACCACCTTTAGATCTATTCTCAAGAATAAAAAAAAAGTTAGTGGAATTTATATGGAACAACAGGAGGGCTAGATTACGTTTGTCTTTATTATATTTACCATTTGATCGTGGAGGTCTGAAATGTCCAAATTTTATGTTGTATTATTGGTCGGCACAACTGAGGTCTATGACATATTATTTTTCATCAAATGATCTCCCTCACTGGACTGAAATGGAATCATACAATTTACCTTTACCTCTTCCCATATTCATATACTCAGATTCGGCAAAAAAATTACAAAAACAAGTTAAAAATCCATTTGTAAAGCATATGATCAAAATATGGTGTGAAGCTAAAACCTATTTAAAAGAACCACAGTTATTGTCACAATTTAGTCCAATATGGGGTAATCAATATTTTAAACCAGGGAGAGCGGACGCTGTATTTAAAGTATGGAATTTAAAAGGGATACAAAAGATTCAGGATTTATATTTGCCATGTGCAGACAACATAATGTCTTTTGAAGAGCTGAGGATCAAATTTAATCTCAATAGAACACATTTTTTTAAATATCTTCAACTTAGAAACTTTATTCGATCAAATCAAAATAAAGCTCTCACTCGACCTATTTATTCATCCTTGGAAAAAATGATGATGAAAGATAGTAAAAGAAAGGGTATTATTTCAGAGTTTTATAACTCATTGACATTATCTTCAAGTGAAAATTCACTGAAAAGATTAAACTACTGGAAAGAAGATCTGCAAATTGAAATTTCAGAGGAACAATGGGAATTGGCTTGTACAGAAGCTCAAACCAAATCAATAAATGCATGCCTTAAATTGATACATTTCAAATGGTTAATGCGGATGTATGTTACACCGGAGGAGTTAAATAGATATAACAAAAATATACCAGATACGTGCACAAAATGCATGGAAAGTAAAGGAACCCTATTTCATTGTTTATGGGAATGTAGATTAATAAGAATGTTTTGGGAAGAGGTGAGGGTAACAATTGAAAAAATAATCTCAAAACAAATCATATTGAATCCTAAACTGTTTTTGTTGGGTCTGTACCCAGAAAAGCATGATTTTAATAAAAGTGAAAGAACATTCATAGACCTCAGTTTGCTTAATGCCAAAAAATGTATTGCACTATTATGGAAAAAGACTCATAGACCAGATGTGACTCAGTGGTTAAGACAGATGTTAACAAACCTTCCATTAGAAAGAATAACATATATACTAAAATCAAAGGAAATTGTGTTTGAGAATATATGGAGACCTTTTATTGATTATGTAAAAAATTTAAACATAACTCTTGAAGAAGAAGGTGAATGATGTGTGTGGACCTTGTAAATTCCAAACTGGTGAACATAATATGTATACTTATGTATTGGATTGTCTAGACTAAACAGAGGAGCATTGTTGAAGACTTGATTTTGTTGGTGGTTGTTGGTGTTTTTAGTGCATTTTTTTTTTTTGTAGTACTTTAGTGTTAGTGTTTGATTGTTTGTATCATGTTTGTTAAAAAAAAAAAAAGGTTCAATAAAGATATTGTGGAAAAAAAAAAAAGGAAAATAAAGAAGAATGTATCCCCCAGTCCCACCCAGGCCACATCGCTACACACACACACATACACATCCACTCCCACATCCACTCACTCTTATGGATGTACAGAAGTAATTTAAAATTGTCACATTAAAAACAAAGTACAGAATAAAACAGGACATGGATAAAACAGGATGTGGGGAAGACTCTATCATGAATCTTAAATTTGCAGCAAGGGAATATCAGAGCCAGAGTATGGCATGTGAAGGAAAATAAAAATAAAATAAAATATATTTTGATAGGACACTAAAATAAAATAAAATGATGAAGTAGGCTAAGATCTAAAATACAGCTAAATAGATAAAAGAATTAAAATTCAACTAAAAGCCTGGTTAGTGATGGGATCCCTGCGGTTAAAAATTAAACCATTTGGTCACATTTGACCACTATGAACTTTTCAGACCCCACCCCCTTGTACTTACAGTGGCCCCTTCAGTATTTAATCCTTAGAAAATGTTTTGCTTATTGTCCCTCCAACAGCGGAATAAAATATCAACCCATACTGATATCACTTTTATGCACTTTTGAAATAATTAAAATAGTTACCATTGCTAGCTAAAGTAGTAGTAATCTTGAAAACAGCTATTTAAAAATCATCATCATCATAGCAGTCTGGCAAATAATCAGCAGTAAAAAGCATATCCTCATATGTGCTTTTAGGTGTGGAGTATCACTTACAACAACTGGCTGACTTTTGCCCTGCTGGTGTGGTCCTGCATAATATGGATGATGAGAGACCGCCGGAAGTACGCCATGATGTCGGCCCCATTCCTCTCCATCTATGGCACTGTGCTGGTGGTGCTGGGCTACCTGAGCGGCCTCCGTCTGAGCCGAGCTGAGCTCTACCCTGGTGTGCCCCTCACGGTAATCGTGGACTTTGACCTCAACAGCTACTATCCAGCCCCTTGTGTCCACCTTGGAGCAAAGGTGGGTTACAAACAAGATCATTAGTAAAGGTTTTTTTCTTCCCACAATTAAAGGAGGTGGACCAGGAGTTAGATCCATTTGCACTGGAAATTATTCAATCCCTTTTGCAAATTATGCTCATTCTTAAGTTGAAAAAAAGAAACTTTGATGTAGGCTTTTGAAATCTATACCATAGATGTTTCTAAGAAAAATCTTGGATGTGTCGTAGTCACCTCCAGCAGGCAGGTAAGGACTCTTTATGCAGGCAGAACTCTAGCGTAACATGGTTTTATTGGTAACAGAAACAGAATACAGCATGTGGGCTGGAAAATAACTGAGGACAGGGTTGATAAACAAACTTACAGCATACAGGATGTAAGATGCTAGGATAACCGGCAGGGAATATTAAATGATGATGCTGTGGTGTACAGAAAACCACAGATTTGTCAGTGTCAGCATGATGACGCGGCCGCTTGGTGACGTCATCACACCGAACATATAAATGTAAGGGACGGCCATTTTGCAGCCTCTCTTCTCTCTTTGGCACTTGACCTCCCAACTGACAAACCTCTGTACCACCATAATTAACTCTTTTGTAATAAAGTTTGTGTTCTCAGCAAGATGCTCTCTGTCGGTTCCTTACACCATTCCCAGACATAACAGACGCCACACCAGACAGACACTGAACACTCACATATATATGGAGACAGATAATCACCAACGAGAGACAGCTGGGGAAACAAACAGGGAAAGCAGGGAAGTGGCTGTAGGTGAGGAGCACAGGATGGGCGGGGCTGTGCAGATAAATAGAAAGGGGATGCACATGAAACAGGACAATATAGAAGTAATACAGAGAGGGCAGTAGTTATGGGTACGGAAAACATGAGGAGCCGGAACAATAGGTAAACAGGTATACACAGCACCTCAGGACTGGACAGAGGGTGACACAGAAAACAATAACAGAGGGCCCATGTTTCACACTGATACCATAGTTCTCTCTTTGAAAAATCTGTGATTTCAAATTTTGGCAACAGTAACCTCAGATCAAAGTCAGCAGTCAACGCTCAAAAAAACCTTGTAAATGTGACAAATTGTGAATGAAATGTCTTAGGCTTTTCATACTGATCCTGAGTTATGTTCAAAATTGAACTCATCCAAGATTTAAGATAAGATAAGATAAGATAAGCCTTTATTAGTCCCACAATGGGGAAATTCCAGGATTGCAACAGCATAGGGATAGCAACACTCAGAGCAACAATCAGAAGGCAAGAAAAAACAACATCTAGTAAACATATGTCCATATTACTATAAATGTATATATATAGACACACAGTGCAGAGCATGGATGTGCAGCAGAAAGTCTCAGCTCTCTCTCCGCGGATGCAGCGGGCCAGCTGGAAGTCTTTGGGCATGATGGTGACCCCCTTAGCGAAGAAGAGACCACCAGGTGGGTCTCGCTGGTCTCCTGCAGAGCCATGACGGCGAAACTCAGGAAACGCAGGACGGTCTTGACGTCCTGAGCGATCTCCCTCACCAGGCGCTGGACGGGCAGCTTACGGATGAGCAGCTCCGTGGATTTCTGGTAGCAACGGATCTCTCTCAGAGCCACGGACCTGTGACGGCGAGGCCTCTTCACTCTGCCGGTGGCCAGAGCGCCTCTCCGAGCAGCCCTGGTGGCTAGCTGTCTCCTGGGGGGCTTCTTCCTCCAGTAGATTTTACGGGCGGTCTGTTTGGTTCTTGCCATCGCTCTTTATTATTCTGTCTTATATTTCTTTCACGCCGCCTAAACTCCAGCCCGGCACCCGCTTCGTTTTCGCTACAGCTCCCGGTATGTCGAGTTTCCCATTAGCACCGGGCGGCGGCCAAGTGCTAGCTAGCACTAGCTCCTCCCCGCTGTAACGTCTCCCGCTGCAAACCGTGGCTCTGTCCGCCGACCCGGGAGACCCCCGGGGCGATCCGTGCGTCCGTGATATATATACAGAGTGAAAGGTGTAGAAAGAAGAAGGAAGATAAAAAAAAGGCTGTTGCAACAGGCAGCCCACTCGTGTGGCGCCGCCGGTCCGGCAGAGATTTTTCTTACAAACCCCAATTCCGATGAAGTTGGGACATTGTGTAAACCGTAAACAAAAGCAAATACGTTTGAAAAGTTAAAAGTAGACTAAAATCCATCCACTCATCCATCTTCTACTACTTTTCCGGAGGTCCGGGTCACAGAGGCAGCAGTTCAAGCAGAGAAGCCCAGACTTTCCTCTCCCCAACCACCTGCTCCAGCTCTTCAGAGAAGATACAAACGCATTCCTGGACCAGCTGGGAGACATAGTCTCTCCAGCATGTCCTGGGTCTGCCCCAGGGTCTCCTCCCAGTGGGACGTGCCCGAAACACCTCAAGTGGGAGGCATTTAGGAGGCATCCTGATCAGACGCCCAAACCACCTCATCTGGCTCCTTTCAATGTGGAGGAGCAGCGGTTCTACTCTGAGCCTCTCCCAGATGACTGAGCTCCTCACTCTATCTCTAAGGGTGAGTCCAGCAATCCTACGAAGAAAGCTTATTTCAGCTGCTTGTATCCACGATCTCATTCCTTCGGTCATTACACAAAGCTCATGACCATAGGTGAGGGTAGAAATGTAGATTGACCGATAATTTGACAGCTTTGACTTAGAGCTCAGCTCCCTCTTCACCACCACAGACCGGCACAACGTCCGCATCACTGCAGATGCTGCTCCGATCCATCTGTCAATCTCTCGTTCCATTCCCCCCTCACTTATGAATGTGACTCTGAGATACTTAAACTCTTCCACTTGGGGCAGGAGCTTGTCTCCAACCCGGAGAGGACAATCCACCTTTTTTCGGCTGAGGACCATGGACTCGGACTTGGAGGTGCTGATTCTCATCCCAGCCGCTACACACTCAGTAGCAAACTGCCCCAGTAAGACCTGTAGGTCATTGCTGGATGAAGCCAACAGGACAACATCATCTGCAAACAGCAGAGATGAGATCCTGTGGTCACCAAGCATGACACCCTCCATTCTCTGGCTGCGTCTAGAAATGCCCTGCCGGAGTCCAACTCTCACTGGGAGTGAGTCTGACCGAGTGTTGGCAATACGAACCAAACTCTCACAACGGTCATATAGAGACTGGATACCTCTACCGAATTATGAGCTATCCGGTTGACTAAAATAAAGGTAATAAAATAGAATAATTTTATCTGCTGTCAGCTAAGGTATTGTACAGTCTAAAGGCAGTGGGGATGAAGGATTTTCTGTGCAGTGAGATGAGCCATCTACTGCAGCTGCTTCTCTGGTTGATTGTAGTGTGATGAAGGGATGATCCAAAATATCCTTCCTCCTCAGGGGCCATCTCTCCTTCCAGTGAAAAAGCATTTTTTTTTTTTTTTTTTTTTACCAGTTGCAGCTAACAGGATATTTATCTTGTGCCTATAAGTTGTCATCATGTGCCACAAGATAGTTATTTCATTCAAGCAAGTTAGTGTCTTGTGCCACACAAGATAGTTAATAACTTTTTAGGACTTCAAATTCAAATTCTGAAAATTAATCTCTTTCTCTTTGTCCCTTCTCTCCTTCATGGTCTCCTTGTCTCCTCTCTCCCTGGACTACTTACACTGTGCTCTGCAGGTATTCTACAGCTTCAGCTTTTGGTTGATGTTTCGCCAGCAACTGAAGGAGAGACAGGAGCAGCAGAGCCTCAAGGCACAATCTCTTGATGACGTCAAAGTCATGCCATGTAATTTACTTAACTTAATATTTTATAAATAATGCGTAAAAAGATGACATTCAATCTCACTTAAACTGTGTATTTAGATTTATCAACCTAATATATTTATTGAAGAGAACAGTTTCTTTTGCCATTCTCTTCCTCACTTTTCTTCATTTTCATGCCATTTCTTTGTTTTTTTCCGTTTTCTACATGTTTCCTCCATGTTAGCTGAGGAAAGTCAACCATCCCCTCTTGTAGCCAAGCTGATTTCAGGTGTGAAGGGGGTGCTGGTGAAATACTGGATCCTTTTCTGCTGCTCCATGTTCTTTGTGATCAGCTTCTCCGGAAAGGTATCTGAGGACAGACTGAAAAAGTGACTATCCCTCATCTTACACTGAGTCTAATTTAACTGATTACATTTCACTCATTCAGGTGGTTGTCTACAAAATCCTCTACATAGTCCTCTTCCTCTTGTGTGTTGTTCTCTACCAGGTTAGTATTTCACTTATCCGGCTGGTAATAGACAGCCAACATACTGTAACGTCTGTTCTGTCTGACATGACTGAGACTCGTGGGGCTTTATTTATTTAGATTTTTCAGCACATTGATGACTTACAGGATATTCTACACCAATATAATGGTGTAATCGAGTTCCTCCTATGTTTGGACTATTATGTATGCATTTATTCTCTGACTGTCCACTGTATGCAGTAGTAATGTAGATCAAAGGTGGTAATGTGAAATGGATCAATATGGGAAAGGAGACTCCATTTTCCTAGTTAAAATGTTGCATAACACACAAAATTGCCATGGTTTCAGGTTCACCTTACACAGTAATGCATTGATTCCTGAATTATCATCAGTGAACCATTTATCCTTTGTTTGTGCATAGAATTCTCTGAACTGTTCTATGCCATATACCTACAAATTCTGGAAATGCTCATGAAAACAGACAATTGTTGGTTTTAAGGTATTGATTAGGACAAATAAGCATACACTCACAGCCAATTTTTTGCTGCTGTTTGCACGGTTTTTCCTCCCCATATTATGTTTCTGCTGACCTTTTAGAAAGACGGTAGGCACTTACAGGAAGGCCTAATGACTGCAGAGACGACATGTTTGTTTGGACAACATCAGCAGCACCAGCGTATTTTACAAACCACGTGGTTAGAGGAAAAGGGATCCATGAATAATGAAGACGTAAATTAGTGTGCCGAATTACTACAGGGGAACAAATTCACTAGGGATGCACAATATTAGATGTTTTTGGCCAATAACCAATATGTGTCAGGGCATGGGCTGAGTCTTATGTCTTCATTTTCAGTCATTGTTGGTATTTCTTTAACCACTTGCACTCCGGGCAATTTTCCTAAAAATGCCAAAAAATAATGTGCCCAAAGTAAATCGAAAGCTGTTATTCAACCCTTTGCAGCATCTTCATGGGGTTGGTCTCATTTAAAAGAAAACACTTTGAATTTTTTGGCAAAAAAAACATAATCTCTCTACGTGCTCCGGCCACTGAGTTACAGTCATCTAAACATACTGAACTTGAAGAAAAAAAAATTGGACACAGTGTTTTTTTGGATACAAATGCTTGTAAATAACACACAGCTGTCCGATCCGGCTGGAAAATGCAACAGAAATGTAGAACCAAGTGTTATCCAGCTGAGATCCAAATTTGGTAACAATACCACAAAAAATGAATATTTTACACAGCTTTGTTCTCAGGCTGTTCCCAGGCGTTTTGGAACTGTGCCAAATTGTGCCAAATGGCACAGTTTGGAAAAACGTCTGTAACTTTTGAATAATTCAATGTAGAATCTTCATTTTAGGCTCTAATGAAAGGTCACACTCAGGGCTGTGTCTGTGTGTGTGTGTGTGTGGGCGGGGGGTCGTTCCCCCCCCGCTACCAAGGACCGACTTCGGCCCTCGCTACAGACGGATTACACTCCTTGCATGTTTTCACAGCGGCCCCCCCCCCTCGCTACTGTGTGTGTGTGGGGGGGGGGGGAACCGTGAACGGACCGTGAACGCCCCCCCCCCCTCGCTACAGAAGAGGGCCATCGCTACATGATGGAATAGACTGATATGCTTCCCCCCGCGGACCGGGGGGCGTTCGGACCGTGAACGCCCCCCCCCGCTCCTCTTCTGCAGCGGCGGGGGGGCGTTCACGGTCCGAACATGGCAAATGAACCGTTTATCGCGGCGCACGCACTTCGTACTTTGTGCGCAGTACAGTTGTAATTTACTGATCGGTCAAAAGTCATTTTTGGATTACAGTTTTCAGGGATAAATAATAATTTAACTTATAACACCTTACCTCTTCAAAGCAGCAGAGTCGTGGCGAACATCTCTTCCCACGCGTCAGACGAACGCGACGCTGCTCCGCTCGTGGATCCCGATCAACATAATTCCATTATTGCCGTTTTGGCGAATGATTTACGACTTTTGTCGTCGGCCTCCGTCTATTCTGCTGGAATGAGTGCAGGTCCCACTTGTGGGTGTTCTCCATGCTGCTGGGTCTGTATTAGATTCGTCCAGCGTCCTTTGTTTTCATCTGTGGCAACAGTAAATCTCTCTTCACCCTGCCTGAATTTCTGTGCTTCAATTGGCTCCTGCGTTCACAGTAGGCGGGTCTTCCTTCCTAGATTTTCATTCATTGGCTCCTCAAGGTTTCAGAAACCCAATTCAAGGCTCTTATTAGTCGAATGAGAGGTCAATCAGATGAACTAATCTGTTCGCGGCTGTCTCTGCAGTTTTTTTTTGAGTGGCGCTTGGACGCTACTACATCACCATCACCACCATCATGCGTCATGCGTCCAAGCGCGCACGAGGGCGCTCTCGTGCGCCCTCGTGCGTCATAGGACGCAGAGACTTGCCCGCCCGCGGAACAACGGAGCGCAAGTGGTTAAAGAATAAACTCAATCCACGTCCTCGCTTTGTGTTTATTTTGTAGTAATAAGGTACAGGAATTATTTATTTTATTTAATAGAGGGTGTGCGAGGGGACAGAGTTAAACAGTCACCCCAACACTCACTAAATAAAATAGAAAAGCACTTGTTAAAAGGGGGCATCTGTCATGCGGTGACCCTCGCGGATCACCATAAGACGCCAAGAGTCCACCGGTGAGTTTTGCAATGATGGTAATTTATTAATAAAACAAGACAAGACACAAGGCTATGAGCCGCTCAGGGCAAAAACACACATTAAGCAATACAAGGGCTCGTAGGGCTAACCCCAGCCACTACGAGCTAAACTATGACAAGACCAAAGAATACAAACCTGACATGAAGTTCTAACGAGGTTTAGATGATATCTGACAATGTCTGACGAGGTTTGACATTTGACGATACTCCTGCGATTTAACTGCCGCTAGTGCCCACCTTATAAAGGCGAACACTAATGAGCAGTAATGACAAACAGCTGACCAACCTTGACAGGCGGAAGCCCCACCGAGCGCCTTCACAATAAGAGCCCGGAGAGGCCAGAATACAACCCACAGCTGTCAAGGCCGGCAGCGAGCAGTGTGTAGCCCGAGCGCGGCCAGAATCCAGCGCTCGGGTCGTAACAGCATCAGTTCTAAAACAACGAATTAATTTCAATTTATTTTCCGTACCTTCAATTACTCAATGAATTCAGTCTCAAAATTTAGTGAGTTCTTTTACTGCCATGACCCAGGAAAGCATATATGCAAAGGAAAACGCTTCAACTTCTCTCATTTACAAGTTTATTAAATGAAGCTCATTCAGGTTACATGACATGGCATTCAAATGATAGGTAAACAGATTCAAATGATAAACAAGTGTTAGATATCACATCAACTGTTAATGGATTCCTGAGCATAAAATCTATAGTTAAACCTTTGTGGAGCCAAGAGGAAACCAGATTTTGTTTCAACTGTAATGCAATGGAAGGCTGAGGTATCTAACAAAATCAGAAAGCAACTTTATGGTGAAAAATTACATAAGCTGATTATCTAAAAAGGAACTTCTGAATTAATCTACAAATACGAAAGGAGGTTACTTAAAAATGAATAAGAATTTTCCTTCAGTTTATAGCTTTGTCCTATGGCTGAGGGACTAATTGTACCATGAAATATTGGTTATGTTCAATTATAACTGATATTTAGGACATCTCATTTAAACCCAGCAGATAGGAAAATGGGAGTCTCACTTACGAACAGCTGGTTCCAGGTATTCAGCGGTGGTCGGCGCCAGTAAAGTGGCACACAGGGGGAAAGCGACTGCTGGTCGTCTTTCAGATCGTTCACAGCTGTGAGAAGCGTAGACTCGGCTGGGGCTCCCACGGGGCATGCGGCAAGGAGCCGGCGACAGAGTAAAGGCTGGCCCCGGAGCAGGCGTGACGTCCTTTGGCAACCAGTCCAAATTTAGTATGTCCCCTGGCCCGCAGGACAAACCCAAAGGCTGAAGGAAAAATGTTTGTCAGTTTCATCCACCAACTCCTGGTTTCTCAACGTGGTCAGACGTGAGTCAGGCAGGAAAAGGAAGTCCAAAAATCTCTATCAGTTTACTTTAAAAACAGGGAAATTAAGAGTCCACTTTAACGGCAGAAAAAGTCAAAAAGTCCAAGAAAAACATTTAAATAGGATAAGAATGGCTTCTGAGGTGAAGGAATAAAAGATTTGAGAGTTTAACTCTTTAAAGGCAAGCTCATAGAAAAAAAAGGACGATTTCTCCTCAGTTACCAGGAAACGGGCAAAGCTTATCAAAAGGCAATTTAAGAAAGCTAGCGCAGGACTTCACAAGGTTCAGAGACACAGAACACGAGTTTACAGAACACCTTAGACAAACAATTTAAAGACAACTGTGTCACACGTGGCTCTAGGGAGCCACGCAATAAGAGAGCCAAGGGCGAGCCAGTCAGTTGTGATGTTTATTAGTGACAGGGGTAAGGGATGAGGAATGCACAAATGCTCATACATAGTGATATACGCGAGCAGTACAGCACCAGAGTTAACAATTGGCACCGGGCGAAGGGGTAACAGCATGAGAACTCACAGCGGGTACACTCACGGGTTAGCAGCCAGAGCGCTGGCACTGGCATAGGGCTCCAGTGCTCAGATACTCATACAAGGTGATACACCCAAGTGATACAATAAGCAGCCGCGGGCTAGCACCGGACATGGGGGTACAGAGGCACAACAGCTCCTTACCAGGTAACACTTACAGTTAACGCTGCAGATGAGTCAGGGGCTGGAACCGGACGAAGGGACTCCAGCCTAGCAGTGCTTATGTCGCAGCGCCGAATGATCGTGGCTGCTCGTCTTTATACTCATTAGCAGCACCCCAGCTGATGAGGATTAATTGGCCCCAGCCGTCCCGTGACACTGACAGCTGGGAGCCAGCTGAGGCGCTGCCCAATGAGAGGCAGGGACAAAAGGAGCATGGGCTGAGCGCCGAGCCGGCGTCTCACCCCATGGTGACAAACTGAAGGCAACAAAAAACAAAGACTAACAGAAAAAAATCCAAAGATCAACTGCCTAGGGTGGCTCTCTCTCTGTTTTTTAAAGGTCGTGCTTCTGATATCATAAAAATGTGGCTGGCAGCAAGACGGACCAATTATCTTCCATAAAGAGGAGTTTGAATGGGCTTTTGTCCAATGAGGGAACATTTCTTTGTCTGTGAACAACCAATCAAATGCAAGAGCGTTATCCAACAGGGAAACAGCCTGGGGGATTGGTCAGAAATAGCTGACTCACAAGTTTCAGAAAGTTCATTCAGTTCCTATGAAATTCATTATATACTCAATATAAAATCTAACTAAATTAAGTGACTCAAGGCTAATATTCAGTGACCATGCATTTATACTATTACTAATAAATTTAACATTCATTTGAATAACATTTATGAAAAAGACATTCCTAAGACATGCACTCACATTTAAATCAAGGATTAATGAATTATGGCAAACCATTATTGGCGATCAAAAAGAGCGATGATTTTCACAGTGTCCAGAATTATCCTTTTTTTTTTTTTTTTGTTACTTATTTGTACCCGTAGGTAGATTTGGTTTGCAGTCTGGTGACAAGCCACCGGCTGCCGGTTGCTGCGTGCGCGAGCGCCCTAAACTTACATGTTTTTGGTATGCGGGAGGAAACCGGAGAAATCCCGGAGTAAACCCACGCAACACGGGGAGAACATGCAAACTCCACACAGCTCACTGTTGGTCGGGGGCTGGGATCGAACCCACGATCTCATGATCCCTGCGATCCCCCGGCCGAGGGTAAAACTGTGCTGCCACAGTGCTAAACCACTGCGCCACCGTGCAGCCCGGTGTATTGTTCAATACCCGGTGTCTTTGGGTTGTAGGCTATAAAAAGTGTTAATGTTCAGTCAGAAATAGCAGTTACAAATTGCACAAGTAATGAAACATATTCCGTAGATGTCCACTAGGAAGTACTGTTGAGCTGTAGATAAATTTTTGGTCTTGGAATGTGAACAAGGACAGCCTAGAGGCTTCTTCTATATGTCCAAAAGAAGGAGGCAACCATATATCTGTCAGCTTAAGGAATTTATGACTTTTTAAGAGTATCAGTTCCTGGTACGAATGGATGCTATCAGCATGAACTGTCTAGTTAGGGTTTTACTCCAGAAGTTTCTAGTTCACTCTAGCCTTTAAAAGCAAGTCCTTATCCGATTTCTCTACCAAAGTGAAATTGTTTACACTGGGGTCCTGATGAATGCAGAACACCGCAATTCTTGACGAGAGTTGAGTGAGTTTCTTTTAAGATGAAGAAGAGTGATTTCCTGAATTAGCCTGATGAGACACTGATGCTACACTAGTATTATTATGATTATGGTTCAGTTCAGTCATTGTTTGTTATGGTCATGTCTCCCCTGTGATCCTCTGTTTCATGTCCTGTCTCCCTCTGTGTGTTTAGCCCCGCCTCCTCCTGTCATTCCTTCTTCCCTCATGTGTCAGCTGTCTGTGATTATTGATTTCTTCACCTGTGTTGTGTTGTTTTGATTACACAACATAACAAAAATAATTTTTTTGTAAGTTGTCTGTGTTTTTTTTCAACTGATTTAAGACAATTTTGCCCCGCTGAATCCAAAAATGACATCCGTTTCTCTCAATCAGGTCAGGTTTTTATACTAAGTTGTAAGCAGTTGTACAACAGTTGTTCAGTTGTACAGTAAATTGAATAGTAGACATTGATAAAGGTAAGTACATGTAAATTGAATGTTATGTCATCATTGTTCAAAATTCAGAGAATTTCAAGAAATAAAAAAGAATTTTGCATCATATAAAGCAAAAATACCCGTACATGTAAACAAAAATGTAAAAAACATGTGGCCATAGTTCAAAAAGTTGACCTGATTGAGCAAAACCAATGTGATTTTTGGATTCAGCACATCAAAATTGTCCCAAATCAGCTAAAAAAAACTTAGACAATAAATTTGGTGTTGGCCAGTGTTATCCCCCGTCTTTAAATCTGCATCTGAGTTTGTGTTTGGCCTGGTTTCTTTGAGTCATGCTGGCGTGATTACACGCTTCTGCCTGCCTGTATCCTGTCTGTTCCTCCCCGTCTTTTTAGTTGCGCGTCCGAGCAGCATTATTCATTTCTGTTTGACCCTTGAGCTGTGCTTGGGTAACCTGCTCTTGAATAAATCTGTTAAACTTGAGTCCTGCGAGTGGGTCCAGTTCCTACAACACTTTGACAATATGCTGATATTTTGAAAATAGTTTTTATTGGTACCGATATTTTCCCACATATTTACATCTCATTTGTCTTTCAGTGATGATTAACTGTTATATAAAGATGCAGTCCCCAGCTCCAGAGTTTGTACACCAGCAGGGTTTGACATTAACTTTTCTGCTCACTGACCACTGTGGCTAGTGATTTTCCAAAGTTACTAGCCACTCAGCCTTTTCACTAGTAACAATTTTGTGGTTGGAAAATTATATTTAATATGATCAAATTTGACTACGGCATGCTAAATTTTACTTGAACTAAATTTACAACCTTTTTAAATGTAAATGACCCTTATACATACATAAAAATAGCAAGAAAAACACTGTCTGTTTATTTATTAATCGCAGTAAATGTCTCAACAGTAAATAGTTGAGAGAAATATTTGTAATATGAGAATGAAGTACAGGTAGATTTAGGGTCCATCCTAATTCTCATTTGTACCTCTTCCCCTTTGTCTACCCCCACCCCTTAGCCCTTGAAATCAAGGGCCAAGGAATAGGGTTGAAAATGACCCCTATGAACTGGGACACCCCTTCAGGGCTACACAACACATTAGCAGTTGCTGGTGGATTTAATCAAAATTTTTTCACCAGAAAAAAGAAGAAAACGAAAACTGATGAGAAAAAAGTCTCGTCTAAAGGAGAAAAGTGTCTCAAATTTACATGAACAATTCTAATCAGTAGAAAAAGTCAGAAATTTACTAGAAAGAAAGCTATAAATTCACAGAAAAACTTGGACCCCCTGGCAGTTCACATGTTTGACACCTCTGGACCAGCACATTAAAAATACATAATTAGAGGTTTTACTTCCATGAAATAACTGCATATCACAGATATCATAGATAATCACAGATAAACGAAAGTTCACCTCAGAAGAAGCTTCATTTGCTCTTTACAGCAACAGTGCAATTGCTTTTTCTCTCTGTCATACAAAAACTTACATTTGCACAACTGCAGACAATAAATGGGAGCTTCTTTATCTAAAAATAATCATATTTAACCACAGAGGTAGGCACTGATGTTGGGGGAGATCACAGGGTATTAGCTACTCAGCACTGGGGCAGTAGCCCTGCTGATCTGATCACTGAGAGTGGGGACAGGTGTGTTCCGCTGGCTGCTGTCTGTTCATCGCCGTTTCTTCAAACTGGCCAAGAAAAGGTGGTGAACATTGGAAGGGTGGAAATTACTTGATTCTTAAATGCATCGTGATGCGGGCCTTTGCATCAATGCAGAACCTTACTGTTTGAAACCTAAATATTGGCCAGTATGCATTCTCTACTGTACCAGCTAATTTCAGAAAGACCCAAAACTATTCAACATTTTATAATAATAACAATAAAAGCCAAGGCTGGCATCATAATGTGAATTAAAACCATAGGTTACCTGTAGAAGATCTGTAGCCTCCCTGTCTCCCACTGTCCGGGAAGGGAGTGGCAGGTAATCTGATGCTGTGTTAATTTACAGCCAGAAATTTGACTATTTATCAGAAATTTTCATAAATATAAATTAATTAATGAAACACAGTTTGAACTAAACTATTGTTGAATTCAATAATATTCTGGGGGCCAGATGGAAAGCTCTG
Source organism: Pholidichthys leucotaenia (assembly GCA_020510985.1). NCBI lineage: Eukaryota > Metazoa > Chordata > Actinopteri > Cichliformes > Pholidichthyidae > Pholidichthys > Pholidichthys leucotaenia. The sequence continues at coordinate 354,605,119 of CM035843.1, read as the reverse complement.
GCAGATTGGTGTGGCCCATAGGCTGCCAGTTGTTGTTCTCTGGCATTAGAGCTGCAGTTCACTCCACCCTCCTTCTTACAGGTTTACATTTTACTTACTTTTTTGCTGACGTATTCCATTAATCAAAAAAAGGCAGTCATCACTCGATCCACACAGCAATTCAGTGTTTTCCTTTCATAAATTACAAAAATAAATGCTGAAATCTGAAAAAAAAAATTACATAGAAAATGTTTTAAAATTTGAAGATGCAAGATAGAGATGCATCGTGACTCATTTTACATTCTAACTTTCAATGCCTGAATCGTAATCGAATTGAATCATGACACCACTGACACCTCTAGTGCACATACTGTCTGTGTTCACTCTCCTCCAGATTCATTATGATACTTGGCGTCGACTCCTGAAGATATTCTGGGCGGTGGTGGTGGGTTACTCAATGGTGGTGTTGATAGTCATCTATATGTACCAGTTCAGAAGTGTGTCAGGGTTGTTCAAACAGATCATGGGCATGTCAGAGGAAGGGTGAGTCATTTGATCACTCAGTTACAGTGTTTTTGATTGATTTTCTGTGGTAAATCAGTCAGAACCTGATAGTAGATAGCCTGTTTACATAAAGTTATATTTTTCCACTTATCTGATTCTCCAGTCTTCGTGACCTGGGTTTGGAACGGTATGACACAGTGGAGCTGTTTGCGCGAATTCTCCTTCCAGCTGCCTTCCTATTGGCTTGCATCCTCCAGCTGCATTATTTCAACTCCGACTTTCTAACACTCACTGACCTGGAAAACGTACCTGTCAGACAGAAATCCAGGTGAGAATATGTGCTGACTGGCAGTTTTTCCCCATAACCAATGATAAGTGAACTTGGACTTGAAGCACGGTGATCTTTACAGCCATTGGTGACATTAGAAAACTGTCCTGCAGGGTTGGAAAGGCCTGTAATAACACATTTTGTTGGACAATAAATTGTCCTAGAAATTACCACAATAAACAATGTTGTTGATGTCATGAAGATCATGTTATGCTACTCATATAATGGTAATAATCCATGTACATCCTTCAACACTGTCATTGCAATGTGCAAAAAACTATTTGCTGTTCATATGCCTACAGTAGATGGGAGCGATGCACCACCAAACTGATTTGATTCAAAGATTCAAAGATTTTTATTTGTCAATACTACTATATGTACAGGACATACAGGAGAATTGAAACTGCGTTTTTCTCTCTCTTCAGTGGTGTGCACAATATAAAACTAGAAAAGCACTCGGAGAGCGCAGACCTCCGCCAAGTGCCACAGTTCCCCCCATACAGTGTTTGTGTGTACGTTTTCAGATTCCTTGACCATGAAAACATATGACTAGCAATTGGATTGACAATGATAGGATTAGTGGTTCAGTAGTTTTTGACGAAAATGGCATTTTCCGTAATGGCGGTTTTCTTCTGGACGGTGATCCGGATCACCACCAAAATCTAGTCATCTGTAGGATACCCCATTTCTGACAATCTGTGAAAATTTCATGAAAATCCGTCCATAACTTTTTGAGTTATGTTGCTAACAAACAGACAGACAGACAAACCAACGCCGATGAAAACATAACCTCCTTGGCGGAGGTAAAAAAGGACTAAGGCTGGAAAAACGGCAGTCTATGCACAGTAATGCAACCGTAGTGCAAGTGGCGACAAAAGATAGACCCAGACCTCCCATAGTGCAAATAAAGTTGAAGAATAAACGATGAGACCCAGCATTCTTATATACAGAAAAGTAGAGCAGCAATACTCGTAGTACCAAGTACAGTGCGGTAGTGTAGGTGCAGACAGTGACAGATAGGACTGCATACGATCAGTAGTGCAATGACAGACAGCAGCAGATATGGCGTTTGTGCAAATGGTTGCAGTAAAGTGTAGAGATATACAGCAGCAAATATATTATGGTTGGTGTGCCACTCTTTCTGTGCCAACAGCTGAGGTGGTTATTGTGCGGGGTGAGTGTGTTATGGTCTGGAGGGGTGGGGGTGGACAGAGTTCAGGGTCCTGATGGCCTGACAAACAAAGCTGTTTAGCAGTCTTGTGGAGCTGGCCCGGAGGCTCCGTTTCCTTTTCCCTGAGGGCAGGGGGCTGAAGAGGGAGTGGGAGGGGTGGGAGGTGTTGCTTGCAATGTTGATGGCTCTGCGGGTGAGGCGGGTGAGGAGGATGTCTGAGAAGGGGGGCACCGTTGATCTTGCCAGCTGCTTTCACTGTGTGTTGTAGTCTTTTCCAGTAGGAGACAGTGCAGCTTCTATACCACACTGTGATGAAGCTGGTGAGGATGCTCTCAATGGTGTCCCGGTAGAATGAGCACATGATGGGGGGTGGGACTCGTAGTCTCCTCAGTTTGTGGAGGAAATGGAGGTGAGTTTGAGCCTTCTTGGCCAGTGATGTGGTGTTGTTGGACCAGGAGAGGTCCTCAGAGATGTGCACCCCCAGAAACATGGTGCTGCTCACCCTCTCCACAGTTGCTCCATCGATGATCAGAGGGGGGTGCTGTGTGTGCCCCCTCCTGAAGTCGACCACAATCTCCTTGGTTTTTCCCACATTCAGGAAGAGGTTTTTGTCTTTGCACCACTGGATCAGTTGGCTCACCTCATTTCTGTAGTTGGCCTTCTTGTTGTTGGTGATGAGGCCCACCACTGTTGTGTCATACACAAACTTGATGATGTGGTTGGTGTTGTAGGCTGGTACACAGTCATAAGTCAGCAGGGTGAAGAGCAGCAGGCTGAGCATGCACCCTTGTGGAGCCGCTGTGCTCAGTGTGACGGTCTTGATGTGTTGCTGCCAACTCACACATTCTGTGGCCTCCCTGTGAGAAAGTCCTGCACCCAGTTACAGAGAAAGTTTTTGAGTCCCAAGTGTCTGAGTTTTTGTATTAGGTGCTGGGGGATGATTGTGTTGAATGCTGAACTGAAGTCCAAGAACAGCACTCGCACGTAGGAGTTCTTCGAGTCCAGGTGGGTGAGGACTGGGTGGAGAGCAGCAGCGATGGCATCCTTTGTGGATCTGTTTGACCTGTATGCAAACTGAGATGGGTCGTGGGAGGGAGGGAGGATGGACTTGATGTTCTGCATGACCAGCCGCTCAAAGCACTTCATTATGATGAGGGTCAGTGCTACGGGCTGTTAATTGTTGTAGCTGGATGGGACGGGCTTCTTTGGGACTGGTATTATGGTGACAATTTTGAAACATGTAGGGACAACAGCTTGAGTCAGGGAGATGTTGAAGATGTTGGCCAGGACATTCTTGAGCTCCTCTCCACAGTCCTTCAGAACGTGACCCGGTATGTTATCTGGTCCAGCTGCCTTGTGTGGATTGATCCTAGAGAGAGTTCTCTTCATGCTAGCCAGATCCAGATTTATAGCCCGCTCGTCTCGGGGAGGAGTGGTCTTCTGTGCTAATGTGCTGTTTTGTGCTTCAAAACACCCAAAGAAGTCATTTAAATTGTTAAGCAGTGTGATGTCACTCGTACAGGTCTGAGGTGGAGGTTTGTAGTTGATGAGGATCTGTATGCCACGCCAGAGGGAACGTGCATCTCTGGTGTTGCTGAAGTGGCCGGATATTTTATTGCTGTACTGTTGTTTTGTCTCCTTGATGCCATGGGACAGGTTGGCCCTAGCTGTTGTTAGTCCTGCAGTGTCGCTGACCCTGAAGGCTGCGTCCCGAGCCCTCAGGAGCCTGTGGATCTCTGCTGTCATCCATGGCTTTTGGTTGGCATGAACAGTGATGGTTTTGCAGTGTGTGACATCATCAGTGCATTTCACCATGTATGCTACAACAACCTCAGTGTACTCCTCTGTGTTTGTGTGTCCATTGTGAGTGGCTGCATGCTTGAAAGTGTCTCAGTCTGTAGTGCTGAAGCAGTCTTTCAGAGCATCAGAGGCCCCCTCTGGCCACACACGTATCTGCTTTTTTGTTGGTCTGATTGTTTTCACTCTGGGTTTGTATGCCTTAACAGGATGGTGATGTGATCAGAGAGACACAGATGGGGAAGGGGGGGAGGCTCTTTATGCTTTCTTGTGAGTTGTGTACACCCGGTCCAGCAAATTGTCTCGTCTTGTTGGGAAGTCTACATGTTGGTGTAGATTTGGTAGGAGGGCCTTTACGTCTGCATGGTTGAAGTCTCCTGCTGTGATGAGGAATCCGTCTGGATGTGCCATTTGTGTCTAACTGATGGCCTGATTGAGTTCTTTTCGTGCTTTACTTCTCTTGCTGATTCCGGTGGGCGGGGCATACACGGCGGCTAGTAGGACAGATGAAAATTCTCCTGCAATGTAAAAGGGTTGACACTTGATGATCATAAACTCCACCAATGGAGAACAGTGTTTGTGTACAACAGTTGAATCATGACACCAAGCATCACTGGTGTACACACACATGCCTCCCCCACATGTCTTCCCTCCTTCCGTGAACACTGTCACTACGGTAGCATTTTAGCCCTGCTAACTGAATGACAAAGTCCAGTTTATTGTCATTTAACCACGTTTCCGTAAAGATAAAAACACAGCAGTTCCATGCATCACGTTGTGTAGTTCTCAGGAGCTGTATGTGGTCTATTTTGTTGTCTAGTGAGCATACATTGGCCAGAATGAGGGAAGGAAATGGGAGTTTGTGTGGGCTAGTGGTTAGCTTCGTTCGGATACCTCCACGTTTACCTCTCTTTTGTCGCCACTCACACCGTCTACGGCATCTCCATTTGGGATGAGACACAGCAGTCGAGTCTGGGGGTGTGGAGGTCTGGTGGAGGAGACCTAGGCCATGGAGTTCCTCTGTAATGCTCTGATCCAGGATGTAATGTTTGGTCATATTCCTTATCTCCAGAAGGCTGTGGCAACTCAACTGTAGCTTGTGCGCTGCATCATATATGTACATAAACACATGAATATACACTTAGGTGTAATATAAACAACACTAAATGGCACAAAACGTGAAGACAGAAGGGAGGCCGCTGCGTGTTCACGCGCTACCTTGCGTCATGAACACCCAGAATCAAGCAAAATGAGGAAGAACATGAATGGAGCTAATTTCAGTATAAACAATGTTTAAGTACAAAAACTGAACTTGATAAATCATTTTTATACAATAAGTCAACATAGGAGTTATTATGAGAGGCCGAAGATAATGTGTACAGTGGTGTGAAAAAGTGTTTGCCCCTTTCCTCATTTCTCATTTTGTAGTTTGTTTGTCACACTTAAATGTTTCTGATCATCAAACAAATTTAAATATTAGACAAAGATAACACAAGTAAACACAAAATGCAGTTTTTAAATGAAGGTGTTTATTATTAAGGGTAAAAAAAAAATAAAAAAAATCCAAACTTACATGGCCTTGTGTGAAAAAGTGATTGGCCCCTAAACCTAATAACTGGTTGGGCCACCCTTAGCAGCAACAACTGCAATCAAACATTTGCAATAACTGGCAATGAGTCTTTACAGCGCTGTGGAGGAATTTTGGCCCACTCATCTTTGCAGAATTGTAATTCAGCCACATTGGAGGGTTTTCGAGCATGAACCGCCTTTTTAAGGTCATGCCACAGCATCTCAATCGGATTCAGGTCAGGACTTTGACTAGGCCACTCCAAAGTCTTCATTTTGTTTTTCTTAAGCCATTCAGAGGTGGACTTGCTGGTGTGTTTTGGACCATTGTCCTGCTGCAGAACCCAAGTGCGCTTCAGCTTGAGGTCGCGAGTAGATGGCCGGACATTCTCCTTCAGGACTTTTTTGGTAGGCAGCAGAATTCATGGTTCCAATAACCACAGCAGGTCTTCCAGGTCCTGAAGCAGCACAACAGCCCCAGACCAACACACTACCACCACCATATTTTACTATTGGTATGATGTTCCTTTTCTGAAATGCTGTTACTTTTACACCAGGTGTAATGGGACTCACACCTTCCAAAAAGTTCAACTTTTGTCTCGTCAGTCCACAGAGTATTTTCCCAAAAGTCTTGGGGATCATCAAGATATTTTCTGGCAAAACTGAGATGAGCCTTTATGTTCTTTTTGCTCAGCAGTGGTCTTCGTCTTGGAATTCTGCCATGCAGGCCATTTTTGCCCAGGCTCTTTCTTATGGTGGAGTCATGAGCACTGACCTTAACTGAGGCAAGTGAGGCCTGCAGTTCTTTGGATGTTGTTGTGGGGTCTTTTGTGACCTCTTGGATGAGTCATCGCTGTGCTCTTGGGGTAATTTTGGTCAGTCCGCCACTCCTGAGAAGGTTCACCACTGTTCCATGTTTTTGGCATTTGTGGATAATGGCTCTCACTGTGGTTCGCTGGAGTCCCAGAGCTTTAGAAATGGCTTTATATCCTTTTCCAGACTGATAAATCTCAGTTACTTAGTTTCTCATTTGTTCCTGAATTTCTTTTGGATTGCAGCATGATGTCTAGCTTTTGGGGATCTTTTGGTTTACTTCACTTTGTCATGCAGGTCCTATTTAAGTGATTTCTTGATTGAGAACAGGTGTGACAGTAATCAGGCCTGGGTGCGGCTAGAGAAATTGAACTCAGCTTTCCGAGGATGTGATAAACCACAGTTAATTTATGTTTTAACCGGGGGGGGGGGGTGTCACTTTTTCACACAGGGCTATGTAGGTTTGGATTTTATTTTACCCTTAATAAATACCTTCATTTAAAAACTGCATTTTGTGTGTACTTGTTATCTGTGTCTAAAATGTAAATTAGTTTAATGATCTGAAACATTTAAGTGTGACAAACATGCAACAAAATGAGAAATCGGGAATGGGTAAACAGTTTTTCACACCACTGTATAATGTGGGACCTTGTCTCAATATGTGGGACAAAGGACAAGAAATAGTAAACGCCATATTTTATGATTGGGGACTCTTCAATCATTTTAAAAAATAGCACCGCTGAATGATTAAAAATGTTTCGTAGATGCTAAAACAAACACAATTGTTGCTTAGCACATTTTGAGTTCTGGTAATACTCCACATTGATTATTGTTCCTAATCATCTTTTTTTTTCCTTCAGAGATGAAGAACTCAGGAGTTCTGTCGGTGAAATATCTGATAGGTAAATGCTGCTTCTGTTACTTGTGCTCACATTTCTGTTGCTTTGATACTCTTTGCCAAAATCTATGACAATTTCTGTGTTTCACACTGTACATTAGTCTCCTTTGGATGTAATCGGTGTTTAACTGCAACTGGAAAAATATTTATTCTTGTTTCATGAAAAAATACTGGGGATGCAGCTATACCAATGATCAGGGATGTCAAACTCGTGCCACGGAGAACCAAGACACTAATTTTTTTTTTCCAGTCAGCCACTAAAGCATGTGTTTTTGCTGATCACCAATCAGTGGGAGGGAATTCAGAAAACCTGCAAGGTCTTGGCCCCCCAATGACAAGGGTTTGACATCCCTGCTTTAGACTCTATGTAAATATGGATGACATGTCCCCACTTATGTTCATTATACAACCTCAATTCCAGTGAAGTTGCGACATTGTGTAAAACATTCTGCATCTGCACATGTCACAATTGTGTGGCTTTGTAGTAAAAGGGTGCAGGTACAAGACTGTCCTGTCTGCAGTCCAGACCTGTCTCCCACTGAAAATGTGTTACGCCTTATAAAGTGTAAAGTACAACAATGGAGACCTTGGACTGCTGAGCTAATGAAGTCATACATCAACCAAGAATGGGAAGGAATTCCACCTACAAAGCTTCAACAGTTAGTGTCCTCTGTTCCTAAACTCTTATTGACTGTTGTTTGTAGTGGTCTGGCTGCACACTGCTCTCTCTCTCCCACTAATTACCAACTTCCCACAGCTGGACTCACCGTTGTTGAATTCCATCCTGCTGCACTGAGTCTGCTGCCACCCTGTTCACCGCCTGGTCTCCTCCAAGACCTGCAAGACAAACACACAATAAGCAATTATCAACTCAGCCTAACATATGCCAATACTAACCCCTTGTTCTCTCTCCCTCTACAGGGTTGCCACACTCTCTGCTACTACTTTTCACTGTTTCTTTGTACAATAAAGATCATTTTTGCATGGTCAACCTTGGTCTCCTTGCTGCCCGCTTTTGGGTCTATTTCCCCCAAACATATCAGTATGTGCTCTTTTGCAAGATCCAGCAGCTACTGCATGGGAAGCCATGGTGGCTCGGTTAGACAGGTTAGAACAGTGGGTAGATCACTTAACGCTGCAAAATCATTCCATCTTAACTCAGCTCTCTAAATTCACTGGCTTGCTCCAGCCCTGGCCGCTCCCTTACCATCTCCACTCCTGCTCGCTGTGGGGGTAAATTGGGGGAGCGTGAAGGGCTCATTCTCCAGTGCAAACTTGTTTTTTCAGCATGTCCCCAATGATTTTCCTACGGACCATAGTATGATAAGCTATGTGGTAAATCTGTTAGGGGGTCGGGCACTCACTTGGGCATGTGCTATTGTCTTAAGCACCAAATATCCCGTTTACACCTTCGTCCGGTTCACCTCTGAATTTCTCAAGGTTTTTGACCACTCTGACCACGAGGGGAGTGCCTCAGCCCAGCTGCTATCTCCATCAGGAGGTTAGGTCGGTCGGGGCACACTCCGTGGACTTCCGGGTGCTCACGACCGAGGTGGGCTGGGGTAACACCGCAATTAGAATCGTGTTTACCGGTAGTTATAACACTAATCTTAAGGATGAGTTGGCCAGCCACAACGAACCTGAGTCTCTCGACATGCTGATCTCCCTGGCTATCCGCCTCGACAACCGCCTCCGTAAATGTGCTTGGGAACGCCTGCGTGGCGCTCATTTTCCCACCTCCTCACTCTCTCCCTTGGGCACTCACCGCCTGGCACTTTCTCCTGCGGCTCTCTGACACACCTGAGCTGATTTTATTGGGGCATTCTCGGATCACTCCAGCGGAGTGGCGGTAGCATTCGGAGAAGGGTCTTTGCTTATATTGTGCATGGGATAGCCATGACGATAACTCATGCCCGGTCAAGCCTAGAAGGAGCTGACTGCCAGTCACAGTTGGGGGACTGACGGGCACTTCACTCAAACACCTTCCAACTCAATTCACTCTCCTGGTCTTCATACAGTCTCCCACTCATGAGCACACTGATCATGCTCTGGTTGATTTCAGGGCTGAACAAAATTTTCTCTCAAAGAGTCTGGCAACCCAGCTAAACATCCCACGTACTATGCTTCCTGTGCCGCTTAAACTAGTTGCTTTATCAGGGCAGCAATTACTCACAGTTGCCCAAATCACTACCCCACTGCCACTACTGGTCTCCAGCAATCAGAGAGAGAATATTAAATTCCTCATTCTCTCCACCTCCACATCTCCCATTGTCTTGGGGCAGCTCTGGCTCCATCTGTACAACCCTGCCATCGACAGGTGGAGAGGTGCAATTACATCCTGGAGCACTTTTTGCTTCTCCACTTGCTTACAGTCTGCTGCTTGCTCTCCCTCTGTACCTATTTCCCCTCCTGTTGTCGATCCACCTGACATCTCTAAGGTTCAACTCTGCCTTTGACCTTCTACAGGGCACAGCCATCTTTACCAAACTGGACCTGAAGAATGCCTGCTACCTGGTCAAGATTTGGGATGATGACAAGTGGAAGACGTGATTCCGCACTCCGATCGGCCACTTTGAGTGTTTGGTGATGCCGTTCGGCCTTACTAACGCTCCATCTGTGTTTCAATGATTAATCAATGATGTATTAAGGGACCTCTTAAACACCTTTGTCTTTGGGGGCGGCTGTGGAGCAGGTGTAGTGTGACCGACTACTGATCGGAGGGTCATGGGTTCGATTCCCGCTCTGTCTGCAGTCTGCATGTCGAAGTGTCCTTGGGCAAGATACTGAATCCCCAGTTGCCCCTGGTGGCCAGGGTAGCACCTGTGTGTGTATGACAGCTCTGCCGCCATCAGTGTGTGACTGTGTGCATGAATGGGTGGATAGCAGGATCTGTAAAGTGCTTTGGTCATCCAGAGATGAGAAAAAGCGCTATATAAGTGAACACCATTTACCATTTGTTTAATGAGACGACATTTTGATTTTCTCTCATTCTCCAGCCAAGCATCGTGTCCATGTCCACACCGTCCTGCAGAGCCTGCTTGTCAAATCAAATCAAAGCAAATCAAATCAAAGCAGTTCTTGACTGGCCCACTTCATCTAGAAAACAACTACAGCAGTTTCTCGGGTTTGCTAATTTCTATCGTCGCTTCATCCACAATCCACTGGTGTGGCTTTTCTCCTCTCGGCGCCACACCAGTCGGCTGCCTTTTGCAACAGCGGCTCGATTCCGAGTTTTTTTTCCCTTCCTCTCTCTTTTGATCACTTTTTTTTTCACCCCACTTATATCACGGACACACAGATCGTCCCAAATGTCTCCTGAGCCGGTGGACGGAGCCACTGTTTATAGCAGGATACGATACAACAGGGAAGAGCTGCTAGCATTTAACCGCCACCCGGTCCCACTGGAAAAACTCGACATACCGAGAGAACTGAGGCGAAAACGCCGCGGCTGCCGGGCTGGAGTAAGGCGGAGGACAAAAAATATAAGGTACAGACCCTCCCTTCCATCTGTTGTCATGGGAAATGTACGGTCGATACTGGGAAAGTTAGATGAGCTAGCGGCTATCTCCCGTTATGATAGCGCTTACCGGGAGTGCTCTCTCCTTTTGTTTACTGAGACGTGGCTAACTGAACTAGCAGCAGATGCTAACATTGAGCTGGAGGGTTTTCACATGATACGAGCTGACCGAACACCAGAGAGTGGCAAAACTAGGGGCGGTGGAGTGATAATGTATGTTAACAACAACTGGTGTAGACCGGGACATATCACTGTTAAACAACGACACTGCAGCAAAGACATTGAGTTGCTAGCTGTTAGCATGAGGCCTACATATCTCCCGAGAGAACACTCACACGTGATCTACATTGTTGTTTATGCAAATCCGACGGCGAACGCTGGGACAGCGCGTGACGTCATCCATTCAGTAACCAGCAGGCTGCAGACAGAACACCCAGATGCTCTTCTCCTCATCTCAGGCGATTTCAACCACGTTTCACTGTCTCCCATTCTGCCCACTTTCACCCAGTATGTCACATGCCACACTAGAGACAATAAAACACTGGATTTGTTCTACGCAAACACTAAGGAGGCGTACACCTCATCACAACTCCCCCCACTTGGGAGATCGGATCACAACTTGGTTCATCTCCGACCGGTGTACAAACCCCTAGTGCACAGACAACCTCCGGCCATGCACACTGTGGAGTTATGGTCTGAGGAGACAATGGACACTCTAAAGGACTGTTTTGAAGCCACTGCCTGGAAGCAGCTCTGCGATCCACATGGTGAGGACATCGATGGCCTCATTCACACCTTCACGGGCTACCTCAGCTTCTGTGTGGACAAATCCGTTCCCACCAAGACCATACGGCGTCACTCAAACAACAAACCCTGGATCAACCCTGAGATAAAAACACTTCTGAGAGAGAAGAAGAGGATCTTCAGGTCGGGGAACAGGGAGATGCTGAAGTCCGTACAGAGGGAGCTGAGGAGAAAGATCAGAGAAGGCAAGGACAGCTTCAGGAAGAAGATGGAGGACAAGCTGCAACAGAGCGACATCAGCGGGGTCTGGAGAAACCTCAAAACCATCTCGGGGCTCCAGAATACCTCCCCCCCAGGCCACGGGGGGCAGGGAGAGGGCGAACAACCTGAATCTGTTTTTCAAAAGATTTGACCAACCGCCCTCCCCCCTGTCTGCACAACAACCACTGCTGCCTCTAAGAAATCAAGTCCTGCTACCCACTCCCCACTCCACCGACACCCCCCCCACTCCCAACACACAGCCCCCCATCCTGACCCTGACCAAGACCCAGGTGAGGACGGAGCTGAGGAAGATCAAGGCGAGGAAGGCGTCGGGACCGGACGGCATCAGCGCAAAGCTCCTCAAGTCCTGTGCAGACCAGCTGTGTGGGATTGTGACGTATATCTTCAACATGAGCCTGAAACTGGGGAGGGTACCACAGCTGTGGAAAACATCTTGTGTGGTACCTGTACCAAAAACTTCCCACCCCAAAGATCTGAACAGCTTCAGACCGGTGGCCTTGACGTCCCACTTGATGAAGACCCTGGAGAGACTGCTCCTTGCTCATCTCCGCCCCCTGGTGGAACCAGCGATGGATCCACTCCAGTTCGCCTACCAGCATGGCATTGGGGTGGAGGATGCGGTGATCTTCCTCCTTCACCGTTCTCTGTCCCACCTGGAGAAGCCCGGGAATATGGTGAGGATCATGTTCTTTGACTTCTCCAGTGCTTTCAACACCATCCAACCGATGATCCTGAAGGACAAGCTGCTGCGCGCAGGGGTGGACCAGCACCTGTCATCATGGATCCTGGACTACCTCACGAACCGGCCTCAGTTTGTGAGAACCCGGGACTGTGTTTCCGACACAATCATCAGTAGCACGGGGGCCCCCCAGGGAACGGTGCTGGCTCCCTTCCTGTTCACTCTTTATACTGCGGACTTCTCACACAACACAACACATTGCCATCTACAGAAGTTCTCTGATGACTCTGCGATCGTTGGTCTCATCTCCAGTGGAGATGAAGCTGAGTACAGAGGGCTTATCCAGGACTTTGTGGACTGGTGCCATCGGAACTGCCTCCAGATCAACGCGAGGAAAACTAAGGAGCTGGTGGTGGACTGCCGCAGGCATGGGCAGCCCCTCACAGCACCAGTAAATATACAGGGAACAGACATCGAGATGGTGACATCCTACAAGTACCTGGGTATTCATCTGAACAATAAACTAGACTGGTCACACAATACTGACGCACTCTACAAGAAGGGACAGCGCAGGCTGTTCCTGCTGAGGAGACTCAGGTCTTTTGGTGTACAAGGGGCGCTGCTGAAGTCATTCTATGACACGGTGGTGGCATCAGCCATCACTTTTGGAGTGGTCTGCTGGGGCAGTGGCATTACTGCAGCCGATAGGAAGAGACTGAACAAACTGATTAAGAAAGCTAGCTCTGTCCTGGGGCAACGCCTTGATCCGATGGAGGAGATAGGAGAGAGAAGGACGGTGGCTAAACTGTCATCTCTGCTGGAGTCCGAGTTCCACCCTATGCAGGACATACTGGATGCACTGAGGAGCTCATTTAGCAGCAGACTACATCATCCCAGGTGCACAACCGAGAGGTTTCGTAGGTCCTTCCTACCAACGGCTGTCAGACTGTACAACCTAAGCAGGGCTGCTCGCAGAGATAGCAAAAAGACGTAACAAACTAATAGTTTTTTTTGAATGCAAAAGATGCAATAGACTTACACAATGGTCCTCTCCGGCATACAACTAGGAACATACCGGTCGCTATGGAGGGTGAGAATATGTATGGGCACATAATCATACCATGTAGGATAACTAAATAGACGGTTATGCTGTTTCATCCCACCTAGCAACAATGCTCTGCACTGTGTGTGTTTATATATTTACATATTTATTCCATCTAGCTACAATGCTCTGCACTGGGTGTGTTTATATTTATATATCTATATATTTATTCCATCTAGCTACAATGCTCAGCACTGGGTGTGTTTATATTTATATATCTATATATTTATTCCATCTAGCTACAATGCTCCGCACTGTGTTTTTATATATCTACATATTATTCCATCTAGCTACATTGCTCCGCACTGTGTGTGTTTATATACTTGCATATTTATTCCACCTAGCTGCAATGCTCCGTACTGTGGGTGTTTATATATTTACATATTTATTCCATCTAGCTACAATGCTCTGCACTGTGTGTTCATATATTCATATATTTATTCCATCCAGCTACAATGCTCTGCACTGTGTGTCTGTGTGTGTGTGTGTGTATATATATATTTTATAGTAATATGTACATATGTATATTAGCTGCTCTTGCTTGCTTGTTTTTTTTCTTGCCTTCTGATTGTTGCTCTGAGTGTTGCTATCCCTGTGCTGTTGCAATCCTGGAATTTCCCCGTTGTGGGACTAATAAAGGCTTATCTTATCTTATCTTATCTTAATTAATGCACTATCGCCCTTCCCCTCACCCATCTCACATCCATCAAGATCCCCTTTACCTGACCCAAAGATGCAGATGAAGCCTTCTCTCTACTGAAAGCTAAGTTCACTGACACACCCATTCTAGTGTGGGTTGACCCCGGCCTTCAGTTCATTTTAGAGGTGGACGCTTTGGACACAGGGGTGGGGGCTGTGCTCTCTAAATGATCGGTCGCCGATAGCAAACTCCATCCCTGTGTGCACTTCTCCCGATGCCTAAGCCCCTTCAAAAGAAACCACAACACTGGGTACTGAGAGTTGTTTGCAATGAAGTATGGAAGAATGGCATCATTTGCTGGAAGGGGCCATCCTGCCATTTCTTGTGTGGACTGACCACAAAAACAGAATATCTCAGGACTGCCAAAAGGTTAAACTCTCGACAGGGTAGGTGGGCTTTGTTCTTTGGACATTTCCACTTCACCATTACTTACCCTCCCGGCTCCTGCAACACCAAGCCCGATGGCCTATCCAGGCAATTCGCCTTGGAACCATCACCTGCCTGTCAGGAGACCATTGTTCCAGGTGAGTGTGTTGTGGGAGCACTCACCTGGGACATTGAACAGAAGATCCAGGAAGCACAAAAGACTGATCCTGACCTCGGGGTGGGGGGTGGGGGTCCAGTGAGCCGGTTGTTTGTACCTTTGGCTGTTGGGGGGAGGTCATAGACTGGCTGCACACTGCTAGGTTCATGTGCCACCCAGGGGTAGCTAGGAATCTCTCACCTGAAACACTGAAACACTCTTTGTGGCCAGCTATTGACAAGGATGTCTGTAACTACAGGGCTTGCCCGCAGTGCTCCATGGGGAAGTCCCTTACCACCCCCCAGCTAGATTACTCCAACCCCTCCCGGTTCCCGGTTGACTCTGGTCCAACATTGCCCTGGATTTTGTCACTGGGTTCTCTCCTTCCAATGGATACATGACCATCTTGACCATTGTTGACAGGTTCTCAAAGGCTGCTGACTTCGTCCCCCTACACAAGTTACCATCTGTGAAGGAGACAGCAGAACTCCTCTCAACTCATGTGGTATTCAACTCTGATATTGTCTCTGATCGTGGTCCCCAATTTTTCTCTCAGGTCTGGCGCGCCTTCTGTAAGGCCACTGGGGCCACCGTCAGCCTCACATCTGGCTATCACCCTCAGTCCAACAGGCAATGTGAACGGGCCAGTCAGGAGCTGGAGGCAGCCCTATGGTGCATCACCTCCTCCAACCCCTCTGCATGGAGCACCCACCTACCTTGGGTGGTGTATGGCCACAACTCCGCCAACTCTTTAGCTACAGGATTCCCGCCCTTCAAGTCATCTCTAGGGTACAACCCTCCACTGTTCCCCATCTTGGAGGAGGAAATCGCTATGCCGTCTATCCACCACCACATACAGAGATATTGTCACATCTGGAAGGCTACCAGGGCAGCACTACTCTGTACTGCGGACCAAAACTCCAGGTGGGTCAACCGGCGGAGGAGTGCAGCCCCCACCTATATAGTTGGACAAAATGTATGGCTCTCCACTAAAAATATTCCGCTAAAGACTGACTCTAAGAAACTGTCCCCCCACTTCATAGGCCCCTTCTCCATCAACCGTATAGTCAACCCCTCCTCTGTCTGACTCAGCCTCCTTCCCTCCGTATTCACCCCACATTTCATGTTTCCCACATTAAGCCAGTTGCCACGAGCCCGCTCTGTCCTCCGTCCAAGCTGCCTCCTCCACCAAAGATGGTCGACAGAGACCCAGTCTACACCGTCAGTCAGATCATGGACGCTCGTTGCCGTGGCTGAGGGATCCAGTTCCTCGTAGACTGGAAGGGCTACGGGCCGTCAGAGCGGTCCTGGATTTCAAGGTCCTACATCATGGACAGCCGCCTCATTGTGGACTTCTACAAGAAGCACCCAGATAAGCCTCGGGCACCAGGAGGCGGCCCTTGAAAGGGATGGGTACTGTAGTGGTCTGGCTGCACACTAGTCTCTCTCTCTACCACTAATTACCAACTTTGCACAGCTGTACTCACTACCACCAGCTAGCAATCAGCTCTCCTTTAAAATAGGACCAGCTCCTTCCTCTCTTCAGGAGCACATTAGACAGGAGCACATCAGACTTCCTCTGCACTGTCTCCAGGAACCTCTCTCCCCCAGTGTGCAGCCAGTAGCCAAATCTGCAACATGTAAGAGTGTGTTATCTCCAAACTATTTTCCCCCATCATATCTTCCAGGACTCTCTGGGTGGACTTGGATCCTTTCTGGCAGAGCTTCTTCAAGTATCCACTCCCAGTAAGTCAACTTATCAATATGCACAATCTTAACCCTTCTACTCTCTTGGCGGACTTGGATCCTTTCTGGTGGAGCCTCATATCCAGACCTTCTCCAAGTATCCACTCCCAGTAAGTCGACTTATCAACATGCACAATCTTAACCTTTCTCCCGTTTACCCCAAGCACCTTGCCTTCACCACAAGTTTATACTCACCATTGTTGGACTCTATCCTGCTGTGCCAAGTCTGTTGCCACCCTGCTCGCTGTCTTGTCTCCTCCAAGACCTGTAAGACAAACACACAATAAGCAATTATCACTCAGCCTAACATATCATATGCCAGTACTTACTCCTTGTCCTCTCTCTCCCACTACAGGGTTGCCAAACTTGCCGCTACTATTTCTCAGTGTTTATTTATACAATAAATATCATTTTTGCACAGTCAACCTTTGTCTCCTTGCTGCCTGCTTGTTGGTCTATTTCCCCCAATCATATCAGTTGTTAAAAGGAAAGGTGATGTAACACAGTTGGAAACATGCGCCTGTCCCAACTGCACCTTACTTCCTGCATTTAGGGTGCTGCTATATCGTGTTTTTGCAGCTAGAAATCCCTCCCATACAACCACACGTCATAGTCTGTGGAACAGCCCATAGGTAGCCCCCTTAAACACAACCAATCACAACCATATGACAGTTTTTATACAGCCCCAATTCTAAACCTACAGTATATTCAATTGAATACACTACAAAGAAGATATTTAATGTTCAAACTGATAAACTTTTTTTAAATTCACTCATTTTCAATTTGATGCTTGCAACCCATTCCAAAATAGCTGGGACAGGGGCACGTTTACCACTGTATCGCATCACCTTTCTTTTTAACAACACTCAATAAGCATTTAGGAACTGAGGAGACTAATTGTTGAAGCTTCGAAAGTGGGATTCTTTCCCATTCTGGTTTAATGTACGATTTCAGTTGCTCAACAGTCCAGAGTCTCAATTTGTGCTTCATAATGTGCCACACATCTTCAGTGGAAGGCAGATCTGAACTACATGCAGGCCAGTCTAATGACCCGCACTCTTTTACTACAAGCCACTCTATTGTAACACATGTAGAATGTGGCTTGGCATTGTCTTGCTGAAATAAGTAGGGATGTCCCTGAAAAAGTCATTGCTTGGATGGCAGCATATGTTGCTCCAAAATCTTTATGTTGTGGCCACACATGTGACCTATTTTGTGACTTTTTAAGGCCTCACATTTGAGATAAGAACAAAGACAGAATTTCCTTGGAGATAACAGGAAGCTGGAAGGTGTTAGCTTTGGTATGCAAGGCCTGAGACTGTGGGGGGTGATATTAAGAGATTATAGAGGAGATGCATTGTTACTGGTGACTATAATGCAATGTGGCTTGTGATGCAAAGTGACGTGATTATAATGCGATGTGACTTGTGATGCAAATTGACTTGTGAGCTGTGAGAGTCCCGGGTATTTAAGGGACGAGAGTTTCCTGTGATATCCTCTTTCTTCGTTGAGATGATGGTGAATGTGAATAAAGCTGCTTTGAGAGAGATCAGTCTCATCCTTCTCACATTCCCACACTGGTGACCCAAGACGTAGCATGCAACAACAGGAGAGTTCCCCGGGGCCAGCCTCGTCAGGAGCCCCCAGCCAATCGATTGCCGCTACGGTCCAGCTACCGGACTTTTGGCAGAACAATCCGCGCTCCTGGTTCCATGCGGTTGAGGCACAATTCAACCTCGGGGAATATCGGTAGACGACACAAAATTCTACCATGTGGTCGCAAGACTGGACAACCACACGGCTCAGCACGTGGAGAGCCTTATCGAGCAGCCGCCAGACAGCGACAAATAAGGCGTGTTGAAGGCTGCACTCATCCAGCACTTCACCCCCTCCGTCGAGGAACGAGCAGAGAGACTCCTGGCGCTGACTGAGTTGGGAGATGACACGCCCGTTAATCTGATGGAGAAGATGTTGAGGTTGAAAGGCTCAGATGACGACCACTTCATCTTCACCCACCTCTTCCTCAGGACCCTACCGTCAGCGACGAGAGCGACCCTGACCAGTTCGCCGTTGTTGGCCCAGCGGGACTACTGCGCGCTGGCCCGGGAGGCGCAGCGAATTGTCAATGCCAGCAGACAGCATGCGGCCACGGCTGCAGCAGCGGAACTCGGCGCGACGACCGCAGATGGCAGGGGGCCAGGGGCAGCAGTAGCAGACCCACTGACGATGGCGGCGGCGAGAGCCAGGGAACGTGGAGGAGACGTCCTTTGTTTCTACCATCGCCGTTTCGCAGAGATGGCATGCAAGTGTGTAGCACCATGCCAGTTTCAGCGTTCAGGAAACGCCAAGACCGGGGGGGTCGGTAGCAGCCACGGCCCTCGGGGAGGAGAACAAGCTGCTCTACTTGTTGGACGCACGCTCGGGGAGGCAGTTCCTCGTGGACACAGGCTCCCAGTTGAGTTTCATCACACCTTCCTACGCGGACAGACTGGCAGGTTCCAGAGGTCCCGGGGTGACAGCAGCAAACGGCTCGGGGATTAAGACCTTTGGTGAGAAGACTCTGCTTCTGTCTCTACACGGCCGTACATTTGAGTGGACTTTTGTTATAGCAGCAGTGAATTTCAATATGTTGGGGGCTGATTTTTTGTGCTCACATGGTTTATTGGTTGATCTCGCTAACAGGCGCCTGGTTAATGCATTTTCTTTTGATTCTATTCCCTGTACAGCGCGAGTGGCCCCGCCAACAGCACAAGCCAATGTCACAACTGCAAGCGGTAAGTTCCACACACTGCTCACTCAGTTCCCAGCACTCACGGTCCCCACATTTTCGGCAACAGTCGCTAAACACGGGGTGGAGCATTTTATTACCACTACCGGACCGCCCGTTTTTGCAAAAGCTCGGCAATTGGACGCAGCTAAACTGGCCATAGCATGCGAGGAGTTCACCAACCTGGAGAGGTTGGGCATTATCAGGCGTTCAAAAAGTCCATGGGCTTCCCCGCTACACATGGTCCCGAAGGCTGACGGATCATGGCGACCTTGCGGGGATTTCCGCAGGTTAAACAACGCTAAAGCGCACGACCGCTACCCAATCCTGCATATCCAAGATTTTTCCTTTCATTTAGCAGGGGCTCATGTTTTTTCTAAGATTGATTTGGTCCACGGTTACCACCAAGTCCCAGTGCACGCTGAGGACATACCCAAAACAGCGGCAATAACTCCATTTGGCCTATTCAAGTTTTTACGCATGCCATTCGGGCTTAAAGGGGTTGCACAGACGTTCCAATGCATGATGGACGCGGTGCTACGCGATCTCCCTTTCGTGTTCGTCTACTTAGACGATATTTTGGTAGCCAGCGCGTACGAAGACGAACACGAAAACCACCTAGCCACAGTTTTCCGGAGGTTGGGAGATCACGGGTTAATAATCAGCCCAGCAAAGTGTCAGTTTGGGGTGGTGCAGATTGATTTTTTAGGACACCACGTATCCCCCGAAGGAGCAGTTCCGCTTCCTGACAAAGTGCGCGCGGTAGCAGATTTTCCCCGGCCGCAGACGGTCAGGGCGTTACAGGAGTTTTTGGGAATGGTGAATTTTTATAACTGTTTTCTCCCCCGCGCGGCGCAACTCATGCAACCGCTGTATGCCGCGCTCAAAAAACAGAAACCCGCGAATAAGGTCGAGTGGTCCCTGGAATGGGAGCAAGCGTTCTCAGAGGTTAAAGCATCCTTGGCAAAGGCTGCGTTGCTGGCACACCCAGACCCAACGGCCCACATAGCGCTCACTACTGACGCGTCTGATGTGGCCATAGGGGCGGTCGTGGAGCAGCACGTAGCCGGGGTTTGGCAGCCCCTCGCCTTTTTCAGCAGGACCTTGCGCGATAGTGAACGCAAATACAGCGCGTTCGACAGGGAGCTGCTGGCTCTCCATTTGGCCATCCGCCACTTTCAGTTCTGGCTGGAAGGACGCTGTTTCACCGCGTTCGTTGACCACAAGCCGCTAACATTCGCGATGGCCAAGGTTTCCGAACCGTGGTCGGGCCGGCAGCAGAGACAGCTGGCCGCGATTTCAGAGTTTACCACTGATATTCAGCATGTGGCGGGTAAACTGAATGTAGTGGCAGATTGCCTCTCGCGCGCCGTGGCGGCTCCAGTCAGCGTAGGGATAGATTACGCAGCCATGGCCACGGAGCAGGTTAGTGACGCGGATGTGCACGCACTCCAGTCTGGACCAACAGGGTTAAGGCTGGAGAACAGGGTGCTGCAAGACGGTATGCCCCCTCTAATCTGTGATGTCTCCACTGGATGGCCGCGTCCAGTAGTATCGGCCGCGTAGCGCCGCCGCGTTTTTGACTCGATTCATTCTTTGGCGCACCCGGGAGTGCGCGCGTCGGTCAAAATGGTAGGAGAGAAATTTGTGTGGCCGAGTCTTCGCAAACAAGTTAAAGAGTGGGCAGCAGCCTGCACGGCGTGTCAACGAGCCAAAGTACACAGGCACACGAGGGCTCCTTTGGAGCCATTTCACATTCTGGCCAAGAGGTTCGATCACGTTCATGTGGACCTCGTGGGCCCCCTCCCGTCGTCACAAGGGTGCACACACCTTCTGACAATGGTGGACCGCACCACGCGCTGGCCTGAAGTGGTCCCGCTGGCATCAACCACGGTCGAGGAGGTGGCGCGCGCGATTTTAACAGCTTGGGTGGCGCGCTTCGGTGTTCCATCGGACATTACGTCCGACAGAGGCCCTCAGTTTGTGTCCGAACTTTGGTCGACAATGGCCCGCAACCTGGGTGTCACAATTCACCGCACAACCGCGTACAATCCGCAGGCTAACAGGTTATGCGAACATTTTCATAGGTCATTGAAAGCGGCTCTCAGAGCGTCACTGACGGATGCAAATTGGGTAGACAAGTTACCGTGGATTTTATTGGGGTTGCGTTCTGCGCCTAAAGAGGACTTAGAAGCCTCCTCAGCGGAGCTCGTGTTTGCGCAACCACTTCGGCTGCCTGGGGAGTTTCTCCCAGATAACCCGGCTCCAGACACCTCCCCGTCTCAGCTGTTGCGGAGTAACATAGAATCAAGCACGCTGCCCGGCCCCGTGCACCACAGTTTTCCGCGCGTTTTTGTGCCTAAAGCTTTGAAAAACGCGGAGTTTGTTTTTATCAGACATGACGCGCATCGCACACCACTGCGACCACCTTATGATGGGCCGTTCAGAGTGTTGGAAACAGGGGACAAGCATTTTTTGCAAGATTTGGGGGGTAGGAGTGAAAAGGTTGGCATAGACAGACTCAAACCCGCTTTTGTGGTGGCGGACGAGCAAGTGCTGTTGGCAAGGGCCCCTCGACGCGGCAGGCCACCACGGGGTGTTTCCCAGAGTAATATTTCCCCAGATCACCCGCAGAGACTGACAGAAAGTTTGCACCCTCAGACAGCAGCTCCCCAGCATGACGGCGCCGTGGAGGCGGTGAAACCTGGTTACAGCAGATACGGGAGAAGACTGAGGCCCAAGCAGCATGTGAATTGATGTACAATGATGTTATCACAGCATGCAAACTGTTATTCTGTTGTTCGATCTAAATGTTTGGGGGTGGGGGGTGGCCACACATGTGACCTACTTTGTGACTTATTTAAGGCCTCACATTTGAGATAAGAACAAAGACAGAATTTCCTTGGAGATAACAGGAAGCTGGAAGGTGTTAGCTTTGGTATGCAAGGCCTGAGACTGTGGGGGTGATATTAAGAGATTATAGAGGAGATGCATTGTTACTGGTGATTATAATGCGATGTGACTTGTGATGCAAATTGACTTGTGAGCTGTGAAAGTCCCGGGTATTTAAGGGACGAGAGTTTCCTGTGATATCCTCTTTCTTCGTTGAGATGATGGTGAATGTGAATAAAGCTGCTTTGAGAGAGATCAGTCTCATCCTTCTCACATTCCCACAATGTACTGTTCAGCATTAACCAAATTAAATTAAATTAAATTAAATTAAATTAAATTAAATTAAATTAAATTAAATTAAATTAAAATTAAATTAAATTAAAATTAAAATTAAAATGGTGCCTTCACAGATGTGCAAGTCACCCATGCCATGGGCACTAACACACACCCACACCTTCACAAATGCTGGCTTTTGTTCTTAATGCTGATAACAACCTGGATGGTCCTTTTCCTCTTTAGCCCGGAGGATATGACATCCATGATTTCCAAAAATTATTTGAAATGTGGATTTATTAGACCACAGCACACTTTTCCAGTTTGCATTCGACCATCTCAGATGAGCTCAGGCCCAGAGCAACCGGCACCATTTCTGGGTGTTGTTGATATATGGCGTTTGATTTGCATGGTAGAGTTTTAACTTACACTTGTAGATGTAGCGATGAACTGTGATAACTGACAATGGTTTTCCAAAGTGCTCCTGAGCCCACGTGGTAATATCCTTTACAGAATGATAAGAGTTTTTAATGCAGTGCTGATTGAGGAATTAAAGATCATGGGTATTCTATGTTGGTTTTCATCCTTGTCGCTTACATGAAGAAATTTCTCCAAATTCTCTGAATCTTTTGATGATTTTATGGACTGTAGATGAAGAAGTCCATAAATTCCTTCCAGTTGTATGTTGGGAAATGATGCTCTTAAATGGTTGGGCTATTTGCACACGCAGATGTTCACAAAGTGGTGACTTTCGCCCCATATGACATTCATTTGTTTTCAGTGAATCTGTTCACCTGTGGAATGCTCCAAAAACTGCTTTTTGAGCATTCCTCAACTTTTTCAGTCTTTTCTTGTCCCTGTCCCAGCTTTTTTGGAACATGTTCATGTCAAGAGCCGAGCCGGCTTGGTTCCCCCGGCTTGGCTCCTGGCCTTCCTCTGGTCCTGTGTATCAGTGTATTATGTTGTCTTGTGTTTTTCCTTACCCATAGCCACTGCTTTCTGGCCGGCAGCTGTGAGGCATCCCTCTTTGGCTCACACTGGTGTGGGTGCTGTCTGACTGTCTGCCGGCCCGACCACGCCCCCCACTCATTACTACCAGCTGATTCCCACTCCCGTTAATCACCTTTCCTGGTCCTTGCCCAGGTGTGCCTAATCTCTCCCTGCCAGCAATGCATGCACTTAAGCAGTTCTTTGCCAGTCACACATTGCTGGATCATTGTACATAATCGTGTGTGCTACTGTGTGCCACTACGTGTTAGCCACTTCCACGTTAGCCGTGGTTCTCCTGCGTCCTCTGAGCGATGTCGGCTCTGTGATGCCATTGTGATTAATTCGCTTCTCCTCCTGTGTTTGCTGGGTGATGCCAGCCTAGGAACGCCATTTGTAAGTCTCTTTGTATCCTTGTATGTCTTCACCTTTTTGGAACTGTCTGTCATTACTTTAATAAATGAGTTGTGGTGTAACCCAGTGCGTAAATCCGTCTTTTGCTTCCTCTCCGTGCGCTGCGTAAAAGCACACGGGGAGATCTTAACAGAAGGATCCAGCCAGCGTAGGATTTAGCGGGTTACACCCTCGCATTATTTTTTCTTTTTGAACTGTGTTTTTGACTCACCTGGGTTTGGATATGGCTTTGACGGGTCGGTGTTATCCGATGAGCCTGGGATGGGAATGCTGCCGAACCTTGATGGAGATAGACGGGCTCATTTCTTCGGCAAGCATGTATTCCACCTCGGAGGACATGCTGTGGTATGTGGGTCTGGCGGAGGCAGCAGTTCGCCGTTGCCCTCAACTCCCTGAGCATGCTGAGAGGGTTGAGAGGATTTCCCTGGTGGCAGCGCTGCGGTGTGAGTACAGCGAGAGGGAGAGGAAGTCCCCTAAGAAGACTGGGCTCGTGCCGAAGGGAGGGCACTCCCGGGGCACCGTCACTCCGGCGTCTCGCCAGCCCTCATCGGCCATCCCCGCTCCGGTCAAGCCAGCACCAAGAAGTCAAGGTCGTCCTGCTTGGAGGCATCGGGAGAGGCCCTCCACTTCCTCAGCAGCCATCTTTCCTCCAGCGGCCGTGATGTCTGCCAGGCCCGCCCCGGGAACGCCCACCTCCGTCGCCAGGGAGATGGCTCCTCCACTATCCATTAAAGGGGCCAAGATCTCCATGGACATGGAGAGGGACAACAATCCGCCTGCTGCAGCCGTGAACATCAAATGCCGGGATGACAGGCAAGTGTTTTTCCATTCTACTCAATTAAACCATAAAAAACCTTGTCTGTCTCCCGAGGGAGAGGCCCAGTCTCCCCAGTCCGCTGGGTCCTCTCCTCCAGCTGCAGTTATAAACTCATCCCCTATTTTTTCTGTGCCTCCTCCGCTTATCCCTGAGTGTCCACCGGCCTTGAAACCAAGCTGCCAAACGTTGAAGGAGCTTGTGACCCTAAATCATCCTGTCCATGGGTCTGCACGAAGGTGTACCCCTGCAGCCATGCCAGTGGAGTCCCCGGCATTGAAGCCGCTGCAGGAAGACAATGGGACTGCAATTATCATCTCGCCTGCTGCAGACGCTGCTGCGGCAGAGTGGGAGCTGGAGTTGGACCTCCTCGAGGCCGGGCCCGGGGTTTCATCACCAGCATCGTTGGAGTCCTGGACGGTGGTGAAGCTCCAGCTCAGGCAAGTTTTCTCTGTTATATTTCTCATGTCAATATTGGAGAGATCTTGCCTGGCTCTAGGTGATGGGAGTCAGGTGCAGCCCTCGGCTGCATCTGAACTGACTTTGCCGGGCTCCGCCGCTGCCGGCGACCCTAGCCACCTTTCTTCTCATGCTGCCTCTGAGCCTTTGTCTAGGGTTGCCGGCGAGGGTGTGCCATCGCTATAGGTCATCGTGGGTCTGGTCCGACCAACGGAGGACGCCACTGCTCCAGCTCCTCCTGTCAGGGTTATCAGGGCTCCCCCCATCGACCGCCTCTTTGACCTGGTGCTCCTGCGGGTTGGCCTGCTTGCCGTGGGGGCAGCGGTGACCTGGCCGGAGTCCATCGCGGGTGCTGCGAGGCTCCAGCCGGAGTCCACCACGGGTGCTGCGAGGCTCCGGCCGGAGTCCACCGCGGGTGCTGCAAGGCTCCGGCCGGAGTCCACCGTGGGTGCTGCGTGGCTCTGGCTGGAGTCCACTGCGGGTGCTGCGTGGCTCTGGCTGGAGTCCACTGCGGGTGCTGCGTGGTCTAGCCGGAGTCCATTGCGGGTGCTGCAGGGCTCCAGACGGAGTCCACCGCGGGTACTGCAGGGCTCCAGCCGGAGTCCACCGCGGGTGCTGCAGGGCTCCAGCCGGAGTCCACAGTGGGTGCTGCAGGGCTCCAGCCGGAGTCCACCGCGGGTGCTGCAGGGCTCCAGCTGGAGTTAAATTTGGAACTATAGTAAATGTGACTTTTTAAATTGTAATTTAGCATCTTTTATTGTATTTTTGTCCCATTATTCCTGGAAATTTGTCCTGAAATTACATTTACTCTGTATGCTAAATTTATGAATATCCTCTCACAACCACCATCCTCATTAAAAAAAACCCACCAAAACACAAAAGTGTCTACAGATACAGAGTTCCTGTAGCCACTGCCTTACAACACTAACCTGAAACTCTGCTTGAAGGACAGGAGATCAGGCTGTAGCTGCTGTGGTGAGGTCTGTGTGCCACGGATGGGGCAGAGGGGCATTCGGGACTTAGGCACAGGTCAAACGGAATTATTTGGACGACAAAATATAGTTATCAGACATTAAAACACATTTGATCGGCAAATGGTGTCTCCGTGTGGGAAAATTAAAATATATAATGCCTTAAAAAAAAAAAAAACTCCCCAAAAGGGCACTTCAGGAGGCACGGGGCAAATGAGCAGTCCTTCAGCTTCACTTCACATCTGTCTGTGCATGTATGTTAGTTGTGTGTACAACTTACGGAGCAGAAGTTAGGTATAGTAACGACTCCTTCATCGTCCCTTCACTGGTGAATAGAGGAGTGAAGAAGTGCATGAAAACCTCACAGTTAAAAGATGATGACAAACAAGAATCTAAGTGTGCAGTACACAGAAAAGAAAATAGCTTTTTATTGAGTATGGGTAATGGTGAATACTCATACCAAAGTACTTTGTAGTCAGTCTGAAAAATGTGGGATCAGTGCATCCTGAAAAAATGGTTACTGCTGTATGTATCCTGGTGATGTTAAAATCTTTATTAATTTGCTACTAAAGTAACAAAAACACTCACTGTTTCACATCTAATTCACAGCCTTAAAGAAAATATTGAAAAGTTACGGAAAAGGTAAGTCTCTTCTTCAGCTCTGAATTGGAATATTGTTCATGTGTTCAAACAATAATTTTTATTTGATATATAGTGGGTTTGAAATGTGTTTGGTGGTGGTGGGATGTCTCTGGCTATCTGTGCCTGAACCACACAATCACTTCTCCTTCACTTTGTCCAATAGGCTGGCAAAGGAGCAGATGGGCAACGGGAAAAGTCAGGAGACTTTAGACAGCATCGGACTGCAGAGCTCCTCAGTGGAAGGAGATGAGGAGCAGGAGGGAACGGTGGGAGAAGGTGACTACTCACAGAGATATGGCATTACATAAAAACATGTTCTCTGAAGGCAAAATTTCCAACGGTGTAACCTTTTATTTAAATTTATTTGTGAGACATGGATAGAGATTTGCTGCGGCACAGAGCACGTGTGGCTTAGAGAACATGTTAGTATCTGTTTTCACTCAATACCACGCAGCACACAAAATTCCAATATAGATTCACTGGGGACAAGTTAAACTATGTAAACTATACTATAATTTAACATGATTGAACACATTTAAATATAATTTTGCAGATGACTACTGTAGATAAATGAATAAACAGTTTAAGTTGCACAGCCTGGGGTTTGAGTTGGCTACCAAATTTCATATCAAATGTCCCACTTGCTCTCAGAAACTGTGCAAAGTACTGGAGAAGACAAGTGGGTTGTGATTGTGGACCGGGCCAGTCTCCTGCTCATCCAGGCTCTGTTGGGGCTGTACAGACTCCAGGAGCTGGGCTGGAGGCTGTTGGAGCTCCACAGCCTCAAAATCGTGTCCTCCGGCATCATCTGGGTATCACTGCAGGAGGTAGGAAGTTGGTTTATTCATTTTGTATCCCTTAAGTTAATATACACTCTACCATGCTCCTGAGCCAAAGTAGCTATTTTTGAAAGGAACTCTTCCTTTCGGTAGCTGATTAAAAATACATATACAGTACCAATACCAAAAATTACAAAAATGTAACCCATAAATGTGATTTATAAGATAAGATAATCCTTTATTAGTCCTACAATGGGGAAATTTACAGTATTGCAACATCAAAGGTATAGCAGCACTCAGAGCAATAATAAATAATATATAAAATGGGGTTAAAAACAGTATATATATTATCTGTGTTCATCTACACATTTTCTGATAAAATTGTAATATTGACAAACAATAAATTGTTAATGACCACAACAATAATAATATTAGCAGAAAAGTTGATGGATTGGGGGGCATTGTGCATTATCCTCCCAGCACAAATTGGTTTGAAAAATGTTGAATAGACAGCTTTGCCAACCGTCTAAAAAATGTCTGGATTTGGTTGAAAAGTGAAAGATGAAAAGCTGCCTTTTTTGGATTGTTGAAAAGGCGTCTCCGTATCGACGTCTCTGTATGGTCTAAATTTGGTTGACAAATGAAGATAAAAACCAGTCTTTTTAAGGTTGTTAAAAAAGCCATTATGTAGTAACCAACATCATTTATCTTCTGATCCTTTTTGGATTGGGTGTGGGCGCAGCACACCTATATCAGCATCTTTGGGCAAGAGGCAGAGCACATCCTGGACAGATCACCAGTCCAGCACCTGTAACGGACAATTTGCACCTGTATCTTCTCCCAAAGCAAACTGGTCCTGGGTGAAGGGCCTGACTAAGTACTAACCATGGTAGACCCTGCTTAGCTTTCAAGATCAGATGAGACATCCTGGACCCAAGGTGTGAGCATCAATAAAAAGAGACAATACAGAGAGAAATTTGTAAAATGCACTTTTATTCAAATAGTGCTTTCTTTGTGTATAGCACAATAGCACTAGCACTGGTTTGAGATTGTTCCAGATGTTATGTAACAAACATTATGCCAAATGTCAAACAAAAAAAAACTTAAAAATATACATTTTTATAAAGCACTTTTAATAAAGAGGCCCAGTGGTTGTAAAATTGTATCTGACTTTTGAGAGACAGACCCCCACCACCATCACGAAATGCCAAAAACTATTTTGAGGATAAATTTGGGCCAAATACACTTTACTAAACAGCCCAATTATTTGACTATTTTTTTTTTATTAATGTGGTCAGGCACAGCTCAATTTTCAACAACTGTTTTCTGATTAAATATGGTTCGTATTAGACGGATTAAACACAGTGTGGCACATATGTTGGGTTCATATTTTCCCACAAATGTATGGCTGTGTGGGGAACCCCCACAACAGACTGGGACATGCAGAGCACACATCTGGAGCGATTAACAGAACAATAGGCAGCCTTCCTGTGTCTAGCTCCTTCCGCGGGTATCATGCTGTTTTGTATGAATCAAATGCAAACATTCAGGCTTCCTGCTCTTACTGTGATGCAAATGTCCCATGCCTTTCATGTATTGTCTGTAACTGGGTATAAATACTGCACATGTTCTGTAACTCATACTCTCTTCAACTGCTGCTGCTGACACACACACTCTGTGTCTCTTGGTTGAGAGCCGGAGGACACACACCAGCCTGCTTGCACAAGGGCTGGGGTGGTGTTCCTATGATGGTGGTATGATTTAATAAACCTACTTAAAACCTCACTTCGCTGCCTTTATTTTATCACCCGCTTCACTGGTGACCCCGAGAATGCACACGCTTTGTGCAACGCAACCTTCTGGCTTGGACAGCCACGCTGCCGGTGAACGCAGCACCCGACGGTGATGCTCCAACGACAAGCGAACGCAGCAGCTCCCTTCTGCTTCAGGGAACTCTCCGGACATCACCCATGACCGGGAAAGCCGCAGCAAACTTCATGGTGGGATTTGCACGCCTAGATCGGCACATCCACGCTGGACCGGCCGCGCTCACAGCTCCTCCACACGCTAGCACATGCACCTCTTCCCCTCTCCACGACGGCGACCTCCATGGCCGACAGAGAATGCAGCGCGTGGACCTGAACGCACTATGGCCGAGCGAGTGACAAAGATCGTCTCCTCCCTCTCACCACTCCAACGCATCTGCACGAGCACGAGGGACAAAGATCGTCTACTTCCTTTCACCGCTCCAACACATTGAACAGGGATGATTACGCTCCCTGACCCCGTCTCCTCGCCAGCTGGCCCAACAATGCACGGAGCCCCGGCACACGCACCGGGGAGTTACGAGGACGGCGCACCACGCACGGGACACATACGGCTCCACTGACCGCCTTCTTTCTTCGCCGCTGCACACGGGCCCTTCAGGTTTGCTCGTACACCTGAGGCATGCACGCAGTTTGCTCACTGGATTTTATGGTGTTAGCCATGGTGCTCAACGGGAATTCAGCAGTCTGCGGTCCCCGAAGGCTTTAAGGTTGTGCCCGCACCTAAAGTCAACACGCCAAGTCCCCTTGCTTTTGTTTTTTTTTTTTTTTTTTCTTACAACCGCCACGCAGCCTCGTCACTCCTGTTTTTTTTATTCACGGCCACTATTAATCCTTGCAGGACTTAATCGCGGGAGGAGTCAGTGACTAATTTTTCTTCTTGTGATCTCCGCACGTTCAACGGGACAGCCCCTCGACATCGCGGAACAACAAGCAATTTTTGCGCGGCTCAGACGATTTCACCGTCTCCTGCCAGCACTTATTACCCCCCACCCCCCTCCACCTCCCCCTGCACAGAGCTTTCCCTGCTTGCTGCCAAAGCTGCACTATCGAGGCCTCGGCCCCCTGCCGAGCCCTCTGGGGGGGAGCGTGTGGGGAACCCCCACAACAGACTGGGACATGCAGAGCACGCATCTGGAGCGATTAACAGAACAATAGGCAGCCTTCCTGTGTCTAGCTCCTTCCGCGGGTATCATGTTGTTTTGTATGAATCAAATGCAAACATTCAGGCTTCCTGCTCTTACTGTGATGCAAATGTCCCATGCCTTTCATGTATTGTCTGTAACTGGGTATAAATACTGCACATGTTCTGTAACTCATTCTCTCTTCAACTGCTGCTGCTGACACACACACTCTGTGTCTCTTGGTTGAGAGCCGGAGGACACACACCAGCCTGCTTGCACAAGGGCTTGGGTGGTGTTCGTATGATGGCGGTATGATTTAATAAACCTACTTAAAACCTCACTTCGCTGCCTTTATTTTATCATCCGCTTCAGGCTGTATGTTTATTGGGTGCTTCACGTCTCGCGGGACAAAGAAGGTCTGGACCTGCAGGGGCTGCAGGAGATGACGAGGAGGTGTGAGATTTGGCCTTTGTCTCAGAGAAGATGCCCCAGAAGGATGTCCGGAGCATCGAAGGATAAGAGACAGTGGTGAAAGATCAAAGAGTTGCATTGTGGCTGGGATTAAGTACCATGTGACTGTATGTTTGCTAAAGCACCATGTGACTTAGGTTTCGATGCTCCAGGAGTATAAGAGTGTGATGTTTTCATTGATCAGTCTCTGTTCTTGTTGAGCGATTGCTAGAGATGTGTTCTGATAATAAAGCTGAACCTGAGAAATTAACTCAGCCTCATCCTTGAACGCATTCTCTACACTGGTGACCCTACGACAAAGTATGGCCGGTGACGACCTTCCTGCACCGGACTCGTCAGGAGCCAGCCCGGCTAATGCAGCTACCGCAGTCCAGCTACCTGAGTTTTGGCAGCATAGCCCGTGCTCCTGGTTTAACACTGTAGAGGCGCAGTTCCATCTTCGGGGAATTTTGGCGGATGCCACGAAATTCTACCATGTAGTCGCAAAGCTGGACAGCCTCACAGCCCAGCGGGTGGAGAACCTGACTAACCACCCACCAGACGACGACAAGTATGGCGCATTGAAAGCCGCTCTCATCCATGCTTTCACCCCCTCGCTGGGAGAGCTAGCAGAGAAGCTCCTGGTGTTGACTGAAGGCGAGGCAGACAGGCCTGCGGACCTGATGGCGAAGATGCTGAGTTTGAGGGCCGACAAGGATGATGGCTTTATCTTTGCCCATCTTTTCCTCAGGACACTACCGCCAGCGGTGAGAGTTACCCTGGCCAGTTCACAGCTGCTGGCCCACCGAGATTACCACAAGCTGGGCCAGGAGGCGCAGTGACTCGTCGACGCCCATAGGCGACACATGGCCACGACGGCGGCAGCGGAGCTGCGCGCAACGTCCGGAGACGGCAGGGGGCCGGTGGCTGCAGCACCAGATTCGCTGACGTCAGCAGCGGCGGAGGCCAGGAGACACGGAGCGGGCGACGTCCTCTGCTTCTACCATCGCCGTTTCGCCGAGAGGGCACGCAAGTGCATCCCACCGTGCCAGTTCAAGCACTCGGGAAACGCCAGGACCGGAGTCGGTAGCAGCTTCAGCTCTCGGCGTGAAAAACAAGCTGCTCTACCTGACGGACGCGCGATCAGGGAGACAATTCCTGGTGGACACAGGCTCCCAGCTGAGTTTCATCACACCTTCCTACGCTGACCGGCTGGCGCCTTCCAGCGGACCCCTGGTGTCGGCGGCAAACGGCTCGACGATCAAGACCTTCGGGGAGAAGACCCTCCCCCTGTCTTTTCACGGCCGGGCATTCGAGTGGACTTTCGTCATAGCTGCAGTCAGTTTTAACATGTTAGGTGCTGATTTTTTGTGCTCGCATGGTTTATTGGTTGATCTTGTTAATAGACGCCTGGTTAATGCACTGTCTTTCCACTCTATCTCCTGCACAGCCCGGGTGGTCCCGCCTACTGCACAGGCCATCGTCACAGCTGCGGGTGGTAAGTTCCAAGCTCTACTCACTCAGTTCCCAGCACTCACAGTCCCAACGTTTTCGGCGACAGTGGCTAAACATGGGGTGGAACATTTTATCACTACCACCGGGCCCCCCGTTTTTGCAAAAGCTCGGCGCTTGGACTCAGCTAAACTGGCCATAGCGCGCGAGGAATTCGCCAACCTGGAAAAGCTGGGCATCATTAGACGCTCTAAAAGCCCCTGGGCTTCACCGCTACACATGGTCCCAAAGGCTGATGGCTCGTGGCGGCCTTGCGGTGATTTCCGCAGGTTGAATAACGCTTCAGCACACAACCGCTACCCGATTCCGCACATCCAAGATTTTTCGGTTCATTTGGCGGGGGCGCGCATTTTTTCTAAAATAGATTTGGTGCGGGGTTACCATCAAGTCCCAGTGCGCGCTCAGGACATACCCAAAACAGCGGTAATAACTCCTTTCGGGCTTTTCGAGTTTTTGCGCATGCCGTTTGGACTCAAGGGTGCCGCGCAGACTTTCCAGCGCATGATGGATGCAGTTTTACGCGACCTCCCTTTCGTGTTCGTCTACTTGGATGACATTTTGGTAACCAGCACGTCCGAAGACGAGCATGAAAGCCACCTCACAGCAGTTTTTCGGAGGCTGGCAGAGCACGGGTTAATAATTAACCCAGCAAAGTGTCAGTTTGGGTTGGCACAAATTGATTTTTTTGGGGCATCGCGTTTCGCCAGAAGGAGCAGTCCCTCTGCCCGATAAAGTACGCGCAATAACAAACTTTCCCCAACCTCAGACGGTCAAAGCATTGCAGGAATTTTTGGGAATGGTTAATTTTCATAACCGTTTCCTCCCAAGCGCAGCGCAGCTCATGCAACCATTGTACGTGGCACTTAAAAAACAAAAACCCACAAGTAAAATTGAATGGTCTCCGGAGCGGGAGCGCGCATTCTCCCAAGTCAAATCAGCCCTGGCGAACGCCGTTTTGTTGGCACACCCGGTGCCAACGGCCCGCATGGCGCTCACCACGGACGCTTCCGATTTAGCGATGGGGGCGGTCGTTGAACAGTTTGTAGCAGGGAGCTGGCAGACGCTCGCGTTTTTCAGCAAAACGAGCGAAAATACAGCGTGTTCGACAGGGAGCTTTTGGCCCTGCATTTGGCCATCCGCCATTTCCAGTTCTGGCTGGAGGGGCGCCGTTTTACCGCGTTTGTGGACCACAAGCCGCTAACATTTGCGATGGCCAAGATTTTAGAGCCTTGGTCGGGCCGGCAGCAAAGACAGCTGGCCGCGATATCGGAGTTCACCACCGATATTCAGCATATCGCGGGCAAACATAATGTAGTGGCAGACTGTCTTTCACGTGCGGTAGCAGCGCCAGGCCCCGTGGGGGCAGACTCGGCAGCCGTGGCCGCGGGCCAGGGTTGTGGTGCGGAAGCGCACGCAGCCCCGGTCCGCGTAGGTTTAGATTATGCAGCCATGGCTGCGGAGCAGGTTAGCGATGCGGATGTGCGCGCGCTCCAGTCTGGACCAACAGGGTTAAGGCTGGAGCACAGGGTGCAGCAAATAGGTATGTCCCCCCTAATCTGCGATGTCTCCACGGGGCGGCCTCGCCCCGTGGTTCCAGCTGCGTGGCGCCGCCGCGTTTTTGACTCAATCCATTCTCTGGCACACCCGGGGGTGCGCGCATCGATTAAGATGGTGGGGGAGAAATTTGTTTGGCTGGGGTTGCGTAAACAGGTCAAGGGATGGGCAGCAGCCTGCGTAGCTTGTCAGCGAGCCAAAATACACAAGCACACTAGAGCTCCTTTGGAGCCTTTTCACATTCCGGCTATGCGTTTTGACCATGTGCATGTTGACTTGGTGGGTCCTCTCCCGTTGTCGCAGGGGTGCACACACCTTTTGACGATGGTAGACCGCACCACGCTTTGGCCAGAAGTGGTTCCTCTGGCGTCAACTACAGCAGAAGAAGTTGCACGCGTGTTTTTAACAGCTTGGGTTGCGCGTTTTGGAGTCCCGTCGGACATAACGTCCGACAGGGGTCCCCAATTTGTTTCCAAACTCTGGTCATCGATGGCCCACAGCCTAGGGGTGAAGATTCACCGCACTAGCGCGTATAACCCCCAGGCTAACGGTTTGTGCGAACGCTTTCATAGATCATTGAAAGCAGCCCTCAGAGCGTCTCTTATGGATCCAAATTGGGTGGATAAACTCCCATGGGTTTTACTGGGGTTGCGTTCTGCACCTAAGGAGGATTTGCAGGCCTCCCCAGCTGAATTAGTTTTTGCACAACCCCTCCGTTTGCCAGGGGAATTCCTTCCCGACAATCCTGCGCCAAATTGCCCCCCCCGCTCAGCTGTTGCAGAGCGGCACAGGATCAAACACCCTTCCTGGCCCAGTTCATCACAGTTTTCCACGCGTTTTTGTGCCGAAGGCTTTAAAAAATGCGGAGTTTGTTTTTGTTAGACATGATGCTCAACGCCCAGGTTTGCGGCCGCCTTATGACGGACCTTTCAGAGTGTTGGAAACAGGGGAGAAGCATTTTTTGCTAGATTTAGGAGGCAGAAAAGAGCTGATTTGCATAAACAGACTCAAACCCGCTTTTGTTCTAGCTGATGAACACGTGCAGTTGGCGAGGCCCCCCCGCCGTGGCAGGCCTCCGAGAAGGCATTCTCCAGAACCCCCACAGAGATGTGCTAACAGTTCTAATCCCCAGGTGCAGGAAGACGCTGCTGAAGGAACAAAGCCGGCTTACAGCAGATATGGCAGGAGGTTAAGACCCAAGCAATTGGTGGATTGATTTTTGATATGTGGTGATGTTTTCTGTCATGCATCTCTGATTATGTTTTGTCCCTTAGTAGACGTTTGGGGGGGGGGGTTATGTGGCACATATGTTGGGTTCATATTTTCCCACAAATGTATGGCTGTATGTTTATTGGGTGCTTCACGTCTCGCGGGACAAAGAAGGTCTGGACCTGCAGGGGCTGCAGGAGATGACAAGGAGGTGTGAGATTTGGCCTTTATCTCAGAGAAGATGCCCCAGAAGGATGTCCGGAGCATCGAAGGATAAGAGACAGTGGTGAAAGATCAAAGAGTTGCATTGTGGCTGGGATTAAGTACCATGTGACTGTATGTTTGCTAAAGCACCATGTGACTTAGGTTTCGATGCTCCAGGAGTATAAGAGTGTGATGTTTTCATTGATCAGTCTCTGTTCTTGTTGAGAGATTGCTAGAGATGTGTTCTGATAATAAAGCTGAACCTGAGAAATTAACTCAGCCTCATCCTTGAACGCATTCTCTACAACAGCCCAGTTTTTAACATCTATTTTTGGGCTAAATTAAGGCTTGGACCGATGGACCTGATTTAACCCAAAATACAACGTCTTCTTCTTCTTCTTTTAGATTTGATTGGCGGTTGGCAGCCAGCTTACAGGTGCATTACCGCCACATACTTCACTCTATATCATCACTCCATCTCAAAATATAACGTCTAAAATAAGGCTGCAGAAGGGAAGGGTGGGGTTGATTTGGAGAATGTAGAAGTTTGCCCCAGCCGGGGACTTGGAGGAGAGTTAAAGTTAATTAAACTTTGCTCAAGACTTAACTGAAGGCCAGAATGATCCAAGTTTAGTGAACGGGTTTTTTCCGCCACCAGCTGAGCTCAGTGGAACGTCCTGGGGAGAGGGTAGTTATTTAAGGAGAGATTAATTTGAGATGAAATGTTTTCCTTACACAGGTCCAACATTGGAGAAGTGGAGGAGAAGCAGTGATGTGGCACTCAAGCCAAACAGCTCGACACTGTGTCAAGCACTTGAAGCTGAAGTGACTTGCCACCTGCTTCGGGGTGCCCAAAAATCACCTGACCATTCCGAACGAGGCTTCGTTACGTCATACGTATGTCAGAAGCTTCACAGCAACTTTGCATCACTTGGGACTCTTGATAAAATCAAGAATCTCTGATTTGATACAACAAAGCAAGCTATGATCAATACAAATATAATTACCCCACTTACACCTTAAACATGCTTATTAGGAGATCTGCATAATTTCAGACAAAATTATTTTTCTCTTTGATCTCTGTGTACAGTCACCAAAAATGTTAAAATGACGAACTGGATTTCCACAAGAGCTCCATCAGAAAGAGACTAGACTGCAGCTGTAGATATAGTTTGATTAGGAAAGGTAGCTTTTAGAATAATAAATAAATACATAAATACATTTTTATAAATAATTTTGCAGAATAATAAAATGTAGTATGATTAAATGTGGACACCAGTATTCACTGTTATTTTTTTTTAAAATGGGGAAAGTCAGATAAATTTCAATGTTTATTTTTATTTATATTACTTATTTGTGTGTGCAATTTAGAGATAAGGATTACAGTTCAGTGCTTGAATTGGAAAAGAGTGGTTCAGGGAGCATGAGACATTATTTTCACACATGGATTGGCCACCACAGAGTCCAGACTTTAACCCATTGAGAATCTCTGAGGTGTGCTGGAGAAGACTTTGCACAGTGGTCCGACTCTCCCATCTTCAATACAAGAGCTTGACAAAAAATTAATGCAACTCTGGATGGAAAAAAATGTGACACTCTAAAGGGCTGTTTTGAAACCACCGCCTGGGAGCAGCTCTGCGATCCACATGGTGAGGACATCGATGGCCTCACTCACCATCACGGACTACATCAGCTTCTGTGTGGACAACACCGATTCCACCAAGACCATACGGTGCTGCTCAAACAACAAACCCTGGATCAACCTTCTCACACAACACAACACACTGCCATCTACAGAAGTTCTCTGATGACTCTGCGATTGTTGGCCTCATCTCCAATGGAGATGAAGCTGAGTACAGAGGGCTTATCCAGGACTTTGTGGACTGGTGCCATCGGAACTGCCTCCAGTCAATGCGAGGAAAACTAAGGAGCTGGTGGTGGACTGCCG
This sequence comes from Pholidichthys leucotaenia, assembly GCA_020510985.1. Lineage (NCBI taxonomy): Eukaryota > Metazoa > Chordata > Actinopteri > Cichliformes > Pholidichthyidae > Pholidichthys > Pholidichthys leucotaenia. Next base: position 354,567,945 of record CM035843.1, on the reverse strand, counting down.
CAGGCAAGGACAACCCCTCACAGCACCAGTAAATATACAGGGAACAGACATCGAGATGGTGACATCCTATAAGTACCTGGGTGTTCATCTGAACAATAAACTAGACTGGTCACACAATACTGACGCACTCTACAAGAAGGGACAGCACAGGCTGTTCCTACTGAGGAGACTCAGGTCTTTTGGTGTACAAGGGGCGCTGCTGAAGACATTCTATGACACAATGGTGGCATCAGCCATCACTTTTGGAGTGGTCTGCTGGGGCAGTGGCATTACAGCAGCCGATAGGAAGAGACTGAACAAACTGATCAAGAAAGCTAGCTCTGTCCTGGGGCAGCGCCTTGACCCAGTGGAGGAGATGGGAGAGAGAAGGATGGTGGCTAAACTGTCATCTCTGCTGGAGTCCAAGTTCCACCCTATGCAGGACATACTGAATGCACTGAGGAGCTCATTTAGCAGCAGACTACATCATCCTAGGTGCACAACCGAGAGGTTTCGCAGGTCCTTCCTACCTATGGCTGTCAGACTGTACAACCTAAGCAGGGCTGCTCACAGAGATAGCAAAAAGACGTGGCAACCTAATAGTATTGAATGCAAAAGACGCAGTAGACTTACACAATGGTCCCCTCCGGTATAGAACTAGGAAAATACCGGTCGCTATGGAGGATGAGAATATGTATGGGTACATAATCATACCATGTAGGATAACTAAGTAGACGGTTGTGCTGTTTCATTCCATCTAGCTACAATGCTCCGCACTGTGTGTTTATATATTTATATATTTATTCCATCTAGCAACAATGCTCCACGCTGTGTGTGTTTATATATCTACATATTTATTCCATCTAGCTACAATGCTCCGCACTGTGTTTATATATTCATATATTTATTCCATCTAGCTACAATGCTCCGCACTGTGTTTATATATCTACATATTATTCCATCTAGCTACAATGCTCCGCACTGTGTGTGTTTATATATATATTTATATATTTATTCCATCTAGCAACAATGCTCCACACTGTGTGTGTTTATATATTTACATATTTATTCCATCTAGCTACAATGCTCCGCACTGTGTGTGTTTATATATCTACATATTATTCCATCTAGCTACAATGCTCCGCACTGTGTGTTTATATATCTACATATTTATTCCATCTAGCTACAATGCTCCGCACTGTGTTTATATATTCACATATTTATTCCATCTAGCTACAATGCTCCGCACTGTGTCTATATATGTATATATATATTTATATTTATATGTACATATGTATACTTGCTGCTTTTTTTTTTTTTCTCTTGCCTTCTGATTGTTGCTCTGAGTGTTGCTATCCCTGTGCTGTTACAATCCTGGAATTTCCCCATTGTGGGACTAACAAAGGCTTATCTTATCTTATCTTACATTGAAGAAGCTTATCAAAACAATGCCACAACGAATGTATGCTGCCATCAATGCTAAAGGCGGACCAACAAAATATTAGAGTGTGTGACACTTTTTTTTGGCCAGGCAGTGTATATTCAGGAAGTCAGCTGACCTCATTCTTTGGGCACATAATGGTGCTGAACCTAGACCTGACCAACTGCAGCAACCCCAGATCATAGCACTGTCCCCACAGACATGTACGGTAGGAACTAGGCATGATGGATGCATCACTTCATCTACCTCTCTTCTTGACCCTGATGTGCCCATCACTCTAGAACAGGGTAAATCTGGACTCATCAGACCACATGACGTTCTTCCATTGCTCCAGAGTCCAATCTTTATGCTCCCTAGCAAATTGAAGCCTTTTTTCCGATCATGGTGACTTTTTTTTTGGCCAGGCAGTGTACAGTGCATGTGGAAAGTATTGACAGCACTTCACTTTTTCCACATTTTGTTATGTTACTGCTTTATTCCAAAATGGATTAAATTTACTTTTTTTCCCCCTCAAAATTCTACACACAATACCTTATAATGACAATGTGAAAAGTTTTTTTTGGACATTTTTGCAAATTTATTAAAAATTAAAAAAAAACTAATAAATCACATGTACATAAGTATTCACAGCCTTTGGTCAATACTTTGTTGATGCACCTTTGGCAGCAATTACAGCCTCAAGTCTTTTTGAATTTGATGCCACAAGCTTGGCACATCTATCTTTGGGTAGTTTCGCCCATTTCTTTTCGCAACACCTCTCAAGCTACATCAGGTCAGATGGGAAGCATCGATGCACAGCCATTTTCAGATCTCTCCAGAGATGTTCAATTGGATTTAAGTCTGGGATCTGGCTGGGCCATTCAAGGACATTCACAGAGTTGTCCTGAACCCACTGCTTTGATATCTTGGCTGTGTACTTAGGGTCGTCCTGCTGAAAGATGAACCTTCGCCCCATTTGAGGTCAACAGTGCTCTGGAACAAGTTTTAATCCAGGATGTTTCTGTACATTGTTAAATTCATCTTTCCCGCTATCCTGACTAGTCTCCCAGTTCCTGCTGGTGAAAAACATCCCCACAGAATGATGCTGCCACCACCATGCTTCACTGTAGGGATGGTATTGGCCTGGTGATGAGCCGTGCCTGGTTTCCTCCAAACATGACACCTGGCATTCACACCAAAGAGTTCAATCTTTGTCTCATCAGACAAGAGAATTTTGTTTCTCATGGTCTGAGAGTCCTTCAGGTGCCTTTTGGCGAACTCCAGGCAAGCTTCCATATGCCTTTTACTAAGGAGTGGCTTCTGTCTGGCCACTCTGCCATACAGGCCTGATTGGTGGATTGCTGCAGAGATGGTTGTCCTTCTGGAAGGTTCTCCTCTCTCCACAGAGGAATGCTGGAGCTCTGACAGAGTGACCATCGGGTTTTTGGTCACCTCTCTGACTAAGGCCCTTCTCCCAGATTGCTCAGTTTAGACGGCCGGCCAGCTCTAGGAAGAGTCCTGGCGGTTCCAAACTTCTTCCATTTATGGATGATGGAGGTCACTGTGCTCATTGGGACCTTCAAAGCAGCAGAAATTTTTCTGTACACTTCCCCAGATTTGTGCCTCGAGACAATCCTGTCTCGGAGGTCTGCAGACAATTCCTTTGACTTCATGCTTGGTTTGTGCTCTGACATGCACTGTCACCTGTGGGACCTTATATAGACAGGTATGTGCCTTTCCAAATCATGTCCAATCAACTGAATTTACCACAGGTTGACTCCACTTAAGCTGTAGAAACATCTCAAGGATGATCAGTGGAAACAGGATGCACCTGAGCTCAATTTTGAGCTTCATGGCAAAGGCTGTGACTACTTATGTACATGTGATTTCTTAGTTTTTTATTTTTAATAAATTTGCAAAAATCTAAAAAAAACAACAAAAAACTTTTTTCATGTTGTCATTAAGGGCTATTGTGTGTAGAATTTTCAGGGAAAAAAATTAATTTAATCCATTTTGGAATAAGGCTCTAACATAAAATGTGAAAAAAGTGAAGCACTGTGAATACTTTCTGGATGCAATGTATATTGAAAAGTGATGGCTCGATGTGAAAAATGAGGATCAACCTGTAAAAAGCATATATTTTTTCTGCTTTTCCCATTTTTTCTGCATTAGCTTTATAATGTATATTTGTATTTTTTTTAAATAAAAAAAAATCAAAGTAAAGATAACTGACACGAAAGTGATCCAAGGTTGGAGAACGAATTACTGATTTTGAGAGCTGAATATGACAAAAAATCAGCAAATAGAGCTGCCTCGAGTCTTCTAAGATTGAAACAATCTTTTTATGAACAAGGTGAAAAATCAGGAAAATTATTGGCATGGCAGATTAAACAATTAGAATTTAAAACACCAATTACCAGTATTATAAGTAACGGACAGGTAGTTATAGATCCTTTAGAAATTAATAGAGCCTGTAGAGATTACTATGAAAAATTATATGATACCAAAAATGAATCTGACTTAACAAAACTAAATGGGTTTTTGAACGAACTATCTATACCGTGTATTCCAAATGAAAACAGGGAGATATTGGAGTCTAAAATTAGTCAAGAAGAAGTTGGGCTAGCCATTGATAATATGAAATCAGGAAAAAGTGCAGGACCAGATGGTCTTCCAGTTGACCTCTATAAAAAATTTAAGAATAAATTAATAAAACCTTTTTTGGAAATGGTTTTAGAAGCATTTCAAAATAGTAATTTACCATCATACATGAATAATGCCTTAATTATACTGTTGCCAAAACCAGGTAAACCCTCTAATAAATGTGAAAATATGAGACCAATAAGCCTACTAAATGCCGACCTTAAGATAATATGTAAAATTTTAGCAAGACGAATACAAGAAATTTTACCAAACATTATTAATCAAGATCAGAATGGCTTTATAAAGGGAAGACAAGGCTTCCATAATGTAAGAAGACTATTTAATATTATTTATTCTAATAAAGAAGCACCGGATACAGCTCTCCTATCACTGGACGCCGAAAAGGCCTTTGATAGAGTCGAATGGCCCTTTCTTTTTGAAGTCTTACAAAGGTTTGGACTTGGAAATAATTTCATAAAATGGGTTCAGATAATATACAATAATGCTACAGCAGAAATCCTAACAAATAACAATATTTCAAAATCAATAAAAATCAATAGAGGCTGTCGACAAGGCTGTCCACTTTCACCTTTACTGTTTACTATGGCAATTGAACCTTTAGCGATGGCAATACGTTTACATTCACAAATATATGGAATTAAAGTTGGACCAACAGAACATAAAATCTCCCTGTACGCCGATGACATAATTTTGTTTATGTCGAATCTTAAAAAATCAATTCCGACCTTGTTGAATTTAATAAAGAATTTTGGGGAAATATCAGGATATAAAATAAATAAAACTAAATCTTCAATATTAATGCTAAATGAGACCCAGAGAAATTACCCAGACCCTGAAGTAAATCAATTCAACGTTGTAAATCAGTTTAAATATTTAGGAATCCAAATTGTGCCTAAGTTAGAATCAGTCGCCAGTGTCAATTATGAAGCCTTAATGTCAGATATCAGTGAGTTACTTCAGAGATGGATGTCACTACCAATGTCGATGATCGGGAGAATCAATATACTTAAAAGTAATATTTTACCTAAAATACTTTATTTATTTCAATACATTCCCTTACCACCACCTTTAGATTTATTCTCAAGAATTAAAAAAAAGTTAGTGGAATTTATATGGAACAACAGGAGGGCTAGATTACGTCTGTCTTTATTATATTTACCATTTGATCGTGGAGGTCTGAAATGTCCAAATTTTATGTTGTATTATTGGTCGGCACAACTGAGGTCTATGACATATTATTTTTCATTAAATGATCTCCCTCACTGGACTGAAATGGAATCATACAATTTACCTTTACCTCTTCCCATATTCATATACTCAGATTCGGCAAAAAAATTACAAAAACAAGTTAAAAATCCATTTGTAAAGCATATGATCAAAATATGGTGTGAAACTAAAAACTATTTAAAAGAACCACACTTATTGTCACAATTTAGCCCAATATGGGGTAATCAATATTTTAAACCAGGGAGAGCGGATGCTGTATTTAAAGTATGGAATTTAAAAGGGATTCAAAAGATTCAAGATTTATATTTGCCATGTGCAGATAACATAATGTCTTTTGAAGAGCTGAGGATCAAATTTAATCTTAATAGAACACATTTTTTTAAATATCTTCAACTTAGAAACTTTATTCGATCAAATCAAAATAAAGCTCTCACTCGACCTATTTATTCATCCTTGGAAAAAATGTTGATGAAAGATAGTAAAAGAAAGGGTATTATTTCAGAGTTTTATAACTCATTGACACTATCCTCAAGTGAAAACTCACAGAAAAGATTAAACTACTGGAAAGAAGATCTGCAAACTGAAATTTCAGAGGAACAATGGGAATTGGCTTGTACAGAAGCTCAAACCAAATCAATAAATGTATGTCTTAAATTGATACATTTTAAATGGTTAATGTGGATGTATGTTACACCGGAGGAGTTAAATAGATATAACAAAAACATACCAGATACGTGCACAAAATGCATGGAAAGTAAAGGAACCCTATTTCATTGTGTATGGGAATGTAAAATAATTAGAATGTTTTGGGAAGAGGTGAGGGTAACAATTGAAAAAATAATCTCAAAACAAATCATATTGAATCCTAAACTGTTTTTGTTGGGTCTGTACCCAGAAAAGCATAACTTTAATAAAAGTGAAAGAACATTCATAGACCTCAGTTTGCTTAATGCCAAAAAATGTATTGCACTACTGTGGAAAAAGACTCATAGACCAGATGTGACTCAGTGGTTAAGACAGATGTTAACAAACCTTCCATTAGAAAGAATAACATACATACTGAAATCAAAGGAAATTGTGTTTGAGAATATATGGAGACCTTTTATTGATTATGTAAAAAATTTAAACATAACTCTTGAAGCAGAAGGTGAATGATGTGTGTGGACCTTGTAAATTCCAAACTGGTGAACATAATATGTATACTTATGTAATGGATTGTCTAGACTAAACAGAGGAGCATTGTTGAAGAATTGATTTTGTTGGTGGTTGTGGGTGTTTTTAGTGCATTTTTTTTGTAGTACTTTAGTGTTAGTGTTTGATTGTTTGTGTCATGTTTGTTAAAAAAAAAAGGTTCAATGAAGATATTGTGGAAAAAAAAAAGATAACTGACACGAATCACAACACTGATATGGGGGTGCACCACACGCTCTGCAGGATCAGCTGTGGAATAGCCAGGGTCATTACATACTTTTCTAAACATTCATCATTCTGCCTTAAAATGTGGCGATTTTAAAAGTTCTCTATATAGCTTTGAAAATAAACCCACTTCTTTGTAGAGAGAAGCTTCACCGTATTGTTAAATTCCATCTATGCTATTTAGAAACTGTTTCAAAACACCACATGTTGACATAAAATGATGTCTGTAGAGAGAGATCTGTGAGCCCACTTCACAACTGTGTCGAATGGTTTGAAGAAGTGACTCCTTCAGAGTAAGTGGTTCAAAGTGGGTTATTGCTTCAAAAAGCTTTGGTTTACCCATCACTAAGGAGAAGGCACAGGAGAGATCCCAGACTGGCACACACAGCTGAAGGTGGCTGCTTCTCTGCAAAGAGAGTCCAAAGACGCACAAACTGATCTTTATAGCAGCAGGTAGAGACAGGTGGTAATCAGTGCAGCAAGTCTTGATTAGCAATCAGCAGAGACAGCAGAGGAGAGAGAGTGTGCACCAACCTTGGAATACTACAAAGAGTCAAACTTTAAAAAAAAGCTGTTAAGAATATACATTTTTATAAAGCACTTTTAACAGAGTCCCAGTGGTTGGAAAAGTGTATTTGACTTTTGAGAGACAGACCCCCACCACCACCACCACATGCCAAAAACTATTTTGAGGATAAATTTGGGCCAAATCCTGTGGACTAAACAGTCCAATTATGGGACTATTTTTTGGTTAATATGGTCAGGCACAGCCCAATTTTCAACAACTGTTTTCTGGTTAAATATGGTCTGTAGTACACAGACTAAACACAACCCAGTTTTCAACGTCTATTTTTGGGCTAATTTAAGGCTTGGACAGACAAACCTGATTTAGCCCCAAATGCAGTGTCTAAATTATGATTTGTGCTGGAGGGGTAACATATATTGTGAGTTCATGTGATTTCTGTTTCAGGTTTCGCTGATGAATTTGCTCTTCCTGGTTTTGTGGGTGTTTGCACTCCCATTTCCACGGTTGCGACCATTGGCGTCCACAATCTCTGCAGTGTGGGCCTGCGTCATGGTTGTGTGTAAAATGTTTTACCAGCTCAAAGTCATCAAACCCCTGGATTACTCCTCCAACTGCATAGCAGTGAGTTCAGTGTTTCTGTGTGTCTGTGCAGGATGGTTTACTGTTTGTCTGTTGTTCACAGTAAGTTTTTTCCCCCCCAGCTTTCTTTTCTCGCTATGGCACAACCTTTAAAGCAACACTATGTAAGATTATCACCTTAAAATAATGTTTCCAAAATTATTTTTACCGTACATCAACCCTTGACCTGGTGAATGTCACTTCCTTCATAGCCTGAGTGGACCTGCATTGCTTGTAACCGCTCTGTTCTTGGTAGGAACACTGAAAAGACCACAACTAGGGTGACTGTGACTTCAGGCCCAACAGCCAATCACATGGCAACAGCAACTAAGCACCTTGTAATTGGCTGTTGGGATTAAGGTCATAGTCACCATAGTTGTAGTCTTCTTAGTGTTCCTACCCAGAACAAGATAGTTACATAGTGCTTCTTTAAGTAATATGTAATGTAATGGGTGTAGTGTTTTTCAACCAGGGTGCCCTGATACATTCAGATTTTTGTGGGAAATTTCCTTATTTCACTTGTTAATTGGTCCAAAAAACATAAATAATTTGCCATTGTTGTCCAGGGATGCCTACAGAACCCATGCACAACAATGGCAATTATTTGCAATGTTTTTGGACCAATTGACAAGCGAAATTAGATAATTTACCACAAAAACCTGAATGCATCAGGGCACCCTGGTTGAAAAACACTGGATAAGGAGTTGCTTTGGCTTAACCTGTTGAACTCTGTGACTTCCGTGGGCGGTCACGTCTCTGCATCTTAGTGCGTCTCAGTGCGCACTAAAAAAAAAGCTGTATTTCCGGTCTTCCAGTACAGACACAGCCTTGTTACAACCTGAGAAAAAAGCTGTGTAATATATTCATTTTTTGTGGTATTTTTACAAAATTTTGACCTGAGCTTGAAAACACTTGGTTCTACATTTCTGTTGTGTTTTCCAGCCAGTATCTGACAGCTGTATGTTATTTGCAAGCATTTGTATCTAAAAAAACACCCAGGCAAACTTTCTTGTTACTCAGTGGGAGGAGCACTTAGAGAAATTATGACTGTTTTGCCAAAAAATTCAGAGTGTTTTCTTTTAAATGAGACTAACCCCATGAAGATGCTGTAAAGGGTCGAAGAACAGCTTTTGATTTACTTTGGGCATGTTATTTTTAGGCGTTTTTAGGGAAGTTGAACAGAGTTCAACAGGTTAAACAATATTTGCCCCGTGTAGTGTGAAATTGATGATGATGATTCTAATGTTTGTACTCATTCATCTACTGTTTCATTTTCATATCTCAGGGTTTTCTGCCGTCCAACAGCTCAGGCCTCGATGATGTAGTGAAGCTAAAGGAAAATATGGTGGAGCTGCTGCAGAGGTCGATTCTCTACATCGAGCCAGTTGACCCCGTATACTGGTGTGGAGCATTGCGCAAATGCGAAGGCAGAATCCTCCCCTGTCTAAGGGTGCGATGACATATGTCAGAGTTTCTGGTCTATTTACTTCTATTTCATAGTTCTGATAGCTAGCCTAGGTCCCCCTGAGATAGGAGAGTTCTCTATTTGGTCATTTAAGGTTGTTTCTGTGCTTATTATTCCATAGGGCAGGCTTGTCCTATTAACCACTCATACCACGCATCCCTATGTCAGAAAATTGCCTTATTAGGCTTTTACATTGTCATATTCAGTCAATTTTATGCCATTGAGTTCAGGGTGGTTCCGACATCCAAAGTTAACAGCTTACATTTATATACAGTGGGGCAAAAAAGTATTTAGTCAGCCACCAATTGTGCAAGTTCTCCCACTTAAAAGATGAGAGAGGTCTTTAATTTTCATCATAGGTATACCTCAACTATGAGAGACAAAATGAGAAAAAAAAATCCAGAAAATCACATTGTCTGATTTTTAAAGAATTTATTTGCAAATTATGGTGGAAAATAAGTATTTGATCACCTACAAACAAGCAAGATTTCTGGCTCTCACAGACCTGTAACTTCTTCTTTAAGAGGCTCCTCTGTCCTCCACTCGTTACCTGTATTAATGGCACCTGTTTGAACTCGTTATCAGTATAAAAGACCTGTCCACAACCTCAAACAGTAAGACTCCAACCTCCACTATGGCCAAGACCAAAGAGCTGTCAAAGGACACCAAAAACAAAATTGTAGACCTGCACCAGGCTGGGAAGACTGAATCTGCAATAGGTAAGCAGCTTGGTGTGAAGACATCAACTGTGGGAGCAATTATTAGAAATGGAAGACATACAAGACAACTGATAATCTCCCTCGATCTGGGGCTCCATGCAAGATCTCACCCCGTGGGGTCAAAATGATCACGAGAACGCTGAGCAAAAATCCCAGAACCACACAGGGGGACCTAGTGAATGACCTGCAGATTGCTGGGACCAAAGTAACAAAGGCTACCATCAGTAACACACTACGCCGCCAGGGACTCAAATCCTGCAGTGCGAGACACTTAAGCCAGTACATGTCCAGGCCCATCTAAAGTTTGCTAGAGAGCATTTGGATGATCCAGAAGAGGACTGGGAGAATGTCATATGGTCAGATGAAACCAAAATAGAACTTTTTGGTAAAAACTCAACTTGTCATGTTTGGAGGAGAAAGAATGCTGAGTTGCATCCAAAGAACACCATACCTACTGTGAATCTCGGGGGTGGAAACATCATGCTTTGGGGCTGTTTTTCTGCAAAGGGACCAGGACGACTGATCCGTGTAAAGGAAAGAATGAATGGAGCCATGTATTGTGAGATTTTGAGTGAAAACCTCCTTCCATCAGCAAGGGCATTGAAGATGAAACATGGCTGGGTTTTTCAGCATGACAATGATCCCAAACACACCACCTGGGCAATGAAGGAGTGGCTTCATAAGAAGCATTTCAAGGTCCTGGAGTGGCCTAGCCAGTCTCCAGATCTCAACCCCATAGAAAATCTTTGGAGGGAGTTGAAAGTCTGTGTTGCCCAGCGACAGCCCCAAAACATCATTGCTCTAGAGGAGATCTGCATGGAGGAATGGGCCAAAATACCAGCAACAGTGTGTGAAAACCTTGTGAAGACTTACAGAAAACGTTTGACCTCTGTCATTGCCAACAAAGGGTATATAACAAAGTATTGAGATGAACTTTTGTTATTGACCAAATACTTATTTTCCACCATAATTTGCAAATAAATTCTTTAAAAATCAGACAATATGATTTTGTGGATTTTTTTTTCTCATTTTGTCTCTCATAGTTGAGGTATACCTATGATGAAAATTGGAGACCTCTCTCATCTTGTAAGTGGGAGAACTTGCACAATTGGTGGCTGACTAAATACTTTTTTGCCCCACTGTAATATCAACTACAGACTTCAGCAGTGACAAAAGAAGGAGGGTGGGGTGAACTGGGGCTCATCAGCATTTAAAGAAACGCACTCAGATGGATTGTTGTGAAGAAATTGTAATCTGAGTGGAAAATGGTGCAGCAATATTTAATCCTTGAGATGTCTTGACCAAAGCATGTCAGACATTTCATGAATACCTCTGGAAACTGTGATCTGTGTGGAGTTTGCATGTTCTCCCCGTGTTTGCGTGGGTTTACTCCGGGATTTCTCCGGTTTCCTCCCACATGCGAAAAACATGCAGGTTAGGGAGTTAAGGGGCGCTTGCGCACGCAGCGACCAGCAGCTGGTGGCTTGTCACCGGACTGCAGAACAAATCTACCTATGGGTACAAAATAAGTCCAAAAAAAACCCAAAACTGTGTCAACTTGGAAAAAGGGTATAATGCTGTATGTACGCTTTAACCGGGGTTGTGCTAGGCTTTCTCTTTGACATTTTGATGGACAGAGATGTAAAAATTCCATCATGATCTAATATTGTCAGTTAATTTAACTTTAATATGATAAGACATTGAATAGTTTTGTATTTTTGGTTTTAATTGTGAACTCACAGGATGAGCAATTAGAATATGCATTTATTAAGTGAACTGATGAACATAGACTCTGGGGCCATCTGTTCAACGTCGAAGCAGATTCATGTGACCCCGGAGACAAAAGGAGCGTTATGCCCACTCATGCGGGAAGCAGCGGCACCCTCCAAACTCATTCTGGGCAGGGAGACGGAGGAACAGCAAGCCATTGCTGTGTATGCCTACAGATCTCGGCCTCGGCATTCATAGCTGTGAATACTGCCAAGTATTTAAACTCAGAAAAAAAGAGACTGTCAGGAGTTTAGTGGCCAATCAAACAAATCTTGCTTCTATTACAGTTTGATTTTGAATCACCCTGTTAAAAGAATGACAGTGAGAACAGATTGAGATGCGAAGAGAAACAATATTTGCACTGTGCACTCTGGTGTTACAGCAGGGTGTGTGCAGATCTCAGCAGGGTGCACAACTCCACTGCAGTCCAACAACGAGTAGCGGTGAAGTCAATGGCCTTCTTCAATCCCGCAGGGGACCAACCTGCGGTGGAGTCCCAAGGGAGGGAGTGGATTGGTTCCTCAGCTTGATTGAATAAGGATGCTCAAGCGGGAGCGAAAGTGCATTCAAAATGTAATTGATTAATTCTCACACAACAGTGCTCTGTCCTGCCTGGCACCCTGGGCAGGCTGGAACGCTCAGCTGCTGTGACAGTTTTGCATGTACAGTAGTTGAGACTATGCAGCTGCAGGCAGAATAAACTCTCATAAAGATGTTACACACAGAAATAAAAGAGAAGACAATACCTAGATAATTGCTATTTAACGTGCATCATAAGGTGGACAGGGGAAATTAAGTTACAGTTAAGAGTTGGAACAGACAACCTCAGTCTAATCTGTTAAAATGAAGGACCGTTTTCAGTTTTTTCTGTCACTGCTAAAGAAAACATCCGTGATGTCTGTGATGGACAATATTTGGTAAACGGGACCCCTGCCTTTAGCATGAGAATGAGAATCTGTAGTTTTCATTAGACTGACACAGGGAGGTCATTGTACTGTGGAAGGTTTAAATAAAAGCAAAATGCTATGTGTTATGTATGGAAATACCTGGGTGAAGGATGAGGCAAGGTGGACTTGGTGAACACAGCTTTATTGAACTATGTACAAGCACAGTAACACACGGCAGGCACCAGCAAAGGCATCCCTCAAAAGCGGCCGGAATATGGATGCCCGCTACCTTAAATAGGGCAGTGCGGAGACATGACGAGAAGTGCACGTCACCGCACAGCACTTCACAATAATGTGCCATATTCATATATAATCTTCTCCAGCCCAAAACCATACACACAATTACACCCCCCCCCAAAAAAAAAAAATAAATAAATAAATAAATTTGGGACCTGATTGATGCACTAAAATAACGAAAAACAATGTACTAAAATGGCCGAACACATTTACACAAAATAACCTAAACTAGGGCTGACAGGTGAACTACCGTGCAGCCCGCATGGCGGGGTGGATTATTCTGCCACCCATAACTAAAGAAAGTCCATACATAAACTAAAATTACGCCGCGCTCCTAAACTAAACAAAACACGCAAAACAATCCCATATGACACAAAACATATATCAGAACACAAAACTATAAACACAGTGCTACCGCACAGTCATTTGGGTGAAAAAATTGGAACCTGCATGGGAGGGGTCCAGGGCAGCCCCTCAACAGGTGCGCCCCTGGAGACTGCAGACCCCAGGAGCGATGGCTGATCCTCTGGATGACGGAGCCTAGATCCCACACCGCCATCACCGGCTGCCGTCCAGCCTTACCATCTGGAGCATCTTCCCGGACACGTTGAAGCTGATTGGTGTGCCTCGACAAGCCATTGGACAACCTGAAGCACACTGCGCCCAGCTTAGCCACAATGCACAGACACCCTCGATGTTTTGCTGGCTGTCGTTTGGCCCATCTTCGCCGTGGACATCCTTCACCCCGAACCCAAACCAAGTCCATAACCTAGAGTGGAATTTTACTCAGCCCGATGTGCTGCTGCTGAGCGTACGTCAACTCCATACCCGGCCCCGCCCTCTTCTATAAACATTGTAGTGTTCACCATTGTAGCCGCAGATCCCCCACCCAACTGTGGCCAACCAGAGGCATCTGGGGCTAGCATGGTGTCGCTCATTGGCATGGGTACCGACCCTGAGCGAAAACTGGTCGACTTGAAAGCAAGGGTGTCCGTTAGCTCTTCATACCGTTCACTCCCAGTGTCCATCGGGGGCGAGCGGGGTGATTTCTCCCGTGGGTTCCCTGGGTAAGTCAAACGGCACACCCTGGTGTAGTGATTCAAGCATCCACATCTACTGCAACATTTTCTTCTAGCCAGGCATTTTTTTAGCCTTATGGCGGTGCGTCGTGGATCCACAACCCCTGCAACGGGAGTTTCCTGTTGCAGCTCCTGCATCTTCTGTGGCTGGCGCCAATTTAGCTCCACAGCTTGCTTATTAACAGCTTCCCACCAGAGAACTAGCTCCATTGCTTCAGCTAATGTTGTCATTAGGTGCCATTAATAGCCTAGCACGCAGCTCAGTGTTACACGTGTGTTCTGCTAGTTGGTCGCGTACCCTTTCATCTTCAAGCGGTCCAAAACGACACTCACTGGCTAGCTGCTTCAAGTCAATGACATATTGACGGATAGGCTCACCTACCCACTGGCGTCTCCAGCGAAAACGAATTCTCCGAACAGTCACATTGTCTGCGGTGGAGAAACGTTTAGCTAGCAACTCCACAACTTCCTCGTATGAATCTGACATGCTGAGCGTCCGCAGGACCCTCTGGCACTCAATACCCAGGTTGTGAACGAGAAGCACTCGTGCTCTCGCCCCATCAAGCTTCCTGAGGTCCAGTGCCGTAATATACGTCTGATAGGCCTCCAGCCAATGCGGCAATAAAACCGGTGGTTTGCCCGGGAGCTCGAGAAAGGGATGAAGCGGTGTAATGCACACCTCCATGAGTTAATCCTTGATCGCCAAACGTTATGTATGGAAATTCCTGGGTGAAGGGTGAGGCAAGGTGGACTTGGTGAACACCGCTTTATTGAGCTATGTACAAGCACAGTAACACATGGCAGGCACCAGCAAAAGCATCCGGCAAAAGAGGCCAGAATATGGATGCCCTCTGCTTTAAATAGGGCGGTCCGGTGACATGATGGGAAGTGCATGTCATCACACCGCACTTCACAATAATGTGTCATATTCATATATAATACTATGAACTATAAATATGTGAATTCTTCTATTCAGTTTGATTTTTTTTAACAGGTATCTTTAATTTTGATGTTGCCAGCATATTTAAAAAAAAAAAAAGCCGAAGCACAGTTTCACTTAATGAGAAACAATCAACTTTAGTTGTACTACAGTATATACAGTGGTGTGAAAAAGTGTTTGCACCCTTCCTGATTTCTCATTTTTTTGTGTTTGTCACATTTAAATGTTTCAGATCATCAAACAAACGTAAATATTGGACAAAGATAACACAAGTAAACACAAAATGCAGTTTTTAAATGAAGTTCTTTATCATTAAGGGAAAAAAAATCCAAACCTACATGCCCCTGCATGAAAAAGTGATTGCCCCCAAACCTAATAACTGGTTGGGCCACCTTTAGCAGTAACAACTGCAATCAAGCATTTGCGATAACTGGCAGTGAGCCTTTTACAGCACGGTGGAGGAATTTTAGCCCACTCATCTTTGCAGAATTGTTGTAATTCAGCCACATTGGAGGGGTTTCGAGCATGAACCACCTTTTTAAGGTCAGGACTTTAACTAGGCCACTCCAAAGTCTTCATTTTGTTTTTCTTAAGCCATTCAGAGGTGGACTTGCTGGTGTGTTTTGGATCATTGTCCTGCTGCAGAACCCAAGTGCGCTTCAGCTTGAGGTCACGAACAGATGGCCGGACATTCTCCTTCAGGATTTTTTGGTAGATAGCAGAATTCATGGTTCCATTTACCACAGCAAGTCTTCCAGGTCCTGAAGCAGCAAAACAGCCCCAGACCACCACACCACCACCACCATCTTTTACAGATAGTATGATGTTCCTTTTCTGAAATGCTGTTACTTTTATGCCGGGTGTAATGGGACTCACACCTTCCAAAAAGTTCAACTTTTGTCTTGTCAGTCTACAGAGTATTTTCCCAAAAGTCTTGGGGATCATCAAGATGTTTTCTGGCAAAACTGAGACGAGCCTTTATGTTCTTTTTGCTCAGCAGTGGTCTTCGTCTTGGAACTCTGCCATGCAGACCATTTTTGCCCAGTCTCTTTCTTATGGTGGAGTCATGAACACTGACCTTAACTGAGGCAAGTGAGGCCTGCAGTTCTTTGGATGTTGTTGTGGGGTCTTTTGTGACCTCTTGGATGAGTCGTCCCTGTGCTCTTGGGGTAATTTTGGTCTGCTGGCCACTCCTGGGAAGATTCATCACTGTTCCATCTTTTTGCCATTTGTGCATAATGGCTCTCATTATGGTTCACTGGAGTCCCAAAGCTTTAGAAATGGCTTTATAACCTTTCCCAGACTGATAGATCTGTTGTTTCTCATTTGTTTATGAATTTCTTTGGATCGCAACATAATGTCTAGCTTTTGAAGATCGTTTCGTCTACTTCACTTTGTCAGGCAGGTCTTATTTAAGTGATTTCTTGATTGAGAACAGGTGTGGCAGTAATCAGGCCTGGGTGTGGCTCGAGGAAATTGAGCTCAGCTTTCCAAAGTTGTGATAAACTACAGTTAATTTATGTTGTAACGGGGGTGTGGGGGTGGGGGAATCACTTTTTCACACAGGGCCATGTAGGTTTGGATTTTTTTTACCCTTAATAATAAACACTTACATTTAAAAAACTGCATTTTGTGTTTACTTGTGTTATTTTTGTCTAACATTTAAATTTGTTTGACCTGAAACATTTAAGTGTGACAAACATACAAAAAAAAAAGAGAAATCAGGAAGGGGCAAACACTTTTTCACACCACTGTAAACATGTTAAATGCAGGAAGATGCAGGTTAAATGGGGAGGCGGTATATCAGCCCCCTTTGGAGTTGTAATGGTGTGAGACGGGGGGGATTTTGTCCCTGGTTTTATTTAATTTATATATTGATGAACTGTCCATGCGACTGAGAGCCTGTAACACTGGGTGTGTGATTGGTGAAGTGCTGGTGAACCATCTTATGTATGCGGATGACCTTGTAATCCCCAGTCCAAGTAGGTAGGTTGATAGATAGATAGATACATGACTCATACTCGCTGTACAATGTAGGACTATCAGGTGCAGGGTGCAATGTGAGGTACCAGTTAGACCGCAAGTTGCAGTATGGGAGCATACACTGTAAAACCGAATAGTTCACAGAGCTCAAAACTTATGTGGGAACAGATTACCTAATAAATTTTAAGTAAATGAAATGATTTTTTTTGAGTAATCTTAAATTTAAAAATACATTTTCAGCAAATATTTTAAATATTTTATGTTAAAAAAATATTTGCTGAAAATGTATTTTTTAAAGTATATTATTTATATTCTGTTGTCCTTTTTTGTGCTGATCCGTATTTTATGTATTTTTTATGGACTTAAAAGCTTACTTACTTATAATCAGTTTTATTTTGTGACATTTTTTTTCCTTTTGAAGGTCTTCCAAAATATAACTGATACTGATATTATTTATGTTTTATAGAGTCTAAACCACTCTTTTGCCTAAAAAACTTAATATAATGCAGTGTTGTCAGAAGAATTATAATTTACCGCCACGTTATTTAGTAGTTGCAGTTAAAAATATGCAAAAATCAGCAGTCTAAATGCTTTATTCACATTTTGGCACAATAAAGTAACAACAAATCGCTTTATATGAGGGGGGCTGACAAGTTCATAGTGGTCAAATTTGACCAAATGTGGTTTATTTTTCAACATAGTCTCCCCTTCAGTCAACACACTTCTTCCATTGGTGTTGCAGCGCTTGGATCCCTGTGGATGAAAAATAAGCCACATTTGGTCAGATTTGACCACTATGAACTTTTCAGCCTATGAACCTTTCAGCCTATGAACTCTTCAGCCCCCCCCCCCCCCCGTACAGTTTCCCAGTCGCCCATTAAAACACACTGTCAGGCACCAGTAACAGAGAAATCATCTGAATCATCTAAGGATTCAGTATCTTACCCATCAAACCAACCCTTAACATAATGGACTGTTGACCAACTGTTTAACATATTCTGCAAAAATATAGATCAGAAAGTAATTTCAGAAATGCCTCCAGTGTGATATATTCCTGATATTATGAAGTTGAGTCTTCTTAAGAATTATCCCCAAATTGGACTGTATGATATTTGATTTTTCTTCTGTAAAATGTCTTTTGTGGTGCAGAACCATCTGATGGTGCTAGGGTTGCTGGTCTTTGACACGACTGTCCATCGCCATCAGCTGTACTTCCGTCTCCATAACAGCTTGAAGGTTCCACTTTTCAGCATCATCTTTCAGGGCATCACAAGGCAACACCTGGATCACGGTATCCTGCCGTGCATCAAGTACTACATCAACTTCTTCTTCTACAAGTTTGGACTTGAGGTAAGGAGTATACATGTGTTTATGCTTGTTTTCTTCCTGTCTGCACATCTGATTTCCTCTCCTGTTTTTTTCAGGTCAGTTTAATTGTAGCAGTCAACGTGATTGGTCAGAGGATGGATTTCTACGCCCTTCTTCATTCCTGTGCTTTATTAGCCGTACTGTCACGAAGACGCAGGAAGGCTATTGGGGAGGTTTGGCCTAAATATTGCTGCTTTACGGCAGGGCTCATGGTGCTGCAGTATGTGCTCTGCATTGGCATCCCTCCTGCTTTCTGTGTCGGTATGGAAGTTTTGGAAATTTTACCCTTAATAACTTTTATCCAGTTCCTCACAATAATAATAATGATGATAATGATGACAGTAAAACCAAAATA
Source organism: Pholidichthys leucotaenia (assembly GCA_020510985.1). Taxonomy (NCBI): domain Eukaryota; kingdom Metazoa; phylum Chordata; class Actinopteri; order Cichliformes; family Pholidichthyidae; genus Pholidichthys; species Pholidichthys leucotaenia. The sequence continues at coordinate 354,549,232 of CM035843.1, read as the reverse complement.
ATACCTAGAGCATAAATAATGTGTATACAGGTGCATCTCAATAAATTAGGATGTCATCGAAAAGTTGATTTAAGATAAGATAAGCCTTTATTAGTCCCACAACGGGGAAATTCCAGGATTGCAACAGCACAGGGATAGCAACACTCAGAGCAACAATCAGAAGGCAAGAAAAAACAAGGTCCGTGATATAAGTGGGGTGAAAAAAATTTATTTCAGGAATTCATTTCAAAGAATGAAACTCCAACAGTATATCGTATAGATTCATTACACCCAGAGTGATATATTTCAAGTGTTTATTTCTTTTTTATTTTGGATGGTTATGGCTTACAGCTAATGAAAACCCCAAATTCTGTTTCTCACAAATTAGAATATTACATAAAATTAATTAGAATAATTGATTTTTAATACAAATGTTGGCTGACTGAAAATTATGTCCATGTACACACTCAGTACTTGGTCAGGGCTCCTTTTGCATGAATTACTGCATCAATGCGGCATGGCATGGAGGCAATCAGCGTGTGGTACTGCTGAGGTGTTATGGAGGCCCAGGTTGCTTTGATAGTGGCCTTCAGCTCATCTGCATTGTTGGGTCTGGTGTCTCTCATCTTCCTCTTGACAATACTCCACAGATTCTCTATGGCAGGGGTCCTCAAATGTTTTTGCCAGGGGTCCGCACTTGTTTTTTCCAGTGGACCAGCGGTCCGGAGCAGTGCAAGCATGCTGCATGGGCAGATGTTTCATTTTTATGTTGGGAGCAACAATAAGCAGAACATTTTCTCCAGAGTAAATATTGAGGGGACACTGTAAGTATTATTGTTGCCAGTAAGGCTGCAGCTAACGACTGTTTTACGGCTCGGGTAATCGCCCATTCTAATCGAAGATCACTCGAGCAGGTACACATATATTGCAATGCTTATTGCAATGCTTATTGCATAGAATGCAACTTTAAATGTGACGTTACACCATAAAGTTCTGTTCGCTAGCCCTTAGCATCCACTAGTGGATGCGAACAGCAGTGGCTATATGCTCTTTGGTCATAGCTTGGTCGTAGCTGACTACATTCTATTCATGTTAATTTAAAATCTTAATCACGTACCTTGTCTCGGGTGCGCTGGTTGTGCATGATGTGGGATGCTTTCTGCCAAGACATAACATCAATGTTGTAGGATGCTACCGCGCCGCTCAGCTTTACCATGTACACACTGCACAATGTTTTCCTTCAGTTTGAGCTTGAAATGATCCCAGACTTGAGATAGTTTTGCTGTTTTTTTTCCTGACATTCTTCTTCTTTGCCACGCTGTGGCTATGCTCCTCTCATTTGACACTTTTAAACAAAGTTGCGTCTTCTTTATGTAGCGTGACCGGAAGAAGGTCATACCGTAAGGTCATATAGACCTGAAGTGCTACATTAAATGGTATGTCGAAGCATAGATTTTGAATCGAGGAATTTTTGTAATTGAATTATTCGAGTAATTGTTGCAGTGTTACAAAAACACTACACTTACACACATAGGCAAGAATAATGGGGAAAAGCATGGATACTGAGATGCATGGAACGTCAGTCTGGATACCAAACAATGAGCAGAATTACAATCAGATTACTCACGTCTGAAAACAGAGGAGATGTCCGGAAAGGCGTCTGGGTAAGAGAACGCAATTTGTTGCAGCACGGCTTAAATAGGCACAGAACTAATGAACAAATGAATCCAGGTGTGGGTACAAGAGCGAAGAATAATTAACCTAACCGCTGACATCTGTCAAAGCCCGCCAACAGGTTTTGACAAGAGAATGTAAACAATGACTGCCAAAGTAAAAGCACCAACCGTGAAGAAAGAAAATCAGGAACAAATACATGAACAATAATACACTAAGAATAACAACTCAACATAGACCGGATGGAAGTAACAAAGGAGAAAATTGAGGTAAGCTAATAATACAAACTGTAGAAGAGCTTGAAATGATGAGGCGATTTGATATATAAACCAAAGTTTATTTATCAGCTCTCCTAACAAGTTTCATCTAGTGCAGAGGTAGCAGAAGGATAAACAGACCGAATATCTCCGGCTCTCTGACTTTATACTTGCACATAACAAAAGACATGCATATCAAAGGCTGACATCCCTCATTATCATAATCCCCCCATTGTCTTGGTACTTCCTCTCTTCACCCTAAGGGGGTGAGGGTAGCTCCTCCGGTCTCCACCGCAGTGTCTGGGAACGTCTTTGTTCTTCACTTGGCGGTTGAGAGTCTTTGTCCTTTCAGAGGTGTGAAGTTGCCTTACATATGTAATCACCAAACATTCCCACATGCTTCAACATATGTAGGTTATGGAATATATGATTAATATAGCCCACAGCCCCCCCCAAACGACTAAGAAAAGACAATAGAAAAATTCACAGTCTAAGATAATTACTATGACATACTAAGTGTTACATCTCTTGCCACAGAAGAAACTTTCCAGCAGCCATGCCCCTAAGAGAGTTCAGTGGTAATCATAATAGCATAGTAAAATCACAAGTCAGTCCTAAACTGTTACAGCACAATCAGTGAACAACTGTGGAGTAGTTTGCATCAGTCCCTGTGCTGTCTGGGTTTTAATCTTCTCCCAAAACTGCTGTGGGTTCGTTTAGGCGTCCTGCTGGGACCTTCTTGTAAGGAATCTGCAGCGTGGGAAGGAGAGTGGTTAATTGTTCCCCGCAGGGGGGCTGAGTCTTTTCTCTTGGGGGGTCTACCCCGCCGAGGTGCTCTCGCCAACTGTGCAGGCTCATCTTTCAACAAGAAGGCAGGTTTAAGTCTGTCAATGCTGACTGTTTCTTTTCTATCCCCAAAATCAAGCACAAAGTGTTTATCACCATGTTCCAGCACTCTGAATGACCCATCGTATGCCCGGCGGAAAGTTGGTTTTAAAGCTTCATGCCTAACAAAAACGAACTCAGCGTTCTTTAAAGCTTGAGGGACAAAAACCCGTGGAAAGGAGTGATGAGCTGGACCGGGGAGAGAGTCCGGTCCGTTGCTGCCTAAAAACCTTGGGACTGGAAGATGCCCTGGCTCTGTATTCTCTGGTAAAAATTCACCTGGGAGCCTGAGAGATTGTGCAAAAACTAATTCTGCTGGAGAGGCGTCTAGATCCTCTTTAGGCGCAGCACGCAACCCCAATAAAACCCAGGGAAGTTTATTTACCCAATTTGTATCCGTTAGTGAGGCTCTGAGGGAGGCTTTTAAAGACCTGTGAAAACGCTCGCATAACCCATTAGCCTGAGGGTGATAAGCGGTGGTGCGGTGAATTGTTGCCCCTAAGCTGCTGGACATGGCTGACCAAAGCTCTGAGACAAATTGAGGTCCTCTATCGGACGTGATGTCCGATGGGACGCCGAAACGTGCCACCCAGTTTGTCAAAAAAACGCGAGCGACTTCCTCTGCTGTGGTTGACGCTAGAGGGACTGCCTCTGGCCAGCGCGTGGTGCGGTCTATCATTGTTAACAGGTGTGTGAAACCTTGGGAGGAAGGTAGTGGCCCCACGAGGTCGACATGAACGTGGTCGAACCTTCTAGCAGGGATTGGAAAAGGCTCCAGAGGGGCTTTTGTGTGTTTTGGCGCGCTGACAAGAAATGCAAGTTTTTGCCCATTCTTTTACGTTTTTGCGCAGGCCTGGCCACACAAACTTTTCGGCGACCATTTTAACCGAGGCGCGCACAACTGGGTGCGCGAGGGAGTGAATTGAGTCGAAAATACGGCGGCGCCATGTAGCTGGTACTAACGGGCGAGGTCGGCCGGTTGAAATATCGCATATTAGGGGGGGCACGCCGTCGCGTAAACCCTTTTTCTCCAGCCTTAACCCTGTTGGTCCAGACAGGAGTGCGCGCACGTCCGCGTCACTGCTTTGTTCCTCTGCCATGGCTGCATAATCTATCCCTGCATGGATAGGTGCTGCGTATGTGTCCGCGTTAGTGAAGAGTTCTGCGGCTGAGGCAGTATAATCTGTCTCCTCGCGCTCTGGTGATGTCACAGCGCGAGAGAGGCAGTCTGCTACCACGTTAAGTTTGCCTGCCACATGTCGAATGTCTGTGGTGAACTCTGAAATCGCAGCCAGCTGTCTTTGTTGCCTGCCTGACCATGGTTCTGAAATTTTAGCCATAGTAAAGGTGAGCGGTTTATGGTCTACAAAAGCCGTGAAACTCCGCCCTTCTAACCAGAACTGGAAGTGGTGGATGGATAAATGAAGCGCTAGCAGCTCCCTGTCAAAAGTGCTGTATTTACGCTCAGTTTGGTTTAGCGATTTGCTGAAGAATGCTAAAGGTTGCCAGATCCCGCTGACATGTTGTTCTACAACTGCCCATATAGCTAGGTCCGAAGCGTCTGTGGTTAGTGCAATGCGGGCCGAGGGATCGGGGTGAACTAACAATGTGGCGTTAGCTAGAGCGCTCTTTACTTCCGCGAAGGCGCGTTCGCGCTCCGGGGTCCATTCGACCGCGTTGGAAGCTTTCTTTTTTTTGAGTGCGTCATATAGGGGCTGCATGAGCTGAGCTGCGTGGGGGAGGAAACGGTTGTAAAAATTAACCATTCCTAAAAATTCTTGCAGCGATTTGACCGTTTGTGGCCGCGGGAAGCTTTTTATCGCGTGAACTTTGTCTGGAAGTGGAACTGCCCCGTTCGGAGAGACTCTGTGTCCTAAAAAATCAATTTGTGACACACCGAATTTGCATTTGGCTGGATTGATTATTAACCCGTGCTCTTCTAGTCTCTGAAAAACTGTAGTGAGGTGCTGCTCGTGTTCTTCCTCAGACGAGCTGGCTACCAGCATGTCGTCGAGGTAGACGAAAACAAAAGAAAGGTCGCGTAATACCGCGTCCATCATCCGCTGAAAAGTTTGAGCGGCGCCTTTGAGGCCGAAAGGCATTCGCAGGAATTCAAAAAGGCCGAAAGGGGTTATTACCGCTGTTTTAGGAATGTCCTCTGCTCGAACTGGGACTTGATGATAACTGCGGACCAGGTCTATTTTTGAAAAAATGCGCGCACCCGCCAGATGCAGTGAAAAATCCTGAATGTGAGGAATTGGGTAGCGGTCATGCGCTGTCGCATTGTTTAATCTGCGGTAATCTCCGCACGGTCTCCAAGAACCGTCGGGTTTCGGAACCATGTGAAGTGGTGAGGCCCAAGGGCTCTTCGAGCGTCTAACAATGCCTAATTTTTCAAGGGTAGTAAACTCGTCCCGAGCTATGGTGAGTTTGGCCGCATCTAAGCAGCGAGCTTTGGCAAATACGGGTGGGCCCGTTGTGGGAATAAAGTGTTCAACCCCGTGTTTAGCCACAGTGGCTGAGAATTTGGGAATTGTGAGTGCTGGAAATTGGGTGAGGAGTTGCTCAAACATACCTCTTGCCGTGGTGACGCTGGCCTGCACAGGTGGTGGAGAAACTCGAGCTGAGCAGGGAATAGAAGCAAAAGACAGTGCATTAACCAAGCGTCTATTCACTATATCCACTAATAACCCATGTGCACACAAAAAATCTGCGCCTAACAAGTTAAACCTCACCGCCGCTACAACAAATGTCCATCTGTAGTTGCGGCCGTGGATGAGGAGGTGCAGGCTCTTTTCGCCGAAGGTGTCAATGTTGGAGCCGTTGGCTGCCACCGCTCCGTTGCCCTGTGTGCCCATGGCTTGATCTGCTTGGGAGGGCATGACGAAACTCAGCTGAGCTCCTGTGTCAATAAGGAACTGCTTGCTGGTGTGTCCATCCGTCACATATAACAGCTTACTCTTCTCGCCGAGAACCGCTGCCGTTAACGGCTTTCGGCTTTGGCGTTTTCCCGAAATCGTAAATTTGCAGGGGGGAACGCATTTGTGGGCCTTCTCGGCGAAGCAGTGGTGATAATAACAGACGTCGCTCCGTCCGTTACGTTTTGGCCGTGTCGCTGTCACTGCGGGCTGGATCTGCTCCGTGGGTTGAGGCTCGCCGTGGCTCTGGGCATCAGCGTTGAGGTCTGTGGATGCTGCTGTGGGTGTCTGCTCCCTGCAGGCGTTGACGAGCCGTTGAGCTTCGTTGGCGAGCACGCGGAAGTCCTGCTGGGTGCTGCATCACATGTTGGCGAGTGTCCCTCTCATGTGTGGCGGCAGCGTGCTGAGGAATATGAATTGGAAGAGGAAGTTGTCGTTGTCCTCTTCTTTAAGCTGTAGCAAATCCTCCATGAGGGCTTTAGGTTTGCACCCTCTGTGGCCGTAGACCGCCAGGATCTTCTCGGCTCTCTCTTCAGCTGAAGGGACGTCATTTGCCACGATGGTTGCTTTAAGTGTTTCATATTTGTCTTGGGCCGGCGGCAGCCGGATCATGCTCCGCACACACCTCGAAGTGGCGGCGTCGAGTTTGGAGACGATATGGTAGAATCTCGTATCGTCAGCCGTGATGCCCGCCAGTGTAAACTGGGCTTCAGCCTGTTGAAACCACGAGGCGGGGTCTTCTTGCCAGAAGTCCGGCAGCTTGACAGCGACGGCATTCGTGTAGACCATCACTGCTGTGTCCGCAGGATGAGAGTGCCTTGCTTCAGCTCTCTCAGCGGTGCTGGTGCTCGGTTGAGCTCTCTCAATCCCTTCTGCTGGGGGGGAAAGTCGTCCATCTGTTCCCCTGTCTGCGTGGGCGCTGTCGTCTGCCTGGGTCGCCACAGATGAGTCGATCGTGGGGGAACGCCTCAGGACCATACTCGCGTCAGGGGTCACCAGTGTAGAAGAGCTTGAAATGATGAGGCGATTTGATATATAAACCAAAGTTTATTTATCAGCTCTCCTAACAAGTCTCATCTAGTGCAGAGGTAGCAGAAGGAAAAAGAGACTGAATATCTCCGGCTCTCTGACTTTATACTTGCACATAACAAAAGACATGCATATCAAAGGCTGACATCCCTCATTATCATAATCCCCCCATTGTCTTGGTACTTCCTCTCTTCGCCCTAGGGGGGTGAGGGTAGCTCCTCCAGTCTCCACTGCAGTGTCTGGGAACGCCTTTGTTCTTCACTTCGCGGTTGAGAGTCTTTGTCCTTTCAGAGGTGTGAAGTTGCCTTACATATGTAATCACCAAACATTCCCACATGCTTCAACATATGTAGGTTATGGAATATATGATTAATATAGCCCACACAAACTAATAAATACTGAGACTACAAAATGAGAACTAAGACAAGGGCAGATTATAAATACATGGACATAAATTGGAAAACAAGATAATGCAGAAATACATAGCAACCACACTAATATAAAATAAACAGAGAAGCAGAAATACAGAAAATGACTAAACCCAACTAGAGGCTGAGCACGGTTCTCATCCGTGCTCGACAAAAATGTCCTGTCATCTGTGAGTAAGCTGAAGCTTGGGTGTCATTGGACCTTTCAACAGGACAATGACAATTTTGAGGACATACCTCAAAGTCTACAAAGGTCTGGTTTCAGAAGAAATCCTGGAAGATACTAGAGTCTACTAGACTCTAGTATCTAGTGACCATCACAGTCGCCTGACTTGAACCTCAATGAAAATGGTGGTGGGATTTGAAAAAGTTGGTTTCACCATGCAAACTCAAGAATATTAGTGAACTGGAGATATTTGCCGATTAGGAATGAGCTAAGATTCCTCAAGAATGCTGCCAGAAGCTGGTATCTGGCTTTGTATCATGTTTGCAGCAGGTCATGACAACAAAAGGTTGCTCTACTAAGCACTAAAAATGCTTGTCATGAAGGGGTTTAATAATTCTGAAACTGTAATAATCATCAAAAGTGGCATTTGGTGCTGAATTAGGAGAAACCACTTGTAATATTAGTTGTCTTGAGCTATTTAGATTGTTCTTGTTTGATTTGTTAATTGCAAACAGGTGCTAGTTTGTACATTTTGCCGATAAACCTAGTTTGCATTGGGGGTTGAATGTTTTTTATTGCAACTGTATACATATGTATACATGTAAAAGGTTTGGTCGCAAAATGTCCTGGTAGGACATTGTGATATATTCCACAATAACTTATTGCTCATACACAGTGATTCCTGGATTAAGTCTCATTCAGAGTGAGCCTTCCTGCGTGTCTCTCTCATGCTCTTCATTCCATTTTCTCTCTTTCTCCAGTAAAGGCAAAAATTAATCTTTAAAAACTTTTGATCATATCTTTTCTCTTTATTCAGATTACCCCTGGCGAACTGCAGCTAAGCCTTTGACATCTAACGTCATTAAGTGGTTTTACCTTCCCGACTTTGCCATGACACCTAATCCTTCGTTTATATTCTGTGAGTGGGTTTCCTTTTTCTCTTCTGAAGACTCCATTCCTCTGCTGATGCACTCACAGTGACTCCCCTCTCTCTGTCCCACTCTCTGCAGATGACTACCTCCTGCTGATCTGCTCCTCTCTACAGTGGCAAGTGTTTGAGGAGGAGAACCGAGCAGCTGTGCGACTGTTGGCTGGAGACAATGTTGAGATCAGCCGCAGTTTGGATCCATGCTCCTTCAACCAGTTCATACCTGTGGACAACTTCCTTCATTGCAGGTCAGAAGTACCAACATTTTCACCTTTTTTGTGTTATTTTTTCTGTCTTTTCTCTGTCTTGTCTTCCACTTTTTTAGAGAAATGATTGATCTAAGCATCTTAGTCTCGTCCCTTGTACTTCAAAGTTTTGGTTCAGAAAATCAGTAGACACTCATGGATTTACTGAATCTTATTGGCCCAAGTGTTAAGGCCTGTACATATACCACAAGAACAAAGAAATTTGTTCTCTCTCAAAGGGCTGCAAAGAAAAAGTGACATCATTCTTGCAGCCGTGGTTTGTGAGTTCTTGCAGCTTGTTCTTGACGTCATCTGGGCAGAACTTTTTTCTTGTGTGGTGTCTCACAATTATTGTGTGATTGGTCAGAAATTTGAATTTCCCAGTTCTGCACTTGAGTTTCTTGTGAAGTATAAAATGTGTTGGCCAAAATTAACTTTGTTCTTGTTCTTGCCACCTCAAGAAAACAAATTTCCTGTCATGGCCGCCAATCATGGCACCTGTGTACGCACCTGCCTGTCATCTCCTGCAGCCCTATTTATTTCTATCAGGACCAGTGCTGGCCACGGAGTCGTCTGATTCTCTCCTGTGAATCACACTACACCCTTCCTCCGTGCCGACATCTGGGTCGGTTTCACCCGGACCAACGACCAAGTAAGCTTAATTGCTTCTTAACCTGTCCATTCCCCTGTGCACAGGCGGAGCCCGCAACGGCGGACCTCCATCTCCCTCCAGGCGGCGGACCTTTATTCCACCTCCAGCTAACCTGCCCGCAGACGCTGTCTCCCTGGCTGCAGCTTCGGCTCCACCTGAAGCAGTCCCAACATCCGTTGACAGGTTGCCAGTCTGTACGGTGCTCTGCCGGCCCAGCTGGAGTACACGGATTGCACTACACTACATTACACCACATAACCGCACTCACGCACCCAATCACTCACGTTAACAAAAAAAGTACGTTAATTGTGTTAATCCTGAGTCGTGTCTGTTCTGTGGGTCACCTAAACCATGTCAATACGACTCCGCCCAAGTGACCCAGCAGACAGCGCACTCGTGTGCTGTATTAACCACCTAGAGGCTCGGGTAGACCAATTAGCGTACCAGGAGCAGATGATGCTGACTCAGCTAACCCGCATCACCGATAGGTTAGACCGTTTAGCTAGCCCACAGGGGTTTCCCACAGCACCAGCTAGCTCCTCAGCTCCCGCTAGTTCTACCGCTAGCTCCACCACTAGCTCTATGCTTAGCCCTCACTCTACAGGTTTCGCTAGTCGGCTCACTCCCGTCCCTATTCCCGCCCGCTTTAAAGGGGTGTTGGGAGAAGCCAGGGGGTTCCTCATGCAGTGCGAAATCGTGTTCCAACGGGTTCCTGGAGATTTTCCCACTGACCAGAGCCGTATTGGCTATATGATCAATCTGTTAGAGGGGCGGGCTTTAGCATGGGCTTATGCAGTTATGGCTAGGGCCAATTGTGCTTCCATGACATTCAATTCAGGAATTTCAGGAAGTGTTTAGTCACTCGAACCGGGAAGATGTACTCACCTCTCGCCTGTTAAACCTTCGGCAGGGGTCGAGGGCAGTCGCCGATTACGCTGTTGACTTCCGGGTCGTAGCTATGGAGGTCGGGTGGGAAGATGCCTCCCTGAGTAGTATATTCCTGAGGAGTTTGAGCCCTAGCCTGCGGGACGAGCTGGCCTGCCTGGATAAACCCTCCACGCTGCATGAGTGTATCTCCCTGGCCATTAGCCTTGACAACCATCTGAGGGAACGAGCTGCGGAGCGTAAGACTTCCGGCCATGCGGAGAATAGGCCGCGCTGTGCTCTCCAGCCCCCCCTGCTGGCCCTCCCGTCTACTGACCTCAGGACCAAGAACCAATGATAGTGGGTGGGTTGAAACTTCCTTCTGAGGAGAGACAGCGCTGCCGTGAGTTGGGGTTGTGTGTCTGTTGCGGGAGCGAGGAGCATGACCTGAAATCCTGTCCTAGGCAGCCAAAAAGGGGAAGTCCGTTCGTCGAAGTAGGGGGCCTCACGGATGTAAATGATAACAATCCCCTCACCCGCTTTCTCATTCCTATTCGGTTTTGCTTTGGTCACAAAGAACATAAGACACATACACTCATTGACTCAGGGGCTGCGCAGAGCTTTATTTCTAGGAGTCTGGCAACCCGTCTGGGTCTACCTATGCAGCCGTTAAAAACTCCCCTTAAGATTATTGCCCTGTCTAAGGCGGCGTTGGCCACTGTCACTCATCAGGTCGCCTCAGTGCCAGTCATCATTTCGGGCAACCATCGGGAGGAGTTAAATTTGTTTGTCCTGCCAGTGTTATCGTCCCCGGTCATTCTGGGCTACCCTTGGCTGCATTTGCATAATCCATCAATTGACTGGTGTTCGGGAAGTATTGTGTCATGGAGCCCTTTCTGCCTGAGTGCCTGTCTGCAGTCTGCTGCATGCTCTCCTGCTACGCCTTTGGATGTCCCTGCTTCTCCCCCCCCCCCCCCCCCCCCCCCCCGGATCTGTCAAAAGTGCCACTGGAATACCATGACCTTGGGGCCGTCATCAGTAAATCCCAAGCCCTTTCCCTTCACCCTCACCGACCGTATGATTGTGCTATTAATCTGCGGGCCGGCACTCCTCTGCCATCTAGCAGACTTTACAACCTGTCTGCTCCGGAGCGTGCGGCCATGGACTTGTATATTAAGGAGTCTCTCAGCTCAGGCATTATTATACCTTCATCTTCGGCGGTGAGGGGGGGGGGTTCTTCGTGGGGAAGAAGGACGGCTCCCTCAGGCCCTGCATCGACTTCCGGGAACTTAACAACATCACTATCAAGGATAAGTATACTCTCCCCCTCCTCAACTCTGCATTTGATTCCCTCTGGGGGGCTTGCTGCTTTACCAAATTAGACCTGCGCAATGCCTATCACCTGGTGCAGATACGTGAGGGGGATGAGTGGAAGACGGCCTTTAGGACCCCTAGTGGGCATTTTGAATATCTGGTCATGCCGTTCGGGCTGACCAATGCCCCGGCCGTCTTCCAGCGTCTTAATGATGTGTTGAGAGATTTTCTGGGCACCTTTGTGTTTGTCTACCTTGACAATATTCTCATCTTTTCTCAGTCCATGGAGGAGCATCGTGTGCACGTCAGGCAAGTCTTGCAGCGGCTGCTGGAGAATAAGCTCTACATCAAGGCAGAGAAATGTGAGTTCCACATCTCCAGGACCTCTTTCCTCGGCTTCATTATTGCCCCGAAGGAGATCATCTCGGACCCAGTAAAGGTGAAGGCGGTGGTGGACTGGCCCACTCCCGCATCGAGGAAACAGCTGCTGCAGTTCCTGGGCTTCGCTAACTTTTATCACCGGTTCATTAAGGACTACAGCCGTGTCGCCCTCCCCCTCACCAACTTGACCTCCACCAAGGTTCCCTTTCGCTGGACGGAAGAGGCGGACGCTGCGTTCTCAGAGTTGAAGGTTAGATTTTCATCATCGCCTATCCTGACGCAGGTGGATCCCACCCTTCAGTGCCTGGTGGAGGTGGACGCCTCTGATTCTGGGGTGGGGGCTGTGCTGTCCCAGCGTTCTCCGGCAGACGGTAGGATCCGCCCCTGTGCCTACTTCTCTCGCCGCCTGTCCCCAGCAGAACGAAACTACGACATCGGGGATAGGGAGCTGCTGGCAGTTAAACTGGCCCTGGAGGAGTGGCGGCACTGGTTGGAAGGGGCGTCACAGCCATTCATCGTCTGGACCGACCACAAGAACCTGGAGTACCTTCGGACTGCCAAGAGGCTGAACGCCCGACAGGCCCGCTGATCGCTGTTTTTTGGATGGTTCGACTTTACCATCACCTACCGCCCTGGGTCAAAGAACATCAAGCCCGACGCCCTGTCTCGTCAGTTCACCCCAGAGATGGCAGAGAAGGCTGAGCACCCCATCCTCTCCCCAGCATGTGTCGTGGGCGCCCTCGCTTGGGGCATTCGGGATAAGGTTATAAGGGCGCAGTCTGACGAAGCTGACCCGGGGGGGGGTCCAGCGGGCAAATTATTTGTTCCCACAGCGGTCCGAGGGGAGGTCATCCAGTGGGGGCATACCTCCAAATTCGCCTGCCATTCGGGTAGGGCACACACAGTGGCGCTCCTACAGAGGTCGTTTTGGTGGCCATCCCTCCAGAAGGACATGGGGGAATATATCCGCGCCTGTCCTGAGTGTGCTACTGGGAAGACGTCCTCGTCGCCGCCGGCCAGGCTGCTCCACCCCCTCCCCGTCCCGGGTAGACCATGGTCCCACGTGGTGCTGGATTTTGTCACAGGCCTCCCCACGTCCAACAACTTTACCACCATCCTCACTCAGATTTTCCAAAGTGGCTCACTTCATCCCTCTGCGGGGGTTACCGTCTGCCAAGGAGACAGCTGATCTGCTGGTTCAGCATGTAGTTTGGCTGCATGGCATCCCACAGGACATAGTATCTGACCGAGGGCCCCAGTTTATCTCCAGAGTCTGGAAGGCGTTCTGCACCGCCTTAGGGGCCACGACGAGCTTGTCCTCCGGCTATCACCCGCAATCCAACGGACAATGTGAACGAGCCAACCAGGAGGTGGAAGCAGCGTTGCGGTGTGTCACAGCCGCCAACCCGTCGTCATGGAGCACACACCTCCCTTGAATTGAATACGCCCATAACACAGCGGTGTCCACTGCCACTGGCATGTCCCCCTTCGAGGCTTCGTTGGGTTACAACCCCGCACTGTTCCCTGAAGAGGAGGGGGACATTGCCGTCCCATCGGTTCGGGCCCATCTAAGACATTGTCGGCGGATTTGGAAGGCAGCCAGAATGGCTCTGCGACGGATGGTGGAACGCAACGCTACAGTGTCCAATCGACACAGGGTTCCGGTCCTGGATTATCAGGTGGGTCAGCAGGTATGGCTCTCCACCAAGAACATCAACCTGAAGGCGGAACGCAAGAAGACGCCCAGCGGTTCATTGGCCCGTTCCCTATATGTCGAATTATTAACCCAGTGTCTGTGCGTCTTACTCTCCCCCCCTCCCTCCGCATCTGTCCTACTTTTCATGTCTCTCAGGTTAAGCCTGTCTCCTCCAGCCCGTTGTGTCCCCCTCCCAGGTCTCCACCTCCACCGAGAGTGATCGATGGCAACCCGGCGTGGTCCGTCTCTTCCATCCTGGACGTCCACCGCCGGGGGCGTGGCCTGCAGTGCCTTGTGGACTGGAAGGGCTACGGGCCGGAGTGGAGGTCCTGGGTGCGTCCTGCCCTTGTGCTCGACAAGCAGCTCATCAGGGACTTTCATCGGAGGCACCCGGGTAGGATGGAATGCACGCCGAGAGGCGTGCCGTAGGTGGGGAGTACTGTCATGGCCGCCAATCATGGCACCTGTGCACGCACCTGCCTGTCATCTCCTGCGGCCCTATTTATTTCCATCAGGACCAGTGCTGGGCGCGGAGTCGTCTGATTCTCTCCTGTGAATCACGCCACACCCTGCCTCCGTGCTTCCCTGCACTGAACTACCCAGCCTACGGCTTCCAAGCCCCGCTGATCGACGTCCAGGTCGGTTTCACCCGGACCAACGACCAAGTAAGCTTAATTGCTTCTTAACCTGTCCATTCCCCTGTGCACAGGCGGAGCCCGCAACGGCGGACCTCCATCTCCCTCCAGGCGGCGGACCTTTATTCCACCTCCAGCTAACCTGCCCGCAGACACAGTCTCCTTGGCTGCAGCTTTGGCTCCACCTGAAGCAGTCCCAACATCCGTTGACAGGTTGCCAGTCTGTACGGTGCTCTGCCGGCCCAGCTGGAGTACACAGATTGCACTACACTACATTACACCACATAACCGCGCTCACTCACCCAATCACTCACGTTAACAAATAAAGTACGTTAATTGTGTTAATCCTGAGTCGTGTCTGTTTTGTGGGTCACCTAAACCATGTCATTTCTTTGTTCTTATGGAGTGTGTACAGGCCTTTAGCTTCGAGTTTGTCTGTGCAATTTCACTTGTAACATTCATAACATAATAATCTGTGCATGTGGTTTACATTTGATGAACAAACTGAGTTGGTTCTTTTCTGTGTTAACTTTTGTTTACTAGTAAAAGATTTGGAAAGCCACAGGTCAGAGTTCACATTCAAAGTATATTCTCATACAAAAGGTGCTGCTACTAAACTGACTGCAAGGTTGGCGGTTCCTTTTAGGGGTTGCCACAGGGGATCATCTGCCTTCATCTCACCCTACCCTTTGAATCCTCTTCTCTCACACCAACCCTCTCCATGTCCTCCTGCCTGGTAGCTTCATCTTCAACATCCTTTGTCCAATATATCCACAATCCCTCCTCTGCGCATGTCCAAACCATCTTATTAATAACAATAATTTTTTTTTTGTCTTTCGGCTATTCCCTTTCGGGGTTGCCACAGTGCAGGATGTGTTAGTACAGTTAATTGAGAGAACAGAGAAAAATACAAAGTGCTCAAACCAGCCCCAACTTGGCGAGCAAAATAAGACAACACAGCTCGCTCCCAAGCGAACTGGTGAGCAAGCAGGAAAAAACACACAATAACCAAAAAAAGCTTCCAAAACATACAAACTGGCAGGTCCATCCATCCATCCATCTTCTACCGCTTTTCCGGAGGTCCGGGTCGCGGAGGCAGCAGTTCAAGCAGAGAAGCCCAGACTTACCTCTCCCCAGCCACCTGCTCCAGCTCTTCAGAGAGGATACCAAGGCGTTCCCAGACCAGCTGGGAGACATAGTCTCTCCACCGAGTCCTGGGTCTGCCCCGGGGTCTCCTCCCAATGGGACGTGCCTGAAACACCTCAAGTGGGAGGCGTCTAGGAGGCATCCTAATCAGATGCCCATACCACCTCAACTGACTCCTTTCAATGTGGAAGAGCAGCGGTTCTACTCTGAGCCTCTGCCGGATGACTGAGCTCCTCACCCTATCTCTGAGGGTGAGTCCAGCAATCCTACAGAGAAAGCTCATTTCAGCCGCTTGTATCCGCGATCTTGTTCTTTCGGTCATTACCCAAAGCTCGTGACCATAGGTGAGAGTAGGAACGTAGATTGACTGGTAAATCGACAGCTTTGCCTTAGAACTAAGCTCCCTCTTCACCACAACAGACCGGTACAACGTCCGCATCACTGCAGATGCTGCTCCAATCCATCTGTCGATCTCTCACTCCATTTTCCCCTCACTCGTGAACAAGACCCCAAGATACTTAAACTCCTCCACTTGGGGCAGGAGCCTGTCCCCAACCCAGAGAGGACAATCCACCTTTTTCCGGCTGAGGACCATGGACTCGGACTTGGAGGTGCTGATTCTCATCCCAGCTGCTTCACACTCAGCGGCAAACCGTCCAGCAAGAGCTGTAGGTCATTGCTGGATGAAGCCAACAGGACAACATCATCTGCAAACAACAGAGATGAGATCCTGTGGTCACCAAGCATGACACCCTCCATTCCCTGGCTGCGCCTAGAAATCCTGTCCATGAAAATTATGAACAGGATCGGTGACAAAGGGCATCCCTGGCGGAGTCCAACTCTCACTGGGAATGAATCCGACCGAGTGTTGGCAATACGAACCAAACTCTCACAACGGTCATACAGAGACCGAATAGCTCGTAACAAAAAGCCCGATACCCCATACTCCCGAAGCACCCCCCACAAAAATCCATGAGGGACGCGGTCAAATGCCTTCTCCAAGTCCACAAAACACATGTAAACTGGTTGGGCAAACTCCCACGAACCCTCAAGGATTCTTGAGAGGGTAAAGAGCTGGTCCAATGTACCACGGCCAGGACGAAAACCACATTGCTCCTCCTGAATCCGAGGTTCGACCAATGGCCGAACTGGCAGGTGCCGGGGAAAAACATAGAAACCCAAAAACACTCACTCACTGGAAGGCTCAGTGGTGGGAAGTCAGTCTGGTGGAGGGGAACCTCCATGGTGACTGGTGGCGGAGGAAGGGGGACCAAGACGGTCTCCAGCAGAGGAGTGAAGGCCTCGCCGCCCTCACACTGGTCGGCAGCACCTTCAGTGGTTCTGGCTTGGGATACAGCTGCACCCTCAGTGGTCCCGGCTTGGGACACCGCTGCATCCTCGGTGGTCCCGGCTTGGGACACAGCTGCACCCGCGGTGGATCTGGGCTGGAGCTCAGCTGCACCCGCGGTGGCTCTGGGTTGGAGCTCAGCTGCACCCGCAGTGGCTCCAGGCTGGAGCGTAGCTGCACCCACGGTGGACTCCGGTTTGGTCATGGCTGCACCCACGGTGGACCCCGGCTGGGACATAACGCCCGAGATGACCTTGACAGGAGGAGCAGGGCCCAAACCGACCCCCAGTGGCGAACCTGGATCAACGGAGGCCTCAGGTGGTGTTGGATCCTTTCTGGCAACCCTGGAAGAAAGCTCAGAAACAGCACAGAGAGAAGAGTGGTCAGGGCCACCGGCAGCACAGGAGCCAGGCAAGGCGAGCTCAGGTGCAGTGGGCAGCTGCACCTGGATCTCCTCACCAAGAGCCAGGCAAGATCGCTCTAAGACTGAAAGTGGAGAAACAAAAGAGAGCACTTGCCTGAGCTCAAGCTCCACCACCGTCCAGGACTCCGACGATCCAGGCGACGAAGGTTCTCCGGGCTTGGCTCTCGGGAGGTTCCGCTCAGGAGCCAACTCTGCTGCGGAAGCCCCTGCAGCAGGCATGATGGTTGTTACAGTCTCCTCGGCCACCGGCGTAGTGGTCCATGCAGGAGGCTCATCCAGCGTGGTGGCTGGGGTCCGGATCACTGCAGGCGCAGGACTCCGTGAGGTGGGTTCGGCAGATCTCTCTGTCCATGGGTCAACAGCGAAGCTGGGATGATATCCTTCAGCTCTGTGGGTTCCTCCATCCTGAGGTGGTCTGGTCCCAGGACTGATGGGCACTCAGAGGCAGGAGAAGGAGACATGGAGAGGGCAGGTGAAAATTCATCAGTTTCAGCAGGCGAAGAGAACTCAGGGGACTGGACGACCTGAATCTCTTTACCAGGGAACAGGTAAGGCAAATCATTGAAAATCGAAATGAAGTGAGTTTCAATTTGCTTGTCACCCCAGTGTGTGATGTTGCCTGCTGCGTCCGGCGCACAGTCATCCCTCTCCGTGTCCATGACAGGCCTGGGCTCCTTTATGACTTGTGGAAGAGTCACTTCAGCCAACATGGAGGCGGGCTGGCCCGGGGGAGTAACGGCCAAGCCAGCTTCGACGAGTGCGCAGAAGAGAGGGAGGAGGCAGCAGCTACGGAGGAAGTGGGTGCTGCAGAAATCTCCTCCCTCTGTGAAGGAGGGGTTGCCGGCTGGGATGTAATGATCGTCTGCCGATTCCTCTGGGATCGGCGGCGACGAGCGGGAGATGGAAGCATGGAATCATCGTGAAAGTGAGGTGGCTCTGAGTCTGTGGAACTCTCGACCGTTGGCCCAAGCTCAGGTTCCCTCGGAGTAGATCTCTCTAGAGCCTCAGGCTCCTTCACTGTCCAGTCACCTCCTCCCAGAACCAGCGATGATTTTGGGGAGACAGGAGAAACAGGCGGAGAAGCGGTAACGGCAGCTGGTAATGGAGACTCAGAGAACTGTAAAATCTGAGTCTCCTTACCAGGAATCAAGCAAGTAATTTAAGTAATATCAGGAGAGAGAGAGTGAGTGAATAAGGATTTGCCTGAATTCCTGGGGAGTGATGACGTCAGCTGCTGTCCCAAGGTTGTGGTCCATCTCCCCGGGCGCTTGAAGGTGTTCTGCTGCAAAATTATCCCCTCCCTGAGAAGGAGGGGTTCCCAGGTGAACGGTGGTGGAGTCCTTCTGCCGAGATTTCCGGGTACGGCGGCGACAAGTAGGGGAAGGAGACGTCAGTTCATCATGGAGATGAGGCATCAAGGTCAGGGAGCGCTCGCTCACCGGCTCCACTTCTGGCTCCCTCGGGAGAAACTCCTCTGCTTCGTGGATCCAATCCAGGAGGAGCCACGGCTTCACCTCGAGGAGGAGATTGGTCTCCGCCAGCAACACCTGTCTTCACTCCTCCAGTTCCTCAGCGGATGGAGTGGGCCAGGGCTCTGGAGAAGGAGGTGGAGCCGCCACGGGAGAGGCTGGAGGCTTCTTGCAAAAGGAGCGCTTCTTCTTTGCTGGAGACGGCTCAGGCGTCGAAACCTCCTCCCTTGGCTCATCACAAGGCAGGGAGTAGATGGAGAGGAGAATTTCTGTCACCTCCGGGTGGCTCCATAAACGAGGAAATGCCTGCATGAGCCACACCGCTCAATCTAGACCTCCCTGGATCGTCTTGGGGGAACGGGAATTCAGCATCTGCAGCTGGATGTCCTCCAAGAAGCACACCGCCCGCCACTCCACCTCGTCCATGACAAGCTCGAATCCAGGTGAGTGAAAAAACACAGGACAGAGAAAAAAGCACTAACACACCCGCTGGGTCTTCTGTCACTGGCGGCTATTTTCTGTCATGAATGCCCCCTGCAGGGCAGGAGAGACAGACCCACTAGCAGGATGTGTTAGTACAATTTATTGAGAGAATAGAGAAAAATACAAAGTGCTCAAACCATCCCGAACTTGGCGAACAAAATAAAAGACAACACAGCTCTCTCACAAGCGAACTGGCGAGCGAGCAGGAAAAGACACAGAATACCCCAAAACGCTTCCAAAACATGCAAACTGGCAGGAGCTGGTGAAAAACACAGAAACCCCAAAACACTCCAAACATGCACCCTGGTCGGCGCCGGGAAGAACAAAGAAAACCCCTAAACGCTCCAAAAGAACTGGCCGGCGCTGGGGTTACTCACAAAGAATTATTTCACCAGAGCAGGCAGAGCTCTGGTGAAGAAGGGTGACAATATAAAATAGCCGCACTGCCCTGGTGAAACAGCAGTGCTTAAATATACACAGAAATGAATTGCAGGTGTGAACCATGAGCGAGCCGTGACCTAATTACCCAGCTGCCACAGCTGAGCAGACAGAGGCAGCTGGCAGGGAGCACCTGGTGAGAGAGGGGAAGAACTCTGTCACAACCCAAACAAATATACAGAAACTAACCATAAACTAATGACAACAAACAATCAAACTAAGGAATAACGTGAGAATACATGACAACTACTATGTTTATTTTCCATAATCCTTGGGCCATTTTACTCAATTGTGTGTTCTGCCCTCCGCACTCTTATGTACATTGTTCCACCCATGAAGCCATTACCACACCTGTGCATATTTCCATAATCCTGGGCTATTTTTATTTCAGTTGTGTGTTCTGTAACTGTTTTATCTAATACTTTTCTCTTACTTTATTGTGCAGTAGCCTGGAGGAGCACCCATAATTTCATTGCACTGTACAGCTGTACAATGACGATAAAGACTATTCTTCTTTTTAGATTTAGATTTAGTATACTTTATTGATCCCCAGAGGGGAAATTGAGGGCATCCACCACCTGGATGGATGAAGCAGCCACGATACGGCGCTATCCCTTAACCATTCACAAACACATTCACACCTAGGGCCACTTTAGAGTCTCCAATTAACCTAACCTGCATGTTTTTGGCATGTGGGAGGAAACCGGAGAAATCCCGGAGTAAACCCACGCAAACATGGGGAGAACATGCAAACTCCACACAGATCACTGTTGGTCGGGGGCTGGGATTGAACCCACGATCCCACAATCCCCACGATCCCCCGGCCAAGGGTAAACTGTGCTGCCGCAGTGCTAACCACTGCGCCACCGTGCAGCCCATTCTATTCTATTTTATTCCAGCTCCGCCTCCTGTCTTTTTGTCAGTGCCACCATCTCCAAACCAAACATCTTCCCTTTCACTCTAGCTGCTATCCTTCTGTCACAAATCACCCCTGGCCCTCGGCTCCACCCATTCCACCCTGCCTGCACCCTCTTCTTCACCTCTCTTGTGCATTTTCCATTACTCTGAGTAATTAAGTTAACTTAATACCTTCCACAGCATGTGGGACACCATGTGGTGTATGGGGCGGCGCCTATCTTCGTTTCACAGACCTTAGGCCACACAGCTACTGTGAGTAGTGAAAGCTACAGTGGGGGGGGCAGTCCTCTGCTAGCTCTGTGCATTAACTTTCCTCTCCCCGTTCTATTATACTGAGCACCAAGCTAGAAGGTGGAAAGTACCATTTTCATTTGGTCTTTGGTATGACCTGGCCGGGATTTGAACCCACGGCCTCCCGGCTGTAGGACGGATGCTTTACCAACTAGGCCACCACTCCAACACTGAAAGATTGACCCCATGTATTTAAACTCTACCTGCAGCCTACAAAGACTGATGATCATAATTACACATTGATGAGAGCTGTGCCATTTAGAGGATATGCCAGTCTTTCTGTTTGTCGATGATTTTGATAACAGAGTAGTAAAAATTCTTTCAGTTATATTACCACAGGACACAGGAGACCCATGACCACCCACCACGCTGTCATCCAAACTCCTCCATGAAACCGCAGAAGAGTGAGCTGCTCCTCCAGTAGATCTCGGCCGGAGGTCCATTAATGTTCCCTCTGCTGAATACAAAATTGTATTTTCACAAAAACTGTTTGAATATCCGTAGAAAAGTTCAAATAAAGCCTTCTTCTTCTTTGATTTTGAACAATTCTGTTAAAAGAATGACGGTGAATGAGGAGAAAATTAAAAAAAAAAAAAAACTTTTGTCTGTCATGTCTACCTCCGGTAGGCACAGTTGAATTAATGGACTCAGATGTGCAGGCTGAACTCCAGCGTAACATAATTTTTTTAAACAAGTAACTCAAAGAAACAAAAGACAGTGTGGGGGCTGAAAACAATTGAGGACACAATGAATAAATAAACTTACAAGGATACTCGGGATACTGGGTTACATTACCGGTAGGGAGACAGGATACAATGTAAATGACGCCACACTAGTCACAGACAAAACCCAACACATATAAACAGGGGATAATTAAACTCCACACAGAAAGATCATCGTTGGTCAGGGGTGGGATCGAACCCGAGATCCCATGGCCAAGGGTGAGTTGCTGTGCTGTCACAGTGCTAACCACTGCACCACCGTTCTGCAACATTTAGCAGAGTCCAAGGGCCACCAGAAGGATGGACATGGTGCGTCGGGTGGCCTACCCAAGTCCAAGGAACACCAGACGGGTGAACATGATACGTCAGGTGGCCTACCAAAGTCCAAGGGCCACCAGACAGGGCACAGGTTCAAGGAGCTTTGAACTCAAGAGACAACACAGGGGGCTTTTGCCCTGGAGTAAACAACACAGGGGTCCTAAATTCAGGAGGTGACGACATGGACCCTTTAAACTCTGGAAGTGACAACATAGGCTCTTTAACCTCAGGAGATAATAACAACATAGGAACTTGAATCTCAGGGGATAATGGTAACATAGGCACTTTGACCTCAGGAAATAACGACAACACAGGAACTTGAATCTGAGGAGATAATGACAACATAGGACTTTCAAACTCAGGAAAAAACAACATGGGAACTCCTTGCTCTGGAGAAAATAATATAGGAGCCTCTTGCTCAGAAACTCTTGCTCAGAAACCCCCACAATTGCAGAAAGACCCGAGCAATCAGCCGATCCCCTGTGAGCAAACGCTTGGCGATGGTGGAGAGGGAAAAACTCCCTTTTAATAGGAAGAAACCTCCAGCAGAACCAGGCTCAGGGAGGGGCAGTCATCTGCTGCGACTGGCTTGGGGGTGAAGGGATAGAGAAGACGAAAAGAACAGACATGTAGAGAGTAAACAGCACGATGGGGACTCAATCTATGGGAGAGAACAAACAGATATTAATGACCAGCAAAAATATTTCATTGAGAGTGAAGAAAGGAGTGAAGCCCAGTGCATTACTGGAGGTCCCCCGGCTGTCTAAACCTATTAGCAGCATAACTAAGGGAGGGTTCAGTGGCACATGATCTCTTCTTAATTGTAGGCTATATCAAAAAGGAAAGTTTTAACCCTATTCTTAAAAATAGAGCTCGAATCTGACTCCCGAATCCAGATTGGCAGCTGGTTCCACAGGAGAGGAGCTTGATAACTGAAGGCTCTGCCTCACATTGTACTTTTGGAGATTCTAGGTATTACAAGTAATCCAGCATTTTGGGAGCATAGTACTCTGTTAGGATAAGACGGTAGTATCAGATCTTTTAAACAAAAAGGAGCCTGATTGTTTAGAGCTTTGTAAGTGAGAAGAAGGATTTTAAACTTAATTCTAAACTCTATGGGAAGCCAATGAAGGGAGGCCAGAACCGGAGAGATATGATCTCTCTTTCTAGTACTTGTTAAAACTGTTGCTGCAGCATTTTGGATCAACTGGAGACTTTTTAAAGGTGTTTTAGGACAACCTGATAATAAAGAGTTACAGTAATCTAATCTCGAGCTAACAAAAGCGTCCATCAGTTTCTCAGCATCACTCTGAGACAAGATGCTCCTAATCTTGGCAATATTACGCAAATGATAGAAGGCAGTCTTAGAAACAAGTTTAATATGTGAATTTAAAAACAGATCTTGATCAAAAATAACTCCAAGGTTCCTCACCAAACTATTCAGAGAAAGAGTAACCACATCCAAACTAAGAGTTTGATTTGGAAAGGTATTTCTAAGGTTTTTTGGACCAACAAGAATGACTTCAGTCTTATCTGAATTTAATAGCAGGAAATTACAAGCCATCCAAGCTTTGATTTCCTTAAGAAAGACTTCTAACTTGGCTAATTGATTACTATCATCTGGCTTCATTGACAGGTATAATTTTGTGTCATCTGCATAACAATGAAAATGTATACAGTGCTTTCTAATAATGTTGCCTAACAGAAGCATATATAAACTACAAAGAATAGGGCCTAGCACAGATCCCTGTGGAACTCCGTGACTGAGCTTTGAGTTGGAAGAAAACTCATTATTGACATGAACAAACTGGAACCTATCAGATAAATAAGATCTAAACCACTGCAACGAAGTTCCATTAAGTCCAACATAGTGTTCTAATCTCCTCTTGACAATACTTCATAGATTCTCTATGGGGTTTACTGTTGGTCAGGAGAGTTTGCTGGCCATTCAAACACAGTGATACCATGGCCATTAAACCAGGTTTTGATACTTTTGGCAGTATGGGGGGGGGGGGGTGCCAAGTCCTGCTGGGAAATTAAATCAGCTGTTCCATAAAGCTTGTAAGCAGAAGGAAGCATGAATTGTTCTTAAATTTCCTGGTTGACAATTGCGCTGACTTTGGTCTTGATAAAACACAGTGGACAAACACCAGCAGATGACATGGTTTCTCAAATCATCACTGACTGTGGAAACTTCACACTAAACCTCAAGCAACTTTGATTCTGTGCCTCTCCACGCTTTCTCCCTGACTCTGGGACTTTGATTTACAAATGAAATGCAAAATTTACTTTAATCTGAACAGAAGTCATCTGCTGGTGTTTGTCCACTGTGTTTTATCAAGACCAAAGTCAGAGCAGTCGTCTACCAGGAAATTTAAGAGTACTTCATGCTTCCCTCTGCTGACAAGCTTTATGGAGAAGCTGATTTCATTTTCTTGGCACCCCCCCCCCCCACACACACACACTGCCAAAAGTATCAAAACCTGGTTTAACCTGTTGCACTCCGGGATACCACGGGCGGTCACGTCTCTGCGTCCTAGTGCATCTCAGTGCGCACTGTGCGTCTCAGTGCGCACTGAAAAAAAAAAAAAAAAGCTGCATTTCCGTTCTTCAGTTCCAGCACAGACACAGCCGCGAACAGAAAGCCAAAGGAGTGTTTTGATTGGTTTAGATTTGATTGACCTCTCATTTGACTAATAAGAGCCTTGAATTGGGTTTGTGAAACCTTGAAGAACCAATGACTGAAAACCTAGCAAGAAGGACCTGCCTACCAACGACCGCAAATACAACGAGCCAATTGAAGCAGAGAAGTTCGACAATTGAAACACGTGCGTCCCGTGCGTAAAATCTGTTTTGTCTAAGCCGCTGGGTGACACACATTGAGACCTGTGTGTAACAGTAGCGTTCGCCACTCTCAGCCGTTAGCCACTCTTTTTTTATTACTACTGTTCTTATTTGTTTGGAAAAATCGTTCGCAAAAACTGCCATCATGGAAGCGGAGATGGTTTGACCGGGTCGGGTGACCAGAACCACGAGTCCGTAACAACCAGACCAGCTTCATGTTCGTCTGACAATGAGGAACAGATGTTCACCAACGACACTGCTGTTGTGGACAGGTAAGAGTTATAAGCTAAATTATTCTTTATCAATGAAAATAGTAATAAAAATGACGTTTGACCGATCGGTAATTACAACAATGACGGACTGTTGACGGACCATCTTTTGTGCGCCGAGCTCCTCTGTAGTGGGGGCGGGGGGAGTTGTTATCCTCTACATTGCAGATATTTTAGTATAATTTTTATTGCACTGTAGGTTATTTTTTCTTGTTAAAAAAGGCCACGCATTTTTTACGTGGCATGTTTCTTTGTGTGTGGGGGGCTTGTTTGTTCATTCATTCATTCATGAATGAACAAACAACCCCCCCCCACACACACACAGCCCTGAGTGTCACCTTTCATTAGAGCCCGAGATGAAGCTTCTATGTTGAAGCATTCAAAAGTTATAGATGTTTTTCCAAACTGTGCCATTTGGCACAATTTGGCACAGTTCAAAAACACCTGGGAACAACCTGAGAAAAAAGCTGTGTAATATATTCATTTTTTGTGGTATTGTTACAAAATTTTGACCTCAGCTTGATAACACTTGGTTCTACATTTCTGTTGCATTTTCCAGCCAGTATCTGACAGCTGTGTGTTATTTGCAAGCATTTGTATCTAAAAAAACACCCAGGCGAACTTTATGTTCTTCAGATTCAGTATGTTTAGATGACTGTTAATCAGTGGCAGGAGCACTTAGAGAGATTATGACTGTTTTGCCAAAAAATTCAAAGTGTTTTCTTTTAAATGAGACCAACCCCATGAAGATGCTGCAAAGGGTTGAAGAACAGCTTTTGATTTACTTTGGGTATGTTATTTTTAGGCGTTTTTAGGGAAATTGACCAGAGTTCAAGGGGTTAACTGGCACTGACAGTGTTTCAGTGCAGTGGAGCCGGGATTCCAAATCAGACAATCTCACCTCAAGCGCCTCAAAAAGACAACATTTATTACATTTTCCGTTAGTACTAAAAGAGGCAGAGGTGTAGCTAAACATCTCACAGAGAGAGCATACCAGAGGAGAAGGGGAAGGAGAGCTATTAGTCATAGCTAGTGCCTAACCCGAAGCTAATACAAACACCGATGAAAGGTGAACAGAAGGCTAAAGAGGGTGATTAGGTGACACTGAGTGCACACACAGGTGCAAGAGGCTTGTTAAACAGAAGTGAGAGCTGACGGTACATGGAAAAAAGTGATTAAAATACAATTATAGGCAATAATCCTCAGAAGATTGAGGAGAGCTAACCACAGAGCAAACCACACGGACAGCCAGCAATACAAGAAGTGACGATACATTACCACAGGAAGCGTCCCAGCTTTCCTGACAACATAAAACCTTGAAACTCGGGAGATGACAACAAAAAACCTTGAAACTCAGGAGGTGACGATATAAAACTTTGAAACTCAGGAGGTGACAACACAAAAGGTTTAGACTCAAGAGATAACATGGGAGCTTTTTGCTCTGGAGAAAATAATGTAGGAGCCTCTTGTTCTGGAGAAAATAGCAGGAGTTTTTTGCTTTAGAGATAACAACATAGAAGTTTTAAACTCAGGAGATAACATAGGAACCTCTTGCTCAAAAGAAAACAACATGGGTTTTTTTAACTCAGGCGATGACATTGGAGCCTTTTGTTCAAGGGAAAATAACATTGGGGTTTTAAACTCAGGAGAAAGCATGGGAGCTTTTTGCTCTGGAAACCACAAAGGAGCTTTTTTCTCTGGGGACAACATAGGAGTTTTTAGCCCTCGAGATACCAACATAGGAACTCTTAGCTCTGGAGATAACAATATACAGTAGAAGCTTTCTGCTCAGGGGACAATAACTAAGGGGTTTCTCATTCTGGTGATATCCGCACAGGAGTTTCTAGTTCTGGAGATATCAACACAGGAGTTTCTAGTTTTTGGAGATAGTACCTAAAGGGCCTTTGGCGCAGGGGCTAACAGCAGCTGAGAAGTGGTGACCTCAGGCAGTGAAGGTGGAGCGGACTGCTCAGATGGCCCAGGTGGCCTGGACAGCTCGGACAAACTAGGTGGAGCAGACTGCTCAGATGGTCCAGGTGGAGTGCACTGCTCGGACAAACCAGGTGGAGTGGACTGCGCGGATGATGGTGTGGGTCCAGAGCCTATGGCATGCACCGCGGAGACAGCTGTAGCTGTGGCATGCACCTCGGAGACAGCTGGAGCTGTGGTGTGCACCTCTGAGTCAGCTGGAGCTGGGACATGTACCTCCATTCCTGATGCAGGCATCTTGGATGTGGAGGGAGAAACATAGGTTGGTGTCATGTCCACACCCAAACAACCAGCAGAAAAGCTCAGCAGGGAGAGCTCAGAAGCAGAAGCGAGCTGCAACTGGGTGTCCCTGCCTGGAGCAAGATGAATCCTCTCTAAAACTGATGTTATAGAAACAAAGAATGGTACTTGCCTTAACTCCTGCTCTTCTGCTGATAAGGACCCCGGTTATTCCCCTGCTGGAGTGACCTCCCTCTCTGAGGATGCTGGAGGAACAGTAGATGAAGTAGTCTGAAGCATAGCCATGGGCGTGGGCATCAGCATAGAAAACATGGGAGCTGGCACTGCAGCTGCCGCGTGAGCCAATGCTGGAGAGCCCTCTGGGGCTGGGACATTCCATGGGGCTCGAGCGGAGGTGGAGGAGTAGTGAGGGTTGAGGAAGCCAGGGGACATTTTACTGTTGGCTCAAACTTCTGTGATGCCAGGCTAATGAAAGGTGAAGGGGTGAGGCCGGAGCGAAGCAAGGAGACGTGCGTAGCAGAGCCAAGGAATGTCTCACAGACGGCACTGGGTCCCGCAATCCCGAAACCAGGGGATGCTCTGTCATCAGCACAGGTTTCTGTGTACAGGGTGCGCTCTCCTCCCATCCGAGATGTGGCTGCAGAGCTGGGGAGAGGCAAGCTGGAGTTGGTGACACTGGGAGGATGGCGAGATGTGGATGACGGGGCCAGGGGACGTTTTACCGTCGGCACAAGCTCTGGGCTTTTCACCAGTCCTTGGAGCGAGTTTTGCAGGTTTGGCACAGAAATGAGCAGTCCAGCCAGACCAGGGTAGTCCCACAAACTGGGCCAATCCTCAATAATTCTGGCCGCGGCATCCAGGAACATCATGGCTCACTCCGGTGTGTGTCATGACCGGGCATCCGAGATTAGTCCCTCAACCAGCTGAGCTGCCCAACACTCAACCTCATCCAACCCAAACACATTGTAGTCCGTGCCTGCTGAGTCCCTGTCTGGTGGCGTCATTTTGTCATGTCTACCTCCGGTAGGCACGGTTGTATTAATGGACTCAGACACGCGGACAGAACTCCAGCATAACATATTTTATTAAACAGGTAACTCGGAGAAACAAAAGACAGCACGGGGGCTGAAAACGACTGAGAACACAATGAATAAATGAACTTACAAGGATACTCGAGATACTGGGTTACAGGGTTACCAGCAGGAAGACTGAATACAACGTAAATGACACCACACTAGACACAGACAGAACCCAGTACATATAGACAGGGGATGATTAACACAGAACAGGTGGGCACAATCAAGGGCAGCAGGAAAAATCACAGACAGTGCACAGCCAATCACAGACAAGGGAAACACATGAAACGTGACAATGAACATACAGAGCAACTATGCAGGAGCAATACAGAGAGGGCAGTGGCTACAGGTATGGGAAACATGGGGAGGTGGAAACAATCTCTCTCTCTCTCTCTCTCTCTCTCTCTCTCTCTCTCTCTCTCTCTCTCTCTCTCTCTCTGGCATCCTCGTCTCGAAGAGGCGATGGTTAGCGTGTCAAGAGTTGGAGCAGCGCCTGGAATGACTATACAGCCCAATCCTTGAGTGGCAGTTTTTGGAGCAGTTGGCACAGATGAAGATTGATGGTGCACATGCTGATGCTGCGAGTTCTTTCCTCGCCGCACACTTCGTTGCCATCTGGACTCTTGTGTTCGCTTCCATCTGGAGAACACCCTCTTTGACACTGTGGTGCCAGGTGGCTTGATCTTTGGCAATAACCTCCCAGTTATTGGCGTTGATCTGCACACTCCACATGTCGCGTTTGCAGACATCTTTAAAATGCAACAGCGGTCGGCCCACATAGCGGATGCCCACCCGCAGTTCTCCGTAAAGGATTTCTCTCGGCAGACAGTCAGGCTCCATGTGGTGCACATGGCTGAGCCACCAGAGTCATCTCTGGCTGAGAAATGCAGGGATGCTTGGCAAGTCAGCGCGCTGAAGGACCTCGATGTTGGGGACTCTGTCCTGCCAATTGATGTGCATAAGGCGCCAAAGACAGCGGAGGTGGGGCCCGTTTAACCACTTCTCCTGCCTGGCATAGGCTGTCCAGGACTCGCTGCCGTACAGGAGAGTAAACAGAATGCAAGCTTGGTATACGAGTAGCTTGGTCTTCAAACTCAGCAGATTGTTGTTCCACACACGCTTGTTGAGTTTGGCCATGACAGCAGCTGCTTTGGTGATTCTGGAGCTGATCTCGGTGTCCAGCGAGAGCGTGTTTGAAACAGTGGACCCTAGGTAGGTGAAGGTGTCCACAACCTCCAGCTGTGTGTTGTCAATGGTAATGACAGGAGAGGAGACAGCATCTTGTGCCATGATGTTGGGTTTCTTAAGGCTGATCATGAGCCCAAACTCCTTGCGGGCGTGGGACAGTTTGCCGACCAGGTGCTGCAGGCCCCCCTCGCTGTGCAATGCTAGAGCAGCGTTGTCTGCAAACAGCAGCTCATGTATGAGGACCTCGTAGACTTTGGTTTTAGCACGAAGTCTTGTGATGTTGAGGAGTTTTTCATCTGATCTCGTGCGGATGTAGACACCTTCAGGACAGTCGGCGAAGGCGTAGTGGAGGAGCATTGAGAAAAAAATCCCAAAGAGAGTCGGTGCTAGAACGCAACCCTGCTTCACTCCACTGCTGACTGGGAAGGCATCTGAGGTGGCACCATCAAAGCAAACAGTACTATGCATTCCCATGTGGAAGGAGGAGATGATTGGCAAGGAGCTTTGGGGGACAACCGATCTTTCGCAGGATCTGAAAGAGCCCGCGTCGACTAAGTCAAAGGCTTTGGTCAGGTACACAAACGCAAGGATCAATGGCTGCTGCTGCTCTCTACACTTCTGCAGCTGACAGAGGGAGAAAATCATATCCACTGTGGATATGAGCTGGAAACAATAGATAAACCAATATACCCACAAGACTCAAAACCAGACAGGGGAACGACAAAACAGACTAGGGGGACACAGGAGACGATGACAGAGGACCCAGGGAAGACACAGAAGGCAAATAATCACAATCAACCAAATCAGGGGAGCATACAGAGAACACAAATGAACATAAAGAATATGACAGCTGTCGGCATTGCACGCTTTGATGTTCTGGTGAATTGTAGAATCTCAACCAGTTGTCTCTGCTCCAGCAATGGGTGATGGCTATGTTCCAGTATAGAGCACACTAGTCTCGCTGTGCAACAGCACGGTAAAGTCTTGAGGTTAAATAAGAGTGACCCAGATTTTCTTCACTGAAGGAGAGGATAAATAAATTAATGCTTAATGTATGTACTTGTCTGTAAGTTTGCATTTCATAACTGAAAATGTAAATGAGAACAAAAGCCATTCAGCCTTTTATCACATGAAAACTAAAAGAACAGATCAGGTAATGGCATATTTTTTCAAAATCAGTTAATCAAAATAACAGGCACTGAGAAATTCTAACCCTGGTGTAGGAACAGGCATACGTGCGCATTCACATCTTTTTAACATGCTACTGAAATTGTGCTTAACAATGTGCTGCTTACTTTAGACCTGCTTTTTGTTGGTGAAAGGCACATTGACAGAAAATGCAACGTTATAACAACACACCAAACTTTGCACAGAGCCTCACCCACTTCAAATTAGTTGCCTCCTATGAGTCAAAGCCACATATACATTTCCTAATTAGGTGATGAGGGTGCAGTGGAAAAACAATCTGCTGAGAGAAACTAATGAAAGCATCAGTGCAAGGCGCAAAACATGGCACAAATACCCACTTTAGATCATTGGAATATGCCCGAAAGACTTAAGTTATTGCCTCTGCTTTGTCCTCAGGAGCTATCTGGACATGGTGAAGGTGTTTGTGTTCAGCTACTTCTTCTGGTTGGTGCTCTGCCTAATCTTCATCACGGGCACCACACGGATCAATATCTTCTGTCTCGGTTACCTGGTGGCCTGTTTCTATTTCATGTTGTTTGGAGGGAGCGTGCTGATGCAGCCAGTCAGATACATCCTCCGGCTGTGGGATTGGCTCATCGGGTACACCTGCTTTGTTATTGCCATGAAGAACCTGGTGTCTGTGAGTTACCATGCCAGCAAGGTTGCTTATTGTGTAAGGAATGAATTATGACACGGAGCTGATTGTAATCTACCCTCGTTTCAGCTGGGTTCTTGTGCTTACCTGGACAGCCTGATGAAAAACACATGCTGGTTAATTCAGGCCTTCAGCATGTTCTGCACCATCAAAGGTTATGATGTTCGTAAGTGTCTGTAAAATTAGCCATCTTTGACCTTTGTACAGTTCAATTTGATTTGAGTCAACGTTATTTATATAGCACCATTTCACAAAAACAGTTGGCTCATGGAACTTTCAAACTGTGGGGAAAATACCCCACAATTGTAGGGCAAGCTGTGAGCAAGCACTTAGTGACGGTGAAAAGAAAAAACTCCCTTTTAGCGGGAAGAAATCTCCAGCAGAACCAGCCTCAGGGAGGGGCAGTCATCTGCTGTGACTGGCTGGGGGGTAAGGGAATAGAGAAAAAGAAGAAAAGAACAGAACAGACATGTAAAGACCAAACATCATGAGCAGACTCAAGGTATGTGTCCACCTAGGCATGCGTTTTTACGCTTCCCATTCACTGTGTACAGTATGTAACATGCCCTGCATGCACTCAGGTAGCGTGGCGTCAAGAATCTCGAGCCGTCGCTTGGAGGTGCCTGCTCCTCTTCCTCCTGAATCCCCGCTCAGATCCATAATACGCAAATGAGGAGCAGGCGCGTGGAGGTGATTGTTTCCTGGAGCTCGTGCTAAACTTTTAAAATAGTGGTTGTTAGTAAAAAGTAAAAACACATTTGCCAACTACACATTTATTTCTTACCTTGACCGTTTTCAGAAAAATGTGTCGTTTTTTACTTTTTAAAAAAAAAATTAAATTTTTTTATTAACATTTTTAAATTATAACACAAACAAACGGACAAAGAAAAAAACATCCAAACCCAACACCTACTCCAATTAGAATACATATTCATTATCACTCTCACACACACATCTACACCTGCACAAACACACACACTCACACACATGGGGAGGATGCACATAGCTAAAATCGTAGTCCCAACTACAAAAAATTTACATCACAGACACTTACTGAATACAATACATACTCTCACATCTGCTTGAAGCAAAATAAAAGCAGTACACTAATTTCAAGCAAAAACATTCAGATTCCAGTATTCGCAAGATGGGGCTCCAAGATTCCTCCCACTTGTATTGATCTTTATAAGTATTTGGTCTTAGTTTTTCCATATGAATGACTGAACTAAGCTCCTGCAGCCAGTTTTTCAAGCTCGGAACATTTGATGGCTTCCAGTTTTTAAGAATTAGTTTTTTTGCAAGAACCATGCCCACTGAGAGAGCCGTCTGAATATGTGATGGTAGCTTTAAAAAGTCCAGTGAACAACCAAGTATGGCGAGGTCTCTATCCAGTGTGAGAGTCCTGCAATATGCTTCAGAAAAGAAAAGAAAAATACTTAGTTTATTTCGAACACAAAAATATAACAAAAAACAAGCAAATGGCAAATGCAATAAAGTTACAGTATACACTGTTCGAAAGGGAGAAGGAAGAAGTGAACACTTTGTGGGGAGCCTGGAATAACGAAACTGAATTGCATTTAATTCAAGTTTATTTCAAGCATCCATTCCCACAGTCTGCTCTCATTCTTGAGCAGCGAACAAAGAGGGGGAAACACACCACAGTCTTCACCTTTAAACATTCTCACATCAAGAAATCTCCCTCGCAGGGGAGGTCACACATCTCCATCATAATCCCTTTATTCACATTCATAATCCCTTTATTTACATTACTCCCCCCTCTCTCCTCTCGAGCCTCAGAGGTCAGGGAGTCTTCTGTCCACACCTATTGTCTTGTCTCGCTGTCCTCCGCAGGTGTCCTAGACTCTGCATCTCGTGTCCTAGACTCTGCGTCTCCTTCATCGTGAGGTTAAATCACATATGTGCTGTCAGCATATCTCTCATATGTCCAACATGTACATGCACAACTACACAGCCATATAACCCCCCCCCCCCCAAACGATGAAGAACGGACTATTCCCTAAAATTCAATAACATGTTACTGACTACTGTATAATCAACATCAACATTCAGTCTGTGCGCCGCCTGGGCTTCAACCGTCTGCCGAATCTGCTGTGAGTTGGCCCCACCTTGCCTGCGGCGCCTTTCTGCTCCGGCTCTGTTGACTGAGGGAGAGAGTGATTATTTGCCCCCTGCGGGGGCCTGCCTCGTCAAGGCGCCCTCGCAACTGGTACAGACCCATCCTTCATGACAAAAGCAGGTTTTAGTCTGTCAATACTGACTGTCTCTTTTCTGTTTCCAAAATCTAGCACAAATTGCTTATCACCTGCCTCCAGCACTCGAAATGGCCCTTCGTAAGGTGGTTTGAGTGTTGCTTTTAGGGCTTCGCGCCTGACAAAAACAAACTCAGCATTTTTCAAAGCCTTGGGGACGAAAACTCGTGGAAAAGCGTGATGCACCGGACCCAGAAGCGTGTCTGCTCCCGTGCCAACTAACGGTCCCAGAGCCAGGAGAGGTGGGGGCTCCGGGTGCTCTGGTAAAAACTCGCCTGGCAGCCTAAGAGGTTGTGCGAACACCAGCTCCGCTGGGGAGGCGTCTAAGTCCTCTTTGGGCGCAGAACGCAACCCTAATAAAACCCATGGTAGTTTATTTACCCAATCTGCATCCGTGAGCGACGCTCTGAGTGCTGCCTTCAAAGACCTATGAAAACGCTCGCATAAACCACTAGCCTGAGGGTGGTAAGCCGTAGTGCAGTGAATTTTGGATCCCAAGCCGTTGGCCATCGCTGACCACAGCTCAGAGACGAATTGAGGCCCTCTATCGGACGTAATGTCCAACGGAACCCCGAAGCGCGCCACCCAAGCCGTTAAAAAAACGCGAGCCACCTCCGCGGCTGTGGTCGTCGCCAGCGGGACCACTTCAACGTGGGGTTCGGTCCACCATTGTCAAAAGATGCGTGAACCCCTGTGATGCCGGTAGGGGGCCCACGAGGTCGACGTGCACGTGGTCGAACCTTCTGGCTGGAATGCGAAACGGTTCTAACGGGGCTCTTGTGTGCTTGTAAATTTTGGCCCATTGACAGGACATGCAGGTTTTTGCCCATTCCTTCACGTGCTTGCGCAGGCACGGCCAAACAAACTTTTCCGCTACCATTTTCACCGACGCGCTTACCCCCGGGTGCGCCAGTGAGTGGACCGAGTCAAAAACATGGCGGCGCCAC
The DNA here is from genome assembly GCA_020510985.1 of Pholidichthys leucotaenia. Taxonomy (NCBI): domain Eukaryota; kingdom Metazoa; phylum Chordata; class Actinopteri; order Cichliformes; family Pholidichthyidae; genus Pholidichthys; species Pholidichthys leucotaenia. The sequence goes on along the minus strand of CM035843.1, from coordinate 354,514,958 downwards.
GCAGCCGGAACCACCGGACGCGGGCGCCCCGTCGACACATCGCAGATCGGGGGGGCATACCGGTTTGTAAACACTTGCTCTCCAGCCTTAACCCTGTTGGTCCAGACTGGAGCGCGCGCACGTCTGCGTCCGCCCCCTGGTCCGCTGCCATGGCTGCGTAATCTATACCCACGTGCACCGGGGCTGCGCGCGCCACCGTGCCGCTCTCCTGCGGCGCGGTCACGGTGGCCCGTTCTGCCTCTGCGGTGGAGTCGTGACCGCGTGCGAGAGACAATCTGCTACTACACTGAATTTGCCCGCAACGTGCCTAATGTCAGTGGTAAATTCCGAGATCGCGGCCAGCTGCCTCTGCTGCCTGCCTGACCACGGGTCTGAAATTTTGGCCATGGCGTATGTGAGCGGCTTGTGGTCCACATAAGCGGCGAAGCACCGTCCTTCCAGCCAGAACTGGAAATGATGAATAGCCAAATGCAGCACCACCAGTTCTCTGTCGAACGTGCTGTATTTTCGCTCAGCCGCGCTTAAGGATTTGCTAAAGAAAGCCAACGGCTGCCAAACTCCGGCGACCTGTTGCTCAATAACGGCCCCTATGGCTAAATCTGAAGCGTCTGTCGTCAGCGCGATACGTGCTGCCGGGTCTGGGTGGGCCAGGAGCGCAGCGTCAGCCAAGGCTTTTTTTACCTCTGTGAACACGCGCTCCCGCTCCGGGGACCATTCGACCGCCTGGGTTGGTTTTTGCTTTTTGAGCGCGGCATATAACGGTTGCATGATTTGAGCTGCGTGGGGCAGGAATCGGTTATAAAAATTCACCATCCCCAAGAATTCCTGCAGTGATTTGACCGTTTGTGGCCGGGGAAAATCCGCTACCGCGCGTACTTTATCTGGTAACGGGACCGCTCCCTCTGGGGAGACGCGGTGACCCAAAAAATCGATCTGCTCGACGCTGAACTGGCACTTGGTTGGGTTAATTATTAAGCCGTGCTCTCCCAGCCTCCTAAAAACTGCTGTGAGGTGCTTTTCGTGTTCGTCCTCTGAAGTACTCGCGACCAAAATGTCGTCGAGGTACACAAACACGAAAGGGAGATCGTGTAACACGGCATCCATCATCCGCTGAAACGTTTGCGCTGCCCCTTTGAGACCAAACGGCATGCGTAAAAATTCAAAAAGTCCGAACGGGGTTATTACCACTGTTTTAGGAATGTCCCCCAGTTGGACTGGGACTTGGTGATAGCCGCGAACCAGATCAATCTTTGAAAAAATGCGCGCCCCCGCCAGGTGCACCGAAAAGTCCTGAATGTGCGGGATGGGATAACGATCGTGCGCCGTAGCATTGTTTAGCCTGCGGTAATCGCCACACGGTCTCCAGGAGCCATCGGCTTTCGGGACCATGTGCAGTGGCGAAGCCCACGGGCTTTTTGACCTACGAACGATGCCCAGCCTCTCTAGGCTGGCGAACTCCTCGCCCGCTATAACGAGCTTAACTGCATCCAAGCGCCGAGCCTTTGCAAACACGGGAGGGCCAGATGTAGGGATAAAATGTTCCACCCCGTGTTTTGCGACCGTCACCGAAAAAGTGGGCACAGTGAGCGCTGGAAATTGGGTGAGGAGTGTGTGAAACTTACCACCTGCTGTAGCGACGTGGGTCTGTACTGGTGGCGGGGACACTCGAGCTGAACAGGGGAGAGAGTAAAAAGAGAGTGCATTTACCAGCCGTCTATTAGCAAGATCAACTAACAGATTGTGTGTGAGCACAAAAAATCCGCGCCCAACATGTTGAAACTCACCGCCGCTATTACAAAAGTCCATTCATATGTGCGGCCATGTAAGCATAAAGGCAAGGTCCTTTTCCCGTAGGTGTTGATGCTCGAGCCATTTGCCGCCGTAGCTCCGCTACCACGGGGTCCAGCCACCCGCTCCGCGTATGTTGGGGTGATGAAGCTCACTTGGGCTCCGGTGTCTATGAGGAACTCTTGTCCGGAGCTCGTATCCGTGATGTAGAGCAGCTTGTTGCCTTCTCCGAGAGTCGAAGCTGCTAGCGACCCCTGGTATTGCCGTTTCCCGAACTCCTGAAGTTGCAGGGCGGCACACACCTGCGTGCCCTATCAGCGAACCTCCGATGGTAAAAGCAGAGATCCTCTCCTCCGCTGTGTCGGGGCCGCGCCTCTGCCACCGGGCCATTGGCTCCACCTCGTCGCGGCCGTGCTGCTGCCGTCGTCGGCCAGCCTGGGTGTGCCGCCTCTGGCTCCCCGCTGTCTTGGGTCGCCGCTGTGGTTGCCTGCACGCCGCAGGCGTCCAGAATCCCGTCTGCTTCCTGGGCCAGCTCCCGGAACTCCTCCGGGGTGTGACGGCCAGCGTGCTTCTCGCATGCGTCGGGAGGTTGGAGAGGAAGATGAACTGGAAAAGGAAATCATCATTGTCCAACCCTCTCAGCTGTATCATATCCTCCATCAGGGCGCTCGGCCTGTGTCCTCCTTGGTCTAGCAAAGACAGAATCCTCCTCACCCTCACTTCGGCCGAGGGGGTGAAAAACTTAATGAGGGTGGATTTCAGCTTGTCATACCTGCCGGTAGCGGGTGGCTGCTCCACCAAGCTCTGCACGCACCGAGCTGTGCTGTTATCCAGTTTAGCGATGACATGGTGGAACTTAGTGTCATCCACCGTTACTCCTGCGAGCGCGAACTGCGACTCCGCTTGCAGGAACCACGACCGTGGGTTATCCTGCCAGAAATCAGGCAGCTTGACGGCCACTGCGCTCGCCAGAACCAAACTCTGTGAGTCCGGGACCCTGAGACCTTCTCCGGTCATTCTCAACGTCGTCGGTCACCAATTGTGGGGAGCCTGGAATAACGAAACTGAATTGCATTTAATTCAAGTTTATTTCAAGCATCCATTCCCACAGTCTGCTCTCATTCTTGAGCAGCAAACAAAGAGGGGGAAACACACCACAGTCTTCACCTTTAAACATTCTCACATCAAGAAATCTCCCTCGCAGGGGAGGTCACACATCTCCATCATAATCCCTTTATTCACATTCATAATCCCTTTATTTACATTACTCCCCCCTCTCTCCTCTCGAGCCTCAGAGGTCAGGGAGTCTTCTGTCCACACCTATTGTCTTGTCTCGCTGTCCTCCGCAGGTGTCCTAGACTCTGCGTCTCGTGTCCTAGACTCTGCGTCTCCTTCATCGTGAGGTTAAATCACATATGTGCTGTCAGCATATCTCTCATATGTCCAGCATGTACATGCACAACTACACAGCCATACACTTATTAATTCCAACTCCTCTTTTCCATAGATAGACCCATGTGAATTTTATACAAATTACCACCTTTAAGACCCCAAGTAAACAATTTACTGTATTTTTTTCAAATCAACATTAACACCCATCCATTCTAACCTACAATGAAGTCCATACATCAAAACCAGTCTCAAACAACACAGATATACACAGTGCTGTCCCACCCACCATTCCATAGTGTCCCATAATGTCCCAGAGTGAACATAATGAATCGTACATATAAATACTACCCTTCTAACATATATCCTTTCAGCAAATGGTGCTTATACCTCTTTTTGAATTGATTTCTGTTTGTACAGATTTCTGTTTGAACTTGACCAAAAGGAAGACATAAGTGGACAGCCCCAAAATAAGTGCAACAGCGTATCGTCATTTGACTTACATTTGTCACAAATTGGAGACACTGAAAGATAAAATTTATGTAACATGACCTTGGAAAAGTAAAAGTGGTGTAACACTTTAAACTGAATTAACCTATACCTACTATTTATTGAACATCTATGAATGCAGAAAAGTGGTCTTCCATACCTTATCAGACAATAAAGTATTCATTTCTTTCTCCTACTCTTTCTTAATACAGACAGTAGATGCAGAGTCATCAAAAAAATACTTAACAAATTTGTTTATAAGTTTCTTATTTGAAATAGAAAATAGTTCCAACAACTCATGCCTCTCACAAGAGGACTCAAAGTGGGGGACATTTTCTCTTACAAAATGCCTCAGTTGCATATAACGAAAAAAGTTAGTGGGGTAGATTATATTTTGAACTTAACTGGCCAAAAGAAGAAAACTTATTATCAATGTCCATCCATCCATCCATCTTCTACCGCTTTTCCGGAGGTCTGGGTCGCGGAGGCAGCAGTTCAAGCAGAGAAGCCCAGACTTACCTCTCCCCAGCCACCTGCTCCAGCTCTTCAGAGAGGATACCAAGGCGTTCCCAGACCAGCTGGGAGACATAGTCTCTCCACCGAGTCCTGGGTCTGCCCCGGGGTCTCCTCCCAGTGGGACGTGCCTGAAACACCTCAAGTGGGAGGCATCCAAATCAGATGCCCATACCACCTCAACTGACTCCTTTCAATGTGGAAGAGCAGCGGTTCTACTCTGAGCCTCTCCCGGATGACTGAGCTCCTCACCCTATCTCTGAGGGTGAGTCCAGCAATCCTGCGGAGAAATATCCATAGGATATTATCAATGTAAAAATCCTTAATGCACTTCAGCCCTTTAACATACCATGTAACAAAAGTACTGTCCACCAATGCCGGAACAAAGGCATGATTATGGCAAGATGGTGTATATATTGAAATATTCGGAACATTATATTTTTGTTTAAGTTGCCTGAGAATCTTCAATGAATTTCTAACAACAAAACTGTGACTTACAGCTTTTAAAGCAGTAGCAGGATTTGTAAAAAGTAAAGAAGAAAGTGAGGCATATGGTTTCATTAATGACATAAGCTCCATCTTTAGTCAGAGGGGAGCAGAATTCAACAATTCATGATCTGGAGAACCCCATTGCCAATATACCAGTGCCCCAGCATTAGCTGCCCAATAATAATGTTTAAATATTGGAAGACCCAAACCTCCCTCTTGAATAGATCAACAGCAATGTTTCTTTGACAGTCTATGTTTTTTATAACCCCAAACAAATTCTAAAATAATTGACTCCAACTGCTTAAAAAATTCAGTAGGAATCAGTACTGGTAGATTTTGGAAAAGATATAAAAACTTGGGTAGCGATACCATCTTAATGGCATTCACTCTGTCTATCATGGATAATGGCAGAGTCCTCCAATATTCAATATTATGTTTTAATTTGTCGATACCCTCTAACAAGTTTACTTTAAACAGCAGTTCTGGATTTTGAGAAATTCTAAGTTCCAAATATGTGATATGCTTGTGAACAATGTTCACTGGACAGTTTTTCAAAATTAAATTGTTTCCTGTAAAGATAAGTTCACTTTTAGACCAGTTTATTGTATAGCCAGAGATTTTGCCAAGAGCATTTAAATAAAGACAAAAGGTTAGGAATACCCTCTTCACGATCGGTTATGGTAACAAGTAGGTCGTCAGCGTACAAAGTCACAAGACACTCTGATATACCTACTGGAACTCCCTTAATATTAGGATGACTACGAATACCAATTGCCATTGGTTTGAGCGCTATATTAAATAACAAAGGGGACAGACAATCTCCTTGTCTCACACCACAATGCAAACTAAATTATTTTGATAAAATACTATTTGTTATAACAGAGGCTTTAGGAGAACGATAAATCATTTGGATCCAATTCACAAAAGTCTTACCAAATCCAAACCTTCTCAGTGCTTCAAATAAATAAGACCATTCAGATGAATCAAAAGCTTTCTGAGCATCCAGTGTCATGACAGCTACTTGCCTACATTTACCCGAATCAGTATAGACTACATTTAACAAGCGGCGCACATTAAAATAAGAAAATCTGCCTGGAATGAAACCCACCTGATCTAGGTGAATTATTGTTGCTATATGCTTACTCAACCTATTTGCTAGCAATTTTGTTACTGTGTGCTTTTTTTTTTTAAACGAGAGTCATTTATCATTCTAAGTAGGAGAAGTGTTAAGATACCATGAAAAGCTTGATCGAACTGCTCCAAACCCATCTGGCCCAGGACATTTTCCTGTTGGAAGTACCTTAATTATCTCCACTAACTCAGCAACAGAAAAGGCTCTTTCCAAGTCAAGCTTATTTTCCACATTCAACTGTGGTGTATTTAATGTATTAAAAAATGAGAATAATCATCCTCTGTTGCTGTAGAGGTAGAGTCATAATGGTCAGCGTAAAACTCTTTAAAATAATTATTAATGTCCTGTTGATCTGTGAGTATTTGTTCAGATTTTGATTGTATCTTATAAATAGCAGTCTTGGCTTGCTCCCCTTTAAGTTGTCTTGAAAGTAATTTTTGTGGTTTATCACTTAGTTCAAAGTGATTTTGTCTCATTTTTAATAATAAACTGTTAATTTCTTCCCCAAGAACTGCATTACATTCAGATTTTAACAGAAAAAAGATCGCATTTTACTTTTGAAGATGTAGGCAAGAGTTTAACATCTGGAAGTGTCGTGAACAGACTAGAACAGCTCACCCACCTGGAGTCGTGGTGACCAATAATGTGCAGGCTGTGCAGGTCGGGGAGAATAGAGTGGGTTGGAGTAGACAGAAAAAGCTCATCAAACTGCACTCACTGTTATGACCCGATCACTATGTTATTTGTGCTTGGGCTATTCCAGTCAGGGCTTGACAGCGGCGTTGTTATCCTGGCTCTCCGAGCTCTTATTGTGACAGCGCTCGGGGAGGCTTCCGCTCAGCTGTCAAGTCCTGAACAGCTGTTCTGCATTTGTGGTCGTTAGTAACGGACTTCTTAAACCCACGCTAGTGGCCGCATCCCTGCAGCAGTGTCCGTCTCTTATCGTCGGAGCTACGTATGCTTGGACTGTTTCTATCTTGCCTGTCTGTGGTATGACCGTCACCTCCTGTGGACCTGTAAGTGAGCTATTAGCGTTACGCCTCCCGATGTGTGTAGACTTGTATGTGTCATTGCCTCAGCAGCTTGTATAATCATTACTTCACCGTTAATAAAAAACTCTTGCACAACTCTCTGGTGATGGTGTGGCGTCTTATGGTGGCTTGCGAGAGCCACCGCATGACACTGTCATAGCCGAAAACGCTGCTTGAAAACCGGCTGAAGTTCTCTGACCAGACAATGATACTCTCAGTGCAGTTTGCGGCTACAGAGTATTGAGCTTGTGACTCCCACCTGGTTATGCCCCCTCCATGCTCCCAATGGATCTGTGTGCGGTGGAAGCGCAGGGACCTGACGCCTAGGTGGACATGTACCTTCAGTCTGTAGGAGCAAACAAATGTTAATGAACAACAAAAATATTACATTGAGAGTGAAGAAAGAAGTGAAAGTCCATCCTATCATGGGAAGTCCCCCTGGGTGTCTAAACCTATTAGCAGCATAACTGTGGAGGAAGCTTTAGAATCACTTGATCCCACCCTAACTGTATGGTTTGTCAGAAAGCCTTTTAACCCCATTCTTAAAAACAGTGTCAAAACTGGTTCCATGGAAGAGGAGCCTGATAACTGAACGCTCTACCTGCCATTGTACTTTGAGATTCTAGGTATTACAAGTAATCCTGCATTCTGAGAACATAGTGCTCTGTTAGGATGATAAAGTACTATCAGATCTTATCTTATTCCTTATTACAACAACACAAAAACAAACTTTCCACCGAGCGCAAGGTGCAAAGATTCTGGTCTAATTATTCAGAGGTGTGTTTTTGATAATCCAATTCCAAGCGCTCTTGCCCATCCCTTTAATACACAGAGGCACATTATCTAAGGTGAACTCTAATCTTGACCACTTGTTTAAGATGAGTTTTGTGCTGGCCAAAGAATGTGAGCATGAGCGAAAATGCATGCAATAGTAATGCTGTTTGCCATTAAGCAGGCATCAGTCACAGTTGATGCCTGCTTACTTATTTTAGAGAGGACAAACAGGGAAGATATAATGCTGGGCTGAAAAATCAGCTGAATGGTTTAACTTAGTGCACAGGGATGCAGCACACAGATGGGGTTGGGGGGTGGACACTTCAGGAGAAGAGGATGATGCCTGTGCAAATTTTCATCAACTTTCATATAATGGAAGGATCATGAATGGCAGTGTGGAAGTCGCTCGCTCCCTCTCCTGTTCCGTTCATCTACCGAGTGTCTCCCCCATCATGTTCGGGAGTCTCCCGAGGTTTGTAGTTGTCCCGAGGTTTTTTGTGAAGGAGAAGAGCTACCGCGGTGTCCTGATCACCACCGACCCCCGCCACAAAGTGAGCCCACTCTCGGCAGCCCTTCTCGGGAACTGATGAGTGGCAGTAGGGGCGCTTTCTGGGGGCCAACGGTCTGGAGTGCTCGGCACTTGAGAACCCCGGCCTCTCCTCCTTCCTCCTCAGTGAAATTTCCCAGTTGTGGGACTAATAAATGCTCATCTTTTCTTAATTGTCCTCAGATTAATACATCTAACAGAAAAAAACAATAGCTGAGTGCACATTTTTTTTATCACCCTGGAAAGAATGTGCACATGAATGGACAAAAGATAGCATTATACTTTGTAACCCTGTATAATACTCCTCTGAACAGAAGAGAGAGAGGGTAAACACTGGCTGGTGAGGGGACCAAACCACTGGTCTCTCCAGACCTGATCAGAGGCTGCACCAGCCAAGGCAGATGTAGATGCAGCTCCTGTCTCTCCAGGAAATTACCGTGAAAATTAAAATGCACACACTTACTCTTTGTTTGTTTGTTTGTTTGTCCGTTCCCCTAAAAATAAACACATTAATGCCTAATAATTACATTATGTTACGATTTGCCCTTTGCAGGGCAAAGATGAGATGCCACAAGCCAGCAGTGAGTGTTATTTTATTATAAAATACAAAGTAATGTGCCTCAAGGGTCAAAACACATAAACTACAACACTCGACCACAATGGGTCAGAATAACTAAACGATTACAAATAATCAGAGTCACTTACACTTTAGACAGCGAGGACGAAACCTGACACTGGAAGGAGGCTGGAGCTGGACGTGGGGACTCCAGCTTGAATGGGAGTGAGATCGCAGCGAAGAATGATTCTCCACTGCGATCTTAAATAGTGCAACCAATAAACCACAAACAGGTGAGACAAATAAGGGATTAAATGCTCGCAGCTGTGACAGCCCGTGCGCAGCCCGACAGGAGGAAGTGCTGCCGCAGCGCTGTCAAAATAAAAGCACAAAGTAAACCCCCTAGCAAACAAGACTAAACAGACAGAAAAAGGGAAAATAAGTGACTCGAGCACAGGGCAGACCCGCGCTCGGGATCACCACACATTATTACAATTAAACATTTTATCTATTCCTGATGTACAGCACTTTGTATCAGCTGTAGTTGCTTTTAAAGTGCTTTAGAAATAAACTTGGATTGGATTGGGTTTTTTTCACACCACTGTATATATCTGGAAGTCATCCACATAAAAACGATAAGAAATGTCATTAAAAGATTAAAGTTGTGCTCAAGGTCAAAGGTCGAGAGATCTGGGCATTTATGATTTCATGAAAATCATTACTCCTCCTAGGCAGTTGCCCCAGTGTTCAGCAAACTCCTGCACAATGATCCTCAACTGTGTCTGCATCTAGGTTGTGGTCAAGGTCAAGCTCAAACATCAAGAGATCTGAACATTCTTGAGGTGATTTCATTAGGCCAGAATGAGTTACTTCATCGGTGATGCTCTGGTCTTGTTAGGATAATATGTAGGCGGTTTGTCCAATTGTCCAGTCACAAAAGAACAATGTGTTTGTTTCTGTAAGAGTTAAAGTAAATAAAGGCATCCTAATAGCAAAAGCCACATGGGCCAAATCCATCCCAGAGCGGTCATAATTTATTGGCCAGATCATTAAACAGATTTGGGCTGGTGGCAATTGGCACAAAAAGCCAAATAGATTACTTTCAGAAATTTGGTAGCGCAATTATTTTATGGTGATTTGGTCCAAGATGTAATTCAAAACTTGTGCCTTGAGATCCTATGCATTACTGGGCTGAGTCTGTATGAAAGCAGTAAAATAGATCTAGTGGGTTGGAGTCAGATCAATTTCAGAATTACCTGCTATGTGTGCTGTGCTTGTTTCTTTGTGTGAGCATTTTAATGTTTTAATGTTAGATGTGGTCTATTGCTTCATTTTGTAAAACCCTCAAAAACACCATTTTGCACAATACAGGGCGTTTAAAGATTACACATCAGTTACTCACCAGGTAGCTACCTCTGCCAGAGGTGACCAGTACAGCCACTGCTCCTAATTTTCTGTTGGAAACACTGTAATGTACGTATAATCCCAATCATAGCCTCCATTTCTGTGTATATTTAGAAGCCTTGAAAGAGTTCTGCAATCTCTGAGTTCTTCTAGTTTAAACATATTTTTCGAAAACCTTATTTGATTTCAGCGACTCCAAATGACAATTGTGAACTACCCGAAGGGGAGGCAGGCATCGTCTGGGATGCAATCTGTTTCACTGTCCTGCTGATACAGAGGAGGGTCTTCCTCAGTTACTACTTCCTCTACGTGGTGTCAGAGCTCAAGTCTTCTAAGATTTTAGCTTCCAGGTATGTACTCCATTGTTCTGATTTACGGCAGCACTTTACAAGTTTGGTCAGCAGACTTAAATGACAGCGAATGTTAAACCAATGTTACCAACTCTCACTCTTTGACAGTGATGCTTACTTATTTGCCCCCTTTCACATTCACACTCTGTCACATCACACATCCTATTTCTCACTCTAAAATGAGCAAAACAAGCTTTTAGTTAATATAAAGAGTGCTGGTTGAGCAACTGGCAATATCCTGTTGAGTTTCTTTAGATTTTTACACAGTAAGAGCTCTCTTTCAGTTCTAGGCTGCCAATGTGTGATCAAGTCTGATTGACACAACTTTTATTTTTAAAGCAAATGCAAACAATTTGTGTGAAAGTAAGAGCTTGGCAGTGTCAATGCACTTGAGCTCACAGTGGTAGATAGGGTTTGTATCTACTTTAAGTTTACAGTATGTTATATTCGGTGAACTTGTCTTATCTAGAAGATTGACTTACTGTACCTCACAAATTCATTCTGCACAACCCTTTAATGAGACATACTGAACATGTTCTAAAACTTATCCCGAGTTAAAGAAATGTGTGTTTTCCCACTGCCCATTTCCCTCGAAATCCCACTCCTAACTTATTTGAAAAGTTAGCATCTCTGGGTAATCAGTTGGAAACTTGAAAGTTCGACACTGCATATTTTATTTTGTCTGGTAAATAACCCAAATCTAGTTTGGAATATCATTTTTTGAGACAAATAATCAGTGAATAGTAATGTAACCACAGCTGTTTAGAAGAGTTTTTGTAAGGTTCTGTTTCTGTATTCTAACTGCAATACTTCTCTTTAACAGGCATTTATCTTATAATTAGTACAACAATGACATACTTACAAACCCCAATCCCAATGAAATTGTGACTTTGTGTAAAATGTAAATAAAAACAAAATACAATGATTTAAAAATCCTTTTCAATCTATATTCAAATGAATACACTACAAAGACAAGATATATGATGTTTGGATTAATAAACTCTATTGTTTTTTGGCAAATATTCACTCATTTTGAATTTGATGAATGCAACACATTCCAAAAAAGCTGAGACAGGGGCAAGAAAAGACTGAAAAGGTTGTGGAATGCTACCCCCCCCACACCTTTTTGAAACATTCCACAGGTGAACCAGTTAATTGGAAACAGGTGAGTGTCACAACTGGATATAAGGCTCAGTCGTTCAGAAGCAAAGATGGGGTGAGGTTCACCACTTTGTGAACAACTGTGTGGGCAAATAGTCCAACAGTTTAAGAATGTTTCTCAACATACAGTTGCAAGGAATGTATGGATTTGATCATCTACAGTCCATAATATCATCAAAAGATTCAGAGAATCTGGAGAAATTTCTGCATGCATGTGGCAAGGCCGAAAACCAACAAGGAATGCCCATGACCTTCGATCCCTCAGGCAGCACTGCATTAAAAAGTGACATCATTCTGTAAAGGATATCATCACGTGGGCTCAGGAACACTTCGGGAAACCATTGTAAGTTAACAGAGTCCATCGCTACATGTACAAGTGTAAGATAAATCTCTGCTATGCAAAGCAAAAACCATATATTAACAACACCCAGAAACGCCACTCAGCTGAAATTTGATTGGTGAAATTGGAGAAAGTTGATGAGGATTGGCCAAAATTGCGGGAAAGTTGCAGTGATTGGATAAAGTTGCAAGGTCACGCAATAGTTGCGCTGACTGGCTGATTTCGTGTGAATTGACGCGATCGCAACATTGCGAAATCCTGGAGGGACTGATAATTTTGTGGCATTGGATGTCCACACATCACACTAATATATTTTATAGTAATACGTACATATGTTTATTAGCTGCTCTTGCTTGCTTGTTTTTTTTTTTTCTTGCCTTCTGATTGTTGCTCTGAGTGTTGCTATCCCTGTGCTGTTGCAATCCTGGAATTTCCCCGTTGTGGGACTAATAAAGGCTTATCTTATCTTATCTTATCTTATCTTAATTTCGAAAAAACAGAAAAAGCTCTGCCCCCTCTTAGCTTCTGCTTAGATTTTGGTCCCTCTCGGACAGGGGTGTCAAACTTGTGGCCCACGGCCAGTTTATTCATGTCAATTGACCATGTTTACATGTACACGAATAAGCTGGTTATGATTGGATTTCTGCAGTTATCTGAATATTCAAGTGTCCATGTAAACAGAATAATCTGATAAAGGCCAATGCAACCGGGGTCATAAACTTAAGTGGTTTATCCTCCAGTAATCTGTTTTTCAGTGCATGTAAATACGAGAAAACTGATAATTGCCATTATCAGTTTATTCCCAGTAATTGGTTTATTGTGACCATGTAACCAGGGTCACTGTTCAAAATACAAACAAGTTCCAGGACTAAACAGTCGATGGCAACAATACAATATCTGGTTCATTAAGTGGCATTTGTTTTTATCGTGATTAAGATATTGTTTGTCAGCAGTGTCAGTTCAAAACAGAGCAGAAAAGAAAAAAAAATCAGGTTGTTTATACTTTGATGAAGATTCATCTTTCAGGTTGTTTATGTTTTGTAAAAGATCAATGGTTCAATAAATGTAAACATTTCATAATGTACTTGTACTTCTTTGTACTAAATTTGAAGTTGCCATTAGGTTGTTTTTGCTATTATTTTATTGATCCGGCCCACTTGACATTAAATCTGGTGGTATGTGGCCTCTGAGCTAAAATGAGTTTGACACCCCTGCTCTAGGAGCAGCTGATTAGCTGACCTGAGAGACCAAGCAATGGTGTAATGATGAAGCAGCTCGGAGGGGTAAGGCAGGGAAAGGCCATTTAAAGATTTAAAAACAAATAAAATAATTTTAAAATGGATCCTGAAGTGCACAGACAGTCAGTGGGGGGGGGGGGTCAGCAATCATAATCGATTTCAGCCGATTATGATTCTCAATGCTCCTTTTTTTTCTGTTCAGGATTTTTTTCCTCCCACTGTGTGACAACTTCTTAATTTTAAAGCATTTGCAATGACTCATGAATTTACTTCCAATATCTTTTAAGGTTTTAAAAAAACAACAACACAAAAGTGCAACTGTAGCAGCACATTTGCTGCTATAACACAGACTTCAGAGTATCCTGAATTTTAACAAATACGACTTATAACAAACATTCTGTTATGTGCAACAAGTAACTGAGTCCTTCAGTCCAAAAACCCAGAACATTTTGCTGTATCAAAATCACATTTACCTTCTATACAAAAATGTGCAGTTGCAGTTATAAATGATTTGGTGGCATTGGATGTCCACACATCACATGTGATAGCAATCCTCCCCGCTGTCTTCTGTGATTGCATGATTTTCGGCTTTGGTCTCATTGTAGAGGGTGTGGATGGCTGTGTCAGGAACAGGTCAAGTGGACCAGTGACCAAGTGAGCACCCTAAGGGGACCCTGGGATCCAATCTGTACAAGTACATTTTCAATCCAGTGATTTACACTAATTTACCTTGGCTCTACAGTGTGCATCATAGAGTGAAAGCCCTGGTTCTTGAGGACGGAATATGGGCATAAACCGTTGGCAATAAATGCAGCAATAAATTTTGTGATTTGCTTTGCCCTTTCCTAGTTATGGGGAAGTTCTGACATTGCTTGTTTAATGGTCCTCTGGTTGGTGTTGGCAGCCACTTTCTCTCTGGCTCTCCAGTTGCCAGACTCTCAAAAATAAAGTTTTGTTCAGCCCCAGAATTGATCAGAGCGGAGCTGACATGTTCGGAGTGATTAAGCAGCAGTCATATAGGTAATGTGAAGCATGAATGCGGGAATCCAACTGTATTACACGCTAGTCCCCCTACTGTGACTAGCGACCGGTGCCTATCTTTTGCGAGACATTGTGCAGCTGAGTGACCTGCTTGCTCACAATAGAAACATCACCCCGCCTTGCGACGTCGCTGCCGTTCGGCTTGGGGAAGCTTGAGCCAACCTGATTTAATAATCGGAATCTTGACATTTGTGCATCGATTCAGAAGTGTTTACATCCACATCAAGATGCATCGGAAAAATGATTATTTCTCCTACCCCTAGTGTAATGTCCCCTCACTTACGTGTTCCAGTTAAAATGCAGCAGCATTTTGAACTAACTGGAGACGTGAGAGGGAAGACTGGCTGACTCCAAAATAAAGTGCCTTGCAGTAATCTACCCGAGACATAATGAAGGCATGGATTACTCTTTCAAAGTGCTGCCTTGAAAGGATGGGTTTTACCTTTGCCACTGCCTTAAATGAAAAAAGCTGGACTTGACTACTGCACCAATTTGACAATCTAATTTAAAATCACTGTTAATTTAAAACCCAGATTAGTAACAGGTGGCTTGACAAACCCTGTCAAGGGGCCCAGATCAACAGGGGGGACTCACAGGAGCTACTGGGTCCAAACACCATCACTTCAGTCTTCTTTTCATTAAAATTTAAGAAGTTTACTGCCATCCAAGCTTTAATGTTATCAAGACATACAAGAAGTGATTTCATTGAAAATTCCTCCTTCCACTTCAATGGTACACAGATCTGACTATCATCAGTGCAACAGTAGAAGGAGATACCATGCTTTCTAAGAATGGAACCCAAAAGAAGTAAGTAAAGGGATAGATAGATTTGTTTATTTGACAGGGACAGTGCAATAAACATAGACAATTAATCAATGACAATCAATCTGATGTGTTGCACAGAGTGTATAGCTATTAGCTAATTTGCAACTCTTGTCCCTGGATGGGCTTTAGAAAGGAGAAACAAGTAAAAAGAAAAAAAAAAAAGGAAAGAAAAGGAATACACAATAACCACATACATCAATGCAAAAAACAAATACATTATAAATACACAATTATAAATATTATAAATATTATAAATACACAAATATAACAACCTGACACACATTTGTCTATTTCAGGCCTCCCTCCCTTCGTCACTCACTATAAACAAACGCATTCATTCCTTCCCTTCATTCACTCTCACCCTGCAGACAATCATTTCATACATGGGTACATTCTTGTTTATTTTTCAGCCAGTTTTTAACCTTTTTAGTGAATGTTTTAAAGTCCGTTATTATTTTAATTTCATTTGGCACTGTGTTCCAGATGTGACTGCCCTTTATAGAGAAAGCTGTTTGTCCAAATGTGGTTCTGCGGTGGAATATTTTACAGTTATTGTTAACAGAACTCCTGGTGGCTCTGCTGCTGTCCTGTCTTTGGATGAAACCAGCAAGTGGCTCAGGTGCTGATTTATGGAAACATGAGAAAAGCAGGGGCCATCAAATTGAGCCCTGTGGGACCCCACATGACAAGGAAGTAGAGTAGGATTCAGAAACAGTTCTATCTGCCAGATGGGACCTGAACAATTCCAGAGCAGTACCACAAATACCCACAAGATGATGTAAACGAAATATTAAAATGTCATGGTAGATTGTATCAAAGGTGGTGGTCAGGTCAAGCAGGACAAGAATCATGGAATCACCAGAATCAGACATCAGAAGGATGTCATTAAAAATCCTTAACAGCGCTGACTCTGTGCTATGTAGGGTTTTAAATCCAGACTGTAACACCTCCAGCATATCATGCTCATCCAGAAAAGCCTTCAACTGAAAATAAACCATTTTCTCCAGTATTTTTAAGAGAAAAGGCAACTTGGAGATGGCCTAAAACTAGCCAACCAGAGGACAAACTACTGTTAGTAATGGTTAAAACTGACTGTCCTATGCTAGGAAAGACTTCTTCAAAAATCAAGGAGGGAGAGCATCACAAGGGGAAACTGAGGGCTTAATATGATCAACCACATGCTCTAATTGCGACAGGGTCACAGGTTCAAACTGATTAAAAATAGTAGAGCAAGAGACAGAGGGGTCAGAGGCGGGAGCTGGGATGAGAGCCCTAATTGACCTTATCAATAAAAAATTGCAACAAGTCATTACACGTTTCAGAGGATGCTTCCATACTGATGTTCGGTGAGGCATTAAGATCAGAGTCAATGATTTTAAATAACACACGTGGGTTATGATTGTCTGACGCAATAATATGAGACAAATGTTCCCTTTTATCCTCTTTAACACATTTCTGGTAGTGATGCCAGCAGTCCTTTAAGATTTGAATACGATTTGAAGTGATACCTGCAGCTTGTCCTTCTTCCACTTACATTCAGCTTTACAGCACTCCTGTCTGACTGTCCAAGTTCTGTCATTAAACCATGGCTTGAGCTTGGCTCTGGGCTGCTTAGTTTTTAATGGAGCCACAAAGTCCAGGATGGTTTGGCAGGAGGAGTAGAACCAGAAACTAAGCTTCTCTGTATCAGAAAAAGCTGATTCGGCGGGGAGGGGGGGGGGAGTGGGCAAAAGCAGCAAAGAACTGACAAGCAGTTGAAGTGTTAAAAGTCCGACAGCGCCGAGCAGGAGTGCTCAACATCAAATAAAATAGGCATACCTGTATAGTCAGAAAGTACATTATCACAGATCTCCAAGTTAAACACAGACTCCATGTGAGAGAATAAGGTCTAAAGTATGTCCATGTTCATGTGTGGGACCACTAGATAAAAACTGTACCAAATTTAAAAAAAAAATAAGGTTTAAAAAGTCATTCACCACTGTCTTATCAGGACAGCACACATGGATATTAAAATCCCCAATAAGGACCCAGTCATACTTATGCTTAATTTCAGCCAGAAAATTGAGTCATTCATAAAATCCTCATTGTATTTGGGAGATCAGTAAATGACAGCGCACAGCACTGGGACAACACGATTTACTTCAAATAAAGTCATTTTGAAGCTGGAGAAGGAAGATGGCAAAAAGTGCTGCTTACATTTATAGTCATTTTTTATAAATAGTCGCCGTTCCTCCTCTTTGGCCCGAGCACCCAGGTGGTAGAAGTTCAGAAAGGGCGCTGCAGTCACCAACACTCAGCCACGTCTCACATATACAAGAAGAAATTCCTGAGAAAAGATTATTTACCAGTGATCTGGTGTTCACCAGGCCAATCCTGGCAGGAGCTGGGACCTGTGTTGGAGCGGACAGGGGAGCCTGACACAGTGGTCTCAGGTTCTAGAGATTCACCCTGTGCTGGCAGAGCCGAGGAGAGCAGGGTCGACGGGGCTGGAGCACCTCATCTAAGCCAGTCACAGGTACCAGACAGGCATCAGTGGGATCCAGGAAGTGGCGAGACACAAGCCAATGAGAAAATAATCCATACTCTGCTGGAGAAACGGTAGATAACCATGCCAGGCAGACCTTCAGATTTACCAGCCGACCGCCGCATTTACTGCAGTGACAGTGACGCTTCCGGTGGGAGGATGGAACCAAAGTCAGGCACAGATGAGTGGGACCTCCTGATAAGACTGGGGGCAAAGTTTTCTGTCCACCATAATGAAATGAAACTAGGGTTTTAACAGAAAGTCAGACAGCCAAGAGAGTTTAGCGATCATACACCAGCAGCGACTTGATTTGTTGAGTGACAAGGGTAAAGCTAGCATCTCACTAGGCAAGAGACAGCTTGAGACTAGTTGGGGAATGGCATTTTCGAGGGAGTTTCCGAAATGTCTCCAAACGTTCTCTGCAGTTCTCATTTTCCTCTCCTGAGTCGCAGGGTCTCACAGTGGCAGCCATTGTGGGGCTGTCAAGGGTGCAAAAAACCCCTAAATTTTGTCTCGTGCATGTTGCAGAAATGTCCTGCAACACTTGCTTAACATGCATGCAAACACCCGGAGAACTTTGGGCAACGTTATTGGAACGTTCGTGAGACAGTGTGATTCAAAGTGAAAATTGTTGCAAATTCTCAGATTTGTCTCAGGGTTTTGTTTTTTTTTATCTCCAGCTAACTGCGAGCTGTCTCAGCCCAGTGAGATATTACCCTTAGACATAACAAAAATACAAACAAAAGTGACAGAGGCAGACGGCTAGCCACACACATGGGCACTATCTGACCTGAGAGTCATATTCAAGCAAGAATGGGAACGAATTGCACCTACAAAGCTTCAACAATTAATGTCCTCAGTTCCTAAACACTTACTGAGCATTGTTAAAAGGAAAGATGATGTAACACAGTGGTAAAGATGCCCCTGGCCCAGCTTTTCTGGAATGTGTTGCAGGTATCAAATTCTAAATGAGTGAATATTTGCAAAAAAAAAAAAAAAAAAACCCAAACAAACAATGAAGTTTATCAGTTTGAACATTAAATATCTCGTCTTTGTAGTGCATTCAGTTTAATATACTGTACGTTGAAAAGGATGTGCAAATCAATGTATTCTGTTTTTATTTACACAACATCCCAACTTCATTGGAATTGGGGTTTGTAGACAAAGTATCGAAGTATTACAGTTACAGTATAATAGGAAACTTTAACGTTGCAAGTTTTTGCAGTTTATTTTAACTTTCTCATCACTCCACATAACACTGCCACCTGTGTTTACTGCAGTGTAAACCATGTAGATATACAAAAAAGGTCAGACCCTACATACAGTCCCTGATAAAAGACAGCACTGATTCTTAAACTCACAAAGTGTTTTCCAGTCATGAAAAAAAAATAAAGCAATCACACAAACAATCATGAAATCTGTGTTATCTATCCTCTCCATGTATTGAAGGGGTGCTGAGCTGTTTGAAGCCAAAGTAAAGAAACAGGTAGCAGCGCGGCTGGAGCTGGAGAAGAAATCTGTGGAGACACTAAAAAAACAGTAAGATCACTCCAACAATGAATGTATTGATTTACTACCCACTCTAAAGGGGTCATTGACTGAAAATTTGTGTTTTTGTAGGTTTTAACATTCTGAAATGCATCTATTGCTCATGTGATGATCAAAATAATATCAAAATGCTTACTTCTGTTTAAAAAAAAAACAACACGCACATAATTGTTCTCTCAGAAGAACCGTTTTGAGTCTTCCGGGTTTGCCATGGACGTCATAAACATAGGAAACCCAACCCAGCATCATCCTTGATACCCACCCACTGCTCTATTATTGGCCAGCCAACAGTGTCTTATTAGAAGTTTGCTTAACAAGGTGTTGTTTATAGTGTTATTTTCTTTAGATTTCACTCACCGTGATAGACACTACACACTAATAGACATCACTGGTTCCACTGGTTCAATAATCCACAACTGATAATATACCTTGTGTCATTCTGGCTAATTTTGCTATTGTTACCCATCAATTTTATCTCCCACTTCTCCATCAGAAAATCACTATCTGCTCCCTCTAAAGTATATAAAAGAATAATATACTGTATAAGTATCCTAAAGTGATTAAACAAAAAGTTAATAAACCCAAATTAAACATACAAGCTGTAAATCTAATGATTTGGCCTCTGTTACTCCTCATAATCTAAAAAATTAAATGTGGTTTGCTAGTATTAGGTCTCTAACTCCCAAGTCTCTGTTAGTTCACGATTTGTTAATTGATCATCAGATTGATTTACTGTCCCTTATGGAGACTTGATTAGGGCAAGGGGATTATGTTATGTTGGTTTAGATGAATCAACTCCCTCTGGTTATGTAAACTGTCAAAATCCCAGAGGCTCTGGCTGAGTAAATGGTAAATGGCATTCGCTTATACAGCGCTTTTTACTCATCTCTGGATGACCAAAGCGCTTTACAGATCCTGCTATACACACATTCACACACTGATGGCAGTGGAGTGGCCATGCACTGGCACTGGCCTGACCCACCAGGAGCAACTGGGGGTTCAGTGTCTTGCTCAAGGACACTTTGGCATGCAGACTGTAGACAGAGCGGGAATCAAACCACTGACCCCCTGATTAGCAGTTGGCTACACTGCACCTGTGCCACAGCCACCCAAATAGCACCAATTTACCATTCCCTGGGATCAAAGTTCTACGTTGCTGCAACAGATTTCCATCAATGGACCTCTTTCACAATGTAGAGCGATGTACCTCCACTTTCCGGTCCCCCCGCTAGTCCAGTTCTGGTTTCATTATATTTGGCATTACCTGGTGCTTTCTTGTCAATAAATCAATTTTCTTGCTTTCACTTATCATTGTACGTGTTGGAAATAGTGTACTGACAGATTGTTTTCTCTTTATAAAATTCGTGTTTCACATTTTGATCCATCCATCGTCCATCTTCTACCACTTTTCCGGAGGTCCCGGTCATGGAGGCAGCAGCTCAAACAGAGAAGCCCAGACTTCCCTCTCCCCAGCCACCTGCTCCAGCTCTTCAGAGAGGATACCAAGGTATTCCCGGACAAGCTGGGAGATATAGTCTTTCCATCATGTCCTGGTTCTGCCCCAGAGTATCCTCCCAGTGGGACATGTCCAAAACATCTCAAGTGTGAGGTGTCCAGAAGGCATCTTGATCAGATGCCCAGACCACCTCAGCTGTCTCCTTTCGATGTGGAGGAACAGCAGTTCTACACTGAGCCTCTCCTGGAAGACTGAACTCCTCCCCTTATCTCAAAGGGTGAATCCAGCAATCCTATGGAGAAAGCTCGCGTGTCAACCTCCCGCTGCATTCTCCCCTCACTCGTGAATGAGACCCCAAGATACTTGAACTCCCCCACTTGAGACAGGAGCTTGTCCCCAACCTGGAGAGGACAATCTACCCTTTTCCGGCTGAGGACCATGGACTCGGACTTGGAGGTACTGATTCTCATCCCAGCCACTTCACACTCACTAGCAAACCATCCCGGTAAGACCTGTAGGTCACTGCTTGATGAAGCCAACAGGACAACATCATCTGCAAACAGCAGAGATGAGATCCCAATTATTAATATTATTATTATTATTATATAAATGACAACAAAAAGAAATCTGCATTAAACAGTCAAAAAAATCCCCTTAGTTTGTAACTTGTTATGATCCCTCGTGCGCCTTTACGCAGTGCACAGAGGGAGGAATGACAGCCCACATGCAGGAATAAATTGTGCATACTTTAATGATAGTCAGTGAAAAAACAACCCAGGTTGACAGATGAATAAATGACATGGGATACGACGGTAATATGGCGGTGCGGGAGACAAAGGGATGTCCTCCAGGACGCTCTACTAAACAGATGAGAAGACTAGGGGGAAAAATGTTCCTTGGCAGACAGAACTGCGGCGGAGGAATGGAGAGGTGCCCAGGAAAAAAACTGACAGGCAGCACTGGATGGCAGGGGCGGAAACAGTCTGTACTGATGTTGACAGGAGCAGTCCGAGTAAGTCCCAATGAAATCCAAGTGTACACCAACAACCAATTACCAATAGACACGCCACCCAGTGTGAAGCAGTTCCGAGGAGGACAGGCAGGGCTTCTAGACATGGGTGAAGGCTAACGTACACTGAGGTGAACAGCAATAGTGTAAATGCGCAATGATCCAGCGATCTCTTCCCACAGAAACAGGGCTTAAGTAATGTCAATCCTAATCAGGGAAGAGATCGCCGGTGTAAGTAATGAGAGTGGAACAGGTGTGCATGTAGACATAGTGAAGCTGAAAGTAAGAATGTATGTGTGTGTGTGCGTGTGTGAGGAAAACCCAATAATAAGGCACAGCTGATGATAATGACAAGAGGGAGAGGTGTGGCTGAGCTGTCAGGGAAGCCAAACGGACCCCAGAGGCTCCCAGAGAGCGCCTGATGGAAAATGGTAAACAAATACACAAAGAGACAACAGCCACTGCGTCATAGAACTGGGTTTGGGACCACCAAACCCAAGTTCATGACAAAACTTGTCATAATAATAATAATGATAATGTTGCAGAAGGCAATTGTTTGAACATGATAGTTTTTTTTTTTCAAAAAATAATAAAAAAAAAATCCCTGTTTAGCTCAACTGATTCTTAAAAACAGCTTCAGTTCCAGCTCCTGCAAAGCTATCAGCAGAGGAAATAACACTGCGTAGAAATTTCAGCAATAAAAACGTTTTTACATTGAGTGAATAATAAACCAGCAGATGAAAGACTGAAGTTATTCATAAATCAGCTTTATTTAAATTTATCCTGTCAACAGAACAAATCTACACAGGCAAACAGTCATTTTTACCTAATAATCTATCCTTATTATTTTCATCCACCCATTATATCTGGCGGTTAAAAATTAAGGCATTACTTAACGTCCAAACCTTCCGCAGGGTTCAAATCCTTCATCAGGACTCTGTTACCATGGCAACTTAGCCAGTATTAGCTTAAAATGATCCAACAGTTAACCGCCATGTTCCCCACCTTTATAGAAGTGAATATTTATCATTTTACTAATCCGCAGAAAATTACTATTCTTAAATTTTGTTGAGCTCCCCTTGACAGCCAGTGTAGACTATATACAATGGTAAGTGAAAGTGATAAAATTGATTTATTGATGAGAAAGCAGCAGGTAATGGGCAAATATAACGGATCTGGAACTGGAGTTGCTGGGGGACTGGAATGCAGAAGTACGTCACTCTACATTGTACAAGAGGTCCAATATATGAATGACTATATCATTGAAGTCATATGATAGCAATCAATTAACTAAATTAGACGCATGTCTTTAGGAAATCAGAGCATGGATGACTTGTAATTTCTTACTATTAAACTCAGATAAGACTGAAGTCATTCTAGTTGGCCAAAAAAAGCCTTACAGACACTTTCCCCAATCAGGCACTTAGTTTAGATGGTACCAGGACTTGACATTAACACCCACAAACTCGTCAATGGCAGGTGGATTTCAGCAGTGGTCGGTAAGACAGCCACTCCCACTAGCCACTTTGGCAGGTTGTAGTTTTTTTCAGATGGCATCTAAAATAATAAACCTTATCACAATGTGAGACTATGAAACTACAACTCCCATAACACTCTCTGCATACAGTGTATGCTTGTTGATCCATTGTCACCATGGATGGAGTTTGGCTCCACTCCAGGCTTGGTACAGGATCCATGAGTTGGTCTTCTCCATTGGTCGGATTCCCGTCCTGCTCCAGTTCATACCGCAGCCCAGTGAGAAGAAATGCCGTGGTGGGTAGCCCCCCCGCATCAGCTCCTACCTCTGTGGTTAACGGGGATTAAAGTTCTCCATCGCTGCAACGGATTTCCATCAATTACAAAAAGGAGAAGAAAGAAAAAAAAAAAAACAATAAAAAGCCTCACATTCTGAGGGTAATGTATTTTTTTTTCTATCACACAACTCAACACTCCCTAAAATCATTCAAAAATAAAAGCTCTATCCACATTATTCCTAGGCCCCATGATGCCTTGCATGAATTATGGTAGCAAATTCTACTACTAGTTTAGAACGTATCGTTGTCACTGAAACAGGACACTTTTCCTTGTTAAAAAACAATGACTTCGGCATCAAAAATGTGGGAACACAGCCTTTTGCACCTCAAAAACAGTAAT
Organism: Pholidichthys leucotaenia; assembly: GCA_020510985.1. Taxonomy (NCBI): domain Eukaryota; kingdom Metazoa; phylum Chordata; class Actinopteri; order Cichliformes; family Pholidichthyidae; genus Pholidichthys; species Pholidichthys leucotaenia. Next base: position 354,491,200 of record CM035843.1, on the reverse strand, counting down.
ATAATCATACCACATCCCACGACTATGGAGGGATAAGATGACCTTAAAAAGTGGCCAGTAGCTCCGTGTACAGTAGCTCCATTAGTTAGCTCCGCTGCTAACATGCTAACACGGTAAACAAATAAAAGCTCTGAAATATATCAATGTTTCCGCCGCAATAAAGTCGGCTGCATTTGGTTAAAATATGTTGGACATAATCAAATTTACCTCAGAGCAGATGTAGAGTTTAGTCAGAGCCACAAGGAACCACAACACTGTGCTTGGGCGCTTTAAATTCGGGGTAAAACGTCAGATCTGTGACATTCATACAAGTGAAAACATACCTGGTGTTGCTGTCTGTATCACCGACCACACGAACAATCCTTTAGTTTTCAGGTTCAGTGCATGATCTACTCATTGCTGTTGAAGCCACAGATTTAGCTGTACTTATCTGTGAGGAGCCTCACACCACAAACAGCAGCAAGTACCAGAACTACGCAAAAACATTCAAAAATGCAAAAACTACAAGTGCTGAATTTAACTGCCACCTGAGTGCAAAACATGTATGTGGATTACACATTAAAATGAATTTGAAAAACTTTTAAAAACGCTATTTTAAATGCCCCTGCTATTCCACTCTTACTGACTGATTTAACACTAGGTCAGCCGAAACCGGAAGCTCCGCCCATAATCGTTCCTATAGAGGCACCCCCAGGAATAAAGTGGATAGCCTGTCAGTAATTAGAAAGACCTCAACCAGATACTTGTCTTAAAATGGCAGCTTTACAGCTAAAAGTTTTTCTGACAATTTGTAGAAAATATACTTTGTAAATGGATTATGAATAAGGGAATGGAAAGAGAAAAAAATTTTGGTTGCCTGACGGATAGATAGGTGAGTGCTGTGGCGGCATGAAATAATAAGCGGTGAACTGAGAGTTTTTGAGGGAGTTTATTAATCATACCGCCATCACAAGAACTCACCCCAGCGCCGTGCCGGCGCGCTGGAGCGAGCTCTCAGAGGCTCTCCAGCAGATAAGCAATGCGTGCAGTCAGATGAGCAGTGAGAGAGTGAGTTACAGAGCAATGCAGTTTTTATACCCCACTACAGACAATGCATTCACAGCAGTAGGTATGGACATTTGCATTTGAGAGTCACACATAACAATAGGAAGATTACTGGCCGGAATTCGCCTCTGCTCCGGAGCTGTAGGACAAAAGAGGTTACAAGGCACATCTACATATTGTTATCAGTCCATAGATCACACTGTTGTGTTAATTGCTCCCGCTGAGTGCTCTGCTTGTCCGTGGCTGTTGTGGGGGTTACCCATAAGTGCTATATTTTTTGAGATGTTTGCAATGTTTTCTGTACTTTGCTTGGTAACCACTAGCTTGTTAGCTAATGCTGCTAAGGGAGACATACAGTAGATATACAGTGGGGTAAAGAAGTATTTAGTCAGCCACCAATTGTGCAAGTTCTCCCACTTAAAAGGTGAGAGAGGTCTCCAATTTTCATCATAGGTATACCTCAACTATGAGAGACAAAATAAGAAAAAAAAATCCAGAAAATCACATTGAAGGATTTTTAATGAATTAATTGATAAATTCCTCGGTAAAATAAGTATTTGGTCAATAACAAAAATTCATCTCAATACTTTGTTATATACCCTTTGTTGGCAATGACAGAGGTCAAACATTTTCTGTAAGTTTTCACAAGGTTTTCACACACTGTTGCTGGTATTTTGGCCCATTCCTCCATGCAGATCTCCTCTAGAGCAATGATGTTTTGGGGCTGTCGCTGGGCAACACAGACTTTCAACTCCCTCCAAAGATTTTCTATGGGGTTGAGATCTGGAGACTGGCTAGGCCACTCCAGGACCTTGAAATGCTTCTTACGAAGCCACTCCTTCGTTGCGGTGTGTTTGGGATCATTGTCATGCTGAAAGACCCAGCCACGTTTCATCTTCAATGCCCTTGCTGGTGGAAGCAGGTTTTCACTCAAAATCTCACGATACATGGCCCCATTCATTCTTTCCTTTACATGGATCAGTCGTCCTGGTCCCTTTGCAGAAAAACAGCCCCAAAGAATGATGTTTCCACCTCCATGCTTCACAGTAGGTATGGTGTTCTTTCTTCTCCAAACACGACAAGTTGAGTTTTTACCAGGAAGTTCTATTTTGGTTTCATCTGACCATATGACATTCTCCCAATCCTCTTCTGGATCATCCAGATGCTCTCTAGCAAACTTCAGACGGGCCTGGACATGTACTGGCTTAAGCAGGGGGACACATCTGACACTGCAGGATTTGAGTCCCTGGCAGCGTAGTGTGTTTCTGATGTAGCCTTTGTTACTTTGGTCCCAGCTCTCTGCAGGTCATTCACTAGGTCCCCCCATGTGGTTCTGGGATTTTTGCTCACCGTTCTCGTGGTAATTTTGACCCCACTGGGTGAGATCTTGCGTGGAGCCCCAGATCGAGGGAGATTATCAGTGGTCTTGTATGTCTTCCATTTTCTAATAATTGCTCCCACAGTTGATTCCTTCACACCAAGCTGCTTACCTATTGCAGATTCAGTCTTCCCAGCCTGGTGCAGGTCTACAATTTTGTTTCTGGTGTCCTTTGACAGCTCTTTGGTCTTGGCCGTAGTGGAGTTTGGAGTCTGACTGTTTGAGGTTGTGGACAGGTGTCTTTTATACTGATAACGAGTTCAAACAGGTGCCATTAATACAGGTAACGAGTGGAGGACAGAGGAGCCTCTTAAAGAAGAAGTTACAGGTCTGTGAGAGCCTGTCACCATGGGTTGAGATGCCGTCTCGGCACTGAGCCCATGTTTTCCCTCATCCCTGCCTCCCATTGAGCGGCGTCTCAGCTGGCCCCAGCTGGCAGCATTATGGACGGCTGGGGCCAATTAGTCTTCATCAGCTGGGGCGCTGCCAATGAGGATAAATAGGAGCAGCCTCGATGACTCGGGGCTGCGACATAAACACATTGCTAAGCTGAAGCCCCTTCGTCTGGTGTCAGCTTATACTCCTCTTGCAGCATTCCTGTGTTTGTATCCCGCTGTGAGGATGTACGTCTTGCTACCCCCACGTCCGGTACGAGCTGCTTACCTCTGCGCTGTGCAACCTGTGAGTGTACCTCTGCATGAGTATCTGTGCTCTCCTCATCCCTTATCCCTTACCCAAAATAAACCATCTCGACTCACTGGCTTGTCCCTGGCTCTGATTGCCCGGCTCCCTAGAGCCGGATATGACAGTATGTCGCAGCCAGAAGAGTTGCCGGCGGCCGTGAGTCGCTGTGGAAATGTACCTTTCTGTCCGGGTGTCAGCGCTGCTAGCATGCCGTTTCCCAGGAGTCACTTCCGGCGCCAGGGCGACGAGCTGAGGTCCATCTCGGAGGCTGTCGACGGGACGTTCTTCACCCTGCACGACGCCTCCAACGCGAGACGCTGGCATCCGGGCCGTGCTGAGGAACTCCTGGACTGTCACCCTCACTCTCTGTACCATCTGGAGGACAGTGCCAGGATAGACGCTGCAGGTACACAGCAAGAGAAGCTCCACGGGGTGGATGGAAATCCCGGCAGGGAGTCGAAGTGGGCGACGTCTTTCCCCGCTTCGGAGTCCCGTTCCTGCCGCTATTCCAGTCCGGGAGTTCGCGCCAACCAGAGGACTTCCCCCGACCTGCGCTACGTCACTCGGGATTCCCTTCAAGGAGCCGCAGCTGACAGCAGTTATGTCCGGGGTCGAGTGGCTGTCGCGAGCTCTACTGTGTTTCCTGTCACCACCTTCAGGCATGTGGCGGCGGCAGTGAGATTGATGGTGAGGACTTCAGGGCTACGAAGCTTTCCCGTGCTCGACGCCTCCGTCGTCTCGATCTCCGATCTGGAGCGGCGAATCCTGGGTTTCCCCCTCGCTTCGTCCCCTGGGAGTAGTCGTCATCACATCGCCGAGTCACCTCTGCACGAACCTCGTCCGGATCCAGTTCTGGGTCATCGTCAGGACCGTTCCTCCCACGCAGCTGTCATCCCTTCGCCTCGTCAGTGTGGAGATTCTACAGCCTCGTCCCCTGAGCCTCGTTCCCCCGCTGTCATTCCTGGACATTCGGGCTGGCTCACCCCGGCTGTTTCCCCCTCCTCCTCGACGCGCTTCCTGACCGCTGTGTGTGCCTGGAATCCCGGCCTGGTGAGCTCTCTGCTGGAGACAACGCGAGCGACCCTCAGACGAATTCCCGGGGGGTCCTCCGTTATCGCCGGGCGGGGAGAGGAAGAAGCAGATTCCACTACAGCAGGCGATACTCAACCTCCAGGGGGCAGGCAAGTCATTGTTTTTTCACACCTGCTTAATGATTTGCTCTGTCACATCCCTGGAGGAGAAGTTCAGGGTTCGCAGCTCCCTGAACTCTCCCCACCTGCTGTAACCTGTATTCCTAATCCCGCATCCTCTGTGTCTCTCTCCGCCGAGCGGCCCCCGGCTCCGGGTCAACGTGGTGGGATATGGAGAGGGCCTGTGGTTCCGCAGCTACATTGCGGACGGAGGAGGGGGACTGACTGCTGCGTGGAGTCTACGCTGACGACTGAGCGTCCCTGGGTCTCCACGGAGGAGCGGTTCGGTCCAGCGGGACGAGATTCTTCTGGCTTCACGCCGAGTGGGTCGTCGGCGGGGTTACCTGAGCTGGAGGGATCTCAAGCTGCGCTGACCATCGTGCTGGCTGCGGGGCCCGACGCGGCTAGATGGGAGCCTGACAACGACCTCCTGACGACGGATCCTGGATCTTCGCAGTCCTGGACGGCGTCAGAACCCGAGATCAGGCGAGTGCTCTCCTTTCTTTTCTCTCTTTTTATCTTTGAGCACTTCAGCCTATCTCCAGGGGAGACGAGCAGGGTGCAGCCGCCCGCTGCGTCTGAGCTCGTCTCGCCGGGTTCTGGCGCTGCCGGTGATCCTGATCCCGGTTCTGTTTTCTCTTCTGAGCCTTCTTCCAGGGTCACCGGCGAGGAGTTGCTGTTCCTCGTGGTGCTGGAGGGTCCGGGTTCAACGTTGGAGGTCGGTTCTGGTGCAGTGTCCAACGTGGGTTCGCCCGAGACCCAATCGGGGTCCAACGTGGGTTCGCCTGAGGCCCGATCGGGGTCCGACGTGGGTGCTGCCCCAGTGTTGTCCAGGTCCGGTGAGGAGGTGGCCGTTTCTCTGAGGCCCGCCGCCCTCGTCATCGGCTCTCCCCTGAGCCTCTTCCACCGGGATCCGCTCTGACCCTTCGTCCGTCTCAACGGTCCTGGTGGTTGAGTGATGCGGGTCGACGACCCGACCCGCAAAACTTTCGGTTCGGTGATCTGGTTCCCCCCACTGGTCTGTGTTTCCCTCTGGGCAGCCTGGTTCGGCTGCCGGTGGACTGGATTCCTGGGATCTGGGTCCAGAGTTCGCCGTCCGAACATTTCTCTTCCCCTGATTCGCCAGCTGGACAATGGGCGGGGAGATCTCCGGAGCCATCTCGGCTATTTTTGGACTCTGCCTGCCATACACCTCGGGTGTCACTTTTTCTTTTATCGTTATTAAGGTCACTCGGGTGTAATGTTTTGTCCTGTTGGTGGATATGTTTTTATAGTGCTGTGTTTTCCATCTCACATACTCAGCATTTTATTTTTTGTACCATGTTTTTAGTCCCGTTTTTGCATTGTAGAGTTATGTTTTGTTTCCTTTCAGACCATGCTCTGCAGTTATCCATTTATTCCAGTCACTTTCATTTCTTTAGGTGACTGTGGGTATTTATATATTCGTGTGTGTGGGTTTTTCTTTGCCTGCACTCAGTATTTCTTTTTTATGCCCTGTTGGTTCATTATAGAGTCATGTGCCTTGTTTTCTGTAACACCATGCTCTGTAGTTGTCCATTTGTTCCAGTCACCTTCTCTTTTCTTGGTGACTGTGTATGTACTTAAATTGGCGCTGTGTATTGTGTTCCCCTTTATTTAACCATACTCAGCATTTTTGCCCTGTACCTTTTTGGTGGTTTTTTGTTTCCTTGCTCTGGGTCACGCATTGTTGGTACTCTCTGAGTAGTGTGTAACCGGTGTGCTGACCCAGTTCTTCTCCCCATTCGAACCTGGGTTGATTATTCCCTGTTTTGTTCAGTACTGTATTTGGTTTTTTTCCCTGCCACCCTACATTGCCCCATTGGTGTTGTCCTTCCCTTGGCTTCTTCCCCTCCAGTCCTGCCTCCCTTCCTCCCACCCTAGGTGGGGGGGGGGGGGGGGGGGGCTGGGATGTTCCTGGTCGTTCAGGAGCCCGACCTTGAGGGAGGGGCTCTGTCACCATGGGTTGAGATGCCGTCTCGGCACTGAGCCCATGTTTTCCCTCATCCCTGCCTCCCATTGAGCGGCGTCTCAGCTGGCCCCAGCTGGCAGCATTATGGACGGCTGGGGCCAATTAGTCTTCATCAGCTGGGGCGCTGCCAATGAGGATAAATAGGAGCAGCCTCGATGACTCGGGGCTGCGACATAAACACATTGCTAAGCTGAAGCCCCTTCGTCTGGTGTCAGCTTATACTCCTCTTGCAGCATTCCTGTGTTTGTATCCCGCTGTGAGGATGTACGTCTTGCTACCCCCACGTCCGGTACGAGCTGCTTACCTCTGCGCTGTGCAACCTGTGAGTGTACCTCTGCATGAGTATCTGTGCTCTCCTCATCCCTTATCCCTTACCCAAAATAAACCATCTCGACTCACTGGCTTGTCCCTGGCTCTGATTGCCCGGCTCCCTAGAGCCGGATATGACAGAGCCAGAAATCTTGCTTGTTTGTAGGTGACCAAATACTTATTTTACTGAGGAATTTACCAATTAATTCATTAAAAATCCTTCAATGTGATTTTCTTGATTTTTTTTTCTCATTTTGTCTCTCATAGTTGAGGCATACCTATGATGAAAATTGGAGACCTCTCTTATCTTTTAAGTGAGAGAACTTTCACAATTGGTGGCTGACTGAATACTTTTTTGCCCCACTGTATATCAGAGACTCCAGGAAAAAGATTCAAAGATTGAAAAGGTTTTAATTTGTCAATACTTCTATATGTACAGGACATATAGGACAATTGAAATGCTGTTTCTCTCTCTCGGTAGTGTGCGTAATATATAAGAAAAGAAAGAATAAGGATGAAAACAACAACAGCAGTCTATGTACAGTAATACTACCCATAGTGCAAATGAAGATAAAAAGAAGAAACAGCAATCATATGTACAGTAATACCATAATACCTGTAGTGTAAGTTCAATGCAGGACAGGAGGTGCAAACAGTGACAGTTTAGAATGTGCCTGATCAGTAGTGCAATAACAGACAGCAGCAGGTGTGGCATTTGTGCAAATGGTTGCAGTAAGGTGCAAAGACATACAGCAGCAGATGTAGTACTGTTGGTGTGACAAGTCTTTCTGCGCAAACATCTGAGGTAGAGTTATTGTCTGGGTGAGTGTGTTACAGTCCAGGGGCAGGGGGCGGAGTGGGGGGGGCAGAGTTCAGGGTCCTGATGGTCTGGTGAACAAAGCTGTTTAGCAATCTTGTGGAGTGGGCCTGTAGGCTCCAGTACCTTCTTTCTGAGGGCAGGAGGCTGAAGCGGGAATGTGAGGGGTGGGAGGTGTCCCCTAAAATGTTGATCGCTCTGCGGGTGAGGCGGGTGTGGTAGATGTCTGAAAGGGGGGGCAGAGGGGCACCGATGATCTTGCTGGCTGCTTTCACTGTGCATTGTAGTCTTCCAGCAGGAGGCAGTGCAGCTTCCATACCACACAGTGATGCAGCTAGTGAGGATGCTCTCAGTGATGCCCTGGTAGAATGAGCACACGATGGGGGGTGGAACTCATGCTGTCCTCAGTTTAAGGAGGAAATAGAGGCGAGTTTGAACCTTCTTGGCCAGTGATGTGGTGTTGTTGGACCAGGAGAGGTCCTCAGTGATGTGCACCCTCAGGGACTAGGTGCTGCTCACCCTCTTCACAGCTGCTCCATCGATGATCAGAGGGGGATGCTGTGTGTGTCCTCTCCTGAAGTCGACCACAATCCTTGGTTTTTCCCACATTCAGGAAGAGATTATTGTCTTTACACCACTGGACCAGTTGGCTCACCTGATTTCTGTAGTTGGCCTCCTCGTTGTTGGTGATGAGGCCCACCACCGTCGTGTCATCCGCAAATTTGAGGATGTGGTTGGTGCTGTAGGCTGGTACGCAGTCATGGGTCAGCAGGGTGAAGAGCAGCAGGCTGAGCACGCACAACAGTGCTCAGGGTTGTAGATGTGTTGTTGCTGACCCTCACGTTCTGTGGCCTCCCTGTGAGAAAGTCCAGTGCCTAGTTACAGAGAGAGGTTTTGATTCCAAAGTGTCTGAGTTTTTGTATTAGGTGCTGGGGGATGATTGTGTTGAATGCTGAAGTCCAAGAACAGCATTTACACATACAGTATCTCACAAAAGTGAGTACACCCCTCACATTTTTGTAAATATTTTATCTTTTCATGGGACAACAAGGAAGATATGACACTTTGATACAATGTAAAGTAGTCAGTGTACAGCTTGTAAAACAGTGTAAATTTGCTGTCCCCTCAAAATAACTCAAGACACAGCCATTAATGTTGTCACTAGCTGGGTTCTGGAGGTTTTGCCGGACCCAGTCTCGTGACTCCTTCTCTGTAATTGTATATTCATTTGTTGCATTTTTTTATGCCTCTTTGAGTTGTTTTACTGCTTTCTATTTTCTTTGTTTATGTTTCAGTTTGTTCCGGCTATGTCTTGTTCCATTTGTAATTATTATCTAGTCTGTATTTGATTAAGTTTGTCTCTTATATTTGCTCTGTGGGCTGACAGCTGTCAGATGACATTTCCGGGTTTGAGCTTGGCGTGGGTGTCGTCTATCAGACTGCCAGTCCAACCGCTCCTCTCTCATCACCACCAGCTTATTCCAATCACTATTATGGTTCCCGCTTTCCCCGCTCAGGTGATCCCACACCTGTGATCATTTACGTTTTTTCCTCCACTAGTATTTATACACTGCCTGCTCATTCTGTCTCTGTGGCACTATTGAATTAATCTTCCCACGAATGTTCCTCTGTATTGCTCCACGTTCACAGAACGATGCCAGCTCTGGAACGCAAACTGTAAGTCTTCCTCATTTGTATTTTTTGTGTATTTTGCACAGGTTATTTGATTTTCTGTTCTTTTTGTTAATAAATGTCGCAAATGCAATTCAGCGCCTGGGTCTGTCTTCCTGCCCCAAAGGGGCGTACATGACAAATGTCTAAACTGCTGGCAACAAAAGTGAGTACACCCTTAAGTGAAAATGTCCAAATTGTGCCCATAGTGTCAATATTTTGTATGGCCACCATTATTTTCCAGCCGTGCCTTAACTCTCTTGGGCATGGAGTTCACTAGAGCTTCACAGGTTGCCACTGGAATCCTCTTCCGCTCCTCCATGATGACATCATGGAGCTGGTGGATGTTAGAGACCTTGCGCTCCTCCACCTTTCATTTGAAGATGCCTTCCAGATGCTCAATAGAGTTTAGGTCTGGAGACATGCTTGGCCAGTCCATCACCTTTACCCTCAATTTCTTTAGCAAGGCAGTGGTCATCTTGGAGGTGTGTTTGGGGTCGTTATCATGTTGGAATACTGCTCTGCGGCCCAGTTTCCGAAGGGAGGGGCTCATGCTCTGCTTCAGTACGTCACAGTACATGTTGGCATTCATGGTTCCCTCAATGAATTGGAGCTCCCCAGTGCCGGCAGCACTCATGCAGCCCCAAACCATGACACTCCCACCACCATGCTTGACTGTAGGAAAGACATACTTGTCTTTGTACTCCTCACCTGGTTGCTGCCACACATGCTTGACACCATCAATCAAATAAGTTTATCTTGGTCTCATCAGACCACAGGACATGGTTCCAGTAATCCATGTCCTTAGTCTGCTTGTCTTCAGCAAACTGTTTGTGGGCTTTCTTGTGCATCGTCTTTAAAAGGGGCTTCCTTCTGGGATGACAGCCGTACAGACCAATTTGATGCAGCGTGCGGCGTATGGTCTGAGCACTGACAAGCTGACCCCCCACCCCTCCAACCTCTGCAGCAATGCTGGCAGCACTCATACGTCTATTTTCAAAAGACAACCTCTGGATATGACGCTGAGCACATGCACTCAACTTCTTTGGTCAACCATGGCGAGGCCTGTTCTGAGAAGAACCTGTCCTGTTAAACAGCTGTATGGTCTTGGCCACCGTGCTGCAGCTCAGTTTCATGGTGTTTGCAATCTTGTTATAGCCTAGGCCATCTTTATGTAGAGCAACAATTCTTTTTTCAGATCCTCAGAGAGTTCTTTGCCATGAGGTGCCATGTTGAACTTCCAGTGACCAATATGAGAGAGTGTGAGAGCGATAACACCAAATTTATCACCATTCACTGTCATGAGCCGAGTGCTGGAATATTTCCGCCAGACTCGGTCCCATGGCTTTTTCTGTTTATTTACTCATCTGTTGCATTTTGTGCCTTTTGGGTTCATGTACTGTATATGTTCAGCTTGTCATTTTTCTGTTTGTGTTAGTGTTATGTTTTTATTTTCTGTACTTATTTATAATTATACTGTTGTATAATGCGTTATCCTTATATCTCCAGTATTGTCCTTTTTTTTCCTGTTGACAGCTGTCAGTGACGTGAAGCTTTGTGTGGGTGTGCCCTGTCAGCTGTCAGTTTCTGGTTTGCCTCCCTCTCACTGGCCCAGCTGATTCTGATAATGCATTTTTTTATTTTTTTTTTGTTACTTATTTGTACCCGTAGGTAGACTTGGTTTGCAGTCTGGTGACAAGCCACCGGCTGCTGGTCGCTGCGTGCGCGAGCGCCCTAAACCTACGTGTTTTTGGTGTGCGGGAGGAAACCGGAGAAATCCCGGAGTAAACCCGCGCAACACGGGGAGAACATGCAAACTCCACACAGCTCACTGTTGGTCAGGGGCTGGGATCGAACCCACGATCTCATGATCCCCGCGATCCCCCGGCCGAGGGTAAAACTGTGCTGCCACAGTGCTAAACCACTGCGCCACCGTGCAGCCCATTGCCTTGCATTATTGCCTTCTCCTGTGCGTTCAGGTACTCACACCTGCTAATTATTGTGAAATGGGTTTTGAGCCTTATTTAAGGGCTGTATTTTTATTTCTACATTATCGCCGCTTTGGCTTTTCTACCCTCGTCTCCACCAGAGCTCTGCTTCACTCTGGTGAGGAATTCTGTAAGTTATCTCCCTCTCGTTTGCATTTTTTTTTTTTTTGTCTCTGAGCACTTTGTTGAACTTTGTGTTTATCATTCACTCCAATAAATTGCACTAACCAACAGTACAGCGCATGGGTCTCGCATTCCTGCCCCAAAGGGCATTTCATGACATTCACCCAGATATTTAAATTTATCAACATTGACGAGTGCACTTCCATCTTTGGTATTTATAATCACAGGAGAAATTATCTGTTTCAGTTTTTGTTTGGTTCCAAATAACATAACACACGATTTTGTTTTATTAAGTACAAGTTGATTATGTTCAAACCATTCTTGTATTAAATTGAAATCTTCCTGTAAAGACTTTTGTAGTCTTGTGCTATTTTAACCTCTTGCACTCCGGTGTACCGCGGGCGGACATGTCTCTGCGTCCTACAGCGCATGAGAGCGCACAAGGGCGCTGCGTCCTAGAGCACACTGAGAAAAAAAAGCTGCATTTCCGTTCTTCCACTACAGACACAGCCGCGAACAGAAAGCCAAAGGAGTGCTTTGATTGATTTAGATGTGATTGACCTCTCATTCGACTAATAAGAGCCTTGAATTGGGTTTCTGAAACCTTGAAGAACCAATGACTGAAAACCTAGCAAGAAGGACCCGCCTACCAACGGCTGCGAATACAGCCAGCCAATTGAAGCACAGAAGTTCGAAAGCTGTTTTGTGTAAGGCTGGGTGACACACAGGCGTTTGCCAGTCTTTTTTTCTTACTACTGTTCTTATTTGTTTTGAAAAATCGTTCGCCAAAACCGCAATCTTGGAAGCGCAAAACCGCAATAATGGAATTATAGTTTGACCGGGTCGCGTGACCAGAACCACGAGTCCGTAACAAGCGGACCAGCGTCATGTTCGTCTGACAGTGAGGAAGAGAAGTTCGCCAGCTACACTACTGTTGTGGACAGGTAAGTGTTATAAGCTAAATTATTCTTTATTCCTGAAAATTGTAATCCAGATGACTTTTGACCGATCAGTAAATTACAACTGTGCGTTATCGCAACATGACAGACCCGGACCGCTCCGGCCTCCCCGTCATGTTGTGAACCCCCTCCCCCCCCGCTACTCTTCTGTAGCGGATTGCAGATATATTGCAGATATTTTAGTACAACTGTGCGTAGTAGACCGCGGCGCACCGTCACCGCTTTCCGTCATGTAGCGATGGGCGATGTCCGTCCTCTGTAGCGGGGGTGAGGGGGTGGGAGTTGTTATCTTCTACATTACAAATATTTTAATATAATTTTTAGTGCACTGTAGGTTATTTTTTCTTGTAAAAAAAAGCCACACATTTTTTACGTGGCATGCTTCTTTGTGTGTGGGGGCTTGTTTGTTCATTCATTCATGAATGAATGAATAAACAACCCCCCCCACACACACACAGCCCCGAGTGTCACCTTTCATTAGAGCCCAAGATGAAGCTTCTATATTGAATCATTCAAAAGTTACAGACGTTTTTCCAAACTGTGCCATTTGGCACAATTTGGCACAGTCCAAAAACGCCTGGGAACAACCTAAGAAAAAAGCTGTGTAATATATTCATTTTTTGTGGTATTGTTACAAAATTTTGACCTCAGCTGGATAACACTTGGTTCTACATTTCTGTTGCATTTTCCAGCCAGTATCTGAAGCTGTGTGTTATTTGCAAGCATTTGTATCCAAAAAAACACCCAGGCGAAATTTATTTTCTTCAAGTTCAGTATGTTTAGATGACTGTTACTCAGTGGCCGGAGCACTTAGAGAGATTATGACTGTTTTGCCAAAAAATTCAAAGTGTTTTCTTTTAAATGAGACCAACCCCATGAAGATGCTGCAAAGGGTTGAAGAACAGCTTTTGATTTACTTTGGGTACGTTATTTTTTGGCGTTTTTAGGGAAATTGACCAGAGTGCAAGGGGTTAATCAGATTTATATATGACTGTATCATCAGCGTAAAGTTGTACATTACATTTATCTAAGATAGATGGTAAATTATTTATGTAAATAGTAAAAAGAAGGGTCCTAAAGTTGAGCCTTGTGGCACACCTCTTTACTGAACATGAAAATCAGATTGAATGCCATTAATGACAACACATTATTTTCTGTTATGAAGATGAGTTAAACCAGAGAACTGCATTCTGACAAAGGAAAATGGCATAAAGTTTATCCAGTAAGAAATAGTGATCTACAAGATCAAATGCTTTTGTTAGTTCAATAAATATAGTTCCAGTAATTTCACCTTTATCAGCAGCAGTATAACTATCATTAGTAAATTTGAATATTGTTGTACTGGTAGAATAGTTGGACTGAAAGCCAGACTGAAATGGAGTTAGAATATTATTAATATTAAGATAGTATGAGAGTTGATTATAAATTAGTTTTTCAAAAACCTTTGACAATGAACAAATAATTGAAATAGATCAGTAATTATCAGGATCAAATTTATCGCCTCCTTTATGCAGTGGAGTAATTCGTGCACATTTCCAAATGGTTGGAATCTCATAAGTGACATAACGCACGGCTCAGGAGACACACACGCAGGCTCAGAATAGGTTTAACAGTTTATTTAACAACAAGTGTGTGTGTGGATGCGTGTCTGTGGAATGTGGATGTACTGGTGGTGGATGTCAGCGTCAGGCACGGAGGCAGGAAACCATACAGCCAGACAACCCTGGGAAGAGAGCACAGGGAGAAGGTGACGGGCACCGAACCAGTACAGCAGGAGATAAAGGTTAGTTGGCTTACTTGGCAGGGCAGGTGGCAGGCACACACAAGGGAGGGTCTGGAAGACAGAGACCTGATGATGCACCTGACAGCAGCCGTGAGATGGTGATGCGGGGGCGGGGTCCGCCGCCGGGAAAGGTCCACCTGTGCACAGGGGAAAGACTGGAATACGAGTTGATAGTAGCTTACGTGAGCGATCTTGCTGTTTGGCGAGGGGGTTCCTCTGGAGCAAGTAGCCGAAGGGAACAGACGGCTTCAGGCCGAAGCCCAGGGCAGAGCGGCTTATATACTCCGCCGCTGACGAGGTGCAGGTGTGCGCTCAGCTGGCCCCGCTAATGAGCGGCGAGTTGTAACAATAAGAGGACAAGGAAAGATTAAATAAGTCAGTAAGGGGATGCATAAGAATATGAGAGGCTACTTTAATAAATCTGTTTTCAATTCTGTCAAGTCCTGGGCTACTATTTGAATTTAAATTATTAATTGCTTCATAGACTTCAACTGGCAATTTTTTCTGAAGGAAAAGGATGCATGAGAAGGCTGATTATCAGAACTACCACTTGTTATGTAAAAGTCTGAAAATCTCATAGAAAAAACGGAGGAGAAATGCTGACTGAGAGCTTGAGCGATGGAAAAAGAATCCTGTAATATTGTATTACCCACTTTAATGTGTTGTATAGACTGCTTGTCAGTCTTACCAAGTACATTTTTAATTTTTTTCCAAAAAAGTTTTGGGTCATTAATATGAGTAATTAAACATTATAATAATCAGCTTTAGTATTCCGAGTTTTGGTTTGACTTAAATTTCTTAATTGCCTGTATATTTCCCAGTCAGAATTATCCTTCGTCTGACGATATTTAGACCAAGCCTTATCTCTTTGTCTGTTTGATCTGGCCAGTTTTGATCACCATTTTCTATAAATTCTATTCACTCCCCATCAGAATTCTTTGTTCATCCCCCAACATTTAACCATATACTTCTCTCTTAGACAATATTTTTGCTACACTTCATTTTTGCTAATCAGCTGCTAGCTGGCGTTAAGCCCTTAGGGCATCACCTAGGTGCTTTAGGCCACCATTCACTCATTTGTGAATGTTTCTGTGCTTATTGTACTCCGGGGACCAGTCATATACCATTAATCATGGAAACCACACACCTCTGTCCATCAGTGATGCATTAGTTTAGTCATTCTTTAAGATGAATTTACATTAGTTGGCTCAGGCTTGCTAGCCAGCTAAGATAAGCAATAGTGATGTAAGAGGGAGGGTGGCGTTAACAGCGGTTTCAGGCACTTAAGGAGACATTCACTGAAACGGGTCATTATGAGGAATGCTGCAAAAGATGATTCACGATTATGCTGCAATAATTGAATAATTAAAGAAAACTTGACCAAAATATGTCACAAGCATTTCATTAAGACCTGTGGGAGCTGTCAGCATGTGGGAAAAATGCAGTCAATGACCCCTTTAAATGTGATTTCCAGTGTAATACCTTCCTTTCTCTTGCAAAGAAAATTTTTTTGACTGTCTTCCTCTAGGATGGAGAAGATCAAATCTAAACAAAAGGGAAGACCCACACCAGCAGCTGGGCCTCCATCTGATCAGATAAAAGCACTCAGTAAGACAAACCATTCTCTTTTCTCTAAAATGTTGCGATTATTATGTATTCTCCATGAAAGAATAGTTTATATTAATACAGTAGATGTGATTATTTTATATCTGCTGCTGAGTTTTTTCTGATTAATCTGCTTCAAATTAAATTGCACTTTTCTTGATATATATGCCATACTAAAGGTGCTGTATTGTGCAAAATTGTATTTTTATAGGTTTTAACTTTTCAAAATATGTCCATTTGTCACTTGTATACCTTTAAAATGCTCACATCACCGAGAAATTCACATTACCCTTATTTAGTTAAATGATGAAAAACAAGAAAAAAAATCAGAGGATTGCACTTCTTGGGTTTTATGTCACAAACCAACATGCCCTGCCTTCACCTCTCTGTGGGGAAGATTTACTAAGGCAAGGCAAATTAGCAAGTGCACAAATTAGACGGAGCGCCTAAGGGAGTGGCCAATTTTTGCCAGTGATCTACTAACAACGTGCAAAATTATGAACACAGACGCAATCACTTCATTTCAATAATGACCACCCATCCACCAAGAGCACCGCAAAATTGCGCACAGGCACAGCTGATGAGGAAGCGGGTCATCAACAAAGGCACAGCCAGTTCAGAGGAGCATAATATAGTTTTTTACGCTTTTGTTTAAGCGCAAACCCCAATAAAATGGTTTATTTTTGTTCATCATATATCAAAGTTTTGATTGTCATTTCACATGGCAGACTCCTTTGTTTAATATGTATAAATTAAGGACTACTCATGAATAAATTCATTATTGACCAACGTGTTTATTTTATTAACACAAGAACTGTGAAGATGGTCTGATGGAGACTCTGGGGTTTTATTATGTGAATAACTTTGTTTTAACAAAATCTACAGGACTCCCAGGTCATGACTTTTCATAAATACTGTATGTGCGTGTTATCTTTTCTGAAGTATGGAACATAATAAAATTAAACACACACGTGATTTCACTTATTCCTCGGACAGCCACAGCAGAGACTGCTGTCACTGAGTTACTACGATGTTGCAATGTTGGGGGACATATGGATCTGTGCTTTTTATTTTGTCCACTCCAGGTAGGAAGGACTGTGCTATTTTATGGATACAAATTCATTGTTTAGGAAAGCTTTTTCGTTTTAATTATTTCACCTTTATTTTACCAGGTAAAATATTTGAGAGCAATTCTCACCAGGGATGTCCTGGTGTGTCATCATATGTACTTAATGTTTGCTTTTATTCTTGTTCTTAATCCTATTTGTGAAGAGATTTTGCCCCAAGATGTAAAGTATGTTATAAATTAAATAAATTATTATTATTATCCATCCATCCATCTTCTTCCGCTTAATCCTTTTCGGGTCGCGGGGGGGCTGGAGCCTATCCCAGCATCTTTGGGCGAGAGGCAGGGTACACCCTGGACAGATCACCAGTCCACTGCAGGGCCAACACAGAGAGACAGACAACCATTCACTCTCACATTCTTTCCTAAGGACAATTTAGAATCCCCAGTTTTTGATGCCAATTAACCTAACTTGCATTATTAGGTTATATATAAACAAATTAAATTTTTAAAAAATCCTCTGCCGGTTGATGTCTAGTTCAGCACAACACCGATCTCTGTGAGATTGTTTCTGTTCATATTAATCTGTTCTGTCATGCCAAATAAAGTCACTCACGGGGAGAAGCTGTCTCTTTGGCCGCACGCCCTTGATTCTCACCGGTGTCTCCTCTTGGCACCAGCGATTGCTGTCATCAGGCGCAGATGAATTAACCTGTTATCTGTCTATGGCGCAGCAGTGCTCCTGTCAGCTCACCTCCCTCTGGTGGTCAAGTTTTTTTTTTTTCAAGAAAAAATTCAGTTTAGATATGACAAATTCCAAAGGCTCTAACTTGAATGTGGTAAGAGATAATGGCTTACTGTCAATAAGAAAGATGTAGAATATGATCCAAAGTTTGAGATGGGGTAAATGTATGCATCTAATTTGCATAATGCAACAGCAGCCGTATTGAATTACATAACTTTAGGTCAAAAGTGGACTTTGGACATATTTACACAAATGATGGTTTTGTTTTTTTGTCCCTGTTTTTGTTTTTGTTTTTTTTTTTTTATCTTATCTTCAAAGTATATGAACCAGAAAATCAGTAGAATGTACACAAACCGATAAAAAACGGTCAGACCTACCGCTCATCATGTCTTCATTTGTCCATTTTCGTCATACACGGTCCTTATTTCATCTTCTGCCAGTCATTTTTGCTTTCTCTCCCACATCCAGAAACTCTCACATTTACACTACCGTTCAAAAGTTTGGGGTCACTTAGAAATTTCCTTATTTTTGAAAGAAAAGCACTTTTTTTCAATGAAGATAGCTTTAAACTAATCAGAAATACACTCTATACATTGCTAATGTAGTAAATGACTATTCTAGCTGCAAATGTCTGGTTTTTGGTGCAATATCTACATAGGTGTATAGAGGCCCATTTCCAGCAACTATCACTCCAGTGTTCTAATGGTACAATGTGTTTGCTCATTGCGTCAGAAGGCTAATGGATGATTAGAAAACCCTTGTGCAATCATGTTAGGTCTGCAATGCTGTAATTGCTGCAAATGGAGGATTCTTTGACGAAAGCAAAGTTTGAAGGAAAAAAATGATTATTTCAAATACAAATCATTATTTCTAACCTTGTCAATGTCTTGACTATATTTTCTATTCATTTTACAACTCATGGTGGTAAATAAGTGTGACTTTTCATGGAAAACACAAAATAATTGTCTGGGTGACCCCAAACTTTTTAACGGTAGTGTATCTTATGATTTATTGCACCTCAATTTCGGTTACATTACGCCGCCGAACCAGCGCTATTGTTCTCTGTCGTCACGTGCAGCTCCGTCAATGGCAGATGAAAGTGTACACACTCCAGACCATCTTCTGCTATCACAAAAGGTAAATATTTCCCTTCAGAAGCTAAATAATCTCTTTTTAGAATTGTAGTTGGCAAAATTTGAAGCAAACGCTTCCTCTGTGTGGAAATATATGTTGGGATGGAGCCTTTGTTTACATTGTCGTCTTCGCATTTCCGGAAATGATGTTTTGAGGTGGCTCGTTTGGGTGAAGTCCTCCAGTCCTCCAGAGCAGTAAGCTATACGTGTCTGACATCTTGTGATGTGAAATGCTTGTTACAACTGGGTTTTCTGTGCTTTTGGGACACATCACGTGACAGGCGCGGACCTGCGACATAGGCAGCAGGTGACGCACATGTTTTATGACAGCCGGAAAGTTAAAGGGTTAAGACAAGCTTTTTGGACATTAAATCCTGGCGCATTTAGCAGAAGATTGACAACCGCAAACCTTAGTAAATCACCTTGCGGTAGTCATTTAAATACTCCCCTCCCTCACATTTGCACTTTGACATGACAACTCCCACAAATATATATGCAATGAGGCCAGGTGCAAAATTAACATAGTGTGGTGTAGTGAGTGTGGTAGTGTGTGTGTGTGTGCTGCCATACATGCCCCTGGCGTGACGTCAGGTGGGCACGGTCCACTGTATAAATAGGTCTGTTCTTTTAATAAAGTGTGTGGTTGGTTCAGTACATGGATGAGACTCCAACCCCTTTCTCCATACATAACATTTGGTGACGAGAATAAAAACGGGTAATACCGAAAATATGGGCATATGGGCTACCTCAACCCTTGATTCCGTTTCTGGGGTATGCGGAGAGCCAGTGATCCTGTAGCCAAAGTGGCGGGCCACGTTTGTGGATTACATTGGGGCGTTGGGCTTAAGTAGACTCGACGGGAGATGACAACTAGCACTTCTGACCCACAATCTCGGCACGGAGGGCCGAAGAATCCTCGGTACGTTGGGTGAGATGGAGGTGTATGAGGATGCTGTCGAGTGGCTGGCTGAATTTTTCGCCAGGCAGACGAGGACCACGAAGTTGTGGGTGGCGGGAGTTTGGGCGCCAAAGGAGGCTAGGCTATTTAGCTTGGAGAAGCTAACAGCCTATTTGTTGTCTATGGGCAGGTTAGCCACAAAACTAACTGCGCGCCAAAAGAGCGCTCCAAGCTACTAGCTAGACTTTGAGGTGGGACCGGGGCCACGAGTAGAGGAAGCGCTGATGAGTTTGACGGTGTGGTGTGCGATGACAGTGGAGAGGGAAAGCAGCAATGAGCGTCATCCCCACAGCTGGAGGCTAGGCAGTAGGAGAGCAGGTCCATGCAGGCTGAGAGCACCAAGGGAGAACAGCTGCAGCCGGGCACAGAGACAATGTAGTGGAGCGCCTGGGACGTGGGTGCTGGGAGCAGCGACAAGACGCCTGGGTCGGAGGGTGACGCCGACCAGAGCGAAGCTGAGAGCCCCGGGAGAGAGCACCTACAACCGGGCACGGAGACAGCACAGTGGAGCACCTGGAACGAGGGTGGTGGGAGCAGCGGTGAGGTGCCTGGGTCGGGAAATGACGCCGGCGAAAGCGATGGTGTGAGCCCCGGGAATGAGCAACAGCAGCCGTGCACCATGGAGGTCAGACAGTGTCTCAGTGGCGGCGCTCCACGCGCCTTGGATGAGGGTGCTGGGTGGTTCGGCGAGGCGTCCGAGGCAGCAAATGGAGCCGATGGGTGGGCTTCGGTTTTCCCCAGAGTGCGGCTACAGGGGGCCGAAGTGTTTGGAGCCACAATGGCGGTGTTGAAGGTGGTCGGGAGTGGACCGATAGACACGGAGGGATGGCGTACCCGTCGGCAACACTGCGGGGCCAGAGGGGAGAAGCAGTTGATGGTGAGAAGGGACATTTTCGCTGGGGAGGGTGGCTTCGATCCTGGGGGCAGACAGCAGCCAAGGCACGCATGCCGTGGGGCTGTCCTGGGCCCTTGAGCCAGTTTTACCTCTGGCTGCAGGTGGACATAGGGTGACTTAAATACTCTGTATGTACAGTATACTGTATATGTATATAGTGCTGGTGTACATGTGTGTATGATTGTATACTATTTGGGGATTATGTTGTGCATTCAGTAGAAAAACGCTGATTTTAGTTATTTTTGTGTGAATGTGATAGGTCAGTTTCCTACATTTCATTATTCCCTGTGTTCCTTAGTGCATGATTTGGGTCCTAAATTGGGGAGGGTCTTGATTGTGTGTGTGGCTTTACATTTTTGTAAAGGGGAAGGGAATTGTGGTGTAGTGAGTGTGGTAGTGTGTGTGTGCTGCTGTCCCCATCCCGGCGTGACATCAGGTGGGCGCGGCCCACTGTATAAATAGTTATGTTCTTTTAATAAAGTGTGTGGTTAGTTCAGTACATGGATGAGACTCCGACTGCTTTCTCAATACATAATAATTTTGCCCTGCGCCCTTTAGTAAATCTCAGTAGTAGTTTTTTAATGCCAAAACAGGGTTTTGCAGTGGTGCAGGACGTTAGTAAATCTACCCCTAAGTTAGCAAAATGAATACACCCTGACAAACCGTTACCTAATCAGATTACTGAAGACTGATTGTTTCAGCGATACCTTAACAAACAGCATTTTTTCAGGAGCTGTAAAACAACACAGAAATTGTGCTGTTTTAAACTGTGTATACTGTATGTCAGTGGCAGGCTGTGCATTTTACATCTGGGCCTTAAGTGAGGTCCTACAGAGGCCACATAATTTCAGTTGATTGTCGATTGCTTCATGCTGCAACTGCAGCAGTGCTTGTACTTTGTCTTTTCTTCAATAAGGTTTATTTTGAAAAAAGGGATCTAGAGCTGAGGGCTTGGCTGAACATACAAGCTGCACCTCATTGAACAACATTATGACACATCCTCCAGTGGGCGGTCTGACAAATCTGGTTACCCCATGTCCAAGATGGTGTTGGGATGGTAAACGTTCTCCGACATCATCAAAAGTAAACAGTGAAACATGTTTCTGAAAACAATCAAGACAAGAAATAAATGATGCTGCTGCTGAATATAAGTTTACTTCTTACTAATAACTGTCATTTTAAAAGTTCAACATGAGGAAGTGATCGCCTCTACATGCCTGCATCCTACATAGGCAGTGAATTTGAAGCAGAAAATGCATGCCTAGGCGGACAAATACCATCAATCCACCAGGGATGGGGTGTGGAATCTTTAAACCAGTGGATGTTGATATCAAATAACTGATTCATTAATTGCACTTACAGTTTCTCACCTCAGATATTGTTAAATACTTTTTGCTGTTGTTTTTAATTGATATCAAAGTTTATTGGTGATCTGCCATGTTGTCCAGGAGGTCAAAGACCACCCATGGCAGTATGGGTCAACTTATTAGGAGCAGCCTTTGCATTCCCAGCAGCAGGACCTCTTTAAGTATTGGTTGTACACTATGTCAATCATTTTCTGTCACTCAATCTAACCAGTGCTAATTATGCAATTTTTAAAAGACATACTATGGAAAGCCTAAGTCACGCCTCTTCTACTTCCGCATATGGGACCTTAAATTGGAAAAAAAATCTCCATTGAAGTAAATGGCAAGAGAGAAATTATCTTTTGATCCTTATCGGGTTTTGCCATGAGTTACACATATGATGTTTGTCAGTTTAAAAGATAATTTTCCATGTAAATAATGGTGTAGGTTGTTGGTTGTTGTCTTACTGTTAAGGTATAAGGTTGCGAAAATATGTAAATTGAAAGACTACAAACAAGACTGACGTAAGTTACGTCATTGTTTTCAAAGAGCGCCCAGGTGGAAGTAATTAACAGTCCTGTGGATTAGCTCCCCCTTTCAAAATACAATACAAGACGTTTCAGGTTCAGGTTCAGGTTACTTTATTTGTTCCCGTAGGTAGATTTGTTTTGCATTCAGGTGACATCCATATTTACAAAACACAATTACATTCAACATAAACACAAACACAGGCACACGTGAAGCTGACTATAAACATGATAAAAGTACTCAAGGCTCCACCAATCAGGACATAGGACAAAGAGATAAGAGAAAAAACAAGGAGATAAGAGAGAAGAGTCATATTAAAAAGTTAAAGACTAGTCAAAGAGGTTAAAAACTCAAAAGTCTAAAACTCAATAAAAGATTTAGAACCCAAATAAAAAACCTACAAAAATAAGTAAATATAAAATAAAATTAATAAATAGGTAACTAAATTATGTGCAATATATTGTTACATCTTGTTCAACTCTTTAACAGCAGCAGGAACAAAGCTGTTTTTGTAGCGCTGGGTTTTACTTTTTGGGACAGCAAACCTCCGTCTGGAGGGAAGAAGCTGAAAGTGGCAGTGCAAAGGGTGGGAGTCATCATTTAAAATGGAGGTAGCAATCCTCTGTACCTGTCTGGTGTACAGGGATGTCAGGCTCAGCTGTGACTCACCAAGCAAACGACTGGATCATCTAACTACCTGATCCAAGGATTTCCTCTGTTTTAGTTTTGTCTGACCAAACCATGACACTAAAGAAAAGGATAAAACAGATTCAATAAAAGCCCGATAAAACACTGTCATTATGGTTTGGTCAATTTGGAAGCGTGCAAGTTTCCTTAAACAATGCAAATGTTGCTGACCCTTTTTGCACACCCTTTCACAGTTCTCTTCAAAGTTTAAATTAGTATCAATAATCGTCCCAAGATATTTGCAGGATTGTACACATTCAGTGGCCTGGCCTTTTAGTACAGTGACTTCGTGCCTGGGAGTTTTCCTCCTAAAGTCAATAATCATATCTTTAGTTTTTGTCGTATTCAGCTGCAGGTAGGAATCCTCACACCAGTGAACAAAATCATCAACTACTGGGCCGTGGCCACTCTCACCATCCTGGAGGAGACTGACAATAACTGAATCATCAGTATACTTTATAATGTGTCTGTTGTCATGTCTGCTCCGACACATGTTTGTGTACAAGAGTAGTGGTGACAACACACACCCCTGCGGAGAGCCAGTAGAAGAACACTTTTGGTCAGACAATGTACCATTGACCCTTACTCTCTGTGTTCTGTTGGTTAAAAAATCCAGAATCCAACCCACCAGATTATTACTCAAATCAAATTGTTGCAGGAGCCTTTCAACTAAAATATGAGGTTGGATTGTATTAAAGGCAGAAGAAAAGTCCACAAATAAAAATCTGGTGTATGTCCCATTAAAGTCCAGATGTTCAAAAAGCATGTTAAACAGAGTGACAGTGGCATCCTCCACTCCTCTGTGAGGCCTATAGGCAAACTGCAAAGGATCCAGTGCATGCTCAGTCTGCCTTAGGACCTCAAATCTGACCAGTTTTTCAAAAATTTTCATTAAAATTGAAGTCAAAGCAACTAGTCTAAAATCATTTACCGTTTTAGGACAGCTGGATTTTGGAATGGGGACAACCACAGCATCTTTCCAGATTTTAGGCACATGTTGTGTCTGTAAGGACTTATTGAAAATGTAGTGAAATACAGGACTCAGTTCATGTGCACAGGACTTTACCAAGCGCCCACATATATTATCAGGGCCCTGACTTTTGTTCACTTTTACAGCACAGAACGCCCTTTTAACATCCTACACCTCAATATTAAAGTGCTGATTGTCTTTGAGTTTCTGTTTGTGCTGTTTTTCTCCTTTTTGGATGCTGCTTTCATCAGTCAGGAAACAGGCGGTGAGCTTTGAGAGGGGAACTGCCGTAATCATGTTTGGGGATGTGTATAGTCCGAGATGAGGAATATAGTCCACTAAGTGGTTTCACAAAAACTAAATATTACTCTTTTATTATAGGACAACCAACAACTTTAATTATGTGGAAAATTATCTTTTAAATTGACAAATATGATATGTGTAACCCGTGGCACAATTAAATCAGAGTCAAAAGATAATTTCTCTGTTGCCATTCACGTCAATGGAGATTTTTTTAAGGTCCCATATGCAGAAATAGAGGGGGCATCAACTTAGGCTCTCCATGACCATCCAATCAAAGGACATGTAAATGCGAACCTGTCGCACGCCTGAATGATAGCTCAGTGTGGCAAACTTGAAATCTGATTGACTAAAGCAAGAGTCTCCATACCATTCATTTCCAATGCACAGATGCCTGCAATCTTTCCTGAAGGCCCAAGGCAGATTTCTTTGACCTCGGCAACACATGATGGCTGAAATATGATGACAAAAACTCTATCATACACTACACTGGTGGAGGCAGTGCAACTAAGAGAAAAGCAATGAAATGAAGAGAACAGACTATTGGGAACAATTTAATACATCCCCATGGAACAAATGTAAGAATGTAGGGTGTAAATGCAAGTCAGTGATTCTGATACTGTTTAGGCCAGTAGAGAAGGCCTTGTTGACTGTGACGGTCCACCACTGCTGTATGCATGTATGTCTTTCATAATGTTAAAACTTAAAATTAATCCCTGTAAAATGAACAGTATAGGGTATTCGACTAAGATTTAATCTTTATTTGTAGAATTATGAATGTGAACTGCACATCTATTGCATTTAAGGTTTTCATGGCAACATCTTTTTTGATCAAGTGTTGTTCGGTTTATATCTTCCCATGCAATGTTAATATGTGGTTTACATATGAAACCCTTTGGTGTTAATTACCTCCGCCAGGCCGCAGGCCGCAGGAGGTAATGTTTTTGCCAGCGTTTGTCTGTCTGTCTGTTTGTCTGTCTGTCTGTTGGTTAGCAAGATAACTTAAAAAGTTTTGGACGGATTTCGATGAAACTTTCAGGCGTTGTTGGAAATGGTACAAGGAAGAACTGATTAAATTTTGGGGATGATCCGGATCACCGTCTGGATCCAGGAATTTTTTAAAGGATTCTTTAACATTGTCAGATAGGGCCATTTTCAACATGTGTGCAGGCGCAATGGAGGGCGCTGGTCGTCGTGTCTGACGAACACGAACTCCGCGTTCTTCAAAGTTTTAGGCACAAAAGCACGCGGAAAACAGTGGTGGGCCGGGCCCGGCAGCGTGCCTGTGTTTGTGCTACGCTGCAAAAGCTGAGACGAGCAGCTGACCCGCATGGGATTATTTGGCATAAATTCACCGGGCAGCCATAGGGGCTGCGCAAAAACAAGCTCTCTGCCGGGGAAGCTTCCAAATCCTATTTTGGCGCGGAGCGCAACCCCAATAAAACCCACGGCAACCTGTCTACCCAATTTGCATCCGTCAGTGAAGCCCTGAGTGTTGCTTTCAGTGATCTATGAAAACGCTCGCATAACCCATTGGCCTGTGGGTTGTACACGGTTGTGCGATGAATTGCAACGCCCGCAGCCTGGGAGTTTGGAGATGGAGGAGATGGACACAACAGCAACACTTGAGTTTATTACCTCCGCCAAGGAGGTAATGCTTTTACTGGCATTTGTCTGTTTGTCTGTCTGTCTCTTACCAACATAACTCAAAAAGTTATGAACGGATTTTGACGAAATTTTTAGGAAAGGTGTGTAATGGCACAGGGAACAGATGATTAGATTTTGGTGATGCTCTGAGAGTGCATACCTCCACCAAGGGCTTTGTTTGTATTTGTGCAGCAGGATTACACAAAAAATGCTGGATGGATTTGGATGAAATTTTCACCAGAGGTGGTTCTTGGCCTAGAGAGGAACCCATTACATTTTGGGGATTATCTGGGAATGCATACCTCAGCCAAGGCTCTTCTCACAGTCTGTCAGCCACAAAACTCCAAAACTAATGGACAGACTTCGATGCAATTTTCACCACAAGTGGCGATAGGCCAACACACAAGCCCATTACATTTTGGAGGTGATCCATGAGAAACGGAAGGAGCCTTGGCGGAGGTATGCGCTCTATGAGTGCTTTTCTAGTTACTTAATAATATTACCACCAAATGAGCAAAATTAACTGTATTTCCCAGGTGACGATGAGAAGGCAAAGAGAGATGCAGGAAAGTGGTGGAAGCCTTGGGTCTCTAAGCCAGGAGGTGAGCAGCAACATCACAAAATAAAACAGTGGGGAAAAAAGATTACATTATATCCTATCATTTAATTATTCTGTGGAGAAAAAGGAAAGCTTGAATTAACATTTCTGACCATTGAGCTGCTGCACTTTACATCAGATGCCTTACTCAAGGACTCAACAGCACTGACATAGATGCAGTTTTGACATAGTTCTGTTTAATACAGTGGAAAACAACTGTGGCTACCACCTGTTTGAGAGTGACAGTGAGGAGGAGGAAGAGGAAGTTATCGAGAAGAAAGAGGAGGAAGAACCCCCGAAGAAGAAATCTGCTTTCCAGGTGGGAAAAACAACCAGACATAAACTAGAAGGATAAGAAATCAATAACTTTGATCTGTTCTTTGAGAAGCGGACACACATATCAATTTTACATATTACAGGGTAAATACAAATGGTGGACATGGTAACTGTGAAACGGTGATATGAGGTCAGGGTAGTACACTACCGTTCAAAAGTTTGGGGTCACAAGAAAAGCACTTTTTTTCAATGAAGATAACTTTAAACTAATCAGAAATACACTCTATACATTGCTAATGTGGTAAATGACTATTCTAGCTGCAAATGTCTGGTTTTTGGTGCAATATCTAGATAGGTGTATAGAGGCCCATTTCCAGCAACTATCACTCCAGTGTTCTAATGGTACAATGTGTTTGCTCATTGCGTCAGAAGGCTAATGGATGATTAGAAAACCCTTGTGCAATCATGTTAGGTCTGCAATGCTGTAATTGCTGCAAATGGAGGATTCTTTGACGAAAGCATAGTTTGAAGGAAAAAATTATTATTTCAAATACAAATCATTATTTCTAACCTTGTCAATGTCTTGACTATATTTTCTATTCATTTTACAACTCATGGTGGTAAATAAGTGTGACTTTTCATGGAAAACACAAAATAATTGTCTGGGTGACCCCAAACTTTTGAATGGTAGTGTAGGTATGCAATGATAGTAAGGCAAGCCATTTTATCATTTTCTAAAGAGGCAGAATTTAAGGTTGCTCTAAAATGTGAAACGTGCCCTGGGTCTGCCCCGGGGTCTCTTCCCAGTGGGACGTGCCCAAAACACCTCAAGTCGGAGGCGTCCAGGAGGCATCCTAATCAGATGCCCAACCCACCTTAATTGGCTTATTTCGATGTGTAGGAACAGCAGCTCTACTCTGAACCTTTCCCAGATGACTGAGCTCTTCACCCTATCTCTAAGGGTGAGTGCAACCACCCTATGGAGAAAGCTCATTTCAGTTGCTTGTGCCCTCATTCGTTCAGTCATTACCCAATGTTCATGACCATAGATGAGGGTGGGAATGTAGATTGACTTGTAAATTAACTGCTTTGGTTTGGAGCTCAGCTCCCTCTTCATCATACAGACCGGTAGACCATCTACATTACTGCAGATGCTTCTCCAATCTGTCAATCTCCCGCTCCACTCTCTCCTCACTTGTGGATAGGACCCCAAAATACTTGAACTCCTCCACTTGGGGCAGGAGCTTGCCCCTGACCTGAAGAAGACAATCCACTGTTTTGCAGCTGAAGACCATGAATTTGGTCTTGGAGGTGCTGATTCTCATCCCACACACTTCAGACTCAGTAGCAAACCATCCCAGTAAGACCTGTAGGTCATTGCTCGATAAAGCCAACCGGACAACATCATTTGCAAACAGCAGAGATGAGAGCTCGTGGTCACTGACCATAACACCCTCCATTCCTTGGCTGAACCTAGAAATCCTATTCATAAAAAGTATGAACAGGATTGGTGACAAACAGCAGTCCTGGCAGAGCCCAACTCTCATTGGGAATGAGTTTGACTGATTGGACCACATAGCTCATAGCAACAAGCCCGATACCTTAAGCTACAGTACGTGTCCAGCTAGGCATCTGGTCCCCACGCTTCCACAGCAAACGGATCCGTCGGGCGCGTGGAGGGGGCGTAAGCAGGCAGGAGTCACGAGCCCAATACTCTGTAGCCACAAACTGTAAGGAGAGTATCACTGCCTGGTCAGAGAACTTCATCCGGTTTTCAGGCAGTATTTTTGGCTACGAAAGTGCAGTTTGATGAGCTTTTTCTGTCTACTCCAACCCACTCTGCTCTCCCTGACGTGCACAGCCTGCACATTATTGGTCACTGCAACTTCCGGTGGGTAGACTGTTCTAGTCTGTTCACGATGCTTCCGGACATTAAACTCTTGCCTATTTCTTCAAAAGTAAAAAGCAAAACATTTTCTGAAAATGGTTGAGGTGAGAAAATGGTTGAGGTGAAAAAAGAAAACCCAGCCACAGGGGGTGTACAAGCCAGTGTGCTCCTAGTGCCGGTCCCAAGCCCGGGTCAATAGGGAGGGTTGTGCCAGGAAGGGCATCTCACGTAAAACCTTTGCCAAATCAAACATCCGGATCATGACAAATGAGACTTTCATACCAGACTGGTCGAGGCCAGGGTTAACAACGACCGCCACAGGTGCTGTTAACCAGCAGGGTGCCGGTGGAAATTGGGCTACTGTTGGTTGAAGATCTAGGAGGAGGAGATGGGAAAGGCATGTTAGGACGTAGAGTGAGAAAAGGAAAGGTAGAAGTGTGAAGGTTAGAGTAGGGACTTTAAATGTAGGGACTATGACAAGTAAAGGCAGAGAGTTGGCTGATATGATGGAGAGAAGAAAGGTAGATAAACTGTGTGTTCAAGAAACCAGATGGAGGGGAAGCAAAGCTAGGAACATTAGAGGGGGATTTAAACTGTTCTACCATGATGTAGGAAGACAATGGAGTAGGAATAATCTTGAAAGAAGAGTATGTGGAGAGTGTTCAGGAGGTAAAGAGTGAGTCAGACAGAATCATGAGTTTGAAGCTAGGAGTCAAAGGTGTGATGTTAAATGTTGTCAGTGCGTATGCTCCACAAATTGGATGTCAGAAGAGAGAGGAATTCTAGAGTAAGTTGGATGAAGTGGAAGAGAGTGTTCCCATGGGGGAGACAGTGGTGATTGGAGCAGACTTTAATGGACATGTAGGTAAAGGGAACAGAGGTGATGAGGAGGTTCTGGGTATTTATGGTCTTAAGAAGAGAAATGTGGAAGGACAGATGGTTGTGGATTTTGCTAAAAGGATGAAAATGGCTGTGGTGAACACATACTTCAGGAAGAGAGGGAAACATAGGGTGACACACAAGAGTGGAGGAAGGTGCACACAGGTGGACTACATGTTATGCAGAAGGAGAAATCTGAAAGAGATAGGAGACTGCAAGGTGGTGGCAGAGGAGAATGTAGCTAGACAGCATCGGATGGTAGTCTGTTGGATGACTTTGCAAACAAGAAGAGGAAAACAGTGAAGGCAGAGCAAGAGTAAGTGGGGGAAGTTACAGAAGGAAGAAGGTCGCACAGAGTTCAGGAAGGAGTTGGTACAGGCTCTGGGTGGTAGGGAAGAATTACCAGGTGACTAGGAAAGTACAGTAAAAGTATTGAGGGAAACGGGTAGAAAGGTATATGGTGTATCCAGTGGACAGAGGAAGGAAGACAAGGAAACTTGGTGGTGGAATGAGGAGGTACAGGACAGTATTCAAAGGAAGAGGTTAGCAAAGAAAAAGTGGGATAGTCAGGAGATAAAGAAAGTAGATAGGAGTATTTGGAATCTAGGCACATGGCAAAGAGAGAGGCGACAAAGGAAAGAAAAAGGCATATAGTAAGTTGTATAAGAGGCTGGACACTAAGGAAGGAGAAAAGGACTTGTATCGATTGACCAGACAAAGAGATTGCGTTGGAAAGGATGTACAGCAGGTTAGGTTGATTAAGGACAGAAATGGTAATGCACTAACAAATGATGAGTGTGTTGAGAAGGTGGAAGGAGTACTCTGAAGAGCTGATGAATAAAGAAAATGAGAGAGAGGAGGATGGATGAAGGAAAAATGGTGAACAAGGAAATCCCGAGGATTAGCAAAGCAGAAGTGAGGGCAGCTTTGAAGAGGATGAAGAATGGAAAGGCGGTTGGTCCAGATGACATACCTGTGGAGACATGGAGATGTTTAGGAGAGATAACAGTGAAATTTTTAACCAGATTCATTCATTCATCTTCTTCCGCTTAATCCTTTTCGGGTCGCGGGGGGGGGGGGGGGGGCTGGAGCCTATCCCAGCATCTTTGGGCGAGAGGCAGGGTACACCCTGGACAGATTGCCAGTTCATCGCAGGGCCAACACAGAGAGACAGACAACCATTCACTCTCACAGTCATACCTAAGGACAATTTAGAATCCCCAGTTTTGATGTTAATTAACCTAACTTGCATGTTTTTGGCATGTGGGAGGAAACCGGAGAAATTCCGGAGTAAACCCATGCAGACACGGGGAGAACATGCAAACTCCACACAGATCACTGTTGGTCGGGGGCTGGGATCGAACCCAGGATCCCCAGGCCAAGGGTGAGTTGCTGTGCTGCCGCAGTGCTATACTTGCATATTTATTCCACCTAGCTGCAATGCTCCGTACTGTGGGTGTTTATATATTTACATATTTATTCCATCTAGCTACAATGCTCTGCACTGTGTGTTCATATATTCATATATTTATTCCATCCAGCTACAATGCTCTGCACTGTGTGTCTGTGTGTGTGTGTGTGTGTGTGTATATACAGTGGGGTAAAAAAGTATTTAGTCAGCCACCAACTGTGCAGGTTCTCCCACTTAAAAGATGAGAGAGGTCTCCAATTTTCATCATAGGTATACCTCAACTATGAGAGACAAAATGAGAAAAAAAAATCCAGAAAATCCCATTGAAGGATTTTTAATGAATTAATTGGTAAATTCCTCAGTAAAATAAGTATTTGGTCACCTACAAACAAGCAAGATTTCTGGCTCTCACAGACCTATAACTTCTTATTTAAGAGGCTCCTCTGTCCTCCACTCGTTTCCTGTACTAATGGCACCTGTTTGAACTCATTATCAGTATAAAAGACACCTGTCCACAACCTCAAACAGTCAGAATCCAAACTCCACTATGGCCAAGACCAAAGAGCTGTCAAAGGACACCAGAAACAAAACTGTAGACCTGCACCAGGCTGGGAAGACTGAATCTGCAATAGGTAAGCAGCTTGGTGTGAAGAAATCAACTGTGGGAGCATCCATCCATCCATCCATCTTCTACCGCTTTTCCGGAGGTCCGGGTCGCGGAGGCAGCAGTTCAAGCAGAGAAGCCCAGACTTCCCTCTCCCCAGCCACCTGCTCCAGCTCTTCAGAGGGGATACCAAGGCGTTCCCAGACTAGCTGGGAGACATAGTCTCTCCACCGAGTCCTGGGTCTGCCCCGGGGTCTCCTCCCAGTGGGACGTGCCTGAAACACCTCAAGTGGGAGGCGTCCAGGAGGCATCCTAATCAGATGCCCATACCACCTCAACTGACTCCTTTCAATGTGGAGGAGCAGCGGTTCTACTCTGAGCCTCTCCCGGATGACTGAGCTCCTCACCCTATCTCTGAGGGTGAGTCCAGCAATCCTACGGAGAAAGCTCATTTCAGCCGCTTGTATCCGCGATCTCGTTCTTTCGGTCATTACCCAAAGCTCGTGACCATAGGTGAGAGTAGGAACGTAGATTGACTGGTAAATCGACAGCTTTGCCTTAGAACTAAGCTCCCTCTTCACCACAACAGACCGGTACAACGTCCGCATCACTGCAGATGCTGCTCCAATCCGTCTGTCGATCTCTCGCTCCATTTTCCCCTCACTCGTGAACAAGACCCCAAGATACTTAAACTCCTCCACTTGGGGCAGGAGCCTGTCCCCAACCCGGAGAGGACAATCCACCTTTTTCCGGCTGAGGACCATGGACTCGGACTTGGAGGTGCTGATTCTCATCCCCTCATGGATCGTCACCTTATCGTGGTGGGGGGGTTTGCGTGCCCCAGTGATCCCAGGAGCTATGTTGTCCGGGGCAATTTGCCTCTGATAGGGTCTCCCAAGACAAACTGGTCCTGGGTGAAGGGCCAGACGAAGAACGATCCAACAGACTCTCATGATAAATTGTATATCAAGGATTCAGTGTACCCCGCCCGGTATGGGGTTACCGGGGCCCCACCCTGGAGCCAGGCCTGGGGGAGGGGCTCGAAGGCTAGCGTCTGGTGGCCGGGTTTCCACCCATGGGACCCGGCCGGGCTCAGCCCGAAGGAGTTACATGGGTCCGCCCTCCAGTAGGTTCACCACCTGCAGGAGGGATCATGGAAGTCCGGTGCTATGTGGATTAGGTGGCAGTCAAAGGCGGAGAC
Organism: Pholidichthys leucotaenia; assembly: GCA_020510985.1. NCBI lineage: Eukaryota > Metazoa > Chordata > Actinopteri > Cichliformes > Pholidichthyidae > Pholidichthys > Pholidichthys leucotaenia. Next base: position 354,458,527 of record CM035843.1, on the reverse strand, counting down.
CTTGGCGGACTGATCCCAAGCTTTCTAAACTGGCTTTTGGTACGTGGAATGTCACCTCTCTGGTGGGGAAGGAGCCTGAGCTGGTGTACGAGATTGAGCGATACCGGCTAGATATAGTCGGCCTCACCTCAACACACAGCTCCGGTTCCGGAACCAGTCTCCTGGAGAGGGGCTGGAGCTTGGCCTTTTCTGGAGTTGCCCCGGGCGAGAGGCGACGAGCAGGGGTAGGTATTCTTGTATCGCCCCACCTTGCTGCCTCTATATTGGAGTTTTCCCCGGTGGACGAAAGGGTTGCTTCCCTGCGCCTTCGGGTTGGGAAACGGGTCCTGACCATCATTTGTGCCTATGCACCAAATGATGTTTCAGAGTACCCACCCTTTTTGGAGTCTGTGACTGGGGTGCTGGAGGGTGCTCCTCCTGGAGACTCCATTGTCCTACTGGGGGACTTCAATGCGCACGTGGGCAACGACAGTGAAACCTGGAGGGGGGTGATTGGGAGGAACGGCCTGCCCGATCTGAACCCGAGTGGTGTTCAGTTATTGGACTTCTGTGCTAACCACAGTCTGTCTATAACGAACACCATGTTCAAGCATAAGGGTGTCCATATGTGCACCTGGCACCAGGACACCCTAGGCCGCAGGTCGATGATCGATTTTGTTATCGTATCATCAGACCTGCGACCGTATGTCTTGGACACCCGAGTAAAGAGAGGTGCAGAGCTGTCAACTGATCACCACCTGGTGGTGAGTTGGATCCGATGGCAGGGGAGGAAGCCATTCAGACCTGGTAGACCCAAACGTATAGTGAGGGTGTGCTGGGAGCGTCTGGCTGAGGCCCCTGTCCGGGAGGTCTTCAACTCCCACCTCCGGAAGAACTTCAACCACATTCCGAGGGAGTCTGGAGACATGGAGTCTGAATGGGCCATGTTCTCCACCTCTGTTGTTGAAGCGGCAGCCCAGAGCTGCGGCCGCAAGGTGGTCGGTGCATCTCGTGGTGGCAACCCCCGAACCAAGTGGTGGACACCAGTGGTGAGGGGGGCCATTAAGCTGAAGAAGGAGTCCTATCAAGCTTGGTTGGCTTGTGGGACTCCCGAAGCAGCTGAGGTGTACCGGCAGGCCAAGCGGAGTGCAGCTCGGGTGGTTGCTGAAGCAAAAACCCGGGTATGGGAGGAGTTCGGTGAGGCCATGGAACAAGACTTTCGGTCGGCTTCAAAGAGATTCTGGCAAACTGTTCGGCGGCTCAGGAGGGGAAAGCAGCTCCCCGTCCACACTGTGTATGGTGCGGATGGGACACTGTTGACTTCAACTGGGGATATCGTCGGGCGGTGGAAGGAATACTTCGAGGATCTCCTCAATCCCACTGATACGCCTTCCACAGAGGAAGCAGGGTTTGGGGACGAGGGGGATGACTCGCCTATCACAGGGGCTGAGGTCGCCAAGGTGGTTAAAAATCTCCTTGGTGGCCGGGCCCCGGGGGTGGACGAGATTCGCCCCGAGTACCTCAAGGCCCTGGATGTTGTTGGGTTGTCATGGTTGACACGCCTCTGCAACATTGCGTGGAGGTCGGGGGCAGTGCCTTTGGCATGGCAAACCGGGGTGGTGGTTCCTCTCTTCAAAAAAGGGGACCGGAGGGTGTGCTCCAACTTTAGAGGGATCACACTCCTCAGCCTCCCTGGGAAGGTCTATGCCAAGGTACTGGAGAGGAGAGTCCGGCCGTTGGTCGAACCTCGGATTCAGGAGGAGCAATGTGGTTTTCGTCCTGGCCGTGGCACATCGGACCAGCTCTTTACCCTCTCGAGAATTCTTGAGGGTTCGTGGGAGTTTGCCCAACCAGTTTACATGTGTTTTGTGGACTTGGAGAAGGCATTTGACCGCGTCCCTCGTGGATTTTTGTGGGGGGTGCTTCGGGAGTATGGGGTATCGGGCTTGTTGTTACGAGCTATTCGGTCTCTGTACGACCGTTGTGAGAGTTTAGTTCGCATTGCCAACACTCGGTCGGAGTCATTCCCAGTGAGAGTTGGACTCCGCCAGGGCTGCCCTTTGTCACCGGTCCTGTTCATAATTTTTATGGACAGGATTTCTAGGCGCAGCCAGGGAATGGAGGGTGTCATGCTTGGTGACCACAGGATCTCATCTCTGTTGTTTGCAGATGATGTTGTCCTGTTGGCTTCATCCAGCAATGACCTACAGCTCTTGCTGGGACGGTTTGCCGCTGAGTGTGAAGCGGCTGGGATGAGAATCAGCACTGTGGGAGCAATTATTAGAAAATGGAAGACATACAAGACCACTGATAATCTCCCTCGATCTGGGGCTCCACGCAAGATCTCACCCCATGGGGTCAAAATTATCACGAGAACGGTGAGCAAAAATCCCAGAACCACACGGGGGGACCTAGTGAATGACCTGCAGAGAGCTGGGACCAAAGTAAAAAAGGCTACATCAGAAACACACTACGCCGCCAGGGACTCAAATCCTGCAGTGCCTGACGTGTACCCCTGCTTAAGCCAGTACATGTCCAGGCCCATTTGAAGTTTGCCAGAGAGCATTTGGATGATCCAGAAGAGGATTGGGAGAATGTCATATGGTCAGATGAAACCAAAATAGAACTTTCTGGTAAAAACTCAACTTGTCGTGTTTGGAGGAGAAAGAACACCATACCTACTGTGAAGCATGGGGGTGGAAACATCATACTTTGGGGCTGTTTTCTGCAAAGGGACCAGGACGACTGATCCGTGTTAAGGAAAGAATGAATGGGGCCATGTATCGTGAGATTTTGAGTGAAAACCTCCTTCCACCAGCAAGGGCATTGAAGATGAAACATGGCTGGGTCTTTCAGCATGACAATGATCCCAAACACACCACCCGGGCAACGAAGGAGTGGCTTCGTAAGAAGCATTTCAAGGTCCTGATGTGGCCTAGCCAGTCTCCAGATCTCAACCCCATCGAAAATCTTTGGAGGGAGTTGAAAGTCTGTGTTGCCCAGTGACAGCCCCAAAACATCACTGCTCTAGAAGAGATCTGCATGGAGGAATGGGCCAAAATACCAGCAACAGTGTGTGAAAACCTTGTGAAAACTTACAGAAAACGTTTGACCTCTGTCATTGCCAACAAAGGGTATATAACAAAGTACTGAGATTAACTTTTGTTATTGACCAAATACTTATTTTACCGAGGAATTTACCAATTAATTCATTAAAAATCCTTCAATGTGATTTTCTGGATTTTTTTTTCTCATTTTGTCTCTCATAGTTGAGGTATACCTATGATGAAAATTGGAGACCTCTCTCATCTTTTAAGTGGGAGAACTCGCACAATTGGTGGCTGACTAAATACTTTTTTACCCCACCGTATATATTTTATAGTAATATGTACATATGTATATTAGCTGCTCTTGTTTTTTTCTTGCCTTCTGATTGTTGCTCTGAGTGTTGCTATCCCTGTGCTGTTGCAATCCTGGAATTTCCCCGTTGTGGGACTAATAAAGGCTTATCTTATCTTATCTTATCTTAAATAATTAAAATGAATTAAAGACTTTTTTCATATTTTCTGTAAAATGTAATTCTAAACAAATATCCATCCATCCATCTTCCTCCCCTTAACATCCTTTTCAGGTTGCGGGGGGCTGGAGCCTATCCCAGCATCTTTGGGCAAGAGGCAGGGTACACCCTGGACAGATCACCAGTCCATCGCAGGGCCAACACAGAAAGACAGACAACCATTCACTCTCACAGTCATACCTAAGGACAATTTAGAATCCCCAGTTTGATGCCAATTGACCTAACTTGCGTGCTTTTGGCATGTGGGAGGAAATCCTGGAGTAAACCCATACAGACACGGGGAGAACATGCAAACTCCACACAGATCACTGTTGGTCGGGGGCTGGGATCGAACCCAGGATCCCCCGGCCAAGGGTGAGTTGCTGTGCTGCCGCAGTGCCAACCACTCCGCCACCGCGCTGCCCTGTGAGGAACAAATTCGGACACCGCCCCATCTTTTGTAGGACACCCCCACATTCATTTCCACTTAAAATTGCTAAAATAAATGTTAAAAAATACAAATAAAAACAAAAACAAGGTTAGACATAGGTATGTGAACATTTCGTAATAAAGAACTGAATATTTAAAGGAGGTGTCCAAATTTTTTCACAACTGTAGCTTCATACTCTCAAAGTACCTTTCACAAGAAACCACGGGGGTCGAATGCTTTCTCCAAGTCCACAAAACACATGTAGACTGGTTGGGCAAACTCCTACGAACCCTAGAGGATCTTTGAGAGGGTAAAGAGTTATGTTAAATAAGATAAGATAAGATAAGATAAGCCTTTATTAGTCCCACAACGGGGAAATTCCAGGATTGCAACAGCACAGGGATAGCAACACTCAGAGCAACAATCAGAAGGCAAGAAAAAAAAAAACAAGCAAGCAAGAGCAGCTAATATACATATGTACATATTACTATAAAATATATATATATACACACACACACACACAGACACACAGTGCAGAGCATTGTAGCTGGATGGAATAAATATATGAATATACGAACACAGTGCAGAGCATTGTAGCTAGATGGAATAAATATGTAAATATATAAACACCCACAGTACGGAGCATTGCAGCTAGGTGGAATAAATATGCAAGTATATAAACACACACAGTGCGGAGCAATGTAGCTAGATGGAATAATATGTAGATATATAAAAACACAGTGCGGAGCATTGTAGCTAGATGGAATAAATATATAGATATATAAATATAAACACACCCAGTGCTGAGCATTGTAGCTAGATGGAATAAATATGTAAATATATAAACACACACAGTGCAGAGCATTGTTGCTAGATGGGATGAAACAGCATAACCGTCTACTTAGTTATCCTACATGGTATGATTATGTGCCCATACATATTCTCACCCTCCATAGCGACCGATATGTTCCTAGTTGTATGCCGGAGAGGACCATTGTGTAAGTCTATTGCATCTTTTGCATTCAAAAAACTATTAGTTTGTTACGTCTTTTTGCTATCTCTGCGAGCAGCCCTGCTTAGGTTGTACAGTCTGACAGCCGTTGGTAGGAAGGACCTACGAAACCTCTCGGTTGTGCACCTGGGATGATGTAGTCTGCTGCTAAATGAGCTCCTCAGTGCATCCAGTATGTCCTGCATAGGGTGGAACTCGGACTCCAGCAGAGATGACAGTTTAGCCACCGTCCTTCTCTCTCCTATCTCCTCCATCGGATCAAGCTGCCCCAGGACAGAGCTAGCTTTCTTAATCAGTTTGTTCAGTCTCTTCCTATCGGCTGCAGTAATGCCACTGCCCCAGCAGACCACTCCAAAAGTGATGGCTGATTGTGCCATGACCAGGAAATAAAACCTCATTGCTCCTCTTGAATCCAAGGTTTGACCAATAGCTGGACTCTTGTCTCCAGTACATTAGCATAGACCTCACCAGGGAAGATGAAGTGTGTGATCCCTCTAAAGTTGGAACACACCCTCCACTACTTCTTAAGAGGGAACCACCACCCCAGTTTGCCATGCCAAAGACACTGTCACCAACTTGCACACAATGTTGCAAAGGTGTGCCAACCGAGAAATATCTGAAAATTAGTTATAGATATCTAAAAGTATAAAAATGGCCTGCCATAGCTCACTTTAGAGCTACCTTAAATTCTGCCCCTTTAAGAAATGATAAAACAATTTGCCATACAATTAGTGCCTGCTTATCCTGACTGTATGTTACTGCTGAGAGAACATTTATTGATTTGCTGTCTTGATTTGAACTCCTGATTTGGGCACTTTGACTTTTGTACTGTTACTTTTTTTTCAGTTTTAACCAGGTGTTATGAGCACATTTCTGACATGAAACCTGTACATTTAACTTACTGTGTGGAACCTTTGGAAACTTGTGTTTGAGTGACACCTTGTAGACTAAAGACAGCTGATGCTCCATGTCTTGCTGTGGGTGAATCTGATCTGCAGGTACTCTCTGAAATCAAGAATGAGGCTACATTTCACTCAGAGGTTGCATTAACTGAAAATTGCCCTTCATTGACAGGTTTTTTTCAGCAGTGACATAAAAATCTGAAAGCTCTCTGCATTTGGACAGACTACATTGACAGTGATATTATTAAAAACAATTAAAATGATAGATAAGAATAGATTATGACAATTTTTTTCAACCCTGTTTGTCAAAATGTCTAGCACAGTCACTAAAAAAATTTCAAAAGTTTCATACCAAAATTGCAAAGAAGCTACCTACTGACACCCTAAATCATACATGTTTTTTTGTTTGTTTGCTTTACTCTACATTATACTATGACTTAAAAAATACATCATGCTGTTTAAAATAAGATTAAACTGAAACCGTAAACAGCAGCAACATGTTCTCTGAGCTTATATATAGTCATCAGTGTGATCATTCTGTTTACCCAGCAAAGAACCACCACTTCCCCTCGTCACCTTATGGTGGTGGGGGGTTTGTGTGCCCTAGTGATCCCAGGAGCTATGTTGTTTGGGGCAATTTGCCTCTGGTAGGGTCACCCAATATAAACTGGTCCTGGTTGAAGGGCCAGACTAAGAATGATCCAACAGACTCTCATGATGAATGTTAGAACAAGGATTCGGTGTACCCCGCCCAGTATGAGGTTATTGGGGACCCACCCTGGAGCCAGGCCTGGGGGAGGGGTTCGATGGCTCGCATCTGGTGGCTGGGTTTCTGCCCATGGGACCCGGCTGGGCTCAGCCCGAAGGAGTTACATGTGGCCGCCCTCCAGTGGGCTCACCACCTGCAGGAGGGACCATGAAGGTCTGGTGCTATGTGGATCAGGTGGTGGTCGAAGGCAGAGACCTTGGCGGTCTGATCCCAGGCTTCCTAAACTGGCTTTTGGGATGTGGAATGTCACCTCTCTGGTGGGGAAGTAGCTTAAGCTGGTGCATGAAGTTGAATCAGAATCAGAATCAGAATCAGAAAAAGATTTATTGCCAAGTACATTAACAGATACTGATAACAGGACTCTGATAACAGCTCACTGATAACATACGAGGGATTTGACTTGACACAGAAAATGAACCTGCATTTCCAGTGACACAGCATGCATCTGAAACGCGCCTGCCAACAGGAGGGTACAGGTAGCATAAGAAATAATACAATGGGAAGGAGCAAAAAAATCATTGATTTCAGAATAGTGGTCATGTATGATCAATATTATGATTACAAAGAAAAAAAAAGCCCTCAATGCACACTCAGCAGACCAAAAGAGTTCACAGGACACAAAGAGAGCAGTGAGTGAATCATCTTGTTGTCAGTTTGTGGATCAATATGAATGTAATGTTGAAGCAAGTGTTGTATCAGTAAGAACGACAAGGACACTTGGCAGGAGATGTTTTGTCTGGCTACTGGCAATTGTCCTTGGCAATTGTCCATGCAGCTGCTGTCCGAAGGCCATGTGCTCAGTGTTTTGAAAAACAGAGACTGCAGATGATCAGGAGGATTTTTGTAAGGGAAATTGAGCCAAATAGAACTGATCACAGAGAAAGAACTTTATATTCTTCTGCAGATTCAGTACTTAATCCTTCATTGCTGGGCGTTGAGTCCATCGTGGATAGACCTAAGCGTAATCATGATGTAATCCACCTTCCGAGACAGTTCTCCATTTGTCGCTATCAGGGTCTTCTCCATTTTTTCAATTTGATGGATGCACCTCGCCTGGCCAGCATTTTGATAGGTTGTATCCATCTTCAGCAATTTGCGGTACACCAGGACAATCCCAGATCCAATCAGAACGATCCCAATCACCATTATTACGAAGACATACAAATCTTCAATATCTTCGATAGAGAGATTAGTCAGGCACAAGATTTTCCAATTACTTGTCTCCCATAAATAGCCCGCTGGAGCCGTCCCTGCGGGGCAAACAGCTTTCCCCGGAGCACTTTTCCTCGTTGAAAAGATAGTGTCAATTGCGTTCAAAGCCCAGCTTATTAATTCCATAATTTCTTTCTTTCGATAATCAGCAGTCAGACGCAGACAGACAACAGCAAGCTGGGATCCAGTTAGTTGGGGAGGTGGGGAGCTAGAGCAGAGAGAGAAAAGAAGCGTCTGCTCTCTTTGGAGGCGGAAGTGAGAAGGTTGAGAGATACCGGCTAGACATAGTAGGCCTCACTTCAACACACAGCTCTGGTTCTGGAACCAGCCTCCTGGAGAGGGGCTGGAGCTTGGCCTACTCTGGAGTTGCCCTGGGCGAGAGGCGACGATCAGGGGTGGGTATTCTTGTATCTCCCCGTCTTGCTGCCTCTATATTGGAGTTTTCCTTGGTGGATGAAAGGGTTGTTTCTCTGTGCCTTCGGGTTGGGAAACGGATCCTGACCATCATTTGTGCCTATGCACCAAATGATGGTTCAAAGTACCCACCCTTTTTGGAGTCTCTGACTTGGGTGCTTGAGGGTGCTCCTCTTGGAGACTCCATTGTCCTACTGGGGGACTTCAATGCACACATGGGCAATGACAGTGAAACCTGGAGGGGGGTGATTGGGAGGAATGGCCTGCCCGATCTGAACCCGAGTAGTGTTCAGTTATTGGACTTCTGTACTAACCACAGTTTGTCCATAATGAACACCATGTTCAAGCATAAGGGTGTCCATATGTGCACTTGGCACCAGGACACCCTATATCACAGGTTGATTATCGATTTTGTTATCATGTCATCAGACCTGTGACCGTATGTCTTGGACACTTGGGTAAAGAGAGGTGCAGAGCTGTCAACTGATCACCTCCTGGTGGTAAGTTGGATCTGATGGCAGGGGAGGATGCCATTCAGACCTGGTAGACCCAAACATATAGTGAGGGTGTGCTGGGAACGTCTCGCTGAGGCCTCTGTCCGGGAGGTCTTTAACTCCCACCTCCGGAAGAACTTTGACCACATTCTGAGGGAGTCTGGAGACATGGAGTCTGAATGGGCCATGTTCTCCACCTCCATTGTTGAAGCAGCTGCCCAGACCTGTGGCCGCAAGGTTGTCAGTACATCTCGTGGTGGCAACCCCCGAACCAAGTGGTTGTTGTAGGGCTGTCATGGCTGACACGCCTCTGCAACATTGCATGGAGGTCGGGGACAGTGCCTTTGGTATGGCAAATCGGGGTGGTGGTTTCTCTCTTCAAGAAAGAGGACCGCAGGGTGTGCTCCAACTTTAGAGGGATCACACTCCTCAGCCTCCCTGGGAAAGTCTGTGCCAAGGTACTGGAGAGGAGAGTCCATTGGTCGAACCTTGGATTCAGGAGGAGCAATGTGGTTTTCATCCTGGCCGTGGCACATCGGACTAACTCTTTACCCTCTCAAGAATTCTTGAGGGTTTGTGGGAGTTTGCCCAACCAGTTTACATGTGTTTTGTGGACTTGGAGAAGGCATTCAACCGCGTTTCTCGTGGTTTTTTTGTGGGGGGTGCTTCGGGAGTATGAAGTATCGGGCTTGTTGTTACAAGCTATCTGGTCTCTATACGACTGTTGTGAGAGTTTGGTTCGTATTGCCAACACTCGGTCGGACTCATTCCCAGTCAGAGTTGGACTCTGTCAGGGCTGCCCTTTGTCACCGATCATGTTCATAATTTTTATGAACAGGATTTCTAGGTTCAGCCAGGGAATGGAGGGTGTCATGCTTGGTGACCACAGGTTCTTATCTCTGTTGTTTGCAGATGATGTTGTCCTGTTGACTTCATCCAGCAATGACCTACAGGTCTTACTGGAACGGTTTGCCACTGAGTGCGAAGTGGCTGGGATGAGAATCAGCACCTCCAAGTCTGAGTCCATGGTCCTCAGCCGGAAAAAGGTGGATTGTCCTCTCCTGGTTGGAGACAAGTGGAGGAGTTTAAGTATCTCAGGCTTTTATTCATGAGTGAGGGGAGAATGGAGCGAGAGATTGACAGATGGATTGGGGCAGCATCTGCAGTGATGTGGACGTTGTACCAGTCTGTTATGGTGAAGAAGGAGCTGAGCTCTAAGGCAAAGCTGTCAATTTACCAGTCAATCTACGTTCCTACCCTCCCCTATGGTCACAAGCTTTGGGTAATGACCGAAAGAATGAAATCACGGATACAAGTGGCTGAAATGAGCATTCTTCATAGGATTGCTGGACTCACCCTTAAAGATTTTGATTTTTTTTTTTTTTTTTTTTTTGATTTAGATAGGGTGAGGAGCTCAGTCATCCGGGAGAGGCTCAGAGTAGAACCACTGCTCCTCCATATCGAAAGGAGCCAGCTGAGGTGGTTTAGGCATCTGATCAGGATGCCTTCTTGACGCCTCCCTCTTGAGGTGTTCCGGGCACGTCCCACTGGGAGGAGACTCCGGGCCAGAACCAGGACTCGCTGGAGAGATTACATCTCCCAGTTGGTTTGGGAACGCCTTGGTATCCCCTCTGAAAAGCTGGGTCAGGTGGCTGGGGAGAGGGAAGTCTGGGCTTCTCTGCTTGAACTGCTACCTCCGTGACCCGGACCTCCGGAAAAGTGGTAGAAGATGGATGGATGAATGGATGGAGAACCATCACTTGCATACCCTTGGTGTAATTCATTTCTGCATTGGTTTAACTTCTCTGCGAATATCAACGCTATGTCCATCATTCATATTTAGTCTGACACAAAAAGCATGTATTTTGTAACTGTAATTGATAACTAGTGGCTCTGTGTCTTTGATCTATTAGCTGGCTTATGACGCCTGGGTCACCAGCTCAAAGAAAGCCCTAAGGGACCTGAAGAAGGAAAAGAAGAAAATAAAGAAAGAAGAGAAGAAGAAAGCAAAGAAAGAGCTGCAGAGACAGCAGGGTAAGAAAGTAACATCTGGAATTTACTACATAGTCTAAAACTGTGCATAAGAATAATGCTAAATGATTTGGAAAAAGTCAGCTCAGACTTTACTCTACTTTTTTAACTGTTGGAGCTTCAGCATCTTCAAAAACTTTAACTTTATACAGTATGTTGATCACAAACACTCAGGGTTGCTTGATAATAAACAGACAATTAGATTAGATAACTTTAGTGACAACCACCATAACTGCAACAACAATGAAACATCTCCAGCTTTTCAGAGCAAAAATACCAAGGAAATGTATATAATGTACACAGGTTCACCCTGTGACCCTGAAGTGTGACTATGGTTTTGGGATTGCAAGGTCAACATCAAAATGGCTTATAAACTATATCTCAATAAGAAAGAAAGCTAGGGTCACCAAACGCACTGCACAGGTTTACATTGGGATTATGACTTCTGAATATTGGTTTGGGGTCAGTAGGTCAAAGGTCAAGGTTACCATTCCCTATGCCCTATTACTGTACAATTAGTAAAGCTAGGGTCACCAAACCTGGTACACAGGTTCAATCTGAGACCATGACCTCTGACTACAGGTTTGGGGTCAACAGGTCAAAGGTCAAGGTTGGCACTCGTAAATGTGTAACGCACTCTAGGGTTACCAAACTTGCTACACAGGTTAACCACGGGATCCTGCCCTATAACTGTGAGTTGTATACTTTCTTGTATATTCATGGATGATGGGTTTATCATAATTTGATTCTGTCATAGTAATTATATTGAAAAGTTTAAAACTGTTTTCTGTCAGTAAGTATTGGGATCGTCAAAGAAAACAGAGGTGAGGGATATTGCACTTGCCTCAGAGTGCTCTTGTAGTTTATTGCATCAATTATCATATGACAGGGTTTCCTCTGGTAACATTTCTTGGTGGTGGCCCGCTGCGCCAGAAAATTTACCACCACACCAAGAAGGAGATATGAATTTAAGAAAAATATATGAAGCAATGACTTTCTGCAAGAGCGCACATGAACAACGCACGTGGCCATCATCTGCATGGAGTTTAGAAGCGCCCCACCCACGCAAGCTTTCCAGTCAGTCAGCAGGCAGTGTCTTGCTAGCGGCAGCAGCATCTTCGTGGAAAAGGAGTGAAAACCGGGAAGTCAAACTGCAGAAATGGACTCTATTTGAAGAGAAACTTTGTGAAGCAGTCCGCCATTTCTTCGTTGGTGAAAATCCTGGCACGTCAGCGCCTTGGTGCTACCTATCGGGCTGGAGTGAAACTGCAAATGATGGTTGTGTGCATGCATCGACCGCTTGGCCTGGGTAGATGAAAAAAGTGAGCATGTACAGCGCCGTGTGTGTGCCAGGCTCGTCGAAAGCACACGCGGACCAAGGCGGACTAGAGGGGAAATGCAGCATGAATGAGGCTTGACTGTCTGACAGAAACATGAGTTTATTAAAGTACTTTAAATGTGGAAAAATCAGAAGAGGTATGTAAGCACTCGAAGCATTTATCATGGTTTTAACTCGCTGGAAATGGGAGCAATAACGGGAAGAGTCGCTTAGCTAAGAGATGTGGTTAGAATTCAAATGCAGCCGGCTTCATATGAAGGGAAAGGCAAGGGGGACTACTGAATTGCTGAGGATATATTTCACCAGACACTACAATATTAAGTTATGTTCGCAATTATGTACCTGGCAAGTTAAGATGACCGAAATTCACGAAGTCAATGACTTTAATCCGTCAGCAGCCTTCAAACAAACAAAACGTGCCAGCATTTGGACTTCAAAATAAGGGAGGTTTTCCTTGGCGGTGAGGAGATTTCTAAAAAAAACTAAAAATATATAGAAATATTTTAACAGAAATAAAGGCATCCTTGGTCATTTAAGTTAATTTAAATCATTAAATACAATTTTATTAATATTTTTTTCTTTGTAATGAGAGTTAAATTATTGTTCTGTTCTGACTGCAAAGTTATGGTCAAAAATATAAATTGTTTTAAGGAAAAACCAAAAAAAACCCCAGTCTGTTTCAAATTTATTTAAAAAACAGACAAAAATAAGCCATAAAATAATCCACAAATTTATAATAAAGTTTCAAATGTACAAGAGAAGTCAATTTTACAAGAGGAAATTACAAATTTGAAGAAAATGGTTTCAAATTTAGATAAATTTACAGAGAAAAGTAGAAAACTATAAGAAAATTGTTATAAATTTTGGAGAAAAACCTCAAACCTCCAAGACTGAAGTCATTACTCAAGTTTTAAGTGGGTGCTCTTTGTACCCTTAACTAGAAATTTTTGGTTGTCTCCTTTAATTTACATGGCACTTGATATTTTTTAACCTGTTTGTATACCACCATAGACAGAGAGAGAACCTGAATTAGACAGAGCTCAGAGAGGGCAAGATGAGACAGAAGAGAGGAGCCAAGGAGAGGAAAGTGTTCAGGCAGAGGGTCCAGGAGAGGTGAGAGCAGAGGAAGGAGAGAAGGATGACACCAGTAAAAAGTCCAAATACAGGACGTCTGAGTGGGACCCCAAATGGCCCAATATTCCAACATTCAAGCCTTGGTTGTACAATACTTCAAACTGTAAGTTCCATATGCACGGCAGTGGCTCAGAAGGTAGAGCGGGTCATCCAATAACCGGATGGTTGGCGGTTCGAATCCCGCTCTCACCAGATATCCTGCCGTTGTGTCCCTGGACAAGACACTATACCCACCTTGCCTCCAGTGTCCATATCACTGGGTATGAATGTGTATAAATGTTTGGTGGTGGCCGGAGAGGCCGTTGGCCCGGATTGGCAGCCACATTTCTGTCAGCCTGCCCCAAGGCAGCTGTGGCTACAGTAGTAGCTTGCCACTACCATTGTCTGTCTGGAGTGAATGAATAATGTATCTGTAAAAAGCGTCTTTGTGCAGAGCCTACAGAGCCACAGTACTGGCTACTCTATTGTACGGTGCTGAAACTTGGACTGTCTACAGCAGGGGTGTCAAACTCAAATTCACAGTGGGCCAAAATTAAGCAGTGAAGTAAAGTCACGGGCCAAACTCAATATTTATTGAAAAATTAACTGCAACTGATATGTAATGTTTAACCTTTTCATATGGAAACAAACTTTAGTTTTGCTTAAACACAGAATCTGGAACAACCAAAGCTTGATATTACAAACACATGAGAAATTAAATTTGAAATAAAAGACACATCAGTGGAATTCATTTCTTATTTAAATAAATAAATAAAGTATGTCTCTCCCCGTATCCTTTCAAGTTCCTTTTTAAAGTAAATCTTTTTCAAAGCCAACAACAAAAGAACCAAAAATAATGTCATTCAATAAAAATCCAACATTTCAACTATTAACAGACCATGCCTTGCAGTAGAAAAAGTGCATAAATAACAGATATATTCAAGCTCAGTTTGCTACACTCTGATTTACTCTGCACATTGGTCTAAGCCAGATACCTGGCATCTTTTCTTAGATGCAAGTTCATCAATGTCTGGGGTCAGGCTCTGAGCTGAGGAAAACCTTAGGACGGAGTGAAGGTGTTCATCAGTGAGTCGACTTCTGTGAGGTGTTTTGTTCACCTTCATCATAGAGAACAGTTGTTCACATAGATATGTGCTGCCGATCATTGAGAGCATCTGAGCAGCTTGGGTGCGTAATTGAGGCATTGTGTCGGGGAGGAAACATGGAAACTGCGCAGCACCAACAGAGTCATATTTTGATTTGAGCATGTCATTACATTGGAGTTCAATTAGCTCCATTTGGAGGCTGGTTGGTGCGCTTTCCACGTCGATCGCAAACGGGTTACTGAGCAGTTCAAATCTCCCTTTCTGAGCCTCAAAGTCGGCAAATCGCCGGGAAAACTCGGCGCTGAGCGCGTTGATTTTTTCAGCAAACTGTGCGCTAGGCAGCACGGCAGGAGAAATTTGCTCTACCATGGTTTGGCAGCACGGAAAATGACCCAAGTTTCCTTGCAGCATCTGAGTCTTCCACAGACACAACTTAGTTTTAAAGGCCCTCACTGCTGCGTACATGTCTGTGATGATGTGGCCCCGTCCCTGAAGCTGCAGGTTAAGCACATCGAGATGGCTCACAATGTCAGACAGAAATGCAAGCTCACACAGAAACTTTTTATCTCTCAGCTCTGTTGTGTCCTTCCCTTTGTTTTCCATAAACTGACAGATTTCCTCACGTAGCTCAAAACATCTGTTCAGTACTTTTCCTCTGCTTAGCCATCTCACCTCTGTGTGATAGGGCACATCTCTGTATTCTGAATCCAACTCCTCCAGAAAAGACTTGAACTGCCGGTGATTCAAACCTTTGGCTCTTATGAAGTTGACTACTCGCTTTATAGAGCTCATAACATGTTCCATTTGCAGAGCTTTGCTACAGAGCGCTTCCTGATGTATGATACAGTGATAAACTGTAAGTTCACCTGCATCTTCCTCCCGCATCTTCTCCTGAATCCTGCCGACCAATCCACTCTTTTGACCGCACATCGCGGGCGCACCATCTGTCGTCAGTCCCACAAGTTTATCCCAAGGCAGGATCATTTCAGTTATACATTTGGATACCTCTTCAAAGATATCTTTTCCTGTGGTGGTGCCATGTATTGATTTTAATCCTAAAAGTTCCTCTGTGACGCACAGGCTCGAGTCTACTCCACGGATGAAGATTGACAGCTGGGCAGTACCAGACGTGTCGCTGCTCTCATCCACAGCAAGGGAGTATGCAATAAAATCTTTTCCCTTTTTTATTAGTTGTTCATGTAGATTAGTGGAAAGCTCACACACGCGCTCAGCCACGGTGTTTCTGCTCAGGCTCACATTTAAAAATTCTTGCTTTTTATCTGGGCACACGATGTCGCAAACTTTGACCGTGCACTTTTTGACAAACTCTCCCTCACTAAAGGGCCGGGCTGATTTTGCTATCTCTGCTGCCACAATAAAGCTGGCCTTTACAGCAGCTTCACTTTTTGATTTTGCTTTCATGAACATAGTCTGCCGGCAAACCAGACTTCTTTTCATCTCCTCCACCTTCTGCAGCTTCTGCTTTACGTCCAGGTCCTTGTACTTTTCATAATGTTTTGTTTTATAGTGTCTTCTTATGTTATATTCTTTTGTTACAGCCACGTTAGCTCCGCACACAAGACAAACAGGTCTGTCCTTTATATTCGTGAACAGATAATCTGCCTCCCACCTGTCTTGAAAGCTCCTGTTGTCCATCTTTCGTTTGGCCATTTTTGTGGAGGGTGAAATTAATTTGTCCGATGTGACTGGAGCATGGTTGTCAATGACTGTCAACAGAAAAAAGGAGCGCTTGCCGGTTTCGACTGCGTGCCAACATACTAGCAAAGCATTGTGGGATTTGTAGTATTAGCGGTACAGTATATACCGCGGGCCAGCTCTAATGCACATTTGATATGATCTCGCGGGCCAATTATAATTACACTGCGGGCCAAATTTGGCCCGCGGGCCTGAGTTTGACACATGTGGTCTACAGAGTGCAGGTAAAGAAACTCCACACGTACATGATGAGACACCTTCGAGCCATAATGAACATCTCATGGAAAGACAAGATAGCTAACATAGAAGTGTTGAAATGACCTGGTCTACCATCAATGGAGGACATGCTAATACAGATGAACCTGAGATGGCTCGGACATGTTGAGAGGATTGACCACCAGCGTCTCCCTTGGCAGTTACTCTACTCACAGTTATGCAAGGGGAAATGCAATCAGGGTAGACCAAGGCTCAGATTTAAAGACACTGTAAAAAGAAACTTGAAGAAGTTGGATATAGACAGGAGTTCCTGGCAGCAGAAGGCTAAGGACAGAGCTGCGTGGAGGAATCTGATCAGACCTAAATGAAACAGTCATTGTCGCCCACGACAAACTGCTATGATGATGATGAAAAAGCGTCTTTGAGTGTCTATGATAAAGTGCTATATAAATCTGATGCGTTATTATGATTATTTGCAAAGTTACTGTGCAAAATTTTTAAAAAGAAATAAATAGTATAAAATTAACATATTCATACATATGTGTTTTCTGCCCCCCCCCCCCCGCCCCCGGAAAAATATGTTGCCACCGCGCCAAGCTCTTTAAGCCAGAGGAAACACTGATATGGCTATCTCTTTCAAGATATCTCTCTGTTGGGGACAAGCTCCTTCCCCAAGTAAAGGAGTTTAAGCATCTCAGGGTCTCATTCACAAGTGAGGAGAGAAGGGAGCGAGAGATTGACAGATGGATTGGAGCAGCCTCTGCAGTGATGCGGACATTGTACCAGTCTGTTGTGGTGAAGAGGGAGCTGAGCTCCAAAGCAAAGCTGTTGATTTACCAGTCAATCTACGTTCCTGCCCTCACCTATAGTCATGAGCTTTGGGTAATGACAGAAAGAATGATATCATGGATACATGCGGCTGAAATGAGCTTTCTCCATAGGATTGCTGGACTCACCCTTAGAGAGAGGGTGAAGAGCTCAGTCATCTGGGAGAAGCTCAGAGTAGAACCACTGCTCCTCCATATTGAAAGGAGCCAGCTGAGGTGGTTTGGGCATCTTATCAGGATGCCTTCTGGATGCCTCCCTCTTGAGGTGTTCCGGGCACGTCCCACTGGGAGGAGACCCCAGGGCAGACCCAGGACACGCTGGAGAGACTATGTCTCCCAGCTGGCCTGGGAACATCTTGGTATCCTCTCTGAAGAGCTGGAGAAGGTTGCTGGGGAGAGGGAAGTCTGGGCTTCTCTGCTTGAGCTGCTGCCTCTGCGACCCGGACCTCCGGAAAAGCGGTAGAAAATAGATGGATGAATATCTCTTTAAAGAAAGGGGAAATTTTTAAAAAATGCTGCATTTCAGACAGTGAACAATTAACACCAGAACCACCAGCATTCTAGTACTACCTACAGGTGCAGCAACAGTCTCTCAGACTGTCAGATATAATTTAATTGTATGGGCATGAAAAGCAGTTCTTAAAGTGGAAAAACATGTGTTGCTAACACTTCTTTTCCTTCATATTTTATCTGTATGTGTCTGCATATGTGTGTGGGGTGGGGTCTTAAATAATTGTGACTAATTATTTATGCCGGGTACTTAGATTTATTGATTGTTTGAAATTAGTGATAGATATGTGCAAGGAAGTAGAAAATAGTTCCTTTTGAGATATATACGACATATTAGCCAGAACATCCATCCATCCATCCATCTTCTTCCGCTTAGTTATATAGTGCCATTTGACAACAACAGTCATCTCATAGTACTTTCAAACTGTAGGGGAAAACCCCACAATTGCAGAAAGACCCCAGCAATCAGTGAGCAAGCACTTAGCGAAGGTGGAGAGGAAAAACTCCCTTTTAGCAGGAAGAAACCTCCAGCAGAACCAGGTTCAGGGAGGGGCAGTCATCTGATGCGACTGGCTGGGGGGTGAGGGGATAGAGAAGAAGAAGAAAAGAACAGACATGTAGAGAGCAAACAGCACAATGGGGACTCAATCTATGGGAGAGAACAAACAGATGTTAATGACCAGCAAAAATTTTATTGAGAGTGAAGAAAGGAGTGAAGCCCAGTGCATTGTTGGAGGTCCCGCGGCTGTCTAAACCTATTAGCAGCATAGCTAAGAGAGGGTTCAAGGTCACCTGATCCCACCCCAACTAAAGGCTATGTCAAAAAGGAAGATTTAAACCCAATTCTTAAAAACAGAGATTGAGTCTGACTCCCGAATCCAGATTGGCAGCTGGTTCCAAAAGAGAGGAGCCTGATAACTGAAAGCTCTGCCTCCCATTGTACTTTTGGAGATTCAAGGTATTACAAGTAATCCTGCATTTTGGGAGGGTAGTGCTCTGTTAGGATGATAAGGTAGTATCAGATCTTTTAAACAAGGGGTCTGATTATTTAGAGCTTTGTTTAGGTGCCTTCACACCAAATGCGAATGGGCGAATTTTTCGCACAGCACAATTACATTATAACTCAGTGTAAACACACAAATAGATATGAATTCACTGTCTGGGTGAGATGCAGACAGGCAAAGTTACCTTTATAACTTCAGCAGTGTTCAACTTGCTGTGGAAATCCCCAAATAACGTCATGCTTTAGGTTCACATTATCCAATGGGGGGCTCACCTGAAAAAGTTTTCAAAACTTTACAAGATGATGGTTGTTTCTGTTGCTAGCTTGCTAGCCTTGTTAGCATGTCCATGACAGCAATCTGTTGGTAAATAACTCTGACATACCGATTCAGATGAAGAGCTCCCAGTCCTGTCTCTGGGTGAGTGGCAGTCTCATTTTCAAACTAGAAAAGCACTCGGAGAGCGCAGACCTCCGCCAAGCGCCACAGTTCCCCCCATACAGTGTTTGTGTGTACGTTTTCAGATTACTTGACCATGAAAACATATGACTAGCAATTGGATTCACAATGATAGGATTAGTGGTTCAGTAGTTATTCAGGAAAATCACATTTTCCGTAATGGCGGTTTTCGCCACAGTTTCTCCCATACAGCGTTTGTGTGTACGTTTTCAGATTCCTTGACCATGAAAACATATGACTAGCAATTAGATTCACAATGATAGGATTAGTGGTTCAGTAGTTATTCACGAAAATCGCATTTTCCGTAATGGCGGGTTTCTTCTGGACAGTGATCCGGATCACCACCAAAATCTAATCATCTGTAGGATACCCCATTTCTGACAATCTGTGAAAATTTCATGAAAATCCGTCCATAACTTTTTGAGTTATCTTGCTAACAAACAGACAGACAGACAGACAGACAGACAAACCAACGCCGATGAAAACATAACCTCCTTGGCGGAGGTAACTAGTTTACCCTCCAGTGTTGATACTTTTACTCCGGTGACGGCAGAATCTCAAGCTAGTGCTATCCCTCGGACATGTGCGCATGAATGCGCAATTTTGCGTGTGCTTGCCTCTTTCCATTGACTTTGTATGAATTCACGCCGCCCGTTCGCATTTGGTGTGAAGGCACCTTAAGTGAGGAGAAGGATTTTAAACTTAATTCTAAATTCTATGGGCAAGGCAAGGCAAGTTTATTTGTATAGCACGTTTTGTATACATGACAATTCAAAGTGCTTTACATCAAAACATTAAAGCATTACAGCAAGTTACAAAAGGAATACATAAGAATTTAAAAGCAAACTAAAAAGTGAATTAAAGAGAAATAAAAACAACCTAAAATAGAATAAGACAGAAAACGTGTAAGAAATAAAAGTTACAGTACATTGTAGGACATTAACAACTGTTCTACTGAAAGGCCACAGCAAATAGGAAAGTTTTTAACTTCGATTTAAAGCAGCTGAGAGTTTTAACAGCACTGATGCTTTCTGGGAGGTTGTTCCATATGTGAGGAGCATAAAAACTGAACGTTGCCTCACCATGTTTGGTTTTAAATCTGGGCACAGATAGTAGGCCTGACCCTGATGACCTGAGGGCTCTGGGTGGTTTATAATGGACCAGCAGATCTGAAATGTATTTTGGCCCTAAACCATTCAGAGCTTTATAAACCAACAGGAGTATTTTGAAATCTATTCTTTGACAGGCAGGAAGCCAGTTTAAAGATGACTGGAGTTATATGATCTACTTTCTTGGTCTTAGTGAGGACTCGAACTGCAGTGTTCTGAACTAACTGCAGCTGTCTGATGGACTTTTCAATCCTTCATTGGCTTCCCTTCATTGGGAAGCCAATACAATCGACTTCATTGGGAAGCCAGTGAAGGGAGGCCAGAACAGGAGAGATATGATCTTGCTTTCTAGTGCCTGTTAAAACTCTAGCTGCAGCATTTTGGATCAGCTGAAGACTTTTTAGAGACATTTTAGGACAGCCTGATAATAAAGAATTACAATAATCTAATGTAGAAATAATAAAAGCATGGATTAGTTTCTCAGAATCACTCTGAGACAAGATGCTCCTGATCCTGGCAGTATTACGCAAATGATAGAAGGCAGTCTTAGAAACAAGTTTAATATGTGAATTAAAGAACAGATCTTGATCAAAAATAACCCCATCCAAACTTAGAGTTTGATTTGGAAAGGTATTTGTAAGGTTTTTTGGACCAACTAGACCAGCCTTTTCTGAATTTAATAGCAAGAAATTACAAGTCATCCAAGCTTTGATTTCCTTAAGACAAGCCTCTAATTTGGCGAATTGATTACTGCCATCTGGCTTCATTGGCAAATATAATTGTGTGTCATCTGCATAACAATGAAAATGTATGCAGTGTTTTCTAATAATATTGCTTAGCGGAAGCATATATAAACTTAAAAAAATCTTAACAAACTCATTGAATAACAAAATATATGAACGCAAAACATCATATAGCCCTGCCTGGTTTGACTGGGCATTGACTGTAGCACACAGGCCAAAACCTATAGCACACAGCTGAGGCAAGAGCTGTTTATCCTTGCGTTGCATTTCCCATACACTGGTCTCTTGTGTCCCACCGGGGGTCTGTACTACAAAGCAGGATTTAAGCTTAGCTGGGTAACTTCAGGGTTAATGCTGGGTTTTCTCTACTACGAAGCTGATTCACTTCTTACCGGCATAGATCACCATGGCATGTTATGTTGTGAAGCTAGCCTGGTTGGAAGCAGGTTAACATCCAGATAAGAGTTCAGTGGGTATATCAATGTTGCTCTCCAGTCAATTAAATCCTTTGGAAAATGGCATCCACTTCCTCTGGAGTTTTTGGAGACATCCCCCTCTCCTCCATTAATGGGAGACTGGTGTTATTTAAGGCAAGCTTCTCTGTTGGGGTCAGATCCTTCTGGGGGTGTCCTGTTTTTTTTTTTAGTTTTTTTTTTTTTTGCTGCAACCAATATAAAATAAATTTTACCATGACTTGGCTCCTGTTTTCAGTAAGCAGAGGCTCTCTCCCTCCCTCCCCATTGCTGTTATGACTGTGCTATAAACCTTCAGCCGATCGTATAATATCTCCAAACCTAAGACAGAGGCCATGGAAAAGTATATCAGGGAGTCCCTTGCAACTGGTATAATCAGGCCATCTGCTTCCTCAGTAGCTGCTGGTTTCTTTTTCGTAGAGAGGGATGGCTCATTAAGACCCTGCATTGATTAGCACCGAGGGCTGAATAATATCACAATTAAAAACAAGTACCCCTTCCACTCATTAACTCAGCTTTTGTTCCCCTTTATGGAGCCACCATCTTTTCAAAATTAGACTTGCGGAACGCATAGCACCTTGTTCGCATCTGAAAAGGATGTGAGTGGAAGACCGCTTGAACACCTCACTCGGACACTTTGAGTATCTTGTTATGCCTTTTGATTTAACAAATGCACCTGCAGTTTTTGAGGTCCTGGTCAATTATCAGGGACATGATTAGTCATTTTGTATTTATCTAACTGGCTGATATCCTGATCTTTTCCTGAATCCTTGAGGAATATGTTCGCCTGGTCTTGCAACGTCTTGCAAGGCTGAAAAATGTGAGTTCCATGTCCCCAAAATATCCTTCCTTAGTTATCTCATAGGTCAGGGCTAAGTTCAAATGGACATGACCAAAGTAAAGGCTGTAACAGAATGGCCAACTCCCACCTCCCGTAAAACTGCTCCAGCAATTCCAAGGGTTTGCTAACTTCTTCAGAAGACTGATCAAAAACTACAGTTAAATAGTAGCCCTCCCAAGAGCTCTCACCTCCACTGCCATCCCGTTTCATTGGACACATGAGGCAGAAAAGACATTCAAAGAACTCAAGGCCAGGTTTGCCTTTGCCCCGTCCTCATCCAACCTCATCTTGACTGCCAATTCATAGTAGAGGTGGATGCTTCTGAGTTAGTGATGCCCTTTCTCAAAGATCACCCATGGACTAGGTTCACCCATGGACTAGGTTCACCCTTGCATCTTCTTCTCCTGCAAGGTTACTCCAGTGGAGAAAAACTATGATGTGGGTAACCAAGAACTGTTTGCAATTAAGTTTGTCCTTGAGGAATGGCAACACTGGTTGGAGAGTACTGAGTAACCCTTCTTGGTGTGGACAGACCATAAAAATCTATCATATATCCAGACAGCCAAAAGGTTAAACCCAAGACAAGCAAGGTGGGCTTTGTTTTTTAGAAGGCTCAACTTTTCTCTAACTTATCACCCTGGCTCTCAAAACACTAAAGTGGATTCTTTGTCCCACATTTTTACAGATAAAGAAGCCAATTCAGACCCTGAGCCCATTTTACCCTTGAACTGTCTAGTTGGGGTCGTCACTTGGGACACTGAGAAGAGGGTTTTGCAAGCGTAGTCTCAGGAACCATCCATCCATTCATCCATCTTCTTCCGCTTAATCCTTTTTGGGTCACGGGGGGGGGGGGGGGCTGGAGCCTATCCCGGCATCTTTGGGCGAGAGACAGGGTACACCCTGGACAGATCGCCAGTCCATCACAGGGCCAACACAGAGAGACAGACAACCATTCACTCTCACAGTCATATCTAAGGACAATTTAGAATCCCTAGTTTTGATGCCAATTAACCTAACTTGCATGTTTTTGGCATGTGGGAGGAAACCAGAGAAATCTTGGAGGAAACCCACGCAGACACGGGGAGGACATGCAAACTCCACACAGATCACTGTTGGTCGGGGGCTGGGATTGAACCCAGGATCCCCCGGCCAAGGGTGAGTCGCTGTGCTGCTGCAGTGCTAACCACTCCGCCACCGTGCTGCCCAGATCCAGGTAATGGGCCCCCCAACTGCCTTTTTGTTCCTAAGTCTGTCAAAACTCAAGTTCTCCGATTGGCCCACTCCTCCAAACTGACCCGTCATCCTGACTGACTGTCATCCTGACATGACTGATGGACTAGCCACTGACTCACTTGCACCTGGATGGAGGAGGAGACACTGTGAGAATCACGTTCTTTGATTTCTCCAGTGCATTTAACACCATTCAGCCACTGCTGCTGCTGGGTGAGAAGCTGCGGGTGATCCAAGATGGCGCCCACAGCGGTCGACATGGTGCTTCGCTGCGCTCTTTGTTTGTTTTTGTTTGTCAATTGTGTGTCTGCTTGCACTTATACCCGTGAAGAACTTTTAAATATCAGGACTTTGACCCCCACGGACCTCCTCCCAGTTTTTCTAGCCCCTGCCGCCGATCTGGTTTATTGTTTGGCTCGGAAAGTGAGACGGCGGAAGAGAGGAAGACGAGCGGGCGCTCTCGTACGACTTCGCAGGAGAGGCTCGCGAACGGCGCTGCCTGGCATATTTCTGTCCAATACCAACTCTCTCTCTAACAAGGTGGATGAACTGAGACTGCTGATGCGTTTTAAGGACCTCGCCTCCTCAGCTGTCCTCTGCTTTACTGAGACCTGGCTCCGGGAAAATATACCGGACAGCGCGCTGCGCCTCGACGGCTTCCAGCTCTTCCGTGCTGATCGTGACACAGAGCTTTCCGGCAAGACCACAGGAGGCGGTGTCTGCTTCTACATCAACTGTAGCTGGTGCTCTGATGTAACGGTAATTTCCAAACACTGTTCTCCTGCCTTGGAATTTCTTGTTATCAATTGCAAGCCCTTCTATTCCCCGCGGGAGTTTGCTTCTTTCATAATGATCGCTGTGTACGCCCCTCCCGACGCGGACACGCGCGAAGCTCAGCGCGTGCTCGCGGATCACATTCAACACACAGAGCGGAGTTTTCCAGACTCGCTGATTATTGTGGCTGGCGACTTTAATCAGTGCAATCTGAGCCACGATCTCCCCCGCTACAAACAGTTTATTAAATGCCCCACCAGAGGATTAAACACACTGGATCACTGTTACACCACAGTGAAAGACGCATATCGCGCTGTCCCTCGAGCTGCGCTGGGATTATCTGATCACGTGATGGTTCACCTCATTCCCACATACAGACAGAGATTGAAGCTCACTAAACCTGTTGTGAGCACTACGAAGATACGGACCAGTGATGCTGAGGAGAAGCTGGAAACGTGCATGGAAATATCTGACTGGGGCATGCTTAAAGGAGCCACGCATGATCTGGATGAGTACACGGACACTGTGAACTCATATATCCACTTTTGTGAAGAGAACATTCTTCCATCACGCACCAGGGTGAGTTACTCTAATGACAAACCCTGGTTCACAGCTAAGCTCAGACAGATCAGGAAGGAGAAGGAAGCAGCGCTGAAAAGTGGAGACAGGGACTGCTACAGGGAGGTTAAATACCGGTTTAACAGAGAGCTGAAGAGGGCTAAATCTCTATACTCAGAGAGACTCCAGCAGCAGTTCACTGCTAATGATTCGGCTTCCGTGTGGAGAGGACTGAGGCAGATCACCAACTATCGGCCTCAGGCTCCTAAAGGTCAGGATGACAAAGCCCTTTGTCAGAGACTGTCCCAACACTATGCCCGTTTTGACACCTCGTCATCTGTGTCCAACTCCCCCCCTCCCTCCCGCGCCACAGCCTCCACATTCCCTACTTCATTTAAGGCACCCCCCCCTCCTCCCCCCCTCCCCTTATCATCAGTGAGCAGGATGTGCTCAAACAGTTCTCCAGACTGAACCCGCGCAAGGCCCCCGGCCCAGACGGCGTGTCTCCCTCCACCCTGAGACTCTGTGCGAAACAGCTGGCTCCTGTATTCACAGACATTTTTAACACCTCCCTTAAGTTATGCCACGTGCCATCCTGCCTCAAATCCTCCACCATCATCCCTGTCCCCAAGAAGCCACGGATCACTGGACTTAATGACTACAGACCTGTAGCGCTCACCTCTGTAGTCATGAAGTCCTTTGAGCGCCTGGTCCTGTCCCACCTCAAGTCCATCACCACCCCTCTCCTGGACCCGCTGCAGTTTGCCTACCGAGCCAACAGGTCTGTAGACGATGCAGTCAACCTCGCCCTCCACTCCATCCTGCAGCACCTGGACTCCCCGGGAACCTACGCCAGGATCCTGTTTGTGGACTTCAGCTCCGCATTCAACACCATCCGCCCCGCTCTGCTCCGGGACAAGCTGTCCCTGCTCAACGTGCCTGACTCCCTCTGCAGGTGGATCATCGACTTCCTGACGGACCGGAGGCAGCATGTGCGGCTGGGAAAGACTGTCTCAGACTATACTAGCATCAGCACTGGATCACCCCAGGGCTGTGTACTTTCCCCCCTACTCTTCTCCCTTTACACCAACTCCTGCACCTCCAGCCACCAGTCTGTCAAGTTGATCAAGTTTGCGGACGACACCACCCTCATCGGGCTCATCTCCAACGGCGACGAGTCCGCCTACAGGAGAGAGGTGGCCCAGCTGGCGTCCTGGTGCAGCAATAACAACCTGCAGCTGAACGCTCTGAAGACAGTGGAGATGATTGTAGACTTCAGGAAAGTCACTACTCCTCTGCCCCCCCTCACCCTCTCAGGCTCTCCCATCACCACTGCTGATTCCTTCCGCTTCCTAGGCACTACCATCACCAGGGACCTCAAATGGGAGCTGACCATCAGCTCACTCATCAAAAAAGCCCAGCAGAGGATGTTCTTCCTGCGGCAGCTGAGGAAGCTCAAGCTACCCACCAAGATGTTAGTGCAGTTCTACACAGCCATCATCGAGTCCATCCTCACCACCTCCATAACCGTGTGGTACGCAGGAGCCACTGCCAGGGACAGACTAAGGCTGCAGCGCGTCGTGCGCACTGCTGAGAAGGTGATCGGCTGCAAGCTCCCATCTCTCCAGGATCTGTACATCTCCAGGACCCGGAGGCGTGCTGGCCGGATCATAGCCGATCCCTCACACCCTAGTCACGTACTGTTTGCCCCCCTCCCCTCTGGTAGAAGACTTCGGTCCATCCAGACTAAAACCTCCCGTCACATGAACAGCTTCTTCCCCTCTGCCATTAGACTGCTGAACACTAAGTGACTCTCGTGCACCATGTACAGCAGCTCAACCAGACTCATGTCAATCATCACTGTTTTCTTCCTGCATTACCGACTGCACTATATAGTTCTCCACAGTATCTGCTGCTGGCTAATATATATTTTAACTGTTGACCAGTATCACTTAATCTTATCCTACACTTTATTACATGTATAGTTTATTTCTCTTATCTTATCATGTTTAATGTTGCAGCATTGTACCGAGACAAATTCCTAGTTTGTGTACTACATGAACAATGGCAATAAACCTGATTCTGATTCTGATTCTGATGGGGGTTGACAGCTCTATGATCTCCTGGATTAATGACTACCCGACAGGCAGGCCACAGTTTGTTCGGCTTGGCAGTGTTTTGTCTGATGTGGTGGTTAGTGATATGGAAGCTCCATGGGGGACTGTGCTTTCTCCTTTTCTCTTCACCTTATACACCAATGACTTCCAGTACAACTCTGAGTCATGCCACCTACAGAAATTCTCTGATGACTCGGTTATTGTTGGGTGTATAGGAGGGGGAGAGCAGGGGGAGTACAGGGCACTGGTAGACAGATTTGTGGACTGGACCGAGCAGAATCACCTGAGGCTGAACGTCAGTAAGACCGGAGAGATGGTGATTAACTTAAAAAAAAAAAAGAGGACGCCTTCACAGCCATTGTGGATTAGCGGGGAGGATGTGGGGGTAGTGGAGGACTACAAATACCTGGGTGTCATGATCAGCAATGGACTGGACTGGAAATCTAACACCAGTGCTGCGTACAAGATGGGGATGAGCAGACTCTCCTTTCTGAGGAAGCTGAGATCCTTCAATGTGTGCAACAGGATTGTAGGTTATTTTCCACTTGTCCCAGATGAGGTCTGTGGCTGACGCGTGTTACACCCACACACATACAACAAAGGGCTTTCCGTTGGCATTGTTTTTTAAGATTTATTTGAGAAAGCAAGCAAACAAAAAATTTGTTGACAGAACCATAACTGCTATATAGGCCCTGTTGCCAAAAACAAACAAAACCTCTAGACTGCACACTTTTCCCGATTGATGCACATAACCCATTACACGGTCAGAAAACTGTGAGACTTCTCTCTCTCAGCCAAAATTCCACTGACTGCTGCATCACCTCTCATGCCAATATTAGGCCAGCTCTTAAAGCTACAGGGACCTATTTAAAAAACAAACTTCCAAGAGTTCAATGGCAGTTTTAGACATAAACAAAAGTCAATCATGAAATATTTAGAATACCAATATTTATGTCTATATTATTTTAACTATTAATCCAATCATTATTATCTAAACATGAACTTAACATAAATTTGCATATGCGTGAAATAAGGAATAACAAATACGGTGCTACAAGGCTGTTGGAGCTTTTCTACTAGGCCTTCATTGCCAGTGCCATCTTCTTTGCTGCTGTTTGCTGGGGTAGCAGCATCAGAGCCAGTGACACCAACAGACTTGACAAGATTATCAAGAAGGCTGACTCTGTGATTGGTCTCAGGCTGGAGACCTTTGAGTCTGTGGTGGAGAGGAGGACACTGGACAAACTGCGATCCATCATAGACAATCCTGATCACCCCCTCCACCACACACTGGACAGACCGCAGAGCACTTTCTCCAACAGACTGCTACAGCTTTGCTGCCGAACTGCCAGGTACAGGAAATCTTTTCTGCCACATGCCATTTCACTGTACAATAATTCACTCTAATGTGGAGTTTTGGTCATAACAGTGTGGCCATACTGCACCTTATAGTCTAATTGGTATCTCACATTTCACCCTGCGCCTTATAATCCTTCTTTGTACAGTTGATACTATCCATAGACTCATAAGGATCATCATCTACTTAACCTAGTAGTAGCCTATGTAGTATATAAAGTTATATAAGCATTTTTTACTTCTCTGGGTAACTCCTTTTTCTAATATGTTGTGTGTATTTCTGTTGTCTACTGTGTCATGCTGCTGTTCCCAGTTTGGGATTAATAAAGTACATCAATCTATTTTTTTATTTATTTAAATTTAACCTTTATTTATACAGGGTAGTTCCATCGAGAGGCAACCTCTCTTTTTCAAGGACATCCTGTTCACACTCAAATCAAGAAGCTGCCCAGTCCAACCACAGACTGACCTGTGGGCACTGAGCAGCTCCACTGGAGCAGTTGGGGTTAAGAGCTTTGCTCAAGTGCACCACAGTGGGGTGAAGGAGGGTGGGGCAAATACTGCTACAGTCATGTGAAAAAAATTAGGATACCCTGTATAAGCCTGTGTGTGTGTGTTTTTTTAACATATTTGGACATATGAATATTTAATATCAGTATTTATAATACTGGGAGATTCATGTAATACAGCTAAACAATTAAAAATTAATTATAGACTTTTTTTTCAAATTTTCTGTAAAATATAATTCTAACCAAATAGTGAGGACTAAATTAGGACACCCCCCATCTTTTTTAGGACACCCCCACATTCATTCCCACTTAAAATGGCTAAAATAAATGTTAAAAAATGCAAACAAAAACAAGGTTAGACATGGATATGTGAACATTTCTTAATAAAGAACTGAATATTTAATGGGGCATCCTAATTTTTTCACATGACTGTGTGTTATCTGTCCCACCCAGATCTAATTCTGCCAGTCTAGGGATCGAACCCGCAACCCTCTGCTCACCAGTCCACATCCTAACCATTAGGACATCACTGTAGTAGCCTATGTAGTATATAGTTATCTAAGCATTTTTTTTTTTTACCTCCCTGGGTAACTCCTTTTTCTATTACATGTATGCTGTGTGTATTTCTGTTGTTTTTGGGGTGTCATGCTGCTGTTACACTGTAATTTCCCAGTTTGGGATTAATAAAGTATATCTATCGAGATTTCTCATTTTTTTGTGTTTGTCACATTTAAATGTTTCAGATCATCAAACAAATTTAAATATTAGACAAAAATATCAAGTAAACACAAAATGCAGTTTTTAAAAGAAGGTGTTTATTATTAAGGGTAAAAAAAAAAAATCCAAACCTACATGGCCATGTGTGAAAAAGTGATTGCTCACTCTGTTAAAACATAAATTAACTGTGGTTTATCACATCTTTGGAAAGCTGAGTTCAGTTTCTCTAGCCACACCCAGGCCTGCTTACTGCCACACCTGTTCTCAATCAAGAAATCACTCAAATAGACTGGTGAGTGGAGAGTCGCAGGTTCGATCCCTGGACAGGCAGGATCAGATCTGGGTGGGACAGATAACGTAGCAGTGTTTGCCCCACCCTCCTTAACCCCACTGTGGTGCCCTTGAGCAAGGCCCTTAACCCCAACTGCTCCAGTGGAGCTGCTCAGTGGCCACAGATCAGTCTGTGGTTGTAATGAGCAGCTTCCAGGTGTGAATGTGTAACCGTGTGAGTGTAAACAGGGCGTCCTTGAAAAAAAGAGGTTGCCTCTCAGTGGAACTACCCTGTGTAAATAAAGGTTAAATTAAAAAAAAATAGGGCCTGCCTAACAAAGTGACGTAGACCAAAAGATCCTCAAAAGCTAGACATCATGCTGTGATCCAAAGAAATTCAGGAACAAATGAGAAACAAAGTAATTGAGATCTATAAGTGTGGAAAAGGTTATAAAGCCATTTCTAAAGCTTTGGGACTCCAGCGAACCACAGTGAGAGCCTGTTAGAAAAATCTTAGAAGACCTTCAGTCAGAAAACCAGGCAGGATCAGAGTTTCAGCAAATTTAATCACACTGGCCAGTGGAGAACAATACACAAATGGTCTCAAAGCCTACACGTGCATCATTCTGATTCAAACACACATCGCTCAGTCCTTTAAGCTTTCTGTTATCCGAGAGGTGGAGGAGAAAATGTCCATAGCGATTGGTTCAGTACATCTGGTCAAAACTTGGTGTACAGATTATCTCTCCTGGGTCATACTGTCTCAGTCTCACAGGTGCCATGCAAACAAGAATATAAACAAGGTGATAATTAGACTTTGAGACCAAACAGAGACCAGTGTAAGACAAATATGAAATTCCACAAATATGAAAGACAAATATGAAATCATTCTTTCAGAGCCATTATCCACAAATGGCGAAAACAAGGAACCGTGGTGAACCTTCCCAGGAGTGGCCGGTCGACCAAAATTACTCCAAGAGCGCAGCGATGACTCATCCAAGAGGCCACAAAAGACCCCACAACAACATCCAAAGAACTACAGGCCTCACTTGCCTCAGTTAAGGTCAGTGTTCATGACTCCACCATAAGAAAGAGACTGGGGAAAAAATGGCCTGCATGGCAGAGTTCCAAGATGAAAACCACTGTTGAGCAAAAAGAACAAAGGCTTGTCTCAGATTTGCCAGAAAACATCTTGATGATCCCCAAGACTTTTGGAAACATACTCTGTGGACTGACAAGACAAAAGTTGAACTTTTTGGAAGGTGTGTACCCCATTACATTCAGCATCAAAGTAACACAGCATTTCAGAAAAGGAACATCATACCAACAGTAAAATATGGTGGTGGTAGTGTGATGATCTGGGGCTGTTTTGCTGCTTCAGGACCTGGAAGACTTGCTGTGGTAAATGGAATCATGGATTCTGCTGTCTACCAAAAAAGTCTTGAAGGAGAATATCCAGCCATCTGTTCGAGACCTCAAGCTGAAGCACACTTGGGTTCTGCAACAGGACAGTGATTCAAAACACACCAGCAAGTCCACCTCTGAATGGCTTAAGAAAAACAAAATGAAGACTTTGGAGTGGCCTAGTCAAAGTCCTGACCTGAATTCGATTGAGATGCTGTGGCATGACCTTAAAAAGGTAGTTCATGCTTGAAAACCTTCCAATGTAAGATAAGATAAGATAAGATAAGCCTTTATTAGTCCCACAACGGGGAAATTCCAGGATTGCAACAGCACAGGGATAGCAACACTCAGAGCAACAATCAGAAGGCAAGAAAAAACAATCAAGCAAGAGCAGCTAATATACATATGTACATATTACTATAAAATATATATATATACACACACACACACACACACAGACACACAGTGCAGAGCATTGTAGCTGGATGGAATAAATATATGAATATATGAACACACAGTGCAGAGCATTGTAGCTAGATGGAATAAATATGTAAATATATAAACACCCACAGTATGGAGCATTGCAGCTAGGTGGAATAAATATGCAAGTATATAAACACACACAGTGCGGAGCAATGTAGCTAGATGGAATAATATGTAGATATATAAAAACACAGTGCGGAGCATTGTAGCTAGATGGAATAAATATATAGATATATAAATATAAACACACCCAGTGCAGAGCATTGTAGCTAGATGGAATAAATATGTAAATATATAAACACACACAGTGCAGAGCATTGTTGCTAGGTGGGATGAAACAGCATAACCGTCTATTTAGTTATCCTACATGGTATGATTATGTGCCCATACATATTCTCACCCTCCATAGCGACCGGTATGTTCCTAGTTGTATGCCGGAGAGGACCATTGTGTAAGTCTATTGCATCTTTTGCATTCAAAAAAAAAAAAAAAAAAAAAATGTGGCTGTGGCAATGTGGCTGAATTACAGCAATTCTGCAAAGATGAGTGGGCCAGAATTCCTCCACAGCACTGTAAAAGACTCATTGCCAGTTATCGCAAATGCTTGATTGCAGTTGTTGCTGCTCAGGGTGGCCCAACCAGTTATTAGGTTTAGGGAGCAATCATTGTTTCACACAGGGCCATGTAGGTTTGGATTTTTTTCCCCTTAATAGTAAACACCTTCATTTGAAAACTGCATTTTGTGTTTACTTGTGTTATCTTTGTCTAATATTTAAATTTGTTTGATGATCTGAAACATTTAAGTGTGACAAACATACAAAAAAATGAGCAAACACTTTTTTCACACCACTGGATCTATCTGAGTCAAAGGAACATTGGCTATCCTTTGGAAACGTTTCTGGTGGCTATCAGTAGAAACTGACACCCTTTCTTTTGTAACAGCCTGCACAACCTGTGTTTAAAATAAGTCTTCCACTAGACTCAGTTCTGGCTTACTCCACCCCTTGCCGATTCCGTCAACCATGGTCCCATATCTCACTAGATTTTGTTACCGGGTTTCCACCCTCCAATGACAATACAGTCATTTTAACCGTTATTTTTTCCAAATTTGAACATTTTCTGGCCCTTTCCAAACTACCTACTGCCAAACAAACAACAGGTCTGCTGGTGGAGCACACATTAGCCTGTTTTCCACTAGCCCAGCACACCTCGGTACGGCTCGATTCACTTCAGTACGGCTCGGAATGCTTCTGTCTCCATTAGCACGGTGTTGTGCTTGTGCTGTGATGGTTTGTGTTAGGAGGTTTTAGAAGCGAGGCGGCGCCAGACTCCCAGCAAGGCGGGGCCACACTCCGGTGACGTTACGCACCCGACTGAGTCCTTATTTACACGAGACAAAAAATGGAGGATCCAAGGATTATTGCCTTGCTCGCTCTGTGGTTTTATCTCACAATTAAGTCCAGAGAGTTTAACCAGAGAAGACACTAGGGTACAGGCAGCGAGATGAAATATGAATGAATATTTCAATTTAATACTATCCCACTTGTACTTACAAAAACGTGTGAATATTCATAAAAAGCACACACATGAAAGGTAGCACCACAAGCAGTGGGTCACAGCGGTTTTAGGCAACAGCAACACAATTGTGTATCCTTTGCCAATCTGTCTGCTGTTATTTAATGTTTAACAGTTAAGGGACGGATGATTATATGCTCGAAAACTGGAGAAACTCTCTGATAAAAAAGCTGCAACAACACAAGTCACTTTTGTTTTGAATTAACTGCCAAATGACCTAGAAATAATGAGCTGAAACTTGTTTTTATTTGTATTAAATAATGAGACAGTGGCACACTGGCCAACACCAAATTGTATTATTTTTTACATCCTAGGGCATTTTGGATGTACTGAATAAAAAAAATTCATGTTTTTCACCTTCAGGTCAACGTTTGGAACAACAGTATTATTATTTTCCATTTAGATGATGCTACACTCCTTCTAAAGTATTGTAATTCTCTGAATTTGGAATGCCGATAGAACATTCAATTTACATATACTTGTACCTACTTTGACTTCATCAGTTCAGCTTCATCAGTCTCTCCTGCTGCATTTTAAAGTCCAACTGTGCAACTTCTTGTAAGTTAACATAAAAAATTTACCCAAAGTTTATAACTGGATCATGTGGTGCTAATTTTTTATGATATTTCAATAAAAAGAACAGAAAGCTTACAAAAACATTTGTTTTTTGGTCTAGTTAAAAATTACATTACCTTTACAATGGTTGACCCCTGACAGGATGATCAGCATCATTTTCATCAGACTAGGCAATGGAATTTCTATGTAATTATACTGTTTTATAATTCAGTGTTATAACAGACAAACCACACTTTCCAAAACAATTCCATTTTATTATATACAAAATAAGATAAGATAAGATAAGATAAGCCTTTATTAGTCCCACAACAGGGAAATTCCAGGATTGCAACAGCACAGGGATAGCAACACTCAGAGCAACAATCAGAAGTCAAGAAAAAAAAACAAGCAAGCAAGAGCAGCTAATACACATATGTACATATTACTATAAAATATATATATACACACACAGACACACAGTGCAAGATATACAGAAAAGACAATAGTTTTTAACAAGATTACATAAGCTTATTTCAGCGTATTGTTCACATGAATAATTAAAATAAAAGCTTTAGTCCGCAGTGTGCTGCAATAAAGCAGCGATCATCATCCACAAATGAACAGCTTTTTTATTACATAAATAAACTGAGCATCTTACCGAATATATTTGCGAAAAAACGCACAATAAAAAAAAATTAAAACTCACCGTTAAAGGACTCCGATGTCGAGACCTCCCGGTATATTTTTTCATTCCGGGTGGCTCCGTCTAACTCGCGCTGGATACGTTCGTCTGACAATGCAGTGAGCAGACGCTGCACTTCCTTATTGGTCCATGGAACACCCTTATTACGCGAAGCCATTTTTGATAGAGAATAAATGAAAATAGCACAGCAATACACTGAAAATAAACCGCCAACAGTGGTTGCGTGCTGAGTAATGGCGGTCGTGAAGATTCTTTTTTTTTTTTCAAAAACTTTATTGAGAAGGTCGTGAAGATTCGGCAGAAGAGGAGGAGGAGAGGGGCGGTTACAACCTGACCAATCAGCGCCGGTTACGACCTGACCAATCAGCGGCGACCAGTCTGTTAATGTCACAACATGGCACAGCTCAGCACTGCTGTACCCTGCCCTGGAGCGGGGCTGAGAATCGCTGCTGTTAAACCGTGTTGGGGCTTGTGGAAAAGCGTACAAAGCGTGCTGAGCCGTCCCGTGTCGCGCTAAAGCGTGCTAATGGAAAAGGGCCTATTTAGGCACCTTGGTATCCCATCTGATATAGTATCTGACAGGGGACCTCAATTTACAGTGCACCTGTTAAGTATTCACAGCGCTTTACTTTTTCCACATTTTGTTATGTTACAGCCTTATTCCAAAAGGGATTAAATTAATTTTTTCCTCAAAATTCTACCCAGAACACCCCATAATGACGATGTGAATTTTTTTTTTTTTTTTAGATTTATGCAAATGTATTAAAAATTAAAAAAAACTAAGAAATAACACGTATATACTGTAAGTATTCACAGCCTTTGCCATGAAGCTCAAAATTGAGCTCAGGTGCATCCTGTTTCCACTGATTATCCTTGAGATGTTTCTACAGCTTAATTGGAGTCCACCTGTGATAAATTCAGTTGATTGGACATGATTTGGAAAGGCACGCAGCTGTCTATATAAGGTCCCACAGGTGACAGTGCATATCAGAGCACAAACCAAGCATGAAGTCAAAGGAATTGTCTGCAGACCTCCGAGACACAAAGCTGGGGAAGGGCACAGAAAAATTTCTGCTGCTTTGAAGGTCCCAATGAGCACAGTGGCCTCCATCACCTGTAAATGGAAAAAGTTCAGAGCCACCAGGACTCTTCCTAGAGCTGGCCAGCCATCTAAACTGAGCGATCGGGGGAGAAGGGACTTAGGGAGGTGACCAAGAACCCGGTGGTCACTCTGTCAGAGTGCCAGTATTCCTCTGTGGGGAGAGGAGAACCTTCCAGAAGGACAACCATCTCTGCAGCAATATTACATACCTTACGAAGCAGCTGCACTGTATATGCATTCTATGGTTTTTTCTCATATATCATACTGTTTGACAGTCTGGGCTCAAGCAGCCCCTTCCACAATAAGACATATAGGTTCATTATATAATCAAACCCTAAAAATCTTGGACAAAAAGCCCATTAGGTGGCATCACTGTAATGTTTTAAAAAAATACAACCTATTGAGTTTTGAGAGCTTCATTGACCTCTGTCTTCTGAAATTAACGTTCAAATGTTTCCATAAATCAGCACCCGAGCCACTTGCTGGTTTCGTCCAAAGACAGGACAGCAGCAGAGCCACCAGGAGTTCTGTTAACAATAACTGTAAAATATTCCACCGCAGAACCACATTTGGACAAACAGCTTTCTCTATAAAGGGCAGTCACATCTGGAACACAATGCCAAATGAAATTAAAATAATAACGGACTTTAAAACATTCACTAAAAATGTTAAAAACTGGCTGAAAAATAAACAAGAATGTACTCATGTATGAATTATTTGTCTGCAAAGTGAGAGTGAATGAAGGGAAGGAATAAATGTTTGTTTATAGTGAGTGACGGAGGGAGGAAGGCCTGAAATAGGCAAATGTGAGTTATGTTATATGTGTTAAATGTGAGTCAGGCTGTTATATTTGTGTATTTATAATATTTATGTTAAAGGTGAGTCAGGCTGTTATATTTGTGTATTTATAATATTTATAATTGTGTATTTATAATTTTTCTGCATTGATGTATGTGGTTATTGTGTATATTTTTATCTTGATTCTTTTTTCTAAAGCCCATCCAGGGACAAGAGTTGCAAATTAGCTAATAGCTATACACTCTATGTGCAACACATCAGATTGATTGTCTTTGATTAATTGTCTATGTTTATTGCACTGTCCCTGTCAAATAAACTAATCTACTACTACTAATCCACCAATCAGGCCTGTATGGTAGAGTGGCCAGACGAAAGCCACTCCTTAGTAAAACGCACATGGCAGCCCGCCTGGAGTTTGCCAAAAGGCACCTGAAGGACTCTCAGACCATGAGAAACTGTTGCGTCCCCGTGCACTGCATAATAGCGCAGAGGAGAGGTGGAAGCGCAAGAGGAGAGGTGATGAAAACCCAAACGCCGAAGTAGTTGCGTGCAATT
The DNA here is from genome assembly GCA_020510985.1 of Pholidichthys leucotaenia. NCBI lineage: Eukaryota > Metazoa > Chordata > Actinopteri > Cichliformes > Pholidichthyidae > Pholidichthys > Pholidichthys leucotaenia. The sequence continues at coordinate 354,421,569 of CM035843.1, read as the reverse complement.
TATGGACAAAATAATAAGTTCAGTCCAGCAAAACAATAACGACAAGCACTGCAGGATGAGTAAATTGTGATGGAGGGCTCCGGGAAAGCAGGGATGCCTCAAGGATGCTCAACAGCCCAATGGAGAGAATGCCTAGCGCTGCTGAATGGCACAGGGAGAAAGGTAAATGACACTTACAGGCAGGAGCGGTCCGGGGCAGTCCATGCTTCCTGAAGAGGAGGCGACAGGAACAGCCGCAAACATAGCCAACTAACAGGCGTCAGGTATGGTAGACGAAGACTAAACAGTCAGGCTGAATGTATAGTGCAGGGAGTGAAGAATAACATACACAGATGGGAACGGCTGCTGCGTAGATTCGCAATGATCCGGTGATCTCTTCCCACTCAAACAGGGGCTTAAATAATGCCAAACCTAATCAGAGAAGAGATCGCCGGTGTGAGTAATGAGTAAGTGCGTGGGCGTGAAAGGGAGTGAGTGGAAACAGCTGGTGAAACTGACTTGAGGAAGGAGGCGTGGCTGAACTGTCAGAGCCGAATAGACCCAAAGGGCTCCCTGAGCACGCCTGATGGAAAATAGGCATACAATACACAGCACAGTCAAAATAGCCACAGCGTCAGAGCTGGGTTTGAGACCATCAAACCCAAGTTCATGACAAGAAACTAAATTCTCTGGTCTGATGAGACAAAGATTGAACTCTGGCGTGAATGCCAGGCGTCATGTCTGGAAGAAACCAGGTACCGCTCATAACCATGCTAATGGTGGTGGCAGCATCATGCTGCGGGGATGTTTTTCAGCGGCAAGAACTAGGAGACTAGTCAGGCTAGATGGAAAGATGAATGCAGCAATGTGCAGAGACATCCTGGATGAAAACCTGCTCCAGAGCGCTCTTGACCTCAGACTGGGGTGACGGTTCACCTTTCAGCAGGACAACGACCCTAAGCACACAGCCAAGATATCAAAGGAGTGGCTTCAGGACAACCCTTTGAATGTCCTTGAGTGGCCCAGCCAGAGCCCAGACTTGAATCCAATTGAACATCTCTGAAGAGATCTCAAAATGGCTGTGCACCGACGCTTCCCATCCAACCTAATGAAGCTTGAGAGGTGGCGCAAAGAGGAATGGGCGAAACTGCCCAAGATTTGGAGACAGGCCTGCAATGCCCTTCTGCAGTTCTCTACAAAAATGCAGAGGCAGGCCAACAACCGCCACAGCCAGGCACCAACCTACTCTCCAGGGCAACAGGTGTGGCTTAACGCTAGGACATTCCACTTAAGACAGAATCAAAGAAGTTATTTACCACTTTGTTGGGCCATTTGAAATTAAATCTGTGATAAATCATTGTGCAGTCCACTTCAAGCTTCCAGCCTATTAATTTTGTGCCTTATTTTTCAGTTTATGAGGATAGTTTTCTTTGCGTTGGTCAGTGCTACAGAGAGGATCTGATCAATGATTTATTTAAAGATATCATTAAGACATCTTCAAGAAGACAGAGAGGAAGGTAGTGGGATGTGGCTATTCAAAAGTATGGAAAGTTTGCTAATATCTTGCCAGAATTGTTTAACTGGGGAACAGGCCCATATAGCATGCAAATACAGTATGTATTTGTAATGTTCTGTGTACAGTTAGTGCAAATATCAGTTGGTTAAAAAACATTTTAATAATAATAATGGATTAGATTTATATGGCGCTTTACATGTCAAATGACATCTCAAAGCACTTACAGTGAGTCCATTATTCATTCACTCCAGACAGACATTGATATTGGTAAGCTACTGTAGCCACAGCTGCCCTGGTGCAGACTGACAGAAACGTGGCTGCCAGTCCGTGCCAACGGCCTCTCTGACCACTATCAAACATTTATACACATTCATGCCCAGTGTTATGGACACTGGAGGCAAGGTGGGTAAAGTGTCTTGCCCAGGGATACAGCGGCAGGATAGCTGGGGAGAGCGGGATTCAAACCGCTATCCCTGTGGTTATTGGACGACCTGCTCTATCTCCTGAGCCACTGCCACCCACATTTCCCTCCTTCGTTCCATTTTTGCTGAGCACTAAGCTGGACAGTAGGAAGTTACATTTTTATATGGTCTTTGGCATGACCCGGCCAGTACCTGAACCCCGACCTCCTGGTTGTGGGGCGGATGCTCTACCTCTAGGCCACTACTTCGATCATTTTAAACATTTTTTCCCCAGTATAGTGTATTTTATGGATAATTTTGTATTGTAGGAGCTGTACATTAGCATTAATAGATTGAGTGAATGTAGATTGCGTTCCCATTTTTGAGCTGGAATGGATAGAGTCGGCCTTTGAAATGATATTGTACATTATGGAGATTTTTTTCTTTTTTTAATATTGATTATATTTGATGAATACATTGGAGGTTTCAAGTCAGATGTTTTGAGATTGATAATGGATGTAATTTGGTGGTATTGTAAGAAAGGATTGTCCCCCAATACACAAACCTCTGCTTCAATTCAGAGAATGGGGTCAAAGTGTTGTTTTCAATAATGTTTTTAAGGTGAGTGATACCTTTGGCCCAAAATGTGAACTTTAAAGGACAGTCGTTCATCACAAAGTCAGGCTTATTCCAGATAGGGTTATAAGTAGAAGGTACAATTGCAGTGTTATTTAAAATGTGATAACCCCATCAAGCTGTCAGGGTGGTAGCTACATACAGCCGTGGACAAAATTGTTGGTACCCCTCTGTTAATGAAAGAAAAACCCACAATGGTCACAGAAATGACTTGAATCTGACAAAAGTGGTAATAAATAAAAATTCTATAAAAATTAACCAATGAAAATCAGACAATGCTTTTGAATTGTGGTTCAACAGAATTACTTTAAAAAACAAACTCATGAAACAGGCCTGGACAAAAATGATGGTACCCCTAGAAAAGATTGAAAATAATGTGACCATAGGGACATGTTCAACCAAGATGTGTCCTCTAATTAACATCACAGGTGTCTACAAACTTGTAATCAGTCAGTCGGCCTATTTAAAGGGTGACAAGTAGTCACTGTGCTGTTTGGTGACATGGTGTTTACCACACTAAACATGGACCAGAGGAAGCAAAGGAGAGAGTTGTCTCAGGAGATTAGAAAGAAAGGGTATAAGACCATCTCCAAGCAGCTTGATGTTCCTGTGACTACAGTTGCACATATTATTCAGAAATTTAAGATCCACAGGACTGTAGCCAACCTCCCTGGACGTTTCTGCAGGAGGAGACGGATAATAGGAATGGTAACAAAAGAGCCCAGAACAACCTCGAAACACATTCATGGTGAACTCCAAGGTCAAGGTACATCAGTGTCAGATCGCACCATCCATTGTTGTTTGAGCCAAAGTGGACTTCATGGGAGACGACCAAGGAGGATACCACTGTTGAAAACAAATCATAAAAAAGTCAGACTGGAATTTGCCAAACTGCATGTTGACAAGCTACAAAGCTTCTGGGAGAATGACCTATGGACAGACGAAACAAAACTGGAACTTTTTGGCAAGGCACATCAGCTCTATGTTCACAGACGCAAAAATGAAGCATACCAAGAAAAGAACACTGTCCCTACTGTGAAACATGGAGGAGGTTCTGTTATGTTGTGGGGCTGCTTTGCTGCATCTGGCACAGGGTGTCTTGAATCTGTGTAGGGTACAATGAAATCTCAAGACTATCAAGGTATTCTAGAGAGAAACGTGCTGCCCAGTGTCAGACAGCTTGGTCTCAGTCGCAGGTCATGGGTCTTGCAACAGGATAATGACCCAAAACACACAGCTAAAACCACCCAAGAATGGCTAAGAGCGAAACATTGGACTATTCTAAAGTGGCCTTCTATGAGCCCTGATCTAAATCCTATTGAACATCTGTGGAAGGAGCTGAAACATGCCGTCTGGAGAAGGTACCCTTCAAACCTGAGACAACTGGAGCAGTTTGCTCATGAGGAGTGGGCCAAAATACCTAGAGAGGTGCGGAAGTCTCATTGACAGTTACAGAAATCTTTTGATTGCAGAGATTGCCACAAAAGGTTGTGTAACAAAATATTAAGTTAAGGGTACCATCATTTTTGTCCAGGCCTGTTTCATGAGTTTTTTTTTTTTTAAATAATTCTGTTGAAGCACAATTCAAAAGCATTGTCTGATTTTCATTGGTTAATTTTCATAGAATTTTTATTTATTACCACTTTTGTCAAATTCAAGTTATTTCTGTGACCATTGTGGGTTTTTCTTTCATTAACAGAGGGGTACCAACAATTTTGTCCATGTGTGTATTGCTCCGTTTTGGAAATGGGGATAATTCAATAACCTATGAAAAGGTAAGTCTGAGATATTAATTTCTTTACATATTGTGTTTTCAAAATTGATCCAAGATTCATCTGATGGGGAGGAGCTGATCCATTTAAGAATATATTGCAGTTGGTGAACAAGGAAATAGTATAAGAAATTTGGCGCTTCGAGTCCCCCATCTTTTTTAGGACACCCTCACATTCATCCCCACTTAAAATGGCTAAAATAAATGTTAAAAAATGCAAATAAAAACAAAAACACGGTTAGACACAGATATGTGAACATTTCTTAATAGCGAACTGAATATTTAATGGGGTATCCTAATTTTTTCACGATTGTACATCTGGGTTTAGTTTTTATTTGTGACCAATTTAATGAAAATGAACCAAAAATGATTAGACCGTAAAATATAAGGTTCTTCATTCCACTCACGTGTTTGGAGCATTTAAACATTCCAAAATGTACGCAAGAGTCGACTTCTGTCGATGAAGAGTTAGTTGCCCCAGATGCTTATGAATGACTTCATCGTCATTGATGGCAGATCACTGATTCACTCACTGCCTGGTACAGCTGTACAGGGCAAAAGCGCTGATGCTTATTTTTAAAAAGTTTTCTGTCCAAGAGTTCAGCATGAGTTGAAGTGATCAGCAAGAGTAGACATTGTCTAGAATCAATATCATCCACTGATGATTAAAGGAGCTATGAGGGGAAAAATGAGGACTCGTTAACGAGTATCTGGTTCTGCAAAAATCCCAGGAAACTGACAAACACCAGAAACAAGAAAGAATTATTCTCATCTCTGTCCACAAAGCTCACATAAGAACAGTTCTTGGCTGAGGATGTCTACATCACTGCAGGTAGGCAAGTCAATCATGTTGGAAGCAGTTCATCAATGCACACCGATGCAGCAATGTAACCATGAGGAAGCCAACACCCGTGTCTTGGTACTTCTTATGCATGCCCTTGAAACATCATCGGTTGGAATGGTGCACACAGATCTTGTAGTAATCCTTTTGCGCAATTTCCACCACATCCAGTCTCGGAATCCATCTGCAGCAATTTGGATCTCTTTCAAAGCAGGAAAGTCAACTAAAATGATCTTCCTCAACACCATAGCCACGAACCTGGGTCCAACACAATGTAAAACTCTGGCTTTCTTCCACACATTCACTGGATCAGACAGCACATCTTCCTTCAAGGTAAAGTGATATTGCTTCAAGTTGATGCAGAACAACCTTCCATCATTGAAGACTTTGCAGCAATTCATGACACTCTATTCCAAGCATCACAACAACTGAAAAAAGTTGTGCAAACTTTGTCTATAGGCTCTACTCCAGTAAGTTAAAAGAGGACAGTGACGTTGACCTTCTCTGAATGAAGTTCTTTTTTCAGAAAACCATGAACGTATAGAGAATTCCTCCAACTCACGACGCTCTGGATCTACATCTTATGAGAAGTGTCTACCAAGCCAGTATCTGGACAAAAGCCCCATACATCCATGATACCTGTTAAAGCTGGATTCATGCTGCACCTCTGCTGTCCACGTACGTGTAACTGGAAACCTCGTGTGACGAAATTTACGTCATCGTCTCCACTCTGCTAGTGTTTGCAGTGCTCGACCGCGGCCAACCGCGTACAGCCCAAATTTTGTGACTGCGCCGCCTGCCCACGACCTGAATGCGTTGAAAAGCGCATGCGCAAGACTGAACGTCCCATTCATGAGGTGGTGATATCGACACAGCATGCCAAGACAAAGTAGATGAAGAGACAACAAGGAAGCGGAAGATGAGAATAAACATACATGAATCATACATACATACTTAAGCAGCAGCAGCATCTTCATGGAAAAAGGAGTGCAAACCGGGAAGTCAAGCAGCAGAAAGCAAGCAGCGTTTCTTCGTTGGTGAAAATCCTGGCGTGTCAGCACATTGGCGCTACCTATAGGGCAGGAGTGAAACAACAAATGATGGTTGTGCGCGTGCGTCAACTGCTTGGCCTGGGTAGATGAAAAAAGTGAGCATGCACAGCACCGTGTGCGTGCCGGGCTCGTCCAAAGCGCACGCGGACCAAAGTGGACTAGAGGGGAAATGCAGCATGAATAAGGCTTAACAGCCCCACTGATCATGGGTGGAAAGAAGAAGGCAGTAAGCTGCTTCCAGTTTGGACCCATTTTGACCCCACCAAGGAAATATTCCATCTGGATGTTAAGTGCTCTTGCACAAACCAATGCTCTCTGTGCAACTGCATGAAAACCAAGTTCAAGTGCACACGTCTTTTCAAGTGCAAATGCAAAAAATAGCTTGAATTTGGATCCAAAAACATGTCGGTGAGAAATTATTGCTGTTTCTGTTTAAAACTTTTTAAGGTAATTAAAATGAAAGAAATAGCTAAATTGTTCTGTTATTGTTCAGTGAGCCATTAAAGCATATTTTATATCAACATGGGAAGTCTGATGACCTATTGTCATGATTTTGAGCTTACAGCTCATGTGCAGAGTGCAACAACAACGAAACAACCACACCGGAGAACACGTTTGAGGGCTTTTATTAATTTCAAGAAATAACTCGCTCTGCTACAGAAAACGTCACTCGTCAGAGGAAGGAGGCCTGTGGAGAGATGAACGAGAGCAGTGTGAGGAGAAATGGAGAACAGGGAAATGGCTTGCCAAATTACCACTTACGTGAGTAGAACAAGAGCACCGGCAGGGACTCCAGTGGGGAGAGACAAACCAGCAGGATGAAGCGGGTTGTAGGGAGGAGTGACTGGTGGTGCCTGACTGGGTAGAGAATGGCTGCTGAGGAACGTGGATGGAGAGGCAGGTGAGCGCACGCAGTCCCCGAAGACGCACCCGCGCCAATGGCAGCAACCTGAAAATAATGAGAGCAGTGAGTACAAACACTTCACCAACTTATAGAATAATAATTCCACCGTGTCTACTGCAAGGCAGTATACCCAGATGAGCCAGCACTGAGGCGTTGACAATGTGATCCTTATAAGCGCTGGCTGATGAGAGGCAGCAGGTGCGTCCACTCTCCCAGGTGTGCTGATTGCAGGAGAGGAGAGACATGGGAAGGAGGGGGCGAGCGCTCACCTGACCTACCAGAGAATGTGCAACACCCAACCCTGCGGCACAGTCTATCGGATGGTCTGCCAGAGTTTTTTAGTCACCTGAACAGAAAGGGTGGTCCAGGAGATGGCTGCCCAATGGGAAGAGCTAATTGTGGGCACAATAGAGGAGGTTGGGGGAACCATGATGATGTCAGGTGGAGGAGAGGGAACCACGACGACCTCGGGCAGAGAAGGGGGGACCACGGCGGTCTCGTGCAGAGGAGAGGGGACCACGGCGGTCTCGTGCAGAGGAGAGGGGACCACGGCGGGCTCGGGAAGAGGAGGGGGAACCACGACGGCGTCAGCCAGAGGAGGGGGAACCACGACGCCCTCGGACTGGACTGTAGCACCCTCGGTGGTCCCAGACTGGGACCTTGCAGCACCTGTGGTGGCTCTGGGCTGGAGCGGAGCTGCACCTGCGGTGGCTCTGGACTGGGCCGGAGCTGCACCCGCAGTGGGCTCGGACTGGGAGCGCAGCACCCAAGTTGGTTTCAGGCTGGGACGCAGCACCCATGCCGGTCCTCGACTAGGACACAGCACCCACAGAGATCCGGATTGAGGAGGAGCTGCACCCACGGAAGTCCTGGGCTGGGACGGAGTACCCGTGAAGACCTCATCTGGAGGGGGAGCAACACCCACGGAGGTCCCGGGCTGGGACGGAGCACCCGCGACGACCTCAGCCAACAGAGAAGCAGCACCCTTGGAGGTCCCGGGCTGGGACGGAGCACCCGCGATGACCTCATCTGGAGGGGGAGCAGCTCCCATGGAGGTCCCAGGCTGGGACAGAGCACCCATGACAACCTCCACCAACGGAGAAGCAGCACCCTCGGAGATCCCGGGCTGGGACGGAGCACCCGCGACGACCTTATCCAGTGGGGGAGCAGCACCCACGGAGGTCCCGGGCTGGGACGGAGCACCCACAACGACCTCAGTGGGAGGAGCTGGACCTATGGGGATCTTGGGCGGTGAGCCGGGACCCACGGAGACTTCTAGCAGAGCTGGATGATTCTCCGTGACCCTGGGGAAAAGCTCAGGAGAGAGAGGCAAAGAAACAGGGTCAGGGTCACCGGCAGCAGTGGAGTCCGGCGAGGTGAGCTCAGGTGCAGCTGACGGCTGCACTTGGCTTCCCCACCAAGAGCCAGGCAAGATCTTTCCAAAATAGAGACAACAAAGACAAAGGAGAGCACTTGCCTGATCTCAAGCTCCACCGCCATCCAGGACTCCGTCGATTCAGGTGATGGTTCTTCGGCCCCAGCCCTCTGGAGGTCCAACTCCGGCTCTGCTGCGGCAGCCCCTGCAGCAGGCATGGTGGTCAGTTCAGTCCTGGGGCCTCCCAGCAAGGTGACCCACGCAGGTGGCTCACCCTGCGTGGTGACAGCAGATCGACTTTGTGCTGGCACTGAATCCTGCTCAGCTGAAGCCCGGGGACACACTTTCATCGGTGCAGGCGTCTGCTCTGTCTCAGTGCTCACCCTCCGTCCAGAGTATGGCTGCGGGGCTTGAACCAGGTCCTCCAGGGTCGTAGGCTCCTCCAACATCCGGCGGCTCAATCCTAGGGGTGGCGGACACTCAGGGGACAGAGGAGGAGGCACAGAGAGAGCAGGTAAAAAATTTATAGCTGCAGCAGGCAGTGAGGACTCAGAGGACTGAATTGGCTGAGCCTCACCACAGGGAATCAGGCAAGGTATTTCATGTGTCAGTGCTCGAGAATGAAAAAACACTTGCCTGTTTTCCCGGGGCGTGATGTTTTCTGCTGCAGTTGGGTGAAAAACAGCCCTTTCTGTGACTTCAGTAGACGTGTGCCCCTCAGTGGAACATGGAGGAGCTGTCCCTGCAGACAGTGACGGGCGGAACGGGGAAGGAAATGGTCAGCCTCTCAGCAGCAGGAGGAATCGCTGAGGGGAAGCAGGAAACAGCAGCTGCAGAAAGAAGAGAAGCTGGTGGGAGAGGAAATACATGATGAGGGCACTGCTGCGGGAGTCTTCTGCCTTGGCAAAGGAAGGGCTGCTGACGAGAAGTTGGAGGCATTCCTCTGGTGATCTGGAGCTGGATGGTGACGTCATGGAACTGATGGAGCAGGAGCGCACTGGAGGCAAAGCAGGTCATCTTCCGCGGAGCATGCTTTCATGTGGGTGCCGAGTTTGCTGGAGACGGGCCCCACGTCAGCCTGGGGAAGGATTGCTGCAGCACGGAGAGCGTGGCCAACAAGTCCGCGAACTGAGCATACCTCCATAACCCTGGGTGCACTTCGACAATGCCGGTCACTGCATCCACACTCTTCCAGATCTTTTTCGGGCTGCGAGAGGTGAGAGCTTCATCCACAAATCTTTGGACGAACTCGGCAGCCCACTGCTCCTCCACACTTGGAACCCCCGCTGCCGATCTCCCTTTGTTTGTAGGAGGTCGGTGTGCTGGGGACATGATGAGCTCCACAGAAACGGGTGAGTCAAAAAACAAAAACAGCCAAAAATCCACAAACTCACAGCAGCTGGGTCTCTACTGGCCACTGTATTCTGTCATGAATTGCCCTTCAGGCAGAGTGGCGAGACCCACGTGCTGAACTGTGAGTTTATGAAGTTTATTGAAAACAACAAAACATAAATCCAAATTGTGCTCTAACACAAAATACAAACAAGAGGGCAAACTTACAGATAAGGTACACCAGAGCAGGGACAGGGCTCTGGTGGAGAAAAAAAAAAAAGAAAAAAAAAGATAAAACTCGATCAAGACAGCAGCAAGGGGAAATGAAAATTACTGCCCTTAAATAGGGTCAACAACAATTTACATACGTGGTGACAGGTGTGGGTCACATGAGCGGGCAGAAGGAAACAATGATACATAATTGAACCAGCTGGGGGCAATGAGAGAGGAGCAACCGGCTGACAGCTGACAAGGGCTATGCCCACACAGAGCACAACCCAGGAAATGCCAGTGACAGCTGTCAACCACAGCAATAAGGAATTTAAAGAAAATATCAACAAGTACAGACTGAGAAATAAATATCAATTAATATAGAATCAGAGCATAACAAAACTAAGACAAACAGGAAAATGAAAGGTAGTGCAAGAAAAATAAAACCCCAAAAAACACAGAATACAACAAATATATAAATACAGAGAAAAAGCCATGAGACTGAGCAAGGCGGAAACCTCCTGTGCTTAGCTCATGACAGAGCCCCCCTCTCAAGGGGTGGACACCAGACACCCAGGGTAGCATCAACTGAAAAAGAAAGACCCCCATCCCCCTAATAGGAGCACAACAATAACCCACCCCGGGTAGGTGGTGGGGAACAGGCTAGGAAGGAACGAAAAACGGTGGAAACCTCCTGTGCTCAGCTCATGACAGTAGTCATCTCAGCGGGAAGTTTGGAATTCTTTTGGATTTCCATTATTAGTTTAATAAAAGTGAAGGACATAATATCCCAAAAGTGCTTATAAAATTCAGCTGGAAAGCCATCCGGACCAGGTAATTTATTGTCTGGCATGAGTTCAAGTGTGTTATGGAGTTGGGTTGTGGTTAAATGGGATAATCAGGGACCTTTCTGTGTGGAGTTTGCATGTTCTCCCTGTACTGTATGGGTTTACTTCATGTGCTCTGGTCTCCTCCTACAATCCAAAGACAGACATCAGAATCAGAATCATAAAAAGATTTATTGCCAAGTACATTAACAGATCACTGATAACATACGAGAGAATTTGACTTGACACAGAAAATGAACCTGCATTTCCAGTGACGCGGCAGCATCAGAGACGCGCCTGCCAACAGGATAGTGAGTACAAGCATGAGAATAAGAATAATACGAGGAACAATAGGAAGGAGCAAAAAAATCATTGATTCAAAATACTGGTTACATAATTAATCAATATTAAGTTTTCAAGGAAAAAAAAAGCTCTCAATGCACATTCGCTACACAGGGTTAACAAGACACAAGAGAGCAGTGTGTGTATCTTTATTCAGTTCATGGATCAATGTGTGTGCGGTGTTGAGCAGTGTTGATGATAATAAGAGAGACAACAAGGACTCTTGGCAGGAGATGTTTTGTCTGGCTGGCACCGAGTCCTTATCTTGGCAGAGTCCAGATGGCTGTCCAAGGCCTTATGCTCGATGATTTTGAAAACACAGACTGCAGACAGCCAGGAGGAATTTTCATGGGGAAATTGAGCCAAATCGGACTGATCACAGAGAAGGCTTTTTATTTCTTCTGTAGATTCAGTACTTAATCCTTCATTGCGGGGCTTTAAATCCATCGTGGAAAGACCTAAGCGAGACCATGATGTAATCCACCTTCCGAGACAGTCGACCAACTGACCCAACTGACATGTTGGGTCAGTTGGTGATTCTAAATTGTCCCAAGGTATCTGTCTCCAATAGACCCTTAGAATAGAGGGTTAATACTAGTGAAGCACTTTGAGTGGCCTTTGAGACTCGAAAAGTGCTATATAGTAACAGGTCTTTATCTCCCTTGTCAGTATGCTCCTGTCAGTAGGAGCTACGCGATTTCAAAACACGCCACTGAAATAGCAATAAACAATATGTTTCTGATGACAGACCTCCTTTTTCTGGATCAAAAACGCATTGTCAAAAAATGCACCATAATACTGATGCACTAACACTGCACTGCGCCCACACCTCTTTGAAATTAGCCTACTCCTCCCAGCGCAAATCCAGCACACCATCTACTAGTAATTAGATGGCGTGACACAAGGCATGAAAAACAGACAATGCGCTGATAGAAACTAACAAAAGCACTGGTGTATGGCAGGGACCGTGGTGTAAAAACACACTGGTGATGATCATACTTGGGACCCTAGTGTTAAAGACTCAGTGGTGTTCAAAAAAAATGGAGCTAGAATTAATCTTAAAAAGTCTTTTTTGAAAGTATTTCTTTTTGTCTTCTAACACAAACTAACACTAACACTGTCTGAACACTGCTCTCGCAAGTTTAACAGCTTCTTCAGGATAACATTGCAGTTCTCATGTGTGTGTCGGTCTCATACAAATGAGATTGACCTACACATTTTCTTAGGGAAAAGAAAGTAAAACAACAAGTGTGATGTTGTGAATAACTATTGATAGACTTTATACCTGAAATGTCTGATACAAATACAGCTGTTTTCAATACACTCTTTATGATTTGATCAGTAATTATTAAAAAATCTCACCTCAAAATATGTTGTGAAATGTCTTTTCAGGCATTGATAAAGTCGAGTCTAGTGAGGATGAACCCGAAGAAAGTATGGTGGAGGAGGAGCCAGAAGAAATAAAAGGTGAAAAAATGTACACTGTTTGAACTACTGGACCTACTGCCACTTCTGTAATCCTCAGAATGATCTTTTGCTAGTGTTGTAATGCAAACAAATGCAGGAAAAACCTTCACTGTAACTAAGTCATCCTGTCTTACAGAAAATATCTTGCAGCGTGTCATTAGCACGCTAAAGTTCAGCTGGGTGTTTGTTCAGTCTCTTCTTGATGACCTGACAGATGGTCTGAACTCATTCTGTAAAGACAGCCGGGACATTTCCAAAGTGCTGAGCTTTGAGCGAGCACTCCTCAACCAGCAGCTAAAGAAGGTAGGATGCAAAGCTGATAACCACCTGAAGTCATTTACGATTAGCTGGAAATATTTTACTCGAAAATATAGTGTTGATATTGAGCAGGTTGTCACTGGAGCTTGTCAAACAAGTAGTTATGAGTCATCTGTCAGATGATATACAGTGGATGTAAAAAGTGTACACACTCCTTAAAATGCAAGGTTTTGTGATGTAAGAAAATTAGACCACTGTAAATCATTTCCAAATGTTTCCCACCTTAAATTGAGGCAGAGTGTAACATCAATGAATATAGCAAGGCAGTATGGAGGGCCTATACAACGATGTGAGGTTTTAATCTAAACTCTAGAGTAGCCAATAGAGAGCCTAAGTCACGCCCCCTCTACTTCTGCATATGGGACTTTAAATCGAAAAAATTCTCCATTGAAATGAATGGCAAGAGTGAAATTATCTTTTGATCCCGATCAAATTTTGCCACGAGTTACACATATGATGTTTGTCAGTTTAAAAGATAACTTTCTACGTAATTACAGTTGTCGGCTGTCGTATAATAACAGAGTAATATTTAGTTTTTGTTTAAACGACTAGCGGACAACAATTCCCATCATCCCACATGACTAAACACGATTACAGTTTAGTCAAACAAATCAAACAAGAGCAATTTAAATAGCTCAACACAAGTAATATTACAAGTGGTTTCTCAAAATTCAACACAAAAATGCCACTTTTAATGATTACTACAGTTTCACAATTATTCAACCCCTTCATGACAAGCATCTATGCTGCTTAGTAGAGCACCCTTTTGCTGTTATGGCCTGCTGCAAATGTGGTGCATAGCCAGACACCAGCTTCTGGAAGCATTCCTGAGGACTCAACCCATTCTTCATGGACAAACACCTCCAGTTCACTAATATTCTTGGGTTTGCATGCTACACCCGCCTTTTTCAAATCCCACGAGAGATTTTCAGTGGGGTTCAGGTCAGGCGACTGTGGTGGCCACTCTAGCATCTTCCAGGACTTGTTCTGAAACAAAGTTGCGTTCCAGTCGCCCAATAGTGTACCCCGAAGTGGACTGCACAGGGTATTCCGTCATATTAAGAGAGATTCCAAACCGAAAGGAGCACACGGTCTTCAGTTCAAAGGGAACTGAGAACTGAGCAGGGAAGAAGTGAACAGTGGCACATCACTTCACCAGAAGTTGACTAGAAGATTACCCATAAGCCATTGCACCTCAAATATGAGTAAAACAAACTATTGTTGCTAATGTTAATAACAAGCTAAACTGATGTTGGTTATTGTTTATATCAACTGACAGTAATAAAAATATATTTGTATTAATATTTTATTTGAGAAATATAAATTACCCACCATAGTATCAGTACGTGTCCATTGTTACCGTGGTAATGCATGGAGGAGGGAGCCGACGGTTACAGGGTGTTTCAAATGGAGAAATTTTGTGAAGGGCAGTTAACTGATATTCCCTGAGAACGGAGCAGGGAGTAGGGAATACAGTTGAAGTACACTGTGGATAGGAATGTAGCTTAAGCCTTGGAGGACTTTGAGGAATGCTTGGGATAATTGTCCTGCTAGAAGGTCCAATGATGCCCAAGCTTCAACTTCCTCATTGCATGACATTTTCTCCCTGGATTTCCTGATACTCAATTGAATCCATCTCGCCCTTCACACACTGCAGGTTTACAGTGTCAGAGGAAGCGAAGCAGCCCCAGAGCGTCACTGAGCCACTACCATGTTTCACTGTAGGCATGGTGTTCTTCATTCTCCCCCCTCCAGACAAACCACTAATCCATAGGCCTGAAAAGTTCCAGTTTTGTTTCATCACTCTACAGAACAGAATCCCAAAATTTCTTTGGCTTATTTTTATAGTTTTGAGCAAATTGGAGCCAACTTTTCTTGTGCTTTTGTGTCAGTAGTGGTGTATGTCTTGGAGTTTGGGCATGGAGCCCTTCAGCTTTTAGTGTGCCCCTTACTATGGAAACTGAAACCTCAGTGCCTGCTGTGCCAACTAGTGTAAATTTGTCTTAACAAATGAAGGAAACAATGCATCACTGCTAGACAGGGGTGCGTGGTTTCAATGGTCGATAGAATATGACCCAACCCTGGATTACAATAAGCAGAAACATTTACGAATGAGGGCCTAGCTTCAGCTAGTTAGAGAAAATAAAATTTTAACTAAGCTAAAATAACATCTAAGAATGACATACTTACACTACTGTTCAAAAGTTTGGGGTCACCCAGACAATTATTTTGTGTTTTCCATGAAAAGTCACACTTATTTACCACCATGAGTTGTAAAATGAATAGAAAATATAGTCAAGACATTGACAAGGTTAGAAATAATGATTTGTATTTGAAATAATAATTTTTTCCTTCAAACCTGGCTTTCGTCAAAGAATCCTCCATTTGCAGCAATTACAGCATTGCAGACCTAACATGATTGCACAAGGGTTTTCTAATCATCCATTAGCCTTCTGACGCAATGAACAAACACATTGTACCATTAGAACACTGGAGTGATAGTTGCTGGAAATGGGCCTCTATACACCTATGTAGATATTGCACCAAAAACCAGACATTTGCAGCTAGAATAGTCATTTACCACATTAGCAATGTATAGAGTGTATTTCTGATTAGTTTAAAGTTATCTTCATTGAAAAAAAGTGCTTTTCTTTCAAAAATAAGGAAATTTCTAAGTGACCCCAAACTTTTGAACGGTAGTGTATAAGGTCAAATGTTGTAGATTAACAAAGATTCCATTGGTGGGATGTGTAGAATTTATAGGAAATATTTATCAAAACTGGCTGGATCAACAGTTAAGCTAATGCCAGCCAGCCTGTCCGTTACCTCCTCCCTGCCAAGGTGAGTTCCTAATGCAGTTACTGATTGATGATGCTCGATGTAGCATTACAGTGAAAATATAACAAAATAAGCCAGAATGACATGAGATATATTACCAACTGTAGATTAGTGAATCAGGTGTAAACAGGGATGTCTGTTCGGTTGATGAAATCTGCTTAGTAAGCAAGCTTCCTAGTACCAGTGTTAACTCTTTAGTTGACCCCTTTGGCTCCCCACCATCTACATGACAAGCAGCGTAGGCTTAGAGCAGCGCACAGATGTCAAGGCTAGAGATGTTTAAGTTTTAGTGACGTTTCCCCATTTCTTGACATAAGGGAAAATACCCAGAAGAGTTAAAACAGCTTCTTGGAGATTACAACTGTTGTAGGATGTGTCTAGCTTATGTGTTTAGATAGGGCAGCTCAGTGCGTGAACGTGAGTGAGTGAGTGAGTGACTGCGTGTGCGCGGCTGAGGTGCGTGCTCTGTGAATGACCCTGTGGAGCGGATGGGTGTGTGTGTGATGACCAGGGAGGAGACAGAGTCGGCGACTGGGGCAGGTAGTGAGCTAAAAGTGCTGCTAATAACCATGCAGTCAGACAATAAAGCCTCAACTCTTCAGCAAAACGTCCTGTTTTTCTGTGTACTACCATACTTTTAACAAGCGTGAAGTTTACTCGGGAGTTGACCCCGGAGGAATAGCTGCCTCCGGCCCTGGAGAAGACAGATCTCCCCTGTGTCCCCCAACCACGGTTAGGAGACCAAAATCAGGAAAGGTTAACACAACCATATAGAGGCTGTGTGTGTGTGTGTGTTGTTTTTTTTTTTTAAGAGAAGTGAGTGTTTTGATATATTTTTTTGATAATCAGATCGTGTGAACAATAGATCCATTTCAGAAGGTTAAAACCTACAGAAACAGTTTTTGAGTCAATGACCCCTTTGAGTTCTGGAATCCTTATTGTCCAATTAAATTGCTAGTGTGTAACTAACTGTGTTGATGTGACCTATATTGGGGGTTGATGGTAATATGACCTATCACTTGTACAGTTCAACTGAAAAAGAAACAACTGTTTGAAGACAAAAAAAAAACATACAATAAGCTGGTTGCATAAGTATGCACACCCTTAAACTAATACTTTGTTGAAGCATATTTTTAGACAGAAACCTATTAAGGTAAAATACTAAAATTGTTTATGCTCTCCCCCCCGCCACAAAAAAATGCATGTCTAGTAGCTCTAGAGTGCAGTTAGTTATTGAACCATTACTTTATCTCCCTCTCTCACTATGCAGGGAAAAGAGGTGAGTCAGGAGAGTGTGAAGCAATTTTATGAAAACTGGAAGTCCCGTCAAAACACAATGTCGTCTCAGGAGGACCTCGATAAGTCTCTGCCTCCTCCTTGCTCCCCACCAGCCGTACCCTCCTCACCTCACTCCTACACCAAGCTGAAGAACCAGGCCTCTAAAGTGTCTTGGGGCAGCAGTGTGTCCAGGTTGAATACCACACTCTTTTGCCCTTTGATTCATTTCCCTACTTCTAGCTTTCCTCCATCAGCTCTATCCATTCATTTTTCTTTTCCAGCTGTAATCTTCTAAACTTACCTTTTCCCTCAGCTGTATGACAGATGAGACGATGCTGCTGTCCCGGCAGCCAACCCAGGAGGATCTGGACGAGTCACCTGCTGCTGATCAGCTCAGACGGAGGCTCCTGAAAGAGGCAAACATTGACTTGACCTCCTTTGACGCTGGTGATCTTTCACCAAGGTGAAGAGAAAGATTTTATAATCACTGTGGTGAAACAGACTTGACATGAGCAGTTGAAAGACCATGAGCTCACAAGGAACATGTTTACTGAGGTCATAGTTCTTTATTCATATACTAGTGTATATCTTTTGTTCATTCTAACTTCTTTTTGAAACCACATGCTGATCATTAGACAAATCCAATCTAATCCAATCCAACTTTATTTTTAAAGCACTTTAAAAACAACCACAACTGAAACAAAGTGCAGTGCATCAAGGATAAATAAAATATGAAAACATAAGGCATAAAAACAAACAAAATACAGCTAGAAAGTACAGAAAAACACAAAAAAACAACTGTTATAGAATAAAAACAAAAAAGTAAAATCAATGTCTCATACTGGGTCGAAAAGAAATGAGTAAAGATGGATTTTAAGAGGAGTTTTAAAATGGACAGTGAAAGGGCCTGTCTGATGGGCAAAGGCCGATTATTCCATAATTTAGGAGCAGCAATAGAAAATGCTCTGTCTCCTCTGAGCTTCTGCTAAGATTTTGGTACCTCTAGGAGCAGGTAATTAGCTGACCTGAGAGACACAGGAGTGTGAGGGTGAAGCAGCTTAGAGAGGTAAGGCGGGGCAAGACCATTTAAGGAATCAACAACAACATTTTTTTAAAATGAACCCCAAAATGCTCAGGTAGCCAATGGAGGGAGGCCAGAATGGGTGTAATGTGTTTCTCCTTACGCGCTTCAATTAAGAAACATGCAGCAGCATTTTGAACCGACTGAAGACGTGAGGGAAGACTGGCTGACTCCATAGTAAAGTGCATTTCATTAATCCAGCCAAGATGTAATGAAGGCATGGATTACTGTTTCATATTGCTGTCTTGAAAGAATGGGTTTCACTTTTGCCAACAGCCATAAATGAAATAAAGGTGGACTTTGCTATTGCACCAATTTGATGGTCTAATTTAAAATCACAGTGTTACATATGGAAATACCTGGGTGAAGGATAAGGCAGGATGATGGCTGGCGAACACAGCTTTATTAAAGAAACTATATACAGTGCAACACACGGCAGGCACCAGCATGGGCATCCAGCAAAGAGGCCGAAAAATGGATGCTCTCTGCCTTAAATAGGGCAATGCAGTGACATGACGGGAAGTGCATGTCACCACACCGCACTTCACAATTATGTGCCATTTGTAATACATAATATTCCCCACACACACACACAAAAGTCCAAAACACATACACACAATCAAACCCACCCCGATTTGGAACCCGAATCACGCTCTAAAATAATGGGAACTAATGTACTAAAATGGCCTAACACATTCACACAAAATAACCTAAAACAGGGCTAACGGGTGGACTACCGTACTGTGATGATCAGGTGAGTGTGCTCCCCCTCCCCTCCTGTTCCGGTCTCCTCGGCTCCAGAGGATCAGACACACCTGTATGATTACACACCTGCTGTTTCCTAATGACCCAGCATATTTAAGAGCCAGCATGTGGAGAGACCATCGCTGGATTTTTAGGTTTGCAACCACAAAGACGTCTAAGCCTTATTTGTATAATTCTGTGGTTGACCTGTGTCTTACTCCCCTGTCCTTCTGTCTCTCAGGTTTGCTACCACCCGTAGGTGTGTACTCCAGAGCTGATCATGCTCGCCTGACCAAGAAGAACACCGGACGTCCATCTAAGTCATCGTCTTCCCCCTGTTCCCCTGGTCCACACAGGAGTTCCCTGCCGAACTCCCCTGCTCACTGAGTAAGAGTGCTCTCTCATTATTATTCTCCCCTTCGGGAGATTCTGCCCCTAGTTATCTTTGTCTGCTCTTTTCCCGTAGGCTACGTGTGCTCCAGCGGGTCCCAGTTTTATGTCTATTTAATTGTGCGTTTTTGTGTTGCTTTTTCCTCAGTTGTGCTTCTTTATTTAGAGTTGTTTTAGTTTTATTTTTACAATAAACTGGTGAACTTTTACAACACAGTCTAAGTGTTCATTCTCGCAGCTTTGTGTTTGAGCCTCACTTGCACTGAATCATGACAGAACGATCCAGCCAAGGTCGAGGCTCAGCGAGCACTCAGCCCGGCAAACAGTCGGCACTCTGGTGGTTGGAGGCCACGGAATGCCGGCTCATGTTTCTTTTTGACCAGCTTGAAACCGTTACCCAGCAATTGGCCACCATCACCGAGCACTTAGGTCGGCTTCCTGGTGCGGCGTCTCCCCCTGCACCTGCTGCTCCGGCAGTGTCTGCCATCCGCAGGAACATTTCTGTTCCTTCGCTTGCCCCCTATGGGGGAGAGGTGGATGCAGAGGGTTCCTGCTCCACTGCCAGATTTATTTTCAGCAGGTGGAAGGGGAGTATAGGGATGATTTGGCTAAGGTCCATTTCATGACCTTGTTGCTGTGAGACCGGGTGCTTAAGTGGACACTATCCGTCTTGAGCAGCCCAGACGATCCCCTATACACATACGAATGGTTTGTGTGGGAATTCTCAGAGGCATTCAACCATACGGACGGTGAGGGGAACATAGCCAGCTGATGGAACTTTGACAGGGACGTCGGTCTGTGGCTGATTTTTCCATTGAGTTCTGGGTCGCTGTGGCCAACTCCGGATGGAACGACTCTGTCCTGCGCAGCGCCTTCCTCTGGGGCCTGGATACGCACCTCCACGATGAGCTGGCTATCTGCACATCCCACTCCTCTCTGGATGAGATGATTGTGCAGGCAGTGGCCCTGGATAACAAGTTTAGGGAGCGTGCGAGAGAGCAGAAGGCCGCTGCTTCCCCGTTCGCTCCACGGCCAGGCCCCCCGGACTTTGATGCTGTTCTGCCGGCGTCGGTACCAGAGCCGATGGACCTCGGCAGGGTCCTTCTGACTCCGAGGGAACGCCGGCGTCACAAGAAGGTGGGGGAGTGTATTTATTGTGGGGTTCCTGGCCACGCAATCTCGAAATGCCCAATTCGGCCCGAGAGACCCGGCCCGTCAGTCACCTTGGGGGGTCTGGCGGGAGGGTCTTCACAAAATTCCTCTAACCATTTTGAACTCCCAGCCCTCATTCAGTTACCGAGGGCCGAGTTCAAAACCAGAATTTCATTCAACAGGCCATTGTCAGAAAATTTCAGATACCCACCAGGAATGTTCCGACACCCTTAAGTATGTAGGCAGTTTCAGGCAGCAGCATTGCGATGGTTACCAAAGAAACAGAGCCCATTTCGGTCATTTTGTCCAGTAATCACCTCAAGACTGTTCAGTTTTATGTTCTGCCTCAACCCACCACCACCATGATTCTGGGGTATCTGTGGCGCCACATTCACAGTCCAATTATAAACTGGAGTCAGGGCTCCATTTCGTCCTGGAGCCCTTTTTATCTGTCATTGTGTCTCCGATCGGCCGCATGCTCACACTTGATTCTGATCTTCTCCCCTCCGGCAGAGCCGGTGAATCTCAACTCCGTGCCCAAGGTCTAGCATGACTTAGGGGAGGTGTTTAGCAAGTCCAGGGCCCTTTCTTTACCACCTCATCGGCCCTATGACTGCATTATCAACCTCCTCCTGGGCACGCAGCTGCCGTCCAGCCGGCTCTACAGTTTATCTGGGCCAGAGAGGGAGGCAATGGAGACATACATAAAAGACTCCCTCAGAGCCTGCATTACTCGTCTGTCGTCTGCCCCTCTAGGTGCAACGTTCTTTTTTGTAGGGGAAAAAGGACGGGACATTGCGGCCATCCATTGATTACCATGAGCTTAACGCAATTACCTGTAAGGACAAATATCTGCTGCCCCTTCTTAACTCAGCGTTTGAGCTACTTCAACAGGCACGTTTTTTTCACCAAGCTCGAACTCCGTGATGCGTACCACTTGGTCTGTATTCGTGAGGGAGACAAGTGGAAGAGGGCATTTGAAACACCTCTGGGACATTTTGAATATTTGGTCATGCCATTTGGGCTGACTAATGCCCCTGCCATCTTCCAGCGGTTAATTAATGATGTCTTATGGGACATAGTGAACCAGTTTGTTTTTGTGTATCTGGAGAATATTTTGATTTTTTCCAGCATGCTGGAGGAGCACGTAGCCCACGTTCATTCCATCCTGCAGCGTTTGCTGGAGAATCAGCTTTTTGTGAAAGCAGAGAAGCGTGAAGTTTCCACTTGCTCAATTTCGTTCCTGGGGTTCATCATCGCTGAGGGTGCGTTAAAGGCTGATCTGGCAAGAGTCAAGGCGGTAGTAGACTGGTCAACCCCCCAGTTCAGGAAGGACCTCCAACGCTTCCTGGGCTTTGCCAACTTCTACCGCCAATTTATCCGTGAATATAGTAAAATGGCACAACCACTTACGCAGTTGACGTCGACTAAAAGCCCGTTCAAGTGGTCCGAGGAACGCTGAACGAGCTTTTGTGACCCTGAAAGACCTCTTCACCAGCGCGCGCATCCTGGCGCAGATAGATCCTTCGGCACAGTTCGTGGTCGAGGTGGATGCTTCCAGTTTGGGGGTGGGCACTGTCTTCTCCCAGTGCTCCAGCTCTGACCAGAAGCTCTGCCCGTGTGCGTATTTCTCCCGTTGGCTAATGCCAGCTGAGAGGAATTACGATGTTGGGGACCACAAACTGTTGGCCATTAAGCTGGCCCTGGAGGAGTGGAGACACTGGCTGAAGGGAGCTAGCCAACTGGTCATTGCTGGACCGATCATAAAAATTTAGAATATTTTCGATCGGCCAGATGGTTGAATTCTCGGCAGGCTCAGTGACCCCTGTTCTTTAATAGGTTCAATCTTTCCATCTCATACCGACCAGGGTCCCGTAATGCCAAAGCTGACACTCTCTCACGCCAGTTTTCCTCCGACTCAGACTCCTCCATCTCCTCCTCTGCAGCGGCTGTATCTCCCCCAGAGACTATTCTCCCCTCCTCTTGCTTTCTCAGGACACTCTTGTGGCAGAGGGTCCGGCAGGCCCAGTTATTGGAACCCATCCCAGAGGGAGGCCTGCCTGACTGGCTGTATGTCCCCTCAGCATTGCGCGGAGAGGTGATTAAGTGGGGGCATACTAGCTTCTTCGCCTGTCATCACAGCATCTCCAGGACAATTGAGCTGCTTCGGAGAGCATTTTGTTGACCCACGCTCGGGACGGCTGTGCGGGAGTTTGTCAAGGCCTGCCACATCTGTGTCACGAACAAATCGGACCCTTCTCCTCCAGCTGGCCCCCTTCATCCCCTCCCGGTGCCGAGTCTTCCATGGTCACACATCGCTTTGGACTACATTACAGGCCTCCCTCCATCCAAAGGCAACACGGTGATCCTCACCATCGTCGACCAGTTCTCAAAAGCCATCCATCTGGTCCCTCTCAACAAACTTTCATCTGCCACATTGACGGCCGACCTGGTGATGCAGTATGTCATCTGGCTGCATGGAATTCCATTGGACATTGTCTTGGACCGGGGTCCACAATTTATATCCCAGGTGTGGAAGGCATTCTGCCGCTTTTTGGGTGCTACTGCCAGCCTGACGTCCAGATACCATCCACAGAGGAACGGGCAGGTCGAGCATGCCAATCAGTCTCTGGAGGACACCTTAAGGTGCGTAGCATCCCAAAATCCCTCTACCTGAAGTTTCCACCTGACTTGGGTGGAATATTCACACAATTCTGCTGTCTCCTCCTCTACTGGGCTCACACTGTTCGAGGCCTCGATGGGTTGCACACCACCTCTGCTGCCCAATGTGGAGAGGGGCCTCGCCATCCCATCCGTGGAGGCCCATGCGTGTCAGTGCCGCCGTCTGTGGAGGGCCCCAAGAGCTGTCCTCCTCTGCTCTGTGGAGTGCAACCAACAATATGCTAACCGCAGACACGCGCTGGTGCTGAAGTATACGGTGTGACAGGTTTGGCTGTCCGCCAAACAGATCCCGCTCAAAACGGAGTCACAGAAGCTCTCCCCCCGCTATCTGGGCCCATTCACCATCAAGCGGCTGATCAATGATCTCACTGTTCAGTTGGACCCGCCACCTTCAATGCGGATCCACCCGACGTTTCACATCTCCTGCATTAAGCCTCTCTCCGCCAGTCCTCTCTGTCCTCCTCCGGATCCCCTACCGCCCCTCCGGGTCATCGACGGCCAGACCACATACACAGTGGAGAAGATCCTGGATGCCCGTCGACGGGGTCGTGGGTGCCAGTACCTCGTCGACTGGAAGGGGTACGGTCCGGAGGAGGGGTCCTGGATTCCGGGTCCTACATCCTGGACAAACGGATGGTGCGGGCATTCCATCGGGCCCATCCTCACAAGCCCAGTGGGATGCCAGGAGGCACCCCTTGAGGAGGGGGCACTGTGATGATCAGGTGAGTGTGCTCCCCCTCCCCTCCTGTTCCTGTCTTCTCGGCTCCGGAGGATCAGACACACCTGCATGATTACACACCTGCTGCGTCCTGATGACCCAGCATATTTAAGAGCCAACATGTGGAGAAACCATTGCTGGATTGTTAGGTTTGCAACCACAAAGACTTCTAAGCCTTGTCTGTATAATCCTTTGGTTGACCTGTGTCTTATTCCCCTGTCCTTCTGTCTCTCAGGTTTGCTACAACCCGTAGGTGTGTAGTCCAGAGCTGATCACGCTCGCCTGACCAAGAATAACACCGGACGTCCACCCAGGTCACCGTCTTCCCCCTGTAACCCTGGTCCACGCAGGAGCTCCCTGCTGGACTCCTCTGCTCACCGAGTAAGAGTGCTCTCTCATTATTATTCTCCCCTTTGGGAGATTCTGCCCCTAGTTACCTCTGTCTGCTCTTTTCCCATAAGCTACGTGCATTCCAGTGGGTCCCAGTTTTGTGTCTATTAAAATGTGCATTTTTGTGTTGCGTTTTCCTTAATTGTGCTTCTTTATTTAGAGTTGTGTGTTAGTTTTATTTTTACAATAAACTGGTGAACTTTTACAACAAGGCGGGCAGAGTGGCGTGATGACCCCTGTCCTGTACAAGCTAAAGAAAGGAAGAAATTTCCGAGGAGACTTGAGACTTTACAACACAGTCTGAATGTTCGTTCTGGCAGCTCTGCGTTTGAGCCTCACTTGCACTGAATTATGACACGTACAGCCCACACAGTGCGGTGGATTATTCTGCCACCAAATAAAACTTAGTCTTTATTTTATATTAAAAATGTCAGCCATGCTCCTAAACTAAAACACAAACACTTAAAATAACCCCCATACCATAACATGCATGCAAAAAATTACCAAAGGACTATAAATATAGTGCTGCCGCACAGTCATTTGGGTGAAACTTGCATAGGGGGTCCAGGGTAGTCACTCAGCAGGTTTACCCCTGGAGACCGCAGACCCCCGGAGTGATGGCCGATCTTCTGAATGGCGGAGCTTGGATCCCACACTGCCATCACTGACTCCCGTCCAGCCTCGCCACCTGGAGCGTCTTTCCGGACACGTTGAAGCCAATTGGCATGCCTCTATGAGCCGTCGGAGAACCCGAAGCACGTTGCGCCCAGCTTAGCCAATATGTGCAGACTCCCTTGATGTTTTACTGGCTGTCATTTAACCCATCTTCGCTGTGGATGTCCTTCACCCCCAACCCGAACCAAGTCCATAACCCGGAGTGGAATTTTACTCAGCCCGATGCGCTGCTGCTGAGTATGCAGTAACTCCATGCTTGTCGGTCTGGCCCCGTCCTCTTCTGTAAACGTTGTAGTGTTCACCGTAGTAGCTGCAGACCCCCCACTCAACTGTGGCCAAGTACCAGAGGCATCTGGGGCTAGCATGGTGTTGCTCATCGGCACGGGCACCGACCCTGAGCGAGAACTGTTTGACTTGAATGCGAGGGCGTCCGATAGCTCTTCGTACCGTTCATTCCCAGTGTCCGTCGGGGGCAAGCGGGGTGATTTTTCCCTTGGGTTACCTGGGTAAGACAAATGGCACACCCTGGCGTTGTGATTCAAGCGTCCACATCTTCCACAACGTTTTCCTCTAGCCGGGCAATTCTTAGCTTTATAGCGGTGTGTCGTGGACCCACAATCCCCGCAACAGCAGACTTTTGGCTGGCAGCATTGACTTCCCAAAAATCTTCGTCCTCACTATCCTTGCTATAAGGGTCCACAACATTTTATTTATTTTATTCTTTATTTAATATGGACATAACAAATTACATTAGTACAATCACAAGGAGAGACCAGATGTTTTGCATAGGTGTATATAGCACAAGTGCTAATTCTCAACACCAGTCCATAGGTGGCTTATATAGGTCATAAATTAGCCTATACATACAAAATTTATAAGCTAATTAAAATTACAAATACATTACAAATTATAAATAGAGCAAGAGATCCATGATCACAACAAACACAACAATTCAGACTAGACATGCACACATTGCTGGTGGGATTTTAGCCAATCTTTAACGCCTCTGTTGAAGAGGTTGGCATTTGTCTCCAATTTTAAGTGAGTTGGCAGAGAGTTCCATAATTTTGCTCCTTTTATGGAGAAAGCAGACTGACCAAATGAAGTTCTAGACATGGTGACAATGCAGTCACCGTTGATGGAAGTTCGTGTGCATGCTCTGCTAGAGCTCGAGCGTCTAGCCACCAAACCAGAAAAAGGAGGTGAAACAAGATTGTATAGACATTTAAAAACCAGTCTGATATTACGGGAGATAATAAAATTTTCAAAAGTAACAAGATTGTGCTTGACTAAAATACCACAGTGATGCCACCGCATTGGTTTGCGGTCCAAGATTTTTATAGCCTGTTTATATATTGCAGTTATGGGTTTTAGTGTAATTTGAGATGTTTGTGACCAAGATGTGATACAGTATGACAGATGTGAAAGAATCATCGCATGCATATATGTATGAGCAGTTCTGAATGACAAATCCTTTCTAATGAGACGGAAGCAATTTAAATTGGGTTTGACCTTCTTACAAATGTAATGCACCTGCTTGTCGAATCGCAGGTTCCTGTCTAAAATGATCCCTAAATACTTGACCTCATTCACTTCAGTAAGCACCTCATTTCCAATTTTAACATCAAAAACATCATTCATGGGCCTGTTTCTAATAGAGATACACATAGCAACAGTTTTTTTTGACATTCAAGGTTAAATGCGACAACACAAGCCATTTAGAGATGTTCTGTAAAACCTGGGTCAGGCGCTCAGCTGCCATGCTAGCCGTTTTGGCAGACAGATTACGGTGTCATCAGCATACATCTGGCAGTTGGCACCTGAGCAACTATCGGGCAAGTCGTTGATGTATATTGTGAACAACAATGGCCCTAGTATAGATCCTTGTGGCACTCCCATGTTATTGGTGAGCAACCCAGATTTCTCCCCATTGACCTTGACACATTGTTCTCTCCCCTCCAGGTATGACCTAAACCACTGTATTGCCTCAGTTGAAATTTTGAGGTCTTTTAACTTCGACAATAGGACAGTGTGGTTTACCGTGTCAAAGGCCTTTTTTAGATCCAGAAACACGGTCCCCACAACAACTCAATAAAATAACAGTTAGCTGTTTCTGTGGAATACTTAGGTCTAAACTCAAATTGCTGTGAATAAAGTAATTGGTTCGACTCTAAATGTTCTATCAATTGAGCAGCAACAATCTTCTCCAAAATTTTTGAAACTACAGGCAATATGGCAATCGGCCTGTAGTTGCTTGCTAGGTCCATGTCTCCCGACTTATAGACTGGGGTAATTACTGCTGTCTTCCAATTCTCTGGAAAGGTATTTGTTCTTATTGACAAGTTAACTAAGTGAGTAATAGGCTCCAACAGACTATTCTGGTGTTTCTTAATTAAGGCAGCATTTAAGTTATCAACATCCTTTGCCATAGAGGTTCATTTTCCCAATAATCTCTTTAACTGCATCACTGGATACCTCTTTAATGTGAAAACTGCTGTGAACATTAACATGTTCCTTAGAGGATAACTCAGGTGGTCTAAAATAACTTGCCAGTTTATGAACGGATTCAGTGAAAAAACAGTTGAAGACATTGGCCATGGACTCATTACTATCAATGAGGTTATCATCTACCTTGAGACTACTTATTTTTGAATGCTTTTGTTTACTCAAATTTGTTAATCTATTAATGTGTTGCCAGAGTTTAGAACTGCTCCCACTGGCCTCCTCAATTAGTCTAAGGAAGTAATTAGTCTTAGCCTTCCAAAGCTCAGACACCACTTTGTTCCTTAGACTAGTGAAAATGAAATGGTCAGTGTTGGTTCATTAGCTGAGACGAGCGGCTCCAACGTCTTCTGTGGCTGACACCAATTTAGCTCCACAGCTAGCTTATCAACGGCTTCCCACTGGAGAGCTAGTTCCAGTGCTTTAGCTAACGTTAAGTCATGAGGCACCACTAATAGCCTAGCACGCAGCTCAGCATTGCACGTGTGCCCTGCTATTTGGTCGAGTACTAGCTTGTCTTCGAGCGGTCCAAAATAACACTCGCTGGCTAGCTGCTTCAAGCCAATGACATAGTGGTGGATAGGCTCACCTACTCACTCGCGTCTCCAATGAAAATAAATTCTCCAAACAGTCACGTTGTGTGGGGTGGAGAAACATTTAGCTAGCAGATCCATGATGTCCTCACATGAGTTCGCTGTGCTGAGCATCCATAGAACCCTCTGGCCCTCAATACCCAGGTTGTGAATGATAAGCGCCCGCGCTTTCACCTTATCGAGCTTACTGAGGTCCAGTGCCCTAATATACATCTGATAGGTCTCACACCAATGTGGCCATGGAACCGGTGGCTCGCCTGGGAGCTCGAGAAAGGGACGAAGTGGTGTAATGCATGCCTCCATGATCCTATCCTCGTTGTTAAATGTTATGTATGGAAATACCTGGGTGAAGGATGAAGCAGGATGATGGTTGACGAACACAGTTTTATTAAAAGGACTATATACAGTGCAACACATGGCAGGCACCAGCATGGGCATCCAGCAAAGAGGAAGTAAAATGGATGCCCTCTGCCTTAAATAGGGCGGTGTGGTGACAGGATGGGAAGTGCATGTCATCACACCGCACTTCACAATAATGTGCCATTTTTAATACATAATACACAGTCCGTCTTAAAACCCAGATTAGTAACTGTTGGCTTAACAAGCCATGCCAAGCAGCCCAAGTCAACGGGGGTGGGATGGGGGGACTCACAGGAGCCTTTTGGTCCAAACACCATCGCTTCTGACTTCTTCTCATTAAAATTTAAGAAGTTTAGAGCCATCCAAATTTCAACATCATTAAGACATACAAGAAGTGATTTAATTGAAAAGGCATCTTTCTGTCATGACTGATATAGTAATTCAGCCCACGTGCGAGATGCAGCAACAAAGGGACAATCAAACAATAGTACACGTTTGAGGTTCTTTATTAAATAGCAAAAAAAATCCTTGCACAGCTACAGAAACAGTCACTCACCAGAGGAAGGAGCCTGTGGAGAGAAGATGAGAGCTGTGAGAGGAGGAATGGAGTAAGGGAAAATGGTCAAGCCAAATTACCACTTACGTGGGCGCCGAGGGAGCACCGGCAGGACTCCAGCGGGGAACAGACAAACCAGCAGGGTGTGGGGAATGGAGCTGGTAGTGCCTGACCGGGTGGAGGTTAGCTGTTGGTGAGTGGAGATGTGGCAGGAGAGCGCGCGCAGTCCCAGCGACACACCTGCACAATGGCAGCAACCTGAACAGGGAAAGAAAGCACACAGGTTAATAATTTCTTCACCAGTGTGAACACGACTTGCTGACTTTACGGCAGTATACCCAGACGAGCCAGCGTTGAATCACTGAAGGATGCCTCCTTAAGAACGCTGGCTGATGAGAGGGCACAAGTGTGTCCTCTCACTCAGGTGTGCTGATGAGCTGAGGAGAGATGAACGGGAAGGAGGGGGCACGCTCTGGCTGCCCATGACACTTTCCACTTTAACAGTACATAGATCTGACTGTTCTCAACACAACAGTGGAAGGACAGTCTTCAGCTCAACTCATGGTGGCAAAAACGCGTTGGTACGCGAACGAGCACAGTGGACGCATTTGTGCACAAACCCTACGCAGAGGGTGAGCACTGACCGAGCGCATGCAGCCCCCCAAAAATTAATGTATGTACAAGTACGCAAATGGTCGCAGTGAACTGCGCATGCGCCCAGAAACTCCCGCCAGGGGGAAGTACTGAGCAATCCACTAATACTGGGTAAACAAATGTCCGTCTTTTTGCCCGTCTGTTTTCTTCCTCTGCCACTGAACAGCAAAAGCTCCTGTTCATCATGATTGTCATTGTATTCACATACCTCCATTGCTTCCACGTTTTAAATTGTCTGCCACCGTGCTCTTCTTTTGTGTTTGGATTGCAAATGTTTAAATCAGTTTAGTGGCTCTTGGCAGATGCTCCCAGTATGAGCATGTGAACTGCAGATTATTTTCACTGCGCATGCGTGAAACGTGGCTGCTGAGCGGCAGCTGCAGTGGCTCAAAAACCACTCTGAATACAGTTGTGTACGCAAACACAGTCTACTGCAGGGGTGCCCACACTTTTTTGGCTTGTGAGCTACTGACCAGGTCAAAATGGTCTACCTACATTTAAAAAATGCCAAATATGGCAATATATGTTGGCGTACAATGTATGCCGTACATTATATAACTGTGTGAACCCTTATGGCACAATACAGTTCAATACATTTACGATCATTACCTTAGTCTGATGACTTGCACTGGATGGAGTCAGCCAGGGTTGCATAGTCCGGACAGTAGCTGCTGGTAGCTAGTCTCAAGCAAATGATAATCAATCATGGTGGGACGGTATTTTGACTTAATAATCTTCATGTGGGAAAGGGCTGATTCGCACAAATAAGTAGAGCCAAATAATGCAGTCAAGGAGGTAGCATATTTTCTCATGTTTGGATAATTTTCCACTGTGAGTAAGTTCCAAAACTGTCCATGAGCCCTGGACTTATGCTCAATGTCAGCCTGTAGTGTCAAAATCTCATCCTCCACTGCAGACAAGTTCAGATGAAACAGTGTTGCAATTTTTGATGCAAGTGAATCAACCTCAGCATCTTCCTTGAATGGATAGCACAAAAATGCAGCAATTGGCTCAAGTAAAGCAAAGTCTTGAAACCATTTGTCAAACTCTGACAATTTTCCATCTGCTCAATGTAGCGTGCACTGTCAAGTTGCACATGTGTCTTTTGTTGCTTCTCCAGCTCTGACGTCAGGTTGGGGAAGTTCCCCAAATCATGGTGCTGCAGTTTTGAGGACATATATTGCATTTTTCGTTTGAAAGCATTAACTGAGCTGATAATGTTTACCACAGTTTTGTCCTTTCCTTGCAGCTCTAGATTAAGCTCATTCAACACGTTGGTCAAATCAGTTAAAAATGTCAAGTGTAGCAGCCACTGATCATCATCAAGTTGCTTGTATTCTACATGTTTGCTGAGGAGAAACTCCTTTATATCCGGACAGAGCTCTCTAAATCTCTGCAGGAATTTCCCCCTACTAAGCCATCCAACGTCAGTGTGTAGCAAGAGCTCAGAGTAGTTGCACTCAGCCTCCTCCAGATGTGCTCGGAACAGTCATCTTTGAAGAGACCTTGCTTGAATCGAGCAAGCGATTTTTTTTTATTTTATTTTATTTTTTTTGTTACTTATTTGTACCCGTAGGTAGACTTGGTTTGCAGTCTGGTGACAAGCCACTGGCTGCTGGTCGCTGCGTGCGCGAGCGCCCTAAACCTACATGTTTTTGGTGTGCGGGAGGAAACCGGAGAAATCCCGGAGTAAACCCGTGCAACACGGGGAGAACATGCAAACTCTACACAGCTCACTGTTGGTCGGGGGCTGGGATCGAACCCACGATCTCATGATCCCCGCGATCCCCCGGCCGAGGGTAAAACTGTGCTGCCACAGTGCTAAACCACTGTGCCACCGTGCAGATTTTTGTAGCCACATCCATTATCTCTTTCATATTTAGCATTTTAGCACATAATGCTTGTTGGTGGATTATGCAGTGGTAATTAAGGAAGTCGGGGAAATCATCGTCCTCCCTGCACTTTGCAATAAATCCATTTAAGCAGCCCACCATTGTGGTTCCACCATCCGTGGTGATTGACACCAATTTACACACTAGTGTTATGTGGGAAGCTGAATGTGAGCATTCTGTAAAAATTTTATGTCAGAACAAGGAGCCAAGGACAAGGCCAGGTGTGAGCCGGTGAACAGGTGAAACCAGCCTCTCGACGTCGCCCATCGTCACAGGCGTCCCGCCATGCCACCGTACCCTTGTCCAGGGCGCCTTGGGCTCTGGCACAGGGACTTTCCTGTGATGACCCTGGGTGATACTGGTCTTGCTCACTCTCCAGGGTGCCAAGCAGTTCCTCACCCCATACTACCACTCTCGGGATCAGTCGGTGCTTCGTGGACCCGCAACCCATGGGAGCTGGGTTTTCTCAAAGTTTTTGAAAGAGTGAAAAATGTCCTCTCCTCGCATGTGTTCTTTCATGGGCAGTATTGTTAACAGCTCCTCTTTTGCAGTCATATCTGTAAACACCATCCGAATAAAAATCCACAACTGAGCTGTGTCACTTATGTCTCTGGACTCGTCTAATTGCAGTGAGAAACACACATTCTGCGATGTCCTTCCAAAACTGCTGTGTCAAATCACAGGCCATTACTTCACAGCGCCGTGCAACTGTACTTCTTGATAGCTGAAGAGTTTTGATTGAAGATAATCTGGTTTGTTTTTAAAATCCTGAAACAACGACTCCGCTGTCCAAACGAAGGCCTCTTTAACATCTCTCCATCTTGAAGGGACTTCTTATGCTTAATAATGCAATGACTCACCCGGAACGATGCTTCAGTGGCTGCCTTTGCCTTTGAATTCAGCTGTGTGAAAAATGACTGCTGTCTGATTAACTGAGATTTCAGTTCCTTCACCTTTCTTTTTCTCAGCTCACTTTTCGGAGGGAAGTCAGTGTCGTAGTTTTTTTGAACAGTTCAAAAGTGCCTCTCCACATTTCCCTTCTTTGGAAATGCAACAATAGATTGACAGATCAGACAAATACACTTCGAAAATGACATTGTGAAAAAAAATCTTCCTCCCATTCTGCATGGAAGTGGTAAGTTTTTGTCTTCTTACTGGGTTCAGCTCCCCCACTCATTTTTAATATCACTTCTTTAGTTGATAGAAATTGGAAGCGCTAACATGGTCACAGCTTGCTGGAGTTTAGCAGTAGCTAGCTAGTGTATTTGACTGTCCATGCAGGGTGACCTATGACACATAGAGGACAAGACCCCCCCTGATTGGCAGCCCTATACATCAGTGAAATGGTAAATGCCAGTAAGAGGACAGATGGGAGGATAGGCGATAGAATTAAAAACTTTTTTTTTTTTTTTTTTAATGTCACCCAATCTACCCGCAGTGTCTTTGTGATCTACCAGTCGATCACAATCAACAAATTGAGCACCCCTGGTCTACAGAATGCAAACATTTTCCCCTTGGAGAGACTCTGATTAAGCCTTAAGAATGAAACCCAGAGGAAGGAATTTAGTGAAGTGGCAGCAGCAACACCCAAACTTCTGCAAGGATGACAACTACTACTGTCTGAGCAGGGCTGACCAAGTCGTTCTGTTCAGACTCCGAACTGGACATAACAGAATGCATGTTCACATGCACCAGAAACTTAAAGTTGGACAATCGGACAGATGCCCATGTGGTACTGCCCAAATGACCAGCAAACACCTCCTCCAAGACTGCCCAGACCACGCTGCACTCAGACGAGCTACGTGACCTGACCCCACATCGCTGAACCAAAAGCTGCATGGGGACCTCGGGGACCTCCGC
Source organism: Pholidichthys leucotaenia (assembly GCA_020510985.1). Taxonomy (NCBI): domain Eukaryota; kingdom Metazoa; phylum Chordata; class Actinopteri; order Cichliformes; family Pholidichthyidae; genus Pholidichthys; species Pholidichthys leucotaenia. The sequence goes on along the minus strand of CM035843.1, from coordinate 354,388,233 downwards.
GGGACGGCAGCATTCGTCAGGGCAGCTAGTGTGACCATCTAGCGATCGACGAAGAAGAAGAAGAAGAAGAAGAAAGCAGGGACCCTAAAACTGAGCCCTGTGAGACTCCACATGACAGAGAAGTGAAGTAGGACTCAGAACCAGCAAGGTTTACACAGATAGTTCTATCTGCCTCATAGGACCTGAACCATTCCAGAGCAGTATCACAAATACCCACTAGATGCTGTAAACCAAATATTAAGTCAAGCAGGACAAGAACCACGTAATTACCAAATTCAGACACCAGGAGGAAGTCAATAAAGACCTTTAACAACTATGCTGTGAAGGGTTTTGTATCCATATTGAGACACCTCCAGGATACCATGTTCATCCCGAAAAGACGAGCATGAAAACTGAGCATAAACAATTTGCGTCAAGATTTTTAAGAAAAAAGGCAGCTTTGGAGATGGGCATAAAAATTAGAAGGAATGTAACAATACAGTTGTTTTAGTGACCAATGTGATCCAATATTTTTAAATTTGAGTATCAGCCAGTACAGATACAAAACTGATATGTAGCTTGTGGCCTGAATAAATTCAGCGTACTCCTTTCCATGGTATTTCTGCAAGTGTATAAGGTTGAAGAAGTTTTAAAATTGCACTCTTACAACTGCACTTAAGGATTTTTTTTTATTAGTATATGTATTTGGTGATTTATTTTAAGCACGCAAATTCACAGCTATCCATCCATCCATCTTCTTCCGCTTAATCCTTTTCGGGTTGCGGGGGGGGGGGGGGGGGGCTGGAGCCTATCCCAGCATCTTTGGGTGAGAGGCAGGGAACACCCTGGACAGATCGCCAGTCCATCGCAGGGCCAACACAGAGAGACAGACAACCATTCACTCTCACAGTCATACCTAAGGACAATTTAGAATCCCCAGTTTGCTCTATTTTAATAAAAATAATAATAGAAGATGTTAAACTATACTGTATATATCAGCATAAGACTGTTTGCAGGAGAAAAGTCATCGTGTTAACTTTATTACCAAACAGCTGATTAACATTTAGATCGATCATTAGAATGTACGCAGTATGGACATTAGTACAAATAACACCTAATAAACTATCATTTTTAGAAATCAGTCAATAAATTGCAAAGGTCAGTCTGACCTGAACATCACAGCAAAAATAAATTTATAAAAAGGTGTGAATTTATGTTCAGTATTTTTGATGAGTCTGATATGAAGCCCTAACAACAGTCATCTATCCTCTACCACAGCTCTAACATAATGTTAAGTTTTAATTTAGTCATTTATTTGTAGCATCTAATTGTGATTGATGAAATATCTCGGGGGGGGGGGGGGTGAGTGCTGTGTGTAAGTTAACATGTTTGAACACTGACATAAAAAAGACTTTTTTTTTAGGATAACTTAAAAACATCCTAAATAATTAACAGCTCACCTCACCATCACAGACATCGGACAGATGGGAACTTCTCTGTAGGCCTACTTTTGTTTGAAATTATTTCAGAGTGCTTATATTCTCCCAAAGACAGAAGTTGGCACTACTGGAATAACCAACAAAGATCTTCTCTATAGCAAGAGCATTCACTCTGTCAGTTTAAAGCAGGGGTTTGCAACCTGTGCTCTTTTGCCCCTAGCCAGTGGCTACTTAAGGCCTTGACAAAAGATGCAAAACTTTCAGTAAAAAGAAGACACAAATTTGTGAGGGAAAAAATTACTAGAGAAATATTGCATATTTATAAGAAAAGCTGAAAAAATATGTCAAAAATTCTCACAACAGCAAAATTGCAAGAAATTATCACAAAATTTCTGGAAAAAACACAAATTTACTGGAAAAGCTGCAGTTTTTTTTGAGAATAATATTATAAATTTATGTGAAAAGTGGTGGAAACTTCCCCGAAAAGGGTAACAAATTTACAAAGGAGAATAGAGCAATTTTATTACAAAAGCAAAAACTTTATGCCAGAAGTATGTCAAATTAAGGGGGAAAAAAATCTAATGAGAAACTCTCTTGCAAATTTACAGGAAAAAAAAAATCACTATTTCTGGAAAAAAAAATTAGTTTTACCTGAAAAAGTAAAATTTTCAAAGAAAAATATGACAAACTTATTAGAAAACCAGAAAATTTATGCCAAAAAATTGAAATTGAAAAAAATTGTAATTTTATGAGGAAAAACCTTAATATCAGGCCAGATCGTACAGGAAATGTTGCCATTTTACCTTGTTTTCAGACTTATATTGTGGCTCCATATGAATTTTGCTGGTCACAAATGAATGAATGAATGGATGAATGAATGAATCTTTATTTTGGATAGATTAAAAGTAAAGATTAAAAAAGAAACAGAATAATATAACAAAGGGGAAAAAAATCCAACAAGGTCAATTTAACAATAACTCCTCTGATTATACAGTTCACCATAAGTTAACTGAAATGGGTGATGGCTGAAGCCGCAGCTTATATTGCCCATCCAAGAATTCAAAAGAAAAACAAAACAAATCTCTCAGAATGGCTCTTTTTGTGGTTGCCAACCCCTGGTCTAAAGTTTTAGAAAGATTTTTTTTAAGTTAAATATGCAGAACGGAAAAAAGTCTGTTAACCATCTTACTTTTAACATCTCTGTATGCAGATTCCACTTTTTCCCTTTTTTAAAATATTACCAGACATGATAGAATATTTTTTTTATGGAAACAAAACAGACAAACAGCATATGGATAGCAAAGATGACTACAGTAAATTTGCCATTAATATGAAATACCATCCCAAGCTTGTCTTTCCATGTGTTTCTTTTTTTTTACATTAAGCTCAGATTTATTTCCAATTTCTCCTTTTCTCAGTAGCCATGAAGATGGAGATCATAACTTGCAGGTTGATGATGAGATAGATGCTGAAGTTGAGACAAAATGTGATGAAGAACAAAAGGAAGATGTGAAGGAAGAACACAAAGAAGGGATGGAGAAAGATGAGGAAGAGGAAGCACAGCAGAAAGAAGATGAACATGCTGAATCCCGAGAATGTGCCTCACTGGATTTTAGTGACGATGAGAAAAGTCATGACCCCACAGAGTCTCCGAGACCTCTGACTCAGGAAACGAGGAATCTTACTGCCAGCGAGCTGCTGCTCAACAAGTAGGTAAACATGATAAAAATGAAACAGTTATCATTATGACTTGTTGCACCTCATGATTCTCTTTCTTCTTCTTTCTCTTGTCTGTTCCAAAGTATGTTTGAAAATGATGAGATGTCAGAGTCCGATAAGTTCTTTGGGACACTGCCAAGGCCACTGAAGCTGCTGTTTGCCCTCTACAACACCATGGTATCCAAATCAGAGATGCTGTGCTACTTTGTCATCATCCTCAACCACATCGTGTCGGCTTCACTCCTCTCCCTCATCTTGCCCATTCTGATATTTCTTTGGGCCATGCTGTCTGTGCCTCGGCCGACCAAACGCTTCTGGATGACAGCTATCATTTACACAGAGGTAGGCGATCATGCAGTGGTGGCCGTGGGTCACTTGGTTCAGTGTGCAGGAATGTATTTTGTGCCTGCCACAGTGTTCACTTGTTTTTCCAAGTGTGGGAATAGTGTTCAGTATCTGTGCCTGTTAAGATGGAAACTGGGGTTTAATTTCCCCAACATAGATATACCAGTTTGGATGAATTTTCCCTGTGATATGTTGAGTACCTAAAGAATACACTTGTGACAATTGCCAAGGAGGCTGAGGAAAACTGTCCACAGACAATGATTTCTGGAAGTGCGCCAAAGGCCATGGAGTAATTTTAATCAGACAGAATCATGCTTATTCTTAATTCATTGTCGCTTTAGGGCTAAAAGATTACAGACGTCCAATATTAATTTTTAGCCATGTCCCCTCAGAGATGTCAACATATTCTAGGAATCTTTTGATGATTAATTATATACTGTAGATCACGGGTGTCCAATCATGTGCCATGGAGGGCCAAGACCCTGCAGGCTTTACCTCCAACCAGTGTCTTCAACGGCAGATTCCACTGAATTTCTTCCCACTGATTGCTGATAAGTGAAAACACCTGCTAAAGAGACTGGGTAGGAGAAAAAACCTGCAGGGTCTTGGCCCTCCATGGCACATGATTGGACACCCCTGCTGTAGATAATGGAATATTCAAAGTCTTGGAAATTTTACATTAAGGAATGCTATTCTGAAATTACTCCACAATTTGCAGATGCTGTTTTTGGCAGATTGCTGAACATCTGCCCATGTTTATTTCTGAGAGACTTTGCCTTTCTGAGGTGCTTTTTTTAAATACCCAGTCATGTTACTGGTCTGTTGACCAATAAATGGTTGCAACATGTTCCTCTCACTCCCTTTTAAGCACCACTTTCTTTCCAGCTTTTTTTTTTTTTTTATCCCTGTTCCAACTGTTTTTGACATGTTTACGTATTAACAGGCCCAAAAGCAGACACAAAATAGAGTCACTTTCATGTGCAAAACAAGGTTCACTGATAATAAAGTGAGTGTGCGAAGATCTGGCAACCCGGTTGGTGCAGAAGTGAAGGGCGAAGTGTATTGTATTTACAGCGATGGCTGCCAGAAGTCTTCGGGTGGTGATGTTCCAGTGTTGAGGAGGGTGAGAGGATTCTTCCTGTAGATGAGAGATTGCTGCCCCGGTACTGGGGACTTAAACAGATTGAATTTGTTGGTACAGTTACTGAAGGTTGAACACGGTTCCAGTTCTGCCAAGGGGAAGGTCCACTCCGCCAGGCAGAAGAGAGGTCCTAGAAGACAGGTAGGTATAGAAATGGTTAGAGATGGGGAAAAGGCTTATAATGGCTCATAAAGGCTTATAAAGGATCATGCTCTCATGGAGAGCATGAGCACATTCAGATGTGCACAGGCAGAGAGCTCCAGCAGAACTGTAGACTGGTTGGTCTAGCATTCCCTTGAGGAGAAGTCTTCAGGAATCTTTTAAAGGCTGTCTTAACAAGACACAGGTGGAGTAATCAGAGTAAGTGGAAATGATCAGTACAATCAGCAGAGGAGTTGAGTGCACAAACCAGAGACACTAAAGTGCTCCCCCCACAAGGGGCGCCAACCTGGTGTATCTGGGTGCATATGATGGAATTCACACGCCATACTGGGGTCAATGATAAAAAGCCCTAGAGATCCAGGAGCGTTCCTCAGACCCGCAACCCTTCCAATGCACCAGATATTCGAATCCTCTGCCTCATCGATGAACATCCGAGATGCAGCTGATAAAGTAAGCCAGCCCTCCATCGACCGTCTTGGGAGGAGGTGGAGGCTTGGAGGGTGGGAACACAGGGGGCTGGAAGAAACGGGCTTAACCTGAGACACGTGAAAGGTGGAGTGAATGCGAAAAGAAGCCAATAAACTGAGGCGAACAGCAGAGGGGTTGACAATTTGAGCAATAGGAAATGGACCAATGAACCGAAAGACAGCTTCTTAGAGTCAGTTTTCAATGGAATGTTTTCAGTCAAAAACCATACCTTCTGGCTGACGGAGTAGCTGGAGGCTGGAGCTCTCCAGCGATTGGTGATCGCGGAGTTCTGGTCAGCTGTGTGGAGGAGAGCAACCCAGGTGGACCTCCAAATGTGCTGACAACATCGAATGTGATGCTGGACCAATGAGACCACGATCTCCTCCTCGGAGATGGAGGGCAAGGGAGGAGTGTATCTCAGGGAGGCCTTGAAAGGGAGACCCTGCTGGCCAAGGAGGCCACGGTGTTGTGGGAGTACTCTACTTAGGGCAGGTAGTCACTCCACACAGTTGGATTTGACGTGGTGATGCATCTAAGGGTTGCCTCCAATTCCTGTTTGGTTTTCTCACACTGGCCATTGCTTTGTGGATGGTACTTACGTAAATGTGAAGCTGACATTGGACCCAATAGCCTTGCAGAATGCTCTCCAGACCTAGAATCATGCACCAAGATCAGAAAAAATATCAACAGGAATACCATGTAGACGAGCAACATGCAGTGTCAGAAGTTCAGCAGTTGCTCTAGCAGAAGGTAGTTAAGCCAACGGAACGAAATGAGTGGCTTTGGAGAACCTGTCAATGATGATGAGTATGATAGAGTACCTGTTAGATGGAGACAGACCAGTGATGAAGTCTAGGACGATGTGGGACAAGGGTTGACTAGGAATGGGGAGGAGCTGGACATCCCAGTGGGTGAGGACAAGGATGCCTTGCCCGTGGAACACTGGGGGCAGGCACGGACATTCTCTGACACATCCTTCATCCAGAACATATGCCCTAGATGTGACAAGGTGCGAAAAAACCAGGGTAACAAGAGAACTTGGCAGTGTGTAATCAGTAAATGACCTCACCTCTGACAGACGATGGGACGTAGAGCTGACCAGTGGGACCTCCCCCGAGATCTGGCTCACTGTTCTTTGCCCTCCTCACCTTGTCCTCGATCTCCCAGGTGAGGGCTTCCACAAAGCAGGACGATTGGACAATGGTCTGCTCATCAGATGGGATGACATCACCCTTGAACTGCTTGAAGAGGGCATCCGGCTTGACGTTCTTGGACCCGGATCTGTAAGTGAGAAAAAAATCAAAACGTTCAAAAAACAAGGCCCAATGTCCCTGGGAAGGGTTAAGGCATTTAGTGGTTTACTCTACTACTTCAGATAAGTTTTTAGGATCAGTCCATACCAAAAAGGGCAGTGATGACCCCTCGAGCTAGTGACACCACTTCTCCAGAGTCAGTTTCACAGCCAGCAGCTCTTGGTCGCCCACGTCATAATTCCTCTTGGTGGGGGACAACCATCAAGAGAAATACAGTGGTCTGAAAGAGTGTTTGCCCCCTTCCTGATTTCTCTTTTTTTTGTATGTTTGTCACACTTAAATGTTTCAGATCATCAAACAAATTTAAATATTAGACAAAGATAGCACAAGTAAACACAAAATGCAGTTTTTAAATGAAGGTGTTTATTATTATGGGGGAAAAAAATCCAAATCTATGTGGCCCTGTGTGAAAAAGTGATTGCCCCCCCCCTTGTTAAAACATAAATTAACTGTGGTTTATTACATCTTGGGAAAGCTGAGTTCAATTTCTCTAGCCACACCCAGGCCTGATTACTGCCACACCTGTTCTCAATCAAGAAATCACTTAAATAAGACCTACCTGACAAAGTGAAGTAGACCAAAAGATCCTCAAAAGCTAGACATCATGCTGCGATCCAAAGAAATTCAGGAACAAATGAGAAACAAAGTAATTGAGATCTATCAGTCTGGAAAAGGTTATAAAGTCATTTCTAAAGCTTTGGGACTCCAGCGAACCACAGTGAGAGCCAAACAAATGGCGAAAACATGGAACAGTGGTGAACCTTCCCAGGAGTGGCCGGCTGACCAAAATTACTCCAAGAGCGCAGCAACGACTCATCCAAGAGGTCACAAAAGACCCCACAACAACATCCACAGAACTGCAGGCCTCACTTGCCTCAGTTAAGGTCAGAGTTCATGACTCCACCATTAGAAAGAGACTGGGCAAAAATGGCCTGCATGGCAGAGTTCCAAGACGAAAACCACTGCTGAGCAAAAAGAAAATAAAGGCTCATCTCAGTTTTGCCAGAAAACTTCTTGATGATCCCCAAGACTTTTGGGAAAATACTCTGTAGACTGACGAGACAAAAGCTGAACTTTTTGGAAGGTGTGAGTCCCATTACATCCGGCATAAAAGCAACACAGCATTTCAGAAAAGGAACATCATACCAACAGTAAAATATGGTGCTGGTAGTGTGATGGTCTGGGACTGTTTTGCTGCTTCAGGACCTGGAAGACTTGCTGTAGTAACTGGAACCATGAATTCTGCTGTTTACTAAGAAATCCTGAAGGAGAATATCTGGCCATCTGTTTGAGACCTCAAGCTGAAGCACACTTTGACATATTATTCGGCCCAGGAAACACGCACGCAGGCTCAGGTAGATTTGAAAGCTTTATTTCAACCAATATAATGTGTTTCGATGCGTGTGTGTGATATGTGAATGTGTTGTGGGTGGAGGATGAAGGCAGGGACAGAGCAGCACGCCGTGCAGCCAGGCAACCCTATGGATGAGACGAGAGCAGAGGGTTAGCTGGGCAAACCACACAGGAGAGTGATAAAGCAATGTGCTTACTTGCAGTAACAGAGGTGGCTGGTGTTGGCAAGATCCCAAGCCTGGGAGACAGCGTCCTGCTGTGCGTCCTAGGAGGAGCAGTGTCGCAGAGGGACGATGAAGACGAAGGAGAGGATGTCCGCCGCCGGGGAATCCACCTGTGGACAGGGGAAGGCTGAGAGGACTGGTGAGACAAATAGACAGCTTACGTGTCATTGTGATGATCAACAGGCCTGGAGGAAGGAATCCGCTGAGGGTTAGAGCACGAAGGAAGACAGACGGCTCCAGGCCGCTGCTCAGGGCGAGGTGGAATAAATAGTTGCGCACTAACGAGGTGCAGGTGTGTGCGCAGCTGAGGTGGATGCCCGTGAGCGGCGAGTGGTGACACACTTGGGTTTTGCAGCAGGACAATTATCTAAAACACACCAGCAAGTCCATCTCTGAATGGCTTAAGAAAAACAAAATGAAGACTTTGGAGTGGCCGAGTCAAAGTCCTGACCTCAATCCGATTAAGATGCTGTGGCATGTCCTTAAAAAGATCACCGTAAGTGCAGGGGTGGATCTTATTATCAGAGACTGAGCGCTGTAACAAAACTGCTCCAGCACCAATGTTGGAGGCATCCACATCCATAATAAACTGCTGGGAGGGGTCCACCTGAGCCAGGTTGGGGGCCTCAGCAAAAAGGTTCTTCAGGTGAGAAAATGCTCTGTCTGCCTCATTAGACGACTTAAAATGAGACTTGGTGGAGGTGAGATTGGTGAGAGGGTGAGTAACCATGCTATAGTTGCAGATGAACCTCCTGTAAAAATGTTTGAACCCCAGAAATGTGAGGTGTTTGGAAGAGGTAAGAGTTGGTCAATTGGTAACAGCCTTGACCTTGTTGAGGTCTGCAAATACCTGTCCATTAGGGATGATGAATCCCAGAAATGAGGTAGATGAAGTGTAGAAATTATATTTCTCTGCCTTGATGTACAGCTGGTTCTCCAGCACCATCTGAACATGAACGCAATGTTCTTCTGGAGAATGAGAGAAAATGAGAATGTCATCCAGATACTGGATACAAAAACAAACGAGTTGAGAAGTCCTTGAAAATGTCATTGATGAGGCGTTGGAAGACAGCAAGGGCATTGATGAGGCTGAAGGGCATAATGGGATATTCAAAGTGTCCAATAGGAGTACGAAACCCAGTCTTCCATTCGTCCCCCTCCCTGATTCGGACCAGATGGTAGGCATTCCACAAGTTCAACTTGGTGAAGATAGTGGCTCCCTGAAGAAGATCAAAGGCAGAGTTAATAAGGGGCAATACTTGTTTTTAACAGTGATGTTATTTAATTCCCTGAAGTCAATACATGGCCTAAATGACCCATCCTTCATCCCCACAAAAAAGAAACCGGCTCCCAGCGCAGAACTGGAAGGTCTAATGACCCAGCATTGAGAGATTCCTTAATATATTTCTCCATAGCTTCCTGTTCAGGGCCAGAGAAACTATAGAGACGACTTGTGGGGAGATGCACCCCCTGGTGGAGCTCAATGGGACAGTCATATGGCCTGTGGGGAGGGAGGGTTGGGGCCTTAGATTTGCAAAAGACGGCACAGAGGTCATGAAACTCAGGTGGAACTGAGGAGAGATCGGGAGGCTCACTGGGTGGGGAGCTTAAGGGTAGCGATGGAGAGCAAGCAGCAGACTGCATACAAGTGGCCATACACAAGGCACTCTATAGAAAAACTTTCCATTTTTGTCAGTCAATAGAAAACTTGTGTAAACGGAGCCAGGGGAAACCCAAAACAACAGGTAAGGTGGTGGCAGGGAGAAAAAAAATGTATGTGCTCTTTATGGTTACCAGATACGAACATGGGGACATGGGCAGTTTGTTTGGCAACTTGAGCTAAATTTGAACTAGAAAGAGCCACCAATCTGAGGGGAGGATGAAGAGGAGTGCATGTCAACTTGAGCCAGGTTGCCAGATCTCTGGAGAGGAAGTTTTGTTCTGAACCAGAATCTATCAGTGCTGAAGTGATACTGAGTTCAGTATGAGTGAGCAGGAAATGGACAGGACAGTTAAGTGATTGTGAGGGTGAATGGAATTGCCACCTGCCAGGCCCCCAACAGCTACTGGTGGGCACTGTCTTTTGGTCTCAGGCTACATGCAGCGATGTCATGCTCACTACTAGAGCAGTATAAACAAAGCCCAGCCTCTCGCCGATGATGGCATTCCTCGGGAGAGAGCTGGGAGTGACCCACCACCATAGGCTCAGCATCGTCAGCGGACCCGGGAGGAGGTAAGGCTGGGAACTGGGGCTTAGGTGGTGACTGGCTCGGTGGTGTGGAGCGGCTTGAATGTTTGCGTGAGCATTCGTGGATCCGGTTATCTAATTTAATTGTTAGTGAAATTAACTCATCCAGAGTGGCGGGTTCACCATGGCTAAAGAATTCATTGTGAATGAACGCCAACAAACTGATAGACCGTGTACAGTGCCGTATTGTCCCACCCGGCTTCCCTCACCAAAACCCGGAAATTAACTGAGTGCTCGGCCATGGTTTTGGAACCCTAATGGAGGTTCATGAGCTTATTTGAAATGTTCCCTTCTATGGTGGAGTGGTCAAACACCCTCTTGAACTCGCTCGTGAAACGAGAGAACATGTAGGAGTAATAGTCTGAGCTGTTAATAATTGTGCGAGCCCAAGTGAAGGCGTGATCATCCCACAAGTTGGTAACATAAGATATTCTGCTGTGGTCCGAGGGGAAATCATCAGGGATTTGTTGTAAAACTAACTGGCACTGTAATAAAAAATTTCCCCCCTCCTCCAGCTTACCCCCATACCTCGCAGGCATGGAGATGGTGACCAAGCAACTGAAGTGTCATGAGGTAATCTGCCTGAGTTAGTTATCACGGAGGAAAGGTTTGGAGATGGACTCTGTGAGTGAACCAAGATGGTCTGAGACAACGGAGAGCTGAACAACTGTGGAATTTAGCTGGTGAGTTACTTATTTGAGGCACTGCTCAACCAAATTGAGATGAGCATTGAACACGCTCAAATTTGCGTCTGCTGGGCCTTGTTGTTAGGAGTGTGCTGACATGTTTACATATTGACAGGCCCAAAAGCAGACACAAAGCAGAGTCATGCTCAAGTGCAAAACAAGGTTTATTGTTGATAATAAAGTGAGTGTGAGTGTGTGAAGATCTGGCAGCCCGGGTGGTGCAGAAGTGAAGAGCGATGTGTATATACAGAGGTAGGTGCTAGAAGTCTTTGGGCGATGATGTCCCAGTATCGAGAGAAGGGTGATAGAGATGGCTGTCCCGATGCCAGGTGACTTAAACAGATTGAATTTGTTGGTGCACTTACTGAAGGTTGAACAGAGTTCCAGTTCTGCCAAGGGGAAGGTCCACTCCACCAGGGAGGGGAGAGGTCCTGGAAGCCAGGTAGTGATGTTAAGATAAGATAAGATAAGCCTTTATTAGTCCCACAACGGGGAAATTCCAGGATTGCAACAGCACAGGGATAGCAACACTCAGAGCAACAATCAGAAGGCAAGAAAAAAAGCAAGCAAGCAAGAGCAGCTAATATACATATGTACAAATTACTATAAATATATATATATACACAGACACACAGTGCAGAGCATTGTAGCTGGATGGAATAAATATATGAGTATATAAACACACAGTGCGGAGCATTGTAGCTAGCTGGAATAAATATGTAAATATATAAACACACAGTGCGGAGCAATGTAGCTAGATGGAATAATATGTAGATATATAAACACACAGTGCGGAGCATTGTAGCTAGATGGAATAATATGTAGATATATAAACACACAGTGCGGAGCATTGTAGCTAGATGGAATAAATATATAGATATATAAATATAAACACACCCAGTGCGGAGCATTGTAGCTAGATGGAATAAATATGTAAATATATAAATATAAACACACCCAGTGCAGAGCATTGCTGCTAGATGGGATGAAACAGCACAACCGTCTACTTAGTTATCCTACATGGTATGATTATGTGCCCATACATATTCTCACCCTCCATAGCGACCGGTATTTTCCTAGTTATATGCCGGAGGGGACCATTGTGTAAGTCTATTGCATCTTTTGCATTCAAAAAACTATTAGGTTGTTATGTCTTTTTGCTATCTCTGCGAGCAGCCCTGCTTAGGTTGTACAGTCTGACAGCCGCTGGTAGGAAGGACCTGCGAAACCTCTCGGTTGTGCACCTGGGATGATGTAGTCTGTTGCTAAATGAGCTCCTCAGTGCATTCAGTATGTCCTGCATAGGGTGGAACTCGGACTCCAGCAGAGATGACAGTTTAGCCACCGTCCTTCTCTCTCCTATCTCCTCCACCGGATCAAGGCGCTGCCCCAGGACAGAGCTAGCTTTCTTGATCAGTTTGTTCAGTCTCTTCCTATCGGCTGCAGTAATACCACTGCCCCAGCAGACCACTCCAAAAGTGATGGCTGATGCCACCACCGTGTCATAGAATGTCTTCAGCAGTGCCCCTTGTACACCAAAAGACCTGAGTCTCCTCAGTAGGAACAGCCTGCGCTGTCCCTTCTTGTAGAGTGTGTCAGTATTGTGTGACCAGTCTAGTTTATTGTTCAGATGAACACCCAGGTACTTGTAGGATGTCACCATCTCAATGTCTGTTCCCTGTATATTTACTGGTGCTGTGAGGGGTTGTCCATGCCTGTGGCAGTCCACCACCAGCTCCTTAGTTTTCCTCACGTTGATCTGGAGGCAGTTCCGATGGCACCAGTCCACGAAGTCCTGGATAAGCCCTCTGTACTCAGCTTCATCTCCATTGGAGATGAGGCCAACGATCGCAGAGTCATCAGAGAACTTCTGTAGATTGCAGTGTGTTGTGTTGTGTGAGAAGTCCGCAGTATAAAGAGTGAACAGGAAGGGAGCCAACACCGTTCCCTGGGGGCCCCCGTGCTACCGATGATCGTGTCGGACACACAGTCCCGGGTTCTCACAAACTGAGGCCGGTTTGTGAGGTAGTCCAGGATCCATGATGACAGGTGCTGGTCCACCCCTGCGCGCAGCAGCTTGTCCTTCAGGATCATCGGTTGGATGGTGTTGAAAGCACTGGAGAAGTCAAAGAACATGATCCTCACCACATTCCCGGGCTTCTCCAGGTGGGACAGAGAACGGTGAAGGAGGAAGATCACCGCATCCTCCACCCCAATGCCATGCTGGTAGGCGAACTGGAGTGGATCCATCGCTGGTTCCACCAGGGGGCGGAGGTGAGCAAGGAGCAGTCTGTCCAGGGTCTTCATCAAGTGGGACGTCAAGGCCACCGGTCTGTAGCTGTTCAGGTCTTTGGGGTGGGAAGTTTTTGGTACAGGTACCACACAAGATGTTTTCCACAGCTGTGGTACCCTCCCCAGCTTCAGGCTCAGGTTGAAGATGTACATCACAATCCCACACAGCTGGTCTGCACAGGACTTGAGGAGCTTTGTGCTGATGCCGTCCGGTCCCGACGCCTTCCTCGCCTTGATCTTCCTCAGCTCCGTCCTCACCTGGGTCCTGGTCAGGGTCAGGATGGGGGGGCTGTGTGTTGGGAGTGGGGGGGTGTTGGTGGAGTGGGGAGTGGGCAGCAGGACTTGATGTCTTTAGAGGCAGCAGTGGTTGTTGTGCAGTCAGGGGGGAGGACGGTTGGTCAAACCTATTGAAAAACAGATTCAGATTGTTCGCCCACTCCCTGCCCCCCCCCCCCCCGTGGCCTGGGGGGGAGGTATTCTGGAGCCTAGAGATGGTTTTGAGGTTTCTCCAGACCCTGCTGATGTCGCTCTGTTGTAGCTTGTCCGGATTTGTTCACACAGAAGCTGAGGTAACCCGTGAAGGTGTGAGTGAGGCCATCGATGTCCTCACCATGTGGATCGCAGAGCTGCTTCCAGGCGGTGGCTTCAAAACAGCCCTTTAGAGTGTCCATTGCCTCCTCAGACCATAACTTCACTGTGCGCATGGCCGGAGGTTGTCTGTGCACTAGGGGTTTGTACACCGGCCGGAGATGAACCAAGTTGTGATCCGATCTCCCGAGTGGGGGGAGTTGTGATGAGGTGTACGCCTCCTTAGTGTTTGCGTAGAATAAGTCCAGTGTTTTATTGTCTCTAGTGTGGCATGTGACATACTGGGTAAACGTGGGTAGAATGGGAGATAGTGAAACATGGTTGAAATCGCCTGAGATGAGGAGAAGAGCATCTGGGTGTTCTGTCTGCAGCCTGCTGGTTACTGAATGGATGACGTCACGCGCTGTCCCAGCGTTCGCCGTTGGATTTGCATAAACAACAATGCAGATCACGTGTGAGTGTTCTCTCGGGAGATATGTAGGCCGCATGCTAACAGCTAGCAACTCAATGTCTTTCCTGCAGTGACGTTGTTTAACAGTGATATGTCCCGGTCTGCACCAGTTGTTGTTAACATACATTATCACTCCACCGCCCCTTGCTTTGCCACTGTCTGGTGTTCGGTCTGCCCGTATCATGTGGAAACCCTCCAGCTCAATGTTAGCATCTGCTGCTAGTTCAGTTAGCCATGTCTCAGAAAAGAAAAGGAGAGAGCACTCCCGGTATATGCTATCGTAACGGCAGATAGCCGCTAGCTCATCTACCTTTCCCAGTAACGACCGTACATTTCCCATGACAATAGATGGAAGCGAGGGTCTGTACTTTATATTTTTTGTCCTCCGCCTTACTCCAGCCCGGCAGCCGCAGCATTTTCGCCTCAGTTCTCTCGGTATGTTGAGTTGTTAGCGGTGTTAGCAGTGTAGCGGCATGAAATAATAAGGAGCGAACTGAGGTTTAAAAGTGGGTTTTATTTCATCCCGCCATCACAGAACTCACTCCAGTGCCGTGCAGGCGCGCCGGAGCGAGCTCTCAGGCAATCGTGTGGTCAGTTGAGCAGTAGTCAGAGAGAGTATGTTACGCTCGACACCGCCTGCTGAACACCCATTCAAGCAACATGAGGTGTCATGAAGCAGTGTATTGATCGCTGCTTCAGCACGCCAACAGTCATGTGACCATAATGAGTGAAGTCTCATTATGTCACATCGTGTGACTCGAGGCCTTGCGGGAAGTTTGAGAGGGTTGGGCATTACAATACAGCGGGGAAAATAAGTATTGAGCATGTCAACATTTTTCTCATTAAACATATTTCTGATGGCGTCACTGACCTGAGATTTCCACCAGATATTCAATTCAATTCAACTTTATTTATATAGCGCCATTTCACAACAACAGTCATCTCATAGCACTTTCAACAGTAGGGGAAACCCCCACAATTGCAGAAAGACCCCAGCAATCAGGCAATCCCCTGTGAGCAAGCACTTGGCGATGGTGGAGAGGAAAATCCCCCTTTTAACAGGAAGAAACCTCCAGCAGAACCAGGCTCAGGGAGGGGCAGTCATCTGCTGCGACTGGCTGGGGGGTGAGGGGACAGAGAAGATGAAAAGAACAGACATGTAGAGAACAAACAGCACGATGGGGACTCAATCTATGGGAGAGAACAAACAGATGTTAATGACCAGCAAAAAAAAAAAATATTTCATTGAGAGTGAAGAAAGGAGTGAGGCCCAGTGCATTATTGGAGGTCCCCCGGCTGACTAAACCTATTAGTAGCATAACTAAGGGAGGGTTCAGAAACACATGATCCTTCCCTAATTGTAGGCTGAATCAAAAAGGAAGGTTTTAACCCTATTCTTAAAAACAGAGATCGAGTCTGACTCCTGAATCCAGATTGGCAGCTGGTTCCACAGGAGAGGAGCTTGATAACTGAAGGCTCTGCCTCCCATTGTACTTTTGGAGATTCTAGGTATTACAAGTAATCCTGCATTTTGGGAGCGTAGTGCTCTGTTAAGATAATACGGTAGTATCAGAGCTTTTAAATAAAAAGGAGCCTGATTGTTTAGAGCTTTGTAAGTAAGAAGAAGGATTTTAAACTTAATTCTAAACTCTATGGGAAGCCAATGAAGGGAGGCCAGAACCGGAGAGATATGATCTCTCTTTCTAGTACCTGTTAAAACTCTTGCTGCAGCATTTTGGATCAGCTGAAAACTTTTTAAAGATGTTTTAGGACAACCTGATAATAAAGAATTGCAATAATCTAATCTGGAGCTAACAAAAGCGTGGATCAGTTTCTCAGCATCACTCTGAGACAAGATGCTCCTAATCTTGGCAATATTACGCAAATGATAGAAGGCAGTCTTAGAAACAAATTTAATATGTGAATTGAAGGACAGATCTTGATCAAAAATAATTCCAAGGTTCCTCACAGAGCTATTAAGAGAAAGAGTAACCACATCCAAACTGAAAGTTTGATTTGGAAAGGTATTTCTAAGGTTTTTTGGACCAACAAGAATGACTTCAGTCTTATCAGAATTTAATAGCAGGAAATTGCAAGTCATCCAAGCTTTGATTTCCTTAAGACAGGCTTCCAACTTGGCTAATTGATTACTATCATCTGGCTTCATTGACAGGTACAATTGTGTATCATCTGCATAACAGTGAAAACGTATAAAGTGCTTTCTAATAATGTTGCCTAACGGAAGCATATATAAACTAAAAAGAGTAGGGCCTAGCACAGAGCCCTGTGGAACTCCATGACTAAGCTTTGAGTTGAAAGAAAACTCATTATTGACATGAACAAACTGGAACCTATCAGATAAATAAGATCAAAACCACTGCAACAAAGTTCCATTAAGTCCAACATAGTGTTCTAATCTATCAAGTAGAATATTATGATCGATAGTATCAAAAGCTGCACTAAGGTCTAAAAGGACAAGTACAGAAACCAGTCCATTATCAGATGCGATGAGGAGGTCGTTAGTGACCTTCGCTAAGGCTGTTTCAGTACTATGATGGATTCTAAACCCAGATTGAAACTCTTCAAGTAAACCATTTCCCTGCAGGTGGTCAAATAATTGCGTAGCAACAACCCTTTCTAAGATTTTTGAAATGAAAGGGAGATTAGAGATTGGTCTATAGTTAGCTAAAGCTCCTGGATCTAGCGTTGGCTTTTTGAGTAAGGGTTTAATTACAGCCATTTTAAAAGCCTGCGGTACATGGCCTAATGTTAATGAAGAATTGATTATATGAAGAATAAAGCTACCAATAAGTGGGAAGACTTCTTTAAATAACCTGGTAGGAATAGGGTCTAAAAGACAAGTTGAAGGTTTGGATGAGGAAACTATTTTGTCTAACTCACAAAGGCCAATTGGAGTAAACTCATCAAGACAGACATCAATTCAAGGAGATGTAGTAGTTACTGTATTTAAGTTAACTGTGGGAAGAATCTGATTGATTTTATCTCTGATGGATGCTCAAAGTTCAAGTCCTGACTAGTAAGCTCTAAGGGAATGCTAGGATTGACAGAGTCCTGACTCTTTGTCAACCTGGCTACAGTACTGAAAAGAAGCCTGGGATTATTCTTGTTCTCTTCTATTAATGCAGAATAATAACTCGTTCTAGCTTTTCTAAGAGATTTTTTATCAATTAAAAGATGATTTCTCCAAGCTAAATAGATTTCATCTAAATTAGTGGAGCGCCATTTTCTTTCTAATTGACAAGTCTTCTGTTTTAAGCTACGAGTTTCTGTGTTGAACCAAGGAGTTAGAAATCTCTGATTAGACTTTTTCTTTTTTAAGGGGGCCACCAAGTCTAGAGTCTGATGCAGAGAAGCTGTAACACTATCTACCATGCTATCAGTTACAGAAGGAGCAAGCTGTCTATAGCTTATTTCCGTTGTGTTGACACATGGCATAGAGGAAACAATCTACATAAATTTGGTAACAGCATCATTTGAGAGGCATCTACTGTACTAATATTTTTCTTTATGAGCCAAATAGTCAGAAATAGTAAAATCAAAGGTTAACAGACAATGGTCTGACAGATATCAGTAATAACCCAAGTAATCCACACATACAAAGAAATCAAGGCAACTGTGTTCACAAAACAAGTTATATTTACTAAGGTGGAATGACATGAGGAATAAGTACTGAACACAAGAAGAAAAAGAGGTGCAAAAAGGCATAGAAAGCCAAGAAGCCAGCTGAACTCAATCAGAATTGAGGAAGCCATTTGCATCAGTGTAAATTAATTTCAGCTGGTTAAATCCTGGCTGATGGCCTTTAAAAAGGTCTGTGAATATCAGATTGTCACACCACAAAGAACCCATGATGAGTAGAAGCAAAGAACTCTCTCTAGACTTTCACAACCTTATTCTTGCGAAACAATGATGGCATTGGTTAAAGGTGCATTTCTAAACTGCTGAATGTTCCAGTGAGCACTGTTGGAGCATCATTCAGAAGTGGAAAGAACATCATTTTACCATAAACCAGTCATGACCAGGAGCTCCTCACAAGATTTCTGACAGAGGATACAAAAGAATTATCAGAAGAGTTATCCAAGAGTCAAAGACCACTTGTGGAGAGCTCCAGAAAGACCTGCAGTTAGCAGGTACTATGCCCGCTCACCTTGTTATGATTTGGACATAATCTTGGATTATGAGCATACCTTTACTGATTTTCAGCTTACTTTTTAGTTTATCGTGTATATTCTGTTGCTTTGTGTTGTTTTGTTTCTGGTTTTGGAGGCTTTTATTCTGAAAGCATTCCTTGTTTTTTTTCTTTTGTAGTTTTATTGTCTTAGGGTTTGTTTTCTGTATTTGCTCATGATTTTAACGTTTACCTTTTTTGTGTTAATTCAGTCCAGCTGTTTTGTGTTTGTGATTATGTTGCTCTTATTTAAACTGCCACACTCCTCTTTACGGTGCAGCACCCTCATCATTATGTACCGAGGTTATCTTCTGTCCTGTCTCTGGCTCTGTAAGTTGTTTCAACCATTCAGATTGCTTTCTGTTTTTCAGCCCCCATGTTGAGTTTATTTGCTATTAAACTGTTGAATCATGCTTCTGCGCCTGAGTCGGTCATTATACCTTGTACGGGCTGTCCTGACAGTAAGCTGCCACCAGAACAGGGCTCAGCAGAAGCCATTTACCTGGGCTGGTGTCTGAGTGAGGAGCAACTGTGGACCACTAGGGGGTTGTGGGATTTGGTCTCTGCAGCCCGCAGCTGTAGTAACCCTGAGGCTGCTCAGAGTTTGTGGATGGCTGCAACCCACATGCTGGAGGACACTCCTGGTCTGCAGATCCTCTCATGGGTAAGAGAACCGCCCATTTCCACCGCCACACCATCACCAGCTTGCTCCTCACTGTCTTGGGCCTCATCCTCCTCCTCGCTGCCCGCTTCTCCATAGGAGGCCCCGGTGAGCTGCCCGGTCGGTGTACTGACAGAGGAAGTGTTGTTGGCTACCGACAGGGAGAAGCGAGAGGTGGTTTGGTGAGATCTTGCTGGGAGACGAGGCTCACGGCGGCATCATCATTCCCGATAGTCCAGCTCTGCTTCCTTCGCTTCACCGTCTCTGCCACCCCACGCTGTGGATTCTCTCTGTCCTTCGCCAGCTCTGGGAGATGTTTCCTCCACTGTGCCCTCCGGGAATCCTGCTACAATTCCCCAGGATGCTACAACTACTTCGCCTGAGACTGTTTCCTCTCCGTTGTCCGAGATGGGTCACAGTGAGGAGTTGCGGGAGCTCATCGCAGGTGTGTGTGTGTGTGGGGGGGGATTACAAGCTTTTTGTCTGGGAGGACGAGTGGCAGAGTGAGGCCCTGGAGGAGGCATAGTGGCTTGTTGCTTTGCAGCCACATGTGGCGAGAGATCTTCCTTCATTTCTCACTGAGTTTTTGCTCTCCTCCACACCTGAGGTGGGGGAACTGGTGGCCCCCGGCTCGCCAGAGACAATGACTCCCACAGCTCCAACGCTGGAGCTGTCTCCTCACCCCTCTCCATCTCTGAAGCCACTTCCTCATCTGAGCCCTCCAGGAGCTACCCAGAAGGACACGTCCAGACCTTCAGCAGCAGTGTCAGCGGCAGCAGAGCAAGGAATAATGCAAGTACATTCTCCTCATTTTTTAACATCGGAAAGTGAGGTTACTTGCCTTTCTCCAGGTGAGGGGTCTCAGTGGCCATCACAAATTGTCACTGAGCCCTCATCACCTGTCTGCTGCCGTCCCAGATTGTCTTCCATCACCAACCCTTGTTTTCCCTTCTCTGTCCGAGGTTGTCTCCCCCTCAGTCACCACATCAGAGGTGATGACTTCATCCTCATCAGCTGCTGCACTTCACCCCTCCTCCGTCACAGTCTTTTGGGGATTCCTCCCCTGCAGTCATGCCAGCTCCTCAGCTCTGGAGCTCTTCATCTGCTGGTCGGTCAGCTTTGACGCTGCATAGCTTCTCCACACTGGTTGTTCCTCTGTGGTCCTGTTTGCTTGTTGCTCCAATGGAGACCTTCCCTCGGCCTGCTGCTTCGCTGCAGACCCCTGTTTCATCTGCAGCTCATCGTGAGGTTGCTGCATGGACAGCTCATCCTGGGGTCGACTCATCTACAGTTTCGGTTGAAGACATCTCGCCAGCTGCAGCCCAGCAGGGGTCTTCAGTGGCAGAGCAGGAAGGAGCAAGGCAAGTACTGTTACAAATTTTTATTCCATCTATTAACACGTCTTGCCTTGCCTTTGGCGGGGGGTGTCAGCCCCGACAACAATTGGGTGCTGACCTCTCTGTCTCTATTACTGTGTGTCTTGGTGCCAACCAGCTAACTCCTACTCTCTTCCCCCTTCTTGAGGTGAGGTCGTCTGGATCTGTTGTAGAGGTCAGTATCTCATTGCCTTCACCGGGGGTCAGTGAGTCATCATCTTTGCCAGAGATCAGCAACTCATCTCTTTCGCCGGGGGTCTCCAGCTTATCGCTTGGTACCTCCAGCTCCCTGCCCTCGCTGGGCTGAGACTGGCTCCTGGTGCTGACAGTCCCCCTATGATGGCATTTCCTCACTCTGGTCCTCAGTCCTGAGCCATGTTTTAACTATGCCTATTATTGCTTGTGGGGGCGGGGGGAGGTGGGCTCTGGGGTGGTTTGGGGGTCAGGTGGATGGATTTCTTAGACGAGAGTGCAGATGGGGGAATGGCTCTCTTAGTCTTTTTATTGTTTTGTGTTTTAGCTGGAATTGTTATTAACTGTAAAGCACTTTGAGCTGCACTTTGTTGTATGAAAGGTGCTACATAAATAAATATAAATAAATAAAGTTTAAAGTTTTAAAGGTTGGGGCCTGGTCCCCTTTGTCTGTGGGGATCACCACTTCATTACCCATGCTCCAAGAGGTGGGGGTTATAGTCTGGTCAGATGAGACCAAAATTCAACGTTTTAGATGCCACAGCACACAGCATGTTTGGAGGAGAAATGGCACTGCACATCCCATCAATGTGTGGGGGTGTTTTTCAGCACATAGTACAGGTAGACTTCATATCATTGAAGGAAAGATGAATGGACAAATGTACAGAGACATCCTTGATAAGAACCTGTTGCCATCTGCCAAGATGCTGAAGATGAACGAGGGTGGACATTTCAGCAAGACTGATTCCAAACACACAGCCAAAAAAACTCTCAACTGGCTTCAGAGAAGGAAAATAAATCTGCTAGAATGGCCCAGTTAATCACCTGACCTTAATCCAATTAAAAATCTGAAACAAACTGAAGATCAGAGTTCATAAAAGACACCTAGTGTTGTCGTGGTAGAGGAATTTGCCCTGCGGTGACGGTGGACAGCTCAACACCGCGATATGCGGTATTATTGTAAATGTTTTTAGGACCCTGTGGTCTCATAATTTAAACAGGATTCATAACTTATGTGGCAAACGATGGAAGCTGTGAGAAACTTGCTGCAGCTCCGCTCTCAACTTCATGTGCGTGTGTGACAATTGTGCGGAGCTCCAGTTGTACTCGGCACGAACTGCTGATTCTGTTAAAAAAAATAATTTTCATAAAGCAGTGGCAGGAACTCCAGTATATCAACTACGGCAAGTGTGGACTGGAGACTGCAGTGACATTCAGCTTATTTAAACAGGACAACTTCCGTACAGCCCTGCGTGGCTCTTATTAACGTGATTTTTGGATTTTTGCCGCTGTCCGTAAAATCACGTTCAAACAAGCAATGTACGATGCAGTAGTTGTTTTACTCTCGGAGCTCAATTATAAACACTCCTCTCAGAAGGCGATAACACGCTTTGTGCCCTTTCAGTGTTCACTGTCACAGCTGTATTTAGCAAGAAGTCCAAATGCTTCCACTACTAACTGCCTGCTGGAGTCCGTCTGGAGGGAGAGTGCCCCACACAGCGCTGTTGCCGCCAGCACCCGGTGCTATGGAAGCTTCCACAGTACTGGGTGCTGCCGCTGTTAGTACTGAGTGCAAACATGCTGTTGGCAGTAAAAATACACTTAACATTTAACAATTTATTTATTAATCAATAGGGGCACATAAGTGAACAACGAGATTTAGCCACACACACAAAAAAGTGAACACCGCGGTTGTTGCGGTTGCTTGTTTTCCTCCGCGGTAGGCTTGTCCATAGTGTGGTATTACATAATTGTGGTCATCGCGATAGCCCTAAAGACACCCATGGAATATTCAAGATTTGAAGACAGTTTGTGAGATAGATAGATGTACTTTATTGATCCCAGACTGGGAAATTACAGAAAGAATGGGCTAAAATTACTCCTGAGCAATGCCTGTGCCGAGTTTCTCTATACAGTAGGTGTCTGGAAGCTGTTATAACCAACAAAGACTTTTCTTCTCTGCGATGGACTGACGATCTGTCCAGGGTGTACCCTGCCTCTCGCCCAAAGATGCTGGGATAGGCTCCAGCCCCCCTGCGACTCAAAAAGGATTAAGCGGAAGAAGATGGATGGATGGATGGACTTTTCTTCTTCTTCTTTTAGATTTGATTGGTGGTTGGCAACCAGCTTACAGGTGCATTACTGCCACCTACTGGACAATGTTGTATCACTTGCCATGGCTTCATTACTCAAAATGAAAAAAAAAAGTAAATGAAAAAATCCTATATATAATTCAAGAAATCTGTCTTTCTATATACTAGTGCATACCCGTGCATGCCCATAGAAACCAAGTATAAGCAAGCATTTCTGCATGCCCGTAGAAAGTTACTGTTACTATGGCAACAGTAGCCATGGAGATTCCTGCCTTTGATCTTTGACGTCACCACTCGTTCAGTGATGCCTGCCTTTGATCTTTGACCCGTGCATGCCCGTAGAAACCAAGTCTAAGCAAGTATTTCTGCATGTCTGTAGAAAGCAAGTATAAGCAAGCATTTCTGCATGCCTGCCTTTGAGCTTTGACATGGTTACCATGGCAACAGTAACCATGGTGAAACCTGCCTTTGATCTTTGCCGTCACCATTCATTGATGCCTGCCTTTGATCTTTGACGTCACCACTCGTTCAGTGATGCTTGCCTCTGATCTTTGACACCACCACTCATTCAGTGGTGCCTGCTTTTGATCTTTGATGATGCCATGAGTGATGCCTGCCTTTGATCACACACAGACACACAGATTTTCTTGAATCACTCTATACCATAATGTCTATCTGACATCATATAGACATCATGTAGAGATCATAGGAACATCATAGGTGATCCTATGATCTTTTTGCAAGTCCTATGGTCATGACAGACACACAGACAGACAGACACACACACAGACAGAGCGATATATAGCCACCTGTCTATATGTCTTTATGACATCATATAGACATCATATCTTTATGACGGCATCCCGAGTCCTATGATGCCTGAGATCATAGGATTATCATAGGACATCAGGCAGACATAAGCCGTCCTATGATGTCCTATGATCATGACAGACAGACACAGAGATTAATTCAAGAAATCTGTCTGTCTGTGTCTATCACGACCATAGGGCTTGCTAAAAGATCATAGCATTGCCTATGATGTGCCTATGATGTCTACATGATGTCTATATGACATCATATAGACACCATAGTATAAAGTGATTCAAGAAAATCTGTGTGTCTGTGTGTGATCAAAGGTAGGCGTCACTCATGATCATAGGACATCAAAGATCAAAGGCAGGCATCACTCACAATCATAAGACTCACTATGACTTCATCAAAGATCAAAGGCAGGCATCACTCACACTCAGTCACGATTATAGGATGTCAAAGATCAAAGGCAGGCATCACTCATGATCATAGGACTCGCTATGACATAATCAAAGATCATAGGCAGGCATCACTGAATGAGTGCGTGCTTGCTTACACCTGCTTTCTACGGGCATGGAGAAATACTTGTTATACTGACACCATAGTTTAGAGTGATTCAAGAAAATCTGTGTGTGTGTCTGTGAGTGCTCAAAGGCAGGCATCACTCACCATCATAGGACTCGCTTTGACATCATCAAAGATCAAAGGCAGGCATCATTCACGCTAACTCACAATCATAGGACATCAAAGATCAAAGGCAGGCATCACTCACGATCATAGGACTTGCTATGACATCATCAAAGATCATAGGACTTGCTATGACATCATTAAAGATCAAATACAGGCATCATAGGACTCGCTATACCGTCACCAAAGATCATAGGACTCACTATGACATCATTATGGTATCAATGAATATAGTAACTGCGGGTGTGATATGTCTAATGCCCGTATGCACGGGTATGCACTAGTATGTTTAATGAGAAAAATGTTGATGTGTTCAATACTCATTTTCCCCACTTTATCCATCCATCCATCCATCTTCTACTGCTTTTCCGGAGGTCCGGGTTGCGGAGGCAGCAGTTCAAGAAGAGAAAACCAGACTTCCCTCTCCCCAGCCACCTGCTCCAGCTCTTCAGAGAGGATACCAAGGCGTTCCCAGACCAGTTGGGAGACATAGTCTCTCCACCGAGTCCTGGGTCTGCCCCAGGGTCTCCTCCCAGTGGGACATGCCCAAAACACCTCAAGTGGGAGGCGTCCAGGAGGCATCCTATTCAGATGCCCATACCACCTCAACTGACTCCTTTCAGTGTGGAGGAGCAGTGGTTCTACTCTGAGCCTCTCCCGGATGACTGAGCTCCTCACCCTATCTCTGAGGGTGAGTCCAGCAATCCTACGAAGAAAGCTCATTTCAGCCACTTGTATCCGCGATCTCATTCTTTCGGTCATTACCCAAAGCTCGTGACCATAGGTGAGAGTAGGAACGTAGATTGACTGGTAAATCGACAGCTTTGCCTTAGAACTAAGCTCCCTCTTCACCACAACAGACCGGTACAACGTCCGCATCACTGCAGATGCTGCTCCGATCCGTCTGTCAATCTCTCGCTCCATTCTCCCCTCACTCGTGAATAAGACCCCAAGATACTTAAATTCCTCCACTTGGGGCAGGAGCCTATCCCCAACCTGGAGAGGACAATCCACCTTTTTCCGGCTGAGGACCATGGACTCGGACTTGGAGGTGCTGATTCTCATCCCAGCCGCTTCACACTAAGCGGCAAACCGTCCCAGCAAGAACTGTTGGTCATTGCTGGATGAAGCCAACAGGACAACATCATCCACAAACAACAGAGATGAGATTCTGTGGTCACCAAGCATGACACCCTCCATTCCCTGGCTGCACCTAGAAATCCTGTCCATAAAAATTATGAACAGGATCGGTGACAAAGGGCAGCCCTGGCGGAGTCCAACTCTCACTGGGAATGAGTCTGATCGAGTGTTGGCAATACGAACCAAACTCTCACAACGGTCGTACAGAGACCGAATAGCTCGTAACAACAAGCTCGATACCCCATACTCCCGAAGCACCCCCCCACAAAAAACCACGAGGGATGCGGTCGAATGCCTTCTCCAAGTCCACAAAACACATGTAAACTAGTTGGGCAAACTCCCATGAACCCTCAAGAATTCTCGAGAGGGTAAAGAGCTGGTCCGATGTGCCACAGCCAGGACGAAAACCACGTTGCTCCCCCTGAATCCGAGGTTCGACCAGCAGCTGGACTCTCCTCTCCAGTACCTTGGCATAGACCAGGGGTCAGCACCCTTTACCACTCACAGAGCCATTTGGACCCGTTTCCCACAGAAAACACTGGGAGCCACAAAAACCCTTTTGACACTTAAAATGAAATAACACTGCATATAACTTTTTTCCCTTTATGCTATGTATAAACAAACTATAATGTGTTGCATTTATGAAATCAGGGAACTCCTGCAGAGAAAACAAAATTACATTTCTGCATGCAACAAAAACATTTTGAACTCCGAAAAAAAAAAAGACATTGGGTTGAAGGTTGACATTGGGTTGAAAGGAGAGTGCTATTTCTAGCACTGATGACTCCTGATCCTTCTCTAAAAATCTCATAACTCCGCTGAAAACAATACCGAAAGCTCAGAATTCCAACACGAACCAGCAATGTGATTTGGGGTTGGGGAAATTATCTGAAAATTCAGCAGGGGGTCTGGGGGACATAGGGTGGCAAGGGGGGCAGGGGGGGCAAAGCCCCCCAAAGCGCCTGGGTTTTTATGATTTTTAAGTACCAGAACTGTGCTTAAATGACATAAAACAAACAGCTGAATGCCACTTATTACTGTATAATATTGACTTATGTTCCAAGAAGATAGCATTCCTAAAATATTCCAACTGTGGAGCCCATAAAACTTATCCAGTCTCCTCAATTCTTGACTCCTACACAACAAGCATTATCCATCACATGCTTTAACACTTGATCAAATCAAAATCAGTTAATTTTATCTATTCCATAACAGAAATAAAATTCCATCATACCATTACTTTTTATAATTTCAGCATTCATTTCAGATCACCAGTTTCAATCTCCATTGAGACTTGAGCAGTTCATTTTGCACAATCACTGATGTAGCTAAGTCTTAGAAATATTCAAAAGTTATGAGTCAATGTCCACTGTGCACTGTCAATTTCAAACTGTTTGGAATCATAAAAGGGGATGGTTAACTTTTATTACCGTTTCATACCCCCGCGCAGCCCTCTGTTAATGGCTCTCCACCTGGCCATACGCCACTTCCGGTCCTGCCTGAAAGGGCGCAGCTTCACTGCGTTCGTGGACCACAAGCCGCTAACGTACTTAACGTACTTTATCTTCCTGGAAGATAAAATAAAGCGGAATTCGGCGAATTAGCAGAAAATCACATCCCTGAGAACACGCCGCCATGAATCTTTGAAAAAGCATACAACGAGCCATTTGTTTGGTCCAATCGTTTGCAACTATCCAATCGCAGGGCTGTCAAGCTACTGCAATACAGCAGTAGCTTGAACACAACACATCCGGGTTATCGCGGGAGACGACTCGCTGACGGTGATTAAACTTTAACACATTTTTTTTTTTTTTTAGATTTTACAAGATCACCATAATCTTCAAATTTAGAATTACGTTTTAAAAACTAATGAACTAAAATAAAATACATTTTAATTAAATACTCATTATTTATTTTCCAAAGCCACAGGGAGCCGCAGCAGAGGGATGAAAGAGCCGCATGCGGCTCCGGAGCCGCGGGTTGCCGACCCCTGGCATAGACCTTCCCAGGGAGGCTGAGGAGTGTGATCCCTCTAAAGTTGGAGCACACCCTCTGGTCCCCTTTTTTGAAGAGAGGACCCACCACCCCGGTTTGCCATGCCAAAGGCACTGCCCCCAACCTCCACGCAATGTTGCAGAGGCGTGTCAACCATGACAGCCCTACAACATCCAGAGCCTTGAGGTACTCAGGGCGAATCTCGTCCACCCCCGGGGCCCGGCCACCAAGGAGATTTTTAACCACCTTGGCAACCTCAGCCCCTCAGCCCCTGTGACCTCCCTGCTTTATGTCAGTGATTTCAGAGACTAGTGCATACCCGCGCATGCCTGTAGAAAGCAAGTATAACCAAGTATTTCTGCATGCCTGTAGAAAGCAAGTGTAAGCAAGCATTTCTTCATGCCCGTAGAAAGTTACTGTTACCATGGCAACAGTACATGGTGATGCCTGCCTTTGATCTTTGACGTCACCACTTGTTCAGTGATGCCTGCCTTTGATCTTTGATGATGTGTGCATATATAGATGTGTATGTGTATGTGAGATATATATATATATATATATATATATATATATATATATATATATATATATATATATATATATATAATATACACTACCGTTCAAAAGTTTGGGGTCACCCAGACAATTATTTTGTGTTTTCCATGAAAAGTCACACTTATTTACCACCATGAGTTGTAAAATGAATAGAAAATATAGTCAAGACATTGACAAGGTTAGAAATAATGATTTGTATTTGAAATAATAATTTTTTTCCTTCAAACTTTGCTTTCGTCAAAGAATCCTCCATTTGCAGCAATTACAGCATTGCAGACCTAACAGGATTGCACAAGGGTTTTCTAATCATCCATTAGCCTTCTGACGCAATGAGCAAACACATTGTACCATTAGAACACTGGAGTGATAGTTGGTGGAAATGGGCCTCTATACACCTATGTAGATATTGCACCAAAAACCAGACATTTGCAGCTAGAATAGTCATTTATCACATTAGCAATGTATAGAGTGTATTTCTGATTAGTTTAAAGTTATCTTCATTGAAAAATAGTGCTTTTCTTTCAAAAATAAGGAAATTTCTAAGTGACCTCAAACTTTTGAACGGTAGTGTGTATATATATATATATATATATATATATATATATATATATATATATA
The DNA here is from genome assembly GCA_020510985.1 of Pholidichthys leucotaenia. Lineage (NCBI taxonomy): Eukaryota > Metazoa > Chordata > Actinopteri > Cichliformes > Pholidichthyidae > Pholidichthys > Pholidichthys leucotaenia. Next base: position 354,359,509 of record CM035843.1, on the reverse strand, counting down.
TATATATATACGTATATATACAGTATATAGAGTGCATAATGATGTGTCTGCCTGTCAACAGTAACCATGGTGATGCCTGCCTTTGATCTATGACATCACTCTGTCATAGATCACTGTGTTCCTATGAGGTCATGTGACATCACCACCATTCAGTGATGCCTGCCTTTGATCTTTGATGCCTGCCTTTGATGTTTGATGATAGTGAGTCCTATGATCGTGACACATACTTACAAAGTCCTATGATTGTGACACAGACAGACGGACATAGACACAGATTTTCTTGAATTACGTGATTTGTGACAGAAGGATAGCAGCAAGAGTGAAAGGGAAGTATGGTGTGAGTATTGTGCGAGTATGGTGTGAGTACTGTGGGAGTATGGTGTGAGTATGGTGTGAGTAATAGTGAACAGTGAATAGTGAAGTGAATAGTATCGTGAGTGTAGTTTCATGTGTTTCACGGAGACGTGGTTACACTCACAGATCCCAGATGTAAACATAGCGATACCTGGCTTCAAGACTATACGGGGGGACAGAGACGTGAAAAGCAGCAGGAAAAAGAGAGGAGAAGGAGTGGCACTTCTTGTTAATGAAAGGTGGTGTCATCCTAGACACATTTATGTGAAGGAAAAGTGCTGCAGCCCGGACATTGAACTGCTGGCTGTTAGTATGAGACCTTATTATATGCCGCGAGAAAGAAGTGCACTTTAATTATTATCGTCTACGTCCCTCCGTCACCCCTCTGACGCAGTGGTGGCCTGTGATGTCATCAGCTCCACTGCGGCCACATTACTGGAGAAGCACCCGGATGCATTCATGGCCATCACAGGTGATTTTAACCATGTCTCAGTGGGAAAAACACGACCAAACTTTCACCAGTTTGTTTACTGTCCCACCAGAGAGAACAAAACACTGGATTTACTGTATGCCAATGTCAGTGATGCATATAGTGCCACAGCTCTACCCCACCATTGGCAAATTGGATCACTGCATGGTCATGTTAACACCCAACTTGTGCAAAGGCAGCCTGCTTATACACGGACTGTGAGGAGGTGGACGCAGGAGGCTGCTGATGCACTACAGGACTGCTTCGAGACGACAGACTGGAGCGTACTCTGTGAATCACATGGGGTGGACATAGACAATATGACTGACTCCATCACAGAATACATTAGATTCTGTGAAGACATGACCATGCCAGCTCAGACTGTACACTGCTTCTCCAACAACAGACCATGGGTCACCAGTGACCTGAAAGCACTTCTGAACAAAAAGAAGAGAACTTTTAGGGCTGGAGACAAGAAGAAGCTGAGAGGAGTGCAGCATGAGCTGAGAGAGATGCTGAGGAGGTGCAAGGACAATTATAGGAGGAAGTTGGAAGATGAACTCAGGCAGAACAACACTAAACATGTGTGGGAGGGAATGAAACAAATAACTGGGTGCAAGGGGAGAGTTGGGCAGCCATCTGGGAGCCAGGAGAGAGCTGAGGAACTGAATCTGTTTTTTAATAGGTTCAAGTCACAGTCTGTCACCCGAGCAACACAACCAGACCCCCACGCATCCCTCCCCACCCGCCCTCCTGTGCAGAACGTCTCTCCATCTCCCCCCTCCTCCTCCTCAGGGGGCACCAGGACCCTCCCTCACTTCACGGTGACTACAGATCAGGCGGAGAAACAGCTGGAGAGACTCCGTCAGTGGAAGGCTTCGGGCCCTGATGGCATCTCTGCAAGGACCCTGAGGACCTGTGCCAACCAACTAGCTCCGGTACTGAAACACCTGTACAACCTGAGCCTGAGTCTTGAGAGAGTACAGGTGCTGTGGAAGACATCCTGCCTGGTTCCTGTCCCCAAGAAGTCATCTCCATCGGATTTGAATAACTACCGTCCAGTTGCCCTCACATCTCATGTGATGAAGGTCCTGGAGAGACTGGTCTTAGCCCACCTGAGGCCACAGGTGAAGACGTGGCTGGATCCTCTGCAGTTTGCATATCAGCCCTATTTAGGAGTTGAAGACGCTGTCATCTATCTGCTGCAACAAGCCCATCTGCACCTGGATGGTGGAGGAGATACTGTGAGAATCACTTTTTTTGATTTCTCCAGTGCCTTCAACACCATCCAGCCACTGCTGCTGGGTGAGAAGCTGCGGGTGATGGGGGTTGACAGCTCTGTGATCTCCTGGATTACTGACTACCTGACAGGCAGGCCACAGTTTGTTCGGCTGGGCAGTGTCTTGTCTGGCGTGGTGGTTAGTGATACGGGAGCTCCACAGGAGACTGTGCTCTCTCCTTTTCTCTTTACCTTATACACCACTGACTTTCAGTACAACACTGAGTCATGCCACCTGCAGAAATTCTCTGACAGCTCAGCTATTGTGGGGTGTATAAGAGGGGGAGAGGAGGGGGAGTACAGGGCACTGGCAGACAGATTTGTGGAGTGGACAGAGCAGAATCACCTGAGGCTGAATGTCAGCAAGACCAGAGAGATGGTGATTGACTTCAGGAAAAGGAAGACTCCTTCTCAGCCACTGCAGATTAGGGGGGAGGATGTGGGAGTGGTGGAAGACTACAAATATCTGGGTGTCAGGATCAGCAGTGGGTTGGACTGGAGATCCAACACTGATGCTGCGTACAAGAAGGGGATGAGCAGACTCTACTTCCTGAGAAAGCTGAGATCCTTCAACGTGTGCAGCAGGATGCTGGAGCAACTCAAGTAGGTTCATTTTTGTCTTCTTTTAATTATTTATCTTTTGTTCTTATTAAAGACAAGAATAGAAAGGAGATTTACCTTCTTAACATGTTTCGACTGTATACTGCAGCCTTCAGAATCAGAATCAGATTTATTGCCATTGTTCAAGTAGTACACAAACTAGGAATTTGTCTCGGTGCAATGCTGCAACATTAAACATGATAAAATAAAAGAAATAAACTATACATGCAATAAAGTGTAGAATAAGAGTGAGTAATACTAGTCAGCAGTTAAATGTATTAGCGAGCAGCAGATAATTTGGAGAACCATATAGTGCAGTTGGTAATGCAGGAAGAAAACAGTGATGATTGACATGAGTCTGGTTGAGCTGCTGTACATAGTGCACGAGAGTCAATAAGTCACTTAGTGTTCAGCAGTCTGATGGCAGAGGGGAAGAAGCTGTTCATGTGACGGGAGGTTTTAGTCTGGATGGACCGAAGTCTTCTACCTGAGGGGAGAGGGGCAAACAGTACGTGACCAGGGTGTGAGGGATCGGCTATGATCCGGCCAGCACGCCTCCGGGTCCTGGAGATGTACAGATCCTGGAGAGATGGGATCTGTACCCCTGGGATCTGTAGTGCTCACAACAGCCGATCTGGTGGTGATGGCTGCGCCATCTTGCGCAGCCTTCGTCAGAAGAGTCAGCTGATTGCTGCCAGGTGACAGAAAATCAGCTGAAGGCAGTTCCACAGGCACCAGTCCACAAAGTCCTGGATAAGTCCTCTATACTCCGCATCATCCCCATGATAGATGAGACCGACGATCGCAGAGTCGTTGGAGAACTTCTGTAGATGGCAGTGTGGTGTGTTGTATGAAAAGTCAGCAGTGTAGAGGGTGAACAGGAAGGGAGCCAGAACTGTTCCCGGGGGGGGTTACTGCAGATGATGGTATCAGACACACAGTCCTGAGTTGTCACAAACTGTGGTTGGTTTGTGAGATAGTCCAGGATCCACGATGACAGGTGCTGGTCCACTCCTGTGCACAGTAGCTTGTCCCTCAGGATCACTGGTTGGATGGTATTGAAAGCACTGGAGAAATCAAAGAACATAATCCTCACAGTGCTCCAAGGCTTCTCCAGGTGGGACAGGGAACGATGTAGGAGGAAGACCACTGCATCCTCCACCCCGATGCCATGCTGGTAGGCAAACTGAAGTGGATCCATCGCTGGTCCCACCAGGGGCGGAGGTGGGCATGGAAAAGCCTCTCCAGGATCTTTATTAGGTGTGATGTGAGGGCCACTGGTCTGGAGCTGTTCAGGTCCTTGTGATGAGGGGTCTTTAGTACAGGTACCACACACAGGATGTTTTCCACAGCTGTGGTACCCTCGCCAGCTTCAGGCTCAGGCTGAAGATGTGCTCCACAATCCCACACAGCTGGTCTGCGCAGGACTTGAGGAACCTCTAGCTGATGCTGTCTGGACTTGCAGCCTTCCTCGCCTTGATCTTCCTCAGCTCAGCTCTCACCTGGGTCTTAGTGAGGGTCAGGTTGGGGCAGAGGCGCTGTGAGCTGGGTGGGGGGGTGTTGAGGGAAGGCCGTGGACAACGAGACTAGACGAAGGTGCAGAAGCAGTGGTTGGTGGGCAGGCGGAGAAGAGGGCAGTTGATCAAACCTGTTAAAGAAACAGGTTCAAGTTGTTCACCCATTCCCTACCCCCGTGGCCTGGAAGGAGGTATTCTGGTGCCCAGAGATGGTTTTGAGGCTTCTCCAGACACCACTGATGTCATTCTGTTGCAGCTTGTCCTCCATCTTCTTCCTGTAACTGTCCTTCCCCTCTCTGATCTTCCTCATTATCTCTCTCTGTACGGACTTCAGCTCCTCCTTGTTTCCCAACCTGAAAATTCTTTTCTTCTCCTTTAGCAGTGACTTCATCTCAGGGTTGATCTATGGTTTGTTGTTTGAGAAACACCGTATGGTCTTGGTGGGTACGGTGTTGTCCACACATAAGTTGATGTAGTCTGTGATGGTGTGTGTGAGGCCGTCGATGTCTTCACCATGTGGATCACAAAGCTGCTCCCAGACAGTGGATTCGAAACAGTCCTTCAGAGCGTCCTCCGCCTCCTCAGACCATATTTTCACTGTGCGGGTAACAGGAGGTTGTCTGTGTACCAGGGGTTTGTACACTGGCAGGATTTGAACCAAGTTGTGGTCTGATCTTCCGAGGGGGGTGGGGGTGGTGATGAGGTGTAAGCCTCCTTGGTGTTTGCATAAAATAAGTCCAGTGTTTTATTGTCTCTGGTGTAGCACATGACATACTGGGTGAAAGTGGGCAGAATGGAGGACAGTGAAGTATGGCTGAAATCACCAGAGATGAACAGGAGAGCATTTGGGTGTTGTGTCTGCAGCCTACTAGTGACTGAGTGGATGATGTCACATGCTACCTCAGCGCTCGCGGAGGGGGATACAAATAATAAGAATCTCGATGACATGTGAAAATTCTCTGGGGGGTATGCCAGTCACATGCTAACAGCTAGCAACTCAATGTCCTTGCTGCAGTGTTGTTCTTTAACCGTGATGTGCCCAGGATTACACCATCTGTTATTCACATACATTATCAGCCCCCCACCTCTGGTCTTCCCACTGTCTGGTGTCCAATCTGCCCGTATTACCTGGAAACCCTCCAGTTTGATGTTAGCAAAGGGGTCTGATTCACCGCTCAAACTGTGGGTTTTTTGAGAGGACCGTATTTGTTGTTATTAAGGGATAAGGATAAGGACCTGTACTTATATAGTACTTTTCTAGTCTCAAAGACCACTCAAAGCGCTTCGCTAGTACTAACCCTCTATTCTAAGGGCCTATAGGAGACAGATATCTAGGGACAATTTAGAACAACCAATTAACCTAACATGCATGTCTTTGGATTGTGGGAGGAAACCGGAGCACCCGGAGTAAACCCACGCAGCACAGGGAGAACATGCAAACTCCACACAGAAAGGCTCCTACCCCTGCCAGCCTGGGGATTTGAACCTGGAACCTTCTAGCTGTAAGGCAACAGTGTTAACCACTGCACCACCGTGCTGCCCGGTGGCAGCACGGTGGTCATTATTGCATTCACTATTTGAATGGAAGTCAGGGAGAGTGTTACACAAGTTAGAATTAGGTTTAGGCTCAGTAACATTAAAAAAAATCATTACATTCACAAAATATTACACAGATACATACACAACCGCTTCCGGTTCCGGCGCCACATGAGTTGGCTGTCTTTTGCAACAGCGGCTCAATTCTGAGTCTTTTTATCTTCCTTCTTCTTTCTGATCCGGTGATAACTTTCTGATCCGGCACACCTTTCACTCTATATATATCACAGACACACAGATCGCCCCAAAGGTCTCCCGAGTCGGCGGACGGAGCCTCTGTTTACAGCAGGAGACGATACAGCAGGGAAGAGCTAGCTAGCACTCAACCGCCACCCGGTGCTAACGGAGAAACTCGACATACCGGGAGAAACTGAAGCAAAAACGACGCGGGTGCCGGGCTGGAGTTTAGGTGGCGTGCAAGAAATATAAGACAGAATAATAAAGAGCGATGGCAAGAACCAAGCAGACCGCCCATAAATCTACTGGAGGAAAAGCCCCCAGGAAGCAGCTGGCCACCAAGGCTGCTCGAAAAAGCGCTACGTCCACCGGCGGAGTGAAGAAGCCTCACCGTTACAGGCCCGGTACCATGGCTCTGAGAGAGATCCGTCGCTACCAGAAATCCACGGAGCTGCTCATCCGTAAGCTGCCCTTCCACCGCCTGGTGAGGGAGATCCTCAGGACTTCAAGACCGACCTGCGCTTCCAGAGCTCCGCCGTCATGGCTCTGCAGGAGGCCAGCAAGGCCTACCTGGTGGGTCTCTTCGAGGACACCAACCTGTGCGCCATCCACGCCAAGAAGGTCAGCATCATGCCCAAAGACATCCAGCTGGCCCGCCGCATCCGCGGAGAGAGAGATTAGACTTTCTGCTGCACATCCACCAACTACAATGCTCCGCACTGTATATATATATATATATATATATACTGTATATATATAGTGTGGTGCTGTGAAAATGACGAGACAGAGTTCTCTCTCAAAGTCAACTTTTATTCACAACACCATCTTCTCACAGCAGAGAGAAAAAAGAGAATGAAACAGTAAACTCTCGTTCTTAAATATCAGGGACTTCACACTTCATAGATCACATGTCACACAGACCACTTTGCATTATAAAGACAGTCACAATGCATTTCTCTCCATGATATCACTTCCACTGTCTCCAATGCATCCTTCCTTAATCCTTTAATGACTCAGGTCTTGCATACCAAAGCTAATATTCCTGCAGCTTCCTGCCTTTGTTCTGACCTAAAATGTGAGTCACAAAATCTCCATCAGTGTGTCCACCACACAAAGCCCCCCCAGCATTTTAGACAAACAGAACAACAAGAGAATACACATCAGTCCACATGCTGTATAGGCTTCAGCCTCCTGCCGTATCTGCTGAAGTAGGGGTTCAACGTCTCTGCGGCGCTGTCATGCTGGGGGTTTGCCGTCTGGGGGCGAAAACCCTTTGTCAGTCTCTGCGGATGTTCTGGGGAAACATTCTTGTGAGAAACATTACTGTGTGAAGCCCCACGAGGTGGTCTACCTCTCTGCGGGGCCCTTGCCAACAGCACTTGCTCATCTGCCACCACAAAAGCGGGTTTAAGTCTGTTTATGCCAATTTTCTCTTTCCTACCCCCAAATCTAGCAAAAACTGCTTGTCCCCTGTTTCTAGCACTCTGAATGGTCCGTCATAAGGTGGTTGCAACGGGGTTTGATGCGCATCGTGTCTAACAAAAACAAACTCTGCGTTCTTCAAAGTTTTAGGCACAAAAATGCCCGGAAAACTGTGGTGCGCGGGGCCGGGCAGCGTGCTTGATTCTATGTTACTCCGCAACAGCTGAGACGGGGAGATGTTTGGCACAGGGTTATCTGGGAGAAACTCCCCAGGCAGCCGGAGTGGCTGCGTAAACACGAGCTCCGCTGGGGAGGCTTCTAGATCCTCTTTAGGCGCAGAACGCAACCCCAATAACACCCATGGTAACTTGTCAACCCAATTTGTATCCATCAGTGCTGCTCTGAGAGCTGCTTTCAATGACCTATGAAAACGTTCGCATAACCCGTTAGCCTGCGGATTGTACGCGGTTGTGCGGTGAATTGTGACACCCAGGCTGCGGGCCATTGTCGACCAAAGCTCGGACACAAATTGAGGGCCTCTGTCGGACGTAATGTCCGACGGAACACCGAAGCGCGCCACCCAAGCTGTTAAAAACGTGCGCGCCACCTCCTCGGCTGTGGTTGATGCCAGCGGGACCACTTCAGGCCAGCGCGTGGTGCGGTCCACCATTGTCAGAAGGTGTGTGCACCCCTGTGACAGCGGGAGGGGTCCAACAAGGTCCACATGAACGTGATCGAACCTCTTGGCCGGAATGTGAAACGGTTCCAAAGGAGCCCTCGTGTGCCTGTGTACTTTGGCTCGTTGACACGCCGTGCAGGCTGCTGCCCACTCTTTGACCTGTTTGCGGAGGCTCGGCCACACAAATTTCTCTCCCACCATTTTGACCGACGCGCGCACTCCAGGGTACGCCAAAGAATGAACCGAGTTAAAAACGCGGCGGCGCCACGCGGCCGGTACTACTGGACGCAGCCGTCCAGTGGAGACGTCGCAGATTAGGGGGGGCATACCGTCTTGCAGCACCCTGCTCTCCAGCCTTAACCCTGTTGGTCCAGACTGGAGCGCGCGCACGTCCGCGTCATCAACCTGCTCCGCGGCCATGGCTGCATAACCTACCCCTACGCTGACTGGGGCCGCCACGGCGCACGAGAGGCAATCTGCCACTACATTGAGTTTGCCCGCCACATGCTGAATATCAGTGGTAAACTCTGATATGGCGGCCAGCTGTCTCTGCTGCCGGCCTGACCACGGTTCAGAGACCTTGGCCATCACGAATGTTAGCGGTTTGTGGTCAACAAACACAGTGAAAGCGCGTCCTTCCAGCCAGAACTGGAAGTGGCGGATGGCCAAATGGAGAGCGAGCAACTCCCTGTCGAACGCGCTGTATTTACGTTTGCTATCGCGCAAGGTCTTGCTGAAAAAGGCGAGGGGCTGCTAAACCCCGGCTACATGTTGCTCCACGACCGCCCCTATGGCCACCTCTGATGCGTCAGTGGTGAGCGCTATGCGGGCCGTTGGGTCTGGGTGTGCCAACAACGCAGCCTTTGCCAAGGCTGCTTTCACCTCCGAGAACGCTTGGTCCCGCTCCGGGGGCCACTTGATCTTATCCGCAGGTTTCTTTTTTTTGAGCGCGGCATACAACGGCTGCACGAGTTGCGCCGCGCGGGGGAGAAAACGGTTATAAAAATTCACCATTCCTAAAAACTCCTGCAACACCCTGACCGACTGTGGCCAGGGAAAATCTGCCACAGCGCGCACTTTGTCAGGCAGCGGAACTGCTCCTTCGGGAGAGACACAGTGTCCTAAAAAATCGATCTGCGCCACCCCGAACTGACACTTCGCTGGGTTGATTATTAACCCGTGATCTCCCAACCTTCGGAAAACTGTGGCCAGGTGCTTTTCGTGTTCGTCTTCGGATGCGCTGGCTACTAAAATATCGTCCAGGTAGACGAACATGAAAGGGAGATCGCGAAGCACCGCGTCCATCATGCGTTGGAACGTCTGAGCAGCCCCTTTAAGTCCGAATGGCATGCGTAAAGACTCGAATAGGCCAAACGGAGTTATTACCGCTGTTTTGGGTATGTCCTCAGCACGCACTGGGACTTGGTGGTAACCGCGGACCAAGTCTATTTTAGAAAAAATGCGCGCCCCTGCCAAATGAACGGAAAAATCTTGGATATGTGGGATTGGGTAGCGGTCGTGTGCTGTAGCGTTGTTTAACCTGTGGAAATCCCCGCAAGGGCGCCATGATCCGTCAGCTTTCGGGACCATATGTAGGGGGGAAGCCCACGGACTGTTTGAACGTCGGATAATGCCCAACCTCTCCAGGTTGGCGAACTCCTCGCGCGCTATGGCTAGTTTAACTGCGTCCAAGCGCCGAGCTTTTGCAAAAACGGGCGGTCCGGTAGTGGTAATAAAATGCTCCACTCCGTGCTTAGCGACTGTTGCCGAAAATGTGGGGACCCTGAGTGCTGGGAACTGAGTGAGCAGTGTGTGGAACTTACCGCTTGCTGCTGTGACGTTGGCTTGTGCTGTTGGCGGGGTCACTTGCGCTGTACAGGGGATAGAATCAAAAGAAAGTGCATTAACCAGGCGCCTGTTAGCGAGATCAACCAACAAACCATGTGAGCACAAAAAATCAGCCCCCAACATATTGAAATTTACTGCTGCTACAACAAAAGTCCACTCAAATGTACGGCCGTGCAGAGACAGAAGCAGAGTCTTCTCACCAAAGGTCTTAATCTCCGAACCGTTCGCTGCCGTCACCCGGGGACCTCCGGAACCAGCTAGTCTGTCTGCGTAGGAAGGTGTGATGAAGCTCAACTGGGAGCCTGTGTCGACGAGGAACTGCCTCCCCGAGCGTGCGTCCGACAAGTAGAGCAGCTTGTTCTCTTCCCCGAGGGCCGCGGCTGCTACAGGCCCCCGGTTTTGGCGTTTCCCGAACGCCCGAACTGACACGGCGGTACACACTTGCGTGCCCTCTCTGCGAAGCGGCAATGGTAGAAACAAAGGACGTCCGGTCCACGTTCCCTGGCCCCTGCCGCCGCCGTCGTCGGTGAGTCTAGCACCGCTGCCTCTGGCCCCCTGTCATCTCCGGTCGTCGCGCTGAGTTCCGCTGCCGCGGTCGCGGCTGCGCGCCGCTTGGTGGCGTTGACAATCCGCTGCGCCTCTCGGCCCAGCGCGCGGTAGTCCCGTAGGGCCAACAGTAGCGAACTGGCCAGGGTCGCTCTCGCTGCTGATGGTAGAGTCCTGAGGAAGAGGTGGGTGAAAATGAAGTGATCATCGTCAGAGTCTTTCAACCTCAACAACTTCTCCATCAGGCTTGCGGGCATGTCGTTTTCCCCCTCTGTCAGCGCCAGGAGCCTCTCTGCTCGCTCCTCCGCCGAGGGGGTGAATTGCTGGATGAGTGCAGCCTTCAACGTGCCGTATTTTTCGCTATCCGGCGGCTGGTCGATCAGGCTCTCCACATGCTGGGCCGTGTTGTTGTCCAGCTTTGCGACTACATGGTAGAATTTTGTGGCATCTACCGATATCCCCCGGAGGTTGAACTGCGCCTCAACCGCGTTGAACCAGGAGCGCGGATTGTTCTGCCAGAAGTCCGGTAGCTGGACTGTAGCGGCATTCACTTGGCTGGGGGCTCCTGACGCGGCTGGCCCGGGGGAATTTTCCTCTTCCATGATACGTCTCGGGTCACCAGTGTGGTGCTGTGAAAATGACGAGACAGAGTTCTCTCTCAAAGTCAACTTTTATTCACAACACCATCTTCTCACAGCAGAGAGAAAAAAGAGAATGAAACAGTAATCTCTCGTCCTTAAATATCAGGGACTTCACACTTCATAGATCACATGTCACACAGACCACTTTGCATTATAAAGACAGTCACAATGCATTTCTCTCCATGATATCACTTCCACTGTCTCCAATGCATCCTTCCTTAATCCTTTAATGACTCAGGTCTTGCATTCCAAAGCTAATATTCCTGCAGCTTCCTGCCTTTGTTCTGACCTAAAATGTGAGTCACAAAATCTCCATGAGTGTGTCCACCACAATATATAGTATATTTATATTAATATGTACATATGTATACTAGCTGCTCTTGTTTTTTCTTGCCTTCTGATTGTTGCTCTGAGTGTTGCTATCCCTGTGCTGTGGCAATCCTGGAATTTCCCCATTGTGGGACTAATAAAGGCTTATCTTATCTTATCTTACATAGATTGATACACAACACACACTCATTCACACACTCCCCAGTTGCAGAACCACAGCATGTTCCCTGATGTTCCATAACACACTGATTTTCCCATCTCACTCTACATACTATTTTGTATACAGTGGATATAAAAAGTCTACACACCCCTGTTCAAATGCCTGGTTTTTGTGATGTAAAAAATGAGACCAACATAAATCATTTCAAAACTTTTTCCACCATTAATATAACCTATAACCTGTACAACCCAATTGAAAAACAAACTGAAATCTTTTAAGGAGAAAAACATAAAATAAAAAAACTAACCTGTTTGCATAAATATGCACACCCTTAAACTAATATTTTGTTGCAGCACCTTTGGCTTTTACTACAGCACTCAGTCTTTTTGGGTTGGAGTCTATCAGCGTGGCACATCTTGATGTTGCAATGCAATATTTGCCCACTCTTCTTTGCAAAAACGCTCCAAATCTCTCAAATTGCGAGGACATCTCCTGTGTACAGCTGTCTTCAGATCACCCCATAGATGTTCGATCAGATTCTGGTCTGGACTCTGGCTGGGCCATTCCAAAACTATCTTCTTCTGGTGAAGCCATTCTTTTGTTGATTCAGATGCTTGCTTTGGCTCATTGTCATGCTGAAAGATGAAGCTTCTCCTCATCTTCAGCTTTCTAGTAGAAGCCTGAAGGTTCTGTGCCAACACTAACTGGTATTTTGAACTGTTCATAATTCCCTCCACCTTGACTAAAGCCCCAGTTCCAGCTGAAGAAAAACAGCCCCAAAGCATGATGCTGTCACCACCATGCTTCACTGTAGGTATGGTGTTCTTTTGGTGATGAGCAGTGTTGTGTTTGCACCAAAATATACCTTCTGGAATTATGGCCAAAAGGTTCAACCTTGGTTTCATTAGCCCATAACACATTTTCCCATATGCGTTTGGGAGATTTCACATGTGTTTTTGCACAATGTAGCCAGACTTGGAAGGTTTTCTTTGTAAGATAAAGCTTCCATCTTGCCACCCTTCCCCATAGCTCAGACATATGAAGAAGACAGGAGATTATTGTCACATATACTCAACAGCCAGTACATGCCAGAAATTCCTGCAGCTTCTTCAATGTTGCTGTCAGCCTCTTGGCAGTCTCCCTGACCAGTTTTCTTCTCATCTTTTCATCAGTTTTGGAGGGATGTCCAGTTCTTGGTAATGTCACTGTTGTGCCATATTTTCTCGACTTGATGATGACTGTCTTCATTGTGTTCCATGGTATATTTAATACCTTGGAAATTCTTTTATACCCTTCTCCTGACTGATACCTTTGAACAATGAGATCCCTCTGATGCTTTGGAAGCTCTTGGCGGACCATGGCTTGTGCTTTGAGATGTGACTACAAAAATGTCAGGAAAAGCCTACTAGAACAGCTGAACTTTATTTGGGGTTAATCAGAGGCACTTTAAATGGTGGCAGGTGTGTGCTGACTCCCATTTAACATGAGTTTGAATGTGAGTGGTTAATTCTGACCACAGCCACATCCCCAGTTATAACAGGCATGTATATTTATGCAGCCAGGTTGTTGTAAGGTTTTTTATTTTTTTCCCTTAAAAGATTTCAATTTGTTTTTCAATTGGGTTGTACAGGTTACAGGTCACACTAATGGTGGAAAAAGTTTTGAAACGATTTCTCTTGGTCTCATTATTTTACATCACAAAAGCCTGGCATTTGATCAAGGGTGTGTAGACTTTTTATCCACTGTACATCTCAGGTTGCATTAACTGAAAATTGTCCTTCATTGACAAATTCTTTTTAGCAATGACTGAAAATTCTGATAGCTGTCTGTCATTTTGACGGATTACACTGAGGGTGATTTAATTAAAGTCAATTAAAATGACAGATAATAATTGACAGAATTTTTACAAGCCTATCTGTCAAAATGATACAGTAGATAACAAAAACATGCAGCCTCTGCTATACACTGGCCAAAAAAAGAGTCACCACCTGGATTTAACTAAGCAAATACTGGGTAAGAGCCTCCCATTAGTCAGGTCTAGGCTTGGAAATGTTATGTGCCCCAAGAATGAGATCAGCAGACTACCTGAAGATACTGATTGACCAGGTTATTCCATTGATGGATTTTTTTTTCTTCCCTGATGACATGGTCATATTCCAAGATAACAATGCAAGGATTCATCGGGCTCGAATTGTGAAAGAGTGGTTCAGGGAGCATGAGACATCATCTTCACACATGCATTGGCCTCCACAGAGTCCAGACCTTAACCCCACTGAGAATCTTCGTGATGTGCTGGAGAAGACTTTGCGTAGTGATTCGACTCTCCCATAATCAATACAAGATCTTAGTGAAAAATTAATGCAACTCTGGACAGAAAAAAATGCTGTCACATTGCAGATGCTTATTGAAATGATGCCACAATGAATGCATGCCATAATCAAAGCTAAAGGCAGACCAACAAAATATTAGAGTGTGTGACTTTTTTGGGGGGGGCAGGGAGTGTATATTGAGGCATTTTAAGGTCTTCCACTCAAATGCAGTTCTGACAGCTCCACGGAGGATGCTATAGTCACCACCCTACACTCTGTCATCACCCACCTGGACCAGAAAGACACCTACGCCAGACTCCTGTACATTGATTTCAGTTCAGCATTCAACGCCATTATTCCCCAGAGACTGATGGAGAAATTACTCCTTCTTGGTCTGAACACCGCCACATGTCTCTGGATCCTGGATTTCCTGACTGAGAGACCTCAGTCTGTCCGGGTTGGAAACAACATCTCCAACTCTGTCACGCTGAGCACCGGATCCCCTCAAGGCTGCATACTCAGTCCACTGTTGTTTACACTTCTAACACATGACTGTGTATCCAGACACGAGGGGAACCAGATTATTAAGTTTGCAGACGACACCACGGTGGTGGGACTTATTCAGAGGGATGAGGAATCAATGTACAGGGAAGAAGTGAGAGACCTGGAGGGCTGGTGCAGGGAGAACAATCTGGTGCTCAACGTGGACAAAACAAAGGAGATGATTATCGACTTCCGGCGGTCACAGCCTGAACACGTCCCCCTCAGCATCGGCGGCCGTTTAGTGGAGAGAGTGGAGAACATCAAGTTCCTCGGAGTGCAGATCTTGCAGGACCTGACCTGGAGCAAGAATTCCTTGGGGATCAGGAAGCGGGCTCAGCAGAGACTGCACTTCTTGAGGAAACTCAAACAGGCCTCTCTCCCCATCTGCATCCTCAGGACCTTCTACAGAGGTGTGGTGGAGAGTGTTCTGACGTACTGCATTGCTACATGGTACTCCAGCTGCAGTATGTCAGACAAAAAAGCCCTGCAGAGGATAGTCAAGGGAGCTGAGAGGGTAATTGGAGTCTCTCTCCCCTCTGTCTAAGAACTCTTTCAGAACCGTTGTAGGAGCAGGGCACTGAACATTGTCAAGGACCATTCTCACCCTCTGCATAAACACTTTGAACTTCTGCCATCTGGTAAACGATTCCGGAGCATCAGAGGCAGAACCACCAGACTGATCAACAGCTTCCTTCCACAAGTTGTCAGGATGCTGAACAGTTGACCCGGAATCTCTCATACACACTACTGCACCTACGGACATTATGTATATTATTTGTATATTATAGTTAGTTAGTTTTTCCCAAGTATGTCTCAGGGATGTGTGAATGGATGGGGGGGGGTGAAGATATGTGTGAGTGTATCTTATATCATGCTGCTTCTATTTATATGGATGCCGAGAGAAACGCAATTTCATCTTGCCTGCACTACAGTTGTATGTACAGCAATATGACAATAAAGTTTGATTTGATTTGATTTGATTTGATTTGACAGTCAGTAGCTGCAACTCTATATTAAATGCTTCAAAACACTGTCATTCTTGAAGCAGTTGTCTCTCGATGATTCACTGCTTCATGAAGTTTCAATTTCACCATCACTAAAGAAAGGTAGGTATGGAAATGGTTAGAGAGGGAGAAAAAGGCTTACAGTGATCCCGTGTTGGGTGCGCACAGGCAGAGAGCTCCAGCAGAACTGTAGACCAGTTCACCTAACACTCCAGTGAAGAGGAGGAGTCTTCAGGAGTCTTTTAAAGGCTGTCTTAATGAGACACAGGTGGTGTAATCATAGCAAGTGGAAATGATCATAGCAATCAGCAGAGGAGTTGAGTGCACAAACCTGAGACACTACAGTTTTGAGACGTGTTGGTGCCATCAAATTCAAAATCAGCTAATATTAAAATAATAATGAAATATGAAAATGTCTTGCTTTTAAACATTCGATATGTCTTCTATGTTCGATTATGAATAAAATAGTGGTTTATGAGATTTACAAATCAATGCATTATTTTTTAATTTAGATTTTCAAGTGCCCAATCCTTTTTGGAATTGGGGCTGTACATTTTCATTTATACTGTATGTGTCTCTTCTCTTATTTTTCAGCTGACTGTTGTGGTGAAGTACTTTTTCCAGTTTGGATTCTTCCCCTGGACCACCTCAGCTTACAGAGGCATCAATGCTGAACGACCCTTCGCCCTGCCCAACATCATCGGAGTGGAAAAGAAAGATGGATATGTCCTATTTGACCTCATTCAACTGCTTGCTCTGTTCTTCCATCGATCTATTCTCAAGGTAGCCATGAGAAATGGATGTTGTGATCTGACTGCCACCATCTCAGTTGCACGTTTGCCATGGTCTCTGTCTCCATGTATCTGCAGTGTCATGGGCTGTGGGACAACAAGGAAGTAGAGATGCCCGATTTCTTCAAGAAGATGAAGAAGAAAGTGGACAAGAAGAAGGTGACAGGAGCAGATAAGTTGGACAGCAAGGAGAAACCTCGCCACCGTCTGAAGTTCCTGCCCCTCCAGGCCTCCTCCACCTCCCTCTTCTGCAGACAGAAAAAATGTAACTCTTCAGAATCGGACGGTGAATATTCAGAAAATCTCTTAAATTTGCAATTGTTAAAACTGGCCCGGAAATTCTGTTAAACTGTTCTTTTGTATTGTTCTGCTGTTCCTTATTTGTTTTTCTTTATTGTAGAAATGAAGCCCAAGAAGCAGAACAGCAAAAAAAAGAGACGGGAACGCCTCAAGGTTCCACTGACCAGGAAGCAGAGGATCAGACAGCAGATCAGAGAGAGGATGTTGCAAGTCAAAGCTGCTCTCATAGAAGTGTTAGTCACTTCCCTGTCTTTTGTTTGAGGCTCACATAGGATTTTTTTTTTTTTTTTTTTTTTTTTTTTTGTTACTTATTTGTACCCGTAGGTAGACTTGGTTTGCAGTCTGGTGACAAGCCACTGGCTGCTGGTCGCTGCGTGCGCGAGCGCCCTAAACCTACATGTTTTTGGTGTGCGGGAGGAAACCGGAGAAATCCCGGAGTAAACCCGCGCAACACGGGGAGAACATGCAAACTCCACACAGCTCACTGTTGGTCGGGGGCTGGGATCGAACCCACGATCTCATGATCCCCGCGATCCCCCGGCCGAGGGTAAAACTGTGCTGTCACAGTGCTAAACCACTGCGCCACCGTGCAGCCCAATGCATAAAAAATACAACCCCAATTCCAGTGCATTTGGGACATTGTTCATTCATTCATTCATTCAGAATCAGAATCAGAAAGCTTTATTGCCAAGCATGTTTACATAAAAAACATAAACATACGAGGAATTTGACTTGACATTGGACGCGCTGAATAAGCGCATCTCAATGACGCGGCAGCCATGGAGGCGCCTGTCAGCAGTAGAGGGTAAAGAAGGGAATGAGGGGAAAGGGAAGTGACATAATGGGCAGAGAGAAAAAAGCATTGTTAATCAAAATAAAGCTCATTTTATGACCAAAATTGTGATTACATAGGAAAAAACTCTCCAATGCACAATTAGCAGACAATAGATCACACAAAAACAAAAGTTGAGAGAGACAGTGTGTGTGTATATGTGTCAGTGTATGTATCAGTCATGTGATGTTGTATGCAGTGTGTAGTGTGGGTGTGTCAGTTGCTAGTGAACAGCAGAGGGCGCCTCCTGGCAGTGGATGGATGTTATAATCATGTGATCTATAAGCAAGTCCAGAGTCTATCTCTCTCGTGCTTGCAGATGGCAGAGTTTGAAGACACATGGTAACACTGTCCTTGAAGAGTTCAGTCTGCTGAAACAACAGCAATTGTTTGTCGATTGTTTGGGTTAGCAGAGCCGCCTCTTCCACCTTATCTTCATCGAGGAGGAATGTAAACAGGGCACCAAAAAAAAACAAGGTCAAATCTGCACAGTGCACTCAGAGAATAGAATTTTCCTCTCTCATGCGATTCTGTGCTT
This sequence comes from Pholidichthys leucotaenia, assembly GCA_020510985.1. Taxonomy (NCBI): domain Eukaryota; kingdom Metazoa; phylum Chordata; class Actinopteri; order Cichliformes; family Pholidichthyidae; genus Pholidichthys; species Pholidichthys leucotaenia. The sequence continues at coordinate 354,341,574 of CM035843.1, read as the reverse complement.
CATAATTTCCATGTACAGGCTTAAAAAACATTCCCTGGAGAGCACTAGCGACTCAAGATGTATTCCTACCATCTGAATCAATTACCATTCAGTTCACCATGCCGCCTCGTGCATTCCCCAACTGGTCGAATTTGGTGAAGGAGCTTGCCTGGGTCAGCATTTGAACAGCTCTCCACCTTCCTCAATTTTTGAAACATCAGGAAACTCCAAAGGCCAAAGTAGAAGTCCTGTGATCATAGCCAATAGATGTCTTCTGCATCTCCAGTCGAATCATACAGACGCATGAGTTCCCAATGTCCATGAGTCTTCCCCTTGGGTCCCCCCGACCCGATCTTCTTTTAAAGTGGTGACAATCACATTAAGCCGCTTTCCAGATCCATAATTTCCGTTTAGATTAAGATTCAGCAGAAGAAGAGCGACTAAACAGACAAAAACGCAACATTGCAAGCTGGGATCAGAAGGGAGAGGATTAGGAGGGAGAGGAGGGAGAAAAGCATCTGCTCTCTCTGAATGCCGGAAGAAGAAGAGAATTCATTCATCTTCTATCACTTAAACTTTTTCGGGTCGCAGGAGGGCTGGAGCCTATCCCAGCATCTTTGGGGTGAGAGGCAGGGTACACCCTGGACAGATCGCCAGTCCATTGCAGGGCCATGTTGTGTGAAAAGTAAATATAAATAAAATACAATAATTTTAAAATCCTTTTTCGACCTATATTCAATTGAATGCACTACAAAGACAAGATCTTTAATGTTCAAATGGATAAACTTTATTGTGATTTTGCAAACCTTCACTCATTTTGAATGTGATGCCTCCAACACGTTCCAAAAAGGCTGGGACAGAGGGCAAGAAAAGACTGGGCAAGTTGAGGAATGCTCACAAAACACCTTTTTGGAACATTCCACAGGGTGAACAGGTTAACTGTAGACAGGTGAGTGTCATAACTGGGTATAAAAGGAACATCCTGAAAAGGCTCAGTTGTTCAGAGGCAAGTATGAGGCGAGGTTCATCACTTTGTGCACAACTGCATGGGAAATAGTCCAACAGTTGAAAAATATTTCTCAACACATGATTCAAATTCAAAATGAGTGAATATTTGTAAAAAAAAAAAAAAAAAAAAACTACTTCAACAACAGATCTTGTGTTTGCATTGTATCCAATTGAATATAGCTTGAAGAGGATTTTTAAATCATTGTAATTTGTTTTTATTTACATTTTACACATGTCCCAACTTCAGTGGAATTGGGGTTGTACAACCGTGCACAAACTACAGGGATTAGTGCCAGTACTGCAACCAGCTTTTTATCAGAAACCTGTGGCCAGCATCCTCTACTATGAAAAGAGACATTTTGAGGAACAATTGGCAAAAAATCTAAACTGTATGGAAGAGCAAAACATATTTGGTTTGTAAAATGAAAATAAAAGGGCTTTGTTGTGAGTCTGGCCTGTCAGCATAAGTAGCAAGCAGTGGTGGACCGTGTATTTTACAACTAGGCCTTCAGTGTCATTCATACCAAACACCATAAAAATAGCCTATAGGGCCGTCCACACAAAGCATGTTAAAGATAACTTTAACTATAAAATTATAGTTTTAAAAATCTTTACCTTTTCATTGTAGCTCTGTTTCCCTGTGCATTTGTTCGTTGAACTGCAGATCCACTCTTGTTTCCCCAAAGGTTTAAAAGTACTGTTGCTTGTCCAGCTGGTGGCTGTGCTTTGGTGCCTTGCTGCTGCCTTGGTTAAGACACTGTTACACCTAGATGAATTTGACAGTGTTTGCAAAATGTTTGAAAAATTTGGAGAATACTCTGGGGTACGTGAATCAGTTACGGCTCAGTTTTGTCTAAGTTAAGAGCACGCTGAAGCGCGCTGGTATACGGCTTTGTTCGCCGAGCTCCTCCATCCATCCATCCATCTTCTGCCGCTTTTTCAGAGGTTCGGGTCGCGGAGGCAGCAGTTCAAGCAGAGAAGCCCAGACTTCCCTCTCCCCAGCCACCTACTCCAGCTCTTCAGAGAGGATACCAAGGCGTTCCCAGACCAGCTGGGAGACATAGTCTCTCCACCGAGTCCTGGGTCTGCCCCGGGGTCTCCTCCCAGTGGGACGTGCCTGAAACACCTCAAGTGGGAGGCGTCCAGGACGCATCCTAATCAGATGCCCATACCACTTCAACTGACTCCTTTCAATGTGGAGGAGCAGCGGTTCTACTCTGAGCCTCTCCCGGATGACTGAGCTCCTCACCCTATCTCTGAGGGTGAGTCCAGCAATCCTACGGAGAAAACTCATTTCAGCTGCTTGTATCCGCGATCTTGTTCTTTCGGTCATTATCCAAAGCTTGTGACCATAGGTGAGAGTAGGAACGTAGATTGACTGGTAAATCGACAGCTTTGCCTTAGAACTAAGCTCCCTCTTCACCACAACAGACCGGTACAACGTCCGCATCACTGCAGATGCTGCTCCAATTCATCTGTCAATCTCTCGCTCCATTTTCCCCTCACTCATGAACAAGACCCCAAGATACTTAAACTCCTCCACTTGGGGCAGGAGCCTGTCCCCAACCCAGAGAGGACAATCCCATCTTTTTCCGGCTGAGGACCATGGACTCGGACTTGGAGGTGCTGATTCTCATCCCAGCCGCTTCACACTCAGCGGCAAACCGTCCCAGCAAGAGCTGTAGGTCATTGCTGGATGAAGCCAACAGGACAACATCATCTGCAAACAACAGAGATGAGATCCTGTGGTCACCAAGCATGACACCCTCCATTCCCTGGCTGTGCCTAGAAATCCTGTCCATAAAAATTATGAACAGGATCGGTGACAAAGGGCAGCCCTGGCAGAGTCCAACTCTCACTGGGAATGACTCCGACCGAGTGTTGGCAATACAAACCAAACTCTCACAACGGTCGTACAGAGACCGAATAGCTCGTAACAACAAGTCCGATACCCCATACTCCCGAAGCACCCCCCACAAAAAAACATGAGGGACGCTGTAGAATGCCTTCTCAAAGTCCACAAAACACATGTAAACTGGTTGGGCAAACTCCCACGAACCCTCAAGAATTCTCGAGAGGGTAAAGAGCTAGTCATTGCTCCTCCTGAATCCAAGGTTCGACCAACGGCCGGACTCTCCTCTCCAGTACCTTGGCATAGAACTTTCCAGGGAGGCTGAGGAGTGTGATCCCTCTAAAGTTGGAGCACACCCTCCGGTCCCCTTTTTTGAAGAGAGGAACCACCACCCCGGTTTGCCATGCCAAAGGCACTGCCCCTGACCTCCATGCAATGTTGCAGAGGCGTGTCAACCATGACAGCTCAACAACATCCAGGGCCTTGAGGTACTCAGGGCGAATCTTGTCCACCCCCGGGGCCCGGCCACCAAGGAGATTTTTAACCACCTTGGCGACCTCAGCCCCTGTGATAGGTGAGTCATCCTCCTTGTCCCCAAACCCTGCTTCATCTGTGGAAGGCGTATCAGTGGGATTGAGGAGATCCTCAAAGTATTCCTTCCACCGCCCAACGATATATCGAAGTCAACAGTGTCCCATCCTCACCATACACAGTGTGGACAGGGAGCTGCTTTCCCCTCCTGAGCCACCGGACAGTTTGCCAGAATCTCTTCGAGGCCGACCGAAAGTCTTGTTCCATGGCCTCACCGAACTCCTCCCATACCCGGTTTTTGGCTTCAGCAACCACCCGAGCTGCACTCCGCTTGGCCTGCCGGTACACCTCAGCTGCTTCGGGAGTCCCACAAGCCAACCAAGCTTGATAGGACTCCTTCTTCAGCTTAATGGCCCCCCTCACCACTGGTGTCCACCACTTGGTTCGGGGGTTGCCACCACAAGATGCACCAACCACCTTGCGGCCGCAGCTCTGGGCCGCCGCTTCAACAACAGAGGTGGAGAACATGGCCCATTCAGACTCCATGTCTCCAGACTCCCTCGGAATGTGGTTGAAGTTCTTCCAGAGGTGGGAGTTGAAGACCTCCCGGACAGGGGCCTCAGCTAGACGTTCTGAGCACACCCTCACTATACGTTTGGGTCTACCAGGTCTGAATGGCTTCCTCCCCTACCATCGGATCCAACTCACCACCAGGTGGTGATCAGTTGACAGCTCTGCACCTCTCTTTACCCGGGTGTCCAAGACATATGGTCGCAGGTCTGATGACACGATAACAAAATCGATCATTGACCTGCAGCCTAGGGTGTCCTGGTGCCAGGTGCACATATGGACACCCTTATGCTTGAACATGGTGTTCGTTATGGACAAACTGTGAGCAGCATGCTGAAAATTTTCTGACCTATCCAGCGTATGGCTGATACGTCCCGCATTCGCGGAGCAAATGCGTAATTCGGCCTAAAACCTGTACAGAGCTCTCTGTCTGCAGCGCACACACACACACACACACACACACGCACACGCACACAGAGCTAAACACATGGGACCTGTTGGGTTTTTTTACATTTAAATGAAGCCTATACGATCATCTGTCCTGTTTTGTTGAGATAGATATGCCAAAATGTCAGAACACTGGAGGAGGAGGATTCAATCAGCTGATCACCTGAAGCGCAGGGCACAGCTGTTTACTTTGCTGTTGGCTGTGCTTCCCAGCGAAAGCACATTCCATGTATTATCTTTGTTTTATTTTTTCACTTTATTAAAAATAAACTTTTTTATCACCATCAGTTCGCGTGCCTTTGAGCCAGGTTATGACAACTGTTATCTGATGTTCCTGATGTGTCACATCAGCTGTTTTAGGCACGACTGACCTGACAGATTTGACAGCTCTGCCAGGTTGGTCACGCCCCCCCGCCGTGGCCTCTGTAGGGGAGAATCATCTGGGTTGAATAGAGATGATCTCTCCCAAAACTAGGATTCATGGATCGGGAGCCAACGGCAGTTTGGCATGACTGCGCTATGCAGAAGTTAGACTATTGTTGTGCCTAAATTGTGAATACGCTAAGCATTAGTTCGTTTAAGTTACTATCACTTAATTATATGTCCAAGTTGTTATAGATATGTGATGCATACGGCCAAAAGTGAAAATTTTGCGTATACCAGCATTTTAGACCAGTTTTTATACGTTTGGCGAACGCTGCCTAAATCGCCATGGTGTGACAGACAGCTCAAGTTTACAAACCCTGTCTGACTCCAAGTATCTACTCCATCACTTGCAAACAACAGGCATTCCCAGCAAGATAATTTGCAGCACTTCTCGGAGGCTATAATCCAAGGATGCCACTCGTTGCTAATATGGAAGTGACAGAGAAATCCTTTCCCTGGCTGAGACAGGCCTGCTAGCTTCAGGGTTGGCCGACCTCTCTTCACAATGACCCCTTTTCTTGAAAAGTCCATCTGGAAAATTGATTTTTTTAAAATATCAGTGACCAAATCCTTTTCCTCTCCCCTGTCAACCATTGTGGGTGGAGGAATCTAACATCCAATCAAAAGACGTAAAAATGCCAATGTTCTCGGATACCTTCTATACGTACCCCTGGACATACAGAAGACATATGAATGGTTAAAGCAACAGGATAAGTTTAATAGTCAGTTTAACCTACAGAGCCGCACTATTAATTCCTGAAGGCCCAAGGCAGATTTGCTTGACCCTGGCAACACAGATGGCTGAAATATGATTGGATAAAAAACTCTTAACATGCATTACACTGCTGGAAGGAGTGCAACCAAGAGAAAAACTACAAAATGAAGAGAATAGACTACTGGGAATAATTTGATACATCATCATGGAACAAAGAACCGGAGTGGTGGCCTAGTTGGTAGAGAATCTGCCCCACAACTGGGAGGCTGGGGTTCATATCCCAGCCAGGTCATACCAAAGACCACATAAAAATTGTACTTTCCGCCTTCTAGCTTGGTTCTCAGCATAATGGAACGGGGAAAGGAAAGTTACGCACAGAGCTACCAGAGGACTGACCCCCACTGTAGCTTTCACTACTTACAGTAGCTGTGTGGCCTAAGGTCAGAGAAATGGAGATAGGCGCCGCCTCCATACACCATTTGGTGTCCCACATGCTGTGGAAGGGAATTAATCATGGAACAAATATGTTGTAAAGGTTGTAAATGTAACTCTGATAGTGTTTAGGTCAGCAGAGAAGGCTTTGCTGGTCCTGAGGGTCCACCACTGGTAGCAAGTAGTTTATAAGTTTGCACTTTTTTCTTTATTATTTTGTGACTGTTTATTCAGAAATTTGAGACTTTTTTCTCATAATTTGTAGACAAATGTATTTGAAATGCTACATTTGCCGTGTGCATTTGTTTTTGTCCATTTTTGTACCTTGACAGAAGTGTGCACATTCAGAATGAGTTACCAGTCCTTGTCTTGTCTTTTCTTTGTGTAGTGGTCTTCACATCTACTTACCCATAAGGCAGTTTTTCTATGACATCATCCACCCAGACTACAGTCCTGTGTGTGACGTCTACGCCCTCATGTTCCTCATTGATGTTGTCAACTTCATCGTCACCATATATGGATACTGGGCCTTTGGGGTAACCTAAGATGATATGCAAATGGATATTGCTTTGAACAGCATGTATTCACAGCAAGACACAGTGAGGCTGTTTCTTTTGTCTCTCTGCAGAAATACTCGGCAGCAGCTGATATCACAGAGTCTCTGTCAGAAGACCAGGTTCCAGAGGCCTTTCTGGTCATGCTGCTGATCCAATTTGGTACCATGATAGTGGACCGGGCCCTGTATCTCAAAAAGTCTCTGCTAGGAAAGTGTGTTTTCCAGGTGGTGTTGGTGTTTGGCATACACTTCTGGATGTTTTTTATTCTCCCTGGGGTCACAGAGAGGTCAGTTATTCAAGAAAATACAACTGAATTACTTTGAATTTCAAATATAAGCAGTTTGCAGAGCCCCTGTATCAATGTACAGTAGAAAATGTAAAACAAAAAATGCTCTTAATACAGATCTCAAAAAAATGTCAATGAAAATTCAAACTCACCTCATTCTAGCATTCAGTCCTCTTCAGAAATGTGTCATCTACCCATTAATCTGTCAGAAATTGAATGGGCTGGTGTTATGCAGTGGCAGGCTGTGTATTTGACAGCTAGGCCTTCAGTGGTGTCAGTGGTGATGCTAGACCCCCACTCCGTCTCCGCTTCAAGGATCTTGCACGACCACCGCAGCCACAACAAATGTTGACATGTGTATGTACTACTTGGCAGAACACACGAACTGCACCTCACTGGTCAGCTCACCCTCTAGTGGGCTGTCTGTTCAAGTCTATTCTCCCATATCCAAGTGAAAAACAATAAAGTAGTGTTGTATGTGGGTATTCTCGTATCCTCCTGCCTTGCTGCCTCTATACTGGAGTTTTTCCCAGTGGACAAAATGGTTGTTTCCCTACGCCTTCAGATTGGGAAACAGGTCTGGACCATCATTTGTGCCTATGTGCCAAATGATGTTTCAGAGTACCCACCCTTTTTGGAGTCTTTGGTGTACTGGAAACTGCTCCTCTTGGAGACACCATTGTCCTACTGGGGGACTTAAACGTGCACATGGGCAATGACAGTGAAACATGGAGAGGCATGATTGGGAGGAACGGCCTGCCTGATCTGATCCCAAGTGGTGTTCAGTTACCGGACTTCTGTGCTAACCACAGTTTTCCATAATGAACACCATGTTCAAGCATAAGAGTGTCCATATGTGCACTTGGCACCAGGACACCCTATGTCGCAGGTCGATGATCAATTTTGTTATTGTGTCATCAGACCTGCGACCACATGTCTGGGACACTCGGGTGAAGAGAAGTGCAGAGCTGTCTACCTGGTGATGAGTTGGATCTGATGGCAGGGAAGGACACCCACTCAGACCTGGCAGACCCAAACGTATAGTGAGGGTGTGCTCAGAACATCTAGCTGAGGCCCCTGTCCGGGAGGTCTTCAATTCCCACCTCTAGAAGAAATGCGACCACATTCCCGAAGGAGACTGGAGACGTGGAATCTGAATGGGCCATGTTCTCCACCTCCATTGCCGAAGCGACTGCTCAGAGCTGTGGCCGCAAGCTTGTCGGTGCTTCTCGTGGTAGCAACTCCCAAACCTTAACGGGGGACGCCAAAGGTGAGGGGGGGCATTAAGCTGAAGGGTCCTATTGAGCTTGGTTGGCTTGTGGGACTCCTGAAGTAGCTGAGTTATACCAGCAGGCCAAGCAGAGTGCAACTCAAGTGGTTGCTGAGGCTAAAACTCTGTTGTGGGATGAGTTTGGTGAGGCCATGGAGAAAGACTTTCAGTCAGCCTCGAAGAGATTCTAGCAACCTGTCCAGTGACTCAAAAGGGGGAAGCAGCTCCCTGTCACACTGTGTATAATGTGGATGAAGAGCTGCTGACTTCAACTGGGGAGCCTGAGGACAAGGGAGATGACCCACCCATCACAGGAGCTGAGGTCACCGAAGTGGTTAAAAAACTCTTTGGTGGCAGGGCCCCTGGAGTGGATGAGATTTGCCCCAAGTACCTGAAGGCTCTGGATGTTGTGGAGCTGTCTTAGTTGTCATGCCTCAGCAACATCTCGTGGAAGTTGGGAACAGTACCTTTGGCATGGCAAACTGGGGTGGGAGTTCCTCAGTTCAAGAAAGGGTGTGTTCCAATTTTAGGGGGGGATCACACTCCTCAGCCTCCCCAGGAAGGTCTAAGCCAAGGTACTGGAGAGAAGAGTCTGACAGTTGGTAGAACCTCAGATTCAGGAGGAATAATGTGGTTTTCGTCATGGTCCTGGCACATCAGACCAACTGTTCACCCTCTCAAGGATCCTCGAGGGTTCGTGGGAGTTTGCGGTCATGGAAATTATTTGTTGTTCTTAGAGTATAAGAGGAATAAAGAATCTACACATTGCTGTCTTTTGTCTGGTTTATTCTTGCGGAAGATACTCTCATACACAGCACTGAGCATAGTATGAGTCTATTTCAGTATAGTGAAGGCTTCACTTATACACAAATCCACAAGAGGAAACATCTTAAGTTTGCAATTCTAGTCAACCCCTCAGACTTCCCCATCCTGGGTAATAAACTCATAAACTTTTACAACCTGTTGACCAGATCTCTTTGGTTTTATAACAGGCAATTACCTATCCATTGGAACACTTGGCAGAAGAGACAACACAATTTCCTCAGACAGAGCAAAGATTTCAGTTTCTCTTACATTTAAATTTAATTTCCTCTCACAAATCCCTCACATTGCCCAACCAATCTACATGTGTTTTATGGACATGGAGAAAGCATTCAGTCGCATCCCTCATAATTTCTTGTGTGGGGCGCTGCGGGAGTATGGGGTATCGGGCTCGTTGCCACAAGTTACCCTGTCTCTATATGACCATGTCAAGAGTTTGGTTCATATTACCAACACCCAGTCGAACTCATTTTCAGTGAGAGTTGGACTCCGTCATGGCTCCCCTTTGTCACCAATCCTGTTCATTATATTAATGGACAGGATTTCTAGGTGCAACCAAGGAATGGTGGGTGTCATGTTTGGTGGTCACAGGATCTCATCTCTGCTGTTTGCAGATGATGATGTCCTGCTGACTTCATCAAGCAATGACGTACAGGCCTTACTGGAACAGTTTGCTACTGAGTGTGAAGTGGCTGAGATGAGAATCAGTACCTCCAAGTCTGAGTCCATGGTGCCTGAAAAGGATGGATTGTCCTCTCCAGGTTGGGGACAAGGTCCTTGCCCCAAGTGGAAGAGTTCAAGTATCTTGGAGCCTTATTCATGAGTGATGGGAAAATGGAGCTTGAGATTGACAGACGAATCAGTGCAGCATCAGCAGTGATGCGGAGTGGACTGCTGCCTCTGCAACATGTATCCCTGGAAAAGCGGTAGAAAATGTATATATAAATCAGAACAAAGTTTAATTCCATTTTCCCCATCTCATCAAATAGCTGAAGTTTAAAAAATTTTCTGCCAAAATCTGTTTTAATATTTGCTGCAGTGACGTACAAATGTGGACAAATTTGTTGGTAACCTCCTGTTAAAGACAGGAAATCCCACAGTGGTCAATGAAATAACTTAAAGGTGACAAAGGTAATAATAAATTAAAAAAAATTGAAAATTAACTAATGAAAACCAGACATTGCTTTTGAATTTTGGTTCAGCAGAATCATTAAAAAAAACCAAACTAATGAAACTGGCCTGGACAAAAATGATGGTAGTGCTAGAAAAGATTGAAAATTATATTTTGTTGCACAACCTTTTATGAAATTGCTGCAATCAAGTGAGTTCTGTAACTCTCAAAGAGACTTGTGCACCTGCCTACAGGTATTTGGCCCATTCCTTGTGAGCAAACTGCTCGAGCTGCTTCATGTTTAAAAGGTGCCTTCTCCAGACTGCATGTTTCAGCTCCTTTCACAAATGTTCAATAGGATTTAGATCAGGGCTCATAGAAGTCCACTTCAGAATAGTCCAATGTTTTGTTCTAAGCCATTCTTGGGTTTTTTTAGCTGTGTTTTGGGTCATTATCCTGTTGGAGGAGCCATGACCTGCAACTGAAAAGGCTCAGGCTTGAAAAGGTTACAAAACCATCTCTAAAGAGTTTGGACTCCACCAAGACAGACTGTGCACAAATGGAGGAAATTTAAGACCATTGTTACCATTGGTCGACCAACTAAGATCACTCCAAGAGCAAAACGTGTAATGGTCAGCGAGGTAACAAAGTAGCCTCTTTAGTCTTTAAAGTAAATTGTCAAAACTCTCATCTAAATATAACACAAGGCAAACTTGAAAGGTTGAACTGCTCACTATAATTTGATATGATCAAATAATTCTCCCACACAGGAAAGTTTTTGTCCTGCACAGCAGGTTTTAAGAAAGAGATTCAGTGGATAAATATATAGGTTTGGCTTTTTATAATGAATTTACTTTTTCTTCAGGAGGTTCAACAGGAATCCAGTTGCTCAGCTGTGGTACTTTGTAAAGTGCATCTACTTCGGCCTGTCCGCTTACCAGATCAAATGCGGCTACCCGAACCGCATCCTTGGAAACTTCCTCACAAAGAACTACAACTATCTGAACCTCTTCCTCTTCCAGGGGTACAGAAACAGATTAAGATTTCACACAGATGTAAACACACTTTCACATGTTTTAGGAAGCAGAAAATCAGAAATCCTCCTTATTACTTTCCTCTTCTTTCAGTTTTCGGATGGTTCCCTTCCTGACGGAGCTGAGGGCAGTGATGGACTGGGTTTGGACTGACACCACTCTGTCTCTCTCCAGCTGGATTTGTGTGGAAGATATCTATGCCAACATTTTCGTCCTCAAGTGCTGGAGGGAGTCTGAGAAAGTGAGTGTGACTGAGGCCCATTTAGTAAATAGAATTATCCATAAAAACATTAATTACACTTTGGTTGACCTGATAAATGTTGTTTTTTTTCAGCTTAAGCACACTTTAAAGGCTTCCTACTGTAGAGTTGTGCTTATTAAAAACAGAATATTTACCTGGTGAATTGAATCATTTTATGTGAGAACTTCACTGATTAATACGAGGGCTGTTCATTAAAGATTTCCTCTGACTCATTTCCCATGGACTGAGAGGAACCAAATGAGGCACAGTTATTAGTCTTACTCTACATAGATACCATCAAGGGTCACACATTTCTCCCATTGCAAGACTGCAGGTTGCTTAGAAACCACAACATGACCTCAGAAATCAGTGCGTCATCATCTTGGAAGTCCTTGCCCTACAAAAATGGCTTCATGGTTGGAGAGAGGTGGAAGACAGATGGCGGGAGGTCAGAAGAATAAAGGGGAGAGAAAGGATTTCATACCTCTGGACCATGCTTCCATCTGGGCAACATGCGAGTTGTGAATCAGGATGTTGTCTTGCAGGAGGCAGACACCTTTATCAGCATGCCATGCCTCGGTTTTGATAGCCTTCCGCAATTCCTCCAGTAATGAACCGTAGTAAGTCCTGGTAACTGTGATATCCTTTGCCAGAAAATCCATCATCACTACTTAATGCTGGTCCCAAAAGATTGTGAGCATGACCTTCCCCGCCAAAGCTTGGACACATGCCTTCTTCAGAGGTGGTGAGTCCTAATGCTTCCATTGCTTCGACTGAGCTTTAGTCTCTGGATCATACTAATGTACCAATGTTTTATCCTGTGTGACTAGTCTGTTGAAGAAGTCCTCCTGGTGTTCTTGGCACATGACCAAAAGAGCCTGGGAGTAGGTCACTTATTCCTGCTTCTGGACAGGTGTAAGCAACCAGTGAATCTATTATGTAGATAACTTCCATATGTGGAGATGGTCATTAATGGCTTTTTCCACAGATCGTACTCTGATCTTGACATCTTGGGCTAGGTGGCGAGTGGTTATGCAGTTATCCTCCACAATGGTGGCCTCCACTTACCAGATGGTGTCTACATCAATGGCACACTGTGGTCCACCACACTTGAACGGTCAATGCCAGTGCTTGACTACATCATATGATGAGGCATCCTCTCCATAAGTCTCTTTCATCTCATCAAACGTCTCCTGTGGTGTGAGGCTTCCCAAGTACAGGAACCTGATGACTACTCAAACTGGCTCCATTATCACACCTTACTCCACTTTAGCACCTGTAAAAGAGAAACTTTAGGAGTTCAGAGCTGCATATTACCACGTGATCAAAGAGATATGTATTATTATATATGTGCAGTTTTAGCCTCCTACAATAACTGGAAATGGGGCAGGGGAATTCTTAATGAGTTGCCCTTGTATGTCATTTTTCCAGAAATACCCCCACCCTCCTGGGCAGAAGAAGAAGAAGGTGGTAAAATATGGGATGGGAGGATTCCTCATCTTCGCGCTCATCAGTATCATCTGGTTCCCGCTCCTCTTCATGTCACTCGTCCAATCAGCAGCTGGAGTGACGAACCAGCCACTGGACGTCTCCATCCAGCTCAGCATTGCAGGATATGAGGTAGCAATGGATGCTGGGTGTTTGCAAATCTTTAAAAAGTCTCAAGTTTGTTTGTCCAAAATTAAGGCCTTAGATATTTTTAACAAGAGCACTGTCATGATTAATGACTTATTACTCTTATTAATGACCATTAATAAGAGCCGAGGGCCAACCAGTGAGTTTGCGTAGTTTATTAATAAAGGAAGAGCAACAAAGGAAATGAGCCTCGTGGGGCAAAACACAAAATAACACAAGAGGTACACTTACGAATAATGACGAGGGAAGAGAGGAGGGCTGGAGCTGGATGTAGGGACTCCAGCCTAATCCACAACGAGAGGCAAGTGTGGATAGCGTGTGTGAGGTCGCAGCCCTGAGCAAACAGGGCCGCTCCCTTATATAGGGGTTGACAGCTCATCAGCTGATTAATGGTAATTGGCCTCCAGCCGTCCCGTGGTGCTTGGCTCCTGACAGCCAGAAGCACCGCTGAGACGCTGTCAAAACAGAGGCCTGGCTGAGATGATGTATGGCCTGAGCGCGGACGACATCGGCGCTCAGACCATGACAAGCACTCTGAGGCATGTGCAATATCCCCCACCTCCGTTTTCTTTGAAGAGCCCAATACTTACTGACGGAGAGCAGTTTTCAACTTTTCAATATAATTACTGTGGCAGAACCATATTATGATAAGCCCATCATCTACAAATATACAACAAAGTATACAACCCATAGTTGTAGGTCAGGATCAAGAGGTGAACCTGTGTAGCAAGTTTGGTGACTCTAGAGAGCTTTACATGTTCTATAGTAAGAGAACACAGGGAGTGCCACCCTTGACCTTTAACCATTTGACCCCAAACTTGTAGTCAGAGGTCATGGTCTCAGAGTGAACCTGTGTACCAGGTTTGGTGACCCTAGCTTTCTTTGTTGTTGAGATATACAGTAGTTTATAAGCCATTTTGATGTTGACCTTTGACCTTGCAATCCCAAAATCATAGTTACACTTCAGGGTCACAGGGTGAACCTGTGTACCAAGTTTGGTGACCCTAGCTTTACTCATTGTACAGTAATAAGGCAAAAGAGAATGTTAATGTTGACCTTTGACCTTTTCCCCCAAACCCATAGTAAGAGGTCAAGATCTCAAGGTGAACCTGTATACCAGGTTTGGTGGGCCTAGTTTTTAGGACTACAGCTATCGATTATTTTATTAATCAAGTAATTGGCTGCTCTAATCGATTGATTAATCGATTGACACTTCCGGCGGTACTTCCGGTGCTGCACTTGTAATGCTTGATATGAGCCGAGAATTTTAAGCAAAACCATCAAAATAAGGACTTCTGTTGGCTACCAACAAACGTGGGGAATACCCTTACGACCCAGTGCTGACCTGGTGAAGGTTCTGGTAGATCTGGCTCCGTTTCGCCCCGTTTCCGACCTCTAAAGGCTCGCCTCTGATGCTAACCCAGATGCTAACCCAGAGTAACTGCAGCAGTGAGAAGGTATTCTTTACATCTGGCCATCTGGAGCCGAGGAGAGAAGGATTTAAAAGGAGGACGAACCAACCGAGGCGGCGATTGGGAGCTCGGGCGCGGCGTTGGTGAGAGACGGGGGCCACCTGGATCCAGCAGGACAGTGGTCTGAACCGGTGCTCAATTGCGAGGCCCAACCGAGGAACGACCAGACTGACGGCGGTCGGTGACGGGGCCTAGACGGGGCCCAGCGGAGGAGCCGCCTAGCCAGACGGCGACGAGTGGCTGTGATCGGTGGATTCCGGCTGCGCCGGCGGTGCACGACACAACTGGCCAGGTAGACGGAGGCAGGCGCCGGCGATAGACGGCGGTGATCTGCGGAGCTGAGCAGCGTCACTCGGCGGAGAAGCTGCGCAGGAGCGGCGGGTCCAGTAGTGACCGAGCTAGTTGAGGCCTAGCCGGATTCTCTGCTTATTTCTATCCACAGGTCAGTAAAATGCCACCCAAAAAAGAGGAAATGGAAGAAATTAAAAAAACTCTGAACTTTGTGTTAGATGAACTGGCCAAAGTGACTAGCCAGCAGGACAAAATATTAGACCTAATACAGGAGGTACAAGCCCTACATTCAATAATAAAAGAAAAAGACAAAAAAATTATGGACCTGGAGCAACACGGGCGTCTTTTGGAGCAACGCGTTGAGGATCTTAAACAAGGTTCTCGCATTGATGACATAGTTATAAGTGGACTAGACATCAGATATCAGTCGTACGCCCATGCCGCTACAGGACTGAGTGGTGAACATGCTTCCATAAGTGAATCAATGTCCTTAGAAAACCAAGTGCTTCAGTTCCTTAATGATAAAGACATTAAGGTAGAAGCCAATGCGATCTCAGCCTGTTATGCTTTACCGAAGAAAGATAACAAAACAAAGAAATCAATTGTGATGCGCTTTGTGAACAGGAGGGTGAAAAATGACATACTGAGGCAGGCCAAAAAACTAAAGGAAACTCAAGTTTACCTAAATGAACACCTGACAAAAAAAAACGCTGAATTAGCACGGCAGGCACGGATGCTAAAGAAACATAATAAGATACAGTCAACCTGGACAAGAAATTGTAGAATTTGGATTAAACTAAATGGAACACCTGAGCAAGCAAAAAGTATAATGATCAGAGATGCTACTGACTTAGATAAATACAGATGAACACTGACTATGAAACACAGAGTGAGGAAACTCAAACTCTAAAAATATGCCACTATGCTGAACATAAACCACAAGAGATGGAGAATGATATTGATCCTGATAACCACTTTTTCAATAATATTCATAACCACTGTGAATATTACACTGAAAAGCAATTCAAAAGTCAAGTGCAATTAGATGGTAAACTGTCAATAATACACTTCAATAGCAGAAGTCTTAACAAAAACTTCTCACAGATTCAGGACTATTTAAAACAGCTAAACAGAAAATTCACAGCTATAGCAGTCTCTGAAACCTGGCTTAATGCAGACCAGGCTCCCCTGATGGCAATAGAGGGATATCAGATGTTTAACATTAACAGATCTCAAAAAAAGGGTGGTGGTGTTGCACTGTATATTGATGACCTATATAGATGTAAGCTTGTAAATGAAATGTCCTTAGCACTACCAGGGATTCTGGAATGTGTTACTGTTGAGATTGACCTAGACAAAACAAAAAATCTAATCATAAGCTGCATATACAGAACGCCGGGAACTTGCATTGAGACATTCAGAGATAAATTAGTCGAGCTGTACAATAATATTACTAGTAAGAAAATGGTAGCAATTTGTGGAGATTTCAATATTGACCTACTTAATCCACATCAACAAAATGTAGTTACAGAGTTCATGAACTCTATGTACAGCATGAGTCTATATCCCACAATAACACATCCCAGTAGAATCACAGCTCACTCTGCTACACTTATTGACAACCTGTTTGTCAATGTTCTCGACAAGAAAATAGAAAGTGGATTATTGATAAATGATATAAGCGACCACTTGCCAATCTTTGCACTTATCCATGGCCACACGGGGCCCAACCCAGAAAAAATCTCAAAATCGTTCAGACACAAATCACCAAACGCAATCAGTTCTTTTAAAGAGGACTTGCTGAAGCAAGACTGGACAGAAGTCTATGTATCAGATGTAAATGAAGCCTATGACACATTTACAAACATTGTAACCACTCTTTATGAAAAAAACTGCCCATTAGTTAAAAAAAAGCTTAAACACAAATTTACTGACAAACCATGGCTAACCAAAGGACTACAAAAGGCGTGTAAAAAGAAAAATTTATTATATAAAGCTTTCATAAAGAAAAGGACAAAAGAAGCAGAGCAGCGGTATAAAACATACAAAAATAAGTTAACATATATAATAAGATGTAGTAAAAGAGACTATTACAGTAAAGAACTGGAAAAAAACAAAGACAATATTAAAAATACATGGACAATAATCAACAGTATCCTTGGAAATAAAAGCAGAAATACCAGCTACCCAACTAACACTCCAAAAAATAATAAATAGACTCCGAATGTGAATATAGCTTCACCTGCAGATGAATTTAATAATTTTTTTGTTAACATTGGACCTAAACTGGCCCGAGAAATACCCACTACGGTGCCAACAGGTGATTCAATATGCAATAACACTGCTGTAAAAGACACCATCTTCATAAAGAACACAGACGAAAGAGAGGTCATTGAAATTGTTAAATCGTTCAAAAGTAAAACATCTACTGACTGCGATGGTATTGATATGCTACTAGTCAAAACTGTTATCGAATGCATAGTGAAACCACTGACGTATATCTGTAACCTGTCTCTCCAATCAGGTATATTTCCCAATGCAATGAAAATAGCTAAAGTAATTCCGATTTACAAGACAGGCGACAGAGGGGAACTCTCCAACTACAGACCAATTTCACTATTACCGCAATTTTCCAAGATACTTGAAAAAATATTCTATGAGAGAATTGACAACTTCATACTGAAGAATGATTTATTGTGTGAGCAGCAATATGGGTTCAGACACAAAAGGACAACAGCATATGCCTTAATGGAATTTACAGAAAAAATATCAACAGCCATTGAAAATAAAGAGTATTCAGTTGGAGTATTCCTGGATCTTAAAAAAGCATTTGATACAGTAGATCACAATCTATTATTAAAGAAACTACAAAATTGTGGTATCAGAGGGGTAGCACTGTCCTGGTTAAGAAGTTACTTAAAGAATAGATATCAGTTTGTATGTGTTAACAACAAAAACTCAGAGCTACTGAAGGTCACCTGTGGAGTCCCACAGGGTTCAGTTTTGGGACCATTATTATTCAATATGTATATAAATGATATATGTAAAGTTTCAGAAAAAATGGACTTAATATTGTTTGCTGATGACACTAACCTGCTATGCAGTGGAAACAACTTGGAACAACTTCTGGATACACTCGGAAAGGAATTAGGAAAGCTGAAACTGTGGTTTGATTCAAACAAATTAACGCTCAATTTAAGCAAGACAAAATTTATAGTCTTTAACAACCATCACAACTACCCAGTACCCAAACTCAGTGTAAATGGTGTAGAGATTGAAAGGGTATCCGAAACTAAATTCCTTGGAGTAATAATTGATAACAAACTGTGTTGGAAGCCACATATTAATTATATAAAAGGTAAAGTATCCAAATCAATTGCAATATTACACAGAGTGAAAAATTTGCTGAATCAACCCACACTATACACCTTGTATCATTCATTAATACTCCCATACATGACATATTGTAATGAAGTATGGGGAAATACATATAAAACAAACATATATCCACTCTTTATGCTTCAAAAGAGAGCTATTAGAATAATCAACAAAGCAGCTTACAGGGAACCAACAAACCCACTTTTTCTTAAACAAAAAACTCTCAAGTTGAAAGATCTGATCGACTTTAAAACCGCAATAATAATGTTCAAAGTGAAGAATCTATCACTGCCCGCAAATATCCAAAAGTTGTTCCAAACAAGGGAGAAACGATATCACTTCAGAGGAACATGTATATTTCAAAAGCCTACAGTGAGAACAACTACCAAGCAACACTGTATTTCAGTGCAAGGTGTCAGATTATGGAACGATTTTGGACCTGAATTAAAATCATGTACAAAGCTTGGACAATTTAAACAAAAACTAAAGGAAGAAATACTCCAAACATATTTACAAGACGACATGTAAACTCACATAAGGATTGACATTTCCAGCCTGTGTTGTGTTATAGCTTAGTTTTTCTTTTTTCTCTGTGACACTATGTCTTAGATTTGTTTTTGAATAGTAACCGCTTAACTTAGACTAGCTCAGTTTTCTTTTTCTCTCAGTCATATTTTGTCTTAGCCTTGTTTTAAATTGTAATCGCTCTTGTCTTGTTTTCTCTTTTTTCTCCTTTGAATTCTTGGATGGAATATGGGTGGGCAATATAAGCTGCGGCTTCAGCCATCACCCATTTCGGATAACTCACGTGGAATTGTATAGTAGAAGGAGTCTTTGTCTAATTTGACCTTGTTGTTATATTATACAGTTTCTTTTAACCTGTAATGTACTATCCGAAATCCGAAATAAATTCAAATTCAATTCATTCATTCATTCATTCATTAATCAAGTAATCGGAAACTTGTTTATTTTATTTATTTATTTATTTTGTATTGAAGAAATTTGCACTGACCAACATTTGTGGAAGTTTTTTTTTTTTTCCTAAAAAGCAGTAGTAATTATACCAAACAGTCAATTACACAGGTACACATTTATTGCAATGTTTATTGCATATAACCCCATTTGCAGTTCCTGCATTATATTTTGCCTTTAAACTGTGACAACAGAATTGTTGCTGTATAGCCTTAGGTGTCTAGTATTAATGTAGTATTACCAGATAAAATAAAACTTGTAAAGTTTTTACAGAAAATTTACAATTGCTCAATGGGGTCATTAACTGAAAAATGGTGTGTTTGTAGGTTTTAACTGTCTGAAATGAGTCTACTGGTCACCTAATTATCCCAAGATTTTCAAAACGGTCATTTCTCTTATAAAAACCCCACAGCCTTTATCTCATTTTTCTCTCCAAGAAATGCCAGAAAAGTTTTTGACTTTTCTGTGGCATTCTTATACATCATGTCTAGAAAAAGCCAACCCACCGCCGTCCTTGAGACCAGCCCACTGCTCTATTATTGGCCTGCTTAGCTTTCTATCATGTAGATGGAAGTGGTGCTAAAAGTAGCCTATTAGCTCCTGAGCTATTAGCCCCCAAGCTAACACTGGTAACAGGAAGCTTGAACCAAGCGTGGCTTATATTGTTATTTTCTTCAGATCTTAGTCACCCTAATAACCATCCCTGTTACCACCTGGTTCACTGGTCCATGGTCCACAATGTGCCTTGTGTCGCTCTGGTCCATCTCCTGGTGGGTTCGCCGTGGTTCTACGGCAGATCGCCAGCACCGGCATGCCGGTCAAGGGGAGCTGAGAGCCAGCAGCTCCCCCACCATCCTCTGGGCATACTCCAGCGGGTAGTGTGGGGAAACACTTT
Organism: Pholidichthys leucotaenia; assembly: GCA_020510985.1. Classification (NCBI taxonomy): domain Eukaryota; kingdom Metazoa; phylum Chordata; class Actinopteri; order Cichliformes; family Pholidichthyidae; genus Pholidichthys; species Pholidichthys leucotaenia. Next base: position 354,321,650 of record CM035843.1, on the reverse strand, counting down.
GTGACGGGGCATCCTCTGGCTGGCTGTGGGAGAGGACCGGAGTACCGTGGAGTGAGACATTGCCCTTTGAGATCCCATGGCTTGGCCAGCAGCCTCGGGTTGCAGTGATCAGTGGATCACCCAGTGCAGTGCTGGCGATTTGTTGTGGTGTCTTGGCGGAGTTGTTGGTGGGGTGGGCCAGGATGACACGAAATTCACAAACAACTGTGGATCAGTGAATCAGCGCTGCTCATCCAAGCTAGAAGGAGGCTAGAAGTTACTTAGCTAATGGCTAACTGACGTAAGAGGGAGGGTAGAGTTGAACAGCTGAAGAATGTTTCTTAAAGTGACAAGCTTTAAATCGGTGTTTCAAGAAAGCCAAGAAAAATGAAAAACAAAATTTGCTTCAATAATTAAAAAATTAAAGAAAATGTGAACAAAACATGTCACAAAAACTTCATTAAGACATGAGTGAGCTGTTAAAATGTGGAAAAAGTGCAGTCAATGACCCCTTTAAATGAAATAAATAAAACAAGCAAAATAAAGAAATAAAATTTAAAATAAATAAAAATTCAAGTTTAGAATGTTTTCTGGCACAAATTTCAGCTGTTTTGAAAAACTATAAATACCAAACAGCATAAACAAAAGTGAATTACAGCTGATAACTACCAATTTACTGCTAAATTACAGCTGATTTGACAATGCCCAACTTTTATAGTAACATGTAGATCTGTGTCAGCTGCATCAAAACAAAGCTATTAATCTGATCACACTTGAACAATCTATCCATACAGACCAAAACTAGATCTTCTTTATGTCAACTTGTGTTTGCTAGCTTTCTATGAGAAAATCCTTTAAAGGAGCATGTGGCAATTTCCATGAGGAAAAGTCAGCATATCAACCAACATGTTCAGAACTGAGGCTTGCCCTGTGCTTTGAAGTGATGTTACCTGCTACAGAAAACAGATGCTCTGATGGTATAGATGTTGCTTGAATACACAGCAATGACTCTGCCGGTTTTGACAGTGTAGGATACCATGCTGGATTTTTTTCCCACCATGACAACGGTTTCTCCTTCTTGGACAGTGGATGTTCTCCAAAGTTTAGTTCAGTTTTTTGGTTTATTTGTCAGGGACCATGTATAGAAAACACATTAAACACAGGGTAAAAATGCTCTGTAACAGATTATAACGTTCTCACTAATTTCCATCTGTAGTCCCTGAGGCAGGCAGGATGATATTAAAAGAAAAACAGCACATGTAGAAAACAATTCAGGTTGGGTTTCAGAATCTGTTGTCCCTGAAACTGTCATGCAGTGGCCCTCACGAGCCACCATAAGACACCACAAGTCACCGGTGAGTTTGCACGGTTTATTAAGGGAACAGAAAAAGGAACAAAATAACGAGCCACGGGGGGCTAAAACACACTGTGACAATAACCATCGAAGACAGGGAATAATGGGAACATAAGATAACACACTTACAGTCACAGAGGAGGAATAGTCAGCGAATGAACAGAGGGATGCTCCAATAACGTCTGACCTTGAACAGATTCTGACGAGACCGCCTCACATTTCGCTCCCAACTGCCCTCTTAAGTAGGGGGCCGCTGATGAGGCGAAATGTGACACAGCTGACAGCTTTGACAGCCGGAAGCCCCTCCGAGCGCTGTCACAATAAAAGCTCGGAGGGCAAAAGGGGCACACAGCCGCCAGATGGCCAGGAATGGTGCATGGCTCGAGCGCGGACGAGATCGGCGCTCGAACCATAACAGAAACAAACAGTGAGTTAGTTTAAAAGGTAAAAAGATAAGAGAAACAGCACACATAAAAACAATTTAAGAGTACAATTTCAAATCCCATTTAAGAGAGAGAGTCAATGCTGGCAGACTTGAGTACGTAAAATCCATTTTTTAGTCTCTGTGGAAAAGTCTCTGTAATTTGTTCTGGTCTTCAAAGCAGTGGGGAGCTTGTTCCATTCCGTTATAGCTTTGTATGAAAAGGCTGATTGTCCAAAAGCAGTTTTACTTAGGGGATTGCAACAATGCCACCTAGAGGAAGTCCTTGTTATTCTGGTATTTTGTTCAGAAGTTAAGTCCTCCTCTTAAGTCCCACCTAAGTCCCACCTCTTACACAAAAGTCTTAAGAGGTGGGGATGCAGAACCATGGATAATTTTAAAAACCAACCATATATTTGCATACATGATCATGTTTTCAAAGCTTAACATCTTGTGTTTGGCAAGTATACCACAATGGTGATACTGTCCAGAATTTTGATGGATTGTTTATACAGGGATTCCAAGGGTTTCAGAGTCGTACTACCGGCTTGTGACCAACATGAGATGCAGTAGGAGAAATGTGTTAAAATCATGGTATTCAGAAAGGTTTTTGATCCTTTTAGAGTAAGTGAGTTTCTGATACATTGAAAGTTTGCAAGGTTATATTTCAGAGTGCAGCTCATCCATTTTGTGCTTTTCAAAGCTCAGCGTGGGAGCTAATGTGATGCCCAAATAATTAAACTCTATTACATTTTCTATATTTGCTCCATTTACAGTTATATTCTGATAGTACTTATGATTTTGTTTGTTGGTAAAATACATGGTAGCTGTTTTCCCTACGTTCAGAGGGAGGCATGATTGATTTAGTCATTTTGACACTTTCTCCATTCCTATCATTAACTTGTCAGCCACTTGTTTGGCATCCTTCCCATGTGTGTAGATGACTGTGTCATTTGCATACATCTGAATTTTTATGTCATTTTCACATACTGATGGCAAATCATTAATATACAAAGTAAACAGCAGTGGGCCTAAAACTGAACCTTGTGGTACTCCCATGGTGCATGCCTTTGATTGGGATATAGTATTGTTTATGAGCACACACTGGGAGTGACCAGATAGATAAGATTTTAACCAGCTAAGGGTATTCATGGACAGTTTATATCCTGATAGTTTAGAAAGAAGGACAGTGATTGACCGTATCAAAGGCTTTACATAAGTCTAAAAAGATGCCCCCCGTTCAGATTTTCTTTAATGGTTTTAATAAAGTAACAACACACAGTCTACACTGAGTGGTTCAGCCTGAAACCAACCTGTATGGGATGCAGCAGCTGGGCAGATTCGAGATGTTCTACCAGTTAGTCTACTACCACCTTTTCAATGGCTTTTGACAAAACAGGAAGTATACTTATTGGCCTATAATTACTAATTTCCTGTTTGTCTCCGGCTTTGTGTATGAGGGTTGCAATGGCAGGTTTCAGTGCATCAGGAAAGATATTTACATGTATTGACTGATTTTATTAGTTCTGTAATTGGAATTATTAAAGTATCTTTATGTTTTTTCAAGAATACAGTGTCTAGTCCATGAATATCCTTAGCTCTGGAACTTGATAGAGATGATAAAATTTTCTTAAGCTTTACCTCATTTGTGGGTTTAAGGTTTAGATTAGTTTCATGATTTATTTTAATCTGGTGCGGGTATGTTTGGGTAAAATTCAGACCCAGTTCTTGTACCAATTTGATAAAATACTCATTAAAACTGCTGGCTATAACTAAGCTACCTGAGTGATGTTTATGCAGGGATTCCAAGGATTTCAGAGTCATACTATTGGCTTGTGACCAGTACACAAGGACCTTACTCTTCACAGTTTGATTTAGCTGCTGCTGTTTCCTGCTCATCACTGAAAGAAAGAGAGATAAGACATTGTAAGGACACAATCAAGAAAGAGCACAGAATATGTAAATATACAAACGCACAAATTCTTAAGTCTCAAGTTGTAAGATACCTAGTATTGGAGTCCGATGAGCCCAGAAAGTTCTGGAGGATTGATGCTGCACCCTCCTGGTGCCTGCATGCATTACTGGGTCTTCTGCTTTACTGGAGTCACTGTCAGCAAGGTTGGCTTGCATGACATAAAAATAAAAAAATATGTAGAGATACCATTAAGTACACTGGAAAATCTTGTTTTTGCCTTTCATGTACCCATAATATTCAAATATGTCCACTTCATTTAATCCACTTTAAAGGAAACCTCCAGCTCCCATCTTTAACTTAAAATAACTGTGCTAAAAAGATTAGAATTCAGTTTTTGACTAGAGCTGATAACATGAGCCTGCTATAGTATATGAAACCTAATGACTTATTATGGGCAGTGGTGGCCTAAAGGTTAGGGATGTGGACTGGTGAGCGGAGGGTCGTGGGTTTGATTCTTGGACTGGCAGGATTAGATCTGGGTGGGATAGATAACATAGCAGTGTTTTCTCCACCCTGTGCTGCCCTTGAGCAAGGACCTTAACCCTAATTACTCCAGCGGAGCTGTTCAGTGGCCACAAGTCAGTCTGTGGTTGTAATGGGCTGCTTCCTGGTGTGAATGTAAACAGAGTGTCCTTGAAAAAGAGAGGTTGCCTCTTAGTGGAACTACCCTGTATAAATAAATAAAATAATTTTCCTTTACCGCAATCTGTTGAACTTTTCCCTCTTGTACCATGAAGAGCTGCATTTTAAATTTTGTTGTATGGATGTAAAATGACAAAGGCTTTCTCACGTTACGTTACACCATAAAGTTCAGTTTTGTAGTGTTAGCTTCAACTCGCAACTTAGAAACAAAAAACACTGGCTTGTCATAGTCTGCTGTTTAGAAGGCAGGTAGGTGGAATGATGGACCCAGGGCGCAGGCAGGACTTTGGTGCAATGATGGTTTATTTTTTTTTCCACAATATCTTTATTGAACCTTTTTTTTTTTAACAAACATAATACAAACAATCAAACACTAACACTAAAGTACTACAAAAAAAAAAAAAAATGCACTAAAAACACCAACAACCACCAACAAAATCAAGTCTTCAACAATGCTCCTCTGTTTAGTCTAGACAATCCAATACATAAGTATACATATTATGTTCACCAGTTTGGAATTTACAAGGTCCACACACATCATTCACCTTCTTCTTCAAGAGTTATGTTTAAATTTTTTACATAATCAATAAAAGGTCTCCATATATTCTCAAACACAATTTCCTTTGATTTCAGTATATATGTTATTCTTTCTAATGGAAGGTTTGTTAACATCTGTCTTAACCACTGAGTCACATCTGGTCTATGAGTCTTTTTCCATAATAGTGCAATACATTTTTTGGCATTAAGCAAACTGAGGTCTATGAATGTTCTTTCACTTTTATTAAAATTATGCTTTTCTGGGTACAGACCCAACAAAAACAGTTTAGGATTCAATATGATTTGTTTTGAGATTATTTTTTCAATTGTTACCCTCACCTCTTCCCAAAACATTCTTATTAATCTACATTCCCATAAACAATGAAATAGGGTTCCTTTACTTTCCATGCATTTTGTGCATGTATCTGGTATATTTTTGTTATATCTATTTAACTCCTCCGGTGTAACATACATCCGCATTAGCCATTTGAAATGTATCAATTTAAGGCGTACATTTATTGATTTGGTTTGAGCTTCTGTACACGCCAATTCCCATTGTTCCTCTGAAATTTCAATTTGCAGATCTTCTTTCCAGTAGTTTAATCTTTTCAGTGAATTTTCACTTGAAGATAGTGTCAATGAGTTATAAAACTCTGAAATAATACCCTTTCTTTTACTATCTTTCATCATCATTTTTTCCAAGGATGAATAAATAGGTCGAGTGAGAGCTTTATTTTGATTTGATCGAATAAAGTTTCTAAGTTGAAGATATTTAAAAAAATGTGTTCTATTGAGATTAAATTTGATCCTCAGCTCTTCAAAAGACATTATGTTGTCTGCACATGGCAAATATAAATCCTGAATCTTTTGTATCCCTTTTAAATTCCATACTTTAAATACAGCGTCCGCTCTCCCTGGTTTAAAATATTGATTACCCCATATTGGACTAAATTGTGACAATAACTGTGGTTCTTTTAAATAGTTTTTAGCTTCACACCATATTTTGATCATATGCTTTACAAATGGATTTTTAACTTGTTTTTGTAATTTTTTTGCCGAATCTGAGTATATGAATATGGGAAGAGGTAAAGGTAAATTGTATGATTCCATTTCAGTCCAGTGAGGGAGATCATTTGATGAAAAATAATATGTCATAGACCTCAGTTGTGCCGACCAATAATACAACATAAAATTTGGACATTTCAGACCTCCACGATCAAATGGTAAATATAATAAAGACAAACGTAATCTAGCCCTCCTGTTGTTCCATATAAATTCCACTAACTTTTTTTTAATTCTTGAGAATAGATCTAAAGGTGGTGGTAAGGGAATGTATTGAAATAAATAAAGTATTTTAGGTAAAATATTACTTTTAAGTATATTGATTCTCCCGATCATCGACATTGGTAGTGACATCCATCTCTGAGTTAACTCATTGATATCTGACATTAAGGCTTCATAGTTGACACTGGCGACTGATTCTAGCTTAGGCATAATTTGGATTCCTAAATATTTAAACTGATTTACAACATTGAATTGATTTACCTCAGGGGCTGGGTAATTTCTCTGGGTCTCATTTAGCATTAATATTGAAGATTTAGTTTTATTTATTTTATATCCTGATATTTCCCCAAAATTCTTTATTAAATTCAACAAGGTTGGAATTGATTTTTTTAGATTCGACATAAACAAAATTATGTCATCGGCGTACAGGGAGATTTTATGTTCTGTTGGTCCAACTTTAATTCCATATATTTGTGAATGTAAACGTATCGCTATCGCTAAAGGTTCAATTGCCATAGTAAACAGTAAAGGTGAAAGTGGACAGCCTTGTCGACATCCTCTATTGATTTTTATTGGTTTTGAAATATTGTTATTTGTTAGGATTTCTGCTGTAGCATTATTGTATATTATTTGAACCCATTTTATGAAATTATTTCCAAGTCCAAACCTTTGTAGGACTTCAAAAAGAAAGGGCCATTCAACTCTATCAAAGGCCTTTTCGGCATCCAATGATAGGAGAGCTGTATCCGGTGCTTCTTTATTAAAATAAATAATATTAAATAGTCTTCTTACATTATGGAAGCCTTGTCTACCCTTTATAAAGCCATTCTGATCTCGATTAATAATATTTGGTAAAATTTCTTGTATTCGTCTTGCTAAAATTTTACAGATTATCTTAAGGTCGGCGTTTAATAGGCTTATTGGTCTCATATTTTCACATTTATTAGAGGGCTTACCTGGTTTTGGCAGCAGTATAATTAAGGCATTATTTATGTATGATGGTAAATTATTATTTTGAAATGCTTCTAAAACCATTTCTAAAAAAGGTTTTATTAATTTATTCTTAAATTTTTTATAAAGGTCAACTGGAAGACCATCTGGTCCTGCACTTTTTCCTGATTTCATATTATCAATGGCTAGCCCAACTTCTTCTTGACTAATTTTAGACTCCAATATCTCCCTATTTTCATTTGGAATACACGGTATAGATAGTTCGTTCAAAAACCCATTTAGTTTTGTTAAATCAGGTTCATTTTTGGTATCATATAATTTTTCATAGTAATCTCTAAAGGCTCTATTAATTTCTAAAGGATCTATAACTACCTGTCCGTTACTTATAATACTGGTAATTGGTGTTTTAATTTCCAATTGTTTAATCTGCCATGCTAATAATTTTCCTGATTTTTCACCTTGTTCATAAAAAGATTGTTTCAATCTTAGAAGACTCGAGGCAGCTCTATTCGCTGATTTTTTGTCGTATTCAGCTCTCAAAATCAGTAATTCATTCTCCAACCTTGGGTCACTTCCTGCATACACTTTTTCCTGAAGACTTTTTATTTTATGTTCCAATTTAGCTCTCTCCTCTCGAGTCTTCTTAGATTTTGATCCTGTATAACTAATAATATGTCCCCTAATAAAAGCTTTGAAAGCCTCCCACTTTACACATGCTGATGTTTGTGTAGTATTGATGTCAAAGAACTCGTCTATCTGTTTTTCTATATACTTGACAAATTCCTCATCCTGAAGCTATTTATGCTGAAATTGCCATCTACCTGATTCCTTTGTCAATTTTTTATCTACATATATTAGACAACAGGGTGCATGATCAGAGATCACGATGTTATCATAAAAGCAGTTTTGAATCTTGGACCTTAATTCTGTGGAAATCAAAAAATAATCAATACGTGAGAATGTCTTGTAGGTACTGGAATAACAAGAATAGGCTTTAACTTGTGGTTTCATTTCTCTCCATATATCTAACAATCTCAATTCTTTCATAAAATGGTTAATAGTCATCCTGCATCCAATGTGCGTACAATCCAGTCCTGTTGATCTATCCACACCTGGATTCAATGTACAATTAAAATCCCCTGCTATTATATGTTGCCCTGTAAGTGATGATAAGATGAGAAATAAATTAGCAAAGAACTTCTGATCATCTATATTGGGACCATATAAGTTCACAAGATTTATATTTTCTAATAGCAAAGAACCTTGAATGATTACATATCTTCCAAATTTGTCTCCAATTACATTTTTCACTTGAAAAGGAACTGATTTATGTATGAGAGTCATAACTCCCCTGGCTCGGGATGAAAATGAAGAGGTGAATACACTTCCCTGCCATCTACTCCTAATTCTTTTAACATCCTCCTCTATCAGATGAATTTCTTGTAAAAACACAATTCTTGAACCCATGTCCTTTATTTTATTCATAACTTGTTTAAGTTTTTTAAAATTTTGTAGACCTCTGCAATTCCATGAAGTTAAATTAAGATTAACACTTTGGTCCATGATCAATAGAGAGTTTGGGATTACCTTGCAGTGTAAACATGCTCATACAGAGAAGCAAAAACATGAGTGGTTGAACATTCATCCTACAAACTACACACAAACAAATTTCCCCTTCCCACACTTGTGGCAAACCCCCCAAAATCAAAAGAAAAATTCTGTCTCCCGATATAGCCATCGACCGTTCCACACCCACGGGGAACAGCCTAAGCCACTCCTTCTTCATCCTCCCAATCACCCTAACTCTACTGCTTTTAATGACGTGACATTAACTCTCCTCTGTAGTTTTCCAACTTAACTCCAAAATTTTTAACAACTTTGTACATCATAGTTTTTTTTTTTTTTGTTTGTTTTGTTTTTTTGTTTTTTTAATATATAATACAATCTATATTTTGTAAACTTACTATTTACTTCAAGTCAGTCAGATGCCTGTGCAAATGCTTAATTATTCTACCTTATATTTTGTTCATGCTTAGCTTCCACCAGTCTCTTCTTCTTCTTTGATCTTCTTGATGAACTCCTGCGCCTCCTCTGGGGTCTTGAAGATGTGGGTTCTGCCCTCATACGTGGTCAGCAGTCTCGCAGGATAGATTACACCATGATGAATCCCAAGGTTGCGCAGCTCCTTACGTACAGGATCAAACTGCTTCCTCAATTGCTGGATTCCTGTGGCCAAATCTGGGTAGAACCGCACCTGCTGGTCCTGGTGTTTAATCTCTCCTTTAGCACGTGCAGCGTTGAAGATCTTCATCCTGTCTCTGTTGCTAAGAAACTTCATAATTAAGGTCCTCGGCGGTCCCTTATCTCTCCGTGGGCCAATACGATGTGCTTTTTCCAGAACCACTGCTGATTGCAACTCCTCGCTGCCCAGCACCTCCGGAATCCACTTTTCCAGAAAGGAACATACGTCCCGACCTTCTGATTCCTCTGGAAGACCCACCAGCCTCAAGTTATTCTGTCTCGACCGAGATTCCAAATCCAAAATATTATCTTCCAGAGATTTATTTTTTTTTTCCAAAGTGCGCACCTTTAATTGAAGACGGGTGACGTCATCTTCAGCACTAGCGAGACGGAGCTCCATCTGCGCCGTTCGTTCTACACAGTCACCCAATTCCTTTCTTATTCCTTCCAACGCTGTCATAATCCCATCAAATCTAGAGGAAAAGTCCGCTCTCATTGAACTCATGGCAGCCATCAGCGCATCTGCGCCATTCCCCGCATATATCGCACCTTTGCCAGCCTCCTCCGCCATATATGGAGTTTTGTTTGCTGCGTCACAGAGCTGAAAGTCCATTAATTTGGACTGTTTCAGCGGCTCGCTTTTTCCTTTTCCTGGTTTTCCAGCCTTAGGCTTCGCCGACATATCCTCGCCCAAATGCTGGGATACGTTCTGTCCCAAATGAGAGAGTTATTTGCCGATTTTTTTTCTCCAGGAGCAGAGCAGAGCGAGACACGTCCGTCCTACGTGGCAGCCATAACCGGAAGTCAATGATGGTTTATTTAACAAAAACTGAAAGAATAAACTAAGACGCAGCACAGAGGCTGCAAATAAACACAGGTGAAATAGATAACTAAACTCACAGAGGACAACTGGAAACATCACAGGAGGAAAGACAATCACTCAGCAGTACAAATATTAATGACCTGACAATGAGCACATTCACAGACTCACATATATAGGGAGACTAATCATCACAGATGCAGGACAGCTGGGAGAACAATCAAAGGCTGGACAGAGCACACATAATGGAGAGTGGCTATGAGTATGGAAACATGAGGAGTTGGAACAATAGGTAATCAAAAACACACAGACAGACCCAGGACCAAATGGGATGACACAGAAGACAATGACAAGGGACTCAGGGAAACACAGAGGGCAATAAATGCAAATGATAATCAAGAATAATCACAGGGAGAGCAAAAATAAATGCAAAGCGTGGGCAAGGTCAGAGGGCCAACGCCCAGATCATAACAGTACCCCCCTCCTTAAGGGGTGGACTCCAGACGCCCCTACAAAAAGGAAAACAAGGAAACACCAAGACGGGTGGGAGGAGGGGGACAAGGCACGGCGGGAAAAAAACAAAAACAAAAAACAGGAATCTTCACACAGTATACCCAAAGAAGAAAATAAATGTCCATCAGGTGGTCGGTCAAGGTCCCATGACATGTTCATGGCCCACCAGGCGGAGGAACAGAGTACGCCGGGTTGCCTACTGAAGCCAAGGGCCACCAGATGGATGAACACGGCGTTTCGGGCAGCCTGACAGTCCATAGGCCACCTGATGAAAGAATACAGTACCGTAGCAGCATTAAGCTCAGGAGCCCTTAACATGGCCGATAGCATAGGAGCCTCTTGCACAGAGGACAACAACACAGAAGTGTCATACTCAGGAGATAATGACATGAAAACTTTACCCTCAGAAACTTTAACCTCTGGAGAAGACAAAGAACCTTTATGCTCTGGAGATGACAACATGGAAATCTTGCACTCAGAGATGATGATAACATGGAAATTTTGTATTCAGGAGATGATGACAGCATGGAAATCTTGCACTCAGGAAATGACAACATTGAATCAACAGACTCGGGAGATGACAACAAGGAATCCCTAAACTCAGGAGGTGTCAACATGGAATTTTTACAGTGGTGTGAAAAAGTGTTTGCCCCCTTCCTGATTTCTCATTTTTTTGTATATTTGTCACATTAAATGTTTCAGATCATCAAACAAATTTAAGTATTAGACAAAGATAACACAAGTAAACACAAAATGCAGTTTTTAAATGAAGGTGTTTATTAATAAGGGAAAAAAATCCAAACCTACATGGCCCTGTGTGAAAAAGTGATTGCCCTCGAAACCTAATAACTGGGTGGGCCACCCTGAGCAGCAACAACTGCAATCAAGCATTTGCGATAACTGGCAGTGAGTCTTTTACAGTGCTGTGGAGGAATTTTAGCCCACTCATCTTTGCAGAATTGTTGTAATTCAGCCACATTGGAGGGTTTTTGAGCATGAACCACCTTTTTAAAGTCATGCCACAGTATCTCAATTGGATTCAGGTCAGGACTTTGACTAGGCCACTCCAAAGTCTTCATTTTGTTTTTCTTAAGCCATTCAAAGGTGGACTTGCTGGTATGTTTTGGATCATTGTCCTGCTGCAGAGCCCAAGTGCACTTCAGCTTGCGGTCATGAACAGACATTCTCCTTCAGGATTTTTTGGTAGACAGCAGAATTCATGGTTCTATTTACCACATCAAGTCTCCCAGGTCCTGAAGCAGCAAAACAGCCCCAGACCATCACACTATCACCTCCATATTTTACTGTTGGTATGATGTTCCTTTTCTGAAATGTTGTTACTTTTATGTGGGATGTAGTGGGACACACACCTTCCAAAAAGTTCAACTTTTGTCTCATCAGTCCACAGAGTATTTTCCCAAAAGTCTTGGGAATCATCAAGATGTTTTCTGGCAAAACTGAGACGAGCCTTTATGTACTTTTTGCTCAGCAGTGGTTTTTGTCTTGGAACTCTGCCATGCAGGCCATTTTTTCCCAGTCTCTTTCTTATGATGGAGTTTTGAACACTGACCTTAACTGAGGCAAGTGAGGCCTGCAATTCTTTGGATGTTGTTGTGGGGTCTTTTGTGACCTCTTGGATGAGTCGTCACTGCGCTCTTGGGGTCATTTTGGTTGGCCGGCCACTCCTGGAAAGGTTCACTACTGTTCCATGTTTTCGCCATTTGTAGATAATGGCTCTCACTGTGGTTCACTGGATTCCCAAAGCTTTAGAAATGGCTTTATAACCTTTTCCAGACTGATAGATCTCAGTTACTTTGTTTCTCATATGTTCCTGAATTTCTTTGGATCACAGCATGATGTCTAGGTTTTGAAGATCTTTTGGTCTACTTCACTTTGTCAGGCAGGTCCTATTTAAGTGATTTCTTGATTGAGAACAGGTGTGGCAGTAATCAGACCAGGGCATGGCTAGAGAAATTGAACTCAGCTTTCCAAAAATGTGATAAACCACAGCTAATTTATGTTTTAATGGGGATGGGGGGTGGGGCAATCACTTTTTCACACAGGGCCATGTAGGTTTGGATTTTTTTCTCTTAATAAACACCTTTGTATTGGAACTGTTCACTCTTTTTAGAGCCTCAAGACCACTAGGGGGCACAATTCTTTAATTTACGCTTTTTCCATGTAGTAGTGTTGTACCTTCAGCCAATAGGGAGTTCCAGGAAGTGATGAGTCAGGAAGTAACTAACCAAAAAAGCATGATGTGTTTTTGGTGCTGATTTTCCATCTCCAACCATCCGTTTGTTTCTAGCCCTTTGAGTGGCAATATAAGTAAGCAAATGTTGTCAAATATATGTATTTGATGTATCTTGTTAAGTATAATAGCATATTGGCAATGTTTTGAATAACTTTGTTGGAATGCATGACCGCACAGTGTAATATCAGAGTTCAGGCCTTTGGCCTAAGTTTGGGCAATATACAGTTAAACTGAATTTAGTGTGGAATGCAATATCTACCTCAACTCTATTTACGTGGCTGGTTACTATATTTGCTTACTTGATTATTATACTCATCACTTAGCTGATTAGTCCTGTCATTTATAGAATTTATGTAAGAATCATACCATACCTGCCAACTACTCCGTTATTGTCGTAATGGTTACGGTTTTCAAGACCCCATTCTGGGTTACGGCTTTATTAATCAAAATTACGGTTTTTCACTAAAAATTCTGTCAAAAATTTTAAATCGTAAAAAAACACGAAAGCAATTCCAAACACGAGATCACTAGGAATCATATCTAAATTTACCTGAAGCGTTTGCTAAGCTAACACCATAGCTAGTCGTAGCACCTAACACCGATACAAAGAAGCGACTCCGTCCCCGGTGATTGGGGCTCGCCGGAGGAACCAACCAAGGCAACAGTTGGATGGGAGCCGGATCGGAGTTCAAGTACAGCGGTGGTAGGAGACGGGAACCAGTGGAGGAGCAGCCAGGGCCCCAGCTGGATAAGTCGACTGTAGCTGGAGCCCAGCTACAGCGGCAGGGCTCAGCGGAGGAACTACTGAGGAAGACGGCGGTAGGTGGCGGGGCTCAGCGGAGGATTTACCGGGACCCCAGCTGGACAGGAGCAGGATCGGAGCTCAACTACAGCGGCGGTGGGTGGCAGGACTCGGTGGAGGAGCTGCCGGTACCCCGGCTGGACAGGAGCTCAATTGCAGCGGCGGTAAGCAGTGGGACTAGCAGCGGAGGGGGCTAGCTGAGGCCCAGCTGGATTCGAGGTCGGTCGGATCAGATATCGGCGTCACCAGCAGAGATTGTTTTACTATCAACAGGTCAGTAAAAATGCCACCAAAGAAGAAGGAAATGGAAGAGATCAAAAAATCTCTGAACTAAGTTCAGAGATTTTATCTTTTTGGAACATAAGTCAATATTATACAGTAATAAGTGGCATTCAGCTGTTTGTTTTATGTCATTTAAGCACAATTCTGATACTTAAAGATCATAAAAACCCAGGAGCTTCGGGGGGCTTTGCCCCCCTTGCCCCCCCACAGGGGCTCTGCCCTGGACCCCCTGCTAAATTTTCAGATAATTTCCCCAACCCCAAATCACATCCCTGGGTAAAGAATGACATACTGAGGCAGGCCAGAAAGTTACGGGGAACAGAAGTTTACCTAAATGAACATTAAGAAAAACTAATGCTGAAATAGCACGGCAAGCACGGATGCTGAAAAGACAAAATAAGATACAGGCAACATGGACAAGAAATTGCAGAGTTTGGATCAAACTAAATGGAACACCTGAGGAAGCAAAGGAGTATAATAATCAGAGATCTTACCAACTTAAATAAATATAGATGAACACTGATTTAGAAAATTAAGAGACTATGATAATCCATATCCATACACATGGCAAGTCTTTTCGTGAGGAATACTCCAAAGCATTTCCAGGAATTATTACTGCGGACTGAGAGCGCATATTCAGCCATGTGAACAAGAACAAAACTGAGTTCAGGTCCAGTCTGTCAACTAAAGGGCTGCACGGTGGCGCAGTGGTTAGCACTGCGGCAGCACAGTTTACCCTTGGCCCGGGGATTGTGGGGATCGTGGGATCGTGGGTTCGATCCCAGCCCCCGACCAACCGTGATCTGTGTGGAGTTTGCATGTTCTCCCCGTGTTGCGTGGGTTTACTCCGGGATTTCTCTGGTTTCCTCCCACATGCCAAAAACATGCATGTTAGGTTAACTGGCTGTTCTAAATTGTCCCTAGATATCTGTTTCCTATAGGCCCTTAGAATAGAGGGTTAGTATTAATGAAAGCGCTTTGAGTGGTCTTTGTGACTAGAAAAGCGCTATATAAGTGCAGGTTAGTTAGTTAGTTAGTTAGTTAAAGTTCTGGGCAACCTCATGACCAGGAAAATGATGATGACAGCTTCGGGTAACAAGTGCCACAGTGTGTTCCATTCAAAAGACCAACTGAAGAAAGCTAAGAGGTGCACTATGGAAAACAACAATGCTTGCGAGTTACCATAGAGTTTGTCCTTGATCTTTTCCATCAGCATATCTGCATTGACAATTTAAGGAAAATAGAAACATGATTGTTGAAGAAATATGAGGTTGTTAGCCACATTTT
This sequence comes from Pholidichthys leucotaenia, assembly GCA_020510985.1. NCBI lineage: Eukaryota > Metazoa > Chordata > Actinopteri > Cichliformes > Pholidichthyidae > Pholidichthys > Pholidichthys leucotaenia. The sequence goes on along the minus strand of CM035843.1, from coordinate 354,306,308 downwards.
AACTTGATTTAATGCTAATATTTGTTTGCTGTCGGGGGGCTTCGCCCCCCTGAACCCCCCACCAGGACTTTGTCCTGGACCTACCGGGGCCTGCAGCCCCTGGACCCCGGCTCGCTACTAGGCTTTTCAGGTTTTAAAAGTTGGCAGGTATGTCATACCTGAGAATACATAAATGTAACTCAGCAAGAGGACACGTTTTTTCTATATTGATGCAACAAGTGAAGACTAATTTGCAAATGTATCAGAGTGTAGTTTATTAATTTCTGCTCTCTCTATTTTTGTATGTCCATTTCAGTTTCACACTTTCCTGTATTAAATCTCGTTCAACTACAACACCTGTCTGTTCCTTGGAGGATTTGATGGAGGGGCGAGTTTAGCTGGCTGTGAATCCCAATATAGGACAAGAGTCACACTGTGGTGCAACAGTACAACCTTCATTTAAAAACTGCATTTTGTGTTTACTTGTGTTATCTTTGTCTAATATTTAAATTTGTTTGATGATCTGAAATATTTAAGTGTGACAAACATACAAAAAAATGAGAAATCGGGAAGGGGCAAACACTTTTTCACACCACTGTAACCTTTGGAGGTAACATGGAACCTTTAACCTCGGGAGGTGATAATATAAACACTTTGAACTTGGGAAAAATAACATGGAACCCATAAACTCAGGAGATGATAAAATCGAACTCTTAAACCCAGGAGGTGTCAACGTGGAACCTTTAACCTCAGAAGGTAACAACATGGACACTTTAAAATCAGAAGGTGAAAATATAGCACCCTGAAATGCAGGAGATGACAGCACAGGTGTTTTAAGCTCAGGAGAAAACAACATGGAATTTTTTTTTTCTCTAGAGATAACAGAAGTTTTAAACTCAGGAGATAACATAGGTTCCTTTTGCTCAAAAGAAAACAACATGGGGGTTTTAAACTCAGGAGATGGCATTGAGGCTCTTTGCTCTGAAGACCACAAAGGATCCTTTTGACCTGGAGACCACAAAGGAACTGTTTGCTCAGGAGACAACAACATAGGAATTTTTAGCTCAGAGGAAAACGTCGGGGCCTCATGCCCTTGACAGTTGACGAGTTTTTAGCTGATAACCCACAGTTAATTTATGTTTTACCGGGGGGAGGGGTCACTTTTTCACACAGGGCCATGTAGGTTTGGATTTTTTTTACCCTTAATAATAAACACCTTCATTTAAAAACTGCATTTTGTGTTTACTTGAATGAATGAATGAATTTATTTCGGATAGTACATTACAGGTTAAAAGAAACTGTATAATATAACAACAAGGTCAAATTAGACAAAGACTCCTTCTACTATACAATTCCACGTGAGTTATCCGAAATGGGTGATGGCTGAAGCCGCAGCTTATATTGCCCACCCATATTCCATCCAAGAATTCAAAGGAGAAAAAAGAGAAAACAAGACAAGAGCGATTACAATTTAAAACAAGGCTAAGACAAAATATGACTGAGAGAAAAAGAAAACTGAGCTAGTCTAAGTTAAGCGGTTACTATTCAAAAACAAATCTAAGACATAGTGTCACAGAGAAAAAAGAAAAACTAAGCTATAACACAACACAGGCTGGAAATGTCAATCCTTATGTGAGTTTACATGTCGTCTTGTAAATATGTTTGGAGTATTTCTTCCTTTAGTTTTTGTTTAAATTGTCCAAGCTTTGTACATGATTTTAATTCAGGTCCAAAATCGTTCCATAATCTGACACCTTGCACTGAAATACAATGTTGCTTGGTAGTTGTTCTCACTGTAGGCTTTTGAAATATACATGTTCCTCTGAAGTGATATCGTTTCTCCCTTGTTTGGAACAACTTTTGGATATTTGCGGGCAGTGATAGATTCTTCACTTTGAACATTATTATTGCGGTTTTAAAGTCGATCAGATCTTTCAACTTGAGAGTTTTTTGTTTAAGAAAAAGTGGGTTTGTTGGTTCCCTGTAAGCTGCTTTGTTGATTATTCTAATAGCTCTCTTTTGAAGCATAAAGAGTGGATATATGTTTGTTTTATATGTATTTCCCCATACTTCATTACAATATGTCATGTATGGGAGTATTAATGAATGATACAAGGTGTATAGTGTGGGTTGATTCAGCAAATTTTTCACTCTGTGTAATATTGCAATTGATTTGGATACTTTACCTTTTATATAATTAATATGTGGCTTCCAACACAGTTTGTTATCAATTATTACTCCAAGGAATTTAGTTTCGGATACCCTTTCAATCTCTACACCATTTACACTGAGTTTGGGTACTGGGTAGTTGTGATGGTTGTTAAAGACTATAAATTTTGTCTTGCTTAAATTGAGCGTTAATTTGTTCGAATCAAACCACAGTTTCAGCTTTCCTAATTCCTTTCCGAGTGTATCCAGAAGTTGTTCCAAGTTGTTTCCACTGCATAGCAGGTTAGTGTCATCAGCAAACAATATTAAGTCCATTTTTTCTGAAACTTTACATATATCATTTATATACATATTGAATAATAATGGTCCCAAAACTGAACCCTGTGGGACTCCACAGGTGACCTTCAGTAGCTCTGAGTTTTTGTTGTTAACACATACAAACTGATATCTATTCTTTAAGTAACTTCTTAACCAGGACAGTGCTACCCCTCTGATACCACAATTTTGTAGTTTCTTTAATAATAGATTGTGATCTACTGTATCAAATGCTTTTTTAAGATCCAGGAATACTCCAACTGAATACTCTTTATTTTCAATGGCTGTTGATATTTTTTCTGTAAATTCCATTAAGGCATATGCTGTTGTCCTTTTGTGTCTGAACCCATATTGCTGCTCACACAATAAATCATTCTTCAGTATGAAGTTGTCAATTCTCTCATAGAATATTTTTTCAAGTATCTTGGAAAATTGCGGTAATAGTGAAATTGGTCTGTAGTTGGAGAGTTCCCCTCTGTCGCCTGTCTTGTAAATCGGAATTACTTTAGCTATTTTCATTGCATTGGGAAATATACCTGATTGGAGAGACAGGTTACAGATATACGTCAGTGGTTTCACTATGCATTCGATAACAGTTTTGACTAGTAGCATATCAATACCATCGCAGTCAGTAGATGTTTTACTTTTGAACGATTTAACAATTTCAATGACCTCTCTTTCGTCTGTGTTCTTTATGAAGATGGTGTCTTTTACAGCAGTGTTATTGCATATTGAATCACCTGTTGGCACCGTAGTGGGTATTTCTCGGGCCAGTTTAGGTCCAATGTTAACAAAAAAATTATTAAATTCATCTGCAGGTGAAGCTATATTCACATTCGGAGTCTATTTATTATTTTTTGGAGTGTTAGTTGGGTAGCTGGTATTTCTGCTTTTATTTCCAAGGATACTGTTGATTATTGTCCATGTATTTTTAATATTGTCTTTGTTTTTTTCCAGTTCTTTACTGTAATAGTCTCTTTTACTACATCTTATTATATATGTTAACTTATTTTTGTATGTTTTATACCGCTGCTCTGCTTCTTTTGTCCTTTTCTTTATGAAAGCTTTATATAATAAATTTTTCTTTTTACACGCCTTTTGTAGTCCTTTGGTTAGCCATGGTTTGTCAGTAAATTTGTGTTTAAGCTTTTTTTTAACTAATGGGCAGTTTTTTTCATAAAGAGTGGTTACAATGTTTGTAAATGCGTCATAGGCTTCATTTACATCTGATACATAGACTTCTGTCCAGTCTTGCTTCAGCAAGTCCTCTTTAAAAGAACTGATTGCGTTTGGTGATTTGTGTCTGAACGATTTTGAGATTTTTTCTGGGTTGGGCCCCGTGTGGCCATGGATAAGTGCAAAGATTGGCAAGTGGTCGCTTATATCATTTATCAATAATCCACTTTCTATTTTCTTGTCGAGAACATTGACAAACAGGTTGTCAATAAGTGTAGCAGAGTGAGCTGTGATTCTACTGGGATGTGTTATTGTGGGATATAGACTCATGCTGTACATAGAGTTCATGAACTCTGTAACTACATTTTGTTGATGTGGATTAAGTAGGTCAATATTGAAATCTCCACAAATTGCTACCATTTTCTTACTAGTAATATTATTGTACAGCTCGACTAATTTATCTCTGAATGTCTCAATGCAAGTTCCCGGCGTTCTGTATATGCAGCTTATGATTAGATTTTTTGTTTTGTCTAGGTCAATCTCAACAGTAACACATTCCAGAAGCCCTGGTAGTGCTGAGGACATTTCATTTACAAGCTTACATCTATATAGGTCATCAATATACAGTGCAACACCACCACCCTTTTTTTGAGATCTGTTAATGTTAAACATCTGATATCCCTCTATTGCCATCAGGGGAGCCTGGTCTGCATTAAGCCAGGTTTCAGAGACTGCTATAGCTGTGAATTTTCTGTTTAGCTGTTTTAAATAGTCCTGAATCTGTGAGAAGTTTTTGTTAAGACTTCTGCTATTGAAGTGTATTATTGACAGTTTACCATCTAATTGCACTTGACTTTTGAATTGCTTTTCAGTGTAATATTCACAGTGGTTATGAATATTATTGAAAAAGTGGTTATCAGGATCAATATCATTCTCCATCTCTTGTGGTTTATGTTCAGCATAGTGGCATATTTTTAAAGTTTGAGTTTCCTCACTCTGTGTTTCATAGTCAGTGTTCATCTGTATTTATCTAAGTCAGTAGCATCTCTGATCATTATACTTTTTGCTTGCTCAGGTGTTCCATTTAGTTTAATCCAAATTCTACAATTTCTTGTCCAGGTTGACTGTATCTTATTATGTTTCTTTAGCATCCGTGCCTGCCGTGCTAATTCAGCGTTTTTTTTTTGTCAGGTGTTCATTTAGGTAAACTTGAGTTTCCTTTAGTTTTTTGGCCTGCCTCAGTATGTCATTTTTCACCCTCCTGTTCACAAAGCGCATCACAATTAATTTCTTTGTTTTGTTATCTTTCTTCGGTAAAGCATAACAGGCTGAGATCGCATTGGCTTCTACCTTAATGTCTTTATCATTAAGGAACTGAAGCACTTGGTTTTCTAAGGACATTGATTCACTTATGGAAGCATGTTCACCACTCAGTCCTGTAGCGGCATGGGCGTACGACTGATATCTGATGTCTAGTCCACTTATAACTATGTCATCAATGCGAGAACCTTGTTCAAGATCCTCAACGCGTTGCTCCAAAAGACGCCCGTGTTGCTCCAGGTCCATAATTTTTTTGTCTTTTTCTTTTATTATTGAATGTAGGGCTTGTACCTCCTGTATTAGGTCTAATATTTTGTCCTGCTGGCTAGTCACTTTGGCCAGTTCATCTAACACAAAGTTCAGAGTTTTTTTAATTTCTTCCATTTCCTCTTTTTTGGGTGGCATTTTACTGACCTGTGGATAGAAATAAGCAGAGAATCCGGCTAGGCCTCAACTAGCTCGGTCACTACTGGACCCGCCGCTCCTGCGCAGCTTCTCCGCCGAGTGACGCTGCTCAGCTCCGCAGATCACCGCCGTCTATCGCCGGCGCCTGCCTCCGTCTACCTGGCCAGTTGTGTCGTGCACCGCCGGCGCAGCCGGAATCCACCGATCACAGCCACTCGTCGCCGTCTGGCTAGGCGGCTCCTCCGCTGGGCCCCGTCTAGGCCCCGTCACCAACCGCCGTCAGTCTGGTCGTTCCTCGGCTGGGCCTCGCAATTGAGCACCGGTTCAGACCACTGTCCTGCTGGATCCAGGTGGCCCCCGTCTCTCACCAACGCCGCGCCCGAGCTCCCAATCGCCGCCTCGGTTGGTTCGTCCTCCTTTTAAATCCTTCTCTCCTCGGCTCCAGATGGCCAGATGTAAAGAATACCTTCTCACTGCTGCAGTTACTCTGGGTTAGCATCTGGGTTAGCATCAGAGGCGAGCCTTTAGAGGTCGGAAACGGGGCGAAACGGAGCCAGATCTACCAGAACCTTCACCAGGTCAGCACTGGGTCGTAAGGGTATTCCCCACGTTTGTTGGTAGCCAACAGAAGTCCTTATTTTGATGGTTTTGCTTAAAATTCTCGGCTCATATCAAGGCTCATGCATATCACTTGTGTTATCTTTGTCTCATATTTAAATTTGTTCTAAAAAAAAGAAAGGGTGCTTCTATTTATATGGATGCCGAGAGAAACGCAATTTCATCTTGCCTGCACTACAGTTGTATGTACAGCAATGTGACAGTAAAGTTTGATTTGATTTGATTTGTTTGATGATCTGAAACATTTAGTGTGACAAACATACAAAAAAATGAGAAATCAGGAAGGGGGCAAACACTTTTTCACACCACTGTACGTATGTGGCAGAACGTCCTCCTGCTAATTCAGAGGCCACTTGACCGTGGGCTCTCATGTCTTGCATGATGATGCCACAATACTTGAAGAATGCACCTGACATGGTTTCACTGACCACTCGACCATAAAAGGTCAAAGGTGACCTTTTTTAACCAGCCTTTACTGGTGGAGGTGTACGCGGGGGGAGGAAAACAAGCACACCTGAAATGATCGGCGGAGTTTAGGATCTGGGGGTCTCTCTTCACAGTACAGGTGATATGGATTGGCGGGGACAAGAAGATACAGGTTACTGCTGGGTGCTGGGACAATGAAACTATGCTTACGTTTACCAGTATTCACTTTTATTTACTTTTATTTACTTTAATCCACTCATATAACCCCCTAGAGGTGTATGCCGGTGATAGAATTGAGTGCACCCTTACCCTGACTCTCCCATGTAGGAGAGACGGAAGCTGGAAACAGGGGGACTGAACCTCCATTTAATCCTCTCATTTGTGTGCTGTTTTGAATGTGTTCTTGCATTGCCAAAACGGGGGTTTCTGCTGTGTTCAAATCATGTCTCTGTTTATTAAATAAACAAGAGTGGAGAATAACTTTTCATGTGATCGCTGCAATGGGGGGAAAAAGACAAGATGACAAAACAGTATGTACACCCACGGCCGCTGCTAACAATAATGTAATTACAAAAGTAGTTACAAATGTTCTGTGTCTGTTGACTTTCTTAATATTAATTTGAATTCGTTGTTTATCCTGCTCACTTTGGAAGTGTGGGAAATATGAAGGACACAGTTGTCTTCTGTTAAAAGTAATGTATGAAATATTATGGATTTAAAATGTTTGTAAAACCACCTAGGAAGATGACTTTTTATGAAGATCCATCCATCTGTCCAACAAAACCTTTAAAATGGACCCCAAAAAACTTCCCTTCCACCAAAACCATAAAAAATACAATTGGACCAGCAGAAAAATAAACCATCACAGAAAACAAAAATTTAACCAGCATCCATATGAACATTGCAGATTTACAAGAAAAAAGTAGCAAATTTATGAGGACAAAAATTGGTAAGTTTGAGAAAGTTTTTATGTTTGCAAGTGCAAGTTTATGAGAAAAGTTTCCACTCTATAAGAAAAGCTGCAAATTTACAAGAAAAAGTCAAATTTGTGAAAAAAGGGATGCAAATTTATGAGACATAAATTTCAGTGGGGAAAAACTCAAATTATTGAGACAAAAGCATCAAATTTACAAAAAAGAAGTAGCAAAGTTCAGAAAATATATTAATTTCACTTAAGTGAAACAGTAAAAATGAAAGGACATACAAGAGTAAAACACTATATGATGAGTGAAGAATAAAGTAATGCATTAAGTAATGAGGTAAATGTAAATTATGTGCTTAAAGCCTACATGTTGTTATCAGCCCATGGTACATTTTATTTTGTGCAATAAAAATCTAATATGAAAACATTAATACATGTTTAATGCTTTACATATCCTTAAGAACATAGGAATACTGGAGCAATAACTCTCCTTGACTGCTACACAAAAACAACACATTACCAACATTTGGAAATATCAGCTTTTTAGAAGTCGTGCTGCCAAGCACTAGTCTTTATAAATCTTACATATGACATTATGTAATGCTGACATTGTTGCACGTAGGGTGCTGTCTGGGAAAGGGACCGATTATATGGAAGGCCATCCTATTTCAAAACATCGCCATGATGTGTAGTTAAATTTCTGGAGAGGTGCATGTCAGGTCAATATAATCTATATATTCACTACAGCCCAGCTGAGCTCTGGGAGGAGCAGAGATTGGTCCTTCATATCGCTGTTATATTCATTCATTCATTCATTCATTCATTCATTCATCTTCTACCGCTTAATCCTTTTCGGGTCGCGGGGGGGGGGGGGGGGTGGGGGTGGCTGGAGCCTATCCCAGCATCTTTGGGTGAGAGGCAGGGTACACCCTGGACAGATCGCCAGTCCATCGCAGGGCCAACACAGAGAGACAGACAACCATTCACTCTCACATCCATACCTAAGGACAATTTAGAATCCCCAGTTTTGATGCCAATTAACCTTGCTTGCATGTTTTTGGCATGTGGGAGGAAACCGGAGAAATCCCGAAGTAAACCCACGCAGACACGGGGAGAACATGCAAACTCGCTGTTATATATTCAAATTTTTTGAGAAACTGAATTTGAGATTTTCATGAGCTGTAAGCCATAACCATCAAAATTAAAAGAAATAAACACTTGAAATATATCACTGTGTATGTAATGAATCTATATAATACATGAGTTTCATTTTTTGAATTTAATTACTGAAATAAGTCAACTTTTCAATGGCATTCTAATTTATTGAGATGCACCTGTACTTGAGTAAAAGTTTTAATACATTTTACTCAAAAATGTACCAAAGTTAGAGTAACAATTATAATGCAATAAAACTACTCATAAGTACAATTTTGTGAAAAAAGTTACTTGAGTACATATACTTAAGTCAATAGTAACTAGTTACAATCTACTTCTGGTGGTAACATAATTTTTGGTGAGTTTCAGGTCTTAAATTTGATCTGTTTGCCAGCCCTAAAAATGGTCTCAAAAGTTCTTAATTTACCTTCACTTTTATCTGCAGATAAACTTTACTCGTACCTCCTACTACCTTCTACTGTAACGGCCCCTTTACATAGCATGGAGATCTTTGAGAGATTGGGCCAATTTTTATTCTTTAGGATCGTTTGGGTGATCCTTGCGTGTTTTCGGCTGAGTCAAAAATTTGAGGAGACCTTGGTAACTGTGGAGGTCACTTTATAGATCACTGATAGATCAAAAATTGGCCAGATCGCTCAATGATCTCAACCCCTGTGTAAAGGGGGTACAAGTCTGTGTTTATTGATATTTTACAACAGCTGACATTGCTGCATTTTACTGCTGAGTAAGTAACAATTAACCAAAGGAGAGAAAAACATCATCAAAACCCTGTTGCAGGCTGTTTTAAGGAAACTTGTTGCATATCTTTTCCTATCAGACATTTTTTCCCATCCTTTAACACAGACAATTTTCTTTTTTCATCTTATAATCAACAGCTGCCACTTCATGTATGCTTAAATTAAGAATGGTGATTTTTCTCTGTGTGTGTTCTCATTGCATCTCTATTTTGTTTTTTTGTGCATTTGTTTTTCTCACAGCCATTGTTCACCATGAGTGCCCAGGAGCAGAACTTGGTTCCGTACACAGAAGCCAGATTCAACAAACTCACCAAAGTTTATGCAACTCATCCAGTGAGACATGATTTATTCTACTGTAAATGCAACAAAATACCCATTTTGTTAGCTATCCTACCATTTTGCCTGAGAAGATGTTCTGTAGAGGGGATGCATTGGAACAGAATTCTTGGTGGTGACAGGACACTTACCATAGCAACACAGCACTGAGTGGCAATCACATGTGACAGCTCTATTTTGTGGGCAGCAAAACATAAATTTCCCCATTGTGGGACTAATAAAGGCTTATCTTATCTTATAAACACAAAATATTTAGTCACAGCAGTGCACAGAGTACATTTTTTTTTTTTTTACTTTAAATGTTAATACCATATCATTTACTTGACTGTAGTGATGTGTGGGTAAATCCCAAGGAGCACATGATGAGAACTGATTCCTTCTATCCATCCATCCATTTTCTACTGCTTTTCTGGAGGTCCGGGTCACGAAGGCAGCGGTTCAAACAGAGAAGCCCAAACTTCCCTCTCCCCAGCCACCTGCTCCAGCTCTTCAGAGAGGGTACCAAGGCATTCCCAGGCCAGCTGGGAGACATAGTCTCTCAAGCGTGTCCTGGGTCTGCCCCAGGGTCTCCTCCCAGTGGGACGTGCCCGAAACACCTCAAGTGGGAGGTGCTCAGGAAGCATCCCGCCCAACCTACTTTAACTGGCTCCTTTTGATATGGAGGAGCAGTGGTTCTACTCTGAGCCTCTCCTAGATGACTGAGCTCCTCACTCTGTCTCTAAGGGTGAGTCCAGCAATCCTATGGAGAAAGCTCATTTCAGCCGGTTGTATCTGCGATCTCATTCTTTCGGTCATTACCCAAAGCTCATGACCATAGGCGAGGATAGGACTGTAGATTGACCGGTAAATCGACAGCTTTGCTTTGGAGCTCAGCTCCCTCTTCACCACAGCAGACCAGTACAACATCCGCATCACTGCAGATGCTGCTCCAATCTGTCTGTCAGTCTCTCGCCTCTCCCCTCACTCGTGAATGAGATCCCGAGATACTTAAACTCCTCCACACAGGGCAGGAGCTTTTCCCCAACCCAGAGAGGACAATCCACCTTTTTCAGGCTGAGAACCATGGACTTGGACTTGGAGGTTCTGATTCTCATCCCAGCCGCTTCACACTCAGCAGTAAACCATCCCAGCAAGATCTGTAAGTTATTGCTTGATGAAGCCAACAGGACAACATCAACTGCAAACAGCAGAGATGAGATCCTGTGGTCACCAAACATGACACCCTCTGTTCCTTGGCTGTGCCTAGATATTCTGTCCACAAAAATTATGAACAGGATCGGTGACAAAGGGCAGCCCTGGTGGAGTTCAACTCTCATGGAAAACAAGTTTGACCGGGTGTTGGCAATAACAACCAAACTATTGCAACAGTTGTATAGGGACCTAACAGCACGTTGCAACAAGATTGATACCCCATACTCCCGCAGCACCCGCTACAAGAGACTGCGAGAGCTGCAGTTGAATGCTTTCTTCAAGTCCACAAAACACATGTGGACTGGTTGGGAAAACTCCCACAAACCCTTAAGGATTCTCAAGAGGGTAAAGTGTTGGTCCAATGTGCCACGGCCAGGACAAAAACCACAATGCTCCTACAGAATCTGAGGTTTGAGCGATGGCTGGACTCTCCTCTCCAGTACCCTGGCATAAACCTTCCCAGGGAGGCTGAGAAGTGTGATCCCCCTTAAGTTGGAGCACACCCTGTGGTCCCCCTTCTTAAAAAGAGGAACCACCACCCCAGTTTGCCATTCCAAAGGTACTGTCCCCAACCTCCAAGCAATATTGCAGAGGCATGTCAACCATGACAGCGCTACAACACCCAGAGTCTTGAGGTACTCAAGGTGAATCTCATTCACCCCCAGGGCTCGGCCTCCAAAGAGTTTTTTAACCACTTCAGTGACCTCAGCCCCTGTGATGGGCAAGTCGTCCCCCTCATCCTCAAGCTCTGCTTCCTCTGTGGAAGAGCTTGTCAGTGGGATTGAGGAGATCCTTGAAATATTCCTTCCACTGCCCAACGATGTCCCCAGTCGAAGTCAGCAGCGCCCCATCCACACCATACACAGTGTGGACAGGGAGCTGCTTCACTGTCCTGAGCTGCCGGACAGTTTGCCAGAATCTTTTCGAGGCCGACTGAAAGTCTTGTTCCATGGCCTCACCAACTGGCTTCCACACCTGAGGTTTTGCTTCAGCAACCACCCGAGCTACACTCCGCTTGGCCTGTCAGTGAACCTTAGCTGCTCCAGGAATCCCACAAGCCAACCAAGCTTGATAGGACTCCTTCAGCTTGATGGCCCCCCTCACCACTGGTGCCCACCACTTGGTTCGGGGGTTGCCACCACGAGATGCACTGACAACCTTGCAGCCACAGCTCTGGACAACTGCTTCAACAGTGGAGGTGGAGAACATAGCCCATTCAGACTCCATGTCTTCAGACTCTCTCGGAATGTGGTTGAAGTTCTTCCAGAGGTGGGAGTTAAAGACCTCCCGGACAGGGGCCTCAGCCAGATGTTCCCAGCACACCCTCACTGTACGTTTGGGTCTACCAGGTCTGAATGGCATCCTCCCCCGCCATCGGATCCAACTGACCATCAGGTGGTGATCAGTTGACAGCTCTGCACCTCTCTTTACCCGAGTGTCCAAGACATGTGGTTGCAGGTCTGATGACATGATAACAAAATTGATCATCAACCTGCGAGCTTGGGTGTCCTGGTGCCAGGTGCACATATGGACACATCTATGCTTGAACATGGTGTTCATTATGGACAAGCTGTGCTTAGCACAAAAGTCCAGTAACTGAACACTACTTGGGTTCAGGTCGGGCAGGCTGATACTCCCAATCATGCCCCTCTACGTTTAACTGTTGTTGCCTACATGCACATTGTAGTCCCCCAGTAGGACAATGAAATCACAAAGAGAAGCACTTTCCAGCACCCCAGTCAGAGACTTCAAGAAGGGTGGGACTCTGAACCATCATTTGGTGAATAGGCACAAAGGATGATTTAGAGCCTGTAATTATAAGATTAGCTCTCCACAATGTAAGCAGACACTGTGTGTACTGCTGTGATTGAATACTGTGTATTTTTTGTGTTTTACTGCATACACCCTAATGCTGCCATTCATTTTTGCCATTCAATGTTTTTTTTAACTGCCATGAGTTCTATTCTGTGACATCATGTGCATACCTTCTCTGTGTTCATCTGTTGATTAAAACAAGAATAATACCTTGTCAGTTCAACATTTATGCAACATAGTGCAAAGTACATTCCTTTTGACAAAATATCCCACTTACAGTTTCACTATAAAAAACAACAGAAGTATTTTACAAAGTAAATTCATGGATGATATTCATTTCCTGTAAATACATTTCAATAAAATGTTTACTATACTGCATTTCTTATTTATTCAGGTTAAAACCTAGTACATTTTAACTTTTTTAAAATGGCATTACCCATGTAAGGTATATGTTACCACTGTGTTGACAGAGATATTTAATATTATGATACCATGGAATTGTCCAGGGTGTGATATCAGATGTGTTGCGTGTTTTTTTTTTTTTGTTTTTTTTTTTTGGTGCACTGCAGTGAAGTAAGTGTGTTAATCTCACCCCTGTCTCTCGTCTCTCCCCCAGTCTGCCATGCAGTTCATAATGAACTATGAGGCCGAAGACATTGTCGTAGCTAAGATCAAGAGCGACTCCAGTTTACTGTGGAGCATCAGCCCAGCCAGTCGAGCAGCCATGATACGGGAGCTCAGCAACTCCTCCCACTTATACATGACGTTACGCTGGACACTTCTTAGGTCAGTGTGTGTGTGTTTCATATGCAGATGCCTATAACACCCACAGGAGGTCTGATGCTATGTGTCCACTGGTTCCGTCGTTTTTCCGCTTCCCATTCATTGTGTATTGGAAACGCAATGGAAAGCATTTGGGTCCGGAACGGTGAAAATCAGACTGTGGTGTGCCGAGTAGCCTGTGGGTTCCCCTACCACTCATTTACATAGACATTCCAATCAGTCGTGATTTTTTCCGTACGGTCATGCACTGGAGGCAGTGCTCTCATCCTGAACTTTTAAACCAGGGATTTTTTTTATGTCAGATAATGACAGATTCATTTATTTATTTAGCGAATGCAAAGTCCTCAAGCCAAGCAGTTGCCTCCTGGTTTGCTCTATGGAGGGTGTGTAATCCTCCTTCCAGTCTTTGGAGCGGGCAAGCCTCTATGATGTGTGCCATTGTTTGCTCCTCTCCACATGCGCACAGTGGGCTAGGGCTACTGCCCCATCTGTGAAGGCTGGCCAAGCAGGGGCCATGTCCAGTCCTGAAGCGATTGAGTGTAGACCACTGTCTCCTTGGGAGGTTGGTGCCCAGGACCTGTTGGTTGGGGTTTGTCACCAGGTGTCACCAGGTTTGTCACCAGGTTTTTTGCACGAAGTGATGTTAGAAGAACTTTTTGCTGGTTTGTTTTAAATATATGGAGACCAACAACACCATATTGTCCGGTAGCAGCCGGGAGCTGAAGGCCGTCCACGGATGGATCTGTCGACCAATCCAGTCAATCAGCCAGCTTGAGAGGAGAAGATGAGAGAGAAAGGAGGGAGAAGAGTGTGAAGGCATGGAGGAGAAATTAATAATCACTGTTTCAAGCTACCCGATATTACTGTATATGACCAGTCCTTGCCATCATATAGAAACAACATACAGTACAAAGGAACGAGGCATGGAGAGCAGTGGAAGATGGGCTCATCCAGCCGAAGCTCACGAACCAGGCGGTGAAATTTGCCATGCATTTTGCAGGTCTGTAGGATTGGGTCGTGTCCAAGTGCGTCAACATTCTCCGGGACCTCTACTCCAACACCACATGCAGGGTACGCACCAAGGGTGATATGTCAGACCCTTTTGTCACCATTTCAGGAGTCCAGCAGGGATGCATCACCGTGCCAAATCTCTTTAAGATAAGATAAGATAAGATAAGATAAGCCTTTATTAGTCCCACAATGGGGAAATTCCAGGATTGCAACAGCACAGGGATAGCAACACTCAGAGCAACAATCAGAAGGCAAGAAAAAACAAGAGCAGCTAGTATACATATGTACATATTAATATAAATATATATATATATATGTATATATATATATATATATATATATATATATACAGTATATATATATATAGACACAAAGTGCGGAGCATTGTGGTTGGTGGATGTGCAGTAGAAAGTCTAAGCTCTCTCTCCGCGAATGCGGCAGGCCAGCTGGATGTCTTTGGGCATGATGGTGACCCTCTTGGCGTGGATGGTGCACAGGTTGGTGTCCTCGAAGAGACCCACCAGGTAGGCCTCGCTGGCCTCCTGCAGACCCATGACGGCGGAGCTCTGGAAGTGCAGGTCGGTCTTGAAGTCCTGAGCGATCTCCCTCACCAGGCGCTGGAAGGGCAGCTTACGGATGAGCAGCTCCGTGGATTTCTGGTAGCGACGGATCTCTCTCAGAGCCACGGTACCGGGCCTGTAACGGTGAGGCTTCTTCACTCCGCCGGTGGCTGGAGCACTTTTTCGAGCAGCCTTGGTGGCCAGCTCCTTCCTGGGGGGCTTTTTCTCCAGTAGATTTACGGGCGGTCTGCTTGGTTCTTGGTTCTTTAATGCTGCGGTTGACTACTGGGTCAAGAACGTGACGACACACTGCCCCAATCTTGGAGTTGACTTTCACTTCCACTTCACAGACCTGTGCTACGTGGACGTTGTGGTGCTTATTGCCACACAAATGGACATAATCGCTGAGGCACTGGAGCTGCTTGCAGAGGAAGAATCGGCACTGGACCTCACCATCAGCTGGGCAAAGACAAAGATCCAGTCACTGTCAGACTTTTTTGCCACCACCACCACAAGTCATCATCATCAATAATGAGGTAGTTGAGATTGTCAGCGACTTTGTCCACCTTGGATCTAAGATCACCAGCTCCTGCTCGTCAGACCCAGAGATTACTCGCCGCCTACAGCTGTCTTGCAGCACTTTTGGCTGCCTTCAGAGAGTCTGGTGGAGTGGGAAGATCCACAAAGCCACAAAGTTGCAAATCTCCAAAACCTGTGTGGTCCCCATCCTCCTTTACGGGTCTGAGGCCTGGACCCTCTCCACCACAACCACCCGCCATCTGGACGCATTCCAACAGGCCTGCCTCCGCAACATCCTTGGCATTCAATGGTTTCACCACATTACAAACAATGAGGTCTACAGGAGGGCTGTCTGCCCCATCCCCATCTCTACTGTCACCAGAAGAGAGAGGTTGCGGCTCCTCGGCCACGTGGCCAGGCTGGGTGATGGGATTCCAGCCAAGCAGGCCCTCTCCACCAGCACTCGTCTGCCCCCCCAAGGCTGGCATCACTCTCAAGGTCGGCCCAGACTGTCCTGGGCGACATAGGTCGCAATGATAAGACCTCTAGCTGGCCTCATTGCCCTAGCCCAAGATCACCCTGCCTTCAGACAATTGGCCACAATGGTTATTTAAGTGATCAGGCGAGAATTAAGTAAGTAGGACTGGGTGAACCCAAAACCAGTGGCGATGACAACGAAGTAATCACCTTTTGTAGTGCATATATACCAGCACAATTAAAAACAGACTTATCAATCTGCTCATGGTTAATAATGGCTGTTCCAGTATTTCCTCCCGCATTGCTCTGACTCCACCTATCCGAGAACTCTACCAGCCCCATGCCCACACCCCCTGCCTGCACTTCACCGATTCCGGTGACTGATTCCTTCCGGAAAAAAATGGACCAGTGGACATGCAGCATTATACAGGAGAATCTCAATAAATTAGAATATCATCAAAAAGTTGATTTATTTCAGTAATTCAATTCAAAAAATGAAACTCCGATATTATATAGATTAATTACACACAAAGTGGTGTATTTCAAGTGTTTATTTCTTTTAATTTTGATGGTTATAGGTTACAGCTCATGAAAACCCCAAATTCAGTTTCTCAAAATGTTAGAATATTGAGGAAAAGTTCAATATTGTAGACTCATGGTGTCACATTCTAATCATCTAATTAAGTCCAAACACTTGCAAAGGTTTTCTGAGCCATCAAATGGTCTCTCAGTCTGATTCAGTAGTCTACACAATCATGGGGAAGACTGTTGACTTGACAGTTGTCCAGAAGACCATCGTTGACATCCTCCACAAGGAGGGTAAGCCATAAAAGGTCATTGCTAAAGAAGATGGCTGTTCAAAGGGTGCTGTATCCAAGCATATTAATGGAAAGTTGAGTGGAAGGAAAAAGTGTGGCAAAAAAAGGTGCACAAGCAAGAGGGATAACCACAGCCTTGAGAGGATTGTGAAGCAAAGCCCATTCAAAAATTTGGGGGAGATTCACAAAGAGTGGACTGTGGCTGGGGTCAGTGCTTCAGGGGCTACCACACACAGACGTATCCAGGACATGGGCTACAACTGCTACATTCTTTGTGTCAAGCCACTCCTGAACCAGAGACAGTGTCTGACCTGGGCTAAGGAGAAAACAGATTGGACTGTTGGTCAGTAGTCCAACATCCTCTTTTCAGATGAGAGTAAATTTTGCATTTCATTTGGAAAACAAGGTCCCAGAGTCTGGAGGAAGAGTGAGACACAGAATCCAAGTTGCTAGAGGCCCAGTATGAAGTTTCCACAGTCAGTGATGATTTGGGGAGCCATGTCATCTGCTGGTGTTGGTCCTCTGTGTTTTATCAAGTCCAAAGTCAGTGCAGTTGTCTACCAGGAAATTTTAGAGCACTTCATGCTTCCCTCTGCTGACAAGCTTCATGGAGATGTTGATTTCATTTTCCAGCAGGAGTTGGAATCTGCCCACACTGCCAAAAGTACCTATGCCTGAGGACTTCCAGTTTGGTGAGACATGGAATAGGTCACTTTGCAGTGAGCTCCTGCAGAGTTATTCGACATTTATATTAATAGGCACTTTTTACTGATTGTACAAGCCAGAACTTCTTTGCTAAGTTCACTATTTAGCACACCAATTTTTTTTTTTTTGACACAAAATGCCCCCTAAGTCGAACAAAGGAGGTAATATTATCCAGCCTCACCTGCGGCCTGTTGCTCGAAGCGACTCCTCGTGTGGCGGTGAAGCCTCCCCCCAGCGGATGACAGTGACTGACGAGCTACCTGCCGCTGCCGTAGTCGATGTAGCCACGCTGAAAACTGAATTACTGTCAGCTCTCTGGGCCGATGTAGTTGCTATTTTCAAAACGGAACTTCAGTCAGCTCTCGGCGACAGTCTGTCTTCAATTCAAGCTGATTTGGTGACCTTGAAAAGGGAGCTGTCTGCTAATATCTCCGCCATGCAGGTTAGCCTCACCGGGCTAAAAGGTACCGTAGCTGAAGTGGAGCGGTCCCTATCCACTTGCACAAATGATATTACAGCTCTCCAAAAGACAGTAGAGCATTTAACTAAAACTGTGGCAAGGCTGGAGGACAAGTGTGAAGACTTGGAGTCCAGATCTTGATGTAACAATATCAGAATCATTGGCGTTCCTGAAGATGACCCGGGCTCAACAACTACGGCTAATGTGGCGAAACTGCTGATGGTCATGTGAGCGAACACCTTCGCTCGCTGAACTGGGTTATTCAGACCTTTCACATTCCAACTCAAAAATTTGATAGAACAACCTCCACCTAAACTCCGTGAGCTACATAAACCATGGTCAGTCATTTACAAATAACCATTGAAAGTAGAATCCCCCCCTAAAAAAACAAAGCAAATGACTAACAGGGACATACAGTATCTCTTTGGATGCAGAGAAAGCGTTTGATCGTGTCAAGTGGAATTATCTTTTTGCGGTGGTGAACAAGTTTGGCTTTGGAAGGAAGTTTGTGTCATGGATTAAGCTTTTATACACTTCTCCCCAGGCTAACATTGTTACAAACAACATACATTCTGATTATTTTAGCTTATCTCGTGCCACAAGACAGGGGTGTCCCTTGTCTCCTCTCTTGTTTGCTTTAGCCATAGAGCCACTTTCAGTGGCTTTAAAATCTCTCCCTTTATTTCATGGTCTTTTTTCGCTCTGGCATTGAACTTAAGCTATCGCTTTATGTGGATGATCTTCTTTTGTATGTGTCCAGGCCATTGATTAGTGTGCCACCAATTTTGTCGTTATTAGAGAAGTTTGGTTCTTTTTCCGGCTATAAGGTAAATTTTGACAAGAGTGTATGCTTTCCTGTAAATTCTTTGGCCTTAAAGCTTACCCAATTTGACATTCCTTTCAAAATTTGCGCATTGGAGTTTAAATATTTGGAAGTCAACATCACCTGCTCTTTATCATCACTTTATTCGGCCAGTTTTGCCCTTTGATTGCTCAGATTAAGGCTGACTGTCAGAGGTGGAACTCTCTTCCTCTATCATTGATTTGGTAGAATTAATACCATTAAAATGAATGTCTTGCCGCAGTGTCTCTACCTATTTCAGTGTATTCCTCTTTTCCTACCCAAGCACTTCTTTAAATCTTTAGAGCAGATTATTTCCTCATTTTTATGGAGAAGGAGGACCCCTAGACTAAGCTTATCCTTATTACAAAAATCCACTTCTGATGGGGTCTTTCCCTCCCTAATCTTCTTTTGTATTATTGGTCTTCACGTATTCATAAATTGCTGTATTGGCTTCATCTTCCTGAACAGTTGTGGTGCAGATTTGAAATTCAGTCTTTTCTATCTTATTCCCCTGCAGCACTGCTAATCTCTCCATTACCTTTTAACCCAGCTAAGTTTACAAAGAACCCAGTGGTTTTGTCCACTCTTAAGATTTGGTCACAGTTTAGACATCATTTTAAGTTCCCGTCTCCGTCTGTGAAGATGCCACTATTCAAAAACCATTTATTTCCTCCTTCTCTTAATAATGCTTCATGTCTTCTGTTGCACAATAGAAGGATTAGAATTGTTAGTGATCTTTACAAAGATGGCATCTTTGCAAATTTTTCTGACCGAGCCACTAACTTTAATCTCCCTGCTTCCTACCTATTTCTTTACTTTCAGCTTAGACACTGTCTCGTCCCTTTTTCCTTGCTTTCCTTCGCTCTCTTCTGATCAGCCATGGGACAGCCTTTAAGCATTTGGACTTGATCAAAAATCTGTTGTCTCCAAAATTTATAATTCTCTCATGGCACTAGATTCTTGTACTGTAGTGAAAAATAAACAGGCCTGGGAGCAGGAGCTGGGAATTGAGATAAGCGATAAATGGTGGGATGATGCTGTTCTCTCTGCTACATCATGTACACCTTGTGTCCGGTTACAATTAATACAGTTTAAGGTTCTCAACAAAGATCATTTCTCAAAGTCTAGACTGTCAAAAATCTATCCCAACATAGTGGACTAGTGTGACAGATGTCATGCTTCACCCTGTAACCTTACACAAGTTTTATTCCTGTAGTCGGCTGCAGAAGTTTTGGACGGACTTTTTCATTACCTTGTCCACAGTTCTGAGAACCCAGATTCAAATGGACCCTCACATTGCTGTCTTTGGGATCCCTCATGTTCCCCTCCCAATAACTCCCACACAACATAAAATATTGGCCTTTACTTCTCTATTAGCGAGGCGTGGTGATTTTAATATTCATATAGATGTTGATAATGACAGTCATAGTGTAGCATTTCTCTCCCTCTTAAATTCAACTGTTTTTTGTCTGTGTGTTAGTAAACCAACTCATCACCATAATCACACCCTTGACCCGGTCTTGGCCTATGGTGTAGAAATTGATGAGCTGCTTGTTATCCCTCAAAATCCCACACTGACTGACCATTATTTGATAACTTTCATATTTGTGTTATCTGATTTTACAGCATCAAGCAGAAATATAGTTACCAGACGCTTACCTGATAGTGCTGTGGCTCGCTTTAAAGAATTAACCTCTTGCGCTCCGTTGTACCGCGGACGGGCAAGTCTCTGCGTCCTAGAGCGCACGAGGGCGCTCTCGTGCGCTCTAGGACGCATGATGGAGATTGTGATGTAGGTGGTGTATGGCGTCCAAGCGCGCACTGAAAATAAAAGCTGCAGACACAGCCGTGAACAGATTAGTTCATCTTATTGACCTCTCATTCGACTAATAAGAGCCTTGAATTGGGTTTCTGAAACCTTGAAGAACCAATGACTGAAAACCTAGCCAGAAGGGCCCGCCTACCAAGGCTATGAATGCAGTGAGCCAATTGAAGCAGAGAAGTTCGGGAGCTGTTTTTTTTTAAGGCTGGGTGAAGACTGACTGCTGGAGCGGATCAAAAAAGGACCCGCAGGAAGAACCCCACAGACCCAGCAGCACGGAGACCATCCACAAATGCAACCTGTGTGACAGGGAGTGCCATTCGCGCACTGGCATGTTCGGCCACAGGCGCTGCTTATTTTGTTTTGGTTCCAGCAGAGTAGACGTTATGATTTCTTCCATGGTCATAGACCGACGGAGGCTGACGACGAAGGCTGAGTGACACACACGCCTTCGCCAGTCTTTTTTTAATTACTACTGTTATTTGTTTTGAAAAATCGTTCGCCAAAAACCGCAATCATGGAAGCACAAAACCGCAATAATGGAATTATGTTTTGATCGGGTCGCGAGACCAGAACCACGAGCGGACCAGCGTCGCGTTCGTCTGACAATGGGGAAGAGAAGTTCGCCAGGACGCTGCTGTGAAGAGGTAAGGTGTTATAAGCTAAATTATTCTTTATTCCTGACTATTCTTCTGTAGCGGGTGGGGGGTGGAGCCGCGGTGACTGAGCTGCTGTCCCACATCCCACATGAGGCTAATCCGTCATGTAGCGATGGCCGATGTCCGTCCTCTGTAGCGAGGGGGGGGGGGGCAACTCCCCCCCACACACACACACACAGACACAGCCCTGAGTGTCACCTTTCATTAGAGCCCAAAATGAAGCTTCTACATTGAATCATTCAAAAGTTAGACGTTTTTCCAAACTGTGCCATTTGGCACAATTTGGCACAATTCCAAAACGCCTGGGAACAGCCTGAGGAAAAAGCTGTGTAATATATTCATTTTTTGTGGTATTGTTACCAAATTTGGACCTCAGCTGGATAACACTTGGTTCTACATTTCTGTTGCATTTTCCAGCCCGGATCTGAAGCTGTGTGTTATTTGCAAGCATTTGTATCCAAAAAAACACCCAGGCCAAATTTATTTTCTTCAAGTTCACTATGTTTAGATGACTGTAACTCAGTGGCCGGAGCACTTAGAGAGATTATGACTGTTTTGCCAAAAAATTCAAAGCATTTTCTTTTAAATGAGACCAACCCCATGAAGATGCTGCAAAGGGTTGAAGAACAGCTTTCGATTTACTTTGGGCACATTATTTTTTGGCGTTTTTAGGAAAACTGACCGGAGTGCAAAGGGTTAATCCCTTCAGCACTTACTCTATTACCATGTCTCAATACAGTGATCCCTCACTTATCGCGGTTAATGGGTTCCAGAACCGACCGCGAAAAGTGAAAAACCGCGAAGTAGCGTCACCCCTAATGACGTCACCCATAAATAATACGTACGTTCATTCTCTCACTCTCTCTCATATGATACGTGGTGTGTGTGTGTGTAAGTGTACATACATACGTAGATGTAAATAAAGTGTACATAAATATGTTTTTAGAACTCTTTTATTCTTATAACAAGATACGTAACTCAAGATGAAGATGATTTACTGCACAGGTTAATGAGAGCTTTACTGCTCCTCAGGTGACGCCTCATCGTCAGGTGCTAGAGGCGCAGCATCGTCGAGGGCAGCTTCTGATAGAGCTGGAGAAGCTGCAGGAGGCGGCGTAGTGGCTCGACGGGAAGACTATTTCGCACAAAATGGCACAAGAGAACAGCAAAAAGTTCCACGCGGCGAGACTAAGCAACACGAGTGATAAAGAGCAATGAATGCGGTCTTCCTTCGCTGGGTGGGCGCTCGGCAGGGAGAGAAGCTGGGTAAAACGTCTCGGCCAATCAGCTTGCAGGGTGAAACGTCTCGGCCAATCAGCTTGCGAGATTCCCGAGCCGAGCCAACACGAGAACAGCGAACAGAGAGGTGGATTTTGAGTTGTGCGGCTCTCCGTGTTGATACCTGATGTTGTAATGTAGTCTCCCTGCCTTCTGCTAGCGCCCGCCCATTATTTCTCAATTTTGAATTTTTGATGAATATTTTTGAAAAATCCGCGATGCACTGAGGGCGCGAAAGGTGAAGCGCGAAGGAGCGAGGGATCATTGTATAGCAGACAGCACTGACTGCTTGAATCCATTAGAATTAGACCTCTTAGTTGATAGTACCTCACTGTGGACAACACTTGATTCATAGCCCTTCTTAAAAAGAAAACTATTAAAAATAGAAGATTAGCACCATAGTACAACTCCCACACTCGTGAGTTAAAACAGAAAATTAGATTCTGTGAAAGGCTTTGGCATGCAAATAAGACAGAAGAATCATGTTCAGTCTGGAATGCCAGCCTTATCACCTATAAGAAATCTCTCCGTAGTGCTAGGCGACAGTACTGTTCATCCTTGATGGAAGAAAATAAAAACAACCATAGATTTATTTTCAACACTGTGGCTCAGCTAACCAAGAGCCAAAATGCCATAGATGCCTACATTCCTCCAACTCTTAGTGCTGATGACTTTTTGATTTTTTTAATGATGAAATTGTCAGTATTAGGAGTAATATTCCAAAAAATAGCCCCCTTAAAAATACCAAGCCTCTGCCTAACACTGCTGTGCCCACAGGCTCAGAACTCCACTTTTCTGAATTTTCTCGGATTAGTCATTCTGATCTAGGCCTAATAGTGTCAGCCTCTAAACCAACTACCTGTCTCTTAGATTCAATCCCCGCTAGACTCCTGAAGGAATCGTTATTTCTGATTAGTCCACCGCTTTTGAACATAATTAATGTCTCTATTGACAGGACATGTACCACAGTCTTTTAAAGTGGCAGTAATTAAACCTCTACTTAAAAAACCTTTGCTTGGTTCTGGGATTTTGGCCAATTATAGACCAATATCTAACCTCCCCTACCTTTCCAAGATCCTCAAAAAAGTAGTCGTCAATCAACTGTTTGCTTTTTTAGAAAATAATTCTATATTTGAGAAATTTCAGTCAGTTTTTAGGAAACACCACAGCACAGAGACAGCCTTAGTGAAAGTTACTGATTACCTCCTTATGGCATTTGACAAAGGGCTTGTCTCCGTCCTTGTCTTATTGGACCTTTGTGCGGCCTTTGACACCATTGACCACCATATTCTGCTAGAGAGACTTGAACAGCAAATTGGTTTGAAAGGAGCAACGCTAAGATGGTTCCAGTCTTATCTATCAGACCGTTCCCAGTTTGTTCATGTCCATAACAAGTCCTCTACCCAGACCACGGTTAGCTATGGAGTTCCGCAGGGATTGGTACTTGGACCAGTACTGTTTACATTATATATGCTGCCTTTGGGAGACATTATGAGGAAGCATTCTATTCATTTTCATTGTTACGCTGACAACACTCAATTATATTTATCTATCGGTCCAGATGATCCCAGCCATTTGGGTTCACTCCAGGAGTGTCTTAAGGATATTAAAACCTGGATGAACAACAACTTTCTATTGCTGAATACAGATAAAACTGAAGTCATTGTTCTTGGTCCCAAACATGCTAGAAGTACTCTTTCTAGTAAGATAACAACACTAGATGGCATTGTACTGGCTTCTACGTTTTCTATTAGGAATCTTGGAGTTGTCTTTGACCAAGATATGCCTTTCAACTCTCATATACAGCAAACCATTAAGACTGCCTTTTTACATCTGCGTAATATCTCTAAAATTAGGTCCATCCTGTCTCATAAAGATGCAGAGAAACTTGTCCATGCCTTTATCACCTCTAGGCTAGACTATTGTAATTCACTTTTATCAGGTTGTCCTAATAAGTCCATAAAGTTTCTCCATCTCATTCAGAATGCAGCTGCATATATCCTAATGAGAACAGGGAGAAGAGATCACATTACCCCAGTTCTAGCTTCTTTACATTGGCTCCCAATAAAATATAGAATTGAATTCAAGATATTGCTCCTAACTTATAAAGCCCTTAATGGTCTGGCTCCTTCTTACCTGCAAGAAGCAGAACCTTGACAACTCGGAGTTGGGACCAGGAAGCAGAGTCACAGTCTTACACACCTCTCTGCAGCTCCTCTTCATCTGCCACCCCTCAACTTAGCCCCTGTCTTCCCCATCAGAGAATCATTGTCTGCTCCCTCCAAAGTTAATAAAAATATTATGTATAAGCATTCCAAAGTGATTAAACAAAAAGTTGATAAAACGCAAATTAAACATGAAGTCTCTAAATTTAATGATTTGGCCTCTTTTCCTCCTCATAATTTAAAAATTAAATGTGATTTGTTAAATATTAGGTCTCTAATTCCCAAGTCTCTGCTAGTCCATGATCTGTTAATTGATCAACAGATTGATTTAATATCCCTTACAGAGACTTGGTTAGGGAAAGAGGATTATGTTGGTTTAAATGAATCAACTCCCTCTGGTTATTTAAACTGTCAGAATCCCAGAAGTTCTAGTTGTGGAGGAGGAATAGCAACAATTTACCATTCCAAATTACTAGTTAATGTAAAGCAAAAAGCACGTTTTAATTCCTTTGAGGGCCTGGTCCTCAGTATTGGGCATGTTAACAATTTTAGGTTAAACCCAGTTTTCTTTACCATAATTTATCGTCCTCCCTCAGCCTACTCAGAGTTTTTATCCAAATTTGCCGAATTTTTAGCTGATTTAGTGCTGAAATCAGATAGAATAATTATAGTAGGGGACTTTTAATATACGTGTAGATGTAGATAGTGATTGTCTTAATATGGCATTTAATTCAATATTAGACTCGATGGGGTTTTCTCAGAAAGTAGGAATTTCTACCCATTTTCTCCACCACACATTGGACCTTGTTCTGACATATGGCATAGAAATAGAAAATCTGGTAGTGTCTCCTCATAACCCTGTACTGTCAGACCATTGTCTGTTAACCTTTGGTTTTACTATTTCTGACTATTTGGCTCCTAAAGAAAAATATCACTACAGCAGATGTCTTTCAGATGATGTTGTTACCAAATTTATGCAGATTGTCTCCTCTACGCCATGTGTCAACACAACGGAAATAAGCTATAGACAGCTTGCTCCTTCTGTCATTGATAGCATGGTAGATAGTGTTACGGCTTCTCTGCATCAGACTCTAGACATGGTGGCCCCTTTGAAAAAGAAAAAGTCTAATCAGAGATTTCTAACTCCTTGGTTCAACACAGAAACTCATAGCTTAAAACAGAAGACTCGTCAAATGAAAGAAAATGGCACTCCTCTAATTTAGATGAAATCTATTTAGCTTGGAGAAATCATCTTTTAATTTATAAAAAAAAAAATCTCTTAGAAAAGCTAGAACAATTTATTATTCTGCATTAATAGAAGAGAACAAGAATAATCCCAGGTTTCTTTTCAGCACTGTAGCCAGGCTGACAAAGAGTAAGGACTCTGTCTATCCTAGCATTCCCTTAGAGCTTACTAGTCAGGACTTTATGAACTTTTTCAATAATAAAATTTCATCTATAAGAGACAAAATCAGTCAGATTATTCCCACTTTTAACTTAAATACAGTAACTACTACAACTCCTTCAATTGATATCTGTTTGGATGAATTTACTCCAATTGACCTTTTAGAGTTAGATAAAATAATTTCCTCATCCAAGCCTTCAACTTGTCTTTTAGACCCTATTCCTACCAGGTTATTTAAAGAAGTCTTCCCATTTATTGGTTGCTCTCATCAACATCATCATAGCAGTCTGTCGTGGGTGACAATGACTGTTTCATTTAGGTCTGATCAGATTCCTCCATGCAGCTCTGTCCTTAGCCTTCTGCTGCCAGGAACTCCTGTCTATATCCAGCTTCTTCAAGTTTCTTTTTACAGTGTCTTTAAATCTGAGCCTTGGTCTACCCTGATTGCATTTGCCCTTGCATAACTGAGTAGAGTAACTGCCGAGGGAGACGCTGGTGGTCCATCCTCTCAACATGTCCGAGCCATCTCAGGTTTGTCTGTATTAGCATGTCCTCCATTGATGGTAGACCAGCTCGTTTCAACACTTCTATGTTGGTTATCTCATCTTTCCATGAGATGTTCATTATGGCTTGAAGGTGTCTCATCATGTACGCGTGGAGTTTCTTTACCTGCACTCTGTAGACAGTCCACGTTTCAGCACCGTACAATAGAGTAGCCAGTACTGTCATTCTGTACACTTTGCATTTCGCACGGATAGACACATGTCGATTGTTCCACAGTCTCTCCCTCAAGTTTCCAAACACAGCGCTTGCTCTTCCCATTCTGAGAGATAGTTCATCCTCCAGCTTAGCATTCTCTGAAACAGTACTCCCTAGATACTGGAAAGTCTTGCGCTTGACTAGTGGCTCTGTACCAATGCTGATCTCTTCTGGTAGTGATGTTGATAACTGGAACTTTGGTGGTTGACAAAGGCATTCTGTCTTCTTGATGTTGATTTTGAGGCTGAATTGGCTAGCTGCTGTTGCAAATTTCTCCACTAAAGACTGCATATCTTCCGCACTGTGTGCAACTAGAGCACTGTCATTGGCAAAGAGCATTTCTCTTACTACCTTTATTGATGTCTTACTCTTGGCTTTAAACTGTGCCACATTGAACAAGTCTGCTTCTTTCCTTGTTTGAATTTATACTCCTTCTGAAATGTCTTTGAAGGCCACCTCAAGCATGGCTGCCAGATATAGCAAGAAGAGTGTAGGCGCCAGCACACACCCTTGTTTCACCCCGTTGCTTACTGAAAAGTCTTTAGATACTGAACCACTCATTGCCACGTTTGCTTGCATACCTGTATGGAGTGCCTCGATCAGGCTGACAAACTTCTCTGTACAGCCATATTTCTTGAGTACCTGCCAAAGTCCTTGTCACGAAACAGTATCGAAGGCTTTACCGAAGTCTATGAAGACTACATAAAGCGACATGTTCTGTTCGATACACTTTTCTTGAACCTGTTTCAAGCAGAAAATCGTGTCCATTGTGCTTCTTCCACTTCTAAAGCTGCACTGGGTTTCTGGTAGTACATTCTGTGAGATGTGTTCATTGAGTCTGTTCAGTAGTACACGTGAGAGAATCTTACCAACAGTGGCTAGCAGTGATGTACCTCAATAATTTCCACAATCTTTCCTGTCGCCTTTCTTGAACAAAGGCACAATACTTGCATCCTTCCAGTCTTGAGGTACTTTCTGGGCATCCCATATCTCTTGGATGAGCTTGTGCAGGCAGTTGGTCAGCTGAACACTACCAAATGTCCACAGTTCTGCTGGAATTCCATCCCTTCCTGGAGATTTACCGTCCTGTGCTGTCCTGATAGCTGCCATTATTTCATCAAGATTTGGTGGTTCATCCAGACTTGATACAGCTGGTCGCTGCACTAGAGCTTCTTTAACCTCTTCAGTGAGATCTCCAGGGTTGTTTTAATAGTTGGTCAAAGTGGTCTGCAAATCTGTCCAGGATCTTGTCTTTCTCCTGCAAAACCGTTTCACCATCCATAGCCTTTAGTTGGATCAATCCTCTTGGTTTAGGGCCGTAGATTTCTCTCAAACCTGTGAAGAATGTTTTCATGTCCTTCCTGTCTGCTGCAGTTTGAAGTTCCTCCGCTTTTTCATCCCACCAGTTGGACTTCATCTCTCTGGTGTACTTCTGTAGCTCACTCTGAGCCTTTGAGTATTTCTTCTTCTTCGACCTTGTGTTACACTGTAGGTTTTCCTGCCTAGCTGTATTCCTCACTTCTAGTAGTTTCTTCAGATGTTCATCGTGCTCATCAAACCAATCTTGAAGTTTCCTCTCAGGGTGGCCCAATACATCACTCGCAGTCTGATACACCATATCCTTCAGTGTTGCCCATTTCTCTTCTATGTCATTCTCTGAGTTGTTGCTGTCCCAGTCTTTCAAGTTTTCATCCATTTCCTGTGTAAGTTCTTCCTGCTTCTTTTGGCATTTCAGTACACTAGTGTTTAGCTTCCGTGGTGGCTTTGCACCCGACCTTCAGTGCTGTTTTCGTCTGCAAATCCTTAATCTAGATCTCAGCATAACATGATCAGTACCACAGTCCACACCTCTCATTGCTCTGGTGTCCAATACATCCCTTATGTCTCTCTGCCTTACTATGATGAAGTCTATCAAGTGCCAGTGCTTGGATGTTGGGTGCATCCATGTCTTCTTGTGTGTGTCCTTGTGCTTAAATAGAGTGTTGGTTATCACAAGGTTGTACTCTGAACATAGTGCAAGTAGAAGTTCTCAATTAGCATTGCACTTGCCTACTCCATGACTGCCTAGCACTCCTTTCCATTTCTCAGTGTCCGAACCAACTCTGGCATTAAAATCTCCGAGTATCAGCCTGTCATCAGTCAGTACACGCTTGATAGTCTCACATAAATCACTGTAGAACTCTTCCTTCACCTCCTCTGTGTTGGTCATTGTTGGGGCATATACACTGATGAGTGTGGCATACATCATCTGCTGTAGCGGGAGTCTCATAGTCATTATCCTGTCATTGATTGGCACCGGTTCCTCATCAAGCATTGATGCTATCTCCTTTCTAACTGCAAAGCCCACTCTTGCTTCTCTCCTTTCTTGAGTCGATTTCCCACTCTAAAAGAAGATGTACCCATGGTTTTCCAAGATGTCATATCCAGGCAATCTTGTTTCACTACAGCCGTGGACAAAATTGTTGGTACCCCTCTGTTAATGAAAGAAAAACCCACAATGGTCACAGAAATAACTTGAATCTGACAAAAGTGGTAATAAATAAAAATTCTATAAAAATTAACCCCTTGAACTCTGTGAATTCCACGGGCGTTCACGTCTCTGCATCTTAGTGCGTCTCAGTGCGCACTGAAAAAAAAAAGCTGTATTTCTGGTCTTCCAGTACAGACACAGCCTTGTTACAACCTGAGAAAAAAGCTGTGTAATATATTCATTTTTTGTGGAATTTTTACAAAATTTTGACCTGAGCTTGAAAACACTTGGTTCTACATTTCTGTTGTGTTTTCCAGCCAGTAGCTGACAGCTGTATGTTATTTGCAAGCATTTGTATCTAAAAAAAAACACCCAGGCGAACTTTCTTGTTACTCAGTGGCAGGAGCACTCAGAGAGACTATGACTGTTTTGCCAAAAAATTCAGAGTGTTTTCTTTTAAATGAGACTAACCCCATGAAGATGCTGCAAAGGGTTGAAGAACAGCTTTTGATTTACTTTGGGCATGTTATTTTTAGGCGTTTTTAGGGAAGTTGAACAGAGTTCAACAGGTTAACCAATGAAAATCAGACAATGCTTTTGAATTGTGGTTCAACAGAATTATTTTAAAAAACAAACTCATTAAACAGGCCTGGACAAAAATGATGGTACCCCTAGAAAAGATTGAAAATAATGTGACCATAGGGACATGTCCAACTTGTAATCAGTCAGTCGGCCTATTAAAAGGGTGACAAGTAGTCACTGTGCTGTTTGGTGACATGGTGATTACCACACTAAACATGGACCAGAGGAAGCAAAGGAGAGAGTTGTCTCAGGAGATTAGAAAGAAAATTATAGACAAGCATGTTAAAGGTAAAGGCTGTAAGACCATCTCCAAGCAGCTTGATGTTCCTGTGACTACAGTTGCACATATTATTCAGAAATTTAAGATCCACGGGACTGTAGCCAACCTCCCTGGACGTGGCCGCAGGAGGAGACAGATAATACGAATGGTAACAAAAGAGCCCAGAACAACCTTTAAACACATTCACGGTGAACTCCAAGGTCAAGGTACATCAGTGTCAGATCGCACCATCCGTCGTTGTTTGAGCCAAAGTGGACTTCTTGGGAGACGACCAAGGAGGACACCACTATTGAAAACAAATGATAAAAAAGCCAGACTGGAATTTGCCAAACTGCATGTTGACAAGCCACAAAGCTTCTGGGAGAATGTCCTATGGACAGACGAGACAAAACTGGAACTTTTTGGCAAGGCACATCAGCTCTATGTTCACAGACGCAAAAATGAAGCATACCAAGAAAAGAACACTGTCCCTACTGTGAAACATGGAGGAGGTTCTGTTATGTTGTGGGGCTGCTTTGCTGCATCTGGCACAGGGTGTCTTGAATCTGTGCAGGATACAATGAACTCTCAAGACTATCAAGGTATTCTAGAGAGAAATGTGCTGCCCATCGTCAGACAGCTTGGTCTCAGTCGCAGGTCATGGATCTTGCAACAGGATAATGACCCAAAACACAGCTAAAAACACCCAAGAATGGCTAAGAGCGAAACATTGGACTATTCTAAAGTGACCTTCTATGAACCCTGATCTAAATCCTATTGAACATCTGTGGAAGGAGCTGAAACATGCCGTCTGGAGAAGGCACCCTTCAAACCTGAAACAACTGGAGCAGTTTGCTCATGAGGAGTGGGCCAAAATACCTGCTGAGAGGTGCAGAAGTCTCATTGACAGTTACAGAAATTGTTTGATTGCAGTGATTGCCTCAAAAGGTTATGCAACAAAATATTAAGTTAAGGGTACCATCATTTTTGTCCAGGCCTGTTTCATGAGTTTGTTTTTTAAAATAATTTTGTTGAACCACAATTCAAAAGCATTGTCTGATTTTCATTGGTTAATTTTCATAGAATTTTTATTTATTACAACTTTTGTCAGATTCAAGTTATTTCTGTGACCATTGTGGGTTTTTCTTTCATTAACAGAGGGGTACCAACAATTTTGTCCATGTATGTAAGTGCAGCTATGTCTACAATGTACCTGTTCATTTCCAGGGCCACAAGAGTGGTCTGCTCTTCAAATAATCAATTCTTCATTAGCATTAGGCCATGTACCGCAGGCTTTTAAAACTGCTGTAATTAAACCCTTACCCAAAAAGCCAGCGTTGGATCCACGAGTTTTAGCTAACTATAGACCAATCTCTAATCTGCCTTTCATTTCAAAAATCTTTGAGTTGTTGCTATGCAATTATTTGACCACTTGCAGGGAAATGGTTTCTTTGAAGAGTTTCAGTCTGGGTATAGAATCCATCATAGTACTGAAACAGCATTAATGAAGGTCACTAATGACCTCCTTATCGCATCTGATAATGGACTTTTTTCTGTACTTGTCCTTTAAGACCTTAGTGCAGCTTTTGATACATCGATCATAATATTCTACTTGATAGATTAGAATACTATGTTGAACTTAATGGAACTTTGTTACAGTGGTTTAGATCTTATCTATCTGATAGGTTCCAGTTTGTTCATGTCAATAATGAGTTTTCTTTCAACTCAAAGCTTAGTCATGGAGTTCCACAGGGATCTGTGCTAGGCCCTACTCTTTTTAGTTTATATATGCTTCCGTTAGGTAACATTATTAGAAGGCACTGTATACATTTTCATTGTTATGCAGATGACACACAATTATACCTGTCAATGAAGCCAGATGATAGTAATCAATTAGCCAAGTTAGAAGCCTATCTTAAGGAAATCAAAGCTTGGATGACTTGTAAATTCCTGCTATTAAATTCAGATAAGACTGAAGTCATTCTTTTTGGTCCAAAAAACCTTAGAAATACCTTTCCAAATCAAACTCTTAGTTTGGATGCGGTTAGTCTTCCTCTTAATAGTTCTGTGAGGAACCTTGGAGTTATTTTTGATCAAGATCTGTTTTTCAATTCACATATTAAATTTGTTTCTAAGACTGCCTTCTATCATTTTAATCAATCAATCAATCAACTTTATTTATAAAGCACTTTAAAAGCAACACTCGCTACACAAAGTGCTGTACAACAAGAGAACATAATAGCAGGGCACTTACACAAAGGGAGCTAACACAAGAAAAAAAAAGTAAAATAAATAAAAATCCATTTCATTCAATAAAATCAATGTCTCATACTGGGTTGAAGGCCAGGGAGTAAAAATGTGTTTTAAGACGTGTTTTAAAAATGGACAGTGAAGGTGCTTGTCTAATGTCCAGGGGTAAATCATTCCATAACCTGGGGGCCATGATCGAAAAGGCTCTGTCCCCTCTGAGCTTGCGCCTCGCGTTTGGTACCTCCAAAAGCAGCTGTTCAGCTGACCTAAGGGACTGGGTGGGAGCGTAGGGATGCAGAAGCTCAGAGAGGTAAGGTGGAGCAAGACCCTTCAAGGATTTAAAAACAAATAAAAGAATTTTAAAATGAACTCTAAAATACACGGGCAGCCAGTGGAGTGAAGCTAAGATGGGTGTGATGTGATCTCTTCCACGTGTACCTGTTAAAAGACGAGCAGCGGTGTTTTGAACCAGCTGCAGACGGGAAAGAGATGACTGGCTGACACCGGCATAAAGTGCGTTACAGTAATCCAGCCGAGATGAAATAAAAGCATGGATTACTGTTTCCAAGTGTGGTCTAGAGAGAATGGGTTTTACTTTTGCTAAACGCCTTAGATGAAAGAAGCTGGATTTTACCACAGAACGAATCTGCGTGTCTAATTTAAAATCATTGTCCATGATAAAACCAAGGTTCCTAGCTGTGGATTTAACATAAGGAGTAAGGGGGCCCAAGTATACAGGAAGGGACTCACAGGGGCGACTAGGTCCAAACACCATCACTTCAGTCTTCTTATCATTAAAATTTAGGAAGTTTAGGGCCATCCAAGACTTTATGTCTTCAATGCACGCCAGGAGTGAGTTTACTGATGAGGCAGCTTTTTGTTTTAGAAGGACATAAATCTGACAGTCATCAGCATACAGGTGGAAAGAGATACCATGCTTTTTAAAAATGGAACCCAGTGGAAGTATGTACAGAGAAAAAAGCATGGGCCCTAGAACTGACCCCTGTGGGACCCCGTAAGGCAGAGGAGCAGAAGAGGATTCAAACCCAGACATGCTAACTTTAAAGGTCCTGTCTGACAGATAGGATCTAAACCAGTTGAGAGCAGTGCCACAAATGCCCACTAGGTGCTGCAAACGGGAAATTAAAACATGATGGTCCACTGTGTCAAAGGCAGCAGTTAAATCAAGCAGCACAAGAACAGCATATTCACCTGAATCACATGCCAAGAGAATATCGTTAAAAACTCTTAACAAGGCTGTCTCTGTGCTATGAAGAGCTTTGAAACCAGATTGAAAAATCTCCAAAATACCGTGTTCATCCAGAAAACATTTCAGCTGCATATAGACAATTTTCTCTAAAATTTTTGAGAGAAGTGGCAGCTTGGAAATAGGCCTAAAATTTGCCAACATGATATGATCGAGACCAGGTTTCTTAATCAAGGGCTGTACTACTGCATGTTTAAAATTTGCAGGAACCACACCAGATGACAGGCTGCTGTTCAACATGGCGAGAACTGACTGGCGTATACTGGGAAGCACCTCTTTAAAAAGTCTAGGGGGGACAGCATCACAGGGAGACCCTGTGGGCTTAATGTGGCCAACCACGTCCTCTAAAAATGACAGAGTCACAGGTTCAAACTGATTAAAAACAGCAGAACAAGGGACAGAGACAGAGGGATCAGAGGCAGGAGGTGAGATGAGACCCCTGGTGGTGGCCACCTTATCAATAAAAAAGTTCATAAAATCATTGCATAACTCAGAGGAGGCTCCAAACAGTCAGTCTGTGGGGTGTTAAGAACAGTGTCAATAGTGTTAAATAAAACACGCTGATTATGACAATGAGATAAAACAATATTAGCAAAATATTTGCTTTTTTCCTGCTTGACAGTATTTTGATACTGACACCAGCAGTCTTTTAAAATCTGCAGTGACACCTGCAGTTTCTGAAACCTTGAAGAACCAATGACTGAAAACCTAGCAAGAAGGACTCGCCTACCAACGGCTGCGAACGCAGCGAGCCAATTGAAGCACAGAAGTTCGAAAGCTGTTTTGTGTAAGGCTGGGTGAAGAGAGACTGACTGCTGCAGCAGATGAAAAAAGGACCCGCAGGAAGAACCACCACAGACCCAGCAGCATGGAGACCACCCACAAGTACGACCTGTGTGACAGGGACTGCATTCGCGCATCGGCCTGTTCAGCCACCGCTGTCCCAGCAGAGTAGACGTTTAGGATTCTCTTCCATGATCATCATAGACCGACGGAGGCCGACGGCGAAGGCTGGGTGACACACACGCGTTTGCCAGTCTATTTTTCTTACTACTGTTATTTGTTTTGAAAAATCGTTCGCCAAAACCGCAATCATGGAAGCGCAAAACCGCAATAATGGAATTATGTTTTGACCGGGTCGCGAGACCAGAACCACGAGTCCGTAATAAGCGGACCAGCTTCATGTTCGTCTGACAATGAGGAAGAGAAGTTCGCCAGCTACGCTGCTGCTGTGAACAGGTAAGTGTTATAAGCTAAATTATTCTTTATCCCTGAAAATTGTAATCAAAAATGACTTTTGACCGATCGGTAAATTACAACTGTGCGGCGCATGAAGTCCGAAGTCCGAAGTTCGTGCGCCGCGTCCGGACCGTGAACGCCCCCCCCCCCACCCCCCCGCTACTCTTCTGTAGCGAGGGGGGGGGGCCGCGATGACCGCAGTGACTGTGCGCCACGGTCGCCACATGGCCACATGACTATTCCGTCATGTAGCGATGGCCGATGTCCGTCCTCTGTAGCGGGGGGGTGGGGGGGGAGTTGTTATCTTCTACATTACAAATATTTTAGAATAATTTTTAGTGCACTGTAGGTTATTTTTTCTTGTAAAAAAAAAAAAGCCACACATTTTTTACGTGGCATGCTTCTTTGTGTGTGGGGGCTTGTTTGTTCATTCATTCATGAATGAATGAATAAACAACCCCCCCCCACACACACGCACACACAGCCCTGAGTGTCACCTTTCATTAGAGCCCAAGATGAAGCTTCTATATTGAATCATTCAAAAGTTACAGACGTTTTTCCAAACTGTGCCATTTGGCACAATTTGGCACAGTTCAAAAACGCCTGGGAACTACCTGAGAACAAAGCTGTGTAATATATTCATTTTTTTGTGGTATTGTTACAAAATTTTGACCTCAGCTGGATAACACTTGGTTCTACATTTCTGTTGCATTTTCCAGCCCAGATCTGAAGCTGTGTGTTATTTGCAAGCATTTGTATCCAAAAAAACACCCAGGCGAAATTTATTTTCTTCAAGTTCAGTATGTTTAGATGACTGTTACTCAGTGGCCAGAGCACTTAGAGAGGTTATGGCTGTTTTGCCAAAAAATTCAAAGTGTTTTCTTTTAAATGAGACTAACCCCATGAAGATACTGCAAAGGGTTGAAGAACAGCTTTTGATTTACTTTGGGCATGTTATTTTTGGGCGTTTTTAGGGAAATTGACCAGAGTGCAAGGGGTTAAAAAGTCTTTCACCAGCGGCTTATCAGGACACATGTATGTTAAAATCTCCAGCGATAAGAACACGATCATAATTTGTAACAATACCAGCCAAGAAAATGGCAAAGTCATTTAAAAAGTCCTTATTATATTTGGGTGGTCTGTATATGACAGCACACAGTACAGGGTTTATTCGACCCACCTCAAAGAAAGTCAGTTCAGAGCTGGAAAATGGAGAAGGTAAAAAGCACTGCTTACATTTATAGTCATTTTTGTAAACAGTTGCTGTTCCTCCTCCTCGTTCTGTTGTCCGCGGGGAATTAAAATAACAATAACCTGGGGGTAAAACTTCAGACAGAGCAGAGAGTTCACCCACAGTCTGCCAGGTCTCCGTAACAAAAAAGAAATCCAGTTCCCGGGAGCTGATGAAATCCTCCAGGATGTAAGTTTTATTTGCCAGCAATCTGGCGTTTACCAGGCCAATCCGGGCTGGAACTGGAGCTGGAGCCTGGGCCTCAGCAGAACAGGAAACGTGCCGCAGCTGTCTCAGGTGCCAGGGATTTACCCCACGCTGGCGGGGCCTGGGAGAGTAGCAGCGCCAGGGCCGGATCACCTCACCAAGGCCAGTCACAGGGACCAGGCAGGCATCAGCAGGATCCAGGGAACATAATCCACCCGGAGTCCAGGGAACAGAGAAGAAATGTGCCAGGCGGGCCTTCAGTTTCACCAGCCGACCGCTGCGTTTCCCACGGCGACGGTGAGGCCTCTTCCTCCGCCTCCGCCTTCTCTCGGAGAGAGGGGCTGAGGCCCGATACAGGTAAGGCGGGATAGTTGACAAGAGCAGAGGCTTCTGTCCACCATAATCAGACGAAATAAGATCCTCGGCAGAAAGTCTAAGATCCAACAATGTTTGGCGGTCGTACACAAGTAAGGACTTGATTTCTTGAATGCCAATGGTTAAAAACAGTAAAAAAAACAAGCAAAGCTGTCAGAGACAGACGGTCAGCCCCATACACTGGCGCCATCTTGTCTCTTATCTTATTTGCGTAATATTGCCAAGATTAGGAGCATCTTGTCTCAGAGTGATGCTGAGAAACTGATCCATGCTTTTGTTAGCTCCAGATTAGATTATTGTAACTCTTTATTATCCGGTTGCCCTAAAACATCTTTAAAAAGTCTTCAGTTGATCCAAAATGCTGCAGCAAGAGTTTTAACAGGTACTAGAAAGAGAGATCATATCTCTCCAGTTCTGGCCTCCCTTCTTTGGCTTCTCATAGAGTTTAGAATTAAATTTAAAATCTTTCTTCTCCCTTACAAAGCTCTAAACAATCAGGCTCCTTTTTATTTAAAAGATCTGATACTACCCTATTATCCTAACAGAGCACTACTCTCCCAAAATGCTGGATTACTTGTAATACCTAGAATCTCCAAAAGTACAATGGGAGGCAGAGCCTTCAGTTATCAAGCTCCTCTCCTGTGGAACCAGCTGCCAATCTGGATTCGGGAGTCAGACTCGATCTCTGTTTTTAAGAATAGGGTTAAAACCTTCCTTTTTGATATAGCCTACAATTAGGGAGGGATCATGTGTCTCTGAACCCTCCCTTAGTTATGCTGCTAATAAGTTTAGACAGCCGGGGGACCTCCAATAATGCACTGGGCTTCACTCTTTTCTTCACTCTCATTGAAATATATATTTTTTTTGCTGGTCATTAATATCTGTTTGTTCTCTCCCATAGAGTGAGTCCCCATCGTGCTGTTTGCTCTTTACATGTCTGTTCTTTTCATCTTCTCTATCCCCTCACCCCCCAGCCAGTCGCTGCAGATGACTGCCCCTCCCTGAGCCTGGTTCTGCTGGAGGTTTCTTCCTGTTAAAAGGGAGTTTTTCCTCTCCACCGTCGCCAAGTCTTGCTCACAGGGGATCGCCTGATGGCTGGGGTCTTTCTGCAATTGTGGGGGTTTTCCCTACTGTTGAAAGTGCTATGAGATGACTGGTGTTGTAAAATGGTGCTATATAAATAAAGTTTAATTGAATTGAAAGAACTCATAGTTCCCTATCATCCAACCAGAGCTCTGTGCTCCCAAAAATCCAAACTACTGGTGGTCCCCAAGGTCTCCAGAAGTAGATTGGGAGGTAGAGCGTTCAGTTATCAAGCTCCCCTCCTGTGGAACCATCTTCCCAGTTCAGTTCGGGAGGCAGACACTCTCTCTTTATTCAAGAGTAAGTTGAAATCTTTTTTCTTTGATAAGGCCTATAGTTAAAAATGTTGCTGCTGCCAAGCCCTCACTCACATGTGCAGCCTAACCAGGCTTGATACTGGAATGTCTGGCTTTGAATACTGTATTTGTTATGTTTGTTTTGAATGTAGCTACTGCCAGGCCTCCTACTTTTTACCTCTTTCTTCAACCCAGCCAGTTGAGGCGGATAGCTGTCCTCTATGAGCTATGGTTCCGCTCAAGGTTTCTGCCCGTTAAAGGGAAGTTTTTCCTCGCCTGTGTCACCACAGTGCTTGCTCTTAGGGGTCTCTGCTGGGTTCTATAAA
This sequence comes from Pholidichthys leucotaenia, assembly GCA_020510985.1. Classification (NCBI taxonomy): domain Eukaryota; kingdom Metazoa; phylum Chordata; class Actinopteri; order Cichliformes; family Pholidichthyidae; genus Pholidichthys; species Pholidichthys leucotaenia. Next base: position 354,267,873 of record CM035843.1, on the reverse strand, counting down.
TTTGAGAGCGTGGCCTAAACCCACTCTTTTCTGTATAGTGCCTTGAGATAACCTGCGTTGTGATTTGGTGCTATACAGTGGGGCAAAAAAGTATTTAGTCATCCACCAATTGTGCAAGTTCTCCCACTTAAAAGATGAGAGAGGTCTCCAATTTTCATCATAGGTATACCTCAACTATGAGAGACAAGATGAGAAAAAAAATCCAGAAAATCACATTGAAGGATTTTTAATGAATTAATTGGTAAATTCCTCGGTAAAATAAGTATTTGGTCAATAACAAAAGTTCATCTCAATACTTTGTTATATACCCTTTGTTGGCAATGACAGAGGTCAAACGTTTTCTGTAAGTCTTCACAAAGTTTTCACACACTGTTGCTGGTATTTTGGCCCATTCCTCCATGCAGATCTCCTCTAGAGCAGTGATGTTTTGGGGCTGTCGCTGGGCAACACAGACTTTCAACTCCTTCCAAAGATTTTCTATGGGGTTGAGATCTGGAGACTGGCTAGGCCACTCCAGGACCTTGAAATGCTTCTTACGAAGCCACTCCTTCGTTGCCCGGGCAGTGTGTTTGGGATCATTGTCATGCTGAAAGACCCAGCCACGTTTCATCTTCAATGCCCTTGCTGATGGAAGGAGGTTTTCACTCAAAATCTCACGATACATGGCCCCATTCATTCTTTCCTTTACACGGATCAGTCGTCCTGGTCCCTTTGCAGAAAAACAGCCCCAAAGTATAATGTTTTCACCCCCATGCTTCACAGTAGGTATGGTGTTCTTTCTCCTCCAAACACGACAAGTTGAGTTTTTACCAAAAAGTTCTATTTTGGTTTCATCTGACCATATGACATTCTCCCAGTCCTCTTCTGGATCATCCAAATGTAATATATATATATATAAATGTATATTTATATACATTTATATATATAAATGTAATATAAAAAATCATTTTTTGAAAATTAATTTTCTGCAATATTCTAATTTTTTGAGAAACTGAATTTGAGGTTTCCATTAGCTGTAAGCCAAAACCATCAAAATTAAAAGAAATAAACACTTGAAATATATTATTCTGTGTAATGAATCTATATGAGTTTAATTTGTTGAATTGAAATACTGAAATAAATCAACTTTTCGATGACATTCTAATTTATTGAGACGCACCTGTATATGAATCATTTTTGGTTAAATATTAAACACTAAATAGTTGGGTTTTTTTGCATTTGTCATTCTGGTTTTGAAAGGAAAGCATTTTTAATCACTATAACTTCTTAGGATACCTTCTTCTTCTTTTGGCTGCTCCTTTTAGGGGCCGTCACAATGGCTCATCTGCCTCCATCTCACCCTATCCTTTACATTTTTCTCTGCAACACCAACGGTCTATGTTGTCCTTCACTACATCCATCAATCTTCTCTGTGGTCTTCCTCTTTTCCTCCTTCCTGGCAGCTCCATCTTCAACATCCTTTGTCCAGCATATCCTCTATCCCTCCTCTGCACATGTCCAAACCATCTCAGTCTTGCTTCTCTTACTTGGTCTCCAAACAGCTCAACCTGAGCTGTCCTTCTGATATACTCATTTCTAATCCAGTCCCTCCTAGTCACTCTCAGTGAGAATCTTAGCATCTTCAACTCTGCCACCTCCAGCTCTGCCTCCTGTCTTTTCATCAGTGCCACTGTCTCCAAACTATACATCATAGCAGGTCTCACTACCATCATGTAAATCTTCCCTTTAATTCTAGCTGCTATCCTTCTGTCACAAATCAACCTGATGCTCGTCTCCATCCACTCCACCCTGTCTGCACTCTCTTCTTCACCTCTGTTGTGCATTGACTATTGCTTTGGATGGTTGACCTCAGGTATTTAAACTCATCTACCGTCACTACCTCTACTGCTTGCATCTTCACCATTACACCTGTCTAATAGGCAACCCTGTCAGAGTGGCTGAAGAATTGGCAGAAGACAGACTTTTCCCAAATTAACAGTTGTTGACGTTATTGCAGATGCAAAAAGCATATCCAGAAATCAAAAGGCATAACTAAAAGGTTAACTTATTGAAAGTCAACATACCTAAATTCAAAAGAGCAAAAATTAAGTTCACATGCACACTGCTACACTGACCAGATCTCCCTGAGAGACTAAAAACAACTCCTTAAAATACCCTCTGTCCTCTTAACAAAATGGCTGCTTCTGGATTTTCTCAGCTGTACAGATAAGTAAGGTACTTTTAACAAGAAACCAAATATGTATAGAAGTTACTCAATTTCAATAACAACTATTATTAACACTAAATACTACCATATTGTTTCAGACCTAGCAAACCATACAGATAAACATTTAAAAATCAATCATTTTAATTATAATTTAAAGCAAAATACAAACAAACCCGGGACAGTATTTGCAAACTACAGAACAAAATGTAATGTAATATCAGGGCTGTGAGAAGGAGCGGGGGATTCTCCCGGCATGCTTTGTGTCACTGGGGACTGAAAGACTTGTTATTATTCTTGTGTTCTGAGCGTTATTGTTGTACCATTATAATTGTGTTTTAAGTCTGGTTGTGATAGTGTTGTTTTCCCTCTATGTGAGAGATTGTGTGTCTGCGTCACCCTGAGTGAGATGAGTGTCTGTGTGAATGACTTCTGTGTAATTAGTCAGTGAAAAATAAATGCCTTTCTTATTATTGTGTGACCCCTTGAAACGTCACACTGGTTGCAGGAGTGGGATTTTTGAGAGATGAAAGCAAGGATCAAGGCACAGATTTGACAGCTTGAGCAACTCATCGCCCAGATGGAGATGGGCAGCAGAGCAGACATGCCAGCTCCCAGAGTTGCCCGCCACGACGGATGGGGAAGCGGACCAGACGGAGCAAGTGCGCTCCATTTTCTGCCTTTTTCAAGGCAGGACAGGGAGCGCCAGCGGGGGAACTACGAGCCAGCAATTCCACTGCGACAGAGGGCAGTAGGCTGTCCATCACCATAGCAAACAAGAAGAGACCCAGAGCTGATTGCTGATGTAACCCCACCCCCACCTTGACTGCATCTGTCACTCCTACAGCACACCTCACCAGGTGTGCTGTAGGTGGTCAGGCAACTGGCAGGCCTGACCCACCAGTTGCTCATGGTGGGTCAGGCCAGCACTGGTGTATGGCAGCTCTTCCGCCATCAGTGTGTGAATGGGAGGATAGCAGGATCTGTAAAGTGCTTTGGTCATCTAGAGATGAGAAAAAGCGCTATATAAGTGAACGCCATTTACCATCTTGCTGTCCTCATACATGTCCCGCACCACCCTCACATACTTCTCTGCCACTCCTGACTCCCTCCTATCATATGCTTTCTCAAGATCCACGAAGACAGTGCAACTCCATCTGACCTTCTCTATACTTCTCCATCAGTACTCTGAGAGCAAACATTGTGTCTGTAGTGGTCTTTCTTGGCATGAAACTGTACTGCTGCTCACTGATTGTTACCTCTCTTCTTAACCTGGCTTCAAGAACTCTTTCCCATATCTTCATGGTGTGGCTGATCAACTTTATGCCTCTGTAGTTACTGCAGCTCTGAGCATCATCCTTGCTCTTGAAAATCAGTACCACTACACTTCTCCATTTCTGGGGCATCCTCTCACTCTCCAAGATTGTGTTCACTGCTATCTCTCCTGAACATCTCAATAAAACTGTATCCATATTCATATGTTTAGACATAGTAACCTAAGCCCCATATCATTTTAACTTTATGCTCTATGGTAATCTCTGTTTCATGTCTACATTTCAGAATAATTTAGTTGCATTATAAACCAATGCACATGCCTCTGAACCAACAATCCCACATGTGAAATGCTCCCCTCCCCAGGAATGCATCCATATCAATGAATGCTGAGACTGTTGGAGAACACACAGTGAAGTTTGATGACAAGGTCTTGAGGGAAGACATCGTCCACATGCTCAGAGGCAGCAGCAGCAGACCTGTGTGAGTCTCAGTCAACACTGCTTTTACTGTTATGTCTTAGCCAGGTTCTGAAAATCCAGTTCAAGTTAAACCTGCATAGGGTTCAAAACATAATGTTTTGAAAAGTGGACGACAAAATCAGCATTCAGGATAAATATTTATAAAATTGCTTTTCCCACACAGTTTCTTCCACCTCTGGTTCACTACAAGCTGAGATAGAGAGATAGATGGATACAGCCGTGGACAAAATTGTTGGTACCCCTCTGTTAATGAAAGAAAAACCCACAATGGTCACAGAAATAACTTGAATCTGACAAAAGTGGTAATAAATAAAAATTCTATGAAAATTAGCCAATGAAAATCAGACAATGCTTTTGAATTGTGGTTCAACAGAATTATTTTAAAATACAAACTCATGAAACAGGCCTGGACAAAAATGATGGTACCCTTAACTTAATATTTTGTTGCACAACCTTTTGTGGCAATCACTGCAATCAAACGATTTCTGTAACTGTCAGTGAGACTTCTGCACCTCTCAGCAGGTATTTTGACCCATTCCTCATGAGCAAACTGCTCCAGTTGTCTCAGGTTTGAAGGGTGCCTTCTCCAGACGGCATGTTTCAGCTTCTTCCACAGATGTTCAATAGGATTTAGATCAGGGCTCATAGAAGGCCATTTTAGTCCAATGTTTCGCTCTTAGCCATTCTTGGGTGTTTTTAGCTGTGTGTTTTGGGTCATTATCCTGTGGCAAGACCCATGACCTGCGACTGAGACCAAGCTGTCTGACACTGGGCAGCACATTTCTCTCTAGAATACCTTGATAGTCTTGAGATTTCATTGTACCCTGCACAGATTCAAGACACCCTATGCCAGATGCAGCAAAGCAGCCCCAGAACATAACAGAACCTCCTCCATGTTTCACAGTAGGGACAGTGTTCTTTTCTTGGTATGCTTCATTTTTGCGTCTGTGAACAAAGAGCTGATGTGCCTTGCCAAAAAGTTCCAGTTTTGTCTTGTCTGTCCATAGGACATTCTCCCAGAAGCTTTGTGGCTTGTCAACATGCAGTTTGGCAAATTCCAGTCTGGCTTTTTTATGATTTGTTTTCAACAGTGGTGTCCTCCTTGGTCGTCTCCCATGAAGTCCACTTTGGCTCAAACAATGACGGATGGTGTGATCTGACACTGATGTACCTTGACCTTGGAGTTCACCATGAATGTGTTTAGAGGTTGTTCTGGGCTCTTTTGTTACCATTCGTATTATCAGTCTCCTCCTGCGGCCATGTCCAGGGAGGTTGGCTACAGTCCTGTGGATCTTAAATTTCTGAATAATATGTGCAACTGTAGTCACAGGAACATCAAGCTGCTTGGAGATGGTCTTATAGCCTTTACCTTTAACATGCTTGTCTATAATTTTCTTTCTAATCTCCTGAGACAACTCTCTCCTTTGCTTCCTCTGGTCCATGTTTAGTGTGGTACACACCATGTCACCAAACGGCACAGTGACTACTTGTCACCCTTTAAATAGGCCGACTGATTACAACTTTGTAGACACCTGTGATGTTAATTAGAGTACACATCTTGGTTGAACATGTCTTCTATCATACATCTTTTCTAGGGGTACCATCATTTTTGTCCAGGCCTGTTTCATGAGTTTGTATTTTAAAATAATTCTGTTGAACCACAATTCAAAAGCATTGTCTGATTTTCATTGGTTAATTTTCATAGAATTTTTATTTATTACCACTTTTGTCAGATTCAAGTTATTTCTGTGACCATTGTGGGTTTTTCTTTCATTAACAGAGGGGTACCAACAATTTTGTCCATGTGTGTAGATATTTGACATCTTGAGACACATGCCTATTTCTCCAGGAGAACAGTGTCAATACTGTGCCAAGTGAGCTGTGATTTCATAGCTGTATACATAGATGAGCAAGATCTACATAGCTTCACTATAGCTATTTGAACCTGGGAGCCATCACAATTCACTGCTTAAGCACAACTCTCCACTTATTATTCCAATTGCTCTGAGAACTGAATAAAGTAAACAATTGTTTCAAAGATTCAAAGATTTTATTTGTCAATACTACTATACATACAGGACATACAGGAGAATTGAAATGGCGTTTCTTTCTCTCTTCAGTGGTGTGCACAATATAAAAAAGACAAAGGAATAAGGCTGGAAAAACAACAACAGCAGTCTATGTACATTAATGCAACCCATAGTGCAAATGGCGACAAACGATAGACCCAGACCTCCCATAGAGCAAATAAAGATAAATGATGATGAAACCTAGCAATCCTATATACAGAAAAGTAGAGCTGTAATACTCGTAGTTGCAAGTTCAGTGCAGTAGTGTAGGTGCAGACGGTGATAGATAGGACTGCACATGATCAATATTACAATGACAGACAGTAGCAGATATGGCATTTGTGCAAATGGTTGCAGTAAAGTGTAGAGACATACAGCAGCAAATGGGAGTTTAGCAAACATGGAGGGTGCTCCTCAAGTCTTGAATTTACTGCCATACTGTAGCAGTGTCTGAATGAAGCTGTGAGGATACTCTGTATTTTATGCCTGAGAAGGGTTTTACTGTGAGAAAACACAGAGGAAGAAGAAACAACAACCTTCGAAGGGCTTCAGTGTGCAACATTTTAGTAACTAAATAACATTTTTTGTTCTTTAGGATCATTAATTCTCTGCTGCCCAAGTTCATCAGAGGTCCTAAAGGACCAGAATCAAAAATGGCAACCAGGATGAAAGCAGGTGAGTTACAGTTTGTTTTTCTTCAGAACCAAAATGAATCCATCCTCTCAGTCCACATTCACACACATCTTAATATTGCCCCAACATGTCTCTCCTTAGATGTGTCGGATCGCCCAGACCTAGTGTTCTTCAGGCCCATGTCAATAAAACTTCAGCAGGCCAATGGGACAACAAACAAAGAGTCAGACCAGTGGTGGGTGGTGGAGGAGTGTGTCCCCATTCTCAAATCGTCCTCGGAGCACAACTGTCACAACATAGAGATAGTGGTGTTCAGTGATAAGGTCAGCCCCTCCAGTCTGGGCTTCCTGGCCGGTCACGGGTAGGTAATAACATGTCTCACTGGTTATCTGTCAGGAGGGAGGCTTGGCTCATTTAAACACATCATTTCTATTTCTAAATGGGTTTCAGCAACGGTTAATGGTTAATAACTCCAAATTTTGTTAGGATTTAGCTCATTCTGGCAAAGCCAAAAGGAGCTAATGCGATGGTACGGCATCCGTTGTAGGTCCATCCACATTTCATGGAAATCACTATGCCACCCAGGCAATTGCCCCAGTGGTTACCAAACTCACACACAATAATCCTTAGATGGCTCTGCATCCAGATTGTGCTCAAGGTCACAGTGAAAGATCTGGAAATCTCAGCACTTGTATGATTTTACAAAAATCGCTACTTTTGGGCACTTGCCCTGATTCTCACCAAACTCACTCACAATTATCCTTGGGTGGGCCTGCATCCAGATGGTGCTCAAGGTTAAGTTCAGGGTCAAAGCTAGGAGCTTTTAGGCCCAGCGCACACAAGACTTTTGCTCCAAACTGGGAAACTTCTTTTACAGTTTGGCTGTCCATGCATACAGCGCAGGGATTTTGGAGGTGTGAACGTGTAAAGATTTGAAACCACTCTCCAACGTTGCTATGTGCACAACCCCAAATGCAAAAGCTCACCAATTTTTTTTAAGTGCACAAAGGAGTTTGACATACCTCCTTGACCACCGTTGTCTTTGTCTATTTGTGGCATCAGCGCAGTCCCTAAAGAAAATTAATGGATGAACCTGTCACAATTTAAAAGCTCCTCGATAATAGTTTTAGTGAAGCAGAAGTCGGAAATAAACGGGATCTGACATCATCACCAAGTTGTTTTGCAGTGGATTTTGTGGGAAAAGATCAAAGGAAAGCTGACTGGTCTTGGAGAAAATAGAACCCAGCAGGATTTAACAGGCTGACACAAAGGCCACAGCAGGGACTAAATCCCATACTCCTGTTGCCTGCATCACCAACGTGCCAATAGGAATGCATGTTGCGGCTGCATCGTCGCTGCTGCGTCGTCATTGCTGTGTGGACACCGTCACAGCTACATTGCATCGACGCAGGTGCATAACTTGCGCTTAAGTTTGGTCAAATATTAGGAGATCTGAGCACTCACGGGGTGATTTCATCACATCGGAATGAACTACACCATCAAGGGCCTGGTTTAATTTTTGTGTTTTTATTTGCTGTAGTTCTGCTCTATAAGGAGGACCAGAGCTAAAAAAAATCAATGAAAATGCAAAACTTTAAATTTATGTTATTAAATCTTAAATACACACCACAGTGGATATAAATCCCCTTAAAACAAATCTACATCGTCTAAAATGGTGCCTTATGCCCTTTTTCACAAAAAAAAAAAAAAAAAACCTTTCATGGTCTTACAATTGCTTGTGAAAATGTTGTCCCTTTTCCTCCTCCTTCAAATGGCAGGATCTATGAATATTCTAGTTAAGCCCACCCACATCCCGCCCATGAGGATGCTGACGTGCCACCTCTCCCCAAGGACCACAGCACACAGAAGTCTGCAAGCTGGAAAATTTGACCAGAAAATAATAGTATTGAAGAGCTAATATTTAAATAATGTGGAGAGTGTGGGAAATGATGAGGCCAGTTTACGAACAGACGAAACTTTATTAAGACTCTCACATCATCCATACACAGAAAAGCAGCTCCCAGGATTGGGAAACTCAGTGCTGCTATGACAAAAGTCCACTCGTATGTACGGCCATGTAGAGATAAAGCCAGTGTTCTCTCACCAAAGGTCTTAATGTCCGAGCCGTTTACTGCTACCAGCCCAGGGCCGCTAGGTCCTGCCAGCCGGTCGGCGTAGGTCGGCAGGATGATGCTCTTCTGGGCTCCGGTGTCTACGAGGAAAAGCCTCCCTGAGCGCGAGTCCTTCACGTAGAGCAGCTTGTTCTCTTCGCCGGCGGTTGCAGCTGCTACCGACTGCCGACCTTGGCATTTCCCGAGCGCTTGAATTGGCACGGTGGCGCACATCTGCGTGCATTCCCTCCAAAACGGCGGTGGTAAAAGCAGAGCGTGTCTCCCTGGCGCTCCTTGGCCCCCGCTGCCGCTACCGTCGGTGGCTCCTCGCCTCCTCTGGTCGTCTCGCTGGGTTCCGACGCCGCCGCGTTCACCGTGAGCGTTCTGGTGGTGAGGGTGATCCGGTCTGCCTCCTGGGCTAGCGCACAGTAGTCACGCGCGGCCAGCAACGGCGAATTGGCCAGGACCGGTCTCGCCTCTGTTGGAAGGTTCTGGAGGAAAAGGTGGGCAAACAGAAAATGCCCGTCGTCCGTGCCCATTAACACCAACATCTTCTCCATCAGATCGACGGCCAAACCATCTCCTAACTCGGAACGCCTCAGGAGCCTCTCTGCTCTCTCACAGTCCGAGAGCGTGTAGCGCCGAATCAGCGCAGCTTTGAGAGCCTCGTATCTGTCGTGGGCTGGGGGCTGGTCGAGCAGGCTCGCTACCTGCTGAGCTGTGCGAGCGTCCAGCGCTGCAACCACAATAATTACAATATAATGCTGCCATGACTGTGGAGGGTCCAACCACTCAACACATGCGGTGCACACAAGCACCACAACAAAGCGGCACGGCCCACACACCAACCACCACCGCTGTCCTCTGCCGGGACATGAGCTACATGCAGCCACTCACCACCATGACTGTTTAGAACAAGGGTGTCCAGTCATGTGCCATGGAGGGCCAAGACCCTGCAGGCTGTCTCTTCTACCCAGTCTCTTCAGCAGGTGTTTTCACTGATCAGCAATCAGTAGAAGACGTTCAGTGAAATCTGCTGTTGAAGACACTGGTTGGAGGTAAAGCCTGCAGGGTCTTGGCCCTCCATGGTACATGATTGGACACCACTGGTTTAGAGGAACGACCAGATCATTGTATATCACATGCAACCACACATGCAGCAGGGCAGCATGAAACACAGTGGGGAGGCAGCTGGGGCTGTCGGAGCTCCTCTCAGTAATCACCAAGCAACACCACACATTCATTCCGTGCAGAGTCATCGCTACATGATCTCAACACACTCCAAAAGTATTTTATTTTGCTGCACTGCTTTGGGGCAATCAGACAACCCATCTGCTTACATTTCTTCTATCATGCAAAAGCCTCTACAAAAAAGTCTGAGCAAAGAAATCAACAAGGTGCAGCATCTGAATATATCGAGGCTTATCTGGATATTTGTGGATCATTTGATGTCTAGCACATTACCTGTTTGATACAAGGCTTTGACATTTGCATAAAACTGTACCTTTAGGATGCTACCGTATCAGGCATATTGAAGACTAATGGCAGCTAGCGCTACATTACACAAACAGAATAAATCCTATGATAAAGTACAGACTTACTGGTTCAATGACATGCCCACTTGTTTGCCTGGTGGCCCAGGATAATGGCTGAAACTGCATCAGTTTAATGGTAAAACCCATCTTAATTTGGGTCAACTTAAGTTGAGTCAAAGCAGTTGCCCAAAAATGCTAACTGGCCCTGGAGTCTAAGCTGAATCCTCAGTTCCACCCTCTTCCTCCGAGGCCATAACCAGTGCTTAGCCTTAATTGGTTCCCTGTTTTAGTGACATCACAAAAATGATCTGTCTAAACTCACCTTCTTGAAGAGGGAGAAGCTCAACTGAACTTTAACATCTGAAAAACACAGCCATGACACATAAGAGTGATTTAGATCTTGATGTCTTTTAAGTCATAAAAAACATGTTGCAGACATGTTAAGAAAAAAACAACTTTGATTTCGACTGGACTGTCACTTTATTTTTTTTCCCCCTTGTCCTGTCAGGCAGCTACATGAGCAGAACAGAGATCTGTTACCCTTATTCTGCCAAAACAGATTTACTTTGCCAAAAGGAGCTTTATACAGTACCTATCTATGTGCTGTATATTGTTCCAAACTCCTCCTGTAATAACTTTTAATACTTTATTTAAATTATTTTAACCATGAAGGACCCGACAGGATGGGGAATGGGGAAAGGAAGTGTGTGGAGGGGGAAAGAAAAGGGAGAGGAACAGACAAAAAAGACAAACAAACCAATAACTAAAACAAACAGAAGACAGACTGCTTCTTCCATCGAAGATGTCTCAACACGAGTCTGGTATCTGCACCTGTTAAAGGGGAGACATTTGTGCGTGTGTGTCTGTGTGCGTGTATATGAGAGCGCGTGCAAAATAAGTGTGTGCATGTGAGTGGTTTGTCAGGAAACATACGAAGAGGGGGGCTAGTCGCAGCCTCCCCCCCCCAAACCCTGAGCAGGCAAGGCAGCACTGACAACCCCCACAGGGCACAAATGCCTGAGGTCAACAATCTCCAGGAAAGCCAGGCATCTGCCCACGGAGGGACGGCTGAGGGAGGCCAGGCCACCAGGCGGCCAGCACAGCGGGCCCACGCCCCCGGGTCCGCCAACCCCCCACCGCCCCCAGCATGGCCAATGCCAGCCCCCAGGCCCCAGGCGCCATAAGGCCAGCGCTCCTACCCCCTGGGCCAGAGACCAGCCCATGCCCCTCGGCGCAAGCCCCTCCAGGCACCCCCACAGCCCCCCCCCACCCAGCGCCACCACCGCACACCCCAGGGACCCCCATGCCCAAAGAAGCCCCCCAACTGGACTGTCACTTTAAATACAAATCCATGTGTTTTCTAATGAATATAAATCAATATTACCGTTTTCACCAAATCTGTATAGTTTTTTCAACATTTGTATTTAAGTAATTTTATTATAGACTGATCTGCCCATTACCATTTTGATTGGTCGACTATTCATTTGAATATTGTTTCTTCATAATTTATTTTTTATTCCCTATATAAGACTGTGACTTTTTCAGGCAAGTTTGACATTTTTTGTAAAAAATTGTAATTTTTTTGTTAGGAAGTTTAGGAGGGTGTAGCTAAGCTAATGCTTGACGCCCCTGAGGTGCTGCAAGATAGTTTGACACGCTGAATAAAACTTGACATGATGAATGAATCGGTGTCCAAGACATCCTTTATGTTTAAAAACTTTCACTTTATTTCTATTTAACACTAAAAATCCACAACACTTTTGATAAAAGTTCCTCATCACACTAAACCGGCATCTTGCTGAATCAGTGGTCAAAAAAACCGGTACCCATTTATAGAATGAAGCCATAATTGGCTCCTACAGAGGGGTTCTTGTAAATCTGTTGATTTTTCCACAAAAATTCGTTACCCCCCCCCAATTTGTTTCTTATACGTTTGTGACATTTCTCATATTTATGACCTTTAGATAAGGAATCTGTGGGGGTTTCTTTTAAGTTTGCATCTTTTTTCTTGATAACTTTTTCTCATGTAAATTTGCAACTGCTTTCTTTAGACGTTTGAGTTTTTTTTTCCTCAGAAATTTGTGATTTCTGGACTTCCGGTCTGGACGCCATGGCGACTGCAGCTTAACACTGAAGCTCTCAGACCCAATCCAGGATAACACCTTGAAAATCAAACTTAACGGATTTTTGGAGGAGTGAAAATCAAAAGACAAAATCATCATGTCTAAAGGAAAACAGAAGAAACTGAAATTCTCCAGGCCAGGACACGTATCGGCCGGAGAATCTGAACTGGAAGATCTCCGTTCAGAAGACGAGGAACTGGTGATAGCTAACAAAAGGGTTAGCCTGAAATCACTATTTGAGGAGCTACGACGATTTCGCCGAGAAGTTACGGCCGAATTTCGGGAATTCAGAGAAGAATTGAAAAGGACAAACAGCAGAGTGGACCAGGCCGAGAACCGAATCTTGGAAACAGAGGATCGAATAAAAGTGCTCGAAGATTCTGTGCTAGACCTACGCAAAAGACAAGCAGCTATAGAGGCTAAGCTAACCGACCAAGAAGGAAAACAAAGAAGAGACAACATAAGAATTCATGGTCTGATAGAAGGAACCGAAAATGGTTTTAACTCAATGGCAGAATGCGTGGAATCCTTACTAAGAGAGAAATTGGATATTCCACAAACCACCGACTTGAAGATAGAAAAGGCACATCGTTCATTAGCCGCTAGGCCGGCGGCGGAAGCGCCCCCACGTTCGGTGTTGGTAAGATTTTCCAATTTCAAAATAAAACAAGAGGTTGTAAGACTGGCCTGGCAGAAAAAAGGATTTATGCACCAGGAGAGAAAAGTCTACGTGGAACACGATTACGCCCCGGAGGTCCTTAAAAAGCGCAGGGAATACAATGACGCGAAAAAGGTGTTAAGAGAGAAGAAATTGCGCTTTCAGACTCCATTTCCTGCGAAGTTAAGGGTCTTCTACGGCGATGAAACGTGTCTCTATAATTCGGCGGAAGAAGCAACAGCTGACATGGCGAAAAGAGGGCTCCCGGTAACGGTATTTAAACCCGCAGCAGACCCGAGTGAGAAGATCAAAGCGCAAACATGGACAACACAAAGACCCTCAAAATCCACGGACCAGCAGCGGGAAACCCAGCACCAGAGCGTCGCGGATAAACTATCCGTTTTCAGGTTGGAATAGCGACCTTTTTTTTTTTTTTTTTTCCTTTCTCTTGAATCAATCCGCACATCCAACCCCCCTCATACAAGGTAACAAACATTAAAGGAGATGCATATTCAGCATGTGGTAAAACATTTCATGGAACAATCATATTATTTGAAACAAATAAGTCTTTGTAATAAAAAAAAAAAAAAAAAAACTTGTTAAAATAGAAATGTGACAATAATCCACATGTTCTCCTCATACTAACAAATACTGTTTTTGCGCGAATGTTTGATGTGATGGGGGTGGGAGGGTGCACACAATTTCACAGGGTTTAGGCATAAAAGGAAAAAAAAAAAAATCATTACAAGTTTGGATTGGGTTCTGAAACTCACGTTAAAAGCATGGGACTACTTTCAGTGGTAAGAGAGGGCCCTCAACACGTAACAGAGTTTGAGGAATTTCCCTCAGAGCCTTCACTCCATCAAGGCTCTTACAGGGTCTTTAAAAAGACCTCAGCTCAGGAAGTTCTTATGACAGCTTTTTGTTTTAAAGTTTTTTACACTATGTTCTTAATGTTTTTCTTGTTTTTAATGTTCTTTCAGTTTCTGAGTAGCACAAAAGAGGGCCACCACACAGTTATACTAAACAAAACAACACAATGGAGAAACAGGGTGTAACCAAAATAATTTCATATAATGTAAAAGGAATCCTGAATCCAGTTAAAAGATCCAAGATTCTAGGCAAAATGAAAAAAGACAAAGCAGGAATAATATTTTTACAAGAAACCCACCTAACAGACGTGGAACACAATAAACTCAGTAGACAAGGGTTTAAAATGATCTCTTCATCTTCATATAAATCAGGGAGGAGGAGGGGAGTAGCGACATTGATATCAACCAAAATTACATTTGAAAAAAAATCAGAACACAAAGATAAAGAAGGGAGATACAGTTTGGTAACTGGGCGGCTAGAGGGAGAAGATATCACCCTGCTGAATGTGTATGCTCCCCCAGGGGCTAACTGGAAATTTTATAAAAATGTTTTCGACCTAATGATAACTAAAGCTCAAGGTTTAGTGATATGTGGTGGGGACTTCAATCTTAGACTGAATCCATACTGGGATGCTTCTGGTAATTCCCCACATCAAAATAACACCCAAAACAGGAAGACTCGGATGCTACTAAAAGAATTGGGAATCTGTGACGTGTGGAGGGAACTCAACCCCAGTGTAAAAGACTATACATTTTACTCAACTCCACATTCATCTTACTCAAGGATTGACTATTTTTTTATGTTTAATAGAGACATTGGAAGAGTAAAAACATGTAAAATAGGACTGATGGATCTCTCCGACCACAGTCCGATCTACATGGACTTAAATATCCAAAAATACACAAATAATACATTTTCTTGGAGGTTAAATTCAAATGTCCTGAAAGGACCATTGAAAGATGAATTGGAATCAGATATTCTCAGATATTTGGAAGATAATGATAATGGAGAAGTATCCCCTTTAATACTGTGGGATGCATGCAAAGCTGTAATAAGAGGAAAGATTATTGCAAAACTGGCAACCCAAAAGAAACTAAGACAAGAAAAACTATCCACATTAGAGTCAGAACTTAGGAACCTAGAAAAAGAACACAAAGGCAACACTCATTCTACTGACTCGCTCAAGATTAAGGAAATTAAAAACCAAATAAATGAGATCTACACAATAGAAATCCAGAAGAAACTTACATTTCTGAAACAAAAATACTATGAAGCAGGCAGTAAATCGGCAAAATTGCTAGCCTATAAATTGAGGAAACATCAAACAGAAAGAGCAATCTACAAAATCAGAGACCCAGTATCAAAGGAAATAAAATTCAGAATTCAGGATATTCTTAAAAACTTCGAGAATTACTATAAGAACTTATACTCCCACAAAAAACATAAAAACGCATCCGAGGCATTCCTAAACACATTAAACCTTCCCCAACTTACGGAGTCACAAAATAAAACACTACTGTCAGAAATACATCCTAAAGAATTGGAAAAAGCAATTATGAAACTTAAAGCTAACAAATCCCCAGGAGCTGATGGCTATACAGCAGAGTGGTACAAAACCTTTAAACAGCAACTATCTCCTCTCCTCCTGAAAACATTTAATTATGTCCTCCACACAGGGGAAATCCCCCCCTCCTGGAGAGAAGGGGTCATTGCAGTTATACCTAAACCTGAAAAGGATAAACTAGAGTGCTCCAACTACAGACCAATCAGTGTACTAAATCAGGACTATAAGCTTTTTACCATTATCCTTGCCAAAAGGTTAGAAAATATACTGACAGACCTAATTCATTTAGACCAAACAGGTTTTATAAGACAAAGACAGACACAAGACAACATTCGACGCACTTTACACATAATTCATCATATAAAAAAATATACCTTAAATGCAGTCATATTGGGATTAGATGCTGAAAAAGCATTCGATTCGGTTGACTGGTCTTTTCTATATAGAATCTTATCCAGTTTCAATTTTCATAACAACTTCATTAGAACTATACAGGCATTATATAAAAAACCAACAGCTAAAATAAGGATTAACGGTATTTTATCATCTTCTTTTGAACTGGAAAGAGGATGTCGTCAGGGCTGCCCCCTGTCTCCACTGCTCTTTGCAATCTTCATAGAACCTCTGAGCCAATGGATAAGACAAAACCAAAAAATTCAAGGTATTACACTTGGTCAGAAGGAACATAAAATAGCACTCTTTGCTGATGACATTTTAATATACCTAGGGCAGCCGAACACTTCTTTACCAGAACTAACCTCAGTTTTTTCAGAGTATGGAGATTTATCAGGGTACAAATTAAACATGCATAAAACCCAAGTTTTAACATTCAACTATGACCCAAATCATTATTCACTAAGCAAACTCAAAACTAACTGGGAGTCGGAATCTATGAAATATCTGGGGGTCAATATCCCGAAACAACTCAACAAAATTATATCACTAAACTATGATCCACTGGTGACAAAAATAAAATCTGACCTAGCAAGATGGAATATGATACCATTCTTGGGTACTGCACAAAGAATTGAAGCAGTCAAAATGAATATACTTCCACGTCTTCTATACCTTTTCCAAACAATACCGGTAGAACCTCCCAAAAAAACATGGCAGGAGCTGGACAGAAGGACCTCAAGATTCATATGGCAGGGCAAGAGACCTAGAATCAGATATAGAACCCTACAGCTAAACAAAGACAAAGGTGGGCTCGCGCTGCCAAATATCAGGGACTACTTTAAAGCCGCACAAATTAAAACTTTAGTAGAGATATGTAACCCAGTCTACACTGCACAATGGAAGGAGATCGAATGCCAAATAACAAGTGACATCCCCCTACAGGCGATAATAGGGAACAATGCCTTACCTAAGCTTTTGAATAACACTAACCCGTGGATAGAGACCCCGCTAAAAATTTGGTTTAAGATAGTCAGAGAGAATCAAACTAAAGAGCCCTATCGACTTCTGCAATGGATTGCCTATGATCAGGACTTTACTCCTAATAAAACAGACACCAGATTTAAAAAGTGGAAGGAGAAAGGGCTGATAAAATATTACGATTTTTTTAAAGGGCAAATCTTAAGAAGTTTTGAAGATTTGAAAAAACAAGGCCTAATAAATCAAGACCTTTACAGGTTCTTCCAGCTTAGACACTGTGATATCCTACCGTGTAGCAATGATCACACTTGAGTTATTTCTTTGGCTAACTCTGCCGTTTATTCTACAACACACATAATAAGCTGAACATGGATTCTGCGCGGGGTTTTCACACTCTTGTTCTAATGTGTCCCCTTAGTAGTAATGCTAAACAATACAGGTAGTTCCCCCTAGAGGCATGTGCCAGTAATGTTTTAAATTAGACTTGCAGTCTACCACATCCCTCCCCTCTAGATTAAACTACTTTTAATTACACTAGCCAATTATGCTAGACATCCTGGAACTCCCATTTAATCCTAAACAATCACAGTTACTTTTAACTTCTTAAACACATGTGCCATACATATAATTTCTTTCTCTTTTCTTTTCTTTTTTTTTTTTTTTTTTTTCACATGTATAACACACATAACAGTCTAACTGGGGAATTGGTTTGACTACCGCATCCCAGTGAGGTTCCAGGACGCATTCTTGTCCTGTGGCTGGGGAACTCACTACTGACTAAGTATAGTCCTTCAAGTAGTCTGGAGCTTTCCTAGCTCGCTGAGATCTTCTCACGGCGGGTGAGCCAACTGCAGGTGAAGACTAAGACTGCTCCACTGTTTCGGCTGCTGCAGTGCTGCCCGTAGAATCTGCAGAGACGGTTACCTCAGGTTTCACCTGAAGTGGTGGTTCGTTGATGCTCTCCTCAGAATGGTTGTTAGACAACACCTCTGGTGCCATCGGCAGGGGAATGGAGCTCCTACCATGAACTTGGTCGATGTGTCGCCTCACCACTTGTCCCTGGCCTAATGTCACCTTGAATGACACAGGGCCTGTCTTTTCTGTTATTTCTCCTGGTACCCAGGCTGGTCCTGAGCCAAAGTTGCGGGTGTAGACCACGTCTCCTTCTCTCAGTATTCTCTCTCTAGCATGCATGTCATGATAACCTTTTTGTTTCTCTTGTTTGTCATGCACTTTGTTTCTGAAGTCTGGATGTATTAAGTCAAATGTTGACCTCAACTTTCTTCCCATCCATGGACCTGCGTAGTCAATGTGAATTCTTCTCCATGGTTTATCTGGAACTTCCCAGGGATGTAGTGGGGCTGCTGGAGGACTGTTCCTGTTCTCCTGGCATGCCGCACATGACTTCACAAGCGCCTCCACCTCTGCATCCATGTTGGGCCACCACATGTAACTCCTCGCCAACGCTTTCATGCGAGTGATGCCAGGGTGTGCTTGGTGTAGTTGTTGCAGTAAGGCATTCCTACCAGGTGGTGGAACAACCACGCGTCCTCCCCACAGGATACAACCTTCCTGGGTGCTGAGCTCATCCTGTCGTCGGGCATAGGGAATGAACTCAGGACTGTTCATCTTCGGCCATCCTCGCAAGATGTATTCTCGCACTCTTGCTAGAACAGGGTCTTTGTCTGTCCACTTCTTTATTTGTTGTGCGTTCACCAGGGGCACGCCGATATCTTCAAACAATAGCACTCTCTCCTCCTCCTCAGGCGTGCTGTCTCTTCCTCCATCCAAGGGTAGCCTACTCATCGCGTCAGCATTTGTATGGTCCCGTCCGGCTTTGTAAACGATGGTGTACTCATACGCTGCTAATGTAACGGCCCATCTCTGAATTCTCTGAGATGTCATCTGGGGTATGGCTCTCATTTCACTGAACAGTGAAATTAGTGGCTTGTGGTCAGTCACTATAGCGAACTGTCTCCCATACAGGTATCTGTGGAACTTTTTTACACCAAATACTACTGCAAGGCCCTCCTTGTCTAGCTGGGAGTAGTTTTTCTCAGCTGCACTAAGAGTTCTTGAGACGAACCCTATGGGTCTCTCTGAGCCATCCTCCATACGATGAGAGAGTACAGCACCCACACCGTAGGGTGATGCGTCACACGCCAGGATGAGTGGTTTGTTTGAATCATAGTGCACTAACACACTACAGGACTGAAGTAGCGCTTTGGACTCTTCAAACGCCTTCTGCTGCTTGACCCCCCATGACCATTTTTCTTCCTTCTTAAGTAAGGTATGTAGTGGTGCCAGCAGCGTGGAGAGCTTTGGGAGGAACCTATGGTAATAGTTCAACAAGCCCAGGTAGGCTTTTAACTCAGTAACATTTTGTGGCTCAGGCGCCTCCGCAATGGCTTCCACTTTGTCTGTTAGAGGGTGTAGACCACTGGCGTTGATCTTGTGGCCTAGGAACACCACCTCTTTTCCCATGAACTCACACTTGCTTCTTTTCAACCTCAGACCGCTTTTCTCCAACCGTTGAAGCACTTCCTCCAGCGTTTTCAGATGTTCTTGTTCATTTGGTCCTGTACAAAGGATGTCATCCAAATAAATGGCAACATTCGGAATTCCACCTAGGATGCCCTCCATAGTTCTCTGGAATATAGCAGGACTGGAAGCTACTCCAAATGGTAAGCGTGTGTAGGTATATAAGCCTTTGTGTGTATTGATGGTTACATACTTTCTTGATTCTTCTTCCAGGACTACTTGTTGGTAGGCGTGACTCATGTCTAATTTCGTGAAGTGTCGGCCGCCATTCAGCTGTGCGAAGAGGTCCTCCACTTTAGGAATTGGATACTGATCCACCCGTGATGCTCGATTGACAGTGAGTTTGTAATCTCCACATATTCTAATGGAGCCATCCGGCTTTCTCACTGGGACTATGGGCGCCGCCCATTCTGCAACCTGCACTGGCTCAATGATCTTGTCATCCAGCAGCCTCTGTAGCTCGCTTTCAACCAGTGGCTTGACTGCATAGGGTACCGGTCGGGGTTTGCAGAATCGTGGTTGGGCCTCCTTGTCCACATTAATCTTTGCAGTGACACCTTTTAGCTGTCCTACGCCTTCTTTGAACACCTCAGCGTGTCTTTCGAGGATCTCCTCCAGCTGCAATTTGGGCTGAGATTCCACTTTATTCACCAACTGATCAATCATGGCCAGTTCTTGTAGCCAACTTCGCCCTAGTAGATTTGGTCCTTCGCTCCCAACTACTACTACAGGTAAGTCCTTTTCTTTGTTTTCGTGTTGCACCTTCACTTGTGCCATGCCTAGCACGTCTAGCTTCTCTCCTGTGTATGTTTTTAATTTTAATGAACAGGGATTTAATTCTGCTGTGTCTGTTTTCTTCCACAGTTGTGTATATTGCTGTTTACTTAATATGGTTACTCCACAGCCTGTATCAACTTCAAATGTTACTTTCATTCCATTAACATTCATGGTACGCGTGATGGGCGCTACCTTGGTCAGCTCCTCTGACGTGTTGTAAATTGTGTGAAAACCCATGTCTTCTGTATCACTTTCTCCCTCCCCTCTCAGTTGATTCGCTCGCTGTTCCTTTCCTGGGCCCTTGTTTTCATACTTTTGCCCATTAACTGTCGCTTTCAGCACCTGTGCGCTGTCCACCTTTATTCTACATGCTTTCTTAATGTGCCCTCGCTTGCCACAATTATGACACAGCTCAGTGGCAAATTTGCACTCGGCGGCATTGTGCTGGCCTTTGCAGCGATAACAACTGGGGAATTTGTGCTGAGTTTTGTCAGTCGACACTTTGTGGACACCTACTTGGGTCTTAGGCACACGAACATGCGTTGCTGTGTCCTCTGTTAGCTTCCTTTGCATTTCTCTCACATCTTTAGATGCTGTTTCCATCGCTTGGCATAATTCCAAAGCCTTCGCAAAAGTGAGTTTTGTTTCAGATAAAAGTCGCCGTTGCATTCGGTCATCATTCACTCCACACACAAGTCTGTCTCTTAACATTTCTTCCAATGAGTCTTTGTAATCACAGTGCAGTGTTAATTTCTTCAATTCTGCCACATACTCTGCTATGGACTCAGTGTTCCTCCTTATGCGTGAATTAAATTTGAATCGTTGCACGATTTCACTCGGTTTGGGGCTGAAGTGCTTCTGAAGCTCAGCAGTAAGCTGGTCGTACGTTTTATCTTTCGGTAATGCAGGGCTTATTAAATTTCTCAACAAGCTGTAAGTAGTTGCACCAACTCCACTCAACAGTACAGCCTTCCTTTTGTCTGGCTCCTCAATCTCATTAGCTTGGAAGAAAAAGTCCAACATTTCACTATATTCTTCCCATGACTGAGTCGAGTTATCAAAAGGGGTTACCGTTCCGATTACAGCCGCCATTGCTCGTCGTGGTGGGGAAACCTCGTTTTTCCTCCTCTGAACTTGCATATTATTACAGGTAGTAATACAGGTATAATACAGGTAGTTCCCCCTAGAGGCATGTGCCAGTAATGTTTTAAATTAGACTTGCAGTCTACCACAGACACCACATAAACAATATACTTAAAAAGGAGGTTTTGGAAAGGGCCCAGTCAGGTGTTCTGAAGGTCTTCTTAATGGCATATAAAGGGATCCCAGGGATCAGATACATTTCTAAAATATACCAAGGTCTTCAAGACTTAAAAGGAGACAACACATCTTATATAAAAGAGAGATGGGAAAAAGAGGGGAATTTCACTTTACAACTGGAAATATGGGAAAAGCTAAATAAACAGCAATGGAAAAGTACTTCATCCCTGCAGTGGAGAGAATTTGGATGGAAAAACTTGGCAAGATTTTTCAGAACACCTGCACAAAACAAATTTACCCATAAGGGATTGAACTGTTGGCGCTCGTGTGGTGAAAAGACTGCAAATCATTTTCATGTGTTTTGGTCATGCCCAGTTATCCACCAATATTGGACCAATGTACAGACAATATTGGGGAAAATATTCAAAATAACAGTTTCCTTTTCTTTTGTAACTTTGTATTTGGGTTTACTACCGGACTCGCTGGAAAGACGAGGAGAAAAATACTTATTCAATGTTTTAATATTGGCAAGCAAAAAAGCTCTAACTAAAAAATGGATGTTGAAGGACTGTCCTACACCTGAAGATTGGACTAACGTGATCCAAGACATTTACTCGATGGAAAAGTTGACATTCGCACTGAGACAGGACATGGATGTGTTCATGAACTTTTGGCAACCCTGGACCGCATATGTGTCTTCCATTAGATCTAATCTTTGACAAATACCATTTCAATAATGGTTCTGCTCTTTGTTCCAACGCTACTCAGATGCTCTTTTATCTTTATTTACTTACTTTTTCTTTTTGTTTGTTTTTTACTGGTTTGTTTGGGTTTTTTTTATTTGTTTTTTGTTTTTGTTTTTCTCTTTAATTTCACTTTTTCTTTCACTTTTAAAAAAAAAAAAAAGGGGTGTTGTAAGAATTAATCTTCCAATGTTGTCAGATATCAGAAAATAAGGGAACATGTGATGAAAATGTAAACAATGCATTGCTGTAACGACCTGTATACCCTTTAAGATAAGCCTTTATTAGTCCCACAATGGGGAAATTCCAGGATTGCAACAGCACAGGGATAGCAACACTCAGAGCAACAATCAGAAGGCAAGAAAAAAAAAACAAGCAAGCAAGAGCAGCTAATATACATATGTACATATTACTATAAAATATATATACATACACACACACACACACACAGACACACAGTGCAGAGCATTGTAGCTGGATGGAATAAATATATGAATATATGAACACACAGTGCAGAGCATTGTAGCTAGATGGAATAAATATGTAAATATATAAACACCCACAGTACGGAGCATTGCAGCTAGGTGGAATAAATATGCAAGTATATAAACACACACAGTGCGGAGCAATGTAGCTAGATGGAATAATATGTAGATATATAAAAACACAGTGCGGAGCATTGTAGCTAGATGGAATAAATATATAGATATATAAATATAAACACACCCAGTGCAGAGCATTGTAGCTAGATGGAATAAATATGTAAATATATAAACACACACAGTGCAGAGCATTGTTGCTAGGTGGGATGAAACAGCATAACCGTCTATTTAGTTATCCTACATGGTATGATTATGTGCCCATACATATTCTCACCCTCCATAGCGACCGGTATGTTCCTAGTTGTATGCCGGAGAGGACCATTGTGTAAGTCTATTGCATCTTTTGCATTCAAAAAAAAACTATTAGTTTGTTACGTCTTTTTGCTATCTCTGCGAGCAGCCCTGCTTAGGTTGTACAGTCTGACAGCCGTTGGTAGGAAGGACCTACGAAACCTCTCGGTTGTGCACCTGGGATGATGTAGTCTGCTGCTAAATGAGCTCCTCAGTGCATCCAGTATGTCCTGCATAGGGTGGAACTCGGACTCCAGCAGAGATGACAGTTTAGCCACCGTCCTTCTCTCTCCCATCTCCTCCATCGGATCAAGGCGTTGCCCCAGGACAGAGCTAGCTTTCTTAATCAGTTTGTTCAGTCTCTTCCTATCGGCTGCAGTAATGCCACTGCCCCAGCAGACCACTCCAAAAGTGATGGCTGATGCCACCACCGTGTCATAGAATGACTTCAGCAGCGCCCCTTGTACACCAAAAGACCTGAGTCTCCTCAGCAGGAACAGCCTGCGCTGTCCCTTCTTGTAGAGTGCGTCAGTATTGTGTGACCAGTCTAGTTTATTGTTCAGATGAATACCCAGGTACTTGTAGGATGTCACCATCTCGATGTCTGTTCCCTGTATATTTACTGGTGCTGTGAGGGGCTGCCCATGCCTGCGGCAGTCCACCACCAGCTCCTTAGTTTTCCTCGCGTTGATCTGGAGGCAGTTCCGATGGCACCAGTCCACAAAGTCCTGGATAAGCCCTCTGTACTCAGCTTCATCTCCGCTGGAGATGAGACCAACGATCGCAGAGTCATCAGAGAACTTCTGTAGATGGCAATGTGTTGTGTTGTGTGAGAAGTCCGCAGTATAAAGAGTGAACAGGAAGGGAGCCAGCACCGTTCCCTGGGGGGCCCCCGTGCTACTGATGATCGTGTCGGAAACACAGTCCCGGGTTCTCACAAACTGAGGCCGGTTCGTGAGGTAGTCCAGGATCCATGATGACAGGTGCTGGTCCACCCCTGCGCGCAGCAGCTTGTCCTTCAGGATCATCGGTTGGATGGTGTTGAAAGCACTGGAGAAGTCAAAGAACATGATCCTCACCATATTCCCGGGCTTCTCCAGGTGGGACAGAGAACGGTGAAGGAGGAAGATCACCGCATCCTCCACCCCAATGCCATGCTGGTAGGCGAACTGGAGTGGATCCATCGCTGGTTCCACCAGGGGGCGGAGATGAGCAAGGAGCAGTCTCTCCAGGGTCTTCATCAAGTGGGACGTCAAGGCCACCGGTCTGAAGCTGTTCAGGTCTTTGGGGTGGGAAGTTTTTGGTACAGGTACCACACAAGATGTTTTCCACAGCTGTGGTACCCTCCCCAGTTTCAGGCTCATGTTGAAGATATACGTCACAATCCCACACAGCTGGTCTGCACAGGACTTGAGGAGCTTTGCGCTGATGCCGTCCGGTCCCGACGCCTTCCTCGCCTTGATCTTCCTCAGCTCCGTCCTCACCTGGGTCTTGGTCAGGGTCAGGATGGGGGGCTGTGTGTTGGGAGTGGGGGGGGTGTCGGTGGAGTGGGGAGTGGGCAGCAGGACTTGATTTCTTAGTGGCAGCAGTGGTTGTTGTGCAGACAGGGGGGAGGGTGGTTGGTCAAATCTATTGAAAAACAGATTCAGGTTGTTCGCCCACTCCCTGCCCCCCATGGCCTGGGGGGAGGTATTCTGGAGCCCCGAGATGGTTTTGAGGTTTCTCCAGACCCCGCTGATGTCGCTCTGTTGCAGCTTGTCCTCCATCTTCTTCCTGAAGCTGTCCTTGCCTTCTCTGATCTTTCTCCTCAGCTCCCTCTGTACGGACTTCAGCATCTCCCTGTTCCCCGACCTGAAGATCCTCTTCTTCTCTCTCAGAAGTGTTTTTATCTCAGGGTTGATCCAGGGTTTGTTGTTTGAGTGACGCCGTATGGTCTTGGTGGGAACGGATTTGTCCACACAGAAGCTGAGGTAGCCCGTGAAGGTGTGAATGAGGCCATCGATGTCCTCACCATGTGGATCGCAGAGCTGCTTCCAGGCAGTGGCTTCAAAACAGTCCTTTAGAGTGTCCATTGTCTCCTCAGACCATAACTCCACAGTGTGCATGGCCGGAGGTTGTCTGTGCACTAGGGGTTTGTACACCGGTCGGAGATGAACCAAGTTGTGATCCGATCTCCCAAGTGGGGGGAGTTGTGATGAGGTGTACGCCTCCTTAGTGTTTGCGTAGAACAAATCCAGTGTTTTATTGTCTCTAGTGTGGCATGTGACATACTGGGTGAAAGTGGGCAGAATGGGAGACAGTGAAACGTGGTTGAAATAGCCTGAGATGAGGAGAAGAGCATCTGGGTGTTCTGTCTGCAGCCTGCTGGTTACTGAATGGATGACGTCACGCGCTGTCCCAGCGTTCGCCGTCGGATTTGCATAAACAACAATGTAGATCACGTGTGAGTGTTCTCTCGGGAGATATGTAGGCCTCATGCTAACAGCTAGCAACTCAATGTCTTTGCTGCAGTGTCGTTGTTTAACAGTGATATGTCCCGGTCTACACCAGTTGTTGTTAACATACATTATCACTCCACCGCCCCTAGTTTTGCCACTCTCTGGTGTTCGGTCAGCTCGTATCATGTGAAAACCCTCCAGCTCAATGTTAGCATCTGCTGCTAGTTCAGTTAGCCACGTCTCAGTAAACAAAAGGAGAGAGCACTCCCGGTAAGCGCTATCATAACGGGAGATAGCCGCTAGCTCATCTAACTTTCCCAGTATCGACCGTACATTTCCCATGACAACAGATGGAAGGGAGGGTCTGTACCTTATATTTTTTGTCCTCCGCCTTATTCCAGCCCGGCAGCCGCGGCGTTTTCGCCTCAGTTCTCTCGGTATGTCGAGTTTTTCCAGTGGGACCGGGTGGCGGTTAAATGCTAGCAGCTCTTCCCTGTTGTATCGAATCCTGCTATAAACAGTGGCTCCGTCCACCGGCTCAGGAGACATTTGGGACGATCTGTGTGTCCGTGATATAAGTGGGGTGAAAAAAAAAAAGTGATCAAAAGAGAGAGGAAGGGGAAAAAAACTCGGAATCGAGCCGCTGTTGCAAAAGGCAGCCGACTGGTGTGGTGCCGAGAGAAAATGCGGAAATCTGCGGAAATCTTGCGGAAATCTGCTTGATCCACACTTAGAATATCCTCTATTTCTGGGGAAATGCGTTGCAGTATTAGGCGCTCCATGATTTTGTAAGGAACGCTGAGTAGGGAGATTGGGCGGTAGCTTGCTGGTAGTTTGTGGTCTTTGCCAGGTTTTGGGATGGCAATGACCTTTGCTGTCCGCCATTTCTTTGGGATCGAGTTTGTTTGTGTGATCCTTGTGTAGAATTGTGTCAACCAGGTTAGGGCTCGGGGGCCAAGATTTTTCATGAATTCTGGGAAGATGTTATCGTATCCTGCTGCCTTTCCACATTTCAGGCCCTGTAGGACTTTCTCCAGTTCAGCAGCCTCGAAGGGTTCAGGGTTCGTTTCCTCTACAGGCATTTTTTGGTGTTTTTTTTCTTATTTAAGTTTTACAAAAACTTAAATAAAAAAAAAAAAAAAAAATTTGTGATTTCTTTATTCCCAAGGTAAATTTGTGAGTTTTTTCCATGCACGATTGTTTTTCTCAAAAATTTGAGACTGTTAATAAGTTTCTGATGTTTTTTTTTTCCTCATGTAAATTTAGAACTATTGTTCTTGTAAATTTCAGCTTTTTATCTCATATTTTTCCCCCTCAGAATTTGTTTTTCCTCTTAAGTTGGAAATGGGTGCATAGGTGATTTTCAGATTAGTTGCTTATTAATTTTCTGTGGACTGACTAGTCGACTAATCACTGCCGCACTCCTGCTGTGAGCAGCAGGAGAGCACGAGTATTTGCATTCATTCTGTTCTCCAGACCATCACTCCTGAAGCTATCACACTAGTCAACAAACTTCCCAGACTTTGGGGGTGAGATGCTGGTCAGTATGGAACAGACACTACGCTGTGAGTGGGCCCTGAAAGTAATTGCATGTAATATTACATCACAAAACAGTCGATATCCTCATGTTTTTTCCCATTTTATCTGCTAATTTTAAACTCATCTAATGGAGTTATTCCTGCAGAAACTTAATTGGATTAAATTTGCTACAGTTTATGGCAAGTTGTTGGACAGTGGCATATAAAATTAGTGTAGGACCTATGTGCAGTCTTTCCATTCCATGGGACTCATTGCATAGTCTACATCCAAACTGTCAAACAGGCCCAGGCCATAAATGGAGACTTGCATTGAACTTTTAAAGTGACGTAAAGGTTTTTTTTCTTGTTAGCATGTCTGTAAATGTTTGACTTACAAGACATATCGTGAGTGAAATCACTGTTGTTGCGAGATTTCAGTTAAGCCCCGCCCCTTGGAAAAAAAGGTGAGTTTAGACGGAGCGTTTTGGTGACGCAGTTATAACGGGTCTAAAGACTGGCATTAGCCTCCAGGGCCAGTTAGCATTTTTAGACAGCTGCTTTGAAAACCATTAAACTGTTTTTAATGATCAGTGGCATTTCAGTCATTATCCTGGGCCACTGTGCATACAACTGAGCATGTCCTTCAACTGTTAAGTCTTATCATGGGATTTATTGTTTAATGTAGTGCTAGCCACCATTAGCCTTGTGGGACGTGGGTGGGCCTATGCACAGATCCTGGCGTTTGAAGGAGGAAACGTGAAAAGATTTTGACGCCAAACTATAAGACAAAAGGTTTTTTATGTGGGAAAAAAAGGCATAAGATCATTTTAGACAATGTAGATTTGTTTTTATAGGGGATTTATATCCACCAGAGCGCATCTATATGAGTGCTACAATCAAACATTGTCCAGTATGTGAAACATCACACCCTTATTTAACCCTGTTCTCTCTGTCCACCACAGCATTGTTGGCCTGTACATGTCGGTGGTGTTGGTCATTGGGAAATTTGTCAGGGAATTCTTCAACGGGATATCCAGGTCCATCATGTTTGAGGAGCTGCCATGCGTGGACAGAGTCCTGAAGCTCTGCACTGACATTTTTGTGGTCCGTGAGACAGGAGAGATGGAGCTGGAGGAGACGCTGTTTGAGAAGCTCATTTTCCTTTATCGATCACCGGAGACCATGATCAAGATGACAAGAGAGAAGAAAGACAGTTAGGGGCTCTGTGGCGTCATGCCATCAGTATGGAATGTCACTTTGTCCTAACCAAACTGTCAGGCAGAATGGATGTTTTGACTAAATAACAGCACAATAACTCAGCACCAGTTTGACTAGAAATGATCTCTGTAATCATGGGCTCTGCATGAGTTCTCCTG
This sequence comes from Pholidichthys leucotaenia, assembly GCA_020510985.1. Classification (NCBI taxonomy): domain Eukaryota; kingdom Metazoa; phylum Chordata; class Actinopteri; order Cichliformes; family Pholidichthyidae; genus Pholidichthys; species Pholidichthys leucotaenia. The sequence goes on along the minus strand of CM035843.1, from coordinate 354,239,431 downwards.
ACAAGACTTGAATTTCTGTTAAGCCAAGAAAATGTCATGAACAATCAAAAAAAGTTGCATATATAAGATTAATGAAAAGGTTTTAATGGTCAAACATAAGTCCAAATGCTTAAACCAGACCGTCAATGAGGGAGTTGCTCATTCTGCCTGATGAAGCCATAGAGAGGTGATCTCCTGACCTTTGACCCTGACCTTGAGTATATCCTGAGTGCAGACCCACATGAGGATCAGTGTGTGAGTTTGGTGAGTATTGAGGCAATTGCCTAGGACTTTTGTGAAATGCAGAGGGATGGAGGGGCAGAAGACATTACATTAATTCCTTACCACTTTGCCAGAACGAGTTAAAATTACAATGACAGGAAGAGCTGAAAAACTGCAGACAGGAAAATTATAAAAACTCAAGAGCTGAAAAGCTACAGCCAGACCATCAGTGACAGAGTAGCTCATTCCAGCCTGATGAAACCTCCACCAGTGGCACAGAACTCCCGACCTTTGACCTTGAGCACAACCTTGATGGTCACTATGAAAATTTGGTGAGCAACTACCTAGAAGTAGCATTTGTTGCAAAATGTGGATGAGAGATGCAGCACCATCGTATTGGCTCCTTCTCCCTTTGATGTAATGAGTTTTTTTAATTACCATGATTTTCACCTGGTCTAGTCATTAGTAAGCAATGGGATGGTTTTTTTCATTTTCTCAGCATGGGGGGGGGGGGGGGGGGGCTTTGAATTACTTGACCAGAGTCCCTCAAATCTGAACTGCATCTGAACTACAAGTCTTTGTCAGCATTGACTGCATGCATTTCTAATGATTTTGGAATCTGGTTTTTAACTGATGTAAATAAAACTCTGTTCTTTAACATGATCCTCAGAAGAAAAAGATCCTTTGTGATTCTCATGATCAACACACATACCTCTGTAAACGCCATGCTTCTGTATCACCCAGTACATGACTGCATCCATTTATATCAAAATAAAATGTTGAGACTAAGTTCTGGACCGCTGAATATTATATCCACCAATAATACATGACAGTACATTTCTGACAGTCATCTTTAATACAACTTTAATTACATGAAAGGAAAGAAAATGTGGTTTCATTCAGGTCCCCGATCTCTAATACGTCATCTTTGATGTGATCCAGCTTCTTTTTTCCTTCTTCTCAGTGGGCCAAACAACAGGATGGTGACAGGACCGAACAGCCAGAGGGAACATCTACATTAAAGACTCAGTTCCTGGATTAAAAAAAAAAACAACACAGATTGATATAAACATAACTGAATAAATTCATAATCTGTTTACTGAATATCAGATAATGCTTACAGGATGTGCCTTTTAATGTTAGGGGCTCCAGGTTAAGCTAATGTCCAAGAAATGCAAACTTAGTGGTGCAAAAAATTTCTAGGGGTGTCATGATTCTCTTAATTATCAAGTTGATTTAAAGTCAGTTTGATTCTTGATTTCTGCAAAGACAGCTGAACTATCCAAGTATCATTTGCTCCATGCAGCAGTAACTATATTTTAAAGTTCTTTTCAAAATAGGTTTTGCTTAGTCCCCTCATCATGGTGGAGGGGTGCCCTTATGATCCCAGGAGCTATGCTGTAAGGGGCAACTTGACCCTGGTAGGGTCTCCCATGACAAACTGGTCCTGGATGAAGGGCCAGATAAAGAGCAGTTCAGCAGATCTATGAAAAAAAGTGTTACATCAAGGACCCAGTGTAACCAAAGGAACCACATGGGTCCATCCTCACCACCTACAGGACGGAACATGAGGATCATGGCGTTATGTGAATCGAGCAGCGGTCTGGACTACTCTGGGTTGCTGCCCCTGTGACCCAGACCCCCGGATAATCAGTTGATGGTTGAATGGAAGATTTTGCATGGTGTCATGAATGAAATAATTGCAATTTGTTTGTAATGTACCACACTAAGGGTTTATTGTCAAATTTAAATATTTTACAAACTATATATAGTGTAGCAACAATAAATGAGTGCAACAATCCATTTTACAGCCTTGCACTTGTGAGAGCAGTACTGAATGAAAAATGAATGTGATGCAAAGGAAGCTACAAACTTCAAAAAGCTGAAGCGCTCACTACACCCCTCATGCCACTGCATCATGTCAGCGGCGTTGACGTGATGCAGCTGCACAAATCCAGCTTTACAACACACACATACACGGAGCAGCAGGCCGCCAGCCCTGCCATTCCAAAAACAACTCATCCGCAGTACGCAAAATCTCCCCCAGCAGGAACCGGCACCTAGAAGAGGTAACATTGACTCTAAACACTTCAAAGTGTTTTTTTTAAACCCCTTTTGGCATGCCTACCAGTAGTGACTTTGGGGGCGTGGCTACTGTGGATTCAGCCTTCGAGTTCCCAGATCGAGACTGTGACATCATTTCAATCGATATCCAGCTTACATGAGACTATGACACCCCTACAAATTTCCAATTAATTGGGACCAAAAAAATGGAAGTGTATTTTTCTAGTCATAACAACCAGAAAATGGCAACAAAGTAAACAAACTAAAGCTCTGCATTAATTTAGATCCATCAAACAAATGAAAACAAGGAGTATACACCAATTACTTTATGTGTAAACATGTTAAATAGACAAGAGACAAACAGCCATGTGGTAAAAACACATCTGAGTAAAGATGATTAAACATCCAAACTTTTTACGGTCTGTTGTGTCCTGTGACAGACCTCGCACACATCATTTTTCAGACATTAACGCGCCATGCTGTTGGGGCATCACTGCTTTAGAAACACCATCAGATCTGACGTGGGCAAAAAAAATACCATACAAGGGTGCAAGATATTTCCCCCATAGGTGTGGACAAACATTACTTGTATTACTGACTGGAAGGTTCCACAGGAACGAGACACTTGAACCTTTTCTGTGGCATTACCACCAAGAACTACTTAGCAAAGTACTTAAAACTGCCTGTAGAAGACAGAGGAACTGGAACTATATTTATTTTAACCTCAGCATCTTCCACTATAAAAGTTTTTCACCAAATCTGGGGAGTAAAAATGAGAAAATCAAATCAGAGGAGTCAGTGGCCTCTGTGACCTTACCTCGATATTCTGATTCATATGCTTTCATTTCTTTATCACTATATTTTAAAGAAACAAAAAGTGGATTAATAATACGATTATAAATGTGGGTGCAGCACAGTACAGTGGGGCTCCAGCAGTTCCGCAGTGGTGAGTGTGTGAGAACACCGTCAGGCAGACATGCACACCGTCACCGAGCCAGGAGCCAGCTGACAGAATAAACTTACATGCTGTTTTGGGTTTGTTGACTTTGACGGTAGCCTCTGCCGCTTTTATTGCTTCAGATTTGAACTGCGACTTTAGCGCAGCCCGCACCGCGTTGGCGCAGATAGTTGAGAAGCGGATGTAGCTGTGGAGAGGACACATCGGTTAGCAAAACGCTAAACACTACTGGGACATTTAAAGGGCTGCAAAATAAAAATACTTGTTTAATTACGAAAAATATCGCATTCTGTAGAGCTAATAGTAAAGTTAGACTGTTAAGTTCAATTTAAACGTTATAAAAGTTGACAAATTACCGCACCTAGACACTGAATGACCGTGCAGCTCGGGACAAGAGTTAATGGAAAGAACAAAAAAAGGAAGACGTAAATGTGTTCACTCGTTGTACTGGCCATATAGCTGAAGCCTTCTCTCATAAAATGTACATTTATTCGCAGTTTTAGTACCTGAGGCCTGCCTGTCTCCAGTAAGCGACCATCTTGGCTCTTCTGTAGCTTCAAGGACAGGTCGGCTGTTCTTCTTCTTCTATTTTTGGCTGGGGGCACCCAACTTAAAGGCGCATTACCGCCATCCAGCGTTGGAGTATGGACTAGACATTGTACCCCAAACACCCTCCAAAAAAAACAAAAAACAAATAAACTACAGTATATCCTAATAATTAAACCCGTATCTGTGAGGTAAACAAACAACTTTCTTACCCCAACCCCCACCATCATGCTTAAGTTAGCATCACCCACCCCTAATTCTCTAATTCCCTCCACTAACCTGTCTCTCTCCTGGGTAAACTTCTGGCAGTGGAGAATGACATGCTCCACATTTTCTTCCTCTCTCTCACAATAATCGCACATCCCCGTCGGGTGCTTACCTACCAAATGCAAAGTTTTGTTTAACCTAGTGTGCCCCATCCTTAGCCTAGATAAAATATTCTCTTCCTTTCTATTTCTTGTCCCCATCCTGCCCTTCACTCCAACCGCACTCTGGATAGCATACAAATGTCGCCCTGTTCCCCCTGTGTCCCACCTACGCTGCCACTCCTGCCTAGTATACTCTTTAATCAGCGTTTTTGCCTCAGATTTACTCAGTGAAATATCCCACACCTCCCAGTGCCCCAGAGCCTGTTTAGCCAATTTATCTGCGGCCTCGTTGCCCTTTGCCCCCCTGTGAGCTGGAATCCACATAAACACCACAGCAAAGCAACACCTTTGTTTCCGAGTCTATACAGAGTCTCATATATCTCATAGACCAAGTCCTGTCTGCTGTCAGATGACCCTGATTTTATTGACGGCAAGGCTGCACTGGAATCCGAACAAAGGACAAAATCCTTGATCGTCAGCTCCTCAGTCCTCTGCAATGCAGTCACCAAAGCCAACATTTCGACTGTGTACTCAGACAGCTGGGAAGATGTTCTTCTATTAACAGATATTTTCAAGGCAGGGATGTGGAAAGCAAACCCAGTGCAGCCAGTGTCAGGATCCTTTGATCCATCTGTGAATACTGGGGTAAGGGAGGAATATATTGTTCCCAACCGATCCTCTACTAAAACTGCGGTGTTTCCAAATTCTCTGCCCCCTCGCATCTTTTCCAAAAAATACAAATCAACAGACACTGGATAGAAAAACCATGGAGGAGTGACTGGCAAAGGAACTGATGGAATATATGTTCTATTGTAGGAACCATGAAATGAAGAGACTGAATGATTTCTCACTATTGGTTTATTTCATCTCACGTCCTACAGCTCCTCTCTCAGTCAGGGAATGAAGAGGGCGAGCTGCAGTAAACCACATACCTTTATACTTTCACATCAAACACGAATCACATTCACATCAAACACAGAATCAGATTCACATTTAATCCTCCCATTGTCCTCTCGGCTTCTCTGTCTGACCCCAGGAGGTCAGACAGTCCCTTCAGGTCCACTCCCAGATCTTCTCACTTCTTCCCCAGTCCGCAGGGGGTCCAGACTCAATGTCCGTTTGAGGCGTGATGTCAATACACACTGCGAGCTCAAAGTTCTCTCATGTCTGGGTCTCTGCCAAGGAATATGTGAGCTACAGAATGTTACGCCACATCATTCCCCCCGAAACGCCCAAGAACGGACATACACCAACATTTCTCTAACCGTTATACACCTTACAGTGGGGTAAAAAAGTATTTAGTCAGCCACCAATTGTGCAAGTTCTCCCACTTAAAAGATGAGAGAGGTCTCCAATTTTCATCATAGGTATACCTCAACTATGAGAGACAAAATAAGAAAAAAAAAATTCCAGAAAATCACATTGAAGGATTTTTAATTAATTAATTGGTAAATTCCTCGGTAAAATAAGTATTTGGTCAATAACAAAAGTTCATCTCAATACTTTGTTATATACCGTTTGTTGGCAATGACAGAGGTCAAACGTTTTCTGTAAGTTTTCACAAGGTTTTCACACACTGTTGCTGGTATTTTGGCCCATTCCTCCATGCAGATCTCCTCTAGAGCAGTGATGTTTTGGGGCTGTCACTGGGCAACACAGACTTCCAACTCCCTCCAAAGATTTTCTATGGGGTTGAGATCTGAAGACTGGCTAGGCCACTGCAGGACCTTGAAATGCTTCTTACAAAGCCACTCCTTCGATGCCCATGCGGTGTGTTTGGGATCATTGTCATGCTGAAAGACCCAGCCACGTTTCATCTTCAATGCCCTTGCTGATAGAAGGAGGTTTTCACTCAAAATCTCACGATACATGGCCCCATTCATTCTTTCCTTTACACGGATCAGTCGTCCTGGTCCCTTTACAGAAAAACAGCCCCAAAGTATGATGTTTCCACCCCCATGTTTCACAGTAGGTATGGTGTTCTTTCTCCTCCAAACACAACAAGTTGAGCTTTTACCAAAAAGTTCTATTTTGGTTTCATATGACCATATGACATTCTCCCAATCCTCTTCTGGATCATCCAAATGCTCTCTAGCAAACTTCAGATGGGCCTGCACATGTACTGGCTTAAGCAGGGGGACACGTCTGGCACTGCAGGATTTGAGTCCTTGGCGGCGTAGTGTGTTTCTGATGTAGCCTTTGTTACTTTGGTCCCAGCTCTCTGCAGGTCATTCACTAGGTCCCCCCATGTGGTTCTGGGATTTTTGCTCACCGTTCTCGTGATAATTTTGACCCCACGGGGTGAGATCTTGCGTGGAGCCCCAGATCGAGGGAGATTATCAGTGGTCTTGTATGTCTTCCATTTTCTAATAATTGCTCCCACAGTTGATTTCTTCACACCAAGCTGCTTACCTATTGCAGATTCAGCCTTCTCAGCCTGGTGCAGGTCTATAATTTTGTTTCTGGTGTCCTTTGACAGCTCTTTGGTCTTGGCCATAGTGGAGTTTGGAGTCTGACTGTTTGAGGTTGTGGACAGGTGTCTTTTATACTGATAACGAGTTCAAACAGGTGCCATTAATACAGGTAACGAGTGGAGGACAGAGGAGCCTCTTAAAGAAGAAATTACAGGTCTGAGAGAGCCAGAAATCTTGCTTGTTTGTCGGTGACCAAATACTTATTTTACTCAGGAATTTACCAATTAATTCATTAAAAATCCTTCAATGTGATTTTCTGGATTTTTTTTTCTCATTTTGTCTGTCATAGTTGAGGTATACCTATGATGAAAATTGGAGACCTCTCTCATCTTTTAAGTGGGAGAACTTGCACAATTGGTGGCTGACTAAATACTTTTTTGCCCCACTGTATGTCAATAATGGACAGTCATACACATTATGTCAAGAATGGACACACACACCAACTTCTATGTTGTGTCAATAATGGACAGTCATACACATTATACCCTTACATCACCCCCCCCTTTGCAGGATCTACAGCACAATTTACACGGGTTGATCAAAATACACATCACTCTGCCTGTTGCTTAGGCTTCAATCTCCTCCCGAATCTGCTGAACGCAGGCTTCGCAGCCTGTGTTGTGCCGTCCTGCGGTGCGCCTGTGGAATGAGGGGGAGAAGGGTTATTTGCCCCCTGCTGGGGAACCAGGGGCTGTTCCCTGGGAGGTCTGCCGCGTCGAGGCGCCCCCGCCGGCCGTACAGGTTCGTCACGTAACACAAAAGCAGACTTTAGTCTGTCAACACTGATTGTTTCTTTCCTGCCCCCCAAGTCCAGCACAAAATATTTCTCCCCGGTTTCCAGCACTCGAAACGGACCGTCGTAAGGTGGGCGGAGGCTGTGATGCTGGGCGTCGTGCCTGACAAAAACAAACTCTGCGTTTTGCAAAGCCTTGGGAACAAAAACCCACGGAAAAGTGTGATTAGCGGGGCCCGGGAGCATTTCTGCTCCCGTGCCACTTAGAGGTCCCCGCACCGGGGGGCGCTCTGGTGCTGCATGGGCTGGCAGGAATTCTCCTGGCAGCCTGAGAGGTTGAGTAAAAACTAATTCAGCAGGTGAGGCATCTAAATCCTCTTTGGGTGCCGAACGCAACCCCAATAAAACCCATGGTAGTTTGTTTACCCAATCTGTATCCGTGAGCGACGCTCTGAGGGCTGCCTTCAACGATCTGTGAAAACGCTCGCATAAACCGTTGGCCTGTGGGTGATAAGCGGTGGTGCGATGGGCTGTTGCCCCTAAGCCGCTGGCCATTGCTGACCACAGCTCTGACACGAACTGCGGACCCCTATCGGACGTAATGTCCGACGGGACTCCGAACCGCGCTACCCAGGCTGTTAAAAAAACGCGAGTCACCTCTGCTGCTGTGGTAGACTGCAATGGAACTACTTCCGGCCAACGCGTGGTCCGGTCCACCATTGTCAGGAGATGTGTGAACCCTTGCGAGGGCGGCAGGGGTCCCACTAGATCTACGTGCACATGATCAAACCTCTTAGCCGGAATGTGGAAAGGTTCTAAAGGAGCTTTTGTGTGTCTGTGAACTTTGGCCTGCTGGCAAGACATGCAGGCTCTCGCCCACTCCTTCACGTGCTTGCGCAGGCTCGGCCAAACAAACTTCTCCGCTACCATTTTCACCGAAGCGCGTACTCCCGGGTGTGCTAGGGAGTGCACCGAGTCAAAAACGCGACAGCGCCACGTGGCCGGTACCACTGGGCGAGGTCAACCGGTGGATACATCGCAAATTAGCGGGGGTGAACCAGTTTGTAAACTTATGTTCTCCAGCCTTAACCCTGTTGGTCCAGACAGGAGCGCGCGCACGTCTGTGTCTTCGCCCTGCTCCGCTGCCATGGCCGCGTAATCTATCCCTACGTGCATTGGAGCCGCGTGCGCGTCCGCGCTGTTACCGCGCTCCGCATCTGCGGCGTTACAGCCCCCATCCGCGCGGACAGGCGCAGTTACCGCTCGCGAGAGGCAGTCTGCCACCACATTAAATTTACCGGCTACGTGCTGTATATCGGTGGTGAATTCTGAAATTGCGGCCAGCTGCCTCTGCTGTCGGCCTGACCACGGTTCTGAGATTTTGGACATTGCAAAGGTGAGCGGTTTGTGGTCGACAAACGCGGTGAAACGCCGCCCTTCCAACCAGAACTGAAAATGGCGAATGGCCAGGTGGAGCGCTAGCAGTTCCCTGTCAAACGCGCTATATTTTCGCTCCGCATCGCGTAGGGATCTGCTGAAAAAAGCGAGTGGCTGCCAAGCCCCGGCGACTTGCTGTTCCACCACGGCTCCTACGGCCACATCTGACGCGTCTGTGGTTAGCGCTATTCGGGCTGCTGGGTCTGGGTGAGCCAGCAGTGCTGCATCTGCTAGTGCTTTCTTAACCTCAGTGAATGCGCGCTCCCGCTCTGGGGACCACTCAATCGCATTGGAGGGCTTCTGTTTTTTTAGCGCGGCGTACAACGGTTGCATGAGCTGCGCCGCGTGAGGTATGAAACGGTTGTAAAAATTTACCATACCTAAAAATTCTTGCAACGCTTTTACCGTTTGTGGCTGGGGAAACTCAGCCACTGCGCGTACTTTGGAGGGCAGCAGGACTGCACCCTCTGGGGAGACGCGGTGCCCTAAAAAAATCGATCTGCGCTGCGCCAAAATGGCACTTGGCTGGGTTGATTATCAACCCATGCGCTGCCAACCTCTGAAAAACAGTTCTGAGGTGACTTTCGTGTTCCTCCTCAGAGGCGCTGGCGACCAAAATATCATCTAAAAACAAAAGAGAGGTCGCGCAACACGGCATCCATCATGCGTTGGAAGGTTTGTGCAGCGCCATTAAGGCCAAAAGGCATGCGTAAAATTTCAAAAAGCCCGAAAGGGGTTATTACCGCTGTCTTGGGAATGTCCTCTGGTCGGACCGGGACCTGATGATAACCGCGGACCAGGTCTATTTTAGAAAAAATGCGCGCCTTGGCCAAATGCACCGAAAAATCTTGGATATGCGGAATTGGGTAGCGGTCCTGCGCTGTGGCATTGTTTAACCTGCGATAATCGCCGCACAGTCTCCACAAGCCGTCCGCCTTAGGGACCACATGGAGGGGGGAAGCCCAAGCGGACTTCGAGCGGCGATTTATGCCCAACCTTTCCAAGTTGGCGAACTCCTCACGCGCAATGGAGAGCTTAGCTGCATCCAAGCGCCGAGCCTTAGCAAAAACTGGTGGGCCGCTTGTGGTTATAAAGTGCTCCACCCCGTGCTTCGCCACCTTAGCCCAAAACGTGGGAACTATGAGTGCTGGGAACTGGTTTAGGAGAGTGTGGAACTTACCTCCTGCTGTGGCGGCGTTGGTCTGTACTGACGGCGGGGACACTCGCGCTGCACAGGGGATAGAACAAAAAGAGAGTGCATTAACCAGGCGTCTATTAGCCAGATCTACCAACAAGCCATGTGAGCACAAAAAGTCGGCGCCTAACATGTTGAAACTCACCGCCACTACTATGAAGGTCCATTCATAGACGCGGCCATGCAAGGACAGGCGCAGAGTCCTTTCGCCAAAAGTCTTGATCGACGAGCCGTTTGCGGCTGTTCCTCCATCCCCGCGGGGACCGGCCACCCGGTCCGCGTAGGTTGCGGTGATGAAACTCCTCTGTGCCCCGGTGTCAACGAGGAATTGCCGTCCGGAGCTCGCGTCTGTCAGGTACAGCAGCTTGTTCCGTTCACCGAGGGTCAAAGCTGCTAACGACCCCCGGCTCTTGCGTTTCCCTGCTTCTTGAAGTTGCATGGTGGGATGCATCTGTGTGCCTTGTGCGCAAAGCGTCGATGGTAGAAACACAGCTCGTCCCCTCCTCTGCTTCGGGACTGCGCCGCCGCTGTTGACGCTGGGGTCGGTTCTGCTGCCACTGGTTCTCCATCGCCCCCGGCTGCCGCGCCGAGGTCTGCTGCTGCCGCTGACGTCTCCTACTCGCCGCATGCGTCCAGGAGCCGCTCCGCTTCCACGGCCAGCGCGCGGAAGTCCTGCTGGTCCACACACCTCATGCTGGACAGGGAGCCTCTCATGTGCGCTGGAAGAGTCCTTAAGAAGATGTGTTTAAATAGAAACGCATCGTTGTCTGCCCCAATCATCTGCAGCATGTCCTCCATGAGGACGGTCGGCCTGCGTCTTCCTCTGTCGCGCAGGTCCAGAAGTGTTCTGGCCCTCACCTCGGCTGATGGCACAAAACTCCGAATGAGGGCGGCTTTCAGGGCGTCGTATCTGCCAGCAGCGGGCAGCTGCTGCACCAGGCTCCACACACACCGGGCTGTGCAGCTGTTGAGTCTTGCGATGACATTATGGAACTTAATGTCATCTGCTGATACCCCGTTGAGCACGAACCACGACTCCACGTGTTGGAACCATGAGTGCGGGTCCTCTTGCCAGAACTCGGGGAGTTTAATTGAGTTTACGCCGGTGTGGGCGGTCTCCGGTGAATCAGGTTCGGAGAGACGATCTCCAAGCCTTTCCATATTTCTCACGTGTGGGTCACCAATGTAGGAACCATGAAATGAAGAGACTGAATGATTTCTCAGTATTGGTTTATTTCATCTCACGTCCTACAGCTCCTCTCTCAGTCAGGGAATGAAGAGGGCGAGCTGCAGTAAATCACATACATTTATACTTTCACATCAAACACGAATCACATTCACATCAAACACAGAATCAGATTCACATTTAATCCTCCCATTGTCCTCTCGGCTTCTCTGTCTGACCCCAGGAGGTCAGACAGTCCCTTCAGGTCCACTCCCAGATCTTCTCACTTCTTCCCCAGTCCGCAGGGGGTCCAGACTCAATGTCCGTTTGAGGCGTGATGTCAATACACACTGCGAGCTCAAAGTTCTCTCATGTCTGGGTCTCTGCCAAGGAATATGTGAGCTACAGAATGCTACGCCACACTATCACATATTCATTCATTTCATATCCCTGACAGGTCGGCTGTGTGCGTGATGACGTTTTTTTCTAGCATATGCAAGCCGGTTATTTATCCAATAACAATGCTGCTTCGTCATGATTGACAGTGGTCACTCCCACTTGTCCCGCCTCCAGACAGTTTTAACTCTGTAGTGAAATAATAGATGTAAAGTTTTACATAATATTATAATTTAGGGTCACATTGAGATGTGGCGTATTAATGGCGTCTCTTCTTCACATGCTGTGGTGCTATGAGGTGGTGGAATCACATATTCTGGAAACTAAATAATGTAATAACGGTCAAAGTCAATGAAAATTATTTTACTAATGACGATTATGTTTCTTTTTTGATTGCTTTTATTTATTACTTTCTAATGAATAAATATTGCCACTAGCTCAAAGCCCATTTCCTTTACAGTTATGAAAAAATGTTCTAAAATCGCTTTCAGTACAGTCAAATAAATTGCCAAATTTGTAGTCAGACATTTAAAGTCATTAAAATATTATATGAACGTTTTAGTATGTAGAAGTTTCTTAGAATAATTTAGAGTTAAAAAAAATCAACCACGTAACGATATTTATTGCCTATTAAACGATATGGTAGTGATATTATGCTCGACACCGCCCACTCGAGACTGACCCGAGCAATATAACACGGAAGTGTCGCGAGCACTGTCGAGCACATTCTACTCCCTTGCAGACTTGTTGACTTTAGGCGCGTTCACGTGAAGTGACGGGCTGTCCATCCATCCATCTTCTTCCGCTTAATCCTTTTCGGGTCGCGGAGTGGGGCTGGAGCCTATCCCAGCATCTTTGGGCGAGAGGCAGGATACACCCTGGACAGATCGCCAGTCCATCGCAGGGCCAACACAGAGAGACAGACAACCATTCACTCTCACGGTCATACCTAAGGACAATTTAGAGTTCCCAGTTTGATGCCATCCATCCATCCATCCATCTTCTACCGCTTTTCCGGAGGTCTGGGTCGCGGAGGCAGCAGTTCAAGCAGAGAAGCCCAGACTTCCCTCTCCCCAGCCACCTGCTCCAGCTCTTCAGAGGGGATACCAAGGCGTTCCCAGACCAGCTGGGAGACAGTCTCTCCACCGAGTCCTGGGTCTGCCCCGGGGTCTCCTCCCAGTGGGACGTACCTGAAACACCTCAAGTGGGAGGCGTCCAGGAGGCATCCTAATCAGATGCCCATACCACCTCAACTGACTCCTTTCAATGTGGAGGAGCAGCGGTTCTGCTCTGAGCCTCTCCCGGATGACTGAGCTCCTCACCCCATCTCTGAGGGTGAACCCAGCAATCCTACGGAGAAAGCTCATTTCAGCCGCTTGTATCCGCGATCTCGTTCTTTCGGTCATTACCCAAAGCTCGTGACCATAGGTGAGAGTAGGAACGTAGATTGACTGGTAAATCGACAGCTTTGCCTTAGAACTAAGCTCCCTCTTCACCACAACAGACCGGTACAACGTCCGCATCACTGCAGATGCTGCTCCAATCCGTCTGTCGATCTCTCGCTCCATTTTCTCCTCACTCGTGAACAAGACCCCAAGATACTTAAACTCCTCCACTTGGGGCAGGAGCCTGTCCCCAACCCGGAGAGGACAATCCACCTTTTTCCGGCTGAGGACCATGGACTCGAACTTGGAGGTGCTGATTCTCATCCCAGCCGCTTCACACTCAGCGGCAAACCGTCCCAGCAAGAGCTGTAGGTCATTGCTGGATGAGGCCAACAGGACAACATCATCTGCAAACAACAGAGATGAGATCCTGTGGTCACCAAGCATGACACCCTCCATTCCCTGGCTGCGCCTAGAAATCCTGTCCATAAAAATTATGAACAGGATTGGTGACAAAGGGCAGCCCTGGCGGAGTCCAACTCTCACTGGGAATGACTCCGACCGAGTGTTGGCAATACGAACCAAACTCTCACAACGGTCGTACAGAGACCGAATAGCTCGTAACAACAAGCCCGATACCCCATACTCCCAAAGCACCCCCCACAAAAATCCACGAGGGACACGGTCAAATGCCTTCTCCAAGTCCACAAAACACATGTAAACTGGTTGGGCAAACTCCCACGAGCCCTCAAGAATTCTCGAGAGGGTAAAGAGCTGGTCCGATGTGCCACAGCCAGGACGAAAACCACATTGCTCCTCCTGAATCCAAGGGCCGGACTCTCCTCTCCAGTGCCTTGGCATAGACCTTCCCAGGGAGGCTGAGGAGTGTGATCCCTCTAAAGTTGGAGCACACCCTCCGGTCCCCTTTTTTGAAGAGAGGAACCACCACCCCGGTTTGCCATGCCAAAGGCACTGCCCCCGACCTCCACGCAATGTTGCAGAGGCGTGTCAACCATGACAACCCAACAACATCCAGGGCCTTGAGGTACTCAGGGCGAATCTCGTCCACCCCCGGGGCCCGGCCACCAAGGAGATTTTTAACCACCTTGGCGACCTCAGCCCCTGTGATAGGCGAGTCATCCCCCTCGTCCCCAAACCCTGCTTCCTCTGTGGAAGGCGTATCAGTGGGATTGAGGAGATCCTCGAAGTATTCCTTCCACCGCCCGACGATATCCCCAGTTGAAGTCAACAGTGTCCCATCCGCACCATACACAGTGTGGACAGGGAGCTGCTTTCCCCTCCTGAGCCGCCGAACAGTTTGCCAGAATCTCTTTGAAGCCGACCGAAAGTCTTGTTCCATGGCCTCACCATGTGTACCTGAGGGATCATCGCGGATGATAAAGAGGTCCGGCCCAAACCGGAAGAAAGGCAACATCTCCGACATCTACAACAAGCTGAATGAGGCTGGTCAGCAGGCGCCACAATACGTTGCCCAGAATCTCAAGGTTCTGCCACCAGCTTCGTTGGAGTCGTTTGACCTTGCCAAGCTGTCTAACGATGTGCGCCGTGTGATGTCCCTTGGAGAGAGCCTAGTCACCGTGTTCAAAACGATATCTGCTATCCAGATCGACATGGTGGCAATATTGTCCAAACTCGGCAACACACCCCCTCCAGCTGTCGTCCTGGTCGAGGAAGGCGAGGACGAGGAAGGTGAGAAAGAGGCCAGCAGTACTCAGAGTGATGTCAACATCTCCAAAGAAGATGAAACCGTGGTACCAGTTGTCGACCACGCCTCGGTCTCCAATGCAACCCGTGGTTCTCCTCCTACTGTCACGGCCGACGGTGTGAATGCACTCGTGGCCATCATCCCCACAGAGGCCTGTTCTGATGACGCTGTTGGCAGCAGCCCTTCTGGGGTTGCCAAAGCTAACACAGATGCTGTTAATGCTGAAGAACGCGAGTTGGAGTTCAAGGAAGTTGAGAGTCGCCGTACCAAGAAGATGAAGAAGACGAGGAGGTCCTACGCCGATGCACTCCAATCATCGGACAAACAACCGACCACCAAGCAGGCCGCTAACCAGTTACAGGTCGTCTACAAGTCACGCCCCCACTCACAGTTACGCGTAGTACCGAAGTCTGGTAGGAGGGCTGGCGGCCTTCAGGGTCAAGGCCAAGGTCAGAAGAAGCACCACGTCTTCATCAGTCGACTCGACCCCACCACCAGACCCCACCATGTTCGCTCCCATATCAATACTCACGTTAAACTAAAAGACAACCTCAAGATTGAGCAACTAGAAACCAAGTATGATGGTTATGCCTCCTTCAAGATTACATGTCCTGCCAGCTGCAGCAAGAAGTTGCTTGAAAAAAATGTGTGGCCATCTGGTCTATACCTTCGACAGTTCTTTGAGAGGAATTGATCTGCATGTAATTTGTTACTATTGTGTTTGTCATTTACTCATTCAGTAGTATGACCAACCTTAGAATATGTCCATTCAACTGCCAGAATGCAAAAACTTCAACTAATGAGATCTCCAGTTTATGTAATAACCATGACATTGTGTTGTTGCAGGAACACTGGCTGTTCGAAAACGAATTATCTATTCTGAGCAGATTACATGATGACTTTATAGGACAAGGTGTCTCTTTTATGGACATGGAAGAACGTGTTATCTTAGGTCGCCCCTATGGTGGCGTCGGTATCCTATGGCGGAAGTCTCTTGCGAACAGTTGTGTTGTGAAAACCTACGAGTGCATAAGAATTACAGGTATTGAAGTCAACCTGGATGACTTTCACTGTCTTATATTGTGTGTGTATTTCCCCAGCGACAACGTTGAAAACTTGGATGAATACCTTCACTGCCTGAGTCTTGTTAAAAGTATCACTGAGGATTTTCCCACTCCATATGTGTTCACAATTGGTGACTTCAACGCCAACACAGCACGCTCAAGTTGTTTTGGAGATGAACTGGTGTCTTTTTGTGAGAGTTACTCCTTACACATCTCGGACAGGATTATCTTACCAGGTGATACCTTTACTCATGTTAGCATGGCTCATGGCTCTACATCATGGCTTGATCACTGTGTGACTACATCCTCGGGCCACGATTACGTGTCCAATATCAAAGTTCTGTATGACTATGTGAGTTCTGATCATGTACCCTTATCTATAGATATTGAGGTATCTAGTGCTGTAAGTGACCTCCGGGAAGCTCCCTCAGCCACAACGGGCAGTAGATCATACAAATGGCGTGATGCCACAGCGTCAGACCTGTCCAGATATAAGAAACTTACTCGTAGGAAACTCTGTAACATCCGTGCTCCTATGGACGCCATCAGGTGTCACGACCGCAATTGTGCAGCACACAGGGACGATATCGACAGGTTCTACAGTGATATTATTGATGCTTTAAATTACTGTGTGAGTGAATGCATTCCTAGTCACAGTGTGGCCACCCAATATAACGTCCCAGGCTGGAATGATGTCGTTAGCGAGGCTCACACAGCTGCTCGGGATGCTTTTTTGTGGTGGAGGAGTAATAGCAAACCACGTTCTGGTCCAATATTTGAAAACATGAAAAATTGCAGGGCTAGGTTCAAATATGCTCTACGAGCATGCAGGCGTAATGAAGAAAGTATCAAATGTGACCAGCTAGCTAATCACATGAGTGATCTGAACATGGTAGAATTCTGGAAACAAATGAAGGCTATGAGCTCCCACCGGTCTGTCAGATCAAACACTATTGATGGTGTGACTGGTGACGTTAACATTGCTGAAAAGTGGAAATGTCAATATGAAGCTATTTTCAACTCAGTCAAGAATGTTTCAATGAAGGATTCTGTTATGCACGATATTCGTCTGTATAACGACATGTTTGATGCCTCTGATATTTCTGCTGTTACTCCTGTTGAAGTTGATTCACTGATCAAAGTTCTCAAGAAAGGCAAATCAGCTGGCCCTGACTGTCTCACCAGTGAATGCCTCATCAACGCTGATTTCAATTTGTGTATTCTGTTGTCATTGTGTTTTAACTGTATGTTTGTTCATGGTTACATGCCAGATATGTTGATGGACTCTGTTATTATTCCTTTGGTGAAAAACAAGTGTGCCAGTCTTTCTGATATGAACAACTACAGACCTATAGCTATTGCAAATGTTATATCTAAACTGTTAGAGGGTTTACTCCTCAACAGAATTGAGGATTATCTGTGGACAAACGACAATCAGTTTGGTTTCAAATCAGCTCTTTCAACTGACAAGGCTGTTTACCTACTCCATGAATTTGTTGACTACTTCAGAAGCCATTCCACTAGTGTCTATGCTACGTTCCTAGATGCTAGCAAAGCTTTTGACAGGATTAACCACTGGTGTTTGTTCAGAAAATTGATCGATCGAGGTATTCCTATTTACATTGTTAGCATCCTGTTATACTGGTACAGAAGGCAGTCTATGGTTGTTAGATGGGGCAATGTCACCTCATCCAAATTTCATGTGACCAACGGTGTTAAACAAGGTGGTATACTGTCACCCTTGTTGTTTAATGTCTATGTTGATGATCTCAGTGTACTGTTGAACAATACTAATGTGGGCGGCTCCTTTAACGGTGCACTGTTAAATCACATTTTCTACGCTGATGACCTCTGTTTGTTAAGTTTGTCTACTGCAGCGATGCAACATCTCCTTTCGGTATGTGAAAAATTTGGTGAAAAAAATGACATCTCGTTCAACTGTACTAAATCTATGTGTATGGCTTTCAAACCAAAGGGTGTCAATACGTCGAATCCTGTTATGCCACTTTGTGGTACTAGCTTGAACTTTGTTGAAAAAGTCAAATACCTAGGTGTGTGGATTGAATCTGATAAGACCAATGTTGATTGTAACAGGCATCTCAGGAAACTGTATGCTCAAACAAATTTACTGTTGAGAAATTTCCATAGATGTTCCCCTGATGTCAAATGTATGTTGTTCAAGACCTTCTGTACCTCAATGTACTGCTCGCCTTTATGGTTTAATAGCAATGTTGCTGTTAGGAACAAAATTCGCATTGCATATAATAACTCCCTAAGAAGGTTGTTAGATGTACCACGAAGGTCGAGTGCAAGCAAGATGTTTGTGTCTGTGAACATTCCGTCTTTTGGCGAATTGTTACGTAAGAATGTTTACAGTTTTATGAGAAGGTTGCTGGCATGTAACAATCATCTTATATCAGCAATTGTCAACTCGTCACTCACACTTCATTCCAGCATTGGGAAGTGGTGGCGTTCCATTTTATACTGAGCCCATTATTGTATGTTATTGTTGTTACAAGAGCGCCGAGTGTCTGCTGATCTGTATATATTTTTATTTATTTATTTATCTATTTTCTACTCGTTTTAGTTTTGCTCTTAATATGAACCCTGAGTTTGAAATAAACATTTGAATTTGAATTTGAATTTTGAATTTAAAGCACTGTACTGCACTTACAGACTCTATCTGGTTAAACAACTTGAGAAGAACAGAGAAACAATAATTCATGGTGACTTTAATATCAACTGGTCTGATAAAAAAGACAAACAAAAACTGAAAAGCCTCATGACTAAATTTAATTACCAGCAAATCATCAAAGGACCCACCAGGATAACCAAACAATCCAGAACACTTATTGACATGGTATTTACTAATAAACCAGAACGAATAACCAGAACCTATAATCTTGTAACTGGTCTCTCAGATCATAACATGGTTCTTGCTGTCAGGAAACTTACTAAAAAGCGACTACAGTATTTTGGGGGAGTCGATATTGACAAATCAAATTTTATTATCCCCAAATCAAAAAATGAGGAGTTTGAACATTACTTAGAGAATCAAAATTGGGAGCAGCTCATGGCAACATGTGAAGTAGATGATTGTTGTAATTTTATAACTGCAACAATCACAAAGTCTATAGAAAAATTTTCAAAGCAAATTAAAAGTAGACAACAGAAGATTAGCCTACCATGGTTAAATAATGAAATAAGAAAACTTATGAAGAGGCGAGACTATGCACTGAAAACATCACTAACCTCCAAACTACAAAATGATCACCTTGTGTACAAAAGTTTAAGAAATAAAGTGGTACATGAGCTGCGAAAATCAAAAATATCTTATTACAATAAACTGATAGATCATGCAAAGGGTAACAACAGTTCCCTATGGAGGCATTTAAATAACTTAACTAATAAAAAAAACGATCAGAAGGGGGTAAAGGAACTTAGAATCAATGGCAAGACCGTCAGTGACAAGGCTACTTTGGCAAATGAATTTAATTCACATTTTGTGGGCTCTGTGGAAGACTTAACAAAAATTTTTGTGCTGCCAAATGTGCTCAACAACACAAATTCCATACTCCCAACAGATACTTTTCACATCGATGAGGTAAATGAGAAGTTAATTGCTGGTATTGTTAAAACACTGTCAAACTCAAAAACTAGTGATATCTACAATATGAGCACCTCCTTTCTCAAAATGCACAGCAAAATATTAATCAAACCACTGACTCATCTCATTAATCTCTCCATTAGGTCTAGTACATTTCCATCTGGCTGGAAAAAAGCTGTCGTCATACCAGTTCATAAATCAGGCAGTAAAGACGATATATGCAATTACCGCCCAATCTCTATCTTACCAGTCCTATCTAAGGTTCTTGAAAAAGTTGTAGCTACACAGCTGATAGACTACTTACAAGACAGTCAACTTCTTCATCCACATCAATTTGGTTTTAGACCAGGATACTCAACAGAAACAGCAAATTGTTGCCTTATTGAAAACGTCAAACAGTCCTTGGACAGGGGTAATGTGGTAGGAGCTGTTTTTCTAGATCTCAAAAAGGCTTTCGATACTGTAAACCACAGTTTGCTTTTATCCAAAATGGTATCTTTTAACTTCTCCCCAAATACATTAGAATGGTGTGGTAGACTGCAAGTCTAATTTAAAACATTACTGGCACATGCCTCTAGGGGGAACTACCTGTATTGTTCAGCACTACTATTAAGGGGACACATTAGAACAAGAGTGTGAAAACCCCGCGCAGAATCCATGTTCAGTCATATTATGTGTGTTGCAGAATAAACGGCAGAGTTAGCCAAAGAAATAACTCAAGTGTGATCATTGCTACACGGTAGGATATCACACAATTGGCGACGAGGATTAAAAGAAAAAAATCAGCGGCGAGAAACAGAGAACATTGCAAGTGTGGCGAACTCAAGTGACTCCAGTAGTTCGAGTGCAAGTTCAGAGGAGGAAAAACGAGGCTTCCCCACCACGACGAGCAATGGCGGCTGTAATCGGAACGGTAACCCCTTTTGATAACTCGACTCAGTCATGGGAAGAATATAGTGAAATGTTGGACTTTTTCTTCCAAGCTAATGACATTGAGGAGCCAGACAAAAGGAAGGCTGTACTGTTGAGTGGAGTTGGTGCAACTACTTACAGCTTGTTGAGAAATTTAATAAGCCCTGCATTACCGAAAGATAAAACGTACGACCAGCTTACTGCTGAGCTTCAGAAGCACTTCAGCCCCAAACCGAGTGAAATCGTGCAACGATTCAAATTTAATTCACGCATAAGGAGGAACACTGAGTCCATAGCAGAGTATGTGGCAGAATTGAGGAAATTAACACTGCACTGTGATTACAAAGACTCATTGGAAGAAATGTTAAGAGACAGACTTGTGTGTGGAGTGAATGATGACCGAATGCAACGGCGACTTTTATCTGAAACAAAACTCACTTTTGCAAAGGCTTTGGAATTATGCCAAGCGATGGAAACAGCATCTAAAGATGTGAGAGAGATGCAAGGGAAGCTAACAGAGGACACAGCAACGCATGTTCGTGTGCCTAAGACCCAAGTAGGTGTCCACAAAGTGTCGACTGACAAAACTCAGCACAAATTCCCCAGTTGTTATCGCTGCAAAGGCCAGCACAATGCCGCCGAGTGCAAATTTGCCACTGAGCTGTGTCATAATTGTGGCAAGCGAGGGCACATTAAGAAAGCATGTAGAATAAAGGTGGACAGCGCACAGGTGCTGAAAGCGACAGTTAATGGGCAAAAGTATGAAAACAAGGGCCCAGGAAAGGAACAGCGAGCGAATCAACTGAGAGGGGAGGGAGAAAGTGATACAGAAGACATGGATTTTCACACAATTTACAACACGTCAGAGGAGCTGACCAAGGTAGCGCCCATCACGCGTACCATGAATGTTAATGGAATGAAAGTAACATTTGAAGTTGATACAGGCTGTGGAGTAACCATATTAAGTAAACAGCAATATACACAACTGTGGAAGAAAACAGACACAGCAGAATTAAATCCCTGTTCATTAAAATTAAAAACATACACAGGAGAGAAGCTAGACGTGCTAGGCATGGCACAAGTGAAGGTGCAGCACGAAAACAAAGAAAAGGACTTACCTGTAGTAGTAGTTGGGAGCGAAGGACCAAATCTACTAGGGCGAAGTTGGCTACAAGAACTGGCCATGATTGATCAGTTGGTGAATAAAGTGGAATCTCAGCCCAAATTGCAGCTGGAGGAGATCCTCGAAAGACACGCTGAGGTGTTCAAAGAAGGCGTAGGACAGCTAAAAGGTGTCACTGCAAAGATTAATGTGGACAAGGAGGCCCAACCACGATTCTGCAAACCCCGACCGGTGCCCTATGCAGTCAAGCCACTGGTCGAAAGCGAGCTACAGAGGCTGCTGGATGACAAGATCATTGAGCCAGTGCAGGTTGCAGAATGGGCGGCGCCCATAGTCCCAGTGAGAAAGCCGGATGGCTCCATTAGAATATGTGGAGATTACAAACTCACTGTCAATCGAGCATCACGGGTGGATCAGTATCCAATTCCTAAAGTGGAGGACCTCTTCGCACAGCTGAACGGCGGCCGACACTTCACGAAATTAGACATGAGTCACGCCTACCAACAAGTAGTCCTGGAAGAAGAATCAAGAAAGTATGTAACCATCAATACACACAAAGGCTTATATACCTACACACGCTTACCATTTGGAGTAGCTTCCAGTCCTGCTATATTCCAGAGAACTATGGAGGGCATCCTAGGTGGAATTCCGAATGTTGCCATTTATTTGGATGACATCCTTTGTACAGGACCAAATGAACAAGAACATCTGAAAACGCTGGAGGAAGTGCTTCAACGGTTGGAGAAAAGCGGTCTGAGGTTGAAAAGAAGCAAGTGTGAGTTCATGGGAAAAGAGGTGGTGTTCCTAGGCCACAAGATCAACGCCAGTGGTCTACACCCTCTAACAGACAAAGTGGAAGCCATTGCGGAGGCGCCTGAGCCACAAAATGTTACTGAGTTAAAAGCCTACCTGGGCTTGTTGAACTATTACCATAGGTTCCTCCCAAAGCTCTCCACGCTGCTGGCACCACTACATACCTTACTTAAGAAGGAAGAAAAATGGTCATGGGGGGTCAAGCAGCAGAAGGGCGTGCCCCTGGTGAACGCACAACAAATAAAGAAGTGGACAGACAAAGACCCTGTTCTAGCAAGAGTGCGAGAATACATCTTGCGAGGATGGCCGAAGATGAACAGTCCTGAGTTCATTCCCTATGCCCGACGACAGGATGAGCTCAGCACCCAGGAAGGTTGTATCCTGTGGGGAGGACGCGTGGTTGTTCCACCACCTGGTAGGAATGCCTTACTGCAACAACTACACCAAGCACACCCTGGCATCACTCGCATGAAAGCGTTGGCGAGGAGTTACATGTGGTGGCCCAACATGGATGCAGAGGTGGAGGCGCTTGTGAAGTCATGTGCGGCATGCCAGGAGAACAGGAACAGTCCTCCAGCAGCCCCACTACATCCCTGGGAAGTTCCAGATAAACCATGGAGAAGAATTCACATTGACTACGCAGGTCCATGGATGGGAAGAATGTTCCTGATCATAGTTGACGCATACTCAAAGTGGATCGATGCATATTCTGTGAGTAGCTCTACTTCTACTGTTACCATTGAATGTCTTAGAAAGAGTTTCAGCCAACATGGGCTACCTGAAATCATAGTATCAGATAACGGTACATGTTTTACGAGTGAACAGTTCCAAGAGTTTTCTGAAAAGAATGGCATACGTCACATCACGACTGCGCCATACCATCCTTCTTCTAACGGCTTAGCCGAGAGGGCCGTGCAGACATTCAAGTCACTCATGAAAAAGATGACAGGAGACTCTATTGAAACCCGAATGTCGAGAGCTCTGTTCAGCTATCGAATAACACCCCAATCTACAACTGGCAAGTCACCAGCTGAGCTGTTGTGTGGAAGGAAGTTGAGGTCAACATTTGACTTAATACATCCAGACTTCAGAAACAAAGTGCATGATAAACAAGAGAAACAAAAAGGTTATCATGACATGCATGCTAGAGAGAGAATACTGAGAGAAGGAGACGTGGTCTACACCCGCAACTTTGGCTCAGGACCAGCCTGGGTACCAGGAGAAATAACAGAAAAGACAGGCCCTGTGTCATTCAAGGTGACATTAGGCCATGGACAAGTGGTGAGGCGACACATCGACCAAGTTCGTGGTAGGAGCTCCATTCCCCTGCCGATGGCACCAGAGGTGTTGTCTGACACCCATCCTGAGGAGAGCATCAACGAACCACCACTTCAGGTGAAACCTGAGGTAACCGTCTCTGCAGATTCTACGGGCAGCACTGCAGCAGCCGAAACAGTGGAGCAGTCTGAGTCTTCACCTGCAGTTGGCTCACCTGCCGTGAGAAGATCTCAGCGAGCTAGGAAAGCTCCAGACTACTTGAAGGACTATACTTAGTCAGTAGTGAGTTCCCCAGCCACAGGACAAGAATGCGTCCTGGAACCTCACTGGGATGCGGTAGTCAAACCAAATCCCCAGTTAGACTGTTATGTGTGTTATACATGTAAAAAAAAAAAAAAAAAGAAAGAAATTATGTGTATGGCACATGTGTTTAAGAAGTTAAAAGTAACTGTGATTGTTAGGGGTTAAATGGGAGTTCCAGGATGTCTAGCATAATTGGCTAGTGTAATTAAAAGTAGTTTAATCTAGAGGGGAGGGATGTGGTAGACTGCAAGTCTAATTTAAAACATTACTGGCACATGCCTCTAGGGGGAACTACCTGTATTGTTCAGCACTACTATTAAGGGGACACATTAGAACAAGAGTGTGAAAACCCCGCGCAGAATCCATGTTCAGTCATATTATGTGTGTTGCAGAATAAACGGCAGAGTTAGCCAAAGAAATAACTCAAGTGTGATCATTGCTACACGGTAGGATATCACAAATGGTTTGCATCTTATCTCCAGAATAGAGAACAGTGTGTAAAAGTTCACCAGGATAAATCCTCATTTTTAAACAACCGCATGGGTATCCCACAAGGGTCCATTCTTGGTCCTTTACTTTTCAGCATTTTTATTAATGACTTGCCGTTACACTGCTCAGCTGCAACATGCCAACTTTATGCAGATGATGCAGTTATTTACACAGCTGCCAAGACTCCAGCACAGGCTGCAGATGTACTGTCTACAAGTATGGTTGATGTCCAAGAGTGGCTCCTCAAGAACCATCTATTGCTGAACCTTCAGAAAACAGTCTCAATGTGCTTTTCAATCAAAAAATGTAACCTGCAACATTTTAAAGTTAATATACATGATCATGACATCAGTTTAGCTACAGAATTCAAATACCTTGGCATTGTACTAGATCCTGAACTCAAATTTAATCTTCATATAAAGAAAATTTCAAAAACAGTAAAAAAAAATCTGAACTGCTTTAAATTAATTAGATATTACATACCTTACGAAGCAGCTGCACTGTATATGCATTCTATGGTTTTTTCTCATATATCATACTGTTTGACAGTCTGGGCTCAAGCAGCCCCTTCCACAATAAGACATATAGGTTCATTATATAATCAAACCCTAAAAATCTTGGACAAAAAGCCCATTAGGTGGCATCACTGTAATGTTTTAAAAAAATACAACCTATTGAGTTTTGAGAGCTTCATTGACCTCTGTCTTCTGAAATTAACGTTCAAATGTTTCCATAAATCAGCACCCGAGCCACTTGCTGGTTTCGTCCAAAGACAGGACAGCAGCAGAGCCACCAGGAGTTCTGTTAACAATAACTGTAAAATATTCCACCGCAGAACCACATTTGGACAAACAGCTTTCTCTATAAAGGGCAGTCACATCTGGAACACAATGCCAAATGAAATTAAAATAATAACGGACTTTAAAACATTCACTAAAAATGTTAAAAACTGGCTGAAAAATAAACAAGAATGTACTCATGTATGAATTATTTGTCTGCAAAGTGAGAGTGAATGAAGGGAAGGAATAAATGTGTTTGTTTATAGTGAGTGACGGAGGGAGGAAGGCCTGAAATAGGCAAATGTGAGTTATGTTATATGTGTTAAATGTGAGTCAGGCTGTTATATTTGTGTATTTATAATATGTATAATATTTATAATTGTGTATTTATAATTTTTCTGCATTGATGTATGTGGTTATTGTGTATATTTTTATCTTGATTCTTTTTTCTAAAGCCCATCCAGGGACAAGAGTTGCAAATTAGCTAATAGCTATACACTCTATGTGCAACACATCAGATTGATTGTCTTTGATTAATTGTCTATGTTTATTGCACTGTCCCTGTCAAATAAACTAATCTACTACTACTACTATCACGCTAATGCTAAGCTAACGCTATTGCTAAGCTAATGCTAAGCTAATGCTAAGCTAATGCTAATGCTAAGCTAGCGCTAGCCCCGCCAATCTAATGATCAGCCTCGCTGAACGGCACCCCTGTTGGGCTTCAAAGCTACCTCGGTAAACCTAAGTTGGTGTGCTATATACAGTACATGATAGTATCTTGTTAGATAACTGTCAGTAATGTCTCCTGGACTAAATGGACTAACGTCAGATATGGCTGGAGACTACCATGGTGACAACCATCCCCAGCATGGGCCAACTTCAGCACTCCCACGTCAGAGGCCCGTCTGTGAGCTGTTGTGCTTTATGCAGAACAACATGGGTAATGTCCTGAAGACCTATCTTGTGAAATGGGTTGGCGACTTCTACGATGTGAACGAGGTTAAAAGAGCAAAGAAGTTGCTGTTCGAGCAGTGTCCAGCGGGAAGCTCGCGGATGAAGAAGAGGACCGGCTACAACCAGAAGAAAGACGACATCAGCGACATCTACCACAAGCTGAATGAAGCTGGTCAGCTGGCACCACAATACGTTGCCCTGAACCTCAAGAATTTGCCACCAGCTTCGTTGGAGTCATTTGACCTTACCAGGCTGTCTAAGGACGTGTGCCGTGTGATGTCCCTTGGAGAGAGCCTTGCTACCGTGTTCACAACGATATCTGCTATCCAGGACGGCGTGGCGGCTATTAACTCCAAACTCGACGACACACCCTCTCCAGCTGACGTCCTGGTCGTGGAAGGCGACGGTGAAGCTGGCAGTACTCAGAGTGCTGCCATCACCACCAGCGATGGGGAGAACGTGGTAGCAGCTGACGTCCACACCCCGATTGCCAATGTAGCCCGTGGTCCTCCACCGTCCGCCACGGCCGACGGGGAGATTGCAGACGAGGCCGCTAGCTCTACAGAGGCCTGTTCTGATGTCGCTGCCGGCAGCAGCCCTTCTGGGGTTGCCAAAGCTGCCAAAGTTGCTGTAATTACCGAAGAGCGCGAGGATGGGTTCGAGGAAGTTGTGAGTCGCAGTTCCAAGAAGAAGAAGAGATCATATGCTAATGTACTTCAATCGTCTGACAACCAACCGACTGCCAAGCAGACCACGAACCAGCTACAGGTTGTCAACATGACACGCCCCCACTCACAGTTACGCGTTGTACCAAAGTCTGGTAGGTGGTCTGGCAGGCATCAGGGTCAAGGTCAAGGTCATAAGAAGCACCAAGTCTTCATCAGTCGACTTGACCCCACCACCAGACCCCACCATGTACGCTCCTACATCGAAACCCGTGTTAAATTAAATGACAATATCAAGATTGAGCAACTAGAAACCAAGTATGATGGTTATGCCTCTTTTGCCAGTTGCAGCAAGAAGTTGCTTGACAAAAATGTGTGGCCATCTGGTTTATACCTTCGACAGTTTTTTGAGAGGAAATGATCTACATGTGATTGTCATTATTGTGTTTGTCATTATACTCATTCAATAGTAGGACCAACCTTAGAATATGTTCATTCAACTGCCAGAATGTAAAAACTTCATCCAATGAGATCTCCAGTTTATGTGATAACCATGACATTGTGTTGTTGCAGGAACACTGGTTGTTCGAAAACGAATTGTCTATTCTGAGCAGATTACATGGTGACTTTATAGGACAAGGTGTTTCTTTTATGGATACGGAAGAACGTGTTATCTTAGGTCGCCCCTATGGCGGCGTCGGTATCCTATGGCGGAAGTCACTTGCGAACAGTTGTGTTGTGAAAACTTACGATTGCCTAAGAGTTACAGGTATTGAAGTCAACCTGGGTGACTTTCACTGTCTTATATTATGTGTATATTTCCCCTATGACAGTGTTGAAAACTTGGATGAATACTTGCACTGCCTGAGTCTTGTTAAAAGTATCACCGAGGACTTTCCAACTCCATATGTGTTCACAATTGGTGACTTCAGCGCTAATACAGCATGTTCAAGTTGTTTTGGAGACGAACTGGTGTCTTTTTGTGAGAGTTACTCCTTACACATCTCGGACAGGATTATCTTACCGGGTGATACCTTTACTCATGTTAGCATGGCTCATGGCTCTACATCATGGCTTGATCACTGTGTGACTACATCCTCAGGCCATGATAACGTGTCCAATATCAAAGTTCTGTTTGACTATGTGAGTTCTGATCATGTACCTTTATCTATAGATATTGAGGTTTCTAGTGCTCTAAGTGGCCCCCGGGAAGCTCCCTCAGCCACAACGGGCAGTAGAACATACAAATGGCGTGATGCCACAGCGTCAGACCTGTCCAGATATAAGAAACTTACTCGTAGGAAACTCTGTAACATCTGTGCTCCTATGGACGCCATCAGGTGTCACGACCGTAATTGTGCGGCACACAGGGACGATATCGACAGGTTCTACAGTGATATTGTTGATGCTTTAAATTACTGTGTGAGTGAATGCATTCCTAGTCACAGTGTGGCCACCCAATATAACGTCCCAGGCTGGAATGATGTCGTTAGCGAGGCTCACACAGCTGCTCGGGATGCTTTTTTGTGGTGGAGGAGTAATAGCAAACCACGTTCTGGTCCAATATTTGAAAACATGAAAAATTGCAGGGCTAGGTTCAAATATGCTCTACGAGCATGCAGGCGCAATGAAGAAAGTATCAAATGTGACCAGCTAGCTAATCACATGAGTGAACTGAACATGGTAGAATTCTGGAAACAAATGAAGGCTATGAGCTCCCACCGGTCTGTCAGATCAAACACTATTGATGGTGTGACTGGTGACGTTAATATTGCTGAAAAGTGGAAATGTCAATATGAAGCTATTTTCAACTCAGTCAAGAATGTTTCAATGAAGGATTCTGTTATGCATGATATTCGTCTGTATAACGACATGTTTGATGCCTCTGATATTTCTGCTGTTACTCCTGTTGAAGTTGATTCACTGATCAAAGTTCTCAAGAAAGGCAAATCAGCTGGCCCTGACTGTCTCACCAGTGAATGCCTCATCAACACTGATTTCAATTTGTGTGTTCTGTTGTCATTGTGTTTTAACTGTATGTTTGTTCATGGTTACATGCCAGATATGTTGATGGACTCTGTTATTATTCCTTTGGTGAAAAACAAGTGTGCCAGTCTTTCTGATATGAACAACTACAGACCTATAGCTATTGCAAATGTTATATCTAAACTGTTAGAGGGTTTGTTCCTGAACAGAATTGAGGATTATCTGTGGACAAACGACAATCAGTTTGGTTTCAAATCAGCTCTTTCAACTGACAAGGCTGTTTACCTACTCCATGAATTTGTTGACTACTTCAGAAGCCATTCCACTAGTGTCTATGCTACGTTCCTAGATGCTAGCAAAGCTTTTGACAAGATTAACCACTGGTGTTTGTTCAGAAGATTGATCGATCGAGGTATTCCTATTTACATTGTTAGCATCCTGCTATACTGGTACAGAAGGCAGTCTATGGTTGTTAGATGGGGCAATGTCACCTCATCCAAATTTCATGTGACCAACGGTGTTAAACAAGGTGGTATACTGTCACCCTTGTTGTTGTTGTTTAATGTCTATGTTGATGATCTCAGTGTACTGTTGAACAATACTAATGTGGGCGGCTCCTTTAACGGTGCACTGTTAAATCACATTTTCTATGCTGATGACCTCTGTTTGTTAAGTTTGTCTACTGCAGCGATGCAACATCTCCTTTCGGTATGTGAAAAATTTGGTGAAAAAAATGACATCCTGTTCAACTGTACTAAATCTATGTGTATGGCTTTCAAACCAAAGGGTGTCAATACGTCGAATCCTGTTATGCCACTTTGTGGTAATAGCTTGAACTTTGTTGAAAAAGTCAAATACCTAGGTGTGTGGATTGAATCTGATAAGACCAATGTCGATTGTAACAGGCATCTCAGGAAACTGTACGCTCAAACAAATTTACTGTTGCGTAATTTCCATAGATGTTCTCCTGATGTCAAATGTATGTTGTTCAAGACCTTCTGTACCTCAATGTACTGCTCGCCTTTATGGTTTAATAGCAATGTTGCTGTTAGGAACAAAATCCGCATTGCATATAATAACTCCCTAAGAAGGTTGTTAGATGTACCACGAAGGTTGAGTGCAAGCAAGATGTTTGTGTCTGTGAACATTCCATCTTTTGGCGAATTGATACGTAAGAATGTTTACAGTTTTTTGAGAAGGTTGCTGGCATGTAACAATCATCTTATATCAGCAATTGTCATCTCGTCACTCACACTTCATTCCAGCATTTGGAAGTGGTGGCGTTCCATTTTATACTGAGCCCATTATTGTATGTTATTGTTGTTACAAGAGCGCTGAGTGTCTGCTGATCTGTATATACTTTTATTTATGTGTTTATCTATTTTCTACTCGTTTTAGTTTTTGCTCTTAATATGAACCCTGAGTTTGAAATAAACGTTTGAATTTGAATTAAAGTTTTTTTCAACTCTGATGCAGTTCTGACAGTCAGTCACCAGATGGCAGTCTTTATTAGAGGTTTCATAACATTGTCGCTCATAGAATTTAGCGGTTGGGCACTACACACTCTTGTACATTAGGTGGCAGTATGCACCTTTCAATTGTTTGCTATCCGCCAGTAACCGAGAGAAGAAGCAGCAGCAGCAGAAGAAGCTATTGGCTCAAAGTTGCTCATTGTTTCATGAGGCCTCGGTTTTAACAGCACTACGCTATGGACTTAAGAAGACTGCAGAAATCCAGTCAAGAACCAGTACTGATTTTTTGAAAAGGAAAAATAAGCATCCTGATACGTCACACCTGTCAGATAGAGAGAATATCTTTACAAAGGAGAGCGCCTAACACAGACCCACGGAAATTTACTCTAAATTTGATATATGTATATCAAAAGGTCACATTTTACTTTAACTTTCCAAAGATGCAAAAATTAAGTGCTTCAATTAATATTTGATGGTGAAATGTCCTTATTTTAATTTAGAACTTAAACTATTTTACAGTACATTTAATAACATGTTTTTTCAAACTTGTGTTAAAGATCCTGCAATCCTGGAATGTCCCCATTGTGGGAATAACAGAGGCTTATCTTAAGATATGTGGTAATAGCAGACACGTTCACTGACATTCCATGGTGTATCTTCGCAGTTCGTCTTAACTGAACTGTATTAAAAACAAAAAGAGAGAAATTAAAGGATTGCTGTGGATGCTCTGCAGCTGGGTGCAGCGTCTGGTTTGCGCCGGTAGAGGGAGTCTGTCCTTCCCTCCTCTCAGCGGTCACGCTGTCACTTCGTCGCCGGCTCCCAGCCCTGACAAAAACCTGCCAAAATGAAGATCTGGTCGTCAGAGCACATTTTCCAGTGAGTATTTAATTTCCGTGGCGATGCTACGTAGAAACGGCGCTGTTAATTTGCCGTTCTCCGCCGCATATGAGCAGTTTTCACGGTTTTCTCTGGTGTCCGGAGCTGCAAGCTGCTGAAAAGTTAGATAAGACAAAGGCGTCTGTTAACGGAACTGGCCAAACATTCCTTTAAGTTGCTTACCATATTTAGCCACTTAACTTTTATTTGCCCCTGTGTTTTAAGTTTTTAAAACGACTATCTACATTTGTGGGGTTTCTTGCGCTTGAAATGAACTGCTATTGCTCTTGACCGGTGTTGCACCGAAATTTGTGACCTACCCGAATTGGCATCAGGTCACGCCGTCCCCAAATCACAACGTACCCTAGACGTTCCGTACCTGCTTAATTAAATACTTAACCAAACCAGAATGTCGTTGATTATTTTTAATATCAAGATGTGATTGAAAACAAGAAGCTGGAATTAAGGCTACTGTCAAAAGTGTCATGGCAATCAGTGGCACAAGAGTAGCAGCTGATTTTTAATTAACCAAACTAGATTGTTCTGCCGTATCATGGCTGATCTTTGTGTTGCATGCAAGCAGATTGTATTTGTTGTTTATATTGTTTGTTCATCTGTAGATGCGCCAATAATTTATCATAGAATCTGCAGTGATTTTTTTTTTATAAATAAATATTTATATGAAACTTTTCTTTTGACTCCTTTAACTTAAAAAAAAAGGCAAACATGGCTCCATCCGTGTCTGTCAGCTGCTCCTCTCATGCCGCTGATTGTCATGACATTTCTGAGAGTTTGACAGTAGCCTTAATTTCAACTTCTGTTTTAAAGCTTTTGATAAGTTAGCAATCACATTTTGATATTTAAACCACAACAACATCATTTTGGTTTGGTAAGTATTTAATTACGCAGGTACGGAGTGTCCAGAAACCCCGGAATTTCTTTACTGTACTTAACAACAAAATAACTGTTTTTGGAAGCTGTGTCGTCCTCCCTTTTTAACCAGAACGTATCTTTTCTAATTTGCCGATTGTGCGCAGACAAATTAAGGTACAGTAAGCTAACGTTCCATTTTCTGATGGGTTACAGTTTTCGGTGTAACACCTGTTTAGCGCCGTGCTAAAGCTAACTCTTGCTGTGGCTAAGTGAGTTTTAACGATGTCTCGTCAATTTAATCAGTCGATAATGAGATAATAAACACCAAATGCATGTGGACTTTAATTGTGGGGACATACTTTGTCTCAGAGTGTAACTGAAAGTACTAGAGTATTGCATAACCGTCTGCCCGTCTCTGAGGGAAACAGGCGGCTGGGGCTGCGTCTAAGTGCTGGTTAATTCACAGCGCCTGACGCTGACGTTCTATTTAAATGCTGGTTAATTTGGAGCGCCTGACAGCTGCACATGTAGATTCTTGGTCCGATTGTCTGGATTATCTGTGGTTATTTCTGTGTATTGCACTTCTGGAAGTTTCTACAAAAACACTGGTGGTGATGTAAGGGGGCGTTTCGGCTCCGGTGCGTCTGTGTCAGCTAGGGCTCTATATTCTATTGCATCAGTGATATTGTGGAGAGCGTGAAATGAAGAGGCTGAATTTATTTCTCAATTCAGGTTTATTAAACATCTCACATCTCCAACCATCTCTCAAACAAGAAAAGAGAACGAACTACTCCAATTCCCCACTTTTATACCTGGGACATCAAAGTACAACATCACATTGTCATAAAACCCCCATCGACAATATTTCTCCCCCAGGCCTCTTCTTCCCCCACCTGTCCCCAGGAGGTCAGGAAGTCCTTTCAGAGTCCTTGCTAAAGGTACCTCCACCTCCTACTGTTATCCCCAGGAGGTCCAGACTCATTGTTCCTTCTAAGATGTGAGGTTACAAAATACATATGCAGTCTTAAGTATCTCAATCACTGTGCTATACATATGCAGTCAAAGCATCCAAAATATGTGAGCCACAATATAATTTTTTAATCGATCTGT
Organism: Pholidichthys leucotaenia; assembly: GCA_020510985.1. Taxonomy (NCBI): domain Eukaryota; kingdom Metazoa; phylum Chordata; class Actinopteri; order Cichliformes; family Pholidichthyidae; genus Pholidichthys; species Pholidichthys leucotaenia. Next base: position 354,206,476 of record CM035843.1, on the reverse strand, counting down.
TTAAAAAATGATTTTAGGTGACCTTTAAAGCGGAAAGAAAAATCTGGATAAAATCCAAAAAATTCTGCATATGCACAAAGTCCCTTCATCACGGTCACGAATGGCGTATTAAAAGGCACAAATATAATGATTAGAACATTTATTACAATTAAAACTTAAACTTACACAACCTAATCTAGCGCACCCGATTGTGTTTCTTCTGCCAGCCGTCTTCTTATTTAATTTTTTGTCGGTTGGCAAACAGCTTATAGGTGCATTACCGCCACCTTCTGGAATGGAGTGCAATTCAGAATGGCATTACCCTCTTATATCCTTGAAATTAGACCTGTTTTCCTTATGAACCTAAATACTGCCTTATAGACTACAGTGATCCCTCGCTACTTCACGCTTCACCTTTTGCGCCCTCAGTGCATCGCGGATATTTCAAAAATATTCATCAAAAATTCAAAATTGAGAAATAATGGGCGGGCGCTAGCAGAAGGCAGGGAGACGACATTAGAACATCAGGAATCAACACGGAGAGCCCGCACAACTCAAAATCCACCTCTCTGTTCGCTGTTCTCGTGTTGGCTCGGCTCGGGAATCTCGCAAGCTGATTGGCCGAGACGTTTCACCCCGCAAGCTGATTGGCCGAGACGTTTTACCCAGCTTCTCTCCCTGCCGAGCGCCCACCCAGCGAAGGAAGACCGCATTCATTGCTCTTTATCGCTCGTGTTGCTTAGTCTCGCCGCGTGGAACTTTTTGCTGTTCTCTTGTGCCATTTTGTGCAAAATAGTCTTCCCGTCGAGCCACTACGCCGCCTCCTGCAGCTTCTCCAGCTCTATCGGAAGCTGCCCTCGACGATGCTGCGCCTCTAGCACCTGACGATGAGGCGTCACCTGAGGAGCAGTAAAGCTCTCATTAACCTGTGCAGTAAATCATCTTCATCTTGAGTTACGTATCTTGTTATAAGAATAAAAGAGTTCTAAAAACATATTTATGTACACTTTATTTACATCTACGTATGTATGTACACTTACACACACACACACGTATCATATGAGAGAGAGTGAGAGAATGAACGTACGTATTATTTATGGGTGACGTTATTAGGGGTGACGCTACTTCGCGGTTTTTCACTTTTCGCGGTCGGTTCTGGAACCCATTAACCGCGATAAGTGAGGGATCACTGTATATCCCCTGAATATAGTCTAGCTGGGTTTTGTTCTTGTATAAATTGTCCACCAGTGCTGACCGGGCTAACTGATACTTTGGACAGTGCGTAAATATATGTTCAACTGTTTCGTTGTTTCCACAATAATCACAGTTTCTGTCTGGGTGTTTTTTCATTATAACTAATGTACTATTCAGTCCTGTGTGACCAAATCTTAATCTAGATATGATGTACTCCTCAATTCTACTCCTATGAACTTCTCTAGCTTCCCCTACTTTCTTTTGTATGCCATACATGCCCCGTCCTTTATTTCCACTTCTTTTTAATTTGTATTTTAATAATGCTCTTGACCTCTGCCTTGCTGTATTTCATATTCCTACTAACTTGTCTCTTTCTAGTTGCACTTTTTGCATATTTATTTGCCAGTTCATTCCCCTCCACTCCAATGTGTGCCGGAATCCAAATGAGCCTAATATCCATGCCTGCCTTTGAAATTCTCATTACTGAATGTACAATTTCCATTACCAAATCCTGTCTCGATTCTGAATGCATTTGCCTAATGCTCTCCATTGCACTGGTAGAGTCAGACCCTTCAGGTTCAGGTTACTTTATTTGTACCCATAGGTAGATTTGTTTTGCAGTCAGACCCTATCAAAACCTTTCTGGCCTTTATCTCATCCATCCAACCCAATGCCAAAAAGATTGCCAAAAGCTCACCAGTATACACAGCTAAGTCATCATTAGACCAGCTGTGTGGGATTGTGGAGTACATCTTCAATCTGAGCCTGAAGCTGGGGAGGGTACCACAGCTGTGGAAAACATCTTGTGTGGTACCTGTACCAAAGACTTCCCACCCCAAAGATCTGAACAGCTACAGACCAGTGGCCTTGACGTCCCACATGAGGAAGACCCTGGAGAGACTGCTCCTTGCTCACCTCCGCCCCCTGGTGGGACCAGCGATGGATCCACTCCAGTTCGCCTACCAGCATGGCATTGGGGTGGAGGATGCGGTGATCTTCCTCCTTCACCGTTCTCTGTCCCACCTGGAGAAGCCCGGGAATGCGGTGAGGATCATGTTCTTTGACTTCTCCAGTGCTTTCAACACCATCCAACCGATGATCCTGAAGGACAAGCTGCTGTGCGCAGGGGTGGAGCAGCACCTGTCATCATGGATCCCTGGACTACCTCACAAACCGGCCTCAGTTTGTGAGAACCCGGGACTGTGTGTCCGACACAATCATCAGTAGCACGGGGGCCCCCCAGGGAATGGTTTTGGCTCCCTTCCTGTTCACCCTTTATACTGCGGGCTTCTCACAACACAACACACTGCCATCTACAGAAGTTCTCTGACGACTCTGCGATCGTTGGCCTCATCTCCAACGGAGATGAAGCTGAGTACAGAGGGCTTATCCAGGACTTTGTGGACTGGTGCCATCGGAACAGCCTCCAGATCAATGCGAGGAAAACTAAGGAGCTGGTGGTGGACTGCCGCAGGCAAGGATAACCCCTCACAGCGCCAGTAAATATACAGGGAACAGACATCGAGATGGTGACATCCTATAAGTACCTGGGTGTTCATCTGAACAATAAACTAGACTGGTCACACAATACTGACGCACTCTACAAGAAGGGACAGCGCAGGCTGTTCCTACTGAGGAGACTCAGGTCTTTTGGTGTACAAGGGGCACTGCTGAAGACATTCTATGACACGGTGGTGGCATCAGCCATCACTTTTGGTGTGGTCTGCTGGGGCAGTGGCATTACAGCAGCCGATAGGAAGAGACTGAACAAACTGATCAAGAAAGCTAGCTCTCTCCTGGGGAAACACCTTGACCCAGTGGAGGAGATAGGAGAGAGAAGGATGGTGGCTAAACTGTCATCTCTGCTGGAGTCCGAGTTCCACCCTATGCAGGACATACTGAATGCACTGAGGAGCTCATTTAGCAGCAGACTACATCATCCTAGGTGCACAACTGAGAGGTTTCGCAGGTCCTTCCTACCTACGGCTGTCAGACTGTACAACCTAAGCAGGACTGCTCGCAGAGATAGCAAAAAGACGTGACAACCTAATAGTTTTGAATGCAAAAGACGCAATAGACTTACACAATGGTCCCCTCCGGTATACAACTAGGAAAATACCGGTCGCTATGGAGGGTGAGAATATGTATGGGTACATAATCATACCATGTAGGATAACTAAGTAGACGGTTGTGCTGTTTCATTCCATCTAGCTACAATGCTCCACACTGTGTGTGTTTATATATTTACATATTTATTCCATCTAGCTACAATGCTCCACGCTGTGTGTTTATATATATTTACATATTTATTCCATCTAGCTACAATGCTCCGCACTGTTTATATATTTACATATTTATTCCATCTAGCTACAATGCTCCGCACTGTGTATTTATATATATATATTTATATATTTACTCTATCTAGCAACAATGCTCCACACTGTGTGTGTTTATATATTTACATATTTATTCCGTCTAGCTACAATGATCTGCACTGTGTTTATATATCGACATATTTATTCCATCTAGCTACAGTGCTCCGCACTGTTTATATATTCATATATCTATTCCATCTAGCTACAATGCTCCGCACTGTGTTTATATATCTACATATTATTCCATCTAGCTACAATGCTCCGCACTGTGTGTGTTTATATATTTACATATTTATTCCATCTAGCTACAATGCTCCGTAATGTGTGTATTTATATATCTACATATTTATTCCATCTAGCTACAATGCTCCGCACTGTGTTTATATATTCACATATTCATTCCATCTCGCTACAATACTCCGCACTGTGTTTATATACTCATATATTTATTCCATCCAGCTACAATGCTCTCTGCACTGTGTTTATACATTTACAGTGGGGTAAAAAAGTATTTAGTCAGCCACCAATTGTGCAAGTTCTCCCTCTTAAAAGATGAGAGAGGTCTCCAATTTTCATCATAGGTATACCTCAACTATGAGAGACAAAATAAGAAAAAAAAAAAATCCAGAAAATCACATTGAAGGATTTTTAATGAATTAATTGGTAAATTCCTCGGTAAAATAAGTATTTGGTCAATAACAAAAGTTCATCTCAGTACTTTGTTATATACCCTTTGTTGGCAATGACAGAAGTCAAACGTTTTCTGTAAGTTTTCACAAGGTTTTCACACACTGTTGCTGGTATTTTGGCCCATTCCTCCATGCAGATCTCCTCTTGAGCAGTGATGTTTTGGGGCTGTCGCTGGGCAACACAGACTTTCAACTCCCTCCAAAGATTTTCTATGGGGTTGAGATCTGGAGACTGGCTAGGCCACTCCAGGACCTTGAAATGCTTCTTACGAAGCCACTCCTTTGTTGCCCGGGCGGTGTGTTTGGGATCATTGTCATGCTGAAAGACCCAGCCATGTTTCATCTTCAATGCCCCTGCTGGTGGAAGGAGGTTTTCACTCAAAATCTCACGATACATGGCCCCATTCATTCTTTCCTTTACACAGATCAGTCGTCCTGGTCCCTTTGCAGAAAAACAGCCCCAAAGTATGATGTTTCCACCCCCATGCTTCACAGTAGGTATGGTGTTCTTTCTCCTCCAAACACGGCAAGTTGAGTTTTTACCAAAAAGTTCTATTTTGGTTTCATATGACCATATGACATTCTCCCAATCCTCTTCTGGATCATCCAAATGCTCTCTAGCAAACTTCAGACGGGCCTGGACATGTACTGGCTTAAGCAGGGGGACACGTCTGGCACTGCAGGATTTGAGTCCCTGGCGGCGTAGTGTGTTTCTGATGTAGCCTTTGTTACTTTGGTCCCAGCTCTCTGCAGGTCATTCATTAGGCCCCCCCATGTGGTTCTGGGATTTTTGCTCACCGTTCTCGCAATAATTTTGACCCCACGGGGTGAGATCTTGCGTGGAGCCCCAGATCGAGGGAGATTATCAGTGGTCTTGTATGTCTTCCATTTTCTAATAATTGCTCCCACAGTTGATTTCTTCACACCAAGCTGCTTACCTATTGCAGATTCAGTCTTCCCAGCCTGGTGCAGGTCTACAATTTTGTTTCTTTTTTTTTTTTTTATTTAAGTTTTTGTAAAGGGTATACAGGTCGTTACAGCAATGCATTGTTTACATTTTCATCACATGTTCCCTTATTTTCTGATATCTGACAACATTGGAAGATTAATTCTTACAACACCCCTTTTTTTTTTTAAAGTGAAAGAAAAAGTGAAATTAAAGAGAAAAAAAACAAAAAACAAATAAAAAAAAAACCAAACAAACCAGTAAAAAACAAACAAAAAGAAAAAGTAAGTAAATAAAGATAAAAGAGCATCTGAGTAGTGTTGGAACAAAGAGCGGAACCATTATTGAAATGGTATTTGTCAAAGATTAGATCTAATGGAAGACACATATGCGGTCCAGGGTCGCCAAAAGTTCATGAACCCATCCATGTCCTGTCTCAGTGCGAATGTCAACTTTTCCATCGAGTAAATGTCTTGGATCACGTTAGTCCAATCTTCAGGTGTAGGACAGTCCTTCAACATCCATTTTTTAGTTAGAGCTTTTTTGCTTGCCAATATTAAAACATTGAATAAGTATTTTTCTCCTCGTCTTTCCAGCGAGTCCGGTAGTAAACCCAAATACAAAGTTACAAAAGAAAAGGGAACTGTAATTTTGAATATTTTCCCCAATATTGTCTGTACATTGGTCCAATATTGGTGGATAACTGGGCATGACCAAAACACATGAAAATGATTTGCAGTCTTTTCACCACACGAGCGCCAACAGTTCAATCCCTTATGGGTAAATTTGTTTTGTGCAGGTGTTCTGAAAAATCTTGCCAAGTTTTTCCATCCAAATTCTCTCCACTGCAGGGATGAGGTACTTTTCCATTGCTGTTTATTTAGCTTTTCCCATATTTCCAGTTGTAAAGTGAAATTCCCCTCTTTTTCCCATCTCTCTTTTATATAAGATGTGTTGTCTCCTTTTAAGTCTTGAAGACCTTGGTATATTTTAGAAATGTATCTGATCCCTGGGATCCCTTTATATGCCATTAAGAAGACCTTCAGAACACCTGACTGGGCCCTTTCCAAAACCTCCTTTTTAAGTATATTGTTTATGTGGTGTCTAAGCTGGAAGAACCTGTAAAGGTCTTGATTTATTAGGCCTTGTTTTTTCAAATCTTCAAAACTTCTTAAGATTTGCCCTTTAAAAAAATCGTAATATTTTATCAGCCCTTTCTCCTTCCACTTTTTAAATCTGGTGTCTGTTTTATTAGGAGTAAAGTCCTGATCATAGGCAATCCATTGCAGAAGTCGATAGGGCTCTTTAGTTTGATTCTCTCTGACTATCTTAAACCAAATTTTTAGCGGGGTCTCTATCCACGGGTTAGTGTTATTCAAAAGCTTAGGTAAGGCATTGTTCCCTATTATCCCCTGTAGGGGGATGTCACTTGTTATTTGGCATTCGATCTCCTTCCATTGTGCAGTGTAGACTGGGTTACATATCTCTACTAAAGTTTTAATTTGTGCGGCTTTAAAGTAGTCCCTGATATTTGGCAGCGCGAGCCCACCTTTGTCTTTGTTTAGCTGTAGGGTTCTATATCTGATTCTAGGTCTCTTGCCCTGCCATATGAATCTTGAGATCCTTCTGTCCAGCTCCTGCCATGTTTTTTTGGGAGGTTCTACCGGTATTGTTTGGAAAAGGTATAGAAGACGTGGAAGTATATTCATTTTGACTGCTTCAATTCTTTGTGCAGTACCCAAGAATGGTATCATATTCCATCTTGCTAGGTCAGATTTTATTTTTGTCACCAGTGGATCATAGTTTAGTGATATAATTTTGTTGAGTTGTTTCGGGATATTGACCCCCAGATATTTCATAGATTCCGACTCCCAGTTAGTTTTGAGTTTGCTTAGTGAATAATGATTTGGGTCATAGTTGAATGTTAAAACTTGGGTTTTATGCATGTTTAATTTGTACCCTGATAAATCTCCATACTCTGAAAAAACTGAGGTTAGTTCTGGTAAAGAAGTGTTCGGCTGCCCTAGGTATATTAAAATGTCATCAGCAAAGAGTGCTATTTTATGTTCCTTCTGACCAAGTGTAATACCTTGAATTTTTTGGTTTTGTCTTATCCATTGGCTCAGAGGTTCTATGAAGATTGCAAAGAGCAGTGGAGACAGGGGGCAGCCCTGACGACATCCTCTTTCCAGTTCAAAAGATGATGATAAATTACCGTTAATCCTTATTTTAGCTGTTGGTTTTTTATATAATGCCTGTATAGTTCTAATGAAGTTGTTATGAAAATTGAAACTGGATAAGATTCTATATAGAAAAGACCAGTCAACCGAATCGAATGCTTTTTCAGCATCTAATCCCAATATGACTGCATTTAAGTTATATTTTTTTATATGATGAATTATGTGTAAAGTGCGTCGAATGTTGTCTTGTGTCTGTCTTTGTCTTATAAAACCTGTTTGGTCTAAATGAATTAGGTCTGTCAGTATATTTTCTAACCTTTTGGCAAGGATAATGGTAAAAAGCTTATAGTCCTGATTTAGTACACTGATTGGTCTGTAGTTGGAGCACTCTAGTTTATCCTTTTCAGGTTTAGGTATAACTGCAATGACCCCTTCTCTCCAGGAGGGGGGGATTTCCCCTGTGTGGAGGACATAATTAAATGTTTTCAGGAGGAGAGGAGATAGTTGCTGTTTAAAGGTTTTGTACCACTCTGCTGTATAGCCATCAGCTCCTGGGGATTTGTTAGCTTTAAGTTTCATAATTGCTTTTTCCAATTCTTTAGGATGTATTTCTGACAGTAGTGTTTTATTTTGTGACTCCGTAAGTTGGGGAAGGTTTAATGTGTTTAGGAATGCCTCGGATGCGTTTTTATGTTTTTTGTGGGAGTATAAGTTCTTATAGTAATTCTCGAAGTTTTTAAGAATATCCTGAATTCTGAATTTTATTTCCTTTGATACTGGGTCTCTGATTTTGTAGATTGCTCTTTCTGTTTGATGTTTCCTCAATTTATAGGCTAGCAATTTTGCCGATTTACTGCCTGCTTCATAGTATTTTTGTTTCAGAAATGTAAGTTTCTTCTGGATTTCTATTGTGTAGATCTCATTTATTTGGTTTTTAATTTCCTTAATCTTGAGCGAGTCAGTAGAATGAGTGTTGCCTTTGTGTTCTTTTTCTAGGTTCCTAAGTTCTGACTCTAATGTGGATAGTTTTTCTTGTCTTAGTTTCTTTTGGGTTGCCAGTTTTGCAATAATCTTTCCTCTTATTACAGCTTTGCATGCATCCCACGGTATTAAAGGGGATACTTCTCCATTATCATTATCTTCCAAATATCTGAGAATATCTGATTCCAATTCATCTTTCAATGGTCCTTTCAGGACATTTGAATTTAACCTCAGAGAAAATGTATTATTTGTGTATTTTTGGATATTTAAGTCCATGTAGATCGGACTGTGGTCGGAGAGATCCATCAGTCCTATTTTACATGTTTTTACTCTTCCAATGTCTCTATTAAACATAAAAAAATAGTCAATCCTTGAGTAAGATGAATGTGGAGTTGAGTAAAATGTATAGTCTTTTACACTGGGGTTGAGTTCCCTCCACACGTCACAGATTCCCAATTCTTTTAGTAGCATCCGAGTCTTCCTGTTTTGGGTGTTATTTTGATGTGGGGAATTACCAGAAGCATCCCAGTATGGATTCAGTCTAAGATTGAAGTCCCCACCACATATCACTAAACCTTGAGTTTTAGTTATCATTAGGTCGAAAACATTTTTATAAAATTTCCAGTTAGCCCCTGGGGGAGCATACACATTCAGCAGGGTGATATCTTCTCCCTCTAGCCGCCCAGTTACCAAACTGTATCTCCCTTCTTTATCTTTGTGTTCTGATTTTTTTTCAAATGTAATTTTGGTTGATATCAATGTCGCTACTCCCCTCCTCCTCCCTGATTTATATGAAGATGAAGAGATCATTTTAAACCCTTGTCTACTGAGTTTATTGTGTTCCACGTCTGTTAGGTGGGTTTCTTGTAAAAGTATTATTCCTGCTTTGTCTTTTTTCATTTTGCCTAGAATCTTGGATCTTTTAACTGGATTCAGGATTCCTTTTACATTATATGAAATTATTTTGGTTACACCCTGTTTCTCCATTGTGTTGTTTTGTTTAGTATAACTGTGTGGTGGCCCTCTTTTGTGCTACTCAGAAACTGAAAGAACATTAAAAACAAGAAAAACATTAAGAACATAGTGTAAAAAACTTTAAAACAAAAAGCTGTCATAAGAACTTCCTGAGCTGAGGTCTTTTTAAAGACCCTGTAAGAGCCTTGATGGAGTGAAGGCTCTGAGGGAAATTCCTCAAACTCTGTTACGTGTTGAGGGCCCTCTCTTACCACTGAAAGTAGTCCCATGCTTTTAACGTGAGTTTCAGAACCCAATCCAAACTTGTAATGATTTTTTTTTTTTTCCTTTTATGGCTAAACCCTGTGAAATTGTGTGCACCCTCCCACCCCCATCACATCAAACATTCACGCATAAACAGTATTTGTTAGTATGAGGAGAACATGTGGATTATTGTCACATTTCTATTTTAACAAGTTTTTTTTTTTTTTTTTATTACAAAGACTTATTTGTTTCAAATAATATGATTGTTCCATGAAATGTTTTACCACATGCTGAATATGCATCTCCTTTAATGTTTGTTACCTTGTATGAGGGGGGTTGGATGTGCGGATTGATTCAAGAGAAAGGAAAAAAAAAAAAAAAAAGGTCGCTATTCCAACCTGAAAACGGATAGTTTATCCGCGACGCTCTGGTGCTGGGTTTCCCGCTGCTGGTCCGTGGATTTTGAGGGTCTTTGTGTTGTCCATGTTTGCGCTTTGATCTTCTCACTCGGGTCTGCTGCGGGTTTAAATACCGTTACCGGGAGCCCTCTTTTCGCCATGTCAGCTGTTGCTTCTTCCGCCGAATTATAGAGACACGTTTCATCGCCGTAGAAGACCCTTAACTTCGCAGGAAATGGAGTCTGAAAGCGCAATTTCTTCTCTCTTAACACCTTTTTCGCGTCATTGTATTCCCTGCGCTTTTTAAGGACCTCCGGGGCGTAATCGTGTTCCACGTAGACTTTTCTCTCCTGGTGCATAAATCCTTTTTTCTGCCAGGCCAGTCTTACAACCTCTTGTTTTATTTTGAAATTGGAAAATCTTACCAACACCGAACGTGGGGGCGCTTCCGCCGCCGGCCTAGCGGCTAATGAACGATGTGCCTTTTCTATCTTCAAGTCGGTGGTTTGTGGAATATCCAATTTCTCTCTTAGTAAGGATTCCACGCATTCTGCCATTGAGTTAAAACCATTTTTGGTTCCTTCTATCAGACCATGAATTCTTATGTTGTCTCTTCTTTGTTTTCCTTCTTGGTCGGTTAGCTTAGCCTCTATAGCTGCTTGTCTTTTGCGTAGGTCTAGCACAGAATCTTCGAGCACTTTTATTCGATCCTCTGTTTCCAAGATTCGGTTCTCGGCCTGGTCCACTCTGCTGTTTGTCCTTTTCAATTCTTCTCTGAATTCCCGAAATTCGGCCGTAACTTCTCGGCGAAATCGTCGTAGCTCCTCAAATAGTGATTTCAGGCTAACCCTTTTGTTAGCTATCACCAGTTCCTCGTCTTCTGAACGGAGATCTTCCAGTTCAGATTCTCCGGCCGATACGTGTCCTGGCCTGGAGAATTTCAGTTTCTTCTGTTTTCCTTTAGACATGATGATTTTGTCTTTTGATTTTCACTCCTCCAAAAATCCGTTAAGTTTGATTTTCAAGGTGTTATCCTGGATTGGGTCTGAGAGCTTCAGTGTTAAGCTGCAGTCGCCATGGCGTCCAGACCGGAAGTCCTACAATTTTGTTTCTGATGTCCTTTGACAGCTCTTTGGTCTTCGCCATAGTGGAGTTTGGAGTCTGACTGTTTGAGGTTGTGGACAGGTGTCTTTTATACTGATAACGAGTTCAAACAGGTGCCATTAATACAGGTAACGAGTGGAGGACAGAGGAGCCTCTTAAAGAAGTTGTTACAGGTCTGTGAGAGCCAGAAATCTTGCTTGTTTGTAGGTGACCAAATACTTATTTTACTGAGGAATTTACCACTTAATTCATTAAAAATCCTTCAATGTGATTTTCTGGATTTTTTTTTCTCATTTTGTCTCTCATAGTTGAGGTATACCTATGATGAAAATTGGGAGACCTCTCTCATCTTTTAAGTGGGAGAACTTGCACAATTGGTGGCTGACTAAATACTTTTTTGCCCTACTGTATATATCTATCCCATCTAGCTACAATCCTCCGCACTGTGTCTCTCTCTCTCTCTCTCTCTCTCTCTCTCGTGCGCATGCGTGGGCGTTTGTGGGAGCAGGGGTGTGGAGTGGTGTCGAGTGAGTACTTTAAACTTTGTATTTTCTAACTTTTTCTCTATCTTGTGTGTTTGAGGTGTGTGTGTTTAATATAGTGGGTTGAGTGTGGGTGTGCTGGGGGTGTGAGTGTTGGAGTGAGTGTGTTGGGGAACGGTAGCTTCTGCTGCCGGTTTTTCCCGGCCGGCATCATGCCGGTGATTGATGGTGGTGTGGAGTTTGAGCGCTTAACCCGGCGTCATGGTGTGAGAATCCTCCCGACAGTTCCCTGTTCTGTGGAGGAGACCAGCCTCGCTGTAGGACAGGTGGTTGGGCATGGCAGCATAAAATCAGCATCGAGGATGAACAGCGCAATTGTGATCTTTCTGGATTCGACTGAAAAAGCTGATCAGGTGGTGGCACAGGGAGTGGTCCTAGGTGACACTTATACTCCCGTTTTACCGCTGGCGAATCCGTCTAGGAGGATCACCATCTCAAACGCTCCTCCTTTCGTTAAAAATGATCAGCTGATTAGAGAGTTGTCCCGTTTTGGCCAGGTTGTGTCCCCTATCAGAATGGTCTCTCTGGGTAGTAAATCACCCCTGCTGAAGCATGTTGTATGTCATAGGAGGCAGTGTTTCATGGTGTTGAAAGACAGCTCTGCTGAACTGAATGCGTCTTTTAATTTCAGGATTGACGGCTTTAGCTACTTGGTGTTTGCAACATCTGAAACCATGAAGTGTTTTGCGTGTGGCGCAGAAGGCCATCTTATTAGGTCATGTCCTGAAAAGGCGAACACAAAGAGCACTGGCGGTAAGAAAGGTGACGCCGCTGTTTCTGGTGGTCCGGAGGGTAGCGCTACATGTGGTGCGGCGGATGCCGCTGCGGCGCCCGCTTCTGCTGGGGCGGTCGCGGCCACAGTCCGCGTCCGCATCCGCGTCCGCTTCTACTTCTGCGGGGGCGTCCGCGTCCGCGTCCGCTTGTGCTGGGGCGGCCGCGGCCGCCTCTGCTGGGGTGGCCGCGGCGGGCGCGGTAGTTGCCCCCCCCAAACAGTGATGGTGGGGAATTTCTGTCTGGCGGCAGCTCTGATCATTGTGACGAGCCTGTCGCCCGGGGTAAACAGGTGGAGGGTGTAAGTAAAAGTGCAGTTAAACGAAGGAACGTGAATGAACAGACTTTGCAGTCGGGGGAGGAGCGGTTTGAGGCTGTAGGGGACACACAGAGCAAACACTGCATGACAAACGTTGCAGTTCATGAAGAAATGCAGGAATGTAGTTTTGCTGAAGAGGATCCTTTTAAAGCTGCACAAAAAAGAAAAAGTGCTGAAAACTTACAGAGCTCTGCTAAATCTAGTAGGGTTGGGAAGTTAGATTTACTAGATGAGAGCGTCTCTGACGAAAGTGGAGCTGAGTCTGAAATGACGCAGACGCAGGAGGAGCAAAGCTCCTATTGTTTTTCCAAAATTAGGCAATTTCTCCAGGTGACCAAGGGGAGCAGAGCTGTGAAAGTGGAAAATTACTTTCCAGATCTGGAGTTATTTGTGGCATCAGCTCGCAAGCTGATGAAACTGAATGATGGGAATGAGACTTTTACTGATCAGGAAATTTTTCGTTTAAAGAAACTGGTTGTCAAACTGAAATCACAAATTACTAACAGTCATGTTGACTCTTAGTTTGTTTCTTCCCTTTTATGCTATGTGTGTGTTTTTTTACTGTACCCTATTTTTATCCTTTTTAATGCCCCACCTTAGAATTGGCACTCTCAATATTAATGGGGCCAGGGATGATGTAAAAAGGGCCTCTTTATACAAGCTTTTTAATTTAAAGAAACTTGACGTGCTGATGGTCCAGGAGACTCACAGCACTGTGGACATTGAGAGCCATTGGAGAAAAGAGTGGGATGGCTGCATTTTTTTTAGCCACAAATCCAGTAGCAGTGGGGGGGTGGCTGTACTTTTCTCTAGGGGTTGTGTGCCTGTCTCTTATGAGGTAGAAGAGGTGGTGAGAGGTCATTTCCTCTTATTAAAGGTACAGTTTGAAAACGTGAACTTCGTTTTTATAAACGTGTATGTGCCAGAGCAGAGAGGATCAGGGTCTTTGACGTGCTTTCGGATACGGTTAAGTCCTGTGATCCAAATAGTTTTTTATTTCTGGGGGGTGATTTTAACTGTACATTAAACCACAGACTAGACAGGAACCATCAGGAGCCTCACCCTGCTTCTGCCAATAGGCTGAGAGAACTGGTGAAAACACATGAAATGGCCGATGTGTGGAGATCACATCATGGGGACCAGAGGCAGTACACCTGGAGCCATGTCAAAGATAACCTTTTATCTATGGCTAGGTTAGACCGTTTTTATGGTTTTAAACATCAAATGAGTGTTTTTAAAAATAGTTGTATCTGTCCTGTTGGTTTCACTGATCACTGCCTGCTGTTTTGTTCTGTGTTTATTGAAAATGTAAAGTGTAAGAGTGCTTTTTGGCATTTTAACAATACACTTTTAAATGATGTGTTTTTTAAAGAGGTTTTTCATGATGTTTGGAAGTCACACAGGGAACAAAAACCCTCTTTTAGTTCTCTCCAATTGTGGTGGGATTTTGGTAAGGCCCAGATAAAACAACTCTGCCAACAGTACACTCAAAATGTCACTCGTAGCTTGACCCAATCCTTGAAAGTTCTGGAGACTGAGGTGGTAGAACTAGAGGAGTTGCTCAGTTCTACAGGAAAACAGGAGCACTTAGAGGCTCTCAAGTCAAAAAGGTCAGCCTTGGCTAGCTTGCTAGGGGTCACCGCACAGGGTGCTCTGGTCCGCTCACGCTACATGGATGTAGCTCTGATGGACTCGCCCTCCCAGTACTTTTTTGGACTGGAGGGGAAAAATGGACAGAGAAAGCTCATTCACTCCTTGTTGGGCGATGACGGGAGAACAATCTCCACAGCAGCAGAGATCAGGAAACACGCTGCTAGCTTTTACAGTGAATTGTTTAGAGCAGAGTGGAGGGAGGACACGGCACTGGGCCAGGTTTTCCTTGATGGTCTTCCAGTGCTCTCAGAGGACCTTGTTGCCGGCTTGGATGCTCCACTGTCTCTGTCTGAGCTGCATACGGCGCTAATGAGCCTCCAGAATGGAAAATCACCAGGCATAGATGGTCTCTCTGTGGACTTTTTTAAGGAATTCTGGCCCCTGCTTGGTCCAGACCTGCTGGAGGTTCTCCAAGATAGCTTCGAAAGGGGGACCCTACCCACGACCTGCAGGAGGGCCATCATCACACTGTTGCCGAAAAAGGGGGACCTCCAGAGCCTAAAGAACTGGAGGCCAGTCTCTCTGCTCTGCACAGACTACAAGATTCTCTCAAAAGCTCTGGCCCGAAGACTGAGAAAGGTGATGAGCGAGCTCATTCATGTAGACCAGACTTACTGTGTGCCTGGCAGGCTGATTAGTGACAACGTCACTTTAATTCGGGATATTTTGGAGGTCTCTGGTTCATTGGCGGTAGAAACTGGTTTGATTTCAATTGACCAGGAAAAGGCGTTTGATCGGGTTGAACACCAATATTTATGGACAGTTTTAACAGCTTTTGGGTTCAGCCCAGGCTTCATAGCCAGGATACGGGTCTTGTACAGTGACATTGAGAGTGTGCTGAAGATAAATGGGGGCCTGTCTGCCCCTTTAAAAGTCCAGAGGGGGGTTCGGCAGGGCTGCCCTCTCTCAGGGATGCTGTACTCCCTCGCCATAGAGCCTTTGCTTCACTGCCTGAGAAGGGATCTATCAGGAGTTACTTTTCCTGGCTGTGACACCACGTTCAAGCTGTCGGCCTATGCAGATGATGTAGTCATTCTGCTAAACAAGCAGAGTGACATTGACGTTCTGGTTAGGAGTGTCAATCTTTTTGGCCAACTTTCCTCTGCAAAGATAAACTGGGGAAAAAGCGAGGCTCTGATGGTGGGGGAGAAACTAGAAAATCAGCTTACGCTGCCGGGTGGGTTGATTTGGAAAAAAGGTGGTTTTAAGTATCTTGGCGTCTTTATTGGAAATCAGCAGTTTGAGCAAAAAAATTGGGATGGGGTCATAGAGAAGATTAACGGGAGACTAAACAAGTGGAAGTGGCTAATGCCAAGAATATCTTTTAGAGGCAGAGTGCTCATTTTAAATAATCTTGTTTCCTCATCCCTGTGGCACCGCCTCATGTGCATGGACCCCCCTGCTGGTTTGTTGTCCAAAATTCAGTCTGTTTTGGTGGACTTTTTGGGGGGGGGGGTGGACTCCACTGGGTTCCTCAAGCCCTGTTATTTCTTCCCAAAGAGGAGGGGGGGCAAGGAGTGATTCATTTAGCTAGTAGAGGTGCTGCTTTTAGACTGACTTTCATACAGAGACTGCTGACGGGCCCCCAGGACCTGGTATGGAGGCCTTTGGCCTGTGTTATTTTACAGAGAGTCCTTGGGCTTGGGCTAGACCTCCCTGTGTTTTTAATGGATTTTAAGAACTCTAATGCACTGTCTTTACCCAGTTTTTACCGCAGTCTCTTTTCAGTGTGGACTCTTTTTAAAAAACAAAGAGGGCCATGCGATTCCCTCTACTGGTTGTTGAGGGAGCCGCTGGTTTTTGGTGGTCGCCTTGGTGTCCTGCCGGGAGTTGGAAGGACCTTCCTTGATAGGCTGTGTTCCAGGAACATTCTCACTCTGAAGCAAGTGGTGGAACTGGCTGGTCCTGGCCTCAACAACGCCTCAGCTTTAGCAGCTCATCTTGGTGTCAGGTCGAATCGTTTCATCGATGGTCTTCTTGCACACTGGAAACAGGAGCTTCATGGACTTGAGCACTCCCTACTCTTGGACTTTAGCAATGGCACGCTGCAGCCAGAAAGCACTGACCCCTTTCCCTCTCTCACGCTCTATATGGACTTTGACGTCGCTCCTTGCTCCTTACTGGCATTCTGTGCTCCCACTGGTGTGGACTTTGGAGGAGCCAGTGGTAAGGCACTCTACAGACTGGTGGTGATGGCACTCAACAAGGACCGATTGAACACCTGTGTGGACACTCCTTGGAGAGCCTATTTTAAACTAGGAAAAGGGCATCGGCCTGCCTGGAGGGCTCTTTACAAAGCCCCTCTCCCTAAGAGACATGGAGACTTACAGTGGAGGGTCCTGCATGGTATTATAGCTGTCAATGCTTTTGTTTCTGTGATTAACAGCAGTGTCAGTGATCAGTGTGTTTTTTGTTCCTCTAGGGAGACTGTTTTTCATTGTTTTATTGAATGTCAGCGCCTGAGTGGCCTCTTTGAACTTCTCACAAAACTTTTTCATATTTTTAAGGAAGTTTTCTCTAAGCAGGTTTTCATTTGTGGTTTTATGTACAATCGTCGTTTTAAGCAGAAGTGTCAACTACTGAACTTTGTTTTAGGACAGGCAAAGTTGGCTATCTATGTAAGCCGGAGAAGAAAACTTGAAAATGTTGAGAATGATGTTGATGTCAAAATTTTATTTGTGAGGCTACTTAAAGCCAGAATCAGGCTGGACTTTCAGTTTTTTATGGGGAATGGAGATGTGGAAGGTTTCAGGACCCTCTGGTCCCTGGAGAATGTCCTCTGTTCAGTTCATGATGGACAGCTTTTTTGGGGGCGTTTTTTGGGGGATTAATTTTCTGTGTAACATAGCATGATATAGAAATTGTATTGACTGATGGACAAGTGTGTTTATTAAAGATCTTTTAAAAATCTCAATCTCTCTCTCTCTCTCTCGCTCTCTCTCTCTCTCTCTCTATATATATATATATATATATATATATATATATATATATATATATATATACAGTATATATATATACTTGCTGCTCTTGTTTTTTCTCTTGCCTTCTGATTGTTGCTCTGAGTGTTGCTATCCCTGTGCTGTTGCAATCCTGGAATTTCCCCATTGTGGGACTATCCATCCATCCATCCATCTTCTACCGCTTTTCCGGAGGTCCGGGTCGCGGAGGCAGCAGTTCAAGCAGAGAAGTCCAGACTTCCCTCTCCCCAGCCACCTGCTCCAGCTCTTCAGAGGGGATACCAAGGCGTTCCCAGACTAGCTGGGAGACATAGTCTCTCCACCGAGTCCTGGGTCTGCCCCGGGGTCTCCTCCCAGTGGGACGTGCCTGAAACACCTCAAGTGGGAGGCGTCCAGGAGGCATCCTAATCAGATGCCCATACCACCTCAACTGACTCCTTTCAATGTGGAGGAGCAGCGGTTCTACTCTGAGCCTCTCCCGGATGACTGAGCTCCTCACCCTATCTCTGAGGGTGAGTCCAGCAATCCTACGGAGAAAGCTCATTTCAGCCGCTTGTATCCGCGATCTCGTTCTTTCGGTCATTACCCAAAGCTCGTGACCATAGGTGAGAGTAGGAACGTAGATTGACTGGTAAATCGACAGCTTTGCCTTAGAACTAAGCTCCCTCTTCACCACAACAGACCGGTACAACGTCCGCATCACTGCAGATGCTGCTCCAATCCGTCTGTCGATCTCTCGCTCCATTTTCCCCTCACTCGTGAACAAGACCCCAAGATACTTAAACTCCTCCACTTGGGGCAGGAGCCTGTCCCCAACCCGGAGAGGACAATCCACCTTTTTCCGGCTGAGGACCATGGACTCGGACTTGGAGGTGCTGATTCTCATCCCAGCCGCTTCACACTCAGCGGCAAACCGTCCCAGCAAGAGCTGTAGGTCATTGCTGGATGAAGCCAACAGGACAACATCATCTGCAAACAACAGAGATGAGATCCTGTGGTCACCAAGCATGACACCCTCCATTCCCTGGCTGCGCCTAGAAATCCTGTCCATAAAAATTATGAACAGGACCGGTGACAAAGGGCAGCCCTGGCGGAGTCCAACTCTCACTGGGAATGACTCCGACCGAGTGTTGGCAATGCGAACTAAACTCTCACAACGGTCGTACAGAGACCGAATAGCTCGTAACAACAAGCCCGATACCCTATACTGGTACGTGGTACGTGGAATTGTGGGACTAATAAAGCCTTATCTTATCTTATCATTAACCCTTTCATTCTTTATGACTTCTAATTCTGGAATGATGAATGCTATTCCAACAATATTCTTTGTTGATTTAGATGTCACTGTATAAATCTTTATAAAGTCAGAATAATTACTGTCTAAATAGTTATTGACCTCATTCTTGTTTATCCTCCCTCTTTTGTCAAAAATCTAAAATCCACCTTTAATTCTTCCAGACACCATGGTGGTTCTGCAGAAAGGGACTGTTGGACATACTTCTTTATCAGCAACCCTTAGCTCCCTGATTTTATTCTCTATTATCCATCCAAAACTTCTCATTTGCCTCTTTTCCTTCTCTTGGCAAGGCTTCAGCACACTGTGTACTGGGTGACTGTCGCTAAATCCCCTTATGTTGGTTCAGTATGTCGCTGCTATCTGAGTTCTTCTCAACTCCAGAGGCATCTCACCCATCTCCACCTGGAGCGCTGCTACTGGAGTAGTTCTTATGGCCCCACAGCACAACCTCAGAGCTTGGTATTGAATTGTATCCAACTTTTTCAATAGTGTTTCTGAAGCTGATCCATACGTAATACACCCATAATCAAACACTGACCTAATTAAAGCCACATAACATTCTCTTCCCCTTAAACACCCCTCAACATGAATATTCCAAGAACAACTCTTATCGAACCACACCCCCAAATACTTGAAGCACTCAACTGTTTCTATGTTTTGATCATACATTTTAAGATTAACTTGATTGTTTACTCTCTTCCTAGTGAATAACACAGCCTTTGTCTTCCCCACAGAAAACGTAAATCCCCATTCCACTGCCCAAGCCTCAACTTTACCAATCGCCTGCTACAACTTTTTAACAATAAATGATAAACTTCTTCCTCATGTCCACATAGCACCATCATCGGCAAACAAGGAGACACCAACAGAACTCTTAACTCTACAAAAACTGTCATTGATCATGACTGAAAACAAAATAGGACTAATAATACTGCCTTGTGGGGTTCCATTTTCTATCACTTGACTTGAGCTATACTGCTTCCCTATTCTTACTGAAATTTTCCTGTCACTCAAAAAATTTTTAATCCATCTTTTCATTCTCCCTCTAATGCCTAACTTATGAAGTTTGATAATCAGTCCATCTTTCCACATCATGTCATACGCCTTCTTGATATCCAAAAATACAGCAACCACACTTTCCCTATTCACTTGGGCTTTCCTAATCTCATGTTCCAAACAAACAGCAGGATCAGTAGTACTTCTCCCTTTTCTAAAGCCACTTTGGTAACCTTCTAATGCCTCTCTAGACTCCAGATAATATATTAACCTCTCATTAATAATTTTTTCCATAGTTTTACCAATTCAGTTCAATTCAACTTTATTTATATAGCACCATTTCACAACAATGGGCATCTTATAGCACTTTCAAATGTAGGGGAAACCCCCACAATTGCAGAAAGACGCCAGCAATCAGACGATCCCCTGTGAGCAAGTGCTTGGCAATAATGGAGAGGAAAAACTCCCTTTTAACAGGAAGAAACCTCTAGCAAAACCAGGCTTCCCAGCCAGTCATCTGCTGCGACTGGCTGGGGGGGGTGAGGGGATAGAGAAGATGAAAAGAACAGATATAGAGACAGCAAACATTAAAGGAGTGAAGCTAAGTACATTATTGGAGGTCCCCCGGCAGTCTAAATCTGTTAGCAGCAGAGCTAAGGGAGGGTTTAGAGACGCATGATCCCTCCCTAATCGTAGGCTATATCGAAAAGGAAGGTTTTTACCCTCTTCTTAAAAACGGAGATCGAGTCTGACTCCTGAATCCAGACTGGTAACTGGTTCCACAGGAAAGGAGCTTGATAGCTGAAGGCTCTGCCTCCCATTGTACTTTTGGAGAGTCTAGGTATTACAAGTAATCCAGCATTTTGGGAGCGTAATGCTCTGTTAGGATGATGGGGTAGTATCAGATCTTTTAAATAAAAAGGGGCCTGATTGTTAAGAGCTTTGTAAGTGAGAAGAAGGATTTTAAACTTAATTCTAAACTCTATGGGAAGCCAATGAAGGGAGGCCAAAACCGGAGAGAGATCTCTCTTTCTAGTACCTGTTAAAACTCTTGCAGCAGCATTTTGGATGAACTGAAGACTTTTTAAAGAGATTTTAGGACAACCTGATAATAAAGAGTTACAATAATCTAATCTAGAGCTAACAAAAACACGGATCAGTTTCTCAGCATCACTCTGAGACAAGATGCTGCTAATCTTGGCAATATTACGCAAATGATAGAAGGCAGTCTTAGAAACAAATTTAATATGTGAATTGAAAAACAGATCTTGATCAAAAATAACTCCCAAGGTTCCTATGTGGGAAGTTAAAGTGATGGGTCTGTAACTCTCTCCTAAACCTGGATTTTTACCTGGCTTGCATATTGGAACAATAACGGCTTCTTTCCATGGAGTAGGCAATATCCCTTCCTCCCAAACCTTGTTGTATACAGTGGGGCAAAAAAGTATTTAGTCACCCACCAATTGTGCAAGTTCTCCCACTTAAAAGATGAGAGAGGTCTCCAATTTTCATCATAGGTATATCTCAACTATGAGAGACAAAATGAGGAAAAAAAAAAAATCCAGAAAATCACATTGTCTGATTTTTAAAGAATTTATTTGCAAATTATGGTGGAAAATAAGTATTTGGTCACCTACAAACAAGCAAGATTTCTGGCTCTCACAGACCTGTAACTTCTTCTTTAAGAGGCTCCTCTGTCCTCCACTCGTTACCTGCATTAATGGCGCCTGTTTGAACTCGTTATCAGTATAAAGGACACCTGTCCACAACCTCAAACAGTCAGACTCCAAACTCCACTATGGCCAAGACCAAAGAGCTGTCAAAGGACACCAGAAACAAAATTGTAGACCTGCACCAGGCTGGGAAGACTGAATCTGCAATAGGTAAGCAGCTTGGTGTGAAGAAATCAACTGTGGGAGCAATTATTAGAAAATGGAAGACATACAAGACCACTGATAACCTCCCTCGATCTGGGGCTCCACGCAAGATCTCACCCTGTGGGGTCAAAATGATCACGAGAACGGTGAGCAAAAATTCCAAAACCACACGGGGGGACCTAGTGAATGACCTGCAGAGAGCTGGGACCAAAGTAACAAAGGCTACCATCAGTAACACACTACGCCGCCAGGGACTCAAATCCTGCAGTGCCAGACATGTCCCCCTGTTTAAGCCAGTACATGTCCAGGCCCGTCTGAAGTTTGCTAGAGAGCATTTGGATGATCCAGAAGAGGATTGGGAGAATGTCATATGGTCAGATGAAACCAAAATAGAACTTTTTGGTAAAAACTCAACTTGTCGTGTTTGGAGGAGAAGGAATGCTGAGTTGCATCCAAAGAACACCATACCGACTGTGAAGCATGGGGGTGGAAACATCATGCTTTGGGGCTGTTTTTCTGCAAAGGGACCAGGACGACTGATCCGTGTAAAGGAAAGAATGAATGGGGCCATGTATCGTGAGATTTTGAGTGAAAACCTCCTTCCATCAGCAAGGGCATTGAAGATGAAACGTGGCTGGGTTTTTCAGCATGACAATGATCCCAAACCCACCGCTCGGGCAACGAAGGAGTGGCTTCGTAAGAAGCATTTCAAGGTCCTGGAGTGGTCTCCAGATCTCAACCCCATAGAAAATCTTTGGAGAGAGTTGAAAGTCCGTGTTGCCCAGCGACACCCCCAAAACATCACTGCTCTAGAGGAGATCTGCATGGAGGAATGGGCCAAAATACCAGCAACAGTGTGTGAAAACCTTGTGAAGACTTACAGAAAACGTTTGACCTCTGTCATTGCCAACAAACGGTATATAACAAAGTATTGAGATGAACTTTTGTTATTGACCAAATACTTATTTTCCACCATAATTTGCAAATAAATTCTTTAAAAATCAGACAATGTGATTTTCTGGATTTTTTTTCTTCTCATTTTGTCTCTCATAGTTGAGGTATACCTATGATGAAAACTGGAGACCTCTCTCATCTTTAAAGTGGGAGAACTTGCACAATTGGTGGCTGACTACTTTTTTGCCCCACTGTAACTCTAATATCTTTTTACCAGTATCACTCAGGTTTTTAATCATTTTATAAGTCACTTGATCTTTCCCTGGAGTTGTCTTACAGACTTTCCTTAATGTATGATTTAACTCAGACATTGAAAAACACTGATTTATCCCATTCTCAAACTCTGCCTCATCTTGCAAAGCTCCTACATTATTTAATTTTGTCTGTTCTCTTCCACTTTTTTCCACATTGCTCAAATTATCCGCACTACTTATTTTACTGAAAATTCTAACTAAATGTTCTGCCTTTTCATAATCATCTACTATCAAACTGTCCTCATTTTCCATAACTAAATAATTTAGCTCCTTCCTTATACCAGACATCCTTTTCAATTGTTCCCCATACCTTCTCCAAGTGTGTACTTCTTCCTAGCTAATCGCAATATTTCCTCCAAAACTCTTGGTCTGTTTAATTATTCTCCGTACTTTAGCCTGCTCCCGTTTATAATTAATCAAATTATCCATATTCAGTACATTTTTTAATACTCTAAAAGCTTTATTCCGACTCTTAATTGCTTCAGAACATTCTGGAGTCCACCAAGGAACTAACTTTTTCCTTTTTCCCCTATCTCTTCTTGGGATGGCTTCCTTTGCTGCTTTAATGATAGCTGCCGTTATTCCTATATTATCTCTTCAACTGTCTGATTTGGATTTACTTCTTTCAATTCCCTCTCGCTTAAAATTGTAAATTTTCCCCAATCTGCTTTATCAAATGCCCATCTCTTGTCTCTTTCTTCTTGATCAATATCATTTCCTACTCCAGTATCAACTACTATTGGGCAGTGATCATTTCCTATAGTGCTTTCCCTTGTTTTTTTTGTTTTTTTTCCACAATATCTTTATTGAACCTTTTTTTTTTTTTTTAACAAACATGATACAATCAAACACTAACACTAAAGTACTACAAAAAAAAAAAATACCCTAAAAACACCAACAACCACCAACAAAATCAAGTCTTCAACAATGCTCCTCTGTTTAGTCTAGACAATCCAATACATTAGTATACATATTATGTTCACCAGTTTGGAATTTACAAGGTCCACACACATCATTCACCTTCTTCTTCAAGAGTTATGTTTAAATTTTTTACATAATCAATAAAAGGTCTCCATATATTCTCAAACACAATTTCCTTTGATTTCAGTATATATGTTATTCTTTCTAATGGAAGGTTTGTTAACATCTGTCTTAACCACTGAGTCACAACTGGTCTACGAGTCTTTTTCCATAATAGTGCAATACATTTTTTGGCATTAAGCAAACTGAGGTCTATGAATGTTCTTTCACTTTTATTAAAATTATGCTTTTCTGGGTACAGACCCAACAAAAACAGTTTAGGATTCAATATGATTTGTTTTGAGATTATTTTTTCAATTGTTACCCTCACCTCCTCCCAAAACATTCTTATTAATCTACATTCCCATAAACAATGAAATAGGGTTCCTTTACTTTCCATGCATTTTGTGCATGTATCTGGTATATTTTTGTTATATCTATTTAACTCCTCCGGTGTAACATACATCCGCATTAACCATTTGAAATGTATCAATTTAAGGCGTGCATTTATTGATTTGGTTTGAGCTTCTGTACAAGCCAATTCCCATTGTTCCTCTGAAATTTCAATTTGCAGATCTTCTTTCCAGTAGTTTAATCTTTTCAGTGAATTTTCACTTGAAGATAGTGTCAATGAGTTATAAAACTCTGAAATAATACCCTTTCTTTTACTATCTTTCATCATCATTTTTTCCAAGGATGAATAAATAGGTCGAGTGAGAGCTTTATTTTGATTTGATCGAATAAAGTTTCTAAGTTGAAGATATTTAAAAAAATGTGTTCTATTGAGATTAAATTTGATCCTCAGCTCTTCAAAAGACATTATGTTGTCTGCACATGGCAAATATAAATCCTGAATCTTTTGTATCCCTTTTAAATTCCATACTTTAAATACAGCGTCCGCTCTCCCTGGTTTAAAATATTGATTACCCCATATTGGACTAAATTGTGACAATAACTGTGGTTCTTTTAAATAGTTTTTAGCTTCACACCATATTTTGATCATATGCTTTACAAATGGATTTTTAACTTGTTTTTGTAATTTTTTTGCCAAATCTGAGTATATGAATATGGGAAGAGGTAAAGGTAAATTGTATGATTCCATTTCAGTCCAGTGAGGGAGATCATTTGATGAAAAATAATATGTCATAGACCTCAGTTGTGCCGACCAATAATACAACATAAAATTTGGACATTTCAGACCTCCACGATCAAATGGTAAATATAATAAAGACAAACGTAATCTAGCCCTCCTGTTGTTCCATATAAATTCCACTAACTTTTTTTTTATTCTTGAGAATAGATCTAAAGGTGGTGATAAGGGAATGTATTGAAATAAATAAAGTATTTTAGGTAAAATATTACTTTTAAGTATATTGATTCTCCCGATCATCGACATTGGTAGTGACATCCATCTCTGAGTTAACTCATTGATATCTGACATTAAGGCTTCATAGTTGACACTGGCGACTGATTCTAGCTTAGGCATAATTTGGATTCCTAAATATTTAAACTGATTTACAGCATTGAATTGATTTACCTCAGGGGCTGGGTAATTTCTCTGGGTCTCATTTAGCATTAATATTGAAGATTTAGTTTTATTTATTTTATATCCTGATATTTCCCCAAAATTCTTTATTAAATTCAACAAGGTTGGAATTGATTTTTTTAGATTCGACATAAACAAAATTATATCATCGGCGTACAGGGAGATTTTATGTTCTGTTGGTCCAACTTTAATTCCATATATTTGTGAATGTAAACGTATCGCTATCGCTAAAGGTTCAATTGCCATACAACAGTAAAGGTGAAAGTGGACAGCCTTGTCGACATCCTCTATTGATTTTTATTGGTTTTGAAATATTGTTATTTGTTAGGATTTCTGCTGTAGCATTATTGTATATTATTTGAACCCATTTTATGAAATTATTTCCAAGTCCAAACCTTTGTAGGACTTCAAAAAGAAAGGGCCATTCAACTCTATCAAAGGCCTTTTCGGCGTCCAATGATAGGAGAGCTGTATCCGGTGCTTCTTTATTAAAATAAATAATATTAAATAGTCTTCTTACATTATGGAAGCCTTGTCTACCCTTTATAAAGCCATTCTGATCTCGATTAATAATATTTGGTAAAATTTCTTGTATTCGTCTTGCTAAAATTTTACAGATTATCTTAAGGTCGGTGTTTAATAGGCTTATTGGTCTCATATTTTCACATTTATTAGAGGGCTTACCTGGTTTTGGCAGCAGTATAATTAAGGCATTATTTATGTATGATGGTAAATTATTATTTTGAAATGCTTCTAAAACCATTTCCAAAAAAGGTTTTATTAATTTATTCTTAAATTTTTTATAAAGGTCAACTGGAAGACCATCTGGTCCTGCACTTTTTCCTGATTTCATATTATCAATGGCTAGCCCAACTTCTTCTTGACTAATTTTAGACTCCAATATCTCCCTGTTTTCATTTGGAATACACGGTATAGATAGTTCGTTCAAAAACCCATTTAGTTTTGTTAAATCAGGTTCATTTTTGGTATCATATAATTTTTCATAGTAATCTCTAAAGGCTCTATTAATTTCTAAAGGATCTATAACTACCTGTCCATTACTTATAATACTGGTAATTGGTGTTTTAATTTCCAATTGTTTAATCTGCCATGCTAATAATTTTCCTGATTTTTCACCTTGTTCATAAAAAGATTGTTTCAATCTTAGAAGACTCGAGGCAGCTCTATTCGCTGATTTTTTGTCGTATTCAGCTCTCAAAATCAGTCATTCATTCTCCAACCTTGGGTCACTTCCTGCATACACTTTTTCCTGAAGACTTTTTATTTTATGTTCCAATTTAGCTCTCTCCTCTCGAGTCTTCTTAGATTTTGATCCTGTATAACTAATAATATGTCCCCTAATAAAAGCTTTGAAAGCCTCCCACTTTACACATGCTGATGTTTGTGTAGTATTGATGTCAAAGAACTCGTCTATCTGTTTTTCTATATACTTGACAAATTCCTCATCCTGAAGCCATTTATGCTGAAATTGCCATCTACCTGATTCCTTTGTCAATTTTTTATCTACATATATTAGACAACAGGGTGCATGATCAGAAATCACGATGTTATCATAAAAGCAGTTTTGAATCTTGGACCTTAATTCTGTGGAAATCAAAAAATAATCAATACGTGAGAATGTCTTGTAGGTACTGGAATAACAAGAATAGGCTTTAACTTGTGGTTTCATTTCTCTCCATATATCTAACAATCTCAATTCTTTCATAAAATGATTAATAGTCATCCTACATCCAATGTGCGTACAATCCAGTCCTGTTGATCTATCCACACCTGGATTCAATGTACAATTAAAATCCCCTGCTATTATATGTTGCCCTGTAAGTGATGATAAGATGAGAAATAAATTAGCAAAGAACTTCTGATCATCTATATTGGGTCCATATAAGTTCACAAGATTTATATTTTCTAATAGCAAAGAACCTTGAATGATTACATATCTTCCAAATTTGTCTCCAATTACATTTTTCACCTGAAAAGGAACTGATTTATGTATGAGAGTCATAACTCCCCTGGCTCGGGATGAAAATGAAGAGGTGAATACACTTCCCTGCCATCTACTCCTAATTCTTTTAACATCCTCCTCTATCAGATGAGTTTCTTGTAAAAACACAATTCTTGAACCCATGTCCTTTATTTTATTCATAACTTGTTTAAGTTTTTTTAAATTTTGTAGACCTCTGCAATTCCATGAAGTTAAATTAAGATTAACACTTTGGTCCATGATCAATAGAGAGTTTAGGATTACCTTGCAGTGTAAACATGCTCATACAGAGAAGCAAAAACATGAGTGGTTGAACATTCATCCTACAAACTACACACAAACAAATTTCCCCTTCCCACACTTGTGGCAAACCCCCCAAAATCAAAAGAAAAATTCTGTCTCCCGATATAGCCATCGACCGTTCCACACCCACGGGGAACAGCCTAAGCCACTCCTTCTTCATCCTCCCAATCACCCCAACTCTACTGCTTTTAATGACGTAACATTAACTCTCCTCTGTAGTTTTCCAACTTAACTCCAAAATTTTTAACAACTTTGTACATCATAGTTTTTTTTTTTTTTGTTTGTTTTGTTTTTGTTTTGTTTTTTTAATATATAATACAATCTATATTTTGTAAACTTACTACTTACTTCAAGTCAGTCAGATGCCTGTGCAAATGCTTAATTATTCTACCTTATATTTTGTTCATGCTTAGCTCCCACCAGTCTCTTCTTCTTCTTTGATCTTCTTGATGAACTCCTGCGCCTCCTCTGGGGTCTTGAAAATGTGGGTTCTGCCCTCATACGTGGTCAGCAGTCTCGCAGGATAGATTACACCATGACGAATCCCAAGGTTGCGCAGCTCCTTACGTACGGGATCAAACTGCTTCCTCAATTGCTGGATTCCTGTGGCCAAATCTGGGTAGAACCGCACCTGCTGGTCCTGGTGTTTAATCTCTCCTTTAGCACGTGCAGCGTTGAAGATCTTCATCCTGTCTCTGTTGCTAAGAAACTTCATAATTAAGGTCCTCGGCGGTCCCTTATCTCTCCGTGGGCCAATACGATGTGCTTTTTCCAGAACCACTGCTGATTGCAACTCCTCGCTGCCCAGCACCTCCGGAATCCACTTTTCCAGAAAGGAACATACGTCCCGACCTTCTGATTCCTCTGGAAGACCCACCAGCCTCAAATTATTCTGTCTCGACCGAGATTCCAAATCCAAAATATTATCTTCCAGAGATTTATTTTTTTTTTCCAAAGTGCGCACCTTTAATTGAAGACGGGTGACGTCATCTTCAGCACTAGCGAGGCGGCGCTCCATCTGCGCCGTTCGTTCTACACAGTCACCCAATTCCTTTCTTATTCCTTCCAACGCTGTCATAATCCCATCAAATCTAGAGGAAAAGTCCGCTCTCATTGAACTCATGGCAGCCATCAGCGCATCTGCGCCATTCCCCGCAAACATCGCACCGCCGCCAGCCTCCTCCGCCATATATGGAGTTTTGTTTGCTGCGTCACAGACCTGAAAGTCCGTTAATTTGGACTGTTTCGGCGGCTCGCTTTTTCCTTTTCCTGGTTTTCCAGCCTTAGGCTTCGCCGACATATCCTCGCCCAAATGCTGGGATACGTTCTGTCCCAAATGAGAGAGTTATTTGCCGATTTTTTTTCTCCAGGAGCAGAGCAGAGCGAGACACGTCCGTCCTACGTGGCAGCCATAACCGGAAGTCGTGCTTTCCCTTGTTACCCTCCACCTGCATCTTCCAGCTAAGCTTTGTGAAATCAAAGTAAGACCAGTGGCTGATTCCTGTCCCCCTCGCCAAATTCACGCTAGTGCCCGAACCATCATTTAAACACACAAACTCCTTGTCATCCATTATCTCTTCTATAACCTCTCCATTAGTGTCGTCGTGCTCCCCCATAATGTACTATGTGCATTGAAATCCCCACACCAGACCACTCTCCCCCTCCAGTCCTGGAGAATTGACTCCAACTCGCTTTTAACTAACTGCTTACATGGACTGTAGAAATTGATTATTATCATACTGCCTTCTTTAGTCCATATTTCAATAACAATTACTTCCAGCTCTTGTACTGTGACCAGCTGTCTATATTCAACCCCTTGTCTAACAAAAACTGCACAACCCCACCACTCCCATCCTTTCTATCTTTACGCATACCAGAATATCCCTTAATAATGAAATCTAATGATGGCTTAAGCCATGTTTCCTGTACACAAATAATATCTAGTTTTGTTTCCAATTTCTGAATAAATCCTTTGAATTCCTGCCCGTTTGCAGTCAGACTCCTTGCGTTCCATTGGAGGATGATTGTCATGAATTAACATGTTGGCTCCCCTCTACAGCTCCCTCTCCTTGACTCAGTTCTGCATGTATCTTCTCCCAGGATAGATCTTTGGTATTTAAGAATTTTGCTGCCGCTTTCATAATGATCTTTATCTTCTCAGTTTTAGTCTTAGCCTGCTCTGAGCAGTTGATGACATGGGCTAGAAATAGAACAAGCTTATCTATTGTGATCGTCTGACAATTTTGTGGTTTTACTTACTTTTTCCTGTTGATTCACAACCTTTGCTGCTTCTGCATATGTCAGCTTCTTCTCTACTCTTTCTTGTTGAATTTCTACTGCCTGTTTTCTCACTATACACCCTCCATATGCTGCTGTGTGATTCCCTCCACAATTACAGCATTTAATTATGCTGTCACCTCCACATTCTCCATACCTGTGCTCGCCACCACATCTTCCACACCTCTGTTTTCCTTTGCACACATTAGCAATATGTCCATATCTCTGGCATTTAAAACACCTGAAAGGAGAGGGGGATATAAGCCCAAACAGGAAAACTTAGGCATCCAATAAACACTTTTTCTGGCACAGCCTTGTCTTTAAAGTCCAGCAACACAGATGGGCTATCCAACTTTTGCCCATTCTTGACTGCTTGCAGGCATCTAATCCCTACAACTGTTCCTCCTTTAATCTTTTTTTTTAAGTTCTTCTAAGTTTTCCCCCAGTGGAATTCCAGATATCACCCCCCTGACACCATCAAACCCAGTGACTTCTTTCTTCTCTTCAATTTCTTTCTTGCACACTCAATGCAGCTGAAGTGCTTTGTTCCTTTGCTCTGCATTTTTACATTTCACAAGTAGATTTCCATCTCTTAATACTTATGGCCATTTCTATGTCCCCAGTTGCACTTCTTAATCCGTTAGTTTTAACTAGCAGGCTCAAAGATGTAACTTCATGCCCTGGTTTAAACTTTAAGATAATTTTAAATTTTTCTGCCACAATTTTCCTCCTCACCTCCCGTCTTTCCTTGTCACCTGACAGCTCCTGCTCGCCAGTCTGCTTCACATTTCCTTCACTCTTACCCATTCCAACTTTACTCTTCCTACTCCTACTCCCTACTGAATTCCATCCAGTCTCCATATCATCACCATCATCATCAGTCAAACCCCCGCTACTACTTGGCATTCTGAATCAGTCACAAACCAGATTATGCCAATACCGCCTTCTGTCCCGCTCTACCTAGTCGATGTCCAGAAGTCTGCTCCTAGTCAAAAACCCTCTGAGTCGACTTCTGCCAGCCGTCGTTGACCCTGTAGAGGAGTGATTTGTTGCATTTGGGAAGCTCGTGAACCAGCAGTATTTTGCATAAATTTTGTTATTGCATGCAGATAATTTTAGGTATTGTTCCAACCACAGAGTAAACAAAACTTTGCACACCCCAGATTTTTTTTTTAATGATAATTATTGGTATCCCCCAGTTATTCTGCAGCATTACAAGTCATACAGGGATGTGAAAAAGTGTTTGCCCCTTTGTGATTTCTCTTTTTTTTTTTTTTTGTATGTTTGTCACACTTAAATGTTTCAGATCATCAAACAAATTTAAATATTAGACAAAGATAACTCAAGTAAACACAAAATGCAGTTTTTAAATGAAGGTGTTTATTATTAAGGGTAAAAAAAAAATCCAAACCTCCATGGCCCTGTGTGGAAAAAGTGATTGGCCCCCTGTTAAAACATAAATTAACTGTGGTTTATCACATTTTTGGAAAGCTGAGTTCAATTTCTCTAGCCACACCCAGGCCTGATCACTGCCACACCTGTTCTCAATCAAGAAATCACTTAAATAGGATGCTTTGGAAGCTCTCTGTGGACCATGGCTTGTGCTGTAAGATGTCACTACAAAAATGTCAGGAAAAGCCTACTAGAACAGCTGAACTTTATTTGGGGTTTATCAGAGGCACTTTAAATGGTAGCAGGTGTGTGCTGACTCCCATTTAACATGAGTTTGAATGTGATTGGTTAATTCTGAACACAGCCACATCCCCAGTTATAAGAGGGTGTACATATTTATGCAACCAGGTTATTGTAATTTTTTTTCCCCCTTAAAAGATTTCATTTTCTTTTTCAATTGGGTTGTACAGGTTATAGGTCACATTAATGGTGGAAAAAGTTTTGAAACGATTTATCTTGCTCTCATTTTTTTTTTTTTTTTTTTTTTTTTTTTACATCACAGAAACCTGGCATTTGAACAGGGGCGTGTTGACTTTTTATATCCACTTTGCGTGTGTCTGTATATATAATATGGGATGCAAGTTATTTCTGAGAATCTGAATTTCCCTCGGTACAATATTGCCTGTCTTTAACGTAAAAAATTGCTGTTTTTTCATATACTGAATAAAACATGATCATATTCCTCAGTGATTTATTGTACCATTTTCATTTTTTTTTAATACAGACAATGGTATTTTTTACAAATTTTGCACTGTATAGTGTGTACTATGTGCTGTTACAGCTCAGCAAATTACACGTCAGGATTTTTTAAATTTATTTTAAAAACTACCAATATCATAAAAGTTATCTTTTTTAGTTATATATTTTTTTTTTTAAACTTTCATGTTCTAATTTACTGAGATGCACTGGTAGACTGTTTTAACAGGAAAATAAATTGTGAGCTGCCTCATCTGTTGCATGTTAAACATGATCACAGTACCCCGCAGTGTTTCCTCTGACTTCAAGACCTTGGTGCGGTGGCAACATATTTTTCCGGCGGCAGAAAACACATGGCACTATTGTAACCAGAATATGTTAATTACCTCCGTGTTTTTACCGGGGTTTGTTTGTCTGTCTGTCTGTCTGTTTGTCTGTTACCAACATAATTACCTCCGCCAAGGAGGTTATGTGATCATCGGCGTTGGTTTGTCTGTTTGTTTCTTTGTTTGTTAGCAAGATAACTCAAAAAGTTATGGACGGATTTTCATGAAATTTTCACAGATTGTCAGAAATGGGGTATCCTACAGATGATTCGATTTTGGTGGTGATCCGGATCACTGTCCAGAAGAAAACCGCCATTACGGAAAATGACATTTTCGTCAATAACTACTGAACCAGTAATCCTATCATTGTGAATCCAATTGCTAGTCATATGTTTTCATGTACAAGGAATCTGAAAACGTACACACAAACACTGTATGGGGGGAACTGTTGCGCTAAACCGCCATTACGGAAAATGCCATTTTCGTCAATAACTACTGAACCACTAATCCTATCATTGTCAATCCAATTGCTAGTCATATGTTTTCATGGTCAAGGAATCTGAAAACGTACACACCAACACTGTATGGGGGGAACTGTGGCGCTTGGCGGAGGGCTGCGCTCTCCGAGTGCTTTTCTAGTTCCAAAAGTTATGAACGGATTTTGATGAAATTTTTAGGAAAGGTGTGTAATGGCACAGGAAACAGATGATTAGATTTTGGTGATGATCTGAGAGTGCATACCTCCACCAAGGGCTTTGTTTGTATTTGTGCAGCAGGATTACACAAAAACTACTGGATGGATTTGGATGAAATTTTCACCAGAGGTGGTTCTTGGGCTACAGAGGAACCCATTATATTTTGGTGATGATCTGAGAATGCATACCTCACCTAAGGGTCTTATCTTCTCACAGTGTGTTAGCAACAATACTCCAAAACTGATGGACAGACTTTGATGCAATTTTCACCACAAGTGGCTCTAGGCCTAAACACAAACCCATTATTTTCTTATAGTTTTCTACTTTTCTCTGTCAGTTTATCTAAATTTGCAACCATTTTCCTTATTTGTAATTTCTTCTTGTGAAATTATGACTTTTCTTGTATATTTGTATTGCAAACTTGTGGATTATTTTATAGCTAATTTTTGTCTTATTTTTTCTATAAAATTACTGTTTTTCAATATAAATTTGAAACAGATTGTGATAAAATTTTGACTTTTCCTTATACAATTTACACTTTTGACCATAATTTTGCAGAGCCAGAACAGAACCATAATTTAACTCTGATTTCAAAGAAAAAAATACTAATAAATAGGGCTGGGAACGATCCCTAATTTCCAGAATTGATTCGATTCCGATTCTTGAGATTCTGAATCGATCCGATCCGATTCGATCTGGGGAATTACCATTTTAATAGCCATTTTACTTCCCATGAAACAAAAATCTTTGAGATCTAATGCTGCAGATTGTACCAAGAATCTTCTAACTTTGTTAATACATAAATTATCACATATAGAACTGACCCAAAATCAGTTACAATAATGCATTTTTTATTATTTAACTTATCATTTCATAAAGTGCTCACAGGTGCTTTCTTTAGTGCAAAGGGTGTGTCGTGTCAAGTTCACCACCCAGAGTCAGGAAACAAATTCAATGCATGAACCATGCAGACATAATCTCACTTATTTCAGTCCCTCCAGGATTTTGTCAGCTGTTTTTGTGATTGTTGTGGCCCAAAAAGCCTGGATTTGTGGGAGCTTTTCCAAAAAGTTATGGCACTTTTAGAGGTTTTTTGCACTCAAGGTTGTGTGAGGAAGTACAAATTTTAAAGCAGCTGCTTTTTCCATAGTTTACAGTGATGCTATTCTATGTAACACCACAAGAAAAGCACAGGATTGCCAAAAATTTCCTGTTAAACAGTGATTTATTTAGAATTAAATGCTCAGTAAAATTGTAAAAAAAAAAAAAGACCAATATTGTGTTCTTGCTGAGAACTTAAAAAAAAAAAGAAATAAAAGAATTTGTAATTACAACAACTAAATTGCATTGAATGCATGTTAGTGTGGAGAAAATGATGGCAGCACCTCCTTGAATCTTGAATTTGAAGGTCTTCTTCTGTGCTGAAATCCACATGAAGCAGGGATGGTTCCTCCACTGACGACCTCTGACCTTCAGAAGGTCTCAGTGCGGATGAAGCTTCCAGTCTTCACACATCTGAAGGCAGATAAAAAGAATAGATTTCACAGTAAAATTTACATTCGTATTTTTAGATCCCCACACCACAGTAGGGTTTAATAATTTAGTTTTTTTTTATATATAACTACAAATTAACTTTCAGTGTTTGAAAAGGGTTTCAATTCATTTCCTGAGAAGGTTTGTTCATTTCAATTTAGTTCTACTGAGTAAAAATAGCTTGTTGTACTGCAGCCTTTATTAATTTTGTGATTTATTCTCTTCACATCTCTTACTTAAGTGGCAGAAGTCCATAATCTCATAAAATATACCTTAATTCTGCATTTATTCACAGCGCTTAACCAACAGTTCTCTCTGTGTCCATAGTTTGTAAAAGAAACCACCATCATGCCAGATAAATTATTAATTGACGACATAAATGTTAAAACAAACAAATGATATTATACTTACAGTCTCAGCAGCTCCAAGTCTCCCTCTGCTTCACGGGTTTCAGTCTCCGTGCATTTTCCCTTTATCAGTCGTCAACTTTATGTTCCAAAACAGCGCTGCATGGAGTAAAAGTCCGTTTATCCCCGCTTTATGAAAAATATTCAGAAGCTGTTGAGGACAGTCTTTATGGTGACTTTTGCTGCCAAATTAAGAGACACGCACGTCTCTTAACGTCCCTGCCGCGCGTGCACACGTCTTTCGTGTTTACGCGCGGCAGGGAACTCTTGCCGGATGAGAACCGTTTTAACACCACAGAAGAAGAACTAGCATATCCGTTAGCTTGCTAGCTCCGTTAGCGCGTCGGTTGTTTATGGTTCTCGGCCATTGTTCCTCGCTCACTGACCCGGTTTCGACCCGATTATACTCAGCAGACGTTTACAAACGTAAAAGTATTATATTAAAATATATTAATATTATATTAAAAGATCGATCCGCGGATTCTGTGGATCGATATCGGCTCAGTCAAGCGTGGATCGATCTATATCGATATATCGATCTTTTGAACCCACCCCTACTAATAAAATGATATTTAATGAAATAAATTAAATTATCTTTGATGCAGTTATTTTTGTTATAATATTTTTATATATTTATAGTTTTTTAGAACTCTCCTCTCTAACCAGACGGCAGGAAAAACCTCCCTTATTTTGAAATCCAAATGTTGGCATGTTTAGTTTGTCTGAAGGCTGGAGGATGTTGACGAATTAAAGACATTGACTTCGTGAATTTTGGTCATCTTAACTTGCTGGGTACATAATAATGAACATAAATTAGTTAATATTGTAGTGGCTGGTGAAGGAAATCCCCAGCAATTCATCAGTCACTCTTGCCTTTCTCTGCATATGAAGCCTAATCACGCCTATTTGCTAAGTGACTCTTCATTATTGTTCCCGTTACCAGTGGGTTAAAACCACGATAAATGCCTCCACTGCTTACATAGCTTTTCTGCCTTTTTCCACGTTTAAAATACTTTAATAAGCTCATGCTTCTCTCAGACAGCGACGCTAGAGTGGCACTCTGCTTGCCAACTGGAATGGTCACGCGGGCGGGGCACTTCCGAATTCAGATGCACGGATGACTGTTGCACGCATTGTTCATGTGCACACTTGCGGAGTGTCATTCCTTAATTTATTTTTCTTAAATTTATATTTCCTCTTAGCGTGGTGGCAATGCTATTTCCCACTAAAAAAGCATTTCCCGCTATGCAGAAATGTTACCAGAGGAAACCTTGACCTCGGCAATCCAGGTAAACCCAGTACGATCTGGGCTCCCTCTGTTGTTTGTTACCTTTATTTTTTTATTTATTTAACCTTTATTTAACCAGGCAGGCCCGATTAAGAACACATTCATATTTACAACTGTGGCCTGGGGATAAGGGGCAAGGGACAACTCGCATTCATACCTCCCCAGTTGATGCCAATTAATCTAACCTGCATGTTTTTGGCCCCTGTGGGAGGAAATCAGAGAAATCCCGGAGTAAACCCACGCAGACACGGGGGGAACATGCAAACTCCACACAGAAAATCACCGTCTCGGGTTGGTCGCCCTGAACCCGAGATCCCATGGCCAAGGGTGAGTTGCTGTGCTGCCACAGTGCACTGGTGACTTGTGTCTGGTCTGCTTTCCCGTCTAGCGGGGATAGGTTTTTGCGCTTGTGTAGCCTGCTGCAGTCCGTTTCTCCACCCTGTTGATTTGAAGTAGGTGGGTGGACATTGGAACGTGCCATTGGAACTTGTGGCTCTCCGACGTAACCCAGAAGGGCGAGTTTTTTCGCTCTGCACAGTGTATGCACTCTAGGGACTTTGTGTCTTCTGCTTTTTCAGTTGAAATGCAGCAGTGGGTGACCATGTGCTCCCCCGCCTGGATGGCAAAGCCACTACATTACATAGAATAAGCTCCCATTGAAAAGGACTGCTGAGTTATCAAAAAATTGACAACTAATTTAATTTGGTCAACTAAATTCTTTGACAGTTAATCGAAAGTCAATTAATCATTAACATCCCTTATATAGGGCTGTACGTTAACTTTGTTTTGCTCATACCACTGGTGCTACAGAGGTTCATAGTCGTGTAGCACAATAAAAGTAGTGCAGTTGAATATAATGTAGTATTTCACTTTATGATAAAAACAACTTGTCAGGACCTAGAAATTATTTTAAATGTATATACACTTCCACATTAGTCATCAATCTAACCCCTGGAACTCAACACACCATACAAACGTACAGGTCAGTTTTGGCCTGCGGGCTGTATGTTTGACACCCTTGAACTAGATAGTAAAAATAGGCTACGTATTTGGGTTTTATTAACCTCAGAAGAAGCTTCATTCGTTCTCCACAGCAATACATAACAAATCAAAGTGAGGTTACTTTTTCTCTGTCTTAAGAAAAGCCACATTAGTGCAACTGCATGTGGCTGAGAGTGGGAGTCGGTGTCTGCTGCCTGCAGAGACCAGCTGCAAAATGAACCCGTCATTAACAGGGTTGGGCTCCACTGTGGGCCCAGTATAGGAGAAGCCCCCCCCCCCCCAACACACACACACACACACACACTGCAGCCCGGAGAGAAATGCGTGGTGAATGACAACAGAGGACAATCCGGATATATCCAGCATTTTTTTTTTTCTTTATATGTATATATGTGTAATAACTCTTATTTTAAACCATTCTGATTAGATCTCGTCTCTGGAACATTTGTTTTGTTTTTATTCGCTGACAAAAAGTGTCAGTACATTTAGTCAGAATTTTAGCTTCATGAATCACTTTTTATATAGTGTCTCCTTTTCATCAGAAAAAATGTCATTGACTAAGACTGACAAAAATTATTAGCGAAATTAACACTGCAGCAGTGTGTGCCACAATTACACAAATATCACAGCAGCTGAGAGTGAGATGTTTCTTAAGAGCATTTTTTTCCAGTCACTCCCTCTGAGCCTGCAGCAGTTCTGACCATTCCCCGGCTGCCATGGAGAAGAGAACAGCCTGTCCTGGTTTGGCAAGGAGCAATCTATGCATCCCATTTCACCTCGCTACAGCCTCTGCTCCTCTTTTTTTCCCGTGACAACCCCTGAAATAAATCATGTCCCACTTTGTGTGGCATTAAACATGATACATAAACCAAAGTGCAGCCTGCGCACACAAACGCACAGTGCAGTGCCAATATGGGGGAAAAAAAATGATGGGTGCATTTTGCAATCCTCTCTGCTGTAATGGAGGACAAAGAGCAGCAAACATTGAACTACACTACTCACAAAAAGTTAGGGATATTCAGCTTAGCTTTTGGGTGAAATTTCATGATGCACCTAAAATGCACTGTAACCTTTACAGGTTAACTTAATTTGACCTTCTCTAACCTTTTGAATGCACATTTCCAACTGTTAAGTGTTTCAGTACTTTATGCGTAACTTGCTCTTCTCTAACAAGGTGCTTAACGGCAAAATTCACAACAGGTGTTTGATCCATGAATTGACCAATAATGAATTGACCAGTCCAGGGCAGCGCGGCGGTAGAGTGGTTAGCACTGTGGCAGCACAGCAACTCACCCTTGGTCGGGGGATCCTGGGTTTGATCCCAGCCCCCGACCAACAGTGATCTGTGTGGAGTTTGCATGTTCTCCCCGTGTCTGCGTGGGATTTCTTCGGTTTCCTCCCACATGCCAAAAACATGCGAGTTAGGTTAATTGGCATCAAAAAACTGTGGATTCTAAATTGTCCTTAGGTATGACTGTGAGAGTGAATGGTTGTCTGTCTCTCTGTGTTGGCCCTGCGATGGACTGGTGATCTGTCCAGGGTGTATCCTGCCTCTTGCCCAAAGATGCTGGGATAGGCTCCAGCCCCCCCGCGACCCGATAAGGATTAAGCGGAAGAAGATTGATGGATTTAACCAGTCCTCTTCATCATGCTGTTCACATTTTGACATCATGAGACCAAGATGACTCTTAACAATTGATCAACAATACCTCGCCATTGTGAGGCTTCAAAAAGGATGTTCTCAGAGAGAAGTGGCCACTGAGCTTAGAGGCGTCACCGTCTTGCATGGGCCAGGGAGCATTTACGCTGGACAAGGGACCAGTGGGCCTCATTGCTGTTCTCTGATAAAAGTTGATTCACGTTGAGCAAAAATTATGGGCGCTAACAATGTTGGAGACATCAAGGAAAGCGCTATGCATCAGCCACTGTTGTCACCAGACGAGCCTTTGGTGGTGGTGTTACAGTCTGGGCAGGTGTGTCTAGTCAATACAGAACTGTCCTACACCTTGTGAATGTTGCAGTGACAAGCCGATACTACCTGAATAACTTCATTAATCCAGTCATTGTGCCCCTGCATGAACAACACAGGCCTAATTTCATCTTCATGGATGACAATGCTCCAGCTCATGAAGGTCTCATCATTAGGGAATGGCCGTTGGAGGCTGGTGTACCTCAAATGGAGTGGCCTGCACTTTCTCCAGACCTGAATCCTATAGAAAACCTATGGGCTCAGCTGAGACGCTGTGTAGAGGCTTGTAAGCCTGCACCCCACAACCTCTAAGACTTGAGGGCCGCCCTTCAAGAAGAGTGGAATGCCATTCCTCAGCAGACAGTAAATCGACTTGTGAACAGCATGAGATGTTGCTGTCAAGCTGTAATTGATGCTCAAGGGCACATGACAAGTTATTGAGACACTGACATTTTTTGTTGTGGTATACCCACCACTGTTGTTGGCTTTTGTTTCAATCAGTTGTTTGAGATGAGGAAATCACCATTGCATGCTTCTACTTAAATGCCCTACTTTCATGATATTATCACTGTAGCATGAACTTTTTACATTTTCCATAAATTTCACCTGGAAGCCAAATATCCTAACTTTTTGTGAGTAGTGTATATGGAAAGGTGTCTTCCACCTATAATTTGCACTCAGTTTGACACAGGGCAACAAAATTAAGACTTGTAAAAATGCCGGTGACTCTCTGTAGTGGTCTCTGTGAGGCATTGTAGTACTCGTCCTGTCACTCAAGCTTGCCATCAGGTTTCAGGCATTTTGCTCTGAAATGTTCTATTAACTGGCTACACAGCATGAAGGTGATAAGAAGACCTACATCCTTCTGAGTTTTTGCTGTTAAATATTGATTATGATATACTTTTGGCCTGGTTCCGATCGGCTGGTTACAGAGGTGTGTCGCTGATGAGTGCTGCGGCACTCATTTTTTGTCGATGTGCTCTCCCTGAGCACATCGACAAAAAATGCTGACTGCTGAGAGTACTTTTTAAACACTGGACTACATAGTAGTAGTAATAGATGTTCAGAGCTGAAAAAAAAAACATGCTCTGTGGACACGTGGCCTTAATTCTACACTTTTCTAAACACTCAGAAAAAGTTTACATTTCTTTAAATGAGATTTTCAAGAGCAAACTAGTCATGAATGTTTTTTTCATCTCTGTTTAAACAGCCACCCATGGGAGACGGTGACTAATGCGGCAATGCAAAAGTATCCCAACCCCATGAACCCCAGTGTGTTTGGTGTGGATGTTCTCAACAGAAGTGTGGATGCAGATGGACGTTTACATAGCACCAGACTGCTCAGCACAGAGTGGGGACTCCCTGCCATGGCCAAGTCTGTAAGTTAAATTGATGAGATTCAAACTTTAGCAGTTGGATGCATTGTTTCATTTTGGCACATAGTTTGAGTTATTTTGTTGGGTTTTTTTTCTGCAGATTATTGGGGTAACAAGAACGTGTACTTACGTCCAGGAGCATTCAGTAGTGGACCCCATACAGAAGACATTCGAACTGAAGTCCACAAATGTGAGTTGATGAAAATAAAGTTTTCCATTGGCTAAAAACTGGGTTTTTGATGCATTATTGTTTTGTATTGCGCTTTTACGGGAAATGATGAACACTGACTATGCCTTTGCCTTTTACTAACAGGCGTAAACAAAAATAGCTGTTGACAGTGTTACTTGATAAATGAGTTGTTTGTGCTTTCATGCTAACGGACATTTGGCTGTTTCAAACTCTAGTTCATTTTCTTTAACTGTGTCCTCTCTCTGTGTGTGTGTCCGTGTGTACAGTAATTGCATTCAGGTGTGAACCAAATTAAACAGACTGAGGCCAACAGCATCTTAGCTTCTGCTCCATTTAGTGTTGGTATCCTTGCACTTCGCTCACTTTTTCTTGGCACCTTCAGATGAAATAGTCAATCATCACATACTACAGTGGCAAGAAAAAGTATGTGGCCCTTTTGGAAATTCATGGTTGTCTGCAATAATTTGTCACAGTGTAATCTGATCTTCATCTAAGTCAAAGGTATTGACAAATATAATTGTCTGTAGAATAACTGGCATCCTACTTTCTTCTCTTCCCACCCTAAGTGAGTGGTGAGATGTGACTCCTCTAAGTACCTTCACCAACAGCTCTTCACCTCTGCACAGCTTCCTGTCTGCAGCCCCTCCAGATGTTCACGCTCTTCGGCGGCCCAGAGAACTTGTTGTACCCAGGAGTAAAACCAAAACACATGAACTCTTTTATTCCCCGTGCTTTTACACTACAAGTAATTTTATTTTTAGTAGTGAGTTTTACATTTAACTTACTTTTAATTTCGTGATAACAATCAGGTTTTTTATTGTATGTTTGTCTCAATTCAGGATCCATGGTTTCAACAAGGTGTTGCTATGCTGTGTTTTCCTGCTATGACAAACTTCTGATAAAATGAATGAATGAATATAATATTCCTAAATAATAACACAAAAAATTCAGATCTTTCAAGTTTTTGAGAACAACCGTAAAAACATCATAGTGCTGGTGGAAAAAGTATGTAAACCCTTGAATTCATAATTGATGCCCCCCCCCACCCCCCAAGCTGATGTTCAGACATTCTCACATTATCCTGAAGAATTTTTTGATACTCTTGGGAATTTATCTTCCCCTCAATGATTGCAAGCTGGCCAGGCCCTGATGCAGCAAAGCAGGCCCAAATTATGTTTCACCCACCATAGTCCACATTTGGGATGATGTTTTCAGGATGATATGCTGTGCTGTTTTTACACCAGATATAGAGCTGTATGTTCTTTCCAAATAGTTCAACCTTAGTTTCATCAGTCCACAAAACATTTTGCCAATATCGCTGTGGAGTGTCATTGTGCTCTTTTGCAAACTTTAAGCATGCAGCAATGTTTGTTTTAGTAAGCAGCGGCTTCCTTCATGGTGTCCTGCCGTAGACACCCTGCTTGTTGAGTGTTTTATAAGGGATAAGGACCTGTACTTATATAGTGCTTTTCTAGTCTGAAGGACCACTCACTAAAGTGCTTCACGAGTACTAATCCGCTATTCTAAGGGCCTATCAGAGACAGATACCTAGGGACAATTTAGAATCCCCAGTTAACCCAGCATGCATGTCTTTGGATTGTGGGAGGAAACTGGAGCTCCCGGAGTAAACCCAGGCAGCACAGGGAGAACGTGCAAACTAGGGATGGGCATAATTAATCGATAATTGATCATTAAGAATTTCACCGAGGAAGTTCATTTTCGTCGACAAACCGATTTTTTTTTTTTTTTAAACAATCCGAATGTAGGTTATTAGGCCTAGTGCACGGCCGTCCTCAAACAATGCAATGCATTTAACTGTGCCACTGGCAAAATTTGGGCACCAGGGGGCAACATTTCACCATCGCCGTACCCTGGCGTGCCTCAGTTGATACATGCGATCTTCCGTAGGTCAATCGCCAAATCATGTAGAGGTCGCGGCGAAGTGTTGCATGGGACCACTTTAATTTAAGCGATGTTTAAATTAAAACATCGACGCTACGATGTTGGACCCACGCCACAAGCATCTCGGCTTTCTTTCATCAGCACAGAGAGTGGTTGCCAATGTGAAACTGGTTCACCTGGCCACAGCAGTGGGGACCAGTGAAGAAGAGGCTGTTCCACTGGATGGGGACGAGGTTACGTCTGACCGCGCAAACACTGCTGC
Organism: Pholidichthys leucotaenia; assembly: GCA_020510985.1. Classification (NCBI taxonomy): domain Eukaryota; kingdom Metazoa; phylum Chordata; class Actinopteri; order Cichliformes; family Pholidichthyidae; genus Pholidichthys; species Pholidichthys leucotaenia. The sequence goes on along the minus strand of CM035843.1, from coordinate 354,163,546 downwards.
TGCGGACTCAAAGCGCTACGTCTCAGCTATGGCACTCCTTCTTGGAGATGACTATGCCACTCATCACGAGACTGACATCGATGCGGAATTTCAGAACTTTTTGCGAGAGACTCCACCACCACTGGGTTGTACCCCAACCGACTGGTGGAGAGATAACGGAGTTCGGTTCCCAAGGTTGGCGAAATTAGCTAATGGGTGCGGTCGGGGCTGCGTCACTTCCGGTTAGTAACACATCGCCGCCATCTTAACTCGGTGAAAACAAACCTGTTACCAAGCCTTGTCTAGTGCAGTGTTTTGACTTTTTGTCATGGCCTGTGACTACACAGAAAAGCTTGATGAGTCAGCCAGGCTACGTTATCAGGAGAAACTGACAGCAAGTGGACTGACAGATTGCCCATACAAGCTACCAGCCGGAAAATGGGTTAATGACCCGACCAGGTGGCCAGATGTGCAGTGGCCGGACGTGTACAGCTACTTGATCGACACCCCTGGTAAGCATATTTGCTTCGACCCATATTAACATGATTAACCCTCTTACATGTTTTGAATGTTTTTAAGGAAAGGCCCCTATGGGTAACATGACCAATCCATTAAATATCAGGACAGCACAGGAGTAATTCTTAAAAGAAATAATTAAATGATCCAGGGATCTTGAAAATCATGAAAATATGGTATATTCTCAAGACCCTGAGTTTCAAGTATTCAACTATTGTTGTCAAATGCAAAGTTGGCCCAACAGGTCTTGTTAAGTAATTGAACAATTAAGGCCACGTGGTTGCCTTTGTCACCTCTTTCATTAATGGCCAGCCCCTTTGTTGCACTATTTACTACAGTCTACAGTTAAATTAGTCAGGCTGACTGCACATAGAGAGGTCTGTATTGTTGGGTGAAAACGGAATCAGTCATGCATTTCCATAGACGAAATGTCCGTCTCTGTTTACAATACAGAGAGGCTTGTGTCGGCGGCTAGCATTTTCAAAACGTGACCCATCAAGTGGCAACTAATTAAACTAACACAATATCACTCAATTACCTGATATAGGACGTGATGAGCTGAATATAATGCACTACGACGGGCTGGACAAGCTTGACTGGGTCACGGCAGCTGCCTGGGACTAGGTCACCACTGAATTGTTTTCACCGAGTACGGCGTTGCCATGTGGGTTGCTAACCGGAAGTAGGCCAAATGCCCGGATGCCCGACCGCGCCCATAGGTACTTGTGCATCCCGGCCACGTGTGTCCCATCCGAACGGGTTTTTTCAGCGGCAGGACTGACGGTGACCAGAATTCGGTCACGTCTGACGCCAGAGCATGTGAATATGCTCATCTTTCTAAACAAAAATGGGTAGCCGTCTGTAATAATACTGGCGTCGTGATGCTATCCTGATAATTGGATATACAAAGGCCTTGTTGCCTTGTTACTGGCTTTTCGAGATTGTTGTTTTATTATTTTTATTTAGGGTAAAAAAAACGGCTGTTCCGTTATGTTGTCACTGACATGAGTTCACGTTTTACTGCCAAACACTGAACAAGCGCATTTTTTTTTTTTTTAACAAAAAGCAGGCCTATAATTCTGACGCCGTGATATAATGGGATAGCCTACGTAAAGGCAAATTGTTGTGTAGCTTTCTTATTTTGATATCCTTGTTTTTAAACAAAGGAAAAGAAAAAAGTAAAAGAAATATATGTTCCGTTATGTGTCCTGTATGTGTCTTCCGTTATTGTCTGGCTCGCAACTTGAAGCCTCCCTCGTTTGCGCAATGCGCATGTGTTCACGTTTTACTGCAAACTTGTCTTGTTAATAAATTCATCCTCGAAGAAAAACACTCTGTATTTTTTTTATTATTATTCTCAATACATAAAGAGTATAGGCATCATAGGCCTAAATGTAATTGTTTTTTAATATAAAAATGTTAATGATTAACCGATTATTAATCATTAATTCTCCCGACGATCGACGAAGAAAATTTCACCGAATGCCCATCCCTAGTGCAAACTACACACAGAAAGGTTCCACCCCTGCCAGCCTGGGGATTCAAACCTGGAACCTTCTAGCTGTCAGGCAACAGTGCTAACCACTGTACCACTGTGCTGCCCGTTATTATGTACTGTAGACTCATGAACACAGATGTTAGCCAGTTCCAATGATGCCTTCAAATCTTTGGCTGTCACTCTGGTTTGTTTCTTTACCTCCATGATGAGTCTTCATTGTGCTCTTGGGGTCATTTTGACTGGGCACCCACTTCTTGGTAGAGTAGCCACAGTCCCAAAGTGTCTCCGTTTGTAGCTTGCTTGCCTAACTATAGACTGGTGAATTTGTAAAGTCTTTTAAAATCACTTTGTAACCCTTTCCAGCTTTATATAAATCAACAATTCTTGATCTTAGATCCTCTGAAAGCTCTTTTTGGTGAGGCATGGCTCACATGAACGTGTTCTTCTTGTACAGAGAAAACAAAAAGTTTTGAGTGATTTTTGTCACTCAAAGTAGCTCTAGTCCACACCTCCAAACTCCTTTCCTTAACAAGTTCAGGTATGTCAACACCTGACTCCAATTAGCTTTTTTTTTTTTTTTTAATGTCATTAGCTTTCCACCAGCACTATCAGGTTTTTATGGTTGTTCTCAATAAAGACATGAAAGATCTGAAATTTTTTGTTATTATTTTAGGCACATTATAGTATATGTCAATTAGTATATGTCAATACCCTTGACTTAGTCTTAGATGAAGATCAGATCACTAACTCCGTGGGTCCGTCTTACAGGGGCAGTACATGAAAAGCTCTTACACACACACAACAGGGAGAGGGGAATAGCTGAAAAAAAACTGACATGAGCAAGAAAATGTCTTAGTTTTATTTTGGCTAATCACCCAGCCCTAAGTACACCATTTGGTGACTTGACATACGCTAGATGTAGCTAATAGCCGTAGTAGTGTCTACAGTGCATCCGGAAAGTATTCACAGTGCTTCACTTTTTCCCACATTTTATGTTACAGCCTTATTCCAAAAATGGACTCAATTCATTTTTTTCCTCAAAATTCTACACACAATACCCTATAATGACAATGTGAAAAAAGTTTTTTTGAGATTTTTGCAAATTTATTAAAAATAAAAAAAACTAAGAAATCACATGTACATAAGTATTCATAACCTTGGCTCAATACTTTGTTGGTGCACCTTCGGCAGAAATTACAGCCTCAAGTCCTTTTGAATATGATGCCACAAGCTTGGCACACCTATCTTTGGGCAGTTTCGCCCATTCCTCTTTGCAGCACCTCTCAAGCTCCATCAGATTGGATGGGAAGTGTCGGTGCACAGCCATTTTCAGATTTCTCCAGAGATGTTCATTGGATTCAAGTCTGGGCTCTGCCTGGGCCACTCAAGAACATTCACAGAGTTGTCCTGAAGCCACTCCTTTGACATCTTGGCTGTGTGCTTAGGGTCGTTGTCCTGCTGAAAGATGAACCGTCGCTCCAGTTTGAGGTCAAGAGCACGCTGGAGCAGGTTTTCATCCAGGATGTCTCTGTACATTGCTGCATTCTTCTTTCCCTCTATCCTGACTAGTCTCCCAGTTCCTGCCACTGAAAAACATCCCCACAGCATGATGCTGCCACCACCATGCTTTACTGTAGGGATGGTATTGGCCTGGTGATGAGCGGTGCCTGGTTTTCTCCAAACATGACGCCTGGCCTTCACGCCAAAGAGTTCAGTCTTTGTATCATCAGACCAGAGAATTTTGTTTCTCATGGTCTGAGAGTCCTTCAGGTGCCTTTTGGCAAACTCCAGGCGGGCTGCCATGTGCCTTTTACTAAGGAGTGGCTTCTGTCTGACCATTCTACCATACAGGCCTGATTGGTGGATTGCTGCAGAGATGGTTGTCCTTCTGGAAGGTTCTCCTCTCTCCACGGAGGAATGCTGGAGCTCTGACAGAGTGACTGTCGGGTTCTTGATCACCTTCCTGACTAAGGCCCTTCTCCCCCGATTGCTCAGTTTAGACGGCCAGCCAGCCCTAGGAAGAGTCCTGGTGGTTCCGAACTTCTTCCATTTACAGATGATGGAGACCACTGTGCTCACTGGGACCGTCAATGCAGCAGAAATTTTTCTGTACCCTTCTCCAGATTTGTGCCTCAAGACAATCCTGTCTCAGAGGTCTACAGACAGTTCCTTTGACTTCATGCTTGGTTTGTGCTCTGACATGAACTGTCAACTGTGAGACCTTATATAGACAGGTGTGTGCCTTTCCAAATCATGTCCAATCAACTGAACTTACCACAGGTGGGCTCCAATTAAGCTGTAGAAACATCTCAAGGATGATCAGTGGAAACAGGATGCACCTGAGCTCAATTTTGAGCTTCATGGCAACGGCTGTGAATACTTGCGTACATTGCAAAAATCTCAAAAAAAAAAAATTCATGTTGTCATTACGGGGTATTGTGTATAGAATTTTGAGGAAAAAATGAATTTAACCCATTTTGGAATAAGGTTGTAACAAAACAAAATGTGGCAAAAGTAAAGCCCTGTGAATACTTTCTGGATGCACTGTATATATGTTAGGGGTATGTTTAAAATATCGATCTCGATCAATATCAAATCAGTTTTCATTTGAATGATCCATCCATCTTCAACTGCTTAATTCAAAGATTTTTTTCACTAGAATGCCTTTTTAGGTGTGTAAAAAATTATAGGTTTACAAAAGGTCTCTTGTGTGGCAGAACTCTAGCGTTCATATATTCACCAAGTTGGAGGGTTCCTGGTACGAGTTACAGCACTAGGTCTCTGAGGAATTCCTTCATGTGCAAGGAAATTATTTTAATATTACTCCATGAATCAATATTGAATCGAAAATCAAATCAGGACCCTGTGACCTGGAATTGAATTGATTCTGGAAATCACTGATGATACTGCACAGTACCCTCAGGCCTCTGAAGCACACACCTGGCTGCTCACTTGGGTGATTTTTTTTTTTTGATTTTTTTTTTTTAATTAAACCATTTACCACAATTCTGTTGTAATCTGCTTCCACAAGTTTGGTTAATAGCTTGATTTACATGAATATGTGTGTGAGTTTGGGTAATTTATTTTACACCTTTAGTGGCTTGGGTAACATTCATCACTCATTTGTTTTAGTTTCGAAAGCTATAATTTAGTATTGATTTGTGTTTGACTCCCACCTGTCTGCTGTTTCTGATCAATACTTTGTTCTTGTAGATCTCTTTCACTAACCTCGTGTCTGTGGATGAGAAGTTGACATACAAGCCACATCCACAGGACCCCAAAAAGTAAGTCAACCAGTTATTCTTTGTTGCCTGTGGAGATCATTTCATTTTTTACCCCTCAGTCTCTAAAGGTTGAAGGGATGTTGTCGTCCCCCCACCGGGCGGATGGGCAGCAACGGCGGTGTAGGGATGGAAATTGATAAGATTTTATCAATATCAAGGTTGATTTTGCTTGTTGAGCCGATTCTTTATCGATTCTCTTATCAATTCTTGATCAGTTTTCCGTGTGGGGAAAAAAGCAGGCCTTCACAGGATTTCAGCATTAGTGCAGGAGTTTTATTATTTTTCTGACTTTAAACATTGCTTTTTCTCGTAAAAAGATATAATAAAATCAAATATAAGACGGTAAACATGCTTTCCTTAGAAAAATGGACATCTGTGCCTGGTAACATTTGTTATGTTTAAATGATGAAAAGCGATATAAATAAAAGTGGCGCAGTGGTTAGCACTGCGGCAGCACAGTTTACCCTTGGCCGGGGGATTGTGGGGATCGTGGGTTCGATCCCAGCCCCCGACCAACAGTGATCTGTGTGGAGTTTGCATGTTCTCGCCGTGTTGCGTGGGTTTACTCCGGGATTTCTCCGGTTTCCTCCCACATGCCAAAAACATGCATGTTAGGTTAATTGGCTGTTCTAAATTGTCCCTAGATATCTGTTTCCTATAGGCCCTTAGAATAGAGGGTTAGTATTAATGAAAGCGCTTTGAGTGGTCTTTGTGACTAGAAAAGCGCTATATAAGTGCAGGTTAGTTAGTTAGTTAGTTAGTAAAAGCAGTATAAAGGTAATACTGAAATGATTTACCGGAGTGGTGGCTCAGTTGGTAGAGCATCCGCCCCACACCCGGGAGGCAGGGGTTCAAATCCCGGCCGGGTCATGCCGAAGACCATATAAAAGTGGAACTTCCTGCCGTCCAGCTTGGTGCTCAGCAATAATGGAATGGAGGAGGGAAATTTGTGGCGGCGCCTTGCATGGCAGCGGCCCTCTGATTCTGCACTTGGGGTGTGTGTGATTAACACAGTAGATAGGTAAAACACAATCTCGTTCTACTGTACATGATTGGTTGTACAGTTGAATGACAATAAGGGTGATTTAATTTAATTATTAGAAACGACTGCACAATTGTTATTTTGGCAATCACAAAAATATACATGCTGTACTTGGGTGTAATTTTTGCATTTTTTTTTTAAAAATATATACAGTATCTCACAAAAGTGAGTACGCCCCTCACATTTTTGTAAATATTTTATTATATCTTTTCATGGGACAACACTGAAGATATGACACTTTGATACATTGTAAAGTAGTCAGTGTACAGCTTGTAAATTTGCTGTCCCCTCAAAATAACTCAACACACAGCCATTAATGTCTAAACCGCTGGCAACAAAAGTGAGTACACCCCTAAGTGAAAATGTCCAAATTGTGCCAAATTAGTCATTTTCCCTCCCCAGTGTCATGCGACTCGTTAGTGTTACAAGGTTTCAGGTGTGAATGGGGAACAGGTGTGTTAAATTTGTTGTTATCGCTCTCACACTCGCATACTGGTCACTGGAAGTTCAACATGGCACCTCATGGCAAAGAACTCTCTGAGGATCTGAAAAAAAGAGTTGTTGCTCTACATAAGATGACCTAGGTGATAAGAAGATTGCCAACATCCTGAAACTGAGCTGCAGCACGGTGGCCAAGACCATACAGCGGTTTAACAGGACAGGTCCACTCAGAACAGACCTCGCCATGGTCAACCAAAGAAGTTGAGTGCACATGCTCATCCAGAGGTTGTCTTTTGAAAATAGGCGTATGAGTGCTGCCAGCATTGCTGCAGAGGTTGAAGGGTCAGGGGTCAGCCTGTCAGTGCTCAGACCATATGCCGTACACTGCATGGCTGTCGTTCCAGAAGGAAACCCCTTTTAAAAGTGATGCACAAGAGAGCCCGCAAACAGTTTGCTGAAGACAAGCAGACTAAGGACATGGATTACTGGAACCATGTCCTGTGGTGGTGGGAGTGTCATGGTTTGGGGCTGCATGAGTGCTGCCAGCACTGGGGAGCTACAGTTCATTGAGGGAACCATGAATGCCAACATGTACTGTGACATACTGAAGCAGAGCATGATCCCCTCCCTTTGGAAACTGGGCCACAGGGCAGTATTCTGACATGATAACGACCCCAAACACACCTCCAAGACGACCACTGTCTTGCTAAAGAAACTGAGGGTAAAGGTGATGGACTGGCCAAGCATGTCTCCAGACCTAAACCCTGTGGGGCATCCTCAAACGGAAGGTGGAGGAGCGCAAAATCTCTTAACAACCACCAGCTCCGTGATGTCGTCATGAAGGAGTGGAAGAGGATTCCAGTGGCAACCTGTGAAGCTCTAGTGAACTCCATGCCCAAGAGAGTTAAGGCAGTGCTGGAAAATAATGGTGGCCACACAAAATATAGACACTGTGGGCACAATTTGGACATTTTCACTTGGGGGTGTACTCACTTTTGTTGCCTGAGGTTTAGACATTAATGGCTGTGTGTTGTTATTTTGTGGGGACAGCAAATTTACACTGTTATACAAGCTGTACACTGACTACTTTACATTGTATCAAAGTGTCATATCTTCAGTGTTGTCCCATGAAAAGATGTAATATTTACAAAAATGTGAGGGGTGTACTCACTTTTGTGGGATACTGTATAATATATATGCACACACACGCATATGCATAAAAATACTCAACTGTATATTAATGTACTGGTAAAACCTCATAACCTCAATTGTTCAGATTAATGTGTAACCTACATCACATGTACCACCTATTCAAACTCCAGCTGCTCTACGGTCATGAATGGCTGGAAGCCTTTAAATACAAACTTCATTCCAGCTCCTTGTGCAGCTGGTGTCAGTGGGTTTTCCTGGCAAGGGCGAGCAGGTTGGTAAAACCTCAGAGCTACCTGTTGCTGTCATCGTCTAAAAAGAATGAGCTCATATTTAAGTATCAGACATTTTTAGCTGGGTTTTATGAGTTAAAAAATGGATTAAATTTAGCCTGCAAGGCTGCTAGCATTGCGCTAATATTCTACTAATAATAATAAACTAATATTACCGTCAGTATCGGAGGTGCTGCTGTCTGAGAATCAAGTGTGGGTTCACTTTGTAGACTGTCAAACACATTGCAGTCTTTTATTTTATCCCATGCTGCCATGTCAAAAGATGCTTCAACTTGTGTTTACCATACCCTTTCACCATTATCCTGCAGTAGTGATGGTGTCATGGCGTTTGTAATGGCAGCGTGTGACGTCATTAGTTAGTTAAGTTAATCCCTTCCACAGCATGTGGGACACCATGTGGTGTATGGGGCGGCGCCTATCTCTGTTTCATTGACCCTAGGCCACACAGCTACTGTTCAGGTGAGCAGTAAAAGCTACAGTGGGAGGTCAGTCCTCTGGTAGCTCTGTGCGTTAACTTTCCTTTCCCCATTCTATTATGCTGAGCACCAAGCCAGAGGGTGGAAAGCCCTATTTTTATATGGTCTTTGGTATGACCCGACCGGGATTTGAACCCATGACCTCCCGGTTGTGGGGCAGATGCTCTACCAACTAGGCCACCACTCCGATACGTGTGACGTCATGAGGCATGCCATTTTTAGGAGAAAAAAAACAGAAGTGTTTAAACTTGCAGCATCGATGAGAAGAATGGATAACATCAGCAATGTACAATTCCGGGGGCTCTAAAAATTTAGAACCGGTTCCCAATCCCCATCCCTACGGCGGTGGTGGCGTCCACACCTGCCTTGTGAACACAATAAATGACGTAGGCTTTTCAAATTGATACCATGGGTAGATCTATGAAAAATCTCAGACGAGTTCAGATTTGTTTTAGTTTTCCCTTAATCCTGTAATGCGATACCTACACAAAAGAATGATGTAGACTTTTGAAATCAATATCATCATGTCTAAGACAAGCCTTTAATGGCTTAGACCCTGACCTCTGACTATGGGCTTGGTGTCAGAAGGTCAATGGTAACACCCAATGCCCTATTACTATAGAACAAGCAAAGCTAGGGTCACCTAAGTTTGTACAAAGGTTCCCCTTAAGACCCTGACCTCTGACTATGGTTTTGGGATGTCAAGGTCAAAATACCATATAAACTACATCTCAACAACAAAGAAAGAGGCTGGGGGTCACCACTGACGGGCACCAGTATTTTTTTCACTACATGGGGTATGTAGGATAGTTTTTTAAAAAGCTGTTTATTATTTATCTAATACAGATGTCGTATATAAAACTATTAGATGATACAAAAAGCATAACGGTACAGGATGCTGTGTTCCATTGTTTGACCTATATTTATGTGATGGTGTATTCAGGACGGTGCTGACGCAAGAGGCTCTGATCAGTGTGAAGGGTGTCAGTCTGAGCAGCTACCTGGAGGGTCTCATGGCCAAAACCATATCTGTCAACGCCAACAAGGTGAGACTGCTTTTCATATCTTTGTTATGCCAGGCTCAGACTACATGATACTAGCCTGATGTTCACCCTGTGACCCTGACCTCTGACTGTGGTTTTGGGATTGCAAGGTCAAATTGCCATTTAAACTATATCTCAACAACAAAGAAAGCTAGGGTCACCAATAGGGCTGTCACGGTGGAGGAATTTCCCCTGTGGTAACGGTGGATAGCTCAACACCATGATATGTGGCATTATTGCAAATGTTTTTAGGACCCCGTGGTCTCGTAATTTAGACAGGGTTCATAACTTAAGTGGCAAACGATGGAAGCTGTGAGAAACTCGCTGCAGCTTCGCTCTCAGCTTGTGTGTGTGTGGCAATTGTGCAGAGCTTCGGTCTTCCTACAGGCATGAGCTGCTGATTCTGTTTAAAAAAAACAAAAAAAAACAAAAAACAACTTGATCATTTGGGCGGTGCGGTGGCGGAGTGGTTAGCACAGTGGCAGCACAGCAACTTACCCTTGGCCATGGGATCCCGGGTTCGATCCCAGCCCCTGACCAACAGGGATCTGTGTGGAGTTTGCATGTTCTTCCCGTGTCTGCATGGGTTTACTCCGGGATTTCTCCGGTTTCCTCCCACAGGCCAAAAACATGCAGGTTAGGTTAATTGGAGACTCTAAAGTGCCCCTAGGTGTGCATGGCAAAGGGATAGTACCATACCGTGGCTGCTTCATCCATCCAAGTGGATGCCCTGAATTTCCCCTCTGGGGATCAATAAAGTACACAAAATTTAAAAAAAAAAATAATTCATGAAGCAGTGACGGTAACTCCAGTATTTCAACTACAAGGTGTGTGGACTGGAGACTGCAGCAGCATTCAGCTTATTTAAATAGGACAGCCTCCATACAGGACCTTGCGTGGCTCTTGTCTCCATGATTTTTGGATTTTTGCCACTGTCCAGAAAATCACGTTCAAACAAGCAATGCATGATGCAGTAGTTGTTTCACTCTCGGAGCTCAATTGTCAGGATCATAAATACTCCGCTGAGAAGGAAATAACATGCTTTTTGCCCTTTCAGTGCTCACTGTCACAGCTGTATTTAGCAGTTCGTCCAAACGCTTTCGCCACTAACTGCCTGCTGGAGTCTGTCTGGAGAGACAGTGCCCCAGGGAACAGGTCAAGTGGACCCCTGACCGTGTGAGCACCCCAAGTGGAACCTGGGGTCCAATCTGTACATGTACAAGTACACTTTCAATCCAGTGATTTACAAACTGATTCAGAGCTTTCTAAAGCCTCATTCAGAGCATTGTAGTCCCACATACCTATTCTGTGGATTGTCATCTGGGAGCAGCCAGCGGTGACGAGCAGCAGTGGTGGAGAAGAAAAGTCTTTTGAAAGTAGAAACAGAGCCAAAACCTTCTCCGGGTCAGCTGTCGTCTTGCATATATACAGTACGTTCCTACCCTCACCTATGGTCATGGGTTTTGGGTAATGACTGAAAGAATGAGATCGCACATTCAAGTGGCTGCAATGGCTTCAATGAGCTTTCTCCGTAGGATTGCTGGACTCACCCTTAGAGATGGGGTAAGGAGTTCAGTCATCTGGGAGAGACTCAGAGTAGAACCACTGCTCCTCCATATTGAAAGGAGCCAGTTGAGGTGGTTTGGGCATCTGATCAGGATGCCTCCTGGACGCCTTCCACTTGAGGTGTTCGGGCACGTCCAACGGGGAGGAGACCCTGGGGCAGACCCAGGACACTCTGAAGAAACAATGTCTCCCAGCTGGCCTGGGAACGTCTTGGTATCTTCTCTGAATTGCTGGAGCAGGTGGCCAGGGAGAAGGAAGTCTGGGCTTCTCTGCTTGAGCTGTTGCCTCTGTGACCTGGACCTCCAGAAAAGCAGTAGAAAATGGATGGATGGATGCATTTAAATGTGTGGTTTTAAAAATATGGTGTTTAATCTGGATGATAAATGGTGTGACAATATTACACTCTGAGTTGTTTTTGAACAAAGGATGGGGTGGGGGGGGGCTCTTTTTCGTGGTACTTTAAAAATTAATAAATTATTAATAAATGCTGCAAACACAAACTTATCTATTTAGATACTGGAGTAATAAAAAACAACTGACTTTTTCGTAGGGGTGGGCAATATGGCCTAAAAATGATAACACAATATTTCTGTGAATTTTCATAATAATGATGTTTTTCATGAGTACAGAATAGTTTTTGTTTTTTGTTTTTTTTTATGAAATTTATGCATAAAGGACAGTTTGACAGGCCAGCATTATTTACCTTCAACATATTCAGGAAAAACAAAATTAAAAACTCTTATTTCCCCAGTTTATAAACAGCAGCTCAGATTTAGTTTAAAATATTTTTGTTCTGTGTCAAATATTACAAGAAAATAATTTAAACGTTACATCTTGAGTGCACATAGATGTTGGGTTTTATGCTGAATCACTTTAGCTGCATTGTAACTCTCGTTGCATGGACCTCTCCTGGGGCTTTTTGCCTCTCGTTGCGCTGAATGGATTTTTTTTTTCTTTTCTTCAGGTGGTTGAATACAACTAAAAAATATACAACTATGGACACTTCGAACAGTAGATTGTAGGACATTAACACTGCAGTGTTGTTGACGTGTGGACAAAATTCAAGCAGATTATCCACATTGCTGCACCGGTTTTGTTTGGTTTTTTTTTTAACATGGCAGCAGTCTGAAACGGCTTTAAAACTTAAATATTTTGACTCAATTGAATGCAGGTGCTCCAACTTCAAAGCGGCAGGTTCCCACACCATGTTTGTTTTGTCGTTTTTATGTTAACTGTCGTAGGCAGTGTAATGGTGTGACATTGTCACTAGGGGTGTGCCATATCGTATCATTCACAATAATGCTAGTATAAATTTTGGTACTGGTGTAAAACTGAATATCACGATACTTGGGGTCTGCTGCTTGACAACATCACACTGTTACGCTGCCTATGGAAGTTAGGCATTACCATAGAAACGGCAAAACAAACATGGCGCAGGAAGTGGCAGCTCCGAAGTTAGGCCATCTACATCCAGTTGAGTGGAAATATTTAAGTTTCTCTTTCTGTTTCAGACTGCTGTCATTTTAAAAAAAAAAAAAAAAAAAAAAAAAAAAGAGTGCAGCAGTGTGGATAATCTGCCTGCACTTTTTTCCACACGTCAGCAACACCGCTGGAACGGTATTAATGTCAGACAGTGTACCACTCGAAGTGGCTGTAGTTGTATTTTAGTTCAGTTTTGACTGCTTTGTTTTGATTTTATTCAACCACCAAAGAGGGGGGGGGGGGGGAAACCCAAAACATCTGCTCAGTGCAACGAGAGCCAAAAAGCCCCAGGACAGGTCCGTGCAACCAGAATAATGCAGGTAAAGTGTTTCAGCATAAAACCCGACATCTGTGTGCAGTTAAGATGTAATGGTATTATTTCTTGTAATATTTTGATACAGAACTAAAAAATCTTTTAAACTGAATCTGAGCTGCTGTTTATAAAATGGAGAAATAAGAGTTTTTGTTTATCCTGAATATGTTGAAAGTAAATAATGCTGCCCTTTTTGCATAAATTTAAAAGAAAAAAACTGTATTCTGCAATACCCCGGGAAAAAATATCGTTATCGTGAAAAGTCACAGAAATATTGTGATATCATTTTTAGGTCATATTGCCCACTCTTAGTTGTCACACAGCAGACCCCAGATATCCCAGTATTCAGTTTTACACCCGTATCAACATTTATGCTGCTATTATCATGAACGGTATGATATTGCACACCCCAACTTTGCAGTCCACTAGATGGTGCCAAATGCTCACTGTCAGTACAGCAAAGGAGTGACTCCTGAGATCTACCTGGAAGTTGAACAAGACCAAGATTGGAGTGGAAATCTCAATATATGATAATGCAATGCTAGGCGTAATGCAAGGTCATGATAGTTTCACATTGTGGCTCAAGTATTGGTGGTGGTGTTGTACTATGCAGCCTCTGGTGATTCCCACCCCAAATGCAAACATGGTTCCCACAGATGTCAATGAAATGTTTGTGGAATGCTTTGTTCAAAACACCTCAGGGTGTAATAGTGTAGCACCATTTTTTTTTTCTACAACTGCTCTTAAGTGCATCTTTCTATAAATGGTTATGAGCCTCAGTCCACACCACCTTCCCCATTTCATCACTGCTAAGATACGTGGATGCTAATATTTTCAGGTTAGCTTTGGCTCTTTGATGGTTTGAAAGACTCAGTGACTCCAGTTACATTGTCACAATAAACTGATTGCTGGGAATAAACGAATCATGGCAATAATCAGTTTTGTCGTGTTTACATGCACTGAATAAACTGATTATTGGAGGGTAAACCACTTGAGTGAATGACTCTGGTTACATGGCCTTTATCGAATTCTTCTGTTTACATGGCCACCAGAATAATCAGGTAACTCCAGAAATCCGGTCATAATTAGTTTATTCATGTACATGTAAACATGGTCAATGTTTGAAACCTAGGGAGACCAGGCTGATCCTAACAAAGTGGCAGGATTGTATTTTTTTTTTTTTCAGTTTCTTTGTTGGTAGCATCTTCAGGTGTACAAACTGATACAGAAAAGGCCTGAAAAAGTTAAATATTCATCATATATCCCCTCTTGAAATACAGTCTGAACCTGCCTTAAGTGACTTTCAGGAGTCAAAACTACTGTCCTCAGTGTTCAGTGTCCGTCGCTGACTGTTTGTTTCCTAACACCTCTTTTCTTTGTCAGGGTCGGGAGGCGATGGAGTGGGTCATCAGAAGACTAAACACAGAAATTGAGGAGCTCGCAGCCACTGCTCGTGGTACCATTCGTGTTCCCATGGCAGCAGCTGTTACAGATAAATGATCCCAGATCTTTACTCGGCTGTCATGAACCAATGGACTTCTCATAATTTTTCCCCTCAAATGGGACCTTGCATCCCATCTGCCAACACAGCCTGTTAATCACAGCCCCGTCCTTTGGCCCTATATATGCGTTTTTGTAATTCACAAGAATGTCAATTGCCCCTCCCCAGCAGTCTGCACCGACAAGTTTTGGCCTCGCCGCTGTGGGCATTGATGGGGAGTATTGAGCTGATGACAGTACAAGAACAAACAGGGGTAAAATGGAGTGCACTTGAAGCTCATACAACTTGATCTTGTGAGGCTGAAAAGCACTTATTTTAAAAAAAAAAAAAAAAAAAGTCACATTGTGCCTCCAAATTATTTCATCACTTTCTACCCTTTGACTTCATTTTTTTTTTTTATTCCAAACCTTTGCCATCAGGTCAGCTGAAATGAAGGGACTGAACAGTCCAACTGTCCTTAGTACAGAAGAACACACCAAAATGTGAAATGTCAATGTATACAAACAATGAGGAGATTGAAGCTAGGTTTCTCACTGCACCAGCTATCATCCTAAATTTGGAACAGCAAGCTTTGTTTTCCATTATTACACAGGGGCTCAGACCCTTGGCAACTTAGGAGTATTTTTTAGAATTTCCTCACTTAAATAAGGGAGGCTGCACCTAAGCAGAGAATCCATCTTTTTCCCCCTGGTGCAGATGCTGGTCTGTCTGCATGGTACGATGATGCATATGCTGTGGTCTCTGGAAGGTCATTGTGGTTGAGTTTTGGTAAAACAATACTTGATTTCTTTGAGTTTCTGTTTTCTCGTTCAGTGATGTGCTGTATAGTTAAGTGTTACAGTATAAGAATATGAATACTTGAATGTTTAACTTACTTTCAGCATGTGTATTTACAGTGACAGAATGTTCTTGGAGGGTTAAGTTTTTTTTAAAAAAAGTAAAGTAAGGAGAGAGCAACATGTTGGCAATGACAAATGTTGCATGTGTTGTAAGAGAAGCCCTGCAGGATTGTATTCAGGGTCACTGACTGTGCCTATATGAGACAAAGATGGAAATGGTACCAATTTAACACCCATGACACTTCATTATACAGTAATTACTTGATTAGTGTTGAGCAAACCCACTGTATATTGTGAGTATGTCACATTCTTCTTCTCTCAGCTGCTCCCTTTAGGGATCTCCACAGCAGATCATCTGCCTCCGTCTCACCCTATCCCTTGCATCTTCCTCTAACACCAACCCTCTCCATGTCCTCCTTCACTTCATCCATCAGTCTTCTCTGTGTTCTTCCTCTTTTCCTTCTGCCCGGCAGCTCCATCTTCAGCATTCTTTGTCCAATATATTCACTATCCCTCCTCTGCATGTCACATTACTGTTTGTTTACACTCCTTTCTAAAAGTATTGGAACAATGATACAAGTTTTGTTATTTTAGCCGTTTACCAAAACGCAGTCAAGATACAGTTATATAATCAAAATGGGCTTAAAGTGCAGACTCGCAGCTTTAATTTGAGGGTATTCACATCCAAATTGGAGGAAAGGTTTAAGAATTGCAACCATTTTAATACAAAGTCTCCTCATTTCAGGTGCTCAAAGTAATGGGACACAGTAATATTACCGTAAATAAAATTTTCATTTTTAATACTTTGTTGAGAATCCTTTGCAGGCAATGACTGCCTGAAATCTGGAACCCATAGACATCAACAAATGCTGGGTTTCCTCCTTTGTGCTGCTTTGTTAGGCCTTTGCAGCTGTCTTCAGTTGTTTCTTGTTTGTGGGTCTTTCTGCTAAAGTTTTGTCTTAACCACTTGCACTCCGGGCAATTTTCCTAAAAATGCCAAAAAATAACGTGCCCAAAGTAAATCGAAAGCTGTTATTCAACCCTTTGCAGCATCTTCATGGGGTTGGTCTCATTTAAAAGAAAACACTTTGAATTTTTTGGCAAAAAAAACATAATCTCTCTACGTGCTCCGGCCACTGAGTTACAGTCATCTAAACATACTGAACTTGGAAGAAAAAAAAAATTGGACACAGTGGTTTTTTTGGATACAAATGCTTGTAAATAACACACAGCTGTCCGATCCGGCTGGAAAATGCAACAGAAATGTAGAACCAAGTGTTATCCAGCTGAGATCCAAATTTGGTAACAATACCACAAAAAATGAATATTTTACACAGCTTTGTTCTCAGGCTGTTCCCAGGCGTTTTGGAACTGTGCCAAATTGTGCCAAATGGCACAGTTTGGAAAAACATCTGTAACTTTTGAATAATTCAATGTAGAATCTTCATTTTAGGCTCTAATGAAAGGTCACACTCAGGGCTGTGTCTGTGTGTGTGTGTGTGTGGGCGGGGGGTCGTTCCCCCCCCCGCTACCAAGGACCAAATTCGGCCCTCGCTACATGACGGATTACACTTCTTGCATGCTTTCACAGCGCCCCCCCCCCCCCCGCTACTGTGTGTGTGTGTGTGTGGGGGGGGAGAACCATGAACGGACCGTGAAGCCCCCCCCCCCCCCCTCGCTACAGAAGAGGGCCATCGCTACATGATGGAATAGACTGATATGCTTCCCCCTGCGGACCGGGGGGCATTCGGACCGTGCCCCCCCCCCCCGCTCTTCTTCAGCAGCGGGGGGGGGGGGGGGGCGCGTTCACGGTCCGAACACGGCAAATGAACCGTTTATCGCGGCGCACGCACTTCAACTTCGTGCGCAGGACAGTTGTAATTTACCGATCGGTCAAAAGTCATTTTTGGATTACAGTTTTCAGGGATAAATAATAATTTAGCTTATAACACCTTACCTCTTCAAAGCAGCAGAGTCGCGGCGAACATCTCTTCCCCCATTGTCAGACTAACGCGACGCTGCTCCGCTCGTGGATCCCGATCAACATACTTCCATTATTGCCGTTTTGGCGAATGATTTACGACTTTTGTCGTCGGCCTCCGTCTATTCTGCTGGAATGAGTGCAGGTCCCACTTGTGGGTGTTCTCCATGCTGCTGGGTGAGCCTGGGTCTGTAGTAGATTCGTCCAGCGTCCTTTGTTTTCATCTGTTGCAACAGTAAATCTCTCTTCACCCAGCCAGAATTTCTGTGCTTCAATTGGCTGCTGCGTTCACAGTAGGCGGGTCCTCCTTCCTAGATTTTCATTCATTGGTTCTTCAAGGTTTCAGAAACCCAATTCAAGGCTCTTATTAGTCGAATGAGAGGTCAATCAGATGAACTAATCTGTTCGCGGCTGTCTCTGCAGTTTTTTTTTCAGTGGCGCTTGGACGCCACTACATCACCATCACCACCATCATGCGTCCAAGTGCGCCATAGGACACAGAGACTTGCCCGCCCGCGGAACAACGGAGTGCAAGTGGTTAAGCAAATGAAATGCATACTTGATTGGGTTGAGATCTGGTGATTTGATCGGCTATTGCAGAATAGTCCACTTCTTTGCCTTAAACATCTGGGTTGCTTTCGCAGTATGTTTTGCATCATTGTCCATCTGTACTGTGAAGCACTGTCCAGTTAACTTTGCTGCATGTGGCTGAATCTGACCATTCCTACTATTATCCTACTACCATACTATTCCTGTACACTTCAGAATTCATCCAGCTGCTTCTGTCACATCATCAATAAACACTCGTGACCCAGTGCCACTGGAAGCGATGCATGGCCATGCATCACACTGCCTCCACCATTCTTTACAGAAGATGTGGTGTGTTTTGGATCATGAGTCCTTCCAAGCCTGCTCCACACTTTCTTTTTCCATCATTCTGGTGCAGGTTGGTCTTGGTTTCATCTGTTCAAAGAATGCTGTTCCAGAACTGGTCTGACTCTTTTAGATGTTGGTGTTTTTTGTTTTTTTGGGTTTTTTTTTTTTTTGGCAAAGTCTAATCTGACTTTTCTATTGTTGAGTATTTTTTTAGTGGTTTGCATCTTGTGGTGAACCCTTCATATTTGCTCTCGTGAATTCTTCTCTTTATACTAGACTGAGTGACTGACTAGCTACTCACTTGAGTGGATGTTGTGAAGAGGTTTTTCTTCACCATGGAAAGAATCTTGCAATCACCACCACTGTTGTCTTCTGTGGACATCCAGGCCTTTTTTAGTTCCCAAGCTCACCAATGTGCTCTTTTTGACCACTCCTAACATTTCCACGATCTCTCTGATGGATTTTTTTTTTCCAGCCTAATGATGATCTGTTTCACTTCCATTGAGAGCTCCTTGTTGTGGGTTCACAGCAGCAGCTTTCAAATGCAAATGTCACACCTGGAATTAACTCCAGACCTTTTACCTGCTTGCTTGATTGATGATTGATTAGTGATGGAATAGTCCATGCAGCCTGTGAAATGGCTTTTAAGTCAGTTAATTTTGAGCACTTGAAATAAGGAGACTTTATATGAAAATGGTTGCAATTCCATTTTGCATAAATATTGTCATAATTTTCAAGTCTCAAAATTTTCCAAAGGTGCAAAACTTGAGAAAAAGCCACACAAATAAAAGGGGAAAAAAGGTCACAAACATACAGACGTGGACAAAATTGTTGGTACCCCTCTGTTAATGAAAGAAAAGCCCACAATGGTCACAGAAATAACTTGAATCTGACAAAAGTGGTAATAAATAAAAATTCTATGAAAATTAACCAGTGAAAATCGCACTGTCCCTACTGTGAAACATGGAGGAGGTTCTGTTATGTTCTGGGGCTGCTTTGCTGCATCTGGCACAGGGTGTCTTGAATCTGTGCCGGGTACAATGAAATCTCAAGACTATCAAGGTATTCTAGAGAGAAATGTGCTGCCCAGTGTCAGATAGCTTGGTCTCAGTCGCAGGTCACGGGTCTTGCAACAGGATAATGACCCAAAACGCACAGCTAAAAACACCCAAGAATGGCTAAGAGCAAAACATTGGACTATTCTAAAGTGGCCTATGATCCCTGATCTAAATCCTATTGAACATCTGTGGAAGGAGCTGAAACATGCCGTCTGGAGAAGGCACCCTTCAAACCTGAGACAACTGGAGCAGTTTGTTCATGTGGAGTGGGCCAAAATACCTGCTGAGAGGTGCAGAAGTCTCATTGACAGTTACAGAAATCATTTGATTTCAGTGATTGCCTCAAAAGGTTGTGCAACAAAATATTAAGGGTACCATCATTTTTGTCCAGGCCTGTTTCATGAGTTTGTTTTTTAAAATAATTCTGTTGAACCACAATTCAAAAGCATTGTCTGATTTTCATTGGTTAATTTTCATAGAATTTTTATCTATTACCGCTTTTGTCAGATTCAAGTTATTTCTGTGACCATTGTGGGGTTTTTTCATTAACAGAGGGGTACCAACAATTTTGTCCAAGTCTGTAAAAGCTTCAAATTTACTAGAATAATGTAACAAATGTTTAGTGACAAATGCCTGTTTATTTAAAATATGCACTAAATTCATGAGGAAAAACAGCAAAATTACAAGAAAAACAAACTTGAATTTAAAAAAGTTACAAATTCATGGCAAAAATTGCAAATTTATGAGGAAAAAATTCACATTTGTACAATTACAGCCATTGAGAATGTAAACACGAAGTTATTTAAAAGATTTAGTAAATTCATTAAGAAAAAGAAAATTAATAAATTGAGACAAAGGTCAAAAAATCACAAGAGAAATGTAGCTCATTTGCAATAATTAAAGTTAAGGAAAAAATCAGTGGAAAGATGAGGGAAAACTGAGGCAAAAATGCAAAGACCGAAGAAAAGATCCCAGTTTATGATGCAAAAGTCACAAATTCAAGAAAAAATATTGATCCATGACCAAAATTTTTTGACGAAGTTTCAATTTTCATGAAGTTTCAGTTTTGTTAAAAAGTCTATAATTTAAAAAAATAAATAAAAATAATCATAAGAAAATGTGGGTAATTTATGAGAACTCTCCAAATTCACATAAAAAATTTCCACATTTTCAGTTAAAAAAAAATTAGAATTTAGGTGGTAGAGTAGCATAAAACTGTACACAAGTAAACATAGGTTATCTTTATATATTATTACTCAAATATACATAAAAGTAGTTACCCCAAAATAGTTAAGAAGTGAGGTGTGACTTTAGTCTGGACAGTTTGAGGTTTTTCTCCTGAATTTATGGCAGTTTTATTCTAAATTCACTACTTTATCGTAAATTTGAATGTTTTTTCCCCACTTAAATCAACTTTTTCTCATAATTTGTGTTTAGTGCAAATTTAGGGCTTTTTCCAGTACATTTGAGACTTATACTCATAAATTTGTGGGGTTTACCTCATAAATTAAAATCAAAAATAAAATGAGCAAAGCTGCAGTATTTTCTGTTATAGGCTATATTAATAGCCTATTTTCTAACCCCCACCCCAGGTGAAAACCTCACATACTTTGAAACCTAAATGTTTGCAGGTATGCATCATACTCTTACCAAATAAATTCAGACAGACCCAAAAACCATTCAAAACACTGCAAGGACTGGCAAACTCCTAATAATATGAAAAGTAATCTACTTTTAATAGGGTAAACGTAAAGAAGTGTGAGACATCCTTTGATGCTACTTACCGGATCCACCACATCTGTGTGTGTGGCAGGCTGCAGCAGGGGAGAGAACATGTATGACAGGAGGGACTATACCATTTGCATGGTGGTGGTGGGGGTTAATTTTCATTTTTAAAAGGTTTAAACCATAAATTACTGAATATGTTTTGGATGTTATTTCAGCTTGTCAAAGATGAGCTAAAGCTTTATAATCACAACTTTTCCTACTCCCAATTTTTGGAGGTACTGGGTTTGCACCCCTAAAAAAGGCCTAATGCCACCCATGCTTTAAGCCCATATTGATTATATAACTGTCTCTTGAATATTTTGGTAAACGGCTAAAATAAAACTTGTCACAGTTCCAATACTTTTAGAGGGGAGTGCATATTTGTAACATCAACAAAGGTGATTGAACTCTGAATTCTCCTGAGTTTTGGGGGGCAGCGCGGTGGCGGAGTGGTTAGCACTGCGGCAGCACAGTAACTCACCCTTGGCCGGGGGATCCTGGGTTCAATCCCAGCCCCCAACCAACAGTGATCTGTGTGGAGTTTGCATGTTCTCCCCGTGTCTGCGTGGGTTTACTCCGGGATTTCTCCCACATGCCAAAAACATGCAAGCTAGGTTAATTGGCATCAAACTGGGATTCTAAATTGTCCTTAGGTATGACTGTGAGAGTGAATGGTTGTCTGTCTCTCTGTGTTGGCCCTGCGATGGACTGGCGATCTGTCCAGGGTGTACTCTGCCTCTCGCCCAAAGATCCCGGGATAGGCTCCAGCCCTCCCACGACCCGAAAAGGATTAAGTGGTAGAAGATGAATGAATGAATGAATGAATGGTTTCATACAGGAGTCTTGGGTGCCACATGGGTGGGTGTGGCTCAGTGTACCATTTGATGTTTCAGAAACTACACTGAGATGGAGTTGTTGCAGTCTCAATTGCTCTGATTTAGAATGTACATCTAAAGCAGGGGTGTCCAACCATGTGCCATGGAGAGCCAAGACCCTGCAGGTTTTCTCTTCTACCCAGTCTCTTCAGCAGGTGTTTTCACTTATCAGCAATCAGTGGGAAGAAGTTCACAGAAATCTGCTGTTGAAGACACTGGTTGGAGGTAAAACCTGCAGGGTCTTGGCCCTCCATGGCACATGGTTGGACACCCCTGATCTAAAGGATTGTTTTGCATGTCCAGCTGTCATGCAGTGTTAAACCTTCCCTCAGTGCAGCTCAGTCAGATGTCTGCATCTACAGCACGTCACCATTTTTAACTCCTTCATCCAGCTGATGTTGAACAGGTTTTTGTTCATAAAGATCTGTTGTTTGATATCATGTGTCATCCAACTTAACATTGTTTTGTCTGAAGTCTGGTCCAGACTGATCAGAAATGTGTTGTTTTTCTATGGAGAACATTTTGAGAACAGTGGCTGTAAATAGGTTTGTATTTATATTTCGGCGATGCTACATTCCAAGAATGTGAACATAATACAGAAATTGCAGAGTGCACTGAAATGTTTCTTAATAAAGAGGTGTCATTGTTTCATGAATATGGGTTTGATGAACTGTCAATGTACACTGAAATTTAAAGTACATCTCAAAGTGAAGTCTAGCTGTTTGAATCTTAAATCACAGTTCCCTAATGATAAAATACTTGTAGAAATGATCAAAACGAATGCAGCAGTTCTTAACGGGAGGCTACAGGAAGGCATTGCTCTGTTAATTTGTTGTAAAATGTGGAAATATTTTCTTTAATTGACACAGTAGAACCCTTGCAAAAAAGAAGGGATCAGCAGTCATGGATGTTGATTTTAACTGTTTTATTTTGTAGAACGAGGGGGGGAAAAAATCACATATACATTCTGGTGTGAAAAACATACCCTAAAAATGAATGAAATTGATGTGAGATCATGTAGGAAGTACTTGTGGAATCACTTGATAGAAAAAATAATGTAGTCACATTATAATTTCCATTAAATACCTGCCCAAATCTAAATATGCAGACCTTAAGGAGTTGCTGCACCTGGCTGATTGATAGGAAACATGGTGTAGAAGAGCTTGAAATAATGAAGCGATGTGGTTTTATAAATCAAAGTTTAATCTCAGCTTCACTCCTCTAACAAGTCTCATCTCGGTGCAGAAGCAGAATAAGAGATCGAGCACAGTCAGACCTTCATACTTATACCTACACACAACAAAAGACATTGCATATCAAAGCTGACATCCCGCATTAACCTAATCCCCCCTCCATTGTCCTCCGTCTCCTCCACCTGACCCTGGGTGGTCAGGGAGATCGATCCGGTCTCCACCGCTGCGACTCCATCTGCTCTTTCATCCTCGCTGGCGGTTGAGACCTCTTGTCCTGTTCTGAGGCGTGAGGTCATTCCACATATGTAATCACTAAACATTCTAATATATGATTAATATAAACCACAGCCCCCCCCCCAAACGACTAAGAAAAGGACAATCAAACTAAGTTTACAGTTTAAGATAATCTCTATGACATATTATACTGTTAAACCTCTTGACAGGGAAAACAAGGAAAAATCTTTCCAGCAGTCATGTTCCTGTAGAGAATTCAGTGGTAACCATAACAGTATAGTAATATCACCAATCAGCCTTAAAACTGTCACGGCACAATCTGATAACATAGTTAACAACTCTTGGTTAATTTGCATCAGTCCCTGTGCCGTCTGGGTTTTAATCTTCTCCCGAATCTGCTGTAGGTCCACTTTGGCGTCCTGGTGGGACCCTCCTGTAAGGAATCTGCAGCTTGGGGAGGAGAGTGGTTATTTGTTCCCTGCAGGGGGGCTGAGTCTTTTTTCTTGGGGGGTCTACCCCGCCGAGGTGCTCTCGCCACCCGTGCAGGTTCGTCTCTCAACAAGAAGGCAGGTTTAAGTCTGTCAATGCTGACTGTTTGTTTTCTGTCCTCTAAATCAAGCACAAAATGCTTATCACCAGGTTCCAGCACGAACTCGGCGTTTTTTAAAGCTTGGGGGACAAAAACCCGTGGAAAAGAGTGATGTGCCGGTCCGGGGAGAGTGTCCGGTCCGGTGCTGCCTAAAGGCCTCAGGGCTGGGAGATGCCCAGGCTCTGGATTCTCTGGTAAAAACTCACCTGGGAGCCTGAGAGGTTGTGCAAAAACTAATTCTGCTGGGGAGGCGTCTAGATCCTCTTTAGGCGCAGAACGCAACCCTAATAAAACCCAGGGAAGTTTATTTACCCAATTTGTATCCGTTAGTGAGGCCCTGAGGGCGGCCTTTAAAGATCTGTGAAAACGCTCGCATAACCCATTAGCCTGAGGGTGATAAGCGGTGGTGCGGTGAATTGTCGCCCCTAAGCTGCTGGCCATGGCTGACCAAAGCTCTGAGACAAATTGAGGCCCCCTATCGGACGTGATGTCCGATGGGACGCCGAAACGTGCCACCCAGTTTGTTAAAAAAAACGCGAGCGACTTCCGCAGCTGTGGTTGACGCCAAAGGGACCGCCTCAGGCCAGCGCGTAGTACGGTCTATCATTGTTAACAGGTGTGTGAAACCCTGAGACGAAGGTAGTGGTCCCACGAGGTCGACATGAACGTGGTCAAACCTTCTGGCTGGGATTCGAAAAGGCTCTAGAGGAGCTTTAGTGTGTTTGTGTATTTTGGCGCGCTGACAAGATATGCAAGTTTTTGCCCATTCCTTTACATTTTTGCGCAGGCCCGGCCAAACAAACTTTTCCGCGACCATTTTGACCTAGGCGCACACCCCTGGGTGCGCGAGGGAGTGAACCGAGTCGAAAATGCGGCGGCGCCATGCAGCTGGGACTACCGGGCGAGGTCGGCCGGTTGAAACGTCGCAGATTAGGGGGGGTACACCGTCACGTAAACCCCTTTCCTCCAGTCTTAACCCTGTTGGTCCAGACAGGAGCACGCGCACGTCCGCGTCACTGCTTTGTTCCTCTGCCATGGCTGCGTAATCTTATCCCTACGTGAATTGGGGCCGCGTACGCATACGCATTGGCGAAGAGGTCTGCGGCTGAGGTAGTATAGTCTGTCTCCTCGTGCTCTGGCGATGTCACAGCGCGAGAGAGGCAGTCTGCTCCCACGTTAAGTTTGCCTGCCACACATGAGAGGGACACTGGTCAACATGCGGTGCAGCACCCAGCAAGACTTCCGCGCGCTGGCCCGAGAAGCACAGCGACTCATCAATGCCTGCGGCGAACAGATGGCCACAGCGGCATCTGCAGATCTCAGCGCGGAAGCCCAGGGCAGCGGAGAACCACAGACAACCGAGCAGATCCCGCCCACCATGGCAACAACGCGACCAAGGCGCAGCAGGCGGAACGACCTCTGCTATTACCGCCACCGTTTCGCCGAGAGGGCGTACAAATGCGTGCCCCCCTGCAAATTCAAAAGTTCGGGAAACGCCAAAGCCGAGAGACCGTTAACAGCTGCGGCTCTCGGTGAGAAAAATAAGCTACTTTATGTGACTGACGGACACACCGGGAGACAGTTCCTGATCGACACCGGAGCTCAGCTGAGTTTTATCACCCCTTCCCACGCAGACCGGGCCATGGGTCCCCGGGGAAATGGTGCGATGGCAGCCAACGGCTCTATCATCGACACCTTCGGTGAAAGGAACCTGCCTCTTTGCATCCACGGCCGCAACTATAGATGGACATTTATTGTAGCGGCGGTGAGTTTTAACTTGTTGGGCGCTGATTTTTTGTGTGCACATGGGTTGTTAGTTGATCTAGCAAATAGGCGCTTGGTTAATGCACTGTCATTTTCTTCCATCCCCTGCTCAGCTCGAGTCTCTCCACCACCCGTGCAGGCCAGCGTCACAACAGCAGGAGGTAAGTTTGACCAACTCCTCACCCAATTTCCAGCACTCACAGTTCCAAAATTTTCAGCAACAGTAGCGAAACACGGGGTTGAACACTTCATCCCCACAACAGGCCCTCCCGTGTTCGCCAAAGCTCGGCGCTTAGACGCGACCAAGCTCGCCATAGCACGGGACGAGTTTGCCACCCTGGAAAAATTAGGCATTATTAGACGCTCGAAAAGCCCCTGGGCATCGCCAGATGCCGCTGTGGCCATCTGTTCGCCGCAGGCATTGATGAGTCGCTGCGCTTCTCGGGCCAGCGTGCGGAAGTCTTGCTGGGTGCTGCACCGCATGTTGACCAGTGTCCCTCTCATGTGTGGCGGCAGAGTGCTGAGGAAGATATGTTGGAAGAGGAAGTTGTCGCTGTCCTCTTCTTTGAGCTGCAGCATGTCCTCCATGAAGGCCTTGGGTCTGCATCCTCTGTGGCTGTAGATCACCAGGATCTTCTCTGCTCTCTCCTCGGCTGAGGGGACGAAATTCTCCACGATGGTTGCCTTAAGTTCTGTGTATTTGTCATGGGCGGGCGGTTGTTGGATTATGCTCTGCGCACATCTTGACGTGGCAGCGTCGAGTTTGGCGACGATGTGATAGAATTTAGTCTCGTCCGCCGTTATGCCCGCCAGTGCAAACTGAGCCTCAGCTTGTTGGAACCATGAGCTCGGGTCGCTTTGCCAGAAGTCTGGCAGCTTGACGGTGATGGCGCTTGGATGGGCCGTCCCTGATGTGTCCGCCGGGTGAGAGCGCCTTTCATCTGCTCTCATGGCGGAGCTGGGGATGATGCTCGGTTGAGCCCTCTCTTCTGCCGTGGGGGAACGTCTTCCATCCGTTCCCCTGTCTGCATGGGTGCCGGCGCTTGCCTGGGTGGCCTCTGATGAGTTAATCGCGGGAGAACGTCTCTGTTCCATCCTCACGTCTGGTCACCAGTGTAGAAGAGCTTGAAATAACGAAGCGATGTGGTTTTATAAATCAAAGTTTAATCTCAGCTTCACTCCTCTAACAAGTCTCATCTCGGTGCAGAAGCAGAATAAGAGATCGAGCACAGTCAGACCTTCATACTTATACCTACACACAACAAAAGACATTGCATATCAAAGCTGACATCCCGCATTAACCTAATCCCCCCTCCATTGTCCTCCGTCTCCTCCACCTGACCCTGGATGGTCAGGGAGATCGATCTGGTCTCCACCGCTGCGACTCCATCTGCTCTTTGATCCTCGCTGGCGGTTGAGACCTCTTGTCCTGTTTTGAGGCGTGAGGTCATTCCACATACACTACCGTTCAAAAGTTTGGGGTCACTTAGAAATTTCCTTATTTTTGAAAGAAAAGCACTTTTTTTCAGTGAAGATAACTTTAAACTAATCAGAAATACACTCTATACATTGCTAATGTGGTAAATGACTATTAGAGCTGCAAATATCTGTTTTTTGGTGCAATATCTACATAGGTGTATAGAGGCCCATTTCCAGCAACTATCACTCCAGTGTTCTAATGGTACAATGTGTTTGCTCATTGCGTCAGAGGGCTAATGGATGATTAGAAAACCCTTGTGCAATCATGTTAGGTCTGCAATGCTGTAATTGCTGCAAATGGAGGATTCTTTGACGAAAGCAAAGTTTGTAGGAAAAAATTATTATTTCAAATACAAATCATTATTTCTAACCTTGTCAATGTCTTGACTATATTTTCTATTCATTTTACAACTCATGGTGGTAAATAAAAGTATGACTTTTCATGGAAAACACAAAAATTGTCTGGGTGACCCCAAACTTGGACGGTAGTGTATGTAATCACTAAACATTCTAATATGTCTAAACATATGTAGGTATAGAATATATGATTAATATAAACCACACATGGTCTCAAATGGACTTCTCCAGATATATTAGACCAACCATTCTGTCATTAAACGGGGAAACAGATGTTACTAAAAAGACAAATGCTTGGTTCTCTTATAGGCACAGGGGATTAACTATTTTTGATTGCTAAACCCGTGTTTCCCCACTGACATAAACCTTGGAAAAAAAGGTTTAAAACTGAATGTTAACAATAAAGTTTGAGTAAAATGATGAATATATAGCTGCATCCCAGTAAATTAGAATATCATTGAGTTAATTTCAGTAATTCAGTTCAAAACACTGACAACTCAAGAATTGGGACCAGGAAGCAGAGTCGCAGTCTTACACGCCTCTCTGCAGCTCCTCTTCATCTGCCATCACTCAACTTAGCCCCTGTCTTCCCCATCAGAGAATTGCTCCCTTCAAAGCAAATAAAAATATAATGTATAAGCATCCCAAAGTGATTAAACAAAAAGTTGGTAAAACTCAAACATGAAGCCTCTAATTGACTTCGCCCCTCTTCCTCCTCATAATTTAAAAATTAAATGCAGTTTGTTAAATGCAAATGCTCTGCACTGTGTGTCTGTGTGTGTGTGTGTGTGTATATATATATTTTATAGTAATATGTACATATGTATATTAGCTGCTCTTGCTTGCTTGTTTTTTTTCTTGCCTTCTGATTGTTGCTCTGAGTGTTGCTATCCCTGTGCTGTTGCAATCCTGGAATTTCCCCGTTGTGGGACTAATAAAGGCTTATCTTATCTTATCTTATCTTAAATATTAGGTCTCTAACTCCCAAGTCTCTGCTAGTCCATGATCTGTTAATTGATCATCAGATTGATTTAATATCCCTTACAGAGACTTGGTTATGACAAGAAGATTATGTTGGTTTAAATGAATCAACTCCCTCTGGTTATTTAAACTATCAAAATCCCAGAAGTTCTGGTCATGGAGGAGAAGTAGCAACAATTTTCCATTCCTAGTTACTAGTTAATGTAAAGCAAAAAACACGTTATAATTCCTTTGAGGGCCTGGTCCTCAGTATTGGGCATTTTAGCAATTTTAGGTTAAACCTGCGGCGGATGATAAAATATAAGCAGCGATGCTGAGGTTTTAAGTAGAGTTTTATTATATCATACCGCCGTCACGAGCTCCGCTCCCGGCGCGTGCATGCACGCCGGGAGCGAGCCCAAGCGGCTCTCGAAGGAGGACACAATGTCTGTGTCCTGCAGCAGCAGTTGCAGAATCAGAATGAGAAAGCGAGTTACAGAACCTGTGCAGTATTTATACCCAACTCAGACAATACATCAAAGCAGATTCACAGCAGTTGGTACGATCAAAGGGACTGCAGAACAGGCATGAGATATTTGCATTTGAAAGACCTACATAACAATAGGCAGATTTGCTAGCCTCTGCTCCAGGTGTAGGACAAAGAGGTTACAAGGCACATCTACATATTGATCTCAGCCTCTAGGTCACAGTAAGGACAGGACGCATGAACACTATACATGAATGGCACATTGCATCACAATACATGAATGGCACATTGCATCACAATACATGAATGGCACATTGCATCTCAGTAGTGCAGCGGGAAAAACCAAGAGAAGAGAGCTGACTGTCCTGTGTGTTGTGGGGGGGTTGAATCAACCCGCCACACGCTCCCCCCCAGAGGGCACGGCAGGGGGCCGAGACCTCGATAATCCATCTATGGGAGCGAGCTGTGGGAGAAGCTCGCTGCAGGCGGAGGGGGAGGGAGGGGAGGGGTAGTAAGTGCCGGCAGGGGCGGTGAAATCGTCCGAGCCGTGCAAAAATTGCTTGCTGCTCCGCGACATCGAAGGGCTGTCCCGTTGCGCGTGCGGAGATCACAAGAAGAAAAATTTGTCTCTGACTCCTCTCGTGGCCATGAAGAAAAACAGGAGCGGCTGTAAGAAAAAAAAAAATAAACGCAGAGGGACTGGCGTGTTGACTTTAGGGCAGGCGCAACTCTAAAGCCTCGGGAACCGCAGACAGCTGAATTCCCCTTGTGTGCCGTGGCTAAGACCATAAAATCCAGTGAGCAAGCTGCGGGCCTCAGGTGT
This sequence comes from Pholidichthys leucotaenia, assembly GCA_020510985.1. Lineage (NCBI taxonomy): Eukaryota > Metazoa > Chordata > Actinopteri > Cichliformes > Pholidichthyidae > Pholidichthys > Pholidichthys leucotaenia. The sequence continues at coordinate 354,133,681 of CM035843.1, read as the reverse complement.
ACAAGCAAGCCTGAAGGGCCAGTGTGCAGCAGAAGGAAGGCGGTCAGTGAAGCCGTTATTGTCCTGTGCGTGGTGTGCCGTCCTCGTAACTCCCCGGTGCACGCGCGGGGGTTCCGTGCGTGGGTGGGCCGCTGGAGTGGCGAGTCAGGGTCCAGAATCTTGGTGGAGATCGGCGCAGACGGCGCCGATAATATCCAGGTTGAGCTGTGGCTGCAGATTGGCCATGGTGCGTTGGAGTGGTGAGAGGAAATAGACGATCTTTTGTCCCTCAGGCTTGTGCAGATGCGTTGGAGCGGTGGGAGGGAATAGACTATCTTTGTTCCTCAGGCTCGGGTAGATGAGTAGGATCGCTGAGAGGGAGGAGTAGCGGTGAGAGGGAGAAAATGTTCTGTGTCCCTCGGCTGGTCCAGCGTGGACGTCCCGATCACGTCGGGGTCACCAGTGCGGTGGATGATAAAACATAAGCAGCGATGCTGTGGTTTTAAGCAGGTTTTATTATATCATACCGCCGTCACGAGCTCCGCTCCCGGCACCGTGCATGCGCGCCGGGAGCGAGCCCAAGCGGCTCTCAGAGAAGGAGGACACAATGTCTGTGTCCTGCAGCAGCAGTTGCAGAATCAGAATGAGAGAGCGAGTTACAGAACCTGTGCAGTATTTATACCCAACTCAGACAATACATCAAAGCAGATTCACAGCAGTTGGTACGATCAAAGGGACTGCAGAACAGGCATGAGATATTTGCATTTGAAAGACCTACATAACAATAGGCAGATTTGCTAGCCTCTGCTCCAGGTGTAGGACAGAGGTTACAAGGCACATCTACATATTGATCTCAGCCTCTAGGTCACAGTAAGGACAGGACACATGAACACTATACATGAATGGCACATTGCATCACGATACATGCATGGCACATTGCATCACGATACATGCATGGCACATTGCATCACAATACATGCATGGCACATTACATCACAATACATGAATGGCACATTACATCTCAGTAGTGCAGCGGGAAAAACCAAGAGAAGAGAGCTGACTGTCCTGTGTGTTGTGGGGGGGTTGAATCAACCCGCCACACAACCCAATTTTATTTTCCATAGTTTATCGTCCTCCCTCAGCCTACTCAGTTTTTATCTGAATTTGCCGAATTCTTAGATTTAGTGCTGAAATCGGATAGAATAATTATAGTAGGGGACTTTAATAGACATGTAGATGTAGATAGATTGCCTCAATATGGCATTTAATTCAATATTAGACTCGATAAGGTATTCTCAGAAAGCAGGAAATTCTACCCATTATCTCCATCACACGTTGGACCTTGTTTTGACATATGGCATAGAAATAGAAAATCTGGTAGTGTCTCCTCATAACCCTGTACTGTCAGACCATTGTCTGTTAACCTTTGATTTTACCATTTCTGACGATTTGGCTCATAAAGAAAAATATTACTACAGTAGATGCCTCTCAGATGATGCTGTTACCAAATTTATGCAGGTTGTTTCCTCTATGCCATGTGTCAACACAACGGAAATAAGCTATGGAGAGCTTGCTCCTTCTGTAATTGATAGCAGGGTTGATGGTGTTACAGCTTCTCTGTATCAGACTCTAGACATGGTGGCCCCTTTAAAAAACAAAAAGTCTAATCAGAGATTTCTAACTCCTTGGTTCAACACAGAAACTCGTAGCTTAAAACTGGAGGCTTGTGGAGAGCGTGAAATGAAGAGGCTGAATTTATCTCTCAATTCAGGTTCATTGACGATCTCACATCTCCAGCATGCTCTCAACAGCAAAAAAAGAGACCGAACTCCCCCAAACCCCCACTTTTATACCTGGGACATCAAAGAACAGAATCACATTGTCATCAAACCCCCCATCGACAATAATTCTCCCCCCAAGTCCCTTCGTCCTCCATCTGACCCCAGGAGGTCAGGAAGTCCTCTGAGTCCTCGCCAAAGGCACCTCCACCTCCTGCTGTTATCCCCAGGAGGTCCAGACGTATTGTTCCTTCAAAGACGTGAGGTCACAAAATACACATGCAGTCCTAAGCATCTCACTCACTGTGCTATGCATATGCAGTCAAAATATGTGAGCCACAGGCTTGTCAATTAGAAAAAAATGGCGCTCCACTAACCCTGAAACGCGCTATCCAAGCCGTCAAAAATGCACGGGCCACCTCTGCAGCCGTGGTCGATGCCAGTGGGACCACTTCCGGCCAACGCGTGGTTCGGTCCACCATTGTCAAAAGATGTGTGAACCCCTGCAACGATGGTAGGGGGCCCACGAGGTCGACATGTACATGATCAAATCTCTTGGCCGGGATGTGAAACGGCTCTAAGGGGGCTTTTGTGTGCTTGTGAATTTTGGCCCGCTGGCAAGCCATGCAGGCTCTTGCCCACTCTTTCACGTGCTTGCGCAGGCTCGGCCAAACAAACTTTTCTGCTACCATTTTCACAGACGCGCGCACCCCCGGGTGTGCCAGGGAGTGAACCAAGTCAAAAACGCGGCGGCGCCAAGCGGCCGGCACCACCGGGCGCGGTCGCCCGGTAGAGACATCGCAAATTAGGGGGGGCATACCGTTTTGCAAGCTCCTGCTCTCCAGCCTTAACCCTGTTGGTCCAGACTGGAGCGCGCACACATCCGCATCTCTACCCTGATCCGCTGCCAAGGCCGCATAATCTATCCCCACGTGAACTGGGGCCGCATGCGCTTCCGCGCTGCTATTTTGCTCTGCGGCTGCCGTAGTAAAGTCTACCTCTGCGTGGACTGGTGCTGTTACCGCGCGAGAGAGGCAGTCTGCCACTACATTGAGTTTACCCGCTTCGTGTTGAATATCAGTAGTAAATTCCGAAATTGCGGCCAGCTGCCTCTGCTGCCGGCCCGACCAAGGTTCCGAAATTTTGGCCATCGCAAAAGTGAGCGGTTTGTGGTCGACAAACGCGGTGAAACGCCGACCTTCCAGCCAGAATTGGAAGTGGCAAATGGCTAAGTGGAGCGCTAACAGCTCCCTGTCAAACGCGCTGTATTTTCGCTCGGCTTCGCGCAAGGATCTGCTGAAAAAGGCCAGCGGCTGCCAAACCCCGGCAACGTGCTGCTCCACAACCGCCCCTATGGCCAAATCTGACGCATCAGTGGTGAGCACTATGCGGGCCGTTGGGTCTGGATGAGCTAACAACGCAGCGTCTGCCAGGGCTTTTTTTACATCCGCGAATGCGCGCTCCCGCTCCAGGGACCATTCGATTGCATTGGAGGGTTTTTGCTTTTTAAGCGCGGCATATAGTGGTTGCATGAGCTGCGCTGCGTGGGGGAGGAAACGGTTATAAAAATTCACCATTCCTAAAAACTCCTGTAATGCTTTGACCGTTTGTGGCCAGGGGAAATCTGCCACTGCGCACACCTTGTCCGGTAGCGGAACCGCCCCTTCTGGGGAGACGTGGTGCCCCAAAAAATCGATCTGCGCCACCCCGAACTGGCACTTAGCTGGATTGATTATTAACCCGTGCTCTCCCAACCTCCGAAAAACTGCTGTGAGGTGTTTTTCGTGTTCCTCTTTGGATGTGCTGGTGACCAAAATGTCGTCCAGGTAGACTAACACAAAAGGGAGATCGCGTAACACGGCATCCATCATGCGTTGGAAGGTTTGCGCGGCGCCTTTGAGGCCAAACGGCAAGCGTAAAAACTCAAAAAGTCCAAACGGGGTTATCACCGCTGTTTTGGGAATATCCTCAGCGCGCACTGGGACTTGATGATAACCGCGGACCAAGTCTATTTTAGAAAAAATGCGTGCCCCCGCCAGATGCACCGAAAAATCCTGAATGTGTGGGATTGGGTAGCGGTCGTGCGCTGTGGCATTGTTTAACCTGCGGAAATCACCGCAAGGTCTCCACGAGCCGTCAGCTTTAGGGACCATATGCAGTGGGGAGGCCCATGGGCTGTTTGAACGGCGGATGATGCCCAGCCTTTCCAGGTTGGCGAACTCCTCGCGCGCTATGGACAGTTTAGCTGCACCAAGGGCCGAGCTTTCGCGAAGACGGGGGGGCCAGTTGTGGTGATAAAGTGCTCCACCCCGTGTTTCGCAACTGTTGCCGAAAAGGTGGGAACTGTGAGTGCTGGAAACTGGGTGAGGAGTGTGTGAAACTTACCGCCTGCTGTGGCGACGTTGGTCTGTGCTGGTGGCGGGGACACTCGAGCTGCACAAGGAATGGAATAAAAGGAGAGTGCATTAACCAGGCGCCTATTGGCAAGATCAACTAACAACCCATGTGAGCACAGAAAATCAGCGCCTAACATGTTGAAACTCACCGCCGCTATAATAAAAGTCCATTCATAAGTGCGGCCGTGCAAGGACAGAAGCAGAGTCCTTTCGCCGAAGGTCTTAATGCTCGAGCCGTTCGCCGCTGTCGCCCCGTCACCACGGGGACCCGCCAGCTGGTCAGCGTAGGTTGGGGTGATGAAACTCACTTGGGCGCCCGTGTCCACGAGGAAGTGCCGCCCAGAGCGTGCATCCGTGAGGTAGAGCAGCTTGTTTCGCTCGCCGAGGGCCGATGCTGCTAAGCTCTTGAACTGGCATGGCGGTACACACTTGCGCACCCTCTCTGCGGCCAGGAGGAACCACGAGTCTGGGTTGTCCTGCCAGAACTCTGGTAGCTTGACCGAGACCGCGCTTGACCGAGACCGCGCTTGCTCGAGCGGTCCCTGACGAGTCTGGTTCGGGGGAATCATCTGTGGTCATTGCACGTCTTAGGTCACCCACCAATGTGGAGAGCGTGAAATGAAGAGGCTGAATTTATCTCTCAATTCAGGTTTATTGATGATCTCACATCTCCAGCATGCTCTCAACAGCAAAAAAGAGACCGAACTCCCCCAAACCCCCACTTTTATACCTGGGACATCAAAGAACAGAATCACATTGTCATCAAACCCCCCATCGACAATAATTCTCCCCCCAAGTCCCTTCGTCCTCCATCTGACCCCAGGAGGTCAGGAAGTCCTCTGAGTCCTCGCCAAAGGCACCTCCACCTCCTGCTGTTATCCCCAGGAGGTCCAGACGTATTGTTCCTTCAAAGACGTGAGGTCACAAAATACACATGCAGTCCTAAGCATCTCACTCACTGTGCTATGCATATGCAGTCAAAATATGTGAGCCACAGGCTTGTCAATTAGAAAAAAATGGCACTCCACTAAATTAGATGAAATCTATTTAGCTTGGAGAAATCATCTTCTAATTTATAAAAAATCTCTTAGGAAAGCTAGAACAAGTTATTATTCTGCATTAATAGAAGAGAACAAGAATAATCCCGGGTTTCTTTTCAGCACTGTAGCCAGGCTGACAAAGAGTCAGGACTCTGTCAATCCTAGCATTCCCCTTAAGATAAGATAAGATAAGATAAGATAAGATAAGCCTTTATTAGTCCCACAACGGGGAAATTCCAGGATTGCAACAGCACAGGGATAGCAACACTCAGAGCAACAATCAGAAGGCAAGAAAAAAAACAAGCAAGCAAGAGCAGCTAATAAACATATGTACGTATTACTATAAAATATATATATATACACACACACACAGACACACAGTGCAGAGCATTGTAGCTGGATGGAATAAATATATGAATATATGAACACACAGTGCAGAGCATTGTAGCTAGATGGAATAAATATGTAAATATATATAAACACCCACAGTACGGAGCATTGCAGCTAGGTGGAATAAATATGCAAGTATATAAACACACACAGTGCGGAGCAATGTAGCTAGATGGAATAATATGTAGATATATAAATATATATATATAAACACCCACAGTACGGAGCATTGTAGCTAGATGGAATAAATATGCAAATATATAAACACACACAGTGCAGAGCATTGTTGCTAGATGGAATGAAACAGCATAACCGTCTACTTAGTTATCCTACATGGTATGATTATGTGCCCATACATATTCTCACCCTCCATAGCGACCGGTATGTTCCTAGTTGTATGCCGGAGAGGACCATTGTGTAAGTCTATTGCATCTTTTGCATTCAAAAAAACTATTAGTTTGTTACGTCTTTTTGCTATCTCTGCGAGCAGCCCTGCTTAGGTTGTACAGTCTGACAGCCGTTGGTAGGAAGGACCTACGAAACCTCTCGGTTGTGCACCTGGGATGATGTAGTCTGCTGCTAAATGAGCTCCTCAGTGCATTCAGTATATCCTGCATAGGGTGGAACTCGGACTCCAGCAGAGATGACAGTTTAGCCACCGTCCTTCTCTCTCCTATCTCCTCCATCGGATCAAGGCGCTGCCCCAGGACAGAGCTAGCTTTCTTAATCAGTTTGTTCAGTCTCTTCCTATCGGCTGCAGTAATGCCACTGCCCCAGCAGACCACTCCAAAAGTGATGGCTGATGCCACCACCGTGTCATAGAATGACTTCAGCAGCGCCCCTTGTACACCAAAAGACCTGAGTCTCCTCAGCAGGAACAGCCTGCGCTGTCCCTTCTTGTAGAGTGCATCAGTATTGTGTGACCAGTCTAGTTTATTGTTCAGATGAATACCCAGGTACTTATAGGATGTCACCATCTCGATGTCTGTTCCCTGTATATTTACTGGTACTGTGAGGGGCTGCCCATGCCTGCGGCAGTCCACCACCAGCTCCTTAGTTTTCCTCGCGTTGATCTGGAGGCAGTTCCGATGGCACCAGTCCACGAAGTCCTGGATAAGCCCTCTGTACTCAGCTTCATCTCCATTGGAGATGAGGCCAACGATCGCAGAGTCATCAGAGAACTTCTGTAGATGGCAGTGTGTTGTGTTGTGTGAGAAGTCCGCAGTATAAAGAGTGAACAGGAAGGGAGCCAGCACCGTTCCCTGGGGGGCCCCCGTGCTACTGATGATCGTGTCGGACACACAGTCCCGGGTTCTCACAAACTGAGGCCGGTTCGTGAGGTAGTCCAGGATCCATGATGACAGGTGCTGGTCCACCCCTGCGCGCAGCAGCTTGTCCTTCAGGATCATCGGTTGGATGGTGTTGAAAGCACTGGAGAAGTCAAAGAACATGATCCTCACCATATTCCCGGGCTTCTCCAGGTGGGACAGAGAACGGTGAAGGAGGAAGATCACCGCATCCTCCACCCCAATGCCATGCTGGTAGGCGAACTGGAGTGGATCCATCGCTGGTTCCACCAGGGGGCGGAGGTGAGCAAGGAGCAGTCTCTCCAGGGTCTTCATCAAGTGGGACGTCAAGGCCACCGGTCTGTAGCTGTTCAGGTCTTTGGGGTGGGAAGTTTTTGGTACAGGTACCACACAAGATGTTTTCCACAGCTGTGGTACCCTCCCCAGTTTCAGGCTCATGTTGAAGATATACGTCACAATCCCACACAGCTGGTCTGCACAGGACTTGAGGAGCTTTGCGCTGATGCCGTCCGGTCCCGGCGCCTTCCTCGCCTTGATCTTCCTCAGCTCCGTCCTCACCTGGGTCCTGGTCAGGGTCAGGATGGGGGGCTGTGTGTTGGGAGTGGGGGGGTGTTGGTAGAGTGGGGAGTGGGCAGCAGGACTTGATTTCTTTAGAGGCAGCAGTGGTTGTTGTGCAGTCAGGGGGGAGGGCGGTTGGTCAAATCTATTGAAAAACAGATTCAGGTTGTTCGCCCACTCCCTGCCCCCTGTGGCCTGGGGGGAGGTATTCTGGAGCCCCGAGATGGTTTTGAGGTTTCTCCAGACCCCGCTGATGTCGCTCTGTTGCAGCTTGTCCTCCATCTTCTTCCTGAAGCTGTCCTTGCCTTCTCTGATCTTTCTCCTCAGCTCCCTCTGTACGGACTTCAGCATCTCCCTGTTCCCCGACCTGAAGATCCTCTTCTTCTCTCTCAGAAGTGTTTTTATCTCAGGGTTGATCCAGGGTTTGTTGTTTGAGTGACGCCGTATGGTCTTGGTGGGAACGGATTTGTCCACACAGAAGCTGAGGTAGCCCGTGAAGGTGTGAATGAGGCCATCGATGTCCTCACCATGTGGATCGCAGAGCTGCTTCCAGGCGGTGGCTTCAAAACAGCCCTTTAGGGTGTCCATTGTCTCCTCAGACCATAACTCCACAGTGTGCATGGCCGGAGGTTGTCTGTGCACTAGGGGTTTGTACACCGGCCGGAGATGAACCAAGTTGTGATCCGATCTCCCGAGTGGGGGTAGTTGTGATGAGGTGTACGCCTCCTTAGTGTTTGCGTAGAATAAATCCAGTGTTTTATTGTCTCTAGTGTGGCATGTGACATACTGGGTGAACGTGGGTAGAATGGGAGACAGTGAAACATGGTTGAAATCGCCTGAGATGAGGAGAAGAGCATCTGGGTGTTCTGTCTGCAGCCTGCTGGTTACTGAATGGATGACGTCACGTGCTGTCCCAGCGTTCGCCGTCGGATTTGCATAAACAACAATGCAGATCACGTGTGAGTGTTCTCTCGGGAGATATGTAGGCCTCATGCTAACAGCTAGCAACTCAATGTCTTTGCTGCAGTGTCGTTGTTTAACAGTGATATGTCCCGGTCTGCACCAGTTGTTGTTAACATACATGATCACTCCACCGCCCCTAGCCTTGCCACTGTCTGGTGTTCGGTCAGCTCGTATCATGTGAAAACCCTCCAGCTCAATGTTAGCATCTGCTGCTAGTTCAGTTAGCCACGTCTCAGTAAACAAAAGGAGAGAGCACTCCCTGTATGTGCTATCATAACGGGAGATAGCCGCTAGCTCATCTAACTTTCCCAGTATCGACCGTACATTTCCCATGACAACAGATGGAAGGGAGGGTCTGTACCTTATATTTTTTGTCCTCCGCCTTACTCCAGCCCGGCAGCCGCGGCGTTTTCGCCTCAGTTCACTCGGTATGTCGAGTTTTTCCAATGGGACCGGGTGGCGGTTGAATGCTAGCAGCTGTTCTCTGCTGTATCGTATCCTGCTATAGACAGTGGCTCCGTCCACCGGCTCAGGAGACATTTAGGACGATCTGTGTGTCCGTGATATAAGTGGGGTGAAAAAAAAAAAAAGTGATCAAAAGAGAGAGGAAGGGAAAAAAAAACTCGGAATCGAGCCGCTGTTGCAAAAGGCAGCCGACTGGTGTGGCGCCGAGAGGAGAAAAAAAAAAAAAAAAAAAAAAAAAAAAAGAGCTTACTAGTGAGCTTACTAGTCAGGACTTCATGAACTTTTTCAATAATAAAATTTCATCTGTGTGGAGTTTGCATGTTCTCCCAGTGTCTGCATGGGTTTATTCCGGGATTTCTCTGGTTTTCCTCCCACATGCCAAAATCATGCAAGTTAGGTTAATTGGCATCAACTGGGGATTCTAAATTGTCCTTAGGTGTGAGAGTGAATGGTTGTCTGTCTTTCTGTGTTGGCCCTGCGATGGACTGGCGATCTGTCCAGGTTATACCCTGTCCCTCGCCCAAAGATGCTGGGATAGGCTCCACCCCCACCCCACCCCCGTGACCCGAAAAGGATTAAGCGGAAGAAGATGGATGGAAAATTTCTTCTATCAGAGATAAAATCAGTCAGATTCTTCCCACCGTTAAATACAATAACTACTACAACTCCTTCAATTGATATCTGTTTGGATGAGTTTACTCCAATTGACCTTTTAGAGTTAGATAAAATAATTTCCTCATCCAAGCCTTAAAAATTGTCTTTTAGACCCTATTCCTACCAGGCTATTTAAAGAAGTCTTCCCATTTATTGGTAGCTCTATTCTTCAAATAATCAATTCTTCATTAACATTAGGCCATGCACCGCAGGCTTTTAAAACTGCTGTAATTAAACCCTTACTCAAAAAGCCAACGCTGGATCCACGAGTTTTAGCTAACTATAGACCAATCTCTAATCTGCCTTTCATTTCAAAAATCTTAGAGTTGTTGCTACGCAATTATTTGACCACTTGCAGGGAAATGGTTTATTTGAAGAATTTCAATCTGGCTTTAGAATCCATCATAGTACTGACACAGCCTTAGTGAAGGTCACTAATGACCTCCTTATCACATCTGATAATGGATTTGTTTCTGTACTTGTCCTTTTAAACCTTAGTGCAGCTTTTGATACTGTAGCCACACATGCGTCTTACTTAATGCCTTACAGTGTACTCCACATCTTAGATTGAACAGAGTGCAGAGTTCCCTTGGAGATAACAGGAAGCTGTGAAAACGTAATTCTTTGTGTGCTGAGAGACTGCTTGGAAGAACCTTTGTGGCCAAAGTCTGTGGGGGGGGGGGGATGCTAAAGGATTTAAGAGGAAATGCATTGTTGCTTGTGATGTAAATGAATGTGACTTGTGAACTGTGGGGGCCTGGGGTATATATGGAGCGAGTTTTTCTGAGTTGTTCTCTTTCTACTTTGAGATGTTGGTGAATGTGTAGTAAAGCTGCCTTGAGACAAACCTGCCTCATCAATTGCACATTCCCACAATACTATCGATCATAAAATTCTACTTGATAGATTAGACACCATGTTGGACTTAATGGAACTTTGTTGCAGTGGTTTAGATTTTATTTATCTGATAGGTTCCAGTTTGTTCATGTCAATAATGAGCTTTCTTCCAACTCAAAACTCAGTCATGGAGTTTCACAGGGATCTGTGCTAGACCCTATTCTTTTTAGTTCATATATGCTTCCGTTAGGCAACATTGTTAGAAAGCACTGTATACATTTTCATTGTTATGCAGATGACACACAATTATACCTGTCAATGAAGCCAAATGATAGTAATCAATTAGCCAAGTTAGAGGCCTGTGCTATTAAATTCAGATAAGACTGAAGTCTTTCTAGTTCAGGGGTAGGCAAACTTTTTGGCTCAGGGGCCACATTGACTTTTAAAATTTGACAGACGGGCCGGGCCAGCACCAGATGCATATCAGCATATCAAAGATAAACATAAAAATTGCATTACAGTGTTAATACTTACATTCACTTTTAGTGGGAGCAGTGTTGTTGATCACCCTTTTCGCCAGTGCGTCAAAGTCTGTTCGTTTTGTTGTGGCAATTCTCAAAACAGATCTGAGGTGTTCACTCAACTGGGATCTGTGAGGTGCTTTGTTGGTGTTCATCACACTAAAAGTCTGTTCACAGACATATGTAGATCCAAACAACACTAGCATCCTCTGTGCCATCTTCTGGATGTTTGGAAATTTTGCTGGGCTTAATGAATCGTAAAACTCATCCAGCTTAAGAGAGTGGAACTTCTCCTTCAAGATGGTGTCACATTGGAGATCGATCAGTTCCAACTGCAACTCCTGTGGCACCGTTTCAGGATCTTGTGTGAAGGGACATGACACCAGCTGAAGTGACTTGTCAATTTTTCCAAAATCAGAGAACCGACGGCAGAATTCTCCATGCAGGTCATCCAGGGATTTCCTGTACTTTTTCACATGTCGAGGGGCCCCTTTCAGTGTAGCCAGCGCGGGGAAATGAGTGAATGGCTTGTTTGACATTTGCTTTGAGAATAAAGCTAGCTTGGTTTTGAAGGCTCTGACGTTTGTGTACATTTCATGCACAAACTGGTCTTTCCCTTGTAGCTTCACGTTCAGCTTATTCATGTGTGTCAGTATGTCCACAGCAAAAGCTAAATCACAAAGCCAATCGGTATCACTCAGCTCAGGAAAATCGTCAGCTTTCTCAAGTTGCTCCAAAAAGAGATAATCTCCTGTTTCAGCTCCCACACTCATTGACATACTTTCCCCAAACTTAACCAGCGGACATTGGAATGATAAAGCAAGTCCTGGTGATCGTGTCAGTCTCTTCAAGAAACTTAATAAACTGACTATACTGAAATCCCCTCGTTCGAATAAAGTTAACGAGCTTTACAACTGGCTTCACTACGTGGTCAAGCTGCAATACTGATTTGCACAGTGCTTCCTGGTGGATAATGCAGTGTAAGAAAATTACCTCCTGTTTGGGGTTGTCCTCTTTCACCCTCTCCTGGATTCTTTTGAGCAACCCAACATTTTTTCCTGTCAGATTTGGTGATCCATCTGTGGTAACACTGGCGAGCTTACTCCAAGGTAGCTCGTGCCTCATGATGACCCCTGACACGCTATTATACAAGTCCTCTCCTCGCGTTTTCCCTTTTAGGGATTCCATGGCCAAAAACTCCGTTATCTCAAAATTGTCATTAATCCCTCTGATGAAAAAAGTATTTAGTTGTCCATTCCTTATTAAACACTTGGCACTTACTGTCAACTTTTCTTTTCTTTGGCCCACTCATTGGTGCAAATGGGTTCTGCTGTCAGAGCAGTAGCAGAATAATAAAGAGAAGCCTGAGCTCTGCAAAATCAAGTGTTTTGCTGTGCCTAATGCACCACCTGATGGAATTACCAGGCATTACAGGACAAGGTCAAATGAATGCAGTCATAATTGTGATATGATTTGGGCAATTATGTACCAATCTTTGGCAGGCCGGATTAAAAAGACCAACGGGCTGGATGTGGCCCGCGGGCCGTAATTTGCCCACCCCTGTTCTAGTTGGTCCAAAAAACCTTAGAAATACCTTTCCAAATCAAACTCTTAGTTTGGATGCGGTTGCTCTTTCTCTTAATAGTTCTGTGAGGAACCTTGGAGTTATTTTTGATCAAGATCTGTTTTTCAATTCACATATTAAACTTGTTTCTAAGACTGCCTTCTATCATTTGCATAATATTGCCAAGATTAGGAGCATCTTGTCCCAGAGTGATGCTGAGAAGCCGATCCATGCTTTTGCTAGCTCTTGATTAGATCATTGTAACTCTTTATCAGGTTGTCCTAAAACATCTTTAAATAGTCTTCAGCTGATCCAAAATGCTGCAGCAAGAATTTTAACAGGTACTAGAAAGAGAGATCATATCTCTCCAGTTCTGGCCTCCCTTCATTGGCTTCCCATAGAGTTTAGAATTAAGTTTAAAATCCTTCATCTGACTTACAAAGCTCTAAATGATCAGGCCCCTTTTTATTTAAAAGATCTGATACTACCTTATTATCCTAACAGAGCACTACACTCTCAAAATGCAGGATTACTTGTAATACCTAGAATCTCCAAAAGTACAATGGGAGGCAGAGCCTTCAGTTATCAAGCTCCTCTCCTGTGGAACCAGCTGCCAGTCTGGATTCAGGAATCAGACTCAATCTCTGTTTTTAAGAATAGGGTTAAAACCTTCCTTTTTGATATAGCCTATAATTAGGGTGGGATCATGTGCTCCTGAACCCTGCCTTAGTTATGCTGCTAATAGGTTTAGACAGCCAGTGGACCTCCAACAATGCACTGAGCTTCACTCCTTTCTTCACTCTCAATGAAATATTTTTGCTGGTCATTAACATCTGTTTGTTCTCTCCCATAGATTGAGTCCCCGTCATGCTGTTTGCTCTCTACGTGTCTGTTCTGTTCTTTTCGTCTTCTCTATCCCCTCACCCCCCAGCCAGTCGCAGCAGATGACTGCCCCTCCCTCAGCCTGGTTCTGCTGGAGGTTTCTTCTTGTTAAAAGGGAGTTTTTCCTCTCCACCGTCACCAAGCGCTTGCTCACAGGGGATCACCTGATTGCTGGGGTCTTTCTGCAATTGTGGGGGTTTCCCCTACAGTTGAAAGTGCTATGAGATGACTGTTGTTGTGAAATGGCGCTATATAAATAAAGTTGAATGAAGTTGTAAAAGTGAACCTCGTAGAGATTCATTACACACAGAGTGATTTAAAGTGTTTATTTCTTTCAGTTTTTATAATTATGTCTTACAGCTACTGAAAACCCAAAATTCAATTTCTCAAAAAATTAGAATATTACTCAAGATCTATTTTAAAAAGTGGATTTTTAAGAGAAGTATATGTCCATGTACACACTCAATACTTAGTCTGGGCTTCTTTTGCATGAATTACTGTAGTGTGACATGAAGGTGATCAGCCTGTGGTTCTGGTGAGGTGTCTTGGAAGCTCAGGTTGCTTTGATAGCCACTTTCAGCTTGTCTGTGTTGTTGGATCTGGTGTCTCATCTTCCTCTTGACCAGGGGTGGGTAGTGATGGCCATTCCACTGCTGGTTTTCTGTTCAACCCAGTGTCTTCAGCAGATGTTTTCACATTTTAGCAACACTTGAAGCTGATCAGAGTAAACACCTTCTGAAAACACTGCGTGCAACAGAAAATCTGCAGTGGAATGGCCCTCCGAGGCACATGATTGCCCACCCTTGCTCTTGACGATACTCCATAGATTCTCTATGGGGTTTAGGTCAGGAAAGTTTGTTGTCCAATCAAGTACAGGGATACCATGGGCATTAAACCAGGTATTGGTTATTTTGGCAGTGTGGGCAAGTACCAAGTCCTGATGGAAAATGAAACCAGCATCTCCATAAAGCTTGTCAGCAGAGGGAAGCACAAAGTGCTCTAAAATTTCATGGTAGATGGCTGTGCTGACTTTGGACTTGGTAAAACACAGTGGACCAACACCAGTAGATGACACGGCTCCCCAAATCAGGTGCCAAGTCCTGTCATTTGGAAATCAAGATCCCAGAGTCTGGAGCAAGAGTAGATAGGCACAGAATCCAAGTTGCTTGAGGTCCGGTGCGGTTTCCACAGTAAGTGATGATTTTTTTGTTGGCCTACTATTTCTATTAAAAAAAACACTTTTTTTTTAATGACCTTATACAGTAATCTATTTTTTGAGAAACTGAATTTTAGGTTTTCATTAACTGTAAGCCATAATCATCAAAATTAAAAGAAGTAAACACTTGAAATATATCACTCTGCGTAATGAATCTATGCAACATATGAGTTTCACTTTCTGAATTACTTCAATATTTCAAAAACCAAAAGCAATCCAACAGACTCTTATGATGAATGAACAATCAAGGATTTGGTGTACCCTGCTTGATATGGGGTTTACTGGGGCCCCGCCCTGGAGCCAGGCCCTGGGGAGGGACTCGATGACGAGCATCTGGTGGTCAGGTTTCTACCTATGCGACCTGGCCGAGCTCAGCCCGAGGGAGCTACATGGGTCCACCTTGCAGTGGACTCACCACATGCAGGAGGCACCATGGGGGTCCAGAGCTATGTGGATCAGGTGGTAGTCAAAGGCAGAGACCTTGGCGGTCTGATCCCTGGCTTTCTAAACTGGCTTTTGGGATGTGGAATGTCACTCCTCTGGTGGGGAAGTTGCTTAAGTTGGTGCATGAGGTTGAAAGATATCAGTTAGATATAGTTGGGCTCACCCCAACCCACAGTTCTGTTTCTGGAACCAGTCTCCTGGAGAGGGGCTGGAGCTTGGCCTACTCTGGAGTTGCCCCAGGCAAGAAGCGGTGAGCAGGGGTGGGTATTCTTGTATCCCCCATGCCTTATTGTGTCTACATTGGAGTTTTCCCTGTTCCATGAAGTGGTAGTTTCCCCTTCATCAGAGTACCCACCCTTTTTGGAGTCTCTGACTGGGGTGCTGGAAAGTGCTCCTCTTGGAGACTCCATTGTCCTACTCAGAGACTTCAATGCGCACATGAGCAACAACATTGAAACCTAGAGGGGTGTGACTGGGAGGAACGGCTTGCCCAATCTGAACCCGAGTGGTGTTCAGTTATCGGATTTTTGTGCTAACCACAGTTTGTCCATAATGAACACCATGTTCAAGCATAAGAGTGTCCATATGTGCACCAGGATACCCAAGGTTGCAGGTCAATGATCAATTTTGTTATGGTATCAGACCTGTGACCATATGCCTTGGACACTCGGGTAAAGAGAGATGCAGAGCTGTCAACTGATCACTACCTGGTGGTGAGGTGGAGCCGATGGCAGGGGTGGATGCCATTCAGACCTGGTAGACCCAAACGTACAGTGAGGGTGTGCTGGGAACGTCTGGCTGACAAAATAAGAAAAAAAAAAAAATCCACAAAATCACATTGAAGGATTTTTAATGAATTAATTGGTAAATTCCTCAGTAAAATAAGTATTTGGTCAATAACAAAAGTTCATCTCAATACTTTGTTATATACACTTTGTTGGCAATGACAGAGGTCAAATGTTTTCTGTAAGTTTTCACAAGGTTTTCACACACTGTTGCTGGTATTTTGGCCCATTCCTCTATGCAGATCTCCTCTAGAGCAGTGATGTTTTGGGGCTGTTGCTGGGCAACACAGACTTTCAACTCCCTCCAAAGATTTTCTATGGGGTTGAGATCTGGAGACTGGCTAGGCCACTCCAGGACCTTGAAATGCTTCTTACGAAGCCACTCCTTTGTTGCCCGGGCGGTGTGTTTGGGATCATTGTCATGCTGAAAGACCCAGCCACGTTTCATCTTCAATGCCCTTGCTGGTGGAAGGAGGTTTTCACTCAAAATCTCATGATACATGGCCCCATTCATTCTTTCCTTTACACGGATCAGTCGTCCTGGTCCCTTTGCAGAAAAACAGCCCCAAAGTATGATGTTTCCACCCCCATGCTTCACAGTAGGTATGGTGTTTTTTCTCCTCCAAACATGACAAGTTGAGTTTTTACCAAAAAGTTCTATTTTGGTTTCATCTGACCATATGCCATTCTCCCAATCCTCTTCTGGATCATCCAAATGCTCTCTAGCAAACTTCAGACGGGCCTGGACATGTACTGGCTTAAGCAGGGGGACACGTCTGGCACGGCAGGATTTAAGTCCCTGGTGGCGTAGTGTGTTTCTGATGTAGCCTTTGTTACTTTGGTCCCAGCTCTCTGTAGGTCATTCACTAGGTCCCCCCGTATGGTTCTGGGATTTTTGCTCACCGTTCTTGTGATAATTTTGACCCCACGGGGTGAGATCTTGCGTGGGGCCCCAGATCGACGGAGATTATCAGTGGTCTTGTATGTCTTCCATTTTCTAATAATTGCTCCCACAGTTGATTTCTTCACACCAAGCTGCTTACCTATTACAGATTCAGTCTTCCCAGCCTGGTGCAGGTCTACAATTTTGTTTCTGGTGTCCTTTGACAGCTCTTTGGTCTTGGCCATAGTGGAGTTTGGAGTCTGACTGTTTGAGGTTGTGGACAGGTGTCTTATACTGATAACGAGTTCAAACAGGTGCCATTAATACAGGTAACGAGTGGAGGACAGAGGAGCCTCTTAAAGAAGAAGTTACAGGTCTGTGAGAGCCAGAAATCTTGCTTGTAGGTGACCAAATACTTATTTTACTGAGGAATTTACCAATTAATTCATTAAAAATCCTTCAATGTGATTTTCTGTATTTTTTTTTTTTCTCATTTTGTCTCTCATAGTTGAGGTATACCTATGATGAAAATTGGAGACCTCTCTCATCTTTTAAGTGGGAGAACTTGCACAATTGGTGGCTGACTAAATACTTTTTTGCCCAACTGTATCTTGTCTTTGTAGTGTATTCAATTGAAAATAGGTTGAAGAGGATTTGCAAATCAATGTATTTTTTTTTTATTCACGTTTTACACAAATGTCCCAACTTCATTGGAATTGGGGTTTGTAAGAGAAACATTTCAAGCCATTATTATTAAGTCAGATAGACCTAGTTTTAATAATGTGAGAGTCGGAAAAGTTTTATTAAATTAATTTTTATTAATCATTCTACAAAACTGTGTTCATTGAAGCATGAAAGCTGATAAATGTACATGAAAAAGGTGAGATGTGCATCTTAATATGCTTGTATTCAGGTGTATGCATATAGACACATTATATATAGTTAACTTATATTCTTGTTACAAAAGGCAGGATCATATACAGGTACGTCTCAAAAAATTAGAATATCATGAAAAAGTTCAGTGAAATGCAAAATTTACTTCGATCTGAGCAGAGGTCATCTGCTCCATCCCACGCCACATTGATACAATAATTAATCCAAAATTTGCCAAGACCAAGTATTGAGTGTGTACATGAACATACTTTTCAGTCGGCCAACATTTCTATTAAAAAAATATTTTTTTTTATTAATTTTATGTAATATTCTAATTTTTTGAGAAACTGAATTTGGGTTTTTTATGGACTGTAAGCCATAATCATCAAAATTAAAATAAATAAACACTTGAAATATATCACTCTCTGTAATGAATCTATATAATATATGGGTTTCACTTTCTGAAATGAGTGACAAAAAATATTGAACTTTTTCATGATATTCTAATTTTAAGATGTACCTGTATATCTTCCTCCTGCACATTTTTCTTCACTACATTTCAAAGGAGACTGCTTTGATGTGAAGTTGTAAACAAAATAAAGCAATAAATGAAAAAAAAAAAACCTACATACTTAATCACTGCCAATTTGGTATGAAGATTGTATTGTGGAAATTCTGACTTGAAGTTTTGATTATGTACTGCATTCCAAAGCATGCATTTCATTTTTAGACTAGAACCCAGACAGAGGGAACAGACTCGCTCCTTTTGTGAGACTGAGTTTAAGCTGAAGATCACACCGAGTTTTTGCATGCTTGGATCACTTTAACATCTGAAAGGAGGACGACGAATCCCTGTTTGGAATAAAAACAACTGTCAGTCCAAAGAGCTACAGCAGGGAAAATAAGTATTGAACACAACATTTTTCTCATTAGCCATATTTCTGATGGAACCATTGACCTGAAATTTTCACCAGATATCAATCACGACCCAAGTAATCCATACATACAAAGAAATCATGGCAACTGTGTTCACAAAGTAAGTTATATTTAATAAAGTGGAATGACACAGGGAATAAGTATTGAACACATGAAGAAAAAAAGGTGCAAAAAGGCATAGAAAGCCAAGAAACCAGCTGAAATCCAGACTTTAGGAAGCCATCCCACCCCCCCATCAGTGCAAATTCACTTCAGCTGGGTAAGTCCTGACTGATAGCCTTTAAAAAGGTCTGTGAATATCAGATTGTCACACCACAAAGAACCCATGATGGGTAGAAACAAAGAGCTCTCGCGAGACCTTTGCAACCTTATTGTTGCAAAACATAATGATGGCATTGGTTACAGGCACATTCTAAACTGCTGAATGTTCCAGTGAGCACTGTTGGAGCCATCATTCAGAAGTGGAAAGATCATTTTACCATAAGCCAGCCACGACCAGGAGCTCCTTGCAAGTAAAATACTGGGAGAATATAGTCTGGTCAGATGAGACCAAAATTGAACTTTTTGGATGCCACAACACAGCATGTTTGGAAGAGAAATGGCACTGCACATCCCATTATGTGTGAGGGTATTTTTCAGCACATGGTACTGGCAGACTTCATACAACTGAAGGAAAGATGAATGGACAAATGTACAAAGACATCCTTGATAAGAACGTGTTGCCATCTGCCAAGATGCAGAAGGTGAAATGAGGGTGGACATTTCAGCAAGACAATGATCCCAAACACACAGCCAAGGAAACTCTCAACTGGCTCCAGAGAAGAAAAATAAAGCTGCTAGAATGGCCCAGTAAGTCACCAGACCTGAATCCAATTAGAAATTTATGGAACAAACTGAAGATCAGAGTTCATAGAAGACACCCACAGAACCTTCAAGATTTGACAGTTTGTGTGGAAGAATGGGCTAAAAATCACTCCTGATCAATGCCTGTGCCTTGTTTCTCCATGCAGGAGGCATCTGGAAGCTGTTATTAACAATAAAGGCTTTTCTACTAAATATTAATTTCTCCAAGCATGTCCAATACTTATTCCCGGTGTCATTCCACTTTATTAAATATAACTGTTTTGTGAATACAGTTGCCTTGATTTCTTTGTATGTATGGATTACTTGGGTTGTTACTGAAAACAATTTACCATTCCAAATTACTAGTTAATGTAAAGCAAAAAACGTCATAATTCCTTTGAGGGCCTGGTCCTCAGTATTGGGCATTTTAGTAATTTTAGGTTAAACTCAATTTTATTCGCCATAGTTTATCGTCCTCCCTCAGCCTACTCAGAGATTTTGTCCGTATTTGCCAAATTCTTAGCAGATTTAGTGCTGAAATCAGATAGAATAATTATAGTAGGGGACTTAAATATACATGTCAATGTAGATGGTGATTTCCTTAATATGGCATTTAATTCAATATTAGGCTCGATGGAGTTTTCTCAGAAAGTAGGAAATTCTACCCATTATCTCCACCACACGTTGGACCTTGTTTTGACATATGGCATAGAAATAGAAAATCTGGATGTGTCTCCTCATAACCCTGTACTGTCAGACCATTGTCTGTTAACCTTTGATTTTACTATTTCTGACTATTTGGCTCCTAAAGAAAAATATTACTACAGTAGATGCCTCTCAGATGATGCTGTTACCAAATTTAAGCAGATTGTTTTCTCTATGCCATGTGTCAACACAACGGAAATAAGCTATGGAGAGCTTGCTCCTTCTGTAATTGATAGCATGGTAGACAGTGTTACAGCTTCTCTGTATCAGACTCTAGACATGGTGGCCCCTTTAAAAAAGAAAAAGTCTAATCAGAGATTTCTAACTCCTTGGTTCAACACAGAAACTCATAGCTTAAAACAGAAGACTTGTCAATTAGAAAGACAATGGCGCTCCACTAAATTAGATGAAATCTATTTAGCTTGGAGAAATCATCTTCTAATTTATAAAAAAATCTCTTAGGAAAGCTAGAACGAGTTATTATTCTGCATTAATAGAAGAGAACAAGAATAATCCCAGGCTTCTTTCAGCACTGTAGCCAGGCTGACAAAGAGTCAGGACTCTGTCAGTCCTAGCATTCCCTTAGAGCTTACTAGTCAGGACTTTATGATCTTTTTCAATAATAAAATTTCATATATCAGAGATAAAATCAGTCAGATTCTTCCCACCGTTAACTTAAACACAGTAACTACTACAACTCCTTCAATTGATATCTGTTGGGATGAGTTTATGCCAAATGACCTTTTAGAGTTGGATAAAATAATTTCCTCATCCAAGCCTTCAACTTGTCTTTTAGACCCTATTCCTACCAGGTTATTTAAAGAAGTCTTCCCATTTATTGGTAGCTCTAGTCTTCAAATAATCAATTCTTCATTAACATTAGGCCATGTATCACAGGCTTTTAAAACTGCTGTAATTAAACCCTTACTCAAAAAGCCAATGCTGGATCCACGAGTTTTAGCTAACTATAGACCAATCTCTAATCTGCTTTCATTTCAAAAATCTTAGAAAGAGTTGTTGCTATGCAATTATTTGACCACTTGCAGGGAAATTGTTTATTTGAAGAGTTTCAAGCTGGGTTTAGAATCCATCATAGTACAGAAACAACTTTAGTGAAGGTCACTAATGACCTCCTTATCACATCTGATAATGTACTTGTTTCTGTGCTTGTCCTTTTAGACCTTAGTGCAGTTTTTGATACTATTGATCATAATATTTGACTTGATAGATTAGAACACCATGTTGGACTTAATGGAACTTCATTGCAGTGGGCAGTGGTTTAGATCTTATTTATCTGAGGTTCCAGTTTGTTCATGTCAATAATGAGTTTTCTTCCAACTCAAAGCTCAGTCACGGAATTCCACAGGGATCTGTGCTAGGCCCTGTTCTTTTTAGTTTATATATGCTTCCGCTTGGCAACATTATTAGAAAGCACTGTATACATTTTCATTGTTATGCAGATGACACAATTATACCTGTCAGTGAAGACAGATGATACTAATCAATTAGCCAAGTTAGAGGCCTGTCTTAAGGACATCAAAGCTTGGATGACTTGTAATTTCCTGCTATTAAATTCAGATAAGACTGAAGTCATTCTAGTTGGTCCAAAAAACCTTAGAAATACGTTTCCAAATCAAACTTTTAGTTTGGATGTGGTTACTCTCTCTTAATAGTTCTGTGAGGAACCTTGGAGTCATTTTTGATCAAGATCTGTTTTTCAATTCACATATTAAACTTGTTTCTAAGACTGCCTTTATCATTTGTGTAATATTGCCAAGATTAGGAGCATCTCGCCTCAGAGTGATGCTGAGAAACTGATCCACGCTTTTGTTAGCTCCAGATTAGATCATTGTAACTCTTTATCAGGTTGTCCTAAAACATCTTTAAAAAGTCTTCAGCTGATCCAAAATGCTGCAGCAAGAGTTTTAACAGGTACTAGAAAGAGAGATCATATATCTCCAGTTCTGGCCTCCCTTCATTGGCTTCCCATAGAGTTTAGAAATAAGTTTATAATCCTTTGTCTGATTTACAAAGCTCTAAAAAAAAAAAAAAAAAAAAAAAAAAAAAAAAAATCAGGCCTACTCTTTTAAATAAAAATCTTTTTATTTAAAAGATCTGATACTACCCTGTTATCCTAACAGATCACTACTCTCCCAAAATGCAGGATTACTTGTAATACCTAGAATCTCCAAAAGTACAATGGGAGGCAGAGCCTTCAGTTTTCAAGCTACTCTCCTGTGGAACCAAGTGCCAATCTGGATTTGGGAGTCAGACTCAATCTCTGTTTTTAAGAATAGGGTTAAAACCTTCCTTTTTGATATAGCCTATAATTAGGGTGGGATCATGTGTCCCTGAACCCTCCCTTAGTTATGCTGCTAATCGGTTTAGACAGCCAGGGGACCTCCAACAATGCACTGGGCTTCACTCTTTTCTTCACTCTCAATGAAATATTTTTGCTGGTCATTAACATCTGTTTGTTCTCTCCCACAGAATGACTCCCCGTCGTGTTGTTTGCTCTCTACATGTCTGTTCTTTTCTTCTTCTTCTCTGTCCCCTCACCCCCCAGCCAGTCACAGCAGATGACTGCCCCTCCCTGAGCCTGGTTCTGCTGGAGGTTTCTTCTTGTTAAAACTAAGTTTTTCCTCTCCACGATCGCCAAATTCTTGCTCAAAGGGGATCGCCTGATTGCTAGGGTCTTTCTGCAGTTGTGGGGGTTTCCCCTACAGTTGAAAGTGCTATGAGATGACTGTTGTTGTGAAATGGCGCTATATAAATAAAGTTGAATTGAATTGAATATCTGGTGAAAATCTCAGGTCAGTGGCTCCATCAGAAATATGTTTAATGAGAAAAATGTTGATATGTTCAAAACTTATTTTCCCTGCTGTATATTAAAAACTTGCAAAGCCTCAATGTGTCTTCTCATACAAATACCTTCTCCATCTTCAGAGTAGAGTAGACCAGCTGCATGTTTTTTGCTCTGGGTAAAATAATCCCTTTGCCCAGTTTCTCTGTTATAGAATTATAATTCAGAACAAGAATGAAGCAACAATGAAGCACACTTTTCAGCCACACAATGTTATCCAGCTGAGAATATACAAGGAATATTTAAAACTCACGGTTCACAATCGGCAAGACAAAACACTTCAACCCGTTTCCCATCATGTCTTCCAAAGTGTCAGTCTGCAAAGAAAAATATGTGGTGACCATATGTTTGTTGTAGATAAATAATATTTCCCTCTTTGATACCTCTTGAAACCAAAATTAGAAGGCACAACAAAAAGCAAGAAATGTATACAGTAGCATGACAACATTTGCAGAAACAAGAGGAACATTCACACAAAAATATGTATAGTATGTGATAATAATGTCGGTGAAGAGGATGATAAAATAAAGGCAGCGTTGGATTTTTAAGTAGCTTTATTATCACCCGCCTTCATCAGAACTCGGCTCCAGCCCATAGTGTGAGCAGGCTGAAACTTCGTTCCTCCAGCTCTCAAAGAGGAGACAGTGTGTGTGTCTCGCAGCAGATGCAGAGAGAATGAGAGACAGATTTCTTCTTCTTCTTCTTCTTCTTATGACGTTTTATGGCGGTTGGCAAACAGCTTGTAGGTGCATTACTGCCATCTTCTGGAATGGAGTGTGATTCAGAATGGCATTACTCTCCTATATCCTTGAAATTAGTCCTGTTGCCCTCATAAACCTAAAAACTGCCTTATAGACCGCATCCCCTGAACTTCTCTGCAAAATGTCTTTTATACTGAGCTGGGTTTTGTTCCTGTATAGACTGTCCACCAATGTTAACCGTGCAACCTCATACTTTGGACAGTGCTTAAATACATGTTCAACTGTTTCATCATTTCCACAATAATCACATTTTCCATTTGGGTGTTTTTCCATGATAACTAATGTACTATTCAGCCCTGTGACCTAATCTTAACCTGGATATGATGTCCTCCTCCTTTCTGCTCCTTTGTCCTTCTCTAGCTCCCCCTACTTTCTTTTGTATGCCATACAGGCTTCGTCCTTTACTTCCTTTGTCCCACTCTTCCTGCCACTTCTTTTTAATTTGCCTTTTGATAATGCTCTTGACCTCTGCTTTGCTATGTTTCACATTCCAACTAACTTGACTCATCCTAGTTGCCCTTTTTGCATATTTATCTGCTAGCTCATTCCCCTCCACTCCAATGTGCGCCGGGATCCAAATGAATCTGATGTTCACTCCTGCCTTTGAGATTCTCCCTACTGAATGTACAATTTCCATCACCAAATCCTGTCTTGACTCTGAATGCATTTGCCCAATACTCTCCATTGCGCTGCTAGAGTCAGACCCTATCAAAACCTTTCTGGGTTTTACTTCTTCCACCCAGTTCAATGCCAAGCAGATTAGATAGATTAGTTTATTTGACAGGGACAGTGCAATAAACATAGACAATTAATCAATGACAATCAATCTGATGTGTTGCACATAGAGTGTATAGCTATTAGCTAATTTGCAACTCTTGTCCCTGGATGGGCTTTAGAAAAGAGAATCAAGTAAAGAAAAAAACAAACAAACAAAAAAACCCCCACAATAACCACATACATCAATGCAAAAAAGATTATAAATACACAATTATAAATATTATAAATATAAATATTATAAATACACAAATATAACCAACTCTTGTCCCTGGATGGGCTTTAGAAAAGAAAATCAAGTAAAGAAAAAAAAATACACAATAACCACATACATCAATGCAAAAAAGATTATAAATACACAATTATAAATATTATAAATATTATAAATACACAAATATAACAACCTGACTCACATTTGCCTATTTCAGGCCTCCCTCCCTTCGTCACTCACTATAAACAAACACATTCATTCCTTCCCTTCATTCACTCTCACCTTGCAGACAATCAATTCATACATGAGTACATTCTTGTTTATTTTTCAGCCAGTTTTTAACCTTTTTAGTGAATGTTTTAAAGTCCGTTATTATTTTAATTACATTTGGCATTGTGTTCCAGATGTGACTGCCCTTTATAGAGAAAGCTGTTTGTCCAAATGTGGTTCTGCGGTGGAATATTTTACAGTTATTGTTAACAGAACTGCCAGAAGCTCCCCAGTATACACAGCCAGGTCATCACTAACCCTTTCCTTCTTCATGACATCTAATTCTGGAATGATGAATGCTATTCCCACAATGTTTTTTGTCGATTTAGATGCATCCGTATAAGTCTTTATAAAGTCAGGATAGCTACCGTCTAAATAGTTATTGACCTCCTTCTTGTTTATCCTCCCTCTTATGTCATTTGTTAAAAGTCTAAAATCCACCTTTACTTCTTCCAGACTCCATGGTGGTTCTGCAGAAAGAGGGACTGTTGGACATACTGCTTTATCAGCAACCCTTAGCTCCCTGACTTTATTCTTTATTGTCCATCCAAAGCTTCTCATTTGCCTCTTTTCCTTCTCTTGGCAAGGTTTCAGTACACTGTGCACTGGGTGACTGTCACTGAATCCTCTGATGTTGGCCCAGTATGTGGCTGCTATTTGGGTTCTTCTTAACTCCAGAGGCATTTCACCCATCTCCACCTGGAGTGCTGTTACTGGAGTAGTTTTTATGGCCCCACAGCATAGCCTCAGAGCTTGGTATTGAATTAGGAGGAGGCACACAGTGTGTGTGTCTCGCAGCAGATGCAGGAGTGAGAATGAGAGACAAATTTACCGCACAGTGCAGCTTATATACTCAACTCAAACAATACATTAAAGACATTCACAGCAGTCGATCTGGGCATTTGCATATCAGAGGTACAGACAGGATGCATGAACACAATGCATGGATGACACTTTAACCTCACAGCTGTAAACGCAGCATGCAGCAGAAAAAAACCCAGGAGTGCGAGCTGACTGTCTCTGTGTTGTGGGGGTTGAATTCAAACCGCTACATAGGCAACAATTAGGAATAGTATATTAAAAGGAGTGTATGAAGGGTTAATTATAAAAACCTTTTATATTCATGTGAGATTGAAAAAGTGCTTTAAACTGATGAAATGACTGGAAGAAATTGGCTAAATAAAATTAAATCGCAAACCAAACTGCATCAAACCACTGCACTTGTCATCTCAAGCACTTAAACGCTGCAAGGCAAAGCCCCTACAACCTAGGAAAAAGATCCGTAAGTGTTTGAGTTGTGAGAAGATCATGAGAAGGAATAAAACACATTCACATACAATATACTAGGGATACACCATATACAGCTGCAGGAAAAATTGAGAGACCACAATAAAATCTTTCCTGCTAAAAACAAATCCAAATTCGAAGTCAAAATATCATTTAGGATATTTATTTACAGAAAATGACAACTGATCAAAATAACAATGATGTTGCTTGTACATGTGCTTTTAAATAACATAATACAAAGAACACAAGTTCATGTTCATTCTTAAGCACTATAATACTTAAGTTTTAACTTCGGAAGAACTCAAAATCTGTATTTGTGTAATAACTCTGATTTTTATTCACAGCTTTCATGCATCTTACCATACTTAGATAAGTAGATTGAGGTGTCCTTGTATTGGAATTCAACAGATACTCAAATTGAATGGCCGCCATACATGTAGAGATACTAATATAGGTTAGAGAATAACAAAATGGTTAATTTTACTCAAACACATACGTATAAATAGTAAAGTGATAATTGTGCAGTGGTCTCTGGTCTCTTCATTTTTTCCAGAGCTGTATATCGGCATACAGTTGGTATGTTAAAGCATTAAAGTATTTGACACTGGCAAAAATAAATATTTACAGCTGATACAATAATATTACAGCGGACAGTCAGGAGTGATGCTCAGCTGCACAAAGCCCAACAAGAGAAAAACAACAGCAAAGAAGAAAAAAACTTAAGCTACATCCTCCTCCCGTGACCATCCAATGACCAAAGGCACTACCCAGAAGCCCGTGGAGTCCATTAATTCCAAAAACCAGCTGCTTCCACTTGCAGAAAACTTTGGCAGATCTGCACCGACTCCAGCGAACCCCACGACACACATCCAGTCACAGGCAATTTTCAGATTCGGTCTTAACCGACTTACAGGCTGTAATTTTTAACATCACATATTGAGGTGGTTCTAAGTTCCTGTTTATAAAAAATGCTGGCTCCTATTTTGAATTTGATTAATTTGATCCAATTTATATGATGCTGAGTTTAATTAAGTCTGTAAAGCACATGCAGCCTTATTTGTGCTTCTTTATTCAGTACTGTAAAAATATTACACTGACTATGTTTATGTTGAAGCAAACTGTTTTAGTTACAGTTGTACAGTGAATGCAATTCATTTTTACACTATCCCTGTGGACAGGTTGCATTTATGTACTTGTTTCCTCTTGCCCCGATTGTGGCTGTTGTAATGAAAGTCACAGTAACAGTATGCTCCCAGCCTATTAAAGGAGGAAGTTTACAGTCCTGTTGAACATGTTACTAAAAATAAATAACATGTACAGTATTTATTTTAATATTAAGTGGAGGGAGTCGTCTCATTTTCCTTGGAGAATGTGTCTTTATATGCTAGTTAATTATCACTGTAAGACAAAGGAGATTTAAATAGGTGGGAAAAATCTGTGCATAGTATATTGGCATTCAGCAATAACAACTTCTAAACTACTGGCATATCAGCTATTGGCAAAAATTCTACTACTGTACATCCCTACAATACTAGTGCAGTACCTGGTCACATGACCATATCAGGAGTTGTTCAGTCCTGCTGATCTGAACACAGAGGTGGAAAAGATTTAACTGCTGGAATTTGGGGGCGGATAATTTGGTTTTACAACTATAATATTAAGCTCAACCCCTGTAAATTTCAGCTTCCCCGGATATGTGGAAGTTTAGGAGGAGAAATCTTTATTGAATGTCCTTAGAGGAGCTATTAAATGAACACAGAGGTGGAAAAGGTATAACTGCTGGTAGTTGGGGGCTGAAATTCAAAGGGCAGGCTCTGGAGGCTGGTGGGATAAAATGGTTAAAAAAAAAAAAAAAAAAAAAAAAAAAATTGAGCCTGATCCGAGCTCCAGAACAGAGTCTTAGGAGTTCTGAACAAGTCCTTATAAGGTCTTCTAAGGAAGACTTGGTTCCGGAGCTCGGATCGGGCCCAATTTTTTTTTTTTTATCATTTTATCCCACCAGCCTCCAGAGCCTGCCCTGTGAATTTCAGCCCCCAACTCCCAGCAGTTATACCGTTTCCACCTCTGTGTTCATTTAATAGCTCCTCTATGGACATTCAATAAAGATTTTCCCTCCTAAACTTCCACATATCTGGGGTAGCTGAAATTTACAGGGGTTATTGGGCTTAATACTATAGCTGTAAATCCAAATTTTCAGCTCCCAAATCCCAGCAGTTATACCTTTTCCATCTCTGTTCATTCAACAGCTCCCTTATGGACATTCATTAAAGATTTCCCCTCATAAATTTCCACATATCAAGGGAGGCTGAAATTCAGGGATGCACACCCTCATAACCTCAGCAAAGCACTTATAAAATCTGAGATCATGATGAACGGTTTGAGAGATATGTGAGGAACAGACAGACAGACACACACACACAGACAGAGATTCCTTGCATTTGTAGAAAGACAAATACAAATACAGGAAGTCTGTTGATTCCTGTTGCATCTAAAATGGTAAATAAATGTTCTTCTATTGCTTGAAAGCTGAACTTTAGAACCTAAATAAAAACACCTGACCACTTCCTCTGAGGGCTCTGGTTGGAAAAAAAAAGTTTAAAGTTCTGAGATTATAAAGCTACCATATAGGGATTCAAATATCAGTCAAATCTGAGTTGGAGTCAGATAGAGGAGTACACTGAGGTTGTTGTAGCATACATACACTGTAGCTAAATGCACTGATGATGTCACTCACTGCAACTCCATCACTGTTAGTGCCAACCAGAAGCCATGAATGACAGCAGAGGTCCACAGGCTCCTGAGGGCTTGGGACGCAGCCTTCAGGGCTGATGACACTGCAGGACTAACAACAGCAAGGGCCAACCTGTCCTGTGGTATCAAGGAGACAAAGCAACAGTACAGCAAGAAAATATCCAGACACTTCAGCAACACCAAAGATACATGTTCTCTCTGGCGTGGCATACAGACCCTCACCAAATACAAACCACCTCAGACCTGTGTGAGAAACATCACACTGCTTAACAACTTAAATGACTTTGGTTGCTTTGAAGCACAAAACAACACATCAGCAAAGAAGACAACTCCTCCCCCAGACGAGCAGGCTATAAGTCTGGATCTGGCTAGCATGAAGAGGACCCTCTCCAGGATCAACCCACACAAGGCAGCTGGAACAGACAACATACCAAGTCGCGTTCTGAAGGACTGTGTGGAGGAGCTCAAGAATGTCCTGGCTGACATCATCATCTCCCTGAGTCAAGCCGTTGTCCCCACGTTTCAAAACTGTTACCATAATTCCAGTCCCGAAGAAGCCCGTCCCATCCAGCTACAACGATTACCACCCCGTAGCACTGACCTCCATCATAATGAAGTGCTTCAAGCGGCTAGTCATGCAGAACATCAAGTCCACCCTCCCTCCTACGACCCACCTCAGTTTGCATACAGGTCAAACAGATCCACAGAAGATGCCATTGCTGCTGCTCTCCATCCAGCCGTCACCCACCTGGACTCAAAGAACTCCTACGTGTGAATGCTGTTCTTGGACTTCAATTCAGCATTCAACGCAATCATCCCCCAGCACCTAATACAAAAACTCAGACACTTGAGACTCAAAACCTCTCTCTGTAACTGGGTGCTGGACTTTCTCATAGGGAGGCCACAGAATGTGTGGGTCGGCAGCAACACCAAGACCACACTGAGCACAGGGGCCCCACAAAGGTGCATGCTCAGCACACTGCTCTTCACCCTACTGAAACATGACTGTGTACCAGCCTACAGAATCAACCACATCATCAAGTTTGCGGACGACACGACGGTGGTGGGCCTCATCACAAATAATGAAGAGGCCAACTACAGAAAAGAGGTGAGCCAACTGGTCCAGTGGTGTAAAGACAATAACCTCTTCCTGAACTTGGGAAAAACCAAGGAGATTGTGGTCGACTTTAGGAGAGGACACACACAGCATCCCTCTCTGATCATCAATGGAGCAGCTGTGGAGAGGATGAGCAGCACTAAGTTCCTGGGGATGCACATCTCTGAGGACCTCTCCTGGTCCAACAACACCACATCACTGGCCAAGAAGGCTCAAACTCACCTCTATTTCCTCTGCAAACTGAGGAGAACATGAGTCCCAACCTGCCATCATGTGCTCATTCTACCGGGGCACCATTGAGAGTATCCTCCTCAGCTGCATCATGGTGTGGTATGGAAGCTGCACTGCCTCCTGCCAGAAGACACTACAATGCACAGTAAAAGCAGCCAGCAAGATCGGTGCCCCTCTGTCCCTCTCTCTTACATCTACCACACCTGCTTCACCCGCAGAGCCATCAACATTGCAGGCAGCACCTCCCACCCCTCACACTCCCTCTTCAGCCCTCTGTCCTCAGAAAAAAGGTAGAATGACAAGGACTGTGCTATGGTGTAGACTAGGGGTTAATGATGCTTCTCCATGCAGCCCTATTTGTTGCTATCTGCTCAGAGCTATTCCTTGTGTTTTCATGTTTCTTTTTGCCATATCCTTGTATCTAAGGTTGGATCTACCTTGGTTTCTTTTGCCTTTGCAGAGCTGAGAATACAACAGTTGTCTTGGGAGTCTTTCACTTTCCATTCTGTGTACATGGCCTAACCATCTGAGGCCCTTCTCAATTAAGGTGCCTTCCATAGATGGAAATCCAGCACAATGCAGGATTTCAAAGTTGGTGACTTTGTCCTTCCAAGATATGTTTATAATAGCCCTCAACTATCTCATCATATAGGCATGGAGCTTCTTCATCTGATTACGGTAGATAGTCCAGATTTCAGCACCATATAGTAAGGTTGACAGTACAACAGCTCTATAAACCTTGCATTTTACTTTGATGGAAACATGTCTATTTTTCCATAACTAACCTTGTAGTTTGCCAATGGTGGCACTCGCATTACCCATCCTATTCTTGATCTTTGTCAATTTTGGCATTGTTGGAGACTGTACTTCCAAGATATTTGAAGTCTGTACACCGCACCAGTGGCTGTTGGTTAATTTTTATGATTTCAGGTGCAGGGTAAAGCAATTTCACTGTCTGGTAAAGGCACTCGGTTTTCTTTATGTTGATCTTAAGGCTGAAATGAGCAGCAGCTTTGACAAATCTGTCTACTAACATTTGAATATCCTCAGAGCTGTGCACCACCACAGCACTATCAGTAAAAAGCATTTCTCTCACAAGGTGTCTTGTTGTACACATCTTTGCTTTGAAGTGAGACAATTTGAAAAGGTCTGCATCGTGTTGTATCTGTATGTAAATAACTTCTTGGGCGTCCTTGAATGCTACTTCTAGTATTGCAGTCAGGTACAGAGAGAACAATGTCGGCAGAAGCACACAACCTTGCTTAACACCATTCACAGCAAATACCATGGAGGGGTGTTTCCCTGAATTACTTGGGCTTGCATACCATTGTGCAGGGATCTTATCAGGCTAACAACTTTGTCTGTACAGTCATACTTATTCAGCACAATCCAGAGACCTTCTCTTGATACTATATCAAAAGCCTTTGTGAAGTCTATAAATACAGCAATACAAGGGCATATTTTGTTCCATACACTTCTCCTGGATCTGACGCAGACTGAAGCTAATATCCATGGTGCCTCTTCCACTCCGAAAACACTGTGCCTCGAGTAAGATGTCTGGGGTAAGCTTTTCATTGATTCTGTTGAGGAGTATGCGGGCCATTATTTTACCAGCAGTGGACAGAAGAGATCATCATCATCATCATCATAGCAGTCTGTCAGGGGCAACAATGACTGTTTCCTCCATGCAGCTCTGTCCTTTGCCCTCCGCTGCCAGGAACTCCTGACCTTGTTAACCCGGGCCACATCCGAGCCGGTATGAGTTGCTTTCTGACTGACCACTTCATGAAACTGCTAGTACCGCTAGCTTTTGGTGGACAAGTGGGAAATTCTTGGCAGATAGAGGTATTATCAGTGGCAAGGACAGGCCAAGACAAATTGACTCCAGTATCTGTTGCATTGACTGATCAGATGATAGGTTTGTTTATCTTTGCTCTTTTTGTAGTGCAGAGTCGCAGTCTTACATGCCTCTCTGCAGCTCCTCTTCATCCGCCACCCCTCAACTTAGCCCCCGTCTTCCCCATCAGAGAATCACTGTTTGCTCCCTCCAAAGCAAATAAAAATATAATGTATAAGCATCCCAAAGTAGGGCGGCGCGGTGGAGGAGTGGTTAGCACTGCGGCAGCACAGCAACTCACCCTTGGCCGGGGGATCCTGGGTTTGATCCCAGCCCCCGACCAACAGTGATCTGTGTGGAGTTTGCATGTTCTCCCCGTGTCTGCGTGGGTTTACTCCGGGATTTTTCCGGTTTCCTCCCACATGCCAAAAACATGCAAGTTAGGTTAATTGGCATCAAAACTGGGGATTCTAAATTGTCCTTAGGTATGACTGTGAGAGTGAATGGTTCTCTGTCTCTGTGTTGGCCCTGTGATGGACTGGCGATCTGTCCAGGGTGTACCCTGCCTCTTGCCCAAAGATGCTGGGATAGGCTCCAGCCCCCCCGTGACCCGAAAAGGATTAAGCGGAAGAAGATGAATGAATGAAGCATCCCAAAGTGATTAAACAAAAAGTCAGTAAAACTCAAGTTAAACATGAAGCCTCTAAATTGAATGATTTGGCCTCTGTTCCTCCTCAATTTAAAAATTAAATGTGGTTTAGTGACACATGGGGAGTGCATAATGGTATAGCATCTTAGACTAGAACAAAGAGCAGAGTTTCCCTTGGAGATAGCAGGGAGGTGTGAAGGATGAATGCAGTGTGATCTTTTGTGTATCAGAGACTTCTAGGAGGATGGTAAAGGATTAAGGAAGTGAATGCAATGTGACCTTTTGTGTGTAGAAGATTAAGGAAGTGAATGCAATGTGACCTTTTGTGTGTAGAAGCTTCTGAGGGAATGCCAGAGTTTTTAAGAGAAGAGTCTTGTCTGAGATGCTCTCTTTCTGACTATGCTTCTGTGTGAGATGTGTAATAAACTGTCTGAGTCAAATCCGCCTCGTTATTTACACACTCCACACTGGTGACCCAAGACGAATCCTCTCTCTCTCTCTCTCTCTCTGGTAGTCCATCGATTTGATGATGACCATCTTCTTTATTTGTGAGTCTGCTGGTGTTTGAATAGTCCGATCCTGGATCTGCAGATTCGGTTACAGACCGGGCATGTGAAGGAGGTGCTGGGGGGAGCAGGGGGGACTTGGCGAGCATGCCTCTTTGCACGCTTTGCTGTCCGGTGTTGTGTGCGCTGTTCCTCCATATAATCCACTCCCTGTGAGGAGTGGAAGCGCCAGATGTCTCGGCAGGAAGCGAGTTCCTCCAGTGAAGAGGGGTTGATCTGACATCTCTTCAGGATGGACTTCATTTGATCTTTGAAGCGCTTCTTCTGCCCACCAGCGCTGCGTTGGCCACGGTGTAACTGACCATACAGGATTCTGCGTGGGAGTCTGTGGCTGGGCATCCGGATGACATGCCCCAACCACCTGAGTTGATGCTGGGCCATGATGGACTCCACGCTACAGCTGCCAGCTCTCTCCAGCACTTCTGTGTGCGGCACTCTGTCCTTCCAAGTGATGCCAAGGATCTTCTGGAGACATCTTATATGGAAGGTCTCCAAGCTTCTCAGATGGCGGCTGTAAATAGTCCATGCCTCACATCCATATAGTAAGGTGGTGATACATACAGCTCTGTAGACCAGCACTTTGGTGCGGAGTTTGAGATTGCTGTTCTGAAGAACCCTTCTCCTTAGATGACCAAAAGATGCTGATGCTTGCTTGAGGCGGTTCTGGATCTCGTCATCCATTGAGCAGGTGTCAGACATTATGCTCCCCAGGTATTTGAATGTGGGCACTGTGAGCAGCTGTTGCCCTGCTGCTGTGAGGGTTATTGGGTTTTGTGGGGGGTCGGTACTGGACTGACAGAGTACCTCTGTCTTCTGGGTGTTGATTGTCAGTCCCATTCTGGTGTATGCAGTTACAGCTGCCGAGAGGATGTTTTGTAGAGCGTCTGGTGTATGAGCAACCAGGGCACAGTCATCGGCGTACTGTAGCTCAATGATGGTCTCTGATGTCAGTTTGGAAGTTGCCTGTAGCCTCCTGATGTTAAACAGGTTACCATCAAGCCTGAAGTCAATGGTAACTCCAGCTTGTTTCTCCACCCTCCTACGTAGCAGAGTTGTTACACAGACAAGGAAGATGTTGAAGAGAACTGGGGCCAGCACACAGCCTTGCCTCACTCCGGTTTGCACTCCAAAAGGTTCTGAGCTGTGCCTTCCCACTACCACTCGGGCCATCATCCCAGAATGGAACTGCACAAGGATTGTGAGAAACTTGGGTGGACACCAAAATCTCTTTAGGACTTGCCACAGTAGTTCCCTGTTCACTGTGTCAAATGCCTTTGACAGGTCGACAAAGGCAATGAACAGGTCCTTATGCTGCTCCCGACATTTCTCTTGGAGCTGACGCGTCACAAAGATCATGTCAACTGTTCCCCTGTCCTTCCGAAAACCACACTGTGACTCTGGGGTGACCCGCTCTGATACTGCAGAGATGAGTCTGCGGAGCATGACCTTGGCAAGGACCTTTCCAGCAGTAGCCAACAGAGAGATACCCCTACTATTGGAGCAGATGGCTTTGTCTCCTTTGTTCTTGTAGATGGTCACAATGTTGCTGTCTTTCCACTGTTGTGGGACACACTCTCGTCTCCACACCTCTGAGATATAGAGATACAATGTCCGAGTACAGAGGTAGCCTCCTTCCTTGAGAAGTTCAGCTGGGATGCCATCAGGTCAAGGGGATTTATTGTTTTCAGGGTTTTTACTGCTTGCAGGATTTCTTTGAAGGTTGGGGGGAGGTCGAGATCTGGCATGGTAGGATATTCAGGGAGCTCTGCAATGACAGTTGGGTCCACTGAGGTGGGCTGGTTAAGCACGGTGTTAAAATGCTCAGCCCACCGCTCCACTATCATGGCCTGATCCTTGATTAAAGAAGAGCCATCAACAGATCTCACAGGTGCCAGGGAGCAGTTTCTGGGGCCGTAGATGGTTTTGACTGCATCATAGAAACTGTGCATATCGTTTCTATCAGCATGAGTCTGGATTTCGTTGGCCTTTGAGATCCACCACTCATCTTGCAGTTTCCTGAGAGTTGTTTGGACCTCAGAACGAAGGGCTTGCCATTGCTTCTTATGGAATTGGGATTGTGGGTTGTTCAAGGTGGCTCTGTGTGCCCTGTGCATTCTGTCCAGGAGGGTGGAGATCTCTCCAGCATTCTGGTCAAACCAGTCCTGATGTTTCTTGGTTTTGAAACCGATGGCTTGGGCTGCAGTGTCAAAGAGAATGGTAGATAGAGCAGTCCACTTCTCATCCATCCCAGACTCTGAGATGATCAGTTGTTCAATACCTTCCAGCCTCTCAGCTAGGGAGCGACGGAAGTTGTCACAGATGTCGCTGCTGGAGAGTCTGGCACAGTGGAGTGTTTTCCTCTTTGGGCCACCGTGGCAAGCTAGGGGCCTAACATGCATTCTGACCTTTGACAGAATCATGCGGTGGTCGGTCCAGCAGTCTGCCCCTCGCATAGCTCTTGTGATGAGCACGTCCTTGAGGTCAGCCCTCCTCACGATCACATAGTCGATCAGGTGCCAATGTTTGGACCTGGGATGCATCCAGGATGCCTTATATTTGTTCTTTTGTTGGAAGATTGTGTTAGTGATGGTAAGATCATGTTCTGCACAGAGACTAAGAAGTCTCATGCCATTGGGGTTGACTTTCCCAATGCCATGGGCACCGATCACACCATTCCAGTTTTGCAAGTTCTTTCCGACTCTTGCGTTGAAATCACCAAGCAGCATGATTTTGTCACCCTTCGGGATGTGACTGAGGATGTCATCGAGTGCCTGGTAGAAGCGGTCCTTCTCTTCAGCGTTCGATGACAGAGTTGGTGCATAGGCACTTACCAAAGTGACATACCTGCATTTTGCAAGGGGGATACGAAGAGTCATGAGCCTTACACTGACACCCACTGGTGATTCTGTGAGCTTGTGCAGGAGGCTGTTCTTGATTGCAAAACCAACTCCATGAAGGAGTTGACCGCCAATGGGGTATCCTTTCCAAAAGAATGTATAACCCTCTCCTACTTCATTGAGTGAGCCTTCCTCGAGGAGTCGTGTCTCACTGAGTGCTGCCACATCCACATTGTAACGCTTCAGCTCGCTGGCAACGAGTGCTGTTCTGCGCTGTGGTCTGTCCGGACTGGCATCCAGGAGTGTCCTTATGTTCCATGCTGCAATTCTAAATGGTATTGTTTTTATTTTTCGACCGCATAGTGGAATGTCCCGACAGGTGCGGTTTCCTATCCGGGTGCTGTGCTGAGTGGGCAATGTTTAGGCCACCTTTTCTAGGCCTTTCCCCAGTTGGGGTGAGCAGTGCGGTCCCTAAATAGGGCTGCTCAGATGCACAGGAGTCTGCCGGAAGCAGCTGCCACTCAATCCCAACTGCTAACGACTGTTGTCCTGTGCCGCTGACGTGCAGAGTTCCAGCTAGAAGCTTCCAGCTCATTCAAACCTGCCCCCGTTACTGGATGCTCCATCGCCGCCAGACTTTAGAGGTCGGAAACTCAGGGAAAGAAGATACCTGCGCAGTGATGGTTTTTAGAGTGGCATGGGGGGTGACCCAAGACGAATCCATACCTGTCAAGGCATACCTTATGCTTCCCTTATTGGGGGGGCCTTCACACCTGTACTGACCTCATGCCTCCCTTATTGGGGGGGCTTTCACGCCTGTACTGAGTACTTAAAAACTGTATTTATCGGCAGATTAAAGAAAACTGAAGCAAAAAAAACAAACAAAAAAAACAAAAACCAAACAAACAGCAGCTGCAACATGAACTATTTCAAATTCATTCATTTATGCTGCCAATGCTGAAACAAAAGCAGAATGGATTTTTGTTTCATAAGTTAAGTATCAGAAATAATTCTCTTTGAAATTGTGTTAATAATAATAACAATGAAAATATCAATCTTATTCAGCCCTTTCAATATAATGCTATACATTCAGATGTACATTCTGCTGGGGGTTTCTTCCTGTTAAAAGGGAGTTTTTCCTCTCCACCGTTGCCAAGTGCTTGCTCACAGGGGATCGCCTGATTGCTGGGGTCTTTCTGCAACTGTGGGGGTTTCCCTTACAGTTGATAGTGCTATGAGATGACCGTTGTTGTGAAATGGTGCTATATAAATAAAGTTGAATTGAATTGAATTGAATGTAAAGCAAAGTTCCAAGATACAAAATAACAGTACACTATAGGGGATTTGGGCTACCTCTAAGCATGCTTGTTAAGATTTTAAAGCATTTTTTTTTGTTATATTTAGGTAATATTTGAAGGTGAATAATACTGCCCATACCTGAAAATATTTGGAGAGTTCTCCTTCAGTCTGGAAAGGTCTCGACCCACCATCGTGTTGCAATTGTCCGAACCAAAGCCGACAACATTCTGCCATGGAATATTGTGCAATCTAAAATAAATAAATAAATGGTGACGGTGAAGGAGAACGGTGACGTCCAGTCCCTCGATTTCCCTTTTCTTCAAGCTTTGTTTACTTCGCCGACGGCGCGCTGCAAGAAGCCATTTTGAAACTCACAAAAACACTGCTTAGGTGCGCTTGTGGAGGATCGAAATAAGTGCAGGCGGACACTGAGCGCACTGCCAGCCCTGTACGCTATGGGGATCACACACGAGGTGTTCCTCCACACTCTCAATTTTTTTTCCCGTATATTTTTCTTTTTGGCGTACAGAAATGGCAATACGCCCGTATTTGCTAAAATTGCATTTTCCCCGTATTAAAATACGGCGAAACTGTATCACTTGACAGGTATGTGAATCATGCAACACGACGAAAGATCCCCGGAGCCAGCCTCTTTGGGAGTCCCCAGCCAAGCATATGCTGTTACAATCAAGCTACCAGATTTTCGGCAGCACAATCCGCACTCCTGGTTCCACCTAGTTGAGGCGCAGTTCGCCCTCCGGGGGATATCGGCGGATGACACGAAGTTCTACCATACGGTCGCAACGCTCGACACCCACACGGCTCAGCATGTGGAGAGCCTGCTTGATCAGCCACCAACCAGTGACAAGTACGGCGCGCTGAAGGCTGCACTCATCCAGCACTACACGCTCTTGGTTGGTGAGAGAGCAGAGAGACTCCTGACGCGGACTGGGTTAGGAGATGGGTCGGTTATTGACCTGATGGAGAAGATGCTGAGATTAAAGGGCTCAGACGACGACCATTTCATTTTTACCCACCTCTTCCTCCGGAACCTTCTGTCAGCGACGAGAGCGACCCTGGCCAATTCGCCGTTGCTGGCCATCCGGGACTATCGTGCGCTGGCCCGAGAAGCACACCGGATCATCATGGCCAGCAGAGAGTTCACGACCACGGCGGCAGCGACGGAGCTCGGCGCGACGGCCGAAGGAGGCGAGGAGCCATCGACGGCAGCGGCAGAGCCACCGACGACAGCAGCAGTGGGGGCCAAAGAACACGGAGGAGACACCCTTTGTTTCTACCACCGCCGCTTTGCAGAGAAGGCACGCAAATGTATACCACCGTGCCAGTTCAAGCGCTCGGGAAATGCCAAGACCGGGGGTCGGTAGCAGCTGCGACCCTCAGGGAGGAGAACAAGATGCTCTACTTGACGGACGCACGCTCGGGGAGGCATTTCCTCGTGGACACTGGCGCCCAGATCAGTTTCATCATGCCGTCCTACGCCGACCGGCTGGCGGGATCTAGCGGCCCCGAGATGGCAGCAGCAAACGGCTCGGAGATTAAAACCTTTGGTGAGAGGACTCTGCTTCTGTCTCTACACGGCCGTACATTTGAGTGGACTTTTGTCATAGCAACATTGAATTTCAATATATTGGGGGCTGATTTTTTGTGCACACATGGTTTGTTGGCTAACGTCGCTAACAGGCGCCTGGTTAATGCACTGTCCTTTGATTCTATCCCCTGTACAGCTCGAGCGTCCCGGCCAACAGCACAAGCCAACGTTACAGCCGCATGCGGTAAGTTCCACACACTGCTCACTCAGTTCCCAGCACTCACGGTCCCAACATTTTCGGCAGCCATCGCTAAACACGGGGTGGAGCATTTTATCACCACCACCGGGCCGCCCATTTCTGCAAAACCTCGGCGCTTGGACGCAGCTAAACTGGCCATAGCGCGCTAGGAGTTCGCTAACCTGGAGAGGTTGGGCATCATCAGGCGTTCAAACAGCCCATGGGCTTCCCCGCTACACATGGTCCCTAAAGCTGAGGGTTCGTGGCGACCTTGCGGGGATTTCCGCAGGTTGAACAACGCCACAGCGCACGACTGCTACCCAATTCCTCACATCCAAGATTTTTCCGTTCACTTGGCAGGAGCGCGCGTTTTTTCTAAAATAGACCTGGTTTGCAGTTACCACCAAGTCCCAGTGCGCGCTGAGGACATACCCAAAACAGCGGTGATAACTCCGTTCGGTTTATTCGAGTTTTTGCGCATGCCATTCGGGCTTAAAGGGGCTGCACAGACGTTCCAACGCATGACGGATACAGTGCTGCGTGATCTCCCTTTCGTATTCGTCTACTTGGACGATATCTTGGTAGCCAGCGCGTCCGAAGACGAACATGAAACCCACCTCACGGCGGTTTTCCGGAGGTTGGAAGAGCACGGGTTAATAGTCAACCCAGTGAAATGTCAGTTCGGGGTGACGCAGACTGATTTTTTGGGGCACCGCGTCTCTCCCGAAGGAGTGGTTCCGCTGCCTGACAAAGTGCGCACGGTAGCAGATTTTCCCCGGCCGCAAACGGTCAGGGCGTTACAGGAATTTTTGGGAATGGTGAATTTTTATAACCGTTTCCTTCCCCGCACAGCGCAGCTCATGCAACCACTGTACGCCGCGCTCAAATAACAGAAACCCGCGAACAAGATCGAATGGTCCCCGGAGCGAGAGCGGGCGTTCTCGGAAGTCAAAGCAGCCCTGGCAAACACTGCGCTGCTGGCACATCGAGACCCAATGGCCCGCATAGCGCTCACTACTGACGCGTCAGACGTGGCCATAGGGGCGGTTGTGGAGCAGCGTGTAGCCGGGGCTTGGCAGCCGCTCGCATTTTTCAGCAGGACTTTGCGCGATAGTGAACGTAAATACAGCGCGTTCGACAGGGAGTTGCTGGCTCTCCACTTGGCCATTCGCCACTTCCAGTTCTGGCTGGAAGGGCGCTGTTTCACCGCGTTCGTTGACCACAAGCCACTAACATTCGCAATGGCCAAGGTTTCAGAACCGTGGTTGGGCCGGCAGCAGAGACAGCTGGCCGCGATCTCAGAGTTTACTACTGATATTCAGCATGTCTCGGGTAAACTGAATGTAGTGGCAGACTGCCTCTCATGCGCCGTGGCTGCCCCGGTCCGCGTGGGGATAGATTACTCAACCATGGCCGCGGAACAGGTTAGTGACGCGGACATGCGCGCGCTCCAGTCTGGACCAACAGGGTTAAGGCTGGAGAGCAGGGTGCTGCAAGATGGTATGCCCCCCCCCTAATTTGTGATGTTTCCACGGGGCGACCGCGTCCCGTGGTACCGGCCGCATGGCGCCGCCGTGTTTTTGACTCGATTCATTCTTTGGCGCACCCGGGAGTGCGCGCGTCGGTCAAAATGGTAGGAGAGAAATTTGTGTGGCCGAGCCTTCGCAAACAAGTGAAAGAGTGGGCAGCAACCTACATGGCATGCCAACAAGCCAAGGTACACAGACACACGAAGGCTCCCTTGGAGCCGTTTCGCATCCCGGCTAAGAGGTTCGACCATGTTCACGTGGACCTCGTGGGCCCCTCCCGCCATCACAGGGGTGCACGCACCTTCTGACAATGGTGGACCGTACCACGCGCTGGCCGGAAGTGGTTCCACTGGCAGCAACCATAGCCGAGGAGGTGGCGCGCGTGTTTTTAACGGCATGGGTGGCGCGTTTTGGAGTCCCGTTGGATATTACGTCCGACAGAGGCCCTCAATTTGTTTCCGAACTCTGGTCAACAATGGCCCGCAGCCCGGGTGTCACAATTCACTGCACAACCGCGTACAATCCACAGGCTAATGGGTTATGTGAACGTTATCATAGGTCATTGAAAGCGGCTCTCAGGGCGTCACTGACGGATGCAAATTGGGTAGACAAGCTACCGTGGGTTTTATTGGGGTTACGTTCTGCGCCTAAAGAGGATTTGGAAGCGTCCCCGGCTGAACTCGTTTTTGCGCAGCCACTTCGGCTGCCCGGGGAGTTTCTTCCAGATAATCCCGCGCCGGGCAGCTCCCCGTCTCAGCTGTTGCAGTGTAACATAGACATAAGCACGCTGCCGGGCCCTGTTCACCACAGTTTTCCGCGCGTTTTTGTGCCTAAAACTTTGAAAAACGCGGAGTTCGTTTTTGTTAGACATGATGCCCATCAACCTCCACTGCACCCACCTTATGATGGGTGCAGTGGATCTTTCAGAGTGCTGGAAACAGGGGACAAGCATTTTTTGCTAGATTTGGGGGGTAGGAGGGAAAAGTTTGGCATAGACAGACTCAAACCCGCTTTTGTTGTGGCGGACGAGTAAGTGCTGTTGGCGAGGGCCCCTCGGCATGGAAGACCCCCACGGGGAGCTTCCCAGAGAAAAGATTCCCCAGAGCACCCACATGCACAGACTTTTACCCCTCAATCTTCAGCCCCCCAGCATGACAGCGCCGCGGAGGCGGTGAATCCTGGTTACAGCAGATATGGGAGAAGACTGAAGCCCAAGCAGCATGTGGATTGATGTTTAATGATTTAACCACAGCATATGGACTGTCATTCTATTGTTCTATCCAAGATGCTCGGGGGGGGGGGGGTCGTTTAGTGACACATGGGGAGTGCATAATGGTATAGCATCTTAGTCGTTTAGTGACACATGGGGAGTGCATAATGGTATAGCATCTTAGACTAGAACAAAGAGCAGAGTTTCCCTTGGAGATAGCAGGGAGGTGTGAAGGATGAATGCAGTGTGATCTTTTGTGTATCAGAGACTTCTAGGAGGATGGTAAAGGATTAAGGAAGTGAATGCAATGTGACCTTTTGTGTGTAGAAGCTTCTGAGGGAATGCCAGAGTTTTTAAGAGAAGAGTCTGGTCTGAGATGCTCTCTTTCTGACTATGCTTCTGTGTGAGATGTGTAATAAACTGTCTGAGTCAAATCCGCCTCGTTATTTACACACTCCACAGTGGTTTGTTAAATATTAGGTCTCTAACTCCCAAGTCTCTGCTAGTCCATGATCTGTTAATTGATCATTAGATTGATTTAATATCCCTTACAGAGACTTGGTTAGGACAAGAGGATTATGTTGGTTTAAATGAATCAACTCCCTCTGATTATTTAAACTGTCAAAATCCCAGAAGTTCTGGTTGTGGAGGAGGAGTAGCAACAATTTACCATTCCAAATTACTAGTTAATGCAAAGCAAAAAAAAACAAGTTGTAATTCCTTTGAGGGCCTGGTCCTCAGTATTGGGCATTTTAGCAATTTTAGGCTAAACCCAATTTTATTTGCCATAGTTTATCGTCCTCCATCAACTTACTCAGAGTTCATTCATTTCATTCATCCATCTTCTTCCGCTTAATCCTTTTTGGGTCGTGGGGGGGCTGGATCCTATCCCAGCATCTTTGGGCGAGAGGCAGGGTACACCCTGGACAGATCGCCAGTCCATTGCAGGGCCAACATAGAGAGACAGACAACCATTCACTCTCACAGTCATACCTAAGGACAATTTAGAATCCCCAGTTTTTGATGCCAATTAACCTAACTTGCATGTTTTTGGCATGTGGGAGGAAACCGGAGAAATCCCGGAGTAAACCCACACAGACACGGGGAGAACATGCATACTCCACACAGATCACTGTTGGTTGGGGGCTGGGATACTTACTCTGAGTTTTTATCTGAATTTGCCAAATTCTTAGCAGATTTAGTGCTGAAATCAGATAGAATAATTATAGTAGGGGACTTTAATATACATGTCGATGTAGATAGTGATTGCCTTAATATGGCATTTAATTCAATATTAGACTCGATGGGGTTTTCTCAGAAAGTAGGAAATTCTACCCATTATTTCCACCACACGTTGGACCTTGCTCTGACATATGGCATAGAAATAGAAAATCTGGTAGTGTCTCCTCATAACCCTGTACTGTCAGACCATTGTCCGTTAACCTTTGATTTTACCATTTCTGACTATTTGGCTCCTAAAGAAAAATATTACTACAGTAGATGCCTCTCAGATGGTGTTGTAATCAAATTTATGCAGGTGTTTCTTCTATGCCATATGTCAACTCAACAGAAATAAGCTATAGAGAGCTTGCTCCTTCTGTAATTGATAGCATGGTAGACAGTGTTACAGCTTCTCTGCATCAGACTCTAGACATATTGGCCCCTTTAAAAAAGAAAAAGTCTAATCAGAGATTTCTAACTCCTTGGTTCAACACAGAAACTCGTAGCTTAAAACAGAAGACTCGTCAATTAGAAAGACAATGGCACTCCACTAATTAGATGAAATCTATTTAGCTTGGAGAAATCATCTTTTAATTTATAAAGAAAGTCTCTTAGAAAAGCTAGAACGAGTTATTATTCCATATTAATAGAAGAGAACAAGAATAATCCCAGGTTTCTTTTCAGCACTGTAGCCAGGCTGACAGAGTCAGGACTCTGTCAATCCTAGCATTCCCTTAGAGCTTACTAGTCAGGACTTTATGAACTTTTTCAATAATAAAATTTCATCTATCAGGGATAAAATCAGTCAGATTCTTCCCACCGTTAACTTAAATACAGTAACTACTACAACTCCTTCAACTGATATCTGTTGGGATGAATTTACTCCAAATGACCTTTTAGAGTTAGACAAAATAATTTCCTCATCCAAGCCTTCAACTTGTCTTTTAGACCCTATTCCTACCAGGTTATTTAAAGAAGTCTTCCCATTTGTTGGTAGCTCTAGTCTTCAAATAATCAATTCTTCATTAACTTTAGGCCATGTACTGCAGGCTTTTAAAACTGCTGTAATTAAACCCTTACTCAAAAAGCCAACGCTGGATCCACGAGTATAAGGAACTATAGACCAACCTCTAATCTCCCTTTCATTTCAAAAATCTTAGAAAGAGTTGTTGCTATGCAATTATTTGACCACTTGCAGGGAAATGGTTTATTTCAAGAGTTTCAATCTGGGTTTAGAATCCATCATAGTGTAACGGGTTGAATTCAACCCCCACAACACAGAGACAGAACACAGAGACAGTCAGCTCGCACTCCTGGGTTTTTTTCCGCTGCATGCTGCGTTTATAGCTGTGAGGTTAAAGTGTCATCCATGCATTGTGTTCATGCATCCTGTCTGTACCTCTGATATGCAAATGCCCAGATTGACTGCTGTCAAGGTCTTTGATGTATTGTCTGAGTTGAGTATATATACTGCACTGTGCTGTAAATCTGCCTCTCATTCTCACTCCTGCATCTGCTGCGAGACACACACACTGTGTGCCTCCTCCTCTTTGAGAGCTGGAGGAACGAAGCTGCAGCCTGCTCAAGCCATGGGCTGCAGCCGAGTTCTGATGAAGGCGGGTGATAATAAAGCTATTTAAAAATCCAACGCTGCCTTTATTTTATCATCCTCTTCAATAGTACTGAAACAGCCTTAGTGAAGGTCACTAATGACCTCCTTATCGCATCTGATAATGGACTTGTTTCTGTACTTGTCCATTAAGACC
Organism: Pholidichthys leucotaenia; assembly: GCA_020510985.1. NCBI lineage: Eukaryota > Metazoa > Chordata > Actinopteri > Cichliformes > Pholidichthyidae > Pholidichthys > Pholidichthys leucotaenia. The sequence goes on along the minus strand of CM035843.1, from coordinate 354,088,696 downwards.
TTAGTGCAGCTTTTGAAAATATCAATGATAATATTCTACTCAATAGATTAGAACACTATGTTGGACTAAATGGATCTTCATTGCAGTGGTTTAGATCTTATTTATCTGATAGGTTCCAGTTTGTTTATGTCAATAAGTTTTCTTCCAACTCAAAGCTCAGTCATGGAGTTCCACAGGGATCTGTGCTAGGCCCTACTCTTTTTAGTTCATATATCCTTTCGCTAGGCAACATTATTAGAAAGCATTGTATACATTTTCATTGTTATGCAGATGACACAATTATACCTGTTAAAGAAATCAGATGATAGTAATCAATTTGCCAAGTTAGAAGCCTGTCTTAAGGAAATCAAAGCTTGGATGACTTGTAAATTCCTGCTATTAAATTCAGATAAGACTGAAGTCATTCTTGTTGGTCCAAAAAACCTTAGAAATACCTTTCCAAATCAAACTCTTAGTTTGGATGCGGTTACGCTCTTAATAGCTCTGTGAGGAATCTTGGAGTTTTTTTGGATCAAGATCTGTTTTTCAATTCACATATTAATTTCCAAGACTGCCTTCTGTGGTCTATATTAATCATACATCCCATAACCTACATATGTATAAGCATGTGAGAATGTTTGGTGATTACATATGTAAAGCGACTTCACACCTCAGAACAGGACAAAAGGTCTCAACTGCCAGTGAAGATCAAAGAGCATCCGAGGCGCTGCGGTGGAGACCAGATAGGTCGCCCTGACCTCCCAGGGCCAGGTGGAGGGGTACGAAGACAAAGGAGGGGGATTAAGATAATGAGGGATGTCAGCTTTGATATGCATGTTTTTTGTTATGTGTGAGTATAAGTACGTAGAGCCGAATGTGTTCGCTCTCTTACTTCTTCTGCTGCTGCACTAGATGAGACTTGTTAGAGGAGCGAAGCTGATAATAAACTTTGGTTTATAAGTCACATCGCCTTGTTATTCCAAGCTCTTCTACACTGGTGACCCTGACGCGAGGATGGACTAGAGGCGTTCCCCCGCGATCGACTCATCTGTGGCGACCCAGGCAGACGCCGGCGCCCATGCAGACAGGGGAACAGATGGACGACGTTCCCCCACGGCAGAAGTGATAGAGAGGGCTCAACCGAGCACCAGCGCCTCTGCGAGAGCCGAAGGAAGGCAATCTCACCCTGCGGACACATCAGGGACGGCCCACACAAACGCCGTCACCGTCAAGCTGCCGGACTTCTGGCAGGAAGACCTGGCCTCGTGGTTTCAGCAAGCTGAAGCCCAGTTTGCACTTGCGGGCATCACAGCTGACGATACAAAGTTTTATCACATCGTCGCCAAACTCGACGCCGCCACTTCGAGATGTGCGCGGAGCATAATCCAGCGGCCGCCGGCCCAGGACAAATATAGAGAACTGAAAGCGACCATCGTGGCGAATTTCATTCCCTCTGCCGAGGAGAGAGCCGAGAGGATCCTGGCGGTCTACAGGATCCTCTGTGGATCCTGGCCACAGAGGATGCAGACCCAAGGCCCTCATGGAGGACTTGCTGCAGCTCAAAGAAGAGGGCAATGACAACTTCCTCTTCCAATTTATATTCCTCAGTACGCTGCCGCCACACATGAGAGGGACGCTTGCCAACATGCGATGCAGCACCCAGCAAGACTTCTGCACGCTGGCTCACGAAGCGCAGCGACTCGTCAACGCCTGCAAGGAACAGACACCCACAGCAGCATCCGCAGACCTCAACGCTGATGTCCGGAGCCACGGGGAGCCACAAACCACTGGAGCAGAATCCGCCCGCTGTGACAGCGACACGGCCAAGACGTAACAGATGGAGCAACGTCTGTTATTACCACCACCGCTTCGCCGAGAAGGCTTACAAATGCGTTCTCCCCTGCAAATTCACGATTTCGGGAAACGCCAAAGCCGAGAACCGTTAACAGCGGCAGTTCTCGGCGAAAAAAGCAAGCTTCTATATGTGACGGACGGACACACCGGCAAGCAGTTCCTCATTGACACGGGAGCTCAACTGAGTTTTATCATGCCCTCCCAAGCAGACCGGGCCATGGGCCCCCAGGGCAATGGAGCGGTGGCAGCCAACGGCTCCATCATCGACACTTATGGCGAAAGGAACCTGCCCCTCCGCATCCATGGCCGCAACTACAGATGGACATTTGTTGTAGCGGCGGTGAGTTTTAACTTGTTGGGCGCAGACTTTTTGTGTGCACATGGGTTATTAGTCGATCTAGCGAACAGACGCTTGGTTAATGCATTGTCCTTTGCTTCTATTCCCTGCTCAGCTCGAGTTTCTCCACCACCCGTGCAGGCCAGCGTCACTACGGCAGGAGGTAAGTTTGATCAACTCCTCACCCAATTTCCAGCACTCACAATTCCCAAATTCTCAGCTACAGTGGCTAAGCACGGGGTCGAACACTTTATTCCCACAACGGGCCCACCCGTATTCGCCAAAGCTCGGCGCTTAGACGCGACCAAGCTCGCCATAGCTCGGGACGAGTTTACCACCCTTGAAAAACTAGGCATTATCAGGCGCTCAAAAAGCCCCTGGGCGTCACCGCTTCACATGGTCCCAAAATCCGACGGTTCTTGGAGACCGTGCGGCGATTACCGCAGATTAAACAATGCGACAGCGCATGACCGCTACCCAATTCCTCACATCCAAGATTTTTCACTACATCTGGTGGGTGCGTGCATTTTTTCAAAAATAGACCTGGTCCGCGGCTATCATCAAGTCCCCATTCGAGCAGAAGACATTCCTAAAACAGCTGTAATAACCCCCTTCGGTCTTTTTGAATTTTTGCGGATGCCTTTTGGCCTCAAAGGCGCTGCCCAAACCTTTCAGCGGATGATGGACGCGGTATTACGCGACCTCCCCTTCGTGTTCGTCTACCTCGACGATATGCTGGTAGCCAGCTCGTCTGAGAAAGAACACGAACAGCATCTCACTATGGTTTTTCGGAGACTAGAAGAGCACGGGTTAATAATCAATCCAGCCAAATGCAAATTCGGCATGTCACAAATTGATTTTTTGGGACACAGAGTTTCACTGAAGGGGGCAGTCCCACTGCCAGACAAAGTTCGCGCAGTAAAAAGTTTCCCACGGCCACAAACGGTCAAATCGCTGCAGGAATTTTTGGGAATGGTTAATTTTTACAATCGTTTCCTCCCCCGCGCAGCTCAGCTCATGCAGCCCCTATATGACGCGCTCAGAAAACAAAAACCTTCCAACGCGGTCGAATGGACCCCGGAGCGCGAACGCGCCTTCGCAGAAGTAAAAAGTGCCCTAGCCAACGCCACATTGTTGGTTCACCCTGATCCCTCGGCCCGCATTGCGCTAACCACAGACGCTTTGGACCTGGCCATAGGGGCGGTTGTAGAACAACACGTCGGCGGAATCTGGCAACCTTTGGCATTTTTCAGCAAATCGCTAAACCAAACTGAGCGTAAATACAGCACTTTTGACAGGGAGCTGCTAGCGCTTCATTTATCCATCCGCCACTTCCAGTTCTGGTTGGAGGGGCGGCGTTTCACGGCTTTTGTAGACCACAAACCGCTCACCTTTGCGATGGCTAAAATTTCCGAACCGTGGTCAGGCAGGCAACAAAGACAACTAGCTGCGATTTCAGAGTTCACCACAGACATTCGACATGTGGCAGGCAAACTTAACGTGGTAGCAGACTGCCTCTCTCACACTGTGACATCGCCAGAGCACGAGGAGACAGATTACACTACCTCAGCCGCAGAACTTTTCGCCAACGCGGACACATACGCAGCCCCAATCCACGTAGGGATACATTACGCAGCCATGGCGGAGGAGCAAAGTAGTGACGCAGATGTGCGCGCACTCCTGTCTGGACCAACAGGGTTAAGGCTGGAGGAAAGGGGTTTACGCGACGGTGTGGCCCCCCTAATATGCGACATCTCAACCGGCCGACCTCACCCGGTAGTCCCAGCTGCATGGCGCCGCCGTATTTTCGACTCAATTCACTCCCTCGCACACCCGGCTGTGCGTGCTTCGGTTAAAATGGTCGCCGAAAAGTTTGTGTGGCCGGGCCTGCGCAAAAACGTAAAAGAATGGGCAAAGACTTGCATTTCTTGTCAGCGCGCCAAAATACACAAACACACAAAAGCCCCTCTAGAGCCTTTTCGAATCCCAGCTAGAAGGTTTGACCACGTTCATGTCGACCTCGTGGGACCACTACCTTCCTCCCAAGGTTTCACACATCTGTTAACAGTGATAGACCGTACTACACGCTGGCCTGAGGCGGTCCCTCTGGCGTCAACCACAGCGGAGGAAGTCGCTCGCGTTTTTTTGACAAACTGGGTGGCACGTTTCGGCGTCCCATCGGACATCACGTCCGATAGGGGGCCTCAATTTGTCTCGGAGCTTTGGTCAGCCATGGCCAGCAGCTTAGGAGCGACAATTCACCGCACCACCGCTTATCACCCTCAGACTAATGGGTTATGCGAGCGTTTTCACAGATCTTTAAAGGCCGCCCTCAGAGCCTCACTAACGGATACAAATTGGGTAAATAAACTTCCCTGGGTTTTATTGGGGTTGCGTGCTACACCTAAAGAGGATCTAGACGCCTCCCCAGCAGAATTAGTTTTTGCACAACCTCTCAGGCTCCCAGGTGAATTTTTACCAGAGAACCCAGAGCCAGGGCATCTTCCAGCCCTGAGGTTTTTAGGCAGCAATGGCCCTAACACTCTCCCCGGACCGGCACATCATTCTTTTCTGCGGGTTTTTGTTCCCCAAGCTTTAAAAAACGCTGAATTCGTTTTTGTTAGGCATGAAGCTTTAAAACCAACCTTCCGCCCACCATACGATGGACCATTCAGAGTGCTGAAACCTGGTGATAAGCATTTTGTGCTTGATTTAGGGGACAGAAAAGAAACAGTCAGCATTGACAGACTTAAACCTGCCTTCTTGTTGAGAGACGAGCCTGCACGGTTGGCGAGAGCACCTCGGCGGGGTAGACCCCCCAAGAGAAAAGACTCAGCCCCCCTGCAGGGAACGAATAATCACTCTCCTCCCCAAGCTGCAGATTCCTTACAGGAAGGTCCCACCAGGACGCCCAAGTGGACCCACAGCAGATTCGGGAGAAGACTTAAACCCAGACGGCACAGGGACTGATGCAAACTACTCAAAAGTTGTTCACTAATTGTGCTGTAACAGTTTAAGACTGACTTGTGATATTACTACGCTGTTATGGTTACCACTGAATTCTCTACAGGAGCATAGCTGCTGGAAAGTTTCTTCCTTGTCAAGAGGTGTAGCAATTAGTATGTCATAATGATTATCTTAAACTGTGAATTTTTCTATTGTCCTTTTCTTAGTTGTTTGGGGGGGGGGGGCTGTGGTCTATATTAATCATATATCCCATAACCTACATATGTATAAGCATGTGAGAATGTTTGGTGATTACATACAGTGGGTCAAAAAAGTATTTAGTCAGCCACCAATTGTGCAAGTTCTCCCACTTAAAAGATGAGAGAGGTCTCCAATTTTCATCATAGGTATACCTCAACTATGAGAGACAAAATGAGAAAAAAAAATCCAGAAAATCACATTGAAGGATTTTTTAATGAATTAATTGGTAAATTCCTCAGTAAAATAAGTATTTGGTCACCTACAAACAAGCAAGATTTCTGGCTCTCACAGACCTGTAACTTCTTCTTTAAGAAGCTTCTCTGTCCTCCACTCGTCACCTGTTTGAACTCGTTATCAGTATAAAAGACACCTTTCCACAACCTCAAACAGTCAGACTCCAAACTCCACTATGGCCAAGACCAAAGAGCTGTCAAAGGACACCAGAAACAAAATTGTAGACCTGCACCAGGCTGGGAAGACTGAATCTGCAATAGGTAAGCAGCTTGGTGTGAAGAAATCAACTGTGGGAGCAATTATTAGAAAATGGAAGACATTCAAGACCACTGATAATCTCCCTCGATCTGGGGCTCCACGCAAGATCTCACCCCGTGGGGTCAAAATGATCACGAGAACGGTGAGCAAAAATCCCAGAACCACATGGGGGGACCTAATGAATGACCTGCAGAGAGCTGGGACCAAAGTAACAAAGGCTACATCAGAAACACACTATGCCGCCAGGGACTCAAATCCTGCAGTGCCAGACGTGTCCCCCTGCTTAAGCCAGTACATGTCCAGGCCCGTCTGAAGTTTGCTAGAGAGCATTTGGATGATCCAGAAGAGGATTGGGAGAATGTCATATGGTCAGATGAAACCAAAATAAAACTTTTTGGTAAAAACTCAACTTGTTGTGTTTGGAGGAGAAAGAACACCATACCTACTGTGAAGCATGGGGGTGGAATCATCATACTTTGGGGCTGTTTTTCTGCAAAGGGACCAGGACGACTGATCCGTGTAAAGGAAAGAATGAATGGGGCCATGTATCGTGAGATTTGGAGTGAAAACCTCCTTCCACCAGCAAGGGCATTGAAGATGAAACGTGGCTGGGTCTTTCAGCATGACAATGATCCCAAACACACCGCCCGGGCAATGAAGGAGTGGCTTCGTAAGAAGCATTTCAAGGTCCTGGAGTGGCCTAGCCAGTCTCCAGATCTCAACCCCATAGAAAATCTTTGGAGGGAGTTGAAAGTCTGTGTTGCCCAGCGACAGCCCCAAAACATCACTGCTCTAGAGGAGATGTGCATGGAGGAATGGGCCAAAATACCAGCAACAGTGTGTTAAAACCTTGTGAAAACTTACAGAAAATGTTTGACCTCTGTCATTGCCAACAAAGGGTATATAACAAAGCATTGAGATGAACTTTTGTTATTGACCAAATACTTATTTTACCGAGGAATTTACCAATTAATTCATTAAAAATCCTTCAATGTGATTTTCTGGATTTTTTTTTCCTTATTTTGTCTCTCATAGTTGAGGTATACCTATGATGAAAATTGGAGACCTCTCTCATCTTTTAAGTGAGAGAACTCGCACAATTGGTGGCTGACTAAATACTTTTTTACCCCACTGTATGTAAAGCGACTTCACACCTCAGAACAGGACAAAAGGTTTCAACCGCCAGTGAAGATCAAAGAGCATCCGAGGCGCTGCGGTGGAGACCAGATAGGTCGCCCTGACCTCCCAGGGCCAGGTGGAGGGGTACGAAGACAAAGGAGGGGGATTAAGATAATGAGGGATGTCAGCTTTGATATGCATGTCTTTTGTTATGTGTGAGTATAAGTACGTAGAGCCGAATGTGTTCGCTCTCTTACTTCTTCTGCTGCTGCACTAGATGAGACTTGTTAGAGGAGCGAAGCTGATAATAAACTTTGGTTTATAAGTCACATCGCCTCGTTATTCCAAGCTCTTCTACACCTTCTATCATTTGCGCAATATTGCCAAGATTAGGAGCATCTTGTCTCAGAATGATGCTGAGAAACTGATCCACGCTTTTGTCAGCTCCAGATTAGATTATTGTAATTCTTTATTAACAGGTTGTCTTAAAACATCTTTAAAAAGTCTTCAGTTGATCCAAAATGCTGCAGCAAGAGTTTTAACAGGTACTAGAAAGAGAGATCATATCTCTCCGGTTCTGGCCTCCTTTCATTGGCTTCACATAGAATTTAGAATTAAGTTTAAAATCCTTCTTCTCACTTTCAATCAATCAAACTAAACAATCAGGCCCCTTTTTGTTTAAAAGATCTGATACTACCCTATTATCCTAACAGAGGACTACGCTCCCAAAATGCTGGATTACTTGTAATACCTAGAATCTCCAAAAGTACAATGGGAGGCAGAGTCTTCAGTTATCAAGCTCTTCTCCTGTGGAACCAGCTGCCAATCTGGATTCAGGTTCAGGTTCAGGTTACTTTATTTGTACCCGTAGGTAGATTTGTTTTGCAGTCTGGTGACATCCATATTTACAAGCCACTAATTATATTCAACAAAGACACAAACACAGGCACACATCTTACAAAATAGGTAAATATAAAATATGTGCAATATAATTTTTATAGCTTGTTCAACTCTTTGACAGCAGCAGGGACAAAGCTGTTTTTGTAGCGCTGGGTTCTACTTTTTGGGACAGCAAACCTCCGTCTGGAGGGAAGAAGCTAAAAGTTGCAGTGCAAAGGGTGGGAGTCATCATTTAAAATCGAGTCAGCCATCCTCTGTACTTGTCTGGTGTACAGGGATGTCAGGCTCAGCTGTGACTCACCAAGCAAACGACTGGACCATCTAACTACCTGATCCAAGGATTTCCTCTGTTTCAGTTTTATCTGACCAAACCATGACATTAAAGAAAAGGATAAAACAGATTCAATAAAAGCCCGATAAAACATAGTCATTATGGTTCGGTCAATTTGGAAGCGTGCAAGTTTCCTCAAACAATGCAAATTTTGCTGACCCTTTTTGCACACCCTTTCACAGTTCACTTCAAAGTTTAATTTACTATCAATAATCGTCCCAAGATATTTATACGATTGTACACATTCGGTGGTCTGGCCTTTTAGTATGGTGACTTTGTGCCTGGGAGTTTTCCTCCTAAAGTCAGTAATCATATCTTTCGTTTTTGTTGTATTCAGCTGCAGGTAGGAATCCTCACACCAGTGAACAAAGTCATCAACTACTGGGCTGTGGCCACTCTCACCATCCTGGAGGAGACTGACAATGACTGAGTCATCAGCATACTTTATAATGTGTCTGTTGTCATGTCTGCTCCGACACATGTTTGTGTACAGGATATTCGGGAATCAGACTTGATCTGTTTTTTAAGAATAGGGTTAAAACCTTCCTTTTTGAGATAGCCTACAATTAGGGAGGGATCATGTCTCCGAACCCTCCCTTAGTTATGTTGCTAATGGGTTTAGACAGCCAGGGGACCTCCAATATTGCACTGGGCTTCACTCCTTTCTTCATTTCGGCGGTTCCGGTTCCGCCGGACCGGCGGCGCCACACGAGTTGGCTGCCGTTTGCAACTGCCCTTTTCTTATCTTCCTTCTTCTTTCTACACCTTTCACTCTATATATATATATCACGGACACACAGATCGCCCCAAGGGTCTCCCGAGTCGGCGGACGGAGCCACTGTTTGCAGCGGGGGACGAATACAGCAGGGAAGAGCTAGCTAGCTGGCTAGCTAGCTCCAACCGCCACCCGGTGCTAACGGAGAAGCTCGACATGCCGAGGAACTGTGGCGAAAACGACGCGGGTGCCGGGCTGGAGTTTAGGCGGCGTGCAAGAAATATAAGACAGAATAATAAAGAGTGATGGCAAGAACCAAGCAGACCGCCCGTAAATCTACTGGAGGAAAATGCCCCCCAGGAAGCAGCTAGCCACCAAGGCTGCTCGAAAAAAAGCGCTCCGGCCACCGGCGGAGTGAAGAAGCCTCACCATTACAGGCCTGGTACCGTGGCTCTGAGAGAGATCCGTCGCTACCAGAAATCCACGGAGCTGCTCATCCGTAGGCTGCCCTTCCAGCGCCTGGTGAGGGAGATCGCTCAGGACTTCAAGACCGACCTGCGCTTCCAGAGCTCCGCCGTCATGGCTCTGCACGAGGCCAGCGAGGCCTACCTGGAGGGTCTCTTCGTGGACACCAACCTGTATGCCATCCACGCCAAGAGGGTCACCACCATCATGCCCAAAGACATCCAGCTGGCCCGCCGCACCCGCGGAGGGAGAGAGAGCTTAGACTTTCTGCTGTACATTCACCAACCATAATGCTCTGCACTGTGTGTCTATATATATATATATATATATATATACACTACCGTTCAAAAGTTTGGGGTCACCCAGACAATTATTTTGTGTTTTCCATGAAAAGTCACACTTATTTACCATCATGAGTTGTAAAATGAATAGAAAATATAGTCAAGACATTGACAAGGTTAGAAATAATGATTTGTATTTGAAATAATAATTTTTTCCAGATACTCAACCTGCTCAAAGGAAGGTCAGTTTTATAGCTTCTCTAACCAGCTAAACTGTTTTCAGCTGTGCTAACATGATTGCACAAGGGTTTTCTAACCATCCATTAGCCTTCTGATGCAATGAGCAAACACATTGTACCATTAGAACACTGGAGTGATAGTTGCTGGAAATGGGCCTCTATACACCTATGTAGATATTGCACCAAAAACCAGACATTTGCAGCTAGAATAGTCATTTACCACATTAGCAATGTATATTAGATATTAGAGTGTATTTCTGATTAGTTTAAAGTTATCTTCTTTGAAAAAAATAGTGCTTTTCTTTTAAAAATAAGGACATTTCTAAGCGACCCCAAACTTTTGAACGGTAGTGTATATATATATATTTATAGTAATATGTACATATGTATACTAGCTGTTCTTGTTTTTTTCTTGCCTTCTGATTGTTGCTCCGAGTGTTGCTATCCCTGTGCTGTTGCAATCCTGGAATTTCCCCATTGTGGGACTAATAAAGGCTTATCTTATCTTATCTTATTCTCAATGAAATATATATATATATAATTTTTGCTGGTCATTAACATCTGTTCTCTCCCATAGATTGAGTCCCCATCGTACTGTTTGCTCTCTACACGTCTGTTCTTTTCATCTTCTCTATCCCCTCACCCCCCAGCCAGTTGCAGCAGATAACTGCCCCTCCCTGAGCCTGGTTCTGCTGGAAGTTTCTTCCTGTTAAAAGGAAGTTTTTGCTCTCCACCATCACCAAGTGCTTGCTCACAGGGGATCGCCTGATTGCTGGGGTCTTTCTGCAATTGTGGGGGTTTCCCCAACAGTTGAAAGTGTGATGACTGTGGTTGTGAAATGGTATTAGATAAATAAAGTTGAATTGAATATTGCATGTCACGATGCACCGACTGTCAAAAATCCACCACAGACCTTGCGACAGATGCGCTTATCTGCCAGGATGTCCAGTCTCACCCTGTGTAACTGGGAGTGGTCCACCACAGGCCTGTGACAGATAGTTTTTAGTTCTGCCAGGTTGCCCACTTTCACCCTCCACACCCTCAGAAGGGTTGGCCCGACCCATGAGACAGGTAGTACTGGTTTTCATGGTTATCCGGTAGCGAGCAAACCAATGCCTGACCTGACATGATATTCCTCTATAATTACCACACTCCTTCCTACTCCCCTTCTTAAATATGCATAATATTTGCATTTTTCCAGTCCTGTGGTATGCGCTCTTGTTCCCAGATGTCAGCAATTACTGTAGATCAGTCTTTTACTTTGTTTCCACCATATCTCCATACCTCAATTGGTATTCCACATCTTCCTGATGCTTTGTTATCTTTTGATGCATCAATGGCTTTCAACAGCTCTTCAAAATTTGGAACATCTAGACTTAACATGGTAGACTTGTCTGCAATTGAGTTGAACACTGTATAATATGCATCTCCAGGTATGTTTAACAGCTGGTTGAAGTGCTGCGCGAACCTGTTCAGTAGTTCATTCTTCTCTTTCAAAGCTGTCTCCCCATCAAGGGCAATCAACTGGGTTGTGCCTCTCCTCTGAGGTCCATATACCTCTCTCAAGCCATGGTAGAATTCCTTTACATCATTCATGTCTGCAGAAAGTTGAAATCCTTCAGCTTTCT